>CM066165.1:6877500-11810000 GCA_033629205.1 Lithocarpus polystachyus
TTTTTTCTCTCTTTTCTCACCATATTTCTCTCTCAAAAAACACAAAAACATATCAAAGCTTCTTGATTCTTCTCTCTTTTCCAAAAATACAAGGTAGTGTTCATACCTTCCATCTTCCTCTCCTTGGTTTCATACCTTGAATTTGAGGTTTAAGGGATATGGATGTAGCTTTTTATCTACTATCCATACCCCTTTTTCTTTAAAGCTTCATAAAGATTTTTATCCTTTCTTTTTGCTTGAATAACATGATTTATTACTTTCTCTAGCGTGTTTCTTGCTTTATTTGTGCTTCTAGCTTAAATCTCCTTGCTTTTTATGCCTTATGCCGTCTTTTATCCTTAGATCTACATCCTTACATGCTTATATGTTTAGATCTACATGCTTTATGCTTTATGCCATGCTTTCTATGCTTAAGTCTACTCTTTCCCATGTTTTTCCACATGCTTCCAAGTCTCATACCATGTGTTTGTGTCTGAATCTATCCTCCCCATGTGTTGTTTGGTTAGATCCACATGTTTATATGCTTGTTTACATATCTATTTGTCTAGATCTACATGCTTTATGCTTTATGCCATGCTTTCTATGCATAGATCTATTTTCCCCATGTGTTGTTTGGCTAGATCCACAGGTTTCTATGCTTTTTACATGTCTATTTGTCTTTCCTACATGTTTCATGCTTTATGCCGTGTTTTCCTATGTTTTGTTCCTCTTTTTGCTCTATGTTGATATTAGGGTTACATGCTCACATGCTCGTTTGATGTCGTTGGCTATGCCTTGCTTGGATTTATGTGTTTTATGTGTTTATTTCCATGCTATAGCTTAGATCCATGACTTCACATGCTCATATGCTTGGATTCATGTTCTTTCATGATTATGTGCTAAGTTTCTACACGTTTACATTCATGTTTCTATGCCTAGATGTCTAGATCTTTGTTTTCACATGCTTGTGTGCTTAGATCTAGGTTATCTACATGCTTTATGCTATCTTTCATGTGCTTGTGCGCTCCATGCCATGTTTGTGTGCCTAGACCTAGACTATGTTTGTCGTGACATGTGCTATTGTAGCCCTTTTGTCGCTTTGTCTTTCTTTCATGTGTTTTGGCTTCATGGTTAGGACCCGTTCTAGACCCTATGGTCTTTGTCATTGTCCATACTCCTTGGCCCATATCAAAGGGTTTGGATCACCCTTTTTGCATGTCTATTCTTGCTTGCTTCTATGCTTTATGCTTGTGTTGACATCCTATTTTGTAACTTGCATTTAACCTCACATGGAGGGTAAAAGGATAATTTTACCTATGGAATATGCATCTTAATTTTGGCCATTAGATCCTTAATCTCATTTCACTAAAATGATCTTGATGTTGCAATGATCAAATCGACTGGTCATAAGCCTTAATCAAACCATTAGATTGAAAGTTATCATCAAATTAAGTTTTAATGGCCGAGATGCACTATCACAAATTGAGTCCGACTATATGTGATTATGAACAATTGATTCAAATTGGTTATAATTATAATCAATTTGAGATGAATGACGTGTCATAATTTGATTGGCTAGGACTACATTTTATTTTAAGGTTGCACACACTTAATTAATTAGATAGTTAAACATTAATTATTCAATGAGTAATTTGTGCAATTATCTTTTTAGTTAGAGTAAATTCGAAACTAATTAAGTCTGAAATAGGAGTGATTGGAGCCTATTAGTGTTAATTGGGAACTAATTTGGGACCTATTAATGTTAATTGTGCTGAAATTATTTTCTAATAAATGACCTCTGCTCACTATTTCGTTGATATCTCTCAGAATATTTTGAATCTATGAATCAGGTTAATTTTCTCAGAAACTAGACATCCGGAGCTTCAATTTGAGCACAAGAACTAGACAATTCCGATCAAAATTGAGTAAGACATGATTTTTTGAAGTTGCCTCTACAGGCTGTTACAGTAACTACAGGAAAACCTAATTTTGCTTGCTCCTCACTCCCACCAATCTCTACATTTAATGCACCAAATTTTCCTAAAGGCTAAAATAAGATCTAGGTTCATGATTCTTTGTCAACTCTCATTAAATGACCTTCTATTCATATTTTCTCCCTCACTACTATATAAACCTCTCACTCTCGTCCATTCCAAAGCACATAGAAAACCCCCTCTCTTCTCCTCTCTTGAGTTCTAGTGAAGTAGAGTAGTCTTGTCATATCTTGGTCTTTCTGAGATTCAAGATATTGAGTGAGACTCATTCTCCCTCTCCTAATTCTTCTTTTTTCCTCCACCCATAGGACCTCTACTAAGAGTCTCCTCCTCCACCGTATGGATCTTGCATGAAGATATAATCCCTTTTCCTACTTGGTTTTTTATGTTGCCATGATGAGAGATTAAGATTAAAGCATGATAGTAATTATTTAAATTCCCTTGAATATGTTTGAATGCTCTTAATTGTTCTTATATGTTCTTCACATGTTCTTGGTTGTTCATCACATGTTCATGCATAACACTAGTTTTAATCTTAAATCCACATCAAAAATATGAAAAACATGTTTGTTTCATAATTCTTTCAAATCCTTGAATCTAGGTTATCACCATCAACACACATTCACTAGAATTTATTTATCAATCCAAATGCAATGCTTAATAAATTGAATTAGGGTTTACGACATGCAAACACATTAAATTCAACATGCAAATTGATTAACATATTGGATGATATGATATGAATGTTGGCCACCATAGTCTAGAAGACCGGTTTCACCGGGCAAGGTGGGTGCCTAACACATTCCCACCTTGTAACATAGCCTTCGAACTTAGATCAAATATTTATCCATGTAATTTTCATTCTCTAGATTATAACTAGGAAACAAAGCCATGTACTTATATCTTAGATTGTATCTAGGACCAAAGCCATATAATTTCCTATGATCAATGTACATTCATTTGCAAATTAATAAAATGAATAATTTTTCAATTATGGTTTTCTTATTTATTCCAACAATTAAATAAGTGGCAACTCCATTGTAAAATCCTTAATCTAAAGGGGAAAAATATAATTAGTCGAATCTCCATTTCGAGAGGCAATAATACGACTCCACCCATTCACGTGGGTTTGGCCCAACACATATAAAAACGGGGCCGGGGCACGGTCTCTCACAGCTTGTGTTAGCCTTTCTTATTCTAGGCATTGCCACGTTTGGCACCCTTAGCTAGTTTGTGGTTGGGTGGGTACATCCAATGCCCATGAGGCATTGTCTGGATGTAACCACTTGGGATGCGTCTTTGGATACCAGTCGCTCTGTGCGTACCCTTCCCTTTTCCTCTTTGTGCGATACTATGCTTACCATGCTTGTTTACGCCTCCCGTTGGCTTTATATGCATCTATACATACTTGCTTACATGTCTATGCATGAGTCTTACTTGCTAGTGTGTTGTCCATACTTCAACACAATGAAACTATGGACATCTAATCCAAACCTACATTTGTCCCTCGCGGACATCACCTTTTGTTTGCTTTCATGCTTTTTTGTTTGCTCTCTCTTTTGCTTGTTTGCTCGCATCCTTGTTTCTATGCTTGCCATGTCTATCACGTTTATCTGCTTTTTTCATAGACTCTTTGCACCTCTTCTTTCCATCGCTTGTCTGCTAGTTTTTTGTCTTTGCCTTTGCATGTACACACATGGAGCGACAATGCTTAGAGCTAGGGCACGGTCTCTCAAGCGCAAGCAAGAAGGGGGCAAGGACATGAGCATGTCAATATGAATAGAACGGTACTGTTTGGTAGATTTAGGATTTTAGCCTTTCCCTTTTGGTTTTGTACTCTCGTAAACCCCATCTTTCCTCCTCCATTTCTCCCTTAGGTGGTTTGTATTAGGTATATCATGCTTTGTACCATTCGTCCTCATCTCTAGAGTATGGTGGCCCCTGTTTACCTTCCTGCATTTATATTTTGGGCCATGCTCTGGGGATGTAGGCATTTACTTTCTTGCTCTGCGTGCTTGCAATGTGCATGATGTATGTATATATATACCTGCTTACCCCCTTCCGATGTGATTGTCATAGTCCGTGTCACCTAAGGCAAGCGATGCTAATTTCCGCCATGAAAGTAAGGTGACTTCTCGCCGAATTTTCACTGTGGAAATCTAGTACTTTGCTCGAATGCCCTAAGAAAGCATAGATTGGGACCACACCCATTCAAAAGCCAAACCTCAAAACCCCCATGTATGCAAAGCCTCGAAAGCCAATGCCAAAATCATGTTTTTACTGTTAATCTCTGAAAATTATGGTTTAATCAAAACAAATGATTGTTCTTGGACAGGCGTTATGGGGTGCCTAACACCTTCCTCATATGTAACCAAACTTCCGAACCTAAGAATCAAGATTTTCTTGCCATCCACATTAGATTAGGAAAAATGACATTTTTTCTTAACCTAGGATCGGTAATAAAATCAACTAGAAACAGGTGACCAATCACACCTTAGAAAAACCCAATGATTAGTGGCGATTCCACTTACTTTTGGTAATCCCTTAAAATTTGGCCCAGATTCTTGCCATAAAACCAAAGGTAGACCTACCTTCCTCCATCGAGAGAGAGAGCACCCGAAGCTCTGTGCAAACACACACCATCATAACTATCGAGAGGGACCTTTCAATGGGGCCCCGCGCGCGCGGGAGCTGTCGCCACAGTGGGTGGTCGAACAAGGGCCCACAACGGCAGCAGCGGTCTTTCTGCTACTGTTCCCGATCGAGGCCAAGCGTCGACAAGAAACAAGTGAACACTAAAATCAAAAGAGTAATAACATGTTTGCAATCATGATAGTTATATTTTTTTCAAAATTTTCTCAATATAATGAGACTACTCAAGGTAAATTCCATCACATGTTTTTGTAATTTTCATGCCCAAAATAAAATTAGCCTCACCAAGATTTTTCATATCAAAATGGGTTCTAAGCATATTTTTTGTTTCATTTATAACATGCAAATTATAGCCAAATATTAGAAAGTTATCCACATAAAGGCTAATAACGACATGTGAGTTTTCCCAAGTTTTATAATAGATGCACTTGTCTCATTCATTTGACTTATAGCCATTTCCAATCTTGTGGGAATCAAATTTTTCATGCCATTGTTTAGGAGCTTTCTTTAAGCCATATAAGGATTTAGTTAGCTTACACACCTTACTTTCTTGACCAAGCTCCTTCAGGCTGGTCCATATAAATTTTCTCATCTAGGTCCTCATTCAAAAAAGCTATTTTTACATCCATTTGATGAATTTTCAAATCATATATAGCTGCAACAACAATTAGCAATCTAATGGATGTAATTATAGTAACAGGAGAAAAAGTGTTGAAAAAATCAACACCAGCATTTTGCTTATAACCTTTTGCAACAAGTCTAGTTTTAAATTTGTCTATTGTGCCATTAGGTTTAAGCTTTTTCCTAAGGATCCATTTACGAACTATTGTGTTACAACTAGGTAGTAAATCTAAGTTGTACGCAACTAAGAAAGAGGAAAGAGAAAGTAAATCTGAAAGAGAGAAAGAGAAACGCTAGTTTTGCATGTCAAGAAGATCTCGAATTTGGGGGAGGAAAGACCATACAGTATGAGTTTGAGAAACTACGAGTGACACCAATGAGTGGAGATATCGAGAGAGTGAGAACATTTTTTTTTTCTTGTTCTTCTTTTTCTTATTTTGGTTGGTTATGCAATTACTGGCCGAAATGCGGTATTTTTTCTGGTATGGTTGAAACGATCCGATATGGGCCGGTATTTAAACCAGAAAGAAACAACCATGTTTCTGTACTGGCGATGGAATTAGAACGGTAAATATTGACTGCACTTGCCGGTATGGTAAGAAATCAACTTCCTTTTATGTTGTCTTCTCTATCTCTATGATGACAACTATAGAATATGTGTTTTATATTCTATATATGGAACCTTAATGCACAAATTCATAGAAAGTTAATTCATCATAGGCCAAAAACAGAATTTACATTCAGTTTTCCTGAAACTTGATAGATCGAGAAGTGTCGAGCTTGGTATCGAGATTCATTCAATTTTGATAGGTGATCAAGTATTGAGCTAGGTATTGAGACAAGTGAATTCAAATTTTCCTAAGCAGTCTTGTATTTTCAATAATATCACTTATTTATTAATAGATATATTTCTTGTACACCCCAGAAACTAAGATTCAAATACATACAAAGTGCTTTGATTTCAAATATGGTATTACATAATTAAAAAAAAAGGGCCTATATTTTGCTCCTTTTCCATTTTGGTCCCTACATTTTCATTTCACCACTTTTAGTCCCTAAATCAATTAACGCATTCTATTTTGGTCCTTTCTGTTACTCACTTAACAGAAATTGCTGATGTGGCAAACGGAGTGCACTGTTAGCACATTAACTGCTGACGTGGCCAATAAAATAATATTAAAAAAATATTTTCCATTTAAAAAATGCCACATCATTGTTTAAAAAAAAATTTGAGAGCATCATTTTAATTTTTTTTTTAAGTCATCTCACATAATGTTTGAACAAAAAGAAAATTAAACTAAATAACTAATAACTAAATAAAAAAAATTTCACTAGCTTTCATTATTTTTCGGGAAGAACACTTCTGTTCTTTCTTCCCCAAATTCAGAACATGAAAAGGCAAAGGTACCTCTCTCTCATTTTCAAAGAAAGCGGTTTGAGATCTGAATTGACAGAGGAGATAAAGTGAGATTGAGTCACTGTTTTCACAGAATTTGTTTGGGTTTTGGCCTTAAGGGTTCGAACCATTGAGAACATCAGCTTGGTATCGAGATTCATTCAATTTTGATAGGTCATCAAGTATTGAGCTAAGTACCGAGACAAGTGAATTCAAATTTTCCTGAGCAGTCTTGTATTTTCAATAATATCACTTATTTGTTAATAGATATATTTCTTGTACACCCCAGAAACTAAGACTCAAATACATACAAAGTGCTTTGGTCTCAAATATGGTATTACATAATAAAAAAAAAGCGCAAATGCAATTTTAGTCTCTATATTTGTACACCCCATAAACTAAGACTCAAATACATACAAAGTGCTTTGATCTCAAATATGGTATTACATAAAAAAAAAAAAAAAAAAAAAAGCGCAAATGCATTTTTAGTCTCTATATTTTGCTCATTTTTTATTTTGATTCCTACATTTTCATTTCATCACTTTTAGTCCCTAAATCAATTAGCGCATTCTATTTTGATCCTTTCTATTACTCACTTAACAGAAATTGCTGATATGGCAAACAGAGTGCACTGTTAACACATTAACTACTGACGTGATCAATAAAATAATATTAAAAAAATATTTTCCATTTAAAAAAATGCCACATCATCGTTTAAAAAAAAATTTGAGAGCATCATTTTAATTTTTTTTTAAGTCATCTCACATAATGTTTGAACAAAAAGAAAATTAAACTAAATAACTAATCGCTAAATAAATAAAAAAAATTCATTAGCTTTCATTATTTTTCGGGAAGAACACTTCTGTTCTTTCTTCCCTAAATGCAGAAAATGAAAAGTCAAAGGTACCTCTCTCTCATTTTCAAAGAAAGCAGTTTGAGATCTGAATTGACATAGGAGATAAAGTGAGATTGGGTCACTGCTGTGAATTTGTTTGGGTTTTGGCCTTGAGGGTTCGAACCATTGAGAACATCAGCTTGGAGTTTCGGTCTAAGAGGGTGGATTAGAGAGAAAAAGGTGTGGAGAGATGGCAAAAGACCAGGTAGGTTCGAAGAGAAGTCACCGTTGAGTGGTGGATGTGAGCGGCGGAGTGCTGGTTTTCTTCTCCAAAGACATAGATCTGGGAATAGAGGCGGAGTGCAGGTTCAATCTCTCTCTTTCACTCAACTCGAAATGACTGAGACCCATGAACCCAACCATCAACAATAGGGCGGCACACACCAGCACCACCACCAATGGTGGCCGTCGTTATCACTCTCCCTTCCTCTTTCGTTTTCTTTTCTGTTCTCTATTTATTTTAATTTCATTTGTATTTTTTGTTTTGGGTATGGCCAAGACTCTTTTTTCTTTTTTTGGTTTGGTTTGTTGATTAGGTTTGGTTGCAAGAAGCTGATGAATGTGTGTAAATTCGGATTGCTTTCAAAATGGGTGTAAATTCGGATGAATGTGTGTACTGTTAAAGTGTTTATGTTTTGAATATTGAATTGTAAATATGTAGGCTTTGATGTGTTTGGGTTTACATGTTCTATGTGTTTCCTTGCTGGATTTATAGATTTGATCTGCTGGAGGTTTCAGGTTTGTGTGTGTTCTTGTGTTATGGAGGTTATTGTATATGTGATCTTGTATTCTAGTTGTGTTTTGAGTTTGTATTCTTAAGATTAAAATTTCTAGGTTGTGTTCACGTTTAAGATGTAATTAGATTTGAATTCATGTTGGGGTCATCTCCGGCGAGATCGGTCCAGCGAGAGCGTTGCTGGAGAGATCTAGGGAAACGAGATAACGCAACCAGTTACAAATTTGAGATGGGAAATTTATGTTTTTGTCGGTAAATTTATTTTTTCTGGGTTTGTGTTCATGTGATTGAATAATTTGGTTTTGTGTTCTTCCTTGTTCATGTTTAAGATGCCAGATATGAATTCATATGTATTTTAGGTTCTAATTTTGTTTTTTTATTTTTTTTTATTTTGTTAAAATAGATAAGTTAATGGCGTAAATGCACTTTTAGTCCCTACATTTTGACGTTTTTCCGTTTTAGTTCCTACATTTTAATTATTTGCACTTTTAGTCCCTAAATCAATTAACGCGTGTTATTTTGGTCCTTTCCGTCACTCAACAGTCGGAAATATCTGACGTGACAACTGGAGGAATTAAAATATTATAAAAAATGCCCCATCACCATGACACATCAGCATATAAATTTAAATTAATTTCAACTAAATAAAAAAATAAAAACAGAATTAAAAATCAAAATTCACATGAATTAAGATCTAAAAGCCTCGTGAACAAGAACACCAACCCAGATCTAAAAGATTCTCCCATTGTTCCTCTTCTTGCATTTTCTTAGCAACCAAACATGCAAAACACACAGCAATCTTCATATGAGACCAAAACCCAAAGCACAACATCTCAACCAAAACACTAAAACATCTCTACCAGACCCAAACAACCAAACACCAAACGTTAAAACTCAACCAGACACAATAATAGACCCAAAAAATCCTCCACCGATTCACCACCTTCAAATGCCACCGAGACCCATAAAGCCCAACCAACACCATTGATCTCCACCTCCACCGAGCTGAGTCTGTCTTTCTCCACCTCCACCGAGCTGAGTCTGTCTTTCTCCACCTCCACCGCCGATCTGAGCCCCTCCACTACCTTACTACCAATCTGCAACCACCACCTCCACTACGGATCTGCAGCCACCACTTCCACCACCACCGATCTAACCCCTCATTCTCTCTTTTTAACCCAAATCTAACCCATATAAGAAAAAGAGAGAAACAAAGAGATCGGACCGGAACGAAGAGATCGCTAAACCCTAGCCGTTCAGATCATCGGCCATAGCGCTCTACTCCTCTCGCTCGACCTAAACCCTAACAGCAATGAAGAGATCGGACCGGATACGATACTCTCCTCGCTAAACCCCAGCCGTTCAGATCATCAGCCATAGCGCTCTACTCCTCTCGCTCGAACTAAACCCCAACAGCAACGAAGAGATCGGCCGGATACGTTCGAAGGCTGCGATTACAACCGCTGGCTAGTTGTCATCGATTTTGGTAAGGAGAATAGGCTCTCGCCTGAGGAAATGGTTCGTGCCTACAAGGAGACCTGTGCCAAAGGCCTCAATATCGGGTCTCTCTCTTTCTCTGTTTATTTTGATTGTGTGAATTTTTTCTGGGTTTGTAATAAAGTTTAATTGGGATGAACAATGAACATCTTCTTTAGAAAAAACAATGAAAGAAATAAATTTTAATTATCTTATTTTATTTTAAAAGAATTTAGAAAAAAAATGAAAATGTCTTTTATTATTATTATTTTATGCTGACTTGGCATTTATTAAATAACAAATAAATTTTTTTATTATTATTTTATTCACCACGTCAGCATTTACTGTGTCAACAGTACACTTTGCCTCCCACGTCAGATATTTCCGACTGTTGAGTGACGGAAAGGACCAAAATAACACGCGTTAATTGATTTAGGGACTAAAAGTGCAAAGAATTAAAATGTAGGGACTAAAACGGAAAAACGTCAAAATGTAGGGACTAAAAGTGCATTTACGCCTAAGTTAATTTTCAAAATCAAAAGTTGATGTGGACTTATGTGTCTTTTTTTAATCATTATTTTATGTTGACATGACATTTTTTAATATTATTTTATTGGTCATGTTAGCATTTAATGTGTCAAAAGTGCACTCTGTTTGCCACATCAATAATTTCTGTTAAGTGTCAAAAGTGCACTTTGTTTGCCACATCAGTAATTTCTGTTAAGTAAGTAACGGTAAAGACCAAAATTGAATGCGTTAATTAAGTTAGGGACTAAAAATGATGAAATGAAAATGTAAGGACCAACATAAAAATAATATATAAAATATAGGGATTAAAAGTGCAATTACGCCCAAAATATATATATATATTGACCCTTACGTGAGGAAACTTACGACGATATGATGAAAAACATGCCATTGCCTCTTTTACGCAACTCTTTGGCTAGTCCCCATTGCCTCTTTTACGCAACTCTTTGGCTAGTCCCACCATTGAATTTTTTTTGAGAATGAGTCCCAGCATTGAATTTAAATGGTAAGACATTTGCCATTTAATCATTAATGGGCTGTGATTCCTTAGGAGTGAAGGATTTCCATTCTCTAGAATATTTATTTATTTAAGGAAAACGATAAAAATTTTATTCATGCAAATACTTTATACATCTTGAGCCCAAAGATGCTAAATGCAAGTAGAATTCTCCTCTAACCATACAGAACCACCCTCAAGAAATTATTTTATTATTTTTTTTCATGCAAGAAGAATTCATGTGCTAGCTTCATGCGCCTTGATGGTGGACAGGAACTACCATTTAGCCGAGCATCATCGAGAATAACTCGACTAATTAAGGATAATTAAGCATGTTTGTGTTTTTTTATTTTTTTATATAAGATAGAAATTTTATTCTAACTTAATCTAAATGTATTTATATTTGTAGAATAACCATCACATGAAGGATGTGTGATGGTAAGTATGTTTGAGTTAACAAAATGGGTGTGTGTAACCATATGTGTAACAGATTTTATCCATTTAATAATACTAATAAGTAATAAATAACTCGAGTTACATGATAAATATAATCATCATGTAAAAGCTTGTCGAATAATGGCTTGAATATTAAGTGCTCCTTAATAGCTACACTTGCATCACATGGAAGCACATCCCATTAAAGGGGTCTTGCTCTTCATTGTATGATAACCTTTCTGGCCTAGTCGACCTTGACCAGTGTGATTTTTTGTGACCTTGTCTGATAGTGACTACAGTTACATATTAAGCTCGCAGAAAGCCCTTGTTGCTTTGTTTATTGCCCAGTAAGCGTGCGCCACAAATATTTTGTTTTGTTTAGGTGATTACTGATTACCTAATATCAGTATTTGTTCAAGAAAGTTATTTGGGTTTACTGTGAGAACGAGTTAGGGGGTGACAATAATGCACATAAAGTTTTCCCCTTGCAAGCATGCATGTAAGCCTCCTTATAGAGTAGTAACTATCTTAAAAAAGAGAAAATTAAATAAAGTAAAATCCAAAATTATCCTCAATATTTTAATTTCCAAAATCTCCAAAGTATTAACAGAAACAAAAATTCAACTTCACGTGTCTAAAATACAAAACATAAAAAAATACAAAATACTAGAAGTCCGATCTTATTCCTAAACTCCTTTCATGTGCACAATCTCAATGAAAGTCCCAAAACTTGTCACTCTTCATAATCAAAATTTGAAGGGAAATAGGGGGTGAGCATGACAACTTAATTAGTGACCAAAAACCTTACTAGCTTGATCAAATATTTAGATAAGGAAAATGTTAGGTTCTAAAAGTTTAGAACAATTGGCAAATCGTGAACACAAACTTGTCTAGATATAGATCTTAGAGTCTATAGGTTTTATTAGACAATGCTCAAGGTGATTCAAGTCAAGATTCAAGAACAAGTAAGCTGCAGAAAGAAGAATTCAGAAATTGCCTGGTTTGACCGATCGAGAAACAGGCTCGACCGATCGAAAGTCGTATCTGCAGAATTTTAAGTTGGCCCAAACAGCAGTTCAAGCCCATTAAGGATTAGGATTTCAAATCTACTTCTCCCAGTATATAAAGGAAACCCTAAGCACATTTTTATAAGGCTTTTTAGAGAGAGAAAAGTGTGTCTCCTTTGTATTTTAGGGTTTTATTCCTAAAAAACTCTCTCATATCTTCTACCGGTGTTATTGCTTGAAGATTCTCAAGATTCGGTGTTGTAGAAGTTGTTGCATACAAGATCAACATTTAAGGAGATCCAAAATCTTTGAGTGGAGTCTCAAAGTCACAAGCAGGTGAGCTTGTGTTTTTGCAAAGGCTAAGGAAAGAAATAGTCCGTGGACTCGGAGCTATCATGGGTCGTGGTATTAAGTTTCCTACTCGAGGTAGTAATAGGATGTTGGTGGTCTAAGTCGCTATTTGTAAACTTCAATTCTTTCTAGTGGATTTGCTGTTTTACCTTGAGTATAACTAGGTTAAATCCTCCCTAGGTTTTTTACCGGTTTGGTTTTCTTGGGTCATCGTATCATTGTGTTCTTTATATTTCCGCTGCTTTGCATGATATAATTGTTATTGTTTTAACTTAGATCTGAATAATAAACTTAATTATTCACTTGGTTAATTATTTAGGTTAAACAATCTAGTTTACAGGGATCTAAAATTCCAACAGAAAATAATAAAATTGTACATAAGATCAAAATTTATAAGCTTAGGAATTGCATCTTAGTTCGATTGGAAACTAACATTAGTTTTACAAATATCAAGTTCCAAAACATCAAAAAACCATAATTTATGATGAGTTCTAAAACATCATAATTTACAATTTACAATGAATTCAAAAAAAAAAAAGATATAAATATTTTTATGGAATTTAAATGATTCACATATCTAATCATATTCATATTCATATTCTTAACAATTTTATGATTATGGTTACTCTATATTTCCATGACTAGGCCCATGTGTAGACCCATGACATGTTTTAGGAAAAACTAGCTTCTATGTTAGTATATAACCCCCATTACTTAGATCCAAAGTATAATTAGATTAAACAAATGAATTTTCCTGAACTTATACAGTTTTATTTCAATCTACATAAAAAAAAAAATCATATTTTAGAAATTTAAAGTTCAAATGAATATATACTTTCACAAAATTGACACATCCTTAACCAATTTAAAAGAAAATAAAAATTCTAAATAACCCGTTAAACCAAATATATGAGTAGTATCTTAATGAGAAAGAAAATCTGTCTTATTTCTTTAAATCAATATAGCTCAAATAATATGAATTCCAGTTAGCTCAACAGGTAAAATTTTTGTTGATTGAATAATAGATCTGGGATTCAATCTCCGTCTACACCAAAAACTGATTGGTGTCTTGGTTTGATGATAAAAAGTTAGTATTAGGAACGAGCGTCATAAGTTGAAATTCTCTTAAAAAAATTGCATTTTCTCCAATATATATATATAAACTCAAATAATCTATATATATATATATACATATATATATATATATATATAAAACCGAAACTTCTGAAGTTCTCACAATTTTCTACAATAACATTTAATTTTTTTTTCTATTTTTTAAATTTAACTTAAAAATAAATCTAATTTCCCCCCACCAAATACACGTTAAAACCCAATACCTCTTTAAAACCAAAAAAATGAAAAAACCTCTCTTCTCTTCTTGCACACTAGCATCTCCTTCCCCTAAACCTAAAACTCACCCTTTCCTTCCTCCAAAATCAAAATCTAAAACTCAGATTCTCCCACTGTGGCTGCCGCCACCACGGAAAGACAGCCTACTGAATGATGCAAAATCTCACACAACCACCATCACTCCAATCCTATTCAAATCCTCACACAACCACTGTCTCTCTCCAAGTCTCTCACAACTTTCAATGTCAGATAAGTAACAATTTGAAGTTAGAGTTCCAAATTTCATCAAAGTAAAGATTCTAATTTGTTTATAAATTGTCTAAGATCAGGGTTTGCTATCAACTACGGATTTAAACGATGTTGGCTTCGTTGAACCTAGGGAAACCCTATAGAAGATCAAATTCTACACGAGCTTCATCTCTTGGCATTTTAAAGAATGGTTAGTGATGTTTTATTTTAATTTTAGATTTTCCCCCTTACCTATTCTCTTTATTTGGAGTAAATTTGTGTTTTTTAAAAAAAACCAAAAGAGCCTTACATTATTATTGTTCATTGGGAGCCTTGATAAGGGGCAGAGAGAGTCAAAGAAGGAGAGAAAAATCTGAGGGAATTTATAATCAGACCAAAACTTCTCCGAAAACATTACCAGTAAGTTTTTAATTTTGTTCTATTGTTTTTGGCTGTTAATTATGATTTAGGGTTATGTTCGGGAGTATGCCACTAAAATATCTTGGATCATAGTGGTGCCACTGCAATCACTTCATGGTGGAAAATGTGGCTTTCAGTATGACCTTTGGTGTTATTTTTTGTAAGATATTGCCAAAGAAGTTAATACCTTGAAAATATCAACTAACTTGTGGTTAATTTTCTCTGGTTTCAGGTACTTGGAGTGTATGAATGGTTTGGGAATAATCCACTGCCGCCAGAAATTTGGCTTTTCCCTCACCTTCTCCCGTGTCAACCAGGTCTCTATTTGACTGTACTTTCTTATACCATTAACACAATGTATGTTCAGTTTCATCAAGGAAAAAGTATCATGTATTGCTTACAGTTTAAAAATCTTACTAACATGGTTTAGAAAACATTGGGAAAATGTCATATATCACTTAAAATTTATTCAATCTGCATATTCTCTTTTAAAATTTGTGAGGAAGAACTCTGATTCATGAATATCAACTGAGGGGGTTGCTAATTGCAGTAGCATGGCTTTGTCCTCATTTTCTTGTTTATGAATTTCCATCTTTTCTGTTAATAGGAAGGATGTGGTGTTATTGCCGAATGGTGTATTTGCCCATGTCTTATTTATATGGGAAAGATTTTTTGGTCCTATCACGTCCACAATCCAATATTTGAGAAAGGAGCTTTATATGGTTCCCTATCATGAGATAGATTGGAATGAGGCTCGCAATCTTTGTGCAAAAATAGGTAAAAATTATACCTTTTTTTTCTCCTTTAAGCTTTCTACATTTAACTTTTACCCTTCCATACTACAATATTTTTTATTCTTTTTTCAAACTCTTGCTGTTGCACGGAAAAATAATTCAAATGATAGGTTTCAAAGATACTTCAAAATAGGAAGCACAGATACTTCAAAATAGCTACTGTATTGGATTAATTGATATTATATAAGTAATAATGATTGCCTGAAGATTTAGAATTGCTATTTTCAATTATTGGCTGCATTTCTCTCTCTTTCATATTTTAGCAAATTCAATCAATTGCACCCACTGAGCCTCAGAAGAAGAATCGAATTCAGGTTTCCAACACTAAGAAACCACTCTTCTTCTACGTCAATCTTGCTAGGTATTATCACTCTCTCTCTCTCTCTCTCTCTCTCTCTCTCTCTTCTTTGTTTCAATTTGTGATTCAGTGTTCTTATGCTTTTGTTTAATTTTCTCTTTGAGGATAAAGAATGTGTTATTTTTGTTTGTTTCTTTTAGCAGAATTGAATTCATGGAATGGATATGTGGTTGTAGAATGTAGATCTGTTATGTGATTCTTTCTTGATTTGTTTGGTTGTTGAGAAAACTAAGGAAGCGAAAATTAAAGAAGGAACATTAGTTTAGTTTTCTTTCTATTTTTTCCAAGTAATTAAGCAAATGATGAGTTTTCATTTATCGAAGATGAGTTTTTCTTTTTTGGTTTACTTTTAACCAATCTTGGAGACAAAATTCTGAGTAAATATTTAGAAGAAGATTGAATAATTGTAAGATTGTTGAATTGGATCCCAAGATTATAGGCTAGAATGCAATTGGTTTAAGACTTATGACTTATGAGATGACATAATGGAGGAAATGAAAAAGTCCGGACTTGGACAATCTTTAACACTTTGTTTGGTCACATGGAAAGAAAATGTGGTTAAAGAAAAAGACCAATGCGTTTTTATTTATTTTACAACAAGAAAGCTTTGTTTTTTCTTTATTGTAGAGATACATTCGGCAGCACGATGAGGCCGAGCTTTTTGCTTTGGGAATGGGTACATTTTCTTCAAATTTTCTTTATATTACATTTTCCTCTGTTTTATACCTAAACATGAAAAAGATGTGTTTGTTTGTTTGTTTTTGTTTTTTTTTCTTTTTTTTTTTTCCATTTGTTGAATAATTGAGGGAAAAGAAAGAAAACACAAAATCTAATTGAGTCTAATTTTCTTATGCTATATATAATCAACTATGAGTTGAAGATTTCATGAATGATTAGCAATTGCAACTCTTTATAATGCCATATGTACTCATTTTCTTACTTCTTGAGTTTTCTTCTTTATCCAAGATCAATGAATCTGATATGTTTGACTATGTGCCTTATATTATTGTGATGTATATTTGACTATGTGCTCCTAGGAATAGTTTTGACAGATTTGTTAATTATTGAGCTATGAGGAAGAATGGCTTCACAAGAATAGGCTTCTAATGATTGATGGGAATTCGGAATTCTCATGGGAGTTTAGTTTTCCAGAATAATAACACTATAGGTTCTCTTTTCTTTGCCTTTGCTTCACAGCAAAACCGAGGATAAGGTAATCGTGGAACTTTTATAATTCACATTGTGCAACTTTGTATACTTTCTAATTCAGTGCTTTTTCTCACCATCTATTTCAATTTTGTATGTTATTTTTTGGGTTAAGAATTATCATACTTGCTAAAATTCTTCACATAATTTATTTCATTACAGCAATCACTACAATTGTCACAATCTCTGAGATTTTGAAGAACAATGGACTGGCTACTGAGAAGAGTAAGAATCCCATTGTCCCAATGCTAATAATCATTCCATGTTCATGATAATAGTGATAGCTATTTTAATGATTTTTGTTAACGAAATTGAACAGAAGTTTTGACATCTACTGTTGGCATGGAAGACGAGAACAAGGGTCGTGGTGTTCAAAAGGCCAAGGTGGTTTTTTCTTTTTCTTTGGGGGAAGGGGTGGTGTGCATTTGGGTATCTTGGTTCAGTTTGTTAAATTTGCTTTAAAAAATTATGATTATTTCTGATCTCTTTCTTTTTGGTTTTTGACTTTCTATTCCCCTGAATTTAGATTGAAATTGTGCCAGGGAAATTTGAGAAATTTGACTCTCTGATGACTACTGCTATGACTGCTGCTACTACTCCTACTACGACTGCTAATACTACTCCTGCTAGAATGCAACCAAGTGTGTTGTTCATAAATCACTGTTGTTTGGTACCCTTGCAACTTATTGAAGCATACAAATATATATGCATTATTTAATCACACATCCCTACATTGTGCAATGCTTGAATGAATTTTTTAGAAATTTTCTACTTTTATTTGTTTTGGGCCAAAATTTGTGACTTTTTAAAAATAAATGGCAAATATAGTAGGCATCCCCAAGGTTTTTTCCCTTTTAACTCACACCCTTTTAATTTTCATTATTAAATACCCATCTTTTTACATATTATCTGCATCATTATTTAGGGTTGTTTTTTAGTTTGGAAGACCACACAGATTTCAACCTTTTTTCCCCCCCTTTTGGATTGTTTTTTTGTTTGGAAGACTGCACAAATTTTGACAACACTACCAAGTCACAAAGCCTTTGTGAGCTACACTCAGGCATGCCTTTAGTTTTGGTTTGGCATAAACTTGAAACAAATGCCATAAATATCTAGATTTGTGGATTTTGTATTCTTAATGTTTGAATAAAACCAAATAGTATAATTTAAATATGTTTCACAAAAAGATAATACCTTTTTGTGTGTGAATAATCTATTTTGTTATTTATTTATGAATTTCTTGATGAAAACCAATGGAGTACTTATTTTCATGAGGATTATAGACATATTAAACTTTTTTAATAATTCAATAGTTGGGGTGGGGTTTTTATGAAATTTATTGACATTAAGAGTGTTTGGTTATACATTGTAAATCTTTGATGAATTGGTATAATTTGGTGTTATATTTGATACTAATTTGGCGAAAAATTAAGTAGTTTGAAGAAATTGAGAAAAGAGAAGAGCCTAAGAAAGGGAGGAAATAGATTCTTGAAAAGCATTGGATAAAGCTTGAAGATGTAAGAACAATTGTATATTTATTCCATTTACTAGTTCTTTTGTAATACTTATTAAACCAAATGTAAGAGCACATTGTGATTATTGTAATATATTACTTCATAATATTTGTATTTATCTCGTTTTTAATGATTTTATGTATAATATTTTGATAGTTTCATCACAATTACATGTTTCATCTTATATTAGAGCCAATTTAGCTTTCAATAATTGAAATTAGAGAAATATTTAAACCTGAACATGTTAACATTTGATTTAAAACAATCCCGTGCATTGCACGAATTAGCAACTAGTTAAATAAAATTTGTAAGGAACGCCAAAGAATATTTAATTATTAGATAAAAAAAATTTATTTTTTGCAAAATATAACTAGTTAAGAAAATTTTACAAGAAGACTTACAGATTTTTTGTACTTCTCTCTAAACCTACCTAAAAGTAAATGTTATACAATGACCCAATCCCATCAATCCATATTAGTGATACAATTTACATAGCGATCAAATGATAAACTATAATCTTGCAATGATATCCGACCATTAAAGTTGCACATCTTTTTTAGCTGCTAATATTCTACGTTAAGGAGTTTTCTATGGACATAACATAAGTTGTAGATATGTTCAATATCAGGAAAGAGAAGAGAAATACGACCAAAACTTCTTATTGAAGGAGATTGTCTCATTTGTGTGGAAGATCTTTTGTAAAAGTCTGATTCTTTTGACTGGATATATTAATGCAGATGTGGTTGATGAGTGTTTCTTATTTTGTTTTTGATGAGTGTTTCTTATTACCAAAAGACTTTGAATTTTGTTTATTTTCTTGGACCCACAAATCTTGTAATGGACACATTTGCTTCGTAAATGAGCCCATTGAAAAGTCTGGGGCCCCTCTCCTTTTTGTGCCGTGGTGAGGGAGGTGGCTGCCCAATTGTTTTTATTTATTCCCAGTTCTTGGTTTTTCTTTCTTCAATGATATATTCTATTCAACCAAAAAAGAAAAAGGAAAAAAAAAAAAAAACCTTAATAGAGAAAATGTGCTTCTATAAAAGATCCAAATTCTTACATCTTATAACTATTTTTTGGGTGTAAAATGGAATTTGGATCTTGAACATAATGTTAAGGAATTGGCTAATCTTTTGACAAAATGCACTTTACTTGTAATTGGGTAAATCTAAGATGTGTTTAATATTTCAAGAAACATGTTGTTCAAGCCAAGTATTAAAGCCATGAAGATTGGACCAAGAAACAAATGAAGAAGGGCTATTCATTAAAACTGGACAGATTCTCGATAGCTCTCGACAGATAGCTATCTATTGAGGTTAAATGAGTCTCGATAGCTCTCGACAGATACTATCTCTCGAGGTATCTATCGAGAATTACGAAAATCAGTTTTTCAAATATGATTTTCGGCCCATTTTTATGTATTTGTGTAGGGTTTCTTTTCTCACAACCCTAGATATATATAAGGCTTATTTTAGAGGTTGTCACAAGAGGTATGCACATAGAAAACACATAAAAAAGTGATCGAGTGCCTTAGAGCTTGTTTGGTTTGAGTATTTTCATCACTCAATACTCAATTTTCATCACTTAATATCCAAATTTTGTGGGTCCCATAGTAAGTTGCTTTGTTTCGATGAGTTTTGAGTCATGGTTTTCGTCACTCAATTCTCTATTTTTGAGTGATGAGTTATGGAAACTGAAAACACATTTTAGCTGTTTTCAGTTTCCATAACTCTGTTTTCAATGGCAATTTTATAATTAAAATTTAATAGGTCCCACGGTCAGACTTTGTCTCTCACTTTATCTTCATTTCTCTTTTTTCTTTTTTCTTTTTGTCTTTCACGGGTCTGGACACACCTCTCTCTCTGTTCTCCTCTTCTTCTTCTTCTTCTTCTTCTTTTCTTTTCTTTTCACTTTCTGGGTTTGGTTTTTTTTTTTTTTTTTCAACTTCTTTTCTTTTCTTTTTCACTTTCTGGGTTTTGGTTCTTTTTTTTTTCTTCTTTTCTATTCTATTCTCCTTTTCTTTTTTTCTTTTCTTTTCACGTTGGTTTCTGGGCTTGGGTTCTTTTTTTTTTTTTTTTTTTCTTCTTCTTTTCTTTTCTTTCCACTTTCTAGGTTTGGTTCTTTTTTCTTTTTTTTTTTCTTCTTTTCTTTTCTATTCTCCTTTTCTTTTTTTCTTCTTTTCTTTTCTTTTCACGTTGGTTTCTAGGCTTAGGTTTCTTTTTTTTTTCTTCTTCTTTTCTTTCCTTTTCACTGGGTTTCCATTCCTTTTTTTTCTTATTGAGTTCGTCGAAGGGGAGAGGCAGGGGAAAAAGAAAAAAAAAAGAAGAGAGAAAATTCAACTGACATTGGGTCAGTGTGTGGGTCCCATAAACAGTTGAAAAATATTAAGTGATGATAAGTGAGTGATGGTGCCAAACGGGGTGGGGTGTAGGGAGTTGGGTATTTTAAGTGATGAGTGATGGGTGATGAGTGACGAAAATTAAGTGATGAGTGATGAGTGACCATTTTTTTTAACCAAACAAGCCCTTATTCTTTCCAAAAGAAGCTTCTGCGTCTTTTGCGCTTTAGGGTTTTGTAACCAAGTGCTTCTTGATCTTCATTATTAATGAAGTGAAGAACTTTACGGTCAACATCTTCTTCAAGTTGGTGAGTTAGTCACATACTGGGAGTCATGTATCATTAGTTAGTCATGTACTGGGATTCGTGCATCAAAAGGGTGTTGTTCATATATTGAAGAGTTTAGAAGTTTTGAAGCAGTGAAATGTTTCTACTGTAAGTTCATCTACAGGGATTGTAGAGTTTAGGGACAAAAGTTTTGTATTAGATCTAAAACTTCTCTTTATTATAGTGAATTCCTTTTCGAGAAGGTTTCTCCCTAGGTTTTTTACTGTGAAACTAGTTTGTTTCATTGGTTTTCTTGGGTCATCATATCTTGTCTTATTTATTTTTCCGCTGTGCATGATATTGACATGATATTGATGTTTTTTTCTGTGAAGAAGTTTTATTTATAATAAATCTAATTAACAACTTGGGTTTAAAACTTGTTAATTCTATTAATCAGGGTCTAAATTTTCCCAACACAAAACATAATAAGTTCAAAAAATTGAATCAAGATGTTCAACATTTGGATCTATTTTATGAAAATTTTTATAGTAATTTTTCTTGTATTCAAAAAAAGTCAAGAGTAAATAATTTGCATTTTGAAAAAAGTGAATGTTTTATTCTAGATTAGAGTGGAGGTGATTATCATTATCATCACTAATACAACAATTGCTCCATTTTCACTTTCATTTGTCATAATAAATGATAAATCAGGTGAATTTAATAATATTATAAGTTACATTGTGAAAAAAATTGTGAAATTTGTTATGCTTATATATATATATATATATATATATATATTGTTAGAAATTTAGACCCCTTAAACCCAAACAGATTAACCTAGATATTTAGCCAAGTGATTAATTTAGGTAAATTAAGCAATTCTAGGTTAACAAAAATATATCATATCATGCAAATATGCGGAAAATAAATAACACACGATATGATAATCCAGGAAACCAAACCGGTAAAACTTGGGGAGGATTTAACCTAGCGATCTTCAAGGTAAAAAGGAATTCACTATGAAAGAATTGAAGTTTACACAATAGCGACTTAGACCACTAACATCCTATTGCTACCTCGAGTAGGAAACTTACTACCACGACCACGTGACAGCTCCGAGTCCACAGACTACTTCTTTCCTTGAATTCTCAGCAAAGCACAAGCACACCTGCTTGTATATCTTGAAACTCTTGATTATGCAACTGAAAGATTACCAAGCTCTTGACATCAATCTTGAGATTGGAAACCCTAAGTGTATGTGAAGGTAAACACTTCTAGATCTCACAAATAAGATTCACAAACACAATATTCAGAACACTAAAAACGTAGCTAGGGTTTTGCCTTTTATACTTAGGCCAAAACATAAAACCTTACACATTAAATGAACTAGGGCTGAGTTGGAAATTCTGCAGAAAAAACACTCTGCATGACTTTCGATCGGTCGAGTCTAATTCTCGATCGATCGAGCCAGACAGAAATGCACAGTAAATTCTGCAGTAACTCGATTCCAACTTTACATGAAAACCCCATACTTTGAGCAAGTCTAAACAAGATTAAAACCGTTTTGATCATGGTTTGCCAACATTACAAAATGAAGTTCTAATACATTAGTTCCTAATTCTTAGAACCTAACATATATATATATATATATATATATTGGCTAAAAGAGCCCTTTCAAGCATGTGATTATTTCATCACCTATGTCAAAAATTCCTTGTGGGTTAAGCATTTATGATCAACTAAATTTTCGTAATACTCATAAATAACTCGAGTTACTCGATAATGATAATCATCAGGTAAAAGTTGACAAACATTTTTTTTGAAAAAAAAATATGATTTTGCAAGTATTTGGACGGTGAAGTGGGCCTTGTTTATGTATCCATATTGGATTCGAGTTTCTTATTCGTTTGTGGCATTGAACATTATACAAAATTGCCTTCTAGAAAGCCAACCAAGTTAATTTTGTTAACTCCCCATGCTAATGCAATACAAAAAAATCGTTGTGTGTGTGGCTAAAATTTTCTAACCATGCAACCAACTACTGTAGCATAATACAATACTGAAAGTTTAATTAGTGTGAAAAACACTAATGAATGTTTAGACCCCTAATTTCAAATATCGAACACAAGCTTATACCTAAACAATAGATGTGCGGAAAAATAGATACAAGCAAAAACGCAAACAGATAAACAACTTTACACCATAATTAATCACAACACAGTAGCAATTAAAGGTAAAGAGAAAGGGTTAGAGAGATGCAAACACAAGGATAACATCGGCACATGTTATGAAAGAGGAAACCGAAGATCTCGGCGAAAAATCTCTCTGCCACCCTCCAAGCGGTAAAATGATCCACAAATAAAGTTGAGATACACAAATAACAATAGACTCTCCAAGCCTAATCTACCCAATGCACTTAAGCCCTCCAAGCTTCTTGCTCCAACAGGGTAAAGCCTAACTGTGTCTTCTTTAACTTCCCGGATCCCACAATAAGCCCATTGCATCAATCAAATGAATTGGTCATCTTCGAATTGCTTCCTAAACATCAAAATACCTCCTCACAGATATGAGTATAGTGAGATAAGGATTTGACAAATGTACCTCTCAAAAATATGTCAATGGAGAGGGTGAGAGTAGGGGAATTTGAAGAAACAAATGTCTAAGATTGTGGATGAGACAATCTTGGTTTTCTCTAGGGTTTCTCTCTCAAAATTCTCTCTCTAGAAGCTCTCTACATTTCGTGGGTATAAGGGTATTTATAGTAGTGTACGTGAGAAATATGAAAAGTCATTTTTCTGCATAACAGGGCATTCTGGCAACTCAGTCTCGCAAGTGGGACAAGTCGCGAGTTTGAGTCATAAGATAACTGCTAGGCCAGACTATACTTTTTGTCCTGTAGTGCTCCATTTGTCGTGACCCGTTAGCTTCCTGCATGCTTCACACGTGTGGCATTTTGGCGAGTTGCCAGTCGCGAGAATCCTCCAATGCACACACACTTGAGTTTCTTCACACTCTCTCACACACAACCCTTACATAATTCCCACCTAAATGCAGGGTATCTAATTGCTAAATTACAAGCAAATTTGGCATGAAATAAAGCCAACACATGATTGAATAAATTCAACCTTACAATTACAAACTTGTCATTTTTTTGTCCTTACCTAGTCAACATAATAAACAATTTTCTGCATTCAAATGTAATATGTAAAGCCAACAATATTGTTATATAATATGGGTTTGAAGAATCGCCACCTCGGGTTTCTAGAAGTGTTCGGATAGAAGCAAATCCCTTAGATTAAGTAAGTGTTAAATCAATGTTTGTCTCAAGAGTTTAAGCTTTTTAGACAATCAATAATTTAACATGGTATCAGAGCAGGAGGTTTTGAGTTCAATCCCTATTTCCTTTACTTTACCTCCTATTTAAATCAATGTGATTGATACCATACTGTACCGGCCGGTGTTAGGACATATGTGATTCACTTGTTAGAAACATATGTCACTATTTTATGTAGTTGGCTAATCCTTTGACAAAACGCACTTTACTTGTATTTGGGTAGATCTAGGATGTGTTTAATACTTCAAGAAACTTTGTTTCAAGATCAAGTGTTGAAGCCATGCAAGTCTATCCAAGATTCAAGTCTAAAAAGTGTCTGTCATTAAAGCTCGACAGCTAGCCATCTATCGAGCTTGAAGAAGCTGTTCCAGCCCCGTGGCTCGACAGCAGCTCAACAAATAGGCATCTGTTGAGGTTTATGAAAAACAGAATTTCAGTTCTGTTTTGACTCCAATCCGTGATTATGTGTTTGGGCTTTTTTTTCTCACAACTCTAGACATATAAAAGGATTATTTTAAGGGCTGTCAAAGTGGACACAAGTTGCACAAGTGTTGAGCAAAGTTTGTTTAAGCAAATTGTAATCAGGGACAGAATTTGCCCTAGTTCATCCTTCTTGTGAAGAAGTTGTTGTGTTTTGTACACCATAGGGTTTTATGACCAAGCGTCTTCTGGATCTTCATAGTGTGATGAACTGAAGAACTTTGCAGCCAACACCCTTCTCTTGTTAGTGAATCAAGTCGCGTACTGGGATCCGCGCAATTGGTTAGTCATGTACTGGGAGCCGTGCAATACAAGGAGAGATTGTCACTACAGAACAAGTCCAATTGGGTATTAGGGTAAGGGTTCAACTGTAGGTTGGTATAAGGTACTGAGATTCTTTTACTTGTAACCACTTGTTGTGATAATAGTGGATTCTCAGGAGTGGTAACCTTAAAATCACCCGGTGGAATTTTTACCGTGTTGGTTTTCTCCATTCGTAAACAAATCACCATTTCATTTATTTTCCTCTGCATATTTAGTTTAATTGTTGATTTGTTTGTGCTACTACGTTTATTGCATTTAATTGAACCTAATTAATTCACTTGGCTAATTCATTGGTTAATTCATCACAAGGGGTCAACACATTTTTGGCCTATCAGTCGGTACGGTTGGTATATACCGTATCTATACATGCACCGGTACCAAAACTTTAATGTTTTATACCGGTCAAAAAGCCAACCGTACCGGCCGATTTCGGGTGTTTCGACCGGTACAGGGTGTATCGGCCAATATAGAAAAAAAGCTTTTTTTTTTTTTTTAGTTTTGGAATTTTTAAATTTTTGTAAGGGCAGAATGGTAACTTATTTGCATTAACTTATTAGTATTGATTGTTTTCTTAGTATGCAATGAACGATCAAGTTTTCTGTTTTTTATATTGTGTTTTTTTTTTTTTAGTTGATGCTAAAGTTTAAAACCATGAATAATTTGTGCTGAATTAAGGTAATGTTTTATGGCAAACTTTTATTTTTATTGTAATACATATATATATATTTATAAATATAAAAAATAGTGGTAAACCCGAAACAGTATACTAGTATTAACTGGTACCGAAATATATTGTTTCATTGGTCAAACTGATACAGCCTCCGGTACAAGATTGACTCCCTTGATTTAAATTCCCACATGTTGAATCTCACCAATTAAAAAGTAGTTTTGGCTCACACGCGAGAGGGAGTGTTAGAAATATGTAGTTAAATTATTAAATTTATCATATCCCAATAATTTAAGTTTTTGAGAAAATTGATAATTTTATATATATATATATATATATATAAGATATAATATCTACTTTAGTTTAATCTAAGTGTATATGCATGTGAAACTCCCTTTTAGAGATTTGAATCCCGGTCCTTACCTCCACACCCTACAAGCACTTATACTTGTGGAGTGACCACCACATCAAGGGTTTGTAGTGGTGGGGGAATCGATAATTTATTAGTAAGATGTTGTCCTAAACTAAAAAAGATATATATATATATATATATATGTTTTTTTTTTTACAACAAAATATTTTTTTCTTTAAAAAAATTTACATAAAGAAATTGTTGTAATGAACTATGCATAGTAAGAATCTTTCAGGTCGAATAATACCTTACTCGACCAGTATAACGTGGCTAATGCAAATGTGCAATAATTAGTGGATGGAATTTGTTTTTGGCTCTAATACTTGTTACACACAAACTGTTATGCACGGTTTTCTACATAATACTTCATTTTTGAATTGAAACTTGATTGATTTCAAAGTTCAACGGCATAATCTTAAGTAGAAAAATCGTGTCGTTTTCAGTTTAGTTGGAATTTCATGACCACGTCCTTAACATTTGGCTCCGTTTGGTGGGGCATTTTCTAAATGAAAACTCGCGTTTTTAATCAAAAATGCTGGAAGCTATGCGTTTGGCAATACGTTTTAAAAAAAATTATGGTTTTGGAAAGTCTAAAAATTCACGTTTGCAAAATAGTGGTGAATGGCTTTTTAGAAAACGCAGGTAAAAAATGAAACTATCATAGTCGGTTGAAGTTTGAAATTCCTAAAATATCCTCACAAATACTAATGTCTTGCCTGCTACCTTACTATCATCTATCTCCTCTATGCCTTGCCACTATCTAATTCTGCTCGGCTTTGATGAAATTTCTTCTCTCTAGCTTTTTTCATTAATTGAATATTCTGGGCATACAAAAATTGGAGCATAAGCAAAAATTACTTTGGTATGGGATGAGGAGTGGGTGACGCATAGAAGATAAATCTGGAGAAGCTTGGATGCAATTGAATGAATTTTTTTAGAAATTACTAAAGTTAGATGCGGACCATGTGATTGGCGGTAGTGGATTTTTGTCCAGCTACTCAGCAAGAGAAGGAGAAGCTTGTGGTGTCTTGGGTGAAGAGAACTCTTGATGTGTGCCTTGATCATTGCAAAAGGTAGCCAACTTTGTATTTTCAAATTCTCTTCCATGATCACTTCTAATTCTGGCTATCATAGTACCTTTCTCAACTTGCAATTTCTTGCACAAGTGTATCATCTTTTTAGGAGCCTCAGCTTTATCTCTCAAAAGACAATCCAAGTATATCTAGTGAAATCATCCACAACAGCTAGAATATACCTCTTTCCTCCTAACTCTGAACTCTAGCAAGACCCATGAGATCAATGTGCAACAACTCTAGAGGTCTTGAAGTTTTAACTTCAGTTACAGACGGATGTTTGGACTTCACTTGTTTACCCATCTGACATGGTCCACATATGCACTTTTCTATATTTTCAAACTTGGGCAAACCAATAACTGCATCACACTTGAAAATCTTCTCTAATTGCTTGTGACTTTCATGTCCCAACCGTTGATGCCATAAGTCTACTTGATTGATATTTGCACTGAAACACTTGTTGCTTATATTTGGTGTTATACCATAACAGTTGTCAATTGTCCTCACACCAACACACATACAATCACCTCCTCCATCAAGTATCTCACATTCATACTTGGTGAAGAGAACATTCAGTCCATTGTCACAAATCTGACTGATGCTGAGTAGGTTAGCCTTCAGCCCTTCAACATAACAGACATCTTCGAAAACCGGCAACCTTGGAATGTACATAGTTCCAATGCCTCTGATTACAGATTTGCTTCCATCTCCAAACATGATTGTCCCAATCTTTCCTTCAAAAAGTGTTTTGAATAAAGCTTTATTTCCTGTCATATGCCTGGAACAACCATTATCCAAATACCAAAGACAAGAATCACGTGTCTTTAAGGCAGTTAAAGCAGTATAACATAAGTAATTATCATCACGTGTAATTATACCAAGATACTTAAGGAAAGACTTAACAAAAGCAACAAGATACACAAACCAAAAGTGGACAAGTTGGAACTTTAGCAATAAGAACTTCTAAGTATCTATAACAACAAGGGTCGAGGATCAACTCTTAGATCAAAGGATCTAAATACTAGAGCTGACCTGCTTTGATACCACTTGAACGTTTTTAGACCCCTTAAACACACACAGATTAACCTAGTTATTTAGCCAAGTGATTAACTTAGGTAAATTATTCAAATCTAACTTAACACAAGTAAATCATATCATGTAAAGCAGTGGAAAAATAAATAACACAATGATATGATAACCCAGGAAAACCATGCTGGTAAAAAACCTAGGAAGGATTTAACCTAGCTATCCTCAAGGTAAAACAAATCCACTATGAAAGAATTGAAGTTTTACAATAGCAACTTAGACCACTAACATCCTATTGCTACCTCGAGTAAAAAACTTACTACCACGACCACATGATAGGTCCGAGTGCACGGATTACTTCTTTCTTGGATTCACAGCAACCACAAGAACTCCCAGTTGGGTTTTCTTTAAGCTCTTTTATGTAGCAACTAAAACGGTCACCAAGCTCTCGACATCAATCTCGATCTTGATTACCCCAAGTATGTATGAAGGCAAACACCCCTAGATCTCACAAGAGATTCATACACACAACATAAAAACCAACCTCTAAAACATGACTAGGGTTTTTCTTTTTATACCTAAGGCAAAATATAAAACCTTACACGTCATATGGGCTTGGGCTGAGTTGGAAAAATCTGCAGAAAAACAATCTGCATGATATTCGATCGATCGAGTCCAATTTTCAATCGATCGAGCCTTACATATTTACATACTAAATCTTGCAGTACACTCAATTCTAACTTTACACATAAACACACTTTGAGCAGCCTAATTCTAGACTCTAAGTTTTGATTATGGTTTGCCAACGTTACACATTGAAATTCTAATACATTTAGATCCTAAATCCTTAAAACCTAACACCTTTTATGCATGGGTATTGGAGAGATAAATACGGCTTAGGTATTGGAGCGGTTAAAATTTTTCCTTGACATGAAAAATAAAATTTTCCTGGAGAAGTAAAAATAAAATTGTACTATAATTATGAGTCGGTATTTAGTAAAAATAAGATGTAAAACTCAAGTTTTATATTATTCAATAAAAGATTGACACATTATAAAATTTTACTAACTTGCTAATTAGGGTATTTGCATCAGCTCGTGCGAAAATTCCTATCTAATTTAGATAAGAATCTATATCTATTTTATATACTCACTTTTCAAAACATCTCACATCGAATTATCTATTATATATTTTACTATACATTTCATTAAAATATCAATTTTTCTTAATTTTTTAAATTATTCTCTCTTTTTTCGCATGCAACAACTATCATCCATTCTCTTTCTTTATCCTCAAAATATAAAAAAAATAATAATAAATAACTAAATACAAAATGAATAATATCAATATAAATTTACAAATTTATTACTATAATAGTGTAAATTTAACACTTTTTTCCTATTATACATGGACCGAATGATATTATAAGTACATTCCCCTTATGAATGCAACCAAGAAAATGAGAGCAAATCAATGAAAAATGTGTGGCCTTTATTGACGAACAATCCCAACCTAGAACATAAGATCTCGTTGGACACAGTTACATCATGGTTGATAATTCAGGGGCTATTTGGATTTTGATGTTTTCATTACTCATCACTTAAAAATAGTGGGACTTACAGAGATGTAGCTTATTTGGATTTGTTTTCAAGTTTTGTTCCATTACTTAATTCTCACATTTTTTAGTAATGAGATACAGAAACTGAAAACAAATTTTAAGTATTTTTAAATTATAAAAACTGAGTTATGTTGATATTTTTGTAATTATGCTAAACTTAGTGGTCCCACCCACATGTTAAGTCCTATCTGTGGCAGAGCAATAATGCCCAGCCAACAGCTACAGCACTATTCATTCTCAGCCTCCATTGTCGTTGTTTCCGAAAGGTGATATTGCTCTCTAAAATCTATTGCTTCAGTGTATCTTTTTCTTTTCTTTTCTTTTTTTCCTTTTTTTTTTCACATCTATTGCTTCTTCAGCTGAAACACCATCTTCCTTTAAATTCACCAAGTCCTCGGTCACCATAACGTCCTTCCAAAGATTCACAAAACCCCAAACGCAAACCCAAAAAAACAAAAAAACTCTCACCTGCACTATGGCCACTCTCAAAGAAGAAGACATCGATAGAGACAAAGAGTCAATTTTTTTATTTGTTAAAGAAAATGAATAAAGAAGAAGACATACCTGTGGAACAATGGTAGCATGGTCAGAGGGTGGGTTCCACGTTTTTGAATTTTTAAAGTTGAAAACAAAACTGAGTTTTAGGTGCCAAACTGGGTTTTGGAAATATTTGGAGATTATTAAGTTATAGGAAATGAGTTATAAAGTAATGCGTGATGAGTGACGAATGACGAGTGATGATATTTGAGTGATGAGTGAACATTTTTTTCCACCCAAATAGCATCTCAGGCGCTCACGGCTTTTTTTGACGTATGTGACTGACCCTTTTCAACAAAACAACTTTTTAGGTCTGAATGTGATTAAAAAAAAAAAAAAAAAAAAAAGCAAAATGATACTACTTACTCAAAATTATACAAATTGGTCATTAACTTGTAGAATAATTATTAGTTTTTTAAATAGAAAAAAAATTTTGTGGATTTTTTTATTCTTTTCCTACCTTTGAGAATGCCCTCCTAATTCTAAATATTGAATTAATAAAAATTCAACCAAATTGAAACCTTAAATTATTTTTCCATGTTATAAGCGTGTCAAAAAAACATTGACCATTAATTTTTTATACAACTTGTAAAAGATATGTTAATAAAAATTAAATTTAAAAACTTAATTAGCAAATTTGCAATTTAAATTAATAGGAAAAAAATTATTAAACAGTGGTAACAAGTAGCTAGCAATGACTATTTGAATTATTAATTTGGGATTCATAATTAGGAATGGCAACAGGTCGGGTTCGGGCCGGGTTTTTTCATACCCAGACCCGATCTGCGGGTCAATACCCGCGACCCGTACCCGGCCCGTTTATTAACCGGGTTTTTTCCTCAGGCCCCAGACCCGCCCCGTTGGGCTCCATGGGCCCCGCGGGCCCCGTTAAGCCCTGCCAAGTTTGGGCTTAATCTGCGGCCCAAACATGGCCCAACGAAAAAAAAAAATTTTGTCTTGAAGCCCAAATTTTTTTTATGAGAATTGAAGCCCAAATCTGCGGCCCAAACATGCCCAACCAAAAAAAAAAAAAAAATTTGTAATGAAGCCCAAATTTTTTTTATGAGAATTGAAGCCCAAATTTATTTTATTTTTGCCTAAATTCAAGCATGCATATTCAAGCCTAGATAGCGTGGCCCAAATGCTAAATTAATCCAAATCATAACCAAATCATAAGCTACTAATCATAAATAAATAAATAAATCCCCTGTTAATTATAAATTTATAAATCAATAAACCATAACTAATATCATAAATTAATATATCATACATAGCTAAGATTATAAATCAATAAATCACCTAGTTAAGATAACCATTTTATCATAAATCAATAAATCATAGCTAAAATCACCTACTAAACATAAAAATAAAATAAATTTAACAAGTCCAAGAAATAAGTATCACAAGTCCAACAAGTCCAAGAAATTAAAAAACTACAAAATAAATCCCACAAGTGACAAGTATAGAATAATTACAAACCAACAAATTAATTCAAGAAGTCTAAGAAATTAAAAAGGCTACTAAATTAATATAAAAAGTCTAATCATCTACAGCGGTGACACAACTCCCATCCTCTTCATTGGGCTCCCCATCATCAAGAATTGATTGAATTATACAATCTTCAGATATAGTTGAAGAACCTACAACAACAATAAATTAAAAAATGGAATAAACTTCATCAAATTATAACTAGAAAATATATAATAATAAAAAAGATTTTATAAATACAAATTAGTCAATTACTAACCGATGATTTCACTCCATAACCAATTCTGAGCACACATCATTGCCTCTATAGTCTTGGGATGAAGCCTACTACGATGTGGACTTAACAGTCTCCCACTAGTGCTAAAAGCAGATTCAGAAGCAACAGTTGTGACAGGAATGGCTAAAATATCTCTTGCAATCCTTTGTAAAGTAGGATACTTGAGACCATTACTTTTCCACCATGCCAAAATATCAAAGTCTTCACTCCTCTTCAACACTCCCTCATCAATGAAATGATCAAATTCCATTCTAGCACTCCCATTTTTCTTTGAATTATTGTTCACAAACAAATCAAAAGATGACATTGACCCACTCAACCTAAATTTCATTTGTGCCACTTAATTTGAAGTACTTGTAGGCATATGAGAACTTCCTTCATTATCTATAGGGGACTCATCAATATCTCCATACTCATCAAGCAAATCATAACAACGATTCTTAATTTTTTCAATCTCCAAATCAGAATTATCACCATAAATGTTAGGATAATAAAACTCCAATAACTTCATTTTATATCTTGGATCCAAGATAGCAGCAACAGCCATAACAATATTAATATTAGCCCAATAAGAATTAAATTTAGCAAGCATGCTTTCCGCCATCGTACTTATCATCTCATTTGAAGACAAACTCCATTCATTTAATGCAATTTTCAACTCACACACCAAAGTAAAATACGTATTAGTTGTGGGATACTTACGACCAGAGAAAAACTCAGTCATACTATGAAACAACTCCAACCTCCCACAAATATCTTTGGCTACCTCCCACTCATGGTCATATGGCAAACAAGTATAAGATGTTTCACGTTTAGCTAAACGAGAGAAAACATCTTTATAAACCAATGCAGTAGAAAGCATTAAGTAAGTTGAATTCCAATGGGAACAAATTCATTGTTACACATTCTCATTGATTAATGGGAACAAATTCATAATTACACAAATTCACAAATTCTATCGACCCAATGATAATTAAACATGATTAACTACAAATTTAAGCACTCACTCGTTGTTTAATGGGCATAAAGGTGATGGTGATGGTGATCCTGAGGGTGAGCTGCCAGAAGGCGACAATGGCGAGGGTGATCGTGAAAATGGCGAAGGAGACCGCAGAGCCGGCAAGGGACAACGTCCAGTTCTCGAGGGAGAATCGCTTGGTGAGGAAGAACCAGATTTATTTGTGTCTCCCATCTCCATTTTAGGCACTGCATTCACAACAAACACAAAAAACAATATAAGTGAAAGAAGACCCGTCAAACATGCAAGTGATTGATTATGCAAGGAATGAAGGAAATATAAGGAATTATTTTAAAGTTCGTATAGTAGAAAGTTAATGTATGACTATTGATCAATTCAAGAATGGGCTAAGATATGAAATTAATAAAGATATTTTCATGTATATTAAGATCTGAACCATGTTATAGAAGTGGCTATTCAAAGTGAAAAAGTAAAAAAAAAAAGAACTATGCCAAACACACACTAAAACACTTGCATTAATGCTTGTATAATAGAAAAAGTACACCGTATTTTAGTCAACTAAACTCAAAATTCACTCACGTTAGATTATGTAAAGTTGTGTAAATATACTTGATTATAGTAACTGTAAAAATTTATAGTCCATTATTAATTTTACAATTAGTATCTTGAGAATAAATGAAGAAAGTAGTTAAGTAGATAAAAATTAACTCATAAACCATAAACCACTCCTAATAAATAAATAAACCACTCCTAATAAATAAATACAACTCATAAACCACTCCTAATAAATAAATAAAAATTAACTCATAAACTACAACCGAATTAAACTCATAAACTCATCTCAGCCATATTATTCTACAAAAATCCAAGATTAGAACAAAAGAAGATAGTATGATGCAAGAAGAAACATAAGAGATGAAGAATCAAGTCCCAATACTTACATATGTGCATTAAAAAAGCTGAGCATAAAGAAAAAGAAAAAGAAAACAGAGCTGAGCATAAAAAACCCACTTGCCGGATCGGTGAGCGTGAGCAACTGAGCATAAAAATAAAGCTGAGCATAAAAAAAAAAAATTATATACCTGCCGGATCGGTGAAAGTGAGGCGCTGTCAGATGCGCTGTGAGGTTAAGGGACTGCGCTGTGAGGGCGCTGCTGGGACTGCGTGAGGGTGAGGGCGCTGCGTGAGGGGGTGATGCGTGAGGGGGCGCTGTGTGAGGGTGAGGGTGAGGGCGCTGCTGATGCGTGAGGGGGCACTGCGTGAGGGTGAGGGGGCGCTGCTGATGCGTGCTTGTGGGCGTGGCTGGCTGGCTGCTGAATGTCTGCTTCAGTTCAGTGCTTGGGAGGGAGATGAAGGCAGAGCTGAAATGCTTGAGCTCAGTGGCTGCTGAATGTGTGTTTTAGTGTTAGGGTTAGTTTTTAGGTCTTTATATATATAGGGGGGGTTTTTGGTAATTTAAAATAACCGGGTCGGGTCGGGTCCAGGTTTCAGGCCGGGTTTTTTAAAAAACCCGGACCCGACCCGGACCCGCTTCGGGTTTTTTTTTTTTAAAACCCATACCCGACCCTATTTCTTATCGGACCGGGTAAAATCCGGCCCATTAGGGTCGGACCGAGCCGGGTACTCGTGGGTCGGGCAAAAATTGCCATCCCTATTCATAATGATGATGCCAAGAATCAACTCAGTGAGCTACAGGGCCTTCACGCACTCCGAATGAACCTGCACAAGTAGAAAAACCTCAAAGGGAGGTACCGGCGTGGTACCGGCCAACCACCCTCCGACGGTTAAGTTAGTATTGTTCGCAACTCTAGAGTGCCAGAGTCGGGGTATAATTATGCGTACCTCAATTTTGGAGGGTGTGGAAGCATTTATAGTAGTAGCAGGGGCCCTTGGCCAAGGCGTGCTAGAGAAGATACCACTTTACCGGAATTGCTCCTGAGTAGCGTGGAGCGTAAGATACTCCTTGGGCAATCAAGTGTGTTGGGCAAGCCATCTCTTTGGGAGCGATCGTGCTACGCAAGACACCTGCCCAAATAGTAGCGTACGTGACAAGGCTCATTTTCTCGGGGAAGCGTACGCGGTAAGGTAGGCTGTGGTGCCCCATGCCTTCCTCCGTCGACGGTCTCTCCCGTCACCCCAGATAAGGGTCGTGTCATCAGGGTCTAGTGTCCGTCATCCTACCTCGCACCGTCATCCCGCGCAGGGTACCCGCGTCTAGTGGGGGTTTTATCCCTATCAGGTGCCCCCTCAGCCCATCAGTCCGTGAACACAAAGAAGACGGACTAATGGGATGGCGGTTCCGACTTACAATGAGAGTTGAATAGATAGGCTGTCATTCAGTAATTAATGCTGGGTAATTAATGCAGAGCACGTGTCGTCGACTCAATGTCCCTGTGCCAAAAACGAGGCGACCCCTCGCCTTCCATGCTACCCCTCATATATAATCCTCCCTTCTTTTCCCTCATTTCTCACTTTTCATTGAAATCAAGAGATCAGAGTGCATCCGTTCACCCAGACAGAAAAGCGTTTGATCTGTCGACCTGTTCACCCGTCACGTCCTCGCAACCGTCGGTTACACCCTTCAGCAGTGAAAACAACCAGTAAGTACTTATCATCGTCTTGCTCATTTTTACCACCGTCAGGTATCTTTAGGACAGTTGAACTTAGGGTCTTCCGTCATATGTAGGTGATAAATGTCTAGCACGTCCAGTAATCAATCGTTTGTCCGCGAGGGAGCGGGCTACGATGAAGTTAACCCGTTGGGTCCAAAGGATCCTACAACTTCAAGTGAAGAGAGCTCGTCTACCTCCTCCTCTTCTTCGAGTAGTGGTAGGTCTGAGAGTAATCTTAGTGACGGACTAGGGGAAGATGAACAGTAAATCCAATCCGTCATAGGCCTTGATGGGATGAGGAAGTTCGTCATGCTCTCGCTATGGACGGTAAATGATTTTACATCCTCAATAAAGGAGTCACACTTCAAAACACTTAGGAGCAAGTACCAGATACCCATCAACATACCCATCCGTCTACCTTGCCAAGGAGAGAGGTATTACTACCACGGGGTCAGGGGTGTCGGGGTCTATGAGCAAATGCTCAAGGCTGGGTTATGGTTTCTCTTAACTCAGCTACACCGTCAACCTTCTCCATTACTTAGGGCTGTTCGTCAACCAAGTCTCCCCAAACGCTTGGAGGATCTTCTTGGGGGTAGAAGTGTTGTACGGATCGATGTCCAAAGGGAAGAAAAGGCTGACGGTGGAGGAGTTCTTCCACTGCTACCGTCCCGTAGAGATTACAAAATCGTGAGGGATGTATAGCTTTGTTGCCAAGAGCCCCTTGTTAAGGCTAGTGAGTGATACTCTAGACTCCAATAGGGACTGGAAGTCTAGGTACTTTTTCATAGACGGGGATGAGTGGATGTGTCATCCAGGTGAGACCGAGTTCATGCCTGTCGACACAACATGGGGTGTCTTACCCCCGTCTGGTAATCATCTGTTCTCTTTCTTGTCTGCACAAATTGCACTATTGATTTCTAACCGTCTTCTTTCTTCAGCTCAAGACCGTCCACAGGTGTCACTCGAACAGTGGAGCATTTTGGAGAAGATCTTCCAAAAGACTGAGTTGACGGAAAGATCTTGGGCCACGTTGGTAACCCTCAAAACAATCTGTTGGCACCGTGACGGACCTGAACCGTCCGAGGAGACACTAAAATACGAGACACAAGTTCGCACACGTAAGTCCGTCCACTTGAATGTCACGTTTCCTTCTCTCTTTTTTTTTTTTTTTTTTTTTTTTTTTTTTTTTTTTTTTTTTTTTTTTTTTTTTTTAAACTCACGTACCGTCTACCCTTGCAGAAATGGATGAGGCTAAGAGGAGAGCCTTCATTAGGCAACAAGCAGCCGCGAAGAAGAAGGAAGCTCAGACAGCAGGGACGGATGCGCTCAAGCCGTCCTTCGCAAAGAGAAAAACAGACCAGGATGGGGACCGTCACCCCAAGAAGCCGAAGGCGACGACTGAGACCGTCGTTGGCCTAGAGGTGGAGGTGAAGAAGGTCCCTGTCAAGCATGGCAAGGGAAAGGGTCTCATGACGGGTGGCCCGGTGCCTACCGTCGAGAAGCCACCTGTCCTCCTTCGTGAGGATTCCAAGTATGCCATCGAGAAGCTGTCTTCAATAATGACGGCAGAGGACTATGAGGATCTTGGAAATCACTCAACGGAGGCAATGGGTGAGACGGGCCTTTTCAACCTCGCCCAGGTAAATAGCTTTCTGTCAAAAAAATTTTTCTTTTTTTTTTTTTTTTTTAAACCCGTCATGTTGACTTAATGTCTTGCTTTCTAGGCTGTCGTCATAATGAAGGGCCTGATGGACCGTTGTGTTCATGAGGAGACGGCTTTGAGCCGTCTATGGGCTAAAGTGGCTGCGACGGAGGAGGAACTAGCCCACTTCAAGACCTGGAAGGTGCGCATCGAGAAGAAGCTGGCCCTGTCTGAACAGGAGAGAAGAGATATAGAAAAGCAGACGGAGGTGCTGCAGAGGGTCCTTGGCGACAAGGAAAAAGAGATTCTCTCCGTCAGGGACCAACTCCGTCAGGCAAGGGTGGATGCTATCAGGGAATACCGCGACTCCGAGGCCTACTTGACGGAGTTGGGCAGCACCTTCGCCGACGGCTTCAACGATGCCATCCGTCAGGTGAGGGCCTCCTACCCCGAGCTTGATCTATCCAAGGTGAGCATTGACGGGGCTCAAGCTCAGATGTCCGTCCTCCCCGCGGCTTCGGGTAGCACTGACCATGAAGGCCAAGATATTAAAGGTGCTGGGAGCCGAGATGACGAGGCGGAGACAGTCGGTTAGGATCATACCGAGGATAAGGTTGAAGAAGTAAAAGCTGCCGGTTCCCCCGTCGAGTGAACTTGTAATTTTTTGTAGAAATATCAATTCTTTATCCGTCATGAACAGTTTGCCTCTTATGGCGTTTTAATGTGTATTAATTTTTTCACCGTCATGAACAATGTTGCCTTTAAAGGCGTTTTTATTAATGTACTTTTTACTTCAAGCTTATCCTTGTGTGAATCGATTGCTTTTACTTAAGCTTTATGAATGATTCCCTTTGTATGTCTCTTGAGCCTTTGTGGAGCCGTCACCTTTATAAGCCGTTGGCTTTCAAGCTATTAGCATTTAGGGCCGTCGTCTCTTTATGTCGTCATCATTTTGGCTTAGGCTTTTTGGCATTTCCTTTTTAGGACAATGTGGTGGCTTTTAGGCCCGTCATCTTTTGAATGCCGTCGTCTATTAGACTGAGACTTTTTGGCAATTCCTTTTTAGGACAATGTGGTGGTTTTTAGGCCCGTCGTCTTTTGAATGCCGTCGTTTATTAGACTTAGGCTTTTTGGCAATTCCTTTTTAGGACAATGTGGTGGCTTTTAGGCCCGTCGTCTTTTGGATGCCGTCGTCTATTAGACTTAGACTTTTTGGCATTTTCTTTTTAGGACAATGCGGTGGCTTTTAAGCCGTCAGTTTTTGTGCTTGACGCTTTTATGCCTTGTAGATTCTTTTTAGATGGTTGGCTTTTAAGCCGTCAGCTTTTGTGCTTGACGCTTTTATGCCTTGTAGGATGGAGCCGTCAGCTTTTACACCGTCAGCTTTTTTGCTTGACCGGATTTTATGCTTAGGCGTTTTAGGATTACGTCGTCGGTCTTGGGCCGTCGGTCCTTTTACCGTCGACCTTGGTACCTCGCAAGTTTTGATGTTCAACACTTAACAAAATATAGAAGAGACTTTGAATAAACCTCTGTGTCTTGCACAATTTTTATGAAGGGGAAAACATGCCCTTTGTGTTCCAAAAATACATTAAAGTAGATTACTAGTAAGGGGTTGCCATTCTTTCTTACTGGTAGTACTTTCGTAGGTGCTCGGTGTTCCATGGATGGTGTAGTTTCTGTCCTTCCAGTGTTTCCAAATGGTAGGTGCCCTTTCTTTGCCATGCTATGATCTGGTAAGGTCTTTCCCAGTTGGGGCCGAGCTTTCCTTGGGCAGGGTCTCTGGTGGCGCCCATGATCTTTCTTAGAACAAGGTCTCCGACTTGGAACTCCCTGTGTTTGACCCGGGAGTTGTAGTGTTTAGCCATGCGAGCTTGGTACCGCGCGAGCCTTTGCTCTGCTACTGCTCTGTTTTCGTCAATCATGTCGAGCTGTAGGCGCAGGGCCTCGTTGTTCCTGCCTTCATCGTGGGTGTTCACCCTGTAGCTTGTAAGTCCTACTTCGGCAGGGATGACTGCCTCGCTTTCGTAGGTTAGCTCGACCGGTGTTTCTCCTGTGGGGTCCTTGCTGTCGTCCTGTACGCCCATAACACACTTGGTAGCTCTTCAGGCCATATCCCCTTTGCCCCATCGAGCCGAGTCTTGATAATCTTCAGCAAGGATTGGTTCGTGACTTCTACCTGGCCATTGGCCTGGGGGTGGGCGGGAGAAGAGTAATGATTCTTTATTCCCAGCTGCGAGCAGAATTCTCGGAAGGGACCGTTGTCGAATTGCTTCCCGTTGTCCGAGACTAGGACTCTGGATATTCCGAACCTGCATATGATGGACCTCCAGACAAAGCTTCGTATGTTTTTCTCCGTGATAGTGGCCAATGCTTCAGCCTCTACCTATTTCGTGAAGTAGTCTATGCCGACCACTAAGAACTTCAGCTGTCTCATGGCTGTCGGGAATGGGCCCATAATGTCCAACCCCCATTGAGCGAACGGCCATGGGGCTGTCATGGGGGTCAGCTCCTTCGGTGGCTATCTGATAGTGTTGCTGAATCTTTGGCACTTGTCGCAGGTTTTGACATATGCTTGGGCGTCTTTTTGCATCGTGGGCCAGTAGTATCCTGCTCGAATCAGCTTGTGCGCCAAGTGATCTCGATCCCGAATGGTTTCCACATATTCCTTCGCGCACTTCCCTCATGACGTAGTCTGCTTCCTCGGGACCGAAGCACCGAAGGTACGGGCGAGAGAAGCCCCTTTTGTATAGGACGTCCTTTATCAATACGAACCTCGCCGCTCGGACCTTCAATCTTCTGGCGGCTTCTTTTTCGTCCGGCAAGACGCCGTCTTTCAGGTAGGAGGTCAGTGGCATGGTCTAATTACTCTCGGAGCCTATTTCCTGCATATCAACAGAGTCTATTAGCGGAGAAACCTGCGCAAAAGAGAGCACACCGTCAGGGGTGGTCCCATGTTCCGATGAGGCGGTTTTGGCGAGGCGGTCGGCTTGCTCATTTTCTTCTCTGGGGACCTGTACTATCTCTACCTTCAGCTCTTCCACCCTTCTCTTTGCTTGATGGAGATACTTTTTCATTTTGTCGCCTCTGCACTCGTAGTCTCCATTTACTTGGTTGACGACGACTTGGGAGTCGCAGGAGACTATCACTCGGGCCACTCCTGCTGCTTTAGCGAAGTCCAACCCAGTTATCAAAGCTTCACACTCTACTTCGTTGTTGGTGGTAGGGAAGTTTAGGCGGATCATGCATTCGATTTGATCTCCCTCGGGGGAGCAAAGTACGACACCCACTCCACCGGCCTGTCTAGTTGACGACCCATCTGTATGTACTCTCCATGTAGGGCAGTCGTTTGCCCTCTGGTCATCTCCACTGGTGAACTCGGCTATGAAGTCTACAACTGCCTGCCCCTTGATGGCGGTGCGTGAGCTGTATCGAATGTTGAACTCGGTCAACTCTATTGCCCACAAGGCCAGGCGACCAGCAGCTTCGGGATTGTGCATCGCCCGTCGCAAGGGCTTGTCGGTTAAAACGACTATCGTATGGGCTTGGAAGTACGGCTTGAGCTTTCGTGCCGCAGTAATCAAGGCGAAGGCGAGTTTTTCCATGGGTGGATACCTTTCTTCTGCTCCCTGAAACGCCCGGCTGGCGTAGTACACAGGTTTCTGGACCCCGTCTTCCTCTCTGATCAAGGCCGCGCTGACGGCCGCCGGGGAGACGGCTAAGTAGAGGAAGAGTTCCTCCCTTAGCTGCGTAGGACTCAGCAATGGTGGTGAGGAGAGGTAGGCCTTAAGTTCGTCGAACGCCTTTTGGCATTCATCTGTCCACTCGAAGGTTTTCTTCAGCGAGCGGAAGAACGGAAGGCACTTGTCCGTTGCTCTTAACACGAATCTGTTCAGGGCGGCCACTTTTTCGTTTAAGCTTTGTACCTCTTTTGCATTCTTCGGGGGGGGGGGGGGGGCATCTCTATTATAGCTCGGATCTTGTCAGGGTTGGCCTCGATGCCTTTCTGGGACACCATGAAGCAGAGGAATTTTCCTGCAGTCACTCCGAACACACATTTTGACGGGTTGAGTTTCATGTCGTAGGAGCGGAGGGTGCCAAATGTTTCTTCGAGATCCCTCAAATGGTCCTCCTTCCTTCGGCTTTTCACTAGCATGTCGTCGATGTACACTTGAATATTCCTTCCTATCTGGTCAACGAACATCTTGTTCATGAGTCTTTGATAAGTGGCACTAGTATTCTTCAATCCGAACGGCATCACCTTGTAGCAGAAAAGCCCTTGGCTGGTGACGAACGAGGTCTTCTCTTGATCTGCCTCATCCAGCTGAATCTGGTTGTACCCTGAGAAGGCGTCCATAAAGCTCAGAAGCTGGTGCCGGGCCGTAGAGTCTACTAGTGTGTCGACTCGAGGGAGGGGGTAGCTGTCTTTGGGGCACGCCTTATTCAGGTCCGTGAAGTCTACACACATCCGCCACTTCCCTCTAGCTTTCTTGACCATCACCACATTGGCCAACCAGTCGGGGTAGTATACTTCCCGGATGAAGCCTGCTTCTCGCAACTTGCCGACTTCCTCTGCTACCGCTTGGTCTCGCTCTGGGGTGAACACCCTCTTCTTCTGTCGTACGGGTCGGTAGGTGGGGGACACGTTCAGCCTGTGCACCATGACTGATGGGTCGATTCTCGGCATGTCCTCATGACTCTAGGCAAATACATCTTGGTTTTCCTTGAGGAAAGCCACGAGTGCCTGACGGGCCGCAGGGCTATTGAGAGCACCGATCCTAGTGGTTCTGTCAGGCCTAGACTCGTCGAGTATTATTTCTTCGAGCTCCTTCACAGGTTCCGCCCCTGCTCTCTGTTCTATGTTCATTGTTTGTAGTTGGCTCTTCATTTCTACCATCGCAACGTAGCATTCTCACGCGGCCACCTGGTCTCCCCATAACTCCCATACTCCGTGCTCTGTAGGGAACTTGACCTTTAAGGCATAGGTCGAGGTTGCAGCCTTCCAGGCGTTGAGGGTGGGTCGTCCTATGATTGCGTTGTAGGTGGAGGAGCAATCAACAACGAGGAGGGTAACATCCCTAGAGACCTGCCGAGGATACTCTTCGACAGTGACAGGCAATGTAATCGAGCCGAGGGGGTATACTCTCGTCCCCCCGAATCCAGTGAGCGGGGCCTTGGTAGGGACCAAGCGTTCTTTGTCGATTTGAATCTGTTGGAACGCGGGATAGTAAAGGATATCCGTGGAGCTTCCGTTGTCGATTAAGACCCAGTATGTGTTGTAGTCTCCTATCCGGATGTTAACGACAAGGGCGTCGTCGTGCGGATGATGGAGGTGTTGGGCGTCCTCTTCTATGAACTCCATAATGGGGCTGTTGATTCGTGGCTTCTTCTGGATGGAGCTCGCAGCCTTAACATTCTGAACTGCTCTGAGGTAGGATTTCAGAGCCTTCTTTGTTGAACCGACGGCTGGTGTACTCCCCACGATCATCCTTATGTCCCCTATAGGTGGTCTAGGACGCTCATTATCCCGGCGGGGAACCTGTTCCTGTCGAGGTGCTTCTGTTCTTTCTCGGCTGACGAACCTCTACAACTTCCCTTGCCTAATCAGGGCTTCAATCTGCTACTTCAAATCGTAACAGTCGGCGGTGTCGTGGCCGTGGTCTCGATGGAAGCGACAATATTTGTCTTTGGGACGTCTGTCTGGGTTCCCTTTCAGCTTTCCCGGAAACGTCAAGGACCCGTCGTCCTTGATTTGCATCAGGACTTGATCAACCGGAGCCGTCAATGGGGTGAAGCTTGTGAATTTCCCGGTAGGGGGCTTCGGGCGCCTATCGTCTCGGCCTTCTCCTGTTCGAGGCGCCTTTCACCCCTTATCTTGTCGTGCGTCCTCCTGTCTCTCCCTTTTCCTGGGAGGCTTCTCTTCCCGGGCCAGTAATGCATCTTCCGCATTCATGTACTTTGTTGCCCTGTAGAATACATCCGACATAGTCTTCGGGTCATTTTTGTATAATGAAAACAGGAATTTACCCTTCCGCAGCCCGTTTGTGAATGCGGTGACTTGTATCCTATCATCCGCTTCATCGATCGAAAGCGCCTCTTTGTTGAAACGAGCTATATAGGATCTCAGCGTCTCATCCTCCCGCTGCTTAATGTTCATCAGGCACGCGGTGGATCTTTTGTGCCTGTGTCCCCCGATGAACTGCGAGGCAAACTGAGTGCTCAGCTCTCTGAAGGTGCCGATAGTGCCGGGCGCCAACCTACCGAACCAGGTCCTTACGGAGCCTTTTAGCGTCGCTGGGAAGGCCGGCACATGATTTCGTCCGGTGCGCTGTGTAACTGCATCAATGTCTTGAAGGACTCCAAATGGTCCAGTGGATCCTTGGACCCATCGTAGCTTTCCACCTGGGGCATGCGGAACTTTGGCGGCGTTGGGAACAAGATGACGGGTGTGGTAAAGGGGGAGTCCGTGCGGTGGACGAGGTCGTCGAGGTCTCTGGATACTCTTCCCTTGAGGGCGTTCATCATGAAATCCATGCGCTCCTTCATCACCTGCATCTCCGCGGCAATGTGGGACGGGATATTGCCATCGGCCGATGGACGGTTCGTCTCCTGTCCTTCGGGTCGGGTTAAGGCATTGCTTCCCTCAGGGCCTCCATGGTTCCTCTCCTCGGCCCTGCTTTCCTCTTGGTTCTCTCCTTGGTTGTCAAGCGTCGCGTTCCTCCGTTGTAGCTGTTCTTCCAAGTCGTTGTTACGTTTTGTGAGGCGTTCCACCGCGGCTGCCAGAGTTTGGACCTGCCTCTCGAGTGCCGTGGTGCGCTGTTCATTACCTTGTTCGTTCATGGTGGTTGCCCTTGAACGTGTGAGTACCATGCAACTCTTTGTTCGGAAAGCACGAAACACAGTCTACGTACTTTCCCATAGACGGCGCTAACTGATGATGCCAAGAATCAACTCAATGAGCTGCAGGGCCTTCACGCACTCCGAACGAACCTGCACAAGTAGAAAAACCTCAAAGGGAGGTACCGGCGTGGTACCGGCCAACGACCCTCCGACGGTTAAGTTAGTATTGTTTGCAACTCTAGAGTGCCAGAGTCGGGGTATAATTACGCGTACCTCAACTTTGGAGGGTGTGGAAGTATTTATAGTAGTAGCAGGGGCCCTTGGCCAAGGCGTGCTGGAGAAGATACCACTTTACCGGAATTGCCCTTGAGTAGCGTGGAGCGTAAGATACTCCTTGGGCAATCAAGTGTGTTGGGCAAGCCATCTCTTTGGGAGCGATCGTGCTGCGCAAGACACCTGTCTAAATAGTAGCGTACGCGACAAGGCTCATTTTCTCGGGGAAGCGTACGCGGCAAGGTAGGCTGTGGTGCCCCATGCCTTCCTCCGTCGACGGTCTCTCCCGTCACCCCAGATAAGGGTCGTGTCGTCAGGGTCTAGTGTCCGTCATCCTACCTCGCACCGTCATCCCGCGCAAGGTGCCGGTGTCTAGCGAGGGTTTTATCCCTATCACATAACACTTTAACTTGAGCAAAATTTGCTCAACAATATTTTTTCAGAAAAATATTAGATAAATAAGATGAGGTTGAAAGTATTTAGTAAGTTGGACTGTTTTTTGGAAATCGAGTTTCTCAAACTCGATTTAGACTTGATGTGAATTTAATAAAAAAAAAAAGTGGAACTCCAGTTTAGTAAACTCGAGTTCCATTTTAAAAAAATAACGGAACTCATGTTTGCGTCCCTTGAGTTCCATCTGGTTTTTTTTTTTTTAAAGCATGGAACTCGAGTTTACTAAACTCAAGTTTCACTTCTTCTTCTTTTTTTTTTTTTTTTTTTTTTAATTCACGTCAAGTCTAAATCAAGTTTGAGAAACTCTATTTTGGGTTGAAACTCGAGTTTCATAAACTCAAATTTCAAAAAACAGTCCAACTTACTAAATACTTTCAGCCACATGCTATTCACCGAATTTTTTCCAAAAAAGAAAAAGCCTATTTACCAAATTTTGCCCTTTAACTTGTAATATACAACTCTTTACTTTTTTTTCAGGGACAAATCTACAATGAGACAAGGACGCTTCACTAACTTTTACTTATATATATATTTGAAAGTTTGACTTCTACGATATATGAAAAATAACTAAATTATGCAAATTTTATAAAAGCTCAACTCAAATTCATTTGTAAGAATCGTTCAATTTTATGTGAAAAATAATATTTAAAAAAATATTAAAAAATCTAAAAACTTAATATCCCTATAATTTTGTGATTTGATTTTCATACTATTTTATTTTGACAATAGAGATTGTCCCCTAAAAAGGAAAGCTTTTTAATTCCGTCCATACTTATCATATGACTCATATGATAGATCTCTACTTTCCACCGACACGCATAATGTGAAAAAGAAAAAAAAAAAAAAAAAAAAACATTTGATTGTAGCAAGAAACGAATCCAGAATGCATATGTTATTCACTCGCCTTTGTGAGGGAAAAAAAAAAAAAAACAAAAAAAACTCTTTGATGAGTCTCATCATAGAATTTGTTTACCATTGATTTTTTTTTTTTTTTTTTACACAAGATAAAAATTTTATTCTAGTCAAATCTAGGTGTGTATATGTGTGTGGAATCTTCTCTTGTAAACTTAAACTTTGGCTCTTGCCCCCTCTCACCCTATAAAAATTTTGTATTTGTGAAGAGACTATCATGTCAAAAGTGTGCAATGATGATGTTGATATTTCATTAAGAAAGATTTTTTGAGAATCAATACCAAGCCACCATATGGTTGGAGGAGGGGATACTTCTAAGTCATAAATTTTAAACAAGTGAGCCACCATATGGTTGGAGGAGGGGATACTTCTAAGTCATAAATTTTTTTTTTTTTAAATAGAAACTAATTACTGACTCAGCAATTTTAAACAAGTGAGCGTCTTTTAGTGGAATGGTAGACAAGTGACGAGGTCCACCATGAAGACCGTATAATTTCTCCAAACATAGCCAGTGAATGAGTCAAAGAAAAGGGCTATCAAGCGAAGGAATTTCATTCTCTAGAAAACCGGAATAGATCAGTTGTGAGAAAAAGAAAGAAGGCACAGGTTTTTTGAGTAGACATTGTTGTGAAATGATGCAAATGAATGGGCAGAAATGCACAGAAAAATAACTACCCAATAATAATAATAATAATAATAGTAGGGTTTCATTAATGTATATCTTTAGGGTATATATTAGTAAATTATTTATGAAACTTTTTATGGCAAAATTAAAAAATAACTAACTTTTTTGACATTTTTTTTTTTTAATTTCTCATAATCATTTCCTAAAATGAATGATTAATATGTGTACTAAAGGCATACATTAAACAAACCCATAATACCATAATAATCTGAAAGGCACAAGACAAGGTGTATTTTCTTTAGTTTTTTTTTTTTCTTGGTTTGTTTTGTAGCCAAATTTTATTCAAAGAAAAAACACTAAACAAGGTTGATGTAACCAGAAGTGCCATAAATGGAACTTAATAACACCAATACACTATTACAAATTACAACACAATGTAAATGTGCCCAATTAATTGAGAAACAATAGGTCCAATGACAATTTAAATTGAAGTAGTGCGTAAAATTCAAAGCGTCTTTAGAAGCCCAACAAATAATATATAAAAAAAAAAAAAAAAAAATCTTTTATCAATATCACAAGTAACTGGAGGCATAGGTAGATATCATCTTTCCATTTTGAGGCAGCCGTATATAATCATTTTTGATCTGCTGTCTTTTGAGGTAGCTGCAAATGGATTCCATGCACAAATCTTTTACAGGATAGATAGTGAAGTCTGCAAAACAGTTAAAAAAGAACTTAAAACAACGACAGCAATAGCAGCAAATAAACCAAGAGCAGACCATAGGTTTCTAAGATATCTGTAAATTATTTCACCCGCCCAGGTCCTTGTCTTGCTGCTACAGTGCTTCTCAATATCTTCTCTAACATCTCTGTAAAGTGTTCTATCTTGAACTGAGCCTGTGACAATCTCTTTGAATAATTTAAATACCTCTTCGTCACTGTCTGCATCGTTGAAGAGTATACGCTTTGAGCGCAGCTCTTCGACATCGTCAGGATTGGCAATGAGTGCATTTAGGAAATTGATGTAAGATAAAATAACAATCTCTGTCTTCCATGCAGGACTCAATTCAAAGGTTATCAAGTTGTGCCACAATATTACTGAATTGCGAGTAAGGAACAAATGGGGAAGCTTAAGCTGTGCAAGGAACAAGCCTGGCATGAATTCACTTACCCATGACAGATTTTATCTTAGTCTATCACCTAGGAGCACATGCAAGCATAAACAATGACTCTCTTCAAATTCAGTCAATCAACATCCTTTAAAATCCAACACACTCATATACAAATTCATATAACCATCACTTAAGTTTAAAATGAACAATAGATTAAAAGGATTAGGTTTTCCCCTTACCCTATGCACAGGTTCTCGGAATGATAGAGCTAGAATCACTCTAGTTTTAAATTGGGAACAAAAACTTGAGAAGAATTGAAAGAAACATAATAAAGCAATAACAAAACATAAGGAGGAGAATCATAAATTACAAAATCTTGTTCTTGTCTAACTCTTCTTCTTGCTAGAGCATTGGCACATTTATTGGCCTTTATAATCTGTAGCAATGCAAGATTTTCTTCCTAGGTATGCACCTGCTTAAGTCCCTGCTAATTCACTGAGAGATTCAGAATTTTCTGTTTAATAGACAAACTACCGCCTGCGCATCCAGCTCAATTTCTAGAGCTCTAGGTGTAGATGGAAGCAATGGATCAGCCCATCTCTTAACTCCTCAGCAATTACGCTCATGGATACTCAAAACTATATCAGTACAAACAATATTAGTCAATGATCTAAAAGAGAATTTGTCATCATGGCTTAGCTGAATAATGACGTAATAATTTACCAACCTAAATGCCATGTTTTCTTTTATTATTATATCAGTAATCTCTGGAATGTTTATTGTATTAGTGTGTACCTATTGGATATATATATATATATATATATATATATATATATATAGCTCAAGTAAAGTTTGAATTATATGAGTATAAGATATTCTTGAAACACAAAGAACTATGCTTTCTCATCTCATATATATGGTAGACTCTACTTGTTAAATTTATGATGGAATCAACAATGAATATGAGAAAAGAGAGTGTGATTTTAATAAGCTTTGGAAGTATTTAAAAAATTTTCCGTTTTATGCATACTCCGGCTGTGAAGGTTTTTTGTTTTTTCTTGCATTCAGTTGGGCTGACCAGGCTAGGGTCAAACCGTGCTGCTCATTGACATTTGGTATTATAATTTATAAACATTTGATTTGTTTTGCACTTAAGAATCTATGACCTTAAAAAAAAAAAAATCTATGACCTTCATGTAGAGCTCATAATACCTTCATTTAAAATAAAATGTTAGAACTGTGTCCGAGTGCTAGGCATTAACATTTGACTTTTGCTGAAATAATAACCTTTTTTTTTTCTCTGAGATAATAACCATAACCAATTGATATTGGCACAAGTAAACCTACAACGATATGATGCCCCTTTGACGCAACTCTTTGGTGAGTCCCACCATTGAATTGAAGGATTCCTTGGGAGTGAAGGATTTCCATTCTCTAAAACTTGTGATATATATTTAAGGAAAACGATAGAAATTTTATTCATGCATATAATTTATACATTTTATTCTGCATTATCGAGAATAACTCGACTAATTAAGGATAATAAATCATGTATGATTGATTAATAGGTAGTATTTGTTACATACGCATTGTTTTTCAACTCATAGTTTCAATTCACGAAATTGATGTGTAACAGTGCGTAAAACAAGTTTCTTCATTTAATAATACTAATAAGTAATAAATAACTCGAGTTACATCCTTCTCCAAAACAAATAAACTCGAGTTATATGATAAATATAATCATCACGTAAAAGCTTGTCGAATAATGGCTTGAATATTAAGTGCTCCTTAATAGCATTACATTGAAGCACATCCCATAAAAGGGGTCTTGCTCTTCAATGTATTAGAAGTTGGTCACTGACGAGGTAATTTTGTTTAATAATGACTAGATACATTTTTTTCAGTGTGGTTTTGTTTTTTTGTCTAATAATGACTCTCAATATTAAGATTGGAGAAAAATCTTGTTGTTTTTTTTATTGCTCAGTGGAAGAGTGCCACAAATATTTTTTGTTTTGTTTTATATAGTTGAGTACCTAATCTCTGTATTAGTTCTAGAATGTTATTTGGGTGTATTGTGGTTATGAGCTAGATAGGTGACAATGAAAAATATATAAAGTTTTTGCCTAGTAGTTATCTTCAAAGGTAAAAAATTACAACTAAGTAAAATCCAAAACTAACCTCAATATTTTAATTGCAAAAAATCTCCGAAGTATCAACAAAAACAAAATTCAACCTCATGATACAAATCATAAAAAAAATATAGAATACTAGAAGTTCAATCTTATTCTAAATTCCTAAAATCCTTTTATACACACAATCTCAATGAAATCCCCAAAACTATGTTATTTTTCATAGTCTAAATTTGAAGGGAAAACAGGGTGAGCTTGACAACTTAATTAGTAACCAAAAACCTAACTATGTTGATCAAACATTTATATAAGAAAAATAATAAACTGTACATAATATCAAATTTTATGAGCTTATGAATTGTATCTTAGTTTGATTGGAAACTAACATAACATATAATTTAACATTAGTTTTAAAAATTTCAAGTTCCAAACATCAAAAATCATAATTTATGTGAGTTCTAAAACATCAGAATATACAATTTTCAATGAGTTCAAAAAAAGATATTAAAAATGTCATAGACTTTAAACGGTTCACATATTTAATCATATTCATATTCTTAATGTTTTATTACTATGCATGGTTAATCTATATTTCCATGACCAGGCCATGTGTAGTCCCATGCTATGTAGTATGTCCGAAGAAAAACTAATTTCTAAGTCAATGTATAATCCCCCCAATGGCCAGATCCAAAGTATAATTAGATTATACAAATGAATTTTTCCTAAACTTATATAGTTTTATTTCGGTCCACATAAAAAAAAAAAAAATCATATTTTAGAAATTTACCATTTGATCAAATATATCATTCAAATCTTGGTTACTTTCACAAAATTGACACATCCTTAATCCAAGTTTAAAAGAAGATAAAAAATTCTAAATAACCCATAAAACCAAATAAATGCATAGTATTTTAATAAGCAAGAAAATCTAGCTTATTTCTTTAATTAAAAAAATATAGCTCAAATAATTAAATAAAATTTGTAAGGAAACACCAAAGAATATTTAATTAGTAAAGAAAACATTTTGTTTTTAGCAAAATATATATAACTAGTTAAGAAAATGTTACCTAGGTCAAGCAGACGTACAGATTTTTTGTACCTATCTAAACCTGAAACCTTCTAATTAAGATCCACAAAGTGACAAGTCCCACCTAAAACTAATTATTATACAATGACCCAATTCCATCAATCCCATATTAGTTATACTATATACTTAGCGATCAAATGATCAACCACAATCTTGCAACGATACTCGACCAATAAGTTACATCGGTTTTTATAGACATAAGTTGTAGATATGACATTAGTTGTAGATATATATGTTCAATACGACCAAGACTTTTTATTGAAGGAGATTGCCTCATTTGTGTACAAGAAATTTTGCAAAAATTTGATGCTTTTGATTGGATTCTTACTGCATATGTGATTGATGAGTGTTTGTTATTATTACTAAAGACATTGAAGTTTGAATTTTGTTTATTTTCTTGGACACCCAAATTTTGTAATAGGATTTTGGATCCCATTTGCTTCGAAATGAGCAATTGAAAATTCAGTTGTTGTTTAGCTTCCTCCAACATGTCCCTCTCCTTTTCGTTATTATTAGCTACCTAATTTTTTTTTTTTTTTTTTATTCCCACTCGGTTCTTGGTTTTCTTTCTTCAATGATATATTTCTATTCATCCAAATATATATATTAATAGAGAAATTGTGGTTCTATTGAAGATACAATTTCTTATTTTTTTTAAAACTATTTTTTTCTCTCTCCAAAAAATTGAATAAAGATGTCCAACATCTGGATCTATTGTACGGTCCACCTAAACTATCATTAACACCTCTTCTAATAAGAAATTTGGAATTTTTCTAATTAATTTTTTCTATTGAGAATTTTTATAACCATCGTTTAGAATCGAAAAAAAAAATAGTGTAAATAGTTTACATTTTACGAAAGATAGGTGCTTTGTTCTAAATTAGAGAGGAGGTGATTATTATTATTATTATTATTATTATTACAAAAATTCTCCAATATATCATTTTTATTTTCATTGTCATTGTAAATTAATGATAAACCCATTGAACTTAATAATATTTCAATTTTTACGTTGTGATAAAAATTGTAAAATTTATATATTTTATTTTCGTTAAAAGAACTGTTCGAACATGTGATTATTCCATCATCATATGTGTGAAAAATTCCTTTTAAGAATGTATGATCAACTAAATTTTGGTCATACTCATAAATAACTCGATGATGATAATAATCAGGTCAAAGCTGAAAAGCAATATGTTTGAAAAATATGGTTTTGAAAGTATATATTTGGAGAGTAATTCTACTGTACCCCCCCAAAAAAAGGGGGGTACGGTACCTACTAGTAGGTAACTTGCTACAACAGGTTACTTTTTTTCTCACATTTGACGGTTCCAGACTCACATTGTGCAGTTCCAACATCACATGTGACAGTTTTTGTCTCACATTTGGTGGTTCCCTTACCTTTTTCTCACATTTGACGGTTCCATCCTCACATTGTGCAGTTCTAACATCACATGTGACAGTTTTTTTCTCACATTTGGTGGTTCCCTTACTTTTTTCTCACATTTGACGGTTCTATTCTCATATTGTGCAGTTCCAACATCACATGTGACAGTTCTTTTCTCACATATGGTGGTTCCCTTACTTTTTTTTCTCACATTTGATGGTTCCATCCTCACATTGTGCGGTTCTAACATCACATATGACAGTTTTTTTGTCACATTGGGTGGTTCTCTTACTTTTTTCTCACATTCGACGGTTTCATCCTCACATTGTGCAGTTCTAACATCACATGTGACAGTTTTTTTCTCACATTTGGTAGTTCCCTTACTTTTTTCTCACATTTGACAGTTCTATCCTCATATTGTGCAGTTCCAACATCACATGTGACAGTTCTTTTCTCATATTTGGTGGTTTTCTTACTTTTTTTTCTCACATTTGGCGGTTCCATCCTCACATTGTGCGGTTTTAACATTACATATGACAGTTCTTTTGTCACATTGGGTGGTTCTCTTACTTTTTTCTCACATTCAACGGTTCTATTCTCATATTGTGCAGTTTCAACATCACATGTGACAGTTCTTTTCTCACATTTGGCGATTCCCTTACTTTTTTCTCACATTTGACAGTTTCATCCTCACATTATGCGGTTCTAACATCACATATGACAGTTCTTTTGTTACATTGGGTGGTTTCCTTACTTTTTTCTCACATTTGGCAGTTCCATCCTCACATTGTGCGGTTCTAACATCACATATGACAGTTTTTTTGTCACATTGGGTGGTTTCCTTACTTTTTTCTCACATTTTGCGGTTCCATCTTTACATTGTGCGATTCTAACATCATATATGACAGTTCTTTTGTCATATTGGGTGGTTCCCTTACTTTTTTCTCATATTTGACGGTTCCATGCATCCTCACATTGTGCAGTTCTAACATCACATCTGACAGTTCTTTTGTCACAATGGGTGGTTCCCTTGCTTTTTTTCTCATATTTGACAGTTCCATCCTCACATTGTGCAGTTCCAACATCACATATGACAGTTTTTTTCTCACACTTGGTGGTTCCCTTACTTTTTTATCACATTTGATGGTTTCATCCTCACATTGTGTAGTTCCAACATCACACGTGACAGTTCTTTTCTCACATTTGGTGGTTCCCTTACTTTTTTTTCTCACATTTGGTGGTTCCGTCCTCACATTGTACGGTTCTAACATCACATATGACAGTTCTTTTGTCACATTGAGTGGTTCCCTTACTTTTTTCTCACATTTGATAGTTTCATCCTTACATTGTGCAGTTCCAACATCACATGTGACAGTTTTTTTCTCACATTTGGTGGTTCCCTTACGTTTTTCGATTCCCTTACTTTTTTTTCTCACATTTGACGGTTCCATCCTCACATTGAGCGGTTCTAACATCACATATGACAGTTATTTTGTCATATTGAATGGTTCCCTTACTTTTTTTTTTTCACACTTGACGGTTCCATCCTCACATTGTGCAGTTCCAACATTACATGTGACAATTCTTTTCTCACATTTGGCGGTTCCCTTACTTTTTTCTCACATTTGACAGTTCCACCTTCACATTGTGCAATTCCAACATCACATATAATAGTTCTTTTCTCACATTTGACGGTTTTATCCTCACATTGTGTAGTTTCAATATCACATTTGATAATTCTTTTGTCACATATAGTGGTTCCTTTATTTTTTTTTCTCAAATTTGATGATTCCATTGTTATACTAAGCAGTATCAACATCGCATCTGTTTTATTTTTGTTACATGTGACAGTTCTTTTCTCACATTTGGTGGTTCTTTTATTTTTTTCTCACATTTGATAGTTCCATTGTCACATTAAGTAGTACCAACATCGCATCTAACTCTATTTTTGTCACATTCAGTGGTACTCTATTTTTTTATTCTCAAATTTGATCGTTCCATTATTACATTGGGCAGTACCCACATTACTTTTGACCATACTTTTGTCACATTCGGTAGTACCATATTTTTTTCCTTACAATTGACAGTTTAATCGTCATAGTAAGCACTGCCAATATCACATTTGACCATAATTTTACATTTAGGCTTCTCACTGAGGTCACTTTTTTACTTATTAATAACCGCTCATCACAAGAGTAATTTTTTTTAAGTTATTAAAAAATTTAGATCTAAAATTGAAAACCAAAAAAAAAAAAAAAAAAAAAAAAGCACATGTATCACCATACCTACTATAGATTATCTAGTTTAGTTTGTCATTGCAGAATGTTTCAATATAAAACTATGATCTATGAATGACATGGTTGGACATATCTGATCTAACTTATATATGACAATATACGCAATAAGTGAAGTTCATAACATGATGCTTGACCAAATTTTAGAAAAATTTCTATCCCAAATCCAAACTTATCCAAATCTGCCCATTTATGTTGTTATCATGAGAGAATTAGGAGCCTTTAGTTTAACTAGTTTTTTTTTTTTTTTTTTTTTTTTTTTTTTTTTTAAATAGTATTTTCAACAGTAACGTCTAGGATTTAAATTCTCCCTACCTAAGTATTAAATGAAAAAAAAAAAAAAAAAAAAAAACTTATCATGAGTGCAGTTGAACAAGTTAGACTAGATCAGATTAACCAAAATTAAATATCTAAAATAATCTTTAGCTTGGATTTAAAATAAATAAATTAAAAAAAAACTTTAGTAAAAAAAATTTAAGAATTATAGTTTTAAAATTGTTGCAAACCCACTGTTTGACCTTGGCATCAATTTCATCTTATAGTTTTAAAATTGTGCAATCTAGATTCTCGGTGAAGTAATGCTACAAACATAATATTTGTAACAATAAATTTTAGAAATATTAAGTTGTCAAGTTGTCAGTGATTTTCATTTGGGCTCATCACTACCACCATTTTATTGTTTACCATTTATAATTTATCACCTTGATGGTTGTGAAAATTTTTGTGAAAAAAACTGGTGACTTTGGGCTTGTTGTTTTTAGGTGCCTATCAACTAACAGGGTTTTAAATTTAATTTTTTTAAAGTAATTTTTTGTATATAAATTTTACTCTTTTTTTTCTAGATTTTTTTTTAATTTACCTGATTTTCAAAAGGCTGACATATTAATTTTACCAAGTGGGTACTAATAATCAATTAAAACTTAAAACCAATCGAAGATCATCTGAGTTACTCTTAAGATCCTTTTTCCCCCTTCATGTGGATCCTAGTTATTTTAAGGCAATTTTGGTACCAAAATACCACTTGCCATTCAAAAAGAATTATTTTAAAGTCTAGGTAGGTCTTAAGTACAACAAATATAAAATTTTATTAATTTTATTGAATATAGAGCCGTGAAAGATTTAACTTGTACCAAGTAGAAACTAAAAGTTGGATATCTATATAATTGAAATTTTACAGTTAGATTTAAAACTAAAATTAAATATATGATCTCTATTTTATAATTCTTTCTTAAAAAAAAAAAACTGTATAATGATTTATTAAATTTATATATTCAACATGCTTGCAAGTCATACATGAATATTTATGTGAACTCATGTGGGTCTTCATGAATTAGGATAACAATTAATCCTCCGGATTTGTAAGTGCATATATAATATGTACCTTTAGTTTATGGTCATGTCCTAGAGGATGTATATACTTCTTCTCTCTGCCGAACTTAATGTCTTTCTTCCATGTTAAAAGATAAGGTAATTTAGTTGCCTCATTATTTAAATGAAAAGATTACAATTACAATGATACACGATCACTTCTAAAGGCTAATTTTGAAAAATGAGAATGTAACAAAGATAACTAGCAAACGAGAAGATATCACATCTAATTCAATAGGTAATATCATAGTTGAAAATGCATTTCAGCCTTCCCCCATGTGGATAGAAAAGGTAAAACCTAATTTGTCTAGTTCTTTGCATATGTGATCAACATTGGATTCTGTTGGGTTATCTTGAAACCTTGGAGTGCCTGCATCGCAGCTGTTGATTGCATCTCATCTGTATACTCCACAAAGGCAGTTCCTGGCTTTGTTTCCACCATTCTAACTTCCTTAAAACCATGATATTGGTGGAAGAGCATTTGCAGCATCATAGGAGTTGTCTCATGGGGAAGATTCTGCACGAACAGTATGTTGTTTGGTGGAGCAGGTGCCTCCGGTTCCAAAGACGTTACACCACCAGGATAGGGTATTTGAGATAACTGCACCATTTTGGAGAGAGAGCAACATGATAAGGATTGAATTACAAAATATAAAGTATTGACACAGGCAGATCAAAGCATATAGAGCACAAGGGATTAAGAAAAATGACTAAAACATGAAACCACATTTCAAATGAACTCAGAAGTGGTCCCAAAAAAGAAAGCATGCTTACTGGAGGCGTAGCTCCATAAGCTCCAACATAAGCAGGATTCAGACCCAATCCAGCTTGAGCATCATGTTGTTCTTTTTTGTTCTTTCCTGCAACTATAAGGAAACATGTAAATCTCAGTAAAACAAAAACAAGTTACAAGAAAACCAGGTGTAGGCCATACATTTGCCACTCTAGCAAAAAGAAACAAACAAGGGAGTGTCTAGTACTTCTTATATACTCCAAGATAAGCATCCAATACTTAAAATTTTATTTTAAAAATAAAAATTTTAATGTTCTGAACATGTGGAATAACTTCTTGCATCGTCCTGAACATGTAACATTAGGACATGACCTTCAGTTTAAAGGAACATAATTACAAGTTAAAGCATGGGAAAGGTTTAAAACATATGTTCTGACCAATGTACAAAGAAGGGATGCTTGTTTGATTAATATAAAACAATAAGTTATTATGTTATGCATTATATCAATGTCCTAGTTCATCCTACTTATGGAATTTTCACATCAAAATATCTATATCATACTGAATCCAAATCCTGAATCCACATCAATGCTTCATAGTCAACACTTGATTTACCCTTAGAACCATGACAAAAACTTCAAAAAACTGCCAAATAATATGTAGTGAAAAACTACATACAACAACAATAACAACAAAAAAGCTTAGTCCTAAAAAATCAGAGAGAGACAATAACAAAATTTTCTAATTGGTATTACCAGTGACAACCCTTATTTCAACAATAACAACATTTATTATTTTCTAATTGGTATTACCAGTGACATCAACTACAGACTAAATTCTTCATTTTTTTTCCCTCCTAACCCACACCATCAAATAGAAAAACCAACAAATGAAACTTAAATAAAAATAGATAAATAATCCAACCCATAATACCGAGCAAAACAATATACCCATCAACAATTTCTTGGGTCTTGGTACAAATCACCACCATGGGATTGAAATTTACAAAAAAAAAAATCACAACTTTACAAAAAAAAAAAAAAAAAAAAAGAAAAGACCCAGATTAAAATAACCCATAAATCCCACAGCCAAAAAAACCCACCATCTAATTTCAATCCTTAATCTTAAAACTAAATAAAAAAAATTCAAAAAAATTCCAATGTCTATTTATTTTCTTTCGTGTTCCCAATGAAAAGTCAGAGAGAGAACTTACTGGGAAGTGATTGGGCCGGCGGTGCAGTCTGGAGATGCTAAGCAGTGGAGCTGGCAAAGGCGTAGCAGGGGTTGATAGATCATTGGAGGAGAGAAACGTCTGGCTCTGAGGGTTTTGTGGGTGCGCCGCAGGTTGGATGAGAAGAAGAGCCTCCAGTTTTGTGGGTTTTGTGGGTGCGTCTGGCTCTGAGGGTTTTGTTTAGAAAGGAAAACAGAGCAAATGAAGTGGAGAGGTAGAGAAGCAAACGTGAGACAGGAGAAAAGGCTGAAAAGTGTGATGTGTGTTTTAATTTTTTTTTTGTTTATATATAGTACCTGTTTAACCGGTAACCAAAAACCTTTAAAATTATATCAATGGACAAGATCAAAACCTTGGTATATTAACGGCTCAGATATAGGTGGGTACCGTACCCCCTTTTTTTGAGGGGGGTATGGTAGAATGATCCATATTTGGATGGTGATCGAAGTGGGACTTGTGTGGAGCGGATTCGAGTTTCTTCGTTCATGCATTGAATTATACTAAATTGCCTTCTAGAAATCTAACCAAGTTTGTTAACTCAACGTGCAATTCAGAAGAGAGGAAGAAATTTTTTGAAAACCACGTGTTAAACACAAACTGGTTGACTAAAAAAGAAAAATCCAGATATCAATTTATGTGGCTAAAAGTCTAAAACTTCCTAACCAAGAGGTACAAATGTAATCTATTGGGTTGGATGTAATGTCTACAAGTTGTGTCATATAGCTTAATATTAAAAATTCCTGACTGAAAACAGAGATAGATACAAATGTGTCATATTTTTTGTCCCTCTCTAGACAACTTAAACAATTATCTGAATTCAAATGTAAAAGATAAAGGAGGTCCAATTAGATGCTATAATATGAGTTAAAGAATGATCACCTTGGATTTCTAGAAGTATACTGATGGATGTAAATCCCTTTTAATAAGTTAGAGATTTGGTTCTACTTTCCTTGCTAGAAAAGATAAATTTCTTTTTTAACAAACTAATTTTCTTTAAACAAAAAATTACATGGAGCAATTGTTGTAATGGTCTATGGATGGTAAAGTATCTTCAGGTCGGATATTAACTTGCATGGCCAGTATGACGTGGCTAGTGTAATAATAAGTGGATGAAATTTGTTTTTGGTAATATTTGTTGTACATAAACAATTTTACAAACCCTCCATTTTATGATGAAAATCGTGACTTCAAGTCAAGGGTTTTAGTCAAGGTGGTCGATACCGTACCGGCACCGGCTGTACTGGTTGGTATGTATTGTACTAGTACGTATACCGGTATCGAAACGCCAACGTTTCGTACCGGTTTAAAATATTGGTCATACAGGCCATATGGGCCAATTTCGGGCATACCAACCGGTACAGAAAAAAAAAAAAAAACTTTATTTATTTATTTTTTTTAGTTTTGTAATTTTTGACTTTTTGTAAGGGCAGAATGGTAACTTACTTGCATTAACTTATTAGTATTATTTGTTTTATTAGTAGATAGTGAATAATTAAGCTTTCTATTTTTTATATTGTTTTTTTTTTAATTGATGCTAAAGTCTAAAATCATGAATAATTTGTTCTGAATTGAGGTAATGTTTTATGGTAAACATTTGTATTTATTATATAATATATATATATATATATATAAAATAACGGTAAACCCGAAACAGTGCACCGGTATTAACCGGTATCGAAATATATCGTTTGATTGGTCAAACCGGTATAGCCTCTGATATGAGATTGATTCCCTTAGTTTTAGTTCAAAAATGGAATATGCGTAGAAATTGTGTGTAATAAAAAATGAAGAAAATGTTTTACAAAAGCAATAGTGCTCGTGCATATTAAATAAGTACTAATAAATTGTATATAATTTTATACGAAATAAATAACTGGATGCAGCTTGCCTCTCTCTCTCTCTCTAGCTATAGTGTTTTCTATTTTGCATTTTTATAGGTTTTACATGACTGAATGAGAATGCTGAATGCTCAACCAACCCTACCCACTTTCATGGGAATTTAATTTCAAACCAACGTTTATTAAAAAGACAAAACACACTTTTTTTCACTTGGACCAAACTGATATCATGGATTGATTCAACTTCAATCAAAGAGCCTAATTTTTTTCGAAACTTACAAATGAAATCCAAAACCAGATAATTAAACTTCTAACGTGCAAATAACAACTTAGAAGAATTAACTCTATGCATGCTTTCCATAATAAAATTATTACTGTAATGTGAATAATAATGTGTCCAATAAATAATTAATTAAAAATTTGATTAACCTTATTCGCCGGTAAAGAATGATGGATGCACTGGGTGCACAAGGGTACTTCACGCCTTTCCATGATGTAATTATACCATGAACTTGTCCTTAGAAAAGCAAACACCATTTTTCTTATCCACATAATTACATTTATAAATAAAAGAGTTTTTATTTCTAATTTGATTTTCCCTTCTAATCTGAGATCACCCTCAAACATTGAAGCTAAGCTAAGGTGTATTTTCATAAATTCGTCTTTAGAGAATGGCTGAAAACCAAGAAGCAAACTTTTTTTGATAATCACACACAAATGGGCCAATTAGACATTATCTGCAATCTGACCACCATCATCTTGATCTTGATTCTTTGTCCTGCCTGTTAAAGACATGTTTTTGAATGCTATATAAATTTTTTTGTACCGATTATGGAACATAGTAAGTGCTAGAGTTGTTGGGTGATAGAGGAGCACATAGATTTGCTTGTACCAGCGACGTAGCACCTCTACTAGAATTCCACATCGTTAAATATTAGTATTAATACACCATGTTGAATATGATAGTATAAATGCAAAAGCGAAAACATAAATTATAGAATATAATAACACACGAGGGTTACGTGGTTCAGCCTAACGGCCTACATCTACAGAGGAAGCCCTAAAGGGTTACATCAATAATATATTATAGTGCAGTACAAATCATGTGTTACAATGAATCATAACATGTGTATATATAGTATAATAAACCCTAGACTAATAAACTTCTAGTACAAGTAAGAGACTTGGCTTGCACACAAAGTAGAATTAGGCTTGGGCCTATGCTAATGGCTACATCAATAATATATTATAGTGTAGTACAAATCATGTGTTACAATGAATCATAATATGTGTATATATAGTAGAATAAACCCTAGACTAATAAACTTCTAGTACAAGTAAGAGACTTGGCTTGCACACAAAGTAGAATTAGGCTTGGGCCTATGCTAATGGGCTAATATATCACCCCCTCTCAAACTCAAGATGGAAGCTTGACGAAATCTTGAGATTTGATAAGGTTGAGAAAATCCCTTGAATGAAGTTTGGCTCTGTGACGGTAGTTTGAGGAAGGCAATGGTCTTGCAGTGTTGATGCGACTTCTAATGGTGGCATCACTATACCGGAGAGTTTTGACGGTAGCAGTAAGAAGCCAAAGAAGATGAACGCAGCGAAAAAACACCGAAGAAGACAAAGATTGCTCTTAAATATACAGTAAGAACAGAAAACCATGGCCACAAGAAGGTGGCTCTAATACCATGTTAAATATTAGTATTGATATATCATGTTAAATATGCTAGTATGGATGCGGAAGCGAAAATATAAAGTATAGAATATAATAACACACGAGGGTTACGTGGTTCAGCCTAACGGCCTACATCTACAGAGGAAACCCTAAAAGGCTACATCAATAATATATTATAGTGTAATACAAATCCTGTGTTACAATGAATCATAACATGTGTATATATAGTAGAATAAACCCTAGACTAATAAACTTCTAGTACAAGTAAGAGACTTGTCTTGCACACAAAGTAGAATTAGACTTGGGCCTATGCTAATAGGCTAATATATCTCTAACACACATAAATTTATCAAGAACAACCTCAAGGGACCAACAAGGATATAAGCAAGAAGCTAACATGCAAGAATTGCAGAGATGACACAAATGATCTTGAAGAAGAAGAGGTAGGCTGCGTTTTGAGGTCCTAGTTTAATCCCCAAAAAAGCAATGCCATAAATAACAGCTACCATGATAAAGAGTAGCATAATTGCACCATATTCTTTTAGCGGTGATATTCCAGAACCTTGAAAGTCTACTCCAAGAATGCCCAGAAAGACCATTACAAGAGAGTTAAGAGGCTCATGAAATTCGGTGGAGGAATGAACTTATTTCTCACTTGCAAAATTAAAAAAAAAAAAAAAAACCATAAATCAATGAAATTGGTTGGGCTTTATTATTATGTTACTAGCATGTAATCCTTACAAATCAACATTGCATTTAAAAATAATCACAATTATAAATACTAGTATTTAACCCGCGCAATGCGCGGGATCATTTTATGAATTAGAAAACAATCAACTTAATATATTATACTTAATGTGATGGTAAAATAGGAAAGGGGGTTGATGGTCAGATGTTCAAATAATGATGTTAATGTGTAAGTGTTTTTCTAAAAGACAGACATAACTTAGCATCAACACATGTTCTAAAGAAAATGTTAGTTGAAAATGTTGCGGGTTCGAGAGAATAGTTATTGAAGTATGAAATATGTAGAAGAAATATTTGGTTAAAAAATCAAATTGTAAAGAAAAAATTGGTTGCTAAGTGTGTAAGATATGTTAGTTATCAATCTGTTTGTTTATTATTTTAAAATGCAGTAATTAATTCAAAAAAATTCCAAAATTCCATTTACAAACACAATTGATATGCATGTTTTATTCTAACGTATGCATGTTGAAATCTAGTTACAAACACAATCGATATGCATATATAGTATTCTCTCATTGTTACAGAATTAGTTGTATTAGATCTGATTTAATCTACATCACTATACAAAATGCCAAGCATCGTGTTAAAACACCTCAAGCATCGCACTGCTATCAAATGTTAAACCACCAATGTAACACACATATATTTAGCTCCATCTAGAGCTTTGGTGTGATTCGTAATTGACCAATTTGTTGCTACCCTGTCTTTGTAGCTCATAAATGAATGTCTACTCATAAAAAATAATTAGTATATGAGAAAGTAAATATATTCAAATAATTTAAGATAAATATTTGAAGTGAATATTTTATATTAAAAGTCTTAGTTAAATAAATTTAATTAAATAAGTATGTAGCTAATGTATTAGAAATTATAAATTTTAAAATAGCACTCAAAATGTCAAAACTAAAATCAAATTTAAAACTAATTTATCATCATGGGTTTAATATTTTTTAAATCTTAAGATTTTTCTCTCTCTCTATCTCTCTTATATGTATTATCTTTGCATTTTTTGAAAATTTTTTTTTTTTTTTTGTTGAAAAAAGGCAATAATATATTTGTATCTAAAAAATCTTGAGATTTTATGAGAATGTATGTAATCAAATAAGTTAAAAAGCTTAAAGTTTAAAGTATTATAATTCTTGATAAACACTTGAATTTTTTTATTTTATGACAGCATTATGCCCTCCTTATCAAGGGTTGATAAATTAGTAAGTCTTAAACTATTGAAATTCATGACACATTAGTGTCTAGATTGGTATGGCAATCAAATTGGTTCATTTTGCAAACTTTATAAATTACTATTACTTATGAGGCACTACTAATTAATACCATGTTTGAACTTGTGGAAACTACTATTTTGGATTTTTGCCCAAAATATGGAGTTTGTACCATTCATTCAACACCCTATTAATTTAATCTTTTGAACCTGTGTGGTTACACTTTCAAATTTCAAAGTTCTACATTTTCAATCACTCTTCAAAAACAACAGAACAGGTAGGATAGAAAACAGAAACTGAAAATTAAATTGAATTCTGTCATTGCTTTTTTTTCCTTCTTATTCTCTATAACAGTTGTATTACACATTCTCTTTCTACTTCTTTGCTTCAAATTCAGGTTCCTAAAAAGAAAGTTATCGGAACCCAAATATAATGAAATTGTATAATGAAATTGCTGTTAAAGATTACAGCAAATCAAGTTTACGGGAAAATATAATGAAATTGTACAATAGCAAGAGACCGAAATACATATATAAACAATGCTGTCCCAATTTGCAAGTATGTTTGATCATATCTAAAATAAATTAATAAAGCACTAATATACGTCATTGACATAGTCAATCTTTCTTTAAAAGACTGATTTTCAATTGGTAATCTTAGTCACAATTAATTTATGAAGTTTTCTACTAAAACTAAATGTTGATTAAAGAGTAATTAACACTGCAAATGTTTGATACTCCTTTTCAGCTTCAGCTTTGTGGTCATACCACATTGGCTGCTATACACAACCTTTGAATGTATTCTACAGTGTGGAACTCAAGGAATAAGAAGTGTCCTCCAACCAAACATGGTCTACTAAATGGATTACATGCAAAAACTACCAACTTAATAGCAACCATATTTATTGTTTTATTAATGAAAATTCACGCACCAGTAACCATAAAGTTACAATAACAAAATACAATGAATTCTATAGTTGCTATTTTTCCTTCTTCAATTCTTCCACATTAGATTTAAACCAATTAGGAACAGCTTTTGCTTTATTTTTGTGGAACATTTTTTATTTATTTATAACGAAGATATTATAATTTTATAGGTCAATTCAATCCAAATACTTGAGGAAAAAAAATTAAAATGTGGAAAATAATTATACAACAAAAAAGGGCATGAGTAACAATGAAGAAAACCCAATTGGATAGCAAAACAAAAAACCAATCCCTAATAAGCAAACAACATTGGTTACAAAACATATAACATGGGAAAATAAATAAATAAATGCAACTTATGCATAGGTTAGTGCTTTTTAATTAACTTTCGTATTTATTTGTTTCTAATTTCAGCACAAATGAAATCAGTTATAATATCATAAAAGGATAAATATAATTAACAAATTAGTAAATAACAGAGTACTGGAATTGTTCTTCCATGAAATCTAAACACCAAAACCAACAAACACCAAAATAGAGTAAATGTTGTAAGACCACAAACCAAATATAAAACCTGGTTTGAAACTGAAATTAGTGAGTACATAATCATTACTAATAGAAATTCAAAGCCTTCAAAACCGACACAATGTAATCATTGAGCTATACTAAATAGTAAAATTGCACAAAAACAAATAAGCCAAGTCAATTGCAAAACAGAGCAAACATAATAATAAAGATCCATGGAGAACATGACTTTTTAGAACAAATATTAAAAGGGTTTTAGATATTTTAGCTTCAGATAATAGATGATCAAAGCAGCCACATTGAGAAATCAACTATTATTGAACGACAAACATGTTTTTTTTCTACACATATTCAAGGGCTAAATCCCATGATGCCACCCAAAAAAAAAAAAAACTGGATTATGAAAAATCAAGAAAAAAGCATCAAAATAAAAAGTATAACACATAAAGTAACAAAATGCTGACCTTGGGTATAGGTGCCGCAGAAAAGAAGCACCTAAAGAGGGTACAGATGATTTTATTTAAGGAATTTCGGTTGTATATAAAACAAAAAAAATTCTGAATGTGCTTGATCAATTAATTGGTCTAAAAAAAGCACGTGTTTAATACCTGTACGGCAAGTAAGGTACAAAAGTCAATTTCTGCATAATGCTATGGTTCCATCACATATTAGGAAAATCAATGAAGTGCAGTGATCATATATTGAAGTTATAAGTTTGTTTTGCCATACTTTAGAGAAAAGAAATTGAATTGGTATCGAGTATGAAATTTACTATGTGGAGAGTGGAGACTCTTAAGAATTCAATTTCTTAACTTTGTTTCTTGATGTTGCTGCAGAAGTTTATGATGCACTTGATCCAACTGGAAATATCACAATCAAATGGGATGTAATAAGCTGGACACCAGATGGCTATGTTGTAAGTATAGTGTGCAGTGTATAGTACTTTTTTTTTTTGGGGTTTTTTTGTTGTTTTTAAGTTTGCAGGCGAGGGGCTTGTTTATTTGGTATATTCAAGCTACTGCTTCAAGATATCAAATCCATTCATCACCTTTCTACTTTACAAAGTGGGATTCATTGTAATTTGGAACAATTTATACCAATATTCTTCTCTTTTGGATTGGGCAGGCTACTATTAAAATGTATAACTTCAAGCAATATTGCCATATTCAAGCACCAGGGTGGATGTTGGGTGGACATGGGCAAATAAGGAAGTAATATGGAGCATGATGGGGGGCCAAACAACAGAGTAAGGGGATTGTTCAAGATTTAAAGGGAACGTTCCACATTGCTGTAAGAAGGATCCAACGGTTGTGGATTTATTGCCAGGAACTCCATACAACCAGCAGATTGCTAATTGCTGCGGAGGGGGAGTAATAAACTCATGGGTCCAGGACCCAGCCAATGCAGCAAGCTCATTCCAGGTGAGTGTGGGTGCTGCAGGAACAACTAACAAAACTGTCAAACTACCTAAAAACTTCACCCTGAGAGAACCAGGGCCTGTGGACCGGCAAAGATTGTGAGACCAAGTAAATATTTGATAGCAGATAAAAAGAGGGTCACTCAAGCTTTGAGTAAGTTACTCGCTGAAGTCTTTTAGAATAATTTATAGCTGCATAACTGCATGCATTTTTTTCTTGTAATGAAGCCAGCACATTTGATGTAATGGCGTGCTAATTGCATTCTGTGCAATTCAAGGAACCTAGTAACAGTGATACATTCTCAAATTGCAGTCCCTGAGGCATTTTTCCTGAACTTTCCATGATTCTAGTACTTGTCTGTAATGAAATTATGTTTATACTTAGGGAACTCACACTTCACTAATGGATTGGAAGTTGATTTAAGATATAGAATTACCAACTCTATGAATGCAGATCATCTAATGAATTAGATTGTCCCTGATGACATTATGCACCTTTTTTAGCATTATTTCTAAATTTCTATTTTAAAGAAGGCAGTAAATAATCAAAAAATATAATAATTCCAATTTGAAAAAGATTATAATATTAGTAAAGCAGGAAAAACAAAGATTATAATTTGAGGCCAAAACATTGAAAGAGAGAGAATAAACATCCGGATTTTAATTCAAATTCGAATAACAAAAAATAGCGGTGAGGATGTGAAATAAGTAGAAGGGAGAATTGGCTAAAGAAATCAATTTATAAAGAAAGAAGTTGGCTAAAACATGCTAATCAAAGCCAGTTGAAACAGGAATGCAGTAAATGAACAAAATGTAATACAAAGTATGAGATAAGTAAAAAGGAAATCAGAATTCAAGCATAAGAAAATCTATTTATTTATTTATTTACAATATAACAATGAACACTATAAAGAAAAAGAATTGAGTTTAAAAGTAAATTAATTTTAAATTTTAAAATTAAAAATTAAAAACAATCGTATAAAACAATGTAAGCAATGATCTTAGCACGGTTTGCAGACTTGTGAAAAAGGGGTATTTGATCCAAACCTAATCCACAGTGTATATTGTGATTTCTTGGTCCATGAGAGGCAATATCGGCATGCAAATCTACAAAATCACCTCCACAAAAACAAAGAAGGAGAGAGTTTAAAATGAATGACAAAAACAAAGAAGGAGAGAGTTTAAAATGAATGATTATGTAGTAATCATAACTATTCTATTTAGATGGAGAAGAATTTTAAATGCAGCTAACCTCTTGCTTCAAGTCTATAAAAATTACAAAATCATAATTGCGCGCAATACAAAACAAACATCAACTGATTTGATCTATTTGTAATAAAAATAGAATGAAGTAGTTACGTCTATACAATGTTCTACTTCCATCGAGAAGAACATTAGCATTTTGTTCATAGCATTTATTTATTTGTAGCATGGGTTCTTGGTTTATGATAGGCAATGTGGGCATGTAAGATATACTTGGGTGCAGGCAAATTTGCAAAATCACCTACACATATTTAATCCCACGTTTCAAATGCTTATAAATGAGTAATATTTTATATGAAAGAAAAGCCAATAGGCAATAACAAAATGCTATTCTAAAAGAGAACCAAATAATAGCAACGGAAATCTACTAAATGAAATCATAGAAAAGATGAGAACAAACTTAAAAAGAAAAAATTATAATAATGATTAGAGCACAACTATCATTTAAAATCATAACCAAATGGGTCTTTTGAATTAGAACCTAATAGTAAATTTGGGTATCCCCAAATTCATCAAAAACACAAAATTTGTGGATCTAACTAATTTAGCACCATAGTATGAAGTTAACTGAAAGTCAGAGGCTTCGATTTTATTATATATATATATATATATATATATAGATAAGATAAAATCATTGAACATCATGAAAGCTACACAATTTTGGGAAAAAACATTTATGAATTGATAGCAAATTTCAATGTCATAGTCATAAAACTAAACATTCCCTAGATTTCATCACCAACCAAATGGGCCAACTATACATACCTGACTTACATAACTGTCTTTATCATTGACGACCACACATAGGTCTCTCTCTCTCTCTCAAAATATACAATTAATTTATCATAATTCTAAAAAAAATGCTTTGAATGTTCTGTCCTATGGGGAGCATTGAAAAAAAAAGTATCTCACTTTCCTATTTTTAACACCGTGAGAATCATGAATAGAATTACAAACATAGGTTGACATTGGGCATCAGATTTAATAAGCAAAATACCATTGCCAACAGCAATCTGCAAGATTTTAAAAAAATCAGCAAAATGTGAGCTCATCGAAATAGGTAACCTACTGATATAAAATCTTGCTCTTGTTGCATATGGTCTCCCAGTCTATTTTCACAATCTTGTTTTTCTACAATCCCCAATAACAAAAGTCACATATCCTGCAAACCTATCACATCCTACATTTTTGTTTCTCCAAAGGTTGCATTTGCTAAATCCCTAACCTCCCCATAATTTATTCAAGAAACTCACTTTCAAAGGTGATTTCTTTCCTACTCAAATCTCCACAATTGCTTACCCAACAAAATTGGGTTAAAAGTATCCAACTTTCTCACTCACAATCTTTCATTTCGAGCAATCTCAATGACTAACTACAAAAAAAAAAAAATGATAAATAGCACCAACATAAAGAATAACTTAGAAATCGTCAAAAATTAATAACTCAACATAAGAAAGCATTCAACCTTTTGAGAGAGAAAGTAACAAGTAGACAGCAAGGACCCAAGGCCATACACAAACTCAATTGGCAAACACAAATTAAATATACCAATATGAATATGTATGTTGAGCATACAAAGGCCAATCCCACATACGTACACTTAAATAAAACCACAATATTTAAAAAGAAAACCAAATTTCCAAAAAACTAATCTATAAAAATTATTAATCTTAACCAAATATTGATATCACAATTCACAACAAAATTTAAAAGAAATCTATAAATAGCATTGTTCGTGTATAAATAATTAGGTTCCACAAATCCAATCCAATGTTCAGTTTAAGCATTTCTTCAAACACTGGTGTTCCAATAATAATCTGCCAGAATTGAAAACCCAAAAAGGGAAAAAAAAAATGAAACAATGAGAGGGAGAAAGATTAGGTACCGTTGTCTATGATGCCCCTTTCTTCATATTCATTTGGCCAATCTGATTGCTAAAGAGGACAATGTCAACACTGTTGAAGCTCTTTGTGATGAGCTCTTCAATTGTGTAGTCGTGGCACTGCAAGGTTGAAAGATAAGTGGAATGGAAAAATTAAAAACAAAACTAAAAGATACATGGAGACCATATCATTTATCTCAAAATCTTTAGTTCACACCTAGAGTTTTGTGAGTTCATTTGAACAATGGTATAGTTGTTAACATCACCGCAAAGATTGATTCATAATCTATGTCCATTGCAGCTTTGGTTGTCCCCATCTACCCAAAACAGCTATTGAACTTCTATCTTAGAAGACCCAAAATATCAAACCTTCCCCAAGCTACCAATGACTAAGATACATTAGTACAAACTATTTAATCTACAATATATTAAACACAAACTGATATTAATAGAAAAGGATGAAAAAGAGAGAGAGAAATATGCGTTCATAACACCCAAACGAACTCACTAAAAGCTGTTCAAACACAAACCCAACGAAAAGAATGACCTAATATACAAACCCATGACCCACATCTACATATGTAAACATATTACTTCAGAACATTTAGAATTGAAGTTTATTTGAGTTGAGGTCAGAAACAATAACAAATTTTATGAAATTCGAATTCTATGAATTACCACACAAATTTTGTGTGTTTACAGACTCAAGGGAGGAGGGGGCCAGACCTGCAATTAGAATTCGTCTCCATCCAAATTGAAAACACCAATTGATCTGATTTGTCTATAATAAAATTAGAATGAAGAATATATGTTGAGATTATGCTATTCCTTTTTATTTATTTCACAAATTAACAGCTTTCCTAATACTAGAACAACTTAGACTTTTAAAAAGAAAAAAAGTGAGGACCAACCACAACAGATTAACAACTTTCCTTAGTTTTTGAAAAGTTGGTCATCACCTATAAAAGTTTGCATTTTAAATTTCTCAACTCCAAATGTTTTCCTTGTTCATGGCAGTCAGTTGTTATTTGTCTAATAAGATTTTGCACTCCAATTTTCTTTGATTGAACAAAGAGACAGAGAAAATGATAAGATGGAAAGAATGACATTAACACATTGAGATGTAAACAAGATCTACCTAAAAAACCCCTAACCATAACTACAATTAAGCAGAAAACATTAGGTTAAAATTACAACTGAGTTCAAGTCCGGAATCACAAATATTACATAAGTTGAATTTCATGTTGATATAAATCTTAGGATACTCGGAATATCCTATGCTAAAACCAAAAATTTAATGAAAAATATGGTATAAATAAACTAAAACAAAAATCCCCCAACAATTATAAAACCATATCCTACATATATAATATTAAATTAAGAGGTCGATCTGGTTTTTCAATAATCACCTCTAATTATTCTAGGGTTCTGCCATTCTTGTCCATGAGAAAAAGAATGAACATCCAAATTTCAATTGAAATTCGAACACAGAGAATTGATACGTACCTTTCATCAGTCTGTGTTTAGTTCCGATTACGTTGGACACAGAGTTGCGCCGATCTCTATCTTCGTATCTTAAATTTCTATATTGACAGCAACCCTTAAGAAGACAATAGGGTAAGAGATTAAACCAAAGCTAACCCGTCTATTTACATAAATTAAACAAAACTACTCCTAACCAAAAAACCTAAATCATAACCAATCAAACCAAAATACCTGAATCATAAATAATACCCAAATGAATCTCCCAACAAAAACCCCACTTTCTAAAACTAAAAACAGAATATATGGGTGGTGACCCTAATGGCCGATCCCTATCTCCGTATCTCAATACCTTTGGGACGAACGATTGATCGCACGATTCTCCACTGGATTGAACACCTCTTTTTTTTTCTCCTTCCTTTTCTCTGTATCGCAGAATCACTTTTTAACTGGGTTTCTTTTTAACCAGTTATTTAATTTATACTTTTTTTAATTGCAAGCATGGCAGAGTTTTGAAAGGCCAAACGCTGTAAACCCGTATATTTTTCCATAGGGATAAAAGTTTTGCTGTTGGTGATGAATCAACAGCAAAACCGGTTTTCGAAATCAAAACCCCAGGGAAAAAAAAAACGTTTAACACATATTAGAAAATAGGGAAAGGCTTAGTGATTTCTATAATCCAAAATAGGAAAAGAAATAAAAAATTTGAGAAAACAAACATTTTCATGGAGAACCCAAAAGCCCGAAACATAAAGGAATCATAACCAAAATAGATCTAAACGAATCCAACAAAAAAACTCAATAAAAAGTAATATTTTAAACCCAAATCTAAAAAAAAAAAAAAGGGAAACGTACCGGAGCTGGTTCCGACAATCTGATGGTGGCAGATATGTAGCCTTTTAATTGGATTTTGGCCGGTTGTTTTGGATTTTTGCTTCCTCCTCGCTCATCGAATTGCCCAAATCTCCCAAATCCTTCGCTTTCTGATCCATTACTTCGTCATTCTCGGCGTCCTTCGGATCTGACTTCTTCAATTTCTTGCTTCTATTGGTCGCCATAGCCTCATTCCGGGTCTTGCTGATAGCAACTCGAACTCCTCCGAATCCGTACCGTTCGCCATACACACACAAAGATCGATTCAAATCTAATTTTCAAAAAAATTTAAAAATTTGAGGAATTCAATAATATAGAGAGCAAGAAACAAATACGTGAACTTGAATTGGAAAAAGATTGAATTAAAGAACAAACCTGTAGCCTGGATTGAAGGGATTGAAAATTCTTGAAGAAAAATATTATGGTTCGTGAGAAGAGAGAGAGAGAGAGAGAGTTTGGGGATATTGGAAGAGGCTGGACGGCTCTTCTTCATCTTGATTGGTCTCTGACATTTTGGGTTTCAGTTTTTGATCTATCGATCGCTCTCTCCTTCTCTGTTCTCAGCGTCGCAAGTTTTTTTTTTTTTTTTTGAAGTATTGTAAGCCCTTTTAATTGTATTTTAACCGGTATAGATTTCCTTTTATACCCAGAGGCTCTAAATACGGCGTTGTAGCATTGTCAAACAATATAATTTATCGCTTTTTAACTTATATACTTGTTTGAATTTTAGATGGGCAGTTATCCTATTTGTCAACGCCTCCTTAATCGTAGGAATCCACTTTCTCTCAGCTTCTGCTTTTATATATAGTATATGATATGATATGATATAAGAAACATTTATACCTATGTTTAATACTATAAATGTACGTTTTAATGTGTAACAACTCTTAAAAATGGAAATTGCTCATTATTTTGATTGCTCCATTTTAGCAGCCAAAAAAAAAAAAAAGTTTGTTAGGTTCTAAGGATTAGGATCTAATGTATTTAGAACCTCAATTTGTATGTTGGCAAACCATGATCAAACCAATGTTTAGTCTCGTGTTAGACTTGCTCAAAGTATGGGATTTAATGTAAAGTTGGAATCGAGTTTGTATGCAGAATTACTATTAACTTTCTGTCAGACTCGATTGATCGAGAATTAGACTCGATCGATCGAAAATCGGGCAGATCGTTTTTCTGCAGAATTTTCCAACTCAGCCCAAGTCCATTTAATGTATAGGGTTTTATGTTTTGCCCTAAGTATAAAAGGGAAAACTCTAGCCACGTTTTTAGTGTTTTGAATGCTGTGTTTGTGAATCTCATTGTGAGGTCTAGAGGTGTTTACCTTCACATACACTTAGGGTTTACAAACTTGAGATTCATGTCAAGAGTTGTGTAAATCAATACAGTTGCAGAATCAATATAGCACAAAGATATACAAGCAGGTGCGCTTGTGGATTTGCTGAAGAATTCAAGAAAGAAGGAGTCCGTGGATCTCGGAGCTATCATGGGGTCGTGGTAGTAAGTTTCCTACACTTGGGTAGCAATAGGATGTTAGTGGTCTAAGTCTTATTGTGTAAACTTCGATTCTTTCATAGTGGATTCAGTTTACCTTGAGGATAGCTAGGTCAAATCCTCCCCAGGTTTTTACCGGTGTGGTTTCCTAGGTCATCATATCTTTGTGTTATTCATTTTCCGCTGCTTTGTTGTTTTTGTTTATTTTGTGTTAACCTAGATTTAATTAAATTACCTAAGTTAATCACTTGGCTAATTCACTAGGTTAATCTGTTGGGTTAAGGGGTCTAAACGAACTGACAAGTGGTATCAGAGCGGGTAGCTTTTGTTTTTGATCCTTTGATCTTTTAAGCTGATCCTTGACCCCTGTTGTCATGGAACACGGACACTCTCTTGTTGTTCCACCTCACTTTGATGGAAACAACTATGCTTATTGGAAAGTAAGGATGAAAGCATTCCTGAAATCCATTGATGAGAGAGTTTGGAATTCCGTTGAGTACGGATGGGAGAAGCCCACTACTCTTGTGAGTGAGTGGCAAACTTCTCAAAAGGAGGCAGCCGCTTTTAATAGCAAAGCTATGAATGCTATTTTTAATGCTATTTCCATGGAGGAATTTAAGAGAATCTCTAATGTTGAGGTTGCTCATACTGCTTGGAATATCCTCCAGACTGTGCATGAAGGCACAAAGGCAGTTAAGATAAACAAATTGCAGCAATTAACTACTAAATTTGAAAGCATTAGAATGAATGATGATGAATCTTTTGATGAATTCTATGCTAAATTGAATGATATTGTTAACTTTGCTTATAGTTTGGGTGAAATCTATGATCAACCTAAAATTATTAGGAAGATTCTTAGATCTTTGACTGAGAATTTTAGACCCAAAGTGACTGCCATTACTGAGAGCAAGGATGTGGACTCCATCCCTGTTGAAGAACTTGTAGGATCTCTTCAGTCCTATGAGTTAGACCTCTCTAAGACTAACAAATCCAAATCAATGGCTCTTAAGTCTGTTGATGACGTTGAGGATGGTGGATTTGATGACGAACTCTCTGCTACAGAGATTGCCTATCTTGCCAAGAACTTTAGAAACTTTCTTAGGAACAATAACAGAAGGGCAAGAGGCAAGAACACTGTTGAACCTAGAAATTTTAGGAAGAATGATCCCATTAAAGTCAATAACACTGAAAAACCTAAGGAGAAAGTGGGACAGCCTTCTAATAATTCTTTGGGACAACAATGTTATGGTTGTCAAGGGTATGGTCATTTAAAATCTGAATGTCCTACATACTTGAGGTCTAAGGGTAAAGCTATGGCTGTAACCCTTAGTGATGATGAAGTTTCCGACAATGAATCCGCTAGTGATGAGGATGGAAACTTCATTGCTTTCACTGCTACCACTGTAGTTAATGAAAGCATGTCTGTTGAAGAGAACCCTTCTGATGGGGAACTCTCTGAGGATGCAGATTTACAGGAAGCCTATAATAAACTTTGCAAAGTTGCTGCAAATGATGCCATGAATGTTGAGTTAGGCTTGAAGAAAATTGCATCTCTTGAACTTGAAAAGAAAAATTTACTTGTGAAATTGTTTGATGCAAATGAGCTTTTGAATAATGTGAAAACTGAGAACATGCTTTTACTTGAAAAAGTTAAATGTTTGGAACTTGATTTATCTGTTGCTAGAGAACAAACTAATAGGTCTGCAAGCTCCAAACTTGATCACATGCTGAGTATTCAAAAGTCTCCTTCTGATAAAACTGGTTTAGGTTTTGAGGAAAGTATTTCTGTGCTTGAACCTTCTTCCACTAAATTTGTTCCTTCTTCTGAACCTCCTAAGAGTGAGATTGTCAAACCCTTGGTGAGTGAACCTGTCAAACCTGTTGATGTTACTCCACCTAGGAAAATTAGGGTTGATCTTCATGCTTCTCATTCTAGAGCTTCTACTTCTACTAAGGGCAAATTGCATGATAAGCCTGCATGGGTTTGTCATTTTTGTGGAAAACCTAGACACATTCGTCCAAATTGTTTTAAGTTGCAAGCTGCGAAGCGAGCAAATAAAACTAAAGTACCTGTGCCTCAAGAACACGATCCTATGGTACTTATTGATGAATTGGTAAAGGCGTTAAACCTTTATACCAATCCTGGAATTGCTCAGAATTCTAATATGAATCATAACTCCAATGCAAGAGTTGCATCTAAGAAGTCTTGGATGCAAAAGGCTCAATCTAATTGAGTCTGTCTGACATAGTCCTTGTGCTTCATTGCTCTATCTTTTGTGACCTCTGTTTCTAGGATTTGCATTGCATTACATTCATGCATTTCATTCTAGGATGTTTATTTTTTTTGAATTAAATAAAAAAAAATTTTTTTTTTTGCAAATTGTGCTTTTGCTATTTTTCCTTGAATTTGAAGACAAGGTTGGTCATTCAAATTTTGCATAACATGTTTGTGTACCTTGTTTAGTTTTGATGCACTTATTTCTATTGCACTTTACTAGCTAAAGTCTTGTTGTGCATGTTGTGTGGGAAGATGCTATATTTGTTGATCACATGATCTTGATTTTGAAGTCGTATGTCTTTGATTGTCGGACTTGAACTTATTGAGAAAGGTATAAATAACCATCTCACCACTGTTTATTAGCCAATCATGAACACCTTAGTGCATATCGTAAGATTTTGTGCTCGAGAAAGTGTAGCACATGCACAAAAAAAACATAAGGTGTAGCCTCTATTAAAATTGGTGTGTACATTATTGGGCTATAATAATCTCACAAATTCAAATAAAACTGGTGTGTACATTATCCCGGCTTTTATTAAGTTTCTAATCAATTAATTTGAATAATGAGGCAAATCAAGAAACTTACATGATTGCAAGCTTTTATTCTAGGAGATGTGGGAGTTATATGATGTAACTCTTTAAGGGATAGTCTCTTTCAAATTCATGTGATGAATTTTGTAGAATTTGTGATTAATCTCTATGTGCATATCACCTCACGTGTTTCTCAAGCTTATGCTAGTTGCACACACTACACAAGTTAATCTTTGCTAAAATTGTATACATGGTATTATGTGTGTTTTTGGTCTGACCAACCAAGTTTGAGAATTTCTGGAAATTGATGCAAAACATGTTTGCTTGTTTGTTTTTTTGGGGGGTATATTGAAAGAAATTTTCTGCTTTGAAAAATCTGGGTTGAATACATGTGTTTTTGGAAAACATCTCATCTCATACTCATGCATTTTATTTATAAAATCTACTGCTTTGAGGAGTTTTTGATCTAAAAAGTTTGGTTTTTCAAAACTGTGATTTTTCCAGAATTTCGATCGATCGAAACTGATTTTTGACCGATCGAAAATGTTTTAAAATACTCAGAAAACTCTCTGGTTGGCTCGATCGGTCCAAGCTTGTTTTGGATCAATCGAAGGAGTTTTCGACCGATCGAATGTAATTTTCGATCGATCGAAAATCGGGATGATAGACTTTTAAAAAGGTTCTTTCTCACGTGTCTTTTCACTTTTCATATCTTTTTCAAAACTTTTTTCTCCCTACCAACCGGTCAAGCCTTGTTTCTTGGAGATTTTGTCGTTTCCTTCAATTCTTTTGCCTAATCTCTCTCTCCCAAATCTGGTAAGTCTTTTATGCCCTTTCTTTTCCATTTATTTCCTAGTTTCATGCATTATTTTCATGCATTTTTGAGTATTTTCGACATTTAGGATTTTTGTCTTTTTGGGAATGTTTTTGAGTGTTTCTTTCTCAAATTTTACATGGGTTTTTGTGGGGACACCTTACCTAAGCACTACATATGGTTTAATTTGATTATTTTGGTGTTTTGAGGAAAATTTGAAATTCTAGGGCTTGAAATTGTGTAAATTGGGGGTTTTGTTCAATTTGATTGAAATTGATGAAATTGGCTTGTTAGATTGGTTAATTTGATCATTATATTGTGTTAATTAACTATTGTGTTGATCAATTTATCAATTTGTTGTGTTTTGAAAACTTAGGTTTTTCAAATTGGGTATTTTTGTTAAATACTGCTTGCTCAAGCCAATTTTGTTCATTTGGATCACAATTGAACTTGTCACTGCATTAGTACATACATCATTTGGTGTTCATGCTCATGCATCATATAGATTTTTTTTTCTATATTTTTTTTGCTGTACTAACTTGCAGTCTACCCTTGGTATTTTTTTTGCTCTTTTCTTTCTGTGTCTATCTCTTTTCCTTAGCACTATGCCTAGGAAAACTAGAGCCCATAGGACTTCTGATCCTTCTCCTTCTTTTGACACTGAGCGGTTCCCTAGTGAGTCAAACCAAGTCACCTATGAGACTCTGAACTTTAGGCGTCATATCTGGGCTGAGCGTAGGGTCTTATTAGATGAGTTGGATCTTGAGGTGCGACGGAACTTTGAGCGTCGGGGTTGGTTACCTCTTCTTGATTTTGAGCATCCTACTCCTGCTTCTTTGATTAGAGAGTTCTATTCGAACCTCTCTATTCATGTCTACGATAACGACACCTTGGTAAAGGTGTGGTTACGTGGTGTGGAGTATCGCATTACCCCTTCGGTAGTGTCTGATGCTCTTGGGGTGCCCATTGTGGACCATCCCGTTTTTCCTTATGAGGAGTCTCCACCCCTTGATGACGTCCTGTCATACATCACTGGGTCTTCTATCCAGTGGGGTTCTGATCCTCGGATCACTTCTGCTGAGCTGTCTGAGCTTCACTATCTTTTCTTTCGGATAGCGTGTCATTCTTTGTGGCCTATTTCGCATGTCCACACCATCTCTCTTGAGCGATGTGTGTTTTTGTATGCTCTTGTCACTGATGCGCCTATCAGTTTTCCGCATATGTTCCTTCGTTCTTTGAACGAGGTACATCGGTCTAGTTCTACGGCTCATGCTTTGTTTTTTCCCGTTTTTATTCATAGGATTCTCCTTTTTCTTGGTTTTGGTGAGTATCCTGCTTCTGAGCTTGTACATGTCATTGCTCCTATTGGTGCTACCTTTTTGAGGCAAAGGGCTGCTCAACTTCGAGCTAGCTCTAAGCGTTCTAGGGTAGAACCTTCCGGTGTCACTCCACCCCATTCTTCTTCTACAGATACTCCTGCAGCTGGGACATCTTCTGATCCTGCTATTGCTGCTGCTGCTGCTGATGTTCCTCCACCATTTGATGAGGTTTCTGACCTTCGTCGGACGCTTGATACTGTCATGACCGTTCAGGCGGCTCATGGTCAGCTTTTGGTGGACATCCCTTATGAGCTACGTGCGTTACGAGCGGATTTGGCGAGCTCTCGTCATTCTCCTCCGCCTCCTTTTGATGATGAGTGAGTGCCCTTTAGCAATTCGTCACAAAAAGGGGGAGTGCATAGTTCATTTGTATCTAGGAAATTTTGATGTGGCGATTTACATTTTAGGGGGAGTTTTTTTTTGTTTACTTGGTAGTGATACTGCAGAGCTTGTGGAGTTATTAGATTGTATCTAGGCGCTTCATTGTGTATTCTCATTTTTTTTTAGCTCTTGTTTATGAGATATTTTGTTGAGATACATTTTTATGTATATGTTTCTTATTTCACTATGCTATTCTGCTTATTGATTTATATTAATGATGTTATTCATGATATATGTCTTTATTTTGTGTCATGTGAAATCAAGAAGTTTTTATTTATATATTTCCTGTTTTTTTTTTCCACACATGCGTTTATGTGTTTGTTAAGTGTTACAGGAATATACAGGTTGTTTTCAGTCGAGCTGCTGTCTACTTTGCAACTGTTAGATAGTAGTTTAGGTTATATTGTTAAGTGGCTATTTTTATTGTAATGGGCTATTTCATTTTGTAACTTTGAGCTTTTTGTTAAGTCTGTGTTTTGTTACGGATTGCCAAAGGGGGAGTTTGTTAGGTTCTAAGGATTAGGATCTAATGTATTTAGAACCTCAATTTGTATGTTGGCAAACCATGATCAAAACAATGTTTAGTCTCGTGTTAGACTTGCTCAAAGTATGGGATTTAATGTAAAGTTGGAATCGAGTTTGTATGCAGAATTACTATTAACTTTCTGTCAGACTCGATCGATCGAGAATTAGACTCGATCGATCGAAAATCGGGCAGATCGTTTTTCTGCAGAATTTTCCAACTCAGCCCAAGTCCATTTAATGTATAGGGTTTTATGTTTTGCCCTAAGTATAAAAGGGAAAACCCTAGCCACGTTTTTAGTGTTCTGAATGCTGTGTTTGTGAATCTCATTGTGAGGTTTAGAGGTGTTTACCTTCACATACACTTAGGGTTTACAAACTTGAGATTCATGTCAAGAGTTGTGTAAATCAATACAGTTGCAGAATCAATAGAGCACAAAGATATACAAGCAGGTGCGCTTGTGGATTTGCTGAAGAATTCAAGAAAGAAGGAGTCCGTGGATCTCGGAGCTATCATGGGGTCGTGGTAGTAAGTTTCCTACACTTGGGTAGCAATAGGATATTAGTGGTCTAAGTCTTATTGTGTAAACTTCGATTCTTTCATAGTGGATTCAGTTTACCTTGAGGATAGCTAGGTCAAATCCTCCCCAGGTTTTTACCGGTGTGGTTTCCTGGGTCATCATATCTTTGTGTTATTCATTTTCCGCTGCTTTGTTGTTTTTGTTTATTTTGTGTTAACCTAGATTTAATTAAATTACCTAAGTTAATTACTTGGCTAATTCACTAGGTTAATCTGTTGGGTTAAGGGGTCTAAACGAACTGACAAAGTTAATAAATCTTTTTTTTACATATTTCTATAATTTCTTGGCTACATGTCATGGACATTTAAAAAGGTACCAATCTGTATTATATGATTTTTTTTTTTACTTATTTTGTATCTTGTCCTCTAGAATAGAAATTAACAATAGTCTACAGAATGCATGAGGTAGACAAGCTTACATTTGTGCTTTTGCCCTTGTAATTACGTTTACTACTAACATATATACGATTAAGTTATTAACCCGTTCTCGACGCCAAATAATAATATATAAGAAGGAAAGAAACAATTGGACCAAGGTTTACTAGCTACCATGCATCAAACACAACAAAAATAGAGAATTTTCATTTGTCATTACCTGTTAACAGGCAAAGTATCCTTTGTTTGTATCCTTAGTCCTTACCCGACTAAAAACAACAATAAAAATAAAAAGGGTTTGCAGGCTAAGTTAAGTGAATATTTACAGAGCACAGGAGTGTCCTGATGCATTTGAGGGACTTAGGCAAAAATTGAATTAAGACATTTTATAAATTTAAATATGACTTTTAAAAAAAAATTAATATTACATAAACTCTATTATCTTGATTTAGATGTAAAATTACTAGTTAACCACCTAGAATTTTTTTTTTCAGAAAGCCTATAGATAAAAAATATGACAAAACTTTTTACACTTGTTGATGTGGCAGATTGATAGTGGTAGGTAAAAAAGTAATATTAGTGATGGATCTAAATGAGAACTAATAAAAGTTTGCAAACTCAATTGTTGCGAAAAATGTTGTGAATTTTTTTGTATTTGCTCTTTTTTCCTTTTCTTTTTTTTTTTTTTTTGAAAAGTTCTACATTCACAACATTTTCACAATAAATCCTAGGTATTAGGTTCTTACTATTTTTAATTTGAACCCACCACTGATATTATTTTTTTACCCTCTAATAACAACTAGTAATAATCTGACACTTGAAATTTGTTATAAGAAATGTTGTGGATATAGCATTTTTTTTTTCATTGAATAAAAAAAATATTATTTTATTTATTGGCTAGTATTTTGGTTTAATTAATACTATTATAATGAAAGAAATACTCATATGGATTAAAATATGAGTCTTTTCTACTTGAGGGTCTTAAGCGATCGTCTTATTCGCCTATATATATCATAGAGCCAGCTTTAACTAAGCCATGAGGCTATGCCATGGTTGGAGGGTGACATGGGGTGTCATCGGGGTGACGAATTACTAGGGTTGATGTCCGAATCCATATATGAGTTTGTCATTATTTGCCTTAATTTCATCAATTTTTTTTTTTTCTTTTTTGTTTTGGTTTAATTGTTGGCCTAAACTTAATTTCTATAAATTTGGGAGTATTTCAGAGGACTCTTTAACAATAGAGAAGCTCTCTGAAGGCTTCCGCAGAAAATTGAAACTTCTATAATAAAAAAATAAAAAAAAAAGAATCAAAGTCCCTACTTGTTTCTCACCTTTGTTTTGTTTTGTTTTTTTTTTTTTTTTAACCTACTCACCTTTGAGTAATGAGAAATTTGGATTTCCAACTTGCTTTTCTGTAAGGGAAAAAAATCTTCTTCTAAAACTCTACTTATGTTTCACAATTGTTTCTTGTTGGGAGACCACAATTTGACTCCCTACAATAACTCTAAAAACAGGCCTGCATGGTGAGATGTCAAATGCCATAAAAGATTTGAGTATGTCTTCATCATCACCAATTAGTTTTGAGGTGGAATGACACAGCTCACGGCCTGACAATTGGTATCAGAGCGGGTACATTTTGTCGGATTTCTACATCCTAAGTGTGATCCTTGACCCTACAAATGGTATCAGAGCCAATATCATGAGTTGAAGTCACGGGAGTGTCATTGTGAGGGAGAGATTGTTGGAGGGACTACAATTTGACTCCCTACAACCACTCTAAAAACAAGCTCGCGTGGTGTGATGTCGAATACCATAAAAGATTTGAGTATGTTTTTCTCATCACCAATTGATTTTGAGGTGGAATAGTACACTCATGGTCCAACATTTCCAATAATAGTTGGTGTTATCTATTTTGTTTGTAGTGTGTGAAGACTATTAAAAGGGAAAAACAATATAAAACTTTTACTCCCATTTTTAAGAAAAACAAGGAAACACACATTAAAGGCTAGTAAATATCTTAAATTGATACAAAATTACAACAATATAAATGAAAATGGATATGTTCCATTTAAATTAATAAGTGTTCATCCTATTATTGTTTCTCTGATAAATGATGCTAGTGTTTTATGGATTCTTCTCAATTATTGAATGCTAAGAGAATGAATTCCCAAAAAAAAAAAAAAAAGCTAAGAATAATTCTCTTCAATACTACTTTGCAGTAATGTTGCAAGGTACTTGTGGAACAATTTTCTTGGGGGTCAACCAGATTCACGTCCATTAGGTGATGCTTTTCTAGATCGATGGCATTGACTTTGATATTGAAGGAGGCACAACTGGACATTGGGACGAGCTTGCAAGAGCCTTACCAGGATTTAGCCAACAAAAGAAGGTCTACTTAATTAACAGTAGCTCCACAATGTCCTTTCCCTAACGCTTGGCTAGGAACTGCCCTTAACACTAGCCTTTTTGACTATGTTTTGGTCCAATCTTATAACAATATTGCTCCATGTCAATACAGTGGTACTAATACAGACAACCTCAAGAATTATTGGAATCAATGGACCAATATTCAAGCTGGCCAAATATTTTTGGGTTTGCCTGCGTCTCAAGATGCAGCTAACAGTGGCTACATCCCACCCGATGTGCTTAATAATGAAGTGTTACGTTCTATTAAAGGTTCTGCAAAATATGGAGGTGTTATGGTTTGGTCTAGGTTTTATGACCAAAACTATAGTTCAGCTATTAAGTCTAATGTTTGAATTACAGAACTTCCAATGACTTACTCAAACTTCATACATATTGAGATCTAAGCAATAGAAGAATGATGTATCACAACGTCTTTCAATGCATTCCAGTACGTAGCCACCATGACCTCTACAAACTTCGAGGATTTGTCAATACATAGGAAACACAAGTTACAAGAGTATTCTACCGATCAATGACCAAGTCCTAGAGTTTTCATGCTTAATGGAACCCTAGATTGATGATGAACATGGAGAGGGAGAGAGAGATACTTATTGGGAGTGTTTATGAGCACTATTATAAGCTTAATGCCAACGTCCTCCCATCCAACTATATGTAGACACATCACTCAAAACATATCTTTCTTGTCTATTTTATTAACTCATTCCACACATACAAACAGAAATGGTATTCTATATATGTTTAGAATGCAGAATATGGTACATAGAGGGCATATATAGTTATATACATGTATAGTACAGTACAATACAATGATAGTACGGTAAGCTTAAGAGCACTTGAACCTCCTAATATACACTAAGATATTCACTTAATTACAAGGTAGCTAAACATCATTGATAGGGAATTTAACATTGCTATTCCAAACAAATGGGCCAGTTAGACCATATCTGCAACTTGACCTCCATCACCATGATCTTGTTTCTTTGTGCCGCCAAACAAAGTAAATTTGTTGAATGCTTTGGATGTATGTTGGATCCAACCTAGTATGTGACAAATTGACTGACATGGACATATCTTGTTGAACAAATTATTTGATGTGTTAAGTACCACATTAGCTGCGTGACATAGGTGCTCACAAATTTGTTTGTACTTGCGACGAATGAGCTCTACTAGGATTCCACATAAATTAATAATGAGAACCCTAAGAGGATCGACAAGGATTGATGCAAGCAGCTCACATGCAAGAATTGCACAAATGACACAAACAAACTTGAACTTATAGAGGTAGTCTACGTTTTGAGGTCCTAGTTTCATCCCCAAAAATGCAATGCCATAGATAACTATTTTCATGATAAAGAACAGCATAATTACATCATGTTCTACGAGTGGAGAGATGCCAAAGCCTCGAAACCTTACTCCAAGGACGTCAAGTAAGATCATGATGAGAAAATTACGAGGCTCATGGAATTCCGTAGAGGAGCGGGCCTCTATCTCATTCAATGATGAGCTGAAATAAACATTTTTCAAAAGTAAAAATACATTTATCAATTACCACACAAGTTTGTTGTAATTGTGAGTGTATATATATGAACACCATACTCCCTCTATCCCAAATTGTTAGTGCTTTATTCCATTTTAAGATGTATCAAAATATAGTCCTCTTTGAAAAAGTCAATAAATCTATTTCCTAAGTTATCCTTTATTTTATTTAAAAAGTTAATATTCTTTCACTAGATTCTAAGTAAGGATAGTTTTAAAAACTTCTACATTTTTATGTAAAAAAACAGTGCAATAAATAACGTTCAAATAGCCGAGAGCCTTATAGCTTAATTGTTTGACACCAATACCCCAACAATATAATAATAATAATAATAATAATAATAATAATAATAATAATAATAATAATGTTCCATTTAAAATTAAGTTTGATTTCCTAAATAGGACCTACGATTTGGGACGGAGTCCTCCATAATAAAGCATTAAGTACACTTTAACGTATACTCTTAAGACACTCATTAACAAAAATCATTAATGTATTATTAGTTTTCTATTCACCCCTTTTTACTAATAGAAAAACAACAATCTTACAAACATAATAAATTTCATAATTCTTTTCCCAACATCAAAGATGATATATAGTGATTAGTGATTAATGCAACTACCACCACATAGGACCATTATTGACATCATTTTTATTATATATCAATCACAACATGTCATCTCAACAATTGTAAAATTTGTTGTATATATAAACTTATTGACAGAAAATAACAAATATATACTAACATGCAAAGTGCACCTACTAAATTTAAGGTATTCAAGTGATAACTTAATGGTAATGATAATATTTTGTGATGTTTTATGTTTGTAGTTGAAACTAAGAGCCTTGTAACCTAATTAACACTTTATAATATTTTCAATGGAGATATTAGGATTTGAATCCCTTATACCCAATTATGGTTTTTTTTTTTTTTTAAATGCTTGTAGTTGGAACTTGGAACCTCACCTTCCCCATCCCCACAATCAAATTATCTCAAAAATTTGAGATAAGTTTCATTTTGGTCCTTGGATTTTTTTTTATACCATAATTTTTGTATTTGTTTTCAATATCATTCTTCCGTTGCTTAATTACATGTTAAATGACAAGTTGGCATCTAGATGAATGTCCAAACAAAGTCAGGGGAGGTACATGCATGTCCTAACAAAGTCAAAAACATGGTTGCAATAGATAGTCCTTTTGTATTTGTCTTTCTATAGTCCTTTTGTATTGATTTCACATGCATATATAGGCCAAACAAAGTCAAAAACATGATTGCAATATAGTTGCCACATCAATCAAAGTCTAAAACCCACGCCTTTTATGTATGCTGACACAATAAAGAAACCATATCCAACAAAATCTCCAGGATAATAGCACCCATTTGGCTTTAGAGTCAACCACATGAAAGACTTAGCAATCTTTCTCTATCTCGAAAATTAACCAGAAGTTACAATAACCACATATTCAACAGTTCAAGGTCGACCTCAGGCCAATGATTAATTCACCACATTGATAATAACTGTTACTCTCAGAGTACCCATAAATGCATATTTTTCCCTTTCACATAACCGGGGTTCTATTAATTAAATTTATAGTGAGACTCACAATTCATATGAGAAGAGGAAGTATGTATTTATAGTACTCTTAGAGTATTTAATAATTTTCCACACGTATGAAGGACAAAAATGAGTACACATAGACACAATGAACAAAAACTACTTAAATCAATTTTACCAAAAATCCATTTCAAATAATATCCACTAGTAAATGTTGTACGTGTCGTGTAGACCTTGAAGTGGCTGGCAAAGACAACACTAGTAGATAGAGATCTGGCCAAGGTTGACTTGGGCATCCTCTCGGATGCCAATGAGAGAGAGAGAAACCACACACAAGAGAAGGGGAAAGAAATAAAGAAAAAGAAAAAGAAAATAGAAAAAAAAATGTGAATTGAATACTAGCATGAATTAACAAATAAAAATAAAAATAAAAATAAAAACTAATTCGATTTGATTAGGACTTCAAACTACATAATTTATCATTTTGAGCTTAGTTGGTATTTAACAATTACATCTTTAAATAAATGGAAGGAATAAACTCAAAACAATGCCGAATATTAGAGATTCAAGTTCAATCCATTTTGTTCATTTTATAATTAAAATTAAAATTTATAAATCTAAAAATGCATTGTAGTGTCATACTTAAGGTATACACTATTAAATCTAGAAAATAAAACTTCAAATATATATAGAGGATTCTAATAATAGGGCTCAGTTGCTGGAGAGGTTAGAGTTTTTCCTTAAAATAGAAAATAAAGATTGCTTAGATAAGTAAATAAATAATACTTATGGGAATTTATAAAAGAATTTTATTAATGGACGTCCTAAAGACATTCATTTTGGAAATACTTTTAGAAATGTTTGTAGAGAAATATCTCAAATTGGAACAATCCAAAGAGAAAGGTTACACCATGGTTGGCCGATTAAGGTTGGAACAAGAACTATATTAAGTTTTTTTTTTTTTAATAATTCAATATTATTATTTAGTTTTAAAGATTCAAACCTTGTTTTCTATCATAAAAAAGAACCGACAATTCCAATCTTGACGCTTTAACATGAAATTGATGCAAATAAAATCCAACCCGAACCAACAATTAATAAAAATGGGCTTATAATTATTAATTTTGGATTTTTATGTGATTATTAGTTTAGTCCATACATTTCTAATTTTAATATTTAACTCCTTAAACGTAAAGTTTGTGACATACATGGAATATTATATTACAAAAATTTCAATTAAATCTTAACGGAGTCGATCCAGTATTTTGTGCACATGATTTTGTTACATAACCTAAGTTTAGTGGCAGGTACAAGCTAGGGGCAAAATTTATAAGTAAAATATTTGTCTTCATAAACCCATGTATAAACATACATAAATACACAAATATTCTCAAGAATCTTATAATTAAACTGGTGTTTTTTTTGTGATCCAAAAAAAAAATTCAAGGTTGAAAACTATCAAATTATAATATATATATATATGTAAAACACATGTATTGTGCACAAGTAATTCACACATATTGTATGTAATACTTAAAAACCAATATAAACAATGAAATGTCATTTATGTGAATATTATGTGATGATATTTAATGTTGAAAAATCCATAAGGAATACCATATTTAATTATATTGTTTTTAATGTTAGATTTTTCTAAATGTAAGGCATGTTGTAATTTTTTTCAAAGTCAAAATTTCGTTTGTGATTATAAATGTTATGGTTTTTAGTATTTATATAAACTTTAAATGTAACCTTTTTTAAACCCATAAAAAGATTAAATTATATTAATTTTAAACCATATTGTACCAATTTTTATATCTAAAACTTTTAGAGTTGAAATTAAAAACATTATCAATTAATTTTAATGTATAAGTATTTCTAAATTTTACAACTTACGCACTCTATAAAAAGCAAAATTATTACATAAATAGTTTGAGCTCTTTACACTTTTGTAAGGTAGAAAATTATTTTATTTTTCTTTACAAATAAAACTTTTTTTTATTCTTTTTTAACTTGTGTACTATAAAATAAATTGGAAAGGCTATATTTATGTTTTTAATGAATTATTGACATATGAAAGATAATATATATATATATATATGTGTGTGTGTGTGTGTGTGTGTGTGTGTGTGTGTGTATAAACATATAAAACAAAAAAAATTAAAACAGGAAACATTGGTGGTGGAGGTGAAGAGAAAACCCAAAAAGATAAGAAGGGAAGAATATCCAATAAACAATTAAATATTGATGCTACTCCTAGATGCTACTCATAGATATTAATTTACAAAACCAAAGCACATGATGAAAATGATACAAAGACTAAATATAAATGGATCCACATATCTATTATTAAATGGATTACATACATAGTACTATCGTCCAAAAAAAGTGATTGTTCAAAGAGTGAAAAAAAAAAGGTTGTGTGTGTGTGTGGAGGTGAGGACTTGCATGAGAAATCGTAAAAATAGAGAAGAGGCTAAAAATACAAACACGCAAGAATGCAACACAGACTTGTGCTTTCTGTTGTCGTCCTTTTCTAGCTAACCACCCTTATTCAAGTCACAAAATACTCTCAAATACAATTTCAAAAAACTCTCACAGACTACACTACACTCCAGCTCCAACTTTATTGGTTTATATATATGTGTGTGTGTGTCTTTCAACGTAGTTTGGAATTATTACTTAAACAACAGGTAACTAGTATTATCATGCGTAATGGCAGAAATAGCTTTAAACAGTGGTAACTAGATTCAAGAGTATTACTATTTAGTTTAAAAAACAAAGAAAATGAAGAAAGATAAAGCCTGAGACGTGTACCTTCCACGCTTTAGTATGTTTGTTTTGTTTTTCTTACGAAACCCTAGTGAGACTGATCGAGTGTTCCTTGTAGTCTCCTCTTTCATCTCCATGTTCCTTCTGTGGTTCTGTGTGAGTATCAACGCCAAATGGTTTATATATATATATATTCTAAACAATATTATTATTATTGTGTTGTAGAAAAACCCAAATGGTTTTTATCATATCATTGTTACATGCAGATGATGCAATAAACTCTTCTACGGGTCCCACCGTTTAATTTATATGTTACTAAGAAACGTGCTAATTAAGGCTATGAACTTGTCAACTGAAGGGATCAATGTTCTAGAACTTGTGTTATATCCATCATAGAAGGTCCATAATTAGCTTTGTGAGCGGAGGTGATAAGGGAGTAGTAATGAGAATTATTTAATAACAAGTTGTTATTACTTATACAAATACAAAAAATTAAATAGAGGATTTGTATTGGAAATTTTGTACTTTTTAAGGTATTATTTTGAGTAATACTAGTACCACAAATTATTTTATATTATTTTAAAATATATTTTTTAATTAAACTTAAAATTTATTTTATATTTAAACCTTACCTTAGAATCTTGATACATCAGTTTTCAAAAAAAATATATTAATACATCTTATCTTTTTAATGATGTGGATGTGGTGTAAAACCCAATTTTTACCTCTTCAATCTCAACATGCTACATCATCATATTACATATTAAAGAATAGACACAATCACACTTAATCAATTCTAATACCCATTTGAAAATCCAACGTAATTGTGACTTGTGAGTTTATTAAGATGTTACTAGGTGTGATACAATATATTGAGTTTTAAGTAAAAAATTAATGTGGCAATCTCTTATTTGATGGTGTAAAATATGGGTTTTACACATCATCCTTAACAAATGCGAACTCTTTCTTTAAATGGCAGACTTCTATAATTCCATATACAAAGCATAATTGTTTATTTTTTAAGACCGCTTAATGCAGATTGTTTAACCTAATAGATTAGTCAAGTAATTACTTAGGTTAATTATGACTTTAGGTTAAACAGTAAAAGATCATATCATGCAAATAGCAAAAAAGTAAATAACACATAGATATGATTACTTAAGAAAACCAATGAAACAGACCGTTTCAAGATAAAAATCTAGGGAGGATTTGATCTAACTATGCTCAAGGTAAACAAATCCACTAATAGATAATTGAAATTTTTACAAAAGATTTAACCCTAAATCTATTGTTACCTCTAGTAGTAACTTACTGACATGGCCACATGCAAGTTTTGAATCCACGAACTCTTCTCTCTTGGATTTGTAGCACACAAGCTCTCATGCTTATGACTTTGGGATCCCACTGAAAGATTTCAGATCACCACTTGTTGATCTTGTAGCAACTAGTTTCCACAAGCACTTGATTGTAGATCTTGTTCTGATAGATACTTGTAGAGTTAGAAGATACAGAACCTCTCAGATCTCAAATGAGTAACTCATAAGTCTTCCAAGAGTCTTCAAAATGTAGTTAGGGTTTTCCTTTTATTCTTAGGAATGTTGAATTAAAACTCTAAACATTTTAGCAGGCTTGGGCTTGATATAAATTCTGCAAAATTTGTTTTTCTGCAATTTTCGATTGATCGAGCTTCACTGAAGTTTAATTCTTTTTCCTACAACTTGAATATTCTTGAGACTTGACTTGAAACACTTTGAGTAATGTCTACCACCTATTCTAGACATATTTTTATTCTCGATGTGCCAACATAAACAAATTAGGACTCTAAACATTTAATCCTAAATCTTTAGAACCTAACAATAATAATCAATAAATGCATATAATAATGTTAAAATATATAGTTCCATTTACAAACATAATCATAAAAAATACTATTATTATCAAAATTCATATTTAAACAAAATAACTAAAGAAAAAAAAAACTTCATTTAAAATTTTTCTTTGCATTGCACGAGTTATCAATTAGTTGTTTAAATAAAATATTCTCTTTTTTTATATTTTTTCTTTTTTGCTTGAACCTATTTTATTTTTGTTTGATTAAAGATTGCTTTTTTCTTAAACTTTTTTTTTTCCCTTTTCCTTCTTTGGTTTCTTTGGTTATGGTCCCACGCCAGAACCTTTCTTTTAGTGCATGGTGACTTTATTATACTCATAAGTCGTAATAAATTTGTATTGTCATACACGTGATATAAGAAGAAAGCCAATCTCTCTTCGCTTATAGATGTACCCACTTTTTAAGCCATATGTTTATCTTTTAAGTCAATCTGACCCAGATCTCCCCCATTCGCAAAAGTCTTGTATGGCAGCGGATAAAACCTGTCTCACTGACAGCTGGACCTCATTTTCCTCCGAAAATTTTTTTTTTTTTGGGTTAAAGGGAAACAGATACAAAAGCTATCTCACAGAAGCAGTGAGACCAGTTCCTGCGTTTGAATAGAAAGAGAAATGGAAAGGAAAGATGTGAGGTATTTCTCACTTTAAGGGTATAAAAGTAATTTTAGGAGAAAAAAAAATAATGGATTCCAAAAAAAATATTTCTCTCCCATTCTTCTTTCTTCCTGTTTTTATTTCTAACTAAACAAAGGAAAGCTATTCCTTTCTTTTCTTTTCTTTTCCTTCATCTTCCATCAAATCAAATAAAGCCTAATAATAAATGAAGTTGAGTTAGGGCCCACCCACATGACACGTAGGAATTCAATTTCAATGTCTCTAGAACTCGATTAGGTTACGAATGACTGGCCTATCGAATTGTGTGGTTGTATAGTTTTTAATATCCAAAGAAAAAAAAATTTTAAATCATTGCACAATATTATATACTGTTTAATGAATTGTTTATAAAATATTTAGAAATTATAAGGATTATATGTGGCCATAATTGCCTTTGTAAGGTTTGATATAGCTTGTCAAAGTTAATTACCATCCAACCATTTTTGGCACTTTTGTGCAATTTTTGGGACTATTTTTAAACCGTAAGACCTTTTGAGATTTATGTAAATTTTTGGAGAATTCGGGGCCTTAGAAATACTCTAAACTCTCATGGTAGCTATTAAAAGTTTCATAATTCTGTGAAATTACCTAGTTTTTTAATAAGGTGAATTAAAGTTCAAATCTCTTTTTTCATCTATTTGTTGTATTAATTGAATAATCATTAAAAAAAATCTCTCAAAAATAGTTTTTTATATAAATAATTGCATTATGTTGTTAATATCGCAACTTAAACCTTTTTTCTCCCACACTTTCAATCACTTTATAAATAGAGAGGTATCAATTTACCTACAAAGCCCCTCACCTCTCCTCTCAGAGATAGCTTAAAGACTATGATAGTACATGAAAATCTATGATATTAACAAAACAACACCAGGCAAAAATATTCGGTGGTCCCACCATGGACTAATAATCATAATGCTCTCAATTTTCCTTGTAAAAATTTATAAACCTGCCAAAGGCGTGAAGCGGAAGAATTATATTTTCTAAAATTTCTTCCGTGTGTTAGAATTAGTTGGAACTTTGATAAAAATTCAAATGATAACATAGCGGTAAAGATATATTTTGTAGTGTTTTATTCTGTGGTTCGAACCCACCTCCCTCGCATACTATCTAAATATGTAGAAAACACATAAATTTACCATGGTCTTCTTAATAAGGTTGTCCCTTTCCAACCTTAATTTGCAGCCTATTGTATAAATCTCGAGAAGTTCTTTCTCCTTCGAAGTGAAAAGGACCACTACAAGCAACTTGCAATTAATGTAAATGCCTAACCAGGTGTGTTAAGTTTTAGACTTCTTAACACAATATATTTAACCTAATATTAAGCCAAGTTGATTAACAAGTTTGTTGATTAAAACTAGGTTAAACAAATATGTGTAAAACAAATATAATGCGGAAAGTAAAGAACAAAAAGATTTGATGATCCAAGAAAACCTAGCCGGTAAAAAACTTGAGGAGGATTTAACCTAACTATCCTCAAAGTAAAAACAGATCCACTATTAAAGCATTTAAGTTTGTACAATAAGACTTAGACCACTAACATCCTATTGCTACCTCGTGTAGAAAACTTACTATCACGACCACATGACAGTTCCTAGTCCACGAACTACTTCTTTCCTTAATCTATAGCAATCACAAGTTCTCCTACTTGTGACTTTGAGGCACCACTCAAAGATTTCAGATCTTCTTGAAAGTTCTTTATGCAACAATTGAAGCAACCATCAAGTTCTTGATGTGAATCTTTTTCTTTTTTTTTTTTTTTTTTTTTTTGATAACATGAAGTTCTTGATTTGAATCTTGATCTTGATAGTTTGGTAAACCAAGGTTCTCAGACTCGGACCGTTCATTAAACCGTAAAAGAGAGAGGTTCAAGGTTTTTGAGGTCGAACCGGGGTCAAACTGTGATGACGTCATAATTAATTTAATAATTATTTTAAATATATATAAAAATATGAAATCAATAAAAAAAATAGAAAAATTAACTAAAATAGTCTAATTCATTTAGAAATCTATCTTTCAAATATTTTTTATATCATAACTTTCTAGACAAATAACAAATGTAAAATCCTTAGCAAACATAAATATGAATTGCTCAATCAATACATAAAACTTAAGATATCCAAGTAGCAAATGAAGTTGCAGTACTACTGGGCAAACTACAATGACTGGGCAATTTATTAATATAAACCTTTTGAATTGCAAATGAAAGCATAAGGGCATGGTCTTCAATTCACAAATCACAAGTCTACATAGACAGATTTCATTGATTGGGTCTCCACCTTTAGATGTCCAAATCATGGAATTTCAACTAAGAGCAAAATGTCATTATTCACTATACATATATAAACAAAAATTACTCAAATTTTGCTTTGTGCTTAAATCTCAATTCACACATCTACATAGACAAAATTCACTTATTGGTCTTGACCTTCAGCTATCCAAATCAATTTGCCTGTTCTACTACGAGCAAAATTACTTGATTATTCTCCAAGATCAATTTACCTGTTCTACATAGGCATAATAAATCCTTTCATACAGCATCAAGATCAATTCAAGGACACAGATACATCAATTTTCCATTTAAAATAGGACACAGATACATCAATTTATAGTTTAGAGTTAAAAGTACAAAGTAAAAATGCATAAACAAGCCTCCAAGTTACACTTACAGTACACAACTACACATTGTTTCTTACAAAAATACATAAAACATATTTCTAAACAACAATAATAAAACTTCAAATTCCAAGTTAACAAAAAGACATAGAAATTATCTCTAAAATACAAAATAGAACTTCAAGGGTCAAACAGAATTATTATCATCATAAATCATCAAAGTCATCATGCTCATCATCATTCCCTGAAAATCCAGGAGGAGGGCCAATAGGTTGTCCAAATGTTCCCAAATCAATTCCTTCAATGTCACTGCTATCATCTACAGATTCTACACACAAGTTTGAACAAAATAAAAAGAAAAAGCATTATAATGTTTACACAAGTTTGAAAAAAATAAAAGAAAAATCACTATAAGTTATCAAATTGTTTACATATAAACTAACCTTCCATATTAGAAGAAGGCTCTGCACTTGCTAGATATGCACTCTCTTCATAAATTGCATTCTCCAACTCTTCATAATTAAGATATGGGTCTTCCTCTTCCACAAACACCCAAAAATCAGTTTTGTTGATACTTGCATAATCAATGGGATCAAAATTAAACTTTTTGTTGTAAAGCCTGCATCATAAAATGTCATGCTCATTATTGGAATTTGAACATAATTAGTAACTAACAATTACATTATATAAATGACTTCTTAAAAATTAATATAATGACAAGATATAGCATTTAGTTACCTATGTCTCAATCGCAAGTTATGATGAACAAACACAAGATCATTGAGCCTTTGATGCTCCAACCTATTTCTCCTCTTAGAATGTATTTGGTCAAATAAACTCCAACAATGCTCACATCCAGAAGAAGCGGAAGTTTGGCTAAGGATTCTAATTGCCAATTTTTGCAAGTTTGGAGCATCAACACCCCACAACTTTCACCATTCATCTAATTTTCATAACACAACATAATCTAATATTAATCAACATAGACAAACAAACTTTCTATAGTGACAAAACTAACTTTCAACATGAACAAAAAAAACTAAGATTTGTTTATAGTATTAAAGTAAACTAATTACTTCTCACCTGGATGAGTGGTCTTGCTTGTTGACAATGCAAGATCTCTATCAAAGCTCCCAAGACGGTCTCGAAAATATTGGGTTTCCTTAATTACCTTTTCTTTGTCACCATCATATTTTTTCCCAATATAGTCCAAAACAGCCATATTTACTGCTGGTTTTCGACAAAAATTCTCCTCATCATATCAGTAACCATTTGAACTATGTTTTTTGGACCAACCCATGTAACTACTTCATTAAAAAATTTAAACAAATTTTGGGTACTCTTCACAATGTCTGAGGCATCAACTGATTTTACAAATACCATTCCCCTATGACAGTAAACAAGGAAATTAATCAATGACCTATGTCTAGTATCTGTCCAACCATCAGCCATAAGTGTACATCCAACTTCTGCCCAATGTCTGCGTTGTGAGTCAACAAACAATTGAACCTCTTTCTTTTGATCCCTCAACAAAGGGACCCATACAGCATGATAAGATGGACCTTTGTAACCAGGACCAACAGCAGCTATAGCATCAATCATCCTTTGGTAGTACACTAAATTCACCGCATTAAAAGAAATACAATTGTCATACATCCACCTTACAATAGCCATATCAACTTGCCTCACCTTTTCTTTGCTTTGGAACACACTTTTAAGACCAGGTTGAGCTCCTGGAGTAGTTCTTGGAGCAAAGTAATTATCCACTGGCCCCCTACCCTTTCTTTTACCTAAAACAGATTTTTTAGGCAACCCACTACTAAATACTTCTTGAACATCATCTTCTTGTATATCACTATTTGTGGAAGGCACACTAAACATTTCTTCTTGACGTTGTTTCTCAGCTTTTTTCTTCAACTCAAACTCTTTCAAATATTCCACCATTTGGTATCTCACATCATGAGAAACCTTTTTACACGATCCAATATCACCTTTTATCCCCGCAAGGTATCGTTTCATTCTATTAATACCCCCACCTTTATATGTTTGCCTACAATACAAACATGTAAAAGTATTTCGTCCCTTCTCATCCGCCCCAAGACTAAAATGTTCCCAAGCCGGATCAACCTTTTCCCTTACTCTTGAGCTAGACTCCACTACATTAGAATCAACTTCATGTGATGGAGTAGACCCGGTCTCTGTTTCCATTTTAATCTAAAAGACTAAACAACCAGTCAAATATGCATAGACCCATCAATTTTTGAAATACCAATAGTCAAAGACAATTGCATTCCTAATTCAAATCACTATATATATTCACAAACACAAACAGGAACCTGATATATATTCACAAACACAAACAGGAACCTATATATATTCACAAATACAGATAGCCAAATACACAGTTAACAGTCCACATATAGCTGTATATATTCACAAACACAAACAGGAACCTAATTCAAATCACTCTGCCACCACCAAAATCCATTCGAAAACTTATTAAACACCTACAATTAGTCTTACCATGTACAGAATCAACAAGAATCCAGACCCAAAACAAACGTAGCAAAATCCCAACAAACCTATTCCAAAATCACACAAAACCAACAAAAAAAAAAAATTACAACAAACCCAAATCAAATCATCCAAAACCACAGAACCTACTGCTGCTCACCACCACAACTGCACAACAAACCCAGCGCCTAGCAGAGTCTAAAAGTATTTATATATATATATATATATATATATATATATATAATTCAGATATATATATATATATATATTTTTTTTGAATTTGAATTCTAAAAGTATTTGTTTGAAATATCAGAAGATTAAATATTTAATCTTTAAAAGAAAGTTACATAACTTACATTTTGAAAAATAACGAGGGAAGAAGAAATACCTCAGGTGACCGACGAGGGAGAAAGGCAGAGATGAGAGCGGCGAGGCGAGCGGCGAGCTGCGAGCTGCGATCTGAGGTGGCGATCTGAGGGAGAGAGGCGACAAAGATGATATGAGAGAGTGAGAGAGAGCTCTGAGGTGAAATGGTGAATGAGGAGATTGAGAGAGTACGAGGGTTTGAGTTAGGGCTGAATCCAGTTCCAAACGACACCGTATAGGTGAGGGAAAAAAAAAAAGGCCAAAACGGCGCCGTTCAGGCTTAAAACAGGGGAGCCGTGTGAACCGGCCGAACCGCTCACGGTTCTCAGAACCGGGCGGTCGGACTACGGTTCGCACAGTTCCCAGTTTTTTTCACATGGGACAGTTCAGAAGGTTAAACCGACCGTGAATCTAGCCGGTTCGAGGGTTTTCCGGTCGGACCGTACGGTTCGGTCCGGGTCTAAGAACCATGTGGTAAACACCTCTCAGATCTCACAAAAGATTCAACACACAACTCATCAAAGAATTCTAAAACGTAGTTAGGGTTTTTCCTTTTATACTTGAAGTGAAACACTTAACCCTACACTTCATATGGGCTTGTACTGGTTTGAAATTACTGCAGAAAATTCTTGTTTTACGAGATTCAATCGATCGAGTCTAATTTTTGATCGATCGAGCCTTACAGAATTTGACCAATATGTCTTCTCAATTGTTGTGATATTTGTTATATATATATATATATATATATATAATTATTGATAGAAAACAACAAATTTACACAAATATGCAAAGTGCACCTACTAAATTTAGGATAATTTTGGAATTCAACTCCATTTAATTGATATCTTAGTGGTAATGAAATACTTTGTGGTGTCTCCTATTTTTGTAGTTGGAACTAAGAGCCTTGTAATTCAATTACCACTTCCTAATATTTTCAAATGGAGATATTAGGATTTAATTCTGCTACCCCCAATGATGTGAGTCCAAATCTTATATCTTACTTTTTCTGCTCTACTCTATAATCCACAAATAAAAACTTAACACATGTCAACTTACTTTATTAAATTCAAATTTTCTACCTTTTCTTATTTTACATCCTAAAAAAATAAATAAAAAAATAAAACCCCAACACACCCCACCGCCCACCACCCACCACCACTAGTCACCACCACCAACTTTCACCGACTACAACGAAATAGTGACATTTTCTAAGTTTCTTATCCCATTCTGCATTTTCTTATTTCACTTCCTAAATGAAATAAAAATAAATGAGACCCCAACACATCCCCACCGCCCCACGACCACCAACCTTTACTGGCGCCAACAACCATCCATCATTGGCGCTGGCGAAGTTAACCTGTCAACTCACATGGTCCTCTCAAACTCTAGATCTAGGAAAGCCAAGTCGGACACGACCTTAAAAGTTGATATAACATATACCATCCAACATGTCCAGTGGAAACTTCCACTGGACACAAGTCGTGTCCTTATTTATTTTTATTTCTTTTAGGAAGTGAAATAAGAAAAGGGAGAAAGGTATAATTTAATTAAGTAAATTGACTTGTATCAAATTTTTATTTATAGAGTATAGAATGAAGTAAAAAAAATGTAACAGAAGATTTGGACTCTAATGATATTTGTATATGTATGAATGAAAGAAACTTCACTTTCCCCTTCTCCTCCCCCCGCTATCAACTTATCTCAAAAATTTAAGATGAGTTTTATTTTGGTCTTTGGAATTTAATTTTTTGTTTTATACCATAATTTTTGTATTTGTTTTAAAATCGTAACTCAGTTGGTTAATTACGTGTTAAATGACAACTTTTTTTTTTTTTTTTTTTTTTTTTGGTTGAAAGGAATTAAATGACAAGTTGGCATCTATAACACACACCCGCCGAAGAGATTTGACTTTTCTCCTTTATCTTCTTTCCTTTTTCTATTGTCCTTTTGTATTGATTCACATGCACATATAGGCCAAAAAAGGCCAAAAACATGGTTTCAATGTGGTTGCCACGTCACTCAGTCTCAAATCCACACCTTTTATATATGCTGAAAAGACAAATTATAAAACCATATCTAATAAATCTCCAAGATATTAGGACCCCATGGGCTATAGAGTCAGCCACATGAACTTTGCAACCTTGCTCAGTTTCTCTATCTCAAAAATTAACCAGAAGTCATAGAAACCACATTATTCAACAGTAACGTAGACCTCAGACCAATAATTAATTCACCAAATCTTTCAAAACTGTTACGGGGAAGGAAAGAACTCTTTCGTACATGCATGAAGGACAAATATGAATAGGCATAGACACAATGAACTAAAACTACTTAAATCAATTTTACCAAAAATCCATTTCAAATAATATCCACAATCCACTAGCTCAAAAGTAAATTTCAAATTCTTTTCTTTCCCAAATTTTGGCAGCTACAGAACAAAACACTAGTAGATGTTGTATTTGTAGACCTTGAAGTGGTTGGCAATGACTCGATGGCTAGATGGAGATCTAGCAATGGTTGACGTGGGCATCAACGGAGGACGGATGCTGATGAGAGAGAGAATAAAAAATAGAAAGAAATGTGAATTGAATACTAGCATGAATTAACAAGTTAAAATAAATTTTTTTTTTTAAAAACCTAATGAACAATGCCAAATATTTCATTCATTTTATAGTTAAGATTAAATTTTATAAATCTAAAAATATATTGTCATGTCTTACTTAAGGTATATACTATTAAATTCAGAAAATAAAATCCAAAGGATGGAATGTACAAAATCACTTGAAATAGAGCGGATTGTAATACTAGGCTTCAATTGTTGGAGAAGTTAAAATTTTGTCTTGAAATGGAAAATAAAATCACTTAGAGAATTGAATAAATAATACTAATAAATATTCATAAAATGATTTTACTAACGAATTTCTTAAGAACATTCATTTAGAAAATATTTATAGAAACTTATAGAAAAAGAATATCATGCTAAAGTACATTGACTACTTGTAGAGAAATATTTCATATTGGAACAATCCAAAGAGAGATTATATCATGGTTGGGTGATTAAGGTTTGAACAAGAACACGATTACAATTTTTTTTCTTCTAATAATTCAATATTATTATAAAAAAAGGGGATTCCTACCTTGTTTTCTTTCATAAAAAGAACTGACTATGCAAATCTTGACGCTTTAACATGAAATTGATGCCAATAAAATCTAAACCTAACCGACAATGGATAAAAATGGATTTATAATTATTTCGGATAATTTAATATTTGTGACATACATGGATATTCTACTGAAAATTTCCATTAAATCTTAATGGAGTCTATCCAGTATTTTATGCACATGATTTTGTTATTTTAGTGGCAGGGCCAAGCTAGGGGCAAAATTTATAAGTAAGATATTTATGTTTTCATATACCCATAAACATACATAAATACACACATGGTTGAATTAATCAAACTATAAAAAAATATTCTGGTGTTTTATATATTTCACACATATTATATATAATACTTAAAAACCAATACATGCAAACCATGAGATATCATTTATGTGATATTTTAATGTTGGAAAATCTATAAAGAATACCATATTTATTTATATTGAGTTTATTTGTTAGAGTTTTCTAATTGTAAGGCATATATGTTGTAATTTTTTCGAAGTTAAACTTTCACTCGTGATTATAATGTTATGATTTTTAGTATTTATATAAAATTTAAATATAACTTTTTTTAAAACCCATAAAGATATGAAATTATATTTATCTTAAACCGTAAAGTACCCATTTTTTATATCTAAAATTTTAGAGTTTAACTTGGAAACATTATCAAACAATGAAGTTTAAAAACCCGATTTTCATGAGAAATCATAAAAATAAAGTACCCATTTGCTTGATAAATCATAAAAATAAAAGAAAAGAGACTATAAACTCAGACATATACGCAAGTATGCAACACAGACTTGTGCTTTCTTGTCGTCCTTTTCTCGATCTCGATATATTACCTAGACTCTAGCTAAAACCCTTATTCCAATCTCATCCCCCATCACAAAAATACTCTCAAATACACTTTCAAAAAACTCTCACTGACTGCACTCCAGCTCCAACTTTATCGGTTAATATATATGTATATGTGCGTGTGTGTACGTTGTTTTGTCTTGTTACTTAAATATGTGATTAGTATTATCATGTCATTCATGTGTAATGGCAAATATAGCTTTTAACAGTGGTAAGTGGTAACTAGAAAATAGTAACTACTAACTATCTAGATTCTAGAGTATTACTGCTTAGTCTAAAAAACAAAGATGATGAAGAAATATAAAGTCTGAGACATTCCTTCCACGCTTTAATAGGTTTGTTTTCTTTTTCTTACGAAACCCTTGTAAGACTTGTTGGGTTAAAATGAATTGACCCCTTACAAATTAATTAATTACCCAAGTTAATTAATTAGATCAAATTACATGCAATAACGTGCTAGCACAAACAAATCACCAACTAAACTAAATGCAACGGAAAATAAATTTGACATAGGTGATTTGTTTAGGAATAGAGAAAATTACCGAGGCAAAACTCCACCGAGTGAATTTAAGGTCATCACTCTCAAGAATCCGCTATTATCAATCACAAGCGGTTACAAGTATAAGGAATCTTACCAAACCCTTTGGCCTATCCCGAAATATCAACTTACAGTTGAACTCTAATCCCAATACCCAATTGGACTTGTATTGTAGCAGCAATCTTTCCATTCAATGCATGAATTCCAGTACGTGACTAACAAATAATGCACGGATCCCAGTACGTGACTAACTCCAGTAACTTGAAGATGATGTTGGCTGCAAAGTTCTTCAGTTTATCAACAATGAAGATCATGAAGCTCCTTGATCACAAAACTCTTGACTTAAAGACGCAGTAGCTTCTTTAGAGAGAATAATAAACTAGGTCACAATCTGCTTGTATTCTCTTGGCATCCACTTGTGACGGCCTTTAAAATAAGCCTTTATATATATATATATATATATCTAGGGTTGTGAGAAAAGAAACCCTACACAAATACATTGGAATATGCGTATAATCTGATCTGAAAAGTCTGATTTTGTAATTCTCGACAGATACAGATTATGTCGAGCTTCTATCAAGTTTCAACTCTAAATCTCGATAGAAAGGATTTTGTCAAGATTTCTATCGAGCTTTAATGAACAACTCTTCTTCACTTGTTTCTTGGTCAGACCTTCATGGCTTTAACACTTGACTTGAACAACATGTTTCTTGAAGTCTTAAACTCATCCTAGATCTACCTAAATACAAGTAAAGTGTATTTTGTCAAATGATTAGCCAATTACATAACATATGTCCCTAACAAGACTGATCAAGTGTTCCTTGTAGTCTCCTCTTTCATGATCTCCATGTTCCTTCTGGTGGTTCTGTGTGAGTATAAAATGCCCACCCTGTATGTCTTTATATATTCTAGACACTATTATTATTATTATTATTATTATTATTATTATTATTATTATTATTATTATTATTATTATTATTTTGTTGTAGAATATACCAAATGGGTTTTTATCGTATCATTCTTACATGCAGATGATGCAATGAAATACCCACTAGCTCTCGTATTTTCAAGTATTCAAGTTTCAAAAGATGGAAAACTGTGATTTCTAAGTACCAAACAACTCTTCAACTGGTCCCACCGTTGAATTTAAATGTTAAGAAATCTGAATGTTCTAGAACTTGTGTTAACAAATAGTTTGGGCAAGGAAAATCATCCTTAGCAAAGTTTGAGGATGATTGTTCTTATATATTTCTCTTAAACTTAACCTCAATTACAGTTCTTGAGTGTACAGTGATTTTTCTGTAGATTATCCTATCCCCACCTGTAATGGGGTTTTTCTTATTTATATTCCCTTTCTTCACTCCATCTTAGCCCTCCACATGTAGATCAGATTGCTGGCTTTGATACTTGTCCTATCAGCACCTTCCTGAAGTCTTTGGAGGTAACTGTAAGGCTGAATGTTATTATTTAGGTATCACCTTCACATTAATGTGACCAGAGAGTTAGTTGTAGTGCATTCAATGGGGTAGTAGTAGCTTTCTTCTTAGATATTTCTCAGCTCTCTTTTGTCTTATCCCCACCTGATGTTTATCCTTGCCAATATGATCGTCTGGTGTCTTGTTCTTGACAAAAGGTCGGACTTATGACCTCTACTCTGTTTAGCCAAGGAGGTACTTGATGCAAATCACGTTATGAAGAACAAAGAGTTTTATTATTTTCCTTTTCCTTTTCCTATTTGAATTAGAATTTTAATTTTTTTTTCTCTTCCTAGTTAAATTGTTTTTCCTTTCTCAAGTAGAAGTAGGTTTATTATTTCTTTTCCTAAAAGGAGTAGGAGAAATTCTATTCTTATAAATACTCTTTATAGAGAGGTTGATTATGGTTGTGTGTTTCTTAATAAAAGTTTGTTAGAGAGGTTTTCTCTATTATTTTGCCTACTAGCCTAGTGTTCTTGTAGAACTTAGGTTTTGTGGAAGTGTTGTAGTAATTGTGTGTTATAAATTCTACTTCTACATGCCTACGCTACAACAATTGGTATCAGAGCACGATTAGGTTCCTACCATGGCACGGAGAGGATCACATGGGGGAAGGCACGCTGTTGTAGATGGTAAGTATGAACGCGATGAAATTGCACACAATATACAACTAGAGGCACGCTTTCAGTGGATGGAAAAGCAGTTTGAAGTGCTGACAGCGCAACTTGCTGCCTTAGCCGTTGTTAACCAGCCTCGAAACCATAGTCCAACTCTACGTTTTGTGGAGGAAGATGAGGTAGACTATAATGTTGAGGATGAGATGGAAAATCTGTTTGCTGGACATAGAAGGAAGAGGGAGAAACCCTTGGTTTCATACAATTCAAACAAATGGGAATCTGGGTTCAAATTAGATATTCTAGACTTCAAAGGTTGTTTACAACCTGAAGAATTCCTAGATTGGGTTGCTACGGTTGAAGAAATTTTGGTGTTTAAGGAGGTGCCACAAGACAAAAGAGCTTCTTTAGTGGCGACCAAATTCAGAGGACGTGTTGCTGCATGGTGGCAGCAATTAAAGCAAGGTCGTGTTCGCCTAGGTAAATATAAAATCAATACTTAGGAAAAATTTTTGAAACATATGTGTGCTGAATTCTTGCCCCATAATTGTATGTGTACATTATATCAACAACTGCACAATCTTAGGCAAGGTACACAATCTATAAATGAGTATACTTGAGAGTTTTATCAACTTGTAGCTAGAGTTGACCTTGCAGATTTAGAAGATCAATTAGTTTCACGTTCTATTGGGGGCATGAGGCAACAATTTCAAGATACTTTGAATTTATTTGACCCAATTTCTGTATCCAAAGCCCATCAGAGAGCTTTGCATTTAGAGAAGGCGATGAATAGGAGGACTAATATGGTTTCAAATAGTAGTGGCAACCGACTACCACCAGTAGCTCCTCCTTATGGTGCAACTACACAATCTACACAAGGAAAAGGTCAAGTTAATCAAGCTAATCCACAAACCCACCGCACTACAACTAGTAATTCTGGCCCTCGATGTTTCAAGTGTGGTGAGGCAGGGCATAGAATGGCTGTTTGCAAGAAGGGTGGCTAGTATGGTAAGGGTTTATTTATTGAGAGTGAAGAATGTACTGATGATCATTTAAATACCTTTGAGTAAGAAGCTATTTATGATGCTGAAGAGGAAGAGGAGTATGTGCAAAGGGATGATGGCCTTTTGTTACTTACAAGAAGGGCATGTTTCACACCTCACAAACCTGAAGGTGAGGATTGGCTCCGAAGCAATTTCTTTCAAACTACATGTACCATGGGGGGTAAGGTATGTAGACTTGTTATTGATTCTGGAAGCTGTGAGAATGTGGTATCAAAATAGGCTGTTCAAAAATTGGGGTTAGTAATAGAGAAGCACCCTAACCCTTACAAACTATCTTGGCTCAAAAAGGGCAATGAGGTAACTGTATCTAAACGTTGCTTGATTTCTTTATCTATTGGGTTGAAATATAAGGATAATGCATGCTGTGATGTGGTAGTTATGGATGCATGTCATCTTCTCCTTGGTAGACCATGGCAATATGATAGAAAGGTTGAATATGATGGTAGGAAGAATACATCTAGTTTCATGTTTGGTAGCACAAAAATTGTGTTGTTTCCTTGTAAGGAGATTGAACCTAAGCCAACTTCAGGAGGGGGTAAGAAAATCTTAGCTAAAAGGGCATTTGTTGAAGAGATGTTTGATTCGGGGTTGGTGTTTGTATTGTTGGGAAAGGAGAGCTCAAAGGGTAGTGTAGTACCAGAGGCTGTGAAATCTTTAATAGATGAATTTGCAAATGTATTTCCTAATGATCTACCTAAGGGGTTACCACCACTCCGAGATATACAACACCAAATTGATCTTGTACTAGGTTCTAATCTACCTAATCGCCCACACTACTGCATGAGCCCAAAAGTGCATGAAGAACTTAGAAGACAAGTAGAAGATTTGTTGTTAAAAGGGCATATTAGAGAGAGTCTTAGTCCTTGTACCGTGCCAGCCTTACTCACACCCAAAAAGGATGGATCATGGCGAATGTGCGTAGACAGTCGTGCCATCAACAAAATTACAGTCTGGTATAGATTCCCTATTCCTCGGTTGGATGATTTGCTTGATCAGTTGAGTGGTGCTATAGTGTTTTCTAAGCTAGATCTAAAAGGTGGGTACCATCAAATTCAAGTACATCCTGGTGATGAGTGGAAGACAGCATTCAAGACACGTGAGGGGTTATATGAGTGGCTAGTAATACCATTCGGACTTTCTAAAGCTCCTAGCACCTTCATGCGTGTTATGAACCAGATTTTTTGCCCCTTCATCGGCAAGTTTGTTGTAGTTTATTTTGATGATATCTTGATATATAGTGCCAATATTGATTTACATCTCCAACATCTTCGAGAGGTACTAATAGTTCTAAATAGGGAGAAATTTTATGCTACCATAGCTAAATGTTCTTTTATGACAGATAGTGTTTTTTATCTTGGTTATGTGGTGTCTAAGGATGGATTATTAGTTGATTAATCAAAGGTTACTGCTATTAAACAATGGCCAATACCAACCACAGTCCATGAGGTTCGCAGTTTCCATGGGTTGTTGTCATTCTACCGGCGGTTTATCCCTGACTTTAGCACCATCATGGCAGCGATTACAGATTGCATGAAGGCTAGTAAGTTTTTATGGACTACTGAAGCCACAAAGGCGTTTCATCAGATCAAGGAAAAGCTTACTACAACACCTATTCTATCTCTTCCTGATTTCTCTCAACCATTTAAGTTACATTGTGATGCATCCAAGGTTGGAATTGGAGCTGTTCTTAGTCAAAATGGCAAACTAGTGGCCTACTTTAGTGAGAAGCTGAATGTGTCAAAATTGAATTACAGCACTTATGATTTGAAATTTTATGCAATAATTTGCGCTTTGAAGCATTAGAGTTCTTATTTGGCCTATCATGAGTTTATCCTCTATTCTGATCATGATGCTTTGAAGCATATCAATAGCCAAGACAAGCTCTCATCTCGGCATGCAGTTTGGGCTTCTTATATTCAATAATTTTTTTTTGTCATCAAGCATAAATCCAGAGCATTCAATAGAGTGGCAGATGCTCTTAGTCGAGGAGCCTCTTTGTTCATCACAATGCAAATCAAAGTGTTGGGGTTTGATTTATTTCGTGAGTTGCTTTCTAGTGACCCATACTTTAGCCCTATACTGAATGATGTGGCAATAAGAAAGCGGTTCGACTTCCTTATACACGATGGTTTCCTTTTCAAAAGGAATCAACTATGCATTCCTGATAGTAGCCTATGCTTAAGGGTTATTCAAGAGCTGCATAATGAAGGCCATATGGGACGTGATAAAACCATGAAGCTTGTGACAGACTCTTATTTTTGGCCAACCATGCGAAAGGAGATTACTAAGATTGTTGAGAGGTGTCATATTTGTCAAGTTTCCAAGGGCACTACAACCAATGTTGGCCTATATATGCCTTTTCCCATACCAGACCAGCCATGGATTCATGTTACTATGGATTTTATCTTGGGATTACCGCGTACACAACGAGGTAACGATTCAATTTTTGTTGTTGTGGACCGGTTTTCCAAAATGACCCACTTTATTACTTGTAAGAACACCTCAGATGCAGTTAATGTCGCTTAACTTTACTTTAGAGAGGTCTATCGCCTCCATAGCTTACCACAATCAATTGTTTTAGACCGTGATATGCGTTTTCTCAGTCACTTCTAGTGTTGCTTATGGCATTTGGCCAACACCACACTTAAATTTAGTAGTGCCTATCATCCCCAAACTGATGGTCAAACAGAAGTGGTAAACCGTTCCTTGGGTAATTTACTTTGGAGCTTGGTGAGTGATCATCTTAAATCATGGGATCAACGCTTGTACCAGGTAGAATTTGCTTACAACCATTCTGTTAATTGTAGCACTGGCTTCAATCCCTTTGTTATTACTTATGGCTACAATCCACGTGCACCACTTGATTTGGCTCCTATCCCTGACTTGAAGGGTGTCAATGTGAAAGCTGAGGATCTAATCACACAAATTCAAGAAATTCATACGGCTACTGCTGAGCATTTACAGGAGACTTTTGCTAAGTACAAACAAGCCGTTGACCAGAAACGTCAAGTAGTAGACTTTGAGATTGGTGATTTTGTTTGGGCAATTTTGACCAAAGATCGCTTTCCAGTGGGAGAGTACAACAAACTAGCTACTAAAAAGATTGATCCTTTGGAGATTCTTGAGAAAATTAATCCTAATGCCTATCAGTTGAAACTTCCGAGTCATATGCGTACATCTGACGTCTTCAATGTTAAGCATCTTGTTCCATATCGAGGAGAGAATTCCAATCTAGACTCCAAACTCGAGGACGAGTTTCTTCCAACCTAGGGAGGATGATGTAAATCACGTTATGAAGAACAAAGAGTTTTATTGTTTTCCTTTTCCTATTTGAATTAGGATTTATTTACTCTAGTACTTTGAATTAAAATCCTTTTCCTAGTTGAATTAGGATTTTAATTGTTTTTCTCTTCCTAGTTAAATTGTTTTTCCTTTCTCAAGTAGAAGTGGGTTTATTATTTCTTTTAGGAGTAGGAGAAATTCTATTCTTGTAAATACTCTTTATAGAGAAGTTGATTATGGTTGTGTGTTTTTTAATAAAAGTTTGTTAGAGAGGTTTTCTCTATTATTTTGCCTACTAGCCTAATGTTCTTGTAGAACTTAGGTGTTATAGATTCTGCTTCTACACGCCTACGTTGCATTAGTACTTCTCCTTGGACAACATTTCCAATTCCTCATGACCGAACTCCTTCCATGGGCCATTGTTCAGTAGGCCTCCGTCATTATTACCTGTCCTCGGGCTACTTGAGGTCCTCTGACACGGCTCACGGCCCAATATCCATACTTGGCTCTTTATCCCTACAATATATATATATATATATATATATAATTGTCTTTGTGTGCAAAGTATTAGTTAATGACAAGTTATTATTAGTATTGGTGCATAAAATATAAATAAAATAAAATAAAAAATAAATAGAGGATTTATATTCATAATTTTGTACGTTTTAAACATATCATTTTTGTTAGAAATACAGCTAACCATAACATTGAAATATAACGTGAAAAGTTGATACCTATCCAACAGTACTATCTATATTGTACCTCTCCTATTTTCTTTAATATATATATATATATATATATATATATAACCAAGACCTCTGAAACTCCCACAATTTTTCACGTTACTACTATTTATTTAATTTATAATCTTTTTCTTTTTATTTTAGGTTTTATATCTTATATATTTATTATTTCTCTTCAACGTGTAATTATTCTATCAAGTATTACAAAAGTTTAGTTTAAGTAAAACTCTGTTAGATATATGTTTCAACAAATATAAATCCTTGCCTAGGTCAAAACCCTTCATACTCACTCAAATTTTCACAAAGAAAACACACAGCAATTTGAAAATTTTGCAAAGAGGGTACGGGACTTCATGAGACCACTTTGTAACATTGTATTAATGGAGTTGCTCAGAGTAAATGTAGTGGTAAGGACGCATTGCCATCTTTCATGCTCTAACTCTCTATGATTACTACTTTATAATATTGTTATTGCTGTGACTTGTGAGTAAGTTTATCAATATGAAAAATCTACATGTGAAAATTTTAATTGTAATTTTTGTTTACAATTAAAACATTAGATTTAATCGTAATTTTGATTTAATAATTAACAATTTCATCAATCAAATTTTCTCTAACATTGGTGTAATTTGTACTACTATGTATGTTATATATAGAACCCTCATATGATCTTGGGAAAGCCACTCTATAAAAAAATTATCATCAATAACAAGAAGAAGAGCTTATTCCTGACCATCAAAACCACAAATTTCCTGTCATCAATAATCAATTTTACATTAATGTTGTGATATAGTCCATAGGTATTTAAAAAAGAAAAAAGAAGAAGAAGAGAATTATAGTCCATATGGGAATGGTTTAAAGGGCATGATTGTTTATTTTGGATAAAATTAGTTAATTAAGCTTAATTTTTTTTAGTTTTATTATTGGTAATTTTTGTTGTTGAGTTTTTTTTTTTTTTTTTTTTTTTTTGGCTTCTATATTTTTTTTAAAATTTTAGATCTATAAATTTTTTATGTTCACTAAAATGAGAAAAATCCTAGAGCTACAAGCTTTTTTTTTTTTTTTATAAATTACTGATATGATAAGTGGTTATTAATAAGTAAAAAAATGATGTAAGGGGCGGGTCCATGATGTGAACCAATAAGAATTTGCTACTAAAATAGTTTATAAAAATATTATAAAAAAGTTTGTGAGTAGAGTATTATGCTTAAAAGAGTTAATGATATTGTTTAAGAGAAACAAAATGTAATTTTATAGAATAAAATTGCTGAAATTAATACACATATATAATAATATTTTTTTTAAAAAAATTGGTCCAATGATAAGGAATGTCAACTGCGTTAAGGAATGTCATTTTGTAACAGTATAATACTAAACTTAGCAGTGGTGGCAAGAGGCAAATCTATCTGGTGAAGTTCTCAAAGTCTGGACAAGCTACTGCCTTTCTATATGCTTTACAAGTTGCTGTTGCGGAGAGCTGGATGCAACTGCAAGTAATTGTATCATAGATGGTGATGCTAAAGTTTGTGTCGAATGTTGATGGTCTAAATGGAAGGGGAGGAGAGCTAGTTGACAGGTTCATTAGAACTATTATTTATAATTTACTTGAACTTAATTAGAAAATCTTTCTCTAATTAATTGTAATATATATTAGTGGGGTTAGGAAAAATCTTAATTCTGCAACCCACACCACTACCGATCTTGTTGTTAGGCTTAACAGCCAACTTTGTTGTAATAAGCATAAAGCCCTAAAAGTCATCTTGGATCCATGCAATGATAATTGCATTGTTGTAAACTCCTCTGATTGATTGAATGAAGTTTTCAGGTTATGAAAAAAAAAAAAAACTAAATATTTTGTAAATTTTTAATATTAAAAATGGAAAGAGAGTAAAACTATGTCATGTCATGTTATAAAGCGTCAAATTCAATGGATTTTGATAGAAGGATTATGTTGAAAGCGAAAGTCAATTTACAGTTTCACCAAAATGAAAAAAAAAAATGAATTTCCAAGATAGTAATAATAATAACTAGTCGCTAACTCGTGCGATGCACGGGATAGTTAAATAAAAATTAAAAGTACTTATTTTACTTAAAGGTATATGACTTAAATTTTAAAAATGTATAATTTGAAAATGAATGAAAATAACTAATTCCTTCAATATAATGATTTAGAAAAATTCTTTTTCTTTCGTATAATTGGTTTCACATAACACATTTCGTCGTGGGCTATTTTAGGGTGATAACTTTACATAATATTCAATTGCAATTATATCTACTATCCACTACCAATCTAATCTATGTTATCTTGATAGTAGATCTACAAATTGAATTCTCGTATTCTTAGAGCTTACCACATTATTGTTATTATCTATATATAATATAAAATTGAAAATTTTAACTTTTTGAAAGACTTACATGAAAAAAGACTCACATGAAAAAAAAAAAAAAGAGAGACTCCTATTAGGATTAAGGAAAAAAGAGAGAGACTCTTATTAAGACTCTCTCACTATTTAGTTTAACAAATTAAAATTTTTTATAAATTAAAATGATGAGGAAACAAGAGGGAGAGAGACTCCTGTTAGGACTCTCTCACTATTTAGTTTTAAAAATTAAAAAAAATTATAAATTAAAATGATGATGTGAAAAATTGTGGGAACTACATAGTCTTTGGTTTTATAATAATAATAATAATAATAATAATAATAATAAAAACAATCAAATTAAAAATGGACCAAACTTAAAAAAGTTTAACACCTAGAATATGTATTTTTGTCTATTTTGAATTTCCTTCTATGAAATCTGCCAAAGGATTTGAAGTTTTTAAACTTGCTTAATTTGTAGTTGAATCAGTTTGAACTTTGATCAGATCTGTCACGGAGAACGGCTGCAACTTATGTGCCTCATCGTCTATACTTCCATGCTTAGAGTGTAGTTCCTTTTGGCACAACTCTTTGGCAGTCAAACCATTGACTAATAATCATTAGACTGTATTTTATTTTAGAGTAGTGGTTGGACTTTTACTTTAGCCAATTTACTTAATAAACTTTTTATTCAAATGTGTGTTAGTGGTGGCCAATAAAAAACTTAATTTAGCAACTGTGTATAATTCATACTTCATAGAGTGAACATGGGATAAGTTCAAGAGAGTATAATGGCCGTTACACAAAGAAATAGACAACTAATGCCTCTATAACCAAAAAAAAATATATCATGTGTTGAATGAGAGTCCTCACTCTCACATGAAGGTGGACCGCACAGGATTTACCCTCATGTGAGGGGAAGATTGGTGATGTGATTCATGATATACCTCCTCTAAACAACACTGAAGAATGAATAATAGGAATTGAAAACGTTCATCTACAAATTACATTGAGCCACGTACACAGTTAGCCTCATGCGTGGGATATAATACGACCAGGAAAACAGTCGAGCAGGATCTGATGTGATAAAATTTTAGTAACCATCTGATATAATAATTCCAAAAGAAGAAGAAGAAGACAACGACCACAAAGAAGAAGAAGTAGAAGACAACGACCATCTGATATAATAATTAAAAGAAGAAGAAAGATATATTAAGGTTAGGTGCCGTGTGGGAACTAGAAAATATTTCGTATAAACTAAACATTTCGTACATATTATTATTATATCATAGAAAATGCCAAAAGTTTTTTTTTTTTTTTTCATCATTTTTATATCTTGTATTTTATAAGAGAAAAAATTATACAGTTTTCGCGGTAAACCACATCATTTGCTCTAAGTCCCCCAACATAATAATAAATGTTGTGTAATTTTTTAACATAAAAAACTAAAAGTGTAAAATTATGTCATTTCGTAAAGTGTCAAATTTACTGATTTTTGATGGAAGGATTATGTTGACTATGAAAATAAATTGATAGGGCTAAAAATTAAAATGACAAAAATAAAATTTAAATAACCAAAATAGTAAATACCAAACTAAAAAGGCATCTGTAATTTTGCCTATTTTGAATTTTTCCTTCTAAGAAACCTGCCAAAGGGCTTGACGCTTCTAAAACTTGCATTGTAGTTGAATCAGTTTGAACTTTGAATGCCAACAACTTTCTAGTTCAACTGTCTGGCACATTTTTTTTTTTTTTTATTACCAATGGAAATATATAAAATTCAAATCTCCTAACCCAATTATCGACCCAAAAAAAAAAAAGGAAGGATCAAATCTATCACAAAAAATGACTGCAATGTATGGACCTCACGGCCCTCACCAGATGTTGTGGATCCACCGACTAATAAACATGATATTTTAATTTTTGTTAGAAAGAATCGGACAACTCTAAAAATTGGCCCAAATCTAAAACAAGTTTTAATTGTCATCTTGTGACTGGTGTATTTAATTTTATTTTTCAACAATTTCTCGTGATGGTCCCATGTATAAGTGTTTTACTATTTTAATCCAATTGCAAGTTGATGCACGCTCAATAATACTATAAAATTAGGTATGGATTTGAGTGTGTCCAAAATGGACTAATAAGAATCCTACTTAAGGGCTCGAAAGTCAGAAGTTCCTAAAACCTGCTTTGTAGTAGAATCAATATGAACTTCGATCAAATCTCTCCGGGGAAACTTTATTTTACTCTAGTTTTTTTCCTCCTCTCTACTTTCCTCTTGTTCTTTTCCAATTTTCTCCAACTGTCCTGTCATATCCGATAACCATTGCCACCATTGCCATCGAAAGCCACACGCATAATCCAGAGCCCAAAACATGGTTTCAATCTACTTGCCACATCACTAAAACCCCTTTTATACACATCGACGCGACAAAGACTCCAATATAAACTAGCAATCTTTCTATCTCTAAAATCAACCAGAAGTCATAGAAACCACACAATTTAACAGTAACGTATACCTCTTAGGCCACTAATCACACCACATAAAAATTCAGAACTGTTATGGGGAAAATCATAGAACTCTTTCGTACATGCATGAAGGACAAACATGATTAGGCATAGATGCAACTAACAAAAAATATAAATAAATTTTTCCAAAGATCCATTTCTATTTTAAAATATTATCCACTAGCTCAATAGATAATTTCAAATTCTATTCTTTCCCAAAATTTGGCAAATACCAAACAAAACAGTGAACACTATAGGGTTCCAAACATTCACACTAGCAGATGTAATGAGCTAACAAGGTGAATGAAAAAAAAAATCACTAATATGGTTTAAATATGACTTCAAAGTTCAACCACATAGTCAATGAATGGAATGACGAAACTTTTAAAAAAAAAAGATAATTACAACATGCTGCTTATTAAAATTAAAAATTCTAAATGTTAAAGTCTGTATATATATATATATATATATATATATATATATATAAGAGCAATGCAAACAACATTTTTACAAATTGTTATTATGGTCAATTCTTATTGATTTTCATTTGGAATTACTATTACCATCATTTTTTCATTTACCAATAAAAATTCATCACAACAACGATTTCGTAAAAAAATTTATAACTTTAACATTTTTTTTAAACATTTTTCAAAATATAATATCCCACAAACTCCATTCAAATTTTCTAAATTGATACGCTCTAAAATTTTATTCAAATCCCAACACTATGAGTACAAATCTACACGCTATTAACAGATATGCGTGGCACAACCTAATGCATATCTTTTTGCTCGCAAACTTGAGGGACCCACAAAAAAAAATTACAATTATACTGCATGCACCTATTTTTACACCAAAAAATCACTGTTTTATTGACTCACCTCCTTTGGATCCGTTCGTTTGGAGTGAAAATAGGAAAGATGAAAAAAGAGAGGAAAATATGGTGAAAAATATTGTTTTCCACTGTTCGTTTGGGGAAGGAAAATAGGAAGGAGAGAAAATTCGGGAGAAAGTTTTCTCTCTGGGTAAACATTTTTTTTCCTTCCAAATTGGAAGGAAAATCTATGGAAAAAAGTGCTATAACAACACTTTTACAAAAATACCCTATTCCCACCTATTTTTTTTCAACGTTTTCTTCTCTTCTATCTTTTTCTTTTTTCTTTTTTTTTTTTCAACATGACCTGAACATTCGTTGTTTTTTTTTTTTTTTTCTTTGACGTGACCTCAGACCTGAACATTCTTTTTTTTTTTTTTTAAATGTGACCTGATCTAATTTTTACATTATAATAATAATAATAATAATATAAATTTATATATATATGATGTGATAAATTTTATATTATTTAATGAGTACAAATAAATCTATTTCTTACATATTATGTAATAAAGGTATAATAGTCAATTTATATAAATTACATTTTCCATCCTTTCCTTTTTCTCTCCAACCAAATAAAAGAGTTTTCCACCCTCTCACTTTTCCACGCCTCCAATCGAACACACAAGAGGGAAAACTAAATATTTACCATCCTCCCACTTTTTCACTCCTCTAATCAAACAGACCCTTGGTCTCGCAGTCACCACAGAGCAAACATAAAAGATATGGTGTAAAAAATTGGTGAAAAAGTTTCTGCCTCTAAATTCTTTCAAAAACTTATCAGAAAAGTTAATGAATGTTTTAAAGGTATTAGTTTAGAATATATTTTTATAAATTTTTTATGAGAAAAAAAGTAATTAATTTTTATGACTACTATTTATATTTCTCATAAAAGTTGTGTCAAAATTTTTCTAAAATAGTTTATTAACAATTGTCTTAGAGTACCCATTAACTTGACTCAAAACTCATATATCAAAGACTATTTAAAAGAGTAGAATGGTTGAATTAGCTTTGACCAATGGAAAAAAGATCCTCTCTATTTTAACTTCTGTTTATTTCTTTCATTTAATAGTTAAAAATAAATTTTACTGTTTTAAAAAATTCAAACTCTTTCACAGATAAAAGACCACTTAGGGGCTATTTGGATTTGCAAGTTTTCATCACCCATCACTCTGTTTTCATCACTTAAAACTCAAAACTTTTGGGTCCCACGAAGAGGAAGTCTGTTTGGCTGTGTTTTCAAGTTTTGTTTCCATCACTCAATTCTTTGATTTTTGAGTTATGAGTTATAGAAATTAGAAACAAGTTTTATGAGTTTTCAAGTTATGGAAATAGAGTTATAGTGGCATTTTGGTAATTTCACTCAACTAATGGGCTCCACAGTCAGTGTATAGTCATTTCAATGCTAGCCTTTGCTCCCCCAACAGCTCTCTTCATACCAGACCAAACCCCTTTCCCTTCCATTAATTTCTTTCTCTTCTCTTCCCAAGCTAGCCTCTCCAAACCCACTAGTAGCTGCTCTCTCTCATCCTAGCCTGCCACTCCATCCTATACTGTCACACAACCCACATTCAAAGATTATTATTTTTCAAACACAACTCAAATCATCAATCCAAACCCACTTGTGGTAGAACTTAATACACAATACAAAATGGGTAATCTCAAATTAATGTCAAGGATTCAAAAAGGCCTCAAAACACCCAATACTTTGACCAAAATTTGAAACCCACCAGATTGAAAAATCAATGAATCAAAGAGGAATTTACAAGTACCAAACCCATACAAAGGAAACCCACCACTGATATACCCATAAAATTCCTAATTCAAACTTGATAGGCCAAGAATGTATTGATCCCTAGTGATGTATAAACCAATTAATTAGCCAACTTGATTAATTAATCAGATTAACATACAATTTGCATGACAGCACAAACAAATCACCAAGTAACTAAATGCAGTAGAAAATAAATGACACAGGTAATTTGTTTACAAATGAGGAAAACTACTGAGACAAAACCCCATCGGGTGATTTTAAGGTCACCACTCTCGGGAATCCACTATTATCATAACAAGCGGTTACAAGTAAAAGAATCCCAGTACCTTATACCAACCTACAATTGAACTCTTACCCCAATACCCAATTGGACTTGTTTTGTAGTGAAAATCTCTCCTTTTAATGCACGGCTCCTAGTATGTGACTAACCAATCTGATGTGCGGATCCCAGTATGCGGCTTACCCCTTTGCATGAATCCTTGTACGTGACTATCTCCACAACAACTCTTTGATTGATATAGTTGATTTGCAGCAAAGAAACACCAATAAGATCTTAAATGTTGGTGCAAGAGAATTTGTTTGGTTACAGAACCCAAAGGCATACAAGAAACGTAGCAAGAACTCTTTCTTCTGTAGGAGGAGACTAGGGTTTTAAAAAGAAAACCTTATAAAGCTCTCTAGGGTTAGGTTTTTCTTTTCCCACCTCCTTTAAATAGGAGTTTAATGGGCTCTCATATTCCAAATAGGTATACACAAACCTTCGGTTTTCTTAGTCCAATGAGGCTTATACAAACCCATAAACAAATAGCTTATTAGAGTAAAAACGTTGCTGGCTATAGTTTGAATCCAGCAAGCTGGATAGATCAAGACATGTGTCGAGATTTAATGAATCTCGACAGATTGAGCTTCTGTTGAAGAGGTATCGAGACCTGCAAGTTGTACTTTTCTTGGGCAATTCTTGAGTAATCTTCATGTCTTCAATTTAACCACTTGTAATGATCATCTTGAACTTACTTAGATTAACCCAAATACAAGTAAAGTGTGTTTTGTCAAAGAATATACCAATTACATAAAAATATGGCCCTAACAAAACTAACTCAAACCAGAGAGATGTATAGAGCCACAATAACAAAATAAAGGAGGGCGAAGCAAAAAACTCATGGGTCATGATGGAGGAGATCTCCGCCGCCGCCGCTGCCCATCGGAGGTGATCTTGCAAGCTGGGTGCCGATGGAGATCAACGCTGGGTGAGGTGGAGATCGACGCTGGGTGGATTTCCTTTGCTGGAGATCGACGCTGTTTGTACTCGGTGACATGGAGATCAGCGCTATTTGGACTCGATGAAAGGAAGAGAATGGAGGGGTGGAGAGGAAGAGAAAACCGTGTGTTTGGGTATTGGGGGAGAGTGATGAAAAAAAAAAGAAAAAAAGAAAAGAAAAGGGGGTTTATGGGGAGAGAGAGGATACACATGGGTATGGTGCTCAAGCAGTGGGTCAAGTATAGGTCCCACAAAAAGTAGAAATATTTGAGTGATGAGAAGCTGAAAACAGTGTGCCAAATGTGTGGGGTTTAGGAAATTAGGGTATTTTTAAGTAATGAGTGATGAATGACGAGTGACGAAAATTGAGTGAAGAGTGATGAGTGATGGTTTTTTTAAAAAAAACCAAACAGCCCCTTAGTTTTTGGAGAGGTTAAAATTTTGCCTTGAAAATTTGACATGAAAACTAAAAGTCTATTGGAGAAATAAACCAAAATTTTGTATTATAATCATTAGCCAAGATGGGCCAGTGGCAAAGGTTGACTTGGACAATGGAGTTAGAGATGCCGGTGGGTTGAAGAGTAACCTTTCAAATTTCGTTAATATCTTTTTATTAGATTTGAATTTTAAAAATCTAACTGTTGGATTGTATTTTTTTTTTTTAATGTTCTTAACACATACATAAAATTTAGTTCTAATAAGATGGTATTTATTATTCGATTAATAAACTTATTTTTTATGTATAGTTTTAGGTCACAAAAACTTAAAGTTTAAATATTTAATTGATAAAATAACTATTAATCTTTGATTTTTTTTTTTTTTTGAAATTTTACAAGAATTGAGGATATTATAAAAACTTACAATCCAACAATTAAATTTTTGAAGTTCACATCTAATAAAACGATATTGACGAAGTTTGTAGATTTCTCTTCAAACTAGCGTTTTGAAAGTTCTCTCCAAACAATCAAAAATAATATAATGCCAACTTGCTAAACACTTTGGGTCCGTTCGGTTGGAGGAGTGGAAACGTGAGAGGATGGAAAATTGTGGAAGGATGGAAAAGTGGGAGGATGGAAAACTTTTGTGTTCGGTTGGAGAGAAAAAGGGAAGGATAGAAAATGTAATTTATATAAATTGATTATTATACCCTTGTTACATAATATGTAAGAAATAGGTTTATTTTTAATCATTAAATAATATAAAATTTATCACATCATATATATAAATTTATATTATTATAATGTAAAAATTAGATCAAGTCCCATTGAAAATAAAAAACAACGTTGAAAAAAAAAAAAAAAAGGAAAAGAGAAGACCAACGTTGTTCAGTGAACAACATTGTTCAGTAAAAAAAAAAAAAAAAATTTGAAAGAAAAAATGTTGTCACAATGTTAACAATGTTAACATTGTTTACGTTGTTCAGTGAACAACGTTAACAATGTTGTTGTTAACATTGAAAAAAAAAAAAAAAAAAACTTTCAGGTCAACACTGAAAGAAAAAGAAAAAAAAAAAGAAAAAAAAAACGTTGAAAAAAATAGGTAAAAAGAGGGTATTTTTGTAAAAGTGCTACAATAGAACTTTTCTCTCCATATTTTTCTTCCGATTTGGAAGGAAAAAAAAAAGTGGGCCCGGAGAGAAAACTTTCTCTCGAGTTTTCCATCCTCCCTATTTTCCTTCCCCAAACGAACAGTAAAAAACAATATTTTTCACCCTATTTTCCATCCTCTATTTTCCATTCTCCTTATTTTCCTTCCAAACGAACGCACCCTTTGACTTTATGTAAGAAAGATCCTTTTTGGAAGTTCTTTCTCCTTCGAAGTGAAAACGACCTGTGCAAGCAACTTGCAATGTACCTGACCATATGGAAAACGTTTTAATTTGAATAAATCAGCTCAGAGATTCTAATTTTTCTTAAGTGTTGGCATTTTTTTTTTTATGGGGGAGAAACCAGTCTGGAAGTCAGACTGGGACTTTTATTAAAGCAAAGGAAACTAATGAACATTCAACGGAGCAAGGGGAATAATGTCCCTAGGTAAGTCTTCAACCCAAACCTGATAATCTAGACCAACCCAAGATTTCATTGCCAAAGCATTGGCAACCCTATTACAATTTCGTTTCACATGACAGAATTTTTAAAACCACACTGAGAAGCTTGATGGAGGATGTCATCCACAATATGGCATACAAAGAAGGACTTGACAGTCTACCATTGATTGCTTGGATCACTACTGCCGAGTCACCATGGAAGATCACCTCGTGAAGGCCAAGTTCGATGGCAAAAGAAACAGCATGACGACATGCGAGGACCTCTACCTCTGTTGCAGTTTGGGGGAGAGGGACACGGACTGACATGGCTCCCATGATTTCACCACAACTGTCTCGAATAACCACTCCCAAACCAGCAACATTGTTGTTCTTGAAAACAGCAAAGTCGAAATTTGCTCTGTAGAACACCAACGGGTTGGTAAGGAAATCACAGTAGGCACAGGGACCGGGTCTTGCGAGTTGATGAAGTCTTGTAGAAAACCACCAGCCAAGGAAGGTAACATCTGCAATGGTTGCACAAATTTGCCCAAACGCAGCGATGCATTTCGACTGTTACACAAGGGCCACGCAGTAAGAACGAAGATTTGCACTCTAAATAGTCGTCATGAACCTGCAAAAACTTTGAAGTAAGGTCAGTAAAATCCAGGGGAGGGGGGATGTCCGTGTGGTTGGCCCAACTCAGAACTATCTGCCACGCCACCTTAAATTCTTTACAGCTCCAAACCGCTTGCAAGGCAAAAAATGAGCTTCTTTATAATAAATTCCAGTGTTGGCATGAGATATTGTATTATTATTAGAGTAATGCTAACGAGTGACCTTAAGGCACTCATTAAGAATCCATTTAAAAAAAAAATTTATTTCACTTTTATGGGAAATGTAAAAAGTTATTAAAATATTAATTACTTTTTTTTCATTTTCCATACAAACTTTCTTTAAATGGATTTTTAATGAGTGCCCTTAGGACATTTGTTAGCATTTCTCTTATTATTATTATTATTATTATTATTATTATTTTCATGTTTTGAGATGGATAGATAGTACTAGAAGAGAAAGTGGCCGTATTTTAATTACTGGGCATCACAGGAAAATATCATTACCACTTCTGTAGGAGGGAAAAATCTCAGGTGAAACAGGTATATAATATCATTATTACACGGTGAATTTCACATGTCAATGAGACATAGAGTTTATACGCCTTGATACCTTCTCCTATACGCCCGATACCATCTCTTCTATGAGATATTATATTTTATATAATAATAAAAAATGGCATTGGTCCTTGTGAAAATTTTATATATATATATATATATAGATATAGCTGTTCTTTTCGTGTAGCAGTGATTAAATTGCTACGGGTAACTCAACCAATGTGTAGACAGCTTTACTAGGATGAGCGCTAGTCCAAATTTAGATTTTTATTTTATATAATAGTCCGTTTGTGGTCATTGTTAATGCTTCTAAAAATGACCTTAATGGCATGTACTCTAATTAATAAGTTTTGCCTTGAATCTCTTGTTGCTTCTTAGTTTGGTTTAATGAATCATCTTTTACCCAAAAAAAAAAAAAAAAAAAAGGAACTGATCCTTTGAATTTTCCTTTTTAGCATCTCTCATTTCTTTTTTTCTTTTTTTGACTATACAGCTGTCTCCTGTTCAGCATCTTTGTCTTTTTATGACTTGAAACTGCGTACAAGTAACTGCGTACAAGTACAAAGTTTTGTGTTGGACTATCTCAATTGAAGGGCAATCGAGTACGGACGGTGATTTATTAGGTATTAATATTTGTTACTTTCATGATATCATCAACCAGAAAAGGGAACAAGGCAAATATTTAAAATGAAAATAAAAATTGCAAGGCAAAAAATGAGCTTCAATCATTTTGGAATTTACTATTTCACCACTAGTTGTGGGTTTTTTTTCCTTCATAATAAGGATTCTTTATCAATTCTTGAGCTAAAAGGTTTGTTTCTCTCCGTTAGAGGAAGTGGGTCTTCCCTCTTTCTTCTAGGGTGTAGAATGTGCAGTCCCTTCTGTTTGAAGGTGTCGTAGTCTCTCCTGGTAACAAGGTTAGCAGTGAGGCTTGGTGGGTTCTTTTTTCGTGGGTTACAGGGAAACAGTTTTTTTTTTTTTTCGTTTTTATTTACTCTGAAACAATGGAAGACCTAACAAAATCTTGGAGCTGCCTTACATTATCGGAAAGCGAAGGTTCCAGCCTTCGCTTGCCAGAAGAACAGGCAGAGGTAGAACATGTTTTGGCTGTCAAATTTTTAACCAAACGTGCTCTTAATATAGATGCTATAGCGAAAACTTTTACACCGGTATGGAGAGCAAAAAATGGTTTTAAGATACAAAAGGAAGGGGACCACGTTGTTCTCTTTACGTTTGATGATAAAAGCGAGATGGAGAAGATCGTAGCAGCAGAGCCTTGGAGCTTTGACAAGCATTTAATGGTGATCCAAAACTATGATAACGAGGTAGACATAACTGAGATGGAGTTCAAGTGGGTTACGTTTTGGGTGCAAGTACATGATATACCAATCCGCTTCAGAAACAGACGAGTGGCTGAGAGGATCTGCGAGGCCATTGGTAAGGTGAATTTGATGCTTGATGATAATGAATCAGAAGGGGACGGTTTTATCAGAATTAGAGTCACCATCGATGTTTCAAAACCTCTGAGTCGTGGTAGGGTGATCTCCCTTGACAGTGGCAAGGAATTGTGGGTGTCCTTTAGATATGAAAGACTCCCTAATATATGTTATTGGTGTGGCTGCCTAACGCACAATGATAGGGACTGTGAGCAATGGGTTGAAACAGAAGGAAGTTTTTCAAAGGAGTCCAAACAGTTCGGACCTTGGATTCGAGCTCCACCTTTCTTTCCATCCAGAAAAAATGTCATTAAGGTCCCAGGTTTTGTCAGTCGAAGGGGAAAAGAAACACCTGCAACATCTCCATCCCCAAGGGGGAAGCCGCCAGTGGTTGTGGTTCGCATGGGGAAACCGTCGCCGGAGATAATTAGAACAGAAAAGGAAAACACAGCCAATGAACAGCAGGGCATTAATGGTGCGGAATCTCAGGATCATTTGCAAGACTCACGGCAAACTTCCTATAATTCAGGGATATTAAAGAATTTGAATGTGAAGTCAATGTATGAGAAGGAGAAACGGTCAGCTGATGAGATATTTAAGGAAAGGATTGAAGAGATTGATAGGGAATTAAAAAGATTTGATCCAAAAATAATTTCTGAGGCCAAAAATATAGCTGACACGGGTAAGGAAAATATATTAGCCTCATTACCACATACTGATGACCATTCGGAGGACACTCAAACCTCACGTGCACAGCAATTTCAATATCCCATGCCACCATCACGTGCACCACTGTCTGTAATTGAAGAAAACACTATGCAGAAAATAGAAAGGGGTGTAACTTGGAAAAGGATTACCAGAACAGAGATTGGGACAGATGTTGTTATGGAAGACATTGTAGGGGAAAAAAGGAGAGGGGAGAGTAAGGATGACCAATCTGAGTTACTTAAAAAGAGAAAGGTTTCTCAGGTGGGTAAGAAAGACAAATGTATATTGGCGGAGGCTGGTTCCCAGCCCTGCCAGGACCAATGAGTATTTTATATTGGAACTGTCGGGGGCTTGGGAACCAACGAACAGAAAATCAGCTTGCAGAGATGGTGCGGGCAAAAGATCCCTCCGTTGTGTTTTTAGCCGAAACATGGACGGATGAAGCAAGGCTAATGTTTGTGAAAGAACGTTTGAAGATGAAGAATAAATTTGTGGCTCCTAGGAGAAATAAAACGGGGTGTTTGGTGATTTTTTAGAAGGAGGATTATGATCTAACAGTGGAAACTTTCTCGGAATACCACATAGATAGTACAATAAACAAGAATAAGGAGGGGGAGTGGCGTTTTACTGGTTTTTATGGGGAACCAAACACTCAACAAAGGCATGCAGCTTGGGGTAGGTTGAGAAGCTTGAAAGCACGAGGAAAGGCACCTTGGTTGTGTGCAGGAGACTTTAATGAAATAACAAAGCAATCGGAAAAGAGTGGTGGCAGAGCAAGACCACATGGACAGATGCAAGGGTTTAGAGATATATTAGACGAATGTGGATCTATGGACTTGGGTTTTGTGGGACCTATGTTCACATGGCACAAACACTTTGATAACTACACAGTTTGGGAGAGGTTGGACAGGGCCGTCTCAACCAATGACTGGTTCACAATGTTTCCGGATACAAAAGTGTTCCATTTAGATGTTACGGCCTCTGATCATAAGGCCTTACTAATTCGGCCTGAGGGCATGGAATGTAATCAACAAAAACCCTTCCGGTTTGAGCAGATGTGGATGGCCGAGCAAGGGTGTGGTGCAACCATTGAAGCGGTGTGGAAGAAGGATATTGAGGCAACGGCTTGCAATAGGGTAATCAAAAAAATCCAGAGGTGTGGGGAAGCACTTTCGAAGTGGAGCAAGACAAGTTTTGGGAGTGTGAGGCGTGAAATAAAGGAAAAGAGGAAACTCTTGTCCAAGGCCGAACTGACAGCTAGTAGAGGTGGAGAGGTGACACAAATGAGAAGGCTTGAACACGAACTTAATGTGCTCTTGGACCGTGAAGCTCAAATGTGGTCCCAACGGTCAAAAATTCAGTGGCTTAGAGATGGAGACCGAAACACCCGGTTTTTTCATAGCAAAGCTTCTGAAAGGCGACGGCATAATTACATCAAGGGTCTGTATAACAGAGAGGGAAGATGGTGCACGGATCAAAGGAATGTGGTGGACACGGCGGTGGATTTTTATCAAGACTTATTTTCCTCTTCAAATCCAAGTAGTTTCGATACTATTTTGGAGCAAATCCCACATGCAGTAACAGAGGAGATGAATGTACAGCTGATGGGGGTTTTCACAGCATTAGAGGTTGAGGTAGCACTCAAACAGATGGCACCTTTAAAGTCGCCTGGGCCAGACGGTATGCCTCCAATTTTTTATCAAAATTATTGGTCTTTAGTTGGTAAAGATGTGACTGATGTTATACTGATGTATTTGAATTCGGGTACTTTTCCACCCTCACTTGGCCACTCTTTGATTACTTTAATCCCTAAAGTAAAAAATCCGGAACACATCTCACAATATCGACCTATTTCCCTTAGTAATGTCTTGTATAGGGTATTCTCTAAGGTTCTAGCAAACAGGTTGAAAAAGGTGCTACCTAATATTGTGTCTGAATACCAAAGTGCTTTTATGACTGACCGTTTGATATCTGATAATATCATGGTTGCATTTGAAACTTTGCATTATATGCGAAATCATAGCACAGGGAGTACAGGTTTTATGGCACTGAAACTGGATATGAGCAAAGCCTATGATAGGGTTGAATGGCTGTACATGGAGAAACTGATGAAAAAAATGGGTTTTTGTGAGGCTTGGGTGAAGCTAATGATGGGTTGCATCTCCACAGCCACTTATTCAATCTTGATAAATGGGGAGGCACATGGACACATTGTTCCAACCAGAGGGCTTCGCCAAGGAGACCCTTTATCTCCATACCTTTTTCTTCTTTGTACGGAGGGTTTTCATGGGCTGTTAAAGAAGGCAGAAGATAGGGGTGAGATTAAAGGAGTCTCTATTTCTCGTAATGGTCCAAAACTAACCCATCTCCTTTTTGCAGATGATAGTCTTATTTTCTGCAGGGCACGAGCTAATGAGTGTCAAAAATTGCTGGAGATCCTAAGTACGTACGAAAGAGCTTCTGGGCAGCAAATTAACCGAGAGAAGACCACTCTTTTCTTCAGTAAATCCACTTTCCAAGCCATGCAAGAATCTATAAAGCAAGCTTTAGGAGTTCCAGTTGTCCAACACTATGAGAAGTACTTGGGGTTGCCATCCTTTATTGGAAGAAAGAAAAAGGAGAGTTTTGACAATATAAAGCAAAGGGTGTGGAAAAAGCTACAAGGATGGGAAGGGAAGTTGCTCTCACAAGCAGGGAGGGAGGTGTTGATCAAGGCGGTGGCTCAGGCACTTCCTACCTACACAATGTCATGTTTTAAATTGCCTATAGGGCTATGCCATGAGATAGAGGCCCTCATCAAAAAATTCTTTTGGGGTCAAAGGGGAGAGGGCCGAAAGGTCCATTGGGTTAAATGGAAAGAGCTTTGCAAACCTAAGTCCCAAGGGGGATTGGGTTTTAAGGATTTATCAATGTTTAATGACGCATTATTGGCAAAACAAACTTGGCGGCTCCTACATGACAAAACTTCTTTGTTTTATAGGGTGTTTAAGTCAAAATTCTTCCCAAATTGCACAGTTATGGAGGCAGCCACTCCAAGTTCGGCTTCATATGCATGGCGTAGCATACTTAGAGGTAGAGAAGTCATAAAAAGGGGAGCTATATGGAGGATAGGCGATGGAAAATCTGTGGACATATGGGCAGATAGTTGGTTTCCTAGAAAGTACTCTCCTAGAGTAATATCCCCTAGACACGAGACAATGATAGGTGCTAAAGTGTGTTCATTGATAGATGCAGAGCAGAAACAATGGAGAACGGAGATTCTGGAGGATAAGTTGCTCAGCTTTGAGATGGAGATCATACAGTCAATCCCCCTGTGTCGAACCAACCAGCCAGATGTCCTCACATGGCCATACAATCCTAAAGGAGATTACACGGTTAAATCCGGGTATCAATTTCTGCAGCGAGAGTATCTAAATACACAGGTCGGTCAATCTGATTTGTCAAGGTTGAAACCATTGTGGCAAGCCATTTGGAACCTAAAGGTGCCAAGCAAAGTAAAAAATCTGGTCTGGAGAGCAACCAAAAATTCTTTGCCTTCCAAGGACAACCTGGTGCGAAGGAAGATCATTCAAGATAGCTGCTGTGATGTTTGCCGCGAGTACAAGGAAGATGTGACGCACGCTCTGTACAGCTGTCCCAAGCTTGCTGAACTCTGGGAAAAAGTGCCTCAATGGAACCATAAGAACTTAAAACGAGCCGTGGATTTCGTAGATCTCATTGGGACTGTCTTCGCAGAAAACAGAGAGCCAACGTTGTTTGTCACGGTGGTGTGGGCCTTGTGGAATCGTAGAAATAACCTGCGAATGGGAAGAAATGCAGATAATTTGTTTCAGTTATTGCAGCGGGCTCGAGAAAAAGTCAGCGACTCTACACAGCATTATACAGCTCCGGCAGCGATAGCGAGGTGCCCAACAGCAGGATGGCAACCTCCAGAGCATGGTCGATATAAAGTCAACGTTGATGGGGCCCTTTTTGATGCAGATAATACAGCTGGGTTGGGAGTGGTCATCAGGGACGAGCATGGTCAAGTAATGGCCTCCCTATCTGAACGCATCCCTTTACCCCCTACAGTGATAGAAGTTGAAGCGCTGGCAGCTCGACGAGGAATGGAGTTTGCAGTGGAAACGGGTTTCAGTAACATTACACTGGAAAGTGACTCTCAGATCCTTATCACAGCACTTCGGGAAGATTCTTACTCTTTAGCAAGCTTCGGCCACTTAGTCAAGGATATCCAGTTCATAGCCTCTTATTTATCAACGATTAATTATACTCATGTTAGAAGGCAATGTAATGCTCTAGCTCATTCCTTAGCAAGGCAAGCAAAGAGCCTCTCTACGTATCAAGTTTGGATGGAAGATGTACCACCAGACATGTCAACTGTTTTACAGGCCGATCTTATTGGCCTTTCTTAATAAAAAGTCCTTATTAATTTCTCAAAAAAAAAAAAATTCTTGAGCTAAAAAAGACGCGTATACTATGGAAATGGGGCCTTTTTCCTTGGAGATTACAATCAAAGCCCATGAAGCCAAGCCATGAAAAACACTCCAAAAGGGGAAGGACAACTAAAAACCCAATAGTTCATCAATAATTACACTTATTGACCAGTATTGTTGGGACAAAAAAGAAAGTAGAGGGCCTACGACAAGCTAGGCATCTTTTTTTTTTCTTTTTTTTTTTTGCTGAATAAATACTTTATTTACTGCAAAACAAAGATGTACAATCTAAATTGGCCTGTTGCCATCTCGATCCAATGAGCTAGGCATCTTCTTTAAGAATAAATTTGGTGTAGCCTTTCATCTTTCAAGCCCTTAACTGCCAAAAGTGCAGCTCTGCCAAAGGTCCCAAACACTCATAAATGCAAAACATTACCCTTGGCACTAGCATCTGGGTTTGGAAATCAGTTTCTATTTTATCCGTAAATTACTTTATCTATTATACCAATTCACTTTATAATACACTAAATCAATTTCTATTTTATATATAAAAAATTACTTTATTTATTATATCAACTCACTTTACAATACACTTTATATTTCAATTTTTATTTTTACATCTAACCCATCAAGATAATATTAATTACACAATAATATAATATAAAAACTGACTCTCTTTGTCTTTCTTCTCTTTAATTGGTCTCTCTTCCTGTCTCTCACTTAGCCACCCATTGCCACCATAGAGCAACCCAATGCACCACCCACCACCGATACAGAATACTCAAACAAAAGCCACCCACTGCCACCCCAAACCCCCGATCAACCAAACAGACCCAGCGGCACCACCCCAAACCCTCGATTAACCAAACAGACCAACCACCAAACAAACCCACAGACGAAACAGACCCACAGACGCGAGACTTACCACCAAAACAAACCCACAGATGAGACCCACCACTGAAACGCCAACCACTAATTCAACTCTAGCCACCGATTCAAACCCACAGACGAAACAGACCCACAGACGCAAGACCCACCACCGAAACAAACCCATAAACGAGACCCACCACCGATACAGACTCACCACCATCGAAACAGACCCATAAACAAAACCCACCACCGAAATGCCACCCATTGATACCCAACTCCACCATCAAAACGCCACCACAAATGCGAAGAGATAGATTAGAGAGAATTAAAGAGAATAGAGAGAAAAGGGAGGGACGATGAAGAGAGACAGTAAAGAGAGAAGAGGGAGCGTCAAAGGAAAGAGAGTGAAGTGGGAGATAAAATAATATTATTTATTTATACAACCGGTGAACAGCAAGGTTGCATATGCAACCTTAATATTTTGGGTTTGCATACCCGGATGTGGTATGAGCATGACTTTTAAGGATTTATATGGTAAAATAGCAACTGGAGGGTTTTTGCACCGTCAATGTCAGTACTCTTATATAATCTTAAAAAACTTCTGTAAGTGAGACCAAATATTCTTTACACCCTGTGATTATATTTTCTTTGTATACCTTTTATGCTTATGCTTACAAAATTCTAAGATTATTAAAAATAAATAAAAATATTACTTATAAAATATTTAAATTTTCAAGTTTTTGTATTTTAAATTTATGTATAAAAGATGAGTTTGTAGTCTGAACAATAAATAACATTTGATCGGTAAGATATTATTGGCTTGCATGTTAAAAAAATGTAATCTATTGATCTAATGGTAAGATTTTTAAAATATTAATTTACTTAACAAGGGTCTAAAACCATCATATCCCAAGCCTCCTTTGCTTTAGTTGCATCGATGATTATTGGAAAAATTGTGTTGGCTACCCCTTGTTGAATCAAGCAAAGAGCTTTTGCCTCTTTCTTCTTATACTCCAATTCTTTCTTTTGAGCATCGGAGAAAGTTGCCACATCCTCCAGTTTTTAAGGGAGTTGTACCTTGTCAGCATGGAGTGGCCATTTCTAATTTGCTCTTTGCAGACGACAGCCTACTGTTTTGTCAAGCCACAGTTCATGAGTGCCAAGTGTTGCTCAACATATTATTACAATATGAATTGGCCTCTAGACAAGCCATTAACCGGCAGAAAACGTCGCTTTTCTTCAGTCGCAACACCAGTCAAGACACGCGTGATTCAATCAAAAATTTGCTTGGGGCCAGAATCATGTCTGATTGCGAGAAGTATTTAAGTTTGTCGATGGTTGGGGGCAAAGCTAAGACAACCACCTTTAGGGAAATCCAAGAACGTGTCACTAAGAGAGTATTAGGGTGGAAGGAGAAATTCATCTCCAAGGCTGGCCAGGAGATACTTATAAAGTCAGTTGCACAGTCTATACCGACTTACTCCATGAGCCTATTTAGGCTTCCAAAAGTTATATGCGATGCCATCAACTCGACCTTAGCCAGATATTGGTGGGGTCAGAAATGCAATGAGAAAAAGATCCATTGGGTGGACTGGCAGAAGCTATGTACAGACAAGAATAGAGGCGATATGGGTTTTCGAGACATCAATGCCTTTAACCTCGCAATGTTGGCCAAGCAAGCGTGGCGACTGATTCATGGCACTCAATCTCTCTTTTACCGGGTATACAAAGCCCGGTATTTCCCTAGCAGTACATTCTTAGAGGCCCCACTGGGCCACAATCCATCTTTCGTTTAGCGGAGCCTCCTGTCTGCTAGGGACGTGATCATTGCTGGTTCGAAATGGAAAATAGGCGACGGTGAGTGTATTGGTGTCACTACGCATAAGTGGTTGTCTCATGACCCTATCTTCAATGGTGCGCCCGACCATGAGCGGAAGGTGTGTGACTTGATAGATGCTGACACAAGACAGTGGGATCGTGGCAAGGTCCACGCAATTTTCACAGCTAGAACTCGGAATGAAATTCTAGCATTACCCCTTAATGATACGCAGGCTAAGGACTCCCTTATATGGATGGAGAATAGGTCGAAGATCTTCTCAGTCAAGACCGCTTACCACGTAGCAAGTGGTGGAGCACTCAAAGGCCCAGACAGACAAACCAACCTAGAAGAAACTCTGGACACTAAATGTACCCCCAAAAGTTAGAACCTTCATGTGGAGGGCGTGCTCTAACAACCTACCCACTCGAGACAATTTGCGTAGAAGAAAGGTTCACAGTACGGGGGTGTGTGGGTTGTGTCAGCAAAAACCTGAGATGACTGGGCATGTCCTGTGGGAGTGTCCCCTTGCCAGGAATGTGTGGGCTTTGGTCAAGGGAAAGATTCAAAAGTGCGCCAATGGGGCTTGCGACTTTTTCCTGCTGTTCGGCTTCATGGTGCAGAGTTTAGACCAACGCGATTTGGAGCTTTGGGCAACAGTGGCGTGGGCTATTTGGAATGCCCGTAATAAGGTGTATTTTGAGCAGAAACAAGCTCATCCAAAGAATATTTTAAGTGGTGCTGAGGGATTGCTGTATGAGTACCAAAAGTTGATGGCATCTCGGATTTAATATTTTGCTACGTTGTTTGTAGCTGTAGTCTATGGCCTGTGTTAATCTTTTATATTTATAGGTGCCTTTTCCTTAGCTACGTGTGTTTGTAGCTTTGGTCTATTGCCAGCTTTTGTTTTGGTTGGCCTTGGACTTTATAAGTGGCCTACTTTACATGTTTGTCAGTTTTGCTGCGTTTTAATAAGAGTTTTCTACCATTTCATCAAAAAAAAAAAAAAAATACCCATCTTCTATCTAGTATCTACTCCCAAACTCATGTGAAAGAAAAATTGTCATCTTCACAAACCAAAAATCATAGTTTACCCCATCAAAAATAGGAGATGAAGGTAGTTAAAATCCAATATTTGGTCGCCGTTGCCATTGCTTTCGTTAGGGCTTGTTTTCCGTCATAAATCTTCACACCTAGTGTATTTTTTTCACTCAAATTAAGCTTTAATACTACTATGTTGGCTTTGGAATAGAAGGGACCAATGATTTTGATAAGTTTCTCTTATGATTCTTCAATCAAGGATAATTTTTTTCTAGGAAGACAACAAATATTTTCGGAACAAGGGAGAGAGAATGAGACTGTAATTTTGTTCTTTTTTCTTTAATTGATTCTATACTTACCAAATACATGTACATCTTTTTCAAACATAAATGGCATTCCTTACACTTGTCCATCATGCACCCACCTAGATACATGCAAGTAAACGACCATAAAGGACACAAGTTCTAAATACATAGGAACCAACTATATGCATAGCTTTTGAATGCTCTATAAAGTTTATGGAACAAATTACGGAATGTGTTAAGCATGGTTTTAAGAACCAAAACGGTCAAAAAACCGCAAATGGATCCAATTTTCAAGTTTTACCAGTTGAACTAGCGGTTTTCAAGGTTGAATAGCCGATTTTTCTAGTTTGTTTTCATTTTTGGTTCTCGGTTCAACCGGTTGATCTAGTCCGGTTTTTTGAACTATGGTGTTAAGTATCATAATAGGTGTCTGAAAACAGTATTAATAACAGAGACGGAACCATGTACAAGAAGAGGGGGGCTGTGGCCCCCCCCAAAATTTTTTAAAATTTTAAATAATATGTATATATTTAAGATTTTAGAAAAGAAGTCCATGAAAAATTATATTTGCCTCTCTCAAGAAAATTATATTTGCCCCCCTCGACTTCGAATCCTAGTTTCGTCCCTGATTGATAAATTTGTTTGTACCAGCGACGTAGAAGCTCTATGAGGATCCCACATAAATTTATCATGACCAGCCTTAAGTGATCGACAAGAATTGACAGAAGGAGCTCACACGCAAGAATTGCACAAGTGACACAAAGAAACTTGAATATGGGCAGGTAGTTTGCATTTTGGGGTCCTAGCTTTATCCCCAATAATGCAATGCTATAGATAACTGCTGCCATGATGAAGAACAACATGATTGCACCGTGTTCTTTGAGTGGAGAGATGCCCAAGCCTTGATAGTGTACTCCAAGAACGCCAAGTATGATCGTGATGAGAAAATTGAGAGGCTCGTGAAATTTCGTGGAGGAAACTTCTTTCTCACTTGCACAATTAAAAAACAAGATGTATATATAATTATTGGTGACAATTTGATAATATAATGAATAAATATTGCTAATTACTTTTTATTTTGTATTTTAAAGTTAGCAACTCATTCATAAATAATATAAAATTTATATTACCTAGCATCACTCATATATATATATATATATATATATATATATATACAGGGCCGGCTCTAGAGGTGATGCAATTGATGCAATCGCCTAAGGCCGCCAAATAAAAGAAAGCCCCACTTGTAAAAAAAAAATTATATATAATATATTTATTTATATATTTAAATTAAAAAAATGCATTAAAAATGTCCCATTGTATCCTAAAACGAAGACTGAGTCTTCTATTTATTTTTAGTTTATTTCACACATTTATTGTGCAGTTGTTTGATGGGATGGGATCATTGGACACGTGACATATTTTTGCACTCCACCACTACTCCTATAAGTCTTACAATGACACGTTTTTGCTATGAATTTTCTGCCCCATAGGACACTACTTCTGCCATGAGAGCAATTGATAGGATAGGATAAGTTTTTTATTTAAAGCTTTGCAATTGGTGGAGTACAGCTAGGTGCTAGATGTTTCTCACCTTTTTTTTTTAAAATTTATAATTTGACAATTTATCTATTATTATAAATTATTATATCAATTAATAATTTGATGTGTATCATATCAACTCATTTATATTATAGTGATACTAATTTATTAAATTACGTATTAAATTAATTTTTATTTGTGCAGATTTAAACTTTAAAGTGGTCACGGCTTTAGATAAATTGCGATAACCAAGTTCTATTATCAATTGAAAAATAAATGTTAGAAGAACTTAAATACAAAAACTTAATTAGTAATTTTGCATCTCAAAAAGCAAGAAAAATATATTTTAAATAAAAAATTCAATATATATATTATTTGATTCATATTTAATTATAAAAAAGCCTTATTTAAAATTTTCGCCTAAGGCCCAAAAATTATTGAGCCGACCCTGTATATATATATATATATATATATATATATATATATATATATATATATATTCTGGCCCTTAAGCAATAGAAAAATCTGAATGCCAGAAAATACATTTAAATTTTCTAATTTGGTAAGTTCTAAAAATTTCATTCCAAACCCATGAGTATGACTGCAATATTTATAACAGCTGCCAGCGCAGCTCACCATTAACAAAATAATTATATTCATTCAAAAAGTTCAAATTTCTCTTCTCAAAAAAAAAAAAAAAAGTTTAAATTTCATTCGGGGTTGAACAATTTATGCTTGACAAAAGAGGCATTTAAGGCTCAATTGTTGGAGAGGATGAAATTTCCTTTGGCATGTAAAACAAACGCTATTGGAAACAAGTCAACCAAAAAAATTATACTATAATCATTGACAAAAAATCAATCTAAATTATGGTAGCATAACACCAAACGTGGGTTTGCAATAAGAATATAAATACTATAAAATTATATTAACCGGTTCCATTATACTAAGACTAGAAAGGAAAAGTTGGTTTTTGGAGGATCAAAATCCATCATCTTGGGGCCACTTCCATGGAACTCCTTCATGTAATAATTTAGTGTATGTGGGACGAGAGAACTGTATACTTTTAAAGAAGTCTGGATACTCCCATTTGTAAATAAATAAAAAAAATCTTTGAAAAAAAAATACGTATATATATTTATGGGGCACAATCTTGGGCTTAGTCCAATACCCTCCGTATTTTATGCACATGATTTTGTCCCATTACCCAATTTTGGAAAATTATTGAATACTCCGGGATGTACAATAAATGCGTACTTTTCCCTCTTACATGAATTGTAGATCCCACCATAAATTTAATTAATGAGATCTACAATTATGTAAGAGAAAAAAATATACATTTATGGTACTCCGAGAGTATTCAATAATTACTCTCCAATTTCTTATGATACTACACCTTCATTGTTCAAAGTGGGGAAAAACAATAAAGGCAAGATAGTGGCTTATAAAATTTAACTTAAACTTTAACAAAATAGCTAAAGTGAAGTACGTACTTTCTTTCATAGGTAAACCATGTGATACAAAATAAACAAAAACAGTTCATAAAAAACAGAAAAATGAAGCCCATAATGAACTACGGAGACTAAATTAATCCACATCTTTAGTATAGTCCAAATATTTATTAGTTGTTAAAATTATTATTTAAAAAAAAAACACACACACACACAACAACAGAAAACACTATGCAAATACATGCAACAAAGACTAGAGTTTTCTTAGGGTTCTTTTCTCACCCACTCCCCCCCCCCCCCCCCTACCCCCCAAATTACCTCCCAAGTTTACATTCAATAAAGATCTCGGGTTGTAAAACCTTATTTAATTTGCACAAATTAAACCTTCAAATACTGGTGTGTCATATCAGATTTTTATATATTAGTAGATTTAATTAGTTCAATTGGTAAAAATTTTTGTTGTCAAGTAAGAGACTTGGGATACAAATCCCACCTACACAAAATTTTGACCTAATGATATAAAGTAATCATCATGTAGTAAATACCATAAATTGAAATTCTATATACCTATAAGAAAATAAAAATAAAAATGATTTTTGCAGAGTTAAAGTATGAGTTTAAATTCAATAGCAATCTCAAGTAAAGCTCTTATGTACATCATCCAATACCAATGTGCCGCATAAGATAAAAGGTCTCACACATACGGATCAATACTATTCTCTCAAAAACAAATTAATCTCATTAATACCCTATTAAAAACAAAATAAAAAACTTATAAAATAGGTAATAAGAAGGGCCTTGCACCAACACGTTGGTTGGCTTAGTGCTAAGGGTTTGGGCCAACATACATCCAGGCATGGATTTCAGTTCCTCCATTATTAGTGTGTAATGGCTTCTTATACCCCACATGAAAGTTGTTTAATTAACTTATCAGCGACTGTAGTGTGAAATCTTGGCCTATGAGCTGTTCGAATGCTACTATATTCACGCATAAGTAGAAAAAGTCACACTGACCATTCGACAAAAGAGCTGCCAAGTTTGGGTTTATAATTACATCCCAAGCCAGGTACTGCTTATGGTATTCCTCTAGTTGAGGTAGAATCAGGTGCCATGGTATTGGCAACTTTGGCTTGGTATGACAGTACGTACTAACTACTATGTAGCTAGTGTTTTACGTACTTCAATTGCCAGAAAATGAAGAAAGATAAAACACATACCTTCCTTCATAGCGCTTTGATATCTTTGTTTTCTTTTTCTTTCGTAGGACTGATTCACGTCTCCCAACCAGATTATCAAGACTTCTTTCATCTTTCATTTCCATGCTGATCATGCTATTCTTCTCCTTAACTCATGGGTATCAATGCCAACCCCGTATCTGTTATATACTGAACATTTCCTATATAATTCTTATGATACTGTAGAAAACGCTTGCACGGTTTTTGCAATTTTTAATTATACCATGTATTTGGTAAGATGGTCTAGATTCAGTGATTCACTCCATTTGGTCGGGAATGTAAAACCTACCCTATGATAATGAAGGAATAATATAATACTAATGAACATTAATCTGCTAGCCAGGGTCAAACCAGACAACTCCATAATATGTTTGGATGTTCCCCCACCCACACACTTAATTTATAAAATAATGTAAGCTATACCAACAAAATATAAAAGTTACGAATCACAATAAGCAATTATAACATTTATTATATTATTCAAGTCAATCATATTTTTATTATATTAGTTTATAATATTTTTGTAGTAAAATTATAGTATAATAATTTTAGCATTCTTCATCACAAAAAATAATTTTTTTTAAAAAAAAAGCTGAAATTGCTATAAATTTTACTAAAAAAAAACTTACAAATTGATGTAGTATCAAATGCGATTGGCAACACTCTAACAAGAAGATAAATAAATATTTGAATTATTTTTTGTGATTAATGACACATAAGTTTGTGAGAACTCTATGGTAACATTTTTAGTAACCTTAACATCACTCCTTTTGTAATTGGTGATGTATTAATTTGTAAAATCTATGTTGTAAAATTTATAATGGCCTCTGTTAACCAATTTCACAGAGACAGTGGTTAAGGTGCATTTAATGTTGTTGTTGTTGTCGTCGTTGTTGTTATTATTATTATTATACATTTTTCAAAAATTAAATTAAATTGCACGTACACATGTATCTAAAAACAAACAAACAACCATAATGAACTTGTATGTGCAATCCAATATATAGATCATTAATATATATTTGAAAAAAATATGCATTGTAGCTATGGCTATACGAGCAACACGGAAAACTGACCAAACCGATCAGAATCAACTTGTTGCGGCCCGATGTAACTCCTTTGGAAGTTGACAACTGACTCTAGCAAGTCAAGTGGTGGGTTTCCTTTTCTAAAACCCAAGCCACCTGATTTAATTAAGAAACCCTTCCAATTAAGGCTGAATCTACCTAGATCCAGCAAAGATCATGCCTCCTATGCTCAAATCCGGCTACATTTGGCCCTCTTCCACTCAAATTTGACCTCATTTGGCACATATCTGATGATGTTATGCTCTCCTCCACTTAGTTCCGACAACATCTTGCTCTACTATGCTCAGATCCAGCCACATTTAGCCATTCCTTCGCTCAAATTCAGCCACTTTTGGCATAAATTCGACAATGTTGTCCTCTCCTCCACTTAGTTCCGACAATCTTGCTCTGCTTCCCTCAGATTTGATGAAGATCTACAGATCGTTGCCCACCACCGCTCCTTAATTGATTAAGCCTGAACTGATCGATCTCCTACCCAAGCCCAATCCAACTAGCCATGTGGTGATCAGTGGCCAAAAACGGGTCCCATCATCTTCCACCTGAATTGAGTAGGTCGGTTTCGGGTTAAGTTCAAATCTACTCGAATCGATTCGTAAAAACACCTAATTACAATTCATAATTAAGCATTTATTAACTTTTAACTTGTACTTTAGGGCACTCGTTAATATAAATTTATTAAATATTTTAAAAATATTACTCCTCCTCTTGAATGAAGGATGGCCCGGGGCCCACCCTTCATGTGAAAGGGGAGAACAATGCTCCTAGATTATGTACTAACTTTTCCTCGTTGATAATATCCATTTCAATATTCTAACACATCAAATTTTTTCCCTTTATTAATCCAAAGACACATATGGACCACCGATGCCCTCTCTCACGACCAACACATCTCACATGAAGAGAAAGCATAGAAATGGAAAATGTTTCATCTACAAGAGACAGTGGGCCACGTACAGTTAAGCCCCATTCGTTGGATTTAGTGCAATTGTAAAAGAATAACCATCTGAAATATATATATATATATATATATATATATATATATATATATATATATTTAAATGATAACCATTTGGTTGGGAGTCTTGGGACAAAGAAACCAATTCAAGGCTGATCGAGAGAGGCGTAAACCCATATCTAGACATGCTGACCCCATATCTGCATATGTATATACTTAACATTTCATATGTGATTTTTTTTTTTTTTTTTTTTGAGCAAAACGTGTGTGATTATTATGACTGTGGAAAATGCCAAATGCTGTTTATCATTTTTTATATCAAGTATTGGGTACGATTGCATGTTCTTGGTCAGTAAGGAATTAATGTCATACAGTACAAAACATTGTGTAATTTTATAATATTAAACATTGATCAAATCTGTCTCGGAAAACGATTGCAATTTATGTCCCTCGTCATCTGTCCATCTGAAAGTTAGTGCAAAGGCAGCAAAGCTTACTTTGGCACAACTCTTCGGCGGTCTCAGTCTCACCATTGACTAATAATCAAGAAAACTGCGAAGTCTATAACATTTTCCATAATATTTTCACAATAAATTTTAGTTGGCAGGTTGTTACAGGTTTTAAATTTAAATTCAACACTAAAATTACTTTCTTACCTACTAATAACAGCAAATAACAACCTACCAACTAAAATTTATTATAAAAATATTATAAAAAATATTGTGAACATAGTATTTCTCAACATTCAACGTATAAAGGGCTCTTAAGTTGAAAGTTTGTAGTAGAGTCAAACATGCAAAAGTTGAGTGCAGCATGTTGGGGTTGCTGCGTACTTGTCCCATAATATTCTCGTGGATTAGACCGATCTTTCTTGCATTACACGCTTAAACTTTCACTTCTCATTTAATTTGTTAACTTATTTTTTAATTAATTCACTTAGGCTCCATTCATTTCAATGTAAAACTGTTTTGCTTTAGAATTTTTATCAGCTTAAATTAGAAAAAAAATGTCATGATACTCCTTAAATTTTGGGTAATAGTCAGTACACCATTTGATTTTTTATTTTAATTAATTCACTCCATAAACGACACATATTTCTCAATTTGAGATTTCTTTTGGTTTACTGTTAAATTCACTAACATCCTCACGTGACACAAACGTGGATTAAAAAAAAAAAAAAAAAAATTCACCCGATTGAGATTGGCAAAGAGAGGAAAAAAAAACTTGGGTCTTAGTCTTTGTGAGCGAGAAACAAAAGGATCTCCCTTAATAGAATTGTCATTGATTTCGCAGTTTAAGCACTCAATGACGACGCTGCTCGTGCTAGCACTACTCCCTACAACACTAGGATTTTCTAAACCACGAAATCTTCATAACAATTCTTTTGGGCATCCTGTTTTGTCCCAGACAAAGTTGGAACAGCCAAACCACGTGGTTGATACAATTAAAGTCACGCAGCTGAAGTTACCAAGTTGCCGAGGATTCAAATATCTGCTATGCTTATATTCTATTAGTTCAATTTGATTGCAATAAGAATTCCTATTATTTAGGAGGATAGGTTGGTTGTGATTAGGATGGTTCTCTATTATTTAGGAGATTGAGTTGTTTGTTATTAGGATAGTGTTTAGCCAATTGTTACGGCTATTTGAATTATCTAGTAATCATTTGTAGTTGTTATCAGAAGCTGTGTTTAAATACAGCAAGGAAAGAAGTAAAAGGCAAGCAGAAATTAATCTTAATTCTCTTCCTTTCTCCCACGTTCAGGAGGTTGGTTGCCTCATATACAACCAAAATTATCTTTTATGTGCTATACACCCCAGACTTATCATTTGGTATCAGAGCCAAATGGCATCCAACTTGCGCTCCACCACAAACGAAGACCGGTTATCAGCCTTAGAGGTTGACACCCACACCATTAATCGCCAACTTGAAAAGACAAATGAAGAAATTGCAACAGTAAAGAATGGCTTGGAAGCACTAACCAACGCTGTCACACAAATTGGGAAGGACCTTGAAGCCATAGAAGGCAGAGGCAAGGAGTCGAGTGTGCGTCTAGAAGAAGACAGGGGAAACAGATCGGTGAACCAAACTCGGGGCAATGGCCAAGGGGGAGGTGTGCAAACCCGATTCTCTCACTTAGAATTTCCTTGCTTTAATGGAGAGAACCCGATTGGATGGATCTACAAGGCCGAGCAATTTTTTCGATATCAGGGTACTGCTCCAAATGAAAAAGTTGTATTAGCCTCCTTCCACTTGCAAGATGATGCCTTGGAATGGTATCAATGGTATAAGCAAACCCAACCCACTGTTACATGGGAGGAACTCATGCAGGCCTTATGCATAAGATTTGGCCCATCAGATTATGAAAATTTGGATGAAGCCTTGGCCAAGCTACAACAAACTGGATCTGTAAAGGAATATCAGACGCAATTTGAACGACTAGCAGCATGGGTTCACAATTGGCTGGAGAAAGCATTAATTGGGAGTTATATTGGAGGTCTCCATGAAGAGATTTGATCAGAAGTGAAACTTTTCTGCCCCACAACACTACTGCATGCTACTAGTTTGGCACGCCTCCAAGAAGATAAACTACAGAAGTTACGGCAACCACCACTAAAAACAGCACTCTTGCCAACTCCACCACCCAAATCTGGACCCACTAACACCTCAACGCCACGTCTACCCCCTGGAACTGATTTCAAAAGGCTCACATGGTCAGAAATGCAAGCACGAAGAGACAAGGGCTTATGTTACAATTGCGATGAAAGGTTTGCACCAGGCCATAGGTGCAAGAAGCAACAAGTCTTTTTACTAGAGACATTAACCGAACCCAAGGAAGAGGAGGATAGCATTGTGGAGATTAAGGAGGATGGTGAGCCAACACGTCCAGAGATATCACTACATGCCTTATCTGGAATTGCAACTCCTCATACCATGCGATTAAGTGGACTCATCGACGGAAGACGATTACACATCCTTATTGACAGTGGGAGTACACACAATTTTGTGAACTCTAGAATGGCCAATAAACTAAGATGTCGACCGATAACAACTTCAGCATTTGAAGTCATGGTGGCCAATGGAGAGAGACTACGGTGTGATGAGATATTTTTGACTATACCCCTTGAAATTCAAGGCTACCGGTTTGAAACCAGCATGTATCCGTTGCAATTGCAGGGCTCGGATGCAGAATTGAGAATGTAATGGTTACGAAGCTTGGGTCGAGTTATCCATGATTGGGAAAAACTTACTATGGAATTCACAGTTGCTAGACAAGACTATGTCATCCGGGGCGAAATTGCTAAGAAAATGTCGTATGGTTCAATGCAATCATTACAAAAGATGTGGGCTAATGGGGTAGAGGCTTTTTTTGATGCAAATAGTGAATAATATTGAACGAGAAGGGAAAATAGTGGTAACAACAGGCCATGCGGCTAAGTTAGATCAATTATTGGCCAAATATCAGTCGGTATTTCAAGTTCCTACGACCTTACCTCTAGTGCAATCCCATGACCATCGAATCACACTAGAACCCGGTGCAGGTCCTGTTAATGTGAGGCCCTATCGTTACCCACACATCCAAAAGAACGAGATTGAGCAAGCCGTTAAGGAGATGTTATCCACCGGAATTATTAAACCAAGCTTCAGTCCATTCTCATCACCGGTCTTACTTGTCAAAAAAAAAGGATGGCTCATGGTGGTTTTGTGTGGACTATTGTGCATTGAACCAAGCCACTATCAAAGATCAGTACCCGATTCCAATGATAGATGAATTGTTAGATGAACTTCATGGAGCGGCTTATTTTACAAAATTGGATTTGAAATCGGGCTATCATCAGATACGAGTACGGCCAAAAGACATTCATAAAACGGCATTCAGAACTCATGATGGTCATTATGAATTTCATGGTGGTTTTGTGTGGACTATTGTGCATTGAACCAAGCCACTATCAAAGATCAGTACCCGATTCCAATGATAGATGAATTGTTAGATGAACTTCATGGAGCGGCTTATTTTACAAAATTGGATTTGAAATCGGGCTATCATCAGATACGAGTACGGCCTAAAGACATTCATAAAATGGCATTCAGAACTCATGATGGTCATTATGAATTTTTGGTGATGCCGTTTGGACTCACTAATGCCCCGGTGACATTTCAATCCTTGATGAATGACATCTTCAGATCTGCACTTCGGAGGTATGTCTTAGCATTTTTTGATGATATTTTGATTTATAGTAAAACTTGGAGTGCTCACTTGCGCCATCTAAAGATTGTTTTTGATACACTGTTGGAAAACCAATTATTTGTCAATCGGTCAAAGTGTCTAATTGGCCAGCAAGAGGTTGAATATCTTGGGCATATTATAAGTTCCAATGGAGTTATAGCAAACCCAGGGAAGATTATTAACATGAAGTCTTGGCCCACTCCAACCAACACCACCAGTCTACGTGGTTTTTTGGGATTAACAGGATACTACCGGAAGTTTATCCAAAACTATGGCAATATTGTAGCACCGCTCACAAAGCTATTGAAGAAGGACAGGTTCAAGTGGTCCCAGGAAGCAGAGGAGGCATTTCAACGGTTGAAGCAGGCTATGGTGCAAGCTCCAGTACTGGCACTTCCAGACTTCTCCAAATTATTCATTGTCAAAGCTAATGCTTTGGGCAATGGGTTGGGGGTGGTACTCATGCAAGAGGGACGCCTTATTGCCTTCTATAGCAAGGCCATATCTGAACGAGCTCTTGGAAGATCTACATATGAGAAGGAACTAATGGCCATCGTACATTCCATTTTAAAATGGCAGAGTTACCTCATTGGGCGAAGATTTCAAATCCGCACAGATCATCGGAGCTTAAAATATCTTTTAGAGCAACGAATTACCACTATTGATTAGCAACGTTGGATTGCTACATTGATGTGATTTGACTACGAGATTGAGTATAGAGCAATTCGTGACAACAAGGCTGCTGATGCATTGTCAAGATTACATGGGGAACTCGCTGCGGTTTCATGCCCACAACACAATTGGCTACAAGAAGTTCATAAGGAAGCTCATTCGCATTCAGACCTAGTGGCAATCCGCGAGGCAATTGCAAGAGGAGATGCAGCAGCAGAGAGGTTCAAAGAAAGAGATGGAATGTTATGGTATCACGAAAGATTGGTTATACCAGCAAGTTCCCAGTACAAGTTGCACATCATTCGTGAATTCCATAATACACCAATTGGTGGTCATTCCGGCGTGTTGCGAACTTATAAATGAGTGGCTGCCAACTTCTTTTGGGTTGGCATGAAACGAGACATACAGACTTACATCCAACAATGCGGCATTTGCCAACGTCATAAGTACGATACAATAACTCCTGCTGGGTTACTATAGCCACTGCCGATTCTGAAACGAATTTGGAAAGATATATCCTTGGATTTCATTGAAGGGCTACCAAATTCACATGGGTATTCTATGATCATGGTTGTTATTGATCGCTTATCCAAATACAGGCATTTCTTGGCTCTTAAACACCCATATTCGGCAAAATCAATGGCAGAATTATTTGTCAAAGGAATTACTCGCCTCCATGGCATGCGCTTGATAGTATCAGATAGAGACCCGATTTTCACCAGTCAATTCTAGACTGAATATTTCCGAATTCAAGGTTCTGAGTTGCGGATGAGCTCTGTTTACCACCCGCAGACTGATAGGTAGACGAAGGTACTCAACCACTGCCTTGAGATGTATTTGCGCTGCTTTGTGAGTTCACGGCAAAAACAATGGAGTAAATGGTTATCATGGGCAGAATATTGGTACAATACATCGTACCAAACTTCCACTCAGACGACACCATTTGAAGTAGTTTATGGCCGAGCTCCGCCAACACTGCATAATTATGAGCATGGGTCTACAGCTGTGGCACAAGTGGAAGACTCTCTTTTTGAACGGGATGCACTTCTGAAGGTCCTTAAGGAGAATTTGCAGTCAGCTCATAATCGAATGAAGATCAATGCTGACCGTCATCGCCGAGAACAAGAATTTGAACCTGGTGATTTTGTCTATCTCAAGCTTCAGCCCTTTCGGCAAATGTCAATACGAGTTTGTGGAAACATGAAGCTTTCACCTCGGTTTTATGGCCCATTCTGTGTACTTGAGTGAGTGGGAAAGGTGGCTTATCGCCTAGAATTACCATCAAACTCACGTTTGCATCCAGTATTCCATGTCTCTCAGCTAAAGAAACAGTTAGGTGCAACTGACTGTACAATTGCAGAATTACCAACTGTCACCGAGGAAGGAACAGTGACCTTGGAGCCTAACCGGATCGTTGACTTCCGTTGGGTGAAGAGTGGCAAAAAGGTGCTACAAGAGGCTTTGGTTCAGTGGACCGGAACAAGTGTTGAAGATGCTACATGGGAGAGGTTTACGGACTTACAACATCAGTTTCCTTATTTGAATCTTGAGGACAAGATTCACCTTCAAGGGGAAGGGAATGTTATGTCCCAGACAAAGTTGGAACTGCCAAACCACGTGATCGATACAATTGAAGTCACGCAGCTGAAGTTACCCAGTTCCTGAGGATTCAAATATCTGCTATGCTTATATTCTGTTAGTTCAATTTGATTGCAATAAGAATTCCTATTATTTAGGAGGATAGGTTGGTTGTAATTAGGATGGCTCTCTATTATTTAGGAGATTGAGTTGATTGTTATTAGGATAGTGTTTAGCCAATTGTTATGGCTATTTGAATTATCCAGTAATCATTTGTAGTTGTTATCAGAAGCTGTGTTTAAATACAGCAAGGAAAGAAGTAAAACGCAAGCAGAAATTAATCTTAATTCTCTTCCTTTCTCCCACATTCAGGAGGTTGGTTGCCTCATATACAACCAAAATTATCTTTTATGTGCTATTCACCCCAGACTTATCATATCCATTACTTCTAGACTCAAAAACTAGTACAAAAATGGACATTGCTATTGATGAGGTATAACTTGAAGGGTTATATTGTAAACTTTTAAGGGAGCACGAACGGTGTCGTTGGGACCTTAAACGGTGAGATCGACAACAATTCTCTCTCTCTCTCTCTCTCTCTCTCTCTCTCTCTCTCTCTCTCTCTCTCTCTCTCTCTCTCTCTCTCTCTCTCTCTCTCTCTATTTTTTTCATCCACGTCACATGAGGACGTTAGTGAATTTGACGGTAGACCAACGGAAGTCACAATTTGGCAAATGTGTGTAGTTCATGGCGTGGTGAATTGACTAAAATAAAAATTTAAAGGGTGTAATGACTACTATCCCAAATTTAAAGGAGTGCCATGACATTTTTCCCCTTAAATTATTTTTAAGGAAAACTGCTTATTTTCTAGTGTTTGTGTAGTATCCCTAAAAATAGTTTGAAAAATATTTAAAGCATTATAATGGAAATATTCATGATAAAAATACAAGGAAAATTGTAATGGACTATACCAACACTAAGATCCTACAATTAGTCCTAGCCCTTCGTGTCCAAGGGCCAAGGACTAAAAAACCCACACTTTCTATACCTTTTATGGGCTCGCACTCTTCTTTTCTTTTCTTTTTCTTTTTTTTCTTTTTTTTTAATAGTAAAATACTTAATTTATTGAGTGATTTCAATGATACAATAAATTTTACAATAAAAAAACTTAAAAATTAATGTGTCATCAATTATAAAAAATAATTCAAATATTTATTTACCATATTTTTTAAGTGGCGTCAATTATATTCTTGCCATATCAATTTGTAAACTTTTTGTAGTAAAATTTATAATAATTTTATCATTCTTTTTTTTTTTTTTTTTTTTGAGAAACAAACACACACTGTACACACACACAAAGGAGAGGGAAAAGAGTTCTGACACAAAGGTACACCACAACTCTACTCAAAAGCCATGGTAACTTTTAAGGGAGGGTGGGACAAGTTGTACTACACACAACACACTCTCTTAAGCAGTGTGGGACAATTACCCATTCTTTTTTTTTTTTTTTTTTTTTGAGAAACTAACACACACACACAAAATGGGTTCTAACACAAAAGCACACCACAACTCTACTCAAAAGTCATGGTAACTTTTAAGGGAGGGTGGGACAAGTTATACTACACATAACATACTCTCTTAAGCAATGTGGGACAATTATCTTTTTTTTTTTTTCTTTTTTTTTTTGAGAAACAAACACACACACACACACACACACACACACAAGAGAGAGGGAAAGGGGTTCTAAAACAAAGGCACACCACGACTTCACTCAAAAGCCATGGTAACTTTTAAGGGAGGGTGTGACAAGTTATACTACACACAACACACTCTCTTAAGCAATGTAGGGCAATTATCCATTCTTTTTTTTTTTTTTTTTTTTTTGAGAAACAAACACACACACACACAAGAGAGAGAGAAAGGGGTTCTAACTCAAAGGCACACTACAAATGTGATTGATTATCAATTTACAAATAAATTTTACATATATAATCTTTATAAATTGATATGATAATAAATGTGATTGATGGATGTTGACAACATAATAAATGAATATTATATTACTTTTTTTTCTATAGAATAAAGATACGATACAAAGTTTGCTACATAGTCTTCTAAATTAATGTGTCATCACAATTACAAAAAGTAATTCAAACATTCATGTATTATTTTTTTAGAGTGAAAATAATTAGATTAATTTTTAATTTTTTTAATTCTACCTTTAAGTCAAAAAATATTGTAAATTTTTAGTAGCAAAATTTGTAGTATTTTAGTAATTTTCAATTGCTTTTTTGCGATTGGTGATACATCACTTTGAAAAGACTATGTGATAAAATTTATAGTATCTTAATAGGAAAAAATTAATGAATACTCTAAAGGCATTAGTCTAAAAAATATTTTTTAAAAACTTTTTATTGGAAAAGATAAAAGTAACAAATTTTTTTCATATTTATTATATTTTTCTTAAAAGTGGTATAAAATGTTCTATTAACAAATGTCTTAAAGGCACCCGTTAACCAAACCCATCTTAATATCATTCTCTTCCATTGATTAATTCAAAGAGACTCACGGGCAACCAATGCCTCTCTTACAACCAACGCTGAAGAAGGAAGCATAGAGATGGAAAATATTCATATATTTCTTTTTTTTCTTTTTATGAACAAAAAATTTTTATTATGAAGAAAAAAAAACTCCAAACGAAGAAAACACAGCAAAAAGAAAGAAGATTATACAGTAGAAAAAAAAAAAAAAAAAAAAAAAAAAAAAGTTGCCTCCACCTTAATAACATTACCAAAACAAGGGGGGCAGTTTGTAACATCAAAGGAATCTACAAAATTATTAAGAAGGGATCATCTCGGCAGAGTATGAGCTGCCAAATTTGCCTTCCTAGGGACCCAACAAACCTTTGGGTTAGGTAGAGACTCTAGTGCTGCAATAGTCTCTTCAATGATTGTTTTAATCCTCCACGAAGCCTCCTAGCAATGCTTAGAAACGGCGCTAAGGCAAATTTGACAATCTCCTTCAAAGGTTATAGCAAATTAATTCATCTGGTCAGTAAGAGATACGGCCCATCTTAACGCCTCAACTTCAGCCCAAAAAGGGGAGTTGGAGTTTGCTTTATTTGAGCAAGCAAATGTCAAGTCGTCTCTCCAATTTTTGGCCACCACAACTAACATGGAAAAAGATTGCCCCACTGCTGCATCTACATTAATTTTGATGACGCCTCTCGCTAGTTTGGTCCAGTTGAAAACACTCCTCAAAGGTTAACTTCTCTCCTCTGAAGCTACCTGCTGCCTCAAACTAGTATGGTCAGTAAGAGCTTTTTCCAATGAGGATTTGATCTCCACAAAGCAAGGGGACCTCCCCTCAAATACCACTTAATTTTTGTATTTCTAAATTTGATCGCACAGGAGGGCTCCAAATAGCAAGAGCTCATTTTCCTCCACTTCCAAATTCAAGATATTGGATGGACATAAAACGAGTATCATAAACTGGGAAATAGATGAGAGATTTAAAAAAATCCATCCTAATCCCCCATTTGCTTTCAAACCATAAACCTCTAGCCATTTAGCAATTAGAGAAGAGATGGAGAGCAGATTCATCATCACAACTACATAACAGACAAGAAATTTCAGGCAAATCAACAAACCTGCCAATCTTGCTTCTTGTGGGAAGACAATCTCTTGCTATCCTCCATAAAAGCATCTTTACTCTCTCATGAATTCTAGATTTCCAAATGAGCCCTCTGACTCTATTCTAGTGCCAAGGAGGGGAGGAGTATCTGTTGAGCCAATAGACTGATTTAACTGAAAATTTTCCTAAACTAGTTTTGGTCCATACCCATACATCCCTTTGCACAACTTGGGGAATTGGGATGTGAATAATTGCAACAACACTCTCCTCACTGAATAAGGCAAATAGTTTATTCTTGTTCCAAGCATATCCATTGTTTGTTGTGAGTTAAGATACCACAATGACGTCATCCAAGTTTGCACCAGCTCTTAGGGATGGGATAGGGATGGGATGAAATGTGGAGAATCTAGGATCCATGGGTCCTCCCATATTCTAATGGTGTTTGTTAAGTTCTAAAAATTTAGAATTAAATATTTAAAATCATTTTTGTATTGTGTTGGCAAACCGAAAACAAAACATGTCTAGTTTAAGTGTTTAGGCAATGCTTAAATAAGGTTGTTTCAAGTTTTGAAGTCCAACTGATTGCAAAAAAGAAAAGTGAAGTTCTACCTTTCTCGACCGATCGAGAATTAGGCTCAACTAATCAAAAATTCCAGACACAGTTTTTTGCAGAATTCTTAAACTGGACAAAGCCTGCGAAAACGTTTAGGGTTTCATTTAAACTTCTCTACATATAAAAGAAAAAACCTAGACATGTTTTGAGGATGCTGAAAAAGACTTATGTGTTACTCTTTATGAGATTTGAGAGGTTCTATACCTTTTAACTACACAAGAATCTACCGGAGCCAAGAACTACAATCAAGCATTGGTAGAACATAGTTGCTGCATCAAGATCAACAAGTGAAGGTCATCTAAAATCTTTGAGTGGGATCTCAAAGTTACAAGTAAGGCGGCTTATGTTGCTATAAATCCAAGAACAAAAGGAGTCCTGAATTCGGAGTTTGCACGTGGTCATGTCAGTAAGTTACTACTCAAGATAGCATTAGATTTAGGGTTAAATCTTTTGTAAAACTTCAATTCTCTTACGCTCTGTTTGTTTTAGCATTAATGTTTTCTGGAAAATGGTTCAATTTCTAATGAAGATTTTCTGGAAAACTATTTTATTTTCTAGTGTTTGGTAATGACCTTGAAAATGAGCTTAAAAATGTTTTCTAGTGTTTGGTGTGCAATTTTTTTTTAAATATTTCTTGTATAATTTAAAACATGTGTATAATGCAAACCAACTAATGTCATTAATATAAATAAAAAACCAAGAATTAATTTGGTTTTCATAATAAAAATTTGACAATAGAAACAATCAAAATTAGTTGTCAAATTTTCATAATCTCTACCACTCATCTTACTCATTTATATATATATATAGTAACATGTATACACACACACACACAGATATATATATATATATATATATATATATATATATATGAACCGTACATACATATAAAGTTAGCTCTATACTAAAAGCAAATGTTTGGGTTGCCCAAGGCCTCAAGTAAAAAAAAGGCCCTCAAATTTTAACTAATAGTGTTATTTTTGTTCATTATAATAGTATTAATTAAGCCCAAATATTAGTCAATAAATAAAATGAAGTAATATTTTTTATCAAATGAAAAAAAAAATGCTACGTTCGTAACACTTTCACAATAAATACTAAGTGGTAGGTTGTTGTAGGCATAATTAATAACAAAAAATTAATTTCAATGATGAATTCAAATTAGAATTAGTAACAACTAAACACCTAGGATTTTTTGTGAAAATATTGTAAATGTAGCACTTCTACAAAAAAAAAAAAAAAAAAAAAAAAAAAAAAAAAAAGCAATGCACAAAAAAATTCACAACATTTTTCACAAGTTGAGTTGGCAACTTTTTACTAGTTCTTATCTAAGTCTATCACTAATATCACTTTTTTACTTACAACTGTCAATTTACCACATTAGCAAGTGTGAAAAGTTTTATCAATTTTTTTGTGTATAGACTTTGTAAAAAAAAAAAAATCTGCGTAGTTCATATTAATTAGTAGTAATTTTTGCATCTAAAACAAGACAATAAAGTTTAAGTAATATTTAATTTTTTTAAAATCATATCTAAATATATAAGAGGCCTCAATTTCAATTTTTGCCTTAGGCCCCCAAATACATTAAGCCATCCCTGCAAACATAGTGTATAAAAAGCAATGGGTCTCATCCTTATCTATATATATATATATATTTTTTTTTGCACTTTTATGTGCAAAAAGAAGTAACTTCTGCCTAAAATCCATCAAATCGAAAATTTCTTAGAGAAAAAAAAAATCAAGCTTGAAATTCAAAGCAAAGAATATATGATTAGAGAAAAAGCAAAGAGAAGAGAGAGAAAGTGAGATAGCTTACCGTGATAGATAGAAGGCGCCAAAAAATTATATTTCTCGCGGCTACAGAAGAATATAATATTTATAGGAGATGCAACAAATGAGAGAGAGATGGTTTTCCAAAATTTTTTTTGGTAAAAATCCTATAGAAAATAAGCCTTATTTTTGTTAAGGTTTTCTGTTGACTAAAGATTGTTTTCCACTGACCAGTTTTTCTTTTTTTTTTTTTTTTTTTTTGTGCTACCAAACACTAGAAAATGTGGAAAACTATCTTTACAGAAGATTTTCCAGCGAAACAAACAGAGCGCTATAGTGGATTTGGTTTATTTTGGGGTTAGTTTGGTCAAATCCTCCTCAGGTTTTTACCTTGAAACGGTTAGTTTTATCGGTTTTTCTAGATCATCATATCGTGGTGTTTTTACTTTTTCGCATTTTTGCATGATATGATTTATTTGTGTTTACCTAGATCTGATAATAAATCTAAGTAATCACTTGATTAATAAATTAGGTTAAACAATCTGATTTGAGGGGTCTAAACGAACATACAGTGTTGCCATTCCCAACTATTATACAAGCTGCTTTAGCCGATCTAATGTTTTTTTAGATTTTTTTTTTTATTTTTTTGAGAAACACACACACACACACACACACACACACACACACACACACACACAAGGGAGAGGAAAAGGGAAAGAGGTTCTAACACAAAAGCATATCACAACTCCACTCAAAAAACAAAAAAAAAAACAAAAAAAAAAATGTGTTTTTCAGATTTGATTTGTTTTTTCTAAGACTTTGTAATTAATTTTATTCTTTTAATTTCACATGTTTTTTTTTTTTTTACAGGTGAAGTGTATAATGTCAAATTATAAGTTTGTAAAATAGTTTGTGCCTCTATCACCACATAGATAAAACTTTTACTTCCTTTTTGAAGAAAAAAAATGAAACACACACACAACTTCAAACATTTTGAGGGAAAATTATTGAATACTCTGATAGTACTATAAATGCATACTCTTCTCTCTCACATGAATTGTAAACTCCACCATAAATTTAATTAATATGACCCACAGTTATGTGAAAAGAGAAAGTACGTATTTATAGTATTCCAGGAATACTTAATAATTGCTCCATATTAAGATTCAAGCAACAAAAGAATTTTGTGCCACAATGTCTTTCCATATATACATTCCAGCGGCCACGACGCCTGACCTTTACGAACTCCGATAACTTGTCAATACACAGTAACCACACCTTACAAGCGTATCCTATCCTACTTGTCATAGACCAACTCAGTTTTATGTCAAATGCCAAATGCTGTTTATCATTTTTTTTTTTTTTTTATCAAGTATTGGGTAAGATTAGATTTTTTTGGTCAATTCCGATAAGGAATTAATGTCATACATTTTGTAATAGCATAGTACTTGATAAAGTAAGAAATTAATAGGCTGCAAATTCCGAACACTAAGGTGAATCAACAACCTGAAAAAGAAAGAAAAACTATTAGAGTTGACCATGGTGTAATTATTCTTGGTTTGCAGTGAACACCTTAGAATTTGCAGTGCCCATCCATCGCCCATGGGCTATCTTTTTTAGATGACTTGTCTTCTTTTTAGACGAACTTGCTTCTTCTTGGTATTGCTACTTCGCTCTTTTCTGGGAGATGATCTTTATACTTATTGGACAGACTCTAGACATTGATCAAATCTGTCACAGAAAACAACTGTGATTTATGTCGTTTAGAATTTTTATTAGCTTAAATTAGGTTAAAAAAAATGTCATGACACTCCCCAAATTTTGGAGCGAACCACTTTCTCATTCAATGATGAGCTGAAACCTGAAATTCAAATTTTTAAAAATTAAAAATACACTTATCAATTATTTATTGGTTTGCCTCATAAATTTAATTGTAGTTGTATGTGTTTTTTTTTTTTTTTAACTCCTTTTTAAGCAATAGAAAAAATAATAATCATACAAATAGAAAATTTTCTCAATTTTTTCACAACATCTAAGATGGTACATTAAATTGTTGACATCATTGTTATTGTACACTAATCATAACCTATTATATCAACAATTATGAAATTTATTGTGTATATAGGCTTATTAATAAAAATAAAAATAAACAACAATTTATACCATGCAAAGTGCACATACTAAAATTAAGATAATTTTGGTTTTAAGTGATAATCAAATAGTAAGAGCTTCTTTTGTAATACCTTGTACTTGTATTTTTAACTCTACATCTCCCTCCCTCATTATCAACCTACATCAAAAATTTAAGTTTTGGTCTCTAAAATTTAAAATGTTTTATTTTATACCATAATCTTTCTCCTCCCCTTATCTTTGCTGTAAATTACATGTTAAATGACAAGTTGGCATCTAGAACACAATCCCGCTGACCAGGTTAGGGATGTGTCCAAACTTGATTTTACTCCTTTGTTTATTTATTTATTTATTTTTATTTTTTTCTATTGTCCTTTTGTTCTTTTAGAATTTTCTGGCATTGTCCGGTCACATCCAATTACCAATCACGATTGCCATCAAAAGCCACATGCAAAGTCCAAAGCCCAAAACATGGTTTCAATCTACTTGACACATCATTAAAACCCCTTTTATCTTTTTTTGAGAGACAAAACCCCTTTTATCTGATCAAAAAAAAAAAACCTTTTATTAACACTGACACGACAAAGAAACCATATCCAACAAAAACTCCAAGATATAAACTAGCAATCTTTCTATATCCAAAATCAACCAGAAGTAATAGAAACCACATAATTTAACAGTAATATATACCTCTTACCCATTAGTTACACCACATGAAAATTCAAAACTGTTACGGGGAAGGATAGAACTCTTTCGTACATACATGAAGGACAAACATGATTTGGCATAGACACAATTAACAAACATAAAAATCAATTTTTCCAAAAGATAATTTCAAATTATATTCTTTCCCAAATTTTGACAAGTACCAAAGAAAACAGTCAACACTAGGGTTTCAAACATTCACACTAGCACATGTAGTACGTGTAGGCCTTCAAGTAACCAGGGATGACTTGGCGACTAGATGGAAATCTAGCAAGATGGATGTGGGATGGATCAATGCCAATGTACGGAGAAAAAAAAGGAAAGAGATATGAATTTTAAATACTAATATGAGTTAAAAAGGTGACTGATAAAAAAAAAATCACACTAATGTAGTTTAAATATGACTCCAAGTTCAATTGACATAGTTTTAAAAAGAAAAAAAAAAGAATTAAAAAAATTTTTAAAAAGGAAATTACACTTTACCTTTTTAAATTTTACATTTGTCCCCATAAACTATGAGAATATACACTTATCCTCTAAACTAGATGACCAACTCCTAGGATTTTCATGCTTATTGGAACCCTTGATTGATCATGAAGAACATGGTGAGAGAAAGGGAGAGGTGCTAAGGCAGCTAGGGTTTTCTAATTGTATGCAGCCAACATCGGTGCTTATTGGAAGTAAATGAGCACTATCATGCAAACGAAAATGGTATTCTATATATGTTTAGAATGCAGAATATTGTACAAAAAAGAGAAATGCTAGAACAACTAGTAGTACAGATAATGGTACAGTACAGTACAATACAATGATAGTTCATAAACCTTAGAGTACAAGAGGTAGCTAAGGCATCTTTCCATAAAGAAGTGGACAATGTAATCTATTGTTTGATTAATTGACATCATTAATAAGGAATTTAACTTTGCCATTCCACACAAATGGGCCAATCAGACCATATCTGCAATGTGATTATCATCACCTTGATTTTGTTTCTTTGTGCCTCCAAACAAAGTAAACTTGTTGAATGCTTTGGATATATGCTTATATATCTTTTTGAACGAATTACATGATGTATTAAGTACCACGTTAGCTGCGTGATATAGGTGCTCACAAATTTGTTTGTGCTTGCGACGAATGAGCTCTACTAGGATTCCACAGAAATTAATAATCAGAACCTTGTAAGGATCAAAAAGGATTGATGCAAGCAACTCACATGCAAGAATTGCACAAACGACACAAACAAACTTGAACTTGGAGAGGTACTCTGCATTTTTAGGTCCCAGTTTCATCCCCAAAAATGCAGTGCCATAGATAACTATTGCCATGATAAAGAACAGCATGATTACATCATGTTCTTTGAGTGGAGAGATGCCCAAACCTCTAAAATTTACTCCAAGGATGCCAATTAAGATCATGATGAGAAAGTTAAGAGGCTCATGAAATTCTGTAGACGAGCAGGCCTCTTTTCCATTCAATGATGAACTGAAATGTATGTTTTCGAATAGTAAAAATACATTTATCAATTATTCATTGATTTGACCACAAAATTTATCGGAAAAGTTAATAAATCTATTTCCTAACTCACCCTTAGCTTTATTTAGAAAGTCAATATACATCTTTTACTATATTTTAAATGACAACCAAGAGTCTTATAACTTAACTATCTAGCACTTCTTAGTGTTTTCAGTGGAAACATCTAGAATTTAAATCTCTTCACCTCCAATTATCAAATTATCCACACAAATATATATATATATATATTCTAAATATGACTAACAATTTAGGAACAAAAGAGTCCTAGAAAATAGAGCATTAAATGCACCTTAACATATGCTCTTAAGACCCTCATTAACAAAAATCATTAATTTATTATTACTTTTCTCTAATAAAAACAACAATCTTACAAATGTAATAAATTTTTTCACAACATCTAAGATGATATATTGTGATCAGTGATTATTGCAACTATCTTTACATTGGACCACATGAGCAAATGTTATAGATTGAAACTCTTTAAAAAATTTAAAAAAAAAATCTCTACATTGGACTACTATCGATATCATTTTTATTATATATCAATCGAAAAATATTATTTCAACAGTTATGAAATTTGTTTTGTATATAGACTTATTGATAGAAAACAACAAATCTACACTACCATGCAAAATGCACCAACTAAATTTAAGATTGCTTGGATATCAACTTTGTTCAAGTGATAGCTTAATTTGTGTTGTCTTATGTTTGTAGTTGGGACTAAGAGTCTTGTAACTCAATAACACATCATAATATTTTAAATGGATATATATATATATATATATATATATATTTAAATGCCGGTACGTAGTTGAAACCTCACATCTCCCTCCCCCACTATTGTCCTTTTGTATTGGTTCACATGCCCAAAAAACATGGTTTCAATATAGTTGCCACCTCACATCTCCCTCCCCCACTAAAACCCACACCTTTTATATATGCTGACATGACAAAGAAACCATATCCAAAAACATCTCCAAGATATTAGCATCCCACTTGGCTTTAGAGTCAGCCACATGAACGACTTAGCAACCTTTCTCTATTTCGTCATAAAAACCACATAATTCAACAGTACAACGTTGACCAATAGTCATTTGGCTTTATAATCAGCCACATGAACAACTTAGCAACCTTTCTCTATTTTGTCATAAAACCACATAATTCAACAGTACGACGTACGTTGACCAATAGTCATTTGGCTTTAGAGTCAGCCACATGACAAAGAAACCTCACATCTCCCTCCCCCACATAATTTGACATAATTCACCACCTCGATCAAAACTGTTACGGGGAAGGAAAGAACTCTTTCGTACATGCACGAAGGACAAACATTTGTAGGCATAGACACAATTTTTCCAAAAGTCCATTTCAAATAATATCCACTAGCTCAAAAGAAAAATTCAAATTCTATTCTTCCCCAAATTTTGGAAGCTACAGAACAGAATACTGGTAGATGTTGTACATATAGGACTCGACGGCTAGATGGTGATCTAGCCAAGATTGATGTGGGCATCAAAGGAGAAGGGCGGATGCCAATGGAGAGAGAGATAGAGAGAGAGAGAGAGAAAACCACGAGGAGATTCAAGTTCAATCTATTTCGTTCGTTTTATAGTTAAGATTAAGGTATACACTACTAAATCTAGAAAATAAAAAAATAAAATCCAAAGGATAGAATGTACAGAATTAACAAAACTTGAAATAGAGAGGATTTTGATACTGGAACACAGTTGTTGAAAAAGTTAGGTTATGTTTGGTAACTATTTTTTCATCTTATTTTCTATTTCTAAAAAAAAAATCTATTTTTGAGATTAAAACACTTGTTTGACAACCCAAAATGGACAGAAAACAAAAACTGCTCTCAAAATTCAATCTGTGAAGGAAACTAAAAACATACAAAAGACTGTTTTTAATTTTTAATTTTCAAAAATCAATAAAAACATGCATTTAATTTAATGAATCTGTCTCATTTAATGAGTTAGCATCAGAGTTCAAGTCCTATTAACAACATACTTTAGTATTTTCTATTTTTTTTCTTCAAAAACTATTTTTTTAATTTCAACTAACCAAACATATTTTTAATTTCATAAATACAAGAAAATTGTTTTTTCTTTATATTCCCAAAAACAAGTTTTTGAAAATAGAATACAAAAATATTTACCAAACATAACCTTAAAATTTTTTCTTGAAATGGAAAATAAAAATCGCTTAGAAAAGTGAATAAATATTGCTAGTGAATATCCATAAAAGGATTTTATTAACCGATATCCTAAGTGTGTTCATTAAGAAAATATTCTTAGAAACTTTTTATAGAAAAATAATATCATGCTAAAGTACATTGACTACTTGTAGAGAATATGCTTCAAATTAGAACAACCCAAAGAGAAAGGTTATGTCATGGTTGGGTGATTAAGGTTTGAACAAGAACACGATTACAGTTTTTTTTTTTTTTTTTCTTCTTCTAAGAATTCAATATTATTATTAAGAAAAGAGGGGGGAGGGGGGGGGGGATTCCAACCTTGTTTTCTCTCATAAAAAGAACAGACTATGCTTTAACATGAAAATGATGCCAATAAAATCCAAACCTAACCAACATAAATATCGTTCCAGTATTTTATGCACATGATTTTGTTATTTAGTGGAAGGGCCAAGCTAGGGGCAAAATTTATAAGTAAGATAATTATGTTTTCATATACCCATAAACATACATAAATACACACATGGTTGAATTGATCAAACTATAAATAAATATTCTGGTGTTTTATATATTTCACACATAATATATGTAATACTTAAAAACCTATATAAACCATGAGATGTCTGATATTTTAATGTTGAAAAATCTATAAAGAATACCATATTTATTTATATTCAGTTTATTTGTTAGAGTTTTCTGATTGTAAGGCATATATGTTGTAATTTTTTCAAAGTTAATCTTTCACTCGTGATTATAATGTGTTATGTTTTTTAGTATTTATATAAAATTTAAATATAAAATTTTTTAAAACCCATAAAAATATTAAATTATATTAATTTCAAACCATATAGTACCCATTTTTATATCTAAAATTTTAGAGTTTAACTTGAAAACATTATCAAACAATGAAGTTAGATGTATAATTATTTTTAAAATTTACAACTTACTCATTCTATAAAAAGAAAATTATTACATAAATAGTTTGAGCTCTTGACACTTTTTGAAAGGTAGCAAATTATTTTATTTTTCTCTTCAATTAACATTTTTTTCTCCTTTTGTAACTTTTGTACTTTACAAAATATTAATAAAATTGGAAAGATTATATATTTATTTTTTTAATGAATTATTAACATGTGAAAGAGAATATATATATATATATATATATATATTTGTGTGTGTGTGTGTGTAACATAAAAAGTAAAACAAAGAAAAATTAAAACATGAAACATGAAACATTGGTGGTGGAGGGGAAAGAAAACCCGAAAAGAGAAGAAAGGAAGAATCTCCAAAATAAATATTGATGCTACTCCTAGATGCTACTTATAGAGAGTAATTTACAAAAACAAAGCACCTGATGAAAATGATACAAAGATTGTCCCAAAAAAGTGATTTTTCAAATAGTATTAAAAATTAAATTAAAAAAAAAAAAGGGGGTTTTTGGGGGGGGGGGGGGGGGGGGGGGGTTGTTGGAGGTGAGGACTTGCATGAGAAATCATAAAAATAAAAGAAAAGTGACTATAAACTCAAACATGCACGTATGCAACACAGACTTGTGCTTTCTTGTCGTCCTTTATATTCCCGAGACCCTAGCTAAAACCCTTATTCCAATCTCATCCCCCATCACAAAATTCTCTCAAATACGCTTTCAAAAAACTCTCACTGACTACACTCCAGCTCCAACTTTAACGGTTAATATATATGTGTATGTGTGTGTACGTTGTTTTGTCTTGTTATTTAAATATGTGAGTAGTATTATCATATGTAATGGCAGATATAGCTTTAAACAGTGGTAACTAGAAAGGAGTAACTGCTAACTATTTAGTCTAGAAAACAAAGAAAATGAAGAAGGACAAAGTCTGAGACATACCTTCCACGCTTTAATAGGTTTGTTTTCTTTTTCTTACGAAACTCTAGTGAGACTGATCGAGTACTGTTCCCTACGAGATAACCATTACTTGTAGTCCCCTCTTTCATCTTCATGTTCTTTCTGGTGGTTCTGTCACTTCTATCAGTTCTATGTGAGTATATATCAATTAATGCCAACCCCGTATGTATGTCTTTAATCTTTATATATTCTAAACAATATTATTATTTAAAAAAAAAAAATTCTTTCAAAAGGGTTAGTAACATAAGTCCTAAAAAGGGTCAGTTTCAGTTGGGAGGCTTCGTAAACCATGACGCACTTAAGCCTGAATCATCAACTATGATCCAAACGTGACGTACGAAAGCTGATGTTCTGGGTTTGAATGGTTGGAAAATAAAGAGCACATAATTTTCAATCATTTCCAAAAGTCACCTACTCCATCGATGTTGGGTAATGATCATAATACAAATTTTTGGTTTATTTCTCCAAGCTACTTTTATTTTTCATGTCAACCTCCAAAAACTAAGCGGGCCTTTTTTAAAATTTTTCTTATAAGATTTGTACATTTTAAATATATAAAATTTATCTAGACTATGAAACTGAACGAAATATATAATAAAAAAAAAGTTAGAATGAATCATTTTTTCTCTTTTGTCAAAGTTAATTCAACAATTCTACCATTTTAAGTAGTCTTTGATGTATAAGTTCTTTGAAGAGTTTACTTTAGAGGCACATACTTTTGACCAATTTTTCACAAGAAATAATTTAGGTGTGGGCTTTATAGGTGTTTAAGCTATTTTTTAAAGATTTTTTTTTTATATAATGAAAGAAGGATTTGAACCCTAGTTCACCTTATTATGAAGACTAAGTAATTTCACTTAACTATGAGACTTTTAATTGCTACTTTGAGAGTTAAAAGTATTTCTAAAGTCCTGAATTCTCCAAAAATCTCAAAACGTCTTCCGTTTAAAATAAAATTTTTAAAAAGTCCCCGGAATTAATTGCACAAAAGGTCCCAAAAATGGTAAATAATTTTGACTAGCTATATGTTCCAGTCATTGGTGTAACCTTATCGAGTTCATTTACCATAGGGCTCCACTTGATCTGCATGAGTTCCATGAGTCCTGTCCGTACCAAAGTAGGTCTTGAAGCTTACAAATTGTGCTGACAAAAAAGACTTTAATGTCGTGTACTATGAACTCTATACGTTTCACCATGAATTGGAAAGAGTCCATTTGAGGGGCCAGATTGATTTAAAACATAAATATATGGCCTAAAAAGGAGATACATCAATAAGCAAAGAGATAACTACAAAAAGGAAGGTTCTGGTGCGGGACCATGCCAAAGAAACCCAAAAAAAAAAAAAAAAAAGATTACATGCAAGTAGATTATACAAGTTTTACAACCAAAAAAAAACCCACTCAAATTCATTATTTTTGAAAATTATTTAGTGGTTCAGATACAATTATATTTAAGACGTTCTATAGAATTATAATAAAACACTTACTTAGTGTGGGTAATAAAATGCTTAGTTTATATAATTTAATTTCTTAACTGCTCAATTTTTTTTCTTCAATTTATTTATTTTGTAGTTAGTGCAAATTCACATGAGATGTCAATTGAAAAGAAAATCAACTTTTTTTTTTCTAGAGATTGATTAGAATGATAGCTTCCTAATAATCTGATTCTTCATTAGTTTATTGTATTATTATTTGTTAGTATTGTGAATATAAGTTATTTTTACGAAATAAAATTTCAAAACTTGAAGCTAAAATTCACTGAAGTAAAAATTATCTCATAACATGTTAATATATAAAGCTAAAAATATATTACGGAAACCACATAAAACTTCATATTACTTTTAATTAATTCATATTATATGATTTATTCAATTTTATATGTAAAATAATATCTATCCTTAACTTATGATATTAAAAAATCTAAAAAGAAATTTTTTTAAAAAAAATTCACTTAAATTTTCAAGGAAATAGCAAACATTACAAACTTCGTACCAATAGATGTAGGTATGTGTGTATGTCCCAATAATTTTGTGATTTGGGTTTATTTGGTCCTAGATAAACCGTCCATGAAGAAAAATTTTTTGCCTCTCCCTCCTATTTTTCATCTTATTATTGTTCAAAGGACGGTATTTGACCAAGCCACAAACCATCTGTTGTGTGAATTGCATTAGCTTCACGCGGGGAGTCCAAGAAAAAAACATAAGATCATATCTGATATAATTTTTCTTTTTGAAAAAACAATGTCTAATTGTAAAACAGAAAAATGCAAGGAACTTTCTTTGAGAGAAAAACAAATTCTGTATATTGCTAATCAATCTGTTACAAGCACTCACTTAATAATTAGTTATAAGCTCTGTATATATATATACACGAAACAGAGGACCTGATCTGGACTCCCAAAGAATTAACAACTACTTAAGACAACAACCAATCAGCTAATGACAAGTGGCACAAAATGTAACTAACTTCTAGCACTAATGCTTAAATAAAACGGTGCGTTTTTCTTTAACTTTCTTCCTTGCCGTTTTATATTTGCAGCCTTTGTTTCCTTTGTCGTTTTGCTTATTTCTGTTGCTGCTGTCGTTTAGTTCATCTTCAACACTCCCCCTCAAGTCCAGTGTCTTAGACTCTGTGACTTGAACTGAACCATCTTCCTTCAGTGACTTTGGCTGGAATATATCCTTTAAACCCAATTTACTTGAGAGTCTTGTAAATGCTGCCATGCCCAGAGCCTTGGTAAATATGTCAGCAACTTGAGAATTAGTTGCTACATGAAATGTCTTGATTTTACCCTCTAATATCTTATCCCTAACCAAATGACAATCAACTTCTATATGTTTGGTTCGTTCATGGAAAACGGGATTGGCAGCTATGTACAAGGCTGCCTGGTTATCACAAAGTAACATAGCTGGCTTGTGATGATCAATTTTCAAGTCCTTAAGTAGCTGCATTACCCAAGTAATCTCGCAGGCCACACTAGCCATTGCCCTGTACTCAGCTTCTGCAGAGGACCTAGACACCACTCCTTGCTTCTTAGACCTCCAGGATATTAAAGAATCCCCCAAATATACTGAATATCCAGTGAGAGACCTACGAGTATCTGGGCATCCAGCCCAATCAGCATCACAAAAGGCTTTAATATGCAACTCTGTGTTGCTAGGGAAGAAGATCCCTTTACCTGGTGAAGCCTTGATGAACTGAAGTACTCTATGTGCTGCCAACAGGTGTGGCTCTCTAGGCTGTGACACGAATTGACTCAATCGGTGTACAGCATATGTTATGTCAGGCCTTGTCAAAGTTAAGTACAATAATCTTCCTATAAGTCTTCTGTACATCCCTGGTTCAGCAAGTAAAACTCCCTCATATTTAGACAATTTGAGGTTTTGTTCCATAGGAAACTGGACTGGTTTGCACCCTATAAAACCTGTGTCTTTCAATATTTCTAAGGCATATTTTCGTTGTGTCAAACTAATGCCTTCATCAGTTCTAGCCACTTCCAAACCCAAGAAATACCTTAATGAACCAAGGTCCTTCAAACCAAATTGATCATCAAGAAACTTCTTTAAGGCAGTAACACAAGTAGGATTATTCCCTGTCAACAAGATATCATCAACATAAACCAAAAGAACAGTAAAAGAAGCTCCTTGTGAATGTGTGAACATGGAGTAATCTGATTTTGACTGCACAAATCCCATCTGCAATATGGTAGTTGAAAATTTTTCAAACCATTGTCTTGAAGCTTGTTTGAGACCATATAGGCTTTTGTTCAATTTGCAAACTAAACCCTCCCCCTTGCTGTGAAAACCAGGTGGAAGAGACATATAAACATCCTCTACTAAATCACCATGCAAAAATGCATTGTTAACATCCATTTGGTGCAAAAACCACCCTTTCACAGCAGCCAAAGAAAGCACAATCCGAACAGAAACAGACTTAGCAACTGGGGAAAAGGTTTCAGAGTAGTCAAGACCAAGTTTTTGAGTGAAGCCCTTAGCAACCAAACGAGCTTTATACCTTTCAATAGAGCCATCAGGTAAATACTTGATCCTATAAACCCACTTGCAGCCTATGGCAGTCTTACCAGGAGGTAAAGGAGCTAAAGTCCAGGTATTGTTTACCTCCAAAGCCTCAATCTCTTTGTCCATAGCAGCCCTCCACTCAGGAAACTGAACAGCCTGATGAAAGGAAACAGGCTCTGAGGGAGTAGCACTGACTGCTAGGACAAAAGATTTAAATTTTGGACCCAAGTGAGAATAACTCAAGAAATCAGAAAGAGCATAAGGCAGACCAGATTGAGGTTTGGCACTAATAACAGTCTTACAAGAATAATCAGATAGGTAAGAAGGAGGTACATGAGGTCTAGTAGACCTTCTTAAGGAAGGAGCAGGCTGAACAGTAGGTGTGATAGCTAAATCAGGATTAGTAGCATGGATAGGATTAGGTATGGAAGCATGGGCAGTGGGTTCCAAGGAATTAGAATTAGAGAGAGAAGAATGAGTGGTTGGTTCTAGTGTAATAGGATCAGAATGTGCAGCAACTAAATCAGAATCTGGGATGAGAATAGAATCTGGAATAGAATGGGCAGGAGTAGTGGAAGAAAAATAATCAGAAGTACTACAAGAATCAGAAGTGACATGAGGAAAGACAAAATCAGTCAAATAAGAAGTGGAAGGAGAAGAAATAGAAGCATAAGGAAAAACAGACTCATAGAACACAATGTCTCGAGAAATGTAGATAGAATTAGTAGCAAGATCCATTACTTTGTAGCCTTTTATGCCATGAGGATAACCCAAAAACACACACTTTCTGGACCTAGGTGCAAATTTGTGTCTATGAGAAGGTGAGGTAGAGATAAAACACAAACAACCAAAACACCTAAGATGAGTATAAGGGGGTGGAGAATGAAAAAGCATTTCATAAGGTGTTTTATTACCCAAAGATTTAGAAGGAACCCTATTAATCAAATGGACAGCAGTGAGGATGCAATCACCCCAAAAACACAAGGGTACCTGAGATTGAAATTTTAATGCTCTTGCAACATTAAGGATATGTTGATGCTTCCTCTCAACAATGGCATTTTGTTGAGGAGTATCAACACAAGATAGTTGATGCAAAATGCCATTAGATTGAAAAAATCCTTTAAGATAAAATTCAGTCCCATTATCACTTCTAATGGTCTTAATAGATTTGTTGAATTGAGTCTTGACCATATTGGCAAAATTTGGGATTAAAAACTGAGTGTCTGACTTAAGCTTGAGCAGATATACCCAAGTACACCTAGAAAAATCATCCACAATGGTTAAAAAATACTTATAACCTTCAACAGTGCAAGTGGCAAAAGGACCCCAAAGATCACAATGAATCAAGTCAAAAGGAGCAGAAGAAACATGAATACTTGTAGGAAAAGGAAGCCTCTTTTGTTTTGAAAAGTGACAAATATCACAACATGTAGTTTTATTAAAAGCATCAATGTTTACAGCATGTTTCAACAATTGAAGTTTTGAAAATGAAGGATGTCCTAGTCTAGTGTGCCACAATTCTGTGCTTGAAAAGGAATTGGTAGCAGCAGTGAGAGCAGTAGACCTTTGCTGATATGAAGAATCCAACAGGTACAAGCCATTGCTCTCTCTACCCTGACCAATCATGCTCCATTGAGCAAGGTCCTGAATGAAGCAACAATTACCAAAGAAAATGAGACAACAAAACAAGGTTTTGGTAAGTTTGCTAACTGAAATCAGATTAAAACCAAAGGATGGAACACACAACACATCTTTTAAAACAAGAGTGGAGGAAATATGCACAGTGCCCACATGTGTGACTAAGGCTTGATCCCCATTTGGCAAATAGACATAAGTATTAACAATGGAAGTAATAGAAGTGAATTGAGACACTGAATAGACCATATGATCAGTTGCACCAGTGTCTATAATCCAAGAATCAGATTTAAAGGCAGTCCTATCAACTACTTGAGCAGAAAACACAGAGTGAGTAAAATTAGGAGAGATCCAAAAAGGATTACCTGAAAAATTAGAAGAATCAAAAGCTGGAGAAGAAGGAAAGGATGATGATGTCTGTGGTAAAGCTGAAATGGCATTGGGTGTCATGACAGAAGCAACATGACTGGATTGAGTGCCAAAACCAGAACTTGAACCTGAACCTGTATACCCTTTGAGGAAAGAGAGTAATTGCTCACATTGAGCTGGAGAAATAGGACATTGAGGCTGATAGGAGGGAGGATTCTGCTGCAGAAAAGAACCACCACCAGAACTGCCAGATGCACCATGTGCAATGCCAAAAGATGTATTTCCAACACCATTTTGGAAACTCGTCTGAGCACCAAAAGGAGAACTAACCAAATTCTGAATCATACCATCAGATTGGACTCCTTGAGTGGGCAAAACATTGGATTGAGCATTAGGAAAACCAATGTTATTGGCATTAAAACCAAAAGGACCTGAAACTTGATTAACTAGTGACCTATTACCTCCTTTAGGCTTATAACCAGGAGGATATCCATGGAGTTTATAGCACTTATCCACTATATGTCCAGTGAAACCACAATATGTACAAACAGGTCTGTCTTTCTTTCCTTTCCCACCACCTTTATTCTGACCTTGAGTACCTTGAAAAGGTCTATTGTTATTGACATACATTGCCACAGCATCCAATTGCTGAACTACATTCACAGTATTTCCTATATTCCTCCTCTTTTCTTCTTGCAAAACTAAAGAACACACTTTGCTAAGAGAAGGAAAAGGTTCAATGAGCAAGATTTGCCCAATCAAATTCCCATAGCTATCATTTAATCCCATCAGAAAACGAAAAACATGTTCTTTGTGTTGTGCATCTGACTGAGATGACTTAGAACCACAAACACAAGCACAAGTGCAAATAGTGAAAGGTTGATTGTTCACAAATTCATCCCATAAAGTCTTGAATTTGGTAAAATAGGAACTCACCGAGAGTGATCCTTGAACCAAGTGTGAAATCTCCTTCTGCAACTCAAACAATCTTGGTGTGTTATCTTGAGAAAGTCTGTTCTTGAGATCAATCCACAAATCTTTTGCAGAATTGATGTACATAACACTAGCCTTAAGATCAGGACTGAGTGAATTGGTCAGCCATGAAAGAATCGTAGTGTTGCACCTGTTCCAAGAGTTGAACAGAGGTGAAGTTGGATCTGGTTCTGAAATTGAACCATTAACAAATCCAAACTTGTTTCTGGAACTTAAAGCTAGATACACAGATCTTGCCCAAGTCATGTAATTCTCAGGACCAGTAAGAGGCTGAGATGTGAGAATCAAACCGGGATTCTCATTTGCTGGCAAGAAATACGGATTGTTAGCAGATTCATCTGCTATGGCAGCATTGGCAGTTGGTGTAGATGAAGAAGAAGGTGCACTTGACGAATCTGAAGCCATGAGAAACTAAGTAATCGGATTTAGGAAGAAAAACTTTGTTTGGTTGGTGAGAAAATGAAAGAAAACTGCTCTGATACCATGTAAAACAGAAAAATGCAAGGAACTTTCTTTGAGAGAAAAACAAATTCTGTATATTGCTAATCAATCTGTTACAAGCACTCACTTAATAATTAGTTATAAGCTCTGTATACATATATACACGAAACAGAGGACCTGATCTGAACTCCCAAAGAATTAACAACTACTTAAGACAACAACCAATCAGCTAATGACAAGTGGCACAAAATGTAACTAACTTCTAGCACTAATGCTTAAATAAAACGGTGCGTTTTTCTTTAACTTTCTTCCTTGCCGTTTTATATTTGCAGCCTTTGTTTCCTTTGTCGTTTTGCTTATTTCTGTTGCTGCTGTCGTTTAGTTCATCTTCAACACTAATAGAAGAGTACTCCATCTATAACATTTTTATAATATTTATACAATAAATATTAATTATAAGTTATTACTAGTTCTAATGCTACTACTAAATTACATTTCAAATTCAAAGAAATGTTATAGGTATAGCATTTTTCAATCTCATACAATAATAACAATTTTTAGTACAACTACTATGGTAATTGGAAATCTATCATACGATTCATATCATCGTATGGTTGTCCTTTCGGGGACATCCGAAAAAAAGAAAAGGGAACGATTCTTATCCGTATGGGTCTTTCGTCACCGTCAACAAGTGTATATAACATATTAAAAAAAAATTAAAAAAAAAAAAAGAATCATTTGAATGGGCTGAAGACTTTGAAAAAAAACTCTTGGCGAGTCTCTTCGTTGAATTTATTTACCACTGATATTTTTTGGGTTTGAATAATGATGAGGAGGAGGAGATTTCTTTGACTAAATAACTTCATCTGTCAGATTCATTTCTAGAAAACTTATCCAGTGAGTGAGTCATAGAGCTGTCTCAAGTCAAGGATTTCCATTTTTTTAGAACTTGTACTTTGTTATATAAATTCTTTTTTTTTTTAGAAGAATTTTTATATAAATTCTAGACAGTGTAAATAACTAAACTAAGGTTAAGCTTCTAGACAGTGTAAATAAATAAATATGAAAAAATCACTTAAATTTTCAACAATTTTTTCAATGATTATGATTGAGGTACAGTAAAATGTTGTTAATGGTAACTCTATATGAAAGTGAAATTGTAATGTTTGTTCAATTACTCTTCACTAGCAAATGCAATGGAGAGCCGATTGGGTTAAATGTTGGGTTAAGTTTTTTTAAAACCGCTAAAACCCAAAGCTTAAGGTTGGGCTGGGATTTAGTTTTCATTTCCCTTTAGTCTCCATTTCATATCAAATTTGTTTTTTTTTTTTTTTTTTATCTGTGTTACTCCTTAATTTACTCTCTCTCTTTAATAACTAACATATCTAAAAATGAAAGAAAAAAAAAAATCATACTTCCTCAACATGAGTGTAAACATACATAATAACGGGAATGTATTGAGTACTCCTAGTTTAAGACTAGCATACTTTGATCAATTGTTCATAGGATTTAGAGGAAGTACATCTTAAATTTATACCTAAATGGTAGGAAAAAAAAAATCTGAGTTTTAGCATATAACAGTTGGTTGGGGAATTTAGTGAGTCGTTAGCAATTTAGTTGAAAAATGTTTCCCTTAATTCAACCCACCAATTTTAAGAAGCATCCTACGGGTCACATCAAAAGGCACAAAACTTTCTCTACAAGACATATACCAAGATGGGAGGCATTAGTGCATTACAAGATCATATAAAAAATCACACTAGTTTTCTCACTAAAAGACACCGACATTATGAATTGGTTGCGACTTTAGTTTAGACTTGTAACAACAATACAAATCTTATATATAAAAGTACTCACGTCTCCTGCAAATTGTAATTTCGATGGCCCATCTTCATCTCCCATAGACGTTTCTACTGAGCAATTATGGATTGATACCTTCCACTCAATCTATACCTTTCGTTTATCTTCAACAAGATATTATCCTTGGATAATTTAAAAAAAAAAATTAGAAAAAAAAAAAAAAAAAAAAAAACCTCGGATTGCATTGCTTTAATGCATATAAATGGTTAAATTTATCATCACTATATATTAAAGGAAAAAGGTTTGGCTCCAGCGAAGCCATGTTAGGAACCAAACTCTATCTTATACTAAACTAAAAAAAAAAAATGGTTTATGATTTGCTGAGTCAGTCTAGTAAACTTAGTTTAATTCAAGTTTCTACATTTGTAGCATCGATCGTTGTAAATTACCAGCTAAAAACAGTGGAGGAGTTATTAATTTTTTTCTAGAGGGGGTCAAGCTAAATATAGCCAAAAAAAATTCATGATTATTAAATGTTTTTGTGAGTTTCAGTTAGCTCAACTAGTAAAGGCTATCATCGTCAAACAAAAGATTTAGAGTTCAATCTCTACTTACACAAAAAAACCAATTAATGTCTTAGCCTAATGATAAGAATAATCATTCTAAAACAAACCCATAGATTTGAAATACTATTCTATATATATTAAAAAAAAAATTTATAAACTAATTTTAACTTAATTAAAGTTGTACCCTACTTTTGTTTTATAAAACTAAAATTATTTATAATAAACCAACCAATTAAAATGAATTCAATACTTCAATAAATAAGAATACATGTTACTATTATCAATCTCAAATATACAAAACTAAAAACAAAATATAAATTAAAGTAATAAAACATCAATAGTAGAAGTTGTAAACCAAAAAACACTATCATGCTATCTCAAACATTAACAGTTAAATACAAAGAGATGCCCTTCACACAGCAATCAGATGACTAGTTTTTTATTTTGTGTATTGTTATATACATTTATCCTTCCTTTTTCTTTCTTTGGATTTAAACCTATTTTAAAATTTGAGAAGACCCAAATGGATCTCAATAGTCTGTAACTGAGTAGATAAAGCAGAGTTTTTTATTTTTCTTCTCAAAATCCTAGGGGCCAGGTAAGTATTTTTAGAGATAATTTATGATTTTAGTAGTTCTGTAAATAAGATTTTGAAAAAGCTAGGGCCATGGCCCCTCTGGGAAAAAGGTTTTTCTTAAAAACTTAGTATATATTTTCCTTTTAGATATGAATTTTGAAAATTTAACTGTTAAATTTCGTGTTCTTTATGTTTTTAACATAAATATCAAATTTCATTTAAATTAGATGCTATTAACTATTCAATCAATAAACTTATTTTTTATAAACAATTTTAGATTAAAAAAAATTAAAATTTTAACATTTGTTTGATAATATAACAATTGATCATTGATTTTCTTAAAATTTTACAAGTATAAAGAATAAAATAAGAAACATGCAATCTAACGGTTAAATTTTAAAATTCACACTTAATATAAAAATATACTAGCAGTATTCTTCCAACTAGTTTAGATAAAAATTATGTTTTAACCCCCTAGCTCAGCCTTTATATTCATCATTCATCAGCCAAGGTTGATATGGACATTGATGGAGTTGGAAATGCCAATGGAAAAGAATATAATGCCAAGTTGCTAAGCACTTTGACTTTATGTCTGAGAGATTTTGGGAAATGATTGAAAATTGTGTACTCATTAATCTTTATTTACGAAATAATCTCAACCCAGATGGGGAGCGGCACGCAAATACGCCATTAATATAAGAATTAACTAATTTTGAATTCTTAAAAAAAAAAGGTATATTGGAATTCAGTACCTTCCTAAGTGAATTCTAATCAAGTCATGAACCCTAAAACTAGTTCAAAATTCAAAGCTATTTGTTAAAGGGCAATCGAATTTATAGCAAATATATCGCCCATTTTGGACCCTAATTTCAAAAAATAAAAAATAATTATAATTGCAATTTGAGATACTAAAATACCATTAATATCAAAATGGTGCTCAACCAAATTGACTTGGTCCAGTTTACTTATTTTTGAGAAAAAATTCAGTACGCATTATGCTTAGAAGATACTTATACTAGATTCAAAGAATTTCATGACTTTATGGAAAATATATATATATATATATATATATAAATTTTCTTCAATTTGATGAGTAATTCTTAGGTACTCTTGAAACACAGAAAATAGTGTTCCTTTTTTTCACATTTATGGTGAAGTCTACTCATTAAATTCATGGTGGAGTCCACCATGAATGTAAGAGGAGTCCACTGTGAATGTAAGAAGAAGGAGCATCGAACATTTCTCTGTGTACTGGAAGTATCTAAGAATTTTCCCAATTTAATAACTCATTAACTAAATTGATATAGTTTCTCCCAAAAAAACTAAAATGACATATATATGGTAACACAGATCAAGTAAGACATCACAAAATTCTAGAAATATTTATATTCATTAAAAATATTAGGATAAATTCCAAATAACTACCCTGAGGTTTGGGGTAATACCAAACACATCCAAGACAATTAAAAAGCAACCATTTTAGTCTTTCACACATTAACACCATTAACATCACCGTTTGTTCACTCCTACCAAAACAAAAGCTACACAACTTTTTTTTCATTTCCAACTTCCAAGAATGACTGTTCAGACAGGTACTCCCTAGCTCATTTGTTCCCGCCAGCCTAAATGCATTTTGCAAATGCAAATGCAAATGCTCTCTAGTTTTAGTCCATTTTAGTCCAGCTATGGGACCCACTGTTTGATAATAAATAAATGCAATTTTATTCCAAACAAACTCAATTAAAATGCAAATGGTCTAGCAAATCACTTGGGATGACTTAGTTGGATACATACAAGATTCCGAAATTCTATATAAATCATAAAGCAGACTTCTATTTTATGGGATTACATATGTATATGAGAGATTTAAGGAAATATGTTTTCCTTTGATGAAATTTTTGTAAACATGTGTGCTATATTTCCTTGATAGCAGTAATCTATGAGATTTCCTATTAATTAGCCGTGGACTTTGTGTGATAAGAGGTTTCTTCAATCAAACCCATGATATTTGCATAGCCTCTAATATTTGAAATATTTTTGTTACCTGATATATCTGTTAGGTTCTAAAAGTTTAGAACAATTGGCAAATCGTGAGCACACAAGAACATACAAGCTGCAGAAAGAAGATTTCAGAATCTGCCTGGTTCGATCGATCGAAAAACAGGCTCGACCGATCGAGAATCGTATCTGCAGAATTTTAAGTTGGCCCAAACAGCAATTCTAGCCCATTAAGGATTAGGGTTTCAGATCTACTTCTCCCACTATATAAAGGAAACCCTAAGCACATTTTTTAAAAGGCTTTTTAGAGAGAAAAGAGTGTGCCTCTTTTGTATTTTGGGTTTTGTTCCTAAAACCTCTCTTATTACTTCTACCGGTGTTGTTCCTTGAAGAATCTTAAGATCCGGTATTGCTGAAGTTGCTGCCTTCTCTAATCATCAAAGGAGCTGATGATCTAAACCTTCAAGGGTGGTCTTGGAGTCACAAACAGGAGAGTTTGTGTTGCTAAACCTTTGAGTGGGATCTCAAAGTCACAAACGGTGGTGTTTGTGTTTTGCAAAGATTAAAGAAAGACAGAGTCCGTGGATCTCGGAGCTATCATGGGGTCGTGGTAGTAAGTTTCCTACACTTGGGTAGCAATAGGATGTTAATGGTCTAAGTCGCTATTGTGTAAACTTCAATTCTTTCTAGTGGATTTGCTATTTTACCTTGAGGATAGCTAGGTTAAATCCTCCCCAGGCTTTTTACCGGTTTGGTTTTCCTGGGTCATCATATCATTGTGTTCTTTATTTTTCCGCTGCTTTGAATGATATGATTGTTATTGTTTTAACCTAGATCTGAATAATAAACCTAAGTATTCACTTGGTTAATTAATTAGGTTAAACAATTTAGTTTACAGGGGTCTAAACGAACTGACAATATCAACACTCCTAATGTGGGAATTCCTTGATATGGGTAATCTATGAGATGTCCAATTAATTAGCCGTGGACTTTGTGTAAGAAGAGGATTCTTCAATCAATCCCATGAAATTTGCATAGCCTTAAATATATGAAATATTTTACCGGATATATCAACACTCCTAATGTGGGAATTTTCTTTGATCAAGGAATTTTCCTTAACAACAACACCTCTTACATATAGATAAGATAATTCATGATTGTACAACCATGTCAATTGGTTAAATAATGTTATGCATAAGATAATCCACTTTCACATTCCTATGATGAAAACATTGACAACAAAAAAAATTGTTTTTACAAAATTAGTAAGTAACAAGTATAGACAAGTAAGTTTAAATTTACATTTGCATTCCCATTAAGTTCATAATAAATATTCATTGACAGCATTGTTAAAGTTATATATATCATTAGTTACATTCACAGCATTGTACCATCTATTAGTTACAAAAGCTTACACTAATAACACATAAAAAGAAAACCAAAAAGGCAAAAACTGTCCAATCCATTGTGTATGTAAGCTGTTCACATTATGTTCACTTTGCTGTGCTTCACTTAACAAAAACTATCTTCACAAAGTTGTACATCCACTATGCTGTCTATTATGCTATCAATTTGCTTTGCAAAAAAAGAAAACACACCATCCAAACTAACACTGACAGCCACCAAAACAACAACAAAAATAATTGTCCAAAAATGGTTCCAAATTCCATCAACTTCAAAAGGCAGCATAATCACTTCCACTAGGCTCATCATTAGCCAATGGTGTAAACTCATTCAAACCAATAGCAGCACCATTTCCACTTTGTTATGTAGTAGCATTCAAACCATTCTCAACATTTTCAACAGCATTATTCATCATATTAGCACATGCCCCTACACCAGAGCTTTCCCCAGTCCTTGTTTCCTACAAAATTAAGAGAGAATTAGAAACTCAACTACCAAAACACATACAACTACAATTAAAAGAAATAAAATTACTATTTACAACCTTGGTACCCCTTTTACTGCCAATAGTTGAATCTCTTTGACAGGTGCGTTTGTTATGACCAAACCTTTTACAAGTTTGACATTTTATAGTATTTGACCTCCTAGCAACATTCAAACCTATTGGTTGCTCTTCTGGCTCTTTCCTCCTATTTTTCCTTGGTCTACCAGGCAACCTACGAAGGATAGGAGGCTCCACTTCTTCATCAGCATTAATATCATTCAAATCAAGTAAGGGATGAATGATTTCACCATATGCTTTCAGGTAGGTGAACCTTGTCAAGTATTCATCACAATAAGTTTCTACATTTGCCCTTTTATGCATAATACATGCTGCTGCATGCTTGCATGGCAGCCCACTTATTCTCCAATAACCACAAGCACATGTCTTCACAATCAAATTCACTACAAATGTAGTAAAACCATCAACAACCTGATACTCATCATCACTAGCTGCTATTACGTTGCAGAACCTCGAATCTTATTGGATCAAGTCCAATGTTTTCTTTATCTTAGGAGTAACCAAAGAATCTTATGTATTGGCCTTCTCGAACCTTTTATTTAGTCTTCCCATAATCTTGATCCGGATTCCATCTAACATGGTAAGAGCTGGTTTAGCTCTAAGGTCTCCAACCTATTGATTAAATGATTCTGTCATGTTATTAGTTACATGGTCGATCTTAATTCTTGGATCATATGCATGTCTAGCCCACATTTCCTTGGGTTTACTCATCAACCAATCATAGGCTGCCTCATTGTTCACTCTTATACGCTGCATAGCGTTGTTAAACAAAAACTCATTATACGCTTTTGTAGCAGTCCAAAAATTTATCTTAAGCATGAGGCTGGGAAATTTAACCTTGAAATTACTATATATGTGCCTACAACATAGCCTATGACTTGCTCTAGGGAAGACTTGAGCCACTGCATCAGTTAAACCCTAAGAAACCATAATGACAAAGAAATGATTAAAAACTTAACTTTGAAAAATGCAATTCTTAAAAATAGAATATGTTCATTGAACAAACATACAATGTATATCTAAAAATACTAACTCTTAAAAAATAAAACAGATTTACAAAATAACATCTAACCAAATTATCATGTGGCAAATGCTAGCATTAAACTATTATAGACTAAACAAAGGAAAAAAAAAAAAACACTATATCAAATAATATCAAAATTATCAATGTTCAAATCACTATATAAAAAAAGACTATACCAAATAAACACTTCTAGCATATTTGATGCATTTGACATCCTCAAATAGGAAAAAAAAAAAAAAAAAAAAGAAGAAGACACTTAGGGATTTAAAAAATTGACACATTAAATTAAAGTATTAAAATAATCAATCTACATACCTTTTGCTGATCAGACATAATACAAAGTGGCTTATCAATCATGCCAACCAATGCAACGTCTAAATGGTGCAAAAAAAACAGCCAACTATCCTTGCATTCAACCTCTACAATGGCAATTGCAACTGGAAATAAGCCATTATTGCCATCAAGAGAAATGGCAGCAAGTAGAACACCCCCAAATGGGCCCTTGAGGTGGCAACCATCAATTCCTAAGAATGGCCTACAACCATTGATAAAGCCTTTCTTCATAGCATCAAAGCAAAAAAAGAACCTCTTCAAAGTAGGATTCATTGCAATGTCAGGTCTCTCATACTGAATCTTTGCTATACTGCCAGGGTTGGTTTCCAAGACCACATTAGCATATGCTTGTATTTTCTTATAAGACCTAGCATGGTTGCCATAATCCTCTTCTCTAACTTTTCTCTTTGCTCGATATAACCTCCTTTGGCTTACTTGAACTCCAAAATTCTCAAGCAGATCTTGTTGCATACTAGAATACCTCAAGTCAGGGTCTGCATAAAGTTTGCTCCTTAATTTCCTAGCAATCCAAGTGGAAGTTGCATTTGAATTTTTGGAGGTCCTAATACATGTGTGCTGTGAAACATAGGTTTTGATCCTAAATGTAATCTCATCGGGTGTTATAGCAGCATGAATCTGCCATGGACATCCATCACTGGCTCAATGTGCAGTCACTCTAGCTTTGTCATTCTTCACCCTAACAAGTTCAAATCCTTCTTGAATTGCAAAATCCCTTAACGCTTCCCTAAACTCATTCACATTAGTAAATACCATGACATTTTCTAGCTTTATTGAACCTTCTTCTACAATGAACCTTCTTCCTTGAATAGCCCTATCCACATGAATTTGCTCTATGTCAACATCAGAATTAGGCCCATCCTCATGAACTTCTTCAGAGCCATAGTTTGAGAGGCCATCATCCTCACCTTCAGAATTTTTCTCAACCACAGACTCATTTACTTCATACTCACTGTCACTGTCAATTTCTTCTTCACTTCCGACTTGCCACTCTTCATCAGAAGCATTCATATGTAATTCTTCCTTAAAATATTCAAAATCTACACCCATAGGATCAAGAATATCAAAATCCTCAGGAACACTAGCCAATGCCAACAACATTTCATTAGTAACCTCTTTCCGCTTAACGGCATTAGTGTCATGGCTAAAATTCATAGCAGCCCCAGCCAAAAGATCATTGCCAAAAAAGTCACTAAAATCAAGATCTTCAGATAAAGAAGTTGTACCAACTATAGCTTGTTCTTGACTAGGTCAAGAAGTAGTGCACTGAGGATCATTAAGCGCAAATGAAACATGAATGTGAATTTTATGACACCCTTCATCTTCATATGCATCAAACATACGTAGCATATCAATATCATTATTCACATTCATGATGTCCATTGAATTTGGTATTTCACACTTGATGTTGATGTCTGCACTTATGTTTGCAGGCATGTCCACAAGTGCAGTCTCTAATACATCTTGACACATATCCATATATAAATACCGATTCCTATCAACATCGTGAATGATCGATGTTGTTGGACCATGATGGACAAGCAAAGAAAACAGAGTTGGTGTTGCTGCCATTGATATCTATAAAACAAAGTTTGAAAAAAAAAATCAGTAACTAAGATACAAAGTGGCCTTGAACACGCTGGGTTTCTTGGCATAAATTAAACTTAAAAAGGAAAAAAAGAAAACAATAAAAGACTCTACAACTGTTACATGCATTGCGTGATTTAGGATCATAATAATTTGTTGCATGATATAAGGATTTATTGCATTTGTATTTGCATTTTAGTAGGATAAGGGAATATGTTAGTCATTTGATTGTATTTATTGAGGATATTTTAGAATCAAATTTATTGACCATTAATCAAGCACACGTGAATCAAAGGATCCATAAATCAAGCAACTACACCAAGCCCAGCGGCCAAAGTCAAATATGTGCTAGATAAAAGAAATACTTAAATGATATCATTTAGAATATCATTTCATCTAAATGGTATTCATGATGAACGATGAATAGACTTTGATTCCAAAATATCCTATTGAACGGCTAGTGGAGATCTTTGATTTTTTATTAAGATAAGTTGTTCCTAAAATGCAGGTGTTATCGTGTACAAAAGTAGTAACAGTTTATTGGAATAAAATCATTAGAAAAACCATTTATGTAAAAAAAATCTTTTAAGGTCAAGAATTCCTTAGTTGATCCTAATCTTTCTAGTGTTTATCCTTTAATTTCCATAAAGATCAAGTTCTTTACATACCAAAAGCTATCACTTAAAGAAAAAAAAAATCCAAGATTTACTGCCAGAAGAGTCGAAATTACTAAGCAAAAGAGCCAAGTTGCTAAAAGAAGAACCTACAAAAGAAGCCAGAACAAAAACTAAATAAACCATTTTTCAAGTAATTAATACTTCTTACATTACAAGAAGTTTAGCTATATTTTGATTTCAAGAACTAATTTGTACCTTTCTTCAGATTAAAACTTGAACAGAAGCCCTCCTTGTCTTTGCTCAGTCCGAAATTTTTTTTTTTAAGTGAGAGTTGATATTCTAACTCTGAAGAAGTCTAAAAAGAGTCATTAACCCAACTGACTTGGGTTACTTTCCTCTAGTTTATATCAAGAACCCTTTGTTGCTCTTGGGAAGAGCAAAAATGATGAAAACGTGTTGGCTCAAATGTGATGACTTTGGCCTGGCGGGAACAGATGGAATGGGTAGGAGTGAAATGAAAAAAAATACTGTGCAAATTTTGTTTTGGTAGGATTGAACAAACGGTGATAACGGTGTTAGTGTGTTAAGGATTAAAATGGTTATTTTTTAATTGTCTTGGATGTGTTTGGTATTATCCCAAACATCAGGGTAGTTATCTGAAATTTACCCAAAATCTTAAAACTATGAGAGTATTATGTAATTAACCAATAAGAGACTAAACTAAGTAAAATGCTCTGATATTCTATAGCTCCACACAGTAATATTTTTTTTTTTTTTTATAAGTATTGGCATAAATATGACAATTCTTTTTTTTCTTTTTTCTTTTTGAGAATCAAATATGACAATTCAATTGTGGGACAAGTATATTTTCAGAAATATTGTGCTACCAACGACCAAGTAGTAAAAGGGGAAGCTTTTAGCTTGTTTTTTGGGTCACCACATTGCACACGCGGGTGGCGAATGTGGAGTGAGGTATCTTTGGATGTGAACCTATTTGTTTTATTCCAGACTTTTGGGGTTTAAGTGTTGCAATTGAACTTTTATACACTAAACATAAGGAGGTAAATTGTATCTAACCATTTATTAAAGATGTCATAGTTGCCATATTTACATTTTAGCCTAAGGGCATTATCCATACTTTTTGAGGGAACCTAAAAAAAACACGAACCTGTTTACGAGCATAATAAATTCTCACAATATTTTCACAATATATTTTGTTAACCTACTATAAGCAAAAACAAAATAAATTATATCATGATCCACCACAACTCAATACAACAATATTGTGAAAATGTGAAATTTTATTTTAGAGTGCATTAGACTCAAGCAAGATTTCCCATGTACCACATACATACAAAACTCATTGATGTGAGATACCAAAAGTTGAGAAATGGTAATTTTTTTTATTAAAAAATATTCATATTGAGAAAATTTTGGTCCACCTAGTGACTAATGTTGTGTGCAAGAAGAAATTTGAGCTTTGAACAGGCTGGCCGGTAAAGGTTTTAATTGAAAAGAATTGGGTTATGGCCTTATGGGACAATGGCTTGCTTTCTTAGTAGCCTAGAAACTGAGATTGTTAAACTGTGCACCATTTCTTCCAATCTCCCAAATAAAACTAATTTAATGTGCATGTCAATCAAGTCATGTTATCATAAGGGGAAAATATTACTCAATTTAAATCAAAAGAAAATTGAGGGTGAAATATTAAACAAAAGCAAATGGAAAAAAAAAAAATTATCACAATCACCCATTTTCTCTTTCCATTTTCTTCTCTACTAGGTTTTTTTCTTTTCTTTTTTTTTTCTTTTTTTTTTCTTTTTTTTTCAAGTTTCCACATTGGAGGTAGCTTCAACACTAAAAAGATAGAAGAGAACAGGGAGGAATGGCTGTGAGAGTGTTGAGAGATAGCGACTAATGTTTTAGAGAAGGTATTAAAATATGTATAAAAATTAAATTATAAATAAAATGTGTAAAAAGAATTAAATTATATATAATTTAAATTATATATATATATATATGTTGGTGAAAAATACAATAACAAAGGAAATAACACAAAGAGAAACTCTTCACCTCCTCCTTGCGCACGTATCTAGTCCAATATCTGAGACAATTCATGTTAGCCCATTAATCACCAAAATTAAAAAGAATAAAATAGTCTCTCTCCTTCTCAATATGAGATTAAATATTCTCACTAATTCCTTATCTTCCATATTCACTCTCATAATCTTTACATTTATTTTGTAACATTTATTCATTTTTATTATATAATATTAAAATGCTCCAACAATATATATATATATATATACACACACACACAATCAGAGCAATCAAAAGATTCAAAACTCATTTCCCTTTTTGGAATGAGAAAAACTCGCAATGGAATAAAACAAGGTAAGAAGAGGCAATTTTGCCATTCCTATAAGGGATGTAAATAGGGATATATTGGTTTTGACTCTTTTGATTCTTTTGACTGTCCCACCCCCATCCCAAGTAAGAAAACTATTTACCATTTACATACGAAGCAATTTGATTTGATATACTGTAGGTTATTGTTTTTTTTTTTTTTTTTTTCTTTGAGAGGGTACTGTAGGTTATTGTTGATAAACAATTAATGTTGTTGAAAATATATTCAGATTGAGAAAAACCTTATTTTACTGTTTATATCAGAAAAGTTTCAGATATTTTTTAAAAAAACATATACATACTAAACACATAATTATATTTTTTTTCACTTTTGAAAATATATTATTAAAAATATGATACCAAATACATTTTTTCCATTATAAATATTTTAAAAACGTATTTTTACAATATTTTTAAATTACAATCTTTACATTATTTTGAACAACAATACTTAAATCCGTTACTAAAGGCTCTAACGCTTGGATCATAGTTGATGATTCAGGCTAAGCACGTCACGGTTTACGAACCATCCGAACTGAGACCATCCTTGTTTTCTTACCTATGTGACTAACCCATTAGTATTAAAAATTTATAAAGGGCCTCTAGTTCCTAAAACAAAAGGCCTCATGCATAATTACTCTTTGGACTCCCCATCTGTCAAGGTATGCGTAGCCCAACAAAAATATTAGCAGAACTATCTACACAGCAAGCCGATTAGGCTTAGCCTACAGGTATTATTAGAGCATATCTTTAGCAGGATTGACTCGATTCAGCAAAAATAATAGCCCCTGTTGCAGTGAACTCAATTCCGGTGGGCCTTATACCGAGTTAAAGCACTCGCAGCGAAAAAAAAAAATTTGAGATACGTTATTCTATTTACTTCACAGTTACACTTTTGTCACAACAGAGATAATAGAAGAGAGAGAGGGAGAAGGCCAGTGGAGATCAAGAGTCGCCGGAAGGACAATGCCGGCGGGGATCGGCATTCACCAAGCAGCAGCGCCTCATCCGCCTCCCCACCACCAGACTGGGTCAGATCGGCTTGGCTTTTTTTTTTTTTCCCCTTATTTTCTTGTTCTGATTCAGTTATAATAAGAAATAAATTTTGTTTTGTGTTTTGTGTTTTGATTATGCATTGAGACGTTTGTCTCTGAAGGAGAAAATTTCTTTTAAGAGTTGCTACGGTGCTCTCCAACAGAGTTACTGTAGCAACTCAAAAAAAAAAATTGGAAAAATTTTCCTTTTAGAAAGTGTGTTGGAGCTGTTTTTTGGGATTTGCTGTCCAAAAAAGGGTTTTTTTTTTTTTTTTTTTTTTTTTGCTGAATAAAAAAAAAAGTTTTCGATGTGGACTCATCGACCCCACAACTAGTCTATCAGATATGCTCAAAGACTAAAGCAAGAAAAAGACACAGGATTCAAGATTTCATTTTATTTTATCTTTCCTCACTTTTCCCTAGTAACAAAACAGAAGTATCCTATATAACTGGCTGATTTTCTCAATCTTCTTTTTAAACCCTTTTTTGGGTTTGGTGAAGCTCCGGCTCAGCTGATTATTATTGTTGGGACTTGGGAGAAATGATGTTGGGATATTTAATTAAGGACCGGATAAGGGAATGCTAATAACGATATTGTTTAAGTGACGTTAAAATACGTTAGTAAAAAAGTGTTTTGAAAGTATGTGTATTGTTGTTAATTAAACAACAAAAAATGTTGTTTAAACAATAGTAACAAACAGACTTAAATATGTATTATCTTTTCATTGTTTAAATAATAGTAACAAATATGCATTATCTCTCACAATATTTATGGATTCACATGTTTTTAAGGATATGATGTATATGCTACTATGGGATTATTATTGTTCAATTTGTGTGTGCAAGTTTGCAAGTTTGTTTGAGTGTATATGCAAAAAGGATGACTGTAAACATTTATGTAAATTTTGAAAAAGGTGTTTAAGAACATGCATTTTTGTGTAAAAAAAGAAAAATTTTAGTAGTTTGATAAAATTTTGATTTTGTTGACTGTTAGTCTAATCAGTCAAAATTTGATTAACAAATGACATTTTGTTCATTCTATCCCTTGCTCATAAAACTAGTTAATTTGGCATTCAATTGGAACCAATTGCTAGATTTCAAAGTTTTTTTTTTTTTAATTTCTAAACTCAAAATTGGGATTTTTAAGATGCAAAATAGAGATGGACAAAATGCGGTCATTAAAACCCTAGGGACTTGGATGCCAATTGGGTCTAAATGAGCCCTATTTATAAGGCTCATACATTTGCAGTCGCTCATATATAAGATCGAAGCCTTTAATTTTTTATTAACTTCGTATTATTTTGACACATCAGCTTTGAAAGCACCACAATTTTACACATCACTCATATTTTCTTAAGCCTATCATTTAACTACCCGATAATTCAGTCCTCTTCTCTACCTAGAATGCAAACGCAAAAGCAGACCTCCCCTCTCTATATTATTCTTCTCTCCTCTTTTCATAGGCATGGTTTTCAAACTCAACCTATGCAAATAAATTAGTGAACTATGTGAACCACGGTCGAATTGTCTAGGTTTGAAAATCGTAAATGGTTCTCAAACTAGTGGGCACTGGCACTGGCACTCACACTGGGATCTCTCTTCTCTCACTGTTTTGATTTTTTTGCTGAGAAGTGAGATCTCTCTTTTGTTTGTTGTAGTCCATCTATCTATTTGGTAAAGTAGTTTCTACTTTCTAGCTTAGTAAATGACGCCTGCCACTTTGTGTACCACACTATCGCAGACCACGAAAATAAGATTTTTGTTGATATTTGTTATATTTTATTTTTAGTTTTGTTTATATTTTATTTTTAGTTTTGTTTATATATATATATATATATATATAATATAACAAAACTCAGATACAGTACTGTACCTTAGGTTATCCTCTTAAAATTCAGTTATGTGGCTACTTAACTAAAAAATACACTTCCATCTTATGAGCAAAAATTCACATAACAGAATCTTAAAAAGGGAACCTAAAGAGCAATACCTAAGTACTTTAATTAAGCCTTAGTCACACATATATATATATATATATATATAGTAATAGTCAAGTGAAACACATTTGTATAAAGGGTACAATATTGATATATTTGCATGAAAATGTATAATATTAATATATTATCTACATTTATTTAGTTTATAAAGTAAATTTTACATGAATAGTATAATGCAAACTAATAATTTTCTTTGTGATAATTAGTAAATCAACAATGATTTTGTTATATGTTTTTTTTTAGTATGTGTACGTTTTTAGACCTCTTAAAAACACAATCGGATTAACTTAGTTAATTAGCCAAGTTATTACTTAGTCAAATTATAAATTCTAGGTTAACACAATATATCATATCATTGCAAAGTGCGGAAATTAACGAACGCAACAATATGATAACCCAGGAAAACTAAACCGGTAAAAAACCTGAGGATGATTTAACTTAGCTATCCTTAAGGTAAAACGAATTCATTATGAAAGAATCGAAGTTTACACAATAGCGACTTAAACCATTAACATCCTATTGCTATCTCGAGTAGGAAACTTACTACCACGACCACGTAACAACTCCGAATCCACAAACTACTTCTTTCTTGAATTCTCAACAAACACAAGCACTCCCGCTTGTATATCTTTAACCTCTTGAAACTGCAACTGAATTGATCACCAACTTCTTAACATCAATCTTGAGATTAAAAACCCTAAGTGTATATGAAGGCAAACACCTCTAGATCTCACAAAAGATTCACACACACAGCATAAAGAGTAACCCAAAAACGTTGCTAGGGTTTTTTCTTTAATACTTAAGACAAAACATAAAACCCAACACATCAAACAAGCTTAGGCTGAGTTGGAAATTTCTGCAGAAAAATAATTTGCACGATTTTCGATCGATCGAGTCAGGCAGATTTACACAGTAAATCTTGCAGTACACTTGATTCCAACTTTACAATTAAACACACTTTGAGCAAGTCTAAAACAAGACTAAATATTTTGATCATGGTTTGCCAACGTTACAAATTGAAGTTCTAATACATTAGTTCCTAATTCCTTAGAACCTACCAGTATGTTTGCTTAAGATTTTTTTATTTTTTATTTACCTTATGAAAGTTATGATATAAAAAATACAAGGCTGGTACAATCTTTAAGGGAATATATACGAAATTTCCAAACCTATGAGATCCATAAATAGCGAAAAATACGCCAAAGAATTGAAAGAAAAATAATCACACACACACAAAACAGTATTTACATGGTTCAACAATTTGCCTACTTCTATAGAGTTGCAAGGATTTTACTATTCTCAAAGAAAAATATAAAGTATAGCAGTATGGTGTTTCTCTCTCAAAAATGACATCAAAACTCTAATCTCCAAAACAATAGTTTTTTTATATTCTGCGTATAGGATTCACAATGGGCTATAAAAACCTAGCCAAAACTGTAACAATATTATTTTGGGTTGGGTCATAATCTAGATTAAACACAACTAGGCTCCACAAAGCCCAAAAATTTCAATACCAATATATATATGTGTGTGTGTGTGTGTGTGTGTGTTTATTTACATAGATTCTATAAGATTTTCTCTCCTATGTTGATTTATTCTTTTTATTTTTTATTTTTTATTAGTTTCCATGAAAGCCAATAATATACCGAGCAATTGGGTGTGATGTAGATGTAGGGAATTCATATTTAACGGTAAAGTTGTGTTATTTTATTTTTTTTTTTTGTTAGATTATAATTGTTCCTCACTGCTAGAATTTTGTATGTGTGATTTCTTAACTAATTAGATTAGCTCTCTGTTTGTTCTTTATTATAGATTAGTTATTTTTCTTTTTTTACAATAATGTAGAGTACAACTCCTAGCCTCATACAAATATTGGATTATGCATTATACTAATGCTCTTGGTTCTATGGTGGTGTAAAAGAATTTTATTATTGATGATGCTAAAAATCGTAAGTTGGGTCTCTCATCCAAATCCGGAGCATTAGATGGTTGATAACGCCTTAAAATGTATACTTGTTATATATTTATGTGGGCGTTATCTCCTTATTACTATGCTTAATTTGTATAATTAAGTCATGATTTACATTAGTCCCTATTATTTATCTTTACATAATTTCTTGAATAAGATGTCATTTATTGTGTGTAATTTTCTACTTTCGGGAAATTATGTGAGAAAGATGAGTTTACAGGAATTTATGAGAGAATGGAGCCCAAACAAGAATTAAAGTGGAGCTAAAGGACCATGTTTAAATGTCTAAGGAGATGCAGTTGGAGTGCTTGGATTGTCTACCAAGATTGGAAGCTTCAAATAAGGAAAGAAATCAAAGGGGTAGAATCTAAAAAGGAAAAATCTGATTTGAGCACTGATCAGTATTTCGAGCGTATCTCTCTCCTCAAAAATCCAATTGACACAAGGCTATATAGGTTGGAACCGTGACTTAAATATTTACAACTTTCCAGTTTTGAGTTTTCGAAATTCTCAATTTTTAAAGGCCGAAATTAACTCACAAGTTACCGCTGTAAACTTGGACGGAAATTAAAATAGAAAAAGTTTTATTTTCTTTAGACACTTGGACATTAGGGTTTGGAAGGGAGGCTGTGAGAATGAATTTTGGGCAGAGAAAACCTTGTATTTTCCTTTCTCTAATGGCAGCCTAAACTCTTTGCTAGGGTTAGGGGTTATGTTTCTTCTATACGGTATGAATATTCAATGTGATTTTTTCTAGGATTTTATTAACGACATATTTGATTGTTCAATTAGATTTCTTTTGATGTATTAGTTCTTCCATGCTTTCAATAAGTTCAATCATGTTTTTCTTATTGTCTAGATGAATTTCTAATAGTTTCAAATAGAAATCAGGTTTTAAAGTGAATGACTTTTTCTGAAAACTTTTCTAACCACATTATTTATCGAGGTTATAATGCATTCTTGAATTGTCTCAATTCATCCGAATCATAAGTTTTTAATTGTATAAGAACAATCAACTATGAAATATATATTTTCTTAGATCACAAAGAATCTCATATCGTTATAGGGAAACACCCCGATGCCCTGGTATTTACATTATTGATTTAAATCAGTTTTTATTATTATTCTTGTTAACGATCACCAAGCAAAAATATTTTTCTTCTCCACCCAAATTGTTATTTAATTATATTGTCTTTGAATTTATCCTGCTCCTTGTGGTTCGACTTCGGTACTCCGAGAATTATATTGCTACGATCTCCTGCACTTGGGAGTGAGCAAGCAATGGTTTTGTAGGATCTACAAGATAAAAAGAGTTGATCAAAGAGACTACCAGGTTGTGCCTAGTGGAGGAACCTCTGATGCTAGAGTAAGTATTAGCCCATATATTTTGTATATAGATGGTGTTTTGTAGTCTTTTTTGACGTACCTTTGGAAGTGAAGCATATTTTCCCTTATATAGGTGACTTAGGTAACTGTTGCACATAAATGAGGGTGATTATTACCCTAATTGTAATGTTATTTGTCTTGATGAGAGTTTAAAACCTTTTATGGTCGTTATTGAATGTGTTGAGAGATTACTCATCTTTTTTTGATGGCCTACTAATAGTCCTTTATTAAGATGGATGATCTTAATATCTTTTACAGACTTATCAATTGCCCTCCATTCCGAAAACTAATTTTGCTTTATGCTGGTTAGGCTTAGGGAATGTTCTTGACTTGTTCAGATTCAGACTTCTTTGTCTTCTAACTACTTCCTTCTTCAGGAATGGTAGTTTATCCATGACAATTTCTTAGTATTTGCCTTTTAAAGGTCCTTTTGGACATTTGAGGGATCATAGCTTGATCTCTTTTTTTTTTTTTTAAAGGTAGGGATCATAGCTTGATCTTGAAAGTAAGCTAATTTCTTTGGACAACATGTGTGAGATTTACTGTCCTCTTTGGATCCATTCATCATTCTTTTGTAGCTTGAAGAATTTGCTATTTGGATGATCTTATTTCTTCCATGATTTATATTCTTGTGTGAAGAATATATTCTTGGATCCATGATTTATATTCTTGGATCCATTCATCATCTGTTGATTTCACAATTTTATTCTTTCGCGAAGAATGTATCATTGAATATTAATTTCACTTTTTCACAAAAATTAACTTTTAATGCTAAAGTATTTATTTACTTTGGCTGTTTTGTCAATGGAGCTTTGGAGAAGACTTGATGTTTTTTAGTTGTTATTTGTCGAGTGATTACATTTTGTGGAAGGACTTTCACTCGTCATATGATTTATATTCTCGTTGGGAGAATTCGTACCACTTTGCTCATAGAATGCTTCATACTTCACTCGGGGAATTTGTGCTTGTCATATGATTTATATTATTTTTCTTGTATGATTGATACTCCCGCTTGGAGAATTTGTATCATTTTTCTTGTTGTATGATTTATACTCTCTCTGGGGAATTTGTATCATTTTGCTTGTCATATGATTTAAACTATCACTTGTGGAATTTGTATCATTTGTTGCTGGAAAGATTCTTTGATACAATGTCGTTTTGGACCTTCTTAAGGTCATGTTATTATTTGCATTAAGTAGCACATGTGCTTGCCAAAATTTGGTTAAACAAGAATTTTAGAACAATTCATACATGAATAATAAGTTACTAATGGTTTAATTAGCTTTTTTCTTATTGGGCCAAAATTTTGATCGGACCAATTACTTTCTTGTAATACTAGAGCTTTACTTCTTTTGTAATTCATCTAACAATACTTATATTTTTGCATGAAATCTCACTAGGTGTACATTTTATAGCTTCTACAAAATAAGCTTTGTGACAATAATATTTCATGTAAGTAGTTAGTTGTAAAATGCTAGGGGTAAGAGTTACACAAGTGCTAATCATAGTGCATAGATATTATCAAGAGAATAATTAATGTAGTGTAGTGTAATATGTTTTCATTTAAAACTGGACTTTTTGACAATTAATTTTAATCCTCATTATTTAAAGAATATTGATAATCTTAAATATTAAGGTATTCATCACAATTGTTGTGCTTTATGCATTTGATGAGTTTTCTGAAAATTTCATAAATTTTGCAAACCCATAAACTATTTACCTTTTTTTATTTATTGATTATATATGCAAGCTTGATATGTACTTATTTTTAATAAGATAATTACTTGCATTGCTAATTAGATGCACACAAATATATATATATATATATAAGAGTTACCTTAGATGATGACATTAATTTCCACGTACATCGATCTTTTTATTGTTGAGATCTTCCACATGAGCTTTTTTGTTTTAAGAGTTTTTTAGCTTAGCATGATATTTAATGTCTAAGGACTACGTCTCTTTTGCTTCAATCATTTGAAGACCTAAAAACTAGCTTAGCAACTTGTTGATTGTATGCACATCATCTGAAAGCATACCTCTTTCAGCCATTCCATTGACCGATTCTACATATTAAACACACACACACAATATATATATATATATATATATATATAGAGAGAGAGAGAGAGAGAGAGAGAGAGAGAGAGAGAGGGCTAGCAAATAGTATAATGTGGTATTTTTAATTTTTGGTAGAAAGTACAATGTGGTACGTGGCATAGTACAATAGAAGGTATGATCCTATGGTGGGGCCCAGACTGGGCCTATTAGACTATATCTACAATCTGACCACACAAATGGGCCGATTTAGACTAAACTATATCTATATCTGTTGTACCAGTGCAATTCCACACGAATGGGCCGACTAGACCATATCTGCAAGCTGACCACCTTCATCTTGAGCTTGTTTCTCTGTGCTGCCGCCAAAGAGAGTAAACTTGTTGAATGCTTCGGTTTTTTGATGGACCCAATGTGATATGTGACAAAAGTGCTCATAAATTTGTTTGTACTTGCGACGAGTAAGCTCTAGGAGGATTAAACATAAAGTAATCATGACCTGCCATAAGGGATCGACGGAGATTATTGACATAAGCAGCTCCCATGCAAGAACTGCACAAATAACGCAAAAATTCTTGAACATTGGGAGGTAGTCTGCGTTTTCAGGTCCTAGTTCCATCCCCAAAACTGCAGTGCATAACATAGCTACTACCATGATAAAGGAATGCTTAATTGCACCGAGTGGAACGCTTAGTCCAAGGATGCCAAATATGACCATGAAGAAAAAGCTGATGGACGCAAGGAAATTTGTGGAGGAACGAGCTTCTTTGTCGCTTGCACCATTAAAACAAAAAATTAATCAATATATGGAACTGTTTGACTTTGGATTTAAATTTTGTAGAGTTACCATGTTAATTCAAGGTAGACTTCTTAAAATTTAACAACAACAAAAAAATACAAAAAACAAAAAACAGAACTTTAACTTGAAATTATTAGTAAAAAATGCAACCCCATTAAATCTTAAATATTTTGTGGGTTGTTAGGCATTCTTTAAAATTCTACAGATTTACAGTTCGATTGGTCAAGCCCTCTTTTCAGTCGATCAAGCTTGACAGATCTTGAATTCTCTTTTCTGTGGCTTGTACGTTTTTTGAATCTTGACTTATATCAACTTGAGCAATTCCTAAAACACATCTTAGACCCTAAAATCTAATCCTAGACAAAACTTGGTTTGCCAACAAACAACATATTTAGAACCTGACTAAATATTTAGAACCTAACACTTTCAAAGATATTTTGGCCATTTTTGTGGTTCCAATATATATACTTGGGTAATTTTGTAGGTTTAATATGATTTTTTTTTTGGGTTTTTTTTTTCACTTTTGTGGTTTAAGAGGTATTTTAGTCATTTTGACAATTATGGGGGTATTTTAGAGGATATTTTGGTGAGGTTGGTAGTTTTAGGAGTATTTAAAAAAAATTTGTGGTGGTTTTGGGTTTTTTTTTTTTTTTAAGTCATTTTGTACATTCTAAAGGGTATTTTGGTTAGTTTTGAAATTCTAAGGATATTTTGATTATTTTAAAATTTTTGGAAATATATTTTGGTCATTTTAGAGAATTTTAATAGTATTTTGGTGATTTCAATAATATTTTGGTTATTCTGAAAATTCAGAATTTAGTGGAATTATCTATGAGTATTTTATAATTTGAAAGTAGAGTTTCTAAGACAAGTAGTGTTTTGTTGTTGATCATGTGGGGCTTCAAGATTATTTTTTAAGGGGATCAATAAGAAACATAAATTATACAAAATTTAAAACAAAATAGAACTTGAATATATTTCAACATCACAAAAAATAAAAATAAAAACAAAAAAATAAAAATAAAAACAAAAACAAAAACCAAAATACATAAAGTTACAATTGCTTTTTACAATGAGATGTAGTTTGTAAAATTGATAATGAAAATATCATTCAACTATTTCAAAATTCATAAAGTTTTACAATTGCATTCTACAATGTTTCATATTTTGAGATCAGACCGAGATTCAACTATGATAATGTCATAATTAATTTAATAATTATTTAAAATATAAATAAATATATTAAATTAGTATAAGTGAAACTTTGACTGAAATAAACTTAATAAATATAAAGACCATCTTTCAAATGTATTTTTCATATCACAACTTTCATTATATTGTTTCAAAAATTAACGCAATATTATCGATTGTAAAGCAAAATAATAATAATAATAATAATAATAATAAAGAAAATTATTTATTTACAATATGCTATCAAAGCAAGATTTACATTATAAACTAAATAAATACTTACAACATTGTACATTTTCATGTAAATATGTACAATATTGTACACTTTTTATAAATATAGACAATATTTTGTGCATTTTTTAATCTACAATTACATTTACATCGACAGTACAAAGGCGGCAAATAAATACGTGGGAATTGGTGGGATTTTACCGTATGTATGCTTTATGAGAAATGACTGAGTCATATGTAAATAAATGAAGCAATCAAATCAAATAAGTTTAAAAATAATTACAAACCAAATGAAAGGTGAAGAGGTAGCCCCATGTCCAACTCTTCACGTGGGGAAACGGTAGTGCCTGCAAGCTAATGCCGTAGTGATAGACAACTCATTAAAAAAGAAAAAAACTTGGCATTTGGTTTTGGGTACTAGTGACTGGTGTTTGGTGATAGAAGAAGCAAGAAGGAGCAAAACGGAAAAGAGAAAGAAGAAGGAAAACGCAGATGAGGAAAAAGACGAAAAGGTTTGTGCTTTTCATTTCATTTTATGCGGATCTATTAGTGTGTTTTGGGATTGCAATTTCAAATTTGTGGGTGAGAATGAGAGATAAAAAGACAGAAAATTCCACAAAGTGGCAAAACAACTCAGTTTCATCGGAGACAAACTGATGAAGTCGGTTTTTTTTTTTTTTTGAAGCTTTGGTCTGAACCGTGAGACCCGGTCACGGTTCTCAAACCCGGGCGGTTCGACCTCGGTTCAAACGGTTCACTGATTTTTTTGTGTATAGAGCAGGTTCTAAGAGTAAAAATACTGTTCTAATAGATGGTTTTCGGTTAACCGGATCGGACCATACGGTCCGATCCGGATTTCAAAACCATTCTTACGGGCTAAATCTATTTCAATATTCAAACAATCATTCGTCCATCCATTGATTTATTTATTCAAATTTTTTAAAACTAAATGCATATGGATTTTTCCTAAGGTTTAAGATTTTTTAAAATTCAACTTTTATTGTTGGGCTTTTTTTCCCAAATTTTAGATCAAATTGGTTCGTTATGAAACCTTTTTTTTTTTTGTGATTAAAAATATCGAGATGTTGTTAAAATAATCCTATTCAAACTTATTTTAACTGAGTTTAAAAAGAATTTAGATAAAAATATTCAAAATTTTTTTTTTGGTAATCAGGAAATTCATTAAAAAACTAAGAAGGAATAACAAGATCAGAGCATAGTCTGCTGTAGTACATGCCACTACTGTACAAATGCATAAAACGCAAAAAAATTTATTTTAGGGACAAAACAAATTAAAACAAAAACCAAAAATTTTAAAATAATATATATGGTCTCTCAAAAAAAAAAAAAAAAAATTTGTATGTAGTATTTTTTTGGGCCAATTCAGGGGGTTCTGAACCCCCTGGGCTGCTAGTGGAGCGGCCTATTCAACTCACTAGCTATCGCTGGTTGAGGAAGGCGATGCCGTCGTATTTGGCAGCCATGGCTGGGTATCATTAGAAGTGGTCATGACTCGTAACTTCGTAAGCAGTAGTATATATATATAGCCAGTGTTTCATTTCGAGAAACAAACAATTAAAAGTGAAGAGAAACATGAGACAAAGACGTACCTTCCAGCTTGGTGATTTGTTTCGTTTGTCCCAACGGCTTGACCAAGACTTCTTGTTTCCCCTTTCATGATTCCCTTGTTTTAACGTTGCTTCTGCTGATCCTCCTGGACAATGTATTTATAGCAAAAATTGCGGTCCGAGGGCATGGGTATGTAATTATATAATATAAGCTGGTGGGACCCAAAGGCTGAAGCTGAGCACCCTCCACCTGTGAGTGAGAAACATACACGGGCATGGGTATGTAATTATATAATATAAGCTGGTGGGACCCAAAAGCTGAAGCTGAGCACCCTCTACCTGCGAGTGAGAAACATACACGGGCATGGGTATGTAATTATATAATATAACAGCTAGTTTCTCTGTCCACCAGCATGGGTATGTAATATTATATAATATTTTAATCAAATTCGGAAATCAATCCCATCAAAAAAAAAATTTTCGGAAATCAAAGTTATAGAAAGAGGATTATTTAACCAAAAAAAAAAAAAAAAGGAGTATTAAAGTTATAGAAAGAGTATCAATTTGGCACTTTTGGAAAGGAATAAACTTGCATAGAAAAAGTCAAAGATAGTTACACTGACCAAATGACAGAATCTTAAAATCCAATAAAATAAAAATAAACTCAAAAAATAAAAATTCCAACAATTCACACTTCTCAACAAAAAAATGAAGGTACCGACATTGACTCAATTGACCAGTTATAACATCTTTTTCCAATGATTTCCTCAAAAATAATAATAATAATAATAATAATAATAAACAAATAAAATTTTATAAAGGTGTTCACGTTTCCTTTTCGCAAATTTTACGCAGTCGTCATCTTTCTCTAAGTCAGCAATCATCCGATGTATGATTCTATTAGTGTTGAGGAAAAAGCGGTGTATCCAAACTGACAATAAGTTATCCCATATATTATATTTATATTATGATTAGTCAAACACACAACTTATTAGCAAAAAGTTATCATAATTGAATGGCTTGTTGATGTAGAGCTAGCCTTGTAGATGTAGTTGAATTAGTTAACAACTTCCAATTTTTTTTGCAGAAAAACACATAAAATACAAATCGGTTGGTTAACAAAACATTCTATATCCGGTATGTTCGGAAGGAGCGTTTATGCAAACAAATTTCTATTTTTTTCTTTTCGTTTTTTTTTTTTTTTTTGGATGCACGCGTTTCTTCACTTTTAGAGACATTGAATACTGTTTAGTGGGTCTCATGTACTGTTCACATATCTACAAGTACTTTATTTAAAAATATATATATATATATATTAAAAATGAGTCTCATGGTACTATTCACACATTTAAAAATTATTTTACTACAGTGTTTTCAGTTTTCAATTTTCAACAAAATAAGTTATATCTAAACTGATCTAAAAAACAAGATCTTCAGCATAATATAAAAATTCTTGGCTGAAAACAAAGAGAACTATTTGTATAATTTTATTAATGTTGTCTTTCAATTGTAAGGAAGCAATTTACAAATCAGATTATCCATGAGCCGTTTGTAAAATAAAAAATAAAAACTTGTCCATTGATCTACTCAGTAAAATGATTTTTTATTTTTTATTTTTATAATTTAATAGTTACAATAATGGAGAGGTAATTTGAATCCTAAATGTCATAAACACGTTAAGAGATACCAAATAGTTAAGTTAAAATGTAATCTTAACTAAAAGAGCGCAATCATCAGAAATGAAAGTTATAAGTTGAAATTCTATCAAATATATATATATATATGCCACCAATACAGACAATCAATATGAATTTTCTTGATACAATGTTTTATATTCACTTCCAGCTTAAGCTGTGTTACAGATGCTCTGGATGGAAATCTACCCACTTATTTATTTATTTATTTACTTTTTCGATGGGAAGGTACTACCTAAATTAGGTAGAAATTTCAATGCATGAGATGCTCCTTCAGGTAGGAAAAAAATGTGAGCCCAACCTCTCTCTCAGAGAAATACATCCATTAAAAAACATAATAATAATAATAATAATAACTAGTCGTTAACCTGTGCGATGTACGGGATAGTTAAATAAAAATTAAAAAATTTTATTTTGCTTAAAGGTTTATAATTTGACTTAAAAAATATATATATAACTTGAAAATAAATGAAAATAAGTAATTTTTTGTTCAATATAATGGTTCAAAATTTTTTTTTATTTTTTTATATCATTGGTCCCATATAACACATACTGGCATGGGCTATCTATGGAGATGACTTCACATAATACTCAATTGTTACTAAATTTACTATTCACCGCCAATTTAATCTATGTTATCTTGATAGTAAATCTACAAATTACATTCTCATATTCTTAGAGCTTGCCACATCATTATTATTATCTATATAGAATTAAAAAAATAATCATAATTTTTTAAATCAAACCTCACGTTAGAATTTAAAAAAAAAAAAGACTTTAGCTTTTAAAAAAAATTGAGAAACTTACATTAGAATTAGGATTAAAAAAACAATTATAATTTTTTTTTTAATTAGAACTCACATTAGAATTAAAAAAAAATCCTTTAGGATTAAGGAAAAAAGAGAGCTACTCATATTAGGACTCTCTCTTCCCTCCTCAAATTTTCTGCAATTTGGTGCTATAAAATCGAAAGAATTAAGTCAAATTAAAACAAATAAAAAATATAAATAAAAAATACTGATGTGAAAAATTTTGGAAAGTTCAATCAAAAGCCAAAGGCTTCAGTTTTATATATAAATAGATAGATAAATAGATAGATAGATAATAATAATAATAATAATAATAATAACAACAACAACAACAACAATAACTAGTCACTAACCCGTGCTATGCACGGGAACCTACCTATTTGTGAGGTAGACTAAATAATTTTATAAAATCTTAAATTGATTAAGATACTATACCATCACCATTGCATGATACTGCAAAAAAATTTACTCAAAAATTCAGATATTAAAACTTCCAAAATACCAAAAAATATTAAAAAATCAGATGATTTACTGCTTAGAAATTATTGAAACAAAACAAAATATATATGACTAAACAATAGAGAAATATAAAAGAAAGATATGTTACATTCAAAAGAATAATCCATAGCTATAACTATTGAAAGAAATCAAATGATTTAAAGCCTACAAATTATATATAATACATATATATATATATATATATGACTACACAACAGAGAAATATAATAGAAAGACCTATACTATCAAAAGAATAATTCAGATGTTAAAACTTTTAAAAGGTCAAAAATATTAAAGAATCATAAGATTTACTTCTTATAAATTTTTGAAACAAAAAAAAAAAATGTTTATGATTACACAATAGAAAAATGTAAACAAAAAACTGATTACCTTCAAAAGAATAACATATGGTATAGTCATTGAAATCTGCTAAACATGTTCAAATATTGCAAAAACTAACACGAATTTAGATGTTAAAAATTTCAAAATGCCAAAAATGATATATAATTAAAAAATAAGTTATTGAAATGATTCAAAATATATATCACTATTCAAAAAAGAAATATAAGAAAAGGAAAAAAGTACACGAACTCATAAAGTAATAAGTTTTAAATTTTAATGAGTCTAAACTTTAAATGGTGAAAAAAAACATATACAGTGACAAGTGTATGATTTGGTGGTTCATGTATGAAAATCACTTTTAAAAAATATATAAAAAACCATAAAATATATATATATGTAGGGACACAATTTTGGGTTACAGGCCCAACGATTGTTAGATTAGCCCAAAACGGGCCCCTAAGCAATGAATTTGTAGAGAGTAGGTTGAGAAGGACTGGATTAAGAATGATTCAGCTCTTCAAATGGTTCGGACTAGTTCCTTCACCATCATTCAAAGTTGTTTTACACTTGCAATCCTCTATTCGTTCTACGTCCGAGGCTTTTTTTGTTTTCTCTCTCTTTTTCTTTTTCTCGATCCCCCCTTTCTTTCTCCTTTTTTCCCTTTTATATTTCCTCCTCTCCTTTCTTAGCCATCCACGTGTGGATTGTTTACTTCCTCTTTGGACACTTGTCCCCCAGTTCTTTCCAGAAGTTGCTTCGTAGAAACAACGGGATCCTCTGCTACTGTTCAGATGTCTTCTCCACATAAATGCGGCCAGAAGATTAGTTGTGGGGCATTCAATGCGGGGTTGGCAGCCTTTCTGCTTGATATTTTGGGATATTTTTCGGATGCGTGGATCTACCACGTTTGACAAAGCCAGTGGAGACCCCTGGGGCACTTTCCTGGCCGGCCGGTTTCCAAGGTTTATCTCTACCTCGACCGTCCGAGGTGCTAATGTTCTCGGACGGATGGTCGACCTCTCCTGAGTCTTGTTCAGATTCCTCTCCGTTTATCTCGGTCATTGTAGATCAGACTAGGTAGTCCTCGGCTGGGCCATGGTCCTCGGCGTGCGACCTTGATCCAATACAAGGGCCTATGATTCTCGTTATTTGGGCTCCACACCCAGGCCCATCTTCTCTGTTGATATTTTTGCCCCCACAATATATATATATATATATATATATATATATTAACAAAGTAGAGGATAAGAAAATAACATAAGAAGAGTTCATACCTCTACTCGGCTTTAAAAAAAAAATATTAGGGTTTGCACTGCTTTTATAGTATTTATAATTAATCTCGCAAATTTGGAGATAAATTATCAACGTTTAAGTTCGAGTTTAAATTAAACTTGTTAAAGAAATAGAGTTTCACTCCTTATTAAGTTTGGATTTTGGCTGTTGATATTTTAAAAAAAAAAAAAATTTGTTTAAAAAAAATGATAATGATGTGACAAGCACTGGTGCCCAACCAAGTGAATTCTAATCAAGTCATGAACCCTAAAACTAGTTCAAAATTCAAAGCTATTTGTTAAAGGGCAATCAAATTTATAGCAAATATATCGCCCATTTGGACCCTAATTTCAAAAAATAAAAGATAATTATAATTGCAATTTGGGAAACTAAAATACCATTAATATCAAAATGGTGCCCAACCAAATTGACTTGGTCCAGTTTACTTATTTTTGAGAAAAAGTTCAGTGCGCATTATACTTAGAAGATAGTTATACTAGATTCAAAGAATTTCATGACTTTATGGAAAAAAAAATATATAAATTTTCTTCAATTTAATGAGTAATTCTTAGATACTCATGGAACACAGAAAATTGTACTCCTTTCTCTCACATTCATGGTGAGGTCTACTCATTAAATTCATGATGGAGTCGACCATGAATGTAAGAAGAGTCGACCATGAATGTAAAAAGAGAGAGCATCGATCATTTCTCTGTACATTGGGAGTACCTAAGAATTTTCTCAATTTGATAACTCATTAACTAAATTGATATAGTTTCTCCCAAAAAAAATAAAAATAAAATGACATATGGTAACACAGATCAAGCAAGACATCACAAAATTCTAGAAATATTTATATTCATTAAAAATCTTAAAACTATGAGAGTATTATGTAATTAACCAATAAGAGACTAAACTAAGAATTTTCTCAATTGGGAGTACATTGGGAGTACCTAAGAATTTTCTCAATTTGATAACTCATTAACTAAATTGATATAGTTTCTTCCAAAATAAAAAATAAAATGACATATGGTAACACAGATCAAGCAAGACATCACAAAATTCCAGAAATATTTATATTCATTAAAAATCTTAAAACTATGAGAGTATTATGTAATTAACCAATAAGAGACTAAACTAAGTAAAATGCTCTAATATTCTATAGCTCCACACAGTTTTTTTTTTTTTTTTTTTTTAAGTGTTGGCATAAATATGACAATTCTTTTTTTTTTTTTTTTTTTTTTTTTGAGAATCAAATATGACAATTCAAAACATAAGGAGCTAAATTGTAACTAGCCATTTATTAAAGATGTCATAGTTGCCATATTTACTGATGAAACATATTTCTTGTTGTGTGGTGGACCCTCATTCTTCTCAAGGCTGCAAGTTATAGCAAAAGTACATTCAGATTCAATATCTTACAATATAGATATGAAAGTGAGAATTTGAAAAAACAGTGAATACTTGAGAAGAAAAGCATGAAAATTTTATATCCAACATAGGTGGTGGTTTAACGGTACACACATGGAGGAGATTAAAACAAGCATTTCATTGCAAGATTAAAAACTGCAATGAACGTGCAAGTGCCCATAAGCCAATAAAATTGGTTTGCTTACTTGTCGGTGCATATAAGTATGTGCTTATGACACTATTTGTAAAAGACTGACTTGGTAGGACGTCCTTGTGTTAAGAAAAAAACTTTAAAGCCAATAACTTGGGATATATATATATATATATATATATTTGATAAGATTGGAATCGTATTTAGCAGCATAAATTCTGCCAAATACGTGTCATTTTTTTCTCTCTTAACGGCCCTAGACAAAGGCAAAATGCATTGGTTATTCTAATTCAGAAACTTCAAGATTTTATCCCGATTTGCCTCAATTTCCTTGGTTATACACATCATCGCTTTTATACAGAAAGCACAGTCAAACGACAGCTCAGGAATTTTTAAATTGTTTCTTTTACCTTTTTAAATTGTAGCGCCACTGCAGTTGGGCTGGAGTTCCTAAGTCGGTCATACCAATTGAAAGAACAGTAGTTTATGTTGTATTCAGTAATGGATTAAGTTGAGAAAGTAAATTGATATTCTTTCTCAATTACTTATCATATGTGTATGGCTTTCTTGTAACAAATTGCAGTTCTAATTGACAACAGCAAGAAAGGAAGTTCAACTTTTTTATTATATACTTAATTTACAAAATGAAGGAAGAAGAAGTTAATCAATGCCAAATTCAAGAGTGGTACAAGAAATTTAAGTCAAGCCTGTATCCATTAAAACCGAATTCCATGAACTTCCAAGAAATTTAAGTCTGTACAGGTGGGTGGCCTATCACTTAAGAATCTAATCAAAACCCATGAAAATACCCCAAAAAAAAAAAAGGCAAAATCCATATAAATCAACAAAACCTATACCAATATGAACAGATTGATATCCAAAAAATAACCCAAACCCATCAAAATTTCAAAACCTAAATTTTGGGGAAATAACTAATCAAACAATAAAGGGGAATTGAAAAAAAAAAAAAAAAAAGCAAAATCCATATAAATCAACAAAACCTATACAATATGAACAGATTGATATCCAAAAAATAACCCAAACCCACCAAAATTTCGAAACCTAAATATTGGGGAGATAACTAATCAAACAATAAAGGGGAAATCGGAACAAAATACACAGGCAACAAGACAATGCGACACTTTCTCCTCACCAATAAAATACAAAGTCCAACAACTTCATAATATCCAGTATGGGGCAACAAACCCAATATTCACTGGCAAGATTTTGCTTGGGTCGAATCATAGGCATGAGCCATAGGAGTCCCTCTAACTCTGCTTTCAAAAGTGATAGGTTGGAAACTACAATCACTAAATGGTGTATAACAGACTTTATAAAATGATAAATAATAATTTATCAAAAATTCATATTATGTGAATTAGACTGATTTCAAGTAGTGAACTAAAGAACAGGAATACATCTTCAGATTCAGAAATTCATCAATTTTTTTATTCATAATATATAATTTATTCATGTAAGAACTTGAAATACAAACTAAATAAATCCTATCAACAGAACAAACACAGCAGCACAAGACCGGGGATAAAATACAAAGAAAAACCCCAAAAAGTTTCATCCTAAAAAAAAAATCATGATTTGAAACCCAAACAAAATTAGCTGGAGCAAGAAAACAAGATTCTCATAATAGACAAATCAAATTTGTTTAGGGTTGAACTTAACCACTTTGGAAACCAATCAAAACGCACCAAGGTACCAAAATACAGCAAAACCCACACCAAAGCAAGTGATTAACGTCCAAAAACCTAACCCAAAACCATCAATATATTGGAATCTAGATTGGGTAAAAGATCAAATCACAAAAAAACAAAGGGGAAATCGGAACAAACCTGAGTATTTGGTGCGTCGGCGCTGACTCAGATTGACTCCGCAGCGGCTCCAGCGGCGGGGAGGAGCTCTGTTGGTCAAAGGAGCAGAGGAGAGGAGGCGTTGCACCAGACTCTGTTTTCTCCAGGTTAGAGCTTCTCTGTACAGAATGTGTTCGGGAATTTTGGTTTTGTTTAAGCTACATTCCTGTGTGATAGAGTGTGTTGAGGGCTTAATGTGTATCTGACGTGGCAGCTATTGATTGGTGGCGTAAATAGCCTTTTTTCTGCCAGTTCTAGACAGAACGTTTTCTCATATATATATATATATATATATATGTGTGTGTGTGTGTGTGTGTGTGTGTGTGCGCGCTCGCGTGGGGTGCGCGTTACTACAAATTTGAGCGGCAACGAGGAAGCATACATATAGGTGGGTGTATTTGGGTCCCACCGTCCCACATATATATATATATATATATATATATATATATATATATACACACTTCCTCTTTGCAACGGGAAAGCATCCTGTAAAACGGGACGGATTACGCTATTATGGGTCCCACATATTTGTGCTTATGTAAATAATTTCAAGACAGAATTATGGTGGGTTTCTCTCTCTCGCTCTCTCTCTCTCTCAAAGAACTAATGCTCAAAACAAAAATCATGCAAATCCTAATCAGGTTAAAACAATTTGGATAAATTGCATTTTAAACCCTATAGTTCTATTGTATATTTTATTCTTTATTTTCAACTGTGTTAATAAAACATTTTCTTTGATTAAATTATAACTTTTAATTAACCTTTACATCGTATATTAAAGTACATCATGAATTTTTTTTGGAGGATGAGTATATCATGAATATAGAAGTCCATATATTGATAAGACGTAAAGGTATATCTGCTCTATACTATATTTTTCCTACATATAATGGAAATGGCATAATTTTCATTTAAAATCTGACTAACACGACCACTGCCACAAATTAATTTAAATAAATTAATATCATTAATTAATTAACTAATATCATTCTAGAACATTCATTAATTAAAATCTGGCTTCCTATTGCTTGATTTGTTTATATATGATGGAAACTTCTCTCTTCAAATAAGAAAGGGTTGGAACGTGATGATTGAAATCCTTTGACTTCTGTTAACTCTCAATGATATTAATTAATAAACTAATATCATTTCAAGAACATTCAATTAGGCGCAACTGTATTCTGTATGGAGGGAAGCTGAAACATCCGACCAGTCTTAACAAAAGGGCAGAGGAGTTTCTAGAGGAGTTTAAACACACACAAGTGTCTCTGGATGGCAGGTTAAGGGAGTAGAGAATTGATGATGCATGGCAGCCGTCTCCGTCTATGGAATATAAGTTAAACTTTGATGCAACAATTTTTTCAGGACAGGAGAAATCTGGTATAGGTGCTATAATTAGGAATGATAAGGGCGAGGTCATGGCTGGTATGTCTACTATTGGGCCAAAGATGGATACAAGTGAAGAAGCTGAGCTCCTTGCGTGTCGGCGATCAATTAAATTTGCTGTGGATGCTGGTTTTACTCGACTAGTAATAGAGGGAGATAATTCCAATGTTATGCAAGCAATTTCTTCAAATGTGGCTAACTATTCTTTTCTTGGCAATGTGGTGGATGATATTCGCCATTTGATGTCTAATTTACAGTGGACTACAACTAGTAAGATTAGGAGAGGGAGTAACAAGGTAGCACATGTTTTAACTCAACATGCTAGAAATTTAGATTATGATTTGTATTGGTTGGAGGACTCTCCCCCTCCAGCTATGGAAGCCTTGTATCAGGATTTGATTTTATTATGATTTAATGAATGGCGTTACTTTCAAAAAAAGAACATTCAATTAGGACTTTTTTTTTTTTTTTTGGTTAATCATTCAATTAGGACTTTTTTATTGCAAATTAGATCCTTCCAATTATAGACTTTTGAAAAAGTCTCTTATATATAATCATTTCTTACAAAATTCCTCTTAATTATTAACGGTAAATAATAATGACGATAAGATGACGAGCAGAATCTAATATCTATTTCTTTCTTTTTTTTTTTTCTTTTTTATGGTTAATATCTATTTCCAGACAACAAAGAGTCCCAGAAAAACCGATCTTTTGTCTCGAAAACGTTGATTAATTGCTCACGCTTTCTTTGCGGGTTTTACATTTTTACCCAGTCATCTTACCTCACTCATCGTCCCCTAATGTGATTGTCTCAATCGGCATTATCCTACGTATTATATTATTTTCACCGACCCTATTGAGTCAATTTACGCACCAATTGTATAAATCTCTGAAGTTTGAGTACAGTGTATTGTATGGTATATTAAGTTGCGTGTTGGTATTGGTGCTCAACTTTCCTACATGCTTGTGTATTAGATCAATTTTTCTTACATTTACATGCTTTAAATTAAGTCTAATAGAATTTAAAACACCTTCTCTTAGTTTAATTTTATTCCCTTTACCCAAATTTTTTTTATAAAACACTTAAATTTTTTTTTTAACTAAAAATATATAGAAACTTAATAATAAGGCCACTCTCCTTATCACGATGATATTAAACTTTTTTTTTTAATTAAAATACTAAGCCGTCACCTAAGACTCACTAACCAAATTTGAACTTTCACTTCTTCTTATTTAATTTACTAACTTATTGTTTAATTAATTCATTTAGGCTCCGTTCATTTTAATGTGAAACAATTTTGTTGAGAATTTTTATCAGCTTAAATTAGGAAAGAAAATGTCATGACACCATTTGCCGATTCACTCAATGAAATTTTTATTCATGTGTGTTTCAACGATAGATCAACAAGAAATCTCAATTTGGCAAATGTGTGTTATATAATAGATTGGCTAAAATAAAAGTTCAAGAAATGTAATGACCATTACCCCAAAGAGACAAACAAACAATCAATGTTTCCCTTACTACCAATACTAGGGCTATCCAAACCAACCTAGAACCTGACGAAACCAACCAACATGACGCCACCCGAATTGCAACCGACTCAATTTGAGCAATTGGCGATTGATGACTGGTCTTTAGCATTAGAACCCGAGGGGTGCAAGTATGGTGGCAATTTTGGGTTTCAAAACCCAATCAAATTCGAACCGATCGAGCGATGATTTGCCAAGATCCATTGAGATATAGACCAGATTCTTCGAGATCCAACAAGATCTTGTTGATATTTGGCAAAATCTCAGCCAAATCTCAACGGATCTAACTAGATTTAGCAAAATCTCGGCCCTAAGTACAAACCCAAAACCAACTGACACTCACTCAATACCCAATGATATTCGATTAGGCTGATCCAACGTTTCTTCTGGGTCGGTTGTGTTGGGGAGATAAACACCTTGAGGTGCTTCATTGAATAATTAATATAACATATAAAAACACACTTTAACCCAAAAGGCATAAGCCTAATGGGTATGTGCTCAATTATGTTAAACTAACTATTCATTCTTCTCATCATATTCAATGTTGAACTTCACTCACACATGTATACCCAACAATCTCTCTTTTACATGTGAGTCTCTGTCTCTTTGTGGGCTTCAAGTTCTCTCCATGGGTCATAATCAAGTCCTACTTGCCCACTCTTGCCAAATGGGCTTTTCTTTCACTAGTGCATCATCCAAGGGCCTCCATGTGCCAACCACGCACGTATTTTATCCTCATGAAAACCTTGCACTTCACCATTGTCTAGCACCATTGGCAAATATATTCCTTTGTTGGGCCTTTTCCAAAATCATTTTCTATAGGCTTTATGAGCTTACTTGGTGCCACAAAGTAGCGCACGCATAGTACACACAAGTCATGAATAGCCTAGTGAACACATAGCACACATAGTCTAGTGTGTACACTAGACTGTGTGTAATAGATATCATTGTCCTTGCCCGTTTAACAAAAAAGAGTCAAAGCAAAACCCAAATAGTTCCAAACTTCCCAATTTCCATAATTATTTTACTAAAGGAAAAATTGATAGATGCCTTAAGGGCATTAATTTATGAAATATTTTTAGAAATTCTTTATGAAAAAAAAAGTAATTATTTTTACATCTTTTGGATGGAAATCTATCTATTTTATTTTATTCCAAACTTTATACTCTAAACCATAGGGTGGTAATTTTGATTTTTTTATGATATGCAAGATTTTATTGACGGCAAAGCACGAAACAACAAAACAGCACAATTATTTTAGCACAAGGGCAATGTCCCTACCTTCCGTGAAATCCCCAAAAAAATTGAACTTTTTTACAAGTATAACAAATTCTCACAACAAATTGTGTTAACCCACAATAAGCCAAAATAAAATAAATTTTACCATGATCGATATTCAGAAAATGTGAGATTTTATTTTAGAGAGCATACATTCAAAACGCATTAATGTGAGATACCATTAGCTATGAACAGTTGTTGAGAAATAATTTATTTTATTAAAAATATTCATATTGAGAAAAACTTACTTTTTTTTTTTTTTTTTTTTTAGGATTAACAGCAAAAACAGGGCCTTAAATGTTGAGTGTAAGGAGAAATTTGATCTTTGATTGGGCTGACCGGACAGGTTTTGATTGAAGAGTTGGGTTTTGGCCTTATGGGCCCATGGCCTGCGTTCTTAGTAGCCTAGAAAGTAGAAACCAAGATTGTTAAACTACACTGCGCCCATGTCTTCCAATCACCCAAATTAAACTACTCCCTTTGTCCTGCTTTTTTTTGTTCTCTATTCTATTTTGAAATGTCCTAAAATATTTTTTTGTTTTTAAAAATAAAAGTCATTAATTTATTAATGTTCCTATTATACCCCTATTAATTTACTAATTCAATTTTTTGATAAATTTGTTTAAGAGTAGTTTTAGAAACTTATACATTTTTAAAAAGTAAACAAGACAATAAATGATGTTTCCTTAAAAAGTTTGACTTTTTAAATGGGACAAAAAAAGTGGAATGGAAGGAGTAATTTAAAGTGCATGTCAATCAAGTCATGTTATCATAAGGGGTGGCCGGGTGGGGGGAGGGGGGGGGGGGGGGGGGAGGTAGAAAGAGGGGATGTTTTATTTAATTCAGTAATAGTTACAAAAATTAGTCCATTAGTCATCCTTGAATAGAGTCTAGTGTTCATGGATGTTAAGGAACACTCTCTGTGAGTGTTTTTTTCTTCCAAAAGATCCCATATATATAAGGATTAATTACGAAAGGACATTATGCATATTCCACTAGACTGCTTCTTTGCATTACTCCTCTCTTGGCCAGAGCATTTGCAATGATATTAGCTTCACAAAAAATGTGATGTGATAGAACGGTCCATACTCTGCTTAGTAAGACCCTGCAATCACAAATAAATGGAGCCATAGCCGGAGCTGTAGTCCCATTTGATGTTAACCAACATATCATAATTTTAGAATCAATTTACATGTCTATAAATTTGCATCCAAGTTTCCAAGAAATTAATAAACCATATATAATTGCCCGTAATTCTGCAACATTATTTGTAACAAAACCAATATGCATTGAAAAGCTATTAATCTAGTTCCCTTTGCTATCCCATAGGACACCCCCTCCCCCTGCAAATCCTGGGTTACCTTGTACACTACCATCAGTATTCAAAGCTATAAATGGATTTTGTGGGGGCTGCCATGAAATATGTGTGGTGATTTTAGTTTTTGTAAGAACAGAGGAGTGTGCTAAATAAAAAAAATTCTGAGGCTAGTTGTTGTATCTTTGATGGAGAGAAGCTGAAAGGGGACGAATAATCCTGTCATTACGAGCAAGCCAGAGTTGCCAAAGACCATAAGCAAATATAATGTTCCAAGGTGTAAAAGAAGACCCTACAAGATTTGTATTGGTGAGATTTTCTTTTAACCAATTAACCGAAGGAGAGTGAAAGATATTTCTGTTTGTCCGGATAAATTTATCCAGAATTCTTTAGCCCAAGGACAATTTCTAATAACATGTGAAGTTGTTTTAACATGATTGCACCGAGGACAAGTAGGGTCAATATCATGGTGGATATTTGCTAAAAAGGATCTGGTAGGGAGACGATTATGGAAACATTTTCCATATGAAAACTTGAATTTTGTGTACACATGGAATTTTCCATATCCAATTCCAATCACTAGGGCCAGCAGTTGTAAAATATTCAGATTGAGAAAAACTTTATTTACATGGTGACTAATGTTGTATATATGGAGAAACTTGAGCTTTTCGTAAAGTTGATCGATATGAATTTTGACTAAAGAGTTTGGTAATGACCTTCTTCCTTATAAGAAATTATAAAAATACTCTTGAAATATCATAAATGCATACTCCATTCTCTCACATAATAATAAGTTTCATTAATTAAATTTATGGTAAGACCCATAATTTATGTGAAAAAGTGGAGTACGCATTTATGGTACTCTTAGAGTATTCAATAATTTTTCCTTCCTTAATAGACTAGAAGAAGAGATTATTAAGAGCATCAGGCCATCATGTTTAATCACCCAATTAAAGCTCATTTAATGTGCATGTCAATCAAGTCATGTTGCTAAACGGAAACATTACTCAATTTAATTAAATTAGAAGAAAATTTGAGGTAGCTAGTTTCCCAATATGAGCAAACGTGTATTATGTTGGTCTTTAGAGAGAGAGAGAGAGCCACACAATATACATACATGCATATACAAGTAATTTACCCATTCTATCAACCAAAAAAAAAAATAATAATAATAATTTACCCATTAGTTTAAAAAAAAAATCATTATGGGTGAGATATTAAGCAGAAGCAAATGGCATAAAATAAACCATCACCTGTTCTTCTCTTCCATTTTTCTTCTCCGCTAGTCTTTTATTACCTTGCCTAGTCTAATTATGTTGCAATGAATATAATTCTCAATAATAATATAAATTTTGCAATGAATATAATTATTATCACCTCAAAACATAATAATATAAACAATTGAATTACTTTTTCTTATTGGCAATACATTATTTATGTTGTAGAATCTGAACTCTTAAAAAAATGTAAATTTTATTAACATATCTTGAGGTTTGAACTAATGCTAAGCAGATTCAAAACTTTTCAAAACTGACAAACTCGGTACCTAAAGCCACCTTAGTCCCTAAACACTGTTAATCAATTTTGAAAAGTTTTGAACTTAATTGGTATTAACTTAAACCTCAAGGTATATTACACTATTTGTTTCTATGAAAAAACTTATATAAAGCTAGGTAGGCCACCACAGAACTACCATCCACTAAAATCCACACATTTGGCAAAGGCCCTAACTTTTTCTTTTCACAAGAGCATAAAACAGGTTATATATAAAAATTAAAAGTCATCCATCTACATCTTATTCTTCCCCACCCCAAATGCTGATAATATTGATAGTGAAAAAGATGTAACTGATGATATTGATAGTGAAGCTATTATATTATACAACAATTTCAAAATATGAAAATTTGTAAAAGTAATTATAAAATTTTATGTATTTGTGCATTTTTTTTGTGTGTGTGTGATGTTAATATATTCAATTTTTATTTTTATTAATTTTTTCTTAATGACTACCCTAAAAATAATTCCTAGAACCACTACCGGCTAGAATATTTACATATTTGAAACGAAGACTATGAAATTGGTATTATAATCACCTAATTATGTTGACATTGAGTGCAGGAAGTCCTTTGTTTAGAACCATTATTAATGCAACTAATTGAGTGGTGTTTAGCAAAAAGTATATGAGAAATGGACGATTGTATACATCAATGTTTGAGAAAGGTATTTTAGAACATGAATTTTTATGTAAAAAGATAAATTATGGTTGACTTTAAAAAAAAAAAAATTATGGTTGGTTCGGTAAAATTTTGATTTCGATTGGCTAATATTGGTCAACTCAGTCAAAGTTTAGTTAACAAATGACATTTTGATCATTTTGATTCTTACTCAAAAAACTAGCTAATTTGACATTCAATTGGGACAAATTGCTTTACACCGGGATTTTATTTTTTCTGAGGTCAAACCGGGATTTTTAACTTGCAAAAGAGTTGGACAAAATGCGCACATTGAAACCAAACGGAGTTGGATGCATGTTGGGCCTAAATGAGCCCTATGTATAAGCCTAATACCTTTGCACTTTCCCATTGAATGCACATCATCTGAAAGCATACCTCTTTCAGCAATTCCATTGAACCATTCTATACATAATTACAGATAAATAAAAATGATATTTTATAGAAAGGCCAAAGCAACTAGTTCAACGTGGTATCGTAGCATAGTACAACAGAATGTATGATCTCACGGTGGGAAGACTGGGCCTATAAGACTATATTTGCAATCTGACCACACAAATGGGCCGATTTAGACTAAACTATATCTGTTTTACCGGTGCTACTCAAATGGGCCGATTAGACTATATCTGCAATCTGACCACTTTCATCTTGATCTTGTTTCTTTGGGCTGCCGCCAAATATAGAAAACTTGTTGAATGCTTTGGTTGTATGTTGAAGCACCACATTGGTTGCATGACAAAGGAGCTCATAAATCTTTTTGTACATGCGACGAATCAGCTCTACAAGGATTCCACATAAATTAATCATGAGCAGCCTCAAGGGATCGAAGAGGATTGAAGCAAGCAGCTCACATGCTAGAATTGCACAAGTGACACAAACAAACTTCAACATGGGGAGATCGTTTGCATTTTTAGATCCTAGTTTCATCCCCAAAAGTGCAATGCCGTACATAGCTACTACTATGATAAAGAACAACATAATTGCATCATGTTCAATGAGTGGAGAGATGTCTGAGCTTCGAGAGCTTAGTACAAGGACGCCAAGTAAGATCGTGATGAGAAAGTTGAGAGGCTCTTGGAATTCCGTGGAGGAACGAACTTCTTTGTCACTTGCAATATTAAAACAAAAAATTAATCAAAGGAACTGCTTTGGATTTGAATTTTTATAGGTTTACCAAGTTAATTCAACCGCAGACTTCCTAAAATCCAATCCATATATCTTGAAATAGATAAGTAGAATTCTTGCAAATTCTAAGATAGAGTTACCCAAACAACTCTAGAGGATTTTAATTAGCTTTTTTAAAATGTTACTACATAGATTAGTTGGGTGATTAATTTGCAATTTCAGTTATGGCCTACATGACTACCACTTTCAACAACAACAACCCATAAAAATAAAAATTATATAACCTCAACGCAACCCCAATAGTCATTGTACAAGCTCGGAACATGCTCCATCTTCTATAGCACCTTTGATTTATGGGATTTTAGTTGAATGTCATGAGTTTCTGAATGTGTAAGGGCTCGAAAGTAATATCTAAACTCCACTATTCCAATGAATATAAATTTAGATATATAACTACCTAATGCCCCAAGAATATTATATAAGAATATTATATAAACTATAAGCTATAAATTATATAGCAATAATTATATAAAAAATTATAGATTTAATAAATAGTAAATAGAAAGTAATAATAAATATATAAATTAAAATTAAATAAATAATAAAAGAGGACCGAACAATTACCCTGTTGATTAATGGCAAAACATGCTTTAGGCTTAGTTGATTTTTCTGCTTGGATTGAAAAGTGTATATTCTTATTTCTAGGAACAAGCTCTTATCCATAATGTTATTATATCTTTCATTTCATGAATAAAGTTTTAATTATTCTTTTCATTAGAAAAAAAAAATGCAACCCCATCCAACACAAGAAATTTAGTGGGCTTCTTGTTTTTATTTTTATTTTCTATGTTATTATGATGGAGTTTTAAACTTTTAATTTTTCCGTCTATTTAAAAATTTAATATTGCGACAATTAGACATTTCTATTAAAATTTTTTCGTTAAATCTTAATAGAATATTGTTGCTAGTCTTAGATGCTACTTATGGAAATTATTATTATTATAACTTTATATGTTTATTTATAACGTTAATCAAACTATTATTATTTTAATAATTTTAAAGGATGTAGGAATATTTTGATGATTATTTGAGTGGTATTCCGCTTGTTGAGGAAGGAGATGCCGTCGTATTAGCAGCCTCGGGGGCGAGGTATCTTTCAGCTGTGGTCACTGCAGCCGTAGTCCTTGCTAGTATAACTCTACAAGTAGTATACATAAAACTAGCGTTCCATTTCAAGAAACAAGCATAAAAATGAAGAGAGAGACATCAGACAAAGACTGAAAGACTAACATACATACCTTCCACCAGCTTGGCGCTTTGATACCACATTTGTTTTCTTTTTCTTACGAAATCCTTGTGAGACTAATCGCTGTTTCCCAACAGGATGTCCAAGACCTGTTGTTTCCTCTTTCATGACCTCCATATATGTTGTTGGTTCCTTCTATGTTTTTTTTTTCTTCTTTTTTTTTGTGGCTGAATTCCTTCTATGTGAGTATCTATGCCTTCTATCTTCTTTAGTAAAAAAAAAAAAGCATCTATGCCATGCTACTCGTATATATATACGTACGTCTCTATAAATTCTTAACACTACTAGTGGAAAGAGACGTTAACACGTTTTTGCCAAAGGGGTTGCTGGTCTTGTTGTGCATTGAAACTTGAAGAGGCTCTTATAAGAAGTAGAAAGTATAAAATGTAAATTGACTTTTTTTATTTATTTATTGGATCTCTGAGAAGAAGCCTATCTTTTCACTCAATCAAGAATTCCTGGCTGAAAACAAGGAGAACAATATTATTACTTTATTAATGTTTTCTTTTGACTGTAACTTTGTAAGGCTTACAAAAAAAACTGATTTGTATACTGCTGCCTTACTAAAAAAAACCTTAGCCAAGCAGCAATATACAAAGGATCCGATTAAGTTTTTATAAGAAATTAAAAAAGTTGTCAAAATAGTTAATTATTTTTTCATTTTTTTATAAAAATTTTCTTAAAATAGTTTATTAATGTTTGTCCTAAGGACACACATTAGTAAATCTTATATACAAATCAGATCCGTTTCTATAAAATAAAAAATAAAAATAAAACATCATTACAACAATGAAAGAAAAATTTGAATCTTAAATGTCATAGACACATCAGGAAGTATCAATTAGTTGAGATACAATACTCTTTACCACTCAGCAGAACAATTAAACTGTGATCTTAACTGAAAGGATGTGTGAGAGGGTAACACACAAATGTGCCAATAATATAAGAATTAAAGAATTTAGAATCATTAAGAAAAAGGATATTAGAATTTGGAACCTTCCCAGAAGTGAATTTTCATCAAATCATGAACCCTAAAGTAATTGGTTCAAAATTGAAAATTCAAAGCTATTTGTTAAAGGGCAATCATATCCTGAATTTATGGAAAATATAGAGATCATTTTGGCCCCTAATTTCAAAAAATAAAAGATAATTATTAATGCAACTTGAGAAACTAAAAACCATTTATATCAAAGTGGTGCCCAACCAAATTGACGCCCAACCAAATTGACTTGGTCCAATTTAATTAGGAGATGCTTATACTAAATTCAAATAATTTCATGACTTTATCACAAAAATATCAACTTTTTTCAATTTGATAACTCATAAACTAAAATGATATGTGATAATATGGATCAAGCAAGACATCCCAAAATTCCAAAATTTAAATTTATTAAAGATTTAAGGACTTCAATAAGAGAATGGAATAAAATAGAATGTAATGATTATAAGGAAATGGAATGAAATGATCATAAGGGAATGGAATGGAATAAACATAAGGGAATAGAATGGAATGAAATGATCATAAGAGAATGGAATGGAATAGAATGTATTTAAGTAAGGGAAAAGAATGGAATGGAATAGAATTAAGTAACCTTGATTGGATGTTTTAAAATAAAGGAATGAAAATGAATGGAATGTAAGTAATCTTGTTTGGAAGTAACATGAAGGGAATGAAATGAAATCATTTTATGACAATATTACTATTGTACCACGTAGTTAGGGGGAGGCTTTTAGCTTGTTTTTGGGTCACCAGAGGTCCAGAGACACCACATTGCACACATGCCACGTGTGTTATAAGGGTTTTTTCTTTTTCTTTTTCTTTTTTTCTTTTAGGAACGTGTAATAAGGTATCTTTTGGATGGAATTCTATCTATTTCATTTTATTCCAAACTTTGGCATTTAAATTTTGCAATTGAACTTTTGACTTTTGTACACTAAACTATAGATCAAGGTAAGTTGTAACTAGTCATTTTTAAAAGATGTGATAGTTGTCATATTTATATTTTAGCCGAAGGGAAATGTTCATTCCTTTTGAGAGAACCCCAAAATAAAACATGAATTTTTCTATTACCATAACAAATCCTCACAACATTTTCATAACAAATTATTTTAATCCGTGATAAACCAAAATGTTGACACCCCATTTTGCAACCAGCATTTAACCTCACCGGGAGGGTAAAAGGGTAATTTTTCCTTGGAAATATACTTCTTGATTCTGGTCATTAGATCCTTAATCTCATTCCACCAAAATGATCTTAATGTTATAACAATCAAATCGACTGGTCATAAGCCCTAATCGGACCACAAGATTGAAAGTTATCATCAAATCAAGATTTAATGGCTGAGATGCACTATCACATGTTGAGTCCGACTATATGTGATTATGAACAATTGATTTCGATTGGTTATAAGTATAATCAATTTGAGACCAATGATGTGTCATAATTTGATTGGTTAGGACTACATTTTATGGTAAGGTTGTACACACCTAATTAATTAGATAGTTAGGCATTAATTATTCAATGAGTAATTTGTGCAATTATCTTTTAATTAGAGTAAATTTGGGACCAATTAAGTCTGAAATGGGAGTGATTGGAGCCATTTAATGTTAATTGGGAGCTAATTTGGGACCTATTAATGTTAATTATGCTGAAACCATTTTCTAACAAATGACCTCTGCTCACCATTTCATCAATATCTCTCAGACTATTTTGAATCTGTGAATGAGGTTAATATTCCCAGAAACTAGACATCCGGGGCTTCAATTTGAGCACAAGAACGAAACAATTCCGATCAGAATTGAGTCAGATATGATTTTTCGAAGTTTGCTCCACAAGCTGTTACAGAAGCTACGGGAAAACCGAATTTTGGCTTGCTCCTCACTCCTATCAATCTTTCCATTTAATGCACCAGATTTCCCCAAAGGCTAAAATGAGGTCTAGGTTCATGATTCTTTGTCAACCCTCATTAATGGCCTTCCATTCATATTTCCTCCACTACTACTATATAAACCCCCCTCTCCTTCATTCCAAGAGACAACAAAAACCCCCTCTCTTCCCCTCTCTTGAGTTCTAGTGAAGTTGAGTAGTCTTGTCATATCTTGGTCTTCCTGAGACTCAAGGTATTGAGTGAGACTCACTCTTCCTCTCCTAACTCTTCTTTTCCTCCACCCTTAGAACCTCCCTCAAGAGTCTCCCCATCCTCCATATGGATCTTGCATGAAGGTATAATCTCTTCCCTTAACTCGTTTTTTTTTGTGTTGGCATTTTTAAATTCCTTTGAATATGTTTGAATGTTCTTAATTGTTCTTCACATGTTCTTGGTTGTTCATCACATGTTCATGCATAACACTAGTTTTAATCTTAAATCGACATCAAAAATATGAAAAACATGTTTGTTTTGTAATTCTTTCAAATCCTTGAATCTAGGTTATCACCATTCACACACATACACTAGAATTTATTTTTCAATCCAAATGTAATGCTTAATAAATTGAATTAGGGTTCATCACATGCACACACTTTAAATTCAAATTGATTGATTGACATATTGGATGATGTGATATGAATGTTGGCCACCATAGTCTAGAAGACCGGTTTCACCGGGCAAGGTGGGTGCCTAACACCTTCCCACCTTGTAACATAGCCTCCGAACTTAGATCAAGGGTTAGTAGATCAAGTGCTTATCCTTGTAATTTTCAATTTTTAGATTGTAACTAGGAAATAAAGCCATGTACTTTATCTTAGATTGTACTTAGGACCAAAGCCATGTAATTTTCCTATGATCAATGTTAATTCAATTTAAAATTAATAAAATGAGGAATTTTTCAATTGTGGTTTTCTTATTTATTCCAATAATTAAATAAGTGGCGACTCCATTGTAAAACCCTTAATCTAAAGGGAAAATATAACTAGTCGAACCTCCATTTTGAGAGGCAATAACACGACTCCACCCATTCACGTGGGTTTGGCCCAACACACCCTACAAAAAAGGGGGCCGGGGGCGCGGTCTCTCACAGTGGCGACTCCACTGGGGATATTGAGGGCTAGACTTCAATTAGGTTATGGTGGCCAACCATGTCATTGTTTGTTTATTGCTTTTTTGTATATAATATGTCTAATATGTCATTATTTTGCTTGTCATGCATCATTTGCTTGAATGAAATTTATTTTATTTGTGTGCTAGCCCGGAAGCCCGGTAGTATTAGCCGTGGATTGTGGTCTTCCTGAGACTCACATACCCAGCGGTGAACCTACCACCCACCGCGACAAGGATCATCATGTTTATGCCATGGTGGTTCATAGGGACAAACTGTACCATTCGGACCAACGCGGCGCTCTTGGCGTCACAAGTTGGGAGGTACGACGTCCTAGCTTGTGGGGACCTTTAACCTACCTTCTACCCATGCTGTAATGACCCATAGAACCTATCTTTAGGTCGGTCCATGTAAATTGCATTTTATTACACATTTGTTTGGCTGTTGTTTGAACCATGATGACTCAAGTCCAATGCTTGAGCCCATCATGATTGTTTGAACCTTGTATGCTATGAATGAACTCAAACCCAAAAGCATAGGATTGAACTCTACTTGCTATGGAAGCCCAAATTTGTTTCTTGAATGAGTCTAAGCCCAACACTTGAGCCCATCAAAGGTGTATACACGTGATCAACGTCAAAGGCCAAAAGCTCACAAGATGCATGCCTTCCAAGTGTAAGTCCAAGCCATTTCAAGCAAATACCAAAAGATCATAATCAAGGTTCAAGCCTTCCAAGTGCAAGCCCAAGCCATTTCATCACAATCAAGGTTCAAGCATCCTAGTCTCAAGCATCCTAAATGGACCAAGAAGAAGCAAGTGGCCCAACTTTGCCTCACTCCACATTTGTTTTGCAACATCATGGTTAAGTTTAAAGTTTGTTTATTTATTCCATGTTTCTATATTTCTTTGAATTCTAAAAGTTCATGTAGCATTTGATATACTTTGTTCATGTATATATTTTTAAAAATTCCAAAAAAAAAAAAAAAATCAAGATTCCCAAATCTTTCCAAAAAAAAAAAAAAAAAGAAAGAAAAAAGAATTTCAAATGAGAAAGTGTTTGGACTAGGGGCATTGGGCCTTTGAGTCATTTAAAAAAAAATCTTTGAACTTGGACCGTTGAACTTCTTAGTGACTTTTTCAAAAAGACCCAATTTTTTTTCTTTCAAGATTTAAAAAAAAAAAAAAGAAAAAAAAAAAGGAAGTCTCCTTTTCAAAATGGTACATGAGGATCCCTTGGACAAAACATTTTCTAAATCTTAATGTTTAAAGGCTTGAGCAATCAACTTGTACTAAGGAATGATTAATTTCATTTGATCCATGTAAAGACTTTTGCTACTTGACTTAGAATATAAGAAGAAATGGTCTTAAAAGGCAATCAAGAAGAATCCATCCATCAGAAAATCCCATGAATCCATGCACTCGATCCAATTTTCAAAGGTCTTTTGTTTCACAACATTAGAGCATTCATACTTTTTCTTTTAAGATGAATTTATTAAAAGAGCTTAAGTCACTGTGCCTACAAGTAAGCATTACTAGGGATAAGAGGCCATCTTTGGTTAAACCAAATTATTTCCTATTACCTAGAATGTTCATTATCCATTGCTAGCCCATTTGAGCCTTCAAACATTTAGCCTTTTTTTTGCATGAACCCACTAAAATCTAAACTTGGGGTGGGAACAATCAAGTTATGCATACTTAAATCTCATGTTGAAGAGGACTCAACCTTGTAACTTTGAAGCTAAGTGATAAGACTCTCCTAGAAGACATGAAAGACAGGTGGAGAATTCATTAGGCTAAAGACAAGAGATCATCAAAGAAAAATGAGGTTTCACTCAATCAAGGAAAGATAAATGAAATTCCATCAATGTGAGAGAAAAAAAAAGTGTGCTTCAAGTTTGAAGAGCCCAAAATTCATCATGCCAAGAGGAATACAAGATTCATCTAAAAGAGATTTCATCAAGCACACAAAGGTGCAAATGCATCGAGGTCAAAAAGAAGTCTAAAGAGTGTATCGACGCAAGAAAGAAGTCTAGAAAGTGCATCAAAATGACCAAAAATCATTAAGCTGAGAAAAACAAGAAGAGCAAAATGTCCCCAAAATTTCATTCAATCAAGAGATGAAAGACAAAAAAAAAAAAAAAAAAAAAAAAAAAACCTGCTAGGCTGAAAACCCAAAAGGGCGGTCTAGGCAAAAGTTAGGGCCAAAAAAAAAAAAAAAAAAAAAAAAAAAAAAAAAAAAAAAAAAGGAAGCCCGCTAGTCTAAAAACCCAAAAGGGCAGTCTAGGCAAAAGTTAGGGCCAAAGAAAAAAAAAGAAGAAAAGAAAAAAAAAGGTTGGAAAATCATACCAAATTGGAAACTTGAGGATGCAACCTAAAAAGAACAGAGTTTTACAAGATGAAAGTCTAGAGGTATGAATCAAGAGGAATGAGCATAAAAACGATTGTTGGGAGTGATCAATGAAGACTAGTGAGAAGATGACAAAGAAGAAATGGGAAAACTCCTCCAATACTTGATTTTTGAGTAATGCATACTTGGGAGAAATATCATAGGGAATTTTGAGCCTTTTATATCTTTCATTTCATAACCCAAACCCGGCCTACATTACAACCCATGAGTAAAGACCTCTTTGAAGTCTTGCTAATTGTAAGCGCATCTTAAACTCTATTAATATTTTTCTCTTGAATTAAAAAGAAAAAATGCTTAAAAATTGTCAAACCCCACAGGATGATATGTCTAAGGACAAAATTTCTCAAATCCTCAAAATGACTCAAAAGAACTTCCAAACCAGAAGCACTCTCCTTGTTTGCTCCCAACAATATGATTCATAAATATTATCACATTTCATTTCTTAATTGCCTTTGAAGACTTAATCTGACGATGTTCAAAAGGATGAAGCAAATTTGATTACATGAGTTTAATGATCTTGATCATTCCTAATCAAAGAGATTTGTTTGATTCTTAAACACTTTGATTTGTCAAAATGGTTGTTCAAAGGATCATCTCTTGTTCAAAAAAAAAAAAAAGTCATTCTTTTTCAAAATCTAGTTCTTGAACTACGTCTTGACCTGATCCTCTATGAGAGAGGTACGTAGGCAGCCTTGCAGAGGCCCGGTTACAATCACCCAAACAACCTTGGAGAACAAAGTCAAAACAATGTGACAAAATTGTTTGGGTGCATGTTAGGTTAAGCCCATTTGTGTTGCATCAAGCATACTTAAACTTGGGGCATTGGCCTATTTATATTGTATGCGAATATGTCCTTCTTGCATGAAAGCATGTTTTCATTTGAGGCATCAATCCATTTTTTGCAAGCATGTCTACACTAATGGTAATGGCCAAAAATGTTTTCATGATAATTGGTTTCTAACAAGCTAGAGAAAGAAAGCCTTTTTGCAGGAACCAAGGATGACGGACCGTGATCTTCTTTCATGTTCCCCAATGGTCACAACATCAAATGAATTCAACTTCAATCTAAGCATGGAATATGCCCCAAACTAGGGGCATTGGGTAAGTAATTCCAATTCATTTCAATGAATAAATCCGTTGCTAATTGAAATTTTCTTTTTGTAGGAATTAAGCAAGGACTTGTCTAGCAATCCAGATCAACTTCCTGCCAAAGTTATTCTCATTCAAAAGATAGGTTTTTCAAAAAAAAAAAAAAAAAAAAATCATCATGAATAAATCTTCATCACTTTTACTCCATCTTCACTTTCATCTTCTTCACTTTTTGATAATGAACAAGTCTTCAAATCTCAAAAAAAAAAAAAAAAAAAAAAAAAAAGATAAAATTTTCAAAAAAAAAAAAAAAAAAAATTGCAATTTTTTAAAAGATAAATGAATAAATAAATAAAAAGAAAAAGTTTTCCATATCTTTCAAAAAAAAAAAAAAAGCGAAGAAAAGAAAAGAGAGAATTTTCAAAAAGCCTTGGGACTAGGGGAATTAGGCTCGTGCTTCTTAGGTTGCTTTAAAAAAAAAAAAATTCAAGATTTCCAAAATTTTCAAAAAAAATTCATCCAAAAAAAAAAAATCTTCATTAAATTCTTCTTCAAGACAGAAAGCTATTATCCTCTTCCATATTCTCCAAAGGTGCAACATCAAGTTAATTGTCCATCCTCAGTATTTATCGAAGCATGGAAGATGTCCTAAACTAAGGGCATTCGCCAGGTATGCCAAAGTCCCTTCAAAGAATAACTCCGTTACTAATTGAAAATATTTATTTTGCAGGTACTAGGGTAAAAGGCCCACAAACATCGGCATGAATAATGTCTTCCAAATCCATGGACCTCTAGGAAGCACGTCCAAACTTCAATCCTTGGACCTCTGGGAAGCACGTCCAAATTCAAATCCATCGGACCTCTGCGAAGCACGTCCAAATTTCCATCCATCGGACCTCTGGGAAGCATGTCCAAATTTCAATCCATCGGACCTCTGCGAAGCACGTCCAAACTTCAATCCATTGGACCTCTGGGAAGCACGTCCAAACTTCAATCCTTGGACCTCTGGGAAGCATGTCCAACTTCAATCCATCGGACCTCTGGGAAGCACGTCCAAATTTCCATCCATCGGACCTCTGGGAAGCATGTCCAAACTTCAATCCATCGGACCTCTGGGAAGCACGTCCAAATTTCCATCCATCGGACCTCTGGGAAGCACGTCCAAATTCAAATCCATCCACCGGACCTCTGGGAAGCACGTCCAAACTTCAATCCATCGGACCTCTGGGAAGCACGTCCAAATTCAAATCCATCCACCGGACCTCTGGGAAGCACGTCCAAACTTCAATCCATCGAACCCCTGGGAAGCATGTCCAAATTCAAATCCATCCACCGGACCTCTGGGAATCACGTCCAAACTTCAATCCATCGGACCTCTGGGAAGCACGTCCAAAATCCAAATCCTTGGACCTCTGGGAAGCACGTCCAAGTTCAAATCCATCGGACCTCTGGGAAGCACGTCCAAACTTCAATCCATCGGACCTCTGGGAAGCACGTCCAAAATCCAAATCCTTGGACCTCTGGGAAGCACGTCCAAGTTCAAATCCATCGGACCTCTGGGAAGCACGTCCAAACTTCAATCCATCGGACCTCTGGGAAGCACGTCCAAACTTCAATCCATCGGACCTCTGGGAAGCATGTCCAAATTCAAATCCATCCACCGGACCTCTGGGAAGCACGTCCAAACTTCAATCCATCGGACCTCTGGGAAGCACGTCCAAAATCCAAATCCTTGGACCTCTGGGAAGCACGTCCAAGTTCAAATCCATCGGACCTCTGGGAAGCACGTCCAAACTTCAATCCATCGGACCTCTGGGAAGCACGTCCAAAATCCAAATCCTTGGACCTCTGGGAAGTACGTCCAAGTTCAAATCCATCGGACCTCTGGGAAGCACGTCCAAATTTCAAATCCATCGGACCTCTGGGAAGCACGTCCAAATTTCAATCCATCGGACCTCTGGGAAGCACGTCCAAACTTCAATCCATCGGACCTCTGCGAAGCACATCCAAACTTCAAATCCATCAGACCTCTGGGAAGCATGTCCAAACTTCAATCCATCGGACCTCTGGGAAGCACGTCCAAATTCAATCCATCGGACCTCTGGGAAGCACGTCCAAATTCAATCCACCGGACCTCTGGGAAGCACGTCCAAAAATCCATCCACTGAACCTCTGGGAAGCACGTCCAAACTTCAATCCATCGGACCTCTGGGAAGCACGTCCAAAGTTCAAATCCATCGGACCTCTGGGAAGCACGTCCAAAGTTCAATCCATCGGACCTCTGGGAAGCACGTCCAAAATCCAAATCCTTGGACCTCTGGGAAGTACGTCCAAGTTCAAATCCATCGGACCTCTGGGAAGCACGTCCAAATTTCAAATCCATCGGACCTCTGGGAAGCACGTCCAAATTTCAATCCATCGGACCTCTGGGAAGCACGTCCAAACTTCAATCCATCGGACCTCTGGGAAGCATGTCCAAACTTCAATCCATCGGACCTCTGAGAAGCACGTCCAAATTCAATCCATCGGACCTCTGGGAAGCACGTCCAAATTCAATCCACCGGACCTCTGGGAAGCACGTCCAAAAATCCATCCACCGGACCTCTGGGAAGCACGTCCAAAATCCAAATCCTTGGACCTCTGGGAAGCACGTCCAAGTTCAATCCATCGGACCTCTGGGAAGCACGTCCAAATTCAAATCCATCCATCGGACCTCTGCGAAGCACGTCCAAACTTCAAATCCATCGGACCTCTGGGAAGCATGTCCAAACTTCAATCCATCGGACCTCTGGGAAGCACGTCCAAATTCAATCCACCGGACCTCTGGGAAGCACGTCCAAAAATCCATCCACCGGACCTCTGGGAAGCACGTCCAAACTTCAATCCATCGGACCTCTGGGAAGCACGTCCAAAATCCAAATCCTTGGACCTCTGGGAAGCACGTCCAAGTTCAATCCATCGGACCTCTGGGAAGCACGTCCAAATTCAAATCCATCCATCGGACCTCTGGGAAGCACGTCCAAATTCAAATCCATCCACCGGACCTCTGGGAAGCACGTCCAAATTTCAATCCATCGGACCTCTGGGAAGCACGTCCAAAATCCAAATCCTTGGACCTCTGGGAAGCACGTCCAAGTTCAAATCCATCGAACCTCTGGGAAGCACGTCCAAAATCCAAATCCTTGGACCTCTGGAAGCACGTCCAAGTTCAAATCCACCGGACCTCTGGGAAGCACGTCCAAACTTCAATCCATCGGACCTCTGGGAAGCACGTCCAAATTCAAATCCATCCACCGGACCTCTAGGAAGCACGTCCAAACTTCAATCCATCGGACCTCTGGGAAGCACGTCCAAAATCCAAATCCTTGGACCTCTGGGAAGCACGTCCAAGTTCAAATCCATCGGACCTCTGGGAAGCACGTCCAAACTTCAATCCATCGGACCTCTGGGAAGCACGTCCAAATTCAAATCAATCCATCGGACCTCTGGGAAGCACGTCCAAAATCCAAATCCTTGGACCTCTAGGAAGCACGTCCAAGGTCAAATCCATCGGACCTCTGGGAAGCACGTCCAAATTCAAATCCCCCGGACCTCTAGGAAGCACGTTCAAAATTCAAGATCACCACTGGTAAGCATGTCTTGTACTCATTTTTTTCCAAAAAAAAAAAAGAAAAAGAAAAAAAAAAAAAAAAAAAAAGAGAGAGAGCTGCATGTATGAACTACGTTTAGACCTGATCCTCTCACCAAGAGGTACGTAGGCAATTTCCCTTGAGATTCGGTCCACATTTTGATCCACTACATAATGGTCTGCGTTCTTATCTGCATGCATCATACATCCACCACGGTTAAATACTGATTGCAAAGTTAGGTGTCTCTTTCGTACATTGACATTCGCTTTTCAAGCTCTGTCAATAAGGGGCATTCTGTTGACACCCCATTTTGCAACCAGCATTTAACCTCACCGGGAGGGTAAAAGGGTAATTTTTCCTTGGAAATATACTTCTTGATTCTGGTCATTAGATCCTTAATCTCATTCCACCAAAATGATCTTAATGTTATAACAATCAAATCGACTGGTCATAAGCCCTAATCGGACCACAAGATTGAAAGTTATCATCAAATCAAGATTTAATGGCTGAGATGCACTATCACATGTTGAGTCCGACTATATGTGATTATGAACAATTGATTTCGATTGGTTATAAGTATAATCAATTTGAGACCAATGATGTGTCATAATTTGATTGGTTAGGACTACATTTTATGGTAAGGTTGTACACACCTAATTAATTAGATAGTTAGGCATTAATTATTCAATGAGTAATTTGTGCAATTATCTTTTAATTAGAGTAAATTTGGGACCAATTAAGTCTGAAATGGGAGTGATTGGAGCCATTTAATGTTAATTGGGAGCTAATTTGGGACCTATTAATGTTAATTATGCTGAAACCATTTTCTAACAAATGACCTCTGCTCACCATTTCATCAATATCTCTCAGACTATTTTGAATCTGTGAATGAGGTTAATATTCCCAGAAACTAGACATCCGGGGCTTCAATTTGAGCACAAGAACGAAACAATTCCGATCAGAATTGAGTCAGATATGATTTTTCGAAGTTTGCTCCACAAGCTGTTACAGAAGCTACGGGAAAACCGAATTTTGGCTTGCTCCTCACTCCTATCAATCTTTCCATTTAATGCACCAGATTTCCCCAAAGGCTAAAATGAGGTCTAGGTTCATGATTCTTTGTCAACCCTCATTAATGGCCTTCCATTCATATTTCCTCCACTACTACTATATAAACCCCCCTCTCCTTCATTCCAAGAGACAACAAAAACCCCCTCTCTTCCCCTCTCTTGAGTTCTAGTGAAGTTGAGTAGTCTTGTCATATCTTGGTCTTCCTGAGACTCAAGGTATTGAGTGAGACTCACTCTTCCTCTCCTAACTCTTCTTTTCCTCCACCCTTAGAACCTCCCTCAAGAGTCTCCCCATCCTCCATATGGATCTTGCATGAAGGTATAATCTCTTCCCTTAACTCGTTTTTTTTTGTGTTGGCATTTTTAAATTCCTTTGAATATGTTTGAATGTTCTTAATTGTTCTTCACATGTTCTTGGTTGTTCATCACATGTTCATGCATAACACTAGTTTTAATCTTAAATCGACATCAAAAATATGAAAAACATGTTTGTTTTGTAATTCTTTCAAATCCTTGAATCTAGGTTATCACCATTCACACACATACACTAGAATTTATTTTTCAATCCAAATGTAATGCTTAATAAATTGAATTAGGGTTCATCACATGCACACACTTTAAATTCAAATTGATTGATTGACATATTGGATGATGTGATATGAATGTTGGCCACCATAGTCTAGAAGACCGGTTTCACCGGGCAAGGTGGGTGCCTAACACCTTCCCACCTTGTAACATAGCCTCCGAACTTAGATCAAGGGTTAGTAGATCAAGTGCTTATCCTTGTAATTTTCAATTTTTAGATTGTAACTAGGAAATAAAGCCATGTACTTTATCTTAGATTGTACTTAGGACCAAAGCCATGTAATTTTCCTATGATCAATGTTAATTCAATTTAAAATTAATAAAATGAGGAATTTTTCAATTGTGGTTTTCTTATTTATTCCAATAATTAAATAAGTGGCGACTCCATTGTAAAACCCTTAATCTAAAGGGAAAATATAACTAGTCGAACCTCCATTTTGAGAGGCAATAACACGACTCCACCCATTCACGTGGGTTTGGCCCAACACACCCTACAAAAAAGGGGGCCGGGGGCGCGGTCTCTCACACAAAACAAAATAAATTATACCATGATCCACCACAACTCAAAACAAGGATGTTTTGAAAATGTGAAATTTTATTTAGAGTGCATGGTGCATACATACAAAAACACATTGACGTGAGACGCATACTTGTTGAGAAAAAATTTATTTTATTAAAAAATATTCATATTGAGAAAAACTTACCAAACAGGCCCTAAGCATGTTGTGGGTAAGGAAAAATTTGATCTTTGATTGGGCTGACCCATACAGGTTTTAATTGAAGAGTTGGGTTATGGGCCTATGGCCCGCTTTCTTAGTAGCCTAGAAACCGAGGTTGTTAAACTGCACCGCACCCATCACCCACGTCTTCCAGTCACCCAAATAAAACTAATTTAATGTGCATGTCAATCAAGTCATGTTATGGAAAAAAGTTTTTCAATTTAAATCAAAATAAAATTGAGGGTGAAGTATTAAACAAAAGCAAATGGAAAAAAAAAAAAATATATATATATATATATATATATATTATCTCAATCACCCATTTTCTCTTCCATTTTTCTTCTCCACTAGTTTTTTTTTTTTTTTCTTCCTTCCTTTTGCAAGTTTCCACATTGGAGGTAGCTTCAACACTGAAAAGATAAAAGAGAACAGAGAGGGATGGCGGTGAGAGTGTTGAGACTTGAGAGATGGAATTAAAATATGTATAAAAATTAAATTATAAATAAAATGTGTAGAAGAAATTAAATCATATATAATTTAAATAATATATATAAGAGTAATGATACATACAAAAACTAATTTATAACATTTTTACAAACTGCTAATGTGCCTTTAATAATTTTCAAATAATTATTGGTAAATATAAATGTGATGTTAGTGGTGGACCCATATTAGAATTAATAAGAATTTGCCACATCAATAGTTTATAAAATAGTTTGTGACTGTAACATTACTCTATACATAATATTTCATATTTGTACTCTCACACAAAACTCAGAAAACCATTTACCATCTACATATGAAATGCATTGATTTGAGATACCGTAGGCTATTGTTGATAAACAATTAATGTTGTTGTAAAAAAATTCAGATTGAGAAAAACCTTGTTTACATGGTGACTAATGTTGTATGTAAGGGGAAACTAGAGTTTTTCGTTAATGAATTCTGACTAAGTGCATCATACCATGTTGTTTAATCACCCAATCAAAGCTCATTTAATGTGCATGTCAATCAAGTCATGTTTCTAAGCGGAAACATTACTCAATTTAAATTAGAAGAATATTGAGGTAGCTAGTTTCCCAATATGAGCAAACACGTATAATGTATTATGTTGGTCTATAGAGAGAGACCCACACAATATACATGCATATACAAGTAATTTACCCATTTTATCAACAACAACAACAAAAGTAATTTACCCATTAATTAAAAAAAAAATAAATAAATCATTATGGGTGAGATACTAGTAAGCATAAGCAAATAGCATAAAATAAACCATCTCCTGTTTTTCTCTTCCATTCTCCGCTAGTCTTTTATTACCTTGCCTAGTCTAATTATGTTGCAATGAATACAATTCTCAATAATAATAATAATAAAATTTTGCAATGAATATAATTATTATCACCTCAAAAAATAATAATATAAACATTTGAATTACTTTTTCTTATTGGCAATACATTATTTATGTTGTAGAATTTGTACTCTATAAAAAAAGAAGTAAATTCTATTAATGTATCTTGAGCTATTGTCAAGCAGGTCCAAAACTTTTCAAAATTAACCAATTTAATTTTTAAAGCCAATTTAGTCCATAAACACTGTTGATCAATTTTAAAAAATTTTGGACTTGATTGATATAACGCTTAGTTTGTCTCAATTAAAAACCTTGTATAAAAACCCCAAAAAAAAAAAAAAAAAAAAAAAAAAAAAAAAAACCTTGTATAAAGCTAGGTGGGCCACCACAGAACTACCATCCACTAAAATCCACACATTTGGCAAAGGCCCTAACTTTTTCTGTTCACAAGAGCATAAAGCAGATTGTATTGAGTCTATTATTGACCATAAAAATTAAAAGTCACCCATCTGCATATTAGTCCTCTCTCCCACATGCCAAGATCCAGATCCAAGTCCAAAGAAAAAACCCAACCCACATAGTTCCACACTTCCCAATTTCCATACTTTATTTTATTTTATTAAGACACTAAAAAATTAATTAAATCTCCAACGGTCAAAAAAATTGGTGAAACCGAAAGCCCCACTTAACGTTCGCTCTCTCTCTCTCTCTCTCCCTCACTCCACTAACGGTCATATTTCATCTCCTCACCACTCACTGTCTCTCCCAATCCCAAAGCTCTCTCTCTCTCTCTGTCTCTGTCTTTCTCTGTGTGTGTGTAATGGAACCAGCAAAAATCGATTGGAAGAGAATAGAGTCAATATTTGTGGAGGACGAACTATACGAGCACATAAACGCACCCAAGTGGGTGGATTTCTTGGCTCCGCACGAATCTGTGGATGATGAGACCTGGTTTTGCAGACCCAGTAAGCTTTTCTTCCTTCTCAACCTCTATACCCAAAAACTTTGTAGGGAATGAATCAAATTTGCTTTTTGAGTTTTTAGGTGTAACACTATAATGGGAAAGTTTCTTTTTATGTAGTAGTGTTGTACATTTTTCGAAAGCATGTGTGGTTGTTGATTATAGCTGAGAATTGTGTTGGTGCTTTTTTATGTGAAATGTTTTGTGAAATTGTCTTTGATTTTGCAGATTGCAAGCATCCGAAGACTGCTGAGGATTTTCTCAATTCAACTCCTTCTAAGGTTTGTAGTCTTGGTTTTTTTGAATGCTTTCTTGGATACTTTAGTGTTGTTTGGTTGCTCAGAAAATGGAGGAAAATAAAGAAGAAGATTGAAATTTTGAATCTTGGGTTGATTCTTTAAGTGAATAACCTTCACTTTGGCTTATGAGCTAGATTGAAGTGATCATTTTAAGTTTATGCTTTAGTATTGTTTGGTTGCTCAGAAAATGTAATAAAATAAAGAAGAAAGAAAGTTTGAATCTTGGGTTGATTCTTTATGTGGGGACCATTAAAGCTTCTTTAGAGACTAACTCAAAAAAAGATGGAAGATTCAAGATTTCGTTTTCTTTTCTTTTCCTCACTTTTCCTAGTAACCAAACAGAAGTTTTAATCCTATATAACTGGCTGATTTCTCAATTGTTTTCCCTTTTTGTGCGTTTGGTGAAGCTCACAAGCTCAGCTAATGGTTCTGAATCTTTTCCACTCCGTGATCAAAGTAAAAGGTACTAATGAAAATCCTAGCTTTAATACAGTCCAATTCAATTAGAGTTTTTCTATAGTTTATCTAAATGATTTTTTTTTTTTTTTGTTCCAATTAAATTAGAGATGCAAAATTGAAGAGAAGAGGGCTTAACAATCCCAAATTCAATGAAGATACTGAAAATCAGAACCCAAATTTATCAACTCCTCCAGTTCACCCTGCCAAGTCCACGAAGACAGCAATCAAATCAAGCACAGAGAAGAAGGAAATGGTTAATGACATGCCTCAGAACAATGAGTTGCCGAGGCTGAAAAGCACTCTCTCGGCAAGGAACTTGTTTGCAGGGCGGGATATACTTAATCAGATCACTGAGTTTTGCAATGAATTGAAGAGAATGGCAACAAGGACGAGGGAGAGAGAGACTGTGGAGAGGTTGATTGTGGAGAAGAGTAATGTGGGTGTGGAGGAAAAGGCGGCGAAGGAGGGTTCTTGTGAAGTTTTGGGGAAAGTGAATGAGAAGGAGAAAGAGAAGGAGAAGGAGAGGAAACCATTGCTTGAAGTGGATAAAGAAAAGTCTCTAGGAATGGGGGAAAGCAGTGTTAAAGAGAGGAAACCATTGCTTGAAGTGGATAAAGAAAAGTCTCTAGGAATGGGGGAAAGCAGTTTTAAAGAGAAGCTGAGGAGGAAGAAGTAAGTTTGTTTTGCTCTCTCTTATTTTTAAGAAGATATCTTGTGTGTCTAGCATATGCATCATCTCTCTCACAACATACAATTGTGTGAGACTCACATTTTTTGAGAGATATGGGGCATATTATAGATGTACTAGATATTTTTTGCTCAATTTGTGCATACATGTGTGTGTGTGTGTAAATCTGCAATCTTATTTGTGTGTATGAATTCTAATGGCATGATTTCAGTAGCTAGATAAGTTCACTTACAATAGATTATGGAATTAGTATTATAATCTCCTTAGAAGTTGATATTGAGCGCAGGAAATCCTTTGTTTAGAACCATCTTTGATGCAACTAATTAAGTGGTGATTAGTAATGGCAAATGAACCATCATATCTGTCACACCTTATCATGCATATGCCAGATCTATGAGACAAATATTGCTCAATTTGTGTGCCAGTATTTGTGTTTGTGTGTGTAACGGAATGATTTCACTTAACTGAGCAGGTTCACATACAAATTTGAAACAATTTCTATGAAATTGGTATTATAATCACCTAATCAAGTTGCCATTGAGTGCATGAAGTCCTTTGTTTAGAACCACCATTGATGCGACTAATTGAGTGGTGATTAGTAACAACAAGAAGTATATGCAAGATGGATGATTGTGCACATTTATCTAATGGATCTTGGACAAGCCATTTAATTGGTGAACAATGTAAAAATGGACTAATCTCAAATTAATGTTGGAAAGTTGGGACCATTGGAGTCCACAAAATGGTTATCCAATGGTTGTGAAAGTCTCATTAGGCAGATTGTGAAATGAAGGGTTTAAACTATTGATCTATATAGCAGCGGTTCAATTCACAAATTGTGTATTCAAGTGTTAGCTCCTCTTTCAAATAAAATTATCTTTATTTATCACCAAAAAAAAAAGGCTTTTAATGATTGACCATATTTCATTTTTGGTATTATGATTATGAGATTGTATGTGATGATTATCTGTGCAGAAGAGCTGATGAGGCAGAGAATGTTCCAATTTCTCTTGATTTGAACAATGTAAAGCACAAAAGAGAGGAAAGCCTGCTGCAAATTCGGACAAATCCTCCCTCTCCCCAATGCTTTTCTGCTACCCGTGGACCAACCAAAACCACCCCATCAAAGGCTTCCAAATCCAGGATGATGGTATGTACTACTTTTTGAGTTCTTGCTCTGTTCCTACCCTCGTTCAATATTGGCTTCAAAACAGGGACGGAACCAGGATTCGTACTTGGGGGGGGGCCAAAGCTTAAAACCAAAAAAAAAAAAATTATGAAAATAAAAACTAACATCTGTTTTATATTCAACAAAATACTACATATAAAATAAGTATTTCTTAAACATTACAAAGTATAACATACAAAATAAGTGTTTTTTATTTTGTGCACAATTTTTGTTTAGTCCATATTTATTTTTTTATTTTGTTTTTGTGGTTAATGGGGCATGAATTTTATTTATCTGTTTCTTTTCTTATAGGTTAATATCTAAATATTTTAGAGGAAGAGAGACAAATATATATATATATATATATATTTAAGGGCAAATTTTAATTTTTTTATACTAGTTTTTTTTTTTAATTTTTTTGTTGTGGGGGGGCGGGGTAATGGCCCCCCCTCTGCCCTAGTGTAGGTCCGTCTTGAAAAACATGATTAGGAGGAGGCACATCTAGCTCATCTAGATTGAGCTTTAGCTTCAAAGCTCATAAATGTTGATCTAATCCTCCAGTGCAAACTACTTTTGGTTAGCAATTATTATACTCCCATTGACACATTTATTACAGGACCATTGATCCTTACCCCTTAACCAAACTCCGTACAATACTTTATTTGTATGTGACAATTCGCTCGATATTGCACTCAAGAAGTAATTATGGTAGTTGCCACCTTAGTAATTATGTTTGTTGCACCAATGCTGTTATGACTTTCAGCATGACCACTTGCAGCACATATGTAGTAGACTGGATTCCATGCAAGTCTTTTTTTCTTAAAACTATGAATTACCAATTTCCTGATTGATTTGTATTTTTACAGGCTACACAGGAGAGGAGGGGGATACTTCAAGAAGTAGAGCAAAGTAAGGAGGTGATGAAAGAGGAATCTGCAGAAAAAGGCCGACCTGAATCTATTGTTGAAGGAAGAGAAGCAAGAGCCTTGGATGTATTTTGGTTCCTTAAGCCTTGCACACTATCCAACTAATTGGTTCACAATTGAACAAGAAATTCAAATTCATTCTTTCATTCTTTTTAGTGTACCTGCCTCATTGTTGTATCTTATAGTTTTTCTTCTTAATGATTCATTTGGTGTTGATAATATATAACTGTAATAATAAAGAACTCAATAATTGTACTCAAATTCATATTACATCAATAAAATGTTGTATCTTAGTATCTCCATTCCTATGGAGTATTTCTGAACATGTTAGTTAAAAAATTGGTTTTTTTATTTTATTTTATTGCAAATAGTCCTTTCTATCATGTCAAACACTAACCATAATAAGCGTGTAATATTTATTCATGAGAGACAAATCAGTGGGTTATTTTGTTCTTTTCAGGCTGATTGGTGATGGTGAGTGCTCCTTTTGCTACAAACTCTAAACAGTATATTTTACCAAGAAATCCAAAGCAAAAGCTTGGATTAGAACCTCGAACTCCAGCTTAAGATCAGGGCAATATCACCAATGTTCTAAGAAAAGTGAAAACAATTGGTGTCATGGTTCTCTTTCCTTGTCTTTTTCCTAGCGTTGATATTATTTTATTTTATTTTATTTTTTTTATAAGAGTGTTGATATTATTATACACAAGACAACTCAGATTTGGGGGGGGTGGGGGGGGGTTCTGGAGATATGATAGGGATAGAAAGCTACATTGACAAACTGCCAAACTCAGCAACCTAGTCCAAATGAAGATCAATATCCACTCTTTCCAAGCTTGATCCTTTCTATGTTGCTATGCTTCTGCTCTTAACACAGTGCACTACAGTGTTGTGCATGTTTGACACCTCAATTCTGTCTCTTCTTGCAGAGGCTCGTACAAAAAAATGTACAGAAAAAAAAAAAAAAAATCTACATATGCAGCTAACATGGGTTAAGAATTAAGCTGCTGCTGAGGTTCCTGTTTTTTTATTACTTTTTTATTTGTTGGATTGACATATATGTGGGTGTGCAAGATATATTTGAAAGTAAAAACCTTCTTTCCCATAGTATCCACATGATATAATCCATCAATTGGAGCCTGTCATACATACTATTTTTTTTACTTGTAATATAACTACAGTTAAAAAAAAATTTGATATAGTGATATTGGTAAATTTATATGAAACACTGAAAATGGGACAAAAGATTTTTACTTACATGTTGATTTTTAGCCTAGCAGATCTAGACAGCTAGACTTCTTAATTCTGTATAATAAGCACACGCAAAAAAGACAGGAAAACAAAAAACATAATTCCACAATAAAAGCCACAATCCCAAAAGCAAAAATATATACCAATTGCCATAAGAATGTTAAAAGAAAAGAAAATGTTCTTCCTTATATTCCCTTGAAATAATACTCAATTAATTTGTATTGCCTTGAACCAGGGATCAATTCTCCATACTTCCACTAATTATCCAAACAAAAAACAAAAAAACATAATTCCACAATTAAAGCCACAATCCCAGAAGCAAAAACGACTTTTCTGGAAAACATAAACAATCTAAGTCACATCAAAATGAAAATAACAAGACTAAAACTAAATTTGAAGAAAAAAAAAAAAAAAAAAAAACCATTAACACAAGGATCTGATCTTTCTAAATCTACCTCATGTTGCTACAAAGCATACAATCCACAAGCCTAGACCAAACCACACGAACTCTTGGATACACCCTATTGGTATATATTCTTGATTCCCTTAGAAAACCTTCCACAGCCTCTAAAAAGAGGTTCAAGCTTCTAACAGGAGGAACATAGAGAGTCAGAGGCACAGCAGAGAAAGCCAATGTGAAGAACAGCTGCAACACCATCTGGGATATTTGGAGATTGACACAAAGAAATGAACTTGATATCTCAAAGGTTCTTGGACAAAGATTGTTTATATGTGTTACAAAGAGATAGGAAAGACAAGGCAACAACAAAGGAAGACTTTTTTGAAAGATTGGTAGAAATTTTGAGAACAAAAGGAAAAGAGAGAAGAAGGGTCTCAAGAAAGTGCAGATTAATTTCTAGAAATATGAAGAAGTCAGATTTGTTGAAAAATCAAAAAGAAGAAGTTTTACTGGTAGTTGGAACTTGAAAACGTGAGGCTGACTTCTCTACTATTTGTATAGTCTGAATTTATATTCTCTACATGTGAATCTACATGCCTACCCCCACTTCTTTTAACTTATCAAAGTCAATAGTAATAGTCAATACTTTCTTTTTTTTTTCTATTTATTTTGTTTTCAATTACATCAAAAATAGTAATTTTGAAAATTGACTTTATTTTCCTTTTTTTTCAAAGAGGGTAATTACTATATAATATATCCCGGAAAAAGTTGGTTAGAAAGTAAATGAAACTAGGATGGCAACAAGAAAAGGCATGGTAAGATTATGAGTGCTCCATTATATCTTGTTTGGGGAAAGGAGGATGGGAACGGATTGGTGGAAAACCAGACAAGTTAAAGGTATTATGTCATCTCAATTAAGGTTATTTTGTCATTTATGAGATAGTGATGAAAGAGAAAATTGACGAGTAACCGTGAGAATGCTAAGAAAAATAGAAAAAAAAATTGCAAAAGACAATAAAAAAAAAATGTATAAATTATTTACATTATGTACATACATACATATCTACATATATGTATTTGGGGTTGCAGCCTGCAGGTCTTAATTTGCTCCATCACCTGTTAGAGATTATAAAAAACCCACATTGGTTTGGGTGAATTAAGCAAAATGAGATGTATTATTCAGTCCTAAATAAAACAAAATTTGATAGAAGGAGTAAATAAAATCAATTTTCTGCGAGAAACTTACACATCCATATTCTTTTTTTCTTTTTCTTTTTTTCTTTTTTTTTGAGAAACAAACACACACACAAAAGGGAGAGGGAAAGGGATTCTAACACAAAGGCACACCACAACTCTACTCAAAAGCTATAGTAACTTTTAAGGAAGGGTGGGGCAAATTATACTAAACACAACATACTCTCTTAAGCAATGTGGGACAATTACCCTTTTTTTTTTTTTTTTTGAAAAACAAACACACACACACACAGAGGAAAGGAAAATGAGTTCTAACACAAAGGCACATCACAACTTCACTCAAAAGCCATATATACCAACAAGAAAAATAAAGGAAAGCCATTTATAGACTCTCTTTGACCCAACTTGGGTATATGCATAAAAAGCATTAGTCTAATCATTTCTTCTAATTGTTTATTTATTTATTTATTTTAAATGAAATTGACTTTGTTTGGAATAAGGTTCAACTCCCTCTTGGAGGTAGATAAAGGTTTGTTAGTTGTAGGGGCAAGGACCCATATCTGGTGTTAGGCCTGGGGCCTTGTCCAAGGAGCAATGTCTCCTCGAACAGGTCAGGCATGGGCCAAATCCAGGTCTCGCGAGCTGAGGCGAGCTTCTAAAAGACCTCGGCGGCAGGTATGTGCACCTCTAGCACAACAACAAGCAGAGATTAGGAGGTACCTAAGGAAAGGCTACTACATTCACATTTAATGCGCCGCAGCTACCTTTTTGGCCACATTTATGTGGAGAAGACCCCTGAATAGTGCTACCTTGGCTACCACAACCCACTGAAAGCCAGGAGGGGTGTTTGATGGGACTACTCAAGTGGTGACTTGGATGGCCAACAAGTGGAGAGTCAAGATCACTAGGAAGGGGGCATATAATGTAAGAGGCTCCTAGAGAGAAAGGGGAGGAAAAAAGCAGAAAGTAAGATTTGTAATAGAGTTTCAAAGGCAATAGAAATAGAATCAACTTCCTTGGACTTTGTCGAGGACTTTTTTCTTCTTAAACATCTATAATCTTCTTTTCTTTGTTACCCTAACCTACAGATCCACTATTTAACTCGCTACAGCCCAGCTTTCCAACCCACTTCTCTACAAATTTATTGTTCGGGTTTCTTGGACTTGAGTCCATACACTTTATTAGGCCAAGAATTCGAACCCAAACCCCCACATTAGTAATTGTGTTTGGGTTGGTAGAAAAAGAAATTTATTGTCTTAGGAACTTGCAATCCCTCCTTCTTCTTCCACAAAAAGGGGAGGGAAGCAAAGAGGAAATAGAGAAAATTCCAACAATATTACAAAATGGTGCTTTGCTTTTGTTTTTTGTTTTTTGAAAGGAACAAAATGGTGCTTTGTTAATTTTGTTATTATGGCTTTTTTTTGCCTATCCACCTTCCATCAAGTGTAGTTTCAATTGTAAATATTTCACAAAACCCCCTCCACCCTTTTGTGATTTTATATATATATATATATATATATATATATATATATTTGACAGTGGCTAGACTTAAACTCTGAATGTTTCCATTAAAAACAACAAGAAATATCAATTGAATTATAAGGCTTTTAGACCCTCCCAGCGAATATAGTCACAAAGCTTGGCATATTATATGAAAGTTAAAATCATTCTTTTTGGTAAAAGAAAAATGGTCATGTTAATGGGTCTCTTTAAGACAATTGTTAATAAACCATATTAAAAAAATTTTTGACTTCACTTTTATTAGAAACTAGTATTTTGTCCGTACGATGCATGGCTTTATAAAAAAATTATATATAAATTTAAAAAAAATATTTTTTTTTGATAATATAATCAAATCTAATAACAAATAAAATAGTAAAAATATTTTTAAAAATTAAATTACATGGAAAATGTATATTACGTAAGTTTTCTTTTTTTTTTTTTTTTGCAAAAGAAATATATTTTAAAATATTTTAAAAAATTATGGCAAGTTTTAAATTTCTAAAAGCTCTTAGTAGTAAAATTGTAATTTAATTATATATATTTTAAAATATTCTATAAATATTGCTACAATTTAAAATGCATTAGACCTTTTGATTTAGTATAGTGTACGTTGCTGCAATTTAAAATGTATTAAACCTCTTTTTTTAGTGTAGTATATGATTGCTGCAATTTAAGATGCACTAGACCTTTTAAGATGCATTTGACCTTTTAATTTAGTGTAGTGTACGTTGCTGCAATTTAAAATGTATTAGACCTTTTTTTTTTTTTTTGTGTAGTATATAATTACTACAATTTAAGATGCATTAAACTTTTTTTTAGTGAAGTAATTAAAATTACACTACGTCTACGTTGCTGCAATTTAAGATACATTAGATTTTTTTTATGTAAATTTTTTTTTTAAATCTAAAAATCTAAAAAAAAAATTTTGCAATTCAGTGTCGTCACTTTGCGCAACCACGATGTCTAAGCTCAACTTTTATTATATAGTATGTGATATAAAAAATTTTCAAAAAAAGTTAATTACTTTATCATTTTTTTCATTTCATTTTTCCATAAAATATTTTTAAAAATAGTTTTTAAACTAATACCCTTTGAGCATCTTTTAACATTTATAAAAGAAATACCAAGATCTCATAAATTTAGCTATATCTCAATTCCAAAATTGCTTTTTTGTTTGCCTCTAAGGTTAGGCCAAAAAGAGAAGGATGAGAAAGACTTTTTGTTTTCTTATTGATGTAAGTTTGTTATTCATTTGGCTTTTTGTAATAGACTATACTAACAAGTGCCTTTAAGGTATTAGTTAACAATTCATTTTAGAAAAATTTTGACATCATTTTTATAAAAAATAAAAAAAATTGTCAAAACATTAATTATTATTTCCTTTTCTTAAAAAAAAAATTCTTTAAATAAATTGTTAAACAATACCTTAAAAATATTCGTTTGCATTTTCATTTGCAATAAAGTTTTAATGATGCATGTTTGGTAATGGAAGATGGAGCCCATTGTTTGTGATCCTTATAAGAGTTCCAAAACGAAGGCTGAAAATGTCGGTGTCATATACGAGCATTATGGACCACGAGAATCATACCCTCATTAACACGTCCTCTCAAGTCTCACCAATGCATGTCATTGTGAGAATATCACATTAATTCCAAAATTTTGTTAGATAAGTCACATCTATGTAAGGATAAGGGTGTTTCTTTAATTTTCTCTTCTCACACCTAACTGATAAGGGTGTGTAGTTTAGAAAAATCCAGAAAACCATTATCACAAAAACTACAACTTTTTTATATAATAATTTTATCAGGAGAAAAAAAAAATTGTTAGTCACTTAGTCAACTATATATTATTGATGTTGTTTAAGAAATTCAATTTTTTAAGGGAATAATATTTCATTCAATGGATTGTTTATGACAAAAGTTAACAAGCACTGTATGGTGCTGGATAAAGTTTGCCAATCTAGTTCCTACAATAATAAAAAATTAAGCAAATAGGAGAAAAAGCACCACATTGCTGGCAATAAAAATTGAGAAATATTACGTGCACAATATTTTTCATAATATTTTCACAACAAATCCTAGTTGGCAAGTTGTTTTTTTATGTTACTAGTGGATAAGAAAGTAATTTCAGTGTTGGATTTAAATTTAAAACCTGTAACAACGTGTCAACTAGGATTTGTTGTGAAAAATATTATGCACGTAGCAATTCTCATAAAATTTTGGATAAAATTGCCATCTTAAAGAAGACACGGCTTAGGGGCATTTTTCTTCTTTGGACAAAATTGTGCTCTTAACACATGTCCCACTATTTCACTTTTTATTTTCCATCAAATCTTATTTTACCAATATTTTACTATTTATTTTCTTTCATTTTACCAATATCAAACTCAATTTCTCTCCCTTTACCAATATCAAAGAGAAGAAGGGATGAAGAAATGCCAATGAAGGATTGAGGAATAATTAAACAAGGTACCACTATTGTATTTTATTTGATTCATAGTTAATTTTTAAAAATAGGTTAAAATTAATATGATGTTAATTTTTATTTTTGATACATGTATATTGTAACACTAATGGATGGAAATGTAGTTGCAAGTGACTGTCAATACTTTGCTCCAAAAGATTGCTTTGATTTAGATGAACCACTTCAGGATGGTATTATAATTTTATTTTATTTGTGATTTACATTTCATTTATCATATAATATTTTTAAATTGTAATTTTAATATAGCACCAAAATTAATATAATTTTAATTTTTTATTTCTAGTACATGTATTATAGCACCAATGGATGGGAATGTAGTTACAAGTGAGACTCACTACTTTACTCCAAAAAATTGTTTTGACTTAAATAAATCCCTTCAAGAAGATATCATAATTTTATTTTATTTGTAAATTTACATTTCATTTATCATAGAATATGATGTTTATATTTTAAACTCTTGTTTTAATAGAGCAGAGCACTAATGGATGACAATGTAGATGCAAGTGAGACTCATCAATTTGTTCCAATAAAATGTCTCAGGAAGGTATTATTATTTTCATTTTATTTTTAATATATAATTCATATATCATATAATATGATGTTGATTGTTTTTTTAATTTTTGTTTTAATATAGCACAACTTGATGATGATTTGATTGCAAGTGAGGTTCATGGAAGTGTTTCAAAGAATTGTGTTGAATTAAACGAGCTTCCAAATGATGGAAAAAATTATAATACTTATGGAGATGAAATAATTGATTGGAATGAATGTCCAATAGATGAAGTGGGAGTTATTGAAGAACATGAAGATATAAATTCAATAGAAAATGAGTTTGAGCCTTTTGTTGGTCAATGTTTTCCTAATGAAGAAGAAGTTTTCATTTTCTATAAAAAAATTATGCAAATCGATATGATTTTACAATTCAAAAAGGTCGTACTGAGAAAAAAAAAGGAGAAATAGTAAGATGCGATTTTTTTTTTTTTTTTTGTTATCGACAAGATAAACAACCACTAAAAATAGTTGATCCATCTAAGGAGCAACGAAACATGAAGTCTTTAAAATGTGGATGTAAAGCTCATCTAAGTATCATTTTGTGAAAGTCATTTGATATTTTTCCTTGAGAATGGCATGTCACTAAGTTTGTTGTAGACCACAATCATGATTTGTTCTCCCCTTTGGAGGTGCAATTTCTTCTAGCCAATCGAGTTATCACTCTAGATGATGAAAAATGCATTTTCATATTGAAAGAAGCTGGACTTTCAATTAGAGAGGTAATGCGTGATATGAAACTTGAGAGGCATTTGAAACATGGACAACTTCCATTTTTTCAAAGGGATATTCGTAATCTTTATGTGAAATGAGGAGGAATAATGCAAAGAATGATGCCATGAATCTCCTACAATTTTGCAAAGTTGCTAAAGAAGAGAACTCTAGATTCCAATATGCATTTACAACTAATGAAGAAAATAGATTGGAGCATATTTTTGGATCACCTACTCATTGTTTTGATTGGTACAAAAAATATGGAGATGTTTTTTTACTACTTATAAGATGAATGCATATGATATGCATTTTGGTATTTTTGTTGGTGTCAATAATCATGGAAAGACAATTCTCTTTGGTTGTGCACTTCTTCGAAATGAAACAAAAAGTGTCTTTTGGTGGTTAATGAAGGTACATTCTTTGTCTTATAAATTAGTACAATTATTTTTTAAATTTTATTTGATTAATTAGTAGAATAATAATGTACATTCTTTCAAATATTTTCATGCTTTAATAAATCTATATTTGATTAGCAGACTTTTGCATGCTTAATGAAGAATCAACCCAAGGCAATTTTAACGGACCAAGATCCATGAATTACAGAGACAATATCAAAAGCATTTTCGGCTACGAAGCATGCCTTTTGTATATGGCATATTACCGCTAAATTTAGCGGTTGGTTTACATCGATTCTTCGTAATCAATATTCAAATTGGTGCATGGACTTCCATAAGTTATATGAGTTAAAGACGTGAAGAGTTTGACAATCAATGACTTCAAGTTATGACAAAATATGACATGCTCTCTAACAAACATGCAATTGGTTTATATCAAATCAAGCACTTTCGGGTACCACGTTACCTTCGTCGGCATTTTTTTGGGAATGACAACAACCGGAAGATCGGAAAATTTAAATGCATTTATTAAACGGTTTGTTAGTTTTCACACAAACTTGATCCAACTCATCAAACAAGTAGGTCATTATTTATCATTGATTTCTTTTGTTGTGTATATATATATATATATATATATATATTTTATTTGTTAATATTTGTAGTCTTCATGTGTCTTACAAAATTTTTAATTTATTTTACTATTTGGAAATTTAGGTTGATCTTGCCATTGAAGATATTGAGCAAATACAATCACATGATATAATGTTGGACATTTGGAGACATATAGAAGTTCTTCTTTAATATCAATGTCACCATTAGAAGACCAAACACATAGTGTTTTGACGCCTTATATATGCTTTCAAGATTTTTCAAGAGGAGTTTGGGAGAGCAACACAATATTTGGTGCTTCAAGAAAATGGTATTGAATTTGTGTTACAATAGTATAAAGATGAGTTTCTAAAAAAAAAAAATTATAAAGATGAAACTAGTCAAAGGTACAAAGCATTATGGGATGGTAAGATGACATATTGTAGTTGCAAAGAATTTTGAATTTTGGGGTATAATTTGTCATCACGTACTTAGTGTATTCCTTCATAAAGATTGTTACCAAATTCCATCCTTGTATTTACCACCACGTTGGTGTCGTTAAGCATCATTAAGTGAAAAAGAATTGCAAGTGGTGGATAATGAAAATTTAGCGGACAAGGAAAAGTGGTTGATGCTAATGTTAATGATATGATTGATTGAGATTGCTTCATTAATTGTCCTCCGCTCTCAAAGACAATTATACGCATGTATGGGAGGAAGACCAAAAAGAAGACGGCCCAACCTGTGGCCTTATGGATGGAGTCTATTAGTTATTGGGCTTGAGATTATAAGTAAGCCCAAACATTTAATAATTAGGGTTTCTTTATGCACTTTATTGTTAGCTATTTAAGCACCTTTTCTGGTTATTGTAAGACAGTTTTTGAGATTATAAAATTATTGAGTTTTCTTTTACGCTTGGTGCTGACTCCAAGCAACCCTTAGGTGCTGACTCCTAGGGTTTTATCTTCTGTTCTATTGTTTTTGGTGGTTGTCCTATGTCAGTTTTGGTATCAAAGCAAACTTCCAATCCATTCAACACAACCGTAGGCAACCATTTGAAAGCAAAACCAGCAATCTAACCAAATATGTTAGTTCTTTTCAAATACTTACCCCACGAGATTTGCAAACCACAGCAACCCAATTTCGTACCTCACGACATCTGCAAGCCAGCCCCTACAACCCGTATTCCCCAAGCCCTGCATGAGTTCTTCACTACCAAGCCAACAGAGAAGCCAGCGACGCCTCCCAAGCCAGTGAACACCATCCGTGCTCGCCTCTGACCACAAAACCCACACCCGCAAACCCAAAAAAAAAAAAAAAAAAGACCCACGCCGACCCATCGGCAACATCTACCCATCATCGCTGAGATTGACCAGCCACCAGCCACCGGAACCCACAACTCAACACTTACTGCTGCAATACCCAACCGCCGAGACCCATTGTCGCCGGGATCGCCGACCAGACCTGAGACCCATTGCTAAACCATCGCCGTTGCCCAGACCCGAGACCCATTGCTGAACCACCGCCGATTGCCGACCGGTCCTCCATGTTCTGCGTCGCCGCATTTGTGCCTCCTTTGCACCGCCGCCGGCGTCGGTTCCTCACGCCGGTCACAGAGACAGCCCTCTAACTTCTTTTGAGTTTTCTGTATTTTGAGTTTCTTAGTATCGTGCCTGGCTTTTGTATTCTGCTATTTTTATTTATAAAAAAAAAAGAAAAAAAGAAAAGAAAAGCAAGAGAAAAGATTATTGTTACTATGACGGCCCATTATATGTATTGGGCCTTAAATTGTTTTTCACAGGTTTATTTGTCTAAGTCAGATCCATTTACTTGAGGAACCAAGCTTGTCACTGTCTGGTATAATAAGTTGGCCACTGACTAGGGTACAGCTCTTACACTTTTTGGTGGGTTCAATTTCGCCTCATTGAAAAATATTATCTTTATATTTTTTATGTGCATATCCCACCATGCCCCACTAGCCTACCCATTTTGTGCTCCAATTAGCTATTTTATTAATTGTGCTTTCTTTTTGTACCCATTCTAAAATTCCCAAAAAAAAAAAAAAAAACCAATTTCTTTGAAATATCTGATTCTCATTATTAATTGTGGAGATTATTGGAATTTGACTTTTATTTGGGCTATCTCTCAATATTGTGAACACTCTCACTACTTGATTGCAATTTATTCATTTGATTCATTGATCTAGTCTCTACATGCTCTCTTGTTTGACCTTAATTTTACATTGAGAATTGGTTACTTGAATTTTTTTTTTTTGTTCTCAATTGCATTCATATATATAGTGTTGCATGCATCTACGTAATGGTCGCATCATGTCAAACCATGAACATCAATCCACTTCTGAGCCTAGGCCCTCTTTAGAGCAAACCATAGAAGACTTAACAAAGAGTGTTTGTAATTTACTGGATAGGGTGGAGCAAATTGAAACATCTCAAAGAGAGACTACTAACCATGAAGGAGATAACATGCTTAGGCAAAATAACCATGGTTACTTTAATAGGGCTCCAAACTTTGAACATGACCACTATATTCACAATGGCCCTAGGGATTATGATGATAGGATGTTCAAGGAAAAGATAGAAGCACGCACCTTTGATTGGTTGCGTCAAATGGAGAAATTCTTTGACTATTACCATTGGGCTGAGAATAAGAAAGTGAGGTATGTCAGGATGAAGTTAATTGGAAGAGCTGACTTTTTTTGGGAGGACCTTGAGGAAACCCTTAGACGACGACGTGAGCCCCCCATTACTGAGTGGCTTGAGATGAAGGATGCACTCTCGAGGAATTATCTTTCTCCAACTTATAGGAGCTCCCTCCTCGAGGAATGGGATCGCCTAAAGCAAGGCACTGCTCCTGTGGCTAAATATATAGAGAAGTTCAAGGAGTTCAAGAGGCGAATTCGAATAGCCAAGGAAGAGGTTGTCACACTCAATAGGTTCAAGAAAGGTTTAAATGCTAACCTACTAGGTGAGATTATCACTCGAGGAGTCACTAACTTAGTAGAAGCATATGACCTTGCTAGGAATTGTGAGTTAGCCTCCAAATCTATCTTCTGGCGACGTTTGGAGCTCCGGAGTATTCCTCCCAACCCTCAACCCCTTGGTAGCAAATCTAGACTTGCCTTACCCCCTAAGGTCAACCCCAATAGTATTCTAACAGACAAAGAGGACAAAGGGAAAGGGGTGGTCAATGAGCCTTCAAGGTTAGGCTCTCGACTCCAATGCTTCAAATGCAACGAGATTGGACACATCGCAGCTAGATGTCCCTCTAGAACCCTTGTCATTCAAGAGGACGATGAAAAGGTAGGAGATGTTGAGGAGCTGGTGTATGATCCAAATGTTGAAGAAACCCAGGATGTTAAGGCAGAATGGGAAGATGATCCTAGGTATCTCGCATGCATTAGAGCCATCTCTCCCCAGATTGATGACTTGAAGGACTTTGGTGTCCCTAGAGTGAATGTTGTAAGGTGTGCTTCGGCAAAGCAAAGGGACACTGATGATTGGCGAAGGAGTGCCATCTTCCAAACTTATACTAAGTGTGGAGACAAAACTTGCAAGGTTATTATAGATAGTTGGAGTTGCATTAATGTGGTGTCCTCTAATGTTGTTTCCCGCCTAGGTTTGAAATTGACCCCATACCCTAACCCATATAAAGTTTCTTGGGTGGATACTTCCTCCATAGCCATAAAAGAAAGGTGTGTTGTCCCACTTCAATTCCTCACCTACAAAGCTAAAATATGGTGTGACGTAATTCCCATGGATGTAGGGCATATTATCTTAGGTAGACCTTAGTTTTATGATTTGGATGTCACCTTTCATGGGCGATCCAATTCTTGCTCATTTATGTTTGAGGGTAAGAAGATTGTGCTCAATCCCTTGAAACCCAAGCCAATTGACATGAGCAAGAAGACAGAAGCACCAAAGGCGAAAGGCCTAAACATCATAAGCCCAAAGGCATTTGAAAGGATAGCAGTTCAAGAATCTATTTTGTTTGTCTTATTTGCCAGGGAGTTTCATAGAGAGACTCGTGAGGAACAACCTGAAGAAGTGAAGTTAGTGCTCCAGGAATTTAAGGATGTTTTCCCTGAGAAACTTCCCGATCATTTACCGCCCATGCGTGACATACAACACGCCATAGATTTTGTGCTCGGAGCGACCCTACCTAACTTGCCTCACTATAGGATGAGCCCTGCAGAGCATGCCGAGTTGCAAAGGCAAGTAGAAGAACTACTTAGGAAGGGTTTTGTTCGTGAAAGCATGAGTCCTTGTGTAGTCCCTACACTCTTAACCCCAAAGAAAGATGGGACTTGGAGGATGTGTGTTGATAGTCGTGCCATCAACAAGATCACTGTAAAATATCGTTTTCCTATCCCTCGATTGGATGACATGTTAGATATGATGGCTGGAGCTACAATCTTCTCCAAGATAGACTTGAAAAGCGGTTATCATCAAATTAGGGTTCGTTCTGGTGATGAGTGGAAGACTGCCTTCAAGACAAAGGATGGTTTATATGAATGGATGGTCATGCCTTTTGGATTGTCCAATGCTTCTAGTACCTTTATGAGAGTGATGACTCAAGTGCTCAAGCCCTTTATGGGGAAGTTCTTGGTTGTGTACTTTGATGACATCCTCATCTATGGTAAATCTAGGGAGCAACACTTAGACCACCTAACTCAAGTTTGTACCACCCTTAGGAAGGAGAGTTTATATGGCAATCTCAAGAAGTGCTCTTTCTTCACCAATAAGGTCATCTTTCTAGGTTTCATAGTATCTTCTAAGGGAGTTTCTGCCGACCCCCAAAAAGTTCAAGCGATTGTGGATTGGCCTGAGCCCAAAAATATCCATGAAATTCGAAGCTTTCATGGGCTCTCTTCCTTTTATCGCCGATTCATCAAGGGGTTTAGTACCATTATGTCCCCTATCACTGACTGCATGAAACAAGGGGAGTTTATTTGGTCTAAAGCTGCTACTAGGGCTTTCAATGAAGTAAAGCGAAAGATGACTGAGGCGCCTGTCATGCGTCTCCCTGATTTTACCAAGCCTTTTGAAGTAGAATGTGATGCCTCAGGTATAAGTATAGGGGGAGTACTTAGTCAAGAGCGCCACCCAATTGCTTAATTTAGTGAGAAATTGAATGATGCCAAGCAAAAGTACTCCACATATGACAAGAGTTTTATGCCATTATTCGAGCTCTTTGGCATTGGCGCCATTACCTGTTGTCTAGAAAATTCATTATCTACTCTGATCATGAAGCTTTGCGCTATCTCCATTCCCAAAAGAAGTTGAATTTTAGGCATGGTAGTTAGGTTGAATTTCTGCAACGCTACTACTTTGTGGTGAAACATAGGGCGGGAGTTGAAAATAAGGCGACTGATGCACTAAGTCGAAGGGTGTCTTTGCTATCAGTCATGAGTGTTAAGGTTACTGGGTTTGAACGACTTAGGATGACTATGAGTCATGTTCAGATTTTGGGGAACTTTACAGTAACCTAAGTAATGCCTCACAGCCTGTCTTGGATGATTATATCCTTCGAGATGGTTACTTGTTCAAGGCCAACAAGTTATGTATCCCTCGGTCTTTAGTGAGAGATTTCCTAGTTTAGGAGGTACATGCAGGAGGCCTTGCAGGTCATTTCGGTCGGGATAAAACAATTGAGCAGGTGGAACATCAATTCTATTGGCCTGGTCTTAAAAGGGGCGTTGCCAAGATAGTTGGTCAGTGTCGTACCTGTCAACTAACCAAGCATCGCAAGCAAAACACTGGCCTGTACACGCCTCTACTTGTGCCAGATCGCCCGGGGCAAGATGTGAGTATGAACTTTGTACTAGGTTTGCCCCGCACCTTTAGGAAGCATGACTCTATCCTAGTAGTCGTTGACCGTTTCTCTAAGATGGCTCATTTCCTACCATGTTCTAAGACCTCTGATGCTTCTAAGATTGCAAAGCTCTACTTTGATGAGATTGTCAAGCTTTATGGTTTCCCCAAAACCATAGTGTCTGATAGGGATGTTTGCTTTATGAGTTATTTTTGAAAAACCTTGTGGCATTTAGTGGGCACCAAATTGAAATTTTCCACGACATTTCATCCTCAAACTGATGGTCAAACTGAGGTAGTTAATCGTAGTCTAGGCAACCTCCTTCGGTGTCTAGTGGGTGACGCCAATCGGAACTGGGTTTCAATTCTACCTATAGCTCAACTTGCATATAATAGCTCTGTCAATAGGTCTACAGGTGCTAGTCCTTTTGAGGTTGTGCATGGATATACGCCTAGGAAGCCCTTAGATCTTTTGCCCATGTCCCCACATGTTAGGATTTCTGAGTCTGCTGAGGCATTTACACGACATATTCATGATTTGCATAATGAGATTCGCAAAAAAATTCAAGCAAGTAACTCTCAATATAAAATTCATGTTGACACTTATCGGCGTCATGCAGAGTTTCAGGTAGGGGATTATGTCATGATCCGGATTCGACCTGAACGGTTTCCCTCTAGGACCGTTAAGAAATTGCAGGCTCGTAGTGCCGGTCCGTTCAAGGTATTGAAACGAATAGGCCCAAATGCATATGTCATTGACCTTCCTCATGATTATGGTATTAGCTCCTCCTTTAATATTGAGGATTTAGTTGCTTATAAAAGTCCCACAGCTATTCCTGATACCCCTTTTGATGAGCCTGTGTTTGATCCTATTGATGCCCCTATTCCTACCCCTTTACCTTTAAATCTGTCTTATGCACATAAAGAATTTATTGATGCTATTTTAGATGAGCAGATTGTTTCTACCAGGGATGGAGGAGTTCACCGTTTCCTAGTTCGGTGGCGAGGGTGACCAGATTCTGATTGCACATGGGTTACTCGAGATGAGCTACAGCAACTGGATCCTGACTTGCTGGAGTACTATCAAAGCTCTTCAGATTTCCACTCGACGGGGTCGAGTTCTTCTCACCCAGGGAGAGTTGGTGTGGACACAAGGAATAGGGCCCCAATTATACGCATGTATAGGAGGAAGACCAAAAAGAAGATGGCCCAACCTGTGGCCTTATGGATGGAGCCTATTAGTTATTGGGCTTGAGACTATAAGCAAGCTCAAACATTTAATAATTAGGGTTTCTTTATACACTTTATTGTTAGCTATTTAAGCACCTTTTCTGGTTATTGTAAGACAGATTTTGAGATTATAAAATTATTGAGTTTTCTTTTACGCTTGGTGCTGACTCCAAGCAACCCTTAGGTGCTGATTCCTAGGGTTTTATCTTCTGTTCTATTGTTTTTGGTGGTTGTCCTACGTCACAAAAGGTTGAAGCAAAAACAAATGAAGGGTGGAAGAGAATTAGGAAAGAAAAAGAAGTCTTGTTGCCTTTGCAAGCATGTTGGCCATAACATTTCAACATGTCCAAAGAAAGATAATTGTACTTCCTCAAATGGTGCGATAAAGAAAAAATTTACTTCAAATGAAATGGGATTGAATCCAATATTTTCTTTGAAATGTTAGGCATAAACTCTTGAGCTTGTAAAAGAAAAAAACTATGACAATATTCTGGTTGTTAATTTTGACAATATTATGTTATTGGACTAAATTTTGACAATATTATGCTAGTGAATATTCACATTATCATTTTCAATCTTATGTCATTGCTCTAAAACGCTTCTTCCTACTTCTTCTTAATGAATTTACCTAAATTTTTATTAAGGATTCAATAAATACTAAATCAAATTAAATATTCTTGAAGAAATTTAAATCATACTTAAATTGCCCATTTATAAGGGATTCAAACCTACACTCTGATCCACGCTGGTATTATATTGTTAGTCTCTAATATTTATCTACCAGTGCTTTAGTTTCTAAAGTATCTTATTGGTCTTTAAAGTATCAACTTTGACAACTTATTAGTAGTTGTTATTGTTTTAACTTTTTTTTTTTTTTTTGGGTGTACCCCTAGCATAAACAATTCATTCAAAATTAATATTTTTCTTCAGTCCCTAATATCTCATGCCTCACTTCCATTGCCTTGTATAGAGGTGTGAATGGGTTAGGTTGAGCAGTATTTTCAATTTGACCCACCATAGTTAAGTCGAAAAAGGATCTAGCCCAACTTAGCCCACCTAGATCGGGTTGGAATTTAAAAAAATAATAATAATTGAGCATTCAAACAACACCAATACAAATAAGAGAAAATTTATAACCTATTAAACCTAAGCATACCACCAAACTAACACAAACTATTTTATTAGTACTTCAAAGTTAGTAGGATATCATATAACTCTATCCTAACTCAGTTGATAAACAAAAGAATAAATAATAAAATTATATAATATATATTTTTAATATAGGTGGATCGGGTTAGGTGAATTTGCTGACACCAACCTCTTAAAACCGACCCAACCTGATAGGTTAGGTTGAACTGGATTGATTTTGGCGTATCCACGAGTTGGTTGCATACCCCTAGCCTCATATAGTAGAATAAATAAAGGGTAAAGAGTTGAAGAAGGAAATTTAAGACTCAGCTTCCTCTAATGCACTTGTGAATTTATATTCTCTTATTCATCCTTATTTGTTTAGCTACAAATTTTCTTCTTCTTTTTTCATCTTTTAATTTCTTATTGGATCTTCCTATCTTTTTTTCATTAGTTTTTCTTTTTCGTTAATGGTAGATCAAAAAATATTAATGTCACTAGTAGATCTAGATGAAAACTAATAACAAGTTATTGCGTAAACTTTATTATGAAATTGTTATGAAAATATTGTATAAATAATACTATTCTTTTTTTCTAAAGAAAAATAGCACTAATTAAAAATGTGTAGAGATACAATAAAATATGGCAATATTTTCACAATATTTTTTGTTTTTAGTTGTAGTAATCCTAGTATAATATTTTATTATTTTATTTTATTTTATTTTGATATATGAAAGATTTGATACTTTGACTGTTATGAAAATTTTGTGATAATTTATTGTGTTGTAACACAATTTGTAATTTTTATTTTGTAAAATTTCTTACATGATGTATACATATCCCACCTTTTACTTTTATTTAATTTTTTTACCTCTTCTTTTTTCTCTTCTTTTTTTCTCAGCCACACGTTTCTTTCACCCTTACCCTTGTCTTCTTTCACCTTTATCTTCTCCCATCAACCTTTATCTCTTTCCTGCTTCTCCTTTCTCATCTTTTAAAATTTTTATGTTCTCCAGTATGAAACTCTTGGCTCAACTTCTCTGTCTTTTATATTTTTTTTTCATAGCTTTCTTTTCCAACTCAGTTCGTCTCCTCCTTGACTTTCCCACCATCAACCCAGTTCGTCTCCCTCATTTTCGGTATTTAAAACCTTGATTTGAAGCCCCTCCCTTCAACGTGGTGCCGCCACTGATTTTGGCAGCATCTCAGGCATTTCTCATATGTTTTTATGGTTTTTTTTATTATTTTAGGATGTACTGATGTTGATTGTTTTCCTGTGAGATGGTTTTTTTTTGGATGTATTGAAGTTAATTGTTTCTTGTGAGATGGGTTCTTTTTTTGGGATGTACTGATGTTGATTGTTTCCTATGAGAGGATTGTGATTTTAGTTTTTGATGAGTATAAAATAGAAGCATGGTTATCCGCCTATAAAAAATGCAATTCGGGCCGACCCTTCAGCTTTATGCCATCACTAGGAGCCAGTGAAGGTCTATAGCCCAAAGCTGACGGGAAGCTGACGACCCAAAGCTGACGAAAGAAGGCTGAAGACACAAAGCTGACGGGATCAACAAGACTTGCACTACCTGCTTGTGCCCAAGAAGATTCCTGGTTCCGGTCAGGTAAGAGGCTCCGTAAGGGACACGCAACGGAGAGTGGTTCCGGTCAGAGGAGAGGTCCCGTAAAGAACACGCAATGAAGAGTGGTTCCGGTAGGGGATTACTTTCTTGGACACATTTTACACTGCTATAAATACCCCCAAGTCCTCAAGAATGAAGGTACGCGCGTCATTACTTTTTCCAACTCTGGCATTCTAGGGTTATAAGCATCCATTAACTTAACATTCAGAGGATCTTTGACATGATCTAACATTCAGAGGATCTAACTGACGATTTTTGACATGATCATTTTTTTTTTCTTTCCTGTGAGAGATGCTTGAATTTTCAAAAATTTTGCTTTTGTTTTGTTTTCTTTTTAGTATATACGTAGAAATATGACTAAAGGCTTAAGTTGTTGAGAGATGTGAAAAAAGTGTATTTTGGTATCTTTATTAATTTTTATTTCTTCCTATAAAGTTGACCCAACACCTGATAAATTGACTGCACAAAATGCGTAAGACTATTATAGAAGTTGGGTATTAACATGCACCGAAACACAACCCATTGTTTATTAGTAAAAAAGGAACAAGTTCCCTATCAAAAAAGAAAAAAAAAAAAAGGAACAAGTTTTTAAAACCACTATCATTAATTTTTAAATCGCCAAAGAGCTTGGGCTTGAAAACTTGATTGTTGAGATTGACGCCTTAAGTATTGTGAAGCTAATGAACAATAATAAGACAAATCTTTTAGTGGAATCTTTACTATCTGATTGCAGGAAACTACTAGATGCCATTCTCAACAAGAGAGTTGTGCACACATTCCATGAGGCTAATCAGTGCGCAGACATGCTAGCAAGATTTGGGGGGAGCTCCATTTCTAATTTTGTTGTTTTTATGTGTCCATCACCTGTGGTGGCTGGCTTCCTTCTTGCTAATAAGGAGGCTTCTTTTTGTAACAGACTTGTTCCTGCTTAGTTTTAATGTCATGATCTTGTTTTACCAAAAAAAAAAAAAAAAAAAAACTAGTGGAAGAAAGGTATTTATGTTTTGAAAAAAATAAGTAATATATTCAGAACATTTTTATAATATTGTTATAACAAATCTTATGTGGTAGGTTATCATTGGCAGGGGTGGACCCACTTAGAAGGGTGGAAGCTACGACCCTCCAAACCTTTCTAATTTTATAAAATTGCCCATAAATTTTTCTATATTTTTCAAAAAATATAAAATTGGCCTCCCCAAACTTCTTAAATATTAGATTTTTACCCCTAAATTTACCTAAAATTTTCAAAAGAAATATGATTAGTCTCCCAATCACTTCATATTTCTTCTATGACACTATCAAATTGGTTCAATTTTATATTTATTATAATTTTGGCCTCCCACTTATAAAATTCTAGTTCCGTTCTTAGTTATTGGTTCTAATTTGAACCTTTCACTAAAAAAAAAAAAAATTGTCTACTAGTAACAACTTATCACTTAAACTTTGTTGTGAAAATATTGTGAGCATAACATTTCTCAAATATTTATGAAAAAAATTTATCTCTAACACAATTTGGAGAAAACTTCCCCCAACTTATTATGTGGCGATTGAAGAGACTATTCACGTATACTTTTAGTCGCATATATTTTTAAATAATATATGTAGATAGTTTTATAAATAGACACTTATTCAAAACTTGTATTTTATTTATTGATTTTTTTAAAAAGACTTAAAGGGCCAACAATTTAGGACAGGAGTAATAAAATGTTAGTCACTTATTCAAAGACTCTATGTTACCACCTTTTTTTGGAAGATTATATCACCACCTAACTAACAATTTAATTAAAATTCTAATTTACAAAAATAATATTCATTAGAAAGCAACTATTACCACCATTGCCCAATTGGGCTAGTTGGGGAGTACGGGAGAGTGGATTCAAGCTGTTGGAATTGCAATATGTAAGTATTTCTAACCATTTCAACTGAAAAATGTAATAAAAAAAAAAAAAAAAAAAAGTAATTGTTATCTTTCAAATTTGCTCACGACACTTAAAAAAAAAAAAAAAAAACCCCTCCAATTTACTGCACTAATTTGGTTGAATGCGCCTTTCTTTAAGCAAAGGAAATTATTCATATTTTGGTCTCTCTAGAATTTTTTGTTCATGATCATTTCTCTCTCTAATTTAAGCTTAAATGAAAGAATGTGGGATTGTTTTAGGTTTCCAAAAGGGTCTTTATGTATGTGCATGTTAACTTGAGATTTGATTGATCAGCAATAGGTGTCAATATGAAATTCTGATAGAATTTTTATGAGATTTTGGGAGGTGACAGTTGGTGGCTGAAGGGTGAGTCATGGCAGTGATGGACTGATGGTTGGTTCACCATCTGAAGAAGTTTTTCGTTCTAGGTGTAGGTATTCCTGAAGTATTGTGTCATCCCTGCTTTGCTCATTTTACAATGGACATCTGGAAAGAAATGTGATCATTCCATATCTTGAGAAAGCTAGTGAAGCTGCTGCTAAAGATATATCTAGAAGACATATTTCTAGTGATGCTTCTGCATAGGAAAGTAGTGGGGATGGATATATACTTCTTAGATTTATGTGTGACTTCCTTCTCATTTCAACCTCAAAGAAGCTGGCTGCTAGCTTCTTTTCCAGGTTGCGAAGAGGATTTCGCGCTTACAACTGCTACATGAATGATAACAAATTTTCTCTCTCAATTTTGATATTGAAGACTTACCAAGGATTCCATCAAGTAGGAGTGGATTGCTTATCAATTGTTCCACTTCAGAAGTTCAGGCAGACTACTCAAAAGTTAATTTTCGTATATAATTTTACTTACTTCTTGTCATTCTACTTGCTAGATGTATCTTATAATCTTCTGTTTTGGATTTTAGCTTCAGATGTCAAGATTAGGACAATCATTTGAACCTTTGAAATCATTCCATATCATTGTCATGCTACTCATTAAGCGTACATTTTATACTGTCAAAGCATTCTTATTTGGCTTTATATCTCTTTCTTCCAAACAATTATGCTTGAGAGTTTCCTTTTGCTTGTTTTCTTTTTGTTTATCATTACTGGACCTAATTCTTATTGAATTTCCAGCCTCAAATTATCAATATCACATCCTTAGCGACTTCTTCAATATGTTGTGAGTTAAAATGTTTAAATTGCAAGCAGTAGTCAAGCAGTGTCCAGTCCTCTTTGAAGTACTTTTGAGATTTTTGTTAAATAGGATTCGTTTAAGATAAGTCTCCGGTTGGGCTCTTAGAATGAAGCCAGGTCTAATTGTTTGACTCAGTTTTGGGCTCATTTAAAAAAAAAAAAAAATGATATTTCATTGTCTTGTTATTGAAGCTCTACATGTTGCAGTTAGATTTGCCTTTTGGTTTATCTAATGTAAACTTTGAATCTCAGTTTTATGAAATTTCAGTTTCTTCCCCCATTAACTTGTTCCCTATATTAAACAGGTATTAATAACCATAGTTCGACTCTACTGTCAGCTGGCAAGGTAAACCAGGTCACCATCTGAAGACAAAACTATGTGACTTTATGAGACCTAAATGCCATCCTATATTCTTCTGTTCAAATATTAATTCTGCAGATGTTGTCAGATTAAATATATATCATGCTTTTTTGGTATGTGCAATATAGTTTCATTGCTATGTTCGTGACTTAACATACATATGAAAACTTCGCATGGGATTCCATCTAAAAATTATTCAAAAATCTGTGAGGTATGGATGTAGTCATAACCACATTTGTTGCAACAGACACAGAAATATAAGGGAGATATTTTTATTTTTATTTTTATTTTTGAAAAATTCTGCTTATAAATCTATTCAACGATTTGTTAATTTGCATTCTACACCCAACAATTTGTTATTGGAAATTTTTAAAGTTATTTACTTATTTATGATATATTGTCGACTAAGTACCATATGTTAAATTGTCAATAACCTACTGATCTAAAATTTAGAAATTCTTCTAATCACTTAATCCCATCTTCAATCTGAATAGATGCATGTCTGAAACATGTTTCCATTTTTGTAGACTTAAGACTCATTGTTTTCTGTTTATACCTTCTTTTCACATAAAGATGGACTCTACACGATGATCCTCTACTTAAAAGTCATTTATGTGAGAGGGAGAGGATATAAATTGAACTTCTTCAAATCTTTCTTACCCAAAAAAGAAGCAAGAAAAAAAGAGATCCAATGTATCTTTTCCTATTATAGGAAATGAAGAAATGTCTTTGTTCTGTTCATGACAAATATTTCAAGCACCATTGAGAATTTGTGATCACAACTGTAAATGTTTTAACTCTTTGTATCTTTTTTTGAAAAGTAACTCTTTTCATCTTCATTGAGTACCTATCGTTATTTTTCTTATTATGTAATTTTCTTTGGTTGCTTTCAAGTTACAACAAGTGGGGTGGGGATTTATCCCTAAGTTTAGTTCTACGGAATAATTACACAATACTATTTAGTTACAAGGCTCTTGACTATTAGTCTATTATGTCATCTTTTTCTTTCTATGGTTAACGGTAGTAACATGAAAAAAAAAAAAAAAATTTAGTTTTATCACCATGTGCAAAAATTGTTCAATGGTGAATCAAAACTGGGTTAGAGTAGCTATGTATATACTTGTTGTGTCTATGAATAAAGGAATGGTTTTATTTAGGGTCCTCAACATTTAACATCGGTTTTTCTAGGTGCAGGTGCACATTTGCAATCAGTAATAGTCACATGGCTTTTCCACATCTTATTAATAATATTTTGTCAAAAAAAAAAAAAAAAAAAAAAACCTTTCCACTTTGTTTAACTAATCTTATTTTTGATTGCAGGTCTATCCTAACTAGAACACGGCAAGTGAATGTAAGACGCATCTGGCGAGAAGCAAATTTTTGTGCAGACAGATTGGCAAAGCAGGGAGGTTCTCAAAGGGATAGAGAGATCTTTCATGATACATGCCCTACATATTTGCTAACCTGTCTTTTTATGGACTCAATGGGATTCGACACAGCCTGTGCAAGTTGCCAATGAAGATGCTGTTTTGTAATTTACCTGTGTTTTGTGGTCTGCAATATACAAGTCTGTATGTAGTAGTATGGTTGTAAAGCTGTCATCCATTTCTGTTGTTTTAGCCAGTTGCTAACTTAATTGTGATGGTTTGCTCTGTATATAGGTGATGGTTAATCTGTATTTCCTTTTTGTGCAAAAAAGACTAAGCTAGGGGGAAAAAGAAGAATAAATGGAACATCGCATCTCCATATGTTATCCACCATAATTTGCAACTTAATAGAAACTCAATAAAATAGAATGAAACTTAAAAAACAATCAATCATTTGTTAAATAAAATAACAATCGCATTCAATAGAATTTCAAATCTGCCATAGGTCATGTAATGTTTTCAAATCTGCCAAGAAAAAGATTATCAAAAAGATGCAAAATGATTTTAATTGAAAAGCACATAATCAAAGCTGCCATAGGTCATATAAAAAAAAGTATAATATTCTTGTTCCTTTTAAGTTCCTCCTAGAGTTTTTAGGATAACTTACCATTTCATATTTGGAAAAAAAAAATCATTTTTTTGTTGTTGAATTTTTTTTTTTTGGCAAACAAAAAATGGGTAGAGGAGGCGATTAGTGTGACTTTCCTACTTAGGCGAAACCATAGTAGCACCTTACTTGCTCTTAAGCAAGACCCCATACTTCTGGTATGTGAAAAACTTATTTATTATCTTTAGATCGTTTGAAATGAAGATCAAATATAAGAAATACCAACAAATAGCTAGTTGTTGAGACTCCGACTCAATTCCTAAGACTTGCTAGCCTAGTATCTTACCGACTAGGCCATCCCAAATGTATTACATTGTACTTGTTACTATCCATTTTAGTAAGTAATTTATTTACACAGTTTTACACGTGTGAAGATTTAAACAGTGCCATAGCACAGACACACTACTCAACCTTCCGCAATTTTTTTTTTTGCATTAGAAATGATTATGTTTTAATTTCTTGGTAATTCGTGACTAAATAAGGAGCTAAACCCTTTCTCAAAGAAATTAAAAAATTAAGGTGCTAAATTTGCATTGAATTGGTGACCGCTAGAGTAATGTCACCTCAACTTTCTATTTCCACTAGAAGCAGCTAGGAAAACTCATTAGAGGTTTTGTGTCACCTCAAGCTTTCAATTTCTGCTTCAAACACGAAAACTAAATTAACATGGCTTGTTGCACATATATATGTAAAAGTGTGTGGTGTAATTTTCAGTTCAAAAAGTGGGGGAAAATGGGCATTTGTCTCTAATTTATAAACTATACAATAAAATGCATATGTTTTGAAACTTGTAGGGGTCAAAGGCCCAATTTTAGATATTGGGCTGTGGACCTATCCGAGGAGGCACATATGTTCGAGGACATTGCGTTACGAGGAAGATACTTGGCCACAATCCTCACAAGAGTTTGGCCAGTATGTGAACAAAGAGGAGTTGTCTAAGGAGGACTATCTCTTCGGATACTTAGAGAGAAAGTCAGGATATACACTCTGACATTCATTTCGATATTTTTGGGGATTCTTCTGGTACATGAGCACCCAGTAAGCATATAGGACAGGTAGAAGCAACAATATATTATTGACCGCATTAATGACCCTGCAGCTAACCCTCTGACCGCATTAATGAGGAAATGATGTCTGAACAATGACTCAACCTTTACAGCTGCTGTGTAAAGACTTTAAGGGGGAAGGTTGATGGGACAAGTATCAAGAAAAAGATCATCTGACTGGCACATGAGAGAAAAGAGAGTATAAAGAGAACGGGAGACAAGGAAAGAAAGGAGGAAAAAATCTGGAGAGAGAGAGAGAAAGAGAAACACAAGTTTGTAAACATTCAAGTATCCATAATATAATTCTACTCGGACTAATCCGAAGATGGTTTTACATAATATCTTCACCCTGTTTCTGTTGATTTGGTTATTGAATACATCTGGACTCCGTTTGATCTCATCTAAAGCCCAATTGCTCTAACTCACTCTCTACAAATTCATTGCAAAGACTTTTTGAGCCTGAGTCCATCCCATTTGTGGGCCTCACCTCCCAATTTGTGCCTTTACAAAACTATTTGGCAAAATGTTCATATTTTTAAAATCTTCCTTAGGTCATGTAATGTTTTCAAATCTGCCGAAAAAAAGATCATCAAAAAGATGCAAAATGGTTTTAAGTGAAAAGCACATAATCAAAGCTGTCATAGGTCATATAATTTGACTCACTACTTAAACTCATTACTTTATGAAGAAGAATCAAAGAATTTCAAATCAACATCACCCAACTCAGAAAATTTTTCAGTTAAGATACTATCACTAAGATCAATCTCCTCTTATTTGTTGCTGCGATCCATGTCCACCAAAACATGAATTGTGTCGTTAGTTAAGATACTATCACTAAGATGCAATAATTACTTAAGTGTTAATTGAACAAAATTAGTATAATGGTATTTAACAAAATATTGCATTTACAAGTTAAAATTTGTTGCAATAGTAGCGTAACTTATTGCATCAACAATAATTAGTTGTAATAACTAATAATTTTCGGTTGCAATATAAGTTTTAATACCTTACTACATTAGAAAAATCAGTTACAAGTGAAGAAATTGTTGCAATAACTTGATACCAATAGTTTTGTATTCTATTGCAATGAAAATTTCAAAATGATAGTTCATTGCAATAACTTGATATAAATTATTTTATAATATATTGCAAGGACAAACATAAAGATATCAATATCATTATAATAACCTAATATCAAATATTTTACAATCTATTACAATGACACATATGAAATAATTATCTATTTCAACAAATATATCATTGAAATAATTTAATCTGAATTATTATTTTTTAATTATTTGCAATCTTACAAAATGATAACTTATTGCAATGAATTTATCATTGCAATAACTTGATATAAATTATTTTAAAATTTTTCCTAAAACAAATTTCAATCTATTGCAATTACAAATATGAAATTATTATATATTTTAAAGAAGATATCATTGCAACTGAATTATTTTTTTCAATTATTTGCAATCTATTGTAATAAGATTCGTGAAGATATTTGAAGCAATAAATTTTTTTTATTGCATAACATATATATTATTGCATTAAAGTTGTCATTTTATTGTAACGAAATTTTTTATTATACAAGCCTATTACCTCAATTTTATTGCAACACCTCTCATCAACTATTTCAATGATTTTGATGTTATTTTAATAATAATTTCATTGTAATAAACTTTTTTTTCTTGGTTGAAAAGAGAGATTTGCTCATTTTTTGTGTTTGTCAGTCATGCCAATTCAGTGAACTAAGAGCTTTCCTCTGATTGCTCATAATCGAAAGATAAGCTATTGCCACCATTGTCACAGTAACAAAGATATCTCATCTGCCCTCAGTGACCACAACAATGACATACACAGTACGTTCACTTTCAACTGTCAGGTGTGTGGAAGTGCTTACAAGAGCTAGCCAGTGTCTTGAACACATGGAGGCCTAACACACCAAGACCTTCGAGATTGACTGACTTTGCACCTCATGTGGAACTTTCAACCACAACAACATCTGCATAATTTAAGGTTCAATTGTTCCGGGAGCTGCCCACTGGTATATTATTTTAGGAGTACCATATATACCTACAGAGATGTCAATCTGCAAAAGGAAAAAAAGAAAAAGAATAAAAGAACACATAAATAAAAATTCTAAAATAGAATTTAGACATTGTTAGTTCATTACAATTCTAATAGAATGTAGACATTGTTAGTTGAGTGTCCATCTTACGACTCATTGACATAGCATTCACAGCGATGATAATGGGATTGATCATTGATCCGTGATAGGGTGCAGACCGTTTGGAGTGGTGCCGTCGGCCACTGCCAAGCTGACGGCATGCTGGACGACGACACTTCTCTTTTTCCCCCCAGGGCCGTCATCCTAGCTCCTCCTGATGCCGTCACTACTCGCTAACGGGCTGATCGGACGGGGGGAGGCTGACGGGACCAACACGGACCTTGCCGTGCACACCTCTACAGGAAGAAGAATCTTGTCGCACACGCTACCACTATGACAGGTGTCTGGCACCGTACGATGACCCTCAACACAATGGCTTGACTAACACGCTCGCCCAAGAGATTCCTTGCGCCCCACGCAATAAGGGATGGCTCCGGTAAGGAAAGGATTCCGTAAAAAACACGCATTAGGGTACAGTTCCGATCAGAAGTTATCTCCTCGGACACGCCAAAGGCCCTATCTCTACACCACTATAAATACCATCAATCTCTACGAAAAAGGTACGCATGTTTCTACCCCGACTCTAGCACTCTGGAGTTGTGAGCAATACTAACTTAACCGTCGGAGGGTCGTTGGCCGGTACCACACCGGTACTCCCCTTTGAGGTCCTTTTTACCTGTGCAGATCCATTTTGAACGCGAAGACCTTGCGGCTCACTGAGGGTGGTATTCGGCATCATCAATCCGAGACAAAACAAGTAGAAAAAGGAAAAGGTAAAAGTAAAATCGATAGAGTTTATTGAATTTGTTCTTGTTTACTTAATTCTCAACGTTAATATAGGACTCAGATAACCACTTGCTAAGAACATACCTTATTTACAAACTTGTTAAGGAAAAAAAAAATTCAGTGTATAAAAAATAAATGAATAAATGACTAAAGAAAAAAAGAGAGTACAGTATTCTTGTTCCTTTTAAATTCCTATTAGGATTCTTAGGAGTAGAGGGGGAGAATCGCTATAACTTACCTATTGGGAGATTATAGTGGCACCCTATTTGCTCTCAAGCGAGACTCTATAGTTTCGGTCTGTGAGAAACTTATTTATTATTTTTTGAACCGATTATGACGAAGATAAAATATAAAAAGTACCAAAACACAACTAGTGTAGAGCTCGAACCCAAGCCCTAAAATTTGTTAGCTAACTCGGTATTTTACCAACGGGACCACCCAAATGTATTAGATTGCATTTATTCCTATCTAGTTTAGTAAAGTAATATATTTACACACACGTGTGAAGATTTAAACAGTGACATAGCACAGACACACTACTCATCCTTCAGTGATTTTAGGACTCTCTCTCACTCACAAAACCAAAAGGAATCAGAGAAATTAGGGTTTAATCGCAGAAATGGCAATGGCTGGACGAATCAGATCGAGTCTCCCTCTCTTCACAAAGGCTCTGCGCTCCGATTCGCTCTCAGCTCACCGATCCGCGCTCGCTCTCACCGACTTTCAGGTGCTTTCTCATTTCTAGACCAAAACGGTCTCGTTTTGCTAATTTGCTCTGGTTTTGATTTGGTTGCGCGCTTGTTTGGTTTCCGAGAAAATCGGAGGAAAGTTGTGAAATTTAATTGGGGAAATGAATAAAGTCTTGATTTTTCGAAGATAGGATTTGACTTTGAGCTGAGCTGATTATATTGTTATTATTTCGAGAATTTGTAATGTGGTTTTGGTTTGGTCCCTGTTTGGATGTTGAGAAATTTGAGGGGAAGATGGGAGAACTGAAAGTTGGGTGTTTTGCCTTTTGATGTAATTGGAGAAATGGGTTTTTTTTTTTTTTAAATGATTTTTTGGGGTATTTGAATAGTGAAATGAAGCTAAGATTTAATGATTTTGTTATTGATGAGAATAGGCGATTGTTATTTTGATTGACTATTTTTAGTTTTTGATTTGATTAGCTATTTTTAGTTTAATGCATTAAAAATTTGGATGTTCTGTGTTTTGATGTAATCAGAGAAATGGTAAAATTTTATTTTTTGGAGGGTTGTTTGAAATGGGTGATATGGAGCTAAGTTTCAGTGAATTTGTTTTGATGAGGATTGATAAATTAGGGGATTGTTGTATTGTGTGTTGTGGTTTTAGAGTTAGATTATTGGTTGAATTCTTTAAAGAATTTGTAATGGAGAAACTGCGGTTTACTGTGTTTAATTATGGAGAAAGTGAAGGCAAAGATAAGAGAAATGAAAGTTGGGTGTTTTGCCTTTTGATGTAATTAGCGAAATGGCGTTTTTTATTGTTTGGGGTATTTGAATAATGAAATGAAGCTAAGATTTATTGAATTTGTTATTGATGAGAATAAAAAAAACTAGGCGATTGTTATATTGATTGACAAATTTTAGTTTTTTTTTTTTTTTTGATTGGCTACTTTTAGTTTAATGAATAAAATTTGGATGTTCTGCCTTGTGATGTAATCAGAGAAATGGTAAATTTTTATTTTTTGGGGGGTTGGTTGAAATGGGTGAAATGGAGCTAAGTTTTAACGATTTTGTTATTGATGAGATTTGATAAATTAGGCGATTGTTATATTGTGTGTTTGTGGTTTCAGAATTAGATTAGTGGTTTAATTCTTTGATGTATTTGTAATGGAGAAACTGCAGTTTACTATGTTTCGTTATAGAGAAAGTGAAGGAAAAGATAAGTGAAATGAAATTTGTATGTATTGCTTTTGAAGTTTAAGGTTCTGAAAGATGGGGGAAATTTAGTTTGACTGTTAAGATAATGGCATTAGAATAGGTGCTAAGTGGTTTTTTTTTTTTTTAATTAAAATTAAATTCTAAGGTCCTTAGCAAAGGAATTTATGATTGAAGAAGTTGAATTCTTCTATTTTCTGACATTATCTGAATTGTTATGTTTCATTGGATCGGTAAGTAAAGTTAGCCCGAGACAGGGAGTATACTAAGGACACTCAAACTAAAATAGACAAACAAGCAGCACAAAAATTAAGTCATTAATAATCTGCCCAGAAAATCTAGGAGATCTACCTCTGACCCAACATTATAACCCTCTGAATTGCTATGTTGACTTCTCGGTTTCTGAATATGTCAAATATCAATATGAAAGCATATTCACTTGCTTTACTCACTGCATGAAATATCTGAGAATCAGGAATGTATTTAATCATTTTTAATCTTTCAGAATTGGGCAGTGTAACAACTTGTTTTCTTTTATTGCTGCTATTTCTACTCTGAAATCTCCATATGAGACATTACATCAATCATTGACGGTCCATTTTGTTGACCTTTATTATGTATGGTTACATTCTAAAGGCCTCATTTTTTTTTTAATTTTATTTATTAATGTTGTTAGGAAAAAAAAAAAAAAAAGAGTTACGTTAATGGGTGCCGTTAGGAAAATTGTTAATTTTAGGAAAGTTCTTTGTTCACTACCATGAACTCTGTGTATCTTTTATTCTTTTCTTTTTTTTTTGATAAGTAAAAAAGAAATTCATTCAAAAAAACTACCTTATGCAGAAAAAACATAAGGCAGAAACAAGTACAAGGAAAGAAGATAAAAACAAAAAGAAAAGAAACTAAATACAAAGAAGGGAGCTAAGGAACATAGGTAGAGAATCACTAGAGGTGAGTCCTCAAGCCCTAGACCAATTAAAAAGGGAACCACTAAAAGAAGCCAATAACTGATCATCAGAATTTTCCAAGTCCTCAAAAGTCCTCCAATTTCGCTCCCTCCACAAACACCACATTAAGCAAAGCGGAGCTAAATTCCAAATGCTAGACGAGTGCTGCCCAAGCCAATTCCACCAACCAAAGAGAGTATCTGCAACTGATCTTGGCAAAACCCAAGAAATCCCAAAAGATTTAAACACCAAACTCCACAACCGGTAAGCCTTACCACAGTGCAGTAGCAAATGATCAACCGTTTCCCCATTACAATGGCACATAATGCACCAATCAACGAAGTCCATTCCTCTACCCCTCAAGTTGTCACCTGTAAGGATTTTATTCCAAACAGCAGTCCACACAAAGAAAGAAACACGACGAGGGGCCTTAACCTTCCAGACACTTTTCCAAGGAAATAAAATGGGCATAGGACCTCTTAACTTATTATAAAACGACCGGACATCAAACTCCCCATTCTTCGTTAACTTCCATCGCATGCGATCTCCATTCTCAGATGGAGGTAAATTAAAGCCCAAGGTATGAAGAAATGCATCCACATCACCCAATTCCCAATCATTTGGTCTCCGAATGAAACGAACATCCCAGTTTCTCCGATCCTCTAATCCCAACCGTTCTAGAGAAGAGGCCACTGATGCCCCTTTATTGGAGGCAATCCCGTACACAACCGGAAAGGTCAATTGAAGAGAAGAATCCCCACACCATTGATCTGTCCAAAGCTTCACTCTATCCCCCACCCCTACCTCAAACCGAATATTTTTACTAAAAACTTCCCATTCCAAACGGATGCTTCTCCACACACCACACCCATGAACCCCTCTATCTAGCTTGGAAGTCCAACCCCCCCCCATTCTTCCCCAAACTTTAGAGCTACTACCCTTCTCCAAAGCCTTGTCTCCTCAACCCTGAACCGCCATAACCATTTTCCTAGTAAGGTTTTATTAAATGTCGTTAATTTCCTTACTCCTAACCCCCCATATTCCAAAGGTGCACACACCTTATCCCAGCCCACCAGATGTGTCTTGGAATCCCCCCATAAGAAATCCCTTTGCAACCTCTCAATTTTGTTGGCAACATGCGTAGGAATTGCAAAAAGTGATAAAAAATAAGCCGGAAGACTAGATAGAGTACTCTTAAGCAATGTTAATCTTCCACCTTTTGACAAATACAACCTTTTCCAACCAGCCAACTTACACTCAATTTTCTCCAATATAGGATTCCAAATTGTAGGGGACTTGTGGGACGCCCCTAGAGGCATACCAAGATAGGTCATAGGCAAAGACCCAATCCGGCAGCCCAAGATTTCTGCCAAGACATGGATATTAGGAACCTCCCCAACGGGAACCATCTCACTCTTCAAAGTATTAACCTTTAAACCTGACACAGCCTGAAAACAAAGAAGGAGCAACCGAACATGAAGAATTTGCTCCTCATCTGCATCACAAAATAGAATCGTATCATTCGCAAACAAAAGATGTGAAACACAAACCCCTTCGCCCATTCGGCCATTTGCCCTGAAACCTCGAAGCAGACCAGCAACTTCAACTCTTTTCATCATCTTACTAAAAACCTCCATCATAACCAGAAACAACATTGGAGATAGAGGGTCCCCTTGTCTCAATCCCCTCGAACTCCCAAAAAAATCAACTGGGGACCCATTGATCAAAACAGAGAACTGGACAGTGGATATGCATGTATGGATCCACCTACACCACCTCACCCCAAATCCCATTCTCTTTAACAAATCTAGAAGAGCCTCCCAATTCACATGATCATAAGCTTTCTCAATGTCCAGCTTACAAATAACCCCTGGAATCTTACTCTGCACCCTACTATCCACACACTCATTAGCAATAAGGACTGAATCAAGAATCTGTCTACCACCCACAAAGCTATTCTGAGACTCAGATATCAACTGATCTAAAACCTCTTTCAAGCGATTCGCCAAAACCTTAGCCAATATCTTGCATACACTCCCCACCAAACTAATAGGTCTAAAGTCTCGGATATTGGAAGCACCATTCTTCTTAGGGATTAGGGCTATGAAAGTTGCATTAAGAGATTTTTCAAACTTGCTGTGTTGATAAAACTCTTCAAACACAGCTAAAACATCTCTTTCCACAACTCCCCAACAATGGTGAAAGAAGGCCATAGAAAAACCATCAGGACCTGGAGCTTTGTCTCCTTCCAAATCTTTAACAACACGAAGAATCTCCTCCTTTTCAAACCTGCTTTCAAGCCAAACCCTCTCCAGCTCTTCAATCTGATCAAACTCCAAACCTTCCACAAAAGGCCTCCACTCTTCTGTCTCCTTGTACAAATTTTTATAAAACTGTACTATTTGGACCACCATCTCTGATTCATCCTCATAAATAGCTCCATCTACCTCCAACATACCAATATGATTATACCTTCGTCGGGAGTTAGCCACTTTATGGAAGAATTTGGTATTATTGTCTCCTTCCTTGATGCAAATCATCCTCGATTTTTGTCTCCACGAAACTTCTTCCAAAGAAAGAAGATTCTGAATTTGAAGTCTCATCGCAGCCCTCTCGTCTTTCTCCACTTCAGAAAGGCCAAAATCCCCCTCCTTATCATCCAATAATTTCAAGGCCGCCAACAACTCTTTCTTCTGACGACCTACATCTCCAAACTCACTACAGTTCCACTGAATAATGTCTCCTTTCAGAGCCTTCAACTTCTTAGCAAGCACAAAACTGGGGGTACCTGAAAAAGAGTAATGATTCCACCACGAGTGAACCCTATCTGTGAACCCCTCTGTCTTTAACCACATGTTCTCAAACCTAAAAGGACTCTTTCCCCTCGGTATCCTCCTTGCCTCAACTAAAATTGGGAAATGGTCTGAAAGAGGACGCGGTAAGACCCGCTGAATCACATCCGGATAGTGATCCTCCCAGTCGTAAGAAACCAGAGCCCTATCTATCCTGGACATTGAAGGCTGATCTGAGCCACTAGACCACGTATAACTTCCTCCTCCCAACGGCAAATCTATCAAATTAAGCTCCTCAATGAACTCAAAAAACTTCTCCATAGCCGGAGTAAGACGCGATCCCCCCAACCATTCACTTGGGAAACGAACAACATTGAAGTCCCCAATATAACACCATGAAATATCCCAAAGATGCTGAATCCCAATCAGCTCATCCCACATTTGCCCCCTTAAACTATTATCATTTGGACCATAAACCCCAGAACAAGCCCAAATGAAACCATCCCCCACCCCCTGCCACCGAACCGAAACAGAACAGTAACCCATCATTACCTCCAACTTTTCTAAAACCCTCCTATCCCACATCATCAAAATCCCACCAGCCGTCTGATCCGCGTCTAAAGCCACCCAGTCAACATAAGGACAAGACCACAGGCTGCATACCAACTGTCTATCCATACCAGCAAGCTTAGTTTCTTGAAGGCAAACTACATCACAATTCCACTCTCGAAGTAAATTTCTGATCACCAAATGTTTCCGTGAATCATTCAATCCTCGAACATAGAAGACTATCTACTGTCATAATTAACCTGAATATTGCAGTCAAAGAAGACTATCTACTGTCAACTTCATAAGAACTGTTAACTCCCTACTTCAACCTGAATATTGTAGTCAAAGAAGACTATCTACTATCATAATTAACCGAGGAAATCAAATTCCTCAACTCCCTCTTCCCTTTGTCCTTGGACACAGCTTTCCGGTGAGTTGCCTCTTTTCTGTGTAACAGATTGGCAACCTCCATCTCCCTCTCAAGCCTTTGTAAAAGCATAATGCACATCTCCTTATGTCGACCCAAAGAAAGCCCCAACATTCTACTAAAACCAGGAATTCTATGTTTCACCCAATTAGAAATATTCAGCGGACTAGCAGACTCCACCTCAGTATTATTATTGCAACTCTGTCGACACAACCAACCCCATAGGATTGATAGACATCAGAGGGGAGAGGCTACCCACTTCATCCAAATCCATATTTGCATTAACTGCTTCAATCTCAGTCGATACACCCAACTCAGAATAACTTTGATTTGCCAACAACGATAACTGCCTAGTGTGAAAATTAAACGGCACAATTCCACTTGATTCGGCCCTACCCAGTGTGTTTGAAGGCTCACAGGTGCAAGACCCACTAAGAACAGGACACACTATTAATAATATTACTTTCTTACCTATCAAAAAAAAAAAAAAATGTTGTTAGGAAGCATCTATGGTAAAATAATTTTGCAGATTGTTCTTGCTTGATGAATTTGACAGTTCTGCTCAATAAAGATTATAGCCTTTGTTTGGTTAATTGTTCTTTCTGTTGTTTGTGTTCTATCTAATTGCTTGTCATTCTTTGCTAGCAGTTCTCAAGGAACTATGCTGCTGCCACTGGGCAAAAGGAGGAGCGGGTTAAGGTAATTGATTTATTAGCCTTTAACAATTTCAGGAGTACTTTCTGATATCCTAAGCATATCTTGTCTTTACACAAACATGCACGCTCGTTATGTAGAATTTTAAGAAAATAAATATTTTGAAGGACCTCATCCTGGCTCAAAACTATGTGGTAAATTTTCAATATCTATTTTCTGATTGTATGCTTTACTATTTATATGTTTGGAATAAAGAGAAATACAAGAAGTTCATGATGATGAACATCAAGAAAAAACTATTTATATGTTTGGGGAGATATATGTCAGTCTTATAAATTTGTCTTGCATCAAATGCCAAGAGCCTTGTAGCTCAATTGGCACTTTCTGGTGATCCAACGGAGATGTCCAGGGTTCAAATTCCTCCTCCCCTATTAAAATTGTCCTGCATCAAACAAATTCAAGTTAATTCAAATTGAAAACAGTATAAGCTGCATTATGGTTCTGGATCTATAAAATAATTGCATTTGTACTTGATATTCTGGGTTTTCACATGTTTATTGATGTTGGAGCCCAACCATTTATTCTAATTTGGGAATGCTAGCTGGCACATTTTATTGGTGAAGATGTCACTCTTGGCCTGTGTTAAATTGAATTTTTTAAGTATAAACTTGTATGCATATTCAAAAGCAAGTGTATGGTCTTTCTGCTGTTCCTTATTGCAAATGAGCACATCTCCCCTTTTGGTAAGCAGCTTATCTTGGGTAACCAAGAAAAGTGCCCCCGCAAAACCTCTTTATGGTCAGGTGAAAGGTAGCATAAGGTAACCTACAATTATTGTTTTGTCAAAAAAAGAAAAGAAAAAGAGAAGCAAAAGTTTTAGGTTTCCATGCTCCAAATTTCTGCATTTCACATGTCAAGAGTCTCATCCTGTTGATAACTTGCTATTCTTTTATGCTGCTTCTTCATGAAATTGCAGGTGCCTTTAGCTTTGTTCGGGGGATCTGGAAACTATGCGTCTGCATTGTACATTGCAGCAGTAAGAACAAATTCTGTGGACAAGGTTGAGACTGAGCTTCTTGACCTTGTTGAGGCTATTAAGAGAAGTCCTACTTTTGCCCAGTTCACAAGGGACCACTCTGTCCCGGCAAAGACCAGAGTGAAGGCTATCCAGGAAATTGCAGGTGGAGCTAAATTTTCAGAAATTACAAAGAATTTCTTAGGTATGATGAACTGCACTTTGTTCTTTGGCAAAGTGAACTTGATTTATCTTTTCTGTTTGTATGAACAATATGTAATTTAGATTTTTGAATTTGATTTATTTTTCTGGTGTAGGCAATTTAAACATGTGAGCTTAATTTCTTCATTTTCTTGTGTGGAGTATTTGGTGTGAGAGAAATAGTCACACATTTGAGGATATTTTTGGTCAAACTCATCAAGCTCATTTATCTCTTTTTTCTTTTTTCTTTTGCCCTTCTACAATTTGTCTCGTTTTGCATAAACTAGCTTTTGCAATCTAGATTTCTCTTACAAAAAAAAAAAGGATGGTCTGAGCTTTAGGTCTTTTCCATTTTGCTGTCTTCTGCCCCAGCCTCAGCCCCTCACCTGCAGTTCCTTCTTGTATACTTCCTATATTCTGGAGTCATTTACTGATGCATATCTATTGTTATCTAAATCATCCTACATATAGGGTTTGAAATCCATATTTACTCACTTTTGTCTGGGAATGCCACCTTATACATCATCATTATTCCAGTGTCATTGATTGGTACATCTAAAAAAGTCATTTACTTGTACAGCCAAAAAAAGAAAGTCTTTTACTTGATACTTCAAGTGAAATGTTTAATGCAATGGGCTTGTGACTTCTCTGCTGCATATACCTCGTCTTTATTTACCATTGTTGTTATGGGGGAAAAGGGTGTTGTTGGTGTTCTCTTTATGCGGTTGAGCTTAATAACTTCTATTGATTTTGTGGATTATGTTGATACATAATTTTAGTGCATATTCTTGCAAGATTCTGACACTGAAATACTATGATCTATGCTGTGTCACTGACCATGGAGAGGTTTATCATATTCAATATATTATCAATTTTCTTGATTCATTGCTACTCAGGTTTATTTTTATTTAATTTCCTTTTCCTGTTGCTTAATTGCATTCTTTTTGGATAAAAGTCTTTTAATGCTTGTATTTAGTCTAATTCCTTTTAATTTCTTATAGTTGTGTTGGCTGAGAATGGGAGGCTAAGGAACATAGACAGCATTGCCAAGAGATTTGGGGATTTGACCATGGCATATAAGGGAGAAGTCAAAGCTATTGTGACTACCGTCATTGTAAGTTCCTCCCTTGGATGGCAACATTTCTTTTACTAGGAGTATATAAAACACTGTTTTTTACGTTGCATAATTACCACAAGAAAACTAACATAATTACCATCAGGTACTTAGCCTTTTGAGCTTCTCTGTTTTCTGCACAAAAAAGAAAAGGGAAGTCCATATGAACATATTGGAAAAAAAAAAAGAAAGAAAAAAAAAAGAAAAGAAAAAGGAAGTCCATATGAATCTCAAAATCTTGTAATGCCCTTGTAATGTATGGTATCTGGGGTGGTGATGGTGTTATACCCATGTGCTGTTTGGTGCTGGGGTGGTGGTGGTGTATCATATTCATAAGGCTGCTGGTTTTTGTTTTATCCCCAATGAGTATTGTTGCACTGAAAGCCAGGTTCTATAGATAAATGCGCAAGATTTTATTACATTAGGTAGAGGGCCAATTAAAGCAAAGAAGTATGTAAAAATATATGAAATGAACAAAAAATAATGGTGTCTTTGGGGAAAAGGGTGAGAAGGTAAAAATCCATATTCCTTAAAAAGAATTTCAACCCAAAAACAACTATAACAACAACAACCAAGCCTTGGTTCCAAAATTTTGGGTCAGTTATGGATTCTCAATAGACTAATTAGAATTGGCTACATGTATTCTTTTTCCACCATTCTATTATATTCAAAGTCATACTTTCAGTTTGTGCTACCTCCTTAATTGACATGTCATTTTCTACTACTTCCACTAATGTTATTGTAAGTCTTACTCCTTTTTTCGTTCCTTCGACTTAAATCTACTCACTCTTCCTCACTACTACTTTAATTCCTCCTTTGCACATAACCAAACAATCTCAGGTGACCGCCCCTCATCTTTTCATCAATAACGATTGTCGTCATCTTTAAGCGATCCATTTATATTAAAGTGACTAAATTTTACATTGGCTGTCAACCTGCACAGCCTTATTTCATTTTTTAGGTTTGGGACCAGCTGTGAACAAAATATACGCCACTAAGCACAAACATAGTCCAAAAAGCCAACAAAAATGTGTGTTCATTTGAAGCCCATAAAAAAGTTAAATGTAAATCAACAATTAATGTACCACTTTGTAGGTTTTAAAGCAAGACCAGAAGGTTCAGCTAGTTTTCATGCACATCGAGTTTACCAATAATCAAATATGTGGGTTACCCATGACTTATATGGGTCTATTTGATAGTCACATACATCGTTTAGTTTTAAGAATTGTGCATTCTGTTCTAATTGTTGTTATTTTTCTTCCGTCCAGGCCCTTCCACCAGAAGAGGAGAAAGAACTTAAAGAAACACTCCAAGATATTATTGGACGGGGGAAGAAGGTTAAGGTCGAACAAAAGGTATGTAGCATATCCTCCATGATGTTTTGTTATTTTCATGCACTAATTCTTTTAGAATTGAAGTAATAACTATTCTTTTTTACGTCTGTCAGATCGATCCCAGCATACTTGGTGGGCTTGTGGTTGAATTTGGGCAAAAGGTCTTTGATATGTCCATCAAGACCAGAGCACGCCAGATGGAAAGGTTCTTGAGGGAGCCAGCAAACCTTGGCAACCTGTAAAAGGTGTTTAACATAAATTTCCTCAGATGATTAAAGGACAAGATTTTTTTCCTATTTGATTTTGGTGCTTGTAAACTCACTCACCTATGGTTGAATGCCATCCTTTGCAAATAAGAAGCTACTTCTTCACATCTGTTCACAGCAATTGATTGTATAACTCTCTTTGAATGGGTTTCTGAGCATTTTTACTCTGAAACTTTAAGGTCATACCTACTCAATATCTCTGTTCGGATACTGTTCAAATATTTAATGATAAGAGGCACATTTTTATTGCAAGTTGTAGATTCTTCCAAAGAACCCCCAGGTTCTCTGTACTGCCTCATAATCATGAGATACATTGCATGATTTTTGAGTAGCTTCAAAGCCCGTTTCTCAGCATATTGGCTGGTACCAATCACAGAACCCCAAATCAAGATCTATTTTACTAAATTCCACTGCATTTTATTTTATAGGACTTGAGCCAATATTCTTTAGTAAAAGTAAACTAATTGACCACTGCAATAATCTGAAATTTCATATGGGGATCTTGTTATAGTTAGATATAAGCTTCATAGCATTCAAGATGAAAAAATAAATTCGGTGATGTGATGCAGCTCTCATGGCTACATATGTTGTGTGACTTGCAATTATTATAAGTTGATGAAAATTACAAGGCTACTAAAAAAGTTAATGGAATTGTAAGTTTTACAAAATTTGGGAGTGGTCTAGGTGATACATAAAAACCATAAAATAAATTGGATCTAGATGATAGTGAGTACTCTTAAGAGTAGTGCATGCTAAGAAATATAAATATTCAATTATGAAGTGTAAGGTACACTTTTCAAAAAGAAAAACATATTTGTTAATTGAATAATTCTTTTGCCACACCAAAAGGCACAACATTGGCCACAACTCGTTCATGTGGCGAGTTGTGGTTGGTAGAGGGGTGATGGTGAATCCATATGGGGACACCCTTCTACCAACCACAACTCGCCACATGGGCAAGTTGTAGCCAATGTTATGCCTTTTGATGTGGCAGAAGAATTTTTCTTGTTAATTTATTAGTTTGTATGTACAATTTCATAGTTGAACAGTTGCGCATTGTTTGATTTTATTTTTTTGACAAATATTAGAAATACAATTGAATGAAATATTAAAATTTTAAACTTCTATATGATATAGAAATAACCAAGTACTTTCTGTTTTTGTTTCTCCAATAATAATAATAATAATATAAAAACCATATGATTTAGTCTCTAAACCTCATGTCTCTCAGTCATACTCTACTAACATATGGGAAGCTGATAAACATTAACTGTCCATGAGAGCTAATAATTAAACATTCATATACATTGTTGGGAAACTAATAAACATTCAGTACAAATAACCAAGCTCTAAAAAATGCAAAGTGTAAATTGGGTATAGTTTAGGGTTGTAAAATGTAATTTTCTCCTCTAAAAGTTGTTGTCCACTAGTCGGGTTCGTGCCTGACCCGGACTTGATCCAAAATTTTTGGTGGATAAAAACAAAACCCGAAACCGACCCAGAATTCTTGTCAGATTGGCCGGTTCAATTTTATTGAGTTTCGAGTTTTGTCGCTGGAGCCAATACTTGGCTAGATCTATCGAGATCTGGCTGAATCAATCGATATTTGGCCGATAACCGGTCAGATTTGTCGAGATCTCGCCGGATCTGGTCTGGGTCTTGACAAGATCTCAACGGATATGAGGATGAGAGAGATATATTGTTGGTCAGTTCAGTTTCCATTGGGTTTCGAAACCCAAAACTGCCACTCAACTCGCATCTTTCAGGTTCTAACGTCATAGACCTGCTGTAGACTGCGGGTTGCTCAGATCGGTTTAGCCCCAATTTAGATGGCGTCGAGTCGATCAGTTCCAATGTGTTACCAGGTGTTGTGGACAGCCATGCTAAAGTATTACTCTTTAGTCAATTTCCTAGCAAAACTATAAATGAAAAGAGTGCATTTTAATATCTATTTTTATTCTTATGGTTTTGTTCAACACTCATTCTATAATTATCCACCTTGCTGCTATTTCAAAGTCAATTGCCTAACAAGACTATAAATGAAAAGAATGCATTTTAATACTACTCTTATGGTTTTGTTCAACCTTCATTGTATAATTATCCACTTTGCTGCCATTCCAAATTTCTATTAAACTCGTAGATTCTAGTTAGTTTAATTGGTTAAACATTTTGTTATCGAATAAGAGACCTAAAATTAAATTTTGTCAACACCAAAAAGAAACTCGTTGAAGCCTTGGCATGATGGTAAATTACAATTATTATGTAGTGGATGTTATATGTCCAAATCCAACAAAGTTTTATCAGATTGATAAAATTGAACATTTAAAGACTTGGATTCAAATTACAAATTCGTATGGCTCAAATTTAATTATTAATCATTTTACATGCTTTTTTTTTTTTTTTCTAAAACTGGAACAAAAGTAGAAATCATTTGTAAATCAATTCGAAGTGCCAAAGAAACAGGAAAAACTAATAAAAAGGTTAAAATGTGGAATCCATTCATCATGAAACAAATGTAGAAATTGTTTATAAATTAATAGGACGTGCCAAAGAAACAGATACAATTAGTAAAAAGGTTAAAATGTGGAACCCATTCATCAGTAAAAATGATTTCGCAACCATGCGGCTGAATATATATATATATATATATATATATATATATATATATGCAGATGCATGATGAATAACTCATGGCATAGCAAGAGAAACGTTGTTTCCTTATTTTGATTGATCATGCCACTTCTTTTCATTTTGAGTCTGTCTGACGATCAAATACCTGCAGATAAAAGCTGAAAAGGGTTGTACTTTGTACTTTAATGTTTGCTTTTTGTTGGGAAACTGATAAACATTCACTTTTCATTCCATAAGATTTTTATTTTTATTTTTGTGCTAAACTTTTAAATTTCATAATTTGTTTAAGCACTCCTAAAACATTGCTCTCTTGATGTTGTGCATTTGATGATACATCTATTACAAATTTTACTAAATAAATTTTATAATTTAATGTGTTAGTTTGTAAATACAAAGCGCAAAAAATAATTTATTATATTAGTGATATATCATCAATCATATGAACATTAATTGTTTCACATATAATAGTATCTACACTCTTTTAAATTATGTACACATTCTTTCATATCATGTGTAAAAATTATGTACACATTCTTTCATATCATGTGTAAATGTGGATATCTGGCTTGGAAGTTACATTGTGTGAAACTTTTCACATTAAAGAGTGAAACAATATTTTTCCTAATCAAGCTCAATCATTAGAATAAAATATCAATTAGTTTTTAGTATAGGTAGGGCTTGAAATTCTTGATCTCTTATTCTACGATAAAATACTTTACTAATTGAGTTAATTAAAACTTACAATTACTACAATAGTTTATAAGTCTTTTATAATAACATTAATAATAACTTCAGCATTTTTCAATTGTACATTCACATTGTACTACAAGGTATTAACTGAATCAGGGTGGGTTGGTTTTTCTTGTCTTTGTAACCAAGTAGCTTGTTGCTTCAAACAGCCTCTTTAGCATGTTATAGATATTTAATATGGACAGCTGTGGATAGACGGAACAATGCTTTTGACACACTTGAGTAGCTTGAGAGTTTTCCACTCACTTTTTTCCCAGAAAACTGTAGCAGTCCCTATTGGGTGCACAGAAGCAAATAGAATTAAATAACTTATCTGCCCTTAAAATTTTCGGGTATTGACTAAGACTATCCTCATGAAAATCTTGGAAAATGACTTTGAGGATTGGTGATGGGTGTTTTTGCATGATACATATGAGCTAGGATTCACACAGAAAATTCTTTAACATGTAGGATTTCAAGGAGAGGATTAGGTAAAGAAATTTAGGAAATTCCACAAGAAGTTTAGCATGACAGCCCATAGGATAGGGAAACTTGTGGGGTATAGTGCAACTGTAATGGCACTATAATCTTGTGGAAAAAGTCTTGTAAATTAGTCTTATTTTCAAGTATAACTTATTAGTTGAAAAGATAAATAATATTTAAATAACTGATATTCATTCATGGCATAATGAATAATATTGAGTAATTTGCAGGAATGTTACTTTGGAATTAAAAAAATATGAAAATCTTTTGCACTAGGTACATGATCAAATTTGACATTATTGAAGTGGTTGAGATTAATGAATATCCAAGAAGAATGGAAGATATAATTTCGTTGTGGGAGAATTTATTGAAATCAAATCAAGCTATTTTCTTAGAAAATAATCAGAAGAAATTAATGGAAATATTAAGATATACTAAAGTTTTGTACGTTTTGATGCAAATGTTTAGAACAAATTTCAAATCTACTCCATGTTGAAGCAATTAATAACATTAACAGATGGTCCTACAAGTATATGGATAAGATCACACGTAAAATTCTTTAGTAACAAGTATAAATTAAGTAGAAATCCTTGTCATGGGATGGAAGAAAAACTACTACCTATTCATTTCATGTTGTACAATTATCTAAAGATATTACTATGTTGTACTCTTTTGATTGGTTTAAAATTTTAAATATTAATAACCCTTGCACATTTAGCAACAAAGGAGCTGAAAAAAATTACTCCCATATGATTGAGGTGGTCCTTGAAAACAATCTAATTTACACAGAAAAAAATGATTGGGGTAACTGAAACTTTAACCACTTCTATTTCTTTTCTTGGTCAATTTTATTAGGCAAGGAATTTTTGGGAAAACATAAAGAAAAACATAGTTCTAGAATCTTAGCGCTAAAAGTAAAATTTAAATGATTAAATTCAACTATTTTCTAACGAATTAAGCTTTGAATTGATATATAATTTATTATGTACTAATTGGGTGTGGAGAAATTCTTACACATTGACAATTGCACGTAATTGACTTGTGAAGCATGTTTGGTTGTTTTTTTTTCTTTCTATTTTGATAGCATATTTGGTTGTTAGCACAAGGGTCATGCAAGAATTAGACAAATAAAAATCAAACGAAAAACGACACACTAAGTCAAATGAGAAACATTTTATTATTGAAAAACAAAACTGCAAATAATCTCATTTACACACATAATTGATTATGTGTTCTTGGTGTTAGAATAATTATTAAATGATTAAATTTAATTATTTCTTAAAAACTTATTAAGCTTTTGAATTAATCATCTAAATTTATCACTTGGGTGGAGGAATTCTTATATTATAAATTCATGTAATTGACTTGTGAACCATGTTTGATTGTTTTCTTTCTTTCTTTCTATCTTTTTGTTTTTGATAGCATGTTTGGTTGTTAGCACAAGGGTCATGCAAGAATTAGACATTCCAAAAACAAATGAAAAACGACACACATGCCAAATGTGCCACATTTATATTACCGAAAAACAAAAGTGCAAAACCTTTGCCATAGCAAGAATTGTACCTAAAACTAAAGTACCTTTTGAACTCTTTTTTTATGTTCTAGGTTTATACTTCAAATTCACGTGTAGTTCGAGAGAGAGATTATTATGTGAAGTGGAAGCAAAAGTGCGGCATTCTCACATACAAAGATGATGATTACCTTGTGAGTGAAGGAAAATGCATCGAAAAAGACAAGAATAGAGTCAAAGACAAGAAGACCAACCATCCCTCTCTCTCTCTCTCTCTCTCTCTCTCTCTCTCTCTCTCTCTGTCTCTCTCTCTCTCATACACACACACATACACACACAAAGGAGGTCCCCCTCCAATCCGTTTTCCACTCCACCTATCAACCAACAAACATAATCCTTCGCTCTCTCTCTCTCTCTCTCTCTCTCTCTCTCTCTCTCTCATACTACATATTCATATTCTAAGCAAACCCCACAAACCATCACAATCATCATCACCATTACCACCCTATAAAGCCTTCTCTCTATTCGTCATACATACAAACATAATATACATAGACAAAACTTTCTTTGTGGATCCCCATCTTATAAGGAGAAAAGTCTTACAAGGCCTTCCTCACCATTTTTTTCCCATTGGAAATTGAGCAATGAGGAAGCCTGATCAGATGGGAAAAGAGAGAATGATTAATACCAATAATAAGAGTAAGCTTAGGAAGGGTTTGTGGTCACCTGAGGAAGATGAGAAGCTGATGAGGTACATGCTAACCAATGGACAAGGATGTTGGAGTGATATTGCTAGAAATGCTGGCCTTCAAAGGTGTGGGAAAAGTTGTAGGCTTCGATGGATCAATTATCTCAGACCTGACCTCAAGCGTGGTGCATTCTCTACCCAAGAGGAAGAGCTTATCATCCATTTGCATGCCATTCTTGGCAACAGGTTCTCTCTCTCGCTCTCTCTCTCTCTCTCTCTCTCTCTCTCTCTCTCTCTCATACACACAAACAAATATAGTGTACAAATATTGCAGGTAATTTCTTAGAATGAAACACTTTTTGAACTTATTCTCTAGCTCTTCTTTCACTTAAGGAATTAGTACCATATGTAAGTAGGCTGAAATATACTTATTTGAATTTTTGCTCCTAATTAAGAAAGTTGTCTAAGTTTAATTTTGTCTTCCAAAGTCTAAAAATATTAGTTTTTCTAAAAAATTTAAAATATATTAATTTCGTCATTCTATTTATTTGTTGTGAAATTTATCTAAGCCATCTAAACTTTTTTTACGTGTCACATTAGTATCTGTTTATCATGTGTGTTATTCTTTTATAGAAAAATGGATGGAAAGACAAAATTTACCCTTACAAAAAATTTTAAGAACAAAATTTTTAACCTTTTAAATTTGAGGATGAAAAACAAACCTGGATTAAATTTTAGGGTCAAAATGTATATTTCAATTTTTCAATCTTTGTAAATAATATTTATCCATTTTTGTATGACCAATCTAACCAGGAAAATTAATTCCAAGTGAAGCAGTGATTAGCCAATCAAGAGCTAAAGAAAAAGAAAAAAAAACATTTTTTGACACTGCAAATATTCCTGGTTCTGATCAACCTTACTATAGTGTTTAGCCAAACAATAACTAAAGAAAAAAAGTTGAATATGGCAAATAGTTGAATGCAATATTGTTCATAAATCTCAAGCAGTTCATCTCTGACAGCTCCAGTGTTCAAATGTACTTATATTATACACTTTAAAAGCATACTGTTCAAAGCACTCGCACTTTGCCCTTGAGAAACTACTCGCTTCTCCCGATTCTAGATATAAGAGGTAGCATTAGAAAGCTAATTACATCTTACTCTTAAATTTTGGTTTGTGATAAAGAGTGGTGGCTGTATAAGGTAGATTTTAGGTTCATATATTCACACACACACAAACGAGCCAAAGCTTATAATAAAAAACACATGTAACATATTTTGAAACTAGAGAAGTCTAGTTGTCAATTTCGAGTGAGATATATATATATATATATATATATGTAGTAAATCTGGGATTTTCTCTCTCTCTCTCTCTCTCTCTAAAATTATTATTATTATAGGGCTGAGTTTTGAGCCTAATTAAGTCTCCAGCTAGCAGCATGCATGCTTTTGAGGCATGACCAATACTTGCCCAGAAGTTCTCCACCTAATTAATTTGATTTGGTAAACAAAATAATCTTATTTAACTTACAATAAAGTCGATGTGAGTTTAGACCTTGACATTAATATTCTAATCATATCATACTTTGTATATAGTTTTTTGTTTTTTTTTGGCTTGGCATGTCCCTTTCAGTTTTACCTTAAGCAATTGACCATCCATACATAAGTCATGCAGTTTTAAATTCTAGGTGCATCTGGCTGAAATAGTGTTGATTAATTTTCTCAACCATTAATTAATTTCTCTTTCTTTTTACAAATATTTTCAGGTGGTCTCAGATTGCAGCACGTCTTCCCGGAAGGACCGACAATGAAATTAAGAATTTTTGGAATTCCACATTGAAGAAAAGGTTCAAAAATAACACTTTCTCAACCTCAACAAATGACAGTGATTCTTCAGAGCCTAGAGATGTCATAGGTGTCACACCCTTGCATGAACATGACATTATGAATATGTGTATGGACACATTTTCCTCATCATCAAACTCCATGCAAACTTTGGTCACGGCAGGCACCCATTTTGATCCATTTTCCATGCTCGATAACTGCTATGACATGACGGGTGCAGCCGGGTTGTTCAACGTGCCGACAAGCTTAACACCACAAGTTGGTAAGGGTGATGGATTTTATGGTGATTATGGGATCTTAGGGCCTAATAATATGGGGTTAGAAAGGGACCTCTCACTTCCTCCACTAGAGAGTAGAAGCATTGAAGAGAATAATGCTATGGTAGATATGAAAAGCAATAACAACCACTTCAATAATAATGGTTGCTTCAACAATACTAGTGAGAGCTTTAAAGTGGAAAATATGTTTGGGTTTGGAAATCATGGACAAGGAGAAAACTTAAAGATGGGGGAGTGGGATTTTGAAGGATTAATGCAAGACTTATCCTCCTTTCCGTTCCTTGATTTCCCTGTTGAATAAAATCCCACCTTTGGATCCTTCCTCTCACTCTCATAAACTATCCAAAGCCACACCATAGGAAATTTTTGGCCAAATATTATTTCTTCCAAAGTCATCAAATCATACATAAACCCATTTGGCTTGCTTTGTTCTTTTTGTTTCATAAGTACCTGTTGTTTCTCTTAGCCCTTAGAAAAAACAATGTATACACCAATGCTCCCGTGGTCTTAGATAGGTGTCTGCAATAAATTTGCAATGTATTAAGATTATAGGATGGTGACCTGAGATGTTTCTTGTATGTATCTCAATTTCCTTGTGACGCACTTTGGTTGATCTGCAGGAACAGTTGGTGCTATAATCATAGTTCCAATGAAGAGAAATGTGAATAGACATATAGAAGTAGACAGGGAATAAAGATTAGTTGTTAAGTTGTCTTTGGTGTACAAAAGGAAATAATTTGGGGCTAGAAGTCGTTATTAGTGGCAGAAAGTGAAAGAAAAATGTAACCTCAATAATGTAAACGATCATGTCAATAAGAAGCATAATGGAAACTTCTATCGTTTTATATATATACATGCTATTTTAGTAATATTTAAATGATTAAATTACCGTTTCTTATTTGTTTAATATTTGTTTAAGTATTATCGTTTTATGTGCGAATTATCAAAGACGACTATCAGGAGTGGCGGCATCTCTAGTCCAAGGGGTTCAATGAACTCTTTGAGCTGGCATTTTTTTTTTTTTACATATATAAAATTGTTTTTTTAGTTTAGCCCTAAATAAAAACATGGATATGCTCCTCTTATCAACCTATTCTTGCAAATAAAGTTATAATCAATTTGAGAAATACTATATATATAGCATTTCACAACAAATCCTAAGTGATAGATTATTATTAATTGTTATTATTAGGAAAAAAAGTAAGTTTAGTGGTGGTTTCAAATTTTCAAATTAGAATCAGTAATAACTTACCACTTATGATATGTTGTAAAAGTATTGTGGATGTGGAACTAGGGATGGCAATGGGCTGGGGTGGGATGGGGCCAAAGAATGAGGTCTTCGCTCCTACTCCGTATGGTTTGGTTTTGTACTATCCCCACCTCATCCCATAAAACTCAACTTCTTGTTGATTTGCCCACAACTATTACAATTTTTTTTAATAAAACTTGTTTCATTAATAAAAATATACTTGAAATTACAAATATATCTATCCCATCAAATCAAACTAATTTTTAGCAAAAATTGAACATGTTATCCAAGTGTTTAACAAGACAATATCATAACAAAAACAAAAGATCTTATGGTACAAAATCAATGATTTAATAGTACATAAATATGTTTCTAATAAAGACAAAAGAAAACGTTAAAATTGGTACCTTATTTTCAACATTGCTAGAGAGAAAAAAGAGGCAAAGAGCCACGTTAGGTAGAATAAAATTATCATTTCTTATTTGTTTAAGTATTCCACAATATCTAAGTAGATCGTTTTATGTTCGAATTATCACAGACGGCTATTAGGAGTGGCGACATCTCTAGTCCAAGGGGTTCAATGAACTCTTTGAGATGGCAATTTTTTTAAAATATAATATATATTTCTTTTACCCCAAATTAAAAACATGAATATGCTCCTCTTAGCAACCTATTCTTGCAAACATAGTTATAATCAATTTGAGAAATACTATGTACATAACATTTCATAACAAATCCTAAGTGATAGATTATTACTAACTATTATTGTTGAGCAAAAAAATAAGTTTAGTGATGGTTTCAACTTTTCAAATTAGAATTAGTAACAACTTACCACCTAGGATATGTTGTGAAAGTATTGTGGATGTGGAACTAGAGATGGGAATGGGGGCGGGGCAGGGCGGGGCCAAAGGATGGAGTCTTCGCTCCTACCCCGTATGGTTTTGTTCTGTCCTATCCCCACCCCACCCCATAAAACTCTACTTCTTGTTGATTTACCCATGACTATTAAATTTTTTTTAATAAAACTTGTTTCATTAATAAAAATATACTTGAAATTACAAATATATCTATCCCATCAAATCAAACTAATTTTTAGCAAAAATTGAACATGTTATCCAAGTGTTTAACAAGACAATATCATAATAAAAACAAAAAATCTCATGGCACAAAATCAATGATTCAATGGTATATAAATTTGTTTCTAATAAAGACAAAAGAAAACGTTAAAATTGGTACCTTATTTTGAACAATGCTAGAGAGAAAAAAGAGGTAAAGAACTACATTAGGTAGAATAAAATAAGCTAATAATATATTTGTTTAAATAGTAGGGTTTTAGAGCATGAAAAATTTACAATTTAACCCTTATGAACACGGGACGGGACGGGGCGGAACGGAACGGGGTGTGGCGGAGGTGGGGTGGGGCGAGGATGGTCTCAAAAGTTTAAACCTATCCCCGCCCTGCCTCGTGGTGCTGGATTAAATTCTCGCTCCATCCCCGCCCCTCCCACCTTTGCGAGGCGGGAAAAACCAGCGCGATGCGAAGTGGGGAGGGGTGGGTCAAGCAGAGTGGGACAAAATTGTCATTCCTATATGGCACATCTTAATTAATATAAACTTTTGACCGAATATGTAAGTGGATTGGTTGAATCTGAATGTGCTTTTAATTTGTTATTTGTTGAGTGGGAACTGGGTGCGTGGGCCAGTTAATTAGTAGGTAGCAAATGTTAACACTAAAATATAATTAAACAATATATGATTCTAAAAATAAAAATATTAGACAAGGGGCGTGGGATAGAAGAGTGATTGAGTAAAAACAAAAACAAATGTTAACACAACAAACATTTTCTTAATACAATTATAAAGAAAAATAGTTGTCAAAGTTGAGTTGAATTGTAAAATAAAAAATTGTAAAAGAGTGTAGACAAAAACTAATAGATAAAAGTATTCTAAGCAGTAATAATTAAAGTTCACTTAACAAGAATAATTAATATGTTTAATGTATTTAGAAACAAGAGATATTTTCCAAGATTTAATTTTAGTAACAATAATTAGTGTGCGTTTGGATTGCACATTTGTGTGCGTTTTTGCGTTTGGCGTTTGAAAAAGTGAGATCCACGAGCACTGTGCACGTTTCAGCCATTCACAAGATAAACGCAGATTATCATTTGTTGTAACGGTGCGTTTAGTCTAGTTTTAAAACTGGGACCCACGTGTGCACTGCTCACGACCCACCAAACAAATGAAACGCATTTCAGCCAAAAAAAAAAAAAAAAAAAACAAAAAACCTATAGTACTTACAGCTAAAGCTATAGTAGTTTCAGCCAAAAAAAAAATCAGCTAGCTTTTAAAATTATTTGCTACAATTAGGGGTGGCAAAATTTGACACGACTCGTGAATCCAACGCGACATGACGCAACACGACACAAAATTAGTAGGTTATGGGTTAAAACTTAATGGATTAGTGTCATATTTGTGTTAACATGACTGGCCCGTTTAATAGATGAGTTGGGTTAGTGTCTAATACATGGAACCCGTTTGATCTATCTGACCCATTTAATTAAATGAAAATTTACTAATATACCCTTCAAATCCTAAGTATATAAATTTATTAGTTCTTGTGGTTTATTTTCTTTAACATATTATGATTGATTATTTGTAATATTGAGATATACTTTAATACTCATTAGTTCTGAATTTGATACTAAAAATATTTATTTTTTGGTTTTTCATTACTCAATTTGGTTAATACTAATTTTCTTTTTTCATTTTGATAAAATCTGATAAACAGGTTGACACGATTGACCTGTTTAATAAATGGATTGTGTTAAGGTTGATAGATCTTGACCCGTTTAATAAATATGTTAGGTTAGTGTTGACCCATATAGTCGGATACTCATGAGTCAACACGACACGAACTCGACATGCGAACATGAATTGCCACCCCTATTTACAATGTTTTCAATTTTCACTTTTCAGTAAAATAAGCAGAATCCAAACAGACTCTTGTATTAAGAAAGAATATGTCAAATGAAATTATTGTTTATCATTTACTCTCTTACTGGAACTATAGACAAATTTGTAATAAGAAAGCCACGTAGACAATAAGATTTATCTCTTACCTAAAATTCGACTTTTTACTGACCACGTAGAAAATAAATTTTAGAGCCGCCGCCGACGGCTATGCATAATTTGATTATTTAACATTGAATATGACATCTTCCTTAAAAAAAAAATAAGCATTGAATATGACACGAGGACAATAATTGGCTTATGTGAGGCCTTTTCCCCGTCCACACTAATGATTATCACTTCCAGATGAAATGCTTAGTAGCAAAACAAGAAACGTGAACACTCTGCAGCAAAAGTCCATAACTAACAAAGATTTCGCAGCCCTCAGCTATTCAGTAAGCAACTGGTTAATATATAAGGTCTTCATGCATACATCCAATTCAACTTCTGAAGTGACATGTTGATTGATCATCTTGCGTCGTGGAATAGATGCATAAACAAAAGAGGTTCAATCTGAGAGATTTTTCTTCTTCACCAACCTCTTCAAAATGGTCAACAGTACTCATCACCCAACACCGAACACAATCAAACATAGTTAGAAATAGACACTATTAGTTATAGACTCTATACAAACTAATCAAGTTCGAAGACTTGCATCCGGACATTTAAACATATATGCCGACAAGCTTCAGAGTAGAAGCTGAGACAAACAAGACTTAAACCTGCAGACATCCAGTCACTCTAAGTCCTGCATGCATTGAGATTAAGAATCTCCTAAAAACTGCATCATTCATGATTCAACATCGACTTACTTGGTAGACCACTGTTTACCTATCATTTTCATCTGATAACTAAGATTCCAACAAAAATTAGGATTTGCTTGTATTATTTCTTTCTTTTACTTCTAAAGTTCATGATTTTTTTTATAATGTGAATCACGCGAGCAACTTCCGGACAAAATATATACGGTTCCACTAAGTCATTAGGTACCAACTATAGGAAAAAGATAACACCATCTTTTGACAAATGATCTTTCAAGCATCATAGCTACTACAATATTCATGTTTGTCCATATCAGTATCAGTATGAGGATTGAGGACCCCATGAATGTCCTTAGTGATTGAACATCAAGCTAATTAAGGTCTATGACTTTATTGGTTTTACCTTAAATTTGAAGTTAGAAATTTAGCCAACCCAATTTTTTTTCAGGCTTAGCTGTAAAGTTTTTGGAAATTATATACATGGGTTCGAATGTGCATGGAAATTTTAATTTTCTTTGTCATGTAAAAATAGAGTAAATTGGTTGATTTCACCTACAGTTTTAATAAACACACTATAAATATGTGAGGATTGAGGAGTCTATAAATGCCCTTGTTGACTGGTAGAACATCAAGCTAAGGTCTTTTGACTTTGGATGTACCTTAAACTTGAAGTTACGAATGTTTCCAATCCATTTCTGTTAGAGTTATATATATATATATATATATATATATATATATTTTAAATGTTAGTTTGGTAGAAATCATTTGGATTTGAATAATGTGCATGGAAATTTTTAATTTTATTTGTTGTACAAGGTGGAGTAAATTGACTTATAAAGCAACAGTTTTAATAAATTGACTAAAAAATGAAAAAAGAAAAAGAAAATTGGAACATTTCTGTTAGAGTTATTTATATATATATATATATATATATATTGAATGTTAGTTTGGTAGAAATTATATGGGTTTGAATAATATGCATGGAAATTTTTAATTTTCTTTGTTGTAAAGGGTAGAGTAAATTGACTTAAAAAGCAACAGTTTTAATAAATAGACTATAAAAAAAGAAAAAAAAAATAATTGGAAAGCGTCGCCTGAGAGATTCGAACTCTCGCGGGGAAACCCCATGTACTTAGCAGGCACACGCCTTAACCACTCGGCCAAAGCGACGTTGTATGATTAATGTTCATCATAAATAAATTTATCTATATTTGTTTAAAGTCAACATTTTCAGAGTTCTTCCTCAAAGTTACATAAATAGTAATTGGAAATAAAAATGAAAGGATACAAATTTAATATATTATGCAATAATAGTTAAAACTTTTGACATATATATATATATATATTAAAAAAAATCATGTCCACATTAATTATTTAATATAGTATGAGTTTTTAGCTGTACAGGCTTTTCTTTTACCAAACTATAGTTTAACAAAATTTTCAAGTTTAATCAGTAGTAATTTTTGTATATATTTTTCTGTATAGTTTCGAGGCATAACTTTTTCATAAAATGACTTTATTTATTTATTTTATAACATTTTTTTTTTTGCTATTATTATAGTAGTAAGTTATGATAGAAGTTGCCAATAGGGGATGGCTCAGTTGGTAGAGTTTGGGTACTTCGTCTAACGCACTTAGATTCAAGTCCCATTGCCAGTAGTCTTTCGTTGGTGACCATCCGTAAGAATTGGCTGCATAAAAAAAAAGGATGAGTTTAACCCAAGCACCCTGTCTAGAGTTAGCGTAGCTTAGCTAACCCTTATTTTTTGTTTACCAACCCAAAAAAAAATAAGTTATGATTGAAGTTTATAATTTTTTTTTTTAAATGTAAAAGAAGTCACATCAATTTTTACGTGAATCTGTTACTTTAATTTCTCGCTTCACTTTTTTGTTGTGCTTTAGCTGTTAAAGTATGCTTCCTTTGTTATTCCGTTAATTAACAAAATTTTTTTGTCCTTTCTCTTTTGTCATGTAAATTATAGAATCCAATATTGTAAAATATGCAACAGATTGATGTTTTTGTTCTCTAGTATGTGGCCTTTTCTTATTTTTTGGGTTGAAGAATATATTAACCTCATGTTACGTACCATTTGAAAAAGGGAGAATACCATTAAATTAACTATGTTTATTTTTTCGTTAAACCAATTAAAATATAAAATTAATGGTAGTCTTTTGTGATTTATATTAGAGATGTGGGTTCCAAGCCCTTTGTATTTGGATTGGATCCATTCACATTGAACTTTCCAATTCTCTTTAATTTTTATTTAGATGTAAGACATGCAATATTTAAAAATCAAATAAATGTCATGTGTCACACATTCGGTTAAAAATGACAGGGAGTTGGAGAATATAATTGGAGAGAATAGTCCTCATTGTATTAAGTATCCGCTTCTCATAACATATTTTCAAATTATTCAGGTTATTGGGATCATCTCAAAAAAAAAAAAAAAAAAAAAAAACAAAAACAAAAATGATTATTTGGTTTATGAACAATTTTTAAAACCTTATTTAAAGTGAAATTGTATTTTTGTCCAACTAATTTTAAGCTTAATAAATCAATAGACTCTCTTAGAAAAAAAAAATCAATAGACATAAACTCTTTCAAACAAGCACTAAGATTATTAATTTTTTATGCAAGCAGAAAACCACATGAAAAAGAACAAGTATGCTTTAAGATGATAACCCATTAAATCCACAAGGTTACTTGAATCTATTAGGAGAATTCCAAAATCTAATTGAAAAGAAAGGAAAAACACTCTCTGAAATTTTTTTATTGATGAAATTGAATTGCCTTGAAAGTTACAATACATTTGAATTAGGAAAAGAAACCCCAAGGATACTAGGAAACCCTTAGGAAATCCTAAACTATTCTTAGGACAGCTAGAAGACTCTAAAATGTCATAATTTGTGTCAAGCATAAAATTAAGTTAGAAAGAAGAAAAAATGCCAAAATTGATCAGAAAATTACAAATCAAAGGCCTCACTGAAGATATTTTCCTAAAATATTATAAAGGTAATGGCTAGAAAGTAATGAGTTTTGATGTTCATAACGATTCTCTTCATGTCACCAAATATTACGCAATTCTGTTGATGACACTAATAATTTTTACTAGTATTTTTTTTACGTAATAAACTTTTTATGTGTTGACTTTAGCTACCTCTGTGTTCAAGAAAAGTTTGTACTGTCCGTTCTACGTCAACTTTAATACGCGTACCCAAAGTAGGCTTATAATTAGCCTCATATAAGTAGTGAGATTTGCACAGTTATTTGAAACACAAAATAGAATATTAGCTCTCTTCTTGTCTCAGTACACAACACTTGAAGCCCATCTCCCATCTCTCACTTTTCACATTTCAGTTAATATCAAAAGGAGTGCAAATTCTTTTACACACAATCTAGCCCATTGGGCTGCCTTTTTTAAATGAGATGAATCCATTTTCATTCTTGTCTCTTCTCTTCCTATTCAAGTTTTTATCCCTAAAGTTAGGATGTGCTCGGACCCTCTATAGTTTCTTTGTCGTAATAAAGTTATATTTATTAAAGAAAAAAGTATGCAACCTTAAATATCTCAGGCTGAAATTTAGAGGTCCAGTGAAAAGTCTTTGCACTGAGCATCAGCAGTAGAGGAGTTATATTGCTATATTGCTATAATATATAGCAATATAGCTCTTCAAGCACAAAAAAAATGCTCCAAGTGGAGCTATATTCTTATTTTTTAGCTCCACATGAACAGTGCACATCGATAGATGTGCACCGTTCATCAAAGCTAAAAATAAAAAATGTTATTTTATTAACTTTCTTTCTCCTATTTGATTTAAAAAAATATTTCTCTCTCTCTCTCTCTCTCTCTCTCTCTCTCTCTCTCTCTCTCTCTCTCTCCGGCTTCTCTTCTTCTTCCTTCTAATATTTTTTTTCTCTCCCTCATCCACTCTCTGCTTTGCCGCCATCCCACGCCGGCCCACGTCGTCGTCCCAAGCTGCCGTCCCACGCCTCCGCCGGCCTCAACGTCACCGGCCCAAGCCGATCCAAACAGATCCACGTCGCCGATCAATTCTCTTTTTTTTTTTTTTGCTATGGATTACTCATCGCCGATCTGTTCTTTCTTTCTTTTCTTTTTTTTTTTTTTTTTTTTTCTGCTGTGGTCGCCAATCTGTTCTCTCTCTCTTTTTTTCTTTTTTTTTTTTTTTTTTTTTCTGCTGTGGTCGCCGATCTGTTCTCTCTTTTTCTTTTTTTTCTTTTTTTCTGCTGTGGACTACTCGTCGCCAATATTTGCTACCTTTTTTTTTTCTTGCTGTGAACTATTGGTGGTGGTGGTGGTTGTGGTTGTGGTTGTGGTTGTGACTGTGGCTGTGGCTGATGGAAGAGGTGGTTGTGTTGGTGTAGTGTATATTTTTTGGGTAGTGAGATATATTATTTTATTGTAGAAAATATATTATTTTATTGTGATGTTTATATTATTTTATTGTGTTGAAAGTTAAAATAGATCCACTGCTGCAGCACGTGTATAATTAAAATAGATAAAATAACTTTTGGTGGAGCTAAATTGCTAAAAATTTAGCTCCATTGCTGTGGATGCTCATGCATGTGTAGCAAGTTAACTTTTCAGTGATCAGTCTAAGGACCCCATGCTAAGGAGTGGAAAATAAATTACAACAGGTCCCTAGTTATGCTAATGCAAGATCCGGTTCTGCGTAAGAAAGGAAATGTATTCGGTGATGATGGAAGTGAGAAGTGCAATTCATGATGTCTCTTGGCATAAAAGCTAAAGCAATACATTCCCATTAGATTATTTCCTCATGTTCACATTATTAATTGCCTTTAATCATGACCACGTATGGTCACTCACCCTTGTATTTCAATCCATCACCACTCTTCAAAAGCAAGCAATATTCAAACCCAAATTGCATTTATACTGCTCATTAATTCTCTCTGTCTCTTTCTCTTGATGATCATCAAATATTAAATGGCACATTTTTATTTGATACAGCTAAACTAAGGCCCACATATAAAGACCCATGTGTGTGTACATTGAAACTTACAAACATAGAAATCTCGTTAGAAACAACTTAAATCTAGTGTTTCTATGCACTAAGCTCATTAGGATACATACATTTATACTTGTCACATGTTCACATCTGAACGGATCCAATATACAAGAACACTGGATATCCAATTAGTCTTGCCCAATCTAATTAACAAACAATGTAAGCATGTCATTGATTTGTTCACTTTTAAATTTTTTTAGTTTATTTATTTTCTTAAATAAATGATGATTTAAAAGTTATAATAATAAAGGAACTCAATCATGCGTGTGCAATTTGATCTCAAGGGTATCAAATACCATGGAAACCTAATTATACAAATTAGCTATAACAAACCATTCTTGTAAGATAAGTTGATATGGTCCATATTTGGGGGCATTTTAAGAATTAATTAGTACTCTTATTTTGGTAATATTTTAATTAGTACACTCATTATATATCAATGAACCTTTTTGGGCAAGATGACTTTAAAATCGAGAAGAGACTAAATTAGGGGAAAAGAATTGCTAAAGCGTGCTTACTTTGCTATGATTCCTTCTTCTTCTTTTTTATGAGGATCTTTTATTATTATTATTTTTTTAATGAGGACTTTGCTATGATTCCTAAGATGTCCAAAAAGAGAGACAATTCGGTGTAAAAGCATGTGCTAGTTTCTAGGGAAGTGGCTCTCCCTTAATTATCGGATATAATTTTTGTATTGCTTGGCCACACTCTAAACTAAAGTGACTTTGGAGGTGCGATTTTTGTTTTCCAAAAGAATAGGGAAAATATTATAATTTTTTGGTCATTATTATTAATAATGACAACATTGTTAAACAAGGTTTACCATATAATAAAGATTGCACCATTAGGTTGAATTATAAATTTGGAGTACTTGGATTTGTAAGAACCTTTTTTTTTTTTTTTTTTTGATAAAGCCTAGATTCTTATCCTCAATTCTTCTTATTATTATTTATTATTAAATATTTATTTGTTATAAACAATCAAAAAACGATTCGAACATCTTTATAATATTTAATTGGTCCATCAATTTCACCTATCTGGTTAAACCTTATTGAACCAACCCAAATGAATTGGTAATTCTAATGAATTTCAGTGATTAATTGAAAACATTTTTTTTCCTAAAATGAAAGGAGAAAACTATTTTCATCATTTACTAGTAAAGGATAAACCTACCCTATCTAGTTATCATCATCCCCATGATTTTCCCCCCACACAATAACTCAATAACCATTCTCTCATATCATCACTTTTGGAACATATATGCTTTACAGTTTATAGTTTATAGTCTATTTTGCTCCTACAATAATGGCACATACTAATGATATTCTTTTAATGAGAAATGAGAATTTTTTGTTCTTTGTAATAAAAACTCTTTATTAATTGGTACTAGCTGGTACTAAAAGTTTACAAAGAGAATTCCTTAGAGTTCTTAGTAGAAAGTAATGATAGGGATAAAACTCCCATTAGACGCTGGCAGCCTGCCTGGGCTGACGGTGCGAGGTACGATGACGGACGTGGACGACGGACACGACACTTTGACGGCTCGACTCTTAAACAGGGTGACGGGGGCACGGTTGACGGTATGATGCAGGGGGGGTACCAAAGCGTATCTTGCCACGCACGCTTCCCTGAGGAAATGAGTTTTGCTACGTACGCTCGTACTCGGACAGATATCTTGCGCAACACGATTGCTCCCAAAAGGAAGTCTTGCCCAACACGCTTGTTGCCCAAAGGGTATCTTGCGCTGTACGCTAATCAGGGGTAATTCCAGTATGGAGGTATCTTCTCCAGCAAGCCTTGGCTAAGGCCCCATGCTACTATAAATACTTCCAAGCTCTCCCAAATCGAGGTACGCATGATTCTACCCGACTTTGGCACTCTAGAGTTGTGAGCAATATTAACTTAATCATCGGAGGGTCGTTGGCCGGTACCATGTCGGTACCACCCTTTGAGGTTCTTTTTACTTGTGCAGGTGCGTCCGAAGTACGTGAAGACCTTGCAGCTTACTGAGTTGATTCTTGGCATCATCAAGTAAAATGCTAAAAGATGACAAATTTCACAGTTTCATTCACAAACTTATTGATATGATAAATTGCAATTGGTGCAACATTATTTACACATGACAGATACCATTTTTAATATAAGAGAAAAAGTAAACGAATGTATTAACAATATTAGTTTAAATATTTTTTTAGAAATTTTTTATGAAAAAAAAATAATTAATTTTTTTAATAATTTTTTATATTTCTTATAAAAATTATGTCAAAATATTCTTAAAATGATTTGTTAACAACTACTATAATGTCATCCATTACCATGGATCTTAATATTACCCAATAACAACATGTCAACAATTATCAAAAAAGATTATGTTAAAAAGTTTTGGCTCTAAAATGGCTCAAATTCTCAAAGCCAAGCCAAACAACTCACCCTCTCAAAAAAGCAACCTCTCTTTATCAGCTTTATAAACCCTACTAATTAAGACCCTTCCCCATGTCAGAGAAATCATCCCTCTCTCTCTCTCTCTCAATGTCTAACAATAGAATGGATGGTGTTGAAGACCAAGAAGCTCTGTTTCACTCCTACCCTTGTGCCTACTATGTCCAAAGCCCTTCCACTATTTCCCATGCCAACAGCACTGACATTAGAACCAACAACATTGATGAATCCACATTCCACTCCCCAGTTCGCTCAGAAACCTTCCTCACAAACCCCACAAACCCAAACCACAGCATCGAAGCCTCACGTTTCACTCTCTCACGCTACTCTTCCTCTCGTGGATCAAACAACTCTCTAATCTTGCATGAAAAGAAGAATAATAGTATTATTGCTTATGATGTTCAAAGCAATGGGACAGCCGGGACTCATGAGAATTGTGAGAACCGTCTGATCATTGTTGATCATCATGGTGGGGTTGATGATGATGAAGAGGAGGAAGAGAATGATGAGAAAGAATTATATTATGGGAGAAGAAGAGGGTTTTGGAGAAGGTATTGTACTTATCGTAATTCTGATTCATGTCTGTGGATTTGCTTGCAAATATGTTGGAGGGCAATACTGAGCCTGGGAATTGCATTGCTTGTGTTTTACATTGCTACAGAGCCACCACCACCCAAGTTATCCATCAAGGTACTACATCTTTCTCTCTCTTAAGGATAATTTAGGTCAAGCTTTTTATTAAAAAATAACCAGTTTATTCTTCTTTTTTTTTTTTTTTTTTAACTTATTCTATCATAGTTTTGTGTAGTTTATTTTTTAAACCAAATTAATTATTAATGAAAATGATCTCTTCTGAATGAACAAAAACCCTATATTTAGGAGATTATATTATTTATTGTATTTTTATGATTTGGTAAATAGATTTTAATAGACAATTTAGTCAACCTAGTTCAAAATAAAACCTTTCTTTTAAGAAAAAAATTAGATGATGAGACTTTAAATTTAAAATATAGTAGATGCATCATGCATGCCTAAGTTAATTTATTTGTTTATTGGCTGGATAGACGCATGCCTAAGTTATTAATTAAAAAAAAGGTATATTGTCGGAATAAACTTTTAGTAAATATATATTATACAGACAAAGGGAATGGAACTTTAGCGAGACTATTGAAAGGATTTGACTAAGGATGGGTTGTCAGATCTCCTCTTACAGTTTCAACTTAAGGAACCTTGAGCATGTGCATAACTGCCACAGGCTACTTTTTTTTTCCTTGGATGAATACATCAATGTACATTCCTTATGTAAGCAGATAGAGATTAATGAAAAAAAAAGAAAAAGAAAAAAAAAACTAAGCAATTAAAAAAGTTTAGCTCCAAACATGTTGGAGCTATCTTGTTCGAACTCATGATTGTAGTGATTAAAGAGACTGTCTATGTATAGTCATGTAACTTGTTTAAATAATATAATAAATAGACTTATAAATTACTGTGTAATGAATTGAAAAAAATAACTCTGAATATGTTTGGAGCCAAACTTTGTTTCTATATAAAATAAATGTGCTTCATGATTCAAAGAGTGTAACACACTAGCTCTAGCTCTTTCCTTATTATGAATTTTTTTGATTTTACTGGGTTGGCTGATACCAAGTTGCTTTATGTTTTTCTCCATTTTATGTTTTTTTTTTTTTTTTTTTTTTTCATTTTAAACTTTGATTATTTTCTAAATAATTTAAAAAGAATACATGGACAAATTGTTACTGATGAAGTCTAAGAATATAAATAAAGTAGAACGCAAAAAATGGGATAGAAAATTTGTAATGGGTTGATATGGTTTGTCACATGCAAGAAAGCATTAGGCAACAGTGTACATATAATCATACATATGAAGACAAAACCAAAAAAGAAAAAGAAAAAAAGCATTAGTCAATGTAAAGAGCTAACCTAATGGACAGAAAACTTAGGAAGACACAAAATGTCTCCTATCAAGGGCCGAAATTATAGGTACAGAATTCTCTACATTGTTAGGCCCATACTACACAACTTGTCTCAAACAGTAGTATTTTAGACAATAAAGTATAGGGCCATAAAGGAATTTTAGGAACCCAAACTTTAGAATGGATGGGTAGCTTGTGCTGAGGGTTGAGGTTGCAGAATTGGTCTAAAGTTAGCCTTTGCTTTTTTATTTTTGTGGAGAAAAGGTGGACTGTACAGTTGAAATTGAAACATTGATGTATGACCAGAATCATGACCCAAAAAAAAAAAAAAAAAAAAAGGTTTGGCCTAATCCCAGGATTGAATTGACTAAAGTTGCAATAGCCCAAAGAGAAACATAAAAATGCCCAAGTTCCACAGCACGAAGCAGTCCATGTGCCTAAGATCATTACTTTGCCTAAGCAATGACTGGCTAGGTGTTCATTTCTATTTACTTTATTTTTCTAGTTGAGCATTATGTAAAATAAAATAATAAAAAGAGAGAGAAAGTTGACGATTTAAAAAGTTTTACATAAGTAAATAAGTCAAATATAGTAACAAAAACACCAGAGTCTTTATTTTAAAATTTGGAGTTAACTAGAGATTCTCAATAAATTAGTTAGAATTGGTCATATGCATTCTTTTTCTTCATTTTTTTTTATTCAAAATTATACTCTTTTTAATTTCTTTATTGACGTGTCTGTCTTCATTTTTTTTTAACTTAAAAGAAATAAAATAATAAAAAGAGCTAATCTTAACTTAATGAGACATGCATATGTTAAGGTACTATTTATATTCACTTCTTTCTTATGTGTAAGAAATACATGTTGCAGATTGCAGGAATTAGCCAATTTGTGCTAGGGGAAGGAGTGGATGCCTCAGGTGTTACAACTAAGATACTCACCTACAATTGTACCATCAATTTAGTGATTGATAACAAGTCCAAGCTCTTTGGCCTTCACATTAATCCTCCAATAATGGAAATGTCATTTGGTCGCCTCACTTTCGCAATGTCATATGTAAGTAAATCCAAGACATCGTGAATTTTCTTATCTACATGAGTTGAACTCTTTGTTTCTTGAACATGGCAACTAAGTTTTGAATGAACAATATTTAAAATGGAATTTGGAACAATTTTATCAGATATTTGTAAATTAAAAAATGATATGGAAGAGTGTAACATTAACAAAAAGTTACATATTATATATATATATATATAAACACATTGTATTGTATATACAACTTGAAACTGATATTTATTGGAATATTAACTTTTGTGGAAAGCTAACCTCTCTTGGACCTAAAAGTTTGGTGCTTATTGTGAACTTGGATCAGAAATTTTGGAAATCCATTGGCCAAAATGGGCTTTAGGTGCATCACAAGGAAAAAATCTCTTTATGGAATTAGGAAGCATTAGCCAAGAGTTCGATTTTAGTCCCTCACACTTTACAAATGTAACGATTTATTTCCTTAGTCTTTTTTGTAGTTCTAAGTCACTCTATATTTAAGGGACTTAGACTAAACCGAATATTGTAGAAAAGGTAACTTATGCATTCGACATATCACATATGTGTCTTCTATTTCACAATATGTATATTTCAATAATATGTCCGGTTTATATGTTGTGAGAGAAATGATGTACATGTCGGATATATAAGATAATTATTGTATATTTTAGGGTATTAAAATTGTAAATAAGAAATTGCCAGAAAGAAAAAAGAAAGACAAGGACCATTTTTTCAAATTTAAAAAACTGGATTAGAACATTTAAAATTAAGGAACCAAAATTGTACATACTCTATATTTGAAGGATCAAAATTTTAATTTACATGAAAAAACCAGGGTTAGAGTGCAAAGCTCTCATCTATATGCATTATATGTGTATGTAATATTGGTACTTATATACATGAAATATTGCTGTGGATACCTCTTACTTTTTATTGCTGTTATTATTTATTTTGGCCGAAATCTTTGATAATGGGTTTGTTATGTATAGGGTCCAAAGCTATATGCTGAGAGTGGCTCCACATTGTACCACTTATATGTAGAAACGAAGAATAAGCCAATGTATGGTGCTGGAAGAAACATGCAAGACAAGCTAGAGTCTGGAATGGGATTACCACTAATGTTTCGAATGAGGTTGAACTCAAATTTCCGAGTTGTTTTGAACCTTATTAGGCCTAAATTTCATCATCAAGCTGAATGCCTATTAGTCCTTAATCGTGCATATGATAAGAAACATCGAACCCAAGCATATAATAGCACTTGCACAATTACTTCTTAATCCTTGTTATTAATACATGTTTGGAATACATAAGTATAGATAGTGATCAAGCAGGCGAAGATGTTTGGCATGTGATTATAAATATAAACTTTGAAACCAAGACTTGGTTATTGTTGATTATACATATAAATGTATTTGCAACACCTACATCTAGGTTCAATGATAAGAACGATGAAAATGATTAAATTGTTTGATTTGTCTAATGAAAAACTGAACTAATCTCCTCAAATTTACAAGGACTAAAAGATATAGTTCTATTTACTTGAATGGAGGATGGTACCATTGAAATTAATGGGATGGAATTATTTACTTGATAATGAATGACACCATATCAAGTTTTCATAATAAATTGTGTTTATGGTAGTAACATATTCTCTAAACTCAAATTACAAGTACAAATTTGTGTTGGAAGGATCTAGAGTACATATTTAGATAGTGAAATAAGTGATTACGTTCGTGTATCATCCACAACGTCAACGCCATTCTTTCAATCGCTAAAGTCACTCATAATTTGACTTTGCCAAAACCTGAATGGATGGTCGAAGAGGATAGGGGACATTGATTCAACAATACCCACATCAACACTAGATCATCTTCAACATCAACATCACTACTATTCATTGGTTTCATTTTATTGATTTTTCTTCTTTAGATATGTGCGGAAAATTTTTTTGCCTATTTTGTAACTCATTGTGAATCTTATGCGCAGGATATAAAAACTGTTGTTTTATAAATTAAGAAGTTGTTTGGTTTGTGTTTTCAAATAACAATTTTTAGTTTGTAAACAGCATTTCACGTATTTTTACACACTTTTTTACCCATACGTATTTTAAAAAACTACAAACGACAATTTTCAAACTACTTTACCAAACACCCCCTTAGGTTTCATATTATTTTTGTGAGAGAAAACTGTACTTTCACATCTTGTATTTTTTTCTGAGAATAGTAAAATCTTTGCAACTCCGTAGACGTAAACAAATTACCAAATCACATACATACTATTTTGGTGTGATTATTTTTCTTTAGCCTATATTTTTTTTCTCTCTTGTTGCATCTCACATATCTGAAAATTACGTGTACATTCCCATCAAGATATTCATTATTGCCTAAATCTGACTTCCATACATCTATTTCCGTAGATGCATCATGCATGCCTAAGTTTATTTATTTATTTATTGGCGTGATAGATATGCGTGCCTAAGTTGTTAATTAAAAAAAAAAGGTATATTGACGGAATAAACTTTTAGTAAATATATATATATATATATATATATATACAAAGGGAATGGAACTTTAACGAGACTATTGAAAGGATTTGACTAAGGATTGGTCGTCGGGTCTCCTCTTACAGTTTCAACTTAATGGACCTTGAGCATATGCATAACTGCCGCATGCTACTTTCTTTTTCCTTGGATGAGTACATTACTGCACATTGCTTATGTAAGCAGATAGAGATCGTTTAAAAAAAAAAAAAAAAAAAAAAAACCATGCAGTTGAAAAAATTTAGCTCCAGACATGTTGAAGTTAAATAATATAATAAATAGACTTATAAATCACTGCGTAATATGTTGAAAAAAAATTTAAATATATTTGGAGCCAAACATTATAAATGTGCTTCATGAATCATGATTCAATGAATGTGTCACACACTAGATCTAGCTCTTTCCTTATTATGAATTATCTTGATCTTATTAGGTTGGTTGATACTGAGCTTGCTTTATGTTTTAAATATGTGTCTGGGTGTTTTTTTTTTTTTTTTTTTTTCATTTCAAACTTTGGTTATTCTTTAAAAAAATATATATGTGATAAACTGTAATTAATTGAGTAGTGGAATATAAAAAATGACACAAGATTTGTAATGGGTTGATATGGTCTGTTACATGCAGGAAAGCATTAGGCAACAGTGTACATATAATCATACATATAAAGACAAAAAAAGAAAAATAAAAAAAGAAAAAAGAAAGCATTAGTCAATGTAAACTGTAAAGAGCTAATCCAATGGACAGAAAACGTAGGAAGACCCAAAATGTCTCCTGTCAAGGTCCGAAATTATAGGTACAGAATTCTCTACATTGTTAGGCCCATACTACACAACTTGTCTCATAGTATTTTAGGCGATAAAGTACATAGGGTTATAAAGGAATTTTAGGAACCCAAACTTTAGACTGCAGATTGGCCCAAAGGTAGCCTCTGCTCTTTTTTTTTTTTTTTTTTTTTTTGGGAGAAAAGGTGGCCTATACGGTTAAAATTGAAACATTGATGTATGACTGGAAATCATGACCAAAAAATAAAAAGGTTGGCCTAGCCCCATGATTTTTTTTTTGGTAGAAACGAGAAAGTCTTATTTAAATATAACAAAGTTTATACAAACGCAGTTACATTCAGTTTGACGGGATATACCCTACTAATCTCTAGGCCTGCCATATCCCTTACAAAACAGTGGTATAAAAAATTGGGACGTGTCATAGATGGTCAAAAGTTACTGCTGGTGGTTTCCTAGTTTCACTAACGTATTTGCGTATTCATTGGCCTCACGGTAGATGTGGCGCACTTGTACCACCCATGCCCGCTCCATAAGGCTCTTACAAGGAAATACATCAGGAGGGAAATTGTCAATTGAAGCAGTTAACCAGGATAATACTATCAAAGAATCAAGATCTAGTTGGATAAATTTGAAACCCAAATTCCACGCCAGCATGAGACCTTGACGCACCGCTGCCAATTCTACCATATTATTAGTAGCAATACCCATACTCAATGGTGTTCCAATCTTATCCAGACAGTCGTAGTCGTAACTTTGGCTGTACTATGATGGAAGTCCGCCTCCCATGCTTGAACATGGAGGTATTGTTCACCTAGAAACCATGGGCCATCCATGAGTGCATGATGATAATCCTTTAGGGCATCAAATTTCATAATAAAGTATCCATATCCGATATCAATTAAATGCAAGTTACCTGATGGGTGCCATATACCGGCTAACCTCGTTTGCAAAGCACGATATCCGAGCTGTTTACCCATAAGTTTCAGAATAATGCTAGTTTGCCACGGTCCTGACATTTTCCGCTTCAAGTTTGCAGACACATGTATTTCCCACTCCTCTTCATTCATTTGGTCCTCTTCCGTAGGCTACTCCTCATTTTCTCCTATCCATAGTGACAGAACAATTCAAGGGCTGAGGGGGGCCATGCCCCCCCCCCCCCCCCCCCCCTCAACCTTTGAAAAAAAAAAAATACTAGTATGTATGTTAACAAAAAAAATTTTAATTCTAGCTCTAGAATTTATATACTTGGCCCCCCTTTCCCAAAAAATTTACGAATTAATCCAAGAAATCCAACAAATAGATAACAAAAAAAATGTACATATCTGGATAATAAGAAAAATCTTTGGACAAATCATAAATCCGGTCTAAGCAAAAACAATAACAAGAAAAAATCAATTACAAATCCTAGCAAAAAAAAAAAAAAAATCACAAAAACCCAATAACCTTTACCCAATTTTTCCCTCTCACTTGAGAGCTCTATGCCCCTCTCAAATGACTTCACCCTCATAGCCATAGGGACAACTCTTATGCCATATGTTGATCACTCCATCCACACATTAGTTTAACCTTGAAAATATTAAGACGTGCCAATTGACTTACAAAACTTTTAATTATAAAATCTTATTAATGATTTAAAAAAAAATACAAATACAAATAATAATTAATAAATTAATGCTAATAATGCAACATTGTCAACCTCTAGTAATGATATGCGAATTTTTTAAAATTTTTGAATAAAGAACTTCGGCCCCCCCAAGTGTGAATCCTAGTTCCGCCCCTGCCTGTCCTTCCAGTCCTCTCTGATTCAGATTCTACCTCCTCGTCCACTTCAGTTTCTGCGTCTTTAAGCTCCGTCTCGTGCATGACAGCATCCAAAGTTGCTTCAGCATAAGATTTTTTTTCTTGAATAATTCCTCAGATAGGTAGTCACTAGGTTCTCGGTTTCCTGGGGTGTGTTGTTCATTGTTTAATAAGGATGATTTACTTCGATCTCTTTGACACGCCTAGTGCCATGATTGAATTGACTAAAGTTGCAATAGCCCAAAGAGAAACATAAAAATGCCCAAGTTCCACAGCACAAAGCAGTCCATGTGCCTAAAAGCTAAAATCATTACTTTGCATAAGCAGTGACAGGCTAGGTGTTCATTTTGATTTACTTTATTTGTCTAGTAATGGGCAATATGTAAAATAAAAAAGAAAATAAAAGAGAGAGACAGAAATTTGACAATTTAACAAATTTTTACATAGGTAAATATATTTAACAAATTCTTTATATAAGTCAAATACAGTAACAAATTCTTCAACAAATTAGTCAGAATGATTATATGCATATGCATTGATACACTTAAAGATATACAATAAGATACATAATATAATTCCTATATATACTTTAAATATTATTGATAGTCATTTTTTATATTTTGTTAACTCTTTAAAAAAATTTTATAAGGATATTATTAGATATAAAATGTAAATTGTCCATTTTTTTAAAATTATTGTGAAGCACTTTTTATTTTTTATTTTTTATGATTCATTTATTGTAGACTCTTTGGCTTTTATATTTAATAGCTCACTTGGATGAATATTTATGATGTGGTCTCACATCTATATATATATATATAAAATTGAAGCTTTTGAAACTCTCACAATTTTTCACATCAGCATAATATATATAAAAAAAACATAAACAAAAAAAAACTTTTCTAAAACCCAAAAAAAAAAAAAGCCCAAATTTTTTTTCCCAAAACCCGATAAATACAAATCCAGCCTTTTTATTCCTCCAAAAAGCAGACCCCCTGCCGTTCCTCTTTCTTCTCTATTTCTCTACCCTCTCCTTCCCCAAAACCCAACACTGAAAATCAATCTCGCCAAGAAGCCATTCCCATACTGTTAGGTCCGAAATAGGAAGAAGGCAACACTGATCTCCACCTTTGAGCACCGACGACAGCCATCAAAACTGGGCAGATTGCATCAGATGGTTGATTAGGGTTCGTTTTCTTCTTCTTCTTCTTCTATTTCTTATCTTTTTGAGATTTTCGATCAAAATTAGCAATCGTTTAAAATAATTAGATTTTCTCTTCTCTCACGGTCTCTCTCTTTTCTCCTCTGATATTTTCTCTAAACAAAAAAAATGCTGAGTACTTCGACTTTGTGTGTGTGTGTGTGTGTGTGTGTGTGTGTGTGTGTTTGGATCTGTAAAACTATTTGTTGATTTGAGTAAAATCTGTATGGATTTTCAGTGGACTAGAAATTTAACTAGGGTTTTGTAAATTTTGTTCGGTTACTGATTTGCTTGATTTTGATTTAATCATTTTTTTTTTGTTGAATTTTTTCGATGAACCGTTTGGTCTTCACTACTCATTTGATCTATCGAGTTGATTTTACCGTTCACAATTGATTTAGTCGCACACATTTTATACTATTAGTTTGCCCACAATTCTCCACAATGTTTAGTTTTTGTCAGTTCGTTTAGACCTCTTAAACCCAACAGATTAACCTAGAGAATTAGCCAAGTGATTAACTTAGGTAATTTAAATAGAACTAAGTTAACACAAATAATCAAAAACAATAAAGCAGCGAAAATTAAAGAACACAAAGATCTGATGACCCAGGAAAACCAAACCGATAAAAAACCTGGGGAGGATTTAACCTAGCTATTCTCAAGGTAAACTGAATTCACTATGAAAGAATTGAAGTTTACACAATAAGACTTAGACTACTAACATCCTATTGCTACCCAAGTGTAGGAAACTTACTACCACGACCTCATGATAGCTCCGAGATCCATGGACTCCTTCTTTCTTGAATTCTTCAGCAATCCATATGCGCACCTGCTTGTATTTCTTGAAGATCTTTGATTCTGCAACTGTTTGATTTACCAAGCTCTTGACATAAATCTTGAGTTTGGAAACCCTAAGTGTATGTGAAGGCAAATACCTCTAGATCTCACAATGAGATTCACAAACACAGCAAAACAGAATCTTGAAAACGTGGTTAGGGTTTTCCCTTATATACTTAGGGCAAAACATAAAACCCTATACATTAAATGAGCTAGGGCTAAGTTTGAAAATTCTGCAGAAAAACAATCTGCACGACTTTCGATCGATCGAGTCAGGCAGAAAGTGCACAGTGAATTCTGCATAAAACTCGATTCCAACTTTACATGAAGAGCCATACTTTGAGCAAGTCTAACACACATTTTAAAGAATGTTTTGATCATGGTTTGCCAACATTACAAATTGAAGTTCTAATACATTAGTTCCTAATTCTTAGAACCTAAAAGTTTTCTTCACTACTCATTTGATCTATTAGTTTTCTTATCTTTATACTATTTTTTGCAAAATGTTTTTGAGTATATATTGATAAAATTTTCTGTATTGAGCTTTATTTTCTTTTCTGTATCATAGATTGAAAGATGTATCTTGGAATTAAGTGGTGTGATACATTATAACAAGTATTAGAATGGGGCTTTGTTGTCTTGCTGTTGTTTTTTTCCTTCTTAGTATTTAATTTTACTAATATTGCTCTTTTGATTTAATGTTTTGATTTACTGGAATGCTTATTATTATTATTATTATAACATTTTTTTTCCTTCTTGATATTTATTTCAAAATTGTTCTATTAGACTTGGTATCTTTTTTTTTTTTTTTTTTTTGAACTGTGAGGCTATTAGGTTCAGTTTATTGACAGTGTTCTTAAATATTTTATTGTTGTTGTTGCTAGCTTTGCTTATTTTGTTTATTCATTTGTTTTAATTGTGTATGTCACATTCTTAGTATTAATTACTATATTTTTAATTATTTCAGTAAGCTGATTGTTTTTTTTTGTTGTTTACTTCAAATAAACCTGCTATGTTTTGTGTTTTCAATGGTATTTACATTCTCACGTGCTATTGTAGGTTTATCGTCCATCTCTGCTTTGGTTATTAAGACCCTTTTTTACTATTCAAGAACTGCTGAATTAAATTAAGAGGTCAGTGCAGCCTAATTTCCCCATTGTTGCTTTTATTTAGATTTGTATCTCTTTATCATTTGTTGATGTTCGATTAAAAAATATTTGAACAAAAGTTGTTTTGAAAAGATTATTAAATATGTACTCTTTGACTCTTAAAATAGATGCTAAGCCCAATTTCCCCTTTGTTGGTTTTATTTAGATTTGTATCTCTTTATCATTTGTTGATGTTTGATTGAAAAATATTTGAACAAAAGTAACTTTGAGAAGATTATTAAATATTTACTCTTTCACTTTTAAAACAGATGCTAATTTTACTTTCATTTTTCCATCTTATAATAGTAAAAGAGAAAATGGAAAATGCAAGATTAGCACAACAGCAAAGAGGGATGATAATGCTTGAAAAGCAATCCAAAAGAAAACAGTATGTGTTAGGTTCTAAAGATTATGAACTAATGTATTTAGAACTTCAATTTGTATGTTGGCAAACCATGATCAAAACAATGTTGAGTCATGTGTTAGACTTGCTCAAAGTATGGGTTTAATTGTAAAGTTGGAATCGAGTTTTTATGCAGAAGTACTGTTCACTTTCTGTATGACTCGATCGATCGAAAATTAGACTCGATCGATCGAAAATCGTGCAGAACGTTTTTCTGCAGAAAATTCCAACTCAGCCCAAGCCCGTTTTAATGTATAGGGTTTTATGTTTTGCCCTAAGTATATAAGGGAAAACCCTAGCCACGTTTTTAGAGTTCTGTTTTGCTGTGTTTGTGAATCTCTCTGTGAGATCTAGAGGAGTTTACCTTCACATACACTTAGGGTTTACAAACTTGAGATTTATGTCAAGAGTTGTGTAGATCGTTACAGTTGCAGAATCAAGAGAACACAAAGATATACAAGCAGGTGTGCTTGTGGATTTGTTGAAGAATTCCGGAAAGAAGGAGTCCGTGGATCTCGGAGCTATCATGGGGTTATGGTAGTAAGTTTCCTACACTCGGGTAGCAATAAGATGTTAGTGGTCTAAGTCTATTGTGTAAACTTCGATTCTTTCATAGTGGATTCAGTTTACCTTGAGGATAGCTAGGTCAAATCCTCCCCAGGTTTTTACCGGTGTGGTTTCCTAGGTCATCAGATCTTTGTGTTGTTTATTTTCCGCTGCTTTGTTATTTTTGCTTAATTGTGTTAACCTAGTTTTAATTAAATTACCTAAGTTAATAACTTGGCTAATTCTCTAGGTTAATCTGTTGGGTTTAAGGGGTCTAAACGAACTGACAGTATGAAAGACAAAAAACTTTACAAAAAGCTAGAAAATACAGAAAAATAGTCATTGCTGAAAAAAGAGAGACAAAATGGTAGTCAATCATGAAAACTTTTCATTACATTCACCTGGTAATGTTATTGAACCTTGGAATTTTGGCCTACCTTCTTATGTATGTAACCATTGTGGTGCGGTGTTATGGTATGAAGAAAGAAGTGTAAAATCTAAAGGCCTAGAATTTTAATATTTTCTTTGTGTTGTGTGGAGGGTAAGGTGAAATTGCCTTTGCTTAAAAAAACACCTCCTCTTCTTAATGAGTTGTTAGATCCTCTTGGTGGACAACGATCTAAAACATTCAGAACTCAAATAAGGAGTTATAACGCAATGTTTGCTATGACACCCATGGGGGGCATGGTGGATAATAGAGTTAACGATGGTAGGGGCCCTTACATTTTCAGACTTAATAGTCAAACCCATCATAGGATTGGAACACTTCTTCCTAATAACGGTGAGGACCCACAGATATTCTTTGGAGATTTACAGAATATTCTTCCATCCTAGCTTTTCTCAAATTTGCTTTAGACTTATATAAGATAGTATGCTTCCAAAGTTTCTTATCGAGTTAAAATAAAGGAAGGCATTATGAAATTGAGAGGTTGATTTGTTGTCATATTAAACAGCATAATGTGCTTGCGATTTAGTTTTTTTGTTATACATATCAATAAGAGTAGTGGATTGGGTTCCAATAATTTTCTTTTTGGGGACCTGAATTTGAAGCAAAGAAAAAGGAGAATGTGAAATACAGAATTCAATTTAATATTCTACTCTATTAGATTTTAGTTAATATTATTCTCTAGCTGCATAATAATGTTTATTTTTAGGCTGTTACACCAATAAAATATAGACATCTAAATGCATCCTATATAGACCCTTATCACTTTTTTAATCTTTGTGCTTCTGAAAATTCGTTTATTTAATTAATGACTTTTCAAGCCCTTTGGGTAGCCAGAAGCACTTGGTGGAATCATATGGAGTTCTCTATGTTGTTGGTAGATGCTTTAATAAGGAAAGGAGGCGGGTAGAACATACCAACCAGTATGTTAGAGACTGTGATGGTCCCAATGTGGTTGATTTCAAAGTGTAATTATTGTTTTTGTTTTGGGTAATGACTGTTGTTTATCGATTTTGGCTGAAGAGTTTACTGGGTATAAAAGGAATTGCATTTTCTTCAATGATCAAAATGAAACTCATGTTTTCAACTTGAAAGATAGTAGCTTTGGAGATTTACAGAATATCTATCCAACCTGGCTTCTTTCAATTTTATTATATTTTCTCTTTGACACTTGATTTGCTGTCATCTTTAACAACATGATTAAATGATTAAAATAAATACATTTTCCCCTTTTGTTCTGATGCTATATTGAGTCATTTTGGTGAATAGGTACAGTTTTGCTACTGGAAAATGCATCTATCCGAGTCTTCAGCACCAGTTGATGGTGTCCACTCTATTTCCCCTGCGCTGATTTGATCAAAATTTGCCATTTTAAGATCTCAAGGGAGTCTATTACCTCCACAAGCAGCATTTTCTATAGTTGAAATCGAATGTTATGATATATATACATATATATATATTTATATTTTTTTCCCCTTTGATTTGATTATGAACTAAGAAATATGAGTTAGTTTTGAGTATTTTGGTTGGGTTGGTTTTGATTTAAGCTTTTTGGTTCGGTTAGTTGTATACTGAAAAGGTATGTTTGTTTTATTTCAATGTAATTTGTCAGGATCCATTGTAAATACAGCCAAAGTTTGAATTGTGATGACTGAGAATTTTTAGAATGCATAGTAATAATTTCTTACACACTTTGCAAAAAAATTTTTCTTTAAAAATTAATTTTATTAGCCAAATTTCTCTTCTACTTATGAGATTTCAAATGATCACACGCATTGCGTGGGTTAAACGCAATACTAAAAAGCACATTATGATTAAACCAAATGTAAAAGCACATTATGATTATTGTAATATATTACATCATAATATTTTTATTTATTTCATTTTTTATATTACTTCATAATATTACATGTTTCATCTTATATTAGAGTCAATTTAGCTTTCAATAATTGAAATTAGATAGATGTTTAAATTTGAACTTGTTAACATTTGATTTAAAACTATTCCGTGCATCGCACTGGTTTGCGACTAGTTTAATTCTAAAATTAAGAAATAAAACTATTTAAGAATAAATAATTTAGGACACATAGCATAAAATTGGAATTCTAATTTGAGTTTCTTTCAATTTCACCTATTATTATATACTAGTGTTTAACCCGCGCAGTACGTTGGGTCATTTTATGATTTAAGGTCAGCTTTACAACACTCACCATAAAAATCCTTTGATAGGTTTGGCTTTTTGTCTTTCATATAAGACATGCAATATAATACCCTATATTTATGTTGTAGTTATTAAAAATATTGACTTCGCATGTCATCAATATGTGTTGCAATATAAAAGAAATTTTTTAAAGAAATGTAAAGGTTATTATAATTTTTTTAGTTGTATAAGTACAATTGATACCTTTGTCTCTAAGTTCTATTCCAAGTCTTCTATTTCAGTGAAATGTTACGTTTACAAAATTTTCACAATAGCTTAAGTGACTATTATAATGAATGACCATTTATATGTTTTGTAGAAATCATAATCTGTCTTATCTGCCTTTATGTTTTTACAAAAACATGTGGAAAGAAAAATGTATTTAGAATGGATGAGGCTTTAGAAACTGAATTTCATTTATTGTATGTATACCAGCTTAACAATTATAATTATCTAAAATCCAGAAAAGCTTGTTGTGTTTAAACAAATGAACCGTAAAAACACTTTTGAACTTTGCTTAACACCAAACACAATTTTAACTATTTAATTTAATATTCCCATTCATATTAGAGTGGAATAATGAAGTCACAAAATAGAGTATATATGCTTGGACAATGAAAATAAAACTGAACATTATCTTGATGAAGGAATTAAAGAGAAAAACACAACCATAAAATTCCATATCCAATCATTTTGATAGGAAGCCAACTTATTTAGAACTACCACCTAAAAATTAAAGAATTAAGATACATACTTTGGCATTATAGGATATCTTAAGAATTTCAATACCGTTAAGTCTTAAATTTGCTCACAATTGTAAAATGATGTAAAAAATATTTTACATGGTACTGACATGCGTTGTGGAGGAACAAAACCTATCGTAAACAAAGATGACCCGCAATCGAAACATGTGTGATCATAGCTAGAAAAAATAAGCACCAAAATAGTTCTCATCATAGTCAAACTTTCTTTAAAATGTTGATTTTCAATTGGAAATCTTATAAATTATATGTTAGCAATACTATCAACCACTCTTCAATTGGCATATCTAATCCACATATAAGGAAAAATGTACCATAGAGAAAACATTAAAATTAGAGTCTATGTATAAAATTGGACAAACAATAGTTAACATTGCTATAACAATTCAGTAGGGTTCAGTCAGTGTTCATGCTCTGCTTCATTTAAACATCTACAATAATAATAATCTCTAAGAAAATGCATCAATTAACTTTTATTTAACCGCAGTAAAACAAATATGTACAATCTATATATAAATCTCAACAATAATAGAGGATTTAAAAGTTATCTTTGACCAAATAGAATAACATCCCAAAACAATAAATAAATATATCCTTCTACGTCACTCTTGTAGACGACATCCATCCCATATAGCAACTTCCGAAACGGCTCTCTTATAGGAGTCTATTTTCTCTGAATTGACTCAGCTTGACTTACTTGACTTAGCGGTTTGCTTTCATACAGCGAGAGTCATTGGTTCAAATCCAATAATATGTAAAACTGGCTGAAACCCCTGTTTTTGCTAGCATGACAGCAAGCACAGACTGGCAGCAAGGAGTCAACTGAATGACCAAAGCATTGGTAAGTCCTTTGTTGTACTACGGATCCCTAAGCAAAGAATACCCATTGCACCACAACCATACACACCCCATAAAATTTAGTTTAGAATTCAGAAAGTTACATGTCAGAGATTAAAGTATAATTCTAAAAAGCGATAAAAACAGAGTCCTCTGTTATCTCAGAGTAGCATTTTTGGCATCTGAACTTCATTTATATTTACATATATTAATTTATATGTTTTATCCACATATTTTATTTTTTGGCATAAACCAAGTGGGGCCTCAGTTTCTAAATTGAACCCAGATCAGAAACTACACTACAAATCATATCAAAAACAAACTAAAAACTCTCCCCTTTTACAATCAAACAAAATTCCAAAAGCTTACAAACACAATAAAATCAAAATGGCCTATTCACTATTAGATGAATGGTAAGTGAGAGTTAAGAACTCTTGCACTTATATACACAATATTCTGTAAATAACTTCTTTAAAATACTAATGGATGAAATCATGAAACTCCATTAACTCATTCTATAACCCACTAGTAGATACTTTTTAAGTAGAAAATTAATAAGACATATAGATCATGATAGCATATTTCAATATCATAATTGCAAAACCAAACGGTACCAAAATATTTTGACCAACGAATCTAAAGAAATAAAAAAAAGCAATACAAATTCTGTTAGGTTCAAACAACAATATAATAATTGGTAAGAAGTAAATCACAGCCACAATAGCTGAGCCAAAAACTTCATCATTTTTCTCTTTTACGCTGAGATTTTCTCAAAATTAGTACTTTTCTTCTTACTACAAAATCTGAGATCTCTTACAAAATCTGAGATCTTTTATATAATCCATTCAAGCATTGTATTACTTTTATGCTCATCTAGTCCTTTAAAACTAGGTGAAATGCAAAGTATGTAAGGATTTTCATAAATAAAAAAAAATAAAAATAGAAACAAAAAAAAGGAGCCTTACATAACCGGTCTCGCATTCCTGTAACAAATTTTAAACATTCGTATAGTATCATGTATTTTTAGATGATACTGTATAGCCTATGCATTCTTTCTTTTCCTTTTTTTATTCTCTCTAACTCAATCTCTCATCTGAAACACACATAATCCTTTTTTATTCTTTTTCTATCACTCAAACACACATGACTTGTGTTAGGTGTAAAAAAAAAATATTATTTTGATATGGTGTATTGTAAAATAAAGAATGTGATGTAAAGACTCTTGTTAGAGTAGTAATCTAAAATAAATCAAATGGCCATTTGGTGAGACAATGCATTTTTTTTTTCAATAAGCAGTTGGGTATGCTCTTAACAGAGTATGAACTAAGACAATATATAGCAATTATCAATATCATTAAGGCTTGACATGTGCACTGAATTGTAAAAGGTAAAAAAGAAACGGAGAAAGTACCTTGTATATGATAATTTCTATCACATATTTGAAATATTTGTACCAGATTTAGCAAGCATGGTCACTACAACTGAATATAATAGCTTCTATAAAAGTATAATAAAAGCCAAAAAGTAATAGCAAGGAGAATCCTCTTTAAAATTTAAACTAATAAAAGCAACTATAAGAATCAAATCATGTTCTTGTGTTTTTATTTTCTAGAACATATGAGGTGGTCTATTTCATTAGCAAAGCATAGTGTCCTTAACTTTAGCATGCAATAGGAAATGCAAATAATACGTAATATTGTTCAAAGAGCTAAGTTGAAATAATGCCTTTGAGTGGAATCTTGTAAAATGTGTGTTTTTAAATTCATACCAAAACTTGTAGTTGGCCAAATGCAAACCAATTTGTGTGGTTAGCAACAATATTTTGACAATATTTGTATAATCTATGAAGAGCAATAATTTCATACAATCTCTTGTGTAAAGAGGACAATCCATATATTTGCAGCCAATATTTCTGATTGCTAAAAAAAAAAGGCATAGCAATTTTAAATTGCAGCAGAGAAAGATGAAAGAAATACCGCAAACGAAGCCTAAGAAAACATTGAAAATATGGGTTCAATTGTAAAAAGTAATGCAGAAATTTAGTGAAAATTTAAATCTGAAGAATGAAGGTTTGGACCACAATGAATCAAACCTTGATTTTGCATTTGTTAGTGGTTCATGTACAGCCCAGAATTCAGATAGCTAAAAAATCTATCCTTGTAACAATAACAATAAATAAAAAGTTATTCCGTACTTGAGCTGGACTAAATAAACTAATTAACTTAAAATTTAAGGAAACATATATTTTAAAGAACATTGTGAAGAACAAATAAAAAATAAAAAATCAAGAGCATATCTGAAACCTTAAACATGATTTATTTTAAAGAATTTCACATTCAAAAAATTACATACCCAAACCTAAGCATAAATAAAAATCAATTCAATCGAAATCCCCAAGCCTAAATCATGTTTAAACGATAAAATTTTAAAACAAATCAAAAAATCTTACCAGTAAAGGTTTCGACGTGGTGACAAAATGGTAGGAAAAATAGTGAACCGTGTTAGGTTCTAAGAATTAAAAACTAATGTATTAGAACTTCAATTTGTAATGTTGGCAAACCATGATCAAAACATTCTTTAAGTTGTGTGTTAGACTTGCTTAAAGTATGGCTTTTTATGTAAAGTTGGAATCGAGCTTTATGCAGAATTACTGTGCACTTTCTGCCTGACTCGATCAATCGAGAATTAGACTCGATCGATCGAAAATCGTGCAAAACGTTTTTCTGCAGAATTTTTCCAACTCAGCCCTAGCCCATTTAATGTATAGGGTTTTATGTTTTGCCCTAAGTATATAAGGGAAAACCCTAGCCACGTTTTTAGAGTTCTGTTTTGCGGTGTTTGTGAATCTATTTGTTAGATCTAGAGGTGTTTACCTTCACATACACTTAGGGTTTCCAAACTCAAGATTCATGTCAAGAGCTTGGTAAATCATACAGTTGCAGAATCAAAGAGCTTCAAAGATATACAAGCAGGTGCGCTTGTGAATTTTTGAAGAATTCAAGGAAAGAAGGAGTCCGTGGATCTCGGAGCTATCATGGGGTCGTGGTAGTAAGTTTCCTACACTGGGTAGCAATAGGATGTTAGTGGTCTAAGTCTTATTGTGTAAACATCAATTCTTTCATAGTGAATTCAGTTTACCTTGAGGATAGCTAGGTTAAATCCTTCCCAGGTTTTTTTACCGGTTTGGTTTTCTTGGGTCATCAGATCTTTGTGTTCTTTATTTTCCGCTGCTTTATTGTTTTTGATATATTTGTGTTAACCTAGATTTGTTTAAATTACCTAAGTTAATCACTTGGCTAATTCTCTAAGTTAATATGTTGGGTTTAAGGGGTCTAAACGAACTTACAAACCGGTTTGCTTAATTAGCCATATGATAAAGCCGCATTATTTCTTTTGCTTGTTTGTGTTTGAAGAAGGGGTTTAAGGTTTGGTTAAGGGGAAAAACCTTTATTGAAACCATAAATAACCGAAATGCCTAAATCAAAACAAATCAAATACCAAAACTGCCAAACATAAATCATTTTTATCGCAAGATTTTGGTTTTTTCTTTTAAAAATTTATAATAAAAAAAAACAAATAAAGAAAAAAAAAAAAAAAGAAAACTCACCCTATAACAATGTACCACCGGTTGAGGGATGCAAATTTTTTGGTGGTTAGAGTCCGACAGTGGTGCTAGCCTGAGATGTCTCTCCATCTCCCCTACGCCTATGCTTTTTTGTAGTCCACGCCAAACTGTAGAAAAAACAATGACAGAACCGACTATTTTGTTTTTGTAAGAACTAGAGATGATAATTTGAGACGAAATCATCAAAGAAAGAGAATAAAGCAGTCTATTTTTCAAAAGAGGTCAAAGAAGAATCCTAGACGTCTCAACAGGGGAAACTCAACGGTTAGAAGTTTCAGAAAACAAAAAATAGTAGAGAGCTTTTGCATGTTTATAAATTTGACAAAAAAAAGTTTTGATAGTGAATCCAAAAACCCAAAACAAAAAAAAAATCAAATCTAAACCTATCCAACAAAAAAACTCAATCAAAAGTAACATTTCATACCCAAATCTAAAAAATGGGAAAAAAAAAAAAAAGAATGTACGGTGCCCAATCGATGCAGTGTTTACCGTTCTACCTCTTTCTCTGTTTCTTTCTCCGTGTCCTAGGCCACATCCTCTCTCTATTTCATCGCATCTCTGTTTCATCGCCTCTCTCTATTTCTGACCCAGAATACCAATCTATTAATCAAAACCAAATCTAACCCAAAATACTAATCTAAATCATAATGAACACCCAATTGATTCTCCAAATAAGAACCAAAAACCCTAAATTTTTAAATTTAAAACAGAACTTTACCTAGCGATTCCGATAGTTGGGCAGTGAGTGGAGGCTTACGATGATGGCAGAAGATCTGGGTGGCGCCCTTACGGTGATGGCAGAGGTGCCCTTCTCTCTATCTCTGTCTCTCTATTTCTTTGTCTCTCTTTTCTCTCGATTTGTCTCACTCTCTCCTTTCTCCGTAGCAATCTTTTTGCTTTTTTTTTTTCTTTTTTTCTTTTTTAAGTGGTTAGTTTCCTTTTATACTAAGGGCTCCCAAACAGTGTTTTAATGCAGTGAAAGATTATAATTTATCGCTTTTAAACGTTGTTGTAGCGTTGTCAAACAATTTAATGTATCGCTTTTTAAAGTGAAACATGTCTAAATTTTAGATAGACAGTTATCCTATTTGTCAGCGCCTCCTTAATTGTAGGAACCAACTTTCTCTCAGCTTCTGCTATTATATATATATATATATATATATATATATATATATATATAGATGTGTTGCAGATTGCAAGAATCAGCCAATTTGTGCTAGCTAGGGGAAGGAGTGGATGCCTAAGGTGTTACGACCATGATACTCACCTACAATTGTACCATCAATTTAGTGATTGATAACAAGTCCAAGCTCTTTGGCCTTCACATTAATCCTCCAATAATGGAAATGACATTTGGTCGCCTCACTTTTGCAATGTCATATGTAAGTAATCCAATACGTCATGAATTTTCTTATCTACATGGGTTGAACTCTTTGTTTCTTGAACATGGCAACTAATTTTTGAATGAACAATAATTATTTTGGAATTTGGAACAATTTTATCAGAGAATTTGTAAATTAAAAATAGATATGGAAGAGTGTATCATTAACAAAAAGTTACATTATATATATAAACATTATATTGTATATACAACTTGAAACTAATATTTATTGGAATAATAATTTTTTTGGAAAGCTAATATTAATTGTTAGTATGCGGTAAAAATATATTGTTGTAGAAAGCTAAGAGTATGTTTGGTAACTGTTTTTTTCCGCAGTTTTCTGTTTTCAAAAATAATTTTATGTTTCCTAAGGCAAAAAACTTGTTTGGTAACCTATTTTAGGCAAAAATCAATTTATATGATTAAAGTTTTAGGCTTGAATGTTATATACAGAACGATTGATTTATAATTTATTTAGGTGTAAGGATTTTAAATACTTTGGAGCAAATGTGTTTTTGAATTAGAATAAATATATATATTTTTTTAAAATTAACCAAAGAAAAAAAAATTCAATTTTTTCAAAAACAACTACCTAACCAATTTCCTGAATTTTGTTTTTGAAAAATGTGTTTTTCGAAACAACTAACCAAATGTGTTTTTCATTTGGAAAACATAAAAAATATGTTTTTTTCTTTTTCCCTTGAAAACAAGAAAACGAAAATAGAAAATGAAAATGGGATGAGCTTATGTCCAGTGGCCAGTAGCCACTGGACACATTGGATACGCGACACGTGTCCAAGACTGGACACGTGTCACGAATCCAGCGTGTCCAGTGGCACTGGCCACTGGACAGAAGCAGGACCCAATGAAAACAGTTACCAAACATATCCTAACCTTTCTTGGACCTAAAAGTTAGGTGCTTATTGTGAACTTGGATCAGAAATTTTGCTAATCCACGGGCCTAAATGGGATTTGGTGCATCACAAGAAAAAAACTCTTTATTGAATTACGAAGCATTGGCCAAAAGTTCCATTTTAGTACCTCATATTTTAAAACTGTAACGATTTATTTCCTTCCTCTTTTTTGTAGTGCTAAGTCACTCTATATTTAAGGGACCAAAATTAAACCAACCCCATATGTATTTTCTATTTCACATGTGTATTTTCTATTTGGTGCATTCGACATATGTATTTTCTATTTCACATGTATATTATAACAATATGTCAAAGTTCATATACTGTGAAACATATGATGTATATGTTGGATATGTATAAGATAATTATTGTATATTAAAAGGTGTTAAAGTTGCAAATAAGAAATTGACAAAAAATAGGCAAGGGCCATTTAAAAAAAAAAAAATTAAAAATTGGATTAGAACATTTAAAAATTAAGGAACCAAAATTATACATACTATATATTTGAAAGATCAAAATTTTAATTTGCCTGGAAAAAAAAAAAAAGTTAATTAGAGTGCAAAGCTCTCATCTATATGCATCTTATGTGTATGTAATATTGGTACTTGTGTGTGTGTGTGTTCTGTAAAAGAACGCGGGGGGGGGGGGGGGGGGGGGTTTGGGGGGGAGTAGGCATTGTGATTATCTTAGATAATGGGTTTGTTTTGTATAGGGTCCAAAGCTATATGCTGAGAGTGGCTCTACATTGTACCACTTATATGCAGAAACGAGGAATAAGCCAATGTATATGGTGCTGGAAGAAGCATGCAAGACAAGCTAGGGTCTGGAATGGGATTTGCCACTAATGTTTCGCTTGAGGCTGAACTCAAACTTCAGAGTTGTCTTGAACCTTATCAGGCCTAAATTTCATCATCAAACCGAATGTCTATTTGTTCTTAATCGGGCATATGATCATAAGAAACATCGAACCCAAGCATACAATAGCACTTGCACAATTACTTCTTAATCTTTGCTATTAATATGTGTTTGGAATACACAAGTATAGATAATGATCAAGCAAGCGAAGATGTTTGGCATGTGATTATAAATACAAATTTTGAAACCAAGACTTGGTTGTTGTTGATTACAAATATAAATGTACTTGCAACACCTAGATCTAGGTTCAATGATACAAATGATGAAAATGAGTGGACTGCTTGATTTGTCTAATAAAAAATTAATCTCCGCAAATTTACAAGGACTAAAAGATATAATTCTATTTACTTGAATGGAGGATGGTACCATTGAAATTAATGGGATGGAATTATTTACTTGATAATGAATATCTATCAAGTTTTCACAATAAATTGTGTTTTTGGTAGTAACATATTCTCTAAACTCAAATTGCAAGTACTAATTATATTGGAATGTTTATCTCTTGATCACATGGACGATCTAGAGTACATGTTAGATAGTGATATAAGTAAGGACGTCCCTGTATTATCCACAATGTCAACACCATTATTCCATACGCTAAAGTCACTCAAAATTTGATTGTGTTAAAATCTGAAAGGATAGTGGAAGTGGATAGGGGATATTGATGCAACAACATCCACATCAAATCTAGATCATCAACAAAATCAACATCACTATTCATTGCCTTCATTTTCTAGCTTTTCTTCTCTAGATATTCGTTATTGCATAAATCTGACTTTCATGCCTCTATTTATGTATCCAAAAGAACAACTATATCTGGAGGTTAGCTTGAAGCTTTGCAGCAAATAATGGCAATAGCGTCTTCACTTCCCTCTTCCTCCACTTCCTCTTTCTCTTCTCTCTCCAAATTAAATTCTATGACTTTGCAATATATAGAAGATGTAATGTCTCTACTAGATAGATGAGTGGGCATTAAATCTAAATTCTCTTTAAAGTTTATAGATTAGGAATTGCCTTGGACTAACACCTCTATTTAGAGTTGTGCCATATCTCACCTCCCTTGTGGAGCTCAACATTGGACATTGCAAAGAGTTCAATTCGTTAAATGACATAGATGATGATGAAGACATGGATGACGATGATGACATTAAATGGAGATGCCTTAATTGCCTTTGTAAGAATTTAGACCCCTTAAAACCCAAATAGATTAACCTAGTTATTTAGCCAAGTGATTAACTTAGGTAAATTATGCTGTTCTAGGTTAACACAAATATATCATATCATGCAAAGTGTGGTAAGTAAAGAATACACGATATGATAACCTAGGAAAACCAAACTGGTAGAAAACCAAACTGGTAAAAACCAGGGGAGGATTTAACCTAGCTATCCTCAAGGTAAAACAGAATTCACTATGAAAGAATTAAAGTTTACACAATAGCGACTTAGACCATTAACATCCTATTGCTACCTTGAGTAAGAAATTTACTACCACGACTACGTGACAGCTTCGAGTCCACGGACTACTTCTTTCTTGAATTCACAACAAGTACAAGTACTCTAACTTGTATATCTTTAAGTTCTTGAATCTGCAACTGAATAATCACCAAGCTCTTAACATCAATCTTGAGTTTGGAAACCCTAAGTGTATGTGAAGGCAAACACCTCTAAATCTCACAAAAGATTCACACACACAGCATTCAGGACCATAAAAACGTGACTAGGGTTTTCCCTTTTATACTTAGGGCAAAACATAAAACCCTACACGTCAAACAGGCTTGGACTGAGTTGGAAATTCTACAGAAAAACAATTTGCACGACTTTCGATCGGTCAGTCTAATTCTCAATCGATCAAGCCAGGCAGATATGCACAGTAACTTCTGCAGTAACTCGATTCCAACTTTACATAAAAACCACATACTTTGAGCAAGTCTTAACAAGACTAAAACCGTTTTGATCATGATTTGTCAACCTTACAAAATAAAGTTCTAATACATTAGTTCCTAATTCCTTAGAACCTAACAGCCTTCATTCTTTAAGTTTCAAATGATTCTTTATTTGTAGTCTCTCCTTATGGGTCTTCAACGTGTTATTACTCTACATTAGCAAGCTCAGAACAACTTCAATGTTCAAACAGTCCTAATTTGGCATCATTTTCTAGTGGAATCAATTGTCTTAGATCTTTACGATGGTCGAAAATTATAGGGATTTCCCAATTTTATGACTTTCCCCAAGTCCATTAGCAACCTCACCTCACTTGAAGCGCTTGAAATTGTTGGATTCACTAATTTCTCATCGCTTCCTAATGGGGTAAGTTGACTTAGATCGTTAATAATAATTATAAACCTTCTTAATTTGATGGCTATCCTAGAATCGATTAGCAACCTCACCTCAATTAAACATTTTCAAATTCATGTGTGTTCAAATCTAACATCAGTACCAAATAGGATGCGCTATCTCACGTCTTTACAAAAGTTGAAAATTGCAAATTGTCCCCATTTAGAGAAAAAATATGAAAAATAAAATCAGTGAGGATTAACCAAGATCGCTCACATGCCTCATTTTACAACTCATTTAACCTTAGAATTCAGATACCACACCTTTTGCAATAGCCTCTCATCCATCTTCTGCAGTTTTCATATCAACAAGCTTGTAAGTACTAGTCAAGTTTTTGCATAATATTCAATGCATTTGTTATTAGCTTCCTCCAATATTTCAATAGTTTCGCTTGTAAAAAGTTGTAATATTTAATGTTCTAGTTTAAAGAAAGATAATAAAAAGTAGTGTAATGATTTGATCATATTATATGTGTTTACAAATTTAGAAATTGCATGATATAGTGATTGACATATATAAGCATGTCTCATACCTACTTAAGAATGCAAATATCGTTTTGATAAAATAAAAATGTAAATATCCTTCAATTAGTTTTTTTAACATTCTTGATTGTGTGTCATTAAATTTATTTATTTTTCTTTATTGTACTTTGTTTCAGTTGTTGAAAAAATAACTAAATTTAAGCAAGAATACAATATTATGAATTAATCATTTCTTATATAAATATTAGAAAAATGACTTTAAAATTTTATTATATTTAAATAACTAATGCACTGCTTAAAATAATTAATATAATGAAATAATGTATTTTATTAATACATACATACATGCATATTGTGGGGATTAGGGCCCAAAATGGTATATTGGGCCTTAGGCCCTGGCCGAGGACGTTGGCTAATCCAAGAGCGAATAAGTGAATGTAAATGTACTCAACTCAGAATCACATGAGTAGGTTGCGAACGGAAAGTTTGAGGAAGGTAGTTCAGGATAAGTGTATTCTTGGATGAACAAAGCACAGATCGAATGCATGTCCTATCGATCAAAGTAACCTTTCAGGAAGTCCCATTGATAAGAAAGTGCGTCATGAACGTACAGGAGGGGTGGAAGTTTGGAAATATCAAGAGAAAAGCTGCTGCCATTGCATTGAATGCTCTGCAGTTAACTTTCTGGCCGCATTTATGTGGAGAAGACCCTTGAACAATATTGCCTTGACTACCCCAACTCACAGTAGGCCAGGGAGGGAGTTCAATGGGACAAGTACTCAAGTAGTAATCTGAATGATCAACAAGTGGGAGGCGGATATCAATTAAGGGGAGGTATATAATGTAAAGAACCCTTGTGAGGGGAAGGGGAGCAATCTGGAACTAAATTAGTAATCAATTTATGAATCAATATACATGAACTAGTCCTCTCGGATTAAGCAGAGGACGATTTTCTTTGAATAAACCCACTACACTTGCACTCTAGCTCTTTAAAGCCCTATTTTCTAACTCACTCTCTATAAATTCATTGTTTTGGGCTTTTTAGGCCTAAGTCCATCCCTCTTGTGGATTAGGAATTCAAATTGTGTCCTTACACACACACACACACACACACACACACACACACACACACACATATATAGAAAATTTAAATTGATAAGATTCATTTTAATGAATTCACAATATTTAATTTTTGATGGCTTTTGTTTCAATTTTTGTGAAAGCAACTAAACACGAAGAAAAATGTCATTTTCTAAATCAATTAATATTATTATTATTCCAAATAATATATTTTAGAGAAGGTAACTTATGCATTTGACATATGTATATTCTATTTCACAATATGTGTATTCCAATAATATGTCATGTCCATATGTTGTGAGACAAATGATGTATATGCCAAACGTATACGATAATTATTGTATTTTTTTAAGGTATTAAAAATACAAATAAAAAATTTCCAAAAAAATAGACAACGACCATTTTCTTTTTAGTTTAAAAAACTGGATTAGATCTTTTATAAGTTAGGAACCAATATTGTACATACCCTATATTTGAAGGATTAAAAATTTAATTTGCCTGAAAAAAAAAAAAACTAGGGTTAGAGTGTGAAGTTCTCATCTATATGCATCTTATGTGTATGTAATGTTGATATATATGTTCTGTAAAAAATAAAAAAATAAAAAGGTATGGAGGGACCATCTGTGATTACCTCTTACTTCTTATTGCTGTTATTATTATTTTGGCTGAAATCTTAGATAATGGGTTTGTTATGTATAGGGTCCAAGGCTATATGCTGAGAGTGGCTCCACATTGTACCAATTATATGTTGAAACAAGGAATAAGCCAATGTATGGTGCTAGAAGAAGCATGCAAGACAAGCTAGAGTTTAAAATGGGATTGCAACCAATGTTTCTCATGAGGTTGAACTCAAATTTCAGAGTTTTCTTGAACCTTATCATGCCTAAATGTCAACATCAAGCTGAATGTCTATTAGTCCTTAATAGTGCATATGATAAGAAACATCGAACCCAAATATAAGATATATAGCACTTGCACAATTACTTCTTAATTCATGTTATTAATATATATGTAGAATACACAAGTTTAATGATCAAGCATGTGAAGATGTTTGACATGTGGTTATAAATATAAATTTTGAGACCAAGACTAGGTTGTTGTTGTTTATGTACTTGCAACACCTAGATCTAGGTTCAATGATACGAATGATAAAAATGATTGGACTGTTTGATTTTTCTAATGAGAAATTGAACTAATCTCCCCAAATTTACAAGGCACCATTGAAATTAATGGGATGAGATTATTTACTTGATAATGAATGTTACCGTATCAAGTTTTCACAATAAATTATGTTTATGGTAGTAACATATTCTCTGTACTCATATTACGGTCAAAATGGGCAAATGCCCCTTTCACACAAAAAATCCAGCATTTTGCCCTCTTTCTCAAACTAATTAGGAAAATGTCCCTATTTTGAAACTCGATTTTCTAACAATTGAGTTCCAAATGTAAAACTCGATTTTTGGAAAACATCATGTTATAACGAACGTGGACTTTGAAATTTTTTTTTTTTTTTTTTTTTGGAACTCGAGTTCCATGAACTCAAGTACCATGTGAAGTACTCGAGTTCATGGAAATCGAGTTCCACTTGAATTTTTTCAAGGAACTCGAGTTCCATGGACTCGAGTACTTCACATGGTACTCGAGTTCATGGAACTCGAGTACTTTACTTGGAACTCGAGTTTCATGAACTCAAATTCCAATTTTTTTTTTTTAATTTTCAATTTGCTATAACTTGATTGTCGGCCAAAATTGGGAATTAAGCTCAATTTCCAAACTATTTAGTTAGTAGGCCCATTTTCTAAACTATATAATTTATTAACATCTTAAGTCTAAGAGGCTCGCTTTTGGGCCTATAAACCAAGAATTAAAGACTTGATTTACATGGTCTGATCATGTCTAATATGGTATTTTTTCCACGTGGTGGCCACCTGGAAATCGAGTTTCTAAGACTCGATTTATAATCACCCCACCCCAACCTTAGCTTCTCATCAGACACCCCACCCCACCTTCTCATCAGACCAGAAACAATGCGGCAGACACAAGTACATCGTTTCTCATCAGACCAGAAACAGCATGATGACTAGAAACAGCGGCAGACCCAGGCCGCGTGACCCAAGTGAGCTCTCTCTCATCTGATCTCTCTCTGATCTGATGGGTTTTGGGGTTTTTATTTTTTTAATCTGGTGGTTGTAAGGGTGGATTTGGGTGGAGGCTGATCTGTGTTTGTGTTTTGTACCAACACTTGCGAAAATTTCAAACGTTTAACAGAGCAACATATCGAGTGTTTAAGAGTCATTATATAAATTGAGTTTCTAACGCTCGATTTTCAGGTGGACAAAGTGCCACCTCAGACCTGATCAGAACATAAAAATCGACCTCCAAAGACTCGATTTATAGCCCAAAATCGACCCTCTTAGACTCGAGATGCTAGTAAAAAATATAGTTTGAAAAGAGTGTCTACTAATTATACTGTTTGGAAAATGGAGTTAATTTCCAATTTTGACCCTCGATTATCCAAAAATTGAGTTTAAAATTGGAACTCGATTTTTAGAAAATTGAGTTTCAAAACATAGGCATTTTCCTAATTAGTTTGAAAAAGAGGACAAAATGCTAGATTTTTTGTGTAAAATAGGAAAAAGCCCATTTTTGCCCTCATATTACAAACAGGGTTTTGAAACCCGGACCGGACCGAACCTGGCGGTCCGACTGGGAAAACCGGGAACCGGAGTGAATTCTGGTTTTTTAAGCCTCCAGAACCGGGCATTTATGCAAATTTCGTGAACCGTCTGAACCGGGGTTGGACCGCACGGTTCATGCAGATCGGTGGCATGAACCGTGTGGTCCAACCCCGATTCAAGCAGCCTTTTAAATTAGAAAAATTCAAAAATGCAGTTGTAAGGAGTGAAACCCCGGCCGGTCAGAGATTTGGTTGAAGCCTAACCACTCAGCCAAGCTTGTAAGTTGGTGCTCAACAATAACAAAAAAAATACTTGAAGTAAACTTAATGCAATTTTTTTTTTTTTTTTATAAAAACAACTTAACACAATTCTATTCTACTTAATTAAATTATCCATCTCTTATAAGGAATATAAAAAAAAATTATAATTAAAATCCTTCAAAGATATTCAACTTTACTTCAAAAATTAATCATAAATTTTAATGTTTTCATGGTTATTATTTTATTTTATTAACTTTCTTATTTAATTATTAAATACATGCTTGAAAATCATTAAATTTCCCTCACATATATAGATATGTTAGTCAATTTTGCTAGTTTTATAAATTTAATATTTATATTTAGGCTTTAATTAATTATTAAATTAATTATGATATCATCACGGTTCGACCCCGGTTCAATCTCGGTTGGACCTCAAAAACCTTAAACCTCTCCTTTTTACGGTTCAATAAACGGTTTGAGTTTGAAAACTTGATTACAAATACTAAACTAGTGTTTTTTTTTTCATGTAACAATGACATTGGAGTTATTTCCAAAGACTTTGTTTTTTCCTTTCTACTTAAAAATGAACTATTTTAAATAAAAAATTTATTTGACTTTCTCTTAAAATTAGAATGAGAACTTTATATAATCTCTCCATTATGGGGGGATAAATCTATTAATTTTAAACCATTAAGAGAGGGAGAGACTCAAAAGGGACGAGCCACATAGAGGTTTGGGCCCTGGGGTCACCCTCAACTTTTCAAATTTTACCTTTATATTTTATTAAAATTTTGTGAAAGAAGTCCTTTAAATCCAAGCTAAAGTTGAATCTGGTTTGATACCTAACCTGAACCTCTAATCAGGAACACCTCAAATTATATAATTCTTTGATTCATTAATGCCTGCAGAGTGTAAAGTTGAGTTGGGTTTAATATTCCCAAATATATCCATCTTTTTTGCATTTCTTTATTAAGCGCAAAAAGGCTCTCTTTCGGCCCCTTCAATTACAATATACGAATATCGTGGCCAACAACTTAGAAAAAAAACAATAAAAAATAATTAGTAAAACTAAAAGATATTATAAGAAAAATAAAAGAATTAGTAAAAGATTACTTTCATAAAGGCAGCATGATTTCTTGTATATAGGAGTATAGGACCACCCTTAAAAAGCTAGCTAGTCTCTTTTCAATTGGTTTTAAGGTCTAAATTAAAAGTGCTTCACTATTTTTTGTGTGAAGAATTATGCCCAACAATTTCACGATAGCTTTTTGTATTATGCATGATTTAGTGCGTTTTAGTTATTCACAGAGTTAATGGAGCTGAAAATACCTATAATATGCATAAATTTATTGACACTTGCATGAATAAGGCAATTAAATTTAGCAAACTTTGTTAGTTGATAAAAGTGCAACTTATTAAACATGCACTTATCATGTCATATTACTTATAGGGAAACATTAACATCCCACTGCCCTTTTTAAAAGGAGTTGTATGCCATAATTATATACATGTTGATTTGGCTAAGTGGAAGAAATTTAAGTAATCAAATTAAGCAAATAGGATTATATGATTCAAATCTCGTAAAACAAGCACTTATCATAACGTACTAATTACATGACAACATTTGTTTATATAATATATGTCAATGCCCTTTTTAAAAGGGATCTAGCAGTCTTGAAATTTATTACATATGTTGAATAGGTTAAGCACATAGAATTACACTGTCCAAATTATTCTAATTAAGAAAATATTAAAGTTTGCACTTTATAATGGTTTAAAAAATGATAGGTTAGGGAATTCCATCATTTTATACAGCATGGTGTTTTTGGGGTGGTTTTAGGTTCACTTATTTGGTACCGTTAATCATGACATTATTGTACATGCAAGTTACAGAACAATATCACATTTTTTTTAGAGAATTTCAATTTGTGGCATTCGCTCCTGATGATAGCTCTTTATTATCATATCGAGACATCAATCAGTTTTTAGTGTAGATGGGAATTGAAATCCAAATCTCTTATTCAACCATTAGAGATTTTACTAGTTGAGCTAACTGGAACCCACAAAAACAATATTACAGTTGGATATGTGAAAAGAAGGTATATGATAATGATCATGACGCTATTTTAGTAGTGAATACCTTGCAAGTCCTCTCTATGGAATGGCCACTCACAAATTGTAGGTCTCTTATGCATTTTTTTGGACCCACAGTTGCCGCCAAAATCTTTTTTTTTTTTTTTTTTTTTTTGGTAGTGAGGAATAAAGGGGTAAACAGTTGGGAAGGTAATATTGTTTCTTTCAGTTCATCAAAAAATATTGTTTCCTTCAGTACACATAATTGAATTCCTATGGATTCAAATCATCCAAGTTTTTTTAAATGACAGCTATTTGAACTAATTAAGCTCAAATCAACATTACTATATTGAAGATCATTCATCATTCAGCACTACAATGTTAAGTTTTAATCAATCATTTTGTCCTTTTTAGATACCAAATTGTATAGAAACAATCTGATGCGATTTAAGAATTCATCCCAATTAACAGGCCCACTAAACGTAATACTCAGTTACCTAATTGAAGCAATAAAAGAACAACTTGCATCAGCTTTATTGTATATTGTGCTAAGCTAAACCCCCCATGACACAATAAGCAAATAATCTAGCATGCTCAAGTTTATTATATATTCAAAAAACAGTCTTTGGTTTTACTTTGCATGGCCAAATAAAGAACACAGCCACATCTTCGTATAAAATAAGTAGAATTAGTGGGTTAGTTAAGTTCCAAATCTTGGGTTTCAATTTGCAATACCATCTTATTCTCATAATCTACATGAAATGCATGTGATAAGAATCTATTATGGCCGACAAATAGAAAAAAATGTATCAATATAAAAAAGAAAATGGATATCTAGTTATCTAGTACAATATTCCGTTAAGAAGTACTACTTTCTTTTCATCAAATAATTATGAGGTTTGACAAAGACCCAAGAGGAAACATATTAGTTGGACATCACATCGCATGAAGTTATAAATGGTGAAAGTATTAGTTCTAGAAAGCTAAATGGTTGCTTTCAATTGAAGCCATTAAAAATATCAATTTGCATGAAGAAATACTAAAAAATTGACATTTTCATGTTTGCAGTAGATCAATGGTGACAACTGCTTGCACAAAAGTTGCAATTGATGGGCAAATCACGACAATTTAGCATAGATCTAGTTACCACGGATGGTACTAATAGAGATGAAGAGGACAACTCAAATAATAACATGGAGGTCGAAAACAGCTTGGAGAGTGACTCAGAGGAAGACTTATATAGATCTTGTCATCATTTTAGTTGTTTAAGTTTAAAACAAGGTTTAATTTCAGGATTTCTTTGTATATTCTATATTCTAAAGTTTGAACTTATATGAATTTTTATTTTTTGAAAGATAAATTTTTAGTAATTATTGTAATATTGTGTATATATATATATAATAATAATAAAAGATCAATGGTGACAACTACAGGCATCATAATTAAAAAAGAACACACTTATCTAGGTAAGAAACCTAAAAGGTGAAAAATACTTCACCTTCACATATAACAAATTCAACATATGATAGAAAATTAGGGGGAAAAAAACAAAGAAGAATTATCTAAAAGCAAAACGGTTAATTCTTTTGAATTAAAAGATGTTAAATAAATAAATTATTGGGTATAAAGTTTAATTAATTTGTCCAATAAAACCAAAGAAATCCAAGAATAATCTTGAAAAGGTTTTTAGGAACATATGATAAAAAATATTGAGCTATGTGGAGTGTAGTTAATTTGTGTTTAATTCAAATTATGACTCAATCTGATATAAAAGTGTTGCAGTAAAATACAAATACCGTTGTTTAAGATTAAGGTTTGTTGTGCTGTTTTGAGAGATACAAATACCGTTGTTTTAGACTAGGGTGTGTTGTGCTATTTTGAGAGAGAAAGGTTATAATGTTGTACTATAGTATCTTGTATTTTTTTTTTTTTAAGTAAAGTCACTGTAATTAACTCCGTAGATGTGGACAAATTTTTGAAAGATCTAAAAAGTTATGTATACTAGCCTGTAATCCATGCGTACGTATGGAAATATTAACAATTGTGATAATAAGATGTTTATTTTGGTAGATTCAGTTTCCACATTGAGCATTATGAATGAAGGTAACTTAACATTAACATTTAAAAATCAAATTGGACACATAACACAAAATTATACTACAATTAGAAATTGAACACATAACACAAAATTAACGACATGATCATTGAATTTAGAATCTTCTTGGAGGCACCAATGAAGCGGTAATGTATGAGAGTATGAAGTAAGGAAGAGTGGGATGTTCTTACTTAGGCCAATGAGCATTATCATTGTGATTTTCTTGGCTTCCGTGTTAAATGTTAATGCATCATTTATTTGAGCACAAAAATTAGAAAATTTAGATAAGATACATGACACAAAATTGGAGTCTAATTTATAATCTAATTAGATTTGTTTTTTGAGTTTTGGTTAGGACAAGTGGCGCAAAATTGAGAATTCAAATACACATGGCACAAAATTGAAACTTTAATTTGAAATTCCATTTGAGTTTCTTTCTGCTTCACCTATTATTATATATATAGATTCCTCTTGAAGGCACCAATGAAGCGGTAATGTATGAGAGTGTGAAGCAAGGAAGAGTGGGATGTTCTTACTTAGGCCAATGAGCATTATCATTGTGATTTTCTTGGCTTCCGTGTTAAATGTTAATGCATCATTTATTTGGGCACAAAAATTAGAAAATTTAGATAAGATACATGACACAAAATTGAAGTCTAATTTATAATCTAATTAGATTTGTTTGAGTTTTGGTTAGGACAAGTGGCGTAAAATTGAGAATCCAAATACACATGGCACAAAATTGAAACTTTAATTTGAAATTCTATTTGAGTTTCTTTCTGCTTCACATATTATTATATATATAGATTCCCAACAAAAAGCTATTTATTACTCAATTCTCAATTAATTACACACTTAGTGTAGATCAAATTAAAAAAAAAAAAAAAAAACTAAAGATTTGCTAGAAGACATTTTAAAAGGAATGCTTGTCGGTTCCAGAGAATCCAGACTGCTTAGAAAAATTATCTAGTTTCTTCTAGGGTAATGTATATATACCTTGTAATAGGTGCCTTTGAAGCCATTAATTTGGGAGTGAAATTATTTCTACAACATTAAAAATCCCTGGTTGGAATCTTTTGAACACCACATACACTTGGTTTAAGTGTTTTTCTAGAATTTTAAAGTTTTTTTTAGTTATATTAATCCAATCTTCATAATTAATTAGGATTCATGGATTATTGCACACATTTCAATTTCTGTTAGCTGCTTGTTTAGCTGGTTTTTTTTTTTTTTTAATTCTTAATAATTTTAAGATGATTCCTAGCTACTAAGATGATCTAGAATAAAAGTGTTATAACTTTTAATAAATTCAACTTCGAAGGTATAATTTACACTAATATTGTATCATTTTAATCTTCTTCGTTTGATAATATTTCTTTAATTTGCCAAAAATTATTTGTTTTGATAATAAAGTCTTTACTCTTTAGATGCCATAAAAATATATAAATTTTTTATTGTTAATTTAATTTTTCAAATATAATATAAATCTGAAAATCTGTTGCCAAATTATTTCTACAAATTAAATGTTCTCTTTGAAGCTTTAGGATCGGGATATGTTTTGAATCTAATTCCTAAATGAGTTTGTTGAGTGTGATGCTGGCTAATATTCTTGCCAAAGCCATTTTTGGTATTTCTTTGAAATGCATTTCCATCTATATATTTTTGAAGTATCTATTTCAAAGATTAGGTTACCCCCTTTCTTTCTAAGGAAACTAAATTTCAGGTAAGACATCTAATTATTTTTCATTATTTACTAATTCTGAGTCTTTTCTCATCCAAAAACAAGTTATTTTTCCTCTTCATTATTATTATTATTTAATATAATTTTTTAGACATTGATAAAATGCTATAATTCTCTATCTATAAATTTATTTAATGGGAAATGCTAACGAGTTCCCTTACGTTAGCATTATATTGAAGTGAGACTATTGCCACAACCAAATCGTCGACATTTGAGTAATTGAAATTTAATGGCCCTACTCAAATGGACATTAAAGTAACCATACGATCTCGATCATGAGGGAGCAATAACAGAGGACTGCACAATAGCTTGGAGCACTTATTTTAAAGACTTATTTATTTTTTGTTGTTTGTTATTAAACTTGACATTGATCTAAGTATGCGCTTATCATAACGTAATAAGTAATTAAGTATGTATTTGGTAGGTTTGTTACATAAAATTATAGTTGTAAGTTCGTTTAGACCCCTTAAACCCAACAGATTAACCTAGTGTATTAGCCAAGTGATTAACTTAGGTAATTTAATTAAATCTAGGTTAACACAAATATAACAAAAATAACAAAGCAGCGGAAAATAAATAACACAAAGATATGATGACCCAGGAAACCACACCGGTAAAAACCTGGGGAGGATTTAACCTAGCTATCCTCAAGGTAAACTGAATCCACTATGAAAGAATCGAAGTTTACACAATAGCGACTTAGACCACTAACATCCTATTGCTACCCAAGTGTAGGAAACTTACTACCATGACCCCATGATAGCTCCGAGATCCACGGACTCCTTCTTTCTTGAATTCTTCAGCAAATCCACAAGCGCACCTGCTTGTATATCTTTGTGCTCTATTTATTCTGCAACTGTATTGATCTACACAACTCTTGACATAAATCTCAAGTTTGTAAACCCTAAGTGTATGTGAAGGTAAACACCTCTAGATCTCACAATGAGATTCACAAACACAGCATTCAGAACATTAAAAATGTGGCTAGAGTTTTCCCTTTTATACTTAGGGCAAACATAAAACCCCATACATTAAAACGGGCTTGGGCTGAGTTGAAATTTTCTGCAGAAAAACGATCTGCACGATTTTCGATCGATCGAGTCTAATTTTCGATCGATCGAGTCATACAGAAAGTTAATAGTAATTCTGCATAAAAACTCGATTCCAACTTTACATTAAATCCCATACTTTGAGCAAGTCTAACACATGACTAAACATTGTTTTGATCATGGTTTGCCAACATACAAATTGAAGTTCTAAATACATTAGATCCTAATCCTTAGAACCTAACAATAGTATTTGAAGTTTGCATAAATAAATAAATAATCATTTTTTAATTGGTAGAATATGCTGATGTTGCTTTCAGAATCTGATTTGGTTTTCCTTTACCAACTCATCCTCACAATCTAAATATTCTCCCCCCCCCCCCCCCCCACACACACACACACACACAAAAAATTCTAAGTACTTACTTAAAATGTTAATTTGCTTGCAATTTAGCTTTATCAGGCATGCAAGAATGAATCAAATACAAACATTTATAATTTTTATGAGGAATCCAATGCAAACATGTTAAGCTGCTATGTCATATATGTCTCACTTCCCTTACATTTGTTATTAATTACCTATACTTAATTACCAAAAAATAATTAAGTAATTATTTGTTACAAATGGGAAGATTGAGAACCCTCAGTTGTCACTTCAAGTACTCATAGGCCCCATACAATTCTTATGGTATGTTTTGAACGATAGGACATGAACAGAATGGTGAGAATATGCAAGAACTTCATTTGGTGAGAAAACAACATGAGCCATAAAATGCTGACTTCCTAATGAAGAATTTTTACATCAAATAAGCCATTAGACATTTGTGGGTTCAAGAAGAGGGGCGAATCTCCCCACTTACATTCAGAATCAAAATCTTATATCCAATGAAATGATGGCAGTCTTCAATGTTCGATGAGTTATGAAAACTGGTCGTTTGTTTGGACCCCTAAAACCAAATTGTTTAACCTATTATATTAACCAAGTGATTACTTAGATTAATTATTTAGATCTTGGTTAAACACAAATAAGTCATATCACGCAAAGTAGTGGAAAATAAATAACACCACGAAATGATAACCCAAAAAAAATAATGAAACGAACCATTTCAAGGTAAAAACCTGGAGAGGATTTAATCTAGCTATTCTCAAAGTAAAACAAATTCACTATAAGAGAATTGAAGTTTTTATAATCAGATTTATCCCTAAATCTATTGCTACCTCTAGTAGTAGCTTACTAACACGACCACGTGCAAGCTCCGAATCCACGGACTCCTTTTCTTCTTGGATTTACACCAGCACGAGCCACCTTGCTTGTGACTTTAAGATTCCACTCAAAGGTTTCAGATCACTGTCAATAATGATCTTGATGTAGCAACTATGTTCTACCAATGCTTGATTGTAGTTTTGGCTTCAGTAGATTCTTATGTAGTTAGAGAGTACAAAACCTCTCAGATCTCACAAAGAGTAACACAAGAGTCTTCTAAGAGTTTTCAAAATGTGACTAGGGTTTCCCTTTTATATGTGGAGAAGTTTAGATGAAACCCTAAATGTTTTAGCGGGCTTGAGCTTATTCAAAAATTCTACAGAAAAATTATGCCTGCGATTTTCAATCGGTTGAGCATAATTCTCGATCGTTCGAGCAAGGCAGAACCACACTCCCTTTTTCTGTAATCAGCTGGACTTGAACTTTGAAACAACCACTTTTAAGTATTGTCTAAAAACCTAGACTGGACATATTTTGTTCTTGATTTGCCAACACAATAAAAATGTGATTCTAAATATTTAAATCTAAATCTTTAGAACCTAACAAAAACAAATCAACCATGCAAATAGTTGTACTCCAAGACAAAAACTTATAGCCAACATTCATATATATTCTGCCCCAATAGTCAAATTCACCCATAGTTGTAGGTTTTTCTTGAGTGGGGTTGGTTTTCAGTTTCCCATGAAGTGAGGAATTCTTGTTGAATTTATATGAGCGAGTGAAGCTCTACATTAAATAATGATGATAAGAACGAATGGTTAATATAATATAGTTGAGCTCATACTCATTGGGTTTACGTTTTTTTGGTTAAAATGTGTCTTTAGATTTTATATTAATTATTCAAAGAAGGCCCCAAGGTGTTTATCCCCCAACAAGTGGGGTATCAAAGCTCATGGCAGTGTGAGGCAAAGGTGGCAAAGTTATCGAGGTTCCTTTCACAATTAGAGTGGGAACGAGGTGCGTGTACTTAGCCCTTTTGCAAATGGAGTAGAGATGGGTCCCCTTTGCAACTGAAGCAAGGATGGTATATTACACACAAGGAAAGCCCATAAAGTCCACACAAACGATCTTGAAAAAATGTCCAACAAAGGAGTATCGTCAATGGTGCTAGACAACGATGAATTGCGGGGTTGACACGTGGAGACCCATATATGATGCACTAATGAAAGAAAAAGTTAATTAGGGAAGGGAGAGCAAGTGGGCTTGTTCACGACCCACAGAAAGATCTTGAAACCCACTAAAAAGTTACACATGTGAGAGAAGTCTGGTATTAAATAATGAGAAAATAAATAAATAATTAATATGATATAGTTGAGCCCATCATACTCATTAAACTTGAGTTTTTTGAATTTAAGTGTATTTTTATATATTATATTTATTATTTAATAAACTTGTTTCTCCTCGCCCCTACCACACCCACCACCCCCCCCCCCCCCTCCCCAACAAACAATTCTAACAATAGGAGTAGTGGTTTTGTGAGGCCAATAGATGAACACTTGGTTGGTATTAAATGAAGGAGTGGTGGTTTTGTCAAGGTAATAAATGATTACTTATTTGGTACCAAAGACTTTTCTCATTGGCTTATATCAAGTTAGAGAGGTCGGCCACCAAGATATGAGGGTACCTTGATTAAGTTAGGGACTATCCCTCCAACAGTTGCAGCAGTGCAATTTTCATCGTTGGTATATATGCATCACAGTGGTCAAATTGTGTCCCACTTTTTTTACTTCACTCTATACTCTATCAATAAAAACTTATTAAGTATTCACCTAATTAATTAAATACTGTAATTATTGACTTATTAATATTACTGTTATTAATTAATAGTAGTATTTAATTAATTAGGTGAACACGTAGTAAGTTTTTATTAGTGATGTATAGAATGAAGCAAGAAAAATGAGACAGAAGATTTGAACTTAGTTGATTGGGGATATGACACAATATGTAGTCGTGGTTGGCCCAAGAATTTTTTTCGCCAAGTTCATTGGGCTTGAACCGTAAGAGTCCCTCGAGTTTACCCCAACCATTACTTGCTTTGGTTGTAATGTTGTGTGACTTACACCACTAGTGTCTGCACATCTTTCTCTTGTGCTCATGAGTGCTTATTATGGCCATATTGGCATGAAAAAATGTTCATTAAAATGCCATATCATGTTTTACATGAACGAAGCAAATATATGGTGTTTCTTTGGGGACTCATTTGATTAGACCTTTCTTGTTAAACATCACATTTCACTAAGCAGACATCCAGTCCTATCATGTATTCCGTACGTGACTGCAATTCCATTACAATATTGTTTTTTTATAGGTGGGTGCGCCTTACACGCCAAAATACACATTTCACCCTCCAATAGCTACTCTAATTTTATGAATGGGTATTGATATTATTAATAGTTAAAAGGATGAAATTGGTATAATTAATAGTTAAAAGATCTTGATTTTGAAAATTAGATAATGAAATTGACACAATAAAATGCATACAAATAAAATTGAAATAGTGACAAATGTATGTAAGGGGTCGTTATACGCGATAACATAAATTATCTATCGCATTTATACGAATCTTAAGAGAGGGTGTCATTTTGTGAAACACCAAGGAAAGTGAGTATCTATTACCCTATCTTTCATTTTAGGTTTTGTCCTTTTTGGTCTTCATAATGCAATTGTTGGAGCATTTTAATATTATATAATTAAAATGGATTAATATCACAACATAAATATAAAATATGAGAATTAATATGGAAAATAAGAAATTGGTGAAATGTTTAATCTCACATTAAAAAGGAAAGATGCTCTTTTATTTTTTTTAATTGTGGTGAGTAATGAACTAATATGTATAGTAGCAAATAATATTAGACTAATACATTCAGAATAAATAGTATATCTATTGGTGAGTAAATAACATTTTTATTATAATATTCAAAAATATTATTTAATTTTTATTTGTGTTATTTCCATTATTATTATGCTTGCTCAACATAATGGAATAAGATTGGTGATGTTATTATCCTTAACTATGAAGAAGTATCTCTTACGCCTCTTCCATGAATGAGATTATAATCTTTTCTTCCATGAAATGTATCTGTTACCCACCATAATGTCTTGGAGGCCCATAGATTTCTTTTTTCTTTTTTGGTCTAAACGGCTAGGTATCTAGCATAGTTTCATTAAGACAATAATAATCTTGTTCCAACAGTTAATTTTTTTAAAAAGAAAAAAACACACACACACATTAACCTTCCCCGAATGGTACTTTGTGCAATTAGTTTGACTCAAGCACTACAATAAGTAAATGGAAAAAAAGTAGACATTATTGGGTCTTTTTCAAGTGGTGTTTACCATTAGTCCAAAAAGCATTTGCCAAATTAGAAAACATGTAGACATCAAAATATAAAAACAAATCCAAAAAAGAGTCCAAATTATTGTGCTTGAGCATATTATTTAAGCTAGAAAACAATTTTTGGTTATTAAGAAAGAAATTTAGAAGAGGAAAGATATGTCTTTTCAATGAGTAAAGAAATGGGCAATGTAGTGGCTTTCACACTAATGTGCAGTACTCCATTTTCTTATTTAGTATTTGCTTAAAGACAAATATGGGTTAAAGACTAAAGAGATTTCCATCTATTCCAAGGAGTTGGTACTGATGGACACCACACGAAAGTGGGTTTAATCTTCATATTAAAATGTGGCTCGAAATGATGAACTCGTGGCCTCCACACGAAAGTGCATTCCACCACGGTGCCCTGAATTTTTAATTAATTGCTTAGTTGTGAATTTCCATAACAACTAACTTTCTCTTAAAACTTAGAAAATAACGCTGTTTAAATATTATATCATCAAAGTTTTTTGACTTATTTATATCATCAAAATTGAAGACACTAATTCTGACTTTGTTAGTCTTGATCCCCAATGAAGGATTTTAAAATGTCTATATTTCAAAGTGATCACTTTATCATTTTTAACAAATTTAAAGTGATTGCTTTTAATCCCTCAAGTTTAAAGTGATCTTTAAACTTTTTTTAGTTCTTAACAAACTTTTTTTTTTAAATGACCGCTTTTAGTCCATAATATGTTTAATATATAGAATGATGATATGTTACCTAACACTTTATGATAGGACTCATCATTTATGTGAAAGGAAGAAGTATAATGTTATAATCCATAAAAAAGTTAGGCAAATTATTTAGTACTCAAAAAGTACAATAACATTTTTCAGTTCACTTTGAATCAAAGATAAAGTTCGGTCATGCAAAGTTCAAGCTAAGTCATGCAAGATTTGAACTCTTGTGCGAGCTCGATCTCGATTGTGTGAACTCCACAAAAAAACTTTTGGTACATTCTTGGTAAACTCTTAGTTGTTACTGAAAAATCTGATAATTGATGCAAGAGTCGGTTTTGTGACAAATTCTAGAGTAAAGTATACTTATATTTAAACCAAATGTAAACCTTAATCTCTAGAGAAGGAGAATGGCTACCAAAACTAAAAGAAAAACATTGTCAACCTATTCTTGTCTCCAACCCTCTCCAATTGTGAAATCCTTGAGAGGAGAATTCATCCACCAAACACAAGAACACCACCTATGTTACTGGAGTGCTGTTTTGAAACCACATAGAGGACAAAAATCTTCAAGTGGTCTTGAAGTAAGGAAGAGATCATTTTTGCAGTTATTAATCTAGTTGTGGCATTGGATCACCAAGAAGAGAGAGACTAGATTAGTAGTTGTAGTAGGAACGAGGAGCTCAAATACTTTGTTTGGTTACTTATACTGAAGGTCTTACAAGTCAACGCGTATTGTAACTTCTTCAAAGTGGATTTGATGAGCTAAGTTAGACCTTTGAGTGTTTGTCTTTGTTGGATTTTCATTTTGTGACCATTTCCTCGCCTTATGTGTGTGATTATTCTTGTTGTAGTTGATTTACTAAAATGCCTGGAAGTTTAGAGGACTTCAAGAATTTTTGGGACTCTAATCCCAAGTTTCAATGCAGCTCTGTCCCCTAGGTTTAAAATACCTTTCCTCTCCCATAGATGGAAGACTAAAAATACTTCTAAGCTAAAAGAAATGGGTAAATTTCACAAACCTATCCTGAAGTTTGTCATAATACCAGCTAGGTCTAAAACATTTTAAAACCCACCAAGTTGGTTCTCAAAAGACAACTTATCTCTAAATTTTATTCTCTCTCTCTCTCTCTCTCTCTCTCTCTCTCTCTCTCTCTCCTACCACCTTCCTTTCCCCCTCTCTTAAGCTATCTTCTCTAAGTTCTCTCTCTCTAAACCCAAATTAGAAAATACCTATTTCAAAAACCCATCTTCTTCTTGCTCGTCTTGGGAGAATCCACAGCCTTTTTGAGAACCGAAGCTAAACAGCTCCTTTGGCAAAAAAACATTGTTGATCATGTAGATTGCAATCGGTGGCTCCTTGATCAAAGCATTGAAGGTGAGATCCAGACCGAAGCCACTCCACCACCACTACATGGGTTTTGATCTAAGAGAAAGAGACAAGAGTCCGTTGACGGCGCTGATGGCGTCAAACTTGCGATGGGAATAGGGAAGTCCCTTGCGTGGTGGTATTGCTAATGACGGTGACCAAGTTCATGGGTTTCATCGGTTAGAGAGAGAGACAAAGAGAGTTCTAAGAAAGAGAACTCAGAGAAGAGAGTTTAAGAGAGAGAGAGAGAGAGAGAGAGAGAGAGAGAGAGAGAGAGAGAGAATAAAAGTTAGGGACAAAGTTGTCTTTTGAGGACCAAATTGGTAAGTTTTAAAATATTTTGAATTTAGTTAATATTATCACAAATTTCAAAGTAGGTTTGCGAAATTTAGCCAAAGAAAACCTTAAACAAGAATGAGGGCCCTCCAAAATGCCACCTGTCAAATATATGGATTTCTTTTTTCTTTTTTCTTTTTTCTTTTTTTAACAATCAAACACTTAGAAAAGTTTAACTTTGTACAAAGCTTTTTTTTTTTTTTTTTTTTTTTGAGAATCAAACTTGTGCAAAGCTGCAAGCCTGCAAGCAATATACAAGTATTATTCATGCATAATATACCAGAAAAAACCTCTATTACCATTTATAAGATCAATAAATATCTTGTAGTTAAATAGTAAATTAAAAACTTGATGTAACGTCAAATACAAGTCTTCAAATGTGATGTGAACATCATGGGGTCCTCCATTTTCGTTATATCTCTTAATTTGTTTCACAACCTTCTCCGTAGTACGTCAAAGTACAACAATACATAATGCAAAACAAATACAAATGGGTTGCGATAAATGGTGGCCAACAAATTATCTATTATTAGTGCGCACACACGTACCGCTATCAATGGAAACACAAATGAATGCCTTACCAAAAATTTCAGTCTTTTTCATTACATGCTGACACATGTTAAATAAGTTTTGGGGTCCAAAACTTTTACCTAACATTTTGAGACGATTCTTTCTCCTATAATCAACGGATATGTATATGAGACAATCTACTATATGTGAAACAAAGGGATTACACGAACCCAAAAGAATAGTGTGTTGCTCAAAAAACTCTTAACCACCCACATTAGAAAATAAATAATAATAAAGAATCTCACTTATAATAAGTTGTAATTGAAATAACATCATTTTTATATAGACTCATTATTAGTATTTTGTTTTTTTTTTTTTACAAGTCATATAGGGTCACTATCATATTATTTTTATTAACATAATCACATCATATTTAAGCAATTATAAAAAGATTGACATGAGAGACTTATAAGTCTCTCATGTCAATCTTTTTCTATTATAAATGTTTGGTAAGAGATAAAAAAGAAGCAAAAAAGAAAAAAAAAAAAAATATATATATATATATATATATATATATATATAGGATAAGGATGGAAATTTGAAAGGAGAACAGATATTGATATTTTTATTACAAGTGTTTCATAGGAGGAATGGAAATGTAAAAGTAAAAAGATGAAAAAGTAACTTGTATTAAATTCCAGTTTTAATTATTTTTAATAAATTAGAAAAGTAAAATTATCAAATTAGGTATGCATGATATTTGTTTCTTAACTTTTCCTCCCATTTTGGATGTATTCAACATGATGGAGAACACTAAAAGTACCTATCACTCTCATTTTTGTTCTCTCTGCATATTTATTCTTCTACCAAATATATAATAAATGCATTCTATCTTCCTTTTCTTTTACCATTTTTTTATCCCTCCCTTGCACTTTTCCTCCCTAAAAAAAAGTGTTTCGATGTTTCTAATAAGATATTCAGAATTTAAATCTCTTTTCCTCAAGTATCAGGAATAAAAGGACACACATAATTTTGTAAGTAATTAGTAACTTAATTTTTTTTTTTCCTTCTTATTTGCTAATAAATTGATGAAGAAGTCGAATTTAGAAGTTTCACTTCGTGACGGGAATGCTTTATAATAGCGCATGAGAGAAATGCTGGGAAAGAAAGGACCATATCTTTTCATCGAGCTTGGAATCGCAACATTGTGGCTTCCACATTAAAGTGGACTCCATCTTCTTATATTAATCAAATTCAGAATGATGATATTGCTGATTCACAACAAAATTTGTATATATATATATATATATATATATTTTTTATATTGTCTTTTTATTTTGTACTATCATATTGTACGTATCTTTGATAAATCTCTTTTAAATCAAGACACGAAGCTAGAAGATTTTTAGTCTCTCTGGCTCCTTTCATTATTCTTGGTCGTGTCAAGAAAGGACCATATCTTTTCATCGAGCTTGGAATCGCAACATTGTGGCTTCCACATTAAAGTGGACTCCATCTTCTTATATTAATCAAATTCAGAATGATGATATTGCTGATTCACAACAAAATTTGAATATATATATATATATATATATATATATTTATATTTATATTGTCTTTTTATTTTGTACTATCATATTGTACGTATCTTTGATAAATCTCTTTTAAATCAAGACACGTAGCTAGAAGATTTAGTCTCTCTGGCTCCTTTCGTTATTCTTGGTCGTGTCAATTGAAGCACCAAGGATTTCCAAAGTTTTATTTTTATTTTTTGTTTTATGGTAAGGATTTTCAAAAGGTTTAAAACCCTTGAACAACGTAAGAAGGTACCATAAGTTAATATGTCACATTTCACTATAATCTAGAACATATTTTTTTTAGTATGTAGATATATTGATAGATGGTGAGGAGGTGGAAGGTGGTGTTCGAATGAATCGAATCACAAATATCAAAGATTAGACACCATAAAAGGTGTCACAACTAGATTTTTTGATAAACATATGTCACTATACTAGATACTCAACTTTCACTTGAACCCCATAATAATCTACAACATTAATTAATTGCAACATTAATTATAGAAGAAAAATGAATATATATATATATATATATATATATTGTAGGGGTAAAAGGCCCAATGCTAAATCTTGGGCCGTGGGCCTATCCGAGGAGACCTATACATCCGAGGACAACAAATCTTGAGGGGTTTGCCCAGCCTAATTCGATTCTAAAGTGTGAGTTGCGTGGAGGAAGGACCAGTCCAAGGAGGCTTGCCTGTTCGAATTGTCAAAAAGGGTGTCCCAGATGAATGCTCTAACGTCAATCCTAGCTCTCCCGGAGAATCTCCTGATTTATATAGACAAAAAGGACATGTGGCGAAGATCAGATATTAAGCAAAAGGCTGCTGTTACCGCATTTATGATCCTGCAGCTAACATCATGGCCGCATTAATGGGAAAAGACACCTGAACAGTGGTCTTCATCCTTTGCAGCTACCAGATGAAGACCCCAGATGGGGGTTGATGGGACAAGTATCAAGAAAAGCCCACGTAATAGAGGAAGGGCATATAAATATAAGGAAGAAGAAAAAAAGAAAGAAAAAAAGAAAGAGGAACAATTAAGAGAGAGAGAGAGAGAGAAAAGCAGAATTACTCATAACATTTTTATAAGTATACTCCTCGGACTATGCTGAGAAGAACATTGCATCAATCACATATCTTATCAATACAAATTTGGTCTTAATCATACTTGGGCCTCCAACTCATACGAATTCAGTCAAGTGTTCTTCAGCCCACTCTCTTTACAAATTCATTTTAAGGATACCATACACAGCTTGGGCCCTAACCTATTCTGTTCAAAGGCCCGATCCACCATTTGTGTCCTTACATATATATATCTAAAAATTAATTATATTAATTATTTTGAATAAAAATTGAGAAAAAGTAAGGAAAATATTAAAGGTATTATCAATTTTACTATAAAAGATTTACAAAATAACGTGTTATTAAATATGATTGGTGTCACATTAATAATATAAGATTTATCTATATATATATATTTTTGGTTATGTGCTTAAATGTTGATATATCAATTTGTAAAATTTATGAAGTACTGAAATTTGTATTACTCTTAATGTTACTGAAAAATTACTCTTTTTAATTGTAATTTGTCAGCTGAAAATAAGTTCAGATAAATTCAACAAAAAAATGCATTTTCTTAAACAATAAATTATTTTTTTTTTTTTGAGAAAAAAGACTATGCTTTGAATTTATATAGATACATGTACACACAATTCTATGTACATTGACAAAGTTTATATGGTATGGTTGAAGGAATTTTCACCTATTAATTACGTGGCAACTTATAAAATTATTCACTACTTATTATTTAAACAAGTCACATGATTCATTAAATAGGTTATATAATAAAGTACATGTGAATGGTTTTATCAAGCCATACCTTGTAATTATATGGTTGTCTAACCTAATTTATTTACATAAATGATTTCAATCCATCCGGCTAATTGAATTACCCATATAGGTTCTTCTCAAAAAAGAATTACTAATATAGGTTTCACTTTAGAAAAGACAAAGTGGGTACAAAAAAAATTGCCTGAAATTAGGGAAACAACACTTTGTATAGTAAAGGCCTTAATGATTGTTAGGTAAAGAAAGGTTATTATCATGGACCTTTCTCTCCATTTTATAACTTTATCCATATGTATGCTTCTTTATACAAAACTTTTTTCATACATATATACAGAGCCACTTGAATTCTCACCAATCAATTGGCCATGGATTGGTTTAACAAAGCTCATGTTAATCTGCGATAAGCATTTCTAACCAGTAAAAAAATTAGGTCTGGCAACCACATTGACAGGCATGGCTTATTGGGTTTGTTGGGAATCCTACGTAGCCCACCATTGTTTTTTTTTTTTTTGGGTAAACTTAGCCCACCATTGTTAAAGTTTGATTGCTACCTACTTTAAAGCACTTAAATGTGTAGCACAGAAGAACACTATGATATATAGGCTATATATAGCTGTGCATAATTGGAGGGTGGGTCTTTACCTTTAGGGATAGGGCAAAAATTACGTGTAAACCCATAATTTTTCATGCAACCATTGGTGTAATTGTTCTAGTATCAACGTGACAATAGGGATTTTTTTATTGTTTAAAATTATATTTGAGTTTTTGAAAAGAATAATATTAAGGATACGACATATTTCTAATCATTTTTAAGGTGATAAGTTGTAATTAATGAGAACATGACCCACAATTATACCATCAGTTTTTCAACCACTGATTACAATTTGTTATATCTACAAATTGTGAAAAAGTTTGAAAACTAAATTGTGTGATAAAACTTTTTAAGAGATAATTTTGTACATATGTTTTTTTGGATAGTAGGAGAGAGAAAAGTGAAATTAAAACCACATATATTAATTACTGCAAAGTATGTCATTACTGGTGACTATCTCTTAAAACCCAATTATGTACATAGATTTACTGTTTGGAAAAGAAGAGAAAATAAAATAAAATAAAGACACAGAGAAGTAATTAGAGAATGCCACTCACTTCTTTATTTGGATAGTTTGATAAATAAAAAGAGAAAAGAAATAAGAATAGACAAAGTATTTTTTTTTTCCCCCTTATCTAGTTGCGGGTAAAAAAAGAGAAGAAATGGTAAGGTATTATATAAATTAATCATAGACAGACGATGAGTGTTAGTCTTATATAATATATATATATATATATATATATATATATAAGTAGAAACTGAGAGAAAATTCAGTCAAGACTATAATAAGATTTTAATTGCATTCTAATTTTGTACCAAGTGTAATTATAATTGTCTTATTATTTGAAAAGTGTCTTCAGATTTTAAATACATTCCAAATTTATGTCAAGTGTCCTTCAAATTATTTTTAGATTTTAAAAACTCACCAACTTCATGCCAAGTCTCCTTCCAATTATGCACTAATAATTGTGTGTCAATTATATTTATATGCAAATTTATGCATCTAAACTTATTAAAAAAAAAAACTCAATTTGAATTTATTATGCTTCTGTATAAAACTATGAATGTATTTAGTCTATTACTTATCAAGTAAAAATGTTATTTCTAAAAAAAAATGTAGAAACGTTATGTGTGTGTGTGCGCATGCATGTATGTGCATGTTTGACATCCATATATATACAAGAGTTATAAGCTAGTTTATATAATGTTTGAACTATTGATAATAGGGATTGTTAACTGAGGGTAATAATAAAAGTACAAAAAACTTTCATATTATTTTTAGTGAATGCATAAAAGTTCATTAATCTAGATATATTCTTCTCTTCAAAATTTCCTATTTTGAGATAATAGAGAAAATGAGTTTTAAATGGACAAGTATACAAAAACCATAATAATAATAATAATAATAATAATAATAATAATAATAATAATAATAATAATAAATCCATAGAGGGGGATTGTAACATGTAAACTCTATTCCTCCTCTCCTTGAATCCAAACACAGTGCCAAAACATATCTTCTCATATATTTGTCACTTTTTTGACATAAAGAAGATGAAAATGCTGTTCTCTGTCTTTTCTCTCTCTTACACACACACACTAATTTTAAAGTGGCTTGTGAGAGATGTGAGAGAGTGAGGAAAGGGTACTTAAAGGGGAGAGTAGGTCGCATTTGGTGAAGAGCAAAAAGAAGTTGGCGTAAAAAGCTTTGCATTCTTTGTTAGAGAGAATACAAAGGTACGCTAATTTCTTCTATCAGCATTTCAAAAACTAGATGACTTACTCAGTATTAATTCTTTCTTAATTTTTCCACATCCTATGTATTCAACCTTAGACAACTCATTGGTATATACTTTATAGTTTATATCGTCTTTCTCAAACACACACAAATACACATGTACGTGTAGATATCCCACATAATGAATTGCATGTTTGTACATTCCCCATGCATTAGATAGTTGCATAACATGAACACATGACCTTCTAATGGAAATAGGTTTTGGTATTGTGTATGAGTGACTCAATGTTATTTATGTATATCAGTATATATACATTAATGTATATTGCTAATGTTGTTTATACTTTATATCAGTATATATACATCAATAACAGTCTCATACTCACAAATATTTTTTGGAGAGATATGAAGTTTAACATGTGAATGTGTGTATTGTGGATGAGTTTTAATTGTCTTGAAATTTTTTCCAAATCTCTCTGAATCTAGTTATTGTGAATGAGCAAATCTAATTAAATCTAGATAATACGAATCATAATGCATTAAAAACACAAAGACAAACTGGCTGATGCATGTCACAGGAACAGGAATATACTCGGGAAAAAGAAGAAAAGGAATAGGAATATAATATATAGTTCAATTTTTCAAAGCCCTTTGGGATCAACTGGGGATGGTTCTTTCTGGGTCCTAAATCTTAAAGTCACTTTGTCGGGCGTGGTCAGTGCTGACAACGTTTACCCACTGAAATTTGTACGGCTTCCCCTGGTTAGGTAACCTGTCTATTTGAGTTGACCTTCTTGGGTCCATGTACTTTTGATTCAATGCCCTAATCTTATTTATTGGGAACAATTTTCTATAATCTCGCTCTCTCTCTCAATTACAAGTGTACTTTGAAGGAGAGCAAAACTAACAGTTTAAGAAAATGTTAACAGTTGTGCCAAGTATATAGCCTAGGGTATCGATCTGCGAGAAAATCTAGGATACACAAGGAAGTTGACACCAAACTTTGATTTCAAGGAAAACATATAACCATAAATTCTAGAAACTCTTTTCATCACCATATAAGATACTATATCTCGCCTCACTTCTTTTCATTTTTAACATTTGGTTTAGTTGGACCCAATCCATTCTACAAAACCATTGTTTGTAAGAATAATGCAATACATTTATACATTTGTGATATTGCAAGAGAAAAAAAAAATCTCGTATATAATGCTTTACTTTATATTCCTAAACAATATACATAGATCTCAAATGTATTCTTTTAGCTGTGATATGATATGCATGGCACCTAACATTTTCAATAGTTTTTTTAGCTTTTTGAATCCATTTTCTTTTATATATATATATATATATATATATATATATATATACATATCCCTATTCTAATCATTCAAGTCAAATTCTACTTGTTATTGGCCACTCACTTTTGCTTTCCCTTTCTCCCAAACTGACTTTTTTTCATCTTTTCCAGGACATGTTTGGTTGTGTTTTTAGAAAATAGTTTTTAAACCTATGTTATTTTCAAGAATTTATAACTTATTTACAAGGTTTAAATTTTTATTTTTTAAAAAAATAGAAAATTGTTTTCAAAGAACATAACCAAACAAACCTAATCTTCAAATTCAATATCTCCACTGTTGATAGTGATTCGATAGTTTGACATTTCTATTATATTTGTCATTTGCTCTATAACATTCCTAAAAAAATGTCTCACTTTTTTTTGTTTCACTCTTGAATGGTAAGAAAGGTATCAATATTTGTATTTTTCTCTTTAATTCTTATCGATATACATACAAAACATTACTAGTTTACATTGCACTATTCTGATTTAGTTGCTATTTTCGATGATCAAACCACCTAGCTACCTTGTGAATTTACCTAATCATATTAACAAAATTGGTAACCCCGCTCAGTTTCAATCAATCAAAGTCATGACTAAATAACCACGAAAATAGACTTCTAAAAACATAGGAAAGACAATTGCGAAAGCTTTACATTTGTTGATGTATGACTTTTGCTATAAAACCAAAACTTACATGCATCTTTCCTTCAAGATCAAGTTACACGTAGTTCATTGAAACTGACCATTCTCTTCAATTTTTTTTTTTTTTTTTTTTGGCATAAAGATCATTGTACATCTTGATCTCCAAATTTAATTCAATAGCATGGCAACCTGAAGGCGTAGGGCCAAATCTCTTTCAAATATTTAGCCTGTATCATTTCAATTGTACAAAAATAATAATTTCATTGTAATGAGAAACAAATATTTTATAAGTATGTTTACGACCTTATGGGTAGAACATAATCTGTCTTACAGTTTGAATCTAATACTTTTGATCATTTCAAATTTTTCAACAAATGTCGGCTTTTTAAAACCTTCCTTTTATCTTTCTCTCAAATTGAGCTTTAATTTTCTTCCCTCATATATCACAAAGTTTAATATAAGTCTCCTAAATTGTTGTCTTTTCTCCTCTTGATTTGACCTACCAACACTTTTCGCCAAAAAATTTTGCCTTTTAATGTTTTTCAATCTTCAACAAATTTTTGACTCTAACTGAAATCCTTAATGACAAGAAAGGGTGTTAAATTGTTTTGCCTCTCTGATTTGTATATGACAATCCATCTTTCCTTTTTCCTCTCCAATATCACAATTAAACTTTCATTGTTCGGAGGAAAAAAAAAAAAAAAAGTCACAAATCTATGTACAATAAAAACAGTGTAACGTGGAACCCACCATTTTATTTGATGTTGTAAAGTTATTACTGGTGAGCTTTGGAATTAAAATTTGGAAGATTCGAGACTTTAAAATTGTGGGTTTTTTCTATATTTTTCTACACATTGCACAAGTGTTTGTGAGTCCAATAAATAAATGAAACCCTTTCCTTCTTATCCTCACAATTTTTCAATTTTGACTTTGCTACGTTTTTTCTTGAACTCTTTTTTTGTGACTCTCCATGATCTCAATTTCTCATAGTACTTTCTTTAATAGCAAGAAAGGGTGTTATGAAGTAATTTTTCGTCTCTTCAACTTTTACTAGTTGCATTATATGACTTTTTTTTTCTTCTTCTTTATTTTACTAAAAGTCCTAATTTATTAAATAAAAAATTATCTTTTTTTTTTTTTGGAGAATCAAAATATTATCCAATCTTCTTTAATTATTTGAAACCAATTAGTTAGAGTATAGCTTTAATTACTCTAATTATTTAGAAATCTTATCCGATTGCTTATGAATACTCTTTCTGGAAAGTGAAATATGTGATGCATGCATGGTTTTATTAATTGACTGATTACTCCATGTATTGTAAACACAAGGACAGGGTAGTACAATAAGAGTGATGTGCATGAAAACTCAAATCTATATCACATTTAAACAAAACATAATAAAACTGGCAGAATAACCCCTAGTCCCTTACTACCAATAACCACACAAAAAAACAAAAACAAAAACAAAAACAAAAACAAAAACAAAAACAAAAAACAAAAAACAAAAACAAAAAAAAAAAAAAAAAGAAAAAACTCTATATATAGAGCATATTCGATAAAATACTTTGTTGAAAGAGACTAGCACAACAACCTACAAAAAGCAGTTTTTAATTTATAAGATTAATTAATTAAGGCCTTCAATTTTTTCCACCTACAAAATCACGTTCATGCAAAATCATGACAGGCTCATGTCGAATAGTTAAATAAGGAAAAAAAAAAGACTTATATAACAATTCAACAAAGACTTAAAAGTACTATTGGAAGATTCAAAGAAAGGTACTATTTGTAGGACTTCTTGACTTACCAAGAAAATTAGGCCCTTAACACGGTAGTAAAGGGTATAATTAAGCATCTTTGAGTCTTTGACGTATTGGGTGGGATCTTAGGGTCAAGGAATCAATTAAATATATGAAAGTAATTAAAAAAAGAGGTAGGAATCTCCAAGTCAAAAGAAGCGGACGGATCTTTATATCAATTCACATTACAAATAAAAAATCAAGTTAATAGTGTCAAAATTTTCCCATCCGATTTGGTAGGACCATAAAGACAAGATAGGGTGTCTCACTAAGTTTGACCATTTATGTAATAATTGAAACTCCTATTTCTTTCTAGTTGAATGAATTCTAGTTTTATATATATATATATATATATATATATATATATATATTCAATTATTGAAGGTTTCAATGGTAGATGTTTCCGTCAAAATCCGTGTAATTAACATCAAGAGATGTTAACCGGTTGAGGTACAATTTTTGGCAAGTTATTCTACACTGTGCACATGAGGTACTCCAGTGTCTTGCTAAGTTAGTGTTGGTTTGGTAATTTATTTTTGGTGGCTTATTTTATTAAGTGACATTTAGGAAATAAAAGACATTGTAAATATGGTCATTTTCAAAATATTTGATCTCCTAATTAGGACTTGTAAATGTTAGTGATTTTTTTTCCTCAAATCCAACATCCTCTAGTGTTGATTAATTTTGGGGGAGATCAACTTTTACTTAAGCCTTAATCATATGAACATTATAGCATTTTGATGGAGTCATTTTCTCCTATATTCTACTCTCCACTATTTATCTCATTTTGTTCTAAATGCAAATATCTTTCAAAATTTGGAACAAATATGCCTACTTTATATATATATATATATATATATATATATATATATATATATATCTCTCTCCTTTTGTTCTAAATGCAAATATTTTTCAAATTTTGGAGCCAAAATGCCTACTTTATATATATCTCCTTTTGTTCTAAATGCAAATATCTTTCAAAATTTGGAACCAATATGCCTACTTTATAGAGGGTTATAATAATAATATTTCGTTTTTTCTTTTTTATTTCTGAAAAATACACTTACTTTTATTTAAGAGATTTGAATCCAAGTTCTCTTACATACTGCTATTGAGCCAATAAACTCTTGGCCAATATGCATTCTCATTTAGTAGATAGATAGTCCTTTCAAGATAATGAGAAAATTAGTCGTACGTGTTTGATTGCTAACATGAAAAAAGGAAAACAAACCAAGCTACATAAATATGGTCATTTTCAATATATTTGATCTCCTAAGTAGGATCTGTAAATGTTGGTGGTCTATTTTGCCTCAAGCATCAAATCCAACATCGACTAGTGTTATTTTGGGTGAGATTGACTTTTACCTAAGGCTTAATCATATGATCATTATAGTGTTTTGATGGAGTCATTTTCTCCTATATTCTACTTTCCACTATCTATCTTCTTTTGTTCCAAACCAAAATATCTTCAAAATTTGGAACCAATGTGCCTACTTTATATGCGGTAATAATAATAATTCATTTTTTCTTTTTTATTTCTAAAAATACATGTATTTTTATTGACAAGATTTGAACTCTAATTCTCCTACATACTGCTATTTAGACACAAGCCCATTGTCCAATGCAATTAATATGCATGCTCATCTAGTAGATATATAGTCTTTTCAAGATGATGAAGAAATTAGTCGTGTTTGGTTGCTAAGAAAACATGAAAAAAGGAAAACAAACCTACGAATGTTACTTACAAACCTAAATACATGCATATCAAAGAACTTTCATGTGAGTTTCCATTCTCAAAATGGTTAGAACTTGATGAATTGATGTCCAGATTCTTCAGAACCATATATTATTTTCAATGGAATTATCAAAGACACGACGTAGAAGCTCAAAAAAGGAAATGAAAACGAAGCTTCTTCACATCTCTAGGTTCACTACGTATGAAAAATCCAAAAAGAGTCGGTGATGTTCCCATTTTAATTTTATATATCCACCTTTTCATGCAAATTTTATATTGAACCCCGCCTGCATGGGGTCCATAAATTTGTTCATAGTTTAACATTTCTTTGTGGTTAAGCTGAGGAAGAGACGGGTCGAATATTTGTAACAAGAAGGATTCACATACACATGCTTAATATTCTTATTTGTTTGTATATGAATTATAGAGACTCTTGTTTGTGAAATCATCCAAGGATATATGGAACTGAGGGAGGTATATACAGTCCTGTAGTCTTTGTCAGTCACAGTTTTCTGACACGTAAATTCATTGTTAGTTTGGACAAAAAAAAAGTTGATTTCGAGGAATTAAAATCTTTGTTCATCTATATGCATACAAAAGTGTTCTATACTGAGGGAGGGTTCTACTACTTTAGTAATAAGAAATTAAGAATCTCTTAGACAAAAAAAGGGTTACTTTTGGAATTACTATATTACTTGATTAAAGGACTGAGGGAGGGTTTATCTATTACTTAATGTAAAGAAATGGGGTTTAAATTCACTCCAACTTCATGGTACGCAAATTGTGGCTTTCATTTCACATGCCTATTGATAATATCTAAGGCCACCCTTTGTTTTTTGATATCTGTAATCCTGGCTATCATAGCTGCATTTTGATATTCTAGGCAAACAAGGTTGGAATTACTACTTCTTTGAGCTTGTTGCTTGATGATTAAGTTTACATTTCAATTAATGACCATCCTTGTTAAGGCCTGCACTGTCCTTGGAATGGGATCATTTGGTTTTTACAAACATTATAGTGCACATGGTCGTGTCTTTTGCAATCAGTTAACAGATTTAATTTATGTTGCACCCTGCAGATTATATAGCTGAGTGAGTGGGAAGTGAATTATCAGAGTGGCATTGTGTATGCTTGGGAACTGAAACCACTGCTTATCACTGAACAACAACTTGGAGTTATTATACATTGTTTGGCATTCGAGATCATGTCTAAGAGTGAAAATTCGTGTGCAGTACCAGCAGAGAAAAATTGGAAGAAGTTGCCTGTCTTTGTTTTCTTTAAAGATGCAAGGTATAGTTTCAATGTGGTTTTGCATTGGAGACTATGTTTTAAGTTAAGTATATGCATGCTATTTGGATGTCTAAGATGCTTCTATTCAATTTTTCATTTTTCGGGTATTGGATGTCTAAGTTGAGAAAGTATTTCAAGACAATACATTCACAGCTAAGGATTCAATACCTTTTTGTCTTGTTCACTCTTTTATTTATAGGCAGCATTTACCTCATCCATTTAAGGTTGATATATAGTTCCTGTCATGTTAATTATCATGTCTTTTTATGCATGTTATAGAAACCTCTACCTATAATGTTTCTGTGAACTAATGCTTAGTTCCAAAATGTGATTCCAGAAGCGTTTTTAAGTTGGATATACTTGGCTGGGAAATTCTAGGCATTGCATTCCCTGCTGCCCTTGCTGTAGCTGCTGATCCCATTGCTTCTCTGATTGATACCGCATTCATTGGTCATATTGGTATGTTTCATGTAAAATATTCTATCTATTTTTAGAGTATGTAGCTTCTTTACAGGCATTATTGTCTTTTTTTTTCATTATTATATCTGCATGGTGATAAACAAAACATACCAGTAATTCAGTAAAGTTGTACAGCATTTGACAACTTTAGTCTCATTTTTCAGTGGTCACTGTATAATTTGAAAGAAGTTTTCCATATAATTCATGAACTTACTCAATGGCATTGTTCTCTTTGAAAGTGTTACAATCAACTGCCTTTAAATAATATACAAAAGCTCTGCATTCAAGGCAGACCAACATCATTGAATTCTGTAGTGACCAAATTGACAGAATGTTTTATAGGGACTGATCTGATTTCTCTGCCTAGGCAATGAGCAGGACTTTAGACCAATGCTCTTAATTTGAGCCAAAATTGGCATCGATATCCTAAACGGGTGCATGATGGTTAAGGTCATGGGTTCATCCTTTATAACTAATTAAATATTTGTGTGAATGAAAGATAAAATTAAAAAATGAACTTGTTGACAACAGAGCCACAGCAACACTCATGGCCAGCAAATCGTATAGATTAAAGATTTGAAAAGATGGTCCAGGCCCATCATCTGCATTATATTCCTGGCTCCAGTGGGAGAAGTTTCCAATAAGTTTGAATTAATTATCATAAATAAGTAAGTGAAAATTTTTAATTTTGAATTTTTTTTTTCTTTTCTGTACAGGACCTGTGGAACTGGCTGCTGCAGGAGTTTCTATTGCTTTGTTCAATCAAGCTTCAAGGATTACCATATTCCCACTGGTTAGTATCACAACTTCTTTTGTAGCTGAGGAAGATACTGTTGCTGGAAGAACCAGCATCAAAGCAGCAGAAAAGGGCTCTAATGATGATGATGATGACATGCTTGAGGACATGGAGAAAGGTGAAGCTGGAAAAAAGGCTAAGAACTTGGAAAAGAGTTCATCGAAAAACAGTGAAAATGAAGTTGCAGAAACAAATAAGAACATGGAAAAGGTTGAGGGTATGGAAGATGGTGGGGAAACTGAACATGCCTCAGCTGAAACCAGTGCAGGGAAAGAATGTATGCAGGAAAACACACTTGAGGATATGGAAAATGATGCAGACGCAAAGACTAATGCAAAAGACTCAAAGCTAGAAACTGGTACTCACTCTCTCTCTCTCTGTATGTATGTAAGTTTTTGTTTATGTCTGTCTGATATTCAAATGGCTAAAGTAGGGCATCACTTATAATTAAGTTCAGGTTATCATGTCAATAGTGTGTGCTGTGGGAAGATGAAGACAGAAAATCTTTGACATACTCATTTTGACATGTCAAATTCTTGGTGATTTATTAATTATCAGATTTCAATAAAACTATTGGTGGCAAAAAAAATAAGACCAAAATCAAAAGGGAGAAGAGGCATATTGCTTCAGCATCAACAGCTCTACTATTTGGCGTAATTCTTGGCCTCATTCAAGCTGTAGTCCTTGTATTTGCAGCCAAACCACTCTTGAATGTGATGGGTGTAAAACATGTAAGTGTCTTCATTCTGAGTACTAAACATAATAGCATACAATTTTAGCTCTTGTTTATTGAATATGTAGACAAATGCACCCCTCATTCTTTGTTCTTGCTTTTTTTTCCTCTCTCTCTCTCTCTCCCTCTCAATAGAGTTCCCCCATGCTAATCCCAGCACTTAAGTACTTGAAATTACGATCACTCGGTGCTCCTGCAGTTCTTCTATCCTTGGCCATGCAAGGGATCTTTCGAGGGTTTAAGGATACAAAAACACCTCTATATGTCATTGGTATGTTGAGTTTATAATCCATGCTCATCCTACTTTGTTTGAAGTATGTTCATTATAGTACTTTAGTTTTAAATTTGGTAATATTTTTAGATATGAAATGAAACACTCTGAAGATACATGAGATATAATATATTAGCATTTGGACATGAATTGGAGAACCTCTTTATGATGGCCTACTCTTTCAACAACTTTAAGATAAAGAAAATATGTAGAAAAAGGGCTTATTTTCTAAACACAAATTAGATTATGGATCTAAATCAATACTTCTACCACAGATTTTATGCTACCTTAAGACAACTTGATGTTGTGCCTATGGATTGAATGCAATAAAGGAGTAATAGACAAAACTATTTGTTAATGACTGAAAATAAAATCATAGTTAGACTACTTTGTTTGGATTTGAAACTTTTTTAGTAAGCTTATTTTCTTGGACATATCCCCTAACTCTTTTTCATTTGGTCTAAATATAGTTTTGGGATATACAACAAACATCATTATGGACCCGATATTCATCTTTGTCATGAAATTAGGCATCAGAGGTGCAGCAATTGCACATGTTCTTTCTCAGTAAGTAATAGTTACCCTTAAGTACTACAAATATGTTTTACAAAGTTCAGATATTGACAGACTTACTTCTTGAGATGTTTCGAGGCATCTTCACTGGTATTTGTCTGATAATTGATTAAATTCTGATGGTCCTTTTAGGTACTTGATTTGTGCAATCCTCTTGTCGATTTTAATGAGAAAAGTCTATCTCCTACCTCCAAGTCTTAAGACTTTGCAGTTTAGTCGGTTCCTTAAAAATGGTAAGGGGCTTTGCATATGATGAGTTAAGTTATCCTGAAGATTTACAATTGGTTTATGTTTAACTTTGTTTTATATGCATGGACACAGGTGGTTTGCTATTATTAAGAGTTGTAGCTGTCACATTCTGTGTAACCTTGGCAGCTTCACTGGCTGCACGGCTAGGTGCAACACCCATGGCTGCATTCCAGACTTGTTTACAGGTCTGGTTGACATCATCACTTCTCTCAGATGGCTTGGCTGTTGCCGGACAGGTAAAGGACATTTTTTTTCTTGTCTATTTAATAACTAATCAAGTAAACATATATTGAAATTTCCTATTCTAACTTCTTTATTGGCAATACATATAGTGATCAATAGTACCATGCCTTGCTTTCTTTTTTCTTTTTTTGTAGGCAATTCTAGCTTGTGCTTTTGCTGAGAAAGACCTTAAGAAGGCAACAGCTATCGCAACCCGGGTATTACAGGTACTTCTTCTGTTTACCCGTCAATATTCATCTTCAATAATTTTGTGTATTGTGATACATTACTACTTATCTTAAAAGACTAAACTGCTAGAAAATGATGAATTTTATCATTATTCTAATACATCATACCTAGTGATTACCAAGATTATTATGGCCAATACTCATCAAGTTAACAATAATGAAATTGTTTCATTTCTTAGGTTCCATAGTGAGTGCTTAATTTATGCAACACTTTGTTCTGCAGATGAGTTTTGTTCTTGGGGTGGGGCTTGCTCTTGTTGTTGGATTTGGTCTGTACTTTGGAGCTGGGATCTTTTCAAGAGATGTCAATGTTCTGCACCTTATAAAAATAGGACTCCCGGTACTTTCATCTACAAGATCAAAAACAACATTGCTTTATTATTTATTTAGTTTTTCTTTCTATTAACACAAATTTCCCTCTTCCAATCCAACAGTTTGTCGCTGCTACACAACCGATAAATTCATTAGCTTTTGTCTTTGATGGAGTGAACTTTGGAGCATCTGATTTTGCATATTCAGCATACTCATTGGTAAGTTTACAAATAGACCCTTTGATAAAATGTTATATATTCTCTCCAAGTCTCTCATTGATAAAATGTTCCTTGTCAAATTTCTTTTTACAGCTTCTTGTGGCTGTAGCAAGCATTGCATCCTTATTTGTTCTATACAGAAGCAACGGATTTGTAGGAATCTGGATTGCTCTAACCATTTATATGTTTTTGCGTGCATTTGTTGGTATTTGGAGGTAATTTCTTTATATCTATCTTTATCTTGATGAATTTTTTGGAGGTAATTTTCACTGTTAGTGTTATTAAGTCACAATTTCACATTTTTTGTGGTTTCAAGTCAGCATTCACTTGCTGGGACTTTTTTTTTTTTTTTTTTAACAACAATAGAGAGGGAGGATTCAAACTCTAATTCCCCTAGTAAAGAAAAAACAGACAATGCAATTGAACTACAAGACTCTTGTTAAGTAAACAAACAAATACAGGATCCCCAAAATAACATTGCTTAACACTCTAAATTGACTGAAATAACCACATCATGTATTATAAGGTGCCAATCCTCTTAAGAATCCCTATAGGAAATATCTTACATCATAAGAAGCGAGATGAATATAAGTTTAATGTTTACACCTATAAGGCCTTCGTCCACTTAAAAAAAAAATACATATATACATATATACATACATATATATATAAATATATATATATATATATATTTGGAAGAAACAAATGCACAACGATATCTATGTTGTATTGCTCTATTAATTGTTAATCTACAAGTTTCCAAAGTATCTATGATATAGAACTTTCATACTTTGATGTTGATTGTAATAGACTTGCCTCTGAATTTGCAGGATGGGCACTGGAACAGGACCTTGGCGCTTTCTCAGGAACCCATCATGGAAGTAGGGGATTGCAAGCTCCACGAATTTTTATAGTCGAGCTACATATATATTTATGTCAATGTTTTTCTATTTTTCTTTTATTCTGATCATGTTATGTAATTTATTCCCAGACAATTATTTCTTGCTTTTTTTCTGTTCTTCTTTATATCAGCCTTGGACCTACTTATAATGTTATTAGAATCTTATAATATTGGTACAATATTTTTTTGGCTAGCTTCTCACCATGAGTAATATAGATTATATTCGTCATTTAACATATCTACGTTTTTTTTTTTTTCTTTTCTTTTCTGGGGAGGTTGAAGGGATCTCTCTTTAATCTACATATTAACCAGCCGTTCACCTAAGTGATGCATGTTGGATGAAGGAATTTTCATATTTCAAAATAGAAAGTAATTATTCAAGGGTTGTTGGTATTCTCAATAACTAGCTGTGCGTATTTAGAATTCTCTCTTACCAAGTGTAAAAGAGAAAGCATAAAAGAGAGAGCACACAAACAGGGACGGAACTAGGACTTGTAGTTATTGGGGGTGACTTTGCTACTAGTTGTGTATGGTGGCTTAGCCACTGAGGTTTTTTTTTCCCCCTAACTTTGATGCGTGTTGTTGGGTAAGGACAATTATTTTGTTTGAAATTTTTTAAAAGGTTGCGTTGTTTGTTTTGGATAAAATTAGTTGATTAGACTTAAATTTTTTTAATTTTACTATTGATAATTTTTGTTGTTGGACTAATTTTTTTTGGGCTTGTATATTTTGTTTTAAATTTTGAATTTATAGATTTTTTATGGTCTTTAAAAAGAACAAAATTCTAGAGCTACAATTTTTTTTTTTTTTTTTTTACAAATTAGTGATATGGTAAGTGATTATTAGTTAGTAAAAAAGTGGTGTAATGTGTAAGTGGTGGACCTAAATATGAACCAATAAGAATCTACTACCTCAAGAGTTTGCAAAAATATTGTGGAAAACTTTGTGGCTATAATATCACTTTTAAAAGAATTAATGATATTATTAAGGAGACAAAGTATAATTTTATAGAACAAATTTGCTAAAATTAATACCTAATATATTTTCAAATTTTTTTTTTTAATTAGGGGGGCCATTGTCCCCCCAAGCCAAAGGCTACCTCTGTCCCTGCACACAAAGGTTTATGTGTTTAGGCCTAATAGCGCATGTCCATGGTGAAAAAGCCCTCAACAACTATATTAAGCACTTCAGTTTATAATGCACCCAATGTAAGGTTTATATACTAAAGAACTCTAGTCTAACCAAAGATTAATATACTTGTTCTACAAGAACATGTGCCTACAATTAGTTTGGGCCACTTGGATCATAATATGCCCAACATTAACCATGGAGATTGGTGATAGTTTCAATCGTAATCCATTGACGTACTCTTCTGTTTCCTTCTGTGAAAATCCAAAAAAAAGTTATTGCATGTGTTCTTTCATGCTTATAAATTTTATATTTATTTTCCCACCTTGCTTCTTGCAATTGGCAATTTCTTTTTTTGGCGTTAGAGCTTCCTTATCAAATCTTGAAGCCTTTTTTTAGTAGGTCTTCATAGCTACTAAATCCTTACAAACTACTATTTATCTATATTCTATACATCAAACCAAGTTCTTATTTAGATTGGCAAATTCCAAATATCAAGGTTGTTCTTTTTTCTTTTTTTTAAATGTAAAGAATTGCTTGAAGATGTTAAAGTACAATAATCTTGCTCAAGCAAAATCAAGCTTTGCTAGAGTGATCAAATCATCATTAAAGTCAGAAGTTTCAGGAGGCTCTTGCTATAGGGAATATAGCAGTAAATTCTCAAATCTGTGAGATGCAAAAATAGAAAAAAAAAATATGCACCAAAGAAAATAATCACACAAGATAATATTTACATAGTTCGGCAATTTGCCTATATCCATAGAGCTACAGTGATTTTACTATTGTCAAATCAAATGCGATATCCTCTCAAGTTTATGCCTAACTTGAGATCCATACCAAATACAATAATATCTCTCTAGAAATAATATAAACTAACCTAAAATCTCCAGTCACACTCTGAATACAACAAGTACCCGTGGTTGCAGTACCCAAAATATATCCCTAGAGAAAAATTCCAAATTAATCTTTTCTTGTATATTTCTCATGTCTGAAGAAAATCTCCCAGTCTTCTTTGCTTTTACACACAACTTTTCTTTCTTCACTGCACTCATTGCATCACAATTTTTCTTTCTTCACTGTGCTCACTGCATGACACACGTGACTGCTATCCTTTTTCTTTTTCACCCAGTGGCACTCTTCACTTTTCTATTTTTATTTCTTTTCTTTTCTACAACCCATACTAACACATATAAAACTCTGTTTATTTGTTAGGTTAAATAGTCGCAAATTCACGCAATGCATAGGAATAAATAATTATTTTGTATTGTAATATAATGTATAATTTTTTCTCTAATTTTTTTTTTAAAAATAATTTGTTCTCTCTAAAAATTAAACAATTTTTATTTGGTCCAATTAGGTCTACTTCGGTCCTATTCGGTCCACTCAATCAATTTGGTCCCCCTTCAGTCCATTTTAGACTAATTGAAACTTAAATTAATTTTTTTTGTAGTTTTTATTTTCAACTTTAGCTCAAAAAAATCTTCTTCTTCTTTTCTTAATTTTTGGGTTGAAAAGTATGAAATTTTATTATATTTAGGCTAATATATTTAGTTTTTGAGTTAAAAAATACAAAAAATAAAATAGACATTAGAAATCAGAAATATGAGCCCTAAAAATGAAATAAAAATGATAAATATTCAAAACTCTTATTCGGTCCACATTGGTTCTATTTGGTCCATTATGTCCACTTCAGTCCAATTTGGTCCTATTCGGTCCATTCTATTCTAGTTAGTCCATTCTGTCCACTAAAGTTCTATTCAGTCCAATTTAGTCAATTCCGTCTTATTCCATTCACTTTGGTCCATTCAGTCCACATTAGCTCTATTCGGTGCACATTAGTTCTGTTCTGTTCACTTCCGTTCTATTCAGTCCATTATGTCCACTTTTGTCCTATTCAGTCCATTCTGCCTACTTTGGTTCTATTAAGTCTATTCTATCCACTTTGATCCACTTTAGTCCTATTCAGGCCATTCAATCCACTTTGGTCCAATTCGGTCCATTTTGTCCATTTTGGTTCTATTCGGTCTCAACTACAGTCCTATTCAATCCACTTGGTCCTATTCGGTCCACTACCGTCTAATTTGGTCCCGTTCGGCATATTCTATCCACTTCGCTCCATTTGATCTTATTAGGTCCTATTCGGTCCACCTTGTTCCTATTCGGTCCATTCAATCCTATTCTATCCATTTGGTCCACTTTGTTTCATTTAGTCCAATCCGGTCCATTCCGATCACGTCAGTTCATTTTGGTCCACTTTGATCTATTTTTTTGCACTTACATAATGGGAAAAGACATGTTTAGGTTGAAAGCACCTAATCTAAATCCAAATGTATTAAATATATACATATATAAATCTCAAACTCGTAATATCTAAAATCCTAAGCATAGAATTTATTACTGTTACATTTTTGTTAAGTCACATTAATGTAGCATTGAAGACTGATTAAAGTTCAAATTTGGCCAACTTTTAAATGACTCTTGAGGTAAAACGTTCAAGACCCTAACTAAAACGAGTGCCTTCCTTCCCGTGCCTAAATATAAAACTCTCTCCCAATAAGCCTAGTTAACTTTCTTTGAAACCACATACATTGTCAACCTCTTTTAGTGAGTTCAATGACAATCTAGAGTTCCGATTTGGTGCAGATAAGTTTGTCCATGATGGAGATGAGGATGAAAGTCCCCTCACATGGATTCCTAACATTCTCATCAGGTCCTACATTATGTTGCCCTGTCCCTAAGTCATTAGTCTATGTGAGAGATTATAATACCCAAAAATGTGCAAATTTGATTGGAATAGATTGTTTGAGTGTATGTTGTGCAGGCGTATGAGAGTCTCATATCAGGTATTTACTAGTTGGAGCTTGGTTTTGTGAGTGATTAAAAGAAACCCTAATTATGACTTGACTAGTCTTTTTCAAAAATAAGCACAAATGTGACTAACAATCCATGGCTGGATACGTATCACATTCTTGAAACTTTCAAATTAACCAACCACAGAAGGCATATAATTCTCTCACAACTCTTCAAGACACTTTGTTGAGATTTTGTTCCTCTCTAAATCTCTGAGTCTCAAGAGTTTTTTGTTAGGAACTGGGTTTGATGAGATTAAGTCTTTTTTTTTTTTTTTCCTTCTTAAAAGATATCTTCATAGGTTATAGCAATTAGCATGCATGATCCACTTGTTTTTAGCATGCGTGCCAAGCGAAATGGAGTTCGGATAACACTCATCAATTTCTTATAAGTATACTATGATGTGTCCTTTTCTTTCTTGTGTCAAATTAATATTATTTTCGTGCATTCTTTATGCTTACAAAATTTTAAGATGATTAAATATCAATAAGCATGTCATCAATCAATTATTTAAATTCAATGATCAGAATTCAACTTAGATTTTACCATCAAAATTTTCTTTTGGACATAGGAATATAAATATCCTTTAGCATGTAAATAAATTAAAATTTGATTTACAACTTGGGTCTCGAGTTGACTCTTGAGAAACATATAGTTTAATAGCGAACCATGCTCTTTAGAATAGTAATTATATATGACCAACAAAAACTTCTAGGGATAGATTTTGAGTTCTCAGTAAGCTAAGTAGGTTTCCTCTCTCCTTACTATAAGTGGTCCTTCCTTTGGGAAGCAATATGTCCCCTATAGTAACTTCACTTTCTATTAGGGCTTTAGTGTGGTTGTGGAGTAGTTTGCTTGTGTGAATGTGAAGATGGACGATCTTGCTCAACGCTGGCAGAAGCTATCATTGTCAATGGAAGAAGGAAATAAGGTGGACCTTACTGTGAAGAAGAAGGCAGGGGAACATGTTTTGGCAGCGAAGTTTCTGACTCATCAGAATGTCAGTCTTGAAGCAGTGGCTCATACTTTTCGACCACTTTGGAGAACAAGAGGCAATTTCGAGGTTAATGACGCTGGCAATAACAAGGTGCTGTTTGATTTCAAGTTCAAAGTTTATGCTGAAAAGGTCCTTATAGGGGAGCCGTGGACCTTTGGCAGGCACCTGGTTGTCTTGGAACAGTATGACGGTTCTACGCCAATACAAAATCTGCAGTTTAAAACAACCTCCTTTTGGGTTCAAATACATGATCTCCCATTCTCGTATTTGACAAAGGAGGTTGCTCTCAGCATTGGGGAATCACTTGGTGATGTGAAAATCCCAAAGGATAGTTCAGAGATGAGAGGGGGAAATTTCATGAGAGTTATAATGGTGGTTAACATTACAAAGGCTTTATGTAAAGGTAGACGCGTGTCATGGAGTTTGGAATCTGTGGGGTGGGTGTTGTTCAAATATGAGCGGTTACCTAACCTATGCTATTGGTGTGGGCAGCTATCCCACAACGATAAGGACTATACACTTTGGTTACAAAGCAAAGGTACGTTGGCAGTAGAGGATAGAAAGTTTGGACTGTGGATTAGAGCGACGCAATTTAACCAATTGAAGAAATCGATGGTGGAAGTACAGGGATATGATGCTTTGATGCATAAAACATAGAATCCAATAAGTGGTATTCTCTAGAATATGAACTCATAGTGGGTTTCAACGGTGACGGGCAACGCAGCGAGTCAATTAATGGTGGAAGAATCAATGGTGAGGCAGGGAAGGGCTGAGGAGGCGCCAGTCATCAGAAGTCACAGTTCAGAACATGCTAATCCGGATTTTGAGGAGATAATCCGGGATATTGATGAGTCAATCAACGCATACTCCGGCAATTCAAATTTGAATTTAGATTTGGATAAAAGGTTTGAGGATAATGAGGAAAGGATGTTGCTAGATGTCTCGGTGTTAATGGCAGACTCAACGCAAATGGAAAGTGAGTGGAGGAAGGATAAGATGGGATCATTAACCCATTACGAGGTTGTTTCGGGGTGCGATTTTCAAGCGGGGTAGACATCTAGGGATAGAGGTAAGGTTGGTGGGAAATTAGGAAGCAACAAGTGTGTGGAAAGGAAACGTGGCAAAACTAAACAATCCCATGCAAGTGTTGTACGTACATAGGACTCTAATTCAAATATTGTGAGACCGAAGAAGAGCACTTGGACTAGAATTCCACAACAATCCAATCCAAATCCAAAGGCTGTGTTAGAAGATGAGGGCCCGAAAAGAAAGAATAGTGAGCAGCCTAAAGGGGTCGAAGAAGCTTTGGTGTCTGTTAAAAAATTTAGAATGGAGGAGAAGGCGTTACCCGTGAATATGATTAATCAATGTCTATCGGCGGAGGCTGCTATACAATCCCGCCAGGAACAATAAGTCTCATAAGCTAGAACTGCTGAGGGCTTGGGAACCTTCGGACAGTTAGGGCCTTGCAAAAGGTCATTAATAAAGAAGATCCCACAACTGTCTTCCTTATGGAGAAAAAATCAGACCTAGAGTGGATGGGGTAAGTGAAGGAGTGGTGTAACTTCAAGCATGGTCCTATTGTTCCTAGTCAAGGTAAAAGTGGTGGATTAGCAATGTTTTGGAGGGAGGTGAAAATAGATATTCAGACATATTTATCTTCACACATTGATGCATGGGTTCATGGTGGAGATAATATGGGATGGTGGCACCTAACAGGTTTTTATAGGGAACTTGACACGTTTAAGACTCTAAAAGAGCTGAATCGTGGCAAAAATTTAAACATTTGTATGGGTCATTAGATTTTCCTTGACTTATAATTGGAGATTTTAATGAGATCACATGTGTAGAGAGTCAAAACTTGGTTTTCATTCATACATTTCTTTTTACAATATTGTGGACATAAATAGCCACTATACATAATTGGAATGCTAAAGTTTAGGACTACAAATTACTGAGCCAGTAAAGCATATCTCTAATCTAGGAAACATATATTATTTACAATCAATCTATATACGGAAGTCTACCAACTTGGAATTACTTCTAGAATCTTCAACACTCCCCCTCAAGTTGGTGCATAGATGTCGCTCATTCCCAATTTGTTGATACCATCATGAAATGCTCGACTTGATACAGCCTTGGTGAGTAGGTCAACAAGTTGTTCTTGAGACGAGACATGAGGTGTTTCAATGATCCTTGCTTCTAGTTTTTCCTTGATGAAATGCCTATCAACTTCCACATGTTTGGTTCGGTCGTGCTGAATTGGGTTGTGGGCAATATCACAAGCTGCCTTGTTATCACAGTATAGCTTCATTGGGCTGTCATGCTTGATATTCAGATCTTTTAATAAATTACGGATCCATAATAATTCACATACTGCCTTAGCCATTCCTCTAAACTCAGATTCAGCACTAGATAGAGCAACTACAGCTTGCTTCTTGCTTCACCAAGTGACCAAATTTCCTCCTACAAAAGTGAAATATCCTGCTGTGGACCGCCTATCTTTGATTGATCCAGCCCAATCTGCATCAGTGTATCCTTTGACATCCAGATTATTCCCCTTTTTAAACATAATCCCTTTACCTGGAGATGACTTCAAGTAGTGCAAAATGCGAGTAACTGCATTCATATGTTCTTCGCTTGGAGAATGCATGAATTGGCTCACGGCACTTAGTGCATATGCCAAGTCAGGCCGAGTATGTGCAAGATACATCAGTCTCCCAACTAATCTTTGATACCTCTCCTTGTTTGTTGGAACTTGATCCGGATATATGCCTAGCTTCAAATTTTCTTCCATAGGAGTGCTAACTGGACTACATGCCATCATACCAGTCTCACTTAGTAAATCTAAGGCATATTTTCGTTGAGATAGAAAGACACCTTCCTTTGATCTTGACACTTCAATACCAAGGAAGTATTTCAATGGACCAAGGTCCTTCATCTCAAATTCCCGAGCTAGATGGTTCTGCAATGCTCTCCTTTCTTCTGAATCATTTCCCGTTACTATCATATCATCAACATACACAATGAGACAAGTAATCATTCCTTTTTTATGCTTCACAAAAAGAGTATGATCTGAGTTACTCTGCTTGTATCCAAAAGCTTTCATTGACTTCGTAAACCTTCCAAACCATGCTCTCGGAGATTGCTTCAGACCGTATAGGGCCTTTTTTAATCTGCAGACATGTTTTCCACCTTCTGACTGCATATTACATCCAGGGGGCAACTCCATGTATACTTCTTCTTGAAGATCTCCATGCAAAAAGGCATTCTTCACATCAAATTGGTGCAATGGCCAATCAAGATTCACCGCCAAGGATATAAGAAAACGGACAGTATTGATTTTTGCTACTGGTGCGAATGTCTCCATGTAGTTAATTCCATAAGTTTGAGTGTACCCCTTGGCGACTAGTCTAGCTTTGAATCGTTCAATGGTTCCATCTGCCTTGTATTTGACTGTGAACACCCACCTACAACCAACAGGTTTCTTTCCTTTAGGCAGCTTAACAACTTTCCAAGTTGAGTTCTTTTGAAGTGACTTCATTTCTTCCTTCATAGCTTCCTTCCACCTAGGATCTCCCAGAGCTTCCTGCATGTTAGTAGGAATAGATACAGCAGATAATTGATTTGCAAATGACTCACTTTCTTTTGACAGTCTATGGTAGGATACATAGTTGCTCATGGGATACTTAGGATTGGAACTAAGAACAGGTTCATAGTTAACTCTAGGAATACCTCTAGTGGCTCGATTAGGTAGTACTTTTGGAAGGAATTGAGATTCAAAATGTACCTAGGGTTGTACCTGGGGTTCGGGAAAGGAATTGACCTCAGAAAACAATTGGTTAGATGGTACTTGAAGTGGAGTCGCTTCCATCTGATTCTGATTATTTTCCCCATTCAAACTAACGTCCGGTTGGTCGAGAATAGGTTGCTCACGCAGCACGGTTTCCTCCTCTGGACACTCACCACTTTTATCCAAAAATTCACCACTTGTATTCAAATGGTCCAAAGAAGGATTTAGATTTAGAGTCTGCAATTCATTTTGTCTCTTCCCCTGAATTGAGGACTCGGGAACAGTATAGTACATGTCAATTTCATAAAAGACAACGTCAAGGGTGACATACATTTTCCGTGATGGGGGGTGATAGCAGCGGTAGCCTTTCTGAAGTGAAGCATAGCCAACAAAGACACATCGTAGGGCTCGTGGTTCTAACTTATCACGCAATGGCTTAGGAAGATGCACAAATGCCACGCATCCGAAAATTCTAGGTGATAAATTCAGAGCAGTAGGAGCAGTTACAGTCGAATGAAGAACTTCAAAGGGGGTCTGAAAATTCAGCGAGCTGGAGGGTACACGGTTAATGAGGTAAGCCGCAACACTGAGCGCTTCACCCTAGTAACTGGTGGGCATGTGAGCTCCAAACAAAGAGGCTCGTACAACTTCAAGTAGGTGGCGATTCTTGCGCTCTGCAACCCCATTTTGCTGAGGTGAATAAGGGCAAGTTGTCTGGTGAGATATGCCATGTTCCTGCAAGTACTTCTTCAGGTCCTGATTAACAAATTCTCCACCATTATCAGTGCGAAGAACTTGTATGTGAGATTGGTATTGAGTGGCGATCATCTTATGAAATTTCTGAAACAAAGAGCTCACTTCATTTTTTGATTTCATCAAGCAAACCCAAGTCATACGAGTGTGATCATCAATAAATGAGACAAACCAACGAGAACCATTCAAGGACGGGTTTTTGGCCGGTCCCCATACATCAGAGTGAATCAACATAAAAGGTATTGGACTTTTATTCATACTCAATGGAAACGATACACGATGACTTTTTGCAAGTTCACAAATAGTACATTTGAAATTTGAAGTATTTAACTAAGAAAACAACTTTGGGAAAAATATTTTTAAATATCCAAAAGATGCATGACCCAACCGCCTATGCCACAACCAAATTTCGGAGGACTTGTCAATCTGATTCATTGAAAAAGCTTGAGCCAACTGATGTGAGCTAGTAGGCTTCAGATCCAGATAGTACAGCTTCCCCCTTCTAGTACCACAACCAATCGTCTTCCGAGTTCGAATGTCCTTAAAAACACAAAGGTTAGGCCAGAAAATCACAACACAATACAACGCACTGGTTATTTGAGCGACAGATAATAAATTATGGTTGAGGGAAGGTACAACTAAAACAGAATCAAGATTCAAATTATCTGAGAGAGGAATTGAACATTCCCCAATCACAGGTGAAGGATTGCCATTGGCGGTAGAGACTATATGTGTGGTGGACCGTTTCATAGACGGAGCATGCTGACTGTCAAAGGTCATGTGATCCGTAGCACCGAAATCAATTATCCATGTATTACTACTACTATCTGATGCAAAAGTATGGAAAACCTTACCAATGTTACCTAAAGTAGCAATCAAAGAGGAAGCTTCTGCAACATCATTGGAAGGTTTGGTCACAGCAACAGAGGCTTGGTGGTTTGGCTTCGAATTGCTCTTACGCGGTGCCTTTGCTGGATCCCACCAATCTGGATAGCCAATTAAGTCATAACACCGTGCCTTTGTATGGCCTGTCTCACCACAGTGAGTGCACAAACGTTCGGGTTTGGCAGCACCTATTTCATAACTGCCCTTCTGAGATCGTGCTTGGTTAGAATCAGTCTTTTGAGCGAGTTGTCGAGGCTGGGGCTTAGAGCGACGAGCCATTAGAGCGGAAGACTTAGGATTATCGGGTTCAACATTTAAGGTAGCTCGGCGTACAGCATCTCGACGGACATAGGCATAGGTGTCGTCGAGGTCCATCGAGGGGTCCTTCCTAAGAACCTCACCTCTAATCTGTTCAAATTCTGCATCCAGGCCACTAAGAAAGATGTGCACTCTCAACCGTGCAACAGATTTCTTATAGGTGACAATATCATCTGGATCCTTCATGATAACTTTATCACGATAATCTAATTCTTGGAAAATTTCGACAAGCTCACCGTAATAAGTTGATAGAGGTCGACCAGCTTGTTTGGTGGTGAAGGCACGCTGATTCAGAGCAAAGAGTTGTGTCTCATCTGATCCATCATAGAATGCTTTGGCAAGAGCACTCCAGATTTCCCTTGCGGTACGTAGTCGGAGATAACGCTTCATTATCTCTGGCGACATGGAGGTCAGCAACCAACCCTTGACCTTTTGATTCTCAGCATACCACTTTGCATAGGTAGCATCAGTTTCCTTCGGTGGATCAGTTCTACCCATAATATATTCGAGCTTCTCACGTCCTGCAATTTGCATCTCTAATATTTGGGACCATACATCATAGTTAACTTCGGTGAGGACAACTCCAGCATGGAAGCCAGAATTTTCAGATTGGATATGGATTACCGGGGCTGATGGTTCGAGAGTAGAGGATTCAGAAGCCATATGGTGGTAGTTATTTGCTGCAATGGTTATTCAGAGTAGTATGGGAGTAGTTGTTTGCTGCGATGAAAATTTTCGGGAGGCTCTGATACCAAGTCAAAACTTGGTTTTCATTCATACATTTCTTTTTACAATATTGTGGACATAAATAGCCACTAGACATAATTGGAATGCTAAAGTTTAGGACTGCAAATTACTGAGCCAATAAAGCATATCTCTAATCTAGGAAACATATATTATTTACAATCAATCTATATACGGAAGTCTACCAACTTGGAATTACTTCTAGAATCTTCAACATAGAGGAGAAAGAGGGGGAAGCTATAGACCACGGCAACAGATGGAGAATTTTGTGGATACTATCAACTGGTGCAGGCTTAAAGATGTGGGAGTTGTTGGACCAAAATTCACGTGGTTGTATCAAAGGGAAGATGGTATTCAGATTAGGGAGAGATTGGATAGAGCACTAGCAACAGTGGATTGATTGAACTTATTTCCACCTGCCAAACTATTCCACCTAACCTCTTCAGCATTAGATTACTCTCTGTTGTCCTTACGTTTTAGAAGGCCTCCTTAAAGAAAGGTGGGAAGAGTATTTAGATTTGAATCAATGTGGTTAAAAGATTCAAGGTGTGAGGAGGTTGTTCATGACGCTTGGAATGAGGGAAAGTTAATGGGTACAGAGTTCATTCTCACGAACTGCCAAGATCAGTGCCGTGTAAAGCTTGATGCTTGGAACAAACTTGAATTTGGGCATGTAAGTCGAATGATTGCTGAATTACAAAATAAATTAGAAAGGTTGGAGAAACAGCCTTTCTTTCCGAAACTTAGTACTTCTATGAAGACCACACGGATTGAGTTAAATTGTTGGCTTGAATAGGAAGATGAGATGTGGAGGCAGAGATCTTGTATTAATTGGCTACAGTCAGGTGATAGAAATATGAGATTTTTTCATGAGAAAGCTTCAGCAAGATACAAGAAGAATTTAATTGAAGGTCTACTGGATGCTGAAGGAAGATGGCAGGAGGATGAAGGAAAAATAGAGGATATTGTGGTTGATTACTACAACAACCTCTTTACATCCAACAACCCCACAGATTTCACAGAAATATTGGAGGCAGTCATGCATAAGGTAAGCTCGTACATGAACCAAAGTCTCACAAGTGATTTCTTTACTGCAGAAGTTAAACTGGCACTTAAACAAATGTACCCACTGAAAGCCAATGGAATGCCACCATTGTTTTTCCAACACTTTTGGCCAAAGATTGGTGATGTGGTGACAGTGACAGTTCTGGATTTTCTCAACTCAAGTATTTCTCCTCCAAAATTTAATGAAACTCATATAGTGCTTATTCCAAAGTGTAAGGTGACAAAAAAAATTACATAGTTTAGACCAATCAATCTATGTAATATGGTTTATAAGATTGCTTCAAAAGCCATTGCTAATAGGTTAAAAAAGATCCTACCAGCTATTATTAGTGATACTCAAAGTGCCTTTGTGCACAGAAGGTTAATCACCGATAATGTTCTTATAGCTTTTGAGGCCATGCACCACATCAGTAAGAAGAAAAGCCAAAAGTTGGGGAGATGGCATTAAAATTGGACACGAGCAAGGCATATGACAGGGTTGAGTGGGCTTTCTTGGAGAAGATAATGTAGAAACTGGGGTTTAATGACAAATGGAGGGCTCTAATCATGAGATGTGTCACTACAGTCTCCTATTCCATCAAGATAAATGGCAAACCACAAGGTTATATTATTCCTAATCGGGGGATTAGACAAGGGGATCCATTATCTCCTTACCTTTTTTTGTTGTGTGCAGAAGGTCTTTCAGAACTAACAAGAAAGGCATTGGAGGAAGGACAGATGGGTGGAATAGCAGTTAGTCGTGGAGGGCCAAGATTATCTCATTTGTAAAGCATCTATTGAAGAATGTAGTGAACTGCAGAGGATTCTATAGGTCTATGAGGATGCATCGGGCCAATAGTTGAATAGAGCCAAGACTTCACTATTTTTTAGTAATAATACTCCAAGGCTGATACAAGAAGATTTCAAGAATAGGTTTGGGGCACAAGTGATCAAGCAGCATGAGAAGTATTTAGGTTTTCCTTCTTTAGTGGATTAAAAAAAAAAAGCACTTTCAATGACATAAAGGAGAAGTTGAGGAGGAAGTTAACAGAATGGAAAGAAAAATTGTTGTCTAAGGCTGGGAAGGAAATTCTAATCAAGGTGATGGCCCAAGCAATCCCGACTTTTTCAATGAGTTGCTTCAAGTTGCCTGATTCTCTCTGTGAGGATTTGATTAGCATGATTCAGAATTTTTGGTGGGGTCAAAGACAAGAGGAGAAGAAAATGGCGTGGGTGAGTTGGGAGAAATTGTGTGCCCCCAAAGCATGTGGAGGTATGGGATTCAAGAGACTAAAGGATTTTAACTTGGCTATGCTAGCCAAACAAGGGTGGCGGTTGCAACAAAAGAAAAATTCTCTGGTTTATCATGTTCTTAAGTCTAAATACTTTCCAAACTGTGATTTCTCTGAAGCAACACTGGGAAGTAATCCATCCTTTACGTGGCGTAGCACAACGGCGGCACAGGCTATTGTAAATCATGGTTTACGGTGGAGAATAGGAAATGGAAAGAAGGTAAAGGTCTGGGGAGATAAGTGGTTGCCCACACCATCTACATACCGAGTGACCTCTCATAGAATGTTCCTACAAGCCGAAACAATGGTGAGTGACTTAATAGATCGGGATAAATTTTGCTGGAAAATGGAGGCCATTAATGCTCTGTTCTTAACTCACGAAGCAGAGGAGATTAAAAAGATTCCACTAAGCAGTCGCCTCCCCGCTGATAAGCAGATATGGGCATGCAGTCCTAACTGCTTGTTCACTGTGCGCAGCGCCTACTGGGTGGCTAGAGAGATGGCGAGGCCTAGACACTTCAGCTCCGGTTCAGATGATGGAAGGAATAGGAAGTTTTGGACAAAAATATGGAAGATTCAAGTGCCATATAAAATACGGCACTTCACTTGGAGGGCATGTCGTGATGTACTCCCTACAAAGGTTAATTTGGTGAAAAGGGAAGTGCTGGAAGATGATCAATGTGAGGAATGTAATTTGGCTCCAGAAAATTCTAACCATCTATTCTGGACTTGCAAGCAAGCTCATGAGTTGTGGGAAAGTTCAAAGCTGGTACTACCATTCACATCTGATTAGGTTTGTTCATTTAAGGCCATGCTGTGGAGCTTATATATGGAGGTGGAGAGTGCACCGGAGGTGGTAGCAAGGATGGTGACTTGCGCTTGGGCTTTTATGGGGTAATAGGAATGAAATCCGCAAGGGAGGGAAACGAAAATTGGGACTGGAGTTGGTTCGCGAGGCAACATAATATTTAGAAGAATTTTATGCTGCTACAAACGATGAGACTGTTGTAAGGACTCCAAGTACCTAACCGGTCAGATGGCTTCCTCCTCAGGGTTAGACGCTCAAGGCAAATGTCGATGGGGCAGTTTTTGCAGAGCTAAAGGCTGTGGGCATAGGGGTGGTCATAAGGGATATGGAAGGGAAAGTCAAGGCAGCTTTGAGTAAGAAAATAAATGCACCATTAAGACCATTGGAAGCAGAAGCCAAGGCATTTGAAATGGGCATTCAGCTTGCAACGGAAATGGGTATAAGAGATGTTTTGATCGAAGGAGATTCCTTTGTTGTGCATCATGCTTTGAATGAGCTGGCCTCACCTCCTCCATCAGTGGATGCAGTTTTGGGCATACAAGATGCTTGTGCAATTTTCATTACATAGCCTTCAAACATGTGGGCCGTCAAGGAAACAAATCAGCCCATCTTTTAGCAAAATATGCCAAGGGCATTGATGATGATGTATCAGTTTGGATTGAAGAAATTCCTTATGTTATAAAACAAGCTCTTATCCATGATGTATTGCCTTTCCAATGATTTAATGAAAGTTTCAATCTTCCTATCAAAAAAAAAAAAAAAAAAAAACTTCTAGTACCTAATTCTTTCTTAATGTTAAATGATGGTTGACCTTGTATTAATTGACTTAAATCGTGGCCTTTTCCATGATTTAGCCTAGACCAATTGCCAAATATAATATCATGTAATTTTTTTCTCTAGATTTTAGCCAATAATCTTACTTTCTTCCACTTTCCCATTTCATCAGCCACACACCTCTTCAGCGTGATTGTGTTTATAGTAAGAACTAAGAAATATTGCTTTGCTTTGACCTTATCTTCTCTTGAGGTCAATTGCGTGGAGAATCTAAATACTCAACATGAATCTACAAAAATACATGAAGATCAGCCAAAAAGAAAAGATATCATGAAGATAAGTGACACTCAATGTGATAAGCCTACACGATAAGCTATAAGGAGCAACATAGATAATTGACAGAAGCTGGAATATTGTTTAGATTATTGGTTACATGAAGCATAATATTTACTGTTATTACACTCTTATTGAGCCATACCAGTGGCTACATCACTATTTTTTTTTTTTTTTTGGTTTTCCATCTTTGTTGACTTTCTATTGCAAAATTAATTCTCTGTGGCCAACATAATGCACTATATGCCATCAGAAACTCTAATTGTCAATATCAAAATCTCCTTTCAATATTGAATGTCATTTTCTTTCCATATAAATATATATATATATATATATGTGCAATAAATTTTGTTACTCAACTATTGAGCCACATCATCTACTTTTTTTCTAACTCTTCTTTTTTCTTTTAAACTTTTCTTCTCACTACTCTCAACAAAAACAACAACGACAACAACAACAAAAACAAAAATCTCTTCTCTCCCCATTAGTCCATACTTATGGTTACATTTTCTCCAACATTTCTCTTCCCTCTTGCCTCTTTATCTCCTCCCACTACTCTCTACTTCACTGTTACACTTCCTTCACCCTTTTCTATTTCTTATAACCTAACTCTTCTTCTTCCCATTTTATTTTATATAAATTTAATATCATTTATCCCATTCAATACATATTTTTTCCACACAAAAACTCTCCCCCTCTCTCTCTCGGTGAATTTTCGTTCTTTCTTATAACTCTAACAAGGTTGATGGTTTTTCTTCAAATATGTGTTTTGGTTTTGTTTTTTCTTTTTTAATTTCCCATAACAAAGTCTTATCTCTCCCTGTTATAGCTTTAGTTGAATTTTGGTTTTGGTTAATACTTAGTTTTTTTTTTTTTTTTTTTTTTGAGAAATGGAAATTTCAGTTTTTTCTTTTTATACCAACTAAGGAAGATACAGAGTTTATCAATATTAAAAAAGATTGGGATCAACCCAACTATGGTGCAATGGCATTCGGATTGCCAATTTTTCAACAACATAAACAAAATCAAGAACACAATTGTGGACAACTAACAGATTACAAACGAGTCCACTTTGATACAAAATTTCCATATCAGCAATCAAGGATCTCTCATGCCAAGCTGGATTCTTAAACCTGTGTAAGAGATGGACCAGATTCTTGTTGTTGGTCAAAAGCAGAATCCTATAAAACCCGTAGTTTTTAGCTATGATGACTACTTCCATCAAAGCCTCCTGTATAACCCCATTTGTTGTATTTGCACTGCTACTAGCTACACCATACACTTTGAAAACTCCATGAAGGTCCTTAGCTTCATAAGCTCAAGCACTTCTATTACACTTAGAGTTTCTAACCCCTGCTACCTTGATTAGCAGCTGCCAGTGTCATGCAGCTATGTTGTGTTTAACTCCTAATTTGAAGCGTCTGCTGCTTGAACCATAATTGATGGAGTAAGCTTCCTTGTACCTGCAATACAAACTTTGAGCTGTAAGGACAACTTCCAAGGAATTTGGTTGTTTTTCCTAATGAATCACCCTATTCCTATGGTACCAAATGGTCCACAAAGTGTTGAATATATGCTGCATATATTCCATAAAGACCTCATCATCTAAGTTATGAGACACAATCAAACTCCCTTAACCATTGCTGCACAGAGATACCAATAAGATCAGAAGTGTGAACAGCTAATGGTGATCCATGCCAGCAAGCTCTAGCAAAAGGGCAAAGAAGGAATAGATGGGAAGATTCTTCTTCACAGTTGCAAAATGGGCAAAGACCAATTTCAATGATCCCCATATTTCTTAGAAGCAGTCTGGTGAGGAGACCCTCCTGTAAGAGCTTCCAAACAAAATTACAAATTTTTTGTGGTGTTTTAATCTTCCATATCAGCTTCCAAACTTTGTTATCAGCATGGGATTGGCTGTGATGTTCATTGGAAAGTGTCAGATAGTCCTCAAGCAAAATTCTATATGCTGTTTTAACTTCAAATTCTCCATTGTTTGAGTGCTTCCATAACAACTTATCACCAGCAGAACTGACCCTAGGCAGGGGAATTTGTAAAATCTCCTTGCAGAGAGGAAAAGGATAAACATCCCTTACTAAATTCGCTTTCCACTTATGAGATTGTTGATTTATAAGGTCTGCAAATGTACCAAAATTCATATTGGGATGATTAAGATTATGAGTTTGACCTCTAAACCAATCTTGATGTCTAAGAGGGATATTTTTTTCTTTGCCAACCCACCATATCCCTTCCCTAAGATCAAACTTGATTATATTCCTCCAAACCTATGACTGGTGTGGTTTAGGAGAACAATCTTGGATGGACCCCCTAGGGAAATACTTAGCCTTGAAAGTCCTTGCAACCAAGGAATTTGGATTTTGACTTATTCTCCAATATTGCTTAGCCAACATAGCTTGGTTCATAAGATTGGATTTTTTAAGACCTAACCTTCCCCAAGACTTAGGATAGCAGATTTTGTTCCAATTAAGCAAGTGCAAGTTCCTAGCCCCAAGATCATGACCCCACCAAAATGCATTGACTATGGAGTCCATCTTTTTGCAGATTGTTTCAGGAACTTTGAAACAAGAAAAAGTATATAAAGGGAGGGTTTGAAGAACAGAAGCTATATGTGTGGTCCTTCCAGCTTGAGAAAGGAGATTTGCTTTCCACCCTTGTAACTTAGATTGAAGCTTATCCACTAGGAATTGAAAATCAGCCATTCTATTGACCTTTAGCTTAAAATTCTGGACTAGGTATTTTCTAGGATTTTGCACCAAGTTCACATTAATCATTCTGGCCAGGCATTCTTGCTCTTCATTAGACATGTTTGGAGAGCAAAACATATCAGACTTCTCATAGTTAATGCACTGACCAGATAGGTCACAATACCAATCCAGAATACCTTCAGGTTTGCAAAAGATTTATTATCATTTTTGAAGAAAAACAAGGATCCATCAGCAAACAACAGATGAGTGAAGGCACAACCATTCCTACCATCCCTAACTCCATTGATTAATTTATCATGCTCAGCCTTTTGTAAGGACAAAGATAAGTCATTGGCACACATGAGAAAAAGATATGGAGAAAGGGGATCACCCTGTCTTAGACCCATACCTGCTTTGAAGGAGTTAGAAATGCTACCATTTACAAGAAGAGTGTATTGTACAGTAGTCACACACTCCATAATCCATTTGATCCACTTTTGATCAAAGTTCATGGCATCAATACAGCTTTAAGAAAATTCCACCTCACCCTATCATAGGCCTTTTTCATGTCAATCTTTAAGGCTCCAAAACTAATTTTCCTACCCATTTTCTTTCTAAGAATATTTATGATTTTAGGAACAATAAGTATATTGTCAGAGATACACCTACCTTTTATAAAGGCATTTTGAAAGGGGGAAATGAGATTGTCCATAAAAGGCTTAAGTCTATTAACCAAGATTTTGGATATGACCTTATAAATCACATTACAAAGACTAATAGGCCTAAAATGAGACACTTGATCGAGAAAAGAGATTTTGGGGATGAGGGTGATAAAAGTATGATTAAGAGGCTTGAAAATGGAACACGAATGAAAGAAGGCTTGGATAGTGTTGAACACATCAGTTTTTACAATCTCCCAATACTGTTGATAAAAGAAAGCAGGGAGTCCATCAAGGCCAGGAGCTTTGTGAGGACCCAATTGAAAAACAATGTCCTCAATCTCTAGATTTGTAATTGGTCTGTTTAGATCAAGACACTGATTTTGAGAAAGTTTTGGAATATCAACATTTTGGAGTTCATTTAGGATATAACCAACATCAATCTAATCTGTATCCTCAAAAGAAGCCTTAAAATGATTAACCAATCTATTTTCCACTTCCATTGGATCCTCCAAAAGAGTTCCATCTTCATTTCTTATATGGACAATCCTGCTCCTAGCTCTTCTTTGTCTGACCATAGTTTGAAAGTATCTAGTATTTCTATCTCCAAATAAAACCCAATTGTTCCTAACCTTTTGTGCCCACATTATTTCTTCCCTATTCAAAAGCCCTTCCAAGTCCTCTCTTAAGGTTTTCTCTTTCCTAACATCTTCTGCAGAAGTAATTAAGTCTTGGATCTCCTAGAGTTCAGCCAATTTCTTTTTGATCTCCAACTCAACCATTCCAAAAACAGATTTGTTCCAACCAATAGCTTCCTTTTAGACATTTGCTAATTTATTGGTCAATTGGGCACCCCTTGAACCTTTTGTAAGGAAATTCCATGTCTGAAGGATCATATCCTTACAAGAAGGGTGGTTGATCCACATTAATTCAAATCTAAAGGGTCTTTTCCTAAAGGGTAGTAGCTACTCAAAATTCAGCAAGATAGGTCCATGATCAGAGTCCACTATAGGCAGATTTTTAAGAGAGTAATGTGGTAAGAGTTAACCCAATCTACACTGGCAAAAGCCCTATCCAGTCTCTCCATCACAAAACCCTCCTCCTCTCTGTTGTTCATCCAAGTAAACTTCTGACCAGTAGCAACTAAATTACAAAGGTGTAGGTCAAAAATAACTTGTTGAAACAGATCAGCCCCTACAATTGAGCCCATGTTAAAGGAAAATTTTTCCTCTTTAGAGAGGATTTGGTTGAAGTCCTCGATGCATAACCAGGTTTGGTGAGCAAGGTTTTTTAGATATTTTAGTTATTGCCACACCTCTCCTCTCTTAGAATGCTCAGGGTGACCATATATGAAAGTAATAGAGAAAGGATTACCCTTAGAGTCTAGCAAGTCAGCATGTATAATATTATTAGAATGAAAAACAATATGAACATTAAGACCTGGTAACCATGCCAATTGCAACCCTCCACCCAAACCATCCCCTAGGTACTTCCCAACCATCAATAAACCCACATTTGACCCACACTTGCTTACTTTTCTCCTTAGGTAATCGTGTTTCCATAAGGAACATTAAATCAGGTTTAAACTCTAGGGCCCTTTTTTTACACTTAAGAACTGCAGTAGGTTTGCCCAGACCTCTGCAGTTTGAACTTAAAATCTTCATGGCCCTTGGGGAAGCTGCATAGGGCCAGCTTCCCAATGCCCAAATCTAGTCCCATCTATATATATCTAAAAGCTGAAGCGTAGCATTTATTGTTGCTACGCTCCAGTCGAACCACATCAACGTCCACATCATTATCCTATTTCTTTCTAATTTTCTTTTTTTTTTTTAACATTTACTCATTTTTAATATTTAGACTTTGTCCAATCTTTCATCTCCCCACTACCTTCTCTTACCTTTTCATCTCCCCACTACCCCTTACTTTAATATCACTCTTCATCTTTCTCTTCATCTTCCTTCATTTTGTCTCTTTTTATTCACACCATTTTACTATAAATATGTCACTCTCTTCCCTTATTTGCATAGTTTTTCCTCACAAACAAAAGGTTATCTCTCTCTCTCTCTCTCTCTCTCAATTTTTTGGTTGATTTTTTTTATTTTTCTTGCATCTCTACTTTAGATTGATAAATTTTTGTATTCTTTATAATTCTACTTTTGGTTGATGCGCTGTAATTTTGTATTTAAGTTGTTTTTTTTTTTTTTTTTTTGTTCTCTTTGTTTGTAATCTAATCTGTTATTATTTTTAAATAATTCTAATACATTAATTTAGTACAATAACAAATTTGAAAACAGCCTATGAATCAGAAAAGTACTAGAAGATTAATTGTAATTGTTGTTGTTCTTGAGTTGCATTTTTTTATAATGAGTTAGTTTTAATGGACAATGTGACGGTAAGTGTGGGAGTGAATACGTTGTCAATATTATGAGGTTTGTTGTTTTTGGTTTTTGCTGGTTGTTTTCTTGATCATAGGATTAATTGGTGTCTCTGGTTTAGCCTTTTAGGTTCTTCTATGTTATTGTTGTTGTTGTTGTTAGTGCTGTTTTCTCCATTCTTTTTAATTCATTTGGTTGGCTGATTGGAATAAGTTTTGGGTGTACTGGTTGAAAACTTTGTAAATTGTTGTATCTTTGATTTTTTTCCCTCCCAAATTTGGTGGACTTCGCATATATGGGAAATGATTATTTATGCGTGAGTTTTACAGATGGAAAGGGGTTTATTGAAGAAGAACATCCAAGACTAACTTCTCTAAGTCCATTGAAAAAAATCAAAGCAAACACTAAACTTTGATCCTCTACTCTGCCCAAAACAAAAAACAAAAAAAAAAAAAAAAAATCAAAGCAAACACTAAAAAGAAAAAAGTGAGCACAAGTTAGAGCTGAGAATTTTATTTGATACATGTAGAGAACTTTAAATTCTAATATTTTTCAAACTTGCCGGCTCCTCTCATGGATTTATACCATTTGACACTTTTGCAAAAAAGTGACAGAGGAATTATTTGGAACCTTTAAAGAAATGAAGGGTTGAGGAAACGGCAGAGAAAAAGGGGATGGAAAGAGACTATGAGAAATTGAGAGGGGCATTTATTGAAGTTAACAGGAAATATGAGATAAAACATTAATTTTAGAAAACTGATGATATGGCCTGTAGTGTATTTTTAGACTTTGGATCTATTTTGAATTAATAGTATAAAAATGGTGTAACTTGAATTCATCCCATATATATGTAAATATATAATTCATTTATTATTTCTTGCAAAATTTTACTTTAGGTTGATGAATCATTGTATTCTTTTTATAATATTATTTTGTGTTAATACAATTTATAGTGTTTTTTTTTCATCACAAGTCTTCTCTCTCTCCCTCTGCTTATAGCTTTTGTTTGATTTTTTTTTTTTTTTTTGACATAATACTTAGTTATTTTGAAAGTGAGATTTTGAATTTAGATCAAAATATAATCTTGGCTATGTATTTGAATGTGATTATCGACTATTAAAACAACAAAAGATGAATATGTATAGACAATATTTTTATTTTTATTTTTCATTGATTTATTATTTAGTTATAACATCAAAATTAAAGTAAATGAATATTTAAAGTTAAAACGGCCTAAGATGAATTTGTAAAGTCAATATATTTATATATTTAATATTGTTAAAAAAATAAAAGCAAAAAATAAATAATAAAAAAGATAATAACGTGGAAGATGATGAAGCTCAACAGCGTAGTAAGAATAAATGCAATATAAATGTCCAGTTAAAGGCAATTGATCTTAATAATTGAACGTGTATGTAGTCAATTTTTATTTGTTTGATCACGTTCTCTTTATATTGTTATACAAATTGTTTTCTTTCATTTTGATAGGTGAAGTGTTCAATTTTTTATCTTTTGGAGAGACTGAAATGTTCAATTTTATATATAAAGTCTACTTCTTCTTTTTTCTACATATTATTTTAAATATTTTTAGGGATATCTAAGAAATATGCAGTTCCAATCTCATGTATCTATATTAGTAAACAAAGCCCAATTAATAGTTCAAAGCTACTCCTAGGATAAGAAAAATTATAAATATAATAATTTCTTTTAAGAAAATCAAAATTTTGAATAATATATTTGAAACTTAAACAGTTTAATTGTACAAAAAAAATTAAGAAAACATAATGCACAATAACATAACTTAGAAAAATACGGACCTCCTAAAAATGAATAATATCAACTAAAAAAATCCAAATAATAATGATGATATATTTTTTGAGATTGATAAATGAAATATAATTTTAGAAATTGTTTAATTTTTGGGGAGAAAAAATTATTTTCCACAAAATTTAGAGAGAACAAATTATTTATTATACTATAACTACGAAATAATTATCCATTTCCACGCATCGCGTGGGTCTGCGACTAGTTAACATAATTATCAAGAGCAACATCATATTGAGAGAAAGGAAAATTAGTAAAGTTTACTATGAGTTCATGTGTACCTTCCTTGGGGCAAAAACCACAAAGAAGCCTTTGCCTTATGTTTCTTCCCAAACTTCCAAACTCCACTCTAAATCTTTTCCTTGAGGCAGCTGATGTGTAGGAGTTCCCCGGATCCAATTCCCTGATATCTTCCTTTTGTAATTCAGATAAAGGGTATGAATCAAATTAAGCTACCCCTGGTGAAGGTGGGCCAGGGCCAGGTGATATTGGGCTTAAAAATTTCAAATTATCCAACCCCGTGTCCAAACTTCTAGTTGGGCCCTAAGAATTGTTCTGGGATGCACTTGTCACAGTGCTAGATTGACCTAATTCAGTTCCTGGGCTTGTAGCCCTATCCAATGAGCCTTGCAAATTCAGACCCAGGCTGGAATTACCTCATTTGAACAAGAGTTTCCACCATCTTCTCCGATGATTCAGGGATTTGGCCACATCTCCATGTAGCCCAAACCAAAACCTTAGAGCATTCTCGTCAAGGTGGCTAAAATTTTTAGCATATACCACTCCAAAACCTATTTTTATAACATATACCATACCACTTTACAATACCATCTATATCAAAACTTCTATTTTTTTTATCATTTCATTTAAATAATATAAACTACTCATTAAAATAATAATAAAATAACTTAACACAAACAACAACCAACCACCTCATCAACATAAGAATAAAATAATTTTTTTTTTTTACAATTCAAGCTACAGTGAGCTTGTATTAATACAAGCTCACTGTAGCAGTATGGCAAAAATTTTGCCATTTGAAATCTTTGATGGAGTGTCTTTTTTGGTGTTTTGATGCTAAAATTTAACATATACTCCTTTTAGCATCCTTAATGGGAATGCTCTTAGGTCTGTCCTCATTTAACTTATCCAAATTGAATAACCTTACAATGATAGAATCATTCTTAGTTTCAAAAGAATCCATGTTTAATCCTCTTAATTCCCCATTTGTAAGGAAAGGACCATCACCCCCAACCCAAGTCCACCTAAGGTCAAAGGAAACAAGGGGGTGCCAAGGAGGTCTCATCGAGAAGGAAGAATAAGTGTGTTCATGGAGAATGGTGGAATTGTTGTTATGCTGGGGTTAAGAAGATTGGTGAGCAGTTTGGTTTAACCCATCTACAGAATGATCATGATGGTCAGGACATGAGGAGGGAGAGTTAAAGAGTTAACATTAGTGCCCAAATTCAAATAGTGGATAGCAGAATTCAGGCTTGCATGAGCATTCTCTACTTGAGTGATTGAGTGATGGGGTAAGTTAGGTGGTACATGCAAGGTTTGATGACTAACTTCAGAAGTCTGATTTGGTGGTGGTGTATCAACATTTTCATGATTGGGAGGTTGATCATGGGATGCATGTGAGGATGATGGTATAGGTTACCAAACCTAATCTGCGTGGTCCATCTCCTTCGTCTATTGTGATAAGCTCTAAGATCATTCGCAAACAGAGGTTCTAAAACATCAAATCCAAATTGTACCTGATGAATCCTTTGGAGGCAACGCCTTTGCCTGAAAAGCCACCTCTCATTATCGTCCATGTCTTGAGTACACGTTCATATCTGCATTGAACCCAAATTCTTGAACCATCATCTAGCCTTAGCATGAAACCTGTGAGCATAGGCATCCATGGATCCATACGGACTCTGACCCTCATAAATCTAATATTCCTAGGAAGTTGATCTTCCCAATCCACTCTTTCAAAGATTCCAATCAACTGTCCCATTCTCTCAGTTAACTCTAGATATTGGTGTTCCAATGGCTATCCATGAAGTTGAACCCACAAGGAGACATGATTCATTTGCAATCTACTCAAAACTAAATTTGGTTTCCATTTTTCTAGTATTAGAAGAGCTTCATCAACGGCCCATAGTCCCTCATTACATGCATGATTTAGATCATTTAACAGCTCAAAGTGAATCAAGTAAAAGTGCTACTGTAACTGAGCCTTTGATCCTCCATGCAGCATTAATAACATGTTGTAAGTGCATAACAGAGAATTTTCTATAATCAAGTATGAACCCTATTGCACACATACCCCAGAAATCACGTTGCATGTTGACTTCTTCAAGATCAGCAGCTATGATAGGTCCATGTCTTGCAAAAGGGATTTCATCTCCCTTAAAAGACTGTTGTTCTGACTCAAAATCTTCATCAAAGGGGTCATCGCTTATGTCTGAGCCACTACTTTCGGTCCAGCCATATTCACATGTGGTGAATTGGTTATCCATCCAAAGCAACAGAACAAAAGACTTAGAGAGGAAAGGACAAAGAAAAGACTAAACCTAAAAAGCAAGAGGCCACACAGCAGACACAAGTACAAAGAAAGACTAAACAAAGAGAAAAGGTGTGACACAAGTAAGGAAAGAGACTAAACAAGGAAGTTAAAGAGGGGAAGACACACCTCAGATGCAACGAAAAGAAACCCCACTCAAGAAAGCAACAGTGAAGGATGAAAAGACAGAACAAGAAGGAATGGGGTCACTGATTAGAAGTGAGTAGAGGTGAGGTAGAAGTTCTAACTAGGGCAAAAATGCCGGCTATACTGATAGAGACAGCTCTCCTAGAGAGAGAAATCCCACGGTTCTACCAATTAAGTTTATATCAAAACAAAATCTATGTGCCTATAAATTTTAATATGCCTACTAATTGTTTGAATAATAAATATCTGTAGAGATAAAAAGATAAAACAAATTTGCATTCAAGCTACACAAGATACAAAGTTATGAAACTTTATTTCAATGGTTATTCAAGGTACACAAGTACCAGTATACATAAACAAATATTGATTATGTATTTTTCAATTTTTTAAAATTTTTGTTTTTCTTTTATGTTTTCTTGAAAGCAATAAACAAACAACCAACCTAATGCAATAAAAAGCTAGACTGACTCACTATGCAAAAATAAACACCCAAACATATGCAAGAAAACATTAACACAAAATCACGGAGAAGATCTTTTTCCTTCCACACAAGTGGTTTGGAAGAAGGAGTTTCTTATTCGGAGGACGACGTTTCGAAGATGGTAAGTAAGGAGTGAATCCTTGGAAATTAGAGAGAAGAAAATCAGCTTTGAGAAGTTCTCCACGGTGAGCCAAAGAGTTTTGAAGCTGATTCTACTTTCCATAAGATGACACACAATTGTTCTGTTGGCTAGCTAGCCATTTGACACAATTGGGACGAGTGTGTCTAGCTACACCACAATGATAACAAAAGTGAATCTTCTTTGGTTATTCTTCTTGTTAGTGGAGTGAGGAGAACCCTTCTTTCCTTCTTTCTTAATAGGTTTAGGGGGTGCACCTAAGATGGATTTATGCTTATCATTTTTAACCTTAATTTCAACTTCCGTTTTAGAAGCATTATTATCAATTTTAGTATCATCACAAGAAGGTACAAAAATAATATCATAGCAAGCAGAATTAGAATTTGCACAAGTAGAGAAAGAACTAACAAACCCTAGTCCTGTCTTGTCAAATGAAGACTTTTGAATGCTCAACATCTCGTCCAATATTGCACTTGATGTATGTCGGGGGCGGAAAAGTTTTCCTTCCAACAAATAAGATTTATGATGGGTCGGGGGCCTAAACCGAAACTCGACGATGGGCTTAATGCACAGCCCAAAGGCTATCGGCGAAGATCCTAAGAATTCACTGTGTTTTATGACTTGGGCCTAGATTGGGACTGACAAGAATGGCCCATAAACAATCCCTACAACGAACACGTCAACATGATTAAAAAAATATATTGTAAGAGATAACCCGCCATTAAAACGCTCCTGCAGAAAATAATCCAGCGGTAAAATGTTTCTGCAGGAAACAGCCCAACGATAAAGTGTTTCTGCAGAAAATAGCCCAGCGGTAAAATGTTTCTGCAGAAAATGGCCTAGCGGCAAAGTGAGACAAAATAGAATACAACTATTTCACGAATCAAGGAAAGTTTCTATATTTCAGACTCATCATCCGTTAGCTCTGGAGAAGAGTCCTCTAATACAATAACATTAATATGAGGGAAAAATTCTATAGTGACAATTACATCATAGCCATCAATAGTAAATGAATAGGTAAATATCATAGGATCTATTGTAACAATTAATGAGGAAAACTTAGTGTGAGATGAAGGGAGAAAGAGAGAGATTCCAGCTAGCACAGCAAGATCATTATGCTGTCAAGGTATGCTCATGGATATAGTATAAGTAGTGAGTAGTGAGAGACATTTCAAGTAGTATGTATAGTATCGAATAGTGCTCAGTGGAGTTGCTGGGACTTTCTTCTGGGGTAGATAAGTGTTTGTGAGTAGAGGTATGAGGAATATTTCAAGCTAGGAGCTGGGGGAACTTAGTTTATGAGCTTGAAACTAAGAACTTAGTGACTTTTTCAGAATGTAGAGAATGTTTTTTTTTTTTTTTTTTTTTTGCAAGAAGATTAAGAGGGAGTTCTTTTTGGGTGTATCCTTGTATGTTCTTGTGTGTTGGTGAAGCATTAATGGAGAGTGCTATTTATAGTTGGATTTTAGGGGGTGATTAGCAAAAAATCTTTGCTAAATCTTGCTCAATCTTCAGAAAAATTTTTAGAGAATCGTTCCCAGGATTTTAGCCAATAGTGGTAAGAAGATTTTTGCTGTTTTAGGTAAGATCAGCTAGGATTTTTCCCTAGCATTGAATGCTGATTAGCATTGGCTGATGGGATTAGAACATGTATTAGGCTAATGACCTTAGTTATGCTGTTACTAGTATCAGAGTTCCTCAGGAAAGGTTGCATCACCCCAAGCCAGGTGTCAACCTTGGAACCCTTGATGGGAATTCTTCTGGCATCCCCTTGGTGCCCCTCCAAACTACATTTTCCTAAGTTTCGACATTTGGAGTTCATGTGCTTGGTCCATGAACCAGAAAACATACGTTTTTGGTATGAAAATGTACTGATTCCAGGTTGTTTCAAGAGCTTTAGTGGTCTGATTCATGATTGCTTAATGACTCTTGACTAGCTGGGTTGAAGAAGAAAGAAGGAACAGCTGACTGAAGCTTCCCAGCTTTCTGTTACATCAGTTTCAGCTTTATGTCACATGGGAAATTATGGAAGTTTAGCTTATAGAGGAAGGGTTTCACCCCTGATGGACACGTGTCCCCCTTCTAATCTGATTAGACAAGTTGGAACTTGGTGGTAGTGGGCTCTAGTTATTAAGATGTTGCTGAAATTTGGCTAGTTAGCTCACGTGACCTCCAGCTACTGGGATTTGTGTGCAGATTGGGCCAGTTCAGCTGAGCTTCATAGTTGAGCTCCTTTGGGTTTGGATATTTTTACAAAATGAAAAGTTTTGCTATGGGTGATATACATGGGCTTTCAGAAATTTTGTAAGAGAGGTATTTCTTAAGGAATGAGTAATTATATTTCCCATGAGTAAGAGATTTAATATATGTGAAATAATACTTGATTTTGTAAATATGTGTCAAAATAGCATTTGGGCTTTTATGGAATAGTTGCAAAAATGGGTATAGTGCCAAAATGATACTTGGGCTTTGTAAGACTAATGCCAAAATAGTTTTTGGGCTTAGTAAAATAGGTGCCAAATTATTATTTGGGCTTTATAAGACTAGTGCCTAAATAGTTTTTGGGCTTAATAAAATAGGTGCCAAATTATTATTTGGGCTTAGTAAAATAGCTGTCAAATTAATATTTAGGCTTTATAAGACTAGTGCCAAAATAGTTTTTGGGCTTAATAAAATAGATGCTAAATTATTATTTAGCTTTGTAAAATAGTGCCAAATTAGTATTTGGGCTTTAGTAAAATAGTTTGAGATTTTGTAGAAATATTGCCATGTAGCAACAGGCTTTTAGAGATGCCATGTAGCAACGGGCTTTAGAGGTACCGTGTAGCAACAAGCTTTTAAGAGATGTCGTGTAACAATGGGTTTTGTAAAGGTGCCGTGTAGTAACGAGCTTTTAGAGATGCCATGTAGCAATGGACTTTTGATAGATGCCGTGTGGCAGCGGGCTTTTAAAAGGTGCCATATAGCAACGGGCTTTGTAAAAGTGCTGTGTAGCAACGGGCTTTGTGAAGGGTATTGTTGGGCTTTCTTTTGAGTCTTGCCCACAAGTTAAGTGGTTTTGGGCTTTTGTTGTGGAGATAGTGTAATTTTGTGGCCCAATATTGGTAGTAATATGATGGGTATTTTTGTAGAAAATCTAGATTGGATAATAAGTATAAGAGGGCCCAAGGTAATTTATGGGTCTTATATAGGGATATTTGTGGAGGTCCAATAACATAGGGTATTCGAGTAATATGTGAGAAATATTTATGTGGGCTTGAAATAATTTATGGGCTTGTGTGGGGATTTTTGTGAGTGGGCTAGATTAATTAAGGCCCAAAAATTTGTACCTCAACAGTGTACATTCCTGTTGTTCTCGCACTTGGAAGAGTTCAGCATCTAACTTCTTGGTCTTCTCAGCTAAGAAGTTGTTCTCAAACCGTAATGCTCCAATGGTTTGATTTCTTTCATCAACTTTGGTAGAAAGATTCTCTCTCTATATCTGCACCTTGCTTAACTTCTTCATAGTTAATCTGTAAAGCTTCTCATATTTTTTTAAAATTTTTGTAAAGTTTAGAATAAGCTATTTGGATGTCATCATTTTCGTCGAACTTCTCAAAATTAGATTCATCTAATTCTTCATCCTCACTTGCTGCCTCTCTAATGTCATTAGCAAGTTCAACAGTGGTAGTGAAAGCCATGATTTTCTCTTCTTAGTCACTATCATTTGAATCACTCTCTGGTTGAGTATCACTCAAGGTTGCAGCTAGGGCTTTGCTTTTCCCTATTAACATGAGATATATTAGACATTCTTGCTTCATGTGACCATAGCCTTGACAACCCAAACACTTAGGGCTAGATGGAATATTGGTGTTTTGACTACCCTCCTTGTTCTCCTTATTTGGCTTGTCTAGAGATTTCTTTAAAGTGAATCAAGATTTTCTAGGCTCTATTTCAATCGTCTTCACATTGGCTTTCTTAATGAATTTTTTGAAATGCCTTGTGATGTATGCCTTGAACTTAGTCGGTTTATCATCAGAAAAATCTTCATCCTCATCATCTTGATTTTGACCTTCAAAGCCATATTTTTTCTTTTTCTACCTTTCCCAATTTTTGCTAGACCTAAATCATAAGTTTGAAGGTTCCTAACCAATTCAATCAAAGGAATCTTGCCAATGTCTTTAGACCCTTCAATGGTAGTAGCCTTGGTATGAAACCTTTCCAGAAGAAATCGAAGTATTTTCCTTACAATCTTAGGCTTAGGGATTTTCTCTCCTAGATTGAAAGAGGAATTCACAATATCCTTAAGTTTTGCATATAACTCATCAAAGGTTTCATCTTCTTCCATCCTAATTTCCTCAAAACTACTAGTCAATCTTTGAAGCTTTGAGTCTTTAACTACTTTGGTTCCCTCATAGGTGGTCTGAAGGATAATTCATGCTTCCTTTGCATTGTTAGTGGAAGGAATCTTCTTGAATTATTCATCATTTACAGAACTAAATTAACAAAGCATTCAAGGCTCTACTGTTGAAGTTTGCAACCTTGATCCATCATCCCAATCTGCGAAAACTTCTGTGGTTTTGGTCCATCCAACTTTAATTGCTAACCAGACTTTCTCATCAAGGGACTGCAAAAAACTCACATACGTACTTTCCAATATGTATAGTTAGTTCCATCAAAAAAGGAATAATAAACGATGGATCACGATCCATTACAACAGGGGTCAATGGACCACACAATAACTTTTTTGTGATGAGGGAGGGTTCTACTACTTTAGTAATAAGAATCTCTTAGAAGAAAAATAATGGGTTACTTTTAGAATTACTATATTACTTGATTAAAGGGACTAAGGGAGGGTTTATCTATTACTTAATGTAAAGAAATGGGGTTTAAATTCACTCCAATTTCATGGTACGTAAATTGTGGCTTTCATTTCACATGCCTATTGATAATGTCTAAGACCACCCTTTGCTTTTTGATATCTGTAACCCTGGCTATCATAGATGCATTGTGATAGTTTAGACAAATAAGGTTGGGATTACTGCTTTGAGTTTGTTTCTTGATGATTAAGTTTACATTTCAATTAATGTCCATTCTTGTTAAGGCATGCACTGTGCTCGGAATGGGATCATTTGGTTTTAAAAACATAATATTGCACATGGTTGTGTCTTTTGTAATCAATTAACAGGTTTAAATTATGTTCCCCCCGTAGATTATATAGCTGAGTGAGTGGGAAGTGAATTATTAGAGTGGCATTGTGTATGATTGGGAACTGAAACCACTGCTTATCACAGAAACAACAACTTGGAGTTATTATACATTGTTTGGCATTCGAGATCATGGCTGAGAGTGAAAATTCGTGTGCACCAACAGAGAAAAATTGGAAGAAGTTGCCAATCTTTGTTTTCTTTAAAGATGCAAGGTATATCTTTAATGTGGTTTTGCATTGGAAACTATGTTTTAAGTTTCGAAGTATATGCATGCTATTTGGATGTCAAAGATTCTTCTATTTTATTTTTTATTTTTTTGGTATTGGATTTCTAAGTTGAGAAAGTATTTCAACTTGGACAGCATTTACTGCATCCACTTAAGGTTGATAGTGCCTGTTGTATATATAAGTATGTATATGGATAGGTTGTAATAATAATGATGTTTAAGTTTGGAGAATATTGTTTCATAAAGTTGTTAAAGTGAAAATTCAAATTCTGGAATTTTCTAAGTGAAAATTCAAAGTCATGCATTTTCGATCGGTCGAAGTTTTGGCTCGATCGATCGAAATGGTAAAGAAAAAATCCTGAAGTCTCTGGATGTCTAGATCGCTGCTCGATTCCTATTCGACCGATCAAAAAAAGCATTCGATTGGTCGAAAGTAATTTTCGACCGATCAAAAATTATGAATCAGGATTTTCTGCAAAATTTTCAAATGACTGTTCAAAGAGGTTGAAGAGGTTTCAAGCCTTGTGAATGGTTTTGTAAAACATTTTAACTCTCTATACGTGCCTTTTGATGAAATATAACCCTATAGGTATAAATAGAGGCTTATGTTCACTTGAAAATCCGGTGGGTATTCTCCAAAATTGTTATTTGTATAACCCAATAAACTTGGTTATATCCTGGGGACAAGTTTGTTGAAACCCTTTAGCAACTTGCGTATGGAGACAAATATTGTCTAAGCAACTTGCGTATGATGACACACACAAAATGACAATTAATCTTAATATGTTTAGTGTAGATGGAATTCCAATAGTGACTTTGAAAGGAGAAGACACAGTACCTTTTAGATCTCAAAAAAACACTTTTAAAAGTCTCTTCAAAATGTACATTAGGGTTTCCTTTAAATATTAGGAGAATTAAATCTGAAACCCTAGTCACTTAATGAGCTTAATCAGCTGTTGGGCCAAAATTAAAATCTGCAGAAAGCATCTCGATTAGTCAAACCTATCATGTTTCAAGTTTCTGAACCTACAGCTTTCTTTTTATTGTATTCTGACTTGTAACACCTTAAGCATTGTCTAATCAAACCTATAGGCTTAGGATTCTCTATCAAGACAAGTTTGTGTTCACGGTTTGCTAATTGTTCTAAAATTTTAGAACTTAACAAAAAATTGTAAATAATTTTTTTCTAAAAAATGTGCTAAGTTAATATAGTGTCTATAAATTACAAATAATAATTTAATATATTATGAACTTATTTAAAAACTTAAACAATATAGTTTGACATCTACATAAGTATATATTATACATATAAACATGTAATATTATATATATACACACACACACACATAAATGGAACATCACACTCACAAACTTATTTACGAACATATTATTATATTTGTGTTTAGTTAGTTTAATTGAACCACAACTTGGACTTGAATTTGACTCATTTACTAAATAAACAAATATAAACAAGTTTTTTTTTTTTTCTCAAGGCGAACCCAAGTTGTTAATATTCAAACTAGTTTAATTAGAAAAAGTATTAAAAAAAAATTAAATCATTTATCTTTCTGTCGTTCTCTTGGCACCGAAACAAAGAGTTAATCACCTACCACCACCTCACCACCCTCCACCACCGCAACACGTCCTTACTAACATGAAAATCAAAACACATTCAACTAGTATGAAACAAAATACTTAAGCACAACACCAAGCAGAGACCCAACCACCATAAATATAAACCAAACCATATCAAACCCATGCTCAATTCACACACACACACACACACAAAAAATCCAAACACCATGCCTTTATCTCCAAAAGTCATTGTCATCCGTAACCACCACAAACACAATTAAACAACTCATGAGTGCTATTTGTGTTAGTTGTGAGAGTTGTGAGGTTTTATTTTTGTTGTAAAAGCGGAAGCTTTAATACCAATTTGTTGAGAATAACAGAAGCATGAATATCTATTTGTTGTGTGTGTATCCAAATAACAGTGGGTTTATGCAAAACAGAAATAGAACGATAAAAGAAACAATCACACGGGAACACAAAGATTTACGTGGTTCGGCTTTTAGCCTACGTCCACAGGCGGCGTCAAGGAGAAAGTTTCACTAACAAAAGAAAGAGATTACAAAGGTGGTACCAAAATACTCTCACAAAACCTAAACCCCAAATACACCCAAAAGAGCTCTTAATCACCAGAAGCACGTGACTAGAGAAACCTGAAATTCTCTAGAACAAAGTCACGCCTTAGAACTCTATACTATATGCGGCTCTCATGCACACCTTAGAACAATAGCTGCATAACTAGTGTATATATAGAAGAGATGTGGGCCTTTTGTGGTGGATTACAATACAAACTCTACCTAAGAGTAGAATTACTTAAGTCAGCAAAACATAGTCCTATTAGTATTAGGACTTGGTCAATTCCTTTGACCAAATTAAAAGCCACGTAACAACAAATCTCCACCTTGGCTTGAATTTGGTCAAGCCCCACAAACAAAACTTCTCCACCGCCAAACCAAAGCCCCTAAGGGCTATTACAAACTGCAAACACAAATCAAGTCCAAGCAATACTTGAACTTGTCCAAAAGAACTAGCCTGGTCATCATATCTGCTGGATTACCCAATGTAGCAACCTTTCTGACTGCAACGGTGCCTTGAGATACAATCTCACTAATGAAGTGATATCTGACATCAATGTGTTTGGTTATCTCATGATACATATGATTTTTGGTCAAATGTATAGCGCTCTAACTATCACAAAATACAACAATATCATCTTGCTGTAAACCCAGATCACCAACCAAACCCTTCAACCAAATAGCTACTTTCATTGCCTCCAGCGCTGTCATATACTCTATCTCTGTAGTAGACAAAACAATCGTCGACTGTAGTGTCGCCTCCCAACTAATAGCACAACCAAATGTGAAGACATAACCTGTCAGAAATCTCTTCTTGTCTAAATCACCAATAAAATCAGAATCCACAAATCCAACAATGCTACTACTCTCTGTAGAATCCCTATAATATACCAAGTCAACATTTGCAGTACCTTTCAAATATTAAAGAGACACAATCTCTTCACCCAAAGCAACAATCCACAAAGCTTCAATCTTAAGCTCCACCTGCTCACCAACACCGTGGTTTTTGACTATCTCAATACTCTCTTTTGACTGGTCAACAATAGCAGACTTATCAAAATTCATATCTCCGCTGAAAATTAACCATGGGGATCCTGAATCCATACACCACAACCTATAACCTTTTATCCCCAATGCATAGCCTAGGAATATGCACCTATTTGCCTTCCGCTCAAGTTTACCATCATTCACATGAACAAAAATAGGACAACCAAATACTCTCAAAATAAAGAAATCAGCAAGAGTACCAATCCATACCTCAAAAGGAGTCTTAAATTCAATGACAGTTGATGGAGACCTATTTACCAAATAGCAGGCCATATTTATTTCTTCAGCCCAAAAGTCCTTAGACAAACCAAATTTTGAGAGTATATAGTGAGCTCTCTTCAAAAGAGTTTTGTTTATACGTTCTACAACCCCAATCTGTTGTGGTTTTCTTCTAACAGTGCGGTTCCTCACTATACCTTCATTCTTGCAAAACTCATCAAATTCACCTAAGCAATAATCCAAACCATTAGCTATCCAGAGACACTTAATCCTTTTACAAGTCTGCTTTTCAATAAGCGTCTTATATTGCTTCAAGGTGACAAAAACATCACTCTTGTATTTCAGAAAATACACCAAAAAGTCTATATTGAACTTGACCCTACACTGTTTACCAAAGGCGCAATGTTCACAAAAGTCCAACTTCTCAATTTTCTGACCATGCAACAAACCTTGTTTACATAATATTGACATGCCAACCTCACTCATATGCCCTAAATGAGTATTATCTGAATCTGGATCTACTGATGATAATATTGTTGCAACACCAACAATTGTGCTTCCCTATAGCATATAGAGATCATTCACCAATTTTCCCTTGATGAAAACTAAACCCCCCTTACTAATTCTCAAAACTTCACCTTCACCGGTGTATTTATACCCTTGAGAATCGAATATACCCAAAGATAGAAGATTTTTCCTCAAATCTGGCACGTGACAAACATTAGACAAAGTCCTAACAACACCATCATACATCTTAATTCTCACGGTTCCTATCCCCAAGACCTTACAGGTCATATTATTTCCCATCAGAACTTCACCACTAATTGACCGATAGGTAGTAAACCAATCTCTTCTAGAAGTCATATGATAGGAGCAAGCTGAATCAAGAACCCAAGCGTCGCCGGAGCAACCAGTAGCTACTGATAGAACTATGTCATCACCCACAGAATTAACCTCCGCAACACTAGCTACATTACTAGTATTTGAAGTACTGTCATTCTCCTTTTTTTCTTTGAGTAGTGTGCATTCTTTTTTCCAATGTCCTTCCTTTTTACAGTAGTGACACTTACCAAATCTAGACTTTGATCTAGATTTTTCTCTATTACTACTAGACCCATTTTCATTGGATCTACTTCTAACAACAAGACCATCAGCCTGATTATCGCCCCAATTTTCAGAAACCTTTTTTTTCAACTCCTTAGAATTTAATGCATCTTTAACATCATCAATTGAGATAAAATCTCTTCCAGAACCATACAACATGGTGTCGACAAAGTGCTCAAAAGAAGGAAGCAATGAACATAACAAAATTAGAGCTTGATCCTCGTCTTCTACTTTGCATTCAATATTTTTCAAATCAATAACAATCCTATTAAATTCATCAAGATGGTCAGAAATAGGTGTACCTTCTTTCATTCGAATGGTGTATAGCCGCTGCTTCATGTACAAGCGATTTGTAAGAGACTTAGTCATGTACCAACTCTCCAACTTAAGCCACAATCCTGCAGCTGTTTCTTTGTCTACAATCTCCCTCAGAACCTCATCTCCAAGAGACAATAGAATTGCACTATGTGCCCGTTCCAAGAGATCTTCTTTTTCCTCATCTGATAGTGTCGCTGGCAAAGCATACTTGCCCTTTAGTGCTTTCCACAATCCTTGTTGCACTAACAAAGCACGCATCTTGACACGCCATAAACTGAAATCATTCTTCCCGTTGAATTTTTCAATCTCAAATCTTATTGCCGACAAAGCCTTTGTCGCCATACCAAAAAACCCAGTGAACCAATAACAATACAACCAAATAGATCTGATGAACAATCTCAACTTAAAACAAAGAACCAAAGGCTCTGATACCAGTTTGTTGTAAAAGCGGAAGCTTTAATACCAATTTGTTGAGAATAGCAGAAGCACGAATATCTATTTGTTGTGTGTGTGTCCAAATAACAGTGGGTTTATGCAAAATAGAAATAGAACGACAAAAGAAACAATTACACGGGAACACAAAGATTTACGTGGTTCAGCTTTTAGCCTACGTTCACAGGCGGCGTCGAGGAGAAAGTTTCACTAACAAAAGAAAGAGATTACAAAGGTGGTACCAAAATACTCTCACAAAACCCAAATTCCAAATACACCCAAAAGAGCTCTTAATCACCAGAAGCACGTGACTAGAGAAACCTGAAAATCTCTAGAACAAAGTCACGCCTTAGAACTCTATACTATATGCGGCTCTCATACACACCTTAGAACAATAGCTGCATAACTAGTGTATATATAGAAGAGATGTGGGCCTTTTGTGGTGGAGTACAATACAAACTCTACCTAGGAGTAGAATTACTTAAGTCAGCAAAACATAACCCTATTAGTATTAGGACTTGGTCAATTCCTTTGACCAAATTAAAAGCCACATAACAACAATTTTATTATTCGTGTGAATGTGCTTCGGCTAGTCCCAAATTACAACAATTCATGATATTAAAGCTTCTGCTATTGTACAAACCACGATTCATGAAACCCCAAACCTCTCTCTCTAGCTAGGGTTATATGTGTGGAGACTAGAAAAAGCAACAACAGTTATTGGTTTGTCTCATCCAATGCTAACTTAGGACTGGTGCTTCCTCCCAAGAGAGGGCTTTATCGGTGTCCTTACAACTTTAGCTTGCTTCTCCTGGGCTTCATCTGCACTGCGATCATTGATTTAGCCATAGCTAAGTATGCTTGCGTTGCTAACAATGGTGTAGTGAAAGAGTATCAGGAAAGAGTGTAAAAGAAAGGAGAGAAGAAGAAATAAAAAGGAAAAAGAATTATAAACAAAAATAAATAAATATGAACTATGTGGGTTAATAAAAATAAATAATGTAGCTTAAATATGACTCAAAATGATGTAGTTTAAATAATAATGTCTTTTTGAGTTTATTGATACTTAATCATCCCGTAATCAATGAGAATGAATGAAAATTAGAAATTAAACATCGGCATAAAGGTTTTTTTTTTTTAGAAGAACATAGGCACAAAGGTTAGGAATAAAATCTAAAATTTTCAATCTCAAGGATTAAATCAAAATTAATTTTTAGACTTAAAAGGTATACTTTTCATTTTAATAAAAAAATAAATGATAATACCTTCCTCATTTCTTATAACACCGAGCTCTATGTCCTCATATATTGCCAGTTTATTTGCTGAAAATACCTTTACAATTTATTAAATTGCCTCTTTTTGAGACAACAATTTTACCCGATAAAAGAAATTAACAGATTAGTCATTAAAGAGACCAATTTGGACAAAGAGTAGAGGGGGAAAATAGGGCAACAATACATATAACTATTGAAGATTTTTAAGGATGTAGTGCTATAAAAATTGGAGTCGGTCCTCTTAAACAAAAATTTTTGGTTCTGCCCCTGACACTCAACCAAACCCTTCCTTCTACACCTATATAAACTCGAGACTTTCGCATGTAAGATGAAGCGATTTAGAAAGATGTATATAAGAGTATAAGCAACTATATATTGCGCAAGATGCAGAGTTTCAATTATTTTTTTCATCCTAATTAACTTTTTTCACGATGTTATTCGGGAATTATGGAACTAAGGATAACTCCATGCAAAACATTTACGTGTCATGCATGTTTTTTACCCTGTATTTTCATATTGGTTGGTTAATTCCTCCCCAAAAAATTTTTGTAAATTCGTATTTATTCTTACAATCTTTCAAGTCATTTTCCTTTCACACCATTGCTAATAGCATGCCACATTTAAGTCCTCATTAGAGACAAATTGTTTGCAGTGATCAATTGCATGCTACATTTCTTCTCAAAAAAAAAAAAAATTGCATGCTACATACTACATAGGTTGGTATAGACAAGTCATTTTCTGGTACAAATTGCTCTTTGATTTTATTCATTTGTTTATTTATTAAAATATATATGGTTCCCAATGCCCCAGATTTACTGTTTTTTTTTTTTAAATCCTGGTGACAACATGGGACTGGTTGTGTTAATTGAATATTTTGCTTAGGCAATTCGATCCCAACTTGATATAATTTTAAATAGAAGAAAATTGACTCTTTCCTATGTACAAGTATAGATGACTTCACCTTCTTTTTGTTATAATCACATTTGCTTAATTTTTTAGTTAGTTAGTCTTATTGGATCTGCATGCTATGGAACTCTATACATGTGCCAAGTCATGCATCTTTGACAACATGATGATTTCCACCTTAAGTTGTCTTATTAACAACACTTTCATTGCAAATTCTCTAGTATATTCCAAGGATGTTGAGATATAATATATATAAACTTTAGGCTAAAATGGAGATTGCATGCACGTTGCTAAGTTTGACTGAAATTCATTTTAATTCTCTAACTTTATTTTTGTCCAATTGAATTCATAAAATTTCAAATTTATTCAATTCAAGTCTTTAGACGAAAGGCCATAACTTTATTGAACGAAAATAAAATTAGAAAACTGAAGAATTTCAGTTAAATTTAAAGAGTACAATTTGCATTTGAAGCTAAACTTTCCTAACCAATTCAGTTTTTTTATTATTCATCTTAAATGGGGGAGGGTGATTCGAAACTTAGACTCTCAATTGAAAATATCATAAACTACTGAATACAATGTGCACTATTTATCAATTACACATTTCACACATCACATTTATAGACTAGAGTCCATGTCTAACGCGCATATAATTTAAAATTTCAATAACAGTCAAGTTAAGACATTTTTATAATACAATTTTTATACTTTTTAAGTACTTTTTTTTTTAATCATAATAGTCATTCGTTTATAGAATATGATGGGTAACAATAATTATTATCGTAGCTACTAAAGAAATGTATCATTGAATTTTTTTTGTCTCTTTTTCTAAATATTTATAGCTATAAAGGAGATGAGTAAGATGAGACTGCTTCTTATGCAATTAAAATTGTACCATTTTAAGTGTTTTTCGATTTTAATATTCATTCGTATGTATAACATGACAAGTTCAAGTTGTTACGTGTTACACCATGGGTATCAATGATAATAATTCTACAAAATAAATGTATCATGAAAATTTTTATCCTTTTTGCACTATTGGTGCATGTTATATAACAAGGTGTTTATATGGCACACCATGTGGTTATCAATGTAAATAAAAAATAAATAAAAAATTCTTTGAGATAGTTACAATATAAATACTGCTAACTCCAAGTTCAAACTTTAATTTCCCTTTTAAATATTCAAATACTTTGTGCACGAGAAAATGTCAATTAAGATACAAAACTCTTGGTAGATTTCAATGATAATAATCCTACAAGCATATATGAGAGGTTGGTTATATAGTACACCATGGGTATCAATGATAATTGTTATTTGTTAGTTGTTACTAATTAATTAAGTGGAAAAATGAGACTTATGTCAAATAAATAATTTCAATCAATATTTAACTTTTGATGTTTTAACTTTTACGAAGAGATCAACCACGTTGCTGTAAGGGATCTAACGGTGAAATTACAACTTACAACCTAGAATGGAGATATTTTAAGAATGAACATTTATCTTGACGCCCCCAAATATGTTCCATTAAGCAAAATTGATCAGAGACTTATAAAATTCAGACAAATTGTCCTTTTTTTATTTTTATATTTAAAAAGAATTTGAGTTCAAATTTACCTCTCCCTCACTTGATAGCAAAAATAATTAATTAATTAATATTACTCCACTAGGCAAAATGATAAACCCATCTCTCATCTCCTTCTCTGTGATACACTGATACTTGACTAGCTTGGAAATTGGGAGGGAGATGGGGCTAGGGGAGCAATGACCTCTTGACTTGTCAAAAATCCCTCCACCCTTTTATATAATTGGTTAAATATGCAATTTTAAATATAAATTTAAAAAATAACCCTCCTAAATTTTTATTAAAGACATGTAATACGTTTATCTATATATATAATAATAGGTAAAGCAGAAAGAAACTCAAATAGAATTTCAAATTAGAGTTTCAATTTGTGTCATATGTCTAGATTTGGATTTTCAATTTTCCGTCACTTGTCCTAACCAAAACTCTAAAAAAAAATCTAATTAAATTATAAATTAGACTCTAATTTTGTGTCATGTATCTTATCTAAATTTTTTAATTTTTGTGCCCAAATAAATGATGCATTAACATTTAACATGGAAGCCTAGAAAACCACAATGATAATGTTCATTGGCCTAAACAAGAACATCTTACCTGCACACTTTTTATAAGTGAACATCTTACTTGCCCACTACCAGAACCAAGGAGTTAAACGAGAAAGACTATAAAAGTAAAACATCATCTCCTCCTAATGATATATCGTCATCACATGTCTTATCTTTCTCTCTCAACCTCTACCAACTAGATCCACATACTACCCTCTCCTCCTCCTTTTGGATTTCTAAGAGCAAGACCGGGTTTAAACACAATGTTCAATCCCACTCTTCCTTGCTTCACACCCTCGTACATTACTGTTTCATTAGCGCCTCCAAAAAGATTTCAAGCTCAATGTGGAAACTGAATCTACCAAGATAAACATCTTATCATCGCAATTGTTAATATTTTTGTGCGTAAACAAGGACTATATGCTAGTTTAGATGATTGATGCATCATTATTGTTTCCTCTAATTACTTTTATACCATAAATAGCTCATTAATTCATAATGCATTTAATGTAGGAAAATGCTAAAAGTATTATAAATTTTACAACATTTAGCTTAATTACAAACTGATATAGTAATAAATGTGCTTAATGGCCTTTAATTACCTCATAAAGTAATATTTGAAATATCCCTTTATGATTTATGACATATCATACATCTCATAAATATAGAAAAGTATATGGAAAATGTTCTGAGAGCTACAAACTTGTTTGCAAACTACTACAATAGTGAGTAGTTATTGGAGGAAAATTGAGGTACTTTTGAAGTATTGTGAAATAATGCTCTCTCATTTCACATTTATAGTGGACCCTACTATGAATTTGATAAGTGAACATCACCATAAATATAAGAGAATGGAGTGTCAATCACCGTACTTTGAGAGTACTTAAGAATTACTATTTTTTTTTTATAGATGAAAAAATTATGTGAATTTAATAAGTAGACTCTATTATGAATATGAGAGGAGAGGGTATCATTACCATACTCTAGAAGTATCTAAAAATAACTCATTTTTTATAAGTGAAAAATGATGTCAATGGTAAGCCTAAATAAGAACCAATAAAATTTGTCACAATTTATAATAATTTCTAATTTGTAACTCTAGTCTTTGGTGGGCCCATATAGCATTAAATAAAGTATTATATTATTAATGCACTATTTCTTTTCTATAATTAGTCTTATCGCATGATAGTATATCCTGGAAATATACTATAAGTAAATCTTTTTAATAAAAGCATTCTTTTAAAAAAAATCATGTAGAAAATTAAAGATATGAACATTATTTTTTTTTCCTTTTAGACGAAACAATAAATGTTGATTTTATAGTAAGGAGTTAAAATTCTTTTAGTTTTTATTAATGCAATATATATATATATACACACTTTATTATATATGCACAAAAAATAGCATTTTTAAATCATGTTACAAACATATTTTGTGTGAATATGTGTATAGGTTATTCATTAGATTAATTTATGTATATATTTAGCTTGGTCCCTTGAAGAAATTTTCTGACTTTGCTATTGGGTGTGTATATATTTATTTTATTTCATATATATTAAAAAAAAAAATCACATGTATTTGTTTGAGCATGAAGTTGCGTATCTACTTTCTTCTCTATATCATTGCTTATGCATTAGGGGAATATGAAACTAAGGCAATGTTCAAGCCTAATACGTGCATGGGATACGTACCTTTCATGAAAAGGTTGAATCATGACTGCATCTTCCGAGCAAAAACATCTAATATTTAAAATTTTCTTATATTTCATGCTGTTTATTGACTATGGCACTACTTTTTTCAAAATTCAGGTTACTTCTGTTAATACTGAATTTTTTTCCCTTGGTCTTACATGATCAAGAATTTGACCATGGCAATATTTTATTTCATAATTTGGCCTATAAATTCATGACTTCACTTCATCATTCTGCAATCAGCTTCCACTTTCCTATTTCTGCAGTCATTGATCGATATCTTCACTTTGATAATCTGAATAAAGAAGGTTGGTTTATACAATGATTTCAACATTAATTGTTCTTAAAGTACAGCCAGTACACTAGCTGATTGATTATGTTTTCATTTGCTTAGCCATTTTTGTAACTTCTTTAATGGATACATATATATATACTCAAATTTTCATCTTAGTTTTTCAATTGTTAAGAAACACAGTTAGCTTCATTGGATTTATTGCATCAGTTCAAAAGACTTCAACCATGGAGTTATTAATTTTAGTTTGTTTGAAACTTTTTCCATTAGATATCATGGCTCAGAATGGTGATGCACAACCAAATGAAAACCAGAATGGTGGTGGTCCACAAACAAATGAAAATCAGAAAGCCGCTTCACTGGAACAAGAGACTGAAGTTGATGAATTGCTACGATACCGGGGGACATCAAAGACACCATTTGTCATTTTCTTGAAAGACTTGAGGTGCAATTTAATTCAATCTCTGTAGTTATATTAAATTCAATCTCTGTAGTTATATTACTTTGTTGTGAATTCTTACTTCAAAAATAAAATTAGAGAAATATTTAACTAACAGATGGTGTTGCATGTATTTGTGAATGTAATTGCAGCCTTGTTTGCAAGCTAGATTCACTTGGCAAGGAGATTTTAGGACTCGCTGTTCCTGCAGTCCTTGCTTTAGCTGCTGACCCTGTGGCTTCTCTTGTGGACACAATGTTCATTGGTCGCCTTGGTATGCTTCTTTATTCTACGTTAATTTCTTATAGAGAGTCTATGGCAATGCCTCAAAGATGAGAAGATATCTTATATATGAAATATATATAGTATGTGAATTTCACGCAGCTATGAAGTTCGCATACTATAATGAGAGAGATACTACATATGCTCGATGCATAAGATAATTATTACCATAAAACATGGAGGTGTTTAATTGATGAAAAAAACAGTTCTTGATACATTTACATACCCCAAGTGCACAAACTATCTAGTGTTTTTTTTTTTTTTTTGCCTAGAAAAAAAAAATTAAAAGAATATAGAACTTAATGCAATAATATCTAACTGCTTCTGGTTCTAAATCTAATAAAGAATATGGCTTATGAATATTCAGCATCACTAAAATTATGAATAATTATCTGATCATTTGGAATACACTTGGTAATACAGAGGATTATGCAAATTAAATTGCCTTTATTTCCATTTTTTGTGTAGGTGCAAATGATATTGGTGCTGTTGGAGTTGCTATTGCCATATTTAACCAACTTTCAAGGATTACCATGTACCCCATTGTGAGCATTACCACTTCCTATGTTGCTGAGGAAGACACTATGGAAAGATTGGGTATTGAAGCAAAAGAGGCAGAGGCCCTCATGCTTCAGAACTTGGAAGAAGGTGCTGCAAGAAATGGTGAAACAAAAGCGGCTACGCCAGAAAATGGTGAAACAAAAGCGGCTACACCAAGTAATGGTGAAACAGAAGTGGCCACGCCAAAAAATGGTGCTCTCTCTCTCTCTCTTTCTCTCTCACGTGTAATAAGTATTGAAAACAACGACAACAACAACTAAGTTTTAGTCCCAAAACTTTGAGATCAATTATAAATTCTCAACAAACTAATCATGGTTGGCCAAATGTATTTAATAAGTGTCCAAAAAAATAAGAACTAAAACAAAAGGCTAACATGGTAGATAAACCTTAACTTATGGTCTTGAATTTACTAGTGCATATATGCACACTTGTTTTAGAAAACTGTTATTGTCAGAGCTATTAACATTCAATAGTCATTCTAATCTTAATTACTTTAAGGGAAATGCTAACGAGTATCTTTAAGGCATTGGTTAACAATCTATTTTAGGAAAGTTTTGACATCACTTTTATGGAAAATGAAAAAAGCTGTCAAAACATTAATTGCTTTTTTTTCTTTTTCCATAAAAACTTTTGTGGGGGATTTTTCCCGGCACACCAAGGAAGTTTATCTGCTTTGGGGAGCCAGGCCCTCACGGTTTATCGACGAAGGGGCAGGAGCTAAGAATTGCACTTAGTCCCACATCGCCTAAGTCACGCTCCCACTCATGGTTTATAAGCCTCTGGGGCAGCCATGAGTGTACGTTTACTCTTGTATGCGGCGCTTTTTAATGTGGGGGATTTTTCTCGGCACACCAAGGAAGTTTATCCGCTTTGGGGAGCCAGGCTCTCACGGTTTATCGACGAAGGGGCAGGAGCTAAGAATTGCACTTAATCCCACATCGCCTAAGTCACGCTCCCACTCATGGTTTATAAGCCTCTGGGGCAGCCATGAGTGTACGTTTACTCTTGTATGTGATCGCATACAAGAGTAAACGTACACTCATGGCTGCCCCAGAGGCTTATAAACCATGAGTGGGAGCGTGACTTAGGCGATGTGGGATTAAGTGCAATTCTTAGCTCCTGCCCCTTTGTCGATAAACCGTGAGAGCCTGGCTCCCCAAAGCGGATAAACTTCCTTGGTGTGCCGGGAAAAATCCCCCACAACTTTCTTTAACTGGATTATTAACCAATGCCTTAAGGGCACTCGTTAACATGATTCTTATTTTAATTTTATCATTTGTACCAAAAAGGGCTCAGAAATATATTTTTTAATTTCTACAAAACTTTGGGATAATGCATGCAACTTCTATAGTAATAACAACTTCCATTTTATTCTTCTTTCTTTTTTCTTACAACAAACGAGGAAAGAGGACTTGAACTTAAGTTCTTTCCATTAAGAAAATTAAACAATACCACTGAACTACAAAACTCTTGACAACTTTCATTTCATTTCTAATATATATTCTTCTTGAAAATTAATTCAAAGCAAACATTATTATATAAAAAGAAAGAGCTGTAAATTGTCATTGTTGTAACATATTTCTTGTTGATTGTTATCAGATCCTATTGCAGTATCAATCAAGTCTCCCTCTGTCACTAGTCCCAAGGCTGCACCTCGCAAAAGGGGGAAGCGAAACGTTCCTTCAGCAACAACAGCACTTATCATGGGCACACTTCTTGGTGTGGCACAAGCTTTGCTACTTATGTTTGGGTCAAAAGTTCTCTTGAGGATCATGGGTGTGAAGACTGTAAGTATATAACTTTTTTTTTTTTTTTGAGAGAAATAATAGATGTAAATAATAATAGATGTATATAACTTCTATACAAATAATAGATGTAAAATTAAGGGACATGTTAGCACCCCCAAATGCTTCAAGCCCAAAAGGCTTGTCTAAAGGGAAAAAGGGTGTTCATATTTATGTTAGCCTTTGGGTTTGAAGGACTTGGGTGTTACAAGAAATTTGCTTAAGTTATAAATTTCATGTCCTTTATTATATTTTTTATTTTTTTCTAATTTTATGCATTTTCATTCTCTCATAACAGCCACATAATGGTAGTCTCTCTTCTATTGAATAGGATTCCCCTATGTATGTACCAGCAACCCAGTACTTGACACTAAGAGCACTTGGTGCCCCTGCAGTTCTTCTCTCCTTAGCTATGCAAGGGGTCTTCCGAGGCTTTAAGGATACCAGAACTCCTCTATATGCCACAGGTAAGGAGTGCCCCCAAGTCACATCTTATATCATTTGTGATGATTCAAAGAAATGCTAACCACATCTACGAGATAGATAAATATATATATATATATATCCTATATTGGATCTGGATGTTTATGTATTAGGTCGATCTAAACTACGTAAACTCTAATCGTGACTATTTTTTATTATATATATCATTTGTGATGATTCAAAGAAACACTAACCACATCTACGAGATATATATATATATATATATATCCTATATTGGATGTGTACATACTAGGTCGATCTAGACTATGTAAACTCTAATCGTGACTATTTTTTTAATATATATATAGATATAGGACTCTGAACACTTGTACAACACCTTTTCAATCCATTTTTTTATATAATTCCATACAATCTGGGATATTATAATATTTTTGGACAATTCCTCTAACTCAGGTTTTTCTTTCTTTCTTTTTTTGGGGTTTATTATATGTAGCTATTGGAGATGGAATGAATGTGGTTTTGGACCCAATATTCATCTTTGTTTTGCATATGGGAGTCAGGGGTGCAGCCATTGCACATGCTCTTTCACAGTAAGCTGTACAAAAAAAGTCAATATTATCCTTTTTGATCATGCAGCCACTGCACATTCTCACATAATTGATGTTCCTTGTAGGTACCTAATTGCTCTGATTCTTTTCTTGAGATTGATTCAAGAAGTAAATATCTTTGCTCCAAAATTGAGGGAGTTACAATTTGGTCGGTTTCTTAAAAATGGTAAGAGGCTTCATCTACTCCACCAATGTCTGCTCTATTTGGAATTTTAACTTCAAAACAAAGGTGTACCTTGGTGAAACACACACACACACACACATATATATATATGAGCATTCCTATTCATTATGATTTCAAAGTGATTATTAAATTTACTACTTTCTAATAGCTTAAGCTTTTGGGATAAATGTTATATTATCACAAAGCATTATTACTTGCTCTTGGGTGCTTCCAATAGCTCATTTTAACTCTCTTTATGTTTTTGGATTGATTGTGCAGGTTTTCTGATGCTGTCAAGAGTTATAGCTGTGACATCTTGTGTGACCTTTGCCGCGTCATTGGCTGCAAGGCTTGGCCCTACTCCGATGGCTGCATTCCAGATTTGCTTGCAGGTCTGGTTAACATCATCACTTCTTGCTGATGGTTTGGCTGTTGCTGGACAGGTAGGCAATGCCTTTTTTTTCCCATCAAGCTAGTTAGTTTTTATATTAGACAAGAATTATAGGACTCAACATTTTGCACAACTGTAAACATGGCTTGTTGTGTTTAGCGCATAATAAAAGTGATGTCAATGGTAGACCCAAAAGAAAGTGATGGTACTCCAATCACAAAAAGCCATGTCAATAGTTGTGAAAATTGTTGTCCTTAACAATACTCTTTGTATAATATCACCATTTAATATATTTTTATGTATATCAAGATGCTTCAATGGGTTTGAATCATATATATATAGGTTAATGCTCTGTGTATGTGTGAAAAAACTAACAAAGATTTGGCAACTTAATGTAGCATGTAGGATACCTGTTCTAACTAATTGCTTTATTCCCAACAGAGATTAATGGTATATCACTTTACTTTCTCCATTCTTTTAGGCAATTCTAGCTTGTGCATTTGCTGAGAAGGACTTAAAAAAGGCAGTGGAAACTGCTATCCGGGTATCACAGGTATTTATATTTCTACACATACGAGTAGATTCACTCGGTCAAAATGATGGCTAAATGATTAAATTCAACATTTCCACAAGTGGTAGTTTAGCACACTCCACTTCATTGATTTCATTTAGCATTGAAGTGTTTAGATGAGACACAATTTGCCAATCACTTTTGACTATGCAGATGGGTCTTGTTGCTGGTTTTGGGCTCCTTGTTCTGGTTGGATCTGGTTTGTACTTTGGAGCTGGAGTATTTACCACTGATAAAAATGTTCTGCACCTTATGTATTTAGGCATTCCGGTATATTCCCGCTAACATTAAAATAATTACATGTTAATAATTTCTTTCAACCATTATAACTGACATATTCCCTTTTGGTTGATCAGTTTATTGCTGGAACACAACCAATAAACACCTTTGCTTTTGTTCTTGATGGTGTGAACTTTGGGGCAGCTGACTTTGCATACACTGCATATTCAATGGCAAGTTTACTAGCTAGCCCTCTTTTGTTTACACTATAAACAAGTCCTCAATATTTTTTTACTTTTATCTTTCTGAACTTTTCCTTCATTAATAGTTGTTGATAAGTTGCTTCTTCTTCCCCAGATTATGATGGCTATTGCAAGTATTACCTCAGAATACCTCCTTGCTAAATACAGAGGTTATCTTGGAATCTGGTATGCCTTAGTAATCTACATGGGATTGCGTACAATTGCTGGTGTTTGGAGGTGATTCTCCTTCTTATTCAATTTGTTGTTCACTATTGAAATCTATAATCAAACAATCAGTCTATAGACAACTTTTTTAAAAAAAAAAATTCTCATCTGCTAATGCAACCAGTTTTCAATGACGGAATATAAAGTAGTGTCGGTCATAAGACTATATGAAAATCAATAAGAGCTTTTCACCTCAGCAAGTTTTGAATATTTGAGGAAAAAATTGTGTCTGTAACATTACTCATGATCAAAATATTTCCACATTTTAATTTACACCACTCCTTGAATGCTTAGTTTCACTACTTTTACCTACAGACAAAAGTATTTGGAACCATGGAAATTGAAAGATTCTGAAACTTTTTTCTTCTTTTCTTCTCTCTTGTGCAATTACAATTGCAGGGTGGGCACAGCAACTGGTCCTTGGCGCTTCCTCAGGGAGAAAACCGTGTAGATTTGCCACTCTTACGAACATTATATGCCACCTCCTCCAATAAGATACATAGAGAGACACATTGGAACCATCTAATTTTCGTCCTAAAATATTTTAAGGAAGCAACAATTACAGTGAACAGCAACAAAGAAGTGTTTTCTCAAGAGAATGAATCCTACGGATTATATGCAGCCTACAAACTTATTATGTCTCTCTATTTTAATGAATTTTTATATTTTGGATTCAGCTACTAGTTAATATTTTTACCATCTCTGCCTCTTGGCATGATGGCTATAATATATATGCTCAAGTTTTGTTATATGAATCATATTGATGTTTACACAATTACACCTGAGTCTTTGCATTGAGATTGGAAAGTGCAAACTATTTCAAAAGCTTAACCTGTGCCACCTTCAATAAGATATTCTGAGACACTTTTATGGATCATAATATGCACCATAAACTTTCAAATTTTACAATCAACACTCTTATTTGAGAATAATTAGTAATGTTAACTTACCAACCAAATTAAAATCTAAATTAATAATTTAATAGTACATATTAAAAATGCTGTAGACACTGCCACTTATCAAACTAAGTGTTGATTCTGAAATTTTAAGTTAAAAAGTGTTGATTACCAAATTTTGAAGTAGGTAATCAACACTTTGCAAATACACCTTAATAGTGGGTATAGTTTTGGCTAGATGATTGTTATAAAAACAAACTTAACAGTTCTGGAATATTATTTAAGCTTCCAATTCTTGTAGAATTAGAACTGAAGATCCAAAGCAAATTGGGTAAGAATACAATCTTGTGGAACTACACTTCTATAAACTTCATTGCCTTGTAAGTTTACACTTACTTTATGCCATACACTCTGACAAAGTTGTTTAGATCCCTTAATTGATTATACAACGGATTTATCAATTAAGTTAAGAATAAAAATAAGCAATTATGTGGTAGTTATTGCAATTTAAGCACCACAAACCAACAAGTCACCAAATCAAACATAGAGATATGGTTACGTAGAGGAAAACCGATGGAGAACGACTCTAAAGGAAAAACTACTATAAGAGTGCCTCTAACCCAATAAGCCAATTCATGATAGAAGAGAAGTTTTACAATATAGTTAACACCCCTTACCCTAGACACTACTCGATAGTTGAGAAGCACGGACACAACAAAATTACCAACGTACTGGTGTCGAACACGTATCTAACACAGACACAAAAGTGTCAAGTATGCACACAAAAAGAAAAATCATTTTTTAATTCAGTAGTTCTATTTTTTTTTTTTTTTTGAATGTTGTTTATTTGAACACTTTTATAGGTGTCTAGTTTATTTGAACTCTTTTGTTTGTATCTTAAACAATATTTTATAGTCTTTAATTAATTTTAGATATATTTCCAAACATTTTATCGTTGTTACATACTTTTTTAAATTCAAAATAAACATAACTTATACCAAATATAATATATATATATATACTTATAAATAAATATTAATTAATTAATCGTCGTATCTTCGACGTATCGTATCCTAATTTTTCAAGAAATGTCATGTTACTATACTATATATCATGTCGTAATACATATCGTATCAGTATCTGTGCTACATAGCTCAATAGTTTAACTTGCTAATGCGACCTGAACCAACTTCAAAACTTCTGAATTCTTGGTATAAGAATTCCTTTTAAGGAACCTTATGAATGATTACTCTCAGACCTTTTAACCGACTCCAAGGACCCTCCTTGAAAATTTTGAATACCAGAGAGTGCCACACTTGGTTGGGTAGTTATGTTGTTTCAAGCTTTGATGACACCAACTAATACGCACACTGTATTCATGGGTTCACCAAAATGGACTCTTTTTTCTCTTTATTGCATAGGGCTCATCGAGATGGAGACTATTTTTTTATTTCTCTTTGCTTAGCATAAGGTTCGCACCTCTCTTCGCCTCTGAAAAGTCATGTTTAGGAGGCTTTATACAAGCGTTATAAGGTTTCAATACAACACCTAAAACTGATCGATGAGAGTTAAAAGAGTGATCGTAGGAATTTACCTCTTATCAAAAACTACTATTTCTCACTCGTTTCAAATCCAAATTAAGTCGAATTTGTGTTTGTTTTGAAACCCCAATGTCTTCTTTCCAATAAAATATAAGTTTCGCTCAAAATTTCATTTTGATGCAAGATAATAGGCAAAAGTTCAACTCCTCCTATTGAGCAAATAGAAACTTTATCATTTTTTTTTTGAGCAGCAAATTCTAAAAGTATTTGGAACCATGGAAATTGAAAGATTCTGAAACTTTTTTCTTCTTTTCTTCTCTCGTGCAATTACAATTGCAGGGTGGGCACAGCAACTGGTCCTTGGCGCTTCCTCAGTGAGAAAACCGTGTAGATTTGGTAATCAACACTTTTTTAAGTTAAAAAGTGTTTATTACCAAATTTTGAAGTTTGGTAATCAACACTTGGCAAATACACCTTAATAGTGGGTATAGTTTTGGCTAGATGATTATAATAAAAACAAACTTAACAGTTCTGGAATATTATTTAAGCTTCCAATTCTTGTAGAAGTAGAACTGAAGATCCAAAGCACATTGGATACGAATACAATCTTGTGGAACTACACTTCTATAAACTTCATTGCCCTGTAAGTTTGCACTTACTTTATGCCATACACTCTGACAAAGTTGTTTAGATCCCTTAATTGATTATGCAACGGATTTATCAATTAAGTTAGGAATAAAAATAAACAATTATGTGGTCATAGTTATTGCAATAGGGTAATTACACATAACTCACCTGTGGTTTGGGCGAAAATCACTTTGTCTACCCGTGATTTAAAAAGTGTCACTTAACTCACCTGAGATATGTTTCCGGCAATCTCCATAACCCACCTCAATCCCAACCGTTACAAAAGCACCCCTTAACCCCGAAACACAACATTACGCGAATCAAAACACTCAAAACTCAGAAACCATTCAAGAGAGAAAGACTTGTGGTGAGATCAACGTGTTCTTCGTGGTTTAGAGTGTCTAGAGGGGGAGAAAGCACAAGTTTCGCAGCATCGAAGCCAGGGGAAGGTATGTGTGACTGCTGTTGATCTGCAATTGGGTTCTTAATGGCATTTTTTACCACGACCCACCCACGTAGTTAGGGTTTGTAAATTTTTCTCAAAATTGGTGTATGTTAAATGTGTATTTTGCTATTTATATGTAAAATCGCTTAGGATGTAGCTAATGTACTGCTATGATTGTTTATGTAATGGTTATTCGTCAGTGATTACACTTGTTTGTGAACTGTGGGTAGTGTGATCCCTATCAATTTGTTGGGAATCTGGTTTTGCATGTGCTATACGTGGTCCTTTGGCCGTGTGTTGTCTCTTTTGACTTGTTGTCGTTTTCAGCATGTCAGTATGTAAACAAACTACTTATTTTAACAAACTACATATTTTAAACAAACTACTTATTTTAATTGCAAATGGTTAACTTCACATTTGACATTGAAATTCATATTGGGGGATGTTTTGTAGAGGACCCAACCCTTAAATATGTGGGTGGGTCTGTACATACATTGACAGAGATTGACCCTGATAAGTTGAGTTTCTTTGAAATTCGAGATTTATGCCATCTAGTTGGTGCTCCTAAAGAACACAGTAGATATAGGTATTTACTTCCTGAAGGTAATGTAGAAGATGATATAAGGGACATAGAAACAGATGCAGATGTGGTAAACATGACTACCCTTCATAGGGCATGGCCAGCTAACAAAATCATAATCTATACTGACATATATGTGGAGCCACTGGCAGTTGAGCATCCTGATGGAGGGGGAGTGGCAGATGATGGTGTAGGTGGTGATGTAGGTGGTATAGGTGGTGATGGAGGGAGGGATGAAATAGATGTGGAGAGCGATTATGATGAAGAAAAAGAAGATGATGAGGATGCTGAGGTTGGTGCAAAGGTTGAAGAACAAAATGTTGAAGGAGATTATGATGATGATGATTGGCTATATGAAGAACTAGAGGGGGCGACTTTGGTGATGACATATTTGCTGCTCAAAACTCAGCTCTACAAGATTCTGCTCCAAAATTAAGTGATGCTCCCAATACAGCCCCAAAATCAAACAATGCACCCCCATATAGACGCTGAGTAGGCTGAGCTAGCTCTTGAGGATGACCTGGTAAGCATGGATGGGTCCGATGATGAGCAAGTACCTAAGCAGCCAGAGTTTAATGCTAAGAGTGACATGAGAAATGTTGTACTGAAGAAGGAGATGGAGTTTCCTAATGCAAAGGTGTTCAAAGCTGCTTTGAGGGAGTATGCAATTAAAAAACCTATTGACATCAAATTCAAGCTTAATGAGAGGACCAAGACATCAGTTCACTGTAAGAATGAGTATGGGTGGAGATGTTATGCATCTCAAATAAGTGAAGAGCTAACATTTCAGATTAAGACCTTGACTGATGACTGTACTTGCCCTAAGTCTTTTAAAAATAGTCAAGCAACATCAGCTTATGTTGCTAAGAGGTTCATTGAGGATTTTAGCAAAAATCCAAATTAGGAGGTGAGTGGTGTACACAACCATGCGATGCAAAATTTATCTGTTGACCTAAGTGTAAACCAAGTGTATAGGTCAAAGAGAAAGGCAAAGGATTTGATCAATGAAGATAAGCAACTGCAGTATGGTGTCCTTAGGGATTATGCACAAATGATAAACACTGTAGACAAGGGGAGTAAGGTTATACTACAGACAGAAATGGCTGATGAGACTTCCCAGCCAAAATTTAAGAGGATGTATGTTAGGTTTAATGCTCAGAAGGTAGGATTTTTAGGTGGATGCAGGCCATTTATAGGTTTGGATGGTTGTCACATAAAGCACAGATTTGGAGGGCAAATCTTATTAGCCACTGCCAAGGATGTAAATGACAACATTTTTCCAGTAGCCATGGCTGTTGTGGAACAAGAAAACAAGGAGTCTTGGATATGGTTTTTGAAAATTTTTGCTGATGATATAGGGAGGCCAGAGGAGCTTCAATTCAAGGACAGAACTAGGATTCAAAGTTGGGGGGGGGGGGGGGGGGGGCAGGCTTAATATAAGTTTTTTGAATTTCAAAACGTCCATTAACATCTTAATCCCATATTTATAGACAGATCTATGATCATGTTGCAATGAACTGATACTTATTTTATTAATAACAATTTCTCAAAATGTTGTTCAATGATTTTCAAAAAATAGGATATTAGTAATGACTTTTAATTTATTTGTATTCTTCAAAAAATCAAATATTGTAGTTGACTTTCTCATTATCTACTAATCATATAAAAGTTATATAAATTTTAAGGATATATTTTACATCTATGTAACATTCAAATAATTTCATGACTTGTAAATAATGAGAAAATCAATGTTTATTTGGTTTGGTTTGGGTCTAATTTTTAGAACAATAAATTTATAAGATAGAGAAATAATAATGAAGTATCTCAAAATTAATTAATTAAATAATGAAATGAGTACTCCTTTCATCATTTCTTACTCATCTTTTGAACCAAAATTTGACACATATATTGATATATACTCCATCTAGCACAATAGCAAACACATGCCACAATCCCCTCTACCCATTTAGGCAATCAGAGGTTCAGCATTCACACAACCCAACGCAACTATTTTATTTTATTTTATTTGTGAAAAGGATAGCCACAAGTTCACACACTATCAATTACTAGCATTCAAGAGAGACGGGAGAGCATAGACTAGAGTAGTGATCTGCGAAAAAAAAAAAAAAAAAGATCTAGATTAGAGAAGGAAGAGGGGACTGATGGAAGATCCTCATAAGAATAAAAAATTGGCAAAGGATCTACCTCACAGGCTCACACAACAAATCTTAGATAAAGCAGAGAGAGGAGATTGATGAAAGATTTCAAAGAAGAGAGGTCAAATTAGAGAAGAGTCTGATATGCTATATTGCCTAAAGGGTATTCTTTGTTATCTAGATTTGTGATTTTTTTGATTGGTTTTTTTGGGATAACTAGGCAAAGAGTAGGTTTTTTTTTTTTTTTTTTCTATTTGTGTTTCATGGATCAATTTGTAAATATTTTAGGGGAGAGGGGCCAAATATATAAATTTTGGGATCATAAGTTAAAAATTTTGTTTATATGCATACAAAAGTCAAATTTTTAAAAATTTTGCGGGGGGCCATAGCCCCCCTCTGTCCAAACTTAGCTCCGTCTCTGCTTCAATTGGACTTCATTTCTGATAGGCAAAAGGTATGCAAGTCTTTTTCAATTACACTTGAACTAACATGTTTTGTTTGTTTGCTGAACTAACATGTTTTTTTTTTGTTTGTTTGGTTATTTGCAGGGGCTTATACCTCCAATAGAGACACTATTCCCTACTGTAGAGCATAGGTACTGTGTGAAACACATCTACAACAATTTCAAAGTAGATCACAAGGGATTAGAGCTAAAGGATGCAATGTGGAGGTGTGCTGTTGCCACAACAGTGAGGGAGTTTGAGAGGTGCATGCAGTACATAAAGGATTTGGATGAAAAGGCATATGAGTATCTTGCAAACATTGCACCTGAACAGTGGTCAAGGTCACACTTTACTCCTAGGACCTTAACAGATTGTTTGGTAAATAACTTAAGTGAGTCTTTTAACTCAATGATATTGAAGTCTAGGGACAAGCCTATCTTGGCAATGTTGGAGTGGATTAGGGTTAGACTTATGACTAGGCTTTACACAAAAAGGGAATGGATACAGAAGTATGCTGGAAAGTTGTGTCCAAGCGTACAAGATAAGTTGGAGAAATTGAAGGTTGAAAGCAAGCCATTTAGTGCTACCCCAGCTGGCAGTTTCCTTTATGAGGTAGCTAGTCAATATGAGAGGCATGTAGTTGATCTTGTTAATAAGACATGCAGATGTAGGTATTGGGATTTAAATGGCATTCCATGCAAACATGCCATAACAGCAGTTTATACAAACATTGAGACACCAGAAACCTACACCCACCCATGCTACCACAAAGAAACTTACATGGAGATATACAAGGAGGTATTTCCTCCTATGCAAGGCCAGTCAGAATGGGCTGACACTGGACAGCCTGCTCTCGTAGCACCTCACATATACAAACCACCAGGCAGGCCACCTAAGTAAAGAAAGAGGGCTGCTGATGAGCCTAGGAACCCTTACAAAGCAAGTAAGATGAACAGACCTGTAAAGTGTGGGAAATGCAAAAAGGAAGAGCATAACTCAAAAGGGTGCAAGGCTGGTATCACTGGGGAGACACCATGGCAGAGGAGACAGAGGCTTAAGAGAGAAGAAGCTGTAAGTAATTTTGATTTAAATGGCAAAAAAAAAAACTTGTTTTTAAACTTACAAAGGTATTACTGTACTGAAACTGGGTTTTGTTGCAGGCAAAGGGAGGGGTGCCTGCACCTAGTACCAGATCTGGATCTGCACCTCAGGCTGCACCCCAGCCACCATCCCACCAGCCTACCCAGACTTACAACATGAGGTCTGCCACTCAGCCTTCATCCTCACAGCAAGGAAATCAAGCTATGCCATCTCACATGAGAGCAGGACGGTTCTCTTCCTCATAGCCAGAGTTTCACACACCTAGGGAGACTTGGGATACCCTACCAAGTTCTTCACTGGTAACTTAGTTGAGTTTCATCTTTCCTAAATGGTTGTGTAGACTGGGATATTTTTTAATAAGTGGATCTATTCTTTATTTTGTAGCCTTCACCTGCATATAGGAGCACTGGTGGTATGAAGAGTAGAGGACAGCTTACTGCACAAAGGCCACCAAAAATGACTTTAGTGGATGGAAAGAGTAAAGGCAAGAAATGAAGCTAGTGGATATGCATGCCAGCATTGGGAGTAAAGCTAGTGGGAACATGTGGGCCTACAGCTAGTATTTTTTATGAAGACCACTATTGGCTTTTTGTAATTATCAATTAGTTTGTATGGAACAATCACCTTTTTGTAATTATCATATATATATATATATGTATATGTATATGTAGCTGACCTTAGAATGTGCTTTTTTTGTAATTTACTAGAAGTTTAGGTACAATACACTCCAAGTTGTTATGTAGGTATGAAATTTTGTAGTATTATATGGAAGTTGTGGTATTATGATATGGAAGTCGTGGTATTTATTCGATTCAGTTTGTATGGAACATTATTTGTCCAAAACAGTTTATATGGAATATAATTTGTCCAAACTAGATTATATGAAAGTTTTATTATTGCTGCTACAGATTGTGTCCAAGTAGATATTTCCAATACAATGTATGGAAGTTGTTATTGTGAAATAGTTGTTATGGTATGTGTAGGTCACTGTATGGAACATTATTTGTCCAAACCGGATTATATGGAAGTTTATTTATTGCTACTACAGATTGTGTCCAAGTACATTTTTTCAATATAGAGTGCATGGATGTTATTTTGGAATGGTTGTTATGGTATGCGCAGGTCATTGATAATATTCTATTCTTCTTTCATTAGATGCCCAGAGACTAGTGGCATGACCAATACTTCTTTCATTGAATGGTTGTTATGGTATGCTCAAAACAATACTCAATAATTGACCAATGCTTTGTTCATTGACACATCAAAACATTACATCAGTAGGCTAGTGCTATTACAATGCAAATTCATTAACACCATTGTCATAACTATCTCTACTAACCAATTAACTACTTCAGGGCAACAACCTAGGTCTCTTCACTCCATAGAACTCAATTGAGCCAATACACAACAACAACAACATAACAATAACAAAAAAGATCCATGACAAAATGCATGCAAACTTCCACATTCTTTGCTTCTCTTCAGCAAACATGGCATTTTCCTTAGCTTTTGCACAAACAGCTCGAGCCTTTCTCTCCCTCTCCTTTGCTTTGGCTTCCTCTTCAAGATCCTTTTCTACTATTTGCCTAGCTTCTTCTGCCGTTTTCAGAGCTATCCTTTCCCTCTCATTGGCAAGTTGGAGAGCACTATGAAGCCTAGACATTCTCTCTAGAGCCAAAGGTGCAATTTCATTCCCACGAGAACAGGCTGGGTTATCAAGCCAAACAAAGAAAGGACACTTAGGACCAACCTTATAACGGCTACAACCCAAGAACCTCCTCCCAAAATTGTACAAACTCAAACTTGTTCTCAAAACACAAGTTTGCTCATTGCACATATGCCCACATGAACCCGAGAAATTACCACTTGATGAAGACATATCAACAAAACATGATTCCTGGGAAGCCCAAATTTAGAGTTTCACACAGTAAGATGGCACTTGAACAAAATCTGAAACTCTAAATCGAGAACAGACACAAATACCTTGATTTTCTTTGCCGAAACTACCTCCCCTAGCTTCGATGCTACGAAAATTGTGTTTTCTCCCCCTCCAGACACTCCAAACCACAAAGAACACGTTGATCTCACCACAGGTCTCTCTCTCGAACGGTTTCTGAGTTTTGGGTGTTTTGATTCGCGTTATATTGTGTTTTGGGGTTAAGGGGTGTTTTTGTAACGGCTGAGACTGAGGTGGGTTATGGAGATTGACGGAAACATACCTCAGGTGGGCTAAGTGACACTTTTTAAACCACGGGTGGGCAAAGTGATTTTCGCCCAAACCACAGGTGGGTTATGTGTAATTACCCCTGTTGCAATTTAAGCACCACAAACCAACAAGTCACCAAATCAAACATAGAGATATGGTTACGTAGAGTAAAGCCGATGGAGAACGACTCTAAAGGAAAAACTACTATAAGAGTGTATCTAACCCAATAAGCCAATTCACAATAGAAGAGAAGTTTTACAATATAGTTAACACCCCTTACCCTAAACACTACTCGATAGTTGGGAAGCACGGACACAGCAAAATTGCCAACGTACTGGTGCCGGACACATATCCAACACAGACACAAAATTGTCAAGTATGCACTTAAAAAGAAAAATCATTTTTTAATTCAGTTGTTCTATTTTTTTTTATTTTGAATGTTGTTTATTTTAACTCTTTTATAGGTGTCTAGTTTATTTGAACTCTTTTGTTTGTATCTTAAACAATATTTTATTGTCTTTAAATTAATTTTAGATATATTTCCAAACATTTCATCGTTGTTACATACTTTTTAAATTCAAAATAAACATAACTTATTTCAAATATAATATATATATATATATATATACTTAAAATAAATATTAATTAATTAATCGTCGTATCCTCGACGTATCGTATCCTAATTTTTCAGGAAATGTCATGTTGCCATACTATAATCATGTCGTACTTATCCGTGCTACATAGCTCAATACTTTAACTTGCTAATGCGACCCCGAACCAACTTCAAAACTTCTGAATTCTTGGTACAAGAATTCCTTTTAAGGAACCTTATGAATGATTACTCTCAGACCTTTCAACCGACTCCAAGGACCCTCCTTGAAAATTTTGAATACCAGAGAGTGCCACACTTGCTTGGGTGGTTATGTTGTTTCAAGCTTTGATGACACCAACTAATACGCACACTGTATTCATGGGTTTACCAAAATGGACTCTTTTTCTCTTTATTGCATAGGGCTCATCGAGATGGAGACTATTTTTTATTTCTCTTTGCTTAGCATAAGGTTCGCACCTCTCTTCACCTATGAAAAGTCATGTTTAGGAGGCTTTATACAAGTGTTATAAGGTTTCAATATGACACCTAAAACTGATCGATGAGAGTTATAAGAGTGATCGTAGGAATTTACCTATTATTAAAAACTACTATTTCTCACTCGTTTCAAATCCATATTAAGTCGAATTTGTGTTTGTTATGAAACCCCGATGTTTTCTTTCCAATAAAATATAAGTTTCGCTCAAAAGTTCATTTTGATGCAAGATAATGGGCAAAAGATCAACTCCTCCCATTGAGCAAATAGAAACTTTATTATCTTTTTTGAGCAGCAACTTCTAACCCGAGACTCCAGCCACATTTTCCATGAATAAATTACACCAATAACTCGATAAGCTTAAAATTTACACCAATAAAATTGAAATTTATTACAAACGTCATGAAATGAGCCAACACTTAAAAACCTAACACAATCAATAGTACTTGTTTTTGGTTGTGTTAAATTGCAAATTTAGCCATCCATCTTTGAACTTTGTTTCACTTTAGTCCCTATACTTTCTAAATTATTTCAATGATACCGTTACCATCATCTAACGAATGATATTTGCTAATATGACAAATAGATTTCATGTCACATCATAGATCTTGGTTTCATGAATCTTGTTTGTTACATTAGAATTTTCAATCAAATGACAATAAGGACCATTTTGAAACACTTTCAAATATAGAGACAATTTTAAAACAAAAAGTTGCAAAAGTTTTGAGAACCATTTATACCATTTAAGATTTTAACCATTATGGTTTGAAAAGCATAAAAGATGCTTAAGCATCACTAAAATTATTAAAATTAAGCGTGTTGGTAACCATTCATGATAATGAAGCTTTGGACAGGGCAGCACCAAGCTGTAATGATGATGACTGATCGGTATATTTTGATAATGTTGTGACTTGTGAGACATAACCTAACCACACCAAAGACTTGGAAACTAAGCATCCAAAATGCCCAACCGACCATTAAAACGAAAGCCATGGAAACCCTACCAACACATGATGCCCCCACATATCACTACCAAAAAATTCCAAGCATGAACACAACCATTATTCATCTCATTCTTGATAATGACCCACCCACCCACTTTATGGGATAAAAATGGTGAGTGGTGAGCATCAAAAACAAGGTACGTGATACCCTACCACACTCCACATCAAAAAACCCTCATTATGGTTAAGAAAGAAGGATCATCCATTTGCTGATCTTCTCAAGAAAGATTGAAAGAATCCAAATATATATCCACTTGTAGGACCAGGATCCTCATACTTTTCTCAAATAATAAACCCCACATTCTAAACACTCAAGTAAAGAGAATAACAAAGTGAATGCAAGAAAAGAAAAAGATAAGAACAAGACATGGCACTCATGGAGAACAAAAAATAAAGGTATTGATATAATAACAACTTTAATTGAGTTTTACAACATCGAATAAAACATATTTCCTTCCCCCCACTTTTCTCTCACTAACCTTACAAAATATTGAATTCTCAAATGGAAACACATCCCCGAAAACCATTTTGCACCCCATGTTGAGACCTAACCTCCCCCACAATCTTTTTCTTTGTTCAACCAATAATGGATCAACCCAAGAGAATATTAAAGAAAAAAGATACATTTTTAAGAAGTTACAAAGCTGATGTTTTGTTGCAATTTAACATTCAGCTTCCTCTAAGAAGGAAATGAAAGTTCAAGGAAGAAAAAATTACCCTAAGAACAGATATCTTTAAAGAGAGATACCTAACCTGGACTGGTTTTCTTTAATATTAGCCCAGAGAGAGGTTTCCTTCTCTCCATAGTTCTGCAGTAAACAATAAATGGTAAAAAAATATTGAATCATTTCCAGAACTTATCCCGTCATTCTTCACCCTTCACCACCAATCTCAAACTTCCCTGCTGTTACCTTCCCGAATAGAAAACAGTAACCCACAAAAAATTGTATGTACCTTCCAATTTTTTTTCCCCTATCTCATCGAGTAAAAAAAGAATTCGATTTCGCTAAACTACAAGCTGATCAAGCTGCATCTGCTCAAGCCAAGCTCCTAAAACTGAATGATCAATGGATTCAATTTGAGAATTAGAATTCAAACCCTCACTGGACGCTGCAGCACCTGAGACCGGAACTGCCAACTTCTCTTTCATCATCTCAGGTGGTGATTCCTTAACTAGAGATTGGACCCAAGACAAGTCGGGCTCCTCCCCATTGTTAGCAAGCTCAAAAGAAGATGATCTTTGTAGTTGCCCCACTTCATCTCCACTAGGCAACCAATCCAATTTCCCATTTGGGGAGCCCCATTTTCCCCAGGAATTTACAGGAGAGCCAACAACTGAGGCTGGGTTATTGGTTCCAAGATCCCGTGAGCTGTGGCTGCGCAGCTGTTGGTGCTGCTTCTCGCGCTGAGCAAATGCAGAGAGTCGGGAGCCCATTGGGGAGATCGGCTCTACACTCCTTGGAGACATCCTTCCTGGGGATGGAACACCAAACGAAGCCTGCAATAAATGGTGCTCAACACTTTTGGGGGAGAAAACATTTGTGTTAATGGGTGATAGCATGCTCTGCTGCTGTTGGTATTGATTGAGAAGAGCAGATTTGTGAGTAGGGGAGAACACAGCAGAAGCTGCTGCATCAGAATATCGGGGAGACATTGAGACCTCAGAAGAGAATAGCTCTTCAAGGTTTGAAGGTGTTAGTGTCTTGGACCGACCAGAACGATTCACGGAGATAGAATTCGACCGGGACTGTGAAAAGCAATTCAAGTCACTTAAAAGCTGTTGCTGGGCATCAAAATCAGACAGTATATTATAATCCTCAGGGGGGATATCTCTGGCACTAAGAGAAGATCTCAAGCGACTAGATTGAAGGTTGCTTCCAGGAAGATTAAGGGTTGGTACATTTGGCTGGGGCCAGCCCATAGATGAGTGTGAAATGCCATTATTTGCAGATGGAGACATGGGTTGAGCAAATGGCGAGGGTGACATGGCAGAGATTGATGAAGGAGATCCAGGTAAAAGGTTCATTGCAGCAGCCATGTCCATGACACTAGCAGCGGAGGCAGATGAGCGAGGTGATGGGACAGCAGATCCAGTAGATACATACAAGGGGCGGAGCTCCTCAGCTGTGTGCGCAAAGAAACAGACCCGTCTATTGCAGCTGGTACCATCCTTGCAGAGCCGTGTCCGGTATTGTGCAGGGTGGAGCCAGCACTCAAAAACTCCATGAGCATATTCACACATATCTCCGCGCCTACAAGCCCCCTTTCGAAAATCAGGGCAAGGCACACAGCTGTAATGGTACTTCCTCGGGTCTCTTCTACGAGCATTTTCTCCAGGGTGCACAAATGGGCACTCAGTCCAATCATGGGAGTAGGCTCGTGAACAAGGACGAACCTTGAATGAGAACATGCGGAACTCATCCGTCGCATAAATAATGTTCTTAATGTCAGGGAGCGATGGATCAACAGGGTACTCTTTCTTCTCCAATGCAAAATGAATAGGTGCATCATTATACTTCAAAGGAGAAGAAACAAACTCTGAAGGAGATGGCAACCCATGTTCTGGTGATGAAGATAGAGTTGGTGAGTCAGAACCTGAGGAACTAACAGACACTCGTAGATGGCGCTCACCAACGGAGCCATCAGAAGCATTGTGAGAGAGAAGCTCTTCAAGAGCCACTCTCATGCCCTGTAACTTTGGAGGAACAACATCAACAACAACATCAATGGGGCGAAGACCATTGGCATCTGTACAATTTGGATCAGCACCAGCTAATAAAAGCAACTTTACAACATCAACTGCATTAAGAGATCCACCAGAAGCAGCACAGTGAAGGGCAGTGGTTTTATCTTGGCCACATGAAAAGTTCACGTCAGCCTCAGAATGCACAAGTATGAATTCAAGAACGCCAATACTGCCGAAGGTTGCAGCAACCATTAATGGAGTTCTATTCTCAGGAACAACTTGTTTTGAGCCTCTTTGGCGGACATACCAGAGTCCAACCTCATCAATCGAAGAAGCATCCCTCTCGATGCATTGCTTAAAGCCTTCAACATCATTGTTAGCAGCAAGGTCGAGCAAGTTGGAAAAAGAATCCTCAGTTTGAACGGTTAGTTTATTCATGTCTTTGTTGCTAGATGTGGTTTCTACAGTTGACACAGATGGAGGCGTAGATGATGCTGATGATTTTGATCGCTCTGGACCACTGCACATTCTTCAATTAGCTGAAACTCAAAATCCAAAAAACAAAACACATCTCCATTAAAATTTAGATATATAAGAACCCATTAAAATCTTTATTCATATTCTAATGGACCCAATGAATGGACAAAGACCAATCTAGAGAAAAACATATAGCAAATCGATGCATGTCCATGTCATAAAAGAATCATATAGGTCCTAACATATAGCATTCACAAAACATCAGCTATTAATTCATCCAGACCCTAAAGTTACTCCATCTGCTTGGGGAAACAAACAGGGACAAAAAAATGGAATTTTATGCTTTTTGGAATCTTCCCCAACATTTCACAGTAACAAAAAGAGATGAGTCACTTCTGAGAGAGTTCACCAACAACATCCACACATATACAAAAACCATGCATCATAACTTAGTTAGAAAGACAATTCCTCACAAACTTAATTTAGCAAAGCAACAATAATTCATAAAATCACATTCCATAACTCAAAGAATCAAGAAATTAAGAGACTTCAAATCACCCCCTACACCAAAAAGTAACCCAAAACACCACACAAGTTCCAAATCCTATAGCACCTACCAAAAAGAGAATATAGAAAATCACTCATACCCAAAAAGCTTAAATCCTAGCCAATGATCATTAAAGAGAATCTTAGCTAAGGTCATACAACACATCGCCTAGGATCGTCTAAAGTTAATCTATTCCATCTATACATTCCTTTACCAAAATACCCATTTACAATAAACAAAATAATCTAGAATCACCTAAAGCTAAATCTCATTTTTTTTTTTTTTTCCTCTACAAAAATAGCCATATATAAAACAAAATAATCTAGAATCATCTAGAGCTAATCTATCACATTTTTTGCTCCTTTACAAAAACACCCATGTATAAAAACAAAAGGGAATCGTATTAATTCCTCTCAAAGCTAAAGTCCACCTTATATCGAGAATCTGAAACCATCAACGATTATTATCACCGAAATTAGAGGCTGTGAATTATAAAAATTAAAAATAAATAAAATAAAATAAACAACTTTAAATTTATGACCCAAAAAAATTTTCTACTATATTCACCAATAGAAACAAAGGAACAAATTTTTTAACTTCCAGATTTCTCGGGTAGTACGAACCAATCAAAAGAAATAGACTTTTACAAAAGAAAAATTCCACTACCATATTTTCCGTCCTCTTCCTTCATTTTTAAGGCAACCAAACAGGACCGCAATCGAATATTTTATATTATAACACACCCGCACAGTAATCAAAGCATATTTTCTTTTAAATCCAATAACTCTTGTACTCCTTCGTTTTCCTTCACTTTCTTGGAAACCAAACAATAAGAAAATTAGTTCAAGATCGGATCAAGGACGCAATCGCACTAGCCAAAATCAGCTAAAAAATCTCTCTCAAAACAATAAAGAGAGAGAGAGAATCAAAACAATTTTCTTCTCGAGAAACAAACAGTTCAAAATCAGCTAAAAAATCACTCTCAAAAACAAATTCAGAAGAGAAAGAGAGAGAGAAATTCCAAACAAATTTCTTCTCGAGAAACAAACAGTTCAAAATCAGCCAAAACAAAAAATCACTCTCAAAACAAATTTAGGAGAGAGAGAGAGAGAGAGATTCCAAATAATTTTGCGTTTCCTTTCCTTTTTTTTCCTTCGTTTTCCTCCACTTTCTCAGCAACCAAACACCACGAAACCAGTTCAAAATCAGATCAAAAACACACTCTTTCAAACAATAAAGCAAAAAACCAAAAGCATATAAAATCACACACTCAGAATCGATAAAAACCACAAGCTCAAAACTTTTCACACAGATCATTCTAAAGCAAAAATCACTGTTCACTTGCAAAAAAATCACAGTACAAACAAAAAAAAAAGCAAACACAGCCTAAAGAGTAAAAAAAAGACTCACCGATTATATGAGAATCTGAGATACACGAAAGATCAGGGAAGTAGAGATCTGTTGCAGTTGGTCTTCATCGATCTGAAGCGAAGAGAAGAGAGTGCGAGAGAAACGGAGAGACTGAGTGAAGAAAGCTTGAGAAAGCTTCTTCTTCCATTTTGCTGTGTGTGTGTGTGTCAAGACAATCGCGCCGATGATTCCGAGGAAAATAGAGAGAGAGAGAGAGAGTAAACGAATTGGAATTGGAAATGGGAAATGGGAATTTGTTTTACGGAGAGAGAGAGAGAGAGAGATTAAGAGAGTGGTGGGATTTTAAATTTAATTCCCGGGGGGTAGAGGGGGGGTTGTAAGTTGTGAATTGTGACGAAGGAAAATGAAAATGAAATGGAAATGAAATGGCATTGAAATGCGTGAGAAATGAAAGTCCAAATGACATTCAGACTTCTTAAGTGGGGGAAAAGGAGTTTACCGGTTTCACCCGTTGGATGTTGAAAAAGAAAAAAACAAAAACAAAAATTTTTTTCTCACCAAAGTAATTTCGGTTAAAATATTTAACGTGACTATATATTTTAAAATTTTAATTGTAACAATACATACTCAATATATATGTTATATTTTGTTCAAATTGGATGTTAATTGATATTTAATCTATAAGTGTATTTTTTTTATGCGTAGTTTGAAATTACAAAAATTTAAAATTTAAATATTTAAGTTGATGGTATAATTTTTTATATTTTATCTATTTGAAATTTTTTAAACATGAGAGATATGATAAGAAAATGCAATTTAATTATGGATTTGTCAAAAATTTAGTAGATAAAAGTGGAATTTGAACTTAAAACTTTAAAGGAGTCCTCTAAAAAAAATGTCACATCTACAACAATTTCATAATACTTTTATAATAAATCATAATTAGTAAGTTATTATTAGTGGATAGGAAAGTGATGTCAATAATGTGCTCACATTAAAACTAGTTACAACTTGTCACTTATAATTTTTTATAAATTTTTTAAGAAAATAGTGTAGATGTAGCATTTCTAAAAAAAAAAAATCCAATATATTTGTTTTCTTTTTCTTTTCTTTTTTTGAGAAGGCAATATATTTGTTTTTGAAAATTATAAACCTAATACTTTTTTTTTTTATAAAGTATGAGACTAATATTAAGAATTGCTAATTGAGTAATAAAATTATGTCTTATAAACAAATAGTTTCAAAAATTTTAAATATCAATTTGTAAGGTAATTTCATCATAAGTTAGTTATCATTCACATCTTTCATCCTTAACTTAAATGTTTAAATTTTGAATTTTTGTAATTTCCTTTTCATTTTAATATGTTTTCAATTAAGCATTCACGTCTAACTTCCCCTATTAGTTTTAAGTCTTTTCTTCAATTTCCAATATGACATCATTTTGGTGGACTTAATAGTCCAAATTGGAAAAATATGGACAAAAGGGCTGCATAATAGAAGTTTAAAAAAAATTGAATAAAAAAATAAAACTTAAAGTACTGAACTGAAAATAGGTCAAAATTATAATGCATAATTTTTAATTTTGCCTAAGTCAAAAAGTATAATTAACATTTATAACTGTTACATTTTTAAAATTTAGACATCTTATCAAATGTTGTCAAGGGTTTAATAAAGATCGTGATGATTAGATAAGTTAGACTTTAAATCAAAACTTTAAACAGTTACAAGAGTACTTGTGATAAGGTTAAGAAATGTTAAGGATAAGTTCTTTTTTCATGATATTTTTTCTAACTTATGAAGATGGTAAGTTATGAGTGAAACGAATATCACTTCAACGTTGACCCACCGTTTACACAACTTTGATTTTACATAATTATGAAGAAGAAAAAATACTACTTATGTCATTAAACATTTTAATTCTTTATCTAATATTTTACAATTTTTTTAATTTTTTTTAAAAATATAATTAAATTTTTAGTTCATTACAATAAAATAAACCCTTGTGCAAGTGGAAAATATTTAGGACAAGTAGCTTGATGGGTTAGTGGGGGTGAAGATATTGGGAGTGGGTGACCGGTGGGGCAGGTGGATAGTGGAGTGGACGTGAAAGGGGTGGGAGTAAAGTGGATTGGAATTGGGAAGGTTTGGAATCCGCCAATGAGGAGCTGCAAAGTGTGTGAAAAAAAAAAACAAAAACAAAAACAAAAAGAGGAAGGGTCAATTTGTGTGTGGTTAAATGTGGATTGTGGAGTCAAATCCAAGGGAAAAAGGCATGGAGCACCAAGGCCGGGTAAGATTTGATCATATGATGAGAAAATCAAAAGAGGGTTTGATTTCTTCATGTGAAGGTATAGCTTTTGATCTTCTTCTTTTTCATTTTGTTTTGTTGTTTTGTGTGTGTGACTTTTGTAAACTTAGATATGCCTTCTTTATGGGTACAAATGGATACAATTACAATGCTAACTAACTCATATAATGTAAGATATATGTTAACAGGTGTTTGGATACACTTGTTAAAGGACAATCGAGCGAATTTTAATGTATTGAAAAGTAATAAAAGTAAATAGATAAATATTTCTTTAATTTAATGTTATCTATATTCTTAAAAAAAATGATCGATTGCAATAAAAACTAAATCTTAACTAATGCACCATGTCTTTTTCGAACCCATAATGTAATTCGTAATATGAATGTTAATGCTCATCTCTCAAATAAAAGTAATCTTTTGATGATGTTAAGAAATATTTATCGGTACATAATGTACTGTTCAAACCTCAATCTTAAGTTCACCTTAACTTATTCTAACCTCCAAAAATATAAAAATAAAAATAAAGATAAACATTTATATGAATTCTTTCGTCCCAAATTGTTAAACTATTCTATTTTTGAATGTTTCAAAAACAAGGCTTCTTTGACAAGTTAATAAATAAATTTCCTTATATATCCTTTATTTTATTTAAAAAATCAATACCCCTCTTTCATTAAATTTTAAATTAATAAGGGTAATTTTGAAAACTTATACATTTTTATATGAAAAACTATATATTAAATTATATCCTCTTAAAAAATTTAGATTTTATAAACATACATAACATAATAATAATATGAGACATAGAGAGAGTACTCTCTCTTTAAGTATTTACCATTTGGTAGATTTTTTTTTTTTTTTTTTTAAGTTGGTATAGAGTGTTAGGGCTCAAACCACGATATTAAGGTCTCTTATGGTCCGTTTGGATCGAGAGAGGGGGAGGAGAAGTAGAGCAAAGTAGAGTAAATTTAACACAAAATTAGCTTATTTTTTGTCAACAATACTCTACCCTCCTCCACTTTCCCTTCTTTCTCCCTCCATCCAAACAGGCCATAATGTAACAAAAAGAAATGCATTTATAAGAATTCTTATTAATAGTAGATTAAATTATATACTTCTTTTAAGTGTACACATGACATAGCTTATTTTTACTTGTTCATTTTGCTTAAAATATAAATTACGCAAACGTAAACACGTATCATAAAAAAATGTGAAGTTTTATATGCAGTTTAAAATGAACTATACAACCTCTTAAAATATCACACTTTTCAAGATTCAACCATATTTTTATACAATACAAAACAAATATATGAGAATAAGCTCATTTAAATCTATATTAAATAGTTTTCATAAAAAAAAAATCTATATTAAATAGGTAAAAAGCTTTGTAATTCAATAAACACATTTTGGTGTTTTCAACTAAGACTTTTAAGGTCCAAATTCCAAAGTCCAAAGCCCCTTCTCCTAGAAAGTATTGGATTATTAAAAAATATACTCTAAATAAAAGATAAACAAATTAAATTAAACACACTATAAGAGAAAGAGATACGACTCTTTATAATTACAAAGTTGATGTATAAGAGCATTTCTATCAGGTGTGCCAAATGCCAAATATTTGGCATTTGGCACACTAACCACCAAAAACACACCTTCATAAGGTGTGTTAAATGTGTCAAAATTTTGAAATATGCTACGATACCGTGATAGCTTGGGCACGGTACGAATAAATGTGTTAAAAAAATATTTTTTTATTCAACTTTTTCTCTCTCCTCTCTATATTTTATTCAATTTTTTCTCTTTCTCCTCACATATTCAACCCATGTTCTCTCTCTCTCTCTCTCTCTCTCTTCTTCAAATCAAATTCCCTCACCCTCACCCTCCCTCACCTTCACCGATCCCCTCACCCTCATCGATCCCTCACAGATCATGCCGCCACTATCGCCTCTGGTTTGAAGACTATATCGTCACTGATCTGAAGCCGTCATTGCTGCCGCTAATTTGAAGCTCGCCTCTGGTTTTATTCAACTTTTTGATGCGTATCTCAACCACTTCGCTGATCTGAAGCACGCCGATCTGAAGTCGCCATTGCTGCCGCTAATCTAAACCTCGCCTCTAGTTTTATTCAACTTTTTGATGCATATCTTAGCCACACCGCTGATCTGAAACTCGTCGATCTAAAGCTGCGTCGTCCTTCATAGCTTTAGCTGCCAATGGTTGGTTAAGTTTGGTCATTGATTGATCTGTTGGGTTGGAGTTTAGTTGAAGATTTTGGGTTTTTTTTTTTTTTTTTTTTTTTCTCTTTTGTTAAAGTTTTTGGATTTGGATATTGTTGAAGGAACTGGTGATTGTGGTTGTAGTTTGTAGCGGTGGTTGTAGCGGTGGTTATTGGTTCTTGGGTGGTGACGACTGCCACTAGGCTATGCATTTGTGTATTTGTTAGGTTTTGAGTAAATATATTATTTCATGTGCTGTATATATTCTTTTAATATTTAGAATCAAAGAATAGAAAATCTGATAAATGGTGAATTATAAAATGGTGTATTAAAATAATAAAGTAGGCTTTTGGTGTGTCAAAATGACATTTTTTATAAAAGACCTGATGGTAATGCCCTAACAAGACTAGGAGATTTACAATGTATAAATTTTTCATCCATTGAGATATATGAACATTGTTTGATATGAGTAAATTAATGAATGGTTTTTTTGAAGAAATTAAATTATAATAGATAATTACGTGGCTATTTTTTTTTTCTCAAAAAAGAAAATTTAAAGAAAATTGGATGTGAGAGGACTATCTACGCTACTCTTATGATCTTACCTAATTTACAAAACCAATACATGATAATAGTAAATTCAAAATTTATTTGAAAATTTGTAAAATGATTTCATCAAAGAAGTCTATAAATTAGTATTCTTTTTCAAACTGTGGAAGCATTAAAGGAGTACCAATTACTCCCTCCCAAAAAATATCTAAAAAAAAGTATCAATTAGTCAATTACAACACCAGCAATGTTGGAATCCGATATATACTTTACGTTTTCTCATTTCCGGGCGAGGATTTAACATGCAAAAGATATGCATAATATAACTTCTTCTTTTTATTAAAAAAATTATAATCAGATAAGTAATTATCTAGGGTAAGGCTTAAAGTCTAGTGTCCTGTTACACTGAACTCGTAATGAGTCTAGTACAATTCAATACTAAATTCAAGCCAAGTCCTCTTTTCTAATGGCATTGCAATTAAGTTTGTTCCCAAAATCATGTAAAAATTATTTAAATGAGATTGTTTTGTTCTTTTTAGTTTGATCCCTTTGTTTATTTAAAAATGAAATGTTACTAAATTTTTGTCTTGATCGGTGTTTGCCTTGGGAAAGAAAATAAAAACCCACCAACCCAATTCATTTTTTCATTAATGACATTTTAAATTTGAAAATATTTATGATACTATAAATTTTATTAAAAATGAATTATTAATTGATATAACATCCTTAAATCGGTAAGCAATATACATAACACATCAAGAACCTTATAATTCAACTAAACACTTCTAAGTGTCTTATCATCATCATAAATAATTTGATTACATTCTTCTCAAATAATAATAATAATAATAATAATAATAATAATAATTTGATTACATATCACATCAATATATAATCACTATTTAAGAAGAACACATTGACATGATTCACGAACTTCAAACATATATAGAGAGAGATGATTAATTTGATGACAACCATATCAACACCTTAGTTCAATAAGGATAAGAGTTGTTTTGTGGTGTATTTTTGAAATGATTATTATGTACATTCAGTGTAATATACTTTCCTTTTATATTAGGATATTTTTTATGTGAGATCTTTTTTTTTTTTTTTTTTTTTGAGAAACAAACACACACACATAAGGGGGAGGGAAATAAGTTCAAATATAAAGGCACAGCACAACTCCACTTAAAAGTCATGGTAACTTTTAAGGAAGGGTGTGACAACTTATACTATACACCAAGTACACTAAATAATTTCACATATATTAGTGTCATTTTTATTTAGTCACATTTCCACCATATTCAGCCATTCATTAAATGATTCTCAAAAAAAAAAAAAAAAATCATTAAATGTATTCTTTACTCACATACTCAAGCTCAACCAAACATGTCAACATAATTGACAACGGCCCTCATTCCCTTTCCTTTTTCTCATTTTTCATTCCTAAGATCTTTTTCCAATCTCACTTTTGACTCTAAGAAACTTTGATGATCAAAGTTCAAACTAGTGCATAAGCAATATCAAAGTCGTGAGTTTTATAGTAAATATATAAGCAGAATTAATAGTCTCCCTCAATTGGTTGGTCCTAATCTTTTTTTTTTTTTTCTTTTTTCTTAATTTCCAAACTTTTTCTTTCATTCTTTCCCAATATGAACCCACAAAATCAACTCTAACATCAAGTTCTCTATTGAACTTGCAATATGAAATATGATTTACTGACATTAGTTTTGTTCCCAACAAGTTCTCTAACATCAAAGTTTTGTTGGAACATGATGGGTTGGACCAAAAGAGTAAGTAAAGGAATAAAGATTTAAAAAAAAAAAAAAATTGATAGGAAAATGTAAGTACAATGCATGAAAAATGTGTTTTTTTTTTTTTTTTAATGAAAAATTTGCTATAATTTTCATGGGACAAGAAGAGCATAAAATGTCTTGTTTCATCTATGAAAAACAAAAAGTTTTGGTCACTTAAGGTGGTCCTGGGTATATTAATATACTCCTTTTTAAGGCCAGTAAGCCAGTGCATTTTTTCTGTTACCTTTGAAGTCACTGTCTACAAGAGTGCAAACTACTTTTACTCTGTGATTGGCTGTGAGTGTAATTGACAAGGGCTATGAGCCTATAATCCCCCAAAACAATACAAATGTCTAATTCACATTCTTTTTATCTTTTTAATGAAAGTTTAGTTTTTGAAATATTCAAAATTGTATAATTGGTATATAATTTCATATGAAAGGAAGATGTCTAATAAAACTTATAACATTAAATAGGTAAAATAGAAATTGAATCAAAAATATTTTTTTTACGCTTTTCAAGAGAGCGCATGCACACACACGCAGATGCTTATATGTACAAATGTATGTATACGTATAAATGTTTGTGTGTGCCCACACATGCGTGCATGTATAAAAATTAATTATGTTTTTCATACTAAAAGTAAAAGCTAACCCAAACATAGTTCTTGGTTTTAGGCTTTTAGGCCTAATCCTTGCCAAACTTTGGACCTTGCCAGATGAGTTAAAATTAGCCCATACTTGAATTTTGAAAGTTTGGGGGTGCAATTAGATGCCAAAGTTCTTATTCATAGCATTTAATCAGAATCAATTGACTATCTTTTTGCCACCATAGATTAAATCAAAAATATTTTTCTTACACGCATGTGTGCACACACACAGTGCTTATGTATGTTTACGTATAAATGTTCGTGTATGTGTGCACATACGTGTATATATAAAAATCAATTATATTTTTCATACTAAAACCTAACCCCAAACATGGTTCTTGGTTTTAGACTTTTAGTCCTAATTCCCGCCAAACTTTGGACCTTGCCAAATGAGTTGAAACTAGCCCCATACTTTTTTTTTTTTTTTTTGCTGGGTAATTGTTTATTCAGGGGATAGAACCCCTGAGTTGAAGGTCACCAAGGACACCGGGTACCACTTGGGCTACTAGGCCCAGTGGTAAAACTAACCCTATACTTGAATTTTGAAAGTTTGGAGGTGCAATTAGATGCCAAATTACTTGTTCATAGCCTTTAATCAGAATCTATTGACTATCTTTTTGTCACCATTGTCAAGTGACTAGAGGTGGCTGATGAGTCAAATTTTAACTGTGAAGCTTATCTAGATGTGCAAATGCCCAAACAACATTAATGTACTCAAGATTTGTCAATTTTCTAGTCCATGACTCCATATGCAGGCACTGAACTTTGTTGAGGACCTTTTGTCTTTAGATAGTACTAATTACTAACAAGACTACAAGAGCATTATATGCCTGTATTTGCTTTTTACTTGGTTTTACAGATCCTTTTTGCCCAAAAAAGTTTACTGTAATCACTGACTTTAACACAGTCTAATTAAATACAAAAATACAGGATTTGGCTGTCTGAAATCTCAGTTCAGAATAGATATATAGGACAAGCAGGTAGACAATCTGTGCACTTAGGATTAATAAATATGTCATTTCATAATTGAAGATAAATCCTGTTTGATTGAGAGGATCCTAAATACCATGAAGGAGTTATCAATCAGTCACATGTTTGATTGAACACACCGATACTTGAAATTCAAATTTGAGTAGAATTTGTACACCTTTTTTTTTGTGTGTTTGTGTAAAATCTCAAGAAGAGAGAATCCAATAAGATATGCTCATTTTTTTAATTCAAAATGTTAAAAAAAGATAACACAATGTGCGACAAGCAATATTTTATCTCTTTATTTTTTATTTTTTTTCTCAATTTGACTCCCACTGTTGAATATATATATTCAAAACCATTATTATTTTTTATATCAACTTGATATTTTATAGCAATTGATATATTAATATGGTAGATAAGTAAAATTATCTTTGGGTCAGAGTTCAGACTCCATATATGCAGTCACAATTATTTAATTAAAATTGCTCTCTTTTTTATTATTATTTTTTATTGGGACCTAGAGGAATTACTCATGTAATGCTTTTTTTGATTGCATACTCCAACAAATAATGGTCCCTTGGAGGTACATAATGTTTGTGAAGTGTAGACTTCACTTCAGAATTATGATTCACTTGTAACGTGCGACTGAGAATTGGGTTTAAGGCCGTCTGGTTAAGCATTTTAGGAGCTTAAAAATGTGTTTTTAAAACTAAAAACTACGTTTCGCAATAGCAACTTTTCATAGTTTATTATTATTATTATTATTATTATTATTCATGTTGAACCAAAAACATTTTTTTGCAACAACTTATCCAAATGCACCCAAAAGCTAAATAAAAATGGTGTTTCTTGATTGAACAATTGGAAAAGATTCAAGGCTCACTAGAGAGGAATTAACTAGATATAGTCACTTCTATAAATAATTCAAGCAAAAATGTAATTTATTGGGAAAAATCACTTGAGAAAAATATGAAAGAGGATGAGGAATAATTGATCTTCCAGGACATGCATTTGTTCTTGCAGAGAGATTCCAGGGTGAGAAAATCATGAATTATTTTCTCTAAATTATTGCATGCACCGTCCATCCATGCAGTTTGTTTAAACTGCATTATTGTTTTTGGTAACAAAGTGACAAAAAAATTTTCAAGTAAAGCATAGATGTATAACTAGATCGTCATACATTCACACTATAATATATATATATATACACACACACACACCAAAAGAGGACACGTTTATTAATTCATGTGGCCTACTCATTTTTGTAGTCAATCATAAAAGGATCTCTTGGTCTCTTCTCCCAATCAATCAAAGAACAACATTATTTAGTATACTATTTTAGTCCAATGATAGAAAAATTAAAAAAGAAAAATGTATTTCACACAAATGAAATATTTTAGACACTTTCTTTGCACATAAATATAATTAGTTTCATGTGTGAGATACATACGTAGAATTCACTTTTATGCAAGCGGATGTAGTTCTCCTAATACACTGAGTAATTACACTATAAAACCTCCATATATTCTTCACTTATCTAAGAGCCTAATCTAAAAACTCAACTCTAGAGAAGTATTGATATTAGAATATTTAAGTGAATGCTTATATAGGGTCCATTTCGTTAAACGTTTTGGGTACATAAAAGCACGTTTATAAAACTCAAAACTTCGTTTTGTAACAGTAATTTTTCATAACTTTTAATAAAAAGCTAATTTAAAACCCAAAATGTCATTTTGTAACAACCTATCCAAATATCTCTAAAGAGAATAAAAAACTATAAATGCCATAACATTATGTACTGATGGAATTGTTTATCATGGTGCTCTAGTACATTCTTTTTTTAAGGTTTTTGTAGTGTTTAATTTGCATTCTGATGTGGCTGTGCCAATCAATGAGCTATTGCCAAAAATGTATATTTTTTTTCTTCCTACTTTTTTCCACAATTCACATGAATGTGCCAATTGTTGCACATTAATACAACCTAACCAATTAATTAAAGCTAACAGTCCAACTAATTGATTTCATTGCTGAGCACTTAAAATGTATCAAGAATAATTAAGAGCTTATCTTGACAATTGAAAAGTATAATGTAATGCAATTATGGGTATTGCCCGTTTATGCCGTCTTCTTCTTATCTTGTTCAATTGTAATTTGCATTAAAAACTAAATTAAATTATGGGTTACCACTTCGTTGATAGCAAAGGCTCCCCCACCAATAATTTTTTTTTTTTTTTAATATGAACCCCACCAATAATTAATTAATTAAACATCAAAATCACATGATGATAAAATAAAAGCATTAAGTCACTTTAAGCACGAGATTAAAAATAGTTGGGTTATGAAGAAGTTTGATTAAGGCAGCTATGTTGACATTGGTCTATTTCATTGTGATGTGTTGCTCATTGCATGCTGCCCCATGACCTAGGGCATGGTGGATCAATCACTAAAAAGCCAAAAATTACACTGTTTTTAGCACCACGGGAGTGGAATCTTGTATAAAATGGGGTTATACTCATGCACAATATTCTTTTCACATTTATGTGACTATGGAAAAGAAAAGGAAAAATAAACAAGGGAAAGGAAAGGAAGGAAAACCTATTTTCCTTGTATGTGCGGCTAATTGAGGAAAATTGGCGAAGAAAGAGAGGCCAAGTTGTACCAAGCAAAATTTTTTTTTTACATGTTTAATCCTTTACGTGATTATGGAATAGGCTAAGAACCTTGTAGATTAGTTAATGAGAATAAATTGGGTCAGGAGCTGGTGTAAAACGCCTGTTTTACGCCAGCCAATCCTGACCCGCCACGTCACCTTTTTTTTTTTTTTTTTTTTTTTTTTTCAGCAAAATCGATTAAGCCTTAGCCCCTCTTCTCTTTTCTCATCACCTGATTTCTCCATCTTTGAACCTCTATGGCCGGAGCTTCAAAGCTCAATGCAAGCCACCAACACCACCACAAGCTCACCTTAATCACCATCACCGCAACTCTGGTTTAAAAAAAAAAAACAATAAAAACAACCACCACCACCAACCCATAACAACAACCACCACCACCACAAAACCCACTTAATCACCACCACCACAACTCTGATTTAAAAAAAAAAAAAAAACAACAGCAACCACCACCACCACAAAACCCACTAAATCACCACCACCAAAACTCACCTTAATCAGCATCACCACAACTCTGATTTAAAAAAAAAAAAAAAAAGCAACAACAACAACAACAACCACCACCACCACAAAACCCACTTAATCACCACCACCACAAATTGGAAAACCATACAAAACCCATATCAAACACAAACCCATATGAAACCCACAAACCCCTGACCCAAAATCAACCACCAACAGATGGGAAACCCAAAACCCAACAAGACAGCAACCCAAACCACCACTGCACATGCATGCCGCCGTCCACCGCACCACTGTCGCACACCTACGGTTTGATCCACAAAAACCAGGAAAGGGCGTGATCAGCAGTGTGACCCACCACCACCACAACAACGTGATCCATGGTGTTGGCGTGGAGCTTTAAGAAGAATGAGGAAGAAATAAAAAATAAAAAAAATGAAAGGGAGAGAGTAATGGAGACACTGACTGACCTGTGAAGAGGGAATAGAAAAAAGACAAGGGAGAGAGAAAATACTATTTAATTAAGTTAGGAGAGAATGAATAAAATAGTATTTTTTTTGCTTTAGCTTCTTCTTGTTGGTGGCTTGTGTTGAGCTTTGAAGCTCCGGCCATGGAGGTTCAAAGATGGAGAAATCAGGTGATGGAAAAAGAGAAGAGGGCTTAAGACTTAATCGATTTTGCTGAAAAAAAAAAAAAAAAAAAGGCGACGTGGCAGGTCAGGATTGGCTGGTGTAAAACACACGTTTTACGCCAGCTCCAGACCCAATTTATTCTCTTAGTAAATTGACACATTCTCATGCATAAAGTGATTGAAAAAGAAAATGCTAAGATCACAACTTTTGCCACAACTTGCTTACGTGTCAAGTTATGAGTAGTAGAGTTGTGGACCAACTACTCATAACTTGTTATGTGAGCAAATTGTGATCCTAAAATGACTCGATTGGAAATTTAGAGAGAAAATGGTTCGAATGACAGAATTATCAATATATTATAATTATGTATGATATATATATATATATATATATAACAATAGAATAGAAAAAGAAAAAGAAAAGGAAAATTGGAGAAAAGGAAGCTACATCTTACTCCAATGAAAAAAAAAATTGCAAAACGCAGTTTCACTTTTTTTAGGTATAGTTTTTTCAAACAATCTCATTTTGAAGAAGTTGAAAAATAAGTTACACAAATGAGGTATGAAATCAAAGTGTGTGTATATATATATATATACATATATATATATATATAACAATAGAATATAAAAAGAAAAAAGAAAAAGAAAATTTAGGAAAATTGGAGAAAAAAGAAGCTACATCTTACTCCAATGAAAAAAAAATTGCAAAAAGCTGTTTCACTTTTTTTAGGTATAGTTTTTTCAAACAATCTCATTTTGAAGAAGTTGAAAAATAAAGTTACACAAAATAGGTACGAAATCAAAGTGTTTCTTCCTTTTTGTTTCCTTACTCTTCATTCCAATCCCAATTAGCGAAAAAAGTAGGCCAAGAGAAAAAGAATTTCTCTATTTGTCTTAGCTCTCCTCACTCTCCATCTAACAAAACAAAGAGAAACACTTGCTTTCAAGAAAAGAAAAAGAAAATTTTTTTTTTTCACTCATTTTCTTCCCACCAAACATAGGTTTTACTTTTTACTGTAAAAATAGATTTTGAAGATAAAGACACAAGACACAACTTTTTTTTTTTTTTTTCCTTTTGTTAAGTAAAGATAAAAACAAAACTTGTTGAGTAATTTTTTTTAGCTCATTTGTCATTTGTTGTTTGCATTGTCAAGGTCGCATCCAAGTTAAATCATTCTTTCACATTCAAAATCCGACAAAAACCTAACCAAACTTGCCTCAGGGTTTTTAATTACCAAGTACTTTCACTTTCACACTTGTGTAAAATGGACCAAAAATTTTTTTTTTTTTTTGGAGAATCAATGGTCCTGAAACTTGAAATCAGTACTAGGCCACTAGTCAAGACTATATAAAAATAAATACACTTCTTTTTGTGGGGTTGTATTGAAAAGACACATACTTTTCATATATGCATGAATACACTCGTAGACAGAGAGATCTAAATGCAGGTCCACCTTAATAAATATACCAGATCACCCATACTGAAGCTAGGGATTTTGATAATGCCTCCTCAACAACCTTCGAAAACAGCAAACTGATTGAGATTAACGAACAAAACCCAATTGGGTCCCCTTCTTGAAAAGTATCTTTTGGTGCTATAAGCCACATAATTTGTGGCACTGTGTTATCAAGCATCACATCTAGCTAAGTATGTGACAATGACACGAATTTTGGTCAATTCAATTAGCTCCCTCTATTGGAAACCAATCTAATGTGGACCCAAATTTTGATTTTATGATCAATTTCTGCCTACTCCCTCATTCACTACAACAATCCATCTACAATTTTCAATATGCAATAAATTTAGAGATACAATTTTTTTTCACAATTATTTGTGTGAACTATTACTACTATATTTTTTTATAAGATGGAACGGAACCATAAGACTTACATCCGAAGAGTAAATCGTGGATACACAATCCATCCACTAGAAACCGTGCATTATGTAATGCAAAGAAATTTCTAATGAAAATCAAACCTAAAATATTTGAGACTAACTCATCTTAAGCCTTCGACTACTATAATTTTTCTTTATGAATACGACCTATTATTATTAATGCAGAATAAAAATAATATCAGTGATAGACAAGTATCGTTTCTTCAATATTATTACTAACAAATAAGTAATTGTGATATATATATATATATATATGTGTGTATGTGCGCGCGCAAAAGAAATTGGGATCTCTAGCTCTGTTTGATAGTAGGTTTCGAGTTCCTTCCTTTTCCCATCAATTTTTTTGGGCTAAAGGAAAATGATGCCTCTTTAGAATAATTTCTCTGACCCTCTTTTCTTGAAGAAGATCAAAAATCGGTGGTTTATAGAGGATAGTACACTGTGGGGTCCCAAATAAAAGGAAAGAAAAATCTGGATTTGATGCTGACTAAACACAGCAATCTAAGCCGTTCGATTTGCCGAAAGTATTTAAAACCCTTTGTACTATCAGACATTGGCTGTCTAAAATGGGTCCCATCAGCCTATAACTTTATCTGAATGCCACGTGTATGGCAGCAATTTTTTAATAAAAATAATAAGACTATAATTTTACACAATTTTAATCACAACTTACTGATTGTGAATAATATAAAAATAGTGATGAGTTCACGCATTCATGGCTCACAACTCACCACACAGTCATTTGTGATTGAAATTGTATAAAATTATATGCGTTCATTAGTGTTAAGTTTTCCCTTATGAAATATTCTAGGCAAAAGATTGTGTTTTGATGAACATCCTATAAGGCTGTAACTATTTTTTAAGGCAATGATTTTAAGTCACATCAAATGGTTTGTCTTGATTATCTTCTTGTCAATCACATGGTCATGTGTGGTCAATAACATTTAGCAAAAATATGCAAGTGCAAGACAATGACTATGAGAGCATTTCTGATAACTTAACAAATAATTATCCTAAATTTTAGTTAATTTTTTTAAAAAATATTCCATTATATCTCTATCATGAGTTTTTATCTTATTATAAATTACCCAAAAAAATTTTATATTTGTATTTATTTTGTTAGTATTTTTTTCCTCTCTATATATATGTCCTCCACCTTTGTTTTGGTTAATCCTATTGAAGATGCCATGAGGCATGAGCCCCATGACTATATTGCATTTCACTGTTACGATAAAATCATATGGTCTTGACTCATTATTTAGTGTTATAGTAGCATATAAAACGTCTATTTAAAAGTAGTTTAACTTTTTTGTTAAATTTTGTTTACTAAAGATATGTTAAAAAATATTTTTTTTAAAAGTAAGAAAAAATAAAAAAAAATTTGAAATTTTAAAAAATTGTACATAAAAACTAAAAATTGAGTTTATAAACTCTAGTCAAACACACTATTTATAGTGAATATAAATATAGAATACTTCATTTAATGGAAATTTTTAACATCATTTGTGTGTGTGTGCATATATATAATGGATGGGTAAAAGATCTACTAGTTGAGCTGGATGTTGTATTTCAAACTGGTTTGGTTCATTTATTAAATCTTTCTTACCGGTCACTTCAATAATTAAATAAATATATATATGTATATATATATATATATATAGAGAGAGAGAGAGAGAGAGAGAGAGAGAGAGAAGGGTTGGGTTAATAACAAAATTAAAAAAAAAATTTGAAAGATTCAAATCTAAATTCTCTTTTGTAGGAGAATTAACAACACTAAGATACTATTAAAATATGTACATATAAATAGAAGTTAGTATATAATTATATACTGATAGATCTACATAATAAAATATATTTTTTTACAAACGTATAGACCTTTCTTGAAGGTCCATGAAGAGGTAGATATATTATGTAATGGGCAAAACCTAAACCATAAAACACCTAAAAATCCAACCCGTACACAAGTCAAAAGATTAAACAAAAATGAAAGCAGAAAGCTAAAAAGTTTAAAGCCATTTGTCATCTGGTTAGGAAGACTTTTATCGAACATGTCGTCTTCTGCAGGCATATAAATATAGGTATCAATATCATGTAATGTGATGTGACAACCTTTTTTTATATACCTATATTGAATATATATAAAAAAAAGCTACCATGATCCATGAGGTTTCTTTGCCATGGGTTTCTTTTTTTTTTTGTTGAAAAGATTGAACTGATTGCCTTATCATCCATCAGATGGAGATTTTTCAAACAAAGATTATACCTACTCTCTCTGTTTTTTTAACCTGGTCCAAATTCAAAGAAGATAGTTTATAATATACAATTATGTTTGTAATTTTTGCAAAATTTATTCACATATTAACATCATCTATTATAATTTCAACCTGTAACATCGACTTATGTAAACAAAGTTCTGCCTGAAAATAGTTCTATTATAAATAACCTTTCTATTGTAAATAACCTCAAGGTCAAAATAATAACATCATCATTGCTACCTGTTGATCTATTCATGCACTAAAATTATACAAACATCTATCAACAAATGTGAAAAAAACTTATATCAGATTGATGCTATTCTATCACAATTTTAGCCCATTATTAAAAGCCTGTTTAGTAGAAGAGATACTGAACTTGGTAAAACTCATTGACTCAACAAATAAACTACTCCAGTGATACTATGATTAACATGGAGTGTGATAGTTCTTAAATTGGGTATTCTCAAGCTAATGGACTATAAATTTTTTCTCTTTTTATTTTTTATTTTTCCTTATTGATGTATATAAAATTTTATTTTTGTGTAATGAGAAGAAATTAAAGAATGTAAATGTAGAGATTGATGAAGATCATTATATTTTCTAGAATTAGGTGACATGGCAAGTAATATCCTTTAAATAGGTTTATTTATTTATTTTTACCATTAGATGTAATTAATAATTCAACAAAAAAAAAATGTATATAAAATTTGTCTAGCCCGTCAAGTGAAATAATAATTTCTCATATTAGGGAAAGTCCACAAGACTAATAATTTCTCCAAAAGCCAAGAAAATTGGGCCATATTTTGGACCCAAAGCCAATAAAGACAAGCATTAGGCAAAGCTAGATGTTGTTGGCCTAGTCCTTATGAGAATGGACCTAAAATTGGGAAGTCACCGGCCTATATATATATATACACCCTAAAGTCTCATTTGCTTGTTCTATCCTAGGAGAATGGACCATTTTCACTTTCATTGACGGTTTAGATTCATACCAATCACCAAACTGAAGGAGAAGTTAGAAAAGAAACAAACATAACTTCAGAGTTAGGAAAATTTCACCTTTTAACTCCCTCTTATTAAGAAGCTTTCAACTTTTTAAAGTAATATTTGTTTCCCTTGAATTTATCTTTAAAGCCTATTTTGTTGTGTATGTGTGTGAAGATAAAATGAGGCAAAAATAAATATTACGAGTTGATTATATCATTGGCATTTAATCGAACTACTAAGAATGTGCTAACCAATTATTGTTTTATGCTTTTTCAATTTTTTTTTAATAAAAAGCTTAAGTCGGGTTCAAAAAAAATATATTAACACATCCTCTTAATTATTTTATATGGTTTAAATATATTTGACTAAGATAAGTAAAATTCAGATCCAAGAGGAAAAATGGGGTAAAAAAATAGAGCATTTATAAGCATAAAAACTCACCCCATATGTAAAATATAGTCAAACATATCTACATAAACACCAACATTAATTTTTTTACAAGTTATCACCTTATTTTACTTAAAAGAGGAAGAGGAAAAAAACATAAACATAACTATAAAACTAAATATAAACATACAAGTAGTTTACATAAACAATGTTATTTTTTCACAACTTATCCCCTCAAATTACCTAGATTGGTTTTAAATAAAGTAATGTTATTATTTCACAACTTCTCGGTTCACATTACCAAAGAGAGGCAATATTTTATATTTTTTTCAAATACCACATCATTTCATTTTACATAAAAGGTGACATTATGACCACACTTTTTTTTTAATAATATTTTTCATGACTTCTGAATGAATTTAAATATGAGAAAAAAAAAATTAAGAGAAAAACGGTTTTCTTTTAGAGAACAAAAACCTTTTATGCAAAGTGATGTCATTTCGAAGTTGCAATAAGTATTGTGTAATATTAGTGTTATAACATTTTAAAATTATCTAATTAAAATGAATAAATATGACAATATAAATTTAAAGATCTAAAGATATGGGAGTTAATAAATAATATTTAGAAATATTTTATTCAATTTCTCTTTATGTTATTTCCATTATTATTGTGTTTGCACCAACAATAAGCATTTCTTTATTTGAAAAGTTTATGCTCTAATAATAAGCTATAAGCTATTTGTATAAATGAAGGAACACTCTTATTTAAGAAAAATAGAGTGTCATTCATTTTTACTCACTACTTCTTTCATACGTATATTTTTAATAATCACATTCTTATGGATACAGTGATAAGGGAGATATGCACACTTATTTAGGAAAATAGAGTGCATATTCATACTTATTTTGAAGTAATTCATTTTTGGCTATATTGACTATGTTTTTATCTATGATGTATATATGATAGCACAATATTTTTTTTTGGGTAACCTTCCTACTAAATTCATCGCAAAGATTGAAGAATTATCACCACTTTATAGTGTATTTTTTTTATGATGCATTAAATTTTTTAAATAACTATTAGATAAAAATGAAAAATGCATTTTCAACTCTTAAAAGAAAATTTGTTTTATTTTTCACTTACCGCAAAAGTCAAAATGACAAACATGAGTTATAACTTAGTTTTACATAAGATGAAGAAGGAGAAAAAAAAAAAAACATAAACATTAACATACAAATTATTTTACATAACACAATGTTATTTTTCCACAACTTATCACCTCAAATTACCTAAGAGGGACAATATTTTTGTCAATCCACCACATTATCTCATTTAAGATAAGAGGTAATGTTATGATCGCACATTTTTTTTCATAATACTTTTCATAACATCCGAATGAATTTAGATATGAGAGAATTTGTTTACGATATTTTTCACAATTTACCACACCAAATTTTACATAAATGGAGCAATGATGAACACAATTTTTTTTTCAGCATTTTTATAGCTTGTTAAAAACAATAAGTTGTAAACTAAGAAACTTCACCTTTTTGAGTCACACAACTAGTACAATGTTTACTATATATTATCAAATAAAAAAAGTCACATTAACATAAGGAAAATTTTATCAGATGAATTTTATTTTATTTTATTTATTTTTTAACTTATAGTTTTATCAACAACACGGACAAAATGGGCAAATGCCCTTTTCATGCAAACAAAACAACATTTTGCCCTCTTTCCCAAACTAATTAGGGAAATGTCCCTCTTTTGAAACTCGATTTTTTCAAAATCGAGTTAAAAAAAAAAAATTTGGAGCCCTATAGTGGCGTTTTAAAGAGTCTATAGTGACGTTTTCAAGACCTATAGTGGCGTTTTATAACTCGACTTCCATGAAATCGAGTTATAGGCAATTTTTTTTTTCATTTTTTTGCCTATAACTCGACTTTGTAAAGGTCGAGTTATAAAACGCCGCTATAGGTCCTAAAAACATCACTATAGGTTCCTTAAAAACGCCACTATAGGGCCTAACTCGATTTTTAGAAAATTGATTTTCAAAAGAGGGGTATTTCTCTAATTAGTTTGGAAAAGAAGGTAAAATACTGCTTTGTTTGTGTGAAAATGGTATAGGCCAATTTTGTCCTCAAAAACACATGGCACATAATTTTCATCCATATATACAAAACACTCAACCAAAAGTGAGATATTCAAGGGGAAAAAAAAACCCATCAATTTACTTAGTGAATTTTGGCTTTATGATATCCTTGTTTCTTCACATATTGTTGGACAAATTGCTTTATTCCCTTCTTCTTGTGGGTTTTCTTCTCATTTTTCTCTCAGCCCCTAGTTGCTCCTCCAACTACAAACACAGCTAATCCAATACATTGAGCTCATCAGATTAACATACATCTTACCCCCTATATCATTGATCAAATGGTCAGAATTGGTTCATCTAATATATATATATATATATATATATATATAAAAAAGATCTTTTACTGTTACTACACATTCTTCTACATGATCAAGCCTCTCAATGGGTGTTCCTTTGACTTCAGCCTCAATCTTCCACTTGATGTGGTGGATGCACAAGAGCTTTTTGAAGATTTGCTACATCCTCTAATTTCCTCCAAATGCCTCAACTAATAACATGTATTAAACAAGTGACAAGTGCATATTAAAAGTTGTACATAAAATTTTCAATTTTTTCCCTCCAATTAAAAAATAAGTCTAATTCAATTTTAAAAATAGAATAATTTGGTCCATTCATCTATTTTATATTATTTGTTCTATTACATATCCAACAAGGTATTTTTATTCAAGAGACAGTTGTATTGTTGGGCTGAAGATTCAAGATACTTATATTTTTTGGTATCTTATGATATTTGAGACATTATGTTTGATAATATATATAACTAAAATGAAAATAAGTAGCCTATATATGATGTAATCAAAATAAGGTAAAATAAAAACTAATTATTAGAGAAACAATAGGGGTTATTACAACTTGATTACTGATATAATGACCAAAGTTGACCCTAATTAAGGAATAAGGTGTGGCTTTGGCCCAAGTCAGTAATTATTTAGGACAGTCACTTCATTAACCTATTGAAGTGTAATTTTCATACTTTTGAATAGGAGATAAAGTTTCTTAGTTTTTACTTGGACCAGGCTATATAAACCTCAAAGTTATTTGGGGTAGCATAACTATTGTCATTCGTCTATCTATAATGTAATTCTCACCACCATAAGTACTGCCTAGACTTTATCTAGGTATATATATCTCTAGGTAAAATGTCTTTATCAAGCTTTTCAAATCGAGAAAAATGATTTCCTACTCAATGATATATATCAACCTTTCCAGGGCGGCTAAATGGTGGAGCAAGAGATGCGGTTGCCTAAGGTCTAAAGTAAAAAAAAAAAAGGCCTCCAAATTTTAACCAATAGGGTTATTTATAATTAATAAATAAAATAATATTTTTTTACCGGATGAAAAACAATTAAAAAATAGAGAAAAATGTAATGCCTACAATATTTTTCACAACTTATTTACAACTAATGCTAAGTAGCAAGTTGTTACAACCTGTTATTGATGGAAAAAAAAAACAATTATAGTGATATTTTCAAATAGAAAACAAAAAGTAACTTAATACCTAGGATTTTTTGTAAAAAAATATTGTGAATGTTGCATTTCTAAAAAAAAAAAAAGAATAATAATAAGAGTTTAGTTAGCAAACTTTTACTAGTTCACATCTAAGTCTACCACTAACACCACTTTTTTACTTACCATTATCAATTTGTCACATCAACAAGTATAAAAAAATTTGTCAAATTTTTTCTGTCTATAATTTTTTTTTTAAATTCTACGTAGTTCATGTTAATTAGTAGTAATTTTGTATCTTAAACAAGATAATCAATTTTCGCCTTAGGCCTCAAATGCATCAAGCCACCCTTGAAGCTTTCAGAAACAAAATGATGATTGATTGATTATGACTCTGTGGCTTTTTGTCCAAAATAAGAAAACATTTCTAATTAATAAATCCTATCATCAAGCTTTTCTAAACACAAGCAAAGTATCTTCAATTCCCAAAATCAATAAAGCTTAGTAGCTTGATCAAGCTTTCTATCATAGAAGTGAATTCAATATACACCATATAAATTCCAAAAGAAAGAATAGAACCCTCTCAGTTAAAAATGAAGAAAAAAAATTATTAGTTAATCATTTTCAGCTATGTTTTTATTTTTTTTTTCTTTTTGATAGTGCACGTTGAATGATATGAAATTAAATATTAGGTTAAAATACAAAACCCATATTTTATGTTTCACGAAAATTTGTTTAAATCATCTAACATTGTTTTCCTTCATTTCAATCCTCTAACTTTCAAGTTTATTTAATTAAAGTTTTTCCTTCGATTTTTGTTATATGTTGTGGTTAATTTTCCAATTTTTTAAATTTTTCTTCAAATTTTTTTAATTTAAAAAATTCAATTAATGATTGACAAATATTTTTCAGAAATTTTTTTTTCAAAAAATTTTAACAAAAGTTGACCAAAAACCTTAATTTAATAAATTTAAAACTTAGAAGACTGAAACAAATAAAAACAAAGTTAGAAAACTGAAATGAATCTTAAAAAAACTTAGAAGGTGAGTTTTGCATTTTAACCTAAATATTATATTTGATTTGTAATATTTGATTTCTTTCTATTTAAAAGTATATTAGATTTATGCCAAAAAGCTTGTGGTTCAATTGACACAGTCTAATATTTTTAATAGAAACCTAGTGTTTCTTGTAGATTAAAAGTTGATATCAGACTGATGTTACTCTATCACAATTTTAGTCCATTATTGAAAGCTAGGTTAATAGGAGATACTAAACTTGGTTAAACTCAATGCAGCCAAATGATAACTCAGGCAATGACTCAAAGCATAAACCACTCTAGTGATATTATGATTAAATTGGATAGTTATAGTTCTTAAATTGGACATTTTCAACTTAAGTTAATGGACTATAAATTTGTTCTCTCTCTCTCTCTCTCTCTCTCTCTCTCTCTCTCTTTTCCTTCTTGATGTAAATAAAATTTTATTTTTTGTAATGAGAAGAAATTCAAGAATTTAAGTGTAGAGGTGGGTTCTAGTTAGCTCAACTGGTAAAGTCTCTGATTGTATTATAAGAGATTTAGGGTTCAATTCCCGTCTACATCAAAAAACTGATTGGTGTCTTAGTTTAATGATAAAAAGCTATTATCGGGAGCGGATGCCATAGGTTGAAACTCTCTAAAAAAAATAATAATAAAAAAATGTAGAGATTGATGAAGATTTTATATCTAGAATTAGGTGATGTGGCAATTAATATCCTTTTAAATAGGTTCTTTTTTTACCATTAGATGTAATTAAAACCTCCAAAAAAAAAAAAAAAAAAAGAATGTCACATTTGTCAAGCCCATCAAGTAAAATAAAAGTGATTGAGAGTTTGAGACCCTTGAGTAGGATCCACCCCTCATATTTGGGAGAGTCTACCAGGCTAATAATTTCTCCAAGAATATTTCCTAAAGCCAAGAAAATTGGGCCATATTTGGACTTGAAGCCAATAAAGACAAGCATTAGGCAAAGCTAAATATTGCTGGCTTAGTCCTTATGAGAATGGACCTAAAATTGGGAAGTCACCGGCCTATATATATATATATATATATATATATATATATATATATATATATATATATATATATATATATATATATATATATATATTCCCAAAAGTCTCATTTGCTTGTTCTATCCTAGGAGTATGGACCATTTTCACTTTCATTGATGATTTAGATTCATCAATCACAAAATTGAAGGAGAAGTTAAAAAAGAAACAAACATAACTTTAGCTAGGAGAATTTAACCTTTAACTCCCTCTTATTTAGAAGCTTCAAGTTTTTAAAGTAATACTTATTTCCCTTGAATTTACCTTTAATGCCTATTTTGCTGTGTGTGTGAAGATAAAATGAGGTAAAAATAAATATTAGGAGATGATTAAATCGATCATTGGCATTTAATCAAACTACTAAGAATGTGCTAACCGTTTATTGTTTTATGCTTTTCCAATTTTTTTTAGAAAAAAGCTTAAGTTGGGTTCAAAAAAATATATTAACACATTCTTTTATTTTATCTGGTTTGGATAAATTTGACTAAGATGAGTCAAATTAGATCCAAGAGGAAAAATGGGGAAAAAAAATAGAACATCTATAAGCATAAAAACTCACCCCACATGTAAAATATAGTCAAACATATCTACATAAACACCAACATTATTTTTTTTTCACAACTTATCGCCTTATTTTACTTAAAGAGGAAGAGGAAAAAACATAAACATAACTATAAAACTAAATATAAACATACAAGCAGTTTTCCATTAAAAAAATGTTTTTTTTTTCACAACTTATAACCTCAAATTACCTAGAGTGGTTTTACATAAAGCAATGCTATTTTTTCAAAACTTCTCGACTCAAATTACCTAAGAGAGACAATATTTTATATTTTTTTCAATCTTCCACCTCATCTTATTTTACATAAAAGGTAATGTATGACCACATATTATTTTTAATAATATTTTTCATGACTTCTGAATGAATTTAAATATGAGAAATAAAATTTTAAGAGAAAAATAGTTTTCTTTAGGGAACAAAAACTTTTATGCAAAGCGATGTCATTTTGAAGTTGAAATAAATATTGTGTAATATTAGTGTTGTAGCATTTTAATATTATCTAATTAAAATGAATAAATATGACAACACAAATATAAAGATATAAAGATATGGAAATTAATAAATAATATTTAGAAGTATTTTATTCAATTTTTCTTTATTTCAAAAGTTTATGCTTTAATAATAAGCTATGAGCTATATATACAAATGAAAGACTGACACTCTTATTTAAGAGGGAGAGTGTTAATATGTATTACTCAATTTTGCATACATAAGGTAAATATGCAATCATATGTAAATCTTTCCTTATGGACATAGTGACAAGGGAGATATGCACTCTTATTTAAGAAAATAGAGTGCCTATTCATACTTATTTTGAAATAATTTATTTTTGTTACAAAGTCATGTCATTTGTTCTGAAAAATGCAGGAGCTACCTATCAAGGACTAGTCAATCACATGTTTCATCCACAAATTGGGCGAAATGTTAAAATCTATGTGGGTGACAGGCTGGTCAAGAGTGCAAGGAATGATATTACGGTTGGACGACCTCCAGGAGACATTCGATACGCTTAGACGATACAAGATGAAGCTGAATCCAAGCAAATATGCCATTGGATCCTGTTAAATTCATTGCAAAGATTGAAGAATTATTTATGATGTACTAAATTTTTATGATGTACTAAATTTTGTAAGTAACTATTAGGTAAGAATTAAAAATGCATTTTCAACTCTTAAAAGAAAAAATGTGTTATTTTTCACTTTGATAAATAAAATTATTTTATCTATAATTATGCCAATTATTTTCACTTACAGCAAAGTCAAAATGACAAACATGAGTTATAACTTAGTTTTACATAAGATGAAGAATGAGAAAAAAAAAAAACATAAACATACAAATAATTTTACATAACACAATGTTATTTTTACACACTTATCACCTCAAATTACCTAAGAGGGACAATATTTTTGTCAATCTATCACCTTATCTCATTTAAGATTAGAGGTAATGTTATGATCATACCTTTTTTTTCATAATACTGTTCATAACATCCGAATGAATTTAGATATGAAAGACTTTGTTTACAACATTTTTCACAATTTACCACACCAAATTTTACATAATCGGAGCAATGGTGAACACAATTTTTTTCAACATGTTTATAGCTTGTTAAAAATAAGTTGTAAACTAAGAAACTTCACCTTCATGAGTCACACAACTAGTACAATGTTTACTATTGTCAAATAAAAAAAAATTCATATTAACATGAGGAAATTTTATCAAATGAATTTTTTTTTTACTTATAGTTTTACCAAAAACACATGGTAAAAAATTTTCATCCATATATGCAAAACACTCAACCAAAAGTGAGAGATATTCAAGGGGAAAAAAAAAAAAAAGCCATCAATTTATTGAGTGAGTTCTGGCTTTATGATATCCTTCTTTCTTCACATATTGTTGTACAAATTGCTTTAGTCCCTTCTTCTTGTGGGTTTTCTTCTCATTTTTCTCCTTTATTTTTCTCTCTGCCCTGGCCTATTTGCTCCTCTAACTGCAAACACAGCTGATCCAATACATTGAGCTCATTAGATTAACATACACCTTACCCCCTATATCATTGATCAAATAGTCAAAATTAGTTCATCTAATATATATATATATATGTGTGTGTGTGTGTGTGTGTGTGTGTGTGTGTGTGTGTATGTATGTATGTATGTATGATCAAGCCTCTCTATGAGTGTTCCTTTGACTTCAGCCTCAATCTTCACATAGTTGATATGATGGCAGTGCTTCTCTAGGCTCCCTTGGGAAAAATCAAGGGATGACATGTGTCCATCACTTGTGATGGTCCCACTTGATGTAGTGGAGAATCAAGAGCTCTTTGAAGACCTATTACACCCTCTAATTTCCTCCAAACGCCTCAACTAATAGCATGTATTAAACAACTGACAAGTGCATATCAAAAGTTATAGATAAAATTTTCAATTTTTTTCCCTTCAATTAAAAAAAATAATTCAATTTTAAAAATAGAATAATTTGGCCCATTCATCTATTTTCTATTATTTTTTTTTATTACATATCCAACAGGGTATTTTTATTCAAGACACAATTGTATTGTTGGGTTGAAGATACAAGATACTTATATTTTTTAGTATCTTATTGATATTAGAGGCATTATGTTGCATAATATAATTAAAATGAAAATTAGTACCCTATGTATGATGTAATCAAAATTAGGTAAAATAAAAACTAATTATTAGAGAAATAATAGGGGTGATTACAACTTGATTACTAATGTAATGACCAAAGTTGACCCTAATTAAGGAATAAGGTGTGGCTTTGAACCGAGTCAGTAATTATTTAGGATAGTCACTCACATCATTGATTTATTGAAGTGTAATTTTCATATATTTGAATAGGACATAAAAGTTTCTTAGTTTACTTGGACCAAGCTATATAAACAAAGAAGTTATTTGGGGGCAGAATTTGACAATTTTAAAGCTATCTATAATGTAATTCTCACCACCATAAGTACTATCTAGACTATATCTGGGTATATCTCTAGGTATAATGTCTTTATCAAGATTTTCAAAACGAGAAAATGATTTCCTACACAATGATATCAAGTTTTCAGAAAACAAAATGATAATTATGACTTTGTGGCTCTTTGTCAAAAAGAAGAAAACATTTCTAATTAATGAAGCCTATCACCAAGCTTTTCTAAACACAAGCAAAGTATCTCCAATTCCCAAAATCAATAAAGCTTAGATAGATCAAGCTTTCTATCATAGAAGTGAATTAAATATATACCAATAAATTCCTAAATAAAGAATAGAATCCCCTCAGTTAAAATGGAGAAAAAAGAAATTATTAGATAATCAATTTCAGATGTGTTTTAATTGTTTTTTTTAATAGTGTACATTAAATTTGATTTGTAAGATTTTATTTTTTTTCTATTAAAAAGTATATTAGATTTGTGTCAAAAAGTTTGTGTTTCTCATATATTAAAAGCTGATATCAGATTAATGCTACTCTATCACAATTTTAGCCATTATTAAAAGCTAGTTTAATAAGAGATACTAAGCTTGGTTGAACTCAATGCAACTAATGGTGAAGTTGCCGTCTGGAAGGTGCCGTCACCCTCTACCTGGACGACGGCATGGTAAAGGGCGACGGTCCTTCTCCTCCGTCATCCCAGGCCAACTCCCCAGCACCTCCCGACGGTGTAATCTACACGTACCGACAAGATGAATGGGTGACGGGGCAAAGCTGAAGGGATCAATACATGTCTTGTGATGTACGCTTCCACAAGAGAGAATCTTGTCACGTACGCTACTACTTGGATAGATGCCTTGCGTAGTATGATTGCTCCCAAAGGGATATCTTGCACAACACGCTTGATCGCCCAAGAAGTATCTTGCGCTCCACACTACTCAGGAGCAATTCCGGTAAGGCGATATCTTCCCCAGCACGCCTTAGCCAAGGTCCCCTACTGTTATAAATACCTCCGAGTCCTCCAAAATTGAGGTACGCGTAATTTTACCTGACTCTGGCACTCTAGAATTGCGAGAAATACTAACTTAACCATCGGAGGGTCGTTGGCCGGTACCACGCCGGTACTCCCCCTTTGAGGTCTTTATACTTGTGCAGGTTTACCCGGACCGCGTGGAGACCTTGCAGCTTACTGAGTTGATTCTTGGCATCATCAGTTGGCGCCGTTTGTGGGAAATACGTACGTAGACTGTGCTTTGTGCTTTCCGGACAAAGAGTTGCATGGTACTCACGCGTTCAAGGGCTACCACCATGAACGATCAAGGCAACGAACAACGCACCACGGCCCTCGAGAGACAGGTCCAGACTCTGGCGGCCGCGGTGGAACGCCTCACGAAACGTAACAACGATTTGGAAGAACAGCTGCTGCGGAGGAACGCGACGGTTGACAACCAGGGAGAAAATCAGGAGGAAAACAGCGCTGAGGAGAGGGATTATGGAGACCTAGAGGGAAGCAACGCCTTGAGCCGACCTGAAGGGCAAGGGACGAGCCGTCCGTCGGCCGCTGACAACGTTCCGCCCAGCGTTGCCAAGGAGATGCGGTTGATGAGGGAACGTATGGACTTTATGATGAAAGCCCTCAAGGGACGAGTGTCCAGCGACCTCGACGACCTCGTCCACCGCACAGACTCTCCCTTCACCACACCAGTCATCTTGTTCCCCACACCGCCAAAGTTTCGCATGCCCCAGATAGAAAGCTACGATGGTTCCAAGGATCCACTAGACCACTTGGAATCCTTTAAGACATTGATGCACTTGCACGGCGTACCGGACGAAATTATGTGCCAGGCCTTCCCAACGACGCTAAAAGGCTCTGCAAGGACTTGGTTCGGCAGGCTGACGCCCGGCTCTATCGGTACCTTCAGAGAGCTGAGCGCTCAGTTCGCTACGCATTTCATCGGGGGACACAGGTACAAAAAATCCACCGTGTGCTTGATGAACATTAGGCAGCGGGAGGATGAGACGCTCAGATCCTACATAGCCCACTTCAATAAAGAGGCACTTTTGATCGATGAAGCGGACGATAAGATATAGGTCGCCGCATTCACCAACGGGCTAAGGAAGGGTAAATTCTTATTCTCTCTATACAAAAATGACCTGAAGACTATGTCGGATGTATTTTACAGGGTAACAAAGTACATAAATGTGGAAGATGCGTTACTGGCCCGGGAAGAGAAGCCTCCCAAGAAAAGGGAGAGACAAGAGGACGCACGACAAGACAAGGGGCGAAAGGTGCCCCGGATAGGAGAAGGCAGAGACAATAGACGCCCGAAACCCCCTACCGGGAAGTTCACAAGCTTCACCCCGTTGACGGCTCCAATCGATCAAGTCCTAATGCAGATCAAGGACGACGGGTCCTTGACTTTTCTGGGAAAGCTGAAGGGGAACCCAGACAGACGTCCCAAAGACAAATATTGCCGCTTCCATCGAGACCACGGCCACGACACCGCCGACTGTTACGATTTGAAGCTGCAAATTGAAGCCCTGATTAGGTAAGGGAAGCTACAGAGATTCATCAGCTGAGAAAGAACAGAAGCATCTCGACAGGACCAAGTTCCCCGCCGGGACAACAAGCGTCCCAGACCCCCTATAGGGGATATAAGGATGATCGTTGGGAGTGCGGCAACTGTCGGCTCAACAAAGAAGGCCCTAAAAACCTACCTCAGAACGGTTCAGAATGTCCAGAATGCGAGTACTGCCCAAAAGAAACCGCGAGTCAACAGCCCCACTATGGAGTTCACAGAAGAAGATGCCCAACATCTTCATCATCCGCACGACGACGCCCTTGTTGTCAACATCCGGATAGGAGACTACAACACATACCGGGTCTTAATCGACAACGGAAACTCTGCAGATATCCTCTACTACCCGGCGTTCCAGCAAATGCGGATCGACAAAGAGCGTTTGGTCCCCACCAAAGCCCCGCTCACCGGATTCGGAGGAACAAGAATATACCCCCTCGGCTCGATTACCTTACCCGTCACTATCGGAGAATACCCTCGACAGGTCACCAGGAACGTCACCTTCCTCGTCGTTGACTGCTCTTCTGCCTACAACGCTATCATAGGGCAGCCTACCCTCAACGCCTGGAAGGCGGCAACCTCGACCTATGCGTTGAAGGTCAAATTCCCCACCGAGTATGGAGTGGGGGAACTATGGGGAGACCAGGTAGCCGCGCGAGAATGCTACGTCGCGATGGTAGAGATGGACAGCCAGTTACAAGCAATGAATATAGAGCAGAGAGCGGGGGCAGAACCTGTGGAGGAGCTCGAAGAAATAATACTCGACGAGTCCAGGCCTGACAGAACCACCAGGATAGGCGCTCTCAGCAGCCCCGCGGCTAGCCAGGCGCTCGCGGCCTTCCTCAAGAAAAACCAAGATGTATTTGCCTGGAGTCATAAGGACATGCCGGGTATTGATCCGTCCGTCATGGTGCACAAGCTGAACGTGTCGCCCACCTACAGGCCCGTACGGCAGAAGAAGAGGGTATTCGCCCCAGAGTGAGACCGAGCGGTAGCAGAGGAGGTCGGCAAGTTGCGAAAAGCAGGATTCATCCGGGAAGTATACTACCCTGACTGGCTGGCCAATGTGGTGATGGTCAAGAAAGCTAGCGGGAAGTGGCAGATGTGTGTAGACTTCACGGACCTGAATAAGGCGTGCCCCAAGGATAGCTACCCCCTCCCTCGAGTCGATACACTGGTAGACTCTATGGCTCGACACCAGCTGCTAAGCTTCATGGACGCTTTCTCGGGGTACAATCAGATCCGGATGGATGTGGCGGATCAGGAGAAGACCTCATTTGTTACCAGCCAGGGCCTTTTCTATTACAAGGTGATGCCGTTCGGACTGAAGAATGCGGGCGCCACATATCAGAGGCTCATGAATAAGATGTTCACCGACCAGATAGGAAGGAATGTTCAGGTATATGTCGATGACATGTTAGTAAAAAGCAGAAGGAAGGAAGACCACCTGAAGGACCTCGAAGAAACATTCGACACCCTCCGTTCCTACAACATGAAGCTCAACCCGGCAAAGTGCGTGTTTGGAGTGGCGGCGGGAAAATTTCTAGGCTTTATGGTGTCTCAAAGGGGCATCGAGGCCAACCTAGATAAGATCCGAGCCATAATGGAGATGGCCCCTTTGAAAAACACGAAGGAATACAAAGCTTGAATAGAAAAGTGGCCGCCCTGAACCGGTTCGTGTCAAGGGCGACGGACAAGTGCCTTCCCATCTTCCGTACGCTGAAGAAAGCCTTCGAATGGACGGACGAATGCCAAAAAGTGTTCGAAGAACTGAAGGCGTATCTCTCTTCGCCTCCGTTGCTCAGTCTCGCGTAGCCGGGAGAGGCGCTTTTCCTATACCTGACTGTCTCCCCAGCAGCAGTTAGCGCGGCCTTGACCAGAGAGGAAGACAAGGTCCAGAACCCTGTGTATTACGCCAGTCGGGCGTTCCACGGAGCGGAAGGAAGATACCCGCTTATGGAAAAACTCGTCTTCGCCTTGATCATTGCGGCCCACAAGCTTAAGCCGTACTTCCAAGCTCATACGATAGTTGTCTTAACCGACAAACCCTTGCGACGGGCAATGCACGACCCCGAAGCGGCCGGTCGCCTGGCCTTATGGGCGATCGAGTTGACTGAGTTCGACGTCAGGTATAGCTCGCGCACCGCCATCAAGGGGCAGGCTGTCGCTGATTTTATCGCCAAATTCACTAGCGGAGAAGACTAGGGGGTAGACGGGCATCCTTCATGGACCTTACATTCGGACGGATTGTCAACCAGGCAGGCCGGGGGGGTAGGTGTCGTACTTCGCTCCCCCGAGGGAGATCAGATCGAATGCATAATTCGCCTAGATTTCCCCACCACCAATAATGAGGCGGAGTACGAAGCGCTGATAGCTGGGATCGACCTTGCCAAAGCAGCAGGGGCCACAAAAGTAGTAGCCTACTACGACTCCTAGGTCGTCGTCAACCAAGTAAGCGGAGACTACGAGTGTAGAGGCGACAGAATGAGGAGGTATCTCGACCAAGCGAAGAAAAGAGTGGATGAGCTGAGGGCAGAAGTGATCCAAATACCTAGAGAAGAAAATGAGCAAGCTAACCGCCTTGCCAAAGCCGCCTCTTCAGAACACATGACCACTCCTGACACCGTGCTTTCTTTTGTGCAAGTGTCGTCACTAATAGACCTTGTCAGTGTGCAGGAAATAGGCTCCGAGGGTAATTAGACCACGCCACTAGTCTCCTACCTAAAGGATGGCGCCTTGTCAGACGAAAAAGAAGCCGCCAGAAGGCTGAAAGTCCGAGCCGCAAGGTTCGTTTTAATGAAGGACGTCCTATACAAAAGGGGTTTCTCTCGCCTGTACCTGAGGTGTTTGGGCCCCGAGGAAGCAGACTATGTCATGAGGGAAGTCCACGAGGGAGTCTGCGGAAACCAATCAGGATCACGGTCACTGACGCACAAGCTGATTCGGGCGGGGTATTACTGGCCCACTATGCAAAAAGACGCCCAAGCCTACGTCAAAGCCTGTGACAAATGCCAAAGGTTCAGCAACATTGTCAGACAGCCGCTCGAAGAGCTGACACCCATGACAGCCCCATGGCCGTTTGCTCAATGGGGACTAGACATTATAGGACCATTCCCAACGACTATGCGGCAGCTGAAGTTCCTAGTAGTAAGCATAGACTACTTCATAAAGTGGGTAGAAGCTGAAACTCTGGCCACCATTACGGAGAAGAATGTGCGGAGCTTTGTCTGGAAATCCATCATATGTAGGTTCGGGATCCCTAGGGTCCTAGTCTTGGACAATGGCAAATAATTCGACAACGGCCCCTTCCGAGAGTTCTGCTCACAGCTGGGGATAAAAAATCACTACTCCTCCCCCGCCCACCCCCAAGCTAACGGCCAAGTAGAAGTAACGAACCGATCCTTGCTTAAGATTATCAAGACTCGGCTTGAGGGGGCAAAGGGGATATGGCTTGAGGAACCACCCAGCGTACTTTGGGCATATAGGACGACGACAAGGACCCCAACAGGAGAAACCCCATTTCGGCTAACTTACGGAAGCGAAGCAGTCATCCCGGCCGAAGTAGGACTCACAACCTACAGGGTGAACGCCCACGATGAAGGCAGGAATGATGAGGCATTGCGCTTACGGCTGGACCTAATTGACGAAGACAGAGCAGTAGCTGAACAAAGGCTCGCGCGGTACCAAGATCGCATGGCCAAGCACTACAACTCCTGAGTCAAGCACAGGGACTTTCGGGTCGGATACCTTGTTCTAAGAAGAGTTATGGGCGCCACCAGAGACCCTACCCAAGGAAAGCTCGGCCCCAACTGGGAAGGACCCTACCGAGTCACGTCATGGTATCGAAGAGGCACCTACCACTTGGAAACGCTGGAAGGACAGACACTACCCCATCCATGGAACGCCAAGCACCTACGAAAGTACTACCAATAAGAAAAGAGTGGCAGCTCCTACTTGTAGTTTGCTTAAATGTATTTTGGGAATCCAAAGGGCACTTTTTCCCCTTCTTAAAATTTATACCAGGCTCAGAAGTTTATTCAATCTCTCTTATACTGTGTTAAGTGTTGGACCTTAAAACAGGGGCACCAAAGCGATGATATCCTAAAATCTACAAAGCATAAAAGCGTCAAGTATAAAAGCTGACAGCTTAGAAGCCAACATCCTAAGAATCTACAAGGCATAAAAGCGTCAAGCATAAAAGCTGACGGCTTAGAAGCCAACATCCTAAAATCTACAAGGCATAAAAGCGTCAAGCATAAAAGTTGACGGCTTAAAAGCCAACATCCTAAGAATTTACAAGGCATAAAAGCGTCAAGCATAAAAGCTGACGGCTTAGAAGCCAACATCCTAAAATCTACAAGGCATAAAAGCGTCAAGCATAAAAGCTGACGGCTTAAAAGCCAACATCCTAAGAATCTACAAGGCATAAAAGCCCGTCATGCTTAAAAGCCAACGGCATAGAGGCTGATGGCTCTATCCTAAAAGGATCACATAAGAACCGGTCAAGTTAAAAGCCGACGGCCCAAAAGCTGACGGATTCGCCCAAAAGGGATCGCGTAGAAACTGGATGGCCTCAAAGCGACGGCACTGTCCTAAAGGTTGAAAAGCCAATAATCCTACAAGGATAAGCGTGAAGGCCGGACAAGCATAAAAGCCAAAGGCTTAGAAGCTGAAGGTCCCATCCTAAACGGGTAGTGCGAAGATCGATCAGGCATAAGAGCCAAAAGCCTAGAAGCTGACGGTTTGAAAAACGACGGCCTAAAGGTGACCACTATCCTAAGGTTAAAAAACCAGTATACAAGTGCTAGTCAAGCAAAGGTTGATGGCATAAAAAGATGACGGTCCAAGGGGGTAGGGCGCAAAAGCCTAAGAATCAAAACCAACGATATGCAACGGTGTTATCCTAAGTGGATTCACAAAGACCAACGGCCATAGAAGATGACGGCTTACACGTTGACGGCCCTATGCTATCATATCAAAGGGCGTTAAAGCCCGTTAAACGTGAAGGCTGACGACCCCGTTGGAAGGTCATGACTTAGTACAAAAAGCATCAAAGTCCAAAACTGGACCGCCATGAAGCAACAAAAGAAAACCATACACAAGACTTTGAATAAAAATAACACATTACAAGCGATGAAGATAAATTGTCATATCACGAGAATATTGTTCTTACAAAAGCCCTCAAAATGACAGGGCACCATTTACAAAAAAAAAAAAAAGAGAAAGGGAAAGTTTACAAAGATCAAGCGGCAGGAGCATTGGGGACGGCCTCGTCGCCTTTGGGGGGGTCTTGAACTGCGGGAAAGCCCTCGAAGCCGAAAGGATCGGATGACGGGACCTTTTGAGCGCCGGACGGATCAAGAGCTGGTTGGGCGAGGACGACACCGTCATCCTTTGGATGCATCCCAGACTGGCTGAGACTGTCATCGTCCACCATGACGGTGTCACCCACAGGTGTCGACGGCACCGGATCATCCATAGACACCTTAGACAAGTCGAGGTGGGGGAAGAGGAACTTCACCTGCTTGAGGCAGTCCTCGAACCCATCACCATAGTACTCGGTGCAGGCGTCGATGAATGTCTGGGACGTCTTGAACTCAGTGACGGCGTCAGCTTTCGCCGTCTCCACCTGGCCCAAGAGGGACGACAGCTCCTTCTCCGTCGTCACCTTATCTGCCGTCTCCTTCTCCAGTTGACGGGTTGCTTCCTCAAGTTTTTCTTTCAGCTCTTTTATTTCCCCGTTCAAGGTCCGGCAGGCGTCTTTGTACTGGTCCAACCCGTCAGACAGATTTGTGATGCGCTTCTTCTGACGGGCCAGCAGCTCCTCGTTCTTCACCCCCTTGACTTGCATGGCCCTCATGCGAACCATTGCCTGTGAAACAAACCTTTCGTCAGCATGGTAACACAAAAGCAGACGGAGCAAGTAATAGAGAATATACGTACCCTGACGAGATCGAAGAGGCCTGAGTCCCCCAACTCCTGCACAGATTGGCTGACGCAAGAATTAGCTTCCCTTTTCCCAAGTATGGAGTCTAGCCGCTCCAGGGCATACCCCTTGTGGGTAAGGATGCAGCGCCCATCCTCTAAGATGACGGGACCTTGGGCCGACATCAACCCCTTGCCGGCCCCGTGTTTGGGTGACGGGGGTTTCGTGGAATGATCCCCAGGGGTGACCGTCAATTTCTTTACCGAACGGCCCTCGGTCCCGTCACCTTTCCTCTTGGGCGCGCCCTTGTCGACGGCCTTTGGGAGGGACGTGGACGCCCCTTCCTTACCCTTTCCTTCCTCTTTTTTATGAGCAGGGGCGGCCCTGACTTGAGCCCTCAGCTTGGCTGACTCCATCTCTGCAAGACAAAGACCAAATGTAAAAATGCCAAGTAAAGGTGACAGGAATGAATAGGTTAATTAAACTTACGTTGATGGGATAACTTGTCTAAACGGCGTGCTTCCTCTGTTGGCTCGAGTCCCCTACAGTAGGCATGGAGGGCGTCAGGTGTGATGAGGTCGCGGCACTTCCTTTCTTCCAAAGGAATCTCCGTCATCTTGAGGATAAAGGCTGCCTGCTCCTCTGAGATCACCGGACAGGCGAAAGCTGAAAAAGAGAAGTAAAACAAAAGGGTTAGGACCTTGGAATAAAATAAACCAATAAGCAAGGCTAACGGCGACGACCTGATTCCCTGACGAAAGCCCAAGTGTTGTCAAATCCTTGAGGAATCGACCCCCATTCTTCCTCACGGCACACCCAATTCGTCCCCTCCACGAAGAAATACCTGCCCTTCCAATTCCTGTTGGAGTTAGGCATGTCCGACACCAACCTCAGCTCCTTCTTCCTCGCGGAGAAATGGTAAATCCCCTGGGACGAGGTGATGTGGTGTGGACGGTAACACCAGAAGAACTCGTCGAGGGTTAACTGACGGTGCCCCCCGTTTAGACTCCCCCATAATATCTCAGAACCAATGAACACCCTCCAGGCTTTGGGGGCAATCTGGCTGATGGATAGCCCGAGGTAGTTTGCCAGCTGACGGTGTAGCGCCGTCAGAGGCAACCTCAATCCTGCCGCAAACATGGCATCATACATACCAACGTCGGCGGTCTTCCCGGAGTAAGACCTCTCCCTCTCCAAGGGAAGACGAATTGGAATGTCGTCTGGGATTTGATAACGCGCTTGCAACGAGTTAAAAACCTTATCCGTCATCGACGGCAAAAAGTGGTTGACCATCCACTCTTTGGGGAGGATGAATGGACGGTCGTCCCCAGAACCTCCCGATGTGCTCTCCAAGTCGTCACCCCCCGTCGAACTCCCGTCACTCCTACTCTCCCTTGCTTGGTCGTTGTCTCCACCTTTCCTTACTACTCCACCTTGGTCCTTCACCTCCTCGTCAAAAAACTGTACCGACGACCCATCCTCTGACGACCAAGAAGAGTCCTCCCCTGGCTCGTGGCCCGACTGGAAGACCTCGTCGTAGCCTGCGCCATCGCGGACAAACGACTGCTCGCTCGACATCTCCCTAGGCATCTTACTACCTACAAGCGACGGGGGTGGTCTAAGAACCCGAGTGACGACCTTTCTAGAAACCTCTTCCAAAAGCTCAGTATGCAATTAAATCAAAGAAATTAAGAGTAAAAAAGTAACTCACCAAGTTGTAAGGAAGGTTCTGATGAAGTTGACAGTATCAACCAGCAAATGGGAACCAAAATGCAAGGGCAATCTCTTTGAGTTGACGGTTTCTCTCTAATCAGCAGATTTGGAATAAAAAGAAAAATGGGGGAAAGCGGAGCATATATATATATGGGGTTTGGGGCGCAGAAGACGAAGCGACCTTCCCGTCCAGCTACATGCCAGTCGGCCAAGGACACGTGTTCTGACACTAGGGCTGCTCGAGGTGACTGGCCATTAATGCCTTGTCTGCCACACGCTGTACTCCCCAATCCGTCAGCTGAGACCGACGGGATTATGGAGTAGGGGGCAACTGATGGTGAAGGTGCCATCTGGAAGGTGTCGTCGCCCTCTACCTGGACGATGGCATGGTAAAGGGCGACGGTCCTTCTCCTTCGTCATCCCAGGCCAACTCCCCAGCACCTCCCAACGGTGTAATCTACACGTACCGACAAGATGAATGGGTGACGGGGCAAAGCTGAAGGGATCAATACATGTCTTGTGATGTACGCTTCCACAAGAGAGAATCTTGTCACGTACGCTACTACTTGGATAGATGCCTTGCGTAGTACGATTGCTCCCAAAGGGATATCTTGCATAACACGCTTGATCGCCCAAGAAGTATCTTGCGCTCCACACTACTCAGGAGCAATTCCGGTAAGGCGATATCTTCCCCAGCACGCCTTAGCCAAGGTCACCTACTGTTATAAATACCTCCGAGTCCTCCAAAATTGAGGTACGCGTAATTCTACCTGGCTCTGGCACTCTAGAATTGCGAGCAATACTAACTTAACCATCGGAGGGTCGTTGGCCGGTACTCCCCCTTTGAGGTTCTTTATACTTGTGCAGGTTTACCCGAACCGTGTGGAGACCTTGCAGCTTACTGAGTTGATTCTTGGCATCATCAGCAGCAACCAAATGATAATTCAGGCAATGACACAACAAATAAACCATACTAGCGATATTATGATTAAAATGGATAGTCATAGTTCTTAAATTGGGTATTTTCAACTCAAGTTAATGGACTATAGATTTGTTCTCTTTTTTATTTTTATTTTTTCCTTCATGATGTATATAAAATTTTTATTTTTTATAATGAGAAGATATTAAAGAACGTAAATGTAAAGATTGATGAAGATCTTATATCTAGAATTAGGTGACGTGGCAAGTAATACCCTTTTAAATAGGTTCTTTTTTTACCATGTAATTAAAACTTCACAAAAAAAAAGGAAGGAATATCACATTTGTCAAGCCCATCAAATAAAATAAAAGGGATTGAGAGTTTGAGATCCTTGAGTAGGATCCATCCTTCACATTCGGGAGAGTCTACCAAGCTAATAATATCTTCAAGAATATTCCGCAAAGCCCAGAAAATTGAGCCATATTTGGACCCGAAGCCTATAAAGGCAAGTATTAAGCAAAGCAGATGTTATGAGCATGGACCCAAACTTGGGAAGTCACTGGCCTATATATATATTTTTGACTGACTGGCCTATATATATATTCCCTACAACTATGGACCTAAAGTCTTATTTGCTTGCCCTATCCGAGGAGTATGGACCATTTTGACTTCATTCTTGATTTAGATTCATACCAATCACAAAACTGAAGGAGAAGTAAAAAAAAAAAAAAAAAAAAAAAAAAAAAAAAAAAAAGCAAATATAACTTCAGTTAGGAAATTTAACCTTTAACTCCCTTTTATTCAAAAGCTTTCAACTTTTTAAGTAATATTTATCTCCCTTGAATTTACCTTTAATGCCTATTTTCGTTGTCTATGTGTGTGTGAAGATAAAATGAGGCAAAACAAATACTACCAAATGATCACATCAAACTCTAAGAACGTTCTAACCAATTATTGCTTTATGCTTTTCCAAAATTAAAATAAATAAATAAATAAATAAATCGGGTTTAAAAAAAATATTAACACATCCTTTTATTTTATCTGGTTTGTATAAATTTTACTAATATGAGTCAAATTCATATTCAATAAGAAAAATGGGGAAGAAAATAAATTATAGGGTAAATTGCAAATTAAACTCTCAATGTTTGAGAATTGAGAGTGTTTGGATTTTACACCCTGAAATTTCAAAATTTAAATTTTATCTCCTGAAGTTTGGGGGGTTGGATTTTACACCCTAACATTTTAGAACTTGGATTTTATCTCATAAAGTTTGGGAGGCGTTTGGCTTTTACACCTTCAAATTCTAAAACTTCAGGGTGTAAAATTTAAACAGCTTCAAACTTTAGAGAATAAAATCCAAACACTACTCTTTAGGGGTTAAAATCAAAATTCTGAAACTTTAGGGTGTAAAATCCAAATACCCCCAAACTTCAGGGGTTAAAATCCAAATTTTGAAACTTCAGTATGTAAAATCCAAATATCTCCAAATTTTAAGGATGTAATTTGCAATTTATCCTAGATTATATATAAAACATAAAAACTCAACCCCATAGGTAAAATATAGTCACACATATCTACATAACATAGTTAGTAATATATATATGGTATGTGTTTAATTCAGTAAATATACATACTGAAATAGTTCAGTATATTTCAAAAAAGTTCGTTTCAAAAGTTCGGCTTAAAAATACGATAATGAAGAAAGAACGTTACATGATTAGTACAGGTACATTACGTCTATATTTTAAAAAATTCGTAACAAAAATAAGGTACATTCGCCATATGTTTTTTTCTCACATAAATATAATAATTTTTGTATCATGAACTTTAACTCCACTCAAGTGTGATTTGGTCCCTGGACTATGTTCAAAACACTTTTTTTAAGTGATATTAGAAGTATTACAAATTTTACTATGGAGAAATGCTAAAGTTACAAATTATATTGCAAACTATTGATATGGTAAGTAATTATTAATAAATAAAAATTGATTTTAGTGGTGGGTTCAGATGAGAACCAATAAGAATTTGCTACATCAATAATTAGTAAAAATGTTGTAAAATAATGTGTGGGTATAGCATTACCCTTTTACTATATAGTTTTTACTATGATGTGTCTCAAATAAGAAAAATTAATTCAAATACTCGTTATTGTCTTTGTTTAAAACTTAAAATGGGACAGATCACTTTGTAAATTTTTTTTTTTTTTGGTTTTAAAAATTATAGTAATATTAGTGCTTGATGGTGCCAAGAATCAACTCAGTAAACTGCAGGGCCTTCACGCACTTCGGACGAACCTGCACAAGTAGAAAGAACCTCAAAGGGAGGTACCAGCGTGGTACCGGCCAACGACCCTCCGATGGTTAAGTTAGTATTGCTCGCAACTCTAGAGTGCTAGAGTCGGGGTAGAATTACGCGTACCTCAATTTTGGAGGGCGTGGAAGTATTTATAGTAGTAGTAGGGGCCCTTGGCCAAGGCGTGCTGGAGAAGATACCACTTTATCGGAATTGCCCCTGAGTAGCGCGGAGTATAAGATACTTCTTGGGCAATCAAGTGTGTTGGGCAAGCCATCCCTTTGGAAGCGATCGTGCTGCGCAAGATACCTATCCAAATAGTAGCGTACGCGACAAGACTCATTTTCTTAGGGAAGCGTACGTGGCAAGATAGGCTTTGGTGCCCCATACCTTCCCCCGTCGACGGTCTCTCCCATCACCCCATTTACGGGTGGTGTCGTCAGGGTCTAGTGTCCGTCATCATACCTCGCACCGTCATCCCGCGCAGGGTGCCGGCGTCTAGTGGGAGTTTTATCCCTATCAGTGCTTTATATGAATTAACAATGATTATTTTGATATATATATATATATATATTTATATATAAACAAAACAATGATTATTTTTAGGAGCTTTTGTTTTTATTACTAAACAATAAACATATTTGATAAGCATACGTTTCTTTTATTCTTTAATACCTTCTCTTTTATATGTGTTTAACGCCAATAGTCAACTGCTTTTCATCAAGTTTTATCTTTCAATAAGCTGTAATTTACAAACCTTTTAACTCTTCTACAATAAATGCATATTTTACTTTTAGTCTAACATAAACACGTATAGTTTAAAACAATTGACAACAATTCAGGAAATGCAAGTTTATTTGAATACCATGGATATACATGAATCATATGCATATGTTACGTTTATTTACCAACTGAGCTACTTAAAAGCTAGCATTAGTTTTTTCACAAGTTATCACCTTGTTTTATAAAACAGTAGTTTTACATAAAATAATTTTATTTTTTATAACTTATCACATCAAATTACCTAAGAGAGACAATATTTTTGTCAATCTACCAACTCAGCTCCTTTCATTTTATAATATCATAAACACATCTTTATATATATATATATATATATATATATATATATATATATTGTGGAGGGACGAACCTCTCCCTTAGAAGGTATTGTCCACTTTGGGAATAGGCCAAGGGTGGCAGGGCCGAGGAGCTCGATACCACCCACATGGATTTGCTCAATCCTACATCGAGGAGGGACGCCTCCCACCTGCAGCTTATAAGCATGAGCTCACAAGTGGGGTGTACCTGATGTGGGATTGAGCAAATCCGTGTGGGTGGCATCGGCCTCCTCGGCTCATTCTCAAAACGGACAATACCTTCTAAGGGAGAGGTTCATCCCTCCACAATATATATATATATATATATTTTTTTTTTTTTTTTGTAACTTCGGAATGAGTTTAAATATGAGATAATTTTTTAAGAGAAAAACGGTTTTCAAAAAAAAAAAAAAAATTATGCAAGGAGATGTCATTTTGAAGTTGCAATAAATATTATGTAATCTAAGCTTTGTTTATTTGAAAATTTTATGCTCTAATAGAGAAGTAAGAGATACTGTCATTTAAGAAAGACAGAGTACTCATTCATACCAAATTTGAAGTATTTCTTATTGGTTACAGTAGTTAGGCTCTAATTTATTATGTGATATATTGGATTTGTAGAAAAATATCCCCATTAAGTTTACTGTAAAGATTGAATAATAATTACCACTTTACACCGTATCTTTTATGATGCACTAAATTTCAAAAATAATTGTTAAATAAGAATGAAAAATACATTTTTAAGAGAAATTTTTTTATTTTTGACTTTGATAATTAAAAAATATTTTATTTATGATTATATCTATTATTTTTTAGGTAGTGTGAAAGTCAAAAATGAGCCTTCATTATTGTTAAATTTTTCCATGCGTAAACATGGCCCGATTATAACCTAGTTTTACATTTCACAGAAGATAAAGATTTTAAAAAACCATAAACATAAACATATGTGTGTGTGTGAAATAAGAGCTACAATTATTTAAGAGGACATAACGTCTATTTATACTTATTTTGAAGTAATTCATTTTGGCTGCAGTGATTAAGTTTTTATTTATTATGTAGAATAACATAATTTGATGAGCAATCATCCTATTAAATACACTAAAAAGATTGAAAAATAATTACCACTTCATACTATATTTTTTATGATGCACTAAATTTTGTAAGTAATTGTTAGTTAAGAATTGGAAAAAAAAAATAGTACTTAAAAGAGAAATTTTGTTATTTTCACTTTGATATTAAAAAATATTTTATTTATGACTATGCTTATTATTATTTGCTTTAGGCAAAAGTCAAAACGGCCCCTTGTCATTACTGTTGAATGTTTTCTATGTGTGAATCATAATCTAGTTTTAGGTAAAATAAAGATGTAGAAAAACATAAACATAAAAATTCAAATAATTTTTACATAACAGCATTTTATTTTTCTACAACTTATTACCTCAAATTAACTAAGACCACAACTTATCACCTCAAATAACCTAAGAGAGACTATATTTTTAGTCAATCTACCACATCTCATTTAACATAAGAGGTAATGTTATGATTATACATTGACAACATTGTTTCATAATATATTTCATAACTTCTGAATGAATATGAGAGAATAGTTTCCTAATGAATTTAGATATGACTCTAAAAATTTAGATATGATAGAATTTGTTTACAACTTACCAACACATTTTACATAATTGAAGCAATGATGAACACAACTTTTTCCAACATTTTTATAGCTTGTTAAAAATAAACTAAGGATCTTCACCTTTATGTTTATTATTAGCATGTGGAAAATTTTATCAGGTGTATTTTATTATTTTATTTTTTCACTTATTGTTTCACCTAAAACTCTTGACACAAGATTTTCATCCATATATACAAAACTCTTAACCACAAGTGGGAGAAATTCAAGGAAAAAAAATCCATCAATTTACTTATTTAGTGGGTTCTGGCTTTATGATATCCTTCACACATTGTTGGACAAATTGCTTTAGTCCCTTCTTTTTGTGGGTTTTCTTCTCATTTTTCTCCTTTATTTTTCTCTCTGCCTCTAATTGCTTCTCCAACTGCAAACACAACTGATACAATACATTGGGCACATCAGATTAACATACACCCTATCCTCCCTATGTCATTAATCAAACGGTTAGAATTGGTTCATGTAATTTTTATATCCTAGATTTTTACCTTTTATACACGTTCTTTTGCATGATCAAGCCTCTCTATGAGTGTTTTTTTCACTTCAGCCTCAATCTTCACATGGTTGATCGGACGGCAGCGCTTCTCTAGGCTCCTTGTGGAAAAATCAGGGGATGACATGTGTCCATCACTTGTGATGGTCCCACTTGACGTTGTGGATGCACAAGAGCTCTTTGGGACTTGTTACACCCTCTAATTTCCTCCAAATGCCTCAACTGATGCCATGTAATTGACAAGTGCTTATCAAAAGTTTTACATAAAATAAACAAATAAATAAACTTTCAATTTTTTTCCTTCAATTAAAAAAATAAAGTCTAATCTAATTTTAACAATGGAATAATTTGGTCCATTCATCTATTTTCAGTTATTTGTTTACATATCTAAAAGGGTAATTTTATTCAAGGCAAAATTGTTTTGTTGCTTTTTTTTTTTTTTTTTTTTAATTTTGTAAAGAAGAAAAGATATTAAACTTTATTAAGACAAAACATCCAAATTAGCCAAAATAACAGATCAAACTTGTGGAGGAACATCCTCCTTTCACACACCACAGTTTGGGTAAGTCTGGGTAATTAACTACTAGTCTAGTCAAACTATGAACTACTTTATTGCCATCTCTTCTTATACAAGAGTATGGTCAATTTTTAGAAAAAATTGTTTTATTGGATTGAAGCTTGAAAATACGTATATTTTTTAGTATTTTATTGATATTTAAGGCATTATGTTGCATAATACAAGTAACATGAACATAAGTACCCTATGTATGATGTAATCAAAATTAGGTAAAATAAAAACTAATTATTAGAGAAATAATAGAGGTGATTACAACTTAATTAATGATGTAATGACCAAATATTTTCTTTATTAGTTGACCCTAATTATTAAGGAACAAGGCGTGGCTTTTGAACCAAGTCAGTAATTATTTTGGACAGTGATTCTCATCATTTATTTATTGAAGCATAATTTTCATATTTTTTGAATAGGAGATAAAAGTGTCTTAGTTTACTTGGACCAAGCTATATAAACCTCGAAGATATTTGGCGCAACATTTGACAAATTTTAAAGCTAATGTCATTCTCACCACCATAGGTACTGCCTAGACTTGATATTGGTTTATCTTTCGGAATAATGTCTTTATCAAGCTTTTCCAAAAGAGAAAATGATTTCCTACGCAATGAATATCAAGTTTTCAGAAAACGTAATGATGATTATGACTCTGACTCTTTGTCAAAAAGAAGAAAACATTTCTAATTAATGAAGCCTATCACCAAGCTTTTCTAAACACAAGCAAAGTATCTCCAATTCCCAAAATCAATAAAGCTTAGTAGATTGATAGAAGTGAATTCAATATATACCTTAAACCAAAAAAAAAAAATTCAATATATACCGCATATACATTCCAAAAGAAAGAGTAGAATCCTCTAAAGATAAAATGCAGAAAAAAAAAAATTTATCAGTTAATCATTTTCAGCGGGTGCGTTTGGTTCAATGTAAAATGTTTTTCAAATGTAAAATATATGCAGGTGAAAATACTTTTCAGAAAAGAAAATATTTTCAAGTGTTTTGGTGGCATTTTAAAAAATACTTTGAAAAATATTTTTTAGTGTTTGGTTGTGTTCTTGAAAATACCATAAAAAACGCATTTTCTACTTGTTGCTCACATTTTCTCAGCTTCCAAACAAATATATATAGTATCATTTCTCAGCAGAGAAACACAAAAGAATCAAAACCCAAAAAAAAATTCATAAAATCCGGTCAAATTGAGAGAAGAAGGAAAAGAGAGAGGCGATTGGGTTCGATCCAGAGACGGAGGTGAAGGCGAGATTGCGCGATGGAGGCGAAGGCCAGATAGCATGGTGAGGGCGAAGGCAAGATCGCGTGGCAGACGCGACTGGGCTCGATCAAGAGGCGAGATCGCGCGGCGGAGGCAAAGGCGAGCACAATCAGACCGGGTTCATCGGAGATGGGTTTGAGCACGATGGAGGAGCTAAGGCGGCGCGATTTGATCGGCGATGGGTTTGAGCAGCGCGATCAGACCGACGGGGCCGTGGGTCTAGGACTGGATCTGGGCTTCACCGGCGATAGCTCTCCGAGTTGGGCTTAGCATGAGTGATGAGAGTGAGTGAGGAGAGAAATTTTCTAAGGAGGTGGAAACGGTTTGAAGGTAGAATAAGAGCGTAAATCATTTTACGGGTGTGGGGTGGGTATTTTACAGTCAACGGAAATGATTTTCCGTTTGATCATATTTTCCATACGTAACCAAACACACAGCAGGACGTAAATTGTTTTCCCGAATCCATTTTCAGCTGAAACAAACGCAGAGTTTTTGTTTTTTTCTTTTTTAATAGTGTATAATGTGCATTAAATGATGTGATATATTGAATATTATATTTGATTTGTAAGATTATATTTCTTTCTATAGCTCTATGACCTAGTGTTTAATTCTTCGTTTCAATTGTAAATACATTAAATAGTGTAATATTCCTTATAATCTCAGCTTACATAACTTGGATCCAGTGTTTATATAGTTAAATTGAACCCAACAAGATAGTGACACGTGTTCACTTTTTATCTCGTAATCATCACGATAGATTTAGTGCATTCAACCAAGCCAAACTCAAAATTGAATCTGAATTTACCTAAAAAAATTGAATCTAATTATGTAGTTGGAGAGACTTACTATGTTATCCAGACAATCAAGCCTAGAAAGAATGGGTTCCTCGACGACAGCCATTAGCAATACCCAATGGAAACAAACTGAATTCCTTTGTTCTTTTGCTTCTCTTTTTTTTTCTCAGATAATTGGTACCAATCTGCTTGGACTAAGAGGTACCTTTAAAAAGGAGGAGATATTAAAAATTACATCTTGCCACGTGTCCATCATTAGAGTAGGTGTCAATGGAAAAAATGACAGGTGGAAGATATATGGGTATGGGGTTTAAAGATGAGGATAATGATGATGCATGATGCACCACACGTAAGCCATGCAATGGATGAGGAATTATATGGGTATGGGGTTTAAAGATGAGGATATATGGGTACGTATTATGGTGTTTTTTTATTACACGGTGGTGTTGTCAGATACAAACTGATACAGCTATATTATATGTTTGAATTTTTGTTGATGAGATAAGAAAGAGATGGGATTATTTTAGTTCTAGATGTGCCTTTTTCTTGAGTCTCAGCCATGGAACTGAAACTCTGGAAGTATGGAACTCATTTCTTCTATTCAAAGTTCCCGGTTCATATCTAGGATGCCCGAACACTTTATTTATGTGCCTTTTTCTTGAGTCTCTGCCATGGAACTGAAACTTTGGAAGTATGGAACTCACTTCTTCTATTCAAAGTTCCCGGTTCATATCTAGAATGCCCGAACACTTTATTTGAGGCGTTGTATTTGTGCTGTATCCATGTCATAATAGTGTCTTATTTGCTATTTTATGTTATAATTTTTCAAAAATTGCTCTTGTTGTTGTATCATACCCGTACCCATGTTCGAGTTCGTGCATGATAGGTTCTTAGTTCATACACCATCTAGATTTTCTAGGGTTAGAATCTAGAGTTTATTATTAGTGAATGAATAAACAAATATTTATTATTACTGCTTTATCATTTAAAGCCAAAATTATAAGTTATACTATTTTTCTTTGATCTATTTTCCATTCAATCGTTGAAGTTTTCACTTTGTTTTTTCATTTCATTACGTTTTAACTTCCATTAGTTTCCAATATAGTTAATTTGTCTAATCAAATATTATTAGCTCCACCACAAAGATATCATTTTAATGTTTTAAAAAGGGAAAAATACTAAAACTATACAGGAGGTGTATCGAAATTATATAAATGGACTAAACTAAAAACATTTTAAGCTAAAAGAACTTAAACAAAAAATAATAATAAAATTCAAAGACTGAATAAAAGCATGTCAAAGCTAATAAATGTTCTAAGAATATTAGTTTAAGAATTTTTTAAAACATTTTATTAAAAAATGATAAAACAATTAATTTTTTTGACAACTTTTTATATTTCTCATAAAAGTGGTGTTAAAACTAATATAGTTTATTAATAATTGGCCTGAACACCTGTTAACATGATCCATCAAATATAAACCTTTTTTTATTAATGCATGCCCAAGATTTTAAGAAACTCTACATTGAAATTACCTAAAAAATATCAATGTGTTCACACCCATTGCACTGACATAAAATGAACAAGTTGTTAGTTTGTTTTTTATATGGTTTTTTTTTCTTTCTTTTTTTGGGTGTGTGGTGGGTACCATATGTGATAGTAAACTATAGGTTTGATGTGTGAGAATGAGTAGCTCCACTATTGGGAAAAAGCTTGTATTTGGGATTACTGAAACTCTTGTAATTCCCAACTTTTGTAGATGAGTCCCAATTTTCTATCCCATTTTTCTTGCTCCACTTTATACTTCATTAATAAAACCTTGCCACGTGTTCACCTAATTAATTAAATACTACAAGTATTAACTTATTAATACTACATTTATTAATTAATAATAGTATTTAATTAATTAACTGAATACGTGACAAATTTTTATTGATGGAATATAAAATAAAGCACGAAAAGTGAAACAGAAAATTTGAACTCTTTGTAAATGATTTGTCTTCTAGTTCTAGAGCACCTTGGTTTTCAATTTTTTTCATTTTTCAATTTTCTTGCTATCTTTGAACAAGACTACAAAGAGTAAGTTTGTATCTTTTTAAAATGGATGCCTCCCAAGTTCCAAAGCTATATAGCTCCTCGTTAGTTGTGATTCTTTAATTCTTTATGAAAAACTTTTATTAACAAACAGTAAAATCCATTTACTCTACTTTGGATTCTGTGAGCTTAAAAAAAATTTCTTTATCATTTTATTCGTGCACTATTATTTAATAACTTATCATCCACAACTCTTAAAAAAAAATAAAAAAAATTCCACTTCTTGATGATGATACCGATATGATTGAATAGGATTATATAAGGATGTTAAGTTCTAAGAATTAGGATCTAATATATTAGAATTTTATTTTGTAATGTTGGCAAATCATGATCAAAACGGTTTTAGTCTTATTTAGACTTACTCAAAGTATGGGGTTTTTATGTAAAGTTAGAATTGAGTTACTGCAGAAGTTACTGTGCATTTCTGCTTGGCTCGATCTATCGAGAATTAGACTTGACCGATCGAAAGTCGTGCAGAATGTTTTTTCTGCAGAATTTCTAACTCAGCCCTAGTCCATTTAATGTGTAGGATTTTATGTTTTGCCCTAAGTATAAAAGGGAAAACCCTAGCCACGTTTTTAGTATTCTGAATATTGTGTTTGTGAATCTTATTTGTGAGATCTAGAGGTGTTTACCTTCACATACACTTAGGGTTTCCAATCTCAAGATTGATGTCAAGAGTTTGGTAATCATCCAGTTGCAAAATCAAGAGCTTCAAGATATACAAGCAGGTGTGCTTGTGCTTTGCTGAGAATTCAAGGAAAGAAGTAGTCCGTGGCCTTGGAGCTGTCACGTGGTCGTGGTAGTAAGTTTCCTACTCGAGGTAGCAATAGGATTTTAGTGGTCTAAGTCGCTATTGTGTAAACTTCAATTCTTTCATAGTGAATTTCTTTTTACCTTGAGGATAGTTAGGTTAAATCCTCCCTAGGTTTTTACCGGTTTGGTTTCCTAGGTCATCATATCGTGTGTTATTTATTTTCCGCACTTTTACATGATATGATTATATTTGTGTTAACCTAGAATTGTTTAATTTACCTAAGTTAATCACTTGGCTAAATATCTAGGTTAATCTGTTTGGGTTTAAGGGGTCTAAATTTCTAACAAGTGGTATCAGAGCAGGTAGCTTTTGTGTTTTAGATTTTTTGATCTTAAAGCTGATCCTTGACCCCTGTTGTTATGGATTTTCTTAAAATCTTCTCTTTAGTTTGCCACATTGCCTACTTGGTGTGCTTGCCTATTGTCATTTTTGTTAAATCTTTTGTTGAGTATCTTGGTATAATTTCTTATGATGAAAATTACTCGTGCTATACTGCTTTAACCGCCTTGAAGGCACGTGATTCTTGTCTTTGGTACTTGGATAGTGGTTGTTCCAAGCACATGACAGGAAATAAAGCTTTGTTCAAGATACTCTTTGAAGGAAAGATTGGGACGGTCACATTTGAAGATGAAGCAAATCTGTGATCAAAGGCATTGGCACTGTAGATATTCCAGGATTACCAGTCTTTGAAGATGTTTGGTATGTGGATGGACTGAAGGCAAACTTACTAAGCATAAGTCAGATTTGTAATAATGGACTGAATTTTCTCTTCACTAAACAAGAATGTGAGATACTTGATGAAGGAGGTGACTGCATGTGTATTGGTGCGAGGACAGCTGACAACTGTTATGGTATCACTCCAAGTATAAGTAACAAATGTTTCAGTCCTAAGATCAATCAAGTTGACTTATGGCATCAAAGGTTAGGACATGCTAGTCTCAAGCAATTAGAGAAGATTTCTAAATGTGATGCAGTTATTGGGTTGCCCCAAGTTTGAGAAGATAGAAAAATGCATCTGTGGACCATGTCAGATGGGTAAACAAGTGAAGTCCAAACATCCATATGTAACTGATGTTCAAACTACAAGACCTCTGGAGTTGCTATACATTGATCTCATGGGTCCTGCCAGAGTTCAGAGTTTAGGTGGAAAGAAGTATATTTTAGTAGTTGTGGATGATTTTACAAGATTCACATAGGTTGTACTTTTGAAAGATAAAGCTGAGGCTCCTGAAAAGATTATTCATTTGTGCAAAAAATTGCAAGTAGAATAAGGAACTGTGATAGTTAGAATTAGAAGTGACCATGGAAGAGAGTTTGAGAACACAAAACTGGCTACATTTTGCAATAATCAGGGCACACATCATGAATTCTCATCACCCAAAACACCATAACAAAATGAAATAGTGGAAAAGAAGAATAGGGTTGTACAAGAAATGGCTCGTGTCATGCTCCATAACAAAAAGATGCCTAAATCCTTCTGGGGAGAAGCGGTTAACACTGCATGTCATACTCTCAATCGGGTATATTTCAGACCTAACTCCATGCAAACTCCGTATGAACTCTGGAGAGGAAAGAAGCCTGTAGTCAAATACTTTAGAATATTTGGTAGTGACTGTTACTTTCTACGTGATAGAAAGAACCTGGAAAAGTTTGATGCTAAAAGTGACAAGGGTTATTTTATGGGATACTCCTCCACCAGTAGGGCATACAGAGTATACAATCTGAGAACTAACATAGTCATGGAGTCTTCTAATGTTGTGATCAATGATGAATTAAATTCAAAAGGTCATTCAAAAAATGCATCTCCAGTTCAAGAACAGATTATGGAAGTTGATAACTCTCTACCTAAAAATTATGTGGGAAAGCATACTGAGGAAGAGTTGATGTTATTGAATGATACAGCTTTTATGCCATCAAGTTCAGAACCATCTACACCAGTTCATGAAGCTCAACAAGAACAGAGAGAGTTTCACAGTTCATCAGAACAGAAAGGTACCTCTACATCATTGGTTAAAGGTCCATCCTCTAGAGTTAAGTTAAATCATCCTGCTACTAATATATTGAGAATTTGAATGATAACATGAGATTGAGATCCAAAGTTTTAAATGTGATTACTCATTCATGCTATTTATCCCAATTTGAACCGAAAAAAGTGGATGAAACTCTACAAGATGCTAATTGGGTTAATTCTATGCATGAAGAACTTTATCAATTTGTTCGGAATGATGTGTGAGAATTGGTTCCTAGACCAAAGGGAGCAATGTTATCGAAACTAAGTGGATATTCAAGAACAAGTCAGATGAACATGGAACTGTTATTAGAAATAAATCAAGACTTGTTGCTTAGGGGTACAAACAAGTGGAAGTGATTGATTTTGATGAGACTTTTGCTCCAGTTGCAAGATTGGAATCCATTAGGATACTTTTGGCCATAGCAAGTCATATGAATTTCAAGCTGTATCAAATGGATGTTAAGAGTGCCTTCTTAAATGGCATGTTGCAAGAAGAGGTGTATGTTGAACAGCCAAAAGGCTTTGTTGATCCTCACAGGCCGAATGATGTTTACAAATTGAAGAGAGCCCTCTATGGTTTGAAACAAGCTCCACGGGCTTGGTAGGATATGTTAACTGCATATCTCACAGATCATGGTTTTAAAAGGGGATTTGCTGACACTACCCTCTTCATACGGAAGGATAAGAATCATTTTTTTGTTGCCCAAATTTATGTTGATGATATTATTTTTGGTGCTACTAATGATTCTCTTGCTCAATCTTTTGCAGATGAAATGAAGGCCATGTTTGAAATGAGTATGGTTGGTGAACTAACTTATTTTTTGGGATTGCAGGTAAAGCAAACAGATTCTGGAATTTACATCAACCAAGCTAAGTATGCTAGAAACTTGGTCAAGAGATTTAGACTTGATAAGGTTGCTCATGCTAGGACACCAATGGCTGCTAATGTAAAACTGACAAATGATCCCTCAAGTGAGTCTGTTGATGTTACATTATACAGAAGCATGATTGGTTGTCTTTTGTATTTAACTGCTAGTCGACCTGATATTGCTTTTAGTATGGGTGTTTGCTCTAGATTTCAATCTAATCCCAAGGTTTTACATTTAAATGCTGTTAAAAGAATTATCAAATATGTTGGTGGCACTTGTGATTATGGGTTGTTCTATAGCAAAGAGTCTAATCTCTCTCTTGCTGGATTTTCTGATTCTGATTGGGCTGGTAATGCTGATGATAGAAAAAGCACCACTGGTGGGTGTTTTTATGTAGGAGCCAATCTTGTTGCCTGGATGAGTAAGAAGCAACACTCAATTTCTTTGTCTACTGCTGAGGTAGAATATATTGCTGTAAGAAGTTGTTGCCCACAGCTTCTTTGGATAAAAAAACTTTTGAGTGATTATGGTATATCACAAGACACCATAGTTGTTTATTATGATAATTCTAGTGTTATTGATATCTCTAAGAATCCTGTTCAACATTCTAAGACTAAGCATATCGAGATTCGATATCATTTCATTAGGGATCTTGTTGAAAGGAAGACTGTTGTTCTTGAGTTTATTCCTACTAAACGTCAGAATGTTGACATTTTCACCAAACCATTTGATAGAAGTAAGTTTGAGACTCTTCGTCAAGTTATTGGTGTGATTCTTTGTCCTTAGTCATTCTTGACTCCATGGTCCTTGTTCTTCATTGATCTATCTCTTGTGACCATTTTTTTTAGGATCTGCATTGCATAATATTCATACATTTCATTTTTTTTTATTAAAAAAAAAAAGAAAAGGAAAGGGGTTTGGCAACATGTGTTTTGCTGTATTTTTCTTGAATTTGAAGACAAGATTGGTCAATCTATTATATTTATGTACCTTGTTTAGTTTGGATGCACTTACTTTTATTGCACTTTTTGGCTAAAGTTTTGTAGTGCATGTTGTGTGGGAAGATGCTTATGGTTTTTAATCACATGATCTTGATCTTGAAGTCATATGTTTTTGATTGTTGGACTTGAACTTAATGAGAAAGGCATAAATAATCATCTCACCACTATTTACTAGCCAATCATGAACACCTTAATACATATCATAAGATTTTATGCTCGAGAAAGTGTAGCACATGCACAAAAAAAATATAAGGTGTAGCCTCGGTTAAAATATTAAAATTGGCGTGTACATTATTGGGCTATAATAATCTCACAATTTATATAAAATTGGTGTGTACATTACCCCGGCTATTTCAATAAGTTTCTGATCAATTAAAATTGGTATATATTATGAGGCAAATCAAGAAACTTACATGATTACATGCTTTTATTCTAGGATATGTGAGAGTTATATGATGTAACTCTTTGAGTGATAGTCTCTTTCAAATTCATGTGATGAATTTTGTAGAAATTGTGATTGACTACTATTTGCATATCACCTCACATATTTCTCAAACTTTTGCTAGTTGCACACACTACACAAGTTATTCTTTGCTAAACTCTGTACATGTTATTGTATGTTTCTTTGGTCTGACCAACCAAATGTGAAAATTTTTTAAAAATTGCTACAAAACATGTTTGCTATTTGAGATTTTGAGGAAAATTATGTGAAAATCTTATCTTTGGATAATTGGGATAAATTCATGTGTTTTTGAAAAACATTTCATCTCATACTCATGCATTTTATTCATAAAATCTAATACTTTGAGAAGTTTCAGCGCTGAAATTGCTTAGTTTTTCAAAAATTTTGTTTTTCCAGAATTTAGATCGATCGAATATGTTTTTCGACCGATCGAAATTGTTCTTAAAATCCCTAGAAACTTTCTGTGTGTTTCGATCGGTATTCGATTGGTACTGGATCAATCGAAGCATTTTCGACCGATCGAATCTAATTTTCGATCAATCGAAAATCGATCTGAAAGTTTTTTAAAAGGATTTTTTTCTTCTCATGTTCATCACGTGTTCAAAACTTTTCAAATCCTTTTTCCTCTCTCACCAACCGGTCAAGCATCCTTTTGCTATTCTTGTCATTTTCCTCCAACCTTTTTGCAAAGAATCTCTCTCCCAAGGCCGGTAAGTCTATTTTACCCTTCTTTTTGTTTTTATTTTCAGTTTTTCATGCATAAAATCATGCATTCATTGGGTATTTTCGAGCTTATTCTTTTTTGAATTTGTTGATGAATTTGGTTATTTTCTTTCAAATAAATCAATGGGTTTTTCTGGGGATACCATATACAAATGATATAAGTGGTTTAATTTGATAAATTTGGTGTTTTATGAGGAATTGAAAATTCTAGGGTTTGCAAAATACCAAATTTGGGGCTTTTGTTCAAATTGATACAATTTGATGAAATTGGCTTGTTAGATTGATTAATTTGATCATTATATTGTGTTTTCTATCTCTTGTGATGATCAATTTCTCAATTTGTTGGGTTTTATGAATTTGGGTTTTTCAAATTTGGGGATTTTTGATATAAAATTCTTGCTCAAGCCAATTTTGTGATATTGAATCATATTTGAACTTGGGTGTCATTGCATTAGATCATGCATCATTTGGTTATTCTACTCATGCATCATATAGAATTGTTATTTCTTTTTTGTGCTAACTTGCAGTCTACCTTTGGTTTATTCTTTTTGTTTGTCTCTTTTCTTTCTGTGACTCTCCATTCTGTCCTTAGTATCATGCCTAGGAAAACCAGAGCACATAGGACTTCTGTCTCTTCACCTTCCTTTGCTAGTGATAGGTTTCTTAGTGAGAAGTATCAGGAGACATACGAGACCCTTAACCTTAGGCGTACCATTTGGGATGAGCGTAGGGTTCTTTTAGATGAGGTTGATGATGAGGTGAGGCGTAATTTTGAGCGTAGGGGCTAGTTACCTTTGTTAGACATAGATCATCCGCCTCCGGCTACCCTGATTAGAGAGTTCTACTCGAACCTCTCTATCCACATCTATGATTCCAACACTCTGGTGAAGAGTTGGATATGAGGTGTAGAGTATCGCATTACCCCTTCGGTAGTGTCTGATGCTCTTGGGGTGCTTGTGGTTGCTCATCATGTCTTTCCTTATGATGAGTCTCCTTCTCTCGATGACGTGATGTCATACATCACTAGGTCTTCTATCCAGTGGGATTCTGATCCTCGGATCACCTCTGCTGAGCTCTCTGAGCTGCATTATCTCTTCTTTAGGATTGCATATCATTCCTTGTGGCCCATTTCTCATCTCCACACTAACCCTCTTGAGCGATATGTGTTTTTGTATGCTTTTGTCACTGATGCTCCTATCAGTTTTCCTTATCTGTTTTTTCGTTCCTTGAACGAAGTGCATTGAAGCAGTTCCACTACTTATGCTTTGTTCTTTCCTGTCTTTATTCATAGGATTCTTCTTCACTTAGGTTTAGGTGATTTCCCTGCTTCTGAGCCTGTGCATATCATTGCTCCTATAGGTGCTACCTTTCTGTGGCAAAGAGCTGCTCAACTTCGAGCTAGCTCTAAGTGTCCTAGGTTAGAGCCTTCTGGTGTCACTCCACCTCCTACTTCCTCTATAAGTGCTCCTTCAGCAGAGACGTCTACTGATCCTGCTACTGCTGCTGATGTTCCTCCACCATCTCCTTCGGATGTTTCTGATATTCATCGGACTTTGGCCACTGTCCTGACTGTTCAGGCGGCTCATGGTCAGCTTTTGATGGATGTGCTTGATGAGCTTCGAGCCTTGAGAGCAGATTTGGCGAGTTTTCGACGTTCTCCTCCGCCACCTCCTTTTGATGATGAGTGAGTGCCCTTTGGCAATTCATCACAAAAAGGGGGAGTACATTCTATTGTGGTGTACATACTTTGTAGGGGAGTTTTTGTCTTAGGGGAAGTTTTTTGTTTCTATCTGTGATACTGTGGAGCTTGTGGAGCTTTTAGATTGTATCTAAGTACTTCATTATGTATTTACATTTTTTGGCTCATGATAGGGGGAGTGAGTTTTTTTTTTTATACATCTTTTGTATATATTTCTTGTTTCACCTTGCTACATTACTTATTGATTTATATTTATGATGTTATTCATGATATATTTCTTTATTTTGTGTTATGTGAAATCAAGAACTTCTTTTCTATATTACTTGTATTTTCCACACATGCGTTTATGTGTTTGTTAAGTGTTATAGGAATATACAAGTTGATTCAGTCGTGCTGCTGTTTACTTTTGCAACTGATAGATAGTAGTTAGGTTGAATTTGTTTAGTGGCTATTGTTTTGTAATAGGCTGTTTTTTTTTTTTTTTTTTGTAAACTTTGAGCTTTGTGTTAAGTTTGTGTTTTGTCACGAGTTGCCAAAGGGGAAGTTTGTTAGGTTCTAAGAATGAGGATCTAATGTATTAGAACTTCATTTTGTAATGTTGGCAAACCATGATCAAAACGGTTTTAGTCTTGTTTAGACTTGCTCCAAGTATGGGGTTTTTATGTAAAGTTGGAATTGAGTTACTGCAAAAGTTACTGTGCATTTCTGCCTGGCTCGATCGATCGAGAATTGACTTGACTGATCGAAAGTCGTGCAGAATGTTTTTTTTGCAGAATTTCTAACTCATCCCTAGTCCATTTAATGTGTAGGGTTTTATGTTTTGCCCTAAGTATAAAAGGAAAAACCCTAGCCACGTTTTTAGTGTTCTGAATATTGTGTTTGTGAATCTTATTTGTGAGATCTAGAGGTGTTTACCTTCACATACACTTAATCTTTCCAATCTCAAGATTGATGTCAAGAACTTGGTAATCATCCAGTTGTAGAATCAAGAGCTTCAAGATATACAAGCAGGTGTGCTTGTGCTTTGCTGAGAATTCAAGGAAAGAAGTAGTCCGTGGACTCGAAGCTGTCATGTGGTCGTAGTAGTAAGTTTCCTACTTGAAGTAGCAATAGGATGTTAGTGGTCTAAGTCGCTATTGTGTAAACTTCAATTCTTTCATAGTGAATTCCTTTTTACCTTGAGGATAGCTAGGTTAAATCCTCCCCAGGTTTTTACCGGTTTGGTTTCCTGGGTCATCATATCGTGTGTTATTTATTTTCCACACTTTTGCATGGTATGATTATATTTGTGTTAACCTAGAGTTGTTTAATTTACCTAAGTTAATCACTTGGTTAAATATCTAGGTTAATCTGTTTGGATTTAAGGGGTCTAAATTTCTAACAAAGGATATGTGGGGTTAAATTGCAAAACTTACCTTTTATGCCTCAGAAAAATTAATTTCAATCTTTTAACTTATTATCAACTTTCAAATTTATTCAATAAAGTCTTTTTCATCAACTTTTGATATATATTGTGGTTAATTTTTTTAATTTTTTTTCAAAATTTTTAAATTAAAAAAATTCAATTAATGATTAAAAAATACTTTTAGATTTTTTTTTTCAAAAAATAACAAAAATTAGCGAAAATATCTTAATTGAATAAATTTAAAACTTAAAAGACTGAAATTAATAAAAACAAAGTTAGAGGACCTAAATGAATTTAAATGTCTGAAAAAACTTAAAGGCCAATTTTGTATCTTAACTTTTTTATTTTTTTTAATGTCCACGAAGCTTTGGTCATTTGAACACCTTTTTAGCTCAAATAAATTTTATTTTTTTATAATAAAAAAATAGTCCCTGGACTTGAAGGCCAAAATGGTTTGTGTGCTTCGAACACCTGGGCTCATAAAATAGAACTAATAAATAATAATTGGACCTTGAAGAAGGAAAGTCATGCATGAATGTGTACAGAATTCCACATCAAGTGTTTATTTGGTAAATCTTAACTAGATGAACAATTATAAAGAGTCCTAATTGTAACTCGCCTAATCCTAATTTGCGTGGAATGACCCAAAGGTGAATGTAGCATGCTACATATATTGCCTCAAACATGTATGTGCCTTCAAGGCCTTGCCTAAATGAACCTGTTGTAGTAGGGGTGGCAATTCGTGTTCATGTGTCGGGTTCGTGTCGTGTCAACTCATACGTATCTGACTATATGGGTCAACACTAACCCGGCCTGTTTATTAAACGGGTCAAGATTCTTCAACCCTAACACGACCCATTTATTAAACGGGTTAATCGTGTCGACCTGTTTATCTAATTTTATCAACAAAAAAAAAAACATTTATGAAAAAACAAACAAATAAATATTTTAAATATAAAATTCAAAATTAATGAGTAACTGCATCACAAATAATCATTCAAAACTAAAGCATATCTCAATATCATAAATAATCAATCACAATATGTCAAAGAAAATAAACTACAACAACTAATAAGTTTATATACCTAGGGTTTGAATGGTATATTGGTAAAATTTTATTTAATTAAACGGGTCAGACGAGTTAAACGGGTTCCATAGGTTGAACCCTAACCCAACCCGTTTATCAAACAGGTCCATCGTGTCAACCCGAATATGACACGAACCCATTAAGCCTCAACCCATAACCTGCTAATTTCGTGTCGTGTCGTGTCGGGTTCGCGGGTCATGTCCAATTTTGCCACCCCTATGTTGTAGAACCTGTGTTTCAAACAAGCAGTCTGGGTACATATTTTATTCAAACTTCTTATGCATTGTTAACTCACTTATTTTAACCATGTACTAATATTATGTTTTACAGAGGCAAGTTGGAACTTGGAAGTTGGAACTTGGAAGTGTTTCAGAAAGGTAGGTTGTGAAAGTCTACCATGCCATGAATTCTTTTCTTGCAAAGTTTTTCAGGAGTTTATGTTAGGGTTAGATTTTTATTTGTATTTCAACAAGCGGTTATGAGTTTAGTGATTTAAGACTACTCTCATGATTCATTTATTTGTTGTAGTTTTGTCACGGATTGCCAAAGGAGGAGATCGTTAGGGACATATTTGATGTAATTGGCAAATCTTTTGATAAAACGCACTTTACTTGTAATTGGGTAGATCTATGATGTGTTTAGTACTTCAAGAAACAAGTGCTCAAGTTAAGTATTGAAACCATGCAAGTCTGACCAAGAAACAAGTGAAGAGAGTGTTGTTCATTAAAGCTTGACAGAATCCTTTCTATCGAGATTTAATGATGAAGCTCGACAGAAGCTCGACAGAAGCTGTGTCTATCGAGAATTATTAAATCAGAAATTTTAGATCTGATTACATGCATATTCCTATGTATTTGTGTAAGGTTTCTTTTCTCACTACCTTAGACATATATAAGAATTATTTTTAGGGCCGCCACAAGTGATGCGCAAGAATAATTCATGCATTGTGTGACTGGAGGCAGAAATTGCTCTAGTATATCATTCTCTTTGTAAAAACTACTGTGTCTTTACGCCAAGGTAAGGGTGTGCAAAAAACTGATAAACCGAAAAAACCGGTTGAAATCGATCGAACTGAGTCCAATTTTTTGGTTCAGTTTTGGTATGGTCCGGTTTCAGTTTGAATTTCTTGAAACTGAAATATTTCAGTTTCGGTTTCGGTGTTGGATTTTTTCACCCCAAAACCGACTGAACCGACCAATATATATATATATATATATATTTTTTTTTTTTATGTAATTTAAAACATAATAGAGTAAGTATCTTAGTGGAATGACACATGTGTTTCGGCCTCTTAATTACAAGTTCGAACCTTTGCGCTACCCCTTTTTGGAGTTTAAAAAAAAAAAATTTAAACCCTAGCATCTTATAAGTTATAAACTTGTAATCCTAATAGTAAAAAGCCTACATTCTAGCCGCCCTCCAATTTTCTCTCCCTCTCACAAACGCATCAGGTACCTTGCATCTTTTTCTTTTTTTGATATCCACATGCCCTAATCTTATTTTTCTCATTTCTTCCAGCACCGATTCTCTCTCTTGGTTGCTTGGTAGGGGTATGTCTTCTTGATTTTGTTTTAACGAAACTCCGTAGCTGCTACCTTTTGTTGTAGATAGTGGCTTAATCTTAGTTTGAGTTTTATGTTTTTGGTTGTGTTATTACTCTGTATTTTGTGTTAAAAACAGGGTCTTTGTTGGTTTTTGCTTTTCTTGTTAGTTGTTGTACTACAATTGTGTTTTTGTTTGATGAAAAAAAAAATTCTTCTTTTTTTTTTTTAATTGCTTTTGTTTCTCACATCCCAAACACAGAAACCCAACCGAACGAAACCGAAACCGAATGCAATCAGTCAATTCAGCGTCCCTTCCTTACAAATCGATTTCAATGCTCAAATATTAAAACCAAAATTTTCGGTTCGATGCAAAAATTGCATTCAACATCCACCAAACCAAACCGATTACACCCCTAGATAAGGGTTTTGTGACCAAGGAGCTTCTTGATCTTCATTATTGATGAACCGAAGAACTTTGCAGCCAACAATCTTTCTTAAGTTGGTGTATAGTCACGTATTAGGATACTAGTATTGAACGGAGAGATTGTTGCTACAATACAAGTCCAATTAGATATTAGGGTAAGGGTTCAACTATAGGTTGGTATTTTAGGACAGACCAAAAAGTTTGGTAAGAGTCCTTATGTAATACCCCAATTTTTTTTTTTTATGATTATCATCTTACCTTGTCATTTTAATATATAGTTGATGTACTATATGTGTGTGCACAGTAAGATGGGAGTAGACAATTTTGTAGTGCTACAAATAGGTGAGAAAATTAAAATTTTAGTGCATACAATATAGTGCGGCAATTAAAATAATAAATAAATATATAAATAAAAGATGAAGACTTTTAAAGGCTTCTGGGAGACTAAAGAGATAAGCTCAAGTGGATTTTAAATTCCAGTCTACTACCCCACCAAGCTCACATCTCTGATGTGTTAAAACATAAGGTGAAGGAAAGATAAATTAGGGTTTTCATAAGAAGGGTTTCATCACTAAGGAGGCTAGGAGGTATATTTTTCCTTGGAGTTAATTGAAGAGGCAACCAATTGTTCTAGCTATGATTTTTCATTTGTTAGAATCAAAGAATTAAAAGAGTTAGTGATGTGTAGATTGTTAAAAAAGGGCATTTTCCTAGAATTTTTATTTACACTATTAAATCTTAGATTGCCCATTGCCCATGATGCAGGTTCTTGAAAGATTCATGGAATTTCAATTCCTAATTCAAGAACACGGCTGTAAAATTTCAATTGTGGTTAATATATATATATATATATATATATATATATATATATTAAATCCGTACTTCCTTTTCATTAAGTGCTTTCCCAATCTTTTTCCCCAATTTATTTGGAGAACCATACACTCCAAGTAACTAAGGACATAAGTAGCATACCATCTTAGTCCATGAGAAGATGTGTGAATGCGGATCCCCTGGAGTTTGCTCACATTTTGTCAATGTCCAATTTCCCTGATTGATGGATTGATGGCCTTGGTAGTCTTTGCCTAGACTTTGACTAATCCAAACACAATGAACCATTCAGGTTCAACACTTCTACAATTGTTTTAAAGGATAATGACAGATTTGAGATTTCATACCAAAATTCTTATATTAAATCCGTAGGGTCAATGGATGTTAAATTTATGAGTAGAGTCATATTGGTTTTGGCCCACCATTTGCATTGGGGATTATATATTAAATCCTAAAGTGTGGGCTACTGCATTCCTCATGGTAAAATGAGTTTTGGTTAATGCAAGGAATGTATCATTGATTAGAATACCATCGGTTAGAAAAACGTTAATTTAGTGCTGAAAGTGTTATTAGTTCAGCAAAGTATAATCCTAGTGAGCCCATTTGTATAGTTCTATAAGCTTTATATTTTGAAGAGGATATTAAGTATATTTTATGATTGATGATAGGTCCTATTTAAGAGTGTTTTGAGGCTTTTTGGAGGTTGTTTCAGCTAGACTATCAGAGTGATTCAAGTGCTGTAAGTAATTATGCATAATATGCACAAGTTTTATTCTTTAGGTTCTTAGAAGTTAAAGGTTTTCAAAAGTTATGTTTTGAAAGCTTACGTTTTTTAAAGTTTATCGAAAGCATTATTTTTACATCATTAAAAGAGAAACTTCGACTTTTAGACAATGTTTTAAAGAGAAACTTCAAATTTTAAATAACGTTTTGAATGTCCTAATCTCATTTAAAAGATGATTTCTAAACTAAATAAACTAAACTATTTTCCGAAAATAATTGAGTTTCAAAGTAAGTTTTCTAAAAAGGTTTTTGTTCTTTAAGTTTGTTTAAAACCAAGTGATTTCAAAGTCATATTCTTATTTTTCAAATGGTATTTAAGACGTTTCTTTTAGCAAATTGGGTTTTCAAACTTACTCAAGAATTGTAAAAATATTTATATAAACTCTTCAGTTCTTATTCATTCCCTAAGAGAGTCAAGCATCATTTGATTTATGTTCAATTTGATATTGTGATATTTGCTATGCCTTTATATTTGGAATAATTGTTAATATTAAGAAAATTATTTTATTTTGTATATATTTTGTTTTATGATATGTGACTCAAAATGAATATTTTTAGAATTGATTAGATAAATGTGTAAATCCGCTTACAGGATTGCATGTGAGAATATGTGTTGATCCCTCACCAGCAAGGGTTAGATGTTAGTATCCGTTCACAGGATTGTATGTGAGATATGTGATGTGTATATGTGACACTGTGCTCTGATCAATTATATGTATGTGTTTTCTAATGATTTTAAGATGTGATTACATATGTAATAAGTGATTCATTATATGTTTTGGAATAATTATTTTTTGATATCATTGAATGAGCTTATGAAAAATCAAAATACTCGTGCTTTGCTTGACCCTATTCCGTTGTATATTCTATATAATTACTTACTAGATGTGTGTCTCACCCCATCAATTACTGTTTTCAGATTAAAGTGTAGTTGAGAATATAGAACCGTTGGATTGCTTTGTAAGGTGCAAGGTAGGGCGTGGAAGTTGTAGGCGACTTTAGTATTACTTAAAGACTTATAGAATTTTAGTTACTTTTATTTTGTAATTCATGTTTTATATAGTGGAGATTATTTCCAATTTGTGGAGTTTATATTTTTGTAAGAGGATTTTTTAAGAGTACTGTTCCTTTAGAGTTTTAATTTATTTTGGATTAGTTATGTGTATTGAGTTATATGAGTTTAGCAAGATAGTCATGCATCTAAATTCATGTTCCATGGATTTGGGTCATGCCACCTTATACTTTTAACCACTTGTGATTGATAATAATAGATTATTGGGAGAAGTGACCTTAAAATCACTCAGTAAGGTTTTGTCTCGGAGGTTTTCCCCATTCGTAAACAAATCACTTATGTCAAATTTATTTTCCGCTGCATTTAGTTATTTGGTGATTTGTTTGTGCCACCACGCTTTGAATGTTAAATTGACTTAATTATTAACTTGGATAATTAATTAATTAGTTTACAAAGGGGTCAATAGTCAATACATTTTTGCCCTATCAAGTAACTCTCTCTCTTTTTCATCTCAGGAATAGGGTGTGAAAACGTAGGTTTTATAACTACAAAAAGGGTAATTGTACAAGAACATAAGAGAAATAAAACCAACCAATTTTTCTAAAGTGGAAAATTCACTCAACCTAATTTCAAATGAAACTCTCTATTTGAATATTTTTCACTTTGTTCGCAATCCACCTGACACCATAATTTGGCTTGAGTGAAATTCCAAAACATGTATACCAATATTAGCTCTTGAACCCCTTGTCTCCAATGTAAATACAACCCAAAATGGATAGAATACATGGAAATATGCTAATACAATTAAAATCATCTGGCACTCTCTTCTCTTACTCTCTTCAGTCTCTTGTTTACTTAATCTCTTAAGCCAAATCTAGACAAATTGGCTTGGAAAACCTCTATATGTGAATGTAGGGGTGGGCCAAAATGTTGAAAAAAAAAAAACTATCAATCTATTACACACAAATAATTAGGATAAATTATACTAACCTTTCTTGAGATTTCACAAAATAACACTTTGATCCAAATGTTTTAAGAAATGACACTCTCATCCTTCAGGTTTCTATGAATGCAAGGATAAATTCATACTCTCTAGCATCATTACTTCTCTAAAAAAATATTCTAGTTTTTAAAGTAATACTTTGAGAGGTTATGGACTTATTTGTTACATTTATACAAACCTCTTCTAAAATTTTTTTTTATACAAACCTTAAGGGATTGAGTGTCATTTTCTCGTTTGGAAGAAGTGTCATTTTGTGGATTAAGATGAAACTAGGTAGAATGATCAGAAGCCCAAATAATTAATTAAAAAGAAACTATCTCCTCTTAGGAAAAAGAAAATTTAGATGCCTTAAATTACAATATTCCAGAAGTTAAGAGCATTCAAAGAAGAAAAAGTCGTTTTAGTAAAGTGAGAATAAAGCTACAAATACATTATAAAGATGGTATAAATAGCTCATTTACATAATTATCTTGTTCTTTTTTTAATAATTCACAATATTTTACACTTTTACATAAAATGGTGATTCCTATTTAAAAGGCATTATGTTGAAAAGTCCCGAAGAAAAATTAAAGAAAATTCCTTCTTATTGGTTAGTTTATTTCTTTTATACAGAACTCACGTACTTTTTCTACGCAAACAGGAACGTATTGTCACATAGCTGTGTCAATAGTCTTATAATTTAGTAATATTATTAGATTTTGCAATATGGAGAACTTTGGGTTCAAATCTTCGCCTCCACTTGTGTGTGTATGTGTGCATACGTGCTTAGTCTTACTTACACTACTTTTTATCATTTTTCAAAAAAAAAAAAAAAAAAAGAATCATAGATTCATAATCAAGTTACACTTGTTAAAACTAGTTCATAAAATTTTATTGACTTGTATTTTAAAATTTTCATCATTTGATTACATGTTATCTTTGTTTTTAACAAGTATATCAAATTTTATGTGAATTTTATTTACTATCCAATTTATAAACTTTTTTTTTGTTTAATTTTAAAGTTCAAGAAACTTGAAATTTTAATAAGAAACTTGACATTTAAATATTATATAGATGAGATAGTTATTAATTTCTTATCATTTTAATATTTTGTTAGCATGGTTAGTATTATAAAACAATATAATCCAATAGTGATTTGTTTAAAAAAACATAATTGTAAGGGACATATTTTATGTAATTGGCATATCTTTTGATAAAATTCACTTTACTTGTATTTGGGTAAATCTAAGTAGGTTCAAGATTATCATTACAAGTAGTTACATTGAAAACACGAAAATTACTCAAGAACTGCTCAAGAAAAGTGAAATCTGCAGGTCTCGATACCTCCTCAACAGAAACTCGATCTATCAAGATTCATTAAAGCTTGACACATGTCTCGATCTATCAAACTTAAGGGATTCAGATTATATCCAGCAATGTTTTTATTCTAAAAGGCTATTTGTTTAGGGGTTTGTATAATCCTTATTAAATTAGGAAAGCCTAAGGTTTGTGCATACCTATTTGGAATAGGAGAGCCCATTGAACTCCTATTTAAACAAGGAGGTGGAAAAAGAAAAGCTTAACCCTAGAAAGCTTCATAAGATTTTCTTTTTGAACCATAGCCTCCTCCTACAGAAGAAAGAGTTATTGCTGCATTTCTTGTATGCCTTTGGATTCTGTAACCAAGCAAAATTTCTCACACTATCATTGAAGATCTTATTGGTGTTTCTATGTGAAGCTATTGCAAATCAATTACATCAATCAAATTATTGCTATGGAGTTAGTCACGTACTGGGATCCGTGTATCATTGGTTAGTCACGTGTTGGGATTCGTGCATTAAACGGAAAGATTGCCGCTACAATACAAGTCCAATTGGGTATTAGGGTAAGGGTTCAATTGTAGGTTGGTATTTTGGGATAGGCCAAAGGGTTTAGTAAGATTTCTTATACTTGTAACCACTTGTGATTGATAATAATGGATTCTTAGGAGTGGTGACCTTAAAATCACCTAGTTGGGTTTTGCCTTGGTGGTTTTCCTTATTCGTAAATAAATCACCCGTATCAAATTTATTTTTCACTGTATTTAGTTTAGTTGGTAATTTTTTTTGTGTTATTATGCCATTACATGTAATTGAACCTAATTAATTAACTTGGGTAATTAATTAATTTGCAAGGGTCAATTCATTTTCAACCCAACAATAATAAAGAATTATCAAATAATATAGCATTGATAAAAATTGCATAATATGGGACATGAAGATAACTTAAACATATAAAAAATTTATTCTTTTTTTTTTCCTTTCTTTCTTAAAAAAAAAAAAGGTTCTGATTTGGTCCATTAAAATTGGAAGGAAAGAATCCAAGGTGGACATGCCCAACCCACTTTCGTAATGGGTTTTTTCCAGCATTAAAAAGCCAGCTTCCAGCCCAGAGGTCCAATGAATTTGACAGAAGTCCCAAAACGCACTCACAGACGCCACACACTCTCCCGCATAGGAATGGCAACGGATCGGGTTTGGGTCGGGTTTTTTTATACTCGGACCCGACCCGCGGGTCAAGACCCGCGACCCAGACCCGGCCCGTTTATTAACCGGGTTTTTTTCTCGGGCCCCAGACCTGCCCCGTCAGGCTCCACGGGCCCCGCGGGCCCCGTTAAGCCCTGCCAAGTTTGGGCTTAATCTGCGGCCCAAACATGGCCCAACGAAAAAAAAAAATTTGTACTTAAGCCCAAATTTTTTTTATGAGAATTGAAGCCCAAATCTGCCGCCCAAACATGGCCCAACCAAAAAAAAAAAAATTTTGTATTGAAGCCCAAATTTTTTTTTATGAGAATTGAAGCCCAAATTTATTTTATTTTTGCCTAAATTCAAGCATGCATATTCAAGCCTAGATAGCGTGGCCCAAATGCTAAATTAATCCAAATCATAACCAAATCATAAGCTACTAATCATAAATAAATAAATAAATCACTGTTAATTATAAATTTATAAATCAATAAACCATAACTAATATCATAAATTAATATATCATACATAGCTAAGATTATAAATCAATAAATCACCTAGTTAAGATAACCATTTTATCATAAATCAATAAATCATAGCTAAAATCACCTACTAAACATAAAAATAAAATAAATTTAACAAGTCCAAGAAATAAGTATTACAAGTCCAACAAGTCTAAGAAATTAAAAAACTACAAAATAAATCCCACAAGTGACAAGTATAGAATAATTACAAACCAACAAATTAATTCAAGAAGTCTAAGAAATTAAAAAGGCTACTAAATTAATATAAAAAGTCTAATCATCTACAGCGGTGACACAACTCCCATCCTCTTCATTGGGCTCTCCATCATCAAGAATTGATTGAATTATACAATCTTCAGATATAGTTGAAGAACCTACAACAACAATAAATTAAAAAATGGAATAAACTTCATCAAATTATAACTAGAAAATATATAATAATAAAAAAGATTTTATAAATACAAATTAGTCAATTACTAAGCGTTGATTTCACTCCATAACCAATTCTGAGCACACAACATTGCCTCTATAGTCTTAGGATGAAGCCTACTACGATGTGGACTTAACAGTCTCCCACTAGTGCTAAAAGCAGATTCAGAAGCAACAGTTGTGACAGGAATGGCTAAAATCTCTTGCAATCCTTTGTAAAGTAGGATACTTGAGACCATTACTTTTCCACCATGCCAAAATATCAAAGTCTTCACTCTTCTTCAACACTCCCTCATCAATGAAATGATCAAATTCCATTCTAGCACTCCCATTTTTCTTTGAATTATTGTTCACAAACAAATCAAAAGATGACATTGACCCACTCAATCTAAATTTCATTTGTGCCACTTGATTTGAAGTACTTGCAGGCATATGAGAACTTCCTTCATTATCTATAGGGGACTCATCAATATCTCCATACTCATCAAGCAAATCATAACAAAGATTCTTAATTTTTTCAATCTCCAAATCAGAATTATCACCATAAATGTTAGGATAATAAAACTCCAATAACTTCATTTTATATCTTGGATCCAAGATAGCAGCAACAGCCATAACAATATTAACATTAGCCCAATAAGAATTAAATTTAGCAAGCATGCTTTCTGCCATCGTACTTATCATCTCATTTGAAGACGAACTCCATTCATTTAATGTAATTTTCAACTCACACACCAAAGTAAATACATATTAGTTGTGGGATACTTACGACCAGAGAAAAACTCAGCCACACTATGAAACAACTCCAACCTCCCACAAATATCTTTGGCTACCTCCCAATCATGGTCATATGGCAAACAAGTATAAGATGTTTCACGTTTAGCTAAACGAGAGAAAACATCTTTATAAACCAATGCAGTAAAAAGCATTAAGTAAGTTAAATTCCAACGTGTCTTACAATCTAAAACCAACTCTTTAGTGCATTGAACACGCAATTGGCGTACATTTGCATCAAATTTTTGCCTCCTTTTTGGTGATCCAGTCCAATAAATCACACTATCACGAATCCTTTCAATACCATCACCAATAAGAGACAAACCATCTTGAACAATCAAATTCAAAATATGTGCAGCACACCTCATATGCAACATAGAGCCACCCAACATAAGAGAACTAGTATCAAGCTTATTCAAAAGAAGTCTTATCATGGCATCATTAGTACTACAATTATCAACAGTTATTGTAGACAACTTCCTATCAATGTTCCACTCTAAAAAACAATCAACAAGAACTTCAGCAAGGACATCTTTCGTGTGTGGAGAAGGAACATAAACAAACCTAGAAAAATAATAGGAATAATTATAACATAACTTAATAAACATTCTATTTAACATAAAGTCTAAGTTTGATCAATAAACTCAATTCATAAATAAATAATAGATTTAACATATATAGATTAAAAAATTACCTTAAAACCCGGCTTTGTAATGTCCAAGTTTGATCAATAAAGTGAGCGGTAATGACCATGAACCCTCTCTTTTTGTTGGTCGAAGTCCACATATCAGTTGTAATTGCCATCCTACTTCCATTCTTGTCTGTCATTTTCAAAGCTTTCTCCCTCTCATTATCATAAATTTTAATAATGTCACTCTTCAAAGTGTTTCTTGAGACAAGCTTAAACAAAGGTTGAAGAGACTTCACAAATTCTCTAAACCCAATGTGGTCAACTATTGAAAGTGGGTATTCATGTAGGATGACCATACGGGCAAGTTTATTCCTCACTATGTTTTGATCAAATTGGTAAGCATTTAAACCCATCGTTCCATCCACCTTATTTTGTTGTCTAATTAACACTTGTTGTCGCATATCTCTTATGTCTTTAAAATTTAAGCGTGGACATCTTGCTAAATGATTACGCAAATGGGTTGTACCTTGGCTAGAGTCTCCCAAGTAAAGCTTGCTACAATGATGGCATTGGGCTTTAACTTTTCCATCAACTTTCTTCCTTGTAAAATGCTCCCAAACATCTGAGGTAGTCTTTCTTTTTCTACTTGTATCCTCATTCTCATCCTCATTGATACCCTCTTCCCTTATCTCTTGACTCCTTTCTCGTTCCTCTACTTCTATGTCCTCTCCAACTAAGTCCACCACTGGAGATTTCGGACTCCTAATTAGTTCAAAAGTTTGGGAGTTAGAAATTCTATCAATCAAAAAAAATATTCACAAATTCATTGTTACACATTCTCATTGATTAATGGGCACAAATTCATAATTACACAAATTCACAAATTCTATCGACCCAATGATAATTAAACATGATTAACTACAAATTTAAGCACTCACTCGTTGTTGAATGGGCATAAAGGTGATGGTGATGGTGATCCTGAGGGTGAGCTGCCAGATGGCGACAATGGCGAGGGTGATCGTGAAAATGGCAAAGGAGACCGCAGAGCCGGCAAGGGACAACGTCCAGTTCTTGAGGGAGAATCGCTTGGTGAGGAAGAACCAGATTTGTTTGTGTCTCCCATCTCCATTTTAGGCACTGCATTCACAACAAACACAAAAAACAATATAAGTGAAAGAAGACCCGTCAAACATGCAAGTGATTCATTATGCAAGGAAATATAAGGAATTATTTTAAAGTCCGTATAGTAGAAAGTTAATGTATGACTATTGATCAATTCAAGAATGGGCTAAGATATGAAATTAATAAAGATATTTTCATGTATATTAAGATCTAAACCATGTTATAGAAGTGGCTATTCAAAGTGAAAAAGTAAAAAAAAAAAGAACTATGCCAAACACACACTAAAACACTTGCATTAATGCTTGTATAATAGAAAAAGTACACCGTATTATTGTGCGAAAAAGAGATCTAAACCATGTTATAATTTAGAACCTACAAGAGTATCTTAGTTTTATTATTTGCCAATTTGCTACCCTGTTCAGCTCAGGTGGGTGGGGCAGCCCTTTTCACAAATTTTTATTTTTTATTTCGGACTGTAAACCATATAGACAACTATGTAGTAGCTTCTCAAAATTTGGCCCAGTGGGCTTTTTTTTTTGCCTAGCCATCTCAGTTCTTCCACTGGTCAAGGTACATTACTGGCTCCGAGTGATATAAACATCACAGATGTGTAAGGTTTTGCAAGGTTTTATTTGGACTTTTGGAAGGGATCCTAACTTGACCAATTTATTGACCAAGGTTTTATATTGCGTTCGTCTTGCTGTTCTTTTAATACAACTCATAAACCACTCCTAATAAATAGATAAAAATTAACTCATAAACTACAACCGAATTAAACTCATAAACTCATCTCAGCCATATTATTCTTCAAAAATCCAAGATTAGAACAAAAGAAGATAGTATGATGCAAGAAGAAACATAAGAGATGAAGAATCAAGTCCCAATACTTACATATGTGCATCAAAAAAGCTGAGCATAAAGAAAAAGAAAATGAAAACAGAGCTGAGCATAAAAAACCCACTTGCCGGATCGGTGAGAGTGAGCATAAAAATAAAGCTAAGCATAAAAAAAAAAAAAAAATTATATACCTGCCGGATCGGTGAGAGTGAGGCACTGTCAACTGCGCTGTGAGGTTAAGGGACTGAGCTTGAGGTGCGTGAGGGTGAGGGCGCTGCTGGGACTGCGTGAGGATGAGGGCGCTGCGTGAGGGTGAGGGCGCTGCTGGGACTGCGTGAGGATGAGGGCGCTGTGTGAGGGTGAGGGCGCTGCGTGAGGGTGAGGGCGCTGCTTGTGTGATGCGCTGCTGATGCGTGCTTGTGGGCGTGGCTGCTGCTGAATGTCTGCTTCAGTTCAGTGCTTGGGAGGGAGATGAGTGAGCTCAGAGGCAGAGCTGAAATGCCTGAGCTGTGGCTGCTGAATGTGTGTTTTAGTGTTAGGGTTAATTTTTAGGTCTTTATATATATAGGGGGGGTTTTTGGTAATTTAAAATAACCGGGCCGGGTCCGGGTCTGGGTTGGGTCCGGGTTTCGGGCCGGGTTTTTTAAAAAACCCGGACCCGCTTCGGGTTTTTTTTTTTTTTTTTTAATCCCATACCCGACCCTATTTCTTATCGGACTAGGTAAAACCCGACCCATTATGGTCGGACCGGACCGGGTACCCGCGGGTTGGGCAAAAATTGCCATCCCTACTCCCGCATGCCAGTCCGAGCTCCACCCACAGTCCGACGAGCGCCGCCGATCCACACACCTCTGCGCCGGTGAGTTTTCTCCACTGTTTGAGTTCTATCTGATCTTGAATTGGGCTTATTATAATATTTATGTGAATTTGGATGGTTTAACAAACTTTGAGCGTGGTTGTATATACTGATTGTGTTAGAGATCACGGGTGTTGTGTTGGTTGACAGGGTGTGCTCTGCTGTTTTCTGTTTGTGCTGTTTTTATATACTGTGTAATGAATAGCATGCTTGTTAACGTATCTCTTAGACCGCAGTGTTTGTGATTTTTAGATGAAGAAAAAAAAAACCAAAGCAGCAATTCTTGCCTCAGTTGCATCTGTCCTCCTTGTGGGGGTTGCATTGGTAAGGAAATTGCCTCACAAGAACACCCTTTTCTTTTTTCATCCACTACAGCCAGAGTTGTCCACACAAATAAAAATCAGACTCAAAAACATGCTCTGTTAAGCTCGCTTCTAAAACTAGCCAAAAGGTGCCCTCCTTTTTTCTTTTTCTTTTTTTTTTTTTTTGATCTTTTAATATTTCTTTCTTTCTTTTTCATTTCGGTTTATCCCCCCAAAAAAAAAAACAAAAAAAAAAAAATCGTTGCATTTTGTTTTGTTTTGTGATATGATGAATTTTTGTGCATTTTGATAATGCGTATGAATGTATGATACTATGATGTCCTGTTGAGTGTGTGTTGGTGGTGGGTTTGTTGTGTTGGTGTGTTTTTATCTAAAGTTTGTTGATTTTGCACATACCCATTTGACATTAGCTGATTTTAGTTCATATTAATGGTGTCTTGGTTTAGTTGGTGTATGGTTTTAGCCTTTTAGGAATTGGGGTTGTGGGTTTTGATCATAAGCAGAAACTGGAGCTGAACTTGGTTGTGCAACATATGTGTCTGTGAAAGTAACTTCAAGAACCAATTTTTGTCTCCTCTTGCAAAGAGATTTTAGAATCAACTTGGTTCTCATTGTAAATGAACCTCCTTTTTGGCTTGCTGTCAATGCCAGTAGTTTAAAAAGTCCAGAATGGTCTCTCCAAAGGATGAAATGTCCATGTATAGCTCCTTTTGTAGCATTGTTTTGAATTCACCTGTGTAAAATTCAGTGGCAAAGCCTAAGGACTGCGTCTAGTTCCTGAATAGAGACTGAGAGTAAGTAATCAATAGTGACTGAGATACAAAAAAATATTTAACCATCTGAATAATTGTCTTTTCCAAATGTCTTTCATTGTCCTTGTAGGCAAAATAGACTGGTTTTGATCCTCTATTTCAAAATAGTAGGGCTAACATTCTATTCATGATTGTATGCTGTGGTTGCAATGTAATGACATATTTTGATACTCTAACTTAACAAACAACAACTTTCTTGATTGGACTTTATGATTCTTTTAAAAGTTTCCATGTACCTTTTGTGATTTTCAAAATATTATTAAGTATATGCACAGGTTCCTCAATTCTTTCTTTGTAATCTTTTTTGAGGTTCAATTATGAAACTTAGGAGTTAAAACTTTGAAAAGTGAAACAATGGTGTGTGTATAAAACTTGCTAGTTAATAAAATATTAGAGAAAATATATAACCAATGAAGAAAATATGACCATTTGAAATATGACAGTTGGAAAAATAATAAAGAAAGAGTGAAGAAAGACTATTTAAATGGAATTGAGTAAAAATAGAGAATTTGATGCAGGTGTATGTGAAATGTGGGTTAGCTAAAATAGATTTTTTTTTTGGCAAGAATATAGCTAAAGATATATTGAGATTGATGTGAATTCTCAAGCTGTACTCTTTCAAAGCTTGTTTTAGAGAGTTTCTGAGCAGACATCTTATCTTGGTCTTAAGGATGGATTGTAGTTCTCTAAACTTTACACTTAGCGCAATGGTCTTGTTGTGTGGTAAAGGAAAGTTTTTAACACCCAAAGTGGGGCCATTAAATGCTTCCTTCCAGAAGAATGCAGAACACCTGGAGCTTAGCCAATATCTGGGTCTTGGTTCACTTGATTCTTTCCAGGTATGCCTTGTTGAGAATTCACAACTCAGTTTGTTGGTTGTGTAATGCACTTGATTGGAAAACATTGATGAAAGCTCTTGATATTTTATTTGGGAAAATTATGGAGTACTAGCCATCTAGCTTTAAGCCAATGTCATCGTATGCAAGGTTCTAGGGACCCTCTATTTTTACAGCTGTATTTCCGTACTTGTACACTCAGGTATTGCTTATTAGTCAGTTATTGCTGTTTTTTGTTCTTGTAAGTGTACATATGTCAAACTTCCAATTATAAAATTTAGGGTGTTTGGCAAACACACAAGACCAATTCAGTCTGGTTTTGAACCAATAAAAAAAATTAGTTCGAGTTCAAGTCAATGAGTTCCGGGAATCAGCCTCTGCAAAAAAAAAAAGGGGTGGGTGGGAAGGCAAGGGTGCCTACCAATCACCTCTCCAAGACCCACAAAAGTGGAAGCTTTGTGCACTAGATGAAACATTTTTTTTTTCTTTTTTCTTTTTAAGTCAATGAGTTCTAGTGCAAACAACACCTTCGAACTCACCTATAAAAGAAAATTAATTTAATCTTGAACTAGTTTCGGTTTATATGTAGTTTTTATAAACCATGTGATTACTGTGTTTTATTCTTTTTATATAAACATGTAAGCACCAAGATTGAATGCAAACATGAAAAATTATTAACCAGTTTCATATTTTATAAGATTTGTCACACACACACACACACACAAAAACTAAAAACCAATTAAAATATTCTTGGCTAGCCAAGTTGATGGTCTTCCAAACCCCCAAATAAGAAGTTGCCCATAACAAATACTAGCAAATGATCACTTCAAACTCTAAGAACGTTCTAATAACCAATTATTGCTTTATGCTTTTCCAAAATTAAAATAAATAAATTGGGTCTTAAAAAAATATTAACACATCCTTTTATTTTATCTGGTTTGTATAAATTTTACTAAGATGAGTCAAATTCATATTCAATAAGAAAACTGGGGAAGAAAATAGATTATAGGGTAAATTGCAAATTATACTCTCAAAAGAGAGTGTTTGGATTTTACACCCTAAAATTTCAAAATTTGAATAACCCCCTGAAGTTTAGAAGGTTGGATTTTACACCTAACGTTTCAGAATTTGAATTTTACCTCCTAAAGTTTGGAGATGTTTGGCTTTTACATTCCCAAATTCTAAAACTTCAGGGTATAAAATTTAAACAACTCCAAACTTTAGGAAGTAAAATCCAAACACCCCCTTAGATTTAGAGGGTAAAATCAAAACTCTTAAATTTTGGAGTGTAAAATCCAAACACCCCCAAACTTCAGGGGTTAAAATTCAAATTTTATAACTTCAATATGTAAAATTCAAATGTCTCCGAATTTTAAGGGTGTGATTTGCAATTTACCCTAAATTATATATAAAACATAAAACCCAACCCCATAATATAGTCAAATATATCTACATAGTAATATACGGTATGTGTTTAATTCGGTAAATATACATACATGAATAGTTTGGTATATTTCAAAAAAGTTCGGCATAAAAATACGAAAATAGAGAAAGATCGTTACATGATTAGTACAGGAACATTACGTCTATATTTTAAAAAATTCGTAACAAAAATAGGGTACATTCACCATTTTTTTTTCTCACGTGAATATAATAATCATTGCACCGTGAACTTTAACTCCACTCAAGTGTGATTTGGTCCTTGGACTATGTTCAAAACATTTTTTTTTTTTTTAGTGATATTAGAAGTACTACAAATTTTACTATAGAAAAATGTTAAAGTCGATTATCGAAAAAAAAAAAATGCTAAAGTCACAAATTATATTACAAACTGTTGATATAGTGAGTAATTATTAATAAGTAAGAAAATAATTCTAATGGTGGATCTAGATGAAAACCAATAAGAATTTACTATATCAATAATTAATAAAAATATTGTAAAATAATGTGTGGGTATAGCATTACTCTTTTACTATATAGTTCTTACTATGATGTGTCACAAATAAGAAAAATTAATTCAAATACTCATTTATTGTCTTTGTTAAAAACTTAAAATGGGACCGATCACTTTGTAAATTTTTTTATTTCAAAAGTTATAGGAATTTTAGTGTTTAATATGAACTGACAATGATTATTTTGATATATATAAACAAAAACAATGATTATTTTTAGGAGCTTTTGTCTTTATTACTAAACAATAAACTCATTTGATAAGCATACGTTTCTTTTATTCTTTAATACCTTGTCTTTATATGTGTTTGACGCCAATAGTCAACAACTTTTCATCAAGTTTTATGTTTCAATAAGCTGTAATTTACAAGCCAACTTTTAACTCTTCCACAATAAACGCATATTTTACTTTTAGTCTGACATAACATTAACACGTATAGTACTAAATAATTGACAACAATTCAGGAAATGCAAGTTTATTTGAATACTACGGACATACGTGAATCATATGCATATGTTATGTTTATTTACCAACTGAGCTACTTAAAAGCCAGCATTAGTTTTTTTCACAAGTTATCACCTTATTTTATATAAAGAGGAAGAGGAAGAAAACACATGAAATAAACATAACACTACGTATAAACATACAGTAGTTTCACATAAAATAATTTTATTTTTTACAACTTATCGCATCAAATTACTTAAGAGAGACAATAATTTTGTCAATCTACCACCTCATCTCCTTTCATTTTATAATGTCATGAACACATCTTTATATATATATATAGATATATATATATATATATATATTTGTAACTTTGGAATGAATTTAAATATGAGATAATTTTTTAAGAGAAAAAAAATTTTCAGAACGAAAAAAAAAATTATGCAAGGAGATGTCATTTTGAAGTTGCAATGAATATTATGTAATATAAGCTTTATTTATTTGAAAATTTTATGCACTAATAAAGAAGTAAGAGACTATCATTTAAGAGAGACAGAGCGTCTATTCATACCAAATTTGAAGTATTTCTTATTGGCTGCAGTAGTTAATCTCTAATTTATTATGTGATATATTGGATTTATAGAAAAATTTTCCTATTTAGTTTACCGTGAGGATTGAATAATAATTACCACTTTATACAGTATCTTTTATGATGCACTAAATTTTTTAAATAATTGTTAAATAAGAATAAAAAATACAATTTTAAGAGAAATTTTGTTATTTTTCACTTTGATAATTAAAAAATATTTTATTTATGATTATACCTATTATTTTTTAAGTAGTGTGAAAGTCAAAAATGACCCTTCATTATTGTTAAATTTTTCCATGTGTAAACATGTTCTGATTATAACCTAGTTTTACGTTTTACATAAGATAAAGATTTTAAAAAAACATATATGTGAGAGAGAGGGAGAGAGAGAGAGAGATAAGAGCTACAGTTATTTAAGAGGACATAATGATTTGAAGTAATTCTTTTTGGCTGAAGTAATTAAGTTTTTATTTATTATGTAGAATAACACAATTTGATGAGGAAACATCCTATTAAATGCACTGCAAAGATTGAAAAATAATTACCACTTCATACTGAAATTTTTTATGATGCACTAAATTTTGTAAGTAATTGTTAGTTAAGAATTAAAAAATAATAATACAATTTCAGTACTTAAAAGAGAAATTTTGTTATTATCACTTTGATAATTAAAAAATATTTTATTTATGATTACGCTTAATTGTTTTTCGCTTTAGTCAAAAGTCAAAATGGCCCCTTTTCATTACTGTTGAATGTTTTCTATGTGTAAATCATAATCTAGTTTTAGGTAAAATAAAGATGTAGAAAAAACATAAACATAAACATACAAATAATTTTACATAACACAATGTTATTTTTCCACAACTTATCACCTCAAATTACCTAAAAGAGACTATATTTTTAGTCAATCTACCACATCTCATTTAATATGAGACTATATTTTTGTCAATCTACTGCATCTCATTTAACATAAGAGGTAATGTTATGATTATACGTTGTTTCATAATACATTTCATAACTTCTGAATGAATATGAGAGAATAGTTTCCGAATGAGTTTAGATATGAATGTAAAAATTTAGATATGATAGAATTTGTTTACAATTTACCACCACATTTTACATAATTGAAGCAATAATGAACACAAATTTTTCCAACATCTTTATAGCTTGTTAAAAATAATAAACGATAAACCAAGGAACTTCACCTATATGTTTATTATTAACATGTGGAAAATTTTATCAGATGTATTTTATTATTTTATTTTTTCACTTATTGTTTCACCTAAAACACTTGACACAAGATTTTCATCCATATATACAAAACTCTCAACCAAAAGTGGGAGAAATTGATGGAAAAAAAAAAAAAAAAAAAAAAACCCATCAATTTACTTACTCAGTGAGTTATGGCTTTATAATATCCCTGTCCCTTCACACATTGTTGGACAAATTGCTTTAGTCCCTTCTTCTTGTGGGTTTTCTTCTCATTTTTCTCCTTTATTTTTCTCTCCGCCTCTAATTGCTCCTCCAACTACAAACACAACTGATACAATACATTGGGCACATCAGATTAACATACATCCTATCCTCCCCATATCATTAATCAAACGGTCAAAATTAGTTCATGTAATTTTTATATCCTACATTTTTACCTTAATCTTCATCCTTAATCTTCACATGGTTGATCGGACGGCAGCGCTTTTCTAGGCTCTTGGGGGAAAAATCAAGGGATGACATGTGTCCATCACTTGTGATGGTCCCACTTGATGTTGTGGATGCACAAGAGCTCTTTGGGGACCTGTTACACCCTCTAATGTTCTCCAAATGCCTCAACTGATGCCATGTAATTGACAAGTGCTTATCAAAAGTTGTACATAAAATAAATAAATTTTCAATTTTTTTCCTTCAATTAAAAAAATAAAGTCTAATTTAATTTTAACAATGGAATAATTTAGTCCATTCATCTATTTTTTGTTATTTGTTTACATATCTAAAAGGGTTTTTTTTTTTTTTTTTTCTCAGATAATTGGTAGCAATCTGCTTGGACTAAGAGGTACCTTTAAAAAGGGTGAGGTATTAATAATTACATCATGCCACGTGTCATCATTAGAGTAGGTGTCATTTGGAGGAAAATGGCACGTGGAAGATATATGGGTATGGGTTTAAAGATGAGGATAATGATCATGCATGATGCACCACATGTAAGCCATGCAATGGTTGAGGAATGGGCACGTACGTATTATGGTGTTTTTTATTACACGGTGGTGGTGTCAGATACATACTGATGCAGCTATGTTATGTTTGAATTTTTTGTTGATGATGAAGATAAGAAAAAGATGTGAATTTATTTTAGATCTGGATGGGTCTTTTTCTTGTATCTCTGCCATGGAACTGAAACTCTGGAAGTATGGAACTCACTTCTTCCATTCATAGTTCCCAGTTCATATCTAGGATGCTGAATGCACGAACATTTCATATTTTAATTTTTCAAAAATTGCTCTTGTCAGTGTATTGTACCCGTACTCATATCCGTGTCTGTGCATCATAAGTTCTTAGTTTATCCATCATCTAGATTTTCTAGAGTTAAAATCTAGAGTGTTTTTTTTTTTTTTTTTTTTTTGTAACTCTACAATATTCTTAAAATCTTTTTTTTTTAAGAAAAATATTTTTAAAATCTTGATGATTCATTGATAAATGGGTAGTTTAAATTTGAATCATATTACTAGTGAATAAATAAACAAATATTTATTATTTCTGTTTTATCATTTAAAGCCTAAATTATAAGTTATACTGTTTTTCTTTGATCTATTTTCCATTAAATATTTTAAGTTTTCACTCTTTTTTTTTTCATTTCATTACTTTTTAACTTCCATTAGTTTTCAATATAGTTAATTTGTCTAATCAAATATTATTAGCTCCACCACAACGATATCATTTTGATTTTTTTAAAAGGGAAAAATACTAAAGCTATAAAGGAGGTGTGTTGAAATTAGATAAATGGACTAAATTAAAAACATTTTAAGCTAAAAGAACTTAAAAAAAAAAATCAAAGACCGAATAAAAGCATGTCAAAGTTAACGAATATTCTAAGAGCATTGGTTTAAGAACTTTTTAAACATTTTATGAAAAAATGATAAAACAATTAATTTTCTTGACAATTTTTTATATTTCTCATGAAAGTGTTATTAAATTTTTTTTAATATAGTTTATTAACAATTAACCTGGACACCTATTAATATGACCCATCAAATATAAACCTTCTTTTATTAATGCACGCCCAAGATTTAAAGAAACTCTACATTGAAATTAACCTAAAAATATCAATGCGTTCACACCCATTGCACTGACATAAAATGAACAAGTTGTTAGTTTGTTTTTTATATGGTTTTTTTTTTTTTTTTTTTTTGGGTGTAGTGTGTACCATATGTGATAGTAAACTATAGGTTTGATGTGTGAGAATGAGTACCTCCACTATTGGGGAAAAGCTTGTACTTGGATTGCTGAAACTCTCCCAACTTTTGTAGATGATTTGTCTTCTAGTTCTAGTCTTCTAGAGTACCTTGGCTTTCAGTTTTTTCATTTTTCAATTGTTTTGCCATCTTTGAACGAGAGTAAGTTGATTTCTTTTGAAGGGAAATACTAATGAGTGCCCTTAGGGCACTCGTTAATAATCCATTTAAAGAAAATTTTGATTTCACTTTTATGGGAAATGAAAAAAGTTGTCAAAATATTAATTACTTTTTTTCATTTTTCATAAAAACTTTCTTTAAATGGATTATTAATGAATACCCTTTGGGCACTCGTTAACATTTCCTTCTTTTTAAAATGGATGCCTTCCAAGTCCCAAAGCTATATTGCTCCTCGTTACTTGTGATTCTTTCATTCTTTATGAAAAACTTTTATTAACAAAGAGACTTCCTAAAATCCATTTACTCAACTTTGGATTATGTGAGATTAAAAAAAATTCTTTTATCATTTTATCCATGCACTTTCTACTACACCTGCCGTTTATTTACAAAAAAATAAAAATAAAAATAAAAATAAAAATAAAAATAAAAAAAGAGGAGAAGTTTTATTGTACATAAACTACCACAATTTTTGCCACAATTATCTTACATGTTAAATTATGACTGACTGTCTATCACTTTCACATGAACTTACAATTTTTTCTTCACTAGTCTATTACGTGGTCGATTATGATACAAGTTGTGCTATTTTATATGGTCTTAAAGCATTCATATTGGGTCTTGCAAATGGTATGTTTTAGAGGATTTTAGCATAAAAACCATAAAAGTGTGAAACAGTGTGTGTAGGGACTTGGGGTCAGTGACCAATACTGGCCCAGCATTGTTGGGGTAGGCCCAGCCTAATGGCAAAAGTACAAGGGCATAGGATCGGCCTTTAAAGGTGACCTACCGTATTTGGATTGGGCTAGGACCAGTACTTGACTAGTAGGCCAGGGATGGCCAAAGGGGGAACAATTAAGACTCGAGTCGGTCCCCTAAGCGCAGTTAGAGCCTTGGGGAAATCCGCTGCCAAGCACTATTTTGCGTCAAGTGCAAGTTTCAAGATAATCCTCATAAGAGTCTTAATTGTTCCCCCTTTGGCAATATAAATAACACTGGGCAGAAGTGGGATTACATGGGAATTGATGCAAATGTAATGATTTGGATCCCCACTAATGGGAGACTATAAAAGAGATGAATGGAAAGGAGGTTGGCAAACACAGAGGGGTGTAAGATAACAAGAGAAAAAGAGGGAGAGAGGAGGAATTGGGGAAGGGTAAGGATTAGGCTTGTGAGGAAAAAAGTTAGAGGGTTGGGTTGTCAAGGCAGTGTTTAAAGCAATACCTAATAGGAGTGCAAGGAAACCCACCAAAAAATAAATTGGGAGCCCAAATTCCTCATCCCTAGAGGAAGTAGCACTGGGTTTGGGTACCACAATGTGCATTATCTAGTATTGTAATTGTAAAAAAATTTAGAATTGTGCTACAATAGCATCTTATTTACATGATGCTACTTTAACACAATGATATTCTTAAAAATTATTTGTTAATTGTCTCTCTCCAACTTTTTATTAATAATTCCAACAAAATTTTTCTCCTACTTTTTGGGTTATATACTTTATTGTGTAAATATATTATTTTAATGTGTTATATAAAAAAATAAGAGTTGGGATGTTAAGTGTTGTAAAATGATATGATATAATTGATAAAGTAGGTTTTGAGATGGTAAAATAGAATTTTTCAAAGAAACTGGATGCTAGTGCTCTTAATCCACAACTCGTTGATGGTAGCGATGTTAGAATTTTTCATCCAAACTTAAAAAAAAATAAAAATAAAAATAAAAATTCCTCAACTCGTTGATGATAACGATGATTGAATAAGATTATATAATATGGGGGGAGGGGGGGGGGGGGGTTTGAAATGTCCACGAAGCTTTGGTCCTTTGGACACCTTTTTAGCTCAAATAAATTTTATTTTTTTTTATAAAAATAGTCCCTGGATTTGAAGGCCGTATGGTTTGTGTACTTTGAACACCAGAACTCATGAAATGGAACTAATAAACAATAATTGGACCTTGAATAAGGAAAGTCATGCACTAACATGTACTGAATTCCACATCGAGCGTTCATTCGGTAAATCTTAATTATATTAACAATTATAAAGAGTCCTAATTGTAACTCACCCAATCCTAAATTGCGTGGAATGGCCCAATGGTAAATGTAGCATGCTACATATTGGCTCAAACATATATGTTCCTTCAACTCTTCAAGCAAGCAATCTGGGTATAGATTTTATTCCAACTTCTTGTCCATTGTTAACTCAATTATTTTAACCATGTAATAATATTATGTTTTAGAGAGGTAAGTTGGAACTTGGAACTTGCCGATGAGTAATAACCTTCCATGAAAGCATTCTCATAATCTCATTAGAGTTTGTCAATTCACCTTTTACTTGGGGTTGGAAAGATTGTGCATAATATAAAAGGAGCTGGGAACCACTTTGTTTTGGCCTATAAATAACACTGCACATGATATGCTATGAAAATACTCTCTCAAGTATCAAACAAAAAGATACTGTGGGTAATGGGTTGCATATAAACTTGTGGAATATATAATGAATAATTAATTGGTTCCAGAAGCAGTGTCCAATTTTTTTAGAATATACCAAAATAATACATAAAAATCACTCCTGTAACAACAAAATAATTTTCTTTGCCACCTATCATCTACACATAATCTAAACTTCACATAGACAAACAAGCTCAAAGACATAAAGTTAAAGCCAAAATATGAGACACTTACATATCTCCTTACCTCTGAAGCTTGGCAAGGACAATAACTTAAAAAAAGAATTTTCAGTCTTCAAGTTGAGTTATTTTCCCTCTAGCAATTGATTCCACACTGCGTAACATCTGGACCGGTAACTCTAGTGGTAAATGGATCTACTCGCACCCATAACAATGAGAAAATTGAAGCGAGGAGAATTGACCAGACGACAACAATGGTGGGTGTCCGGTTCTGGCGACCCATCAAACCTTTAAGGAAGGGATACAGATGGACAATCACCCAAAAGGCAAAGAAGAGCTTCCCAAAGAGAGGACCCCATGATTGGTAACCACTGTTGATGGCATAGGAAATCCCTGCAACGACTCCAACCAAGTTTATGATAAGGAGAGTTGTTGGTGGGATGAGAAGGGTTGTCCACTTGAACAAGTACAATTCTGCAAAGTCTCCATCTTCATCTGATGCCTTGGATGTAACTGTGAAGTTGGTGTCAATACCAGCAAGTACTTTAAGCAAACCTTGGAAAACGGCAAATAGATGGGCTGAGACACCACCAATAACCCAAAACTGCTCATTTCTCCACCACTCGTCAATTCCAACACCACTCCACCTCATCTCTAGGATACCGGTAGCAAAGATGGAAAGAAAGAGCGATATAAACCATATACTTGCAATGTTACTGATCTGCAAGTGGAATAAGCCAAGCAAAAAAATTTAGCAGATACTAAAGACCAGCATTTTGAGACAATATTCATAATATACACAAACAGGAACACACTAAAAGTTTTTTTTTTTTTTTTTTCTTCTCTCATGGAGAAAGGTTCCCCCAAGCACAAGAAAATACAGAACAGTTTTTATATTTCCATCTTTTATCTCTTTTTCACAACAAGAGAGGTGTGAATGGTGTTTCTACTGACTTTGCCTTGCTCATTCCCCTCCAAACCCTTTTATTTTGAAAACAAAAACTAGCAAGACGCATGCATTCCTTTCCAATATATACTGTGGTCCCTGTAAATCCTACTATTCCTAATTAATGGATGCCATGCCATGGTATTTATGAAATGTTAGCTCATTATGGTGAATTTTTATCTATTCACCATTTCATATTTTGAAGCAAAATCACAAACTCCCCAAATAACAAAACACTGTAAGCTCTTGTAAGACGCAGGGATTGCAGAGGGTGATGATAGGGAAAAGATTATTAAAAAAAAGTGCCCTGTTGAGATAATAATGACAAGGGCACCATTAGTGTACAGGAAAATGAGTTTGATTATATAACAAACCTGTGGAATAATGAACTTGTTTGTAAGTAGACAGACAGCTGGCAAAGTACAATACATGAGAAGAGGAAGGGCAGTGATTGGATAGATGGTGGTGTTGATATATGCGAACCTCTCAAGCCATTTAAGCCTGCCATTATAACCGTACCAGATAGGGCAATGTCTACTGAGAAGAATTTCCACAGAACCTAGAGCCCATCGAAGCACTTGGTTCAAACGATCTGACAGATTAATAGGAGCTGACCCTTTAAAGGCTGGGCGCTTGGGCATGCAGTATATTGACCGCCAACCACGTGCATGCATCTTAAATCCTGTCAGAATATCTTCAGTAACAGAGCCATAAATCCATCCAATCTGCAGTTCAGGACACAAATATTGATTAGAGAAAATGAAATAAAACAGCAATTTACAAAAATTATCAAAAACCCAATCCACCATGTGCAGAAATGGGAAGACTGCATGCACATAAATGCACTCTATAAGCCACGATATCTTGTTTGTCAATTAATAGATGGTTACTAGAGGAAACCAATACCAGTGCAGGAATGCTGAGAAATTTCAAGGTAGGTAAGAGGGAGGGTTGAAGGAGGGAAGAAAAAGGTTTAATGTAATAAACTTTTATCAGCTTTCAAATTTCATTTAAAAAGAAAAACCTGGTCCTGGATGGGAGTGCCTTAGTGGTGGATGTTTCTTATTAGCTAATATGATGTGGCAAGCAACAAGGAGTCCTTATAGATGTGGACAAATTCATTGTGTGTGGTGTGCACCAATCTTTAAACAAGTAAGCTTGTGCCTGACTCAAAGTATAGGGAAGAAAATGCATACCAAATTTTAATTGCCAATAAGTTGTAGTTGCCTATACTATAAAAACAAAGGGTCTTGTTTATTTTTCTCCTTTTAAATGTAGCGAATCTCTAAAGCCAGAGGCATATTCTGCTTAAAGGACATCTTGGTAAATCAAAAAACTACTAACAAAGTTAAAGAAATAAATAACAAAACAACATACCTCAGTTCCCCATTCTGATTTGTCCTCATAACCACAGCTGATGACATGAATAGCCTCTTTAAGAAGAGTTTCTGGTGTTGCAGATTGCGGAACACCACCATTCTCCATTAGTGTAGACGCAACAAAAACAGCGGACTGACCAAACCTTTTCTCCAGGCTCATTTGGGACATGAGTAGCGACTTTTCATCATCAAATCCAGCACCTGAATTTAAAAAGAGTAAGAAAATGTTAGAATCATATCTACAAAAAATTAAATGAGAGTTTCAAGATGCCGTGGATATTGTACAAATATAGTTTCATCAATGACATGATTTTAGATCTTGTTTATGTATTAAGGTTTACCTCTCAACAAGAAGCAATCATTCTCACCTTTTGAACAAGTAAATGAGGAATTTATTACATAGTCAATATATTCAAGATGACATGGAAGGAATTTGACTGGTTTATAATTTATTTAAAAAAAAAATACCCAAAAAAATAAAGAAATAATATTCAAACAATGTACCTTCCACACCCTCTTCTATATCCTCTAGACTGAAAATAGGCACAGTGGGGTCTACATTCTTGCTAGATTTCTTCTTGTCTGAACCCTTTTTACTAGACTTTGAACCCTTCTTTCCTGACCCACCACAGAGCGAAGATAAAAATCCAGCTTTCTTATGCTTAGGTTTGAGAGGTGGCTCATAACCATATAAAGCTGTCCTATTGAAGACGCATCCAGTACCCACATAAACAGGGCCTTGAATGCCATCCAGACCTCTCAAGTTGATCTGAAATTTAAGATGATAAATATATTATCAAAAAGATGTTTAGCAAAAAGATAACAAATAATTTTAAACAAATATCAAATGTTTTGTCCAATCACAAGGACATCAAACACATCACACAAGTGAGCACAGTTAAAACCATTCAATAACATCAGATGGACACAAAAGAATCCGTCGCTTAAATTGGAGGATGTAAGACTTACATCAAAGAAGACAGTATTTCGGTTGGCATATCGATCATTCCTATCAATACCATCAAACCTCTGTGGAAACTGAACGTAACAAACATGTTTTCCAAGGTTGGGATCCATTAGGAAACACATAGCTTCTCTCAAGGCCTTGCTGTTGTTTATGTAGTGATCACAATCAAGATTCAACAAGAAAGGTCCATTCGTAAGCACTGCTGATACTCGAACCTGAAAGAGAGTATTGAACACTAGAGGTAAGATAAATGTAGACATAAAGAGAATGCAAAAACTCCGGAATTCATATTTTTAACTACCCACAAGTGCATTCATAGCACCAGCCTTCTTGTGATGTTGAAAACCTTGACGCTTTTCACGAGAAACATAAACTAAACGTGGAAGCTCATTACCCTCAGCATCAAGCCCTCCACTTTGGCCCAAGAAAACCTGCACATAATGAAATTGACAAAATCTTACTAAGTAAATGATACTCCTGCAAGAGAGAAGATACACTTGACTCCACTTTACACCCTAATTTGGAAAAAAGATAGGTGGGGGGGAAGAGAACGGTACTTCAAGGAAAAAATCTAAGCAGTTTGTTCTATGAACTTCAAGGAAAAGTTGCATCAAATAAGAAACACATTCAAACCATAACTGAATTCCAACAAGCAGTAGGCTGATAGTTTTAACCACAAGGAGTAGTACAGTCAGCTAGGAACCGCGCCTCATGAAGCAAAGGTCACTTGTTTGAACCTCCCCTCCCCACTCCCCTTAGGGCCAAAATTTACATATTAACAAGTAACTTTCAAATGTTCAGCTTTTAAACAATACTAGTCGCTATCCTGTGCGAAGCACAGAAAAGTTATTGTGTAGGAAGATTTAAACAATTTTTTGTTTCTTCATCTTTGATTTCACATTAGGTTTCCTATCCTTGATATAAAACATTAAATTATGAAATTGAAAATATAAATCAAACTTAAATTAAAATAAAAATTAGGATTTCAATCCTTTACATCCTCAAATATCCAATAAATGCTAAAATATCAATTTCCAATAAATTGAAAAACAACTTTAAAGTACTTTTTGTATCTTCTTTCTTTGCTGTTCTTACATTCATTCGAAGTACCACTAATATAAGCTGGTCAATAAAACACGTTGAGAAATGTATAACGACATGCAGAAGTTAGATATCAAATTTGTAATTTTTCTATATTAAAAAAATATGCACTTCTCAAGCTAAATTTTTTTGTCAGTTTCTATAACAGAGTCAAAAACTTTCCTAAATATGTAGAATTCCCATCTAAACTTGAGATTATATTCATTTAATTATATTTGGAAAACAAATGTTTTTCCATTCAAATTTTCTACTTGCAAAGGTAGGTCAATTTTAGATTGTAAAAACCCCCTTTCACAATCATCAATCAACAATATTTTAAACTAATATAAATAATAATTCATAAAACATTCATTAAAAAAGACATTTTATATTATTTACAATCCATATAAAATGATAGAATTTTTTAATGCAACTAGCATTGAATCTGATTCTTTTTTTTTTTTTAAGATAGAAAGAATCAATTTCTCAATATGTAGCTCTTGATCCTTTTTTTTAACTTGTTAAGTGCAACTCTTGATCTAGCTTATTGTTTAATGGGCAAAGACAAAGAAAATAATTTAAAAAAAATGCCTTTAGAAATATCTTAGAAATGTGAATCCTTCTACACACTGTAGCTCTTAATTAATTAACTTATCAGCAAGTAACCTTTTTTTTTTATAACAAAACTAAAGCATATATAGATCCAAGATGGTATTTAACATCAAGAAAACTTCAAATTAAAAAACTTCCCAAACTGAAATATAAGAATTGCTACATCCCATAACACAGCCAACAAAAAATAAACTCTAATCGGCATTGAGATCGGATTTTTGATACAATTTGTTAAGATATACGTCTTGTAACATGTTGCTATTTTTGCTATCTGTGTCTAATTAATAAAAATATATGATTGAGACCCAATTAATATCTAATAATGATTATATAACAATCATGTAGTTAGACATCAACATTTTTATATTGTTAGAATTTTATTTTTGCTATCTATGCCTGATTATATAATAATTATTTTTATGTAATGTTTTAGAATTCAATGCAGTGTAATACTGTATGATCATTATCAAGAACTTTTGCTTTCAAGAATAAAATAAGTGGATAAAATGGTAAATGCTAGATGTTTGTCACATGAAGTCAATACTTTAACATGGCTATGATGTATTCAACATAGTGACCTTCAATGAACGGATATGTGATATAACAGTGAACACAAAAATGGGCATTGGATTGCAGCAAAATAGTGTTGTCCTTTTCATGTGGGTTAAAGTGAAAGGTAGTTTAAGTTATGATCACAAAATATAGGAAGTCTTTTGATGGTCTTAAGGGTTACTATTAATTAAATGTTACTGCCTATTGCAGATACATGGACATCTTTGTGATCGAGGTTCTCTCTCTTTTTTTGTGAAGGGGGGGGGGGGGCGGTGGAGGGAGGGGGTGGATTTGGCAGAGGTGATTAAAGAACTGAAATATGTTTGATATTAATGATCAATTAATTGTTCTTTATATATAGGCTAACATATTTTCCTTTATCAGTGGTTACTTTTATATTCATCAAGGTATATAATAAGTTTTGACTGTTCAACAATTAGCTCCTCTCATCTCATTTAGTTTCTACTTTGTTGGGCTTAAGAAACTACAAGGTTAAAATGAGTCACAAGAGTCATAGGCATAAGAGTTCTTAAAATTTATTTTGGGGTGATAGTCTTCTTAATCTGAAATAATAAATATCATGAGAAGTTTTTGAATATCTTTGTATGAGCCCAAATCCTTATTACTAGGCAAACTTCTTGGTTGGGCTCACAATTTACTAATAGTAATGGGTTTTTGAATATCCTACTATGGGAAGTTCCTTGATAGGAAGACTGAGGTCCACCAGAAGTACAAACCTCACTGGCCAAACACTTTTCTTTCTATTTCTTCTTCTCCTTCTCTGTCTATTCTCACTTTCTCTCCCTAGTGTCTAACCCGTTTCCCTCCTTCCTTTCCTCTATTTATAGTCTCCCCTTAGTAGGCCAATCATGATTTCTTTCCAACAATTCTCATGTGGGTGGGTCCCGCCTTGATTATTCCTGACTGAAGTGGGCCTACTTTGGGAACAGGAAAGTGAATGTTGGAACTAGTGCTAGACATTGAACAGTGCACAGCAACAATATCCCCAAAGGCACTACTGAGGTACCTTAGAACATATCCGAATAACAACAGTTTTGAGACCCTAAACAGTACTCGGCCTACCTGCGGGGCACTCAATACCCATCTGTAATAGCGCATCGTACAATCCTGGGTTCAACAATAATGGGCCTATGACTGTATGCCCTACAATCTTAATATCTAACTTATGTTCTATTTAAAAATATTTTGTTTTATTATCTTTCATAGTACAAGGTTTCATAACTTTTTGGCGGATGTGGCGTTTCTTTTTCTAATGGGTATTCTTTTTCTCTGTCTCAGCTAAAAACTACCAAATTCTTGTATGGGTGTGTAGTGAATACCTTAATACTGAAAGTTGACTGACTTACTGATTCAATTGCAGCAGGTTCTATTATACCACCTGAGAACTACAGCTCTTAATTAACTTATCACCAAGTAACCTTCTTGTTTTTTTTAAAAAACAAAACTAAAGCATTCATAGATCCAAGATGGTATTTAACATCAAGAAAACTTCAAATTAAAAAACTTCCTCCCAAACTGAAATATAAGAATTGCTACATCCCATAACACAGCCAACAAAAAATAAACTCCAATCGACATTGAGATCAGAATTATACACAGAGGAGATCTGCTACAATATTTGGCATTGATAAACACATAGAAAATTGTTTCAGCTGCAACAATATTGCCTTATTTTGCACATACTACATGAACTAATTTAAGTCACATCACAACACTCAAGAGGCAGTAGGCAGTAACAAAATTTAAGAAGGGATAAAAAACATCAAGCAATCAAGCAAAAAGAATAGAGCTAAAAACAGACTGGGATTTAAAGATACCTGAACTGAAGCATCCAGCTTCTGTCAGTATTTATATATTGTGAATAAATGAGTAAAGAAAATAGAGAGGCTACCGTTAGAAGGTGGGGAAGGGGAAGGAACACATGAGAAACAAAAGGGGCATGAGGATTTTGCCATCAGAAGGTGGGAAGGGGAACGAACATGTGAGAAACCAAAGGGGCGTGAGGATTTTGCCGTTAGAAGATGGGAAGGGGAACCAACACGTGAGAAACAAAAGGGAAGACATCAAGAGGTAGTAACCGTGGGTTTCTAAGGGTTTTCAATTTGGAAGGCTTGGGTTTGGGCTTTAAGTTATAATTAAATTTAGAAGAAATGAACTGGTGGAATTAAATTTAAAAGAAATGGGCTTTATGGTGGAGATAGGTTGGAAATAATTTTAGTTTTATTAGTATTTTAAAATTGAAAAAATCTATTTTAAAATTGTAGGATAAATTTAGGAAGTAGGATGAGAATGACATGGATACTGACGTGGCTCAATATGAGCGTAGCAATATTAAATGCTACGTTTCAGTTTTTAGTAATTATATAGATATAGATGAAGGAGAAGCTACCTAGGAGTGTCAATATTCGACCCAACCCACTAACACAACACGAACCCGACACGGGTTTTTGCAGGTTAGGGTTGGGCCTTAGCAGGTTTGGGTCATAAACGGGTCAACCCGAAAGCGACACAATAAGAAACGTGTCATAAGCGGGTCAACCCGCGTAACCCGTAATAAATACGTTTAACATGCCAATTTATTTGTGTCAACCCGAAATGATCTATTTAACACAACCTGTTTAAATCGTATAACAAATATATATTCATTTTATTTTAGAATTGTCATATACCTTTTATATCCAACCAATATTTTAAATTTAAAAAGAAACGTGAATAATTACAAAAACTTACAAGGGATATAATTAGAAATTAAAACTTTACAAACCCTAGATCTCTAAACCCTACAAACCCTAAATCTCTAAACCTTTTTATAAATATCTAATTTTATTTTTTAAATTCAGCAGTACTACTCACTCTATAAGTGAGGAAGCAAAAGTTTTTAGGGTCGGTGAATCAAATGTCTTTGGATGGTAAGAGAGGCTTAAAACAAGATGTTCCTATCACTTAGAATTGATTGACTCTAATTATAAGAATTGTCTTGCTGTTGATGAGTGGAGTAATGAAGAAAAGATTGACAAATTCTTGGTTGTTTTTTATGAAGTTACTTGAATTTGGGTTGAAGTGTATACACTTCTTTTGAAGTATAAAGAACTTATTTCTAGATAGATATTATATTTTTGTTGAATTATATTATTTTAAATGTCGGTTGAAGACTTCAAGTGTATGTACTACTTTTGGAATGTAAAAAAAATTATTTCTAGATGGATGTTATATTTAATATTATGCAGATTGAAATAGGTTGTATTATATTTATGTCAACTCAACACGACTCATTTATTAAGCGTGTCAAGTGGGTTGGGTCAAGTCAACCCGCCTGATAAACAGGTCGAGTTATAGTTGAAGGATCATGACACAATTATTAAATGGATTGGATTCGGGTTACACCATTTAGTCGAATACCACCCCTACCTCGACACGACACAAACCCGACACACTAACCCGAATTGACACCCCTAAAGCTACTACCTGGATCATTCCTGGATGGTCTCTGGTGTTGTTTCCAGGCCATGGTGTACCATCTTGCATAATCCATCCTTCTTCAGGAATCTTCTGTGCCTTTGCAACAAGCCCGTTAATACGGACTTTAAATTCTTCATATTCTCTCTGCATAATGAGACAAAGTAACATTAGAAGGATGCATCTATGTGCGGAAAATGGATTGGCAAGATACATATCAGAAATTCGGGATAGTAAACCCTTACCTTCATAGCTCTACGATCTTTGACAAATGATGGTTGAACCTTATCTTTCAGGTAGTCAATCTTCTGTGCAAAGTACCATTCTGGAGCCCGAGGCTCAATGTTATATTTCTTGGAGAAAGGAACCCATCTCCGTGCAAATTCAGATGTCTCAGCCAAAGCTTCAAATGTCAACATAGCAGCACCATCATCAGACACATAGCAAGAGACCTTGTCGACTGGGTAGTCTACCGAGAGAATAGATAGCACAGTATTGGCTGTCACAAGAGGAGGCTCCTTCAATGGATCGACAGTACTGACAAATATGTCAACTGCAGCTAATTGTGATGGTTCTCCCTCACGGTCATATCTGTAATGTATATTCCTTTGGAATTAAAACTTTATATATAATATGAAAACATCAAATTGAAATGACACAGTTACTTGAGACACATTAATGCAGGCTTAATCGCCAAGTACAATAAATGAATGTGTACAGCAAAAGATATTCGCACCTCAGAGCAAGCCTGTCAAGATATGTTTCACGGTTTACAGGCAGCCACTTGGGGAACTGATCCAATATCCAGGACATTGCAAACCAAATCTCACAAATCACAGATATTAACCACAGAGCATAGGCATTGGGCACAGGATTTGTTATTCGATAGTGCAAAAAAATAGAGAGAATAATGAGCCGCAGAACAATGACCATCCTATAAGGGTTTATCCTAGAAGATGGAATAGAAACCTTTCTTGAGAGAGGCTGCCGAGCTTCATCATTCCTGCAAAACAAAACCAGACATAGCATTAACCGCGGCCCTTTCTATGTTGGACTTAAGAAACAAGTGATAATAACAGAAATTAGACTTGGGAAAACCGACTCCATAGCTATAATTAGTTTACATTAAGAACTCTAATTGCAATTATTGCTAATACCGAAGGTTGTCCTGTAAATGAAATTTTCATCTCTTGAGATTTTTGAAGTTACCCAATAGCAATAAAGCTGATGTAATCAACAAAGCAAACCACAAAGTTTTGAACTAGCTACAAAGTATCAACAATTACAAAGAATAAAGCCTCAACAAAATCTGAAAGAGCACCCAACAGTCTGTATTTCAATTAAGAGGGAACGTACAGTAAAGAGTCATCCACAAGCACATCAGTGGTGGCATCAATATCACGGTTATCACCAGCACCCCTTTCAGAATTGGCTTGGCCGGTGCTCATTGGAACAACATTCTTTTCCTGCTTCATCTTCCAGCCATCAACTCTTTCTTTCCAGGCTACATTTCCTAAACCTGGTGAACCAAATTCCCTTACCGGATCCACAACCCTAATATTAGCTGCAGAAAAAGTATAATCAAGAACCTCAAATCAATATCTGATAGCAACAACTAAACACAGGGTACATAGTACATGCAAAGGATAGAGACATACGCGATTGATTAGCATCAGATGAATAAGGAGGGGATGGATACGCTTCCGCCACCACCAACTCCAGGAGATGCCATAGAAAGACGCTCAGGTGATGCAGCAGACAATTCTCCAGAAACCTACCAATGGCTGGAAGATTAATTACACTTCAAGTGCATCCCCCCACCCCCCCCCCCCCCCCCCAAAAAAAAAAAAAAAATGAGAGAGAAGAGAACAGCACATCATAAGGTTATTGAATTACCTCTGTTCCATTGGTGAGCAAAGGAATGTGGTTGTGAGAAACCTCTTTATCATAACTGGGAGCCCCTACATCCTCACCCCGTCCATATGTCATAGGCCAGCTCAACATGCGCTCTGCAATCTTTTGCTTTCGGTTTTGATCTTCCGAATTGCAATTGAAGTCACTGCCACCATCATCAGCATCCTCTTCTCTATCACCAAGAATTTCAGGACTTCCTAAAATCAACAACATAAATGGCAACAATTAAACAGTCAGAATATAGTGATCAGAAGATATCCACTGCTTTTCAAATATTGATAGTGTCACCAGAAATACCAATTAAGTTAATTTTTTTGCATTTGTATTTTCAGTTTCACTAAGTTCACAGACAATTTCAAAGATTAGCAGATGACACACCTAAAGTAGTTGGGTGCAGTTAACTTTGCAGGGGAGAGGGGGGGGGGGGGGGGGGGATCATGATTTTTTCAGTTATTTAATATCTAACTTACCTTTGTGTCTTTTGTATCGAGTTTTGCACTGAGGGCAAGACTGATTCCCATCCTTCCTCTCGTACTCATAGCAAGGTCTGCAAACAGGAAATGCGCAAACATCGCAGGCAATGAATGGTTCACCATCTACTGTCTTCCCAACATGATCGCTACAGATCTGGCAGACTTGTCCACCCAGGGTCTTTGTGGACTTTGCCTGAGTTATCACATTAAAAGACATTCCAATCAACAATTAGATACTGATCACATCAATTTGAATCAATCAACAGAATAATCTAAGCCAAACTAATGTACCCAACGTCTATAGCTAACAAAAATCATAAGGAAACTAAAAAGACACCGGCAGAGGTCAAATTTCAGTCTCTAAACAAATCCTATGCCCCATCTGGTTGGTGAACAAATGTAGAATAGAGAAATGAAGAAACTAAAGAAACTTTTACATTCTTCATTAAATGGATCATTACAATTTCCACTCAACTGAGACTAGTGCAACTATGTTACTAAGTTGGTGGGCAAGAGATTTCATAGTTTGAAAACCAAAACAACATCAGAATTTAATTTTCAACATGTGACCATCTCATTTCCTCAGTTATCTCATCAACAAAACAGAACACACAACAAAACAGAACACAGATTGCAAATGAGAGCTAAAGTTCTCTGACACTCACGGCAGTTTCTTCTTCTGATTCCATTGGCACCAGCTTCTCTTTGCCCAGATGTGAACAATGGATCAAGCAGGTTTCTCAGTCTCAACAAGATCTAATGCATACCTCAGAGCTCAATGCTTCAAAAACACGTCTCTTTCTCAAATCAAAGCCCAGATCCTGAACAACTGTCTATTCAACAAGCATTCTCTACAGTCATCAATTGCTCATGTAATTACAACAATTCCAAATCTTTATTCTCAGTTTGGTTGCTAAGAAAAATGTGGGAAATTTTTTTTTACAATCTTTGAGCCTTCACAAGACTGTGACCTGAGGAAAAAAGTGTTTTTACTCAACAAACCTAGTAGTCCACTCTTTTCCCCGGTTTTCTCGGCAACCATACAGTGTGTCTGTCAGTAAAATCAACTAAATAAACACAGTCATGCAGTCAAAAACACAGTGTGTCTATCATGCCACGTGTCCATCATCTAGAGTAGGTGCCAATGGAGGAAGATGACACGTGGAAGATATATGGGTATGGGGGTTTCAAGATGACGATAGTTATCATGCATGATGCACCACTTGTAAGCCATGCAATGGATGAGGAATGGGCACGTACGTATTATGGTGTTTTTTTATTACGCGGTGGTGGTGTCAGATACATGCTGATACGGCTACATTATGTTTGAATTTTTGTTGATGATGAAGATAAGAAAGAGATGGTAATATTTTATTAGTTCTAGATGGGTCTTTTTCTTGTGTCTCTGTCATGGACTGAAACCCAGGAAGTATGGAACTCACTTCTTCTATTCGTAGTTCCTGATTCGTATTTAGAATGCACAAACACTTTATCTAAGCCGTTGTACTTGTATTGTATTTATGTCATAATAGTATCCTTAGTGACGGAGCCAGAAATTTAAGTCAAGTATCCTTAGTGATGGAGCCAGAAATTTAAGTCAAGAAAGGTAAGATTAAAATACAAGATTGAAAGTAAAAAATTAATCAATATTAATAACAAAATAAATAAACAACTATATGTTAGTGTAATTGTCATACAGAATCTAACATAAAATGTAAAATTTAATTTATTTTTTTACACCTAGCTTGTTTTACTCAATTGCCCTCAACAATTTTTCATATTTTTAAATCGTTGCATGATTTTTTCACTCTCAATAGTCTTGAACATATCTTTCTCAATATATGTGACTAAACAATCATTCATCCACTGATCTTCTATTCAATTGTGTAATCGATTTTTAATTATGTTCATTGCTGAAAAAGCTCTTTCAATAGTAGCTGTTGCAACTGGTAAGATCAATGTCAAAGTCACTAATGAGTAAACCAATGGATATGAAACATCCTTTTTCATTTCTACTATCTTTTCAGCAAACTATCCACTTCCTTTAAGTGCTGAACACTCTTCAGTGGACCGCATGTCATGAATATATGTCTCAAGTTGGTTATCCAATAAAGAAACTTGAACTGTTGAAAAATCACTTGGATAAAACTGAGCAAGCCAAATCAATTTCTCCTTGTTGAATGCTGAAAATAAGTTATTTGGGTTCAAACACGCAACACAAAGTAATAATTCAGAATTTTCAAAATGACTATTAAGTTCCTAAAGTTGCATATCTATAATAGTATAAAAAGCTCCACTTGTTAATGATGTGAATTTTTCATGTTTTGAGCTTTTCGTTGTGGCCAAGGTTGATATAAATCATCCATATCAGGGACATCAATATTATTTTTTGCACAAAATGAAGAAACCTCCTTTAGCAAAGAGTTCCACCCATCATCTCTCATGACCTGTAAACGTTGCTTTGAAATGTCAACCAATTTCATAGTATTCACAATATCTTGATCTTTTCGTTGTAATGCCTGTGATAACTCATTACTTATGTCAAGCACATCTTTCATCAAATGTAAATCAAACACGAATTCAAATGTTTGGAGTAAACTAATTAAGATATTTGCTTCTACTCTCTGATTAGAATCTAAACCATCTTTTATAATAGTTTCAATCACATCAATTACAGAAGAAAACATGTGAATAAGATTATCAAGTGCACCATAATGAGAACTCCAATGTGTATCTCCAGGTCTTTTTAGACTCATTTCTTAACTCAAGCAACGACCAGTTGAAATTTCATTATTTTTTAGTGCTTCTTAACTTCAACACTACGTTTTTCGCAAAAAAAAAATATCATGACATTTGCATGATGCTCCAACAATATTGAATAACTCTGCAACCAAGTTAAAAAAGGTTGTAATCTAGATGTGATTTTTTGCAATTGCAATTGCAATTGCAATTAATGTTAGTTGAAGCTGATGTGCAAAGCAATGGACATAATAGGTAGAAGGATTATCTTTCAAAATAATGGTGTTTAGTCCATTTAACACATCTCACATGTTGCTTGCCCCGTCGTAGCCTTGTCCCTACAATCTACTAATGCTTAAGCTGTGTTTATTAAATACTTCTTCAATTGCACTCTTTAATGTCACTGTTGCTGTATTATTAACATGTGTAATGCCTAAAAAGCTTTCATTCACATGTCCCAATTTGTCTACATAACGCAAAGCAATTTCCAATTGTTCTTTAGTAGACATATCATGTGATTCATCGACTATAATAGCAAATAATGAGTCTCTAATATCTTTAATAATAGCATTTATTGTCTCAACGGCTGCAACATTTGTTATTTCTTTTTGGATATCAAGAGAGGTCATTTGATGATTTTCAAGAGCATTTTCGAGGATTGCCTTATCAATTTTTTCATTGTGCTTTGCAAGAAACCATAATAATTCAAGAAAATTTTCTTGATTATTTGAGTCTTTAGATTCATCAAGGCCATGAAATGCTAATCCTTGCCATCGTAGAAAACAAATATAATCCACCGATGCATTCAAACGAGTTCAATATTCCCTTTTCTCAACATCCGATTGCTTGTTTATAACTGTTTGAATACTTTGTCTCTAGTTTAACAAAGCTTCACATTTTCTATGAGCTATGTAATGTGCACTGTTGTGATCCCCAACGTGATTATGTAATTTCTCCTTTTTTTCCAATTTTTGAATCCTTCGATAACAAATGAGTCTCCCCCTCCTTGATCACCATTATTAGGTCGAAAAAATAACAATATAGACAATATGCAACATCTTTTGTAATGCTATATTCCAACCAACTAGGATATTCTTTGAACCCAATGGATTTAATTGACACTTTGTTTTGCCAAATTGATTTTGTGGAAAATCATGGTCAATTGGTTGGCAACGTTTATTTTGTAGATAATGCCTTCTAATTTGATCTCTTTCATTGAGATGATAGTTAGAAATTTTTATTCTTAAACTAGGATCCATGAAAATATTTGCAACATCCACTTCGATACGAGTTCGTTTAGGATTTGATCCGGACTCATTGTTATGATCAGGATTCTCCATAATCTCAATTAACTACAAATATATATGTCATATCATTAAAATAAAGAAAAATAATTACCAATTTATGGTTAAGAATAATCAAATTAAGAGATCATTATAAATACAAATAGTTCAAAAATATAATTTGAATTATAAAATTATGGTTAAGAATAGTCAAATCAAGAGATCCATCTAAATATAAACAATTTAAACATATAATTTGATTCTTCAAAAAATTAAATAAATAAATAAATCAAAGCAAAAGTATTAAGAGTATGCATACCTGTGAATATTTGAATGTGTGACTTAAAAACCCAGCTTGAATGCTTTTAAAAATTCCACAAAAACTCTGAGATCCAAACCAAAAGAAACTGGTATGAAAATAATTTTTTTTCTTTTTAATGGAAGGCATGCTTTGTTTGCATTATATATACACTTTTTTTTTATCAGAGTTCTATGCTAATACTGATTCTCATTCTGTGTAGGTGTAGCAAAATTGTTATTTTTTTATTTTTTTAATCATTACCAAGTGGGACCCATGGTTTTATATTAAAGTTGTAGTACATTTTTGTCTTCAAAAGTCCATCAAGCTACTGTGTTCAAACTCCTATTTAATGTAGAATTTTTTTTTTTAATCATTACTAAGTAGGACCCATTGGTTTTATATATTAGAATTGTAGTAGGAGTAGAAATCTACTTAGAAAAGGTACCGTGAATTGAGAAAATAATTTTGACTTTGTCGCCCGGGGGGGGGGGGGGGGGGGGGGGGGGGGAATAGGCATTTTAGGTCATTATAATATTATTAGTGAAAATATTTGAAAGTTCAGGAAGGGCAACTGCCCCCCTCTCCCCACCCCCCCCCCCCCCCCCCCCGGCCTCCTCCCTCCGCCCCTAGGTGTCCTGTTTGCCATATCATGTTATAATTTTTCAAAAATTGCTCTTGTTGCTGTATCATACTCATACCTGTGTCCGTGTCCATGCATTATGGGTTCTTAGTTCATACACCAACTAGATTTTCTAGAGTTAGAATCTAGAGTTTTTTAAAAAAAAAAAAAAAAAAAAAAACTCTACAATATTCTTAAAATCATTTTTTTTAGGAAATATATTCCTAAAATCTTGATGATTCATTGATAAATGGGTAGTTTAAATTTGATTCATATTATTAGTGAATAAATAAACAAATATTTATTATTACTGTTTTATCATTTAAGGCCTAAATTATAAGTTATACTATTTTTCTTTGATCTATTTTCCATTCAATCTTTTAAGTTTTTATTCTTTTTTTTTTTCATTTCATTACTTTTCATTAGTTTCCAATATAGTTAATTTTTCTAATAAAATATTATTAGCTCCACCACAACGATATCATTTTGATTTTTTTTTTTTTAAAGGAAAAATACTAAAACTATAAAGGAGGTGTGCCAAAATTAGATAAATGGACTAAATTAAAAACATTTTAAGCTAAAATAACTTTAAAAAAATAATAATATAATTAAAAGACTAAATAAAAGCTTGTCAAAGTTAACGAATGTCCTAAGAGCATTGATTTAAAAACTTTTTAAAACATTTTATGGAAAAATAATAAAACAATTAATTTTCTTGACAGCTTTTTATATTTCACATGAAAGTGATGTTAAAACTTTTCTATATAGTTTATTAATAATTGGCATATGGACATCTGTTAACATGACCCGTCAAATATAAACCTTCTTTTATTAATGCATGTCCAAGAAACTCTACATTGAAATTACTTTAAAAATATCAATGCGTTCACACCCATTGCAGCGACTTAAAATTTTTATTATTGCATGGATTTAAAGAAGAGAACTGCTACATCCACAACATTTTTCACAACATTTTCACAACAAATCCTAATTGGCAGGTTGTTATTTGCTGTTACTAGTGGGTAAGAAAGTAATTTCAGTGTTGGATTTAAATTTAAAACCTGTAACAACCTGCCAACTAGGATTTGTTGTGAAAATGTTGTGAGAAATGTTATGGACCTAGTATTTCTCTTTAAAGAAACTTTACATTGAAATTAACCTAAAAAACATCAATGCGTTCACACCCATTGCACTAACATAAAATGAACAAGTTGTTAGTTTGTTTTTTATATGTTTTTTTATTTTTTTTGGGTGTGTAGTGTGTACCATATGTGATAGTAAACGAGTCTTTTAGCTGAATATTGCCAAAAAGTGAATTTATTTGTAATATGGGAACTGTTGGAAGTTATTTGAAAAAATGAGGAAATAAGTAAATTTTGGCAACACCGTTGTCAAAATTCTAACAAAAAGTATGAGAGAGGAGACAGAAATAATGTGATGGCTGGAGTGAGAAAAAATTTGAATTTCAGTAATGAGGTTACTGAAATTCCTGCTACCCAAATCTAGCTGCCCAAATGAAGTGCCCGAAGGAGAGAAGCGCTTGAAAGGAAAAATAAGCAATTGTGGCAACCAAGTTGCCAAAATTGTAGGGGAGGAGGGAGGAGAGAGAAAAAAGGAATTGTGGAAACCAAGTTGCCAAAAATTGGAGAAAAAGAATAGAATTGTGGCAACCAAGTTGCAAGGGCCGAAAATTGGAGGAAAAAAAATAGGAATTGTGGTAGCCAAGTTGCTGAAATTGAAAAAAAAAAAAAGAGAGAGAAAAATTAATTTCCGAAAATTGGAGGGAAAAAAAAAAGAATTGTGGCAATGGAGTTGCCAAAATTGGAGGGGAGAGAGAGAGAGAGAGAGAGAGAGAGAGAATAGTCAGGTTAAAAAAAATATTTTGCAGCATAGATTCTGATTCTAAAAAAAAAAGTAAACATATTCTTATTCTTTCCATATGCTAATAGTTTTTTTTATCGAACCAGTTTGATTTGTGCCAATATGTCATGTTCTTTCATTTCATCCTGAAAAAATAATAACTATAGATTCTTTGCATTATTTTCTCTATGAAACAAATAATTATAGATTCAAGTACATTGATTCTCATTCTTGTCGTGGGTAGAAAATTTTTCCTTTCGACAAATGAGATTTGTGTTAGGTTGAGAGCCTAAACCGAAACTCAGCAATGGGCTTGAAGCACGGCCCAAGGGTTATCAGTGAAGCTTTTGATAAATTTGCCTTATTTTATGTCTTGGGCCTAGGTTAGGACTGGCAAGGGTAATGGGATGGTCCAAAAACGTTTCCTACAATAGACACATCAACACAACAGAAAAACCTATTGCAATAAAGAAATAGCCCAGCAGTAAAATATTCCAGCGGTAATGTATTCTAGCAGTAAAACAAAACAAAACAAAATAAACCTCCAGCCATTAATTATTTCATAAATTAAGAAGAGTATCTACATCTCCAAATCATCATCCATAGGTTCTAGTGAGAAGAAGTCCTCCAATACAAGAACATGACGGAAAAACTCTATAGTAACAATTACATTATAGCCTTCAATAATGAAGGAGTAAACAAACACTATAGGATCCATTATAACAAGTAATGGAGAAAGCTTAGTGTGAAATGAAGGGAGAGAAAAAGATTCCAGCTAGCGCAGGAAGATCATTATTATGCCAGGGTATGCTCATGGATATATGTAGTGAGTAGTGAGGGCTATTTTGGTAGTATGAGTAGTGAGAGAGAGAGAGAGAGAGAGAGAGAGAGTATTTAGTAAAGCTGCTGGGACTTTCTGTTGGAGATGGATGAGAGCTTGTGAGTAGAGGTGTGAGGGGTATTTGTGAGCTAAGGGTTGAAAAGCTTAGTTTCTAATTTTGAAACTAAGAACTCAAAGCTTAGAACCTCACTAAGAGCTTAAGAAAATCAAAGGGAGAGGAAAATAGAGAAGTTTATGAGAGAGTTGTTCTTCTCTATTGGTGTGTGTTGAGGTGTTGGTGAAGAGCTCTATTTATAGTTGAGTTTAAGGGGGGGTTTTTAGCAAATACTCTCTGCCAAAATCAGTCTCAATTTTTAGAAAATCCTTAGAATATCATTCCTAGGATTTGACCAAGAATGGTATGTTCAGCTTTAGAGTGTTCTTGTTGTTTTGGGTAATAGCAGCTGGAGTTCTGACTTAGCATTAAATGCTGGATTGTCCTCAGCCAATGGGATTAGAGCATGAATTAGGCTAATGATCTTGGTTGTTTGTTGCTAGTATCAAAGCTTCCTGTTAATGCCCACTTTTGACAAAAGCAACCAATGGCAAAAGAAGCCTAACTATAAGAAAAAATGGAAAAAGAGAATAATAAAATAAAGACTATTAGGCCAAAATGGCAGAAATAATGGTCAACATGCCCACAAAAGATAATAAGTGGCCAAAGAGGTAAATGGGTCGAGAAAGCCCAAGAAATTAAGTAGTAAGCCCATGGGAATAGTAAGAGATGGAAAGAAAGTAAAAAATGGGCTAGGGAAGACTAAAGAAAGGAATTAGTAAATTCATGGGGTTGGCTTAAAGGCCAATAATCCTGAAAGGTAAGGATTTGGTAATTAGGCCAAGGAGGCCCAAAGGATTTAGCAAAAAACTCATGGGAGTGAAAGAGGTAGGGAAGGATGAAATGGGCTAAGGACGCCCAAAGAATGAAATGGGCCAAGGAAGCCCAAGGTGCGGAATGGGTTGGCCCAACAGAAATGCTAGGCAGTAAAGACCAAAAGAAGGAATAATATAAGAAATTGACATGGCAGATGCTTCAGCCCGTAAGCCCAAAAGTAACAACAAGGCAAAGGGATAAGTGATATCATAGCAGGAGCAATGCAGTGGGATGGCAGGAGCACCAGCCAGCCCACGTACGCATGGTAAAAAGACATGGGCCAAGTACAACGGGGAAAGCCCATACCCAAGCAATGCCCAATCCGAAAAAGGAATGAGATGCAAAGAACGAAAGCCCAAAAGCCCATGTATCATTCACACCCCAAAAGTTAAACGAATACCAGAGTGTGCAGCAGAATCAGAAAAACCTGGAGACAATGGCAAATGCGTGAGATCCAGAAATGCAATGGGCTCAAACGAAAGTAAAGCATGCACACAAGGCTCAAGCACCACCTACCTATATCCAGCCAATACAGGGGAGGTAGGCCATGGGCCAGAGATATGAGAGGGTGTGGTTTGGCGGTGGGGAGAAAAGGGAGCCCATTTTGGGGTTCCCACTCTAGCTCTTTTAAGGAAAAATGTCCTGCTAGGATGACATCTTACCCAAAAGAGGTAAACATGAGCTGGAATCACTAGATGCATGCTATAGAGGTTGGTAAGGGAGAGGTTTAACCTTTATCCGGATAGGAGTGTCAAGGGAGGTAAGAGACAAAACAAAACCACTTTTGTTGGAGATGAGGCGTGGCACAACCAACACAATGTAGTGGTGGTGGCTGGGTAGCCGGCAGACCAATGGGCAGTACTAGAAGAATACCCAAAACATGCCAAAAGCGGTTAAAGGGTAAATATGGCAAATCCTATCACGGCAGGTAGTATAAAAGACCATAGACGTACACAGTGAAAAAGGGGAGAATGACAAACAGAAAAAACAAAAAGATAGAAAGAAAGAATAGAAAACAAAGCAAACAAAGAGAGAAAGAAAGCAAGAATACAAAAAATCAAGAAGGAATGGAAAAAAATGACTGATAAAGTCAGGACGCGTATTGGAGATTAAGCCAATACGCATCAGCACAGGAAGGGCCCAACTTGCACACAAGCTAGCCTAAAGTATGTTTCAGTTAGGCCAGTCCCGACTCTCCTACCCCAGAATCGTGGGTCGTGGTACAGCAAGAGCAATCCAACCCAAAACACACAAAAATCCCACCACATTTAAATTGGCGACTGCATTGGGGAGTTGGAAAAAAGACAGGGAAAGCAGATAAAGCCCTCACGAGTCATGCCCCTAAGATAAAAAACAACGCGAAATATAAGCACCATACCCTCACAGGTAGAATCCAGGCCAGCCTTGCCCCGCCAGTCCAATCAAGCGGAAGGTGTTAATGGAGCGGGTGCTGGGCCGTAACAGCAACAAAGAATCCCCGCTGACAATACCAAATTTTTTATTGAGGTTCCGCAATCTGTGAATTATTCCTATCAGCAATTGATGGAAGAGATTCACCATATGAAGGCGAACAAGACGAAAGAGAAAGGAAGTTAACATGACCCCGAGTATGCGACAAATAAGGAAGAAACCCCTGTTAGTGGTGACCCACAGAATGCAGAACAGCGTTTCATTACCACGACCAAAGTTGCAGCACTTTTAGAATAGGAAGGGCCAAGGCGCCCAAGGAGAGATTCTATGCACGAAGGCCTCCTTATCCGCCAAGGATACTCAACAAGCCATATCCTGAGAGATATGAGCCACAAACTTTTGCACAATACGACGGCAGAAGAGGAAGTGCTATTGAGCACGTGAGTAAGTTTATTGACACCCTCAGTCCCTATACAGCAAACGAGGATTTATGTCTTCAGGAGTTTTCTAAATCCCTATGCGATTAGGCATACACCTGGTACACTGGTTTGAAGCCAGGGTTGATCCCGACATGGGATGATATGGTAGACATATTTTGCATCAAGTATTTCCACGGAGAAGAAACGGTAACGCTTGCAACTTTGCAAGAAACCAAGCAAAAGAATGGTGAAGACCTGATGGAGTACATCAAGAGGTTCAAGGACATAGCCCTCAATTTCTATGATCACTATGAAGAGAATACGTTGGTGGAAATGTGCATAGGTAACATGATCATGGAGTACAGATGTGTCCTAGAGAACCTGAAAATCTCGTAATTTGCACAGCTATTGCAAAAGGCTAGGAAAACCACCCAATCAGTAAGGCATGGTTCTGACAAACCCAAGGAGCGGAGGTCCACACCACAGGCTATGGCGGTATCCACTGGTGAGAAGAAGAGGAAATCAGATGGGAGGGAGTACAAGACACCCCCCCCCCCACCATTACCATGTACTCCGAAGGAGCTAGATGTGCTCCTGGACAAATGGATCGCAGACGGGGTTTTCAAACCCAATCAAGTTTCCAGAGAACCCACTGAGGAAGAGCGAAGGGACTCACGTTTCTGTCATTTGCATAATTATGAACAGAACCTTATCGCAGAATGCTAGGCACTCCATAAACTAGTGCACCGCAAAATCAGAGAGGGAACTCTCGAGTTGTCCCAGCCAGAAGTGCAAAGAAACCCACTCCCAAACCACAAGGGAAAAGGAGTAGCAGCAGTCGTTATTTGCTCAGATCTAGGAGAGGATGAAGAAGAAAGGCCGGCCCTGCTTGCCGTAGCCATTACCACCTTGCAAAAAAGTCCTAGGTTCAAGAACTTGTTTAATCAGCTGGAACTCATAGCCAACGAATGAAGAATTGCCACGGAGTCTCTGGTAAGCATTGCCTTAAAGGCAGGAGTAGAATGCCTCGCAACAAAAACCAAAGCTGACAACGTTTTCCTACAACACGCCAACGAGATTACTTTCAGCGATGAAGGCATGAAAGTAGGATATTCAGACCACAGGAGACCCCTCTACTTGGTAGCCTCGATAAACCAAATCCCCATTAAGAAAGCCCTAGTTGATACAGGCGCTTCAGTAGATCTCATCCCCCTTAACATGCTACAAGCAGCAGAAATTTCAAAATGCAAGATTCACGGATGTCCAATGGAAGTAACAGGATTCAAAGGAAGAGGCAAGTATACTGCAGGCCACATTCAGCTGTGGTTGAAAGTGGGGCCAATAGCCTCCTTGGCCACTTCCATGTAGTGAAAACAAAAGTTTCATATCATATATTATTGGGAAGACCATGGTTGCACAAGCACCGTCTAGTTCTGTCTACCTATCATTAATGTGTGAAGGGAAGATTGAATGGCAGGATGATACAGATAGCGCCAAACCCGTCATCATTTGAGCAAGCAGAAGCCCACTTAGTAGAAAAAATGATCTATGATGAATGGGCACCGTTTGGTGAAAGTTTAATGTCCAAACCGCAAGGCACCTTCGTTCCCGATGGGAGGATGTCCAGGACGACCTAGAGCTTGACCTGAGAGAGCTGTTAATGCGGAGGAAGAAAAGGAAAGAAGCACCCACTTCAGAGTTAAGTGATACGCCATGATGCGTCAGGGTCTAAATGCCTAACGGCAGGATAGTTTACAAGTTATGCAGGTGCGCAGGACCCACCTGAAGTACGCGAGGGGGCCCCAGACGAGGGTCACAGCACAAGAGTAAAGCGTGTTGTGTGGCCCAAGAAAATTCAGAAGAACAAAGCGAAACGGAAAGTGAGAGAGGTTGCAGCAGAAAAAGACGCACAAGTAATGGCAGAAGAAAAGTTAAAAGAAATTAACTTGGGTACAGACCCACAAAAGCCAAGACTTATTTCCATAAGTTGAAAGTTGTCAAAGAAAGAAAAGGTAGAATTGATCTTGTTGTTGAAAAAGTTCAAAGATGTCTTTGCATGGGATTATAGCGAGATGTCTGGGCTAGATCCAGGATTAGTGGTACACACGCTTAACATAGATCCTGAGGCTAGGCCAGTGGCTCAACTTGCCAGAGTGATTTATACCAAAATATAAGAACAAATTAGGGGTATGCAAAAAACCGATGAACCGAAAAAATCGGCCGAACCGAGTTCAATTTTTCGGTTCAGTTTTTGTTTGAATTTTTTGAAACTAAAATATTTTGTTTTGGGTTTCAGTGTTAGATTTTTCACCCCGAAACCGATCGAACCAACCGATATATATATATATATATATATATTTATGTAAGTTTAGTAATCTTCAAAGTGGCAGTCAACATTCATGACTTTGTATTACTGATATTTTAATAAAGGAGTTGAATGTATAATAAAGTCTTGGAATATAATTTATTAATAAGGTCTAAAGTGCAATTATATTTATATATTAGTATTAAATATAATTAATGGTAATTTTGGACTTGTCAAGAGTTGACAGAATAGCCCAAAACCCATTGGAGCTAGAGTCTTATTTGTCCCTTTTGGTCCCACTCCGAGCCACATACTAAAACCCAATTGGAATGGCCCAAAAAGCTAGCTCAATTTGATAATCAGTTATATATAAGGAGAGAAACATACAGAATTTTTTAATGTATGGAAGGTATGAAATGGTGTATATGTGAGTGTATGCCACTCTCTTATTTTTTCTTGAATATACACATGTAAACTAATTGAGAGACCACACCTCTTGGGCATAAGTGGAATTGGAGTGAAGATTAAAAGTGTTTCCAAGTACTTTTAATCTTTGGTTTTGAATTTTACCGTACCAAGGTACGCTCTCTTGTTCTTAAATTCTGAAATTTACATAGTACATGTTATAATTTTGAATGAAGTAGATCCATTAATTTTCCGCTACGTATGTTTTGTATGCGATACAAACTATGTTTTTCCTACAGGCGCTACACCATCGGCGAACCAAATGACGAAGATTGAACAAGTCGCAATAGTTAAACAAGCATCGAGATGAAACGATGGCCTTCAACACACTGGCTTGCTATAACGCCACCATGAAACCCGCGTCGAACAACTCCTTGTCCACCCGCTCCTTCCAACCCAAGGAAGTACCTGACCTAAATTCGAAGAGGATGGGCACAAGGAGCGATATCCCTTGGCGTATATCAAGATCAAGAATGGTGGAAGCCAAAGGGGCCCAAGAAACCTCTGTATCACAGCGGCAAATAGAAAGCCACACACAGCTTGGCGGTAGAGGCGAATAGTCACCAAGCACCACGGGGAAGTGAATGTGAGCATCGTACCATGGATCAATGAGGGGATGGCACTCACTATTTGGGTCGCGACCTCCTTCCTCCTCCTTGGACCGGTCCGATTCAGAGAGGGGAGTATCTTCACCCACAGTTTTGGCAAGAGGATCATCGATGGTGACTTTTTTCCCCTTACTACGGGAAGAACCTTCATCTTTCGTAGGCAACATAACGGATTATTTGAATGGGGAAGATGGGTGGTGAGGTTTTTAGGAAAATGACACAGGTGAAGAGAAAGGAATAAAGAAAGCATTCTGAGCGAATGATGGGAAAGGGAAGAGTTTATGGACTAAAAAGACAATAAAAGTGACGTGAAAGGAGGCAAAGAAGCATCGTATTAATGAAGCAGAATTTGTGTTCCAAAATAACTGCTAAACTGGGGAATTCAAAGAGACAACTCTGTTCATGGCAAGAAAGAAAATAAGGCAGGGCCCATTGTTCAAAAAGAGAGAGAAAGAAGAGAGAGAGAGAGAAGAGATTTTTCATATGAACTACAAGAGCAATTCATATGCTCAGGGGGCTGAATGTTGATACTCACTTTTGACAAAAGGGCCCAATGGCAGAAGAAACCCAACAATAAGAAAAAAAAATGGAGAAAGAGAATAGTAAAATAAAGACTATTGGGCTAGAATGGCAGGAATAATAGTCAACAGACCCACAAAAGATAGCAAGTGGCCAAGGAGAAAGCAAATGGGTCGAGGAAGCCCAAGGAATGAAGTAGTAAGCCCATGGGAATTGAAAGAGATGGAAAGAAAGTAAAAAATGGGTTGGGGAAGCCCAAAGAAATGAATTAGTAAATTCATGGGGTTGGCTCAAAGGCTAATAAGCCCGAAAGGTAAGGATATGGTAATTAAGCCAAGGAAGCCCAAAGGATTTAGCAAAAAACCCATGGGAGTGAAAGAGGTAGGGAAGGATGAAATGGGCTGAGGATGCTTAAAGAATGAAATGGGCCAAGGAAGCCCAAGGTACGGAATGGGTTGGCCTAGCAAGAGTGCTGGGCAGTAAAGACCAAAAAAAGGAATAATATAAGAAATTGACATGGCAGATGCTTCAACCCGTAAGCCCAGAAGTAACAACAAGGCAAAAGGATAAGTGATATTATAGCAGGAGCAATGTAGTGGCATGGCAGGAGCACCAGCCAGCCTGCCCACAGATGCAGGGTAAAAAGGCATGGGCCAAGTACAAGGGGGAAAACCCATACCTAAGCAATGCCCAATTCGAAGAAGGGATGGGATGCAAAGAACGAAAGCCCAAAGGCCCGTGTATCATTCACGCCACAAGAGTTAAACGAATACTAGAGTGTGCAACAGAATCAGACAAACCTGGAGGCAATGGCAAACGTGTGAAAGCCAGAAAAGCAATGGGCTCAGATGGAAGTGGAGCATGTACACAAGGCTCAGGCACCATTTACCTGTACCCAGCCAATACAAGAGAAGTAGGTCATGGGCCAGAGGTATGAGAGGGTTTGGTTTGGCAGTGGGGAGAAGGGGGAGCCTATTTTGGAGTTCCCACTTAAGCTCTTTTAGGGAAAATGCCCTGTTGAGATGACATTTCACCCAAGAGAGGTAAACATGAACTAGAATCACTAGATGCATGCTATAGAAGTTGGTAAGGGAGAGGTTTAATCCCTATCTGGATAAGAGTATCAAGGGAGGTAAGAGACAAAACAAAACCACCTTTGTCTGGGGATGAGGCGTGGTACAATCAACACAGTGTAGTGATGGTGGCTGGGCAGTCAACAGGCCAGTGGGTAGTCCTAGAAGGATACCCACAACAGGCCAAAAGCAGTTAAGGGGTAAAAATGGTAAATCCTGTCATGACAGGCAGTATAAAAGGCCATAGACGTGCACAGTGAAAAAGGGGAGAACGGCAAACAAAAAAACAAAAAGATAGAAAGAAAGAATAGAAAACAAAGCAAACAAAGCAAACAAAGAGACAAAGAAAGAAAGAACACAGAAAATCAAAAAGAAATGGAAAAACATGAGTGATAGGAGCAACAACATGCGTCAATAGGCTACCCACTTCTCTCCCTCTCAATAGCCCACTCTCTAACGAACCAGGAATTCAAGATTAAGTCTTCTAGGTCCTTTTTCCAAAGTGTGTAATTTCTACGGCAAGAGCTACCTCTGAGGTTACACACATTAGAGATTCTTTCCCCTTTTGGACTTGTATCTGCTAAGCCCATTCCTTTAGCAAATGGATTTTCTTTTCTCTTGTTTTGGTTGATCAATGACTAACTTGCTATTTTATTGTTAGTGTTTCTTCGCCGTGACCTTGTCACTCGTAACCATACTGTGATATCTTCCTTCGTGGAGTTATTCATGTATTATTATTATTAGCAGAAAATGTTTTAATTATCCTGCTGCATTTTGTTTCCTACTATAACATTTGCAATAGTCTTTCCTACTGTGAGCATGTGATACATTCAAGGTTCCTGTCAGGACACGTCAGCACAAGAAGGGCCTAACTTGCACACAAGCTAGCCTAAGGTGTGTTTTAGTTAGGCTAGTCCTGCCTCTCCTACTCCAGATTCATAGATCGTGGAACAGCAGGAGCAATCTAGCCTAAAACACAAAAAAAGGCCCACCAGACTTCCTAGGGCAGATTGTGTCACCTCACGCCAAGTGTCAATCTTGGAGCCCTCTAGTAGAGTTCTCCTTAGTGCCCTCCAAACCACAATTCCCTAAGTTTTCCCATTAGGGTTCATGTGCTTGGTTCATGAATCAGAAAATGTACATTTTTTGGCATGGTAATGAGCTGTTTATAAGTGATTCCAAAAGCTTCCATGGTCTGATCATGGCTACTCCTTATCCCTTGACCGATTATGTTGGAGAAAAGAAAGGGAATGGCTAGATGCAGCTTCACAGCTTTATGTCTTGTCAGCATAACTTTATGTCACATCAATAATAATGAAAATCAACTTGTCAAGGAAAGGTGTAAGCTCAATTGGACATGTGTCCCTTTCTGATCTGATTTGACAAGCTGAAAATGATGGTAGTAGGCCCTAGATATCAGCTTAGTTGTGTTGAAACTTGACTAGTGGCTAGTCTAATCACTTTAGTTACTCAAGTGAGCTTTAGTTGCTGAGATTTGCACATGGACTGGGCTGTCTCGGCTGGGCCTTGGTTGAGCTTATTTGGGCCTGTTCATCCCTACAAAATGAATGTTTTTGCCAGGGATAACATACATAGGCTTTTGTAATTAGAGTTTCTTATGGAAAAAAGAAGCATAGTTCCCATGAATTTTGTAGAAGAAATTGTTTTCAAATATGGGTAATATGTCATAGGTAATTTTATGTTTCCCGTGAGTTAGGGAATTTAGTATATCAAAATATGTTTTGCCAAAGGATAGTTTTAGGCTTTGAGCATAATATAATCATTTTCCCAAATAATATTTAGGCTTTGGTAGAATAATTGTTTTCCCAATAGTTTTGGGGTTTTGATAAAATGTTGCCAAAGTAATATTAAGTATCTTGTAAATATTTGCCAAAATAGTATTAGACTTTTGTAAATAGTTACCTAAATAATATTGGGCTTTTTGTAAATAGTTGCCAAATAGTATTGAGCTCTTTGTAGAAGTTGCCAAAATAATATTGAGCTTTTTTGTAAAAGTTGCCAAAAGAATATTGAGCTTTTGTAAATAGTTTGCGATTTTGTAAAAATATTGCTGCGTAGCAACAGACTTTAGGGGTGCCGTGTAGTAACGGACTTTAGGGTGCCGTGTAGCAACAGGTTTTGTAGGAGAGTTTTGTTGGGGGTTTTTGGGTTTTTCCCACAAGGTAAATGAGCTTGGGCTTTTATAGAGATGACATAATTTTGTGACCCAATTTTGGTAATAGTATGATAAGTATTTGTGTGGGCCCAAAATAATTTATGGGGCTTGTATGGGAAGTATTTGTGGGAGCCCAAGTTGGGTAATAATATGTGGGAGATATTGCGTAATATTTATGAAAACCCAAGTTGGGTAATAATATGGAGAAATATTTGGGTAATATGGGGAAATATTTGGGTGGTATGTTGGAAATATTTGTGGGGGCCCAAAGTAGTTTATGGGCTTGTATGGGTATTTTAGTGAGTGAGCTAATGAGATTAGGACCTGAAAATTTGTACCTTAACAATTCTCAACAAAGAAAAAATACATAAATTCTTATTCTGTGCTAGTGTTAATATGTGAATATGTTGCAGAACCTATCCATACATGCCCCTCGAAGAGAGAAAATTATGGAAGAAAAAGATGATTGATGTGCACATTGTAAATAAAAATAATAATAAAAAAACAACAACAACAACAACAAAGATTCTTTGCATGATTTGTCCTATGAAACAAAGAAACAAGATTCTTGTGTTTAATTCTTTGTAGGGATTCTTTGCGAACACACTAACAAAACATAAGTAAAAGTGAATATATGTTTATAGTTAAGTAATTTGTTTGTATCAAAGTGTCCCATCTTGGTCTGTGTTGTGTTGTATTTGGTCAATTGGCATATCTAGTTATACAGTTTAAAATCTAAGAATTTAACTTATATGAAACTTGCATCCTATTTAAACAACACTAATGCTACTGAAGTTTCCACGGTTCTTATTCTCCACTCTTTTTCTCCTAAAAATTCTATCAACCTTCTTCTCCACTCTTACTCCCCTCATAATTCTATCAACCATTTTCAATTCATGTGTGCCATACATTCTACAAACAACTATAAAGAACAACACTTGCAAATATATATTCACTATTTATCTCTTACAAGGTAAGTTACATCTCTTAAGTAGTTACTTTTCTTTTTATAATATTCATTTTGATATGTTTTAGTGATACGGTTAAGCATGAAAATCTTGTTTTTGTATTATGTGTTTTGCAACATAAACTGATTTGTATGAAATGTTTTAAATTATTTGTCTATAAATTATTGCCTAAAATTTCATATAGCAAAAATATAATTCAAAATTGACATAAATTTTCCTTAAAGAAACACTTACTTTGTTAGCCTATAATATACGTGTATGCTATAAGAAAACCCAAAAAAAAAAAAAGGCTAGTATATGCTCATAAATCAAAAATCTAAGTTTTAGGTATAATAATAATAATAATAATAATAATGAAAATTGTATGATACTAGAAATATTTATCTATTATCGTATGGATGCATGAGAGTACTATAATCTGTCTTGTTTTAGAAGAAGCAAAATAAAGAGTTACTTAAAATTATTAACTTAACCCATAACAGATCCTTTTAAATGTTAATGTTATGGTAAGTTACTTTAAAAAAAGGAAACAAAAAATAATTTTAACTACTATGTTGGACAATAATAGATTATCAGTGAACCAATCCTCTTTAATAGAATTCTCTCAGCTCTAGCTATTTGAACATTGAATATTTAATGGCCTAGGCTCCATTTCGAATATATCTTACATTAAATGCTACAATGAGTTAAATCATGCAACATCCATTACTTATATTAGTAGGAAATTGTCTATAAATCAAACTAAATTAACTTTTTTTTTTTTGGACTAAGATAACCTCTATGATATTAATGAATTGGCAATAAAGTACTATTAAGATCTTGGTCAACCCTAAATTAAATAGAATATAAGAAACTAATCATAATCATAATCATACTCATAATTGGAATGGAATCAATCCTAATTATCGTATTCTTAAATTCATACACACATAATATAAAGTATAGTGTAAGTGAAGATGCATTTTCACAATATCTTTAATATATAAACACTGAGATTAAAAAATTAAGATATCTAAAGGTATACTTTTTACAAACCATCTATATAAAAAATTACAAACTAAGAAAATAATTTCCAATTAATTTAGGGGGCCCAGAAGCTTACTATAATCGTGATACAAAGTGAAGGAACGTAGGAATTATATAATGATACTTGCAAGAAAATAAAGGAAGAACAAAAAAACACAATCAGATGATCATAAATATCTTCTAAGGAAAATATAATCTTAAATAAAAACAAAATAACAATAATAAAATTAATATATAGTGAGTACTACAGTTTTTTATGCTAAATATTAAATATAACTTACAATGCTTGTAGTTCATAATGAAATTGAAAGAAACTCAAATACAGGATTTATGAAGCAAAATTTTTAATAATAATAATAATAATAATAATAATAATAATAATAATAATAATAATAATAATAATAATAATAGTTTTAGCAAAAATAATCATACACACAATAATTAGTATTAATTATAATATAACCATATATAATATTTACAATATATTAGTGTATGATATTTAAAAAGTATATAATTAATTTTTATTTTCCAACCTATAACCATCCTAAAAGGTAAAGATTCAAGAAACTTAAAATACATTTTTATACCAACTAAACTTTAATAAAATCAAAAGAAACACAAATGTATGTTTTATTGTACTAAATAAAAATAATAATAATACACATACATATTTTTATTATAAACCAAAAAACATATTATGCAATATATTTTGTCCAAGTAATAGATGTAATAATTGATAATAATAAGGTAAAAATGATTATAAAAAGATCACAATAATACAATTTATTACAATTTTGTGGTCATATAATAATAACAATAAATAATATTAAATAATTTCAAAATTAACAAAACAGATATAAATTTAATTAGTGAGTTAAGATGCTTACCACAATTGTGATACGAACTGAAAGAGAGTGATACTTGCAACAACAACAAATGACACAATCAAATAATAATAAATAAACACAAAATAACAACAATACTGAAAAGTTTATGTAAATCAGTTTGACCCTTAAAAGTGTTCAAGATATTATATTTATAAAGATGTCAACAAGATACTTGAGATTTGCTATACAAGGCAATATTCTGTAATGAGTGATAAATATTTGAATTTCAAAATAGACCATTTTTATCCTGAGTTAAAGTCAACAATCTATGCTGAATTTATGGACATCAATTAAAAGGTATTTGAAAATAAAGTATTTCTGGCCTAAATCATGGTCTTTTTTTCTTTTTCTTTTTTTGAGAAGCACCTAAGTCATAGGCTGATTATATGTTATCAACTATAAAATAATCAAATTCATATATGGTGACTATTACAATTTATTAAGGTAAATTTCAAATATAACTTAAAATGCTTGCGGTCCTAACCATAAAGAATTCATTAATCTAAAATTTGAATAACAACAACAGCAACAACAATCATAATCATAATCATAGTCATACAAATAATATTAACTCTAATACAACAATACATAATATTCTACAATGTATTAGCTTCTAATATTTACAAAGCATATATTTATACAATAATAATAAATTTGTTAATTTCTAGAGCTGTAAGTTAATAAAGCAAAGCAAAAAACTCACATTAACCCAAAACTTATAATCCTAAGTTGTGCACACTAGAGCAAAGCAGAATAATATAAAGCAATGAACAATCAGAAGTAAGTAAAACAATACCAAAAATGTTAACACTTTTTGTGAGGAGATGCAAAAACTAATGCTGCCTTTTATAACAATGAGGAGAAATAAAAAGACAAAAATAGAATCTATACATGACATAGATTCTATGTAGTGTGATATCAGTAGGTTTTACTGGGAATGAATAAGAATATATTCTATATACTTCTTTTTGCATTTTGGAGAATAAGAATCTGTGTTTTGCTTTTACATTGCAAGCAGACCTAATTGACTCCTCCAATTTTCGACGACTCCATTGCCACAATTTTTTTTTTTTCCTTCATTTTCAGCAACTTCATTGCCACAATTCCTATTAAATTTGTTCTCTCTCCTCCCCTACAATTTCGGCAACTTGGTTGCCACAATTGCTTTTTTCCTTTCAAGCACTTCTCTCCTTTGAGCACTTCATCTGGGTAGCCAAATTTGGGCAGCAGCAATTTCGGTAACCTCATTGCCGAAATTCAAATTGTTTCTCACTCCAGCTATCACATCATTTCTCTCTCCTCTCTCATATTTTTTGTTAAAATTTTCGACAAGAGTGTTGCTGAAATTTGCTTCATTCTTCATTTTTCCAAATAACTTTAAATAGTTCTCATATCACAAATAAACTTACTTTTTTGCAATATTCAGCCAAAAAACTCGGTAGTAAACTATAGGTTTGATGTGTGAGAATGAGTAGCTCCACTATGGAGGAAAAGCTTGTATTTGGATTACTAAGACTCTTGTAATTCCCAACTTTTGTAGATGATTTGTCTTCTAGTTATAGAGCACCTTGGCTTTTAGTTTTTTTTTTCTTTTTCTTTTTTTCAATTTTCTTGCCATCCCTGAACAAGTGTCAGTTTAAGGCCTTGTTTGGTTTAAAAAAATGGTCACTCAAAACTCATCACTCAATTTTCATCACTCATCATTCATCACTCATCGCTCATTACTCATCACTCTAAAATATCACACCCAAACAACATCATCACTCAATTACCATCACTCAATATTTTCACAGTATTTGTGGGTCCCATATCTGTCATTGGTACAGTTTTTTTTTTTCCAGTACCCAGATCGCCCGAGAAAGAAGAAAGGAAAAAAAGAAGAAGAAACCCAGATCACCTGAACCAGTAAAGAAGAAAGGGAAAAAAAAAAAAAAAAAGAGGAAGAAGACGAACTAGATCAGAGGAAAAGGAAAAAAAAAAAAAAAAAGAAGGAAGTACGAAGAAGAAGAGATCAGAAGAAAGGAAAAAAAGAAAAAAAAAAAAAAAAAGGAAGAAGATGAACTGGATGAGAAGAAAAGGAAAAAAAAAAAAAAAAAGGAGGAAGAAGACGAACTGGATCAAAAGAAAAGGAAAAAAGAAGAAGTAAGAACGGAGAAGATGAGATCAGATGAAAGGAAAAAAAGAAAAAAAGAAAAAAAAGGAAGAAGACGAACTGGATGAGAAGAAAAGGAAAAAAAAAAAAAAAGGGTTGACTGGTTAAAAGTTGCGGTTGAGTGGGTCCCCATGTAGGTTTAATTACAAAAATGCCATTGAATTATGCGTTATGAAAACTGAAAACACATTTTCAGTTTTCATAACTCATAACTCAAAAATCAGAGAACTGAACGATGAAAACTATAACTCAAAACTCATCCAAACAAAACATTTTGCAATTGATTGATGAAAACTGAGTATTGAGTGATGAAAACACCCAAACTAAACATCACCTAAATCTTTTTAAAATGGATGCCTCCCAAATCCGAAAGCTATGTAGCTCCTCGTTAGTTGTGATTCTTTAATTCATTATGAGAAACTTTTGTTAACAAAGAGACATCCTAAAATCCATTTACTCAACTTTGGATTCTGTGAGATTAAAAAAAATTCTTTATCATTTTATACATGCACTTTCTACTCCTTTATCATTTTATCCATGCACTTTCTACTACACCTGCCATTTATTCTCAAAAAAATAAGAATAAAAATAAAAAGTAATCCTCCTGCACATAAACTGTCATGCCACAATTATCTTTATCTTACGTGTTAAATTATGACTGATTGTTTATCACTTTTACAAGAACTTATAATTTTTTCTCCACCAGACTATTACATGGTCAATTATGGCGTATGAATTCTGTCCAGTGTCCTATGACATTGGACCGACTGCGAGCATGACAAGTATCCATTTTCAGACACGTGTCATAATCGCATTTGATCCAGTGTACCCAGTGTACTAGAGGTACTAGACAAAAGTCACGCCCACTATTTTATGTAGTCTTAAAATTTTTCATAACTTAATTTTCATCCCAAAATATCAAAACCACAACTCGTTGATGATAAAAATGTTTGAATAGGATTATGTAATATAGGAGGGGTTTTTTCTTTTGAAATGTCCACGAAGCTTTGGTCCTTTGGACCCCTTTTTAGCTCAAATAAATTTTAATTTTTTTAAAAAGTAGTTCCTGGATTTGAAGGCCATATGGTTTGTGTACTTCGAACACCAGGACTCATGAAATGGAACTAATAAACAATAATTGGACCTTGAATAAGGAAAGTCATGCACAAACATGTACTGAATTCCACATCGAGTGTTCATTCGGTAAATCTTAATTATATTAACAATTATAAAGAGTCCTAATTGTAACTCACCCAATCCTAAATTGCGTGGAATGACCCAACGGTAAATGTAGCATGCTACATATTGGCTCAAACATATATGTGCCTTCAAGCAAGCAATCTGGGTATAGATTTTATTCAAACTTCTTGTCCATTGTTAACTCAATTATTTTAACCATGTAATAATATTATGTTTTACAGAGGCAAGTTGGAACTTGGAACTTGCCAATGAGTAATAACCTTCCATAAAAGCATTCTCATTAGAGTTTGTCAATTCACCTTTTACTTTGTGTTGGAAAGATTGTGCATAATATAAAAGGAGCTGGGAACCACTTTGTTTTGGCCTATAAATAACACTGCACATATCTAGGCTATGAAAATACTCTCTCAAGTATCAAACAAAAAGATACTGTGGGTAATGGGTTGCATATAAACTTGTGGAATATATAATGAATAATTAATTGGTTCCAGAAGCAGTGTCCAATTTTTTTAGAATATACCAAATTAATACATAAAAATCACTCCTGTAACAACAAAATAATTTTCTTTGCCACCTATCATCTACACATAATGTAAACTTCACATAGACAAACAAGCTCAAAGACATAAAGTTAAAGCCAAAATATGAGACACTTACATATCTCCTTACCTCTGAAGCTTGGCAAGGACAATAACTTAAAAAAAGAATTTTCAGTCTTCAAGTTGTGTTATTTTCCCTCTAGCAGTTGATTCCACACTGCGTAACATCTGGACCGGTAACTCTAGTGGTAAATGGATCTACTCGCACCCATAACAATGAGAAAATTGAAGCGAGGAGAATTGACCAGACGACAACAATGGTGGGTGTCCGGTTCTGGCGACCCATCAAACCTTTGAGGAAGGGGTACAGATGGACAATCACCCAAAAGGCAAAGAAGAGCTTCCCAAAGAGAGGACCCCATGATTGGTAACCACTGTTGATGGCATAGGAAATCCCTGCAACGACTCCAACCAAGTTTATGATAAGGAGAGTTGTTGGTGGGATGAGAAGGGTTGTCCACTTGAACAAGTACAATTCAGCAAAGTCTCCATCTTCATCTGATGCCTTGGATGTAACTGTGAAGTTGGTGTCAATACCAGCAAGTACTTTAAGCAAACCTTGGAAAACGGCAAAGAGATGGGCTGAAACACCACCAATAACCCAAAACTGCTCATTTCTCCACCACTCGTCAATTCCAACACCACTCCACCTCATCTCTAGGATACCAGTAGCAAAGATGGAAAGAAAGAGCGATATAAACCATATACTTGCAATGTTACTGATCTGCAAGTGGAATAAGCCAAGCAAAAAATTTAGCAGATATTAAAGACCAGCATTTTGAGACAATATTCATAATATACACAAACAGGAACACACTAAAAGTATTTTTTTTTTCTTCTCTCATGGAGAAAGGTTCCCCCAAGCACAAGAAAATACAGAACAGTTTTTAATATTTCCATCTTTAATCTCTTTTTCACAACAAGAGAGGTGTGAATGGTGTTTCTACTGACTTTGCCTTGCTCATTCCCCTCCAAACCCTTTTATTTTGAAAACAAAAACTAGCAAGAAGCATGCATTCCTTTCCAATATATACTGTGGTCCCTGTAAATCCTACTATTCCTAATTAATGGATGCCATGCCATGGAATTTATGAAATGTTAGCTCATTATGGTGAATTTTTATCTGTTCACCATTTCATATTTTGAAGCAAAATCACAAACTCCCCAAATAACAAAACACTGTAAGCTCTTGTAAGACGCAGGGATTGCAGAGGGTGATGATAGGGAAAAGATTATTAAAAAAAAGTGCCCTGTTGAGATAATAATGACAAGGGCACCATTAGTGTACAGAAAAATGAGTTTGATTATATAACAAACCTGTGGAATAATGAACTTGTTTGTAAGTAGACAGACAGCTGGCAAAGTACAATACATAAGAAGAGGAAGGGCAGTGATTGGATAGATGGTGGTGTTGATATACGCGAACCTCTCAAGCCATTTAAGCCTGCCATTATAACCGTACCAGATAGGGCAATGTCTACTGAGAAGAATTTCCACAGAACCTAGAGCCCATCGAAGCACTTGGTTCAAACGATCTGACAGATTAATAGGAGCTGACCCTTTAAAGGCTGGGCGCTTGGGCATGCAGTATATTGACCGCCAACCACGAGCATGCATCTTAAATCCTGTCAGAATATCTTCAGTAACAGAGCCATAAATCCATCCAATCTGCAGTTCAGGACACAAATATTGATTAGAGAAAATGAAATAAAACAGCAATTTACAAAAATTATCAAAAACCCAATCCACCATGTGCAGAAATGGGAAGACTGCATGCACATAAATGCACTCTATAAGCCACGATATCTTGTTTGTCAATTAATAGATGGTTACTAGAGGAAACCAATACCAGTGCAGGAATGCTGAGAAATTTCAAGGTAGGTAAGAGGGAGGGTTGGAGGAGGGAAGAAAAAGGTTTAATGTAATAAACTTTTATCAGCTTTCAAATTTCATTTAAAAAGAAACACCTGGTCCTAGTTGGGAGTGCCTTAGTGGTGGATTTCCTTATAGATGTGGACAAATTCATTGTGTGTGGTGTGCACCAATCTTTAAACAAGTAACCTTGTACCTGACTCAAAGTTTTGGGGAAGAAAATGCATACCAAATTTTAATTGCCAATAACTTGTAGTTACCTATACCATAAAAACTAAGGGTCTTGTTTATTTTTCTCCTTTTTCTAGGCATCTAAACATATCATGATATTAAAAGTATGAATAACAGTATCTTACAAAAGTAGGTATTGTTCCTATTCCTTTCAGACACATACAAAAATTTTGCAAATCTCTAAAGCCAGAGGCATATTCTGCTTAAAGGACATCTTGGTAAATCAAAAAACTAATAACAAAGTTAAAGAAACAAATAACAAGACATCATACCTCAGTTCCCCATTCTGATTTGTCCTCATAACCACAGCTGATGACATGAATAGCCTCTTTAAGAAGAGTTTCTGGTGTTGCAGATTGTGGAACACCACCATTCTCCATAAGTGTAGACGCAACAAAAACAGCAGACTGACCAAACCTTTTCTCCAGGCTCATTTGGGACATGAGTAGTGACTTTTCATCGTCAAATCCAGCACCTGAATTTAAAAAGAGTAAGAAAAGGTTAGAATCAAATCTAAAAAAATTAAATGAGTTACAAGATGCCATGGATATTGTAAAAATATAGTTTCATGAATGACAAAGTTGATTTTAGATCTTGTTTGTGTATTAAGGTTTACCACTCAATAAGAAGCAATCATTCTCTCCTTTTAAACAAGTAAATGAGGAATTTATTACATAGTCAATAAATTCAAGATGACATGGAAGCATTTTGACTGGTTTATAATTTATTTTTAAAAAAAAATACCCAAAAAATTAAAGAAATAATATTCAAACAATGTACCTTCCACACCCTCTTCTATATCCTCTAGACTGAAAATAGGCACAGTGGGGTCTACATTCTTGCTAGATTTCTTCTTGTCTGAACCCTTTTTACTAGACTTTGAACCCTTCTTTCTTGACCCACCACAGAGCGAAGATAAAAATCCAGCTTTCTTATGCTTAGGTTTGAGAGGTGGCTCATAACCATATAAAGCTGTTCTATTGAAGACACATCCAGTACCCACATAAACAGGGCCTTGAATACCATCCAGACCTCTCAAGTTGATCTGAAATTTAAGATGATAAACATATTATCAAAAAGATGTTTAGCAAAAAGATAACTAATAATTTTAAACAAATATAAAATGTTTTTCCAACACAAGGACATCAAACACATCACACAAGTGAACACACAATTAAAACCATTCAATAACATCAGATGGACACAAAGAATCCATTGCTTAAATTGGAGGATGTAAGACTTACATCAAAGAAGACAGTATTTCGGTTGGCATATCGATCATTCCTATCAATACCATCAAACCTCTGTGGAAACTGAACATAACAAACATGTTTTCCAAGGTTGGGATCCATTAGGAAACACATAGCTTCTCTCAAGGCCTTGCTGTTGTTTATGTAGTGATCACAATCAAGATTCAACAAGAAAGGTCCATTCGTAAGCACTGCTGATACTCGAACCTGAAAGAGAGTATTGACCGCTAGAGGTAAGATAAATGTAGACATAAAGAGAATGCAAAAACTCCAGAATTCATATTGTTAACTACTCACAAGTGCATTCATAGCACCAGCCTTCTTGTGATGTTGAAAACCTGGACGCTTTTCACGAGAAACATAAACTAAACGTGGAAGCTCATTACCCTCAGCATCAAGCCCTCCACTTTGGCCCAAGAAAACCTGCACATAATGAAATAGACAAAATTTTACAAAGTGAATGATACTCCCGCAAGAGAGAAGATACGCTTGACTCCACTATACACCCTAATTGGAAAAAAGATGGGTTGGGGGGGGGGGGGGGGTGTGGGGAGGAGAGAATGGTAAGGAAAATTCTATGCAGTTTGTTCTATGAACTTCAAGGAAAAGTTGTATCAAATAAGAAACACATTCAAACCATAACTGAACTCCAACAAGCAGTAGGTTGACAGTTTTAACCACAAGGGGTAGTACAATCAGCTAGGAACCGCGCCTCATGAAGCAAAGGTCACTAGTTTGAACCTTCCCTCCCCACTCCCCTTGGGGCCAAAATTTACATATTAAAAACAAGTAACTTGCAATGTTCAGCTTTAAAACAACATAAAGGAGAAAGCTACCTGGATCATTCCTGGATGGTCTCTGGTGTTGTTTCCAGGCCACGGTGTACCATCTTGCATAATCCATCCTTCTTCAGGAATCTTCTGTGCCTTTGCAACAAGCCCGTTAATACGGACTTTAAATTCTTCGTATTCTCTCTGCATAATGAGACAAAGTAACATTAGAAGGATGCATCTATGTGCGGAAAATGGATTGGCAAGATACATCAGAAATTCAGGATGGTAAACCCTTACCTTCATAGCTCTACGATCTTTGACAAATGATGGTTGAACCTTATCTTTCAGGTAGTCAATCTTCTGTGCAAAGTACCATTCTGGAGCCCGAGGCTCAATGCTATATTTCTTGGAGAAAGGAACCCATTTCCGTGCAAATTCAGATGTTTCAGCCAAAGCTTCAAATGTCAACATAGCAGCACCATCATCAGATACATAGCAAGAGACCTTGTCAACTGGGTAGTCAACCGAGAGAATAGATAGCACGGTATTAGCTGTCACAAGAGGAGGCTCCTTCAATGGATCAACAGTACTGACAAATATGTCAACTGCAGCTAATTGTGATGGTTCTCCCTCACGGTCATATCTGTAATGCATATTCCTTTGGAATTAAAACTTTATATATAATATGAAAACATCAAATTGAAATGACACAATTACTTGAGACGCATTAATGCAGGCTAATCACCAAGTACAATAAATAAAAGTATACAGCAAAAGATATTCTCACCTCAGAGCAAGCCTGTCAAGATATGTTTCACGGTTTACAGGTAGCCACTTGGGGAACTGATCCAATATCCAGGACATTGCAAACCAAATCTCACAAATCACAGATATCAACCACAAAGCATAGGCATTGGGCACAGGATTTGTTATTCGATAGTGCAAAAAAATGGAAAGAATAATGAGCCGCAGAACAATGACCATCCTATAAGGGTTTATCCTAGAAGATGGAATAGAAACCTTTCTTGAGAGAGGTTGCCGAGCTTCATCATTCCTGCAAAACAAAACCAGACATAGCATTAACCGCAGCCCTTTTCTATATTGGACTTAAGAAACAAGTGATAGTAACAGAAATTAGACTTGGGAAAACTGACTCCATAGCTATAATTAGTTTATATTTAGAACTCTATTTGCAATTATTGCTAATACGCAAGGTTGTCCCGTAAAATGGAATTATCATCTTTTGAGATTTTTGAAGTTGTCCAATAGCAATAAAGCTGATGTAATCAACAAAGCAAACCACAAAGTTTTGAACTAGCTACAAAGTATCAACAATTACAAAGAATAAAGCCTCAATAAAATCTGAAAGAGCACCCAACAGTCTGTATTTCAATCAAGAGGGAACATACAGTAAAGAGTCATCCACAAGCACATCAGTGGTGGCATCAATATCACGGTTATCACCAGCACCCCTTTCAGAATTGGCTTGGCCGGTGCTCATTGGAACAACATTCTTTTCCTGCTTCATCTTCCAGCCATCAACTCTTTCTTTCCAGGCTACATTTCCTAATCCTGGTGAACCAAATTCCCTTACCGGATCCACAACCCTAATATTAGCTGCAGAAAAAGTATAATCAAGAACCTCAAATCAATATCTGATAGCAACAACTAAACACAGGGTAAATAGTACATGCAAAGGATAGAAACATACGCGATTGATTAACATCAGATGAATAAGGGAGAGGATGGATACGCTTCCCGCCACCACCAACTCCAGGAGATGCCATAGAAAGACGCTCAGGTGATGCTGCAGACAATTCTCCAGAAACCTACCAATGGCTGGAAGATTAATTACACTTCAAATGCATCCCCCCCGCCCCCCAAAAAAATAAATGAGAGAGAGAGAGAGAGAGAGAAGAGAACAGCATATCATAAGGTTATTGAATTACCTCTGTTCCATTGGTGAGCAAAGGAATGTGGTTGTGAGAAACCTCTTTATCATAACTGGGAGCCCCTACATCCTCCCCCCGTCCATATGTCATATGCCAGCTCAACATGCGCTCTGCAATCTTTTGCTTTTGGTTTTGATCTTCTGAATTGTAATTGAAGTCACTGCCACCATCATCAGCATCAGCATCCTCTTCTCTATCACCGAGAATTGCAGGACTTCCTAAAATCAACAACATAAACAGCAACAATTAAACGGTCAGAATATTGTGATCAGAAGATATCCACTGCTTTTCAAATATTGATAGTGTCACCAGCAATACCAATTAAGTTAATTTTTTTGCAATTGTATTTGCAGTTTCACTAAGCTCACAGACAATTTCAAAGATTAGCAGATGACACACCTAAACTAGTTGGGTGCGGTTAACTTTGCAGGGGTGGAGGGGATGGGATCATATTCTTTTACAATAACACAACTTTTTCAAACTAATATTCTTTCCCATGTTTCCTAGCATGTGGAAATTTTTTTCAGCTATTTAATATCTAACTTACCTTTGTGTCTTTTGTATCGGGTTTTGCACTGAGGGCAAGACTGATTCCCATCCTTTCTCTCGTACTCATAGCAAGGTCTGCAAACAGGAAATGCGCAAACATCGCAGGCAATGAATGGCTCACCATCTACAGTCTTCCCAACATTATCACCACAGATCTGGCAGACTTGTCCACCCAGGGTCTTTGTGGACTTTGCCTGAGTTATCACATTAAAAGACATTCCAATCAACAATTAGATACTGATCGCATCAATTTGAATCAATCAACAGAATAATCTAAGCCAACCTAATGTACCCAACGTCTATAGCTAAGAAAAATCAGGACACTATAAAGACAATCCTATGCCCCATCTGGTTGGTGAACAAATGTAGAATAGAGAAATGAAGAAACTAAAGAAACTTTTACATTCTTTATTAAATGGATCATTACATTTTCCACTCAACTGAGACTAGTGCAACTATGTTACTAAGTTGGTGGGCAAGAGATTTCATAGTTTGAAAACCAAAACAACATCAGAATTTAATTTTCAACATGTGACCATCTCATTTCCTCAGTTATCTCATCAACAAAACAGAGCACAGACTGCAAATTAGAGCTAAAGTTCTCTGAAACTCACCGCAGTTTCTCCTTCTGACTCCATTGGCACCAGCTTCTCTTTGCCCAGATGTGAACAATGGATCAAGCAGGTTCCTCAGTCTCAACAAGATCTAATGCATACCTCAGAGCTCAATGCTTCAAAAACACGTCTCTTTCTCAAATCAAAGCCCAGATCTGCACAACTGTGAATCAGATTACCCTATTCAACAAGCATTCTCTACAGTCATCAATTGCTTATGTAATTACAAAAATTCCAAATCTTTATTCTCAGTTTGGTTGCTAAGAAAAATGTGGGGAACAAAATTTTACAATCTTTGAGCCTTCATAAGACTGTAACCTGAGGAAACAAAGTCTTTTTACTCAACCAACCTAGTACAGCTCACTCTTTTCCTCGGTTTTCTCGGCAACCAAACAGTGTGTCTATCAGTAAAATCAACTAACTACACACAATCAAGTAGTCCACAACACATAAAATCTTAATTCAAATGCAATTGTTACAACAAACCCAGATGCCAATTCTCTATTTTCTCAACAACAAAACACTAAACTCACCTCAAAACAAAGCGATCAGACTGAATTTTCAATGAAAATCCAATTGAATTCCTTGCCCCAAACAGCCAAAATCTCCACCAGATCTCAAAACCAAGAGACACCCAGATGGGAAAACTGGGAGAAAATGAAGCCCAAGAGAGAAAGTTTTGAGCTTGATGGACTTGGAGGTCGATTTGACCCAAGTAAACCAAGCAATGCTAATATGCTATCCTATGCTATGCCCAGCTGTCTCAGTGTGTGTTTGTCTCTCTCTCTCTCTCTCTCTTTGTGTGCTCGGCTCAAACAGTGAGTGTATAGCTGTTAAATGGTTATATATATAAAATATTGAAAGAAATGGCTTCAAGAGGACGAAAGGGACACGACAACCACAACTACAAGCTTGGACTCTTTAAACTCCACCGACACTCTCTCTTTCTGTGTTTGTTAGAGAGAGAGAGAGAGATTATTTTGGGTGAACAAAACACAGATCATACACACTCCAATCATTTTGATCCTCTAAAATTATCTACTGTCTGAGATAAAAAAAAATAAAAATAAAAATAAAAATAGAAATTATCTACTATTGTCTCTCTTTTTTTTTTGTGGGTAAAAATAAAAATGGAAACTTTATCACAATGAAAATATATCATTTGCTCTGTACCTATATATATATATATATTTTTTTTTTTTTTTTGCTTTGGAAAATTTAAAAATATTGGTCTATTAAAAAAAATTAGACTTTTGAAAATTGTATATTCTATTATAAGATTAACCAACAAAAAAAAAAAATCAAACAAGCACAAAGTATACCAAAAAAAAAAAAGAGGAATTTTACAATATCTATATTAATTTGGGTATGGTAATCCAAAACTAAATTTGTTGCAATTTCATTGAGTAGCAACTTCAAAGTTTTTAAATATTTTTTATTTTATTTTCCCTATTGTTTTGATATGATCAAATAGAGTTTATGTCAAATCTTATGATAAATTTAGATTATACTATGTCACAATAAAACTTATGTTTTTTTTTTCCTTTTAATTTTCATTTTGTTGTCATTTTAGACAAACATGGCAATAACTTTAACTTTCATTAATAACTTATGTTACAATGAAGAGTAACTCTTCCATGTTTGTTGCTATTATAGACATACCCTTCAAAACATTTGAGGTACCATAGAAAGCCCCCAAAATAAAATAATGCCAAAATTTTCCTCAAAAATCTTTGGAGTACTCTTGTTATTTTTGGAAGAATAATTGGGGTAATTCATGTCTAACCCTATATGACCAATTGACCATCATTAAAATCAAGTCAAATTAAACAATTCATTACTATTAAATAAATCGTTAGTTAAAATAATTGAATCCCCCCATATGATTATAGTATCAGCTACGACCACATTCATCTGTTTTTACGTGTTTTAGTCTTTATAATTCATATTAACATAAAAGAAATATATATATATATATATATATTTTTTTTATGGGAACATAAATGAAATATTAAGATTATAACGCTTTAAATAAGCAATTTTAATCATATTTGATACCATAACCTTAAATTACAGTGCAAGAATCCCCCCCCCCCCAAAAAAATATATATGTGTATGCATAGAATTATTTGGGGGAATATTATTTTTGAAAATTAAATATTAAGATTGAAAATTGGAAAATTAAAACCAAAAGTTTATTATTTAGTTAGGGGTTTGACATTCCTTCAATTGAAATAAGCAACTCTAATCATTTCCAATACCATACCCAAATGGTTAATATATGTGTGTATATATAAATATCTTTTATTATTTTAAATTTTTTTTATTATATTTGCAAATGAGAATTTGAGAAAGGTGTGAGGTTAGGCAGATTTTTGATTTAGGAAGTGAAATGTCTTTGTAAAAGACATCTTCAAAAAGGGAAACAAATAAATAAATACAACCAGGCAAATTGAGTTGCTTTAGTTTATATCAATCTAATGACATACATAAAAGTTAGAGTCACAAAACATAGATCTATTGATCTAATAAATTATTAACAGTATTACTAAATAATTGCAATCATGGCATATATTATATGCTAAGAGCATAAGTGATTGAATCATTGACATATTAAAGTATCATGTACCCAATGAAAAAGGTTGAACAATATCGATTAAAAAAAGGGAAAAGAAAGAAAAAAAAAAGAAAAAGGTTGAATAATATTGATTTCAGTTACTGACCACGTTTTAATCATTTTGCAAAAGAAAAGTCAAAAACCATGAAATTAAAAGCTCATTTGGATTTCTGTCGGTCCGTGTAATTTCATAGAATGATTAGTCCAATAATTATTTCCCTAAAAAAATTATTTTTTATTTTTATTTTTAGGGGTGGTCCAATAAATTTTCAAATCTCTGTTTTGCTCTGTCTGGGTGGATTCATTCATCTTTATAGTTCTACTATAAAGAGAAAAAGGAGTTGATTGAGATTGTTAGGAAATTAGATGGGTTGGCTCACTAATTGAGAGAATATGTAACCTCAAATTTATAAAGAGGACTTTGAATTGTGATTTATAACATGCTTAAATGCATTTAATTTGAGAGAATTTGTAATTTTTTAGACTTCAAATATTTGTTCACTTTATTTTTTAACTATAATACTCCGTTTATTTTGATGAAAAACTTTATGTGAAAATAGTTTTTTACATTTTTCAGTATTTGGTAGTATCAGAAAAATAAGTATAAGGAAAATTACTTTTAGTCAATAAAAAAGTATAACTTATTTTTTATTTTTTAGAACAACTCTATTTTAAAGCAAGTTATATATATGTGTGTGTGTGTGTGTGTAGTTTGAAATTTATGGCATTTACTTCTGATAATTGCCTTATTTATCATCAAATCAAGACATCAATAGATTTATTTCATAACAAGCAAAATAAAAGAAGTTAGAAAATTATTACTATCAAACATTAAAAAAAAAAATGAGATTATTATATAAATTTTTTTTTTTAAACTCGTTTTCTAGAAAACACTAGCGTCGAAAGACTCAAAACATGAAAAAATATTTTTACCACTTGTTGAGAGAAGAGAATATAATTCGTTATCCATTGAAAGAAATGGTTGGTTTTAGCCAAATGGATAAAGTGTATCACATCAAAAGGAACTCATACTAGTCTTGCACTTGCAAATATTATTACCCTGATAATGAGTCTTGGAAAAGTAACGTCTACCGACTGAGTTAATATGAGGCAAACCAGTATCCATTGAACTATGGTACTTGCAGCTCTATCGTTTTCGTTTTTATTTTATTTCATAGCTTGATTTTGATATATATATAGGGTGGTTTATCTCTTCATGATTGAAATTAAATGTCTTTCTCTTTTGTTATATCTTCTTCTGCAGATGAATGTCACATTCATGTGTGGTCATATAAGTAACTACTACAGCCCCACCATTTTGTTTAGATTATTGATTCACCAAGTCCATGTCTCAATTATATAAAGAAATCAAATTTGTTGAAATAAATAATCTAACAAACCATTTCAATAGGTGGGTTTCAACAACTACATATAATTGTGGAAAAAAATAGCATTGGAAATGATTTTTAAAAGTTTTTTTTTTCTTTATTGAAAAATGGAAGTATAATATAATTTAGTCCACATGAGCTTTATTTCACTTTTTAAAATAATAAATAAATAAATATATCAGATTCTTCTTAAAAAAATAATTAAAATATAACAGATATTATTTTATTGATTGTTGTTGTAAATCTTTATGTACAATCCCCTTTGGAAAATCTACACATCATTTGCTGAAGGACAATTCCACAACACGTGTGCAATAGTATCGGGTTCCTGAGTGCAAATTGGACAATAGCCATCAAATAATATTTTCCTTTTTGCTAAATTGATCTTTGTGAACAATATGTTCTTAGGATAAAGTTTGTTAAGACTATAATTCCGCTCAATATTTTTTTATTGGATTTGAATTTTGACAAAAACTCACTATTCGATTACATTTTTTTCTTATATTCTTTATATTTGCAAAAATTTTAAAAGATTAAAGATCAATAACTATGTCATCAATTAAATGTTTTTATATTCTAAAATTATGCTTAAAAAATAAATTTATAAATCAAACAGTGAATAGCATTCGATTGACATGAAAAATACACATGCATGTTGAAAACATAAAAAACATACAATCCAACTATTAGATCTTCAAGCTATATTGTCGTGTTAATTTTTTTAATAGAAGTTGTACCCTTAAGCTGCAACTAAGTTTGTAACCCAACTTTATCCATATTCATATAAGCTCTTCACAATAAATTTTTAACTTCAGAAGTAACCTGTAAGATCCATACGCCTAGCTAGAATTTCTTCAATTCTGTAGCGTGAGCTCCTTTGGCACTGGACTACACGTTGCTCTAAGAGGAAAAGTAAGCTTATATTACACTCAAAAGTACCTAACTTAGTCTTGGTATGGTACTACATATAATTATGTCTTGAGCATTAAGGCATTATGATAGATTAGGGAAACTTTTTGAACTAAAGTCACTTATGAGTTATGATATTGCTTAAAATTTGTTCTATAAGCAGATAAGCCCACTTCATATTTTTGGCTTCCCTTCGTTTAACTCGGAAAACCATAGTCACATCATGTATTACAACTGAAATTGTGATTTAAAGTCATAACTTCTAATTTGAAAAAACGTGACTTAAAGTCGCGTTTTCAGTTATATTCTGGTGGTGTGTAAATGCACACATTTGTGCAACAAATTTTTCTCTATTAAAAAAGGAAAGCCAGGTTACAATTCACAACTTTTTTTTTCTTTCTAAATTTAGTATTGTAAACACCCAATTTTGCAACTGCAAGTCAATAAGGGGAAATACACCAATTTCAACCATTAAAGAGTAAAAATATCATTTGAACCATTAATTAAAAAAAATTCAAAATATAAAAATTTCATAAATACAAAATTAATTCCAAAGTACATGAACTTAATTTTAAAGGATTGTTGATCCATTTGAGAGAACTCTAGACAATGATGTATTTTTTTGCCAATATTAATGAAAATTAAATACCTCTTTTATATATATATATATATATATATATATATTATTAGTAACAGTTTTTTCCTATTTGGGTTTTAACATTTGGCGAACTAAAAATATCCTCACACAAATTTTTAAACTCTCTAAAATGCCCATATCTTTTAGTTAAATAATTTTAAATTAAAAAACACAAACTGGTTAAAAGAGTAATATACTGTTCTTAAGTTTTAAACTTTTTTTCCTTTATCTTTCCTATTAAGCCTAAAACTTAGGACACTATCTCAATCTCATTTTTAAACATTATTTCATATTATCTTACCTCTTTTTTTTTTCTTTTTTTTTCTTTTTTGAGAAAGAACCTTACCTCTTTCTTAAAAAAAAAAAAAGACGGTTATTTATATATCATTTTTAAACATTATAAAACTAAACCAAAAAAACAATAAATAAAAAAAAAAGCATTATTGTACACGCAAAGCGCGTGTAATGAGTCTAGTGTGTGTATATATATAACATTTGCCAAAGAATTATGATGACCCAATACAATTATTACCATTATTCATTAGAGGTTAGGTCAGTACACTAATATATGTCTTGCATTGAAGAATGACATCTAAGACCTTATTGATTATGAAGTAGATCATCATCCATCCATTATCGGATGGCTAGTTTAACCTTGCTCAAGAAAGCAATCATCCCAAAATAGGTCATTCCATTGTGCTTTCGCTTTCTATTTGTGCATATACAATTTATGTTTATCTATATTTTATGTATATGTCTATACATATGTTTATTCAAAGGATAAAAAAAACACTATTAGTCACTAAACTTTAACCAATGAAAGATTTTAGTCCCAATGGTTTAAGTGACTGCTTTTATTCAAGTGAAAAACCTCAATATCTAACAAACTTAAAGCGATTTGTTTTAGTCCCTAAGGTGTCTAATGGAGTGATAATGTTTTAGTTATTAGTTTGTCCACATCATTTAGGGGACTAAAAGCATTGCTTAAATTTCCAGTACACAATTAGATTATGGACTAAATAGCACCTACAATGTATTCAAGCATTATATGAGAAAAATGGAGAAAACAATGGGTTTTAAAAATCACATAACCAAATATGGGATTCCAATGTTTATTGAATTTTATTGCCACGTGTCCAAGGTTCTTATTAGAACTTTGTGTAGAGTAGTAGAGCTGCTTGTTGTTGAGCTTTCCAATGACCTTGATTGATCAATCTTAATTTTAACAATTTCCATGTTACGGTGAATTAATTACATGGTTTTCCCCCATATTTTTTTATCAAAACATAATATTTTTCGGTTCATTTTTACTCATTCTTCTTCTCTTAATTTTTTTTTTTGTAGTATATTATATGGAGTTTTGAAATTCCTCGTTTCCCGACAGACTTACGTCATAAAGGTCAATTTACACTAAACCAGTATTTCCACTTTTGAAGATCAATCCGTAAAATCCTGTTCCATTTTCGAATACTCAAATTTTAATAATAACAGTCTTGGTAACTGATGTTTCAAAATTTCCTTTTTAATTTTGTCCATTTTGTGTATTTTAGTGAGATTCTTTTGGCTAATATTGTACACAAGAGAAAGAGAACAAAGAGTGGAGGAAGAGCTTATCAAAGGATGAGGGAAGGACAGAATTGATGGTTTTTTTTTTTTTTTTTAATAAGAATCCACAATTGATGTATTGGTATATAGGTAATATATGGTACTATGTTTACAAAAAAATAAATGTGGAGAGCCTTAAAAAAGAAGCAAAATATATATATATATATATATATATATAAACAAGCTTAAATTAATGTATAAACATAAATGTTATTCTACTACAAGATTTTATTTGTATCGTAGTTGTTGTTTGATAGTTGAGATTTGAATAAATTATTCCTCTGTACCTCCTTCAGTCAAAAAAAAAAAAAAAAAATCCTCAAAAGGAATAAAAAACACACTAGCAATTTTTTTTTTAAATAGGTATTCATGTTTTGTTATCTTTTATTATTATCTTTGAGATTTTTTATAAATCAACTAGAATATTCAGTGTTATAAGTTTAAATGAGTTGGTATAGACAATTGATATACAATAATTATAAATTTAACTTTCAAAGGTGAGTCGAACAACTATGCAATAATGATTTTTTTATTTAATTGTTTAACAAATAAACAGTTACTACCAAGTGCTACCTTGAAGAATAGTAACCAATTTTCACTTTGCACACTCCATCCCTATTAAATTTGTGTTTGGGGATATAATTTAAGGCTTTTCCTATATTATTGCTACAATTTATCTTTATCATAGTATATATTTTAAATTGTGTCATTTTGTTTCAAATAATCAAATCCCTTTTATGTATCAAAAGTTGCAAACACCAACTTGTGCCTATCTTATCTATTAAGCACAAAATTTGTCTTAGTCTTCTTTCTCATGATATATGAGCATTTGAAATACGAATGATCAACTAGTCTACCACTTTCTATTTATTCGTATACAATTTATGTTTATATAGATTTTTATGTATATGGTTTAACATATACTTATTTTTATATATAAAATATATACTAGCTTAAATCAATGTATAAAATATGCGTTCCAATGTATGTGAGAAATGCATCAGCTTTGGTTATACTGATAATCAGAGCCTAATAAATCTCCTTCACCAATGCAATAGAGAGACGTTTTAAATAAATATATATATATATATATATATATATGTGTGTGACAAAACTTAGGTACTGTTTCTTAAGTTCTCCTCTTAAAATTCAGTCATGTGGCTACTTAACTAAAAAATACATTTTCATCATATGAGCAAAAAGTCACATGGCAGAATCTTAAAAGGGGAACTTAAAGATAATGGCAGCTCCAGGAATTTTTTTCAGGATGGTCATTAAGAAACTTAAATTAAACAAAATTTAATAAAAATAAAACTTGAATATATTTAACATTAAATAAATCTCATATACATAAAGTTTTAAAATTTTCTTTTACAATTTTCTTCTATGAGTTTTTCATATTTGAAATTGTTGTATGATAACTTCATCATTAATGCTATCAGTTACATATTTTTTAATATACACAACCAAGTAATCATTAAACTATTAATCTCTCGTTCAATTACCAAAATTTTGCTTAAATAAGTAACAATATAAACAAAATGCATCATCATTTTTTATGATATGTTCCAACCAATATTTTGTATTCTTTAAACTAATCAGGATTAAATCAATGCAATGCTCCACTAATTTCTTTTTTAGGGAAATCATGGTTAAGAGGTTGGCAAGAACATTGTTGTAAATATGCTCTATTTATTTTCTCTTTATCATTAGGATGAAAAGATGAGACATTTTCTCATAGCCTAGGATCTGAAAGAAGATTATTCAAGTGAATACGAATTTGCTTATAAAATAAATTTTGCAATAAAAGTGATTTCCTTATAAGAATTTTGTCAATAGTGCTAACAAAAGAATGAAGGGTAATCTATAAGTTCATTCCAAATATTCAACTTAGATATTAAACCGTTACATTAATCATATTCAATAAAGTACTGAATCATTATTTTAGTGCATATGTGTATGTACAAGATATATCACTCTTTTTTTTTTTTTTAAAGAGAATTTTAACCTATGGCGTCCGCTCCTGATGATAGTTCTTTATCATCAGACTAAGACACCAATCGATTTTTCGTGTAGGCGGAGATTGAACTCTAGATCTCTTATTCAACTATCAGAGACTTTACCAGTTGAGCTAGTTGGAACCCACATGATATATCACTTAAATCCAATAAAATCAGCTAAAAACTAAAGCAAGCACTAACCAACTAGTTATTAGAAAATATAACAATTTAAAATATCACAATTAAACATTTGATTTGGTCTTTTAGGCTAATTTATTTTGTCTGGATAATAGTTGAGAAATGTTATTTTTGCAAAATTTTCCCAACAAATCCTAGTTGGCGATTGTTATTGGTTTTAATTTACATATCATTGATTTTTTTTTGTTCATCGGTAATAATTTACGACTTAGGATTTGTTGTAAATATATTGTAAATATAGCATTTTTTGCAATGTTTTGGTTCAACGGACCAAAATTTTGGAGAGGTCAAATTTTATTTTTAATGGGCTCAAATTTTTATTTAGGGTGGTCAAGTTTTTTTTTTTTTTTTTTTTCCCCCTAGAGTGGTTAACAACCCATATTAATTTAAATTTCATTTTTTTAGGGTATACAAAAAATTTCCCAAGTTCAGGGTGGTCCTATGACCACCTTAGATTATACATAGCGCCAATCCTGTCTAAGGAACAGCACCTAAGTACTGTATTTAAGTCTTACCCATATATATATATATATATATTGCGTAGTTTTTATTTAAAAATGTTTTCTTTATATAGAATTATTAATTTTAAAATTAAAATTGGAAAAAGAACAAAATTACATTGTTTTGTGAAGTAGGTGACGACAATTTTAAACGAAAAGGAATATATTGACAACAAAAATGAATTTAAAGATTAAAGAAATAATTTAAACTTTTATTTATAAAAAAGTATAAACTTATAAGCTCAAAATGACAAAAAATAAAACTTAAATACCAAAACCACAATCGATCTAAGGGAGAAACATGCGCCCTATAAACTAGACTCGATACGATTAATTTTGTGTGGAACTAGCTTGGATCTAGTGCATTTATTCACTAGACCCATCATTGACATCCAACACATAAAACATCTTAACAAGTCCAATGCACATAGAGTTTTGTAGGAACCGACTTGTGTCTAGTGCATGAGTTCACTAAAACCGTCATTGGCACTCTAACGGGTCCGACGCACAGAGAGTTTTGTAGGAACCGACTTGGGTCTAGTGCACGTGTTCACTAAAACCGTCATTGGGGTCTTAACGGGTCCGATGCACTTAGCACCGCACCGAATCTTTGCCCTAATTTGTACTTAACTAAAAAAACAAAATAAAAAATTGCTTATCCTCCTTTGACGCCAATACTACAGTGGAGAGAGCTAGGGTTTGTGGAGGGAGAAGAATCGAAATGGCGTCGTTTGTGTCACTGAGATCGGAGATCTTCGACCGAGAAGAGCGAAAACAGTGAGCTTCACCTTCTTCCCCTATCTTCCATTTCTCTCTTACCTTTGATTTCTTTTCACAATTCGATTCGATTCGATGCCTCTGAGTAATTATTGTATATTGTATTTGTAAATACTAAGTTTTTTTTTTTTTTTTTTTCAGGCAGTACCAAGCTCATATCCGAGGTCTCAATGCCTATGATCGCCACAAGAAATTCCTCAAAGATTATGGTAATTAATATATGTGTGTGTGTGTGTGTGTGTAAATGGCATTGCTCTTGTTGTTGTTGTTGTTGTTTTGGGCTGAAATATAGTTTAATTCCTAAAGTTTGGTGCTTTATGTGTGGAAACTTTAAAAGGGTATTGATATAGTGATTGTGTTTATATGCTGATAATGAAATTGCTGATGTGGAACGATAATAAGTTCGTGCAATGCGTAGATAGTTTGTTGATTTTGGTCAAGTGTTGCCTGGAGCAAAATGGGTACTTTTTATATTTATGTTTATCTGCCATCAAGGGTGGATCGATGGATGTGAAGTGGTGCGGTAAAAGTTGATGTTGCCCGGAATAAATTTAGATGGATGGAAGTGAAAATTTGGTACATTTTATGTTTTTTGGGACGAAAGTTTGTAACTTCCTAACTTTGGGGTATAAATGGTGTGTTTTTGCTTTTGATTTGGGAAGTGATTGCATGTTACATACTGGTTGTAACTTGCGCTAGGAATATAGAATAGGTTTCTATTCTACTGTGTATAGTTTTTGTTTCTAAGATTGGACTTTGTTGGTATGGTTTGTTAGTGGCTAACTCTTAGGTGAAAATGTTGCAATTGGTTCTTGCTTTATATGTGTGTGGATTGGATTTTTGCTCCTAGAGTTATTGGATTATGTTGCCAAGGTTTGTTGTATGAGATGCAGAACTGTAGAAACTCTGGAAATATGAATTTTAGGAGCAGCATATGGTTTAATTTAGTTCCCATTGTTGGAATAACTTGTTGAATATGGAAATTATTGTAATGCAATTGGGTATCAGAATTGGGGCTCATATGCAGAGGAATTTCATTTTTTGTCAAAAATTATTGTATTTTGTGAATTTTGTGAAACTTTGGAGGATTCTTACTTATAATCAAATATGGTGGAGAAACATTGAAGTTACTGGTAATAGCTAGAGAATAGTTCGAGACAGAAAATGGACACTGAGGAAGCATTGCAAATAATGAGCTTTTTATTTGTTTAATCCTCGTGTCCTAAAGCAATTGGGTGATGAACAATCCTCTCCGCTAAGGAGGAAGGGGGCTACAGTCGTCCTTATATTTTTCTTCATTATTGATGAAATTATTATAGTGGTTTCTGTTTTGTGCAAAGAATCCTTATCTAAGTGACTAGAGCTTAGGACAAGAGATGGGGCAAGAGTGTAGATATCTATTAATATCTATAAAAAAAAGAGTGTAGATATCTATTAAGTGATTTTTGGACTTCATGGTATCTGTGTTTGTAGTGTACTGGTAATGTTGTAGGAATATGCTTTAACATCTCTTGCATGTGCTTCATTTAGTTGCCAACGATGATTTTCATTAGGTAAGCTGATTATGTGCCTGTTTGGTTTGGCGGTTTAAATTTGCACTTTTTAAAACCCCCATCTCTCTCTCTCTCTCTCTCTCTCTCTCTCTCTCTCTCTCTCTCTCTCTCTCTATATATATATATATATATATATATATGCTGTTGTACAGCCTTTTTAAAGCACCCTTTAAAAAAAAAATAGGCCATACCAAATGGCCACTACAGCTTGAGAATATCTGGCTATTTCTCTTGAACAGTAGCTGTAGTTATCAAGATCACTACATATTCATTCCGCAGTTAAAGAAATTCTTTTGAGAATCTTGATTTATATTGCAGCTAGCTTTTATGGAAAAGAAGACTCTAGAAATGTGAAGTTACCTGTTAAAACTGATCGAGACACCCTAAGGGAGGGATATCGGTATGTTCATTGTGTTATTCCATACTGTATACCTACTGGTTGCGGATGCCTCAGTAGACTTCATTTGTTCATATTGATGCATAAAGTTTTAAATTCCCCGCTTCAATTCAGATGATATTCCTGAATGTTTTCTCCCCCACTCTCTGGACTTTGCTTTTGATAGTTTTTATAATAATATTTTCTTTTAAATGATCGAAAATAATAATCTTCTCTTTTATTTACAAAGGTTCATACGTACTGAGGAAGATGATATGGATCCATCATGGGAGCAAAGGCTGGTGAAGCGTTATTATGATAAGCTTTTTAAAGAGTATCCTTTGCAAGCAGATACTATTTTGCTTTCATTCTTTTTAATTTTTAAATGTGGCTTATTAATGCTTAAGATGATTTAAAAATTGATGGTGATTCTGGTTCCTGGTAAACTTAGTTAATAGAAGGATGTACACAATAATTATGTTCTTGGTAGGCATGTAGTCATTACAGAATCAAATGGATCTTAGTACAAGTTTCTGTGTAGTAGAAATCATTTTTCCAGACAAGGGAAGAATGAAATTGCCTTTCATTTGCCCATACAAAAGCTTGCCTATTGCTCATCTCAAGGGCTGTGATCTATTATGCTAAAGGGAGCCAGACCTTTATATCGTTACCCTATATGAGCTCCACATGCTGACATGACCCATAGCAAATCCTCTTACTCAAAAACAGAAAAGAAAAATGACCTGCCTAGAGAACATCACTGCCACAAGTGAGCCTGAATCATTTCCAGTGGATTCACATACCTGATCTCATGCAAATGGATACTTGCTCACCTCATATTAGCTATTCCTTGCTTCCCTCTTTCCTCCGTTTTCTGTCGTTTCACTCCGTTGATCCATAAAACAACTCAGTAGCATGTCATGTAACAATTGTATGGTAACTGCAATTCATGGGCATACCTTTGATAAATTTAGGTGAACGTACTTTGACCATGAGGTATGTTGGTTAAGGTCTAATGTTCTGCAATGGAAAGAACAAATTAAATGGACATGCTTTTAGTACCCTTTTTGCTTGCCTTCTGGGATATTTCTTCTACTTGTTTTAATTTTTTAAATTTGAGAGCCTGTTCTCTAATGCATTTACATTTTGAATTTGTAATATTATTGAGCTTTCAAGTGTTTGGGTTGCTACTACCATATTATAAGTAGAAACTGTTTTTTGTTCCTTCACTACCTTTAACTCATTGAAGATATTGCATAGCAGACATGTCACAATACAAAACTGGCAAGGTGATTGTTTACTCAGTATATATATATATATATATATATATATATTTGTAATCTTTCCTACTTTGAAGTTTAACTGAACTGATGAACCTTCACATTGATGCTTTTAAAATTTTTAGTCTCTTTAAAAGAACTTTCTTTTATCTATATACGAGTGTGCTTACAGTGGATAGTTTGTCTGTGATGGTTCCATCACCATATTAGGAGGCCTATTTCTGGTGATTATAACCTTTTTAAATTTGATTTATTATTTAGATGTATTTGGACTAAAGCTTGTAATAGCCCAATTTAGAGTTTCTGAAGCTCGTTTTCTGTGAATTTTCAAGTAATACAAAAAAAAGTGAGAAGTAGGTTAGCTTCCTATGTTTCCTTTTGTTTCATTCTACTTTTCTTCCCTTTCTCCTGTAAGTTTGAATTCTAATATGCTTGCCTAGTTATTGTAGATTAGTGGTAGAGCTGTCTTTAGTATATGTAACTATCCTTAAAGGGACAAGATGCACGCACCAGTCATTGCTTGCCTTTTCGGTTCATATATCTGAATCCTGTATGATCTGTGTTAGTATAACTGCACCTTTTTAAAAGGAAGGTAAAAAGTTTTTTTTATTAATAAAAAGGAAATTGAAATAAGCTGTGTTATCATTTTACTTATCAACAGGAAAAAATGCTATATTATCTTACTGGGGAAATCAACCAGATGTCCTTTTTTTGTTTTAAGCAACAAAACTCTCATTTCAAAAAAAAAAAAAAAAAAAAAAAAAACCCTTGCTTTTTTTAAAATTAGCTAACTTTTATCTTTTTGCCTCAAATTTAGCAAATAAGCTACAGAAAACTGTAGGAAGTCAAAGAAAGTGGAAATGATTTTTCTTTAGTTGGGTTTTAAACAATGATTTTGGTATCCCAATATAACCTGAACTACTTTGTTGTATCTTGCTTAGTATTTGGACATTTAAATTGCAGACATTATCAGCTTTTCTGTATAGGTTGCTGTTCTGGGAAAAAAAGGACTTGTTTAATTGCTGTTTGATCTAGTAAAAAATTTTCTGAGGTTAGAGTCTAATTTAGCTTTCAAATGATGTTTAGGGGGAAAGAGAAAAAACATTCTCTAGTTTTGTGATAGTTCCCCATTTGTGCTATAAAAATTGTGCTTTAGTGTTTAAATACATACTTTTTACTATAATATATATATATATATACACACACCATAAGTTTTTGACTTATTATATAAAATTTTGTCTAGATTGGTCTGAGATGGAGGGCAGAGAAGGAAGTCATATCTGGGAAAGGTATTTTGTTTCTCCTTGTTATTTTAGTAATGATGTTTTTTCATTTTTGTCTGTTATTGATTCCTTGGGGGGATTTTATGTTCTAACCCCTTAGCTTGCCAATAGAGAGCACCCCTGTAGTCCAACCCACCTGGCCCAGCTTTTCCCAACTCCCAGCCATGTTTCGATTACCAATTTGAATATTTTAGGGTTGACTAAATATTTTGATTACTAATCTTAACACCACCTGAAAACTTAGTGTTCCTCCCTTGTTTGATTGAATTATTGCATTGTGGTATTATCAAGTTTATTCATTCTTTTCGTTATTTTTTAAAAATAAATCTTGTAGTTGGGTATGGACTTGAGTTTAGAATTGATTTGTTACCCTTTTTGTCAGGGCAGTTTATATGTGGTAACAAACACTGTGATGAAAAAGATGACTTGGCTAGCTATGAGGCAAGTGTTTTAGTAACATCATTGATCTTTTTAGCATTTTATGGGATTGGAAATTTTTTTGTTGGTTTATGATAATTTCTCTTACGGCTTTGGACGAATTTAAATCTCATTTATTTATGTTTTTGCGAATGAGTCCTCACTCAAATGATACCTCCTCCTCTCAGAAGTATGGTTGGAGAGTGAGGTTATGGGTTCACAACCTACTAAGTGCATGTGTAACTTATCAATAAAAAAAAGTGAAGTGTATTTATCGTTCTGGCAATGCTAGGTAACAGCTGTGAGTCTTTTGACCATGCATGTGCAACTTTTAGAACCAATGCTGAAATTACTTGTGAGATAATTTTTTGAAGGATTGTCTCTATTTTACAATTAATATATTCAATTAGTTAATTACCAGTTTCATTTCTTCATGGAATATTGGTTTTGAGGGAGGTAAGAGGGTGGGTAAGGAGAGAGGCCACTTCTGATCGTGTGTATAGTTGCAATGAGCAGTTTATTTGGTGACAGGTCTTGTAATACAATTTTACTGAATTTCACACTGTTTACACACCAATCAATATGGGGGTGAGGCTTTAAAGAATTTAAATGGTGTTATCTTCATGGTGGAATGAAAAGATAAAAAATCGGCACTTTTACAATTTACCATTATCTTTAGACATTGTTATCAATTTATTAGTGTGTCCATTCTTTGTTCAAATTTGCTTTCATGCTTGGTTATTGCATGAATGGGATTAGACTTGGAGGTCTAACTTTTGGCAGTTACAATGGAAAATATTATTGTCAAATTTTATGTATAATTAAATTTTTCTATGTTTGTGCATATCGATATTGTCAGAGGCCTTGTCATGCTTTCATTGTTTTCTCATTTTTTTATTAATAGCAGCAGTTTTGAGTCCTTTGACCATGCCTTTCAAGGCTTTAGTCATATATGATTCATGGTGTAATGATCCCACCCACCTCTAAATGATTATGTGGTAAAAGATTAATTTACTTGACTCCTCTGTGGCTGAACTCATTGGGATTAATTTCTACATAAAGGAAGCGTGTTGCCATTGTTATATTTTGTAACTCTTTTGAGACCTGTGAAGTTTTATAAAATATTAAGTGCTTGTTTCTAGTGCATGTATGTATATACATTGGTGTGGATGTTAAGCATCAATCATACAATGAGAAGGTAAACTTGCCTACACTCTTGTTGGAATTTCATTATGCATCTAGGCAGTTTGGCACATTCTGTATTAATGTCCATGTTATGCTAGGCATCATACTGCTATCTTACTGGTTCTAAAGTCTACTTTAAGCACATATGGGATGAGTGATACTGATCTCTTTTCATCTTTCCTTATGCTTAGAAGATTGAGATAAAAAGAGGAAGATAATATTTATTATTAATTTTTCCCCATATATGCGCCTCTGTACAAGCATCCAGCTATATTATCAACAGTATTTATAATTGTCCATTTAAGTTTTGTATCTCATCTTACTTGATTGTTACATTGCAGGTCAACTTTAGTTATTCTGAAGCTGGAGAAAACAAACAAGCACTTGTGAAATTGGTAACTTGTGAGAGGTGAGTTGGCTTTTGCTGATTCTATAAGTCTACTTATGAATTTGTGATGACAACATAATTTAAGATGTATATACATGTTATAATGTTTTTTTTTTTTTTTATTGATCGTTCTCAATAGATGTGCGGATAAGCTTCATTACAAAAGGCGGAAAGAGAAGGAGCAATCAGAAAAAAGAGAACGAGAAGAAAACAAAAGAAAGAGGTGCCAATTCAATCCAAGAGCTTTTTTTTTGCGCTCGTGCCTATTTACTGCTGATTAAAATTCCATTTACTTAGTCTATTTCCAGGAATTGGTCAAGGAGCATTGATGGAACAGATAATGACTGTGAAGGGAGCAAGGAGAGAAGAAAAGGTCTGAACATTCCTCTGGTTATACTTTATTTTTTGCATGATGAGATGTTCTTGTGCTTATATTTAGTTCACATTTGTATATATGATTTTATTTTGTGTGTCAAAATCTTTTAGTCTGTTGTCGGATCATGGATAGGCCATGGAATTGATTGGTGCACCAAATCCAATTTTCAAAATCTGCTGTTTGGATGTGCACTAGTTCCATGGAATAAATGAAATGATGTATAGATGAGTATCTTAATTCTAAGACATTATTAACTATTAAAAGGGATTTGATTTCCAAAATTGATAATTGAGCCCCTCATTTGGTTGACTAATCATGTCTTAAATTTTGATGATTGCTTAATTATTAGTTTATGATAAGTTTAATTTAAACACCTAGATGGATCTGTATGTTGGTATTGGGTAAGATAGGTGGTTAATGATTTAAAGGAAAACTTTTGGCATAGGTTGCTTAGAAGCTTTTCCCCAGTTGCTACATTGAACTCTATCCGAGACTTGTTTTGTTTAGCATCAAACTAGGATTGGAGTCTTCACTCTTCAGCCATTAGAGTCAAAGAGACCTTCCAAGGAGACATGGGTGAGGAATTTTTCATGAATGTTCCTCCAGGTTTCACATGTTTCGCTGGAAGAGCTGAAGTAGATGTGCAAATATTCCCTATTGGTTTAGAGTTTTGGGATTTGTTGGTTATATATTTTCTTCTACCATAATTTTTTTTGTTGGTTATTTAAATATCTGTGGTTCTTTAGTCTCCATCACTGGGAAGCTTTTGACTTTCCCATTCTTACCAATCAATCAGCAATCATCTTTACCTAAAATCACTATTCTAGGTCCAGGGAGGTTGCCCGTTATCTCTTGGACATGCTCAATGTTGTATGTTCGGGCTGTCCAGTGCTTCGACAATTTCTCATTCTTATAACAGCCGTGTAGCTTGTAGAGTTGAGATTTTTTTTGCTTCCAAATTAGAATTAGAAGTGGGTTTAAGATTTTATGCAAGTTAAGTGCATCCTAGCTTTATTTTCCTTCATTTAGCTAAGCAAGTCTTCTACTCATAGGTCTGCCAATAATTGTGATTATTACAATAGAGTGAAAGGATAGCTTATGGAAATTTGCACTTGTACACTCCTATCTTTTTAAAAAAATATATTTGCTATGACCTGGCTATCTACTGTTTTTTTTTTTTTTTAGATGAGGCATTCTACTGGTCTTGTGAGCTTACATTTTTTTAAAATTGTTCTTTGCAGGAAAAAAGGCTTCAATTTCAACTGATGTCATAATGTTGACGATGATGATAACTTTGATGAGTTTCTTGAGGGGATGTTTCCATGACCGACTGCTGCCATATTTAGGCTTCTAGTTGTTTGCCAACATTGACTACATGATAGCAAAATGCTGAAGTTCCAAAATAGAATGAACCTTGGTGTTTCATAGTTCCAAACATGTCTTTACCCTTTAAATTCCATTAAACCGTTATGTGTGTATCCATTAGGAACAGAAATTAACATGTAACCTAGGGAAGCAAATAGAATGTATAATATATTTTCATTTCAGTTGTGGGGAAAAGGATGACAAAGAACTATCATTGAGCTGCATGTAGTTACCATCATCGGCTTGCAAAGGAAGTGAAGAATGAGTTTTGCAGGCTGCCTATGGTAAGAGATTATAACAAGTGAATTGTAATTACATTTGGTTTGCTTGGGTTGAAGAAAGAAACATCAATTATGAGAGGCGTGTAAAAGTAACATAAGAAAGAAACCTCAATTATGAGGCGTGTAAAAGTAACATAAGAACATGTGGTACAAGTTAAATGCAATATGTGAGATTAGGTGGTTTGAATGATGAAGTTGTACAGCCCATCTATGTACACTCGAAATGATATGATGCCATCAGTTACGAGGATGAAGCACTCCATTGTTAAATTAATTCCAAAATTTCAGTGACCCTTACTGGGTTTATATATTTATTTTTTATTTTTTATTTTTTATTTTTAATTTGATTCACTTTTATCTCTTTGTTGAGCTTGGATTCTGGAAGTAGATTCCCTTTTTTTTTTTTTTGCTGAATAAATACTGGAAGTAGATTCCTTGTTTTTTTAAAAAAGGAGAATATTTATCTCTATTTAATTTTTAGTTGGACTATGTTGAAGCCTTTCTGTTTTATTAGTCTCTTATCAATTAAAATTTTCTGAAAAACCAAAAAAGAAAAAGAAAAAAAAAAGATGTGGAAGTGTTTTACATAATCGTTAATCATTGGGTTCTCAACAAATAAAAAATTATCATGGGCTTGAATTGAGGTGTTTTGGAAGATTAAAATAATATTTTTAAAACTCAAAACTCTGTTTTGTGATCACAACTCTATATAATTTTTTTTACAAACGTTCATTATAAATTCGAAACACAATTTTTTAACGGCTTATACAATAGCACTCGCATCTATTATAAAATGAACTTGGTGAAATTATATGACGGAAAATTATACCATCATCCCTTGAGGTATAAAGCAAGAAATGTCAGTGATCTCCAAAGCTTTACAAAAGTGAGTCATTTTTTTTTTTTCATTCTTTTGATAAAATATAACAAATACAATGATATTTTTATTCTGCTTTTGAGATGCCTAAATAAGTGTAGTTCATCATCATTGAATCAAAGGACAGGCTAGTCCATAAAAATAGGATAACGTTAAGGGTAAAGATAGCTAGTTCATTGTCTTTGCTATGTTTATCATAAAACTAGCATTATAGACGAACTTTGCACGACAAGGGAAGGGAGGATCGACAAGGACAGATTATAGCTTGTAGGCTGTTGGGATATTATTCTTAATGTGGACTTTCTTGGAGTCTTGTCCTATTGGTGTATACTGGATAAGTGTGTATTTGTCATGATTTATTTTGTCTAACTTTGTAGCTTATTTGTCTATTATGTATAGCCTTTTAAACCTCCACCTTTTCAAGTACAAGTTTTAAACATTTTTTTCTAAAATCTTTTGTATGTTTATCTATAAAACTTGCATATAGTTTTAGAGCAAATCATACTACTGCTTGTAATATGATTCAATAAGAGGGTCAGGATCTGTATCCATTTTAGATCCTCATGAGTTTCTGTTTGTTCAAGAAGATAGAGTTAAGATTGGTTTTGATGGTTGATAATTGATGTACATGAAATTTTCTAAATAACAAAATGATCGAAACTTTAAATCTCATTGTTGTATTAGAAAATAATGAAAGAGAGAGGTTTACTTGAATAATATGTTTTAAATGTTTACCTAATTATCCATCAGTTTTAATATTAAAAATCTTTTACGAACTATAAAGAGACCGTTCATGTTACACAACAAATTATAAAAGTTATTTGTCAATATATCTAATGTAAGTTACAAGCATCTTAATTTTTTTTTTTTTTAATCTCTTTATTCCTTCTTCTCATGATTGTCATGACACCTATGTACTTATATGACTGTTCATCCAAGACAATTATTGTGGTAGTTGTTTTTTTAGTCATTCTTATCCTTTTTTTTTTTTTTTTAATCTGTCTTAGTGCATCTCCTTTTTTCTATATGACATGAGAGATGGGATTCCTTTGTAAGAAATCACAAATGAGAATATAGTTTTTCTTTTTCCATATAATCACTCTTTCAAGTATTCTCTTTATGTTTAGGAGTAATTGCAGTTAACCTACCTATGGTTTGGCCAATTTTAACTAAGCCACCTATGGTTTAAAAAGTGTCACTTAACCCACCTGAGGTGCCCTCCGTTAGACATCCATAAACCCACATCTCCCTTTTCATCGTTAAAAATAAGGGTAAATGTGTCTTTTTCATTATATTTTATGTCTCTCTCATCTTTTCTCACCTTCTTCTTCACATAAAACATAAAAGAAAAATATCAAAAAGCAAGTCAAGTAAAATTTGTTTCATCATTTTTTATATACATAATTAGCCACAAAGTTTTACAAAAGAGGGTAGACAAAGCAAAAAGAAAACCCTCTCTCTAAAACTCTTGCTAGGTTCTCTAAAAAAAACCCAGATTTGCAAGTAAAAAAAAATCTACAAAAAAAAAAAAAAAAAAAACCTAGCAATCTAGCAAATCCAACACCACAGCCAACTCACTGAACCATCAAATTATAGCCTCACCAAACTACCACCACCAACACTACCACTGCGGTTAGCCATCGCCCAAAAAACCCCAGACTGGGAAGCAAAAAACAAGAAACAAGAAAAACCCAGCAAACAAATCTGCAAAAAAAAAAAAAAAAAAAAAAAAAAAAAAAAAAAAAAAACCCCAGAAATCTAACAAATCCAACACCACAGCCAACTCACTGAACTATCAAATTCATAGCCTCACCAAATTACCACCTCCAACACCACCACCGCTGTTAGCCACCACCAAACCCCAAACTGGGAAGCAAAACAAAGAAACAAGAAAAACGAAATCGTGAGATTGGCTGAGCAGCAGAGCAACCTGATTGTCTAGATCGGTTGAGATCGAAGCAGTAGATAATGGTGGATTCAAATTTTTTGGGGTTAATGGATTTGTGGGTTCAAATTTTCTAGGTTGGTTTAAATTTCCTTATGGTTGGTGGGGTTCAAATTTTTTGGGTTTAATGGATTGCGAGTGTAATGGATTTCTAGGTTGGTTTAGTTTTTCCTACTGCGAGTTTTTAGGATTTGGCATATTTGTTCTATTTATGGCTTCAAAAGAAGATGGAGAATCTTCTAGGTTCCTTCTAATAAAAAAAAAAAAAAAAACATGGGTTCCTTTTTTTTTTTTTTTTTTTTTTCCCTTGCTATCTGGGTTCCTTTTTGTTGGTAGTATATGCATCAAGAGGGAACCAATTATTGTGTTGATTGAACGAGATTCGGGTCACGATATGGAATTTGGGTTTGAAGATTTGATTTCTAAGATGGTGAGAGAGAAGTCGTTCTTCAATATATTGCTTCTATTCTGTTTCTATTGTGGTTTATATAGTAAAAGGGATATTTTAACGGAAATGACAGAGGTGGGTAATGGGTGTCTAACGGAGGTCACCTCCACCCGTTACCCACCTCAGGAGGGTTAAGTGATAATTTTTAAACCATGGGTAGACACTTTTAAAACGGGTCAAACTACAAGTGGGGTAAAGTGTAATTTCTCCTTATGTTTATACTGCCAGTACTTATTTGAGCAAAACAATTACTTCATAGTTTAGTTGAATAGTTAAGACCAAATGAAACATGAGAGTTAGAAGTAACTTCTTATCTAAAAGCATTTTCAACAAATTACTACATCTATAACGGCATGTTATATTCTAAAGTTCTATTTATTGAAGATAAATAAATAACTAAATATTTATAATTAAAGAGTCCAGTTAATGTTTACATTTAGGCGTATATTAATCATCAATTTTAAAAAAGTTATAATAAATTAAAAAAACTCTCAAAACTGTTAATCACAATTTTATTTTTTATTAAAAAATATCTAAAATAGTTTATTAAAATATATCCCTAAGGCATGTATTAATAAAACCCATAATTAATTGACATGAAAATGTTTCAAACATGTTTGGTTCTAAAGAATTCAAAGTTAACAAGTACAAACAGATGAGCACACAGTACACTGATGTGTAAAGTGTTCGAGTACCTGACTAATAATTTGGTAACACATTAATGGTCTACACAACCTGACCACATTAACTCTTTTACGACTATTACTGGCCACAAGTCCCAGTTAAAGAATAAGCAAAAACAAAAGGCAACAGTACAATTATGTCTCCTTATCCTTTAAGAGAAGCTTTCTATTTGTACCTAATTTTTTTGGGTCTGAAGAAAGAGTTTCTATACCCTATAGGGTAACCTCAAAAACCATTATTATTAGCAAATATTTTAACTTACAAAAGAAAACAAAGCAACATTTGGTACCTTTTTACCCAAAATAATTTGTACTGCCACTATATAAAAGTTGACTGGTAGATTCATTCTTAAAGCTCTCACTCATTACTCATTAGTGATGGGTATCAGAATCAAACAAGATATTAGATGCCTGTCAAGTGTCAACAACATAGAAAAGTCATCAGACACAGTTTTCTATGCTTCACACAAATCCAAAACCCATCATTTAATGTTTTTTTTCTTACAAAACAAACAAATAGCTACGTCTTTTTTTTGTTTGTTTTTTTGATAAGCAAATAGCTACGTCTTAGTACCGTTTAAACTGCTACAAATATTTTATCATAATTGTAGAAAAGATTTAATTACAATATTTATGTGTTATTTTTTAGAATATTTTTTTAAAATTTTAATATATAAATTTTTTTTATAAGATAAAAATATATTTTTAATTAAGTAGTCATATGGTTGAATTTTAAGAGAAAAATTAAGAAACAATACCTAAAATATTGTATTTAAATTTTGTCAATTATTTATATGTTAGACTGTGACTAATTATTTATTATTTTTATATGAACTTATTATTTTCTATTCACAATTCATAGTGTATCACGTAAATAGTTGTAACATAAATGGTACAATATATGCATTTTTATAATTTTTCACAAATAAAACCCATCAAATGTCTTTTCTTACAAAACAACAAGACATGAAAAACAAAACCCAAAAAGAAAAAAGAAAAAGAAAAAGAAAAAATTGCAATTGCCAATGCCAGCCTAAAACAGCACAGAATATTTGTACCTTTGTTGTGATAAGCTGCATTGGAGTTACATCAGCCAAAGACAAACCAGATCGTACGCCACGCGTTAGCTTTAGGTGCTACACAGTGCAGTCTAATTACACGTGCACAAGACACGTGGGGTGGTGTTAACTCAGAGCAGTATTCTTGCTTAGGTGAGAGCTTGTACGTTTGGAGGCACACATCTTTGAATGCTACCTGGGATCATGACAAATGACACAGTTTTTTTTTTGGTTAAATTAAATTCTAAACTTATATTTTAAGAATTTTTTCAGATTAACCTATAATTCAAAAATACCCAAATTTAAAGCAATTTCAAATAAAAATTTAGGGTAAATTGTAAGTATATCCTAAAGTTTAAAATTGCTTAAATTTTACACTTAGTTTCGTTAACAAAACCTCACAATTTGCTAGTTTTGATTGTTAAGCGATATGTTAGCGTGTTAATGTGTATTTCTTTTCACCAAGTCAATCTTTAAACGATGCCACATTAGAAGCACTAGTTATATTCTTTGTCTCAAATGAAATAATCTCGTTTTGGGAGGCTAGTTTTTTTTATTTTTTTTGGGCGGGGGGGGCGGGGGGGGGGGGGAATACGTCAATACATCAGTGTGTCAGATAACATCCTAAAAAAAAAATGAAGAGTAGAGTTTTATTAACGAAACTAATTTTAGGGTGTAAAATTCAATTTTTCAAATTTAAAAGTGTAAATCTAAGTAACCCAATTGTAGGGGCACAAATTACAGATTGGGCTTACAGGATAGATTGACTCTGCCTAATGAGTAAAAGGTATCCTCACAATAGAATTTGTAAGAGAGTGGGTTGAAGAGCTAGGCTTTAGTGGGTCAAACAGAGATGAATCGAGTGAAAGAGCGTCCTCGGCACAATTAGAGGAGCTTTGTTCTAGTAAATGTGTTCAATGAGAATTGTTACAGGAGTTCTTGAGATTATTCTCCTCCTCCTCTCCCATGGTGGATTTCTCCTATTATATAGTCCCTTGCAGACAATCGGGACCTTCCATTTGCTGATCATCCAGGCGTATACTTGAGTGCCTGTTCCATCAGCCACCCTCTTTAGTACTCTGTGAGTTGCAGAAACCGAGGTAACACTGTTTAGGGTCCTGTCCACATAAATGCGGTGTCTCAGCAGCCTTTTGTGAAATATCTCCTGGTTGCCACCTGTCCCCTTTGGTCCCATATAAGTCAGGGGATTCCTCGGAAATATCAGGACCGGTGCTGGCACATTCATCTCGGCCGTTCCTTTGATGATCCGAGCAGTAAGTTCTCCTCGGACAAATCCTTTTCTCTTTCGCGTAGCTTGTACGTCAAAGGGGAGTTAGGCCAGGTACTTATTTCATCCACTGGGTGTACTCGGACGAGTGGCCTCCTCGGACAGGCCCATAGCCCATTATCTGGTATTGGGCCTTTTCCCCCTACACCAATATTTTAGAGCTGTACTTTGCAATTTACTCACAAATTTATAATTTTATCGATTATAAATCAAAAACTAATCTTTTAAAATCATACAAATTTAAACCTTGAACTTTTTAAGTTTGATTTTAGGATTTAATTGGAGGTTAACTCTGTTACAATTTTAAAAGTTCAGGGACCGATTTGAAATTAGAAAGGTTTAAAGTTGAAAACTTTGGATTTATATGTAGGGTGCTAGGGTTTAAAATGTAGTTTGCCCTTTTTAAGTGTTACATCAGCGGTCATAATTAGCTCTTTATTTGTTGAGAAAACAACACCTGAAAGACCTAGAGCATAAGAGATTGTTGAGAAAACAACACCTGAAAGATCTAGACCATAATAGATCTCAATCCTATTCAGACTTCAGAGTTTAGTGTCCAAATAATAAAAACCAATAATTCTTGAGCTAAAAAACTAATTTCACACAACCACCTTTGAATGTTTGAACTCAGATTCAAAATTCCTACTTATTGGTCATGATTATGGTAATTCATGTGATAATCTGTGTTTTTATCTTTAATTATATGACTTGTGATTAACAAGCAAGTAAATGGTATAAAATTTAAACCTCCATGTAATGAGTTTGAAGAAAATTTTATATTCCAATCCCATATTATTAAAATACACAAAAATGATCCTTGAACTCATCATAAGCAATTTATTTTTTCAAACTAGGTTTGGAGGTAAATCACATCCCTATGCCCTAGTCCAAATAAAAAAAATTTCTTATGGAGCAACCATGTGCTATCAATATCTAGATCCCACATTTTGGGAAAGAACATGTTTAATTCTTTACTTTAAGCTTCAATCTAGTGCACTGGACACTAGATTGAAATATGTTTATTTTAGGACATATTTTGTACCCATATCTCCCTCTAATACGTAGGAGCATTCAAGATAAAACCAAGTCTTTTCATATTATTACCTCAATCTATCTCAACTTAAGTAAAATAATCATCTTGAAATATACATACACACACACATATTTTCATCTCAAATGTGTGGATCAACCCTAAAATATTAAAATGTTAAATATGAGACCAACTTGCATTTTTTAGTATTTTTAAAATAGACATTTTGGATTCAAATTCCCCTTCCATTGTATTGTAACTATCGAATTATGTTAAAAAAAAAATTACACAATAATAATCATTTAAATAATTGTGAACAATTTCTTATAAACTAGGTTAGGAGAAAAGTTACATCCATATGCCCTTGTCCAAATAAAAAAAATTTCTTACAGAGAAATCATAAGTTATCGTCCTCTCTAGATCCCACATTTTAGAAAGGAAGCTTCTTTACGCAGAGTTAAGCTTAAGTCTAGTGCACAGAACACTAGATCAACACATGATCATTTTAAGACACACATCTCCTCCAATCATTTTAAGACACACATCTCCTCCAATACAAGAGAGCATTGGAGATAAAGCCAAGTCCCTTCATAATACTACCTCTACCTATCTCAACTTAAATAAAATAATCATTTGAAATATATGTACATTTTTTCTCACAAGTGTGTGAATGCGCACCATAAACTAAGTGGTTATGGGACCACAAATGATTCCATAATTTTTTGTCACAATTTTGATGTGACAGATTACGAGTGTGTTGCCTATATTACTTACACATAGATCTATAATCCATTCTTCTTCAATCATATTCTGTCACATCATAATTATAACAAAAACGTCACGAAATTTTTTTTTTTTTTGTAACACCTTTTTTTTTTTCTACGAAATATTAAAAGGGTCTGGTTAATGTGTGTCCTTAGAGCACATACTAACAAATCCATTTTTAAAAAAATTTTATTAAGAATTAAAAAAGTTGTCAAAGTTTTTAATTTTTGATAATTTTTTTTAAAAATTGGTTTATTACTCGGTGCCCTAAAACACTAGTAAAATTCATATTAAAATGTGAGACCCAAAATCATAGGGTCATAGGGTACTGTCGGCTTGTCCTAACGGCGCAGTGCCGCAATAAACGCTGTTAAAAAGTGGGCAAAGAGAGAGAGAGAGAGAGAGAGAGAGAGAGAGAGAGAGAGAGAGAGAGAGAGAGAGAGAGAGAGAGAGAGAGAGAGAGAGAGAGGACGAATAATTAGGTGGAGCAACGTGTCAAGCTCTAAACGGTGGACCCATTTGGAGTTATTGTGATTCTGACACGTCTTTATTTTCTATACACACAAGTGTCAGGCTGGCAACGTGTTAGCTTTTCCTTTTATTAATCAAAATTAAACAAAACCTTAATCAAATAAAATATTAATTCTTTCACTTTCAATTAAAAGGTTGGCATATTTTAAATGATTAAATAATCTCAATTAATTTAATTAAATTAATAATTAATTGGGTTTTGTTAACTAGCACAGCACTACATTTACCTAGGTGGTTCATGACTAAATTAAATAATAATAATAATTATTATTTTTCTGTCAAAAGGTTCTTATCTTGAAATGTGGAAGGGACAATGAAATGTAATAATTAATATATTTTTACTAACTTTTGAATGATTCAACTAGTGCACAGTGTTTTATTAGATTGGTTTAAGAAGTTAAAAAATAAATTTTTAAAACATGGAGGCTCAATTCTCTAGGTAAAAAAAAAAAAATAATGCTAAACTTTGAGATCAATCAGCTTATGATTAACTTGGAAGAGTTAAGTCAAGTGTGGGAACCTCAAATTATCAAAAAAAGAAAAAGAAAAAGTCAAGTGTGGTTTAGTGGTACTACTTGGTCTTCTCCATTGTTATATTCATAACCCCACCCTTAATTTATTGTAAGCTAGAAAAATCTATGAAAGCTAAAGGATTATTCTAATCCTTTAAGAAAAGTAATGCTAAAATGGTCCTTAAAGCTATTTGTAAAGTTCACTTTGTGTAAAGAGATTTGTATGATATGAATGAAAAAGATTACTTTGAAGTTGTACATTTTATCATGGATAAGGTTGATGGGGCCATAGTCCTTTTTCTCTTGCCCACCCAAAAAAAAAAAAAAAAAGATTGATGGGTTCTGTACTGTAGGTCATAACAAAAACAAAATCAAGAATAAGCCTTTAAAAAAAAAAACTTAAATAAAAATTGATGTGAAAATTCGAGCAAGTTTAATCATAATTAGCTATTAATGTCATACTAATTATGAGTATTCAGGACAAGCTTCTAAATTATAATAAGCTATATCATAAGGCAAGTTGTGCACATTCATAGACCAACCAAATGACCAGGTGGAGATCCTCACGACAATGCACTGTCGGCTCTCATTTCCAACTCTTTTTTTTTTTTTTCTTGCATTTCTTCAACTATTCACTTAGGTGTTGTTTTCTTATTTGTGTGAATAGAATCAGAACTCAATTTCCAATGTAAATAGAATCCAACTTAGCTTCCAATGACCCTACACTATAAAATCAGAACTCAATCTTCTTTTTTTTATCACACACTTCATTAGATTAACATTCCATAATTCCATCTTAGGGTTTCACCTTGGAGAACTAAAATAAGGACATAAAATGAATATAAATTTTGAGTTAAAGTGTTGTGTTTAACTTTGATATACTTTTATTTTTAATCATTTGATAATTTCAATGGTAGAGAGAGGGTTTGAACCTCGGGATGTCTCTGCTAAAAAAACCATAAGGTGTCAATTAATTGAACTACAAAATTATTAGCTTATACTTGATATACTTTTAATTTTAAAGGAACACTATCAAAATTTTGTAAAGATAACCTCATTTGCGAATGTCAAAACTAATATATATATATAAATAAATAAAAGGCTCTATTTGTCTTAGGTATTTGTTAATGGATATCTCTTATCACCAATTTTTTCCTTATTCCCCCCAAGATTATTAATTGCACAATTGACACTTTAAAAGTTTCATTAATAAAAAATTTGCAATTAAGGTTTACACAAGTATTTGTTATAGATGCCCCTTAAATCCATATAAATTTATACCTCTCTCTAGTCAAGTGCTTTTGTGATTTAGGATGGTGGTGGAGTCAATTAAGTCTTTTGATTTGGGGTAGTGGTGGTGAAGTCGACTATGGTAAAGTCAACGATGGCTTTTAATTTGGGATGATGGTGGATTTTGCATGTACTCCTGAGTTAAATAAGAATATGAAAGGATAGGGTTTTGCATCGTGGGTGAGAGGGTATTTTAAGTTGTGTGTAATGATTGCGTTTTTTAAAAGGTTTGTTTGACGTGCGTATTTTTTTTTAAGGAAAATGCTAACGAATGCCATTAGGGCATTGTTTAATAATCTATTTAAAAAAATGTTTATGAGAAAAGAAAGAAAAGTAATTAATATTTTGACAACTTTTTTCATTTTTCATAAAAATGATGTTAAAACTTTTTCAAAAATGGATCTTTAACCAATGTTCTAAAGACACTGATTAACATGACCATTTTTTTAAATCTAATTTTCAATAAAGTGCATTGGGAAATCATTTTTAATGAATGCCCTTAGGCACTCATTAACAAACCCTTTGTTTTTTACTTAAATTATTAAGTTATTTGTACTTTAACACACACACACACACACATATATATCTTTATATTGTTATCTTTCTAGGTAAACCTTATTTTAAAAATAAAATTATCTGAATACACTCAAATTAAGTCTAAAGTTCGTATAAAAAAAAGTCTGAAGTTTTAACTTGCAAAATCCTAGGACCTAATATGAAATAAGGTATAAACTGTAAACGTAAATTAAAACCTCATAATTATGAACTCTTTCAATTTGAACGACATATCGATCTTCGTTATTTATTTTTGCTATCCTAGGTAGCGACAGAGCAAAATAAAAATTGAAATCATTAAAAAATTTTGTATTTCAATATATAACTAGTTTTGATTTTTAGGCAACCACTCTCACTCTAAATTGAACTTTCTTTGTCTAAATGGAGCTTCTCTTTGTATCATGTTTGTTCATAACTATCAAATGTTAGGTGAACACAAAAATTAAATAGAACTTTCTGAGTCTAATTATTGCCTAGATTAACATAAATAGATACACATTTCAAATTGAACCAATGTTACAAATATGGACTTTAATTGAAAACATTAAAAAACTTAGGCACAATATGAAAGATTATACAAATTATGGGCCCTTTTATATGATTAAAAAAAGATAAAAATTGTAAGTCCTTTTTTGTCAACTTCAAGTTTCAAAAATTTTTTTCTTAGTCATTTACTTTTTTGACAATTTTGTTTTCTTCCAAAACGGAGACAGAGGGAGAGACCTTTGCGTAAACTTTGAGAAATGAAAAATTAAAATTCTTCTTCTTTGAAAAACCTTAAACTTTTACTTCTTTTTTTGGTTTAAAAAACTTTTACTTCTCAAAAAAGAAAAAAAACCTTAACTCTATAACACTCTTTTTACTTTTATTATTTTCCATGTGTTTTATTTACTCTCTCTCTCTCTCTCTTTGTCACCTTCCACTGTCTCTCTTTAAGGTTGCAGACAAAGAAAGAGAGAGAGATAGAGAAACTCAGTCTGTGATGAGCTTCTTCTACTTCTGAAAACCAAGAAGGCATCTTGGGGTTGAATCCTCTGCTTAATACCCCCCCAGAAGTAAGCTCTTATCCAAACAATTTCCCTTTCATATCTCTTAGAATTCTCCATCACTTTCCTCAACTTTGATTAAAGAATTCTAACAGAACATGTTATCATGGCTGCTTTACTTGTAGTGCCTTTGTTAAAGTGAGTTTTTTTTTTTTTTTTTGGGTCCTAAAGCTTTTAAGCTATACTTGGTTGTTGAGGAAAAGGAAAAAAAAAAAAGAAAAGGAAAAAAAAAAGAAAAAGAAAAGAAATTTTTTTTGAGTTTTTCTTGGTTGGAACTCAAAAGGGTGGTCCAAATTCCAACCTTTTTTTTTTTTTTGGGTAAAAGATATGTCTTTCTATTATTTTTGTGTGGGATGTAGCAGAATTTGGAGTAAAAAGAGAAAAATAGAGATACCCAGAAGAAAATATCAGCTTAATTAAAGCTAATTAGTTGTTTTAGGCTCAGTAGAGTGCAGTAGGGTCTTGAATTTTGAAAGGTTTATATCTTTTTCCATCATGTACTCAATTTCCAAGCATGAACCTTAGGTTTAGTTATCTCTTCAAGCTCTGAAATTCAGTTAATGGTTTTTACTATTGATTAATGGTTGGATTTAGTATTTTCCTTTTTGTTATGATGTTTTTCTTCATTCTACTTAGCATGCATGTTGCTTTTTGCTTATATATATAGAGAGAGAGACTCCAAAATTTACCCTGTATTCTCTTGGTTTGGTAGAATTGAACTTTATTATTATTATTTTTTTATGTTATGATTTTTTTTTTTTAATTTTTTAAGGTTGAAGGAGGAAGTTGTGAATGATGCCAGCAAAGCTCGGAAATGAAGACAGACGGTTAGAAAATTGTGGGCCAACTGTGTTGCAGTCCACTGTTTACTCCCATCCTTGGTGGTCTGGAGTGGGGAGCAATGGGTCCTTAGGTGAGAGTGGTTCAAAGTCTTCTTCAATGGAACACCTAAATGGTTCTGTGAAGAATGGAGTGATGCAGTTGAAAGCAAACGGTCAGTTGGATGGTGGAGCTAATTTTCATAAAGAAACACAAGTCACCGTAGCGTCGCAATCTGGTAGGTATCTTTGAGCTGTCACCTCTTTAGTGAATAATAGTCTTGTGGAGATTTGCTTTAAATCATAAATAAGAATAAATGTATTTACTTGCTATTGGGTGTAACAAAGTATATGATGTTTGAATTTGAGAAATTGTTTCTCTATATCTATAAGATTGGCGGTTGCAGTCTTTGTTTTATCATACATTTTTATTTATATATTTTTCCCAGACAAAATTTGTAATTTAATAGAAACAAGTGTTTACAGTAGAGAGAAGAAGAGAAGTTTTGCTCTATGTGGGAATGCCTCTTTTAGGAAGGAGAAGGAGGAGAAAAAAAACAGAAATTATGCATTTGGTTAAAGAACAATGAAAGTATCTTGTTCTCAAGGATTTGTGATGAGTATCTTCATGGCAGCTTGTATTTTAGTTTAGATTTGCCCAAATGAAAATTTATGGAAGTTTAGTTGGTTGACTCTTGAGAATTTTGAAAATCTCACTAAGATGGATTTTTATGTAGAGAAACTGGAAAACATATACCTGATGTGATCTGGATAGATGAAAGTTGCTGGTCCTAATTTGTTAACTATACACATACATGTATATGTAGGCATAGAATTGTTGTTCTTGAATTGAAATTGTGATAGATTGAAATCTTGTTCCCCTGTATATATGGGCATCTACTTCTTTTTTCTTCCCCCCTCCTATTTTTCTTTCAGTTGGTGCAATGTGAAACTGACTGGCAGACAAGCAGACCAAGAAATTGTATATCCTGTTTAGGTGCTTCAGCTTTTGGAGTATCTGCAAGAGGTGCAAATGCAGATCATATTTGAACAAAACCATCAATTCTTGACCATAATTGTATTGCCAATTTCACCCTGTTGCCATCACTGCCACCTTTTTCTATGGCAGCATATTTATTTATTTATTTATTTTTGGAGCACAAGGCTCCAAGGCTAAGCATTTAAGGGTCTTCCAATGTGCAAACATAGTGTTTCTGTCTTACTGTAAAATTCAAGCAGTTCTCTTCTATCCTTTGCTGATTGTTTGATCCGTTATATTTCCTCTCCTCGCAACTCAACAATGATTCTGCTAGGAACATGTGTTGACCTACCCCACCAGATCTTCCAAAACAGGGAAACAATATTGCTGTAATCGAAGATATAAATTTTAAAAATGCAGTAATCAAATATTACCAAAATGTGCATGGGATATTTATATTTTAAAATCTGATACCTTAATTTCTTTAAATAATTTTTTTTTAATCTTGCTATTTCTGATTTGGATTAATGTCATCTTCTTCCTAGAGTTACGACATAACATGTTGCACCATATGATTGTGCATGCATATTCACTCACACACACACAAACTATCATATTAATATTTGGGCTTATTTCTTATGACAGATGGGAATATTGGGCAAGTGCACCAACATGTTAACCATGTTCCATCCTCAAATCCTAAAATGGGTGAACACCTCGATCCAAACTCCAACATGGAACTTGTTGGTCACTCAATTGTAAGACCTGTTCAGCTTTCTCTCTCTCAGACTTCATAGACATGCACATTTTGGCGTTTGATCAATGAATCTGAGACTTTCCATTTGTTGGTTTTAAGATGAAAAAAAAAGATTATAATTTTTTCCCCTTATTCTCTGTTACATATGCAGGTATTGACACCATATATGTTTTCAGATCCACATTATGGCGGAATGTTGGCTCCTTATGGGCATCAAGCTATGGTATGCAATCTGTAGTCTAGAAGGACAGTAATAGTAATGTTTTCGATGGAACATGCCTTTTCTTATGAAACCTAGAACATGCCTTACCTTATTCCTCAAAGAGGGACCTCTTCACTACCCTGTTTAGAATGCACTTGTGCACATATATGTGCATACATTGAATGTACTAGTTCCCTGGATATATCTTTGAAGAACAGCATTTAGTTCAGATCAAAAGAAACTAGAAGTTCAAGCAAACTGATGTGGTCACCATTGCTTTGCTTCACTCCAAAGAAAGTTGACAAATGATACCATTAGGTTTAAGATTCTTTTGATGAAATATTATGTACCAGTGCATTCTTCATATGTTTTTGTAATAAACTCATTTTCCATGTTTCGTCACTGTTGTGTTGTAATTATTTCTAATCAAATGTATTGGGATGTGACGATCTTCTGACAGTACTGGTATGATGCCAGATACCTGCCCAATTATATGGAATGCATCAGGCTAGAATGCCTTTACCTCTTGAAATGGAAGAGGAACCTGTCTTCGTAAATGCAAAGCAATATCATGGTATTCTGAGACGAAGACAGTCACGTGCTAAGGCTGAGCTTCAGAAGAAAGCGATAAAAGTTCGAAAGGTAAAATAAATATTGTTTACTTTTTCTCTGGACTGAGCTACAATTTGGGATGATAAAAAAATAGAAGGCATAATATTCATAAGTCATCATAGAGGAAAAACATGCATTGAAGGGTGATGCAACTTTCATTGTGTATCTTTGCTTTCAGCTTAAGTTGTTCATTAGTTTCCTTGTAGGTTTTGTAGCTTATTGTTGCCTTGTTGTAGATGCAAACTAAAATTTCTTGTGTATGTGTGTGTTTTTTCTAGCAAGTGTTTCTTCCTCTTTGTACACCAGATTTACTTGGCAAAATGTTCATAGGAGAATGACAAATAGGACAATTGCGCCTCATTCGATTGATTTGTGTTTTAATTCAAGTTCTGTCTCATTAGATTGTCAGTCTTCATATGTTTTTTTTTTTGTATGAATTTTGACTAGGATTCAAAAGAGGTTGATCTTAGTATCCGACCATTCCCTATCCTGGCATTGTTTTCTACTCATGACCTTTTGTTTTGGGTCGGGTGGGGGGAGGGTGGTGTAATCTTCCTACTTTATGATGCTGAAGTTGCATTGTTTATGATTGGATTACGGTCTCAAGATTACACAAATAACAACGCACTTGACAGGGGTGTACTAAAGACATAAAATAAACCTGTAATCCTGTCGGCAGTATGAAACTAATAATGTTGGCAGCCGGACCTTAACAGTATCACAGTTTTGAAGGGAATTATTTAGGGAGTTCTAGCTTGTTGCTGCCTTGTCTATTACCCTGATTGGTGTATATTTGGAGAGTTAGCATGAAAGTTCTTTTCTTTATGCAAAAACAAGTAGTTCCATTTCCAGTTGTTTTCCATGAGTATACCTCTAAAATATAGACATGCGCTGAAGTAAAAATGAAGAAAGTCATCTATATTTAAGGCATCTAATAATATTTATTGCGAGTCAAATGTGGGCCACTAGATCTTGACAGGTAATAAAGCCATAAGGAGGTGGGATATGGTTGAGTATCTCTTAGGTTGAAGTAGTGTCTACACTCAGAAGAGAGAAAAAAAAAAAAAGGTAGTGGGGGAGGGGATTCATACTAAAGACGGGAAGAAAGACATGACGGATGGGGAGGAGGACTTATACATACTCGCTATGAGAGGAGAGGAGTAAAATCAGGTGGTAGTTTATTTTCAGATTTATTAATTTCCCTCTTTTGGCACTATCAGGGTATCTGAAGTTAGAAACTTTTATAAATATAGCAATGTTTTTATGAAGTTAAGATATTAAGAAATTTGAAAGCAAGAAAAGCTATAGGACCAAGATGGTATTCTGATTGAGGCAAGGTTGTATTTTGGGTGTCATGGATTTTTTAGTTGTTTATATTTATTTGTATATTCTTTATTGTATTTGTGTTTCTTGTGTGCTTTTCCAATCTGTCAGCCCCACCCCTTCAGTGCATTTCTTATTTTTTGATAAGTTCTGTTTGTTCCTTACATTTTTAGAATGTCCAGAAGGATTCTTAATATTCTATACTGTTTCATGTCCCAGCCATATCTTCATGAGTCTCGACACCTGCATGCTATGAGGAGGGCAAGAGGTTGTGGGGGACGCTTTCTTAATACAAAGAAGCTTGATAATGATGCCAATCCTACTTCAGAAAACGGCATGAATATGGGTGCCAACTCTTCAGTGCAACCAACCAGTAAATCTGGCTCTGAATACTTGCCCAGCAATGGCAATGGGAAATTGGATTCCTCACATAATAAGCAAGAAGGATCACGGTCAATGATTCACAATATGCATAAAGCACACAACTTGTCCAATGGGAACAGCAATGGCCGTGGTCTTTCATCAACATACCATTCACTGTTTAGTGATGACAAGGAAGGAGGCTACATGGGTCAGCAGAGGGAGAGCATGCATATGAATGGGATTGCACGTGGGGCACTCCCCATTAAATGAAGTTCACCGAAGGTGAGGAGCCTCTGGAATTTGCTTAAGCAGTTAAATACCAATGAGTTTTTGATATTCAATGCAATAGTTTACTTGGGTTTCTTTGTCTTACGAGAGCTTCTTTCCTGCAGGTGAACCTGAAGGCATTTGCCCCATCTAGGTTGAGTAGAAACCTTTCATGTATTGTGTTTCTCAGGCAATTCATTCTTGGCTTTACAAAAAAGGTTACTTGTCTTTGTGAGGGTGAAATGAGCAAGAGAGAGATGTGTTGTAGTGCTGCTGTTACTGTTCTGCATTTAATGCATTTCCTTCCATTCACCAGTAGTGTATAAAGGGAAGAAAGTTCTTAACTTATCAAGTAGGAAATAGTAATCAATATGTAAAAGTTTAACAATCTAGATAAGAAGGCTTCAGAAATGTGAAGACTTATTTGTGTAAGACAAAGGCTTTGCTTCTTCTATCCTAATTGTTAAAATGTTGACAATGTTATGATTTGTTCTCTCTCTCTCTCTCTCTCTCTCTCTCTCTTCAGGTTTGTTGCATCATTGGAATGTTTGATTGTATTGATATGAGGGTTGTTTGACTGTATGTCTGCACTTCCTTGCATGGCATTGCATTGCATTAGGCAAAGCGCACACAGAAGATGCATTCTACCAACCTATTAGTTTAATGGAACTCTGATTTGTCTTTGGTTCATTCTCCTGTATTGTCCTTGTGCTCTAATAACATAGCTCCCCATGTCGGGATTCTGGCATTGTCATTTGCTGTAGTCAATAGGTGCTTAATCTGGATTATGGGTCATATAAGAGGCTCTAGTCTGCATTACTATCAAATTATTCTCGTTGGTTTGATATTGTCCTTGATATGATTTGTGTGAAGTTGTGGTGGAATACTTGGTTCCATATTAGTGATGCTGAGCATCTAAGTTTGCTAATTGTATAATGTTGTTCTACAGTTTTTGTGACAGGTTGTTTAATGGCCCTTTTGCAACTAGTTAGCTGTTCAGTCTTTTGTAACAGCATAGCTCTTTTATAACCAGTTCTAGGCTATTAATTTGTTAATTGCTAGCCAATTAAAAAAGGAATTAGCATCGGCCAATCAAATGAAAGCAGTCAAAGCTGGTGTGATATAAAAGCTTTGTCATTGTTTGATAAAACTATAAAAGCTTGTCATTGTTTGATAAAACTATAAAAGCTTGTCATTGCATTGGGCTTGTTCTACAACCCTCCCACTAAACCCCTCTTCAATTCAAACACTGGGCCTCATAAGCCTGCATCAGTTTGGGATCAATTTTAAATCTGTACATTTGTTACAAGCTTTTATTGTGTCCCTAGCTTTATTGGGTTGATATTGGCCCAAATATCTGAAACTGGGTTGAGCCTCAGCACCTATCTCCTCCTATATGGTATCACTGTAGTGCACACCAGTTAACAAGCGTACACTTTTTTCGTTTGCAGATTCTGGTTGATGTGATTCCTCTCTGTTCAATTCAAGAAAATTCTAATTCGTAATAATTTTTCAGATTTACTTTACCTTTTATTCCTGAAAAAATGTTTACCAAAAAAAAAAAAAAAATTATTCCTGAAAAAATACTTCCTAATTTTTTTTGACCATTGCATAATTTTATTGCAATGATGAATGAAAATTTGCGTAACCATGTTAAGTTTTAATGTAAAATGTCTTTGTTTTTCGTTTCACAGCTAGTTATAGCTATCTTATTTGGTTCAATACCAGAAATTTAAAAAATTAAGAAGAAAATTATTTTAAAGAAGTAGTTATATAAGCTGTTATGTGGTTTTACTTTTGTTTTTTGTTGGATTTGTTAATTGCTTATTTGAATTATATTTTGAACTTTGGCCGAGCTCAGGTCCTGTAGTTAACTTGGCAACTTGGACTGATAATGTTGGTATAAAGATTTGCATTGATACTGATACTGAGATTAGTAGTTCATGTGAGGCTTTAGCTTATATGTCTATTCAACTATTTGTTTGAAATCTTTAAAAATGTTTTTTTTTTTTTTTCCTTTCTACTAGATGAATAAGAGACAAACTGTAATGCGAACAAAAAACAGATACACGTGGAAAACCCCAAAAAGAGGAGGAAAACCCACGGTAGAAGAGTAAGGATAAAATGTCCTTACTCCGAGGAAGACTATATTTCTTAAAGAACAATACAATGCGGAGCTTTTTGCTGCTCTACTCAGTGTCTCTTTTTCTATTTCTTCTTCATCTCTCCCTAGTATGACTAGTGTCATTTTCTTTTATAGTACAAGAAAAAAATGCTTGGCGTACATATACAAGTGGCAACATCCCATTAGTATTTTAAAGAGGAAAATGTTAACAAAAACTGTGCGCCGTGTGACGGTGGGGCTTGTTAAGATTTCTCTATATAGATCCTCCTTAATAAAAATTACAAAAAGTTATTAAAAGAGTTGCCAAAAAGGATAAAAAAAATTGTCAAAAAGCTGCAAAAGGTTATTGTTAAAGGCGCCTTACAGTGCCCGTTAATACAAGTACGCCAAAAGGATAGCTTGCATTCTCATGTTCCTTGCTGCTAGGAGGAAGAGAGAGAAATGAAGGAGGTGAATGGGAGTGGGAGAGGGAGGATAGTACCAAGCATTGTCGTGGGCTGTCCTCTCCTCAAGCCATTGGGAGCGTTCAACATATATACCAACATTGTCCTTGTAGACCACTGACCAATGAGAGTGCCTAGATCAGCGCCCTTTAGAGCCAGTACCGCTCATGGTAGTGCTCAAGGTATAGAGTAGTACACCAGAGAATGTCCCCTCTCCCCTTGACCCTAACGGTATACGCCTTTGGTGTTGCCCTAAAAGTGCAGTCTCTCAAGTTTAGTCGTGTTGTTCCTTTGGCATAATGTTTACATGTGTAAGGCTAGGATGGATCATATATATCTTCCTTAGTAAAAGAAGTAAATGTCCTTGCCCCCAACCTTAGTAATAGTTCATATAGTATTTGTGATCAATTTGAAAAATAACAAGCCCATTCACGTGTATGCTAAGTGATATTTGAACAACAAGAATAGTGTATTTATTATATTATATTTATTTATTAGTGGTTTTTTTTTTTTACATGAATAATCCATTTTTTGAATTTTTTTTAAAGTCATAATTCCACTTACAAATAGAAAGATTTTTAGATAAATATAAAGTACAACTATGTAAATCTGCATTATATAATTTTTGGGGAAAATGTATTGATTTATGTAAATTTCTATTTGTTAATAATAATAAAAAAATGTAAATTTCTATTTGTTAGATAGGAATCAAGTATATATAGAATGTCTAAGTAAATAGTGTTTGCATTGGATTGCAAAATATAGAAGTTGGCAGGTGGGAATTTGCATGTAAAGCTGCACCTTTTGAAATAAGCCAGGTGTGATGCTTCATGCTTGTAGTCTTTGATGTTTTTTTTTGACACTAATGTAATGATTTACAGTTTCTTTGGAGTTGTACCAAGTTTACTAAAATTCACAAGAAACGTGTAAAAAATTGGGAAAATTTAATGCCTAGTAGTATTAAATTTTGTTTGGCAGGGCCAAGTGGGGCAATGGACTCCATTTCTTTAAGGTATTTTTTGATACTAGTGCGATGATTTACCAGCCTAAATCTTTTGTCCCACTTTTCCCGCTCCATTTTATACTTTACCAATAAAAACTTGCCATATGTGTTTATCTAATCAATTAAATACTACCATTAATTAATAAATGTAGTATTAATAAGTCAATAATGGTAGTATTTAATTAATTAGGTGAATACTTGGTAAGTTTTTTTTAGGAAAGTATAAAGTAGAGCAGGAAAAATAAGACAAAAGATTTAGACTTGTAATTTACAGTTTCTTTTGGAAAAAAATTTGTACTAGGCCACTAAAATACAAAGGAAATGTGTAAAAAATGGGCAAAGTTAATGCCTAGTATTATTAAATTTCGTTTGGCAAGGTCAACGTGGCTGTAAACACAAAATTTTTCTCAATTGTAGAAAATCAAACAATTGAAAAGAAATATGGTTTGCAAATATAAATTTGTATTGATGAATTATGAGTACAATCTCTATTTCAATTCTTTTACACAAGAATACCCTCTGATTTTATCTTCATTGAACTTGACTGAAATAAGAAATCTTCTTGACTTTAGCTGGAAAATAGATCGAATGGTCTCCACAACAAATCTCTAGTTTCGTGCTTATTAGAGATTTATTGCTCTTCAAGTCTTTGAATGTTAAAGTTTTTTTAGGTTGAAGTTCTTCGGGGCTTTAGAGGCTTGATCTGTCGAGCTTCAAAGATTTGGGGTTTGTTGAAGTTTATGGAGGCTTTTTGTAGCTTAATTCCAATAGAACTTCAAAAAACTTATTTGAATGTTCTTCGTATGTTTTTGAGACAGAATTTCTCCAAAACTTCGACGTCTTGGAAAAATCCCCTCAAATGAGGGAGAATGTCCTCTATTTATAATGGTTTCAGAGGATAAGCTCCCCTTTGAATTGATATGCTTGAAAATATGTAGTAGGCTTTTGATTGGCCCGAATTCTTTTTTTAGAGATAATTATCTCTATTTATTTATTTTGATAAAGATCATGTTTTGATAAAGATAATAATCAACAAAGATAAATAATTATCTCTATTTAATTTATTTTAATAAAGATAATTATCTATCAATTTTGAATAGAAAATTTATTTCTATTTTATTTATTTATTTATTTTAATAAAGATAGTTATCCATAAATTTTGAATAGGAAATTTATCTTTATTTTGTGGGCCAAATGACACGTGGCAAATTTCAATATGCCAATGTAATATCCATTTGGATGACATGTCATCATTTGATTTAATTAATTTAGTGACATTAATTTAGAAATTGTCACTAAATTTTTGATGTGGCATTTTGTAATTAGCTTGACAAATTTTTGCCTCCTACGGTGGCAATTGCCTATTGCCCCTACCCAAAATCCATTATGTCTCAGTAATATACATCTTTTCTCTTACATGAGGGTGAACCCCAAACATGATATACAGCCTCCCTAACTTTGTCCCTCCATGGGCCATTTTAAAAAAATTAAATTGCAAGTTATGGTGGGTCAATATGTGCCATGGTAGACTAATTTGGGATGATTGTGATTTTTTTTTTCTTAGTTCTCCTAGGAACAACGAATTTTTCATGACTTTTTTTTTTGTTTTGTTTACTAAATGACTATTTCACATTTCATTCATGTAGCATTTGAAAGATAAGATTATGGACACACCCAATTTCATACTCAATTTTACAACATACTAAAATGGTCAATTGTGAGCGGCTTTAAAAAAATGGTGAGTCTACATGAAATTAGTAGAAAAAAAGGGCCGACCATTTCAACGAGTTGTAAAATTTGATATATCCCTAGATTTATTGTTTGGAATAAGGAACTCAACTGGGTCCGTCAAAACACAAAACTTGGGAGACTATGTGAAAAAATTCATTTAGTTTCGACTTTCGAGATACTTTTCTTTTTGTTGTATTGCTTTATTGACCAGTTTTTTTAAAGACACTAAAAAATTCAATGGTGCGAAGTTATATGAAAATCAATAAAAACTTGTTCATTGAATTGGTATAAAAAATTTTATGAAAATTATTGTATATTGTAAAAAATACTTTCCTTGCATTGAGCACACCTTTGTGCATGTAGGAAACATAGTCAAATTGTCACAATTTTCGCCACAAGTAATGTCAAATTGTGACTAATGTCTGACTGTTTATAAATTTTACATAATTTTATCAATCTTTATTTTCACCACTCAAAATTTACCGTGTGGAAAATTGTGATATAAGTTATACTATTTTATATATTTACGTAGTCTCAAGAAGTTGTGGGTGCTCACATGTGTGCCCATGCGTACTTGGCTTGTTGATGTGACAATTTTTAAAGTTACGTACTTGACTTGAATTCTAGGTACTTAACAGTTGACATTATAAAAATGGAGTGATTTCGGGCTCATTTGGTAAGAGATTTTTAGTAATAGCATTGCTCTAATTCTCTCTCTCTCTCTCTCTCTCTCTCTCTCTCTCTCACACACACACACACAGAGGAGGAAAAGCAAATGCACGGCGGTGGCGGAGGAGGAGGAGGAGGAGGAGGGGGGATAGTGAAGGTGGGGCCAAAGCCAAACAAAGGGTTGAGTTCAAAGATGATAGACTTTGTGGAGAAGGTGATGGTGCAGTTCACGTATCATAACAACCATTCTTCTCTCCCTCACCACTATCTCTCAGGTACGTTCACTCCCGTTTCTGAAGAGACCCCTCCCACCACCAATCTCCTTGTCGAAGGCCACCTTCTTGTGAGTACTACTGTACTGTGTACACTGCTTTAACTACTACTTCTAGTTTAACTACTAAATACTACTTTATGAACTCATGGTCTGTTCTTTTTTTTTTTTTAATTTTTTAAAAAATGTGTATATTGTTGCAAAAAAATAGATGTAAACGAGTGTTAGAGAATATTTTTCCTTCGTAATGCCTACTCAAGTAAATCCAGCCTAGTTGAATTGACATTTCTTCATGCATAAAGTGCTTGGAGTCTAGCAAAGAAAGAGTTTGAGACGCGAGTAGTATATTTTTTTGGTTTGTTATTAAAGTTGCTCACTTGCCATACACACACTGCCTGCCACGTGGACTGAAAACATGATTTCAATTAAAGTTACAAAACTGTGTTTTCAAAACATGATTTCACCATTTCATTTAACTAAGACCATGTTTTCAAAACACGTTTCCAAGTAAAGTGTGTATGAAGTGAGCAATAACAAGTGTGTAACAAGATTTTCCCTTTGGTTAAATACAACTTTAGTTTTTTAGCTAATTTCCTCCACAACTTCTTTTTTGGGTATAACTAATAACCTAAACTTGAACGGCCAAGTGCTTTGTAGTTCCATGGTACCACTGGCATTTATGATGAGGATTTAAAAAAAAAAAAAAAGAGTGCTTCACAAACTTCAGCAAAAGGTGCATCCAAAAAATTTAGTTTATGTTTGGTGTTAATTATTTGGCTTATATAGGCATTTTAAAGCTACACTTATTTTAGGAATAAGGAAAATTGTTGTCTGTAGCATCAATATCTATATATTACTAAAAGTTGAAGCATGACATTTATTGCTGCTGAGCTCCTGTTGTGTCATCTCATCGTCACGTCATTCGCCATATAATGATTATTTATTCATATTTTTTTTACAAAATATATATATATATATATATATATATATAGATTATTGACTTTACATATTCATCTTTGTCGGTTTTAACATATATATATATATATATATATATCTCTCTCTTTTTTATTTCTAATTTTCCTATAATTTTTTTTTACATTCACTTATTTTTTTAAATATTTACACTTTCTTCAACCTTTTTTCTTCCCTTACATTTTCATCTCCCCACTAACCTTTACTTTAATATTGCCATTCATCTTTCCCTTCATTTCTTTTATTTGTCTCTTCTTATCCCTTCCTTTTTACTATAAATTTGTCACTCTTTTTCATTCTTTGCATAGTTTTCTCTCACAAAAGGTTCTCTCTCTCTCTCTCTCTCTCTCTCTCAATGTTTTGGTGGATTTTTATTTTTTGTTGCATCTCCGCTTTAGGTTGATAAATTTTGTGTTTTTAAGAACTCTAATTTAGGTTGATACGATTTAGTTTTGTGTTTTAAGTTATTATTATTATTATTTTGCTCTTTGATTGTTAAATTTTATCCGATTACATTATAAAATATTAAAGATAGTAGATAAAAATAAAATAGTATTCCATTACATAGCATAATTTGGATAATTTAGTGTTTATTGTTATATCTTTTAATTTTTCTTATTTTTTTCTTCTCTTCTATTTTACTCAATATTGAAATTTAACCACATCCTTCTTATTATTAAATTATTTATATTTTCTCTGACTTTTTGTTTTAAAAAATAAAAAATGTAATATTTTCACTCTTCCATTCTTTACATAATTTTCTCTCACAAAAAAGTGGTTATTTCCCACTCTTTCTCCCTCAATTTTTTGGTGGATTTTTATCTTTATTTTTCTTACATCTCTATTTTAGCTTGATAAAAGTTTTGTATTCTTTAGAACTCTATTTTGGTTGATGAGATTTAGTTTTGTGTTTTAAGTTTTTTTTTTTGTATGACTTTGGTTGTTAAATATTATCATATTGCATTATAAATAATTAAAAATAGTAAATAAGAATGTACTATTATTATATTACATAGAATTATTTGGATAAGTTAGTGTTTATTGTTATGTATTTTATTTTTACTTTTTTCCTCATATCATTTTATTTAACATTTATATTCAGCCACATCCCCCATATATATCATTAAATTATTTATATTTTCACTCCTTTTTTATTTAAAAAAAATTTAAAATATAATATTTTGCCTAAAATAAATAAATAAATTGTCCACATTAAGTGAAGTAATGCTAGAGAAGTACTCATTCTCACACCAAATGCATCAAAGGAAGAATGAAATACAAAAAAAATTAAGTTACAAACACTAAATTAAAAAAAAAAACTAATAATGCATATTTAATGTCATAGAATTGTCATCACATTTTGGAAAACAATAGGTTGCCAATGGAGAGAGAGAGAGAGAGAGATGGTATAAAAAAAACCAATAAAAAGTAATAAAGAGTAGATAAAGAAAAAAAACCAAATGTCAACTAGTAATCGTTGATTAGAAAACAAAGAGGTTGTAATGTGAAGTAAAAAATAAAATAGAGATTACCTTGTGGAGAACATTAAAAACTTTACAGTGTAGTAACATAAGCCATTAAATTCACTTAAAAAATTAAATCAACAATTAAATACAATCATAGTACTAAATTTAAATTTAAAACTAATTAATCAAACTCTAACTATGGAAAGTATATTAATTATAACTAAAAAAGAGATGTTCTTTGATAGCAGTAGAAATTACATAAGAAATAAAGTTAGAAAAATTTAAAAATCCATTTTTTGACATTTCATTTAACCTTATTTATAATATATATATATATATATATAATTTTCATACACTATTGCTTTCGAAAATCTAATGACCAATGCTACCTCTCATTTATCGCCTTTGTTATGCAAATCATCAATTAGTAAATATATGATAATGGTAAGAAGCGTTACAAATGAGATCACTAAAAAAAAAAAAATTAATTAGCCACTGTCATTATGGAGTAGTAATCTATAATTATACACATCCAAAAAAGTGGAATATATAGAGTTTTTTTAAAGGTATGTGTAAAGATTCACTATATATATATATGTGTGTGTGTGTGTATAAAGGTAAAAAAGGTATATTTAAGGTTTTTATTAACTCCTTTTCTACCAAAAAAAGAAAGGTTTTTATTAACTTAAAAACTAATGAAAAACCAATGGTTAATAACTAAAATTATAGTATTAATAAAATATTTAATGAGACCATCCTAAAAAAAATTATTTCGCGTAACGCGCGGGTATGCAATTAGTATATCTAAAAGTTGAAGCGTAGCATTTGTTGTTGCTACGTTTTAGTTGAGTTACATCAACGTTCATGCCATTATCTTTTTTCTTGCCATTTTTCCTATAATTGTTTTTAACATTTATTTTTATTTTTTAATATTTATATTTCTCCAACTTTTCTCCCTTCTTTACATTTTTATCTCCCTACTACTTCTCCAACTTTTCTCCCTCCTCTACCTTTTCATCTCTCCACTACCCTTTGCATTAATACCATTCTTCTTCTTTCCTTCATTTTCCTTTTATTTTTATCTCTTTTTATTCACACCCTCTTACTATAATTTTGTCATTATCTTTTTCATTCAATGCATAATTTTCCCTCACAAAAAGGTTGTCTCTCTCTCTCTCTCTCTCTCTCTCTCTCTCTCTCTCTCTCTCATTTTGGTGGAATTTTTATTTTTCTTGCATTTCTGCTTTAGGTTGATAATTTTTTTTATATTCTTCAAAACTCTACTTTGGGTTAATGCGATTTTAGTTTTGTTTTTTAAATTGTTGTTGTGGGGACACGAATTTTAGACCAGTTCCTAGAATGTATGGAATCTTGGCCTAGTGAGCCCAATACAATAAATTTGTAGAGAGTGGGTTGAAGAGCTAGGCTTTAGTGGGTCCAACAGAGAAGAATTGAGTGAAAGAGCGTCCTCGGCACAGTCCGAGGAGCTTTGTTCTAGTAAGTGTGTTGAATCAGAATTGTTACAGGAGTTCTGGAGATTGTTCTTCTCCCCCATCCCATGGTGGATTTCTCCTATTGTATAGTCCCTTTCAGACAATCTGGACCTTCCATTTGTTGATCATCCAGGCCTATACTTGAGTGCCTGTCCCATCAGCCACCCTCTTTAATATTTTGTGAGTTGCAGAAACTGAGGTAGCACTGTTCAGGGGTCCTGTCCACATAAATGCGGTGTCAGCAGCCTTTTGTGAAATATCTCCTGGTTGCCACCTGTCCCCTTTGGCCCATATAAGTCAGGCCAGGTACTTTCCTCAGGCCGGGGTGTCCTCGGGATAATGGCCTCCTCGGACGGGCCCATGGCCTCCTCGGACGGGCTCACGGCCATTATCTGACATTGAGCCTTTTACCCCCACAATAGCCCCTCAAAATTCCGGCTTTCCCTCTTATCCGAGGAGAAAGGTGGGATTTTGATTTCTCTAGGGGTAAGGCCCACTAAACTTCCCAACTTATCCACTAGAAACAGAATTGAATGAGTACGCTAACTCGGAGTGCGCAATGTGTAATGACGAGTTTGTGATGGTGTTACGGTTTTGAGTGGACGATCCGAGGGGTTTGGGTACGTTTGAGGCCCCAGATGACGTTTCAAATTGATGTAGAGGGGTGCTAACTTACCCAAAGTACGTGGTCCGAGGGACCAGGCATGACCAAGGTTTTGCTTAGCAGGAGGCCTGAGGGACCCGGCGTAGCTAACGAGTTGCTTAGCAGAGAGTCCGAGGACCCGGCGTAGCTAAGGCTTTGGTTAGCAAAGGGCCTGAGGGACCCGGCGTAGCTAACGAGTTGCTTAGCAGTTGGTCCGAGGACCCGGCGTAGCTAAGGCTTTGGTCAGCAGAGGGCCTGATGGCACCGGCGTAGCTAACGAGTTGCTTAGCAGAGAGTCCGAGGACCCGACGTAGCTAAGACTTTGGTTAGCAGAGGGCCTGATGGCACCGGCGTAGCTAACGAGTTGCTTAGCAGTTGGTCCGAGGACCCGGCGTAGCTAAGGCTTTGTTTAGCAAAGGGCCTGATGGACCCGACGTAGCTAAAGAGTTGCTTAGTAGAGGGCCTGAGGGAACCGGCGTAGCCAAGGCTTTGTTTAGCAGAGAGTCCGAGGACCCGGCGTAGCTAAAGAGATGCTTAGCAGAGGGCCTGAGGGCACTGGCGTAGCTAAGACTTTGTTTATACTGCCCAAGCAGAAGGTCCGAGGACCCGGCGTAGCTTAGGCAATGCTTAGCATGAGGCTTGAGGGTCCCGCGTAACTAAGGATTTGTTTATACTGCCCAAACAGAAGGTCCGAGGACCCGGCGTAGCTTAGGCAGTGCTTAGCATGAGGCCTGAGGGACCCGCGTAGCTAAGGCTTTGTTTATACTGCCCAAGCAGAAGGTCCGAGGACCCGGCGTAGCTTAGGCAGTGCTTAGCATGAGGCCTGAGGGACCCGCGTAGCTAAGGCTTTATTTATACTGCCCAAGCAGAAGGTCTGAGGGACCCGCATAGCTAAGGCTTTGTTTATACTGCCCAAGCAGAAGGTCCGGGGACCCGGCGTAGCTTAGGCAGTGCTTAGCATGAGGCCTGAGGGACCTGCGTAGCTAAGGCTTTGTTTATACTGCCCAAGCAGAAGGTCCGAGGACCCAGCGTAGCTTAAGCAGTGCTTAGCATGAGGCTTGAGGGACCCGCGTAGCTAAGGCTTTATTTATACTGCCCAAGCAGAAGGTCCGAGGACCCGGCGTAGCTTAGGCAGTGCTTAGCATGAGGCCTGAGGGACCCGCGTAGCTAAGGCTTTGTTTATACTGCCCAAGCAGAAGGCCCGGGGACCTGGCGTAGCTTAGGCAATGCTTAGCATGAGGCCTGAGGGACCCGCGTAGCTAAGGCTTTGTTTATACTGCCCAAGCAGAAGGTCCGGGGACTCGACGTAGCTTAGACAGTGCTTAGCATAAGGCCTGAGGGACCCGCGTAGCTAAGGCTTTGTTTATACTGCCCAAGCAGAAGGTCCGAGGACCCGGCGTAGCTTAGGCAGTGCTTAGCATGAGGCCTGAGGGACCCGCGTAGCTAAGGCTTTGTTTATACTGCCCAAGCAGAAGGTCCGAGGACCCGGCGTAGCTTAGACAGTGCTTAGCATGAGGCCTGAGGGACCCGCGTAGCTAAGGCTTTGTTTATACTGCCCAAGCAAAAGGTCCGAGGACCCGGCGTAGCTTAGATAGTGCTTAGCATGAGGCCTGAGGGACCCGCGTAGCTAAGGCTTTGTTTATAAAACTAACCCCGTCGTGGAGCCCCTTTGATTTGCTACACCATCGACATATACCTTCTAGAATAAAGGTTCTGGAGGCATGTACTCGATGTGAACAGCCCCTAGAACTTTGCCCCATTTAGTAATCCTCTCCATGTAATCAGCCCCTCGAGGTATAGACTTTGGCCTCATGTAGTGACTTGTTTACATAGTAATTGGCCACCACAATGGCTTTACCCAAGGATTCTTGCTGATGGGGGACTAACCGTTGTACTCACTATCACACAAGCTCTTCCCATAGACGGCGCCAATTGTGGGGACACGAATTTTAGACCAGTTCCTAGAATGTATGGAATCTTGGCCCAGTGAGCCCAATACAATAAATTTGTAGAGAGTGGGTTGAAGAGCTAGGCTTTAGTGAGTCCAACAGAGAAGAACTGAGTGAAAGAGCGTCCTCGGCACAGTCCGAGGAGCTTTGTTCTAGTAAGTGTGTTGAATCAGAATTGTTACAGGAGTTCTGGAGATTATTCTTCTCCCCCTTCCCATGGTGGATTTCTCCTATTATATAGTCCCTTTCAGACAATCTGGACCTTCCATTTGTTGATCATCCAGGCCTATACTTGAGTGCCTGTCCCATCAGCCACCCTCTTTAGTATTCTGTGAGTTGCAGAAACCGAGGTAGCACTGTTCAGGGGTCCTGTCCACATAAATGCGGTGTCAGCAGCCTTTTGTGAAATATCTCCTGGTTGCCACCTGTCCCCTTTGGCCCATATAAGTCAGGCCAGGTACTTTCCTCAGGCCGGGGTGTCCTCGGGATAATGGCCTCCTCGGACGGGCCCACGGCCATTATCTGACATTGGGCCTTTTACCCCCACAGTTGTTGTTGTTGTTGTTATTGTTGTTGTTTTTTTTTTTTTTTTTGTGTTCTCTTGATTGTTAAATGTTATCTTATTGCATTAAAAAAAATTAAATATAGCATATAAAAATATAATATTATTATATTATATAGCATGATTTGGATAATTTGGTATTTATTGTAATTTGGTATTTATTCTATTACATAGCAAGATTTTTTATAGTGCTCAAATTTGTTATATTAATTATTTTAAGCATAATGAAATTTTAATATCATTTTTCTAAGATTTATATGAGAAAAAATTGATTTTTTTTTTATGTGAGGAACAATTGATTTGAAATATGGTATTTTTACTAAAATTTTAGTTGTCTTTGCAACCATTGAAACAATGTCCAACAAAAAGGGAAAAAAAAAAAAAAAAAACTTTACTAACACAAAATCCAGAATGTAAAAAAAATAATTTGAAGGATATTTACATTTTTTGGTTGGCATGAAACATGCCTATTTATATGACCTAATATATCATGCAATTTTCAATTTAAAAACACATATATATACTATGATCAAATCACTACACTATTTTTAGTGTCTTTCTGTTTTGTCTATAAAATAACTAAAGATTACTTTTTTTTACAAGGAAAGTTATTGAATTTTCTTTTCATACATTGATAGTTGAGGGTGAGAGATCTGAATTTGAATGTCTCTATTAGAAATTGAGATGCCAACTAGTTAAATTAGATTTTAGTGAAATATCGGAGAAAACTAATAATGAGTTGCACTGCACATCGTACGGGAACTCAGCTAGTTACTCTTAAAACTTAAGACATTGATTTTCATCAATTCTTACTCTACATTGTCCGTACAAATCACCAATTTTACATTTTAAACGTGTCTATCAATAAAATAAAATGTGGACGTCATGTGTGAAATTATGGACATTGTGTGTACGAATTGTACATCCATGTCAATACCACTGAATCAACTGCCACCTCAAAATTATGTTAATAATGAATGTTTTGACAAATCAAATCTAGAGACCATCCTTCCATTTTTCACCCAAACCAAATGGGCTCCTAAGTTTCTTGAGCAACCAAAAAGAAGGTTATATTAGAATTTTTAAACATTGCTTTGTAAAATTTATTAGTAGCTTTATTTTGGTGTTTGTAGAAAATTTTGGATTGTTTTCTCTATGATGGTGAAGTAATCTCGCCAATGAGTTTTAGCTCAACTTATACCTCCTTCTGTTATAAGTCCTTGGTGGAGGGTGAGATCATGAATTCATGACTCATTATATGCATGTGTAACTTAGTAATAAAATAAAATAAAATGTTGCATTAATCTCAGTACTGTAGTTTTCTATGTGATAATGGATGGTGAATATACTGTGTTTCTTAATTGAGAAATTTATCAAATTTGATAAATTGATATGTGATTTAAATTGAAAAAATCTATATAATGTAGATGACCTTTATAATTATATTTAAAGAATGGATATATTTGTTGCACAATTATGAAGGAACTATCACTTTAATTGTTGGTAAGAGCTCTGTAATTCAACTGACATTTTTTGGTGTTTTTAACGAAGATGTGTAGAGGTTCAAATCCCCCCACCCCCAACTATCTAATTATCAAAAAAAGATATTTAAATTGTCATGTTCTCAGTGTGAACCTAAAGAGTGTCACCATTTTGTATTGCTGTTACTTTGTATAATTGTGGAAGCAACGATGTGCTTTTAGAGAATAAGCTGTGCACTTGAGTCTAGCGTTTGATATGTGAACCTTCCAATTTATCTATACTAGTCGTAGACCCACGCGTTGTGCGTGATAATATTATTGTTTTAGTTATTATTGATTAATAGTTGGTTTTTCATTTTCTTTCAAGTTAATATGTTGACTTTTAAAAAATATATAATCTAATATATTAATTCAACAACAACAACAATAATAATAATAATGTTGAATAAAATAATATGAGAAGAAAAAAAAAAAAGATATAACAATAAGCACCAAATTGATTATCTCTAAATAAATACCAAATTATTTAAATCATATTGTGTAATATTATAATATTACATTCTTATATTCTATCTTTAATTCTTTACAATGCAATATGATAAAGTTTAACAACCAAAGTGAAAAAAAAAAAAAAACTTAAAACACAATTAAATCACATCAATCTAAAGTAGAGTTCTAAAAAACACAAAAATTTCTCAACCTAAAAAAGAGATGCAAAATATATATATATATATATATATATCACCAAAAATTGAGAGAGAAAGAGAGAGAAATAAATTTTTTTGTGAAGAAAAAAAGATAATATATAAGAAGAAACAAAATAAAGGGAAAGATGAAGAGTGATATTAAGAGAGAGGGTAGTGGGGAGATGAAAATGTAAAGGGAAGGAGAAAGGTTAGAGAAAGTGTAAATGTTAAAAAAAGTGAGTACAATTTAATTTATTTAAATTTAAATAAAATATTATATGTTTAATTAAAAATATATATAATTTAATTATATGGAGGATGTGACCGAGTTTAAATATTGAATAAAATAAGATGAAAAAATTAAAAAAGTAAAAAAAAAAATATATATATATATATATCTATAACAATAAACACCAAATTATCCAAATCATGTTATGTAATAGAATAATATATATTATATTCTTATATATTATCTTTTTAATTTTTTTTATAACGCAATAGTATAATATTTAACAATCAAAGAGAGCAAAAATCACTTAAAACATAAAACTAAATCATACCAACCCAACGTAGAGTTATAACAAACACAGATTTATCAACTTAAGCATAGATGTAGGAAAATTTAAAAAAAAAAATACTCCAAAAATTATTTTGTGCGTGAGAGAGAGAGAGAGAGAGAGAGAGAGAGAGAGAGAGAGAGAGAGAGAGAAGAAGGGAGAAACAACCTTTCTATGATGGAAAAATTTGCAAACAATGGAAGAGAGAATAACAAATTTATAGAAGATGGTGTGAATATGAAAGAATAAAATAAAGGAAAATGAATGGAAAGATGAATAGTAACATTAAGGTTGAGGGCAATTGGAAGATGAAAAAGTAAGTGAGGGAAAGATGAAGAGACAAAATAAAGAAAGATGAAAAGTGATATTAAGGTTGAGGGTAGTGGGGAAATGAAAAAGGTAAAGACATGAGAAAGGTTAGAGAGTGCAATTATTTTTTTTAAAAAAAGTAAATGTTAAAAAACAATTATAGGAAAATTGGAAAGAAAAATGATAATGACGTGGATACTGATGTGGCTCAACGTGAGCACAGTAACATTAAACACTACGCTTAAGGTTGGAGAAAGTGTAAATGTTAAAAAAAGTGAGTACAATTTAATTTATTTAAATTTAAATAAAATATTATATGTTTAATTAAAAATATATATAAATAATTTAATTATATGGAGGATGTGACTGAGTTTAAATATTGAATAAAATAAGATGAAAAGATTAAAAAAGTAAAAATATAATATATATATATATATATAACAATAAACAACAAATTACCCAAATCATGTTATGTAATAGGATAATATATATCATATTCTTATATATATTATCTTTTTTAATTTTTTTATAATGCAATAGTATAATATTTAACAATCAAAAAGAGCCAAAAAAAAAAAAAAAACTTAAAACACAAAACTAAATCGTACCAACCCAATGTAGAGTTATAACAAACACAACAATTTATTAACTTAAGCAAAGATATAGGAAAATAAAAAAAATAAAATACTCCAAAAATTATTGTGAGAGAGAGAGAGAGAGAGAGAGAGAGGGAGTTAGAAACAACATTTTTGTGATGGAAAACTATGCAAAGAATGGAAAAGAGAATAACAAATTTATAGAAAATGGTGTAAATATGAAGAGACAAAATAAAGAAAAATAAATGGAAAAATGAATAGTGACATTAAGATTGAGAGTGGTGGGGAGATGAAAAGGTATGGGAGGGAAAAATGAAGAGACAAAATAAATAAATATGAAAAGTGATATTAAGGTTGAGGGTAGTGGGGAGATGAAAAAGTAAAGGCATGAGAAATGTTGAAGAAAGTGCAATTATTAAAAAAAAGTAAATGTTAAAAAACAATTTTAGGAAAATTGGAAAAAAAAAGATAATGACGTAGATGTTAATGTGACTCAACGTGAGCATAATAATATTAAACGCTATGCTTCAGCTTTTAGTAATATATAGATATAGATAATAATATATATAGATGGTGGAATTAAATTAATAAGAAGTGAGATTTATGGTGGAGATAATGGTGAGAATTAAATTAATAAGAAGTGGGCTTTATGGTGGAGATAAGAATGAGATTTATTTTATATTTGTTAGTATTTTAAAATTGAAAAAAATTAATTTTAAATTGTTAAACAATTACAAAAAAATATGGTGGAAATGACATGACTGTTGACGTGGCTTAATGTGAGCGTAGCAACATTAAATGCTATGCTTCAGCTTTTAGTAATATATAGATTAGTATTTTAAAATTGAAAAAAACTAATTTTAAATTGTTGAACAATTACAAAAAATATGGTGGAAATGACATGACTGCTGACGTGGCTTAATGTGAGCGTCAGCAACATTAAATGCTATGCTTCAGCTTTTAGTAATATATAGATTGGAAAAAAAAAAGATAATGACGTAGATGTTGATGTGACTCAACGTGAGCATAATAATATTAAACGCTATGCTTCAGCTTTTAGTAATATATAAATATAGATAATAATATATATAGATGGTGAAATTAAATTAATAAGAAGTGAGATTTATGGTGGAGATAATGGTGTGAATTAAATTAATAAGAAGTGGCTTTATGGTGAAGATAAGAATGAGATTTATTTTATATTTGTTAGTATTTTAAAATTGAAAAAAACTAATTTTAAATTGTTGAACAATTACAAAAAATATGGTGGAAATGACATGACTGCTAACTTGGTTTAATGTGAGAGTAGTAACATTAAATGCTATACTTCAGTTTTTAGTAATACTAGTCGCAGACCCGCGCGTTGCGCATGATAATTTTTTAGATAAAATACTATTTTACTCCCTAGACTTTATAAAGAGTTTTTTTTTTTAAAAAAGTTTTATCATATTTATCATAATTTTGTCTATAACATTTTTTACTATCATCATATATTTATGGTTGATGATTTGTATAAAATAGACATTAAATAAAAAGTAGAACTATTCAATAATTTTTTTTAAGTCATGGTGTATGAAGATTATGATTTATATATGTATATATATACATACATATATATATATATATATATATATATAATTTCCCTAGTTAAAATTTGATTATTTTTAAGTTACTATTTTGTATTATTATATTTAATTGTTGATTTTATTGCACTATAAAGTTTTTAATGTCATCTGTATAGTCATCTCTATTTTATTTCTTACTCCTCTTTACCACATTTTTATTTTCCAAATAATAGTTATTAATTAACGTTTGATTTCATTTCTTTTTTTCTTCCTTCATTTATTCTTTATTACTTTGTATGTTCCCTTGTTAGTTGTAAATTTTGTGGTTATCAATAAGAAATAGATATCATGGATGGCTTAAATAGTATAGTTATAGATGTAATTACGTTAGTGGTATGTCAAAGGGGTTTTTTTTTTTTTTTTTTTTTTCCTTCTAAATTTTCAATGAAATATGAAAGACATTTCTCTAGTTTGGTCTCAATCAATTAAGATATCCATAATATATTAACGGAAGTAATAATGAGCCATAAATTTTTTTAATGTATGAAGTGGTTAGGTTAGTGGTATGTCAAAGGTTTTATAAAAAAAATTTAAAAATAATTCCAAGGAAATGTAAACGGCCTTTTTTTGAAAAAAGAAATTGTGACTTTTTGAATTGTGCAAATATGATTGTTTTAATCACCTTTTTTATAGATTTCATTATTAAGTTATAAATATCTAATTAAAGTAGATGAATATATAAATGCAAAAGTATATGTAAAGCTACAACTGCACAAGATAAATATGTATAGATATATATATTTTTTAATTATTCATAAATCATTATTTCATTGTTTACTTATAAATATCTAAATTAAAATTTTATTTTGGAAAAAAAATATAAATTAAAATAGATGAATGTGTAAAACATTTTTAGTATATTGTAATATAAATTTTTTTTTCTTAATATTTTATGTAACTTTTCCCATAAGATCAATATTGTTGGCATCCTTTAAAGATGATACATAATATTTTTGAGAAGAAGAAGAAGAATAAACAGAGATTATGCTAACACATAATATAAAATTATTAAGTTTGCGTGATTTAAATATGTGGCAAAAAAAAAATATTAATGTATCTATGATAAAAGCTTTTATCTAAATGATATATAGTAATTCATATTTTGTTAGACTTAATTCAAAAAGTTCATTCTCAATAACCTTTTTAAGTCTACAAATTGCTCAATCCATAAGCCTAGTCACATTCAAAGGATGCTATCTAAATTATAAATTATATGACCCTTTATCACATAAATATATTGATTTCCTCAATGTATGGTAAAGGAAGGCAAGTTTGTGTCTAGCCATTTTCTTAATTTGTGCTGCATAATTTAACAACATAGAGGATGTGACTTGATTTAAATGTTGAATATAATAATATGAGAGGAAAAAAAGTAAAAATAAACTATATAGCAATAAACATCAAATTATCCAAGTCATTCTATGTAATATAATAACATTATATTATTATATACTATATGTATAATGCAGTAGGATAATATTTAATCAAAGAAAATATAAAAGATAATAACTTAAAACACAAAAATAAATTGCATCATCCCAAAGTAGAATTCTAATTAACATAAATATTCATCAACCTAAAGAATTGATGCAATGAAAAAAAAAATCAAACAAAAAATGAAAAAAATTGAGAGAGAGAGAGAGAGATGTAACTTTTTTTGTGTGAGAAAATTATGCATAGAATGAAAAGATAAAAGATTACAACTTATAACATAAAAATAAATTGCATCAACCCAAAGTAGAATTCTAATTAACATAAAAATTCATCAACCAAAAGAATTGATGCAATGAAAATATAAAAAAAAAAAAATCAAACAAAAAATGAAAAAAATTGAGAGAGAGAGAGAGAAAGAGAGAAAGAGAGAGAAGTAACATTTTTTGTGTGAGAAAACTATGCATAAAATGAAAAGGAACATGTCAAATTTATAGTAAGATATTGAGAATAAGAAGGGTCAAAATAAAGGAAGACAAAAAGGTAGAGAAAGAATGATATTAAGATAGAAAGTAGTGGGGAGATGAAGAGGTAAAAGGGATGGAGAGTTTTGGAATAATAATAATAATAATAATAATAATAATAATAATAATAATAATTGTTAAAAGATATTTTAATTTTTAAATAATGGAGTTTTTAAGTCACCTTAAATTAATGAGAAAATGTTATAAAATATATATAACAAAAATTGAAAACAAAAAATGATGACGTGGCTGCTGATGTGGCTCAATGTGATATAATAACATTATATGTAATATAATAACATTATATTATTATATACTATATGCATAATGCAGTAGGATAATATTTAATCAAAGAAAATATAAAAAATAATAACTTAAAACACAAAAATAAATTGCATCATCCCAAAGTAGAATTCTAATTAACATAAATATTCATCAACCTAAAGAATTGATGCAATGAAAAAAAATCAAACAAAAAATGAAAAAAATTGAGAGAGAGAGAGAGAGAGAGAGAGAGAGAGAGAGAGAGAAGTAACTTTTTTTGTGTGAGAAAACTATGCATAGAATGAAAAGATAAAAGATTACAACTTATAACATAAAAATAAATTGCATCAACCCAAAGTAGAATTCTAATTAACATAAAAATTCATCAACCAAAAGAATTGATGCAATGAAAATATAAAAAAAAAAATCAAACAAAAAATGAAAAAAATTGAGAGAGAGAGAGAGAGAGAGAGAGAGAGAGAGAAGTAACATTTTTTGTGTGAGAAAACTATGTATAAAATGAAAAGGAAAATGTCAAATTTATAGTAAGATGTTGAGAATAAGAAGGGTCAAAATAAAGGAAGACAAAAAGGTAGAGAAAGAATGATATTAAGGTAGAAAGTAGTGGGGAGATGAAGAGGTAAAAGGGATGGAGAGTTTTGGAATAATAATAATAATAATAATAATTGTTAAAAGATATTTTAATTTTTAAATAATGGAGTTTTTAAGTCACCTTAAATTAATGAGAAAATGTTATAAAATATATATAACAAAAATTGAAAACAAAAAATGATGACGTGGCTGCTGATGTGGCTCAATGTGAGCGTAGCAATATTAAATGCTACGCTTCAGCTTTTAGTAATATATAGATATAGATAAGATACGTAGAAAGTTAAGATTTTGTACGAGTAAGGACGGAAAGTTTAGAAATATGTACTGAACAATCATAACAATGTGGTTTAGATGTGTTCCCGATACAGGCAAGCCAGCTGTAGATAAATCTGCTAGTTCAGGAGACATAGTTGGTGATGTGCTAATTAGTCTTACTGGCATTAATCTTGTTTTTTCATTTCATTTCCATTATGAAACAAGCAAAACCAAAATCATGTGGCATATGCAAATGCATGCATACCCAAATAACAAGGTTTTATGTTTGCCTCACTTCCTTGACTGACTCTCTTTTGGCATTCTTGTTATCCTTGTAGCTTCTTCTACTTGTATATACTGCCCCGTCGTTACAATATAATTAGCCGCAAACCTGCGCGTTGTGCAGGAAAATTATTTTTATGGTGGTTTTATTAATTTTTTTTATACAATTTAAACTAACTTAATAAAGAGTAATGTATATTTATTATAAGAATAATCATATATCATAAATCTAAAAATTTTTGTCGTACTAAAATGAAAAATATATAATTTTTCTCAGAAATTCAAAAGGCAAGTTAATAAAAATATTTATTTTTTAATAAAAGTTATTTATAACATTTTGTGAATTATTAAAAAGAATATAAAATTTGAAAATTATTCTTTTAGTTTTAAACAAACTTTCTCAAAGTTATTTTGTTCTGCCTATAATCCAAAACATTGAAAAAATAACTAAAAAAATTAATAAAACTTAACTATGATTAATTGGGCCAATTAGGAAAACAATTTATTGTTTATAATCTACTAAGGTTATTTTCTTTGTAGAAATTGTAATTTCATCTATCCAAAACATATTATCAAATAAACAATTATTAGCAAAATCTAAGTATTAAATTTCTATGTATGAATTGTTATAATAATAATAACAACAATAATAATAATAATAATAATAATAATAATAATAATTAAAGTAAAATTGCGAAAGATAAATTTTTTCTCTCATCCAATAATTTTTGTTTAGACAACCTTTGTTTTTTTCTAAACAAATGGCATTATAGAGTACTTCTAATACAATTATTAAAAGTACTTTGTCTACCACAAATGATTAAAAAATAAACAAAAATGATTAAAGTCTTACAATAACTACCAAATTAAATTATCCAAATCATGCTATGTAGTAGAATAATATTATATTTTTATATTTAACCATTTATAACGCAATATAGGATAACATTTAACAACCAAAGAGAGAGAAAAAAAAAACAATTAAAAATAAATAGAACTAAATCGCATTAACCTAAAGTAGATTAAAGAATATAAAAAATTATCAACCTAAAGCAAAGATGCATGAAAAATAAAAAATAAAAATCCACCCAAAAATTTTGTGTGTGTGTGTGTGTGCGTGCGTGTGTGTGTGTGAGAGAGAGAGAGAGAACATATTTTTTTGTAAGGAAAAACTATGCATAGAATGAAAGAGATAGTGACAAATTTATAGTAAGAGAGTGTGAATAAGAAAAGACAAAAGTAGATTAAGATGAAGGGAAAAATGATGAATAATATTAATGTAGAGAGTAGTGGGGAGATGAGAAAGTGAGGGAAGGAGAAAGGTTGAAGAAGTAGTGGGGAGATGAAAAAGTAAGGGAGAGAGAAGGGTTGAAGAAGTGAAAATATGAAATAAAAAAATATTGAAAATAATTATAAGAAAATAGAAAGAAAGAAGATAATGACGTGGACGCTGACGTGGCTCAACGTGAGCACAATAGCATTAAACGCAATATTATATTTTTTATATTTAATCTTTTACAACACAATATAGGATAACATTTAACAATCTAAGAGAGAGAGAGAGAGAGAAAAAACAACAATTAAAAAAAAAAAAAACTGAATCCCATTAACCTAATGCAGATTAAAGAATACAAAAAATTATCAACCTAAATTGAAGATGCAAGAAAAATGAAAAATAAAAAATAAAAATCCACCCAAAAATTGTGTGTGTGTGTGTGTGTGTGAGAGAGAGAGAGAGAGAGAGAGATAGAGAGAACCTTTTTTTTGTAAGGGAAAACTATGTGTAGAATGAAAGAGATAGTGCAAATTTATAGTAAGAAGATGTGAATAAGAAGAGACAAAAGTAGAAGAAGATGAAGAGAAAGAGAAAGATGAAAAATGATATTAATGTAGAGGGTAGTGGGGAGATGAGAAGGTGAGAGAAGGAGAAAGGTTGGAGAAGTAATGGGGAGATGAAAAGGTAAGGAAGGGAGAAAGGTTGGAGAAGTGTAAATATAAAATAAAAAAATATTAAAAATAATTATAAGAAAATAGAAAGAAAAAAGATAATGACGTGGATGCTAATGTGGCTCAACGTGAGCTCAGCAGCATTAAACGCTACGCTTCAGCTTTTAGTAATATATAGATAAGTGGTCATTGTCACATAAGAACTTGCTTTCTTGAACACTTTCCTATTGCCTTGAGTTTTGATATGTGCTATTTCTTGGTTAAAATTTTATATATTTTGTTTTCTGGTGAACATGGTTGACAGATTGACCAATTATTTGTTTATTTCTTGATACTTCAAGCTGCATCTTATCATGCCTCTGTGGCCAATGACATTGAATGTAAAATGTGTCTCACAGGAATGCTTAAATGGAGAGTTTGTTAGGCTGGGTCCAAACCCAAAGTTCACCCCTGTGGCTGGATATAACTGGTATGTCTCTCTTGTCTTTTTCTCCTGTGGAACTATTGACTATAATAACTTGGCTTAATCCCAAGTGAAGAAATATGTTCAACTGCCTTCTGTATATGAAGTTAGAATTTTTTTTATAATCTGGGTCCCTTTTCTTTTTGGTAGATTTCCTTTTTCTGGGGTTGTGGGGGTGTTAAGCCTGGGATTTTCAAGTTCTTGTGAAAGAAAATTCAGTTCATAAGCAGGTCATATTGTACTTATTTCCTTTTTTACTCTCTTTGCAGGTTTGATGGAGATGGGTGCGTGATTTTCTGCTCCCTTACCATACCAGTGTTTCTTTCCAGTTTTCTTGAAGAAAGAATTCTAACATATAACTTCAGTACCTGGTTTCCAGTTCAGAATACCGTTAATGTCTCTTTGCTTAGTGTGTTTGATATGTGGGTGCCTTTTTTGGGCCAATATTTTCCACAATGAAAATAACAAGAAGAGTGTCAGTTAACATCTTATAAGATGCAAGTATTTGAAAAAAAATTGGCAACTCTTTTTAATTTGAAATTACATCGATTGATCTACTCACCTCATTAAAATGTGATATTTGCATTATATATGATCAGTACACATAGTGAAGTGTCAATTTTCTTGAGTCATCATATGTGTCGGCTATATGTGAAGTGAACCCTTGTAGTTCATTCTTTAGTCTGTATAGAATCAGTTGGCTTTTGTATCTGGTGCATAGTTTTCATACTAACTCCCATGAAATTTAATTGAAAAACCTTGATTTTTCGGACACAACTGCGGTCTGGCGATGGAGCCAAATAAATCAATTTTCTAGTAACTGAAATTACGTAAGTTCTCTATTAGGTAAACAGATATGCATTTACTTTTTTCCCCTTTACCACCTTTTTGAGGTTCTTCTCATGCCTAAATACGTTAAGCTATTGGACACAGCCGAGGTTAAGGACATGAAGTTTGGATACAGATATTGTCTTGATATTAAACACTGAATTTTTACTGGTTTAACTACATGAATCACTGAATCAAATTTGCTACGAGTGAAAACTTTCTCCATGACTATTTCTGTGGTGGCAGGCATTGAGTCTGAATTTTTACTACTTTAACTGCATTGAATGCAGCTGTCATGTTAATTACTGAGTTCAAAGTATTTATGATTTTTTACAGAACCTGGTCTTAAGAGTAAAACATAATCGTGGAGTAATGTAATCAAAACCAACGTTGGATTTCCTGATGATATGCTCAATCGTCGGGAAAGAAAGAAGATAATATGCTTGATTTCATTCTTTATGATCCCTGGGCAAGCTCAGCTGTTTTCTGTATTAGTGAAGGGAAAAGAAAACTTGATTTTAGTTTGCTTATATCTTTTCCTATTTTCATGATGTTTATTACACTATCTAGTGTTATTCTGGTTGGTTTTGGTGAATTTTGTGTCTGTCTTTATGGTGGAGAGCACTTGATTGTTTCTAACCATCCTGCTAGTTTTATGTTAGTATATTATAGTTGGATATGTTCTGATATTTTGTTCTGCATTTTACAGACTTTCCACTTTTTCATTAGATTTTTTAGATTCATGAGTGTTGTTGGGAACCTATTACATCTACCCCTTATTAATCTGTTAAAAGAAGAAGGGATTTAGGTGATACCTTAAATTTTGCAGTATGGTTCATGGTTTGCGCATCAAAAATGGGAAAGCAACCTATGTCTCCCGCTATGTAAGGACATCTAAGCTTCAACAAGAAGAGTATTTTGGAGGTGCTAAATTTTTTAAGGTATACTAGTAAGCTATAGGTTTCTTTTGTTCTTTTCCTCTCTTTTCTGGTAGATTCATTTAGTGCTTCATGCCATGAGGATTTTCTCCACTTTTAAGTGACATGTTTTGCCTGTGCATATGAACTTTACTGCTAATGGGGTGATAAAAGATAAAGTTTGTGATAAGGTAAATGTCTGTTGAGCAGATAAAAGCTGTTGTATATTTTCAGTTTGGTGGTTACATTACAGTGTGTTGTCTCTTTTCTTATTTTATATTTCATTTCCAGCTTGGAGATCTCACGGGATTGTTTGGATTAATCATGATGATCATGCGAATGCTGAGAGTAAAATTGAAAGTATTAGATATTTCATATGAAACTGGAACTGGTAAGCTAGTCTAGTGTTCAACTTTTGCTGGAATGAAAAGACATCATCTGCTAGGATGCTCATAGTTTCCTTTAGTATGTTTCAAAAACATTATTTTATGTATTATCCGGTTTTTGATTTTAATAAATCTTAAGGTTGACTTGGCTTTTCTGTGTCGAGTACTAGTGTATGTATAGGTCTTTTATCGGTTGTATCCCTAACATTAGGGTGCAGGTACACTGATATATCTGGAAATTATTTTTTTCCCCATTGGAGACTAAAACATGGGACCTTAACCATCACCTCATACTATGAGTGGGGTGGAGGTGTCAACTAACCCAAAGGTCATTTGTAACTATTGGTGATATATTATATATTGTCCCAAAAGCCCAAGCTATTAGGAAAGAGTGAATTGAATCATTCAAACATTATTTTAACATTCCCCTCACTTGTGGACCCAAACTCCCCCTAGCGTGAAAGTTCTGGGTGCATTTGATAGCCTTAAAGGCATTACAATCCGTTTGTAATGGGTATATCTCATTTTTCACCTATTTGTCATCTGTGTCCAGGTAATACTGCTCTAACATATCACCATGGGAAACTTCTAGCACTTCAAGAGGCTGATAAACCTTGTAAGCTTTCTCCATTTGTTTTTACTTCTGGAAAAAAAAAAAAATGAGAGGGGGAGGGGGTGGGGGTGTATTTCTCTGCATTCCATTGATCAGATAGCCTAATAGGGAGATGTGTCTATATATCCCCATCAGCATATAAATTATCTATTTATATTTCTGGGTTGCTTTACTGATTGTAGTGCCATGATGATGTAACCACTATGCTTTTTATGGTGGGGGGAAAAAGGCATTACAGAGTAATGCCAATTTGGTTGTCATATATGAACTCTTTCAAATAATTTCTTGCCTCAAACATAGAACTGAGATTGTTCTCACTGCAATACTTAGATGTCCTCAAAGTTTTGGAGGATGGAGATCTTCAAACTCTTGGCATGCTGGATTACGCTGGAATAATTGTTTAAATTTTGATTTTCAGGAAATGATGATTGAAAACACGATATTATGGAAATTTGACACGAATAAAAAAGCTCGCTTTGGTGTACTTCCTCGATACGCAAAAGATGAGCTGCAAATAAGATGGTTTGAGCTTCCAAGTTGCTTCATCTGCCATAATGGTGTGCTTGTTTGCTTTGCAATCCTTTTGTTGTGCCAGAATGTAGAGTGATTAGGGGGAAAATTTTAATTTTAATATCAAATTTTTATAATAAAAAAAAATACCATAATACCGTTAGTTTTGAAATAAATTGTCAAAGTAAAAATTTTCTATATCACACATCTTGAAGTCACAATTTCAGGCTGAAATATTTTCTTGAAGATCCAATTCCATGCTTACTGCGTAATTTCACTGGGGGCTGGTGTATTCACATAAGTAGTGTGAAATCATGGTTGAAGATGTGATTTCACTGCACATTAAAATCTTAGGTTAAATCAATGATTTCACTGTTGGGTCAACTATAGATCCTCAACAGGTGAATCCAGGTAGGCCACATGAATTTAGTGGGGGATGCCTCAATTTGTATCAATAAAGGATTCATTCTTCACAATGCAATTCACCCCTGGGTAAATTGTCTTGGTTGAAATCCAATCTTCAACATGCAATTTCACGTTGCATACTTGGTATCTTCTTGTGGTGGTGGTGGTGGCAACTTTGAACTAAGCATAAAATCACATCGAGACACAATTTCACTTAATATTGTGACCTGAAGATGCAACTTCAAAAGATGTTGTATTTTAACAAATTGTTTCAAAACAACGATATTTTTATAATCTGATCACTTTTTCCTACTAACTCAATTATCAGAGCCTTTTGTTCTTGATTTGCATTAACATACTCTTATCACTTGGGATTGGCTACACAAATCTATTCATGCCTATCAGTTTTATAATCACATGACATCTTCAGTTAAATCTCTTGGGATCTACCCTTGATTTGTTGAGAACCTCCTTTTAATTTTTCATGCCTGCAGCTCCTTCCCTATTCACCATTGCATGGATTTGTTGACTGATAGAAATGGGACATTCTCAAGTGCTTAAATTAAAGGACATACTTCACCTTAATTTATTTATAAGTTCCATGTTTTCTATTATTCTTCTAAGTAACTTCTCTGGTAGAATTTTGGACATTTTCATTGACCCAAATTATTGTGACGTCTTCCTGACAGAATTTTAAAACACATATTTGTGTCTTTTGATTCTAGAGGTTTTCATGTCACACCTTTTGTGTTTTTTTTTTTTTTTTGGAACTTGATGTTCATGTCCATGTCTACATACCATAAATTGAAAATAAGGATGATGTATGTATGTTACTGATCAGGATAAATAAAGATGATGATGTATGTTGCCAGAGGAGCTGCTTCATTAGATTCAAGAATCTATCTTTGGTTATTTTGTATTTTCTTAATTTGCAGTCAATTCAATCTGGGGAAAGGAGCTTATTCCTTACTGTTAGTTGAGATTTTGCCAATTTCATTCTTCTATATTTGCAAATTTATAACCTCTCGTGGTTCATGATTAAGCTATAATTAAAGTTTATTACTTTTTTAATGACTTCCTTTTGCTAGCCAATGCTTGGGAGGAGGAGCTTATTCTTTACTATTAGTTGAGATTTGGCCAATTTCATTCTTCTATATTTGCAAATTTATAACCTCTCATTGTTCTGATCACTTGTCGCCTTGAGAATTTTGATATGGACAGGCTCAATGGGATTGTGAAAGAAGAGCTCAAAATTTTTTCTTCTGAGCTGTAGGTCTTTCACCTATTTATGAAATTTCAAAGCTCTATGCCTGTGTATAAGTTTCTGATAGTTACTATTCTTTTCAGGTATGGGATGAGATTCAACATGAAAACTAGTCTAGCTTCACAGAAGAAATTATCTGCATCTGCCGTAGATTTTCCTGGTGAATGAGAGCTACACTGGCAGGTATTCATCAACTGTTTGTAATGGGAGATTTTGGGTTGTTTGTTGTCAGTAGATGCACTCGAAGTTTGCAAGAATTCCCATTCGAGCAGCAGATTAGAGAAGCTAGATACTGGAAGGCCATATTTATATGATCTTTTGCTTTTTTTTTTTTGAATAGGTTCTGAACCCTGTTTTTTGTTCTGCAGTCTACTTCATCATTTTGCTAGCAGCCATGCTTAATTCATTTTGTTCTCTTAGGTGTCAAGTCCTTATGTATTCCATCATTTGTATCTATGCAGGAGACAATGGTATGTATACGGAACCATATTTGACAACACCGCAAAAATCACTGGGATTATCAAATTTGATCTGCATGCTGAACCAAAGACTGGAAAAACAAAACTTGAAGTTGGAGGAAATGTACAAGGCATCTATGACTTTGGACCTGGCAGATTTGGTTCTGAGGCTATTTCTGTCCCTCGTGTGCCTGGCATTACATCTGAAGAAGATGATGGCTACTTAATATTCTTTGTGCATGATGAGAATACTGGGTAATACTTTCATTTCTCCCACTATTGACTAATTCATATTCTCTCTTTTAATTTAATGCACGAAAATTTTGATGATTAATGTATTTACTTTGTTAAATAAAGTAAATGCTAGTCAAATTATGAGATTTAAAGGTTTTGTAAGAAAATTATAGAGGATTGATTGCTCCTAATTTTTGGAAATTTAGGCTTTTTAAATTGCATCAAAGGAGAAAAATATTACATACATGCTGATATCCCAACTTGTTACATCAACTGTTGATGATACAGATTAAAGTTTTAAATTTTTTGATGATGATTCAATCTCAATTTTTCATTTATAATTATGCAGAAAATCATCAGTTAATGTACTTGATGCAAAAACAATGTCAGCTGATCCTGTCGCAGTTGTTGAGATACCCCATAGAGTTCCACCCGGTTTCCATGCCTTCTTTGTGACAGAGGTAGTGTTACATCAATTGCTTATGGATTAAATTTCTTTCTTACATTTCTCTTGTCTCGCTACAGTTGCAATTAACTTCATGGTTGAATTCCAAAGAGAGTTTTGAAAAGTAAAAATTTAGGACAAACAAGATTTAGACAAATAAAATTGACAATGACATGGATGGTGTGCCTGAGATTCATACTTGTGAAATCACTTCCAATGTTTGCTTATTTTTTAAGAAACAAACACACATACATAAGGGAGAGGGAATGGGGTTCTAACACAAAAGTATACCACAAATTCCTCAAAAAACCCATGGTCACCATGCTTACTAAAGACTACTAAGTTTAAAAATAATATGATACATTATCTATTTAATGCTCCCTCTAAAGAACATCAATTACATCTAATATTGGTAATGGCTCAAAAAATATATCTAACACCATAATTTTCTAAAATTAATGATGTCTTTTATATTTGATACTGGTAGGGAAGCAGAAACATGCGATCAGGGTTAGGGTGTGGCTTTTTTAGTAGTTTGTAGGGTTTTACACTTATCAAGCAAGCAAGAATAAAATATAATAAAATAAAGATATCATGAAGCAGAGACAATAGTTAAAAATCTCCCCTTCTCCCTTCCCTTGGGCCAAGGTTCACTTTATTACCCTGAGGACTTGATGCTAGAAATGATAATTGAGTCAACTGACCAATTTACTGCTTTAGATCTGAGTCTTGTTGAAAAGAACTTGCTTGGTAGCCATAGGGTTGGTGCCAGAAATGGACAATTGAGTCACCAATTCACTGCATTAGATCGCAGTCTTAGTGAAAAGAGCTGAGAATATTTTCAATAAGACTTTGATAAGCATTGTTGCACAGTAGAATGCATACATATATATATATATATATATATTTTTTTTTTTTTTCTTGAGAATAAAGATAAGGTTCCACAAATTAATAGAAAAATATTTTAGTTTTCACCATGGAACAGCATTGTTAAACCTGTGATTATTTTGTTCCTACTTTTTTCTTCTGCTTTCCCTGTTTGCCCTTTTTTATTTATTGTGGTGGTTCTAATTCATTTTCATCATTTTTGTACAGGAGCAACTTCAAGAGCAGGGGAAATCATGATTGTCTGATTGTTGGAAATCCCAGAATAACTTTGAAAACAGAGAAACTGCAAGTGAAGAGGACCCATGTAAACATCCACACGGAAAAATTAAATTGTACTCTCCAAATAATGTACCTAGGGATCCTTCTAAATCAAGAGGAAAATAAAATTGTAATAATTCCCATGGACCCCAGTGAGAAGTAACACTTAAAAAAGATTGGTCTTTGACAATATGATATGAGGGTTAATTATCAAATTCAGCTTATCTTTTCTAAAAGTTAATTTTTCTGTCTCTATTAGTATTATCTTATTCTCTATTACAGTAAAATGGTATTAGAGCTGAACATCATTGTTTCATGAGGCTGGAAGCATACAAAATTTTTAATGGAAGCTTCTTGAACATTTTGTACTATATTCTCCATTGCTTAAATGGGAAACTACTGCTAGAAACTTATGAAAATTTTCTGCTGGCCATTGTCATCCAGCTTGAAGAATGTATCCATGGCAGTTTTTCTTTTTTTCCCTGTCATTGTAAATATTAGATTTCAAATGCACCAAAAATAAATAAAACCCAGATTGCTTGAGGACAGAAATTGTAAAAAATCAAAATTCTATTGTCATTTATTTATGTATAGATTTATTAGGCATCCGTTCTATTACAAAGATTAAAGTTCAAAAGGTTCAAACTCATTATAAACCAGTATGCTCATGTACTTATACTAGTCGTAGATCCACATGATGTGTGGGAATAAATCATTATTTTATATTGTAATATAATGTATAATTTTTTCTCTAAAATTTTTTGAAGATAATTTGTTCTCCCTAAAAATTAAAAAATTTATATTTGGTCTAGTTAGGTCTATTTCGGTCCAATTCAGTCTACTCATTCAATTTTGGTCCCCCTTTAGTCCATTTTAGACTAATTCAACCTTAAATTGATTTTTTTTTTTTTTAAGTTTAGCTCAAAAATTCATTTTTTCCCTTAATTTTTGAGTTGAAAAGTATGAAATTTTATTATATTTGGGCTAAAATCTTTAGTTTTGAGTTAAAAAATTCAATGAAAATACTAAAATAGACATTAGAAATTAGAAATATGAGCCATAAAAATGCAATAAAAATGATAAACATTCAAAAGTCTTATTTGTTCAGCATTGGTTCTATTCGGTCCATGCGGTCCTCTTCGGTCCAATGTGGTCCTATTCGGCCCTATTTAATCCTTTCTTTCCACTAAAGTTCTATTCTGTCCAATTCAGTCCATTCCTTCTTATTCATTCCACTTCGGTACAATTTGGTCTATTCAGTCCACACTTTCCCCATCCTTTCTACTTTGGTCCAATTTGTCCACTTTGGTCTTATTCGGTCCATTATGTTTATTTTGGTTCTATTTAGTCCCCTTCTATCCATATTAGTCCCATTCAGTCCATTCAGTCCACTTTGATCCACTTCAGTCCTATTCGGTCTATTTTTTCCACTTTTGTTCTATTTGGGGCATTCAGTTGACTTCGGTCCTATTCAGTCCACATTCCACTTCGGTCCTATTCGATTCAATCGGGTCCTCTTCGGTCCATTCTATCCACTTCGGTTACTCCGGTCTTATGCGGTCCATATTGTATCTATTCGGTCCTATTCTGTTCATTTGGTCCACTTTGTTCCATTTGGTCCATTTGGATCACTTCGGTTCATTTTGGTCCACTTCAATATATTTTTGTGCACTTAGATAATGGGAAAAGACATGTTTAGGTTGAAAGCATCTAATCTAAATCCATATTTATTAAAAAAAAATATAAATCTCAAACTTGTAATATCAATGACCAACAATTTCAAAAAAAAAAAAAAAAATCACATAGGATGAGCCCTGATGTGCTATTTTTAGGCAACTATAATTCATATTGTCATAATTCTGATAAACTATCTCTTCCACATACCGATTAATTGAATAAAGGACCAGGATCCAATAGCAAATGGTAACAAAGAGGTTGAAGTAGTGAAAACCTAAGTGATCAAATGACTATATGCTACCTAACAATTTTTTTGTTAAATCAAAAACTTTTTATGGATCAGATGACTATATGCTAACTAACTTAAACCTAAGGACCCGTGAATTGATCATCACATTAAACCACATTTTGCCTATTAATTTGTTCACTCTGTATTCCCAAGACATATTCATCAATTCTTTCTTGGCTACCTCCCCTAACATAGCACCTGAATATAATAGTTAAGAGTTCAGATGGCAGCAGAAGCCAAAGCAGCAACATAGGTAATACCTTTGACCACACTGCAAATACAGCTTCCAAACCAAAATCTGAAACCAATCGAGTTATATATCACAATACTGTATTCCCATTGCCTATCAAAAATGAGCTATACCTTGCAACGATCAGCCAACGTTTATCTGAAGTCAATGACACGAACAAGTTATTGAACAAGAATGCCAAAATAGAAATTTCTCCTCAAAACCAATTGTTTGATTTCAACTTACACTCAAGGTCAGGTTATAGAAAATTCCCAAAAAGTAGTAAAGAGAGAGTAACCCTGACTGAATTCATGTGGAAAGTCAAGGCATGCTGAAATTTGTTCTTACTTATTTATTAGCATTTTATGTGGCTTTCTAAGAGCTAAAAAACAATGCATGCTTTCTTTGTTTGTATAGTACATGGAGCATTATGATAATTAAGAGAAGGTTTGTCCCAACTAGTCATTGGATAGAGATCAAGGATGGTAATCGAGCTAATAAGATTTGTTTGGAAGTACAGGGCAGGCTTAGCTTATATGTCTATTGACTTGTGTGATTGAAATTAATTTCCAAATGAAGGCACAAAAACAAACTCCTATTTGGGTTTGTAAGTACTGATGAGAAATAATTATATTAGTCTAATAATGAAATTCAACAGAAATTCGCCATTGTCTTCCAAATGTTCCAATTTTCCTATAAGTAATTTCTTATCTTTTTTATTCTCTCTCAATAGCCATTGATCATCTGAAATTTTAGTGGTAAGCCTTTTAATCTTTTCGACCAAATTTTGCCCCAACTCCGTTCCCTCTATTACTTTTCCTTGCTTTATTCTAAGCTCATCTTGGAGCTCAACAACTATTTTCTCTAGGCCATTCACTTTGTCAAGAAGCTTGTTTTTCTTTTCTTCATAATCTTCCCTTATTTAAAATATCAGAGACTATAAGTTGCTGACATTTAAAAGTAACTCATTTTGCTTCTCTTCCTGCTCCTTCAATGGTTTTTCCCTCTCTAGCTTGAGAGACTGGTTCTCTTCAAGTTTAAGTCTTTCTATTGGGATTAAGAGGTCATTGTCCTTCTCTTTCCATGCATCTTATGCGGCTTTCCTGGCCTCAAAATAAACTTTCTAAAGGCTTTTAGACTTTGATTGGAAACTAGGGTGGAGCTGGCTGCAGAATATATATTTTATCTGAGAAATCCTCTCTTTTGCTTCTTGAATAGTAGCAACCACTGTCAACAACATATCCTAGTTTAGGAGGGTTTGGAAGGTGCCCTGCCATCTCTTGAAAACACAGTACAATACCCAAGTGAGATTTACCATATCATCAGTACTGGACTTCAACAAAACAATAAGCAATAGGTAGTTTCAAATATTAACAAGTTATTAATATGCCAGGTATAGCCACAAACAACTGATTCTCTAAGAGAGTTTCACTGAGAGACTTACCAGATTTCCATTACAGCAAAAAAACAAAAGTTTTCCATTTTCCCCAACACTTAAAACTCAACCTAGCTGGATGACAATACTGTTTTAGCTTAGTAGAACCAAATGATCCATAATCTTATAATCTTCTCCCTGTTTATAAAGTACATGAGGTGCTAAGCAAATAGCTAATCTTAAATATCATGTTACATGTATGCTACTTGCCTACTTGTATCACATTACCATATATGTTTGAACACCCCGCAGGAACTTGTTTTGCAACCTGGAAACACAATTGGAGCATTAGGCAATTCGCGTTGCTTCTGCGATCAAAGCCAGTGTGCGATAAGGTAGATTTAGTTGCTCCAATGGAATTTGAAGGGGCTCATATATTTTGCGTTGTCGTGAATTTTGTTGTAACAAACAGCATTAGTTTTGGAATCAGCTTTTGCAGTCATGAAATGCAGTTTTTGAAAAATTGGAATTATGCTATGCAGCTTATGGTTATTGCTGCTCTATACCTCTATTCTTTCCTCAAGCAATCTGGGTTTTATTTTTATTTTTGGTGCATTTGAATCTAAGGTTACAATGACAGGGAAAAGGGTAAAACTGCCATGGATACATTTCTTCAAGCTGGATGACAATGTCAAACAGAATATTTTCAAAAGTTTCTAGCAGTAGTTTCCTATTTAAGCAACGGGGAACATAGCACAAAATGTTCAAAGAGCATCCATTAAAATTTTGTATGCTACCAGCCTCACGAAACAATGATGTTAAGCTCTAATACCGTTTTACTGTAATAGAGAATAAGATAATACTAATGGAGACAGAAAATAATCTTTTAGAAAAGATAAGCTAAAATTGACAATGAACCCTCATATCATATTGTCAAAGTCCAATGTTTTCTTATTAGGGTTACTTCTCACTGGTGGCCACAGGAATTATTACAATTTTATTTTTTCTCTTAATTTAGAAGGATCCCCAGGTACAATATTGGGAGAGTACAGTTTTATTTTTCGGTGTGGATGTTTACAAGGATCCACTTGACTTGCACTTTCTCTATTTCAAAGTTTTGTGGGATTTCTAAAAAATCAGACAATCATGATTTCCCCTGCTCTTGAAGTTGCTCCTGTACAAAAATGATCAATATGAATTAGAACCACCACAACAAAAAAAAAAAAAAAAAAAAAAAGGGAAAACAGAGAAAGCTGAAGAAAAAAGTAGGAACAAAATAACCTTAGGTTTAACAAAGCAGTTCCATGGTGAAAAACAAAATATTCTTCTATTAATTTGGGGAACCTCAGCTGTGATCTCAACAAAAATAAATTATGCATTCTACTGTGCTTTATTGAAAAATTTCTTAGCTCTTTTCAGCTGAGATCTAATGCAGTGAATTGACTCAATTTCCATTTCTGGTACCAAACCCTTTGGCTACCAAGCAAGTTCTTTTCAATAAGACTCAGATCCAAAGCAATGAATTGGTCAATTGACTCAATTGTCATTTCTGGCACCAAACCCTTTGACTACCAAGTCCTCAAGGTAATAATGTGACCTTTGGCCCAAGGGAAGGGAGAAGGGGAGATTTTTAACTATTTACTCTGCTTCATGATATGTTTATTTTATTATATTTTATTCTTGCTTGCTTGACAAGTGTAAAACCCTACAAACTACTAAAAAAGCCACACCCTAGCCCTGATCATATGTTTCGGCTTCCCTACCAGTATCAAATATTAATTTTAGAAAATTAGGGTGTTAGATATATTTGTTGAGCCATTACCAATTTTAAAAGTAACTGATGTTCATTAGAGGGAGCATTAAGTAGATATATTTACCATATTATTTTCAAACATAGAAATCTTTTGTAAGCATTGGAAGTGACCATGGTTTTTTAGTGGAATTTGTGCTATGCCTTTGTGTTAAAACCCCATTCTCTCTCCCTTGTGTATGTGTGTGTTTGTTTGTCAAAAAAGAAGCAAGCAATGGAAGTGATTTCAAAAGTATGAATATCAGGCAGGACACCCTTGTCATTGTCAATTTTATTTGTCTAAATCTTGTTTGCCCTAAATTTTTACTTTTCAAAACTCTCTTTGGAATTCAACCATGAAGTTAATTTCAACTGTAGCGAGACAGAGAAATGTAAGAAAGAAATTTAATCATAAGTAATTGATGTAACACTGACCTCTGTTACAAAGAAGGCATGGAAACCGGGTGGAACTCTGTGGGGTATCTCAACAACAGCAACAGGATCAGCTGACATTATTTTTGCATCAAGTACATTAACTGATGATTTTCTGCATAATTATAAATGAAATATTTAGATTTATCATCATCAAAAAATTCAAAACTTTAATCTGTATCATCAACAGTTGATGTAACAAGTTGGGGTATCAGCATATACAGTAATATTTTCTCCTTTGATGCAATTTAAAAAGCCTAAATTTGAAAAAATTAGGAGCAATAAATTTTCAACACCTTTCTTACAAAACCTTTCAATCTCATAATTTGACTAGCAATTACTTTATTTAACAAAGCTAAAAAAATTAATCAAAATTTTTGTGCATTAAATTTGAAGAGAGTATGAATTTGTCATAGTGTGAGAAATGAAAGTATTACCCAGTATTCTCATCATGCACAAAGAATATTAAGTAGCCATCGTCTTCTTCAGATGTAATGCCAGGCACATGTGGGACAAAAATAGCTTCAGCACCAAATCTGCCAGGTCCAAAGTCATAGATGCCTTGAACATTTCCTCCAACTTCGAGTTTTGTTTTTCCAGTCTCTGGTTCAGCATGCAGATCAAATTTGATAATCCCAGTGATTTTTGCATTGCTGTCAAATATGGTTCCGTATACGTACCGTTGTCTCCTACATAGATACAAATGATAGAATACATAAGGACTTGGCACCTAAGAGAACAAAATTAATTAAACATGGCTTCTAGCAAAATGATGAAGTAGGCTGCAAAACAAAATCAGGTTTCAGAACCTATTCAAACAAAGCAAAAGATCATGTATGTATGGCCTTTCAGCATCTAGCTTCTCTAATCTTTGAATGGGAATTTTTGCAATCTTTGAATACATCTACTGACAATAAATAACCCAAATTCTTGAATCACCAATAGTGGATATATACCTGCCTGTGTAGCTCTCATTCACCCTAGGAAACTCTACAACAGACGTTGATAATTGCTTCTGTGAAGCTAGGCCAGTTTTCATGTTGAATCTCATCTCATACCTGAAAAGAATAGTAACTATCAGAAACATGTACGCAGGCATAGAGATTAGAAATTTCATAAAATAGGTAAAAGACCTACAGCTCAGATGATAAAATTTTGAGCTCTTCTTTGACAATCCCATTGAGCCTGTCCATATCTATGTTCTCAAAGCGACAAGTGATCAGAACAACTTCATCCTCCTCCTCCCAAGCATTAGCTAGCAAAAGGAAGTCATTTAAAAAATTTCATAAACTCTAATTATAGCTTAATCATGAACCATGAGAGGGTATAAATTTACAAATATAGAAGAATGAAATCGGCCAATCTCAAGTACTAGTAAGGAATAAGCTCCTTTCCCCCAGATTGACTGGATCAAGACAGGCTTAAACTAATGTTTAGAATTATGAGCAGCATCAATTTTATGGATTGTTATATCATCAAGAGACCCAAACTCAATTCATCTTAAATTGACTGCAAATTCAGAAAATACAAAATAACCAAAGATAGATTCTTGAATCTAATGATTCCCTCCCCTTGAGGACTCAAGTCTGTGATTTACTCCCCTTGTTCCTTAGTTCTCTCTATGTTTGTAATTAATTTCTTCTATGTTGTTTGTTCTGTTTTCACTTCCTAGTAATTTTTTGGACTGCTTTATGCGCTTTGCATAAGGTAGCTTTTAATATATACATCTTTCTTACTTATCAAAAAAAAAAATGTCGAGAAGATGTCACAATTATTTGGGTCAATGAAAATGTCTAAATTCTACCATAAAAGTTACTTAAAAGAATAATAGAAAACATCAACTTATAAATAAATTAAGGTGAAGTTTGTCCTTTAATTTAAGCACTTGAGAATGTCCCATTTCTATCAGTCAACAAATCCATGCAATGGTGAATAGGGAAAGTGCTGCACAGGCTTGATAAATTAAAGGGAGGTTCTCAACAAATCAAGGATAGATCCCAAGAGATTTAACAGAAGATTTCATGTAACCATAAAACTGATAGGCATGAATAGATTTGTGTAGCCAATCCCAAGTGATAAGAGTATGTTAATGCAAATCAAGAACAAAAAGCTCTGATAATTCAGCGATTAGGGGAAAATTATCAGATTATAAAAATATTATTGTTTTTGAAATAATTTGTTAAAATACATTATCTTTTGAAATTGCATCTTCAAGTCACAATATTAAGCGAAATTTTGGCTCGATGTGATTTTATGCTTGGTTCAAAATTTCAACTACCACCACCACCACCACCACAAGAGGATGTCAAGTTTGCAACGTGAATGGCATGTTGAAGATTGGATTTCAAGCAAGAGTGAAATTGCGTTTTCAACCTGACATTTTACCCCAAGGCCGAATTGCATTGTAAAGAATGAATCCTTTATTGATACAAATGAGGCATCTCCAACAAGATACATGTGGCCGACTTGGATTCATCTGTTGAGGATTTATAGTTGACCCCAGAGTTTTGAGATAAGGTTTTGTTGTTGTACTTAACAGTGAAATCGTGGCTTTAACCTAAGATTTCAATGTGCAGTGAAATCACATCTTCAACAATGTTTCACACTACCTATGTGAATACTTCTTGTGAAATTGCCAAATAAGCATGGAATTGGATCTTTTTTTTTTTTTGGATAAGTAAAAAGTTTATTGATATCAAAAAAGTAGAACACCCAAGTACACAGGGAGTGTACAAGGGGCCAAACAATCAAGAACAGAAATTGCAAAAATCTAAGAAATCAAGAAAGGATGGAAAAGATTGGTTCCGCAAGGCAGCCAACCAATCCATTAAAGTTCTAAAGAAAAATAGCTTCAAGTCTGCAATGGAACTCTCCTTATCTTCAAAACACCGACTATTTCTCTCCCTCCAAAGGCACCACAATAAGCAATGAGGAATCATAAGCCATATGTACCCGTTTCGATGATTGCCAAAACTGCCTTTCCAACATGCTAGAAGCCCCACAACAGATTGCGGCATAACCCAGCTTACTCCAAACAACCTAAACACCATAGCCCACATATCCATTACAACCAGACAATGAAGAAAAAGATGATCAACCGATTCACCATTACATTTGCACATATAGCACTAGTCCAAAATCCAAATCTTCCTTCTTCGTAAATTATCAATTGTTAAGCATTTCCCTAAAGCAGCAGTCCAAATAAAGAAAGCTACTCGAGAAGGAATCTTCTGCTTCCAAATGCTTTTCTAAGGAAAGCAACAATCATTAGAGCCCGCTAAAAGATTGTAGTAATCCTTAACCGTGAAGCCCTTCCCTCTATCAGATTTCTAGCACATCTTATCCTCACCAAGCGCTCTCACCGATGCACCATATATGGTATCTATGAAACCAGCTAGTGCCTCTAATTCCCGAACATGCACACCCCTAAAGAAACTTACATCCCAAAACAAGATTCCGTTATCAAACTTCATAACCTTAGCCACACTAAGCTCCTGATCTCAGCAAAATTTGAACAAGTCAGGATAGCTGACTGCAAGAGATGTTTCACCACACCAACGGTTTTGCCAAAACTTGACCCTAGTCCCATCCCCAATATCATATAGAATGTGACGAGAGAAAGAAGGCCAACCCCGACTAATATTTTTCCACAAGCCAACACCATATGGACCATTAGTGGCCCTAGTACACCAATTACCCCATCCACATCCATATTTCATGGCTATCACTTGCCTCCAAAGGGCAGCCCTCTCCATCCCAAATCTCCATAGCCACTTCCCAAGCAGAGCTTCATTAAAAAGTCTTACCTTTCTTATCCCCAAACCACCCGAAGCAATGGGAGTGCAGACAGTAGCCCATTTAACCAAATGAAATTTTGGTTCATCACCAATGCCACCCCATAAGAAATCCCTCTGAAGTTTCTCAATTCGGTTAGTCACAGAAGCAGGAATAGGGAATAAAGATAGAAAATAAGTGGGTAAATTAGAGAGAGTGCTTTTAATTAAAGTGACTCTACCTCCCTTGGATAAGTATAAACGTTTCCATCCTGCTAATCGCCGTTCTATCTTCTCCAGAATTGGGTTCCAAATTGTCTTATCCTTGCATTTAGCTCCCAAAGGAAGGCCTTAATATTTCATTGGAAGGGTACCTTGTTTACAACCAAGGACATTCAACAATAAGTCGAGATTATGCACCATACCAACAAGAACCAGCTCTGACTTACCCAAATTTATCTTTAGACCAGAAACCGCCTCAAACCAAATGAGAATCATACGGAGAAACAAAACCTGATCCAAATCAGCATAACAAAAAATCAAAGTGTCGTCCGCAAAGAGCAGATGAGACACCTCCAGAGATCTTCCCTCTAAACTACCTACCCCAAAGCCTGACATGTGACCATCATGGACAGCCTTATCCAACATTCTCCCAAGGGCTTCCATCACCAAGACAAACAACAAAGGGGACAATGGGTCACCTTGTCTCAACCCCCTGGCACTCTCAAAGAACCCACAAGGAGTGCCATTTATCAAGATAGAGAAGCGAACAGTAGATATACAAAAGAAAATCCACTGCCGCCATTTAGTAGAGAACCCACTCCGTTCTAGTAACTGCATAAGAAAACCCTAATTGACATGATCAAAAGCCTTCTCCACATCTAATTTGCAAAGTATCCCTGGCAAACTAGATTTCACTCTACTGTCGAGGACATGGAATTGGATCTTCAAGCCACGATTTCAACCTGATATGTGTAATATAGAAAATTTTTGCTCTTACAATTTCTTGATAGGTGTTTTACTTTTACAATTTATTTCAAAACGATGGTATTTTTAAAAAAAAAAAAATTTGATATTAAAATTAAAATTTTGCCCTGACTCACTCTACATTCTAGCACATGAAAAGGATTGCAAAGGAAAGAAGCACACCATTATGGAAGATGAAGCAACTTGGAAGCTCAAACCATCTGATTTGCAGCTCATCTTTTGCGTATCGAGGAAGTACACCAAAGCGAGCTTTTTTTGTTATGTCAAATTTCAATATCAGCTTGTTTTCTGTCACCATTTCCTGAAAATTAAAATTTAACCAATTATTCCAAGTTGCACGTGATGTGATTGATATGATGTCCAATAAAGCACTGTTCTGTCCATGGAATTTTCTTTAGTACGTTAAATTTGTAGGAGAAACAGCTTTACCAGTTCAATACCTTTTTTTTGAAACACAATGAAAGATCCATAAAAATTGCATAGTTTTCAGTAATGGCGAAATCATGCATCATGATGGGCTCTGATATTGTTATTGGTACAGGGTCATGCATGAAACCTTCCTTGGAAATTACTCTGTATGTGATATATGGTGGTGAAGTTGAATAGCCAAATGTAAACATCTCACCTGCATGGGAGAATTCTGTAAGTTAAAAGGAACTCTTCCATTACAATGGGTTACTAAGTTTCTTTTATAAGGATGTCTTTACCAGTGAATGGGTCAACTTTTGGATGAGCAGTAAAAGAATGTGCCAATCTCTTGTCATAATCCAACATGCCAAGAGTTTGAAGATCTCCATCCTCCAGAACTTTAAGGACATCTAAGTATTGCAGTGAAAACAATATCAATTCTTCATTTCAGGCAAGACATTATTTGAAAGAGTTCATATATGAGACAACCAAATTGGCATTGCTCTGTTATGCCTTTTGCCCCCACCATAAAAAGCATAGTGGTTACATCATCATGGCACTACAATCAGTAAAGCAACCCAGAAATATAAAAAGATAACTTATATGCTGATGGGGATATACAGACACATCTCCCCATTAGGTTATCTGATCAATGGAATGCAGAGAAACACTACCCCCCCCCCCCCCCCCCCTTTTTTTCCAGAAGTAAAAACTAAAGGAGACATGCTTACAAGGTTTATCAGCCTCTTGAAGTGCTAGAAGTTTCCCATGGTGATATATGAGAGCAGTATTACCTGGACACAGATGACATATAGGGAAAAAATGAGATATACCCAATACAAATGGCTAGTAATGCCTTTAAGGCTATCATGCTAGGGGGAGTTTGGGCCCACACGTGAGGGGGAATGTTAGAATAATGTTTGAATGATTAAATTCACTCTTTCCTAATAGCTTGGGCTTTTGGCACAATTAATAATATATCACCAATAGTTGCCAATGACCTTTCGTGTTAAGTCTTGTATGTGGTGTGCATCTTACCAATGGGGAAAAATTACTTTCCAAGTATACCAGTGTACTTGCACCCTAATGTTTAGGGATACAACCGATAAAAGACCTATACATACACTAGTACCCAACACAAAAAAGCCAATTCAACATTAAGATTAATTAAAATCAAAAACAGAAGAATAACGCTTTTTGAAATGTACTAAAGGAAACTATGAGCATCCTAGCAGATGTCTTTTCATTCCAGAAAAAGTTGAACACTAAACTAACTTACCAGTTCCAGTTCCGTATGAAACATCTAATACTTTCAATTTTTCTCTCAGCATTTGCATGATCACTGTGATTAATCCAAACAGTCCCTTGAGATCTCCAAGCTGGAAATGAAATTAAAAAAAAAAAAAATACACAACATACTGTAATGTAACCACCAAATTAATAATATACAACAGACGATTTATTTGCTTTTGACATTTTTTTATTCTACAATCATCAATTACCTTACCACATACTTTATCTTTTATCACCCCATTAGCAGCAAAGTTCACATGCACAGGAAAAAGATTTCACTAAGAAGTGGAGAAAATCCTAGTGGCCGGAAGCACTAAATGAATATACCAGAAAAGAGAGGAAAAGAACAAAAGAAACCTATAGCTTACTGGTATACCTTCAAAAATTTAGCACCTCCAAAATACTCTTCTTGTTGAAGCTTAGATGTCCTTACATAGCGGGAGACATAGGTTGCTTTCCCATCTTTGATGCGCAAACCGTGAACCATACTGCAAAATTAAATATATCACCTAATTCCTTCTTTTTTTAACAGATTAATAAGGGGTAAATGTAATGGGTTCCAAGCAACATTCACAAATCTCAAAAGTCTAATGAAAAAGTGGGAAGGCTATAAAACGCAGAACAGAATATTGGAACATATCCCAACTATAATATGCTAACATAAAACTAGCAGGATGGTTAGAAACAATCAAGTGCTCTCCACCAAAAATATAGACACACAATTCACCAAAACCAACCAGAATATAACACTAGATAGTGTAATAAACATCATGAAAATAGGAGATGATAAGCAAACTAAAATCAAGATTTCTTTCCCCTTCACTAATACAGAAAATAGCTGAGCTTGCCAAGGGATCATAAAGAAGGAAATCAAGCATTTTATCTTCTTTCTATCCTGATGATTGTGCATATCACCAAGAAATCCAGGGTTGGTTTTGATTACATTACTCCACGATTATGTTTCACTCTAAGACCAGGTTCTGTAAGAAATCATAAATACTTTAAACTCACTAATTAACATGACAGTTGCATTCGATGCAGTTAAACTCGTAAAAATTCAGACTCAATGCCTGCCACCATATAGAAATATAGTCATGGAGAGAGTTTTCACTCACAGCAAGCTTCATTAAGTGATTCGTGTAGTTAAACCAGTAAAAATTCAGTGTTTAATATCAAGACAATATCTGTATGCAAACTTCAAGTCCTTAACCTCAAGTGCCAGTCTCAAATTGCTTAACGTATTTAGGCATGGGAAGAACCACAAAAAGGTGGCAAGGGGGGAAAAAAGCAAATGCATATTTGTTTACCTAATAGAGAGCAGATGAAGTTTCAGCCACTAGAAAAATGATTTATTTGGCTCCATTGCCAAACTGCAGTGGAGCCAAATGATTCTATACAGACTAAAGAAATGAACTACAAGGGTTCAATTCACATATAGCCGAAACATATGATGACTCAAGAAAATTGACACTTCACTATGTGAACTGCTCATATATTAATATTATGCAGATATCACAGTTTAATGAGGTGAGTAAATCAATTTATGTAATATCAAATTAAATAGAGTTGCCAAATTGTTTTCAAATACTTGGATCCTATAAGATGTTAATTGAAACTTCTTGTTACTTTCATTGTGGAAAAATTGAAAATATTGGACTTTGAGCGGTCAGTAATCCCAAAAAAGCACCCACATATTAAACGAACTAAACAAGGAGACATTAATGGTATTCTGAAGTGGGAAACCAGGTACTAAAGTTATATGTTAGATTTCTTTCTTCAAGAAAACTAGAAAGAAATACTGGTAGAATAAGGTTGCAGAAAATCACGCACCCATCTCCATCAAACCTGCAAAGAGAATAAAAAAGGAAATAAGTATAATATGACCTGGTTATGAACTTAATTTTCTTTCACACCAACTTGATAAGCCCAGGCTTAACACCACCCCCTCCCCCTCCCAAAAAAAGGAGCTTTACCAAAAAATAAGGGACCAAGATAATAAAAACAATCTTAAGTTCATATACTGAAGGCAGTTGAACATATTTCTTCACTTGGGATTAAGCCAAGTTATTATGCTTAGGACAAATTTGGTTACAAAAATTAACATGAAAGCATATTTTAAAAATTTAACAATTGAATACATGTTATTTATGTTCCTAACATATATGTCAAATTTCGTACCAATCAGATATTATTTACTATTCAATTTATAAACTTAGTTTTTACACCTAATTTAAATTACAAAAACTTAAAATTTAAACATTTATTTCATGAAAGTTAATTATAGCTTTGTCCTTATAGTAGTGAATAGTTCCACAGGAGGAAAAGACAAAAGAGACATACCAGTGATATCCAGCCACAGGGGTGAACTTTGGGTTCGGACCCACCCTAACAAACTCTCCATTTAAGCATTCCTGTAAGACATATTTTGCATTCAATGTCATTGCCAACAGAGGCACTTGAACTTCAAAACCCAAGGCAATAGTAAAATGTTCAAGATTGCAAGTTAAAGTAGTGTACACACAGTACAGTAGTACTCACAGGAAGGTGGCCTTTGACGAGGAGATTGGTGGTGGGAGGGGTCTCTTCAGAAACGGGAGTGAATGTACCGGAGAGATAGTGGTGAGGCTGAGAAGAGTGGTTGTTGTTCTGGTACATGAACTTCACCATCACCTTCTCCACAAAGTCTATCACCTTTGAACTCAACCCTTTGTTCGGCTTCGGCTCCACCTTCACTATCCCCCCTCCTCCTCCTCCGCCGCCGCCGTGCCTTTGCTTCTCCTCCGCCATGTCTCTCTCTTTCTCTCTGTGTGTGTCAGAGAATATAGAGCAATCCTGTGACTAGAGATTTTTTTTTGTCACTCCATTTTGTAGTGTCAAGTACCTGGGATAAGGATTCATCAAAAACATAAGTCCTCAACTGGGAAACTTGGCGAAAATGGGGCTTTAGCCCCATTTTCGTAACTATTTAGTTAGTAGGCTGAATTTCCAAACGTTATAGTTTTCTAACATCTCGAGTCTCAAAGACTCGATTTTTGGCCTATAAATCGAGTCTTTGAGGCTCGGTTTCCTTGTTGTTTTCTTGTTTTGCCCGGATCTGAGTTGGCAGGTTTGTCTACGTGGAAATCGAGTCTTAGAGACTCGATTTCTATATCGAGACCCAAACGGTCGATTTACACTAAAACAAAGCTGACGTGGATTAGAGCAAGAAATCGAGTCTTTAAGACTCGGTTTTTATATCGAGACTGAAACGGTCGATTTACACTAAAACAAAGCTGACGTGGATTTAGAGCAAGAAATCGAGTCTTTAAGACTCGGTTTCTAAACCGAGTTTTAAAAACTCGATTTTGACTTGGATACCCCACGTGATTAGGGCTACTGAAATAAGTCCCACAAGTCCCTACCTCTCACTCTCACTCTTCTCACTCTGCCGTTTTCTTTTCCTCCAAAACCCAGCAGCTCTCTTTTTTCCTCTCTATCACTCTCTCACTCTCATACAAAACTCATTCCATTTTGAAATCAAACTCACCCTCTATATCCTATTTTCACATCCTCATGTCAAGTAAGGTTTCTCACTCTCTCTAGTTGTTAGTTATATAAGGTTTTTATGTATCATGACTATTTTGTTTTGTTTTGTTTTTTTTTTTTTTTATGAGTATGATTAATGATTTTTTTTATGAGTATGATTAATGGTTTTTTTTTTTTATGAGTATGATTAATGATTTTTTTTATGAGTATGATTAATGATTTTTTTTATGAGTATGATTAATGATTTTTTTTATGAGTATGATTAATGATTTTTTTTATGAGTATGATTAATGATTTTTTTTTATGAGTATGATTAATGTTTTTTTTTTTTATGAGTATGATTAATGATTTTTTTTTATGAGTATGATTAATGATTTTTTTTTTTTGAGTATGATTAATGATTTTTTTTTTTTGAGTATGATTAATGACTTTTTTTTTTTTGAGTATGAGTAATGATTTTTTTTTTTATGAGTATATGATTAATGATTTTTTTTTTTTATGAGTATGATTAATGATTTTTTTTTTATGAGTATATGATTAATGATTTTTTTTTTTATGAGTATGATTAATGATTTTTTTTTTTGAAACAAATGATAGGGTGAGTATTGTTAGGCTTGTTATCATGACATATATATATTTTGTTTACTTTATTTTTTTGTTAGAATGAGTCAATTTTGTAATGGGAGTGAGTTTTTGTGTTTAGTTTTTTTATTTGTTTGAGTATGAAATAATAATGATTGAGTGTGTTTGTATGTGATGTGTGGTGAGTATATGCAAATGTGGGGTGAAAAGTTGAAATTTTTGGACTTTGAGTAGATAGAAAAGGTTTTCCAATTAATGTTAAATGAAAGAGATAAAAGATGTCACTAACACTTGATTTTAATAGGTTCACAACCTCTGAAGAATATTATTATAAATGTCTACTACGGTCCACCCCTTGTCAATCCTGAACAGATTAACGGATTTCCATTTAGAGGGCCAGGTATCGAATGCTACTACATGATGATACGTCGTAAGTTGAAGACGTTGAATGATTTGAAAAGGAAAATAATGGAAGAACTGAATTTGAATACTGCTTGTTATGACATAAATATTATTTATCGTTACCCACAAGAAGTCCTTCATGAACGGATAAATTACGGGTATATGGCGATCAAAGAAGACAAACATGTAAAGCTCATGTTTAATATGATCCAGAAAATGCTCCAAGTAAATGTTGCTGAGTTGTACGTAAGTTCGGAGCCACTTGAAGAAGTTGATACTGAGGAGATTCAACAAACAACTACATCTTTGCAATTTACAGGCCTAGATGATGGATGCACTACAATGGGAGGCTATACAATGGAAAGTTTTATGCTCCCATCTCAAGATCATACTGCTAATACTGGTGAAACACTCCAACCTCAAGAGACACATTTAGGGGAGGAAGAGGAAGATGAAGACGAAGACGAAGATCATGCTGCAAATAATGGTGAAAATCTTGATGATATGGATGAGTATGAAGAGAGGATTGAGCGAGGCGACTTTCACAGGGATGTGGATGACCATGAACTTGTTCCCAATTTTGAAGAGGAAAATATGGAGTACCATGATGAAGGTGATGCAGAAGATAATATTGGCGTCCAGCATGATACAAATATGCCCACTGCTTACACAGCTCCTTCTGAGTCATTCTACGCAAACACTTGGGAAAATATGGTTGATCCTTCACGTCTTCAGATACCATTTGTTTCTACTTGGGAAGATGGGATGCATTTTAGTAAAGGGTTGACTTTTGCAAATAAAGAAGCGGTGAAGCGTGCACTGATAATATACGCAGCAAAAGATAATAGAAATTTTATTATCCGGAGGTCGACCAAAACTAAATTGTGCGCCGCATGCGTTAAGACCGACTGCAAGTGGTACGTTGGGGCATTCATGAAGGCTAAACTTAATGGTATGTGGATGGTCACGTCTTATGTCGGTCCACACAGTTGTGTTCCCTTTGGCATGCGAAGAGACGGTAAAATGATAGATTCTAATTTTGTTGCATCAGAAATTGTGGGAAAATTGCGACAAAATCACACTGCTCGTATTGATGAGCTTTGGGAGATTATACGTACTAAGTATGACCATGAGCTTTCTTACTATAAGGTGTGGGACGCAAAACAAAAAGCAATTGCTAAGATATATGGGGATTGGGAGGAGTCTTACCAAAGGTTGCGAAAGTTATTGTTGGCATACTTGGATCAGGATTCAGGTACCCAGTACAACTATTACACCATACCTAGGGGCATAGATGGTACTGCGTTACTGCGCTATGTATTTTGGGCATTCGCTCCATGCATTGCTGCATTCAGATATTGTAGGCCAGTGATCAGTATTGATGGGACTCATTTGTATGGTAAATATCGAGGGATGTTGATGATTGCAATGGCAACCGATGCTAACCAAAAAGTTTTGCCTCTCGCCTTTGCTGTTGTGGACAAGGAGTCAGGGGCTAGTTGGGGTTGGTTTTTAGAGTGTCTCAGGGTTTCGATAGATCAAGTGATACCTAAGGAGGGTATTTGCATTATTTCTGACCGACATAAAGGTATCAAATGTGGCATTGCAGAGTGGCCTAGAGACAAAGACGGAGACTTACAAGTATTTCACCGATATTGCCTTCGACATGTTGCTAGCAACTTCAATACACGCTTTAATGACCCGAGTCTAAAGGCATTGGCCTTGAAAGCTGGATATGCGACTCATGAAGCTAAATTTGAGTCCATAATGCAAACCATTAAGGATGTCGAGATTAATGCACTGAGGAGTGTACAACCTGATGATCCCCATATTGCACGCTATATGCCATACTCGTATTGGATAAGTGAGGATCTGGACAAATGGACCCAGTCACATGACGGTGGAAGACGTTACGGGGCAATGACAACCAATATCTCTGAGTGCTTTAATGGGGTGCTTAAAGGTGCCCGCGGATTGCCCATTGCTGCAATGGTTGAGTTCACTTGGTGCAAACTTGTTGCATATTTCCATGATCGACATAAAGAAATTACCTCTGATCTCTCTCAAGGTAAGGTGTGGAGTGATTATGCAATGAGGATCTATACCAAAAATGAGCAGAAAATTTCAGGACACACTCTGAGGAATTTTAATCATGAAACTGGTGTATATCAAGTGGTTACACCATACAACGACTATAGAGGTGGAGGGGGAAACCACAGTCATGAAGTGCATGTGTTAGATAGAACATGTGGTTGTGGAAAGTGGCAAAACATTAAGATTCCTTATTCACATGCAATTAAAGTTCTTCAAGGTCTGCACTTCGATGCGACTACCTATATTGACCCATGTTACAGTTTGGGCAACGCCATTCAGACATATTCACATCAATTTGTCGTGCCAAAGTCAGAGTCATTGTGGAGGGACGTTCGCGGACCACGGTGGGCGCCTGACCCACAGTTGTTGCGGGCCAAAGGTCGTCCTGTAAAGTCAAGAATAAGGAATGAAATGGATGGGGTACGACGAGAACGGGGAAGCCGGAGGGAAGATTCAGACTTGAGGGAGATTCAACCGAGGCAGCGATGCGGAGTGTGTCATGAAGAGGGGCATAACCGCAGAAGATGTCCCAATTCCCGTGGGGCTTCGACAAGCGGTAGTGCTACAAACTAGGCAAGTGCCATCGTTGTTTTTATATAGTATGCTTAGAGTTTCATTTGCTTATTGTTCTTTGCTGGGAATTAACGACTGTATTTCAATGTTTTTCAGGCGAGCAGAGACTCGATTTTGGAATGGCATTGTATGTGGGAGTTGTGGTTATCTTCGGTATGGACAAGTGCTAGGCGACTATGTAGACTATGTTGTATCGACTCAGTTGTTATTTTGTTAATGACTAAATGCTGTTGTAATTGAACTGTTCGCTATCCATTGTACTCGTTACATTAGTTGTATTGTGCAGCGTTTGACTATAATGCCGACAATCATAGTACTTTGGCATTAGTAGCTAGTACTTTTGTATTAGTAGCTAGTACTTTGGCAAGTTTTTGTTTGACTGAAAGAGATAGGTACTTGGCAAGTTCTTTTTTGACTGAAAGAGATAGGTACTTGGCAAGTTCTTTTTTGACTGGAAGAGATAGGTACGTTGGCAAGTTCAATGATAGCTAGTAATGTTTTTTGTGTGTCTCATGTAGTGTGGTTAAATCTGTTTGGTTTGTAACTAAGATAACCCTGATATAATCCCATGAACAGTAACTATTTTAATTCAGTTTTTCGCATATGATATACTCCGGTTGACTGTATCATAATATGCAGTGGCAGTATCTAGTTATTTACAGTGCCCATGTGATGCCGGATTTGGTTTAGTACTGCAGGGGAAGAAAAACTGATGTGAAAGAACTTAACTGCAGTGGCAATATCTCCAAAATTACTATTGATGAAACTTCTTAGTACTTATTTGGTATTTGGAAGCTGCTACTACAATAGTAGCAGCTGGAACAACTCTGTCTGGACTATTTAATGGTAAAAATAGCCTATTTTTCATCAATTGTTGATTTAAAGGAGCGCACATAATTAGGAGTATTCAAAATGGTATTTTCTCAGAAGACTAGGTGGGCTGCATTATTGTCTACTTGAAAATGTGTATAATTTGTGAAGAATAAGAAATTTTTGCACTAGTCACTTTGTTAAAGAACAATAGATATTTGTTGTTAGTGTCAAGACCAACAGATGGACTAGTTGGGCTGCATTATTGTCTACTTGAAAATGTGTATAATTGTGAAGAATAAGAAATTTTTGCGCTAGTCACTTTGTTAAAGAACATTAGATATCTGTTGTTAGTGTCAATACCAAAAGCTGGTTTTACTAACTCCCAGTGGAAATCGAGTGTTTAAAACTCGATTTCCATTTGTGTGGCAAGTACGTAATAACTGCCATTATAAATCGAGTTTCATAGACTCGATTTATAATGGATTTATTACCACTATGCCACCGAAATGGAAATCGAGTTTTGAAAACTCGATTTCCACTGGGAATTATGCAAGTGCCATTTTATTTTTTGAGCTCTCTGCCTGGCGCACTCGCTGGTAGAGAAATCGAGGTCTAAATGAAAATCGAGTTTTATGTACTCGATTTTGACACAAATCGAGTATCAAACAGTCGACTTCTGCTGGGAATTTTTTTTTTATAAAGTAATAGAAATCGAGTGTCAAACAGTCGATTTCCGCTGGGAATTTTTTTTTTTTACAAATTCAGAACTCATATCTTCTGATCTACAAATTCATGCCTTTTTTATGCCTTGTAATGCATTCTCTTAACCTCTCAAACTATAGATGCATAAGTACGAAACTAATTCATTCATAAAGAGAGGTACATTCATAAAGGCCATCACATCCAAAATCAGCATTTCATAACAAAACAGAATAAGGATGTGAACCACAAAACAACTACTTATGAATAAACAGAATAAGGGTACATCACCCTTTGTCTACTTAAGCATTTCTGCTCTATTCTTTGCACAATATTTTTTTCCTTTCCATTAGGTGCAAGGCTTGGGACACTTTTTACAGCTTCTGGTGGGTCAGGAGTTTCTTCCTTCAGTCGCAACTCCTGTGTAGCACGCGCTAGCTCAGCAAGATCTTCCTTAAGATTTTCTTTCTCAGCTTCTTCTTCACAACAAGATTTATCAAGATCAAAGTGCAGAAAATATCCCCAACATATAACTCCTGCAAAAATAACAAAAGCCAAACAAAAAAATTGTAGACTAAAAGAAAACACAATTCCATTATCACATTCCAAATCAAACTAACATCAATTGGTCTAGTCTAGTCGCTAATCAGTTGCATCCAATGACAGTATAATCACCAAAAATAATACTCAAACAGCAAGATCTATTAACTAAAGCATAGGTTAATAGTTGAAGCTGTATGCAGTAACATTAGTTGAAGCTCTATATTATGAGAGAAATCACCATAATTAGGAAGAATTACACACCTAGGAGAGGATGAGATTGAGTAGTAACGGGGCGGTAAGCGAGGTGCTACTGCTGCAAAAAATACCCCAAGAGGTGGCTTTGCTGATGGGAACTCAGCCATGATCTCAAGTAGACTTCTTTGACTTCCAACAACCCATTTTGAGTAGTCATCCTAGACAAAGAAAATCAAAATCAAAATTAGCAAGAACACATAAACAAATGATAAATATATAACAAGAACAAAAAGAACCAACACACCCCCCCCCCCACCTTCTAAAAAAAAAAAAAAAAGAAAACAGCAAAAACTTAGCGATCTGCTAACCTTCCCCTGAGGTTAGCAGATCGCTAACCTCAGGCAAAATATAAGAACCCACTTCCAGACCTAGGCAAAATATGTCTTGACAGAAATGCAACCATCAAAACTCTGAGAATAATTATGCTACCTGAATTTTATCTCAAACTTAAACCAGCTCTAATTTTTCTTTGTTAGTGTATTTGAAACCCATCTGTCAGCATCTTGCTGTATAAGTCACTCATTGCATTTGATTGTATAGTTAATTTTCATGGCAGAGCTCCTCATCTACAAATTTAACAAGTTTACATATGTACGTAAGTGTGTACGTATGTGCTGCTAGTATCTAGTATTGGGGTGGGGACGGCACAGGCAATAAACCGTTATAACAAGCCTACACTTTTGTCATGTTTCATACACTGCAAGTCTACAATTTAATCCATTTCCAGCTTCTTTTTTAAAATTTAAAAGGGTTTTTTTTTTTTTTTAAATGTGTGATCTGATTTTCTTCTTCAAATGAATGTAAAAAATTCATCATAAAAATCCACAAACAGTAGACTGATTACGCTCCATAATTTAAGTTGGTATAGAAGGGATACCTTTAATGCGCAATGCTCACAGAAATAGTGCTTGCAAACCACAACCAAGTCAGACAAACTACTTGTATTTTAATTACTGAAGTTCTTTTTGATATGTAATTGCTAAAGTACTTAACTAAAAAGAATAAATTATCATCTCTGGAGTATAAGTAGCATGAAAATCTCACAAGAGGAAAAATCATAATGTGTTATACTGCAAATAATCTATCATTTTTTGGATGAAGGCTCCAACAGTATCCTGATTCAGGTTGAAATCGGACTAATCCAATCAGTATCCTGATTCAGCGGCATAGTGAAGCTTACATCTCAAGGTTAGCCCAAAAAATTTAGAGGAAGAATCTCCAGAGGTCATAACACCTTAGCACACAACTGCACTTAATTTTAATGCTGTAAACTACGTGAGCCACAAATTGGCACATTCAAAATGCAATACATTCATAAACATAACTCCAGGTTGGCATCCAAATATACATGTAGAACAGAATTGGCATATCCCATATGACCATACAAATTATTCAAAATGTAACTAGTGATTAACATCACTATGGGGCAACCAGCCTATAACAAAGCTATTGACAAAAGAAACCCCTGGTGCGGGGGAAACCTCAGGGAAACTCAAAGATCAAAACATGCAATGAGATTAGATAAAATCATGGTGAAGAAGCACACACCAATAGACCTTGACATTGCAAGAACTCCAAAAACACGATGCCCATTCCACTGTATGACCTTGCCTCCGGCTGCCTTAATTCTAGCATATTCATCTTGTCGATTTGGCTGAAACAATATCAACAAAATATTTATTAAATGATTATCAGTTTCCTAAAATCAATTATTACTATAGAAAGATGCAAAACTACTATTAGAGGTCTATTAGATGTAACTCCCCAAAGAGGTACAAACTCTACCTCAAAAACACTGCGGCCGGATGATGTTCCACTGGCCCCTCTTTCCAGACGCAGAGGTAACTGATGAATGATTGCAGATGGCTTTGGGTCAGAACCATCACCAGCTTCTTCATCAGGGCTCACAGGCACAGCAACAGGATCACTCACAATCTCTGTCTTAGTCTCATCATTTCGTTCTTCTGAATTGGGGGCCTTAGCAACAACATCAACATCATCACATATGTTCTTCTCGATGTCTACAGAAGTCGGTGTTCTTATATCAAGAGCAAAGATATCCTCTCCCTCTCCACATAAACTACCGGTCTCACTCGCCACTGAAAAAGAACAAGAGCTATCAAGAATCTGATCACCCTCCAACTCCAATGATAAGGTTCATCTTCCTCACTTCCACGGGCTATCACACTGTTATCATCAGCAGCAGCAGCAGCCCAATTGGTTTCATTTTGAGATACGTTATCCAACACCTTAACTTCATTCACCAAATCACCACAAGTACAGTCCACCACATCACCAGCAGCAACAGAATCAGATAATAGACCAGCCGTGTCTGCCATTAGCTTAAGTGTACTACTGATATCTATGTGGGTAGCTATGGTTGGGTTATCACACACTGAGACTGAGTTACCTACTCTAAATGGCACCGTGACCGCCGGAGACATCTCCTCCATCAAAATCAAAACCCTTATCTAGGCAGCAGCAGTAGTACAAAAAGTTACCCCCCAAACCTTCACAGCCTGCCATTTTTCAACTACTAATCCATTACCTTCTTTTCTTCTGATTAATAAGAATGATATTAGAATGTGAATGGTGGGTCTCAACACACCATTAATTCCCCCCATTGCCTATGACTTATGATGCAAACTTTACCTTGCTTTGCTTTGAGGGTTGAGCTAAAAAGGTTGTGATAGGGAAATGGGCAGTAAAAGTCAGATCTGGTCAACATATAACCAACAAGGGATCCCCAACTTCCATTTATAGAAACATAAACCTAAAATGGATAGCATAGACCTGTTTCAGTTGGGGCCTTATCAACTTCATCTCTGGACTCTTCTTTATCTACTTCCATCATCAACTACAATGAGAGAGAAACACCCAGAAACAAAAGAAAACAACTTTAATTGGACACACACACATACAAAGCCAAATAAAAAATAAAAACTGTGATAACGAAATTACATTAAATTAAATTTGAAACCAACCCCTTATCCCCCTACCCTAACACAAGAAAGATAGAGAAAAAAGGGTGTCATGAAAAAGAAACACAAAGTCCCAAGAATCACAGGAAAACCCTAGAAAAGATGGCACCTTTTTTCACTTATTACTTACTTCCCTGGATCTGAGGCAACCCATCTCAGCCTCTAGTAATAGACCCAGCTCTCTCTCACTCTCTCTCTAATCTATGGACTAATTAATCAATCATGACAAAGAAGGTGAAAGAAGAAGAAGAAGAAGAAGAAGAAGAAGAAAGTCAGTAGTGAGTAGTGACTACCTAATTCGTCAACAGTAGAGTCTTCTCTTCTATCTCTTTCTTAGTTTCTTTCTTTCTTTTAGTTTCTTTATATCTCTCTTACATAGACTTTTTGACATATGAAAGCCATTGAAAGAATAAAGGAATGAAGAAACAAAAAAGATACATGGAAAAGGTTTGCTTACCATTAAAAAATAACATCTCAAAATGAAGTCTTTCTTTTTAATAATAAATTTGTATTGATGCGGGTGTTGAAAACCAGCACATAAAAAATTAGAACATGCAGTATCCCACTGCCATTAATAAAGAAATATGAAGGTGCATTATGTTCACAAGATTGAAATTATTTCTTGCATAGAGTTTGAATTTGAAGATCCTGAAATAAGTATTTAAATTTCGAATTGCAAATGATCATCAGAATTCCAATTCTTCTTAAAATTCCAATTCCCTTTATCAATAAATTTCTTCATTTCTTATAAGAAAAATATTTGAGGCATTCTCTAATCCTACATTACACTAGGCTGAAATCCAAAAATAAAAAAAGTAAGCAATGAAAACTGATTTCTTTGTTGGGTTTTGGAGAAGAATGCGTAAGAGTAAAGTAGCGATAGAAATGTATATTTTCAATTGTAAGAAACTTGGACACTACTCTTACCTTACACCTTCAGTCCCATCAAAAGTGCCCAAACCAATATGTGACCAAATTTTCATTGGTTGTTCCTGGCAAAGTATAGTGTTGGTCATTAGAATTGAACAAGCATACATCATACAACAATAGTTCAACCCAGAACCTCACCCTCCACTTCACTCTTACAAAGGAATAAGGTAGCATTTGAGTTACCTTTTTTGAACTTTACGCTGTCTCGTATAATAAGGAGGAGGTCTTGCATGTCCTTCGTCAGATGCCTCGGGCCCAGCTTTGTGTCCATGTTTGTGCCCCCCTGTCCCACAAGGAGGTGCCTTTGATATGCGTTTTGGCCGACCTTCCGCCACTGCAGGTAATCCAACAGCCTGCTCAGCCTGAACATGGGGTGGGTCAATGTCTGAAGAAGGGCCAGTAGACGTACTTTGGGAGGGTAGCTCCTGGTGCATGTCAGGAGGGGTTGGATCAATACCTAAGTCAAAGGACGGAATGGGTAACAGCTCAGGAAATGACCGTGGGGTGGGTGGACGGATGTCAGACCCAGGACATGGATGTGGAGTGGGTGGAGGGATGGTCGGTGAAGGGATGGGTGAAGGGATGGTGGGGAGAGGGGATGGGTGTGAGGTGGGTGGAGGGATGGTCGGTGAAGGGATGGGTGAAGGAATGGTGGGGCGAGGGGATGGATGTGGGGTGGGTGAAGGGATGGTGGGGCTAGGGGATGGATGTGGGGTAGGCGAAGGGATGGTGGGGCTAAGGGATGGATGTGGGGTGCATGGAGAGGGATCGGGGGTAGGGACAACCCTAGGAGTAGCAACAGGCGGACGAGAGTGACTTCCGGCAGGAGTTGTGCTCGTGCTTGGGCTCTCAGTAGTGCTCGGCCTCTGAGTAGGCGCTGCCGCAGGAGTAGCTGCCTCCTCATTCGGGGCCTCAGGGATAGGAGGTTGTACACGGCCAATCTCATGCACTGCCGTCAGCACGTTAATAATGTCCTTGTGGTCCTCCGTGCCCACTGGGTGACGCCTCAACAGTCGGACGTATCCTTCAATCTGCACATGGAAAATCCAAGTATATTAGTAATGCAATAGTAGATCAACAATGCAAATCAATAATAAAATAAATGTAGGATGTGAATTGGTTTTGCTAGCAATAATTGCAAATTTCTCAGAGACCAAGTGTCACCTTAATGTAAATTTAAATTATATTTTCTATTAAAGATGTAGCTAGCAGATAGCGTAGACAACACTAATTAAAAAGTCATAGGAGCAGAAAATTAAAAATCAAGAAAATGGAAAGAACAATGTATACCGTAATTGTAAAGCCTAAAATTGGAAATATGACGCTATATGCATCTCAAATTAGATTCTTAAATCAACAAAGTTCTCTATAAGGAATCTTAAGCAGACAACAGCTTTAAAAGGGAGGTTTGATGCTAAGCAGACATTGGACCACATATATCATATTCTCTAAACATTGGTTTCATGCTAAGAAGGGCCGGTAAAATGTAGAAGACATAGAGAAGTTACCAGTAGAATCAATTTAGCACCGGGGATATCGATGAACCTCCGAGTTACCCTTCTGAACCAGTCGAAGTACTCATGCTGTGGAGACATATCACCAAGCACTGCTTCACAACGCCGTTGAAGCCGATTACCCCACTCCACGAGATGCACAGCATGTTTCCGCACCCAATCAACACCGACCTTCCCCTTCAAATCAATGGCATGAAGCACTGTGTCAGTGTCAATAGCGCGGGGAATTTCTTGGATCATTCCAAATTGACGAACGACACGATCCGGTGTATGTTTCTCTACTAGGTGGAAACATACAAGCGGCACCGTTGCCGTCCACACGACCCTCCCTGCAACGCACCATGGCGGAAGGCTCTCCAAATCAGCTTCATACGGCTGCCACACCACCTACAACAGCCCAAAAACAAGTACACACTGCGTTAGGCATCTATGTTTATATTTCAAAGTTAACCAAATGTATATCTTGTTCGTAAACATGTTAAACACCGCATTTTCATACCTGGTTTGGCAACATTGAAGCTATTTTCTCGCGATACCTGTCCCTGAAGATGTGGGCGGGCCTATTTTTCTTGTTTGGGACCCACACCCACCTATAGTCAAGAACAAGGGATCAATATTTACAACTTTCCTACTAAGATAATGTTATGATTAAAACTATAAAGTAATCCCATATAACTACTAAGATAAATAAATAGAATCAAGTTACATGATTGTGGGCTTAGGAAATGATCACATAATGCATATGACATGTATGAGGTAGAGACTTACTTAAGGGACAGTGGACCACGCACTGGAGGACCATAAGCACCCACTGGCGGGCCACGCTCAACTGCCGGGCACAAATAGGGAAACCTAGCCCACGCCCAATACTGGACCAACAATAGGCACCCACCAATCTGACTGGCTTTCTTATCGCTTGCCCTGCATAACTCTCGGTACAACCATGCAAGGCAAGCACTTCCCCAACTGTACCTTCGTGGGTTGCGAAGGTCTTCCAACTGCTGCACCCACATTAGATGCACCCTATCGCCGGATTTGTCCATGAAGAGTGTGTCCCCCAGTAGTGCTAGAATGTAGCATCGTGCGTACTTATGCAGTTGATCCTCTTCAGCATTAGGCGGCAATGGATCAGCAACTTCCTCCAAAAGCCGTTTGATGAGAATCCTCTGGCCAGTAAGTTGCTTATGCTCATCATTTATAGGTTGAAAGCCAAGGAACTCGACACACACATCCTCCCAAATTTTTTGCGTGCTCCCAGTTACAGCGTCACCATCAACAGGAAGCCCGAGAAGTACCTCCACATCTTGCAATGTGATGGTGATCTCACCATGTGGCATGTGGAAGGTGTGAGTCTCGGGCCGCCATCGCTCCACTAAGGCCGTTATGAACCCATGGTCAATCTCTCTACCCGGAATCCTGAGGAGTCCCTCCAAACCAAGTGCCTTTATGATGTCAACAACTCGGTCGTCCACCATTGGCTCTCGATTGGATAACTCTTCACTACGGGCACGGCAGGTAAGGGACATGGAATCCTACACAAAACAAAATCATGGATTAACATATGATAGCAAGTGCGTGTACATATAATGAAATAAATGCGTATATATTCATCAAATATTTAGTGCTGTGTTTTACCTGCCCATTCCAAATAGCTTCTGACTGATGATTGGGCTGCAACGTCAACACCGAGTCGTCAATGGGGCCAGGATGTGCATGGTCAATCTGTCCGGCATTTGCAGCTGCCATACTGCACAAGAATGAGAAGTAGTTAGTTTAAAAAATGAACACATACTATGGTTTTGGAACTAGGTATGAGTTAGAGCAACAAAAGCCAGTTTGTACAATGAGAATTCAGTAAAATATTAAAGAATGATTCGGTAAAAGGTGAAAGAATGAATGAACGACGAAAGAATTCAGTGAAAGAATTCAGTGAATGAATGAATGATGAAAGAATGAATGAACGATGAAATAATTCTATTAAATACTTTTGGACATTTGCATGCGTTTATTTTATGACAATTTGGGTATATAGTTTATTAAAGTCAGTTTTTACCAAAAAAGGAAAAAGAAAAATACTAGTGCCCTCATCAAATTACTTCAATGATGTCATTATTTTAATTGACAATCCTTTTTTTTTTTTTGGTAAAGGTGTAATTGGTATTTGTCTTATCAAAGAGGGCATTCTACCATGACACACAAAGTTTGTCTCTTACTCTTATTCTCATTGTACTAGCAAATACCTACATTTACTTTGAAGAAGTAAATACTAAATAATTTACATTTACCAAAAGAAAAAAAAGAAGTAAATTACGTACTCTATCAGACTTTTGTGGCACGATTATTTTGCCATGCCATAAGTGATATTAAACAACAGGAGTCACTGTAAAAAGCATAGAATTTGAATCATATCATGTGGTAGCATATGGGACTAGATCTTATTTGTTCACCATGCCCATCAAACTTAAAAACATAAGGATAATAAACTATTCGATTATATACCTATAAGATGCCGAAAGTTTCCATTATAGTATTTTATTTATTTTGTTCGTTTGTTTGTGTGTTGGGGAATGAAATGGCAAGGTATTTTTGCTAGATTTATGGTACAATAATTGAGGTCACCAACTTTGGAATATGTTAAAAATGATATTCTTTATAATGCTTCATGTATAAATTAAACTGGCCTGTGATTCTGGCCTTTTAAATCTACTTTTGCCAGAAAGTGCAGCTACTTTGGCCAGTTCTTCATTCACTTAGCCCCGACACAGAAGTTTCTATTGACTTTGGTAACTCTCTCTAATGGTTTCTATAATCAGTACAAAAATAACATTCTCATGTAAGCAACCAACTGATTGATTACATTTCATACGTGCACAACATTTTACTCGATTAAAGTCTTGATTTGGTAATCAGAATCACACTGTTCTTGACACATTATTGAGCCGAATTTTTGTCTTAGACTAACATGTCCAGAATTGGATGAAAATCAATGGTCTATGAGATTTTGTTTGCTAATCTGATACGTCAATTTAGTTGGTGAAACTGAAATCCAAATCCTCATTTGGAAAATTGTACCTTTTTTGACATTGAGAGCTACTTTTTGTTGTTTTATTAGTGTTTTCTTCGAACTTTTATAATAATCAGAGAAGACATTTGTGATCAATAACTAAATATGCACATGCAGATAATATTTTCAAATCCTAGAATTTTTTTTTTTAATCAGTTGTTCTCAGTGACTGTGCCACCAACAAAAAAATCTGAACCCAACACTATAATTGTAATCATTCTTAATACTGCTAAAATATTGGGACATCTATGATGCTGTGTGATCCAATTCACATGATCAAGTCCATTAAAAACTCTAGGATTCATAATATTAGTTATTACTAGTACTGAACAAATTGTGCGCTCCATCAATAAAAAAATAATTGTGTAATCCGACTCAGTACTGTGTGTTTGTACTGAACAAACCCTAAATCTCTGCTTAACCATCTAAATAGCAAGAAACAACAACAACAACAACAACAACAAGATCAAGACAAAAAAACTGAACAACAAAAAATCAAATCAAGTTGATCACACAACAAGAAAAACACCCGAAAATGTACTTCAAACGTGGGTTTAGGAGAAGAAAATCATACCTGAGACAACTGGAGAAGGTGCTTGAGAGTGGAGAGGGTGAGTGAAAGAGGCGTGACAGGGGATTTTGAGATTGTGCGAGTGTGAGATGGAGAGAGGCGTGAGTGAGTGTTCTATTCTGTGCGAGAGTGAGATGGAGAGTGCGAGAGTGAGACGGAGAGTGCGAGAGTGAGACGGAGAGTGCGAGAGAGAGTGACAATGGAGAGGGTGATGAGAGAGGCGTGAGTGAGTCTGCGAGACTGAGAGGGAGAGGCGTGAGGGAGTGCTCTGTTCTGTTCTGTGCGAGACGATGGAGAGTGCGAGACTGAGAGAGAGGCGTTAGGTTTAAATTTTTGAAAAGCCCCTATTAGAAATCGAGTCTCAAATACTCGGTTTCGAGGTGGCTCAACTTGGCTGAACACGTCATATAAAATGGGTTGAGCTGGAAATCGAGTCTCTAAGACTCGATTTCCATGTGCATGCCACCTGGACACAGGGCCAACTCAGACCCGGGGCAAACCAAGAAAACCGAGCCTCAAAGACTCGATTTCTAGGCCCAAAATCGAGTCTTTGAGACTCGAGATGTTAGAAAACTATAATGTTTGGAAATTCAGCCTACTAACTAAATAGTTACGAAAATGGGGCTAAAGCCCCATTTTCGCCGGGAAACTTTAAAGTTTAAACATTGACAAAGAAAGAAAGAAGTCAAGTACCCACAGATCACCAGTCACACATGTGAGCCCCACAACCTTGTGGGCTCCGTATGCAGATGTTTGCTCAATGCTGCGAGAGTATTTTACACTATAATGCTGTACATACAATGACATTTTCAAGACAAATGTTAATAATAATGTTAAGTTCGGACTAATGTAGATTCTATTTAATAAAAAAATTGAATAAATTGAAGAAAAAGATAGAAATCTGACTCCACTATCTATTTTAATTTTTTTTTCTACATGTAGCTGGCCCCATAACCTATATATACAATAATATTTTAAAGGCAAATGTTAATAATAATGTTAAGGATAGACTAATGTAGGTTCCATTTAATCAAAAAAATTGAATAAATAGAAGAAAAAAACATAAAATTTACTCCATTACAGCCTATTTTAATATTTTTTTTCTCTACATGTAGCTGGTCTAATAACCTATAAAGTTGCAAAAAATGACATAAAGATGCATAAAAGAGAACAAAAAGTTGTTAAGGGGCACCTTATAGTGCTCGTTAGAGCATTTATATTTGTGGAGCCATAAATTTAGCATTATTGTTCTACAAAAAGTTACTTTATTTATTTTACCTTCTCACTTTACAAATTACTCAATATCAGTGGTTTTATTTTAGCTTTCAACATAATAAAATAATATATCTACTGCAATAAAATAAAATATCCACTACAATAAACAACAATCACTCTAATAAATAATCTTACCTACATAGTGTGAACATGTGAATAAAAGTAGCTGGCAGTGTAAACACGTGAACATTGGTAAGAGAAAAAGAGAACACACGAATAAAATATAATTTTTTTTTTACCTATGAGCTACATTGCATAGCCAGTAGAGCCAAATTATTTGGCTTTGGCTTTATCAATATAGCCATATTTTTGTATTTGGTGGTGCTAAAAAATTATATTGCTATTTTTAAAGATTGACTGATCAAGTTTTTATTGGTTCTTATCTAAATTCGCACCAACATTCTAAAATATTCTACGCTTTTTGCCTATCACTTTTTATATTAACCCACCTTTTTTTTTTCTCACAATCAACCATTTTAATGTATTATAAAATTGGGTACGAAATTGGATGGCTCCATAGTCTTATTTTTCAAATACTATGCGAGTGAGATGTGAAATAATCATTAAACAAAGGGGAAAAAAACAAAACAAAAAAGGGTAATTCAGGGTCCCTAGGTTTGGAACAAAAATTCACAATAATTTCATTTAATTCTCAAATAAGTCTGGTACCATTGCACTCACATAGACCCACCACAACTTGCAATTTAATATTTTTTTAATGGCCCATGCAAAGGAGTAATTATGGCATATTTTTGAGATACCATAAATACATATTCTTTCATTTGACATTATAAAAGTTTCATTAATTAAATTCATGGTTGAACTCATAATTCATATGAAAAGAAAAATAATACATTTATGATATCCTCAAAGTATTTAATAATTTTTCCATGCAAGGGTAGAGGTAGGGCCTAGAGGTAGCCTGGGCAACAATAGACAATTGCTCCCTTGCCTGCAAAACAAAATTTAATACTATTTTACCTTTTAAAAAAAAACATATGCTTCTTGTGTGTTCTAGTAACCTAGTGCAAATTTTATTCCAAAGAAAATATAAATCATTACATCAGTATCAAAAAAACCAAAACACCTCATAGGAATGGAGGACAAGCATGAAGCATCACACCTGGCTTATGTTAAATGCCGCAGCTTTACATGCAATTCCACACCTACCAACTTTTATATTTTGCCACCTAATGCAAACATTATTTGGGTTGGTTTGGATTGAGAGGGATCGGAGTAGAGTAGAGTAGAATAGATTTGGCCTAAAATTAACATATTTTCAACTCTACTCTACCCCCCTCATTTCCCCCTTAATCCAAACAAGCTCTTAGACATTTTATATGTTAAAAATTGAGGCTTTAACAAACTCTACATTAATTAAAGAAATTGGAATATTAAGATAAATAAACAAAACTATAGTATATATTTGCCAAAATAACATAAAATAATGTAAGTTATACTTGATGTTTATCTAATAAATAGAAATTTACATAAGTCATACATTTTCTTCCCTCAATTACATAATATAAATTTATATAGTTGTATTTGATATCTATATAATATTTAAAAGCTGAAGTGTAGTATTTATTATTATTACACTTTTGTTGAGTCACACCAGTTGTCATATCATCATTTTCTTTCAATTTTTTATGTCATCGGTTAACACATTGAAAACGATATTGCTTCAATCATGATATTTCATTGCATATATGATGAACAAAAAAAATGTTGTATTATTAAGATTACTCTAAAAAATATATTAATTTTTATTAACTTATAAAAATATAAGATATTAATGGTGAATTTCTATGAAAATTATGTTGTTCATTAAAAAAAGTTCATAAATAAATAAGAATGATATTATTTTATTATAATTTGACAAAAAATTATGAAAAATGTGGTGGTTCAAGCTTTTTATATCTGTGCATTCTAGTAGTGTTTAAAATAAGAATGGAATATTAACTTTCCCGTTGTACCTTATTTTAGTGAAGTAAAAAATAAATTAAGAAAATATTAATATTATGTATATGTATTAGTTGTGTGTGTGTATACACTAGTCTAAGGACACAGTTTTGGAGGATGGGACCCACAGGTAAGATGGACTCAGGCCCAAGACAAAAACAATATCCTTGCAATAAATTTGTAGAGAGTGGGCCAGATACACTGAGCTTAGTATGAGATTAGCTGTGGTCCAGATATGGTTAGGATCAAATCAATAGGAATAGAATGCTGTTATGGTATAAGGCTGTCCTCGGCTTTATCCGAGGAGAGGTGCATTACAGTTGTGTTGGTTATTTATAACTTCGTCTCTCTCTCTCTTTCAATTGCCTATCCTCTTTCTCTCCAGATTGTTCAATGTCTCCTTTCACAGCCTCCAGCTCTATTTATAAACCAATTCTTCTCACGTGCCAGTGAGGTGATTTTCCTTGATACTTGTTCCATCAATCTTCCCTTAAAGTCTTTACACGGCAGCTGTAAAGGTTGAGAGTCACTGTTCAGACATCGTTTCCCCATTAATGCGGCCATAGGGTTAGCTGCAGGATAATAAATGCGGTGGCAGCAACTTTTTACATAATATCTCATTGTTTCCACCTGTCTTATTTGCTTACATATATCAGGAGAATCCCCTGAAATATCAGGATAAATGTTGGAGCGTTTATCTTGGTTGTCCCTTTGATCATCTGAAGAGGTAATACTCCTCGGACCATTCTTCTCCGCCCTCGTACTGGCTATACCTTAGCGAGGAGTTAAGCTATGTACCTTCCTCGTAATTTACTATCTTCGTGCAGACGAATCTCCTTGGACAGGCCCACGGCCCAGCATCTCGAATTGGGCCTTTGACCCCTACAACTAGCATATATATTAATATTATGTATATGTATTAGTTTTCATTCATTCTAATTTATTAATATATATATATATATATATATTAATAAATTAGAATGAATGAAAAATTATAGTGTCATAATTTTCATTCATTTTAATTTAAGGTTTACATGTTTTCTTATTAATATTACGAATTTAGAATTACTAATATAACCAGGAGTGTCATGAAGCTAGCTTCAAAAAATGAACAAAAATTACACGTTTATTTTCTAGCAAAAAAAAAAAAACCTATGCTTTTATTTTAATAATCTAATTTATAAGTGGATAAATTTTGGAGAATAGGGCTATATTAGAGAGAGAGAGAGAGAGAGAGAGAGAGAGAGAGAGAGAGAGAGAGAGAGAGAGAGAGAGAGAGAGAGAGAGAGAGATTTATATCTTATTTTCATTTTAATTTTGGTCCATAATTTTTAATTTTACCTCATGTAGTCCTTAAAATAACAAAGCACTATTGTTTTGGTCTCTACCGTTATCTCATTAACAAAAATAGTTTATGTGACAGACGGAATGCACTATTGACACACTAAATACTAATGTGACCATTAAAATAATAATATACAATTTTTTATTTAGCATTTTAAAATGCCACATTAGATCCACATCAACTTCTAAATATAAAAAAATTAATATATCAATTTTAACTAAAGAAAAAACAGAATTAAAAATAAAAAATCACATGAATTAAGATCTAAGTTTATCTTGAACAATATAACACAAAGCTAAAAAATTCAAAACACCAAAACATCTTTCTAGGTTTTTTTTTTTTTTTTTTTTTTTTTCCTGTTAAGTAATACTTCCCGATCACCGGAGGAATTATTATAATTTAATTTTTCTGCTTAAAATTTGAAGATTTTCATATACAATATCAATAGAGTACAATCAAAGAGGTCTTGTTCTTGTGTACAAAATTTATTACACAGATATGTCTCCACTTGTAGTTTCTCTTATTTCATATTATTTTGGGATTTCAAATTCCAAGTTCCAACAATCGGACAATCACAGTTGAAATACTCTTGAAGTTGCTCCTGTGCCAAAACAATGTATATATTAATTAGAACCACCGTAATAAAAAGCAATAGCGAAATAATTATAATAAAAAGTACACAAAAATAAGGAAGCAATAAACTGTACGTGGATATTTATACCACCAAAAAAAAAAAAGGCCAGGAGCAAGCTAAAAAACTAAAGTTGTACTTAACTAAATGTGAAAAAATCTAGGAGTGCAATAAAATTTCACACAACTCCTCTATCATTTTTTCTTTACTTCTCCCCCCCTATTTCTTGGGGGAAATCCGCTATTTAGTGTTGCTTGTCTCTAGCATGTTTGGTTAGTTTTGAACTTTTATTAGCTTTTATGTATAGTTTTTTAAAATACTATTTTCTCAAAGTATAATTATATTTTAGCACATTTTTGAAAAGAAGAAGAAGCAAGAAACTAAATAATAAGCTAATATCAAACACATGCTTAGCCTTCTTTATCGATTTTTTTTTTAAATATTAGATTATTATGCTTTAATTCTACGAAAACTATATGATGTTATTAGATTATTATGCTTAATGTTTAGTGAATTTGATGGTTCATAGAATTAATCTAATAATATGTATAATTCACAAGTTTATTGCCCTAACAAAAGCTTATAACTTTTTTTACAACAAGTGACATGTTAAATCACTATAAGTCAAAAATAAAATAAAATAAAATAATAATAAAAAAGATTATATAGTGACTTGTTACAACTCAAAACGAAGATGTTGTGAGATTTTGTTATGTCTCTAAACTTTCGAGTTCTCATGAAATTTAGACAAATTTATGATTGATTTTCTTTAGTTGTAGCCATCAAAAAGAGAATTCTTTGGTGGTCAGAAGGTGCAGATCCTACAACAGAACTTTGCATCATTATCCTAATTTAAAAAATATATACTATAATTATCTCCATCCTAGTTTCCTTAAAAAAATAATAAATTCTAGTAGTTTCGTATTATTATTATTATTATTATGTGCACGAAATTAATAGTTTTTCGTTACTTGTTTAATAGGTTTGCTTGAGATGGCAAGAATTTAACATGAAAATTCAATGACAACCAAAAATACAAAGGAACTTGGACACATTTGTGAAGAAAAAAAAATTCTACGATAAAAAATCCAACTAATTAAGAATATAACTTTAAGAATTGTTATATTTACTATTTAATACAAAAATGTGGAAAATCATGTTTATACCCTACAATTTTTAGAATTCTATCTAGATAATGTGCATGCTAAAGCTTGTGTACTCCCTACGTTTGCTTAGTATGGAAACATATCATTATATATAGGTTGTAATAATATGAATTGTGATATTTGAAAGCTTGACTCATAAATATTCTCACCTTAATTTGCTGAAGCATGAAGCCTATATAAACCCAACATATATATGCAACCAATTTCTTGCATGTTCAAAAGCAGAAGAGAAAAAAGATGGTGTACAATGTTTCAATCATTGACCATGTGATCAGGATGGTGGGTCGTCCTCTAAAACTATACTGGAGGCTATTTGTGCACAAGGATTTTTGCCTCCATGGCTAGTGGTTTCGAAGTGTTGTTGTCCTTGGTATATCACCAGACTAGTGGTGGCTAATTAATAAAAGTAAATTTGGCTAAGTTCTTTCCTTTTCTTTCTTTTTAGTTTTTGGTATTGATTTTTTTTTTTTTGAGAAACTTGGTATTGATTATAGTTCATGCATTTCTTTGCATTAATAAGATAATCTCTCTCTCTCTCTGTGGGCAATGCCTTTGTGTTTTAATTCGTCAAACCATTTTGTTTTTGTTTTTTCCCCTCAAATAGACTGTGCTTGTTAATTTTGTTATGTTAATTAAATTGTAGGACTCCCTAGTTCCATAGGGAAAAATGTAAAAACATTGAGAAACAATCATTTTGAATTTCCAAAATTTTTAAATATGTGAGAGTTCTTTGACTTCTCTCTCTAAAGCAAAATTTGTTAATGAACCCTCATATCATATTGCCAGAGTCCAACTCTCACATGCTTGTAAATAAGAACTCTTTGTTGATTAATACTTCCCAGTCACCAGAGGAATTATTGCAAATTTATTTTTTTACTTAAATTTGGAAGATGTTGGGTCAGTTCTACAACCAAAGAGGTCCTCTATGTATAATTTTTACATGGATATGTCTCCGCTTGCAGTTTCTCTATTTCAAATTCCTTTTTAGATTTCCAACAATTAGACAATCACAGTTTTCCCTGCTCTTGAAGTTGCTCTTGTGCAAAACCAAGGTATATATATTAGAACCAAAAATAAAAAGAAATGGCCAAAAAATAACAAGTTCCAAAATAAAAAAGGTAGCCTAAACAAAAAAAAAAAAAAAAAAAAAAAAAAAAAAAAAAAAAAAAGTAGCAATAAACTGCATAACGATGCTCTCTAGATATATGCAACATGCTAGTCAAAATTCTTGATTCAACCGCAGCATAATATTCAAGCAAAAAAAAAAAAAAACTGCAGCATAATATGGGATGAACACAAAGTATATATATACGATCAAACTTGGTTTAGCAACAGTCCAATGTATGGAAAATATCTAAAAAGTGCAGAGAATTCAGGAGCCCATATAAAGCAGGTCAAATCATATGACCATTTTGCTCAAGAGTCAATCTTGTATATATTTTTCCTTGTACCACCTTCCAGTGTAAATGAAAGTATACCCGGCCCCTAGCCAGCACAACCAACTTCACTGCAAATGTCCAAGCTATCGTAGATGATGCTCATCTTTAGGGACGAAGCTAGAGCTTCAAATTAGGGGAGGCAAAATTCTTCCAAGATTAAATCTCACAAAAGGACTAATTTTTATTTTTATTTTTATTTTTTATAAGAACAAAAGGACTAATTATTATTACTAAATAAAGACAAATATATGAATGTGGACAATTCATAATTTATTAGTTTTCAATTTAATAATTCATTTATATAAATTTACTATGTAGTTATAGCTAATGCATTTCCCTCAACAACCCATTAGCCAACCAAATGTTTTTACTAACTGTACAAATTTTTTTTTTAACTTTACTTTTTTTTTTTTTTGATAAGTGGTAAACAAAAGGTAAAGATAAGTTTCTTTACCTTTACTTAGTAAATTTTTAGTAATTACTCACTCTATCTATTTTCTTTATAAGTTAAAATAGGTCACGCTCATGCACAAAGACACAAATAACATAAATGGATATGGAGGGAGATTCCAAAAGATAAGCAAAAGACACAAATGGTGTGGAGGAAGAGACAAGAAATGCTTGCTATTCATGTAATCACATGCACTAAATTGTTTGGGCTGGTCTGTCCTTTTATTTGGGTTGGTTTGTGGTGTTATTTAGGCATAATTTTTTGTTGAAGGGGCTAAGATTTTGGATATGGGGGGCAGGTTTAATTTTTCTTGGGCGTAAATTGAAACTCAAGCCTACTGCATATATATAGCTGTTGGTTTTCAAAATCTCTGCGGGGCAATGGCCCCCCTCATGCCAAACTGTAGCTCCGTCCCTGCTCATCTTATATTGTCTATTTGCTGCTATCTTTAGCCAATCACAAAAGTATCAGGTGTTGTCATTCAATCCATTGGCAGCTCTACATGCAAGCCAGGGTGGTCACAAAAACTTGCAAAAAATGGCATATATACATTTGTCAAAAAAACAAATTATATGATAAACTATCCTATTGTGACCACCCTAATAAAAATGTTGAACACCCTGACATAAGAATCAAAAAAAGTTGGGTTCAACAAAAATAAGAATAATGCTACATTCACAATAGTTTCACAATAACTTTATAACTCCAATGTGGTAAGCTTATTCTAATTTGGGCTCAATATTGATATTATTTTTTTACCCACCAGTAACAGCTTTTTGCATAAGATTTATTGTAAAAATATTATGAATGTAGCATTACTCCAAAATTAATTCTGCCCCTAAACATAATCCTTAATCCCTTTTATAATTTAAAAAAAAAAAAAAAACTTAAATATCAACAATAAATATTAGCCCAAATAACAACAAACAAAAACAAAATAAGACCAAACAACAAGAAGTGATTTAATTATTCAACAAAAAGCTTACTATAAAACAAAAATAATAAAAATCGCTAAACATTCAAATTTGTAGTCCTTTCAACCTATTCAATAAAAATAATTTCTAATTTCATTTTTCCCTAAATAATAGTACCAAGAAAAATATTGTGGTTGTTAGTTCTCCTTAATGGTGATGACAGTTATATTTTTTTGGCGCGCTTTGAAGTCACAACAATTTTATTCTCCTTAGTGACTCGGCTCACAATTGTAGCAAATATTCAAGATATCATTTTATTAAATTTTGTATAATTTAAATTTCGTAGTGAACACCCTAAAAAAAATTCCTACACCTGCCACTACTCTTACTCCTCCGTTGATGTACATTTACTTCTCCTCCGCCATTTCTCTCTAAGAGAATTAGAGCAATGTTGTGACAAGCGAATTAGTCACTCCACTACATCCAATGGGAAAGTTTAAAATCACGGTTATGAACTAGAGTTTCACAAACTTGTGGGCTCCTAGCTCCATTTGTTGTTATTAGAGGAGAGAGCAATGCTACTGGAGTACGGAATAACAGTACACATTATACACAACATTTTTCACTGGGTTGACAAGTTTTCATCTTGGCCCAATCCCAATATCCACATCATTTTTTACTTACCAATTATTATTTATCACCATTACAACTGTTCACTTTTTTGTGCCCAATATCTTTTTTCAAACAATAAATCTAGGTATATACATACTTTTACAATATATTGAAGTGGTTGATATTTGCATACTACTTCTTTACCACTTTAGCATGTGAAATTGGGTATGAAAATGAGTGTCCGTAATAGTGTTTTTTCGGTGGACCAAATGGATTGAAGAGGACTTAATGGACCGAAATAAACTAAATGGACTAAACTAGACCAACATAGAGAGAATTGGACTGAAGTAAGCCGAATGGACCTAACTAGACTAAACTAGACCAAAATGGACAAAAGTGGACCAAAGCATATAGAACTGGAGCGAAGTAGACAGAATGGACCAAAGTGGACAGAATTGGACTGAAGTAGACCAAACTGGACTAAAGTAGTCCGAACTGGATAGAAGCGGACCAAAATGGACCTAAATAGACCGAACTAGATAGAAGTGAACCAAAATGGACCGAAGTAGATTGAATTGGACCGAACTGACCTAAATGGTGAAGTTGACCAAAATGCTATGCTGATGTGGCTCAACAGGAGAGTAGCAACAACAAATGCTTAACTTTAGTTTTTAGATATATATATATATATATATATATATATATAGCTGTTTTTGAAATCTAGCATCATATTCATTGTCACATGGGTTTATAAAGATTGTGTAGTGAATTGTGTAGTTTTTTTAGCAAATTTTTGTATAACTTTGTCAAACTATTGACATTATCTCGTGTGATTAGTATATAATAAAAATAATGTCAATGGTAGAACCATTAAAAATGATGTTACTTCAATCATATATAACATGTCACATAGCAATTATGATAAAAAAAAAAGTTTTAAAAAATGTTGTATCATTTACATTATAATATTAATGGTGAATTTATGTGAAAATGATCAATTTAACAATAAGTATTATAAAAAAATATTGTGAAAAAAATCGTGTCTCTAATTTTTTTTTTTATTGACTTTCATTTGTACATTTTTTTAATAAAGTGAAAAATAAATGAAGAAATTCAAAATGATTGAAATTATGTATATAACTATATATGAACTATTTTTATATTTTATAAATAATTTTAAAAATAAATAGAAAATTATTAATATCATGTGAACTCTATTTTGAGACATTTTAAAAGGAAATCCCATTCATCTTATCTATTGGTTACCCTTTTTAATAGGTAGTTACACTAAAGTTAGCTATTCATAATACTGAATCTGATAGGACTACAAAACAAGTATTTTCATCCCCTCGTATTAATCTTGTAGGGAAGGATTTTAGTTTTCTAGCCTCTGCAAGGGCTTATAAACCATGGTAGTGGTACACTTATGGTTGCTCCAAGGGCTTATAAATCATGAGTGGGGCGCGTTTCTTGTCGATGTGGGAGCAAGTCTCAAAAAATGCTCATGTCGCTTGAAAACAAAACCTTACGAGTTTGACTCCGCAAAGAGGACAAACAGCTTGCAGGGGTTGGAAAACTAAAATCCTCCCCTACAAAAGGGCACTTTGGAGGGCAGTGCCCATCCGAGAGTATTGTCCGCTTTGGGGCTGAAGGACTCACACGGCTTTGTTACCAGTGGGAAGGGTACGCCTCCCCATGTACCAATAGCATACGCAGTAGTTTTTGAGACTTGCTCTACACACGTGTGGTAGTGGTACCACTACCACACGTGTGAGTAGTGGTACACTCATGGTTGCTTCAAGGGCTTATAAACCATGAGTGGGCTGCGTTTCTTGCCGACGTGGGAGCAAGTCTCAAAATTGCTTATGTCGCTTAAAAAACAAAACCTTACAGGCTTGGCTCCTCAGAGAGGACAAACAGCTTGTAGGGCTGGAAAACTAAAATCCTCCCATACAAATCTGGTAGGAGAAAGATGCAATAACATATATTTCAATAAACAAATATTTTATTTCTTTAGAAAGGAACTGTATTAGGTTTGCCAAAAAAAATTTTTTCTTATATAAAAACAGTGAAAGGCCAATAAAAAAACAAGAGAATCATACATTAACGGTCAAAATAAAAATTTTGAAAAGTAAAGAGGCAAAATAAAAATAATCCCTAATCAAACTCTAAGGACTAAAAGTGTATTTTAATCTTGGAAAAAATATGAACTTAATTGTTATGTTCATATTCTACAACAAAACTTTACATCTATCCCAATTTTTTATTTTATAATTATCTCTATCCTAAAATCTAGTAGATTCTTATTAGTATTATGTTCATGAGGTTTAATGTTTTTGTTACTTGCTCACATGGTTTGCTTGAAATGGCAAGAGTTTAACATGAAAATTCAATGACAAGTACGAATACAAAGGAACCTGGACAGATTTCAGATTTGTGAACAAATTTCTAGGACAAAGGAGGCAAACGTGAATATAACTTTTAGAGTGTAAATCATGTTTTTATTACCCTGCAATTTTTAACATTCTATCTAGACAATGCTGTGCTTGTAATATATAGAAAGACAATGTGAATACTAAAGTTTGTGTATTCCATACGTTTGCTTAGTATGGAAACACCATAACATATTAGTTGTGATAATATGAATTTGTGATATTTGAAACTTTGAGTCATAAATATTCCCACCTTAGCTAAACCCTATATAAACCCAACTTATAAAACCAATTTCTTGCATGTTCAAAAGCAAAAGAAAAAGAGAGAGAAATAAAGAAAGAAAAGAAGATGGTATTCAATGTTTTATTCATTGACTATGTGATTAGAATGGTGGGAGGTCCTCTAAGACTATACTGGATGGTGTTTTTTGCCTCCATGGCTAGTGGCTGCCAAGTGTTGTTGTCCTTGGTATATCACCAGATTAGTGGTGGTTTACTTAATAAAACTACCTTTAGCTAAGATTTTATTTTATTATATATTTTTTTTGCATATTTTGTGTTTCACACATGTTTTCCTTCTTTTTAATTTTTGGTACCGATTGTAGTTCTACACATTTCATTGCACTAATAAAAAAAATGTCTTCACTTTGATCTCCCTCTCTCTTCCCAGTTTATCTAGTTTATCAGTGTTGTTCGTTTTTTCACCTCTAATTGTTAATTTTGCCATGCTAATTAAACTGTAAGGCAGACTTCCTAATCCCATAGCACAAATGTAGAATCCCTTGACAAACGATCTTAAGTTTCCAAATTGCCAGAGCTTGTGCCAATTGATCTTGTACTAGGATCTCATTGCACAGATGGTGAGTCAAAATGTGCCATTTTAATCAGACTTTATTTGGCTAATATTTTTACGCTTTAATTCATATTTTATTTTATTTTATTTTATTTTTTTTGATGAATCAGAAATTTTATTAACCAAGAAACAAAACTACACAGGCAAAGAAAGAGCCTCGGCTCTAATAATAGAAACAAAACAAGGAGGCCCCAACCCCACATCAAAAGAGCCTCAGCTTTAATTCATCTTTTAAGAGACTTTGAATGAAAGAAAAAATATATACAAATCATATAATTACTTCACTGAACGTGAATGGTGGTAGCTTGCGTATGAATTCAGCCAGCAATAATCCTAATTAACTGTTTTACATGGGGGTGTATTTCTTCATTAAAAAAAAATCATGTGGGGTGTATTTTCTTTGGATCCAAGTCAATTTTGTTGAGATGAATTCTTTTCTGTTTTATTTTCCCTCCTTTTAAAGTAATACTTTCCAGTCGGAAAAGGAATTATTACAAGTATATTTACTGCGTAAATTTGGGAAGATCTCCATTCTCCATATACAATATTGGGAAAGTACTGCCAAAGAGGTCTAGTGTACATAATTTACTTGTATATGTCTCCACTTGCAGTTTCTCCATCTCAAATTTATTTTGAGATTTCCAACATTCAAGCAATCACAGTTTCCCTTGCTCTTGAAGTTGCTCCTGTGCAAAAACAATGTACATATGTTAGAACCATCACGGTAAAGAGCAATGGCAAAATAATCATAAAATGTACACAAAAGTAAGGAATCAATAAAACGCATGGCGATGCTCTCTAGATTTATGCAAGATATTAGTCAAAACTGTTGATTCAACTGTGGCTTAACATGGGATGAACACAAGTCCACTCATTCCAACCCCTTTGAATTCAAGCGATTAAAAAAACCAAATAGAAGTTAACAAAGCCCTATCTCCCAACTATTTCGGGGTTGCCAACATATCAATTTTCAACAATCAAATTTAATTACGGCCATATCTTCATTTAAAATCCTGTGATCCTATGGTACCCAAACCCTACAGTTGAACGCGCGGCACGCGCCTCACCCATGTATATGCAGTGGTATGTCATGGATAAGCAAACAGCTCCAGACAGTCCAAAAGATGGAAAATCTCTAAAAAGGTGAATTTGACAGTTGGCTCCATACATGCAGAGAATTCCAGAGCCCATGCAATGCAGATCAAATCATGAGGTACCAGGGCCGTTTCGTTTATGAGTCAATCTTGTATTTTTTCTTGTAGCACCTTCCAATGTAAATGAAATTATATCCCTAGCCAGCACAATCCCATCTCAAATGATTCTCATCTTACATTTTACTGTTTGCTGCTATCTTCAGCTACTCACAAATGCATCAGATGTCATTCAAACCATTGCAGTGTTATCAATCATCCATCTACACATTCACAAACTCATTTCATGGATATAATTGCCTAGCATTTGGTACTGTCAACTAAAATAAGCTTCCGTCCCTAAATTTAAATAGTATGCAGTTGAGCACATAACATCCCAGATGCACCTCTCTATTTCTGCTATCCATAATAGCTAATCCATGTCTCTTTCAATCTTTCCACAGTGAAAGTGATCACCATTGAGCATCACATAACTATCAATTTCCATTGCTTCCTCTGTTATAATCTTACTTTTCTTGGGCTTCATTCAGTTTATTCCATGTCAATCCTGTTTGTCCAAAAGTTTGATTTTTCAAATCTCTTGAAGTTCCATTATGAAGTTATTTTACATTTTTTTTTTGATAAGTTATATGAAGTTATTTCACATTTAGTAGGACAGAATGTAAGAAAGAAAATGAATCCAAATGCAATCGATGTAACACTGACCTCTGTTACAAAGAAGGCATGAAACCCAAATGGAACTCTGCGGGGCATCTCAACAACTGCAACAGGATCTGGTGACATTGTTTTTGCATCAATTACATTCACTGATGATTTTCTGCATAATTATGAATGAAAATTGAGATCATCATGATTAATATTCAAGCTCAAAATCTGAGTCAAGAAAATTAGTTAAATAACTATGGCCAAAGCTTCTGAAAAAAAACTATGACTGCATAGAATACATTGGTAAGTTTACACAAGGGATGATGCTGAGATAAGGGTTTTATCATGCATAAAAGTTGGATGACGACCAGGAACAAGCTTTAGTAAAAGAGAAAATAGCAACATATTAATATTTCCTCCTTGGATTAATCTAAAGAACCAGATTTTGCTAAAAATTGGAGCATTCAATAACCCCCTTACAGAACCTAATAAAGCAAAAAAATTGAAAATCAAAACAATTAAGCAGTAGATTAAAAGAGAGAATATAAATTTGTCAATAGTGCGAGGAAGGAAAGTATTACCCAGTATTCTCATCATGGGCAAAAAATATTAAGTAGCCATCATCTTCTTCAGAAGTAACGCCAGGCACACGAGGGACAAAAACAGCCTCAGAACCAAATCTGCCAGGTCCCAAGTCATAGATGCCTAGAACATTTCCTCCAACTTCAAGCTTTGCTTTTCCAGTGTCTGGTTCAGCATGCAGATCAAATTTGATTATCCCAGTCACTTTTGCAATGCTGTCAAGTATGGTTCCATATACATATCGTTGTCGCCTGATAATGCACCAAAAAAATTAGATGGAAAACATAAGAAGGATATAACACCCAAGAGAACAAAATAAACTAAGCATGGAAACTAGCAAAATGATAAAAATAGTCTACAAAATAAAAGCGGGTTTAAGAACACATTCAAAAAAGAAAAAAGATCATATAAATATAACCATTCATTATCTAGCTCCTCTCTTCCACTGCCAGAATGAACAATTTTGCAATCTCGAATGGATCTAGTAACAATAAACAACCCAAAATCTCCCATTACAAACAGTTGATGAATACCTGCCAGTGTAGCTCTCATTCACCCTAGGAAAATCTACAGCAGATGCAGATAATTTCTTCTGTGAAGCTAGACCAGTTTTCATGTTGAATCTCATCTCATACCTGAAAAGAATAGTAACTATCAGAACAACCTATGTGTACATAGAGCTTTGCCTTATCATAAAATGGGTGAAGGTGTCCTACAGCTCATTTGTGAAGTTTTCAAGCTTTTCTTTTACAACCCCATTGACCATGTCCAGATCTGGATTCTGAAGTCGACAAGTGATCAGAACAACTTCATCCTCCTCCTCCCAAGCATTAGCTAATGAAGGAAGTCATCAAAAAGGTTAGTATGGAAACGTGAAAACAGAATAAATATTAATTTTAGCTTAATCATGAGCCACACCATTATGGAATATGAAGCAATTTGGAAGCTCAAACCATCTGATTTGCAGCTCATCCTTTGCATACCGAGGAAGTACACCAAAGCGAGCCTTTTTTGTTGCATCAAATGTGAATATCAGCTTGTTCCCCTTCACCATTTCCTGAAATCAAATGTAAACAATTATTACAACTTCCATGTAATGTGATTGATATGATGCTCAACAATGCTATCAGAAAATTTCCTGTATAGGTCACTTTAGCAACTTTCACCTTGCACCCAACCCACCCCCTAAAGAGAGAACCAGCGAAGATTATAAGATTTCATCTTGGGATCAACTGTGCATGCTGAGGAGTTGTTCCAGAATTATGGAATGTTTGAAAGAAATTATAAAAGTTTAAATTCCAAGTACCACTCCTGAGACATAGAATGATCTGAACATCTATTTCCATTAAAATTGTTTACTCAAGAAGGATATATAAATTTCACATACGGATGCTCATGACATCTACAGATATTAAGATAAATCAATGTCAAAATCCTGATGCAAGACCTTTTCAAGCACATTTTAGTTAAGGCACTGCAATTTTAGATTTTACATTATGTAGTTCAGCAGTACCAAGTTTGTGCCTGAATTTTGAGAAACTTCAAAGACAATAGAATTACTTCAAAAGTACCAAAGAGTGGGAAAGACAAACAAGCTTCTTTTTTTATTCTTTACAATAATCAAGATACCCTAATGGGATGATGCTGACAGCTGTACCATACTTCTGTATCAAAATACACTCCATGAGCATCGTATAAGTAAATGATTTCAAGCTTATTGAGAGGTAAAAAGACTAAGACTAAGATGGATGACCCTAGTGGATGATGCAGTCAGCTGAACCATACCTGTATTTTAAAAAACACTCCATGAACATTGTCAAAGCAAATGGTTTCAAGCTTACTTATGTTCAAATTGTTATGTTGCAGGCCACATTAAAGTGGGGGTACAGCTCTCTCTTATAATCAAAATGTCAAATATAGCTGGTTACACATTAGTGGGTGAAAAGGTGAACTAAATGATAAATTTAACTTTCACCCCCCCCCCCCCCCCCCCCCCGGTGGCAGTCTTTTCGGGCAGGGCTCCTCCTTTAGCCTAGGGTTGTTCAGAGAGGCTTTTCATCACTATGCATGCCAACTTTATTTATTTAATATCATGGTATTTTGTACCAGGCTAAAATTTGTAACAGGAACAACTTACAAGTAACATACCTTTGGTCTGAAATACAATGGAAGATCCATGAAAATCGCATAGTTCTCAGTAATGGCAAAGTCATGCATCATGATGGGGTCTGATATTGTTATTGGTACTGGGTCATGCATGAAACCATCTTTGGAAATTACTCTGTAGGTGATATATGGTGGTGTATGTGAATAGCCAAATGTAAACATTTCGCCTGCATGGAAGGTTCTGTAAGTTAAAAGGACTTCTTCCATTACCATGGTCACTAAATTGCTTTTACGAGGATGTCTTACCAGTGAATGGGTCAACCTTAGGATGAGCAGTAAAAGAATGTGATAATCTCTTGTCATAGTCCAGCATACCAAGTGTTTGGAGATCTCCATCCTCCAAAACTTTAACAGCATCTGAATAAAGCAATGAAGACAAGTTCAATCCCACATCAGAAGCAGGACATATCACCAAGTTACTTGATGGAGTCCATATATGACAAAGAAATTGGCTTTTCTCAGTATTTCTTTTCGCCCACCATGAAAGAATAGAGTGGTTACTTAATATGAATGGCAATCCAGAGGAAGACCAACCCTTTTCATTTTAATTTTTCAGAACGAAAAACACAAGAAGAAGACAAGCTTACAAGGTTTATCTGCCTCAGAAAGTGCTAGAAGTTTCCCATGATGATACACCATAGCTGTATTAGCTGTACACAGGAGGCAAATACTTAGTGTCTAGCACTTCACACCAGGATTATCTAAACATGAAAAAAAAAATGTAGAGATACCCAATACACACATTTAAAGACAGACTTTGGCACAGTGCATGTATCAGCGGTATTCACACTTCTGGCTCAGCTGGTAAAAGGCTAGGGACAAATTGGTAGGTTTTAAGTTCAAATCTTACCCGCCATTTTTTTTTTTTTTTTTGGGTATTGCCAGGGTTGTTTTTGGGGGGGGGGGGGGGAGGGGGTGTTGTTGATAGATGAAAAAAGGTAGTAAATATGTGCAAGTGTGCAACACAATGTTCAGCAAATAAAATAATTAAAAAAAAAAAAGAAAGAAAGTTGAGCAACATAATCTTTGGTAACATATTTGCCAGGCTAGGTCTGAAAGAAGTATGTATCTGGACACTTCATTCTTTGAAACCTAGCCCTGTACCTGCATCCTAATATATGGGGACTTGATGGATGGTAGAACTATACACACGCTATTAACCAACAAAGAAGAACCTGAACAACCAGAAAATTAAGCAAAATTATACATGGGATAATGTTTTTGAACTCTACTAAAAATTATGCGCATCACCAGATTTATTTTCATTTGAGCAAAAGTTGTATACTAGACTAACTAACCTGTTCCATATCCGTATGTGACATCTAATACTTTCAACTTTGTTCTCAGAATTTGCATGTGCACCATGAGTATTCCAAACAGCCCTTTAAGATCTCCAATCTGTAATGACATTTAAAAAGGAAAAAAAACATGTATACAACAGGACCAACAAACCAAACATATGCAACTGATGATTATCTATTCAAGATTTTTAATTATGCACAGGCAAAACATGTGACTAAAAAAGGGGGCATATACTAATGACGTGAACCATGCCAATGAACATACCAGAAATAAAAATAAGAAAAAAGAAACCCACAGCTTACTGGTATACCTTCATAAATTTAGCACCTCCAAAATACTCTTCTTGTTTGATCCGAGATGTCCTCACATAGCGGGAGACATAGGTTGCTTTCCCATCTTTGATGCGCAAACCATGAATCATGCTGAAAAGTTAAAGATATCACCTAATCCCTTCTTGCTTTAACAGACTAGTATTGGATAAACGAACATTCATGAACCTCTAAAATTAAAGAAAAAGTGGAAATAATGCAAAACACAGTGGAACATGACCAATTTCTATATATCCAAGAGCAGCAATCTAGCAAGGATGGCTAGATTAAAGCTCTTGGATATATTGAAATTGGTCATGTTCCACTGAACAAACAGACACACGCCTCACCAAAACCAACCAGAATTACAAGACTAAAATAGTGTAACAAACATCATGAAAAAAAAAAAAAAATGCTTATCAAAAAAATCATGAAAATAGAAAATGACATGGGTAAAGTACAGTCAAGTTTCCTTTCCCCCTTCACTAATAGAGTGACACCTAAGCTTGCCAAGGGTTCATAAAGAAGGAGAACAAGCTAAATATCTTCTTTTGAATCCTGATGATTGAACATATCACCAGCATGTCCAAAGTTGTTTTGATCACATCATGATTATTTTTCACTCTTTAAGACCAGGTATTATTAGAAATCATAAACACTTGTAACTCACTAATTAGCATGGCAGTTAAATTCAATAAGATATTCTGGCTGGCACACACCCACATAGAGAAATATCATAGGGAAATTTTTCATTCTTAAGAAGCTCAATTTGGTGATTCTAGTTTGTTTTTTGATTGATAAGTCACACACACACACACACACACACAAGTGGGTCTTGAACCCACGACCTAACCTTCCACCTTACTCTTACAAGGGGAGGAGGTGCCATTTGAGCTAGAGCTCATTGGCAGGCTTGATTTGGCAATTCATTGTAGTTAAACTAGTAAAACTTCAGCATTTAATGTCAAATTGGTATATGTATCAACTGGAAGGAACCTCAAGCAACTGTGGAAAGGGGAAAAGAACAAATGTATCATTTTACTTTTAGATGACTTCAATTATGTAAATTCAGTCACTAAAAAAATTATTCATTTGGCTCCACTGCCAAACTGCAGTTGTGTCAGAACAATCATGATATTTTCAGTGAAATTTCTCAGAACTAAACACCATATATAAAATCCAAATGACCTTGGCCGACTAAAGAATGAACTACAAGGGTTTACTGCTCATATAACCACCATATATGATGACTCAAGAAAATTGACACTTCACTATATAGAGCAGCCAATTAGCATTTTTTTCTTTGTTACATGAAGCGTTTTCCTTCATAGTATATGACAAAAATACTTTTATAATGTAGAGAATTGGGCACTGAGTAGCCACTAAAAAGCAACCATAAATTAAACACACAAAGCAGAGAAACATAAACGGTATTCTGGAGTGGGAAAAGTGGTACTGAAGTTATATCTTCAAACTCTTTCTTCATAAAAACTTAAAAGAAATGCTCTTTTGAATAAGGGAACAGAAAATCACGCACCCATCTCCATCAAACCTGCAAAGAGAGAAACAAAGGGAATAAGCACAATGGTCATCTGATCAATATCTGAATTTCATTCACAAGAACTAAAAAAAATACCCTTCATATATAGTAGTAAAATGAATATGCTTCTTCACTTAGAATCAAGTCAAGTAATTACAGTAAATAGTTCCACAGACAGGCTTATATATATATATATATTAATTAATTAAAAAAAGACATACCAGTGATATCCAGCAACAGGAGAAAACTTTGGGTTAGGACCCACCCTAACAAACTCTCCGTTTAAGCAATCCTGTAAGACATATTCTACATTCCATGTCATGGGCAACAGAGGCAATAAGCAGCTTGATGCATTGGAGGAATAAATGAATAATTGGTCAAACCGTTGGCTACATTTACTCGAAATGAAATACATATACACATTTATAGTAACGAGATAGCACATATCAAACTCAAGGTGAGAGGAATTCTTCAAATTGACAGGTTATTACACGACAAGGACCGCTATTACCCAGCAACAAGGCCGTAGTAATACAAAAGAAAAACCTAGAATGGTAAGAGGAATGCCAAAAATACCTTAGTTCAAGGACGTGAGGCTAAACAAACAACAATAACAAAGCCTCAGCCCCAAAAATTTGGAAGTGACTGGGCAAATTTATTCTTCTGCACCATTCAATGTCTTCTTATCTAATATATTTCTCTTTTGCTGGCTTGCTTGTCAGTTTACCATGAAAACACATCTAAACCACATGGATATGATTGTTTAGTACATATGTCTAAACTTCTTGTCCCCACTCCATGCATAAAATCTTAACTTTTCCCATATCTTATATACAGTCTTAAAAATTCCAACACCAGATTTTTGCAACCAACTTATTCACTAAAAGCAATATCGCTGCTTTCCCAATTACACTAAAGCAATATCACCAGAAAACAATAATGAACACTCTTTAGCTTTGCACTGCAAAGCATAGCCTCCAAGCACAAGTTGCGCAACATTCACAGCTCCTAATCATGAGGCTTTCACATCAAACATTTTCCCCACAAGCTTTTAAAATCAGCTAATGTCTACAACTTGTGCCTCAAACACTAGCTAACTATAATCGAATATTAAGTGATAAGTTAAATAATAGTTCCTTCATAGCTGTGCAAAAAGTTAATGCATTTTTAAACTCCAAATCATCAAAAACATTTTTTTTTTTATTCAAATAAAAGATCCACATATCAAATTTGTATCACTAACTCAAGTACGAAAAAACACAGTACATCCACAATATTTGCATTGAAAATTATGCCGTATCAAGGTTATCGCAACATCATACAGCAAAATAACCCAAAATGTGCTATAAACACCAAATGGAACTCCCAAACAATTTTAGAGAGAAATTTTGAAAATTCAAATATAGCACTTTGTTTAGTTAAATTTTGTCACCTCATCATCATATAAACAAAAATTTACTAACATTATTGTTGAAGTGACAAAATCTTGATTAAAATCCTTTACCATGGAGATTCTAAAATCACATCCATTCATTTTAAAATGAGTGTATTAGATTTTGCCACGTCATCAACATTTAAAAAAAAAATGTGGACTATCATCATTTGGTATCTGTTTATATTATAGACGATATGGCATAATCCAATCCACTCTTTTCAAAATGGATGAATAAGGCTTTACTCTAGATGGTCCAAATCCGGCGAAATCTAAACCATCCATTTTTTACTTACTTCATTGTAAAATCCTTAAGATCCTAACAATTTATAACTAAACTACTAGTAGCTAACAATTCATAATCAAAGAGTGGTTTAACATTTGCCACATCATCAACATTTTAGCAAACATTTACTACCATTATTCAGCATGAGTGATACTAACTATATAGTCTTTACAAACTGACGTGTCACCAATTACAAAAACATAATTCTAACACTCGATGCCATATTGACACGTCAGTTCGTAAACCTTAAGCAATAAAATTTGTAATCTTTATCATTTTCCACCAATCGTCACTAATTACTGCACACTCGTTAATGTACATAGTCCGTACACATCACCCATTTCACATGTTATAAAATACTATCGTATCTATCCAAAAATAATATAAACAACCCATTTCACCAATTCACCATGTCATTGGAAACTATTGATGAGGTGGTAAAATCCAAACCACTAAGGTCACGTTTGAGATTGACTTAAAAAGCTAGTTATTTTTACTATTTAGTTTATTTTTGTTATTCAGTTTCCTTTTTGCAACTATTTATGAGTGCCATGTTGGTGCTATTCTTGAGTGACACTGCACTATTTCAACTACATTTTAGCAATTTATCTATCATATTTTCAGCAAAAAAAAAAATTCAATATCAGCTAAATAAGCTATTACCAAACAGATAATAAATTTCCCAATAAACGAACGGTTAGGATTTGAAGAGAATTATACATTACAGAAAAAAAAAAAAAAAAACAAAACAAAAAATGGATAATTGTACGCACCGGAAGGTGGCCTTTGACGAGAAGATCAGTGGTGGGTGGGGTCTCTTCCCGAACCGGAGCAAAGTTACCGGAGAGATAGTGGTGTGGCAAAGATGAGTCGTACATGAGCTTGACAATCAGTTTTTCGACAAAGTCGATGACTTTTGAAGTCAGGCCATTGTTGGGCTTTGGATCCACCGCCACAATTCCTCCTCCTGCTCCGCTGCCGCCGCCGTGCTTCTGCTTCTCCTCCGCCATGTTTAGAGAGAGAGAGAGAGAGAGAGAGAGAGATGGTTTTTTGGTTAATGGTGTGAGACCGCGTGTGTGTGAGTGAGTGGGGTGGGGGGTTATATTGGAGGTAGTGTGGATTATATTAACTTGTCTGTTTGCATGGGTGCGGTTTTGTTTGGCGAAAGCTGGTGAGTAGTGTGACACGTTACGTTTTTTGATAGGATCAATTCTCAAGATTCTATTGAGGGAAAATTAGGCACCTGTGGACCATTCATGTCACATCCATACTTTATAAATAACTATGTATAATTGTATAATTTATATATAATTGTGTAAATTTTTAATTTTGTTGCTGTAATTGTTATATTTGCACTATTAATTTTGCATTTAGTTGTTTATTTTTTCTTTACGTATTTCAAAGATGAACGAAGGGAGTCAATGGTAGTTATTGTGTGTGAAGAAAAAAAATTAAAAATTAAAAAAAATTAATTTTTAATAAAATATAATGTAAAATAGATAAAATGATGTTAGGTGTTTTGAAAAGTAAATATGTAAAATAAAAAAGAGAAATACTAACGAGTGTCCTTAGGGCACGCATTAATAATCCATTTAAAGAAAGTTTTTATGAGAAATGAAAAAAAGTTATTAATATTTTGACAACTTTTTTCATTTTCCATAAAAGTGGAATAAAAACTTTCTTTAAATGGATTATTAACGAGTGCCCTAAAGGCACTTGTTAGCATTTTCCATAAAAAAAAATAAGATCATAGACAAAAATTTTTGTATGAGCTAATATGAATGCTTTTAAATAAGTTTATCCAAGTTTATCCAATTGGGTTACCAATACAATACGGACACGCGTTTAAAATTTGACTCACATTTGTATCTAATGAGTCCATTGCATTGAACCAAAGTCAATTGACTTGTACTTGTATCTAATGGGTCCATTGCATTGAACCAAAGTCATATCCTATTTGACTAAACTTGGGCACATTGTTACATTAGTCAATACACTATGGACATTATTATGTCACTATCTATATAGATAGTTATTCATTAAAATAAATAAATAAAAAAATCTCTAAGAATGGTTAAATTTTATTCATGCACATTGTTAAGTTAGTCAATACACTATGAACATTGTTATGTCACTATCTATATGGATAGTTATTCATTAAAAAAAAAAAAAATCTATATGAATAGTTAAATTATATTCAGGCGGACGTTTATTAGTCAATGCACTTGTAGTAGTTAATTGATAAAGTTTTATTGTACATTATAAATCTTGTCAATACATAAAAAATCATAATTGGTATCTTAACATGTTTTTTATTTATTTATAATCATAATTTGTTAATAAAAACAAAGTTTTTGTTAAAGGGTGCCAAAGTGTCCTTGCTAAGAAGGAATTTAGTAGGTCTGCCAAAAGTTTTATAGTTCAATTGAATTGACACTTCTCATAGTTTTTAAAAAATTCAGAGTTCAAATCTCTTCACCATTAAATCATAAATAAATAAACACTTAAAATGAGGAATCTAGTATCCCACTTCATTGGGAAGTAGTAAGAGCTAATAAAAAAAATATTCTTTTAACTAAGAGTTGCTCAACTCTCTAAAAATACATGATTGCAATAAAAAAAAATCTTCAACCTTAAAAAATGCACTTCATTACTCATTAATGGAACCAGCAATCATCAAAGGTTCTAATCCAATCAAATTTATCAAAAAAGTGCATAATACATTACAGAAAATATCCATAATAAGGTGATGTAACATACAAAACAAAAGGACAACAAAGGGAACAAACTATATATCACATAATTGATTTTAATTTTGTTCTTAGGTGATGTAACATTGCATATATTGTGTTGATTAATATAGTCATGCAATTACATTTAATTGGCGAATTTAAAGTTGAACACATAAGATACTTGTGATGTCGGTGGCTTGATTATCCTAATCCATGAATATTTTAAAGTGGCATGCAAGACTTGAATTCTATTTCAAGTAGGATTCTATTTCCTATTTCAAGTGCATCTATATTTCCTAATTGTAATAGACTAGGATTCATAGCAATTTTGGTGCAAAGCAATCACTACTAGCCAACTATCTCTGTGTATAAATAGGACATAGGTGTTGCGACAATTGAGGGGGGCGAACATAGAGTTTTGGTGTGTGAGAAAAAGAGGCTCTCTCTTGTTTGGTTATTTGATATTTGTGGGTTGCAATTTGGAATTGTGAGAGAGGTTTTGTTACCGCTTGGTTTTGGTTTTCGCGGTTTGGTAATTTGCTCTCTCTTGGTGCATTGCAACTCTTGGATTTGATTTGTGGCTCTTTTTTTTAGTTTGTGTGCAATTCGCATTTGGTATTTGATATTTGTGAACCTTTGGTTCTTGGGTTTGTATTTGGTTCTTTGTTTTGTATTTGTGAGAGAGAGCTACTTGAGTGTATTTGGGATTTAGGTTTGTGAGAGTGCCTCTACACCAATTTGTATTATCCCAAATTTGTTATAGTGAAATTTGTTTGTCGTCGCCCGTGGATGTAGGCTATTGCCGAACCACGTAAATTCTTGGTGTTTTGTGTTTATTTTCTTTTGGATTAATTTTTCTTCGTTCCTATTGTTTGTTTGGAGATCTTTCTTAAGCCTAAAATATTTTCACAATCAATCTTGGTAATTTGAGCTTCCGCTGGTAGCAGAGCTAAGGTTCGCTACCTAGGTGTTTGGATTTGTTCTCTTTGGAGATTTTGGTGATTGGTTCGTGAATCTGATTCTTAGGGAGAAAGATGTTAGGTGATTCCTCTACAAAATCTTTGGCGAATTCTTCTGAAAAAGCTTTGTCAGAGTCTTCTGCAAAACCTTTGGCAGTTAGGACGATGGTTTCTAATTCCAAATTTTGAAGTAGAGAAATTTGATGGAACGAATAACTTTGGCATGTGGCAATGCAAAGTTATGGATATCTTAGTCCAACAAGAGTTGGATATGACTTTGGAAGACAAACTTGGAAGGATGTTAGGCAGGGATTGGGAAAAGATTAATAGACAAGCTTGTGGCACTATTCATTTGTGTTTGGCCAAGGATGTTAATTTTGGTGGTGACATGGTGATTAAGCCTTTGCACAAGTTCAAGTGTTGCTTGGACTTGTTCGGTATTTGTAATTTAAATTAGCTCGTAGGGGCTTTGGTGGTGGCAATGGAGAAGTTTCGTTTGTGATGATATGCATTTTGGATTTTGGATTTGGCACCATCTTTGGGTGCATTTGGCATCCATTGGCACTTTTGAAAGTGGTTTTGGATAATTTGCACTTTGTTTGTTGAAAAACTCTAATTTATTGAGTGCTTTGCATTTGTGGTTTGGGAGATGTCTTGTCAAGTGGAGACTTGTTAAGGATTTGTATTTGGTGGTCTTCAAAGTTTCGTTTGTGAGGTTTGATTGGATTCAAGCCAAGGTGGAGATTTGTGATGTCGGTGGCTTGATTATCCTAATCCATGAATATTTTGGAGTAGCATGCAAGACTTGAATTCTATTTCAAGTAGGATTCTATTTCCTATTTCAAGTGCATCTATATTTCCTAATTGTAATAGACTAGGATTCATAGCAATTTTGGTGCAAAGCAATCACTACTAGCCGACTATCTCTATGTATAAATAGGGCATAGGTGTTGCGGCAATTGAAGGGGGCGAACATAGAGTTTTGGTGTGTGAGAAAAAGAGGCTCTCTCTTGTCTGGTTATTTGATATTTGTGGGTTGCAATTTGGAATTGTGAGAGACGTTTTGTTGCCGCTTAGTTTTAGTTTTCGCGGTTTGGTGATTTGCTCTCTCTTGGTGCATTGCAACTCTTGGATTTGATTTGTGGCTCTTTTTTTTGGTTTGTGTGCAATTCGCAATTGGTATTTAGTATTTGTGAACCTTTGGTTTTTGGGTTTGTATTTGGTTCTTTGTTTTGTATTTGTGAGAGAGAGCTACTTGGGTGTATTTGGGATTTGGGTTTGTGAGAGTGCCTCTACACCAATTTATATTATCCCAAATTTGTTATAGTGAAATTTGTTTGTTGTCGCCTGTGGATGTAGGCTATTGCCGAACCACGTAAATTCTTGGTGTTTTGTGTCTATTTTCTTTTGGATTAATTTTTCTTCGTTCCTATTGTTTGTTTGGAGATCTTTCTGAAGCCTAAAATATTTTCACAATCAATCTTGATAATTTGAACTTCCGCTATATTACAACAATACTATAGTTAAGTTTTGTCTCTATTAAAATGTGTGAAAATGGAGAGAAAGAGACTATCATATGGTGGTACATTAGTATTGACTGGTGCAACCTAATACTATGAATGCTAGATGATTGGGAAGTGCAACCTAATCACTTGGGAGCTCCATGGTCATAAGAATTTAATGGTATGTGAAGAAAGTTAAGGAGTTTTTTTTATGTGACCTACAGTAGTGCTTGAATATAATAGGTAAGTGGAATATTTTTAGAATGAAAGTATACACTAATCGGTGTCTGGTTGTAGTTATTGGAGAGCATGAGTTGTTCCTCTCTTAAACAAGAGGGAACTCATTCAGAGACTAGAAAAAGGTTTGCATGTGAGACTTTCTCACATTTTGGGTAAGAGTAGATAAGTGACTTGACCTTTACCCAAAAATGGAGTTCCCATGTTCCTTAAATACTTTCGATTTTGGTGTTAAAATGATGATTCTTAGCTGAACTGAGGATTTTGACCTCAAATGGGCATTTATGGCTGATCCATTAGTTAAGGGATCATTAGCCTTCATGAAACAATGGTAAAGTTTGGTATAAAGGATTCTTCTGATCATTGGTAAAGTTTGGTATAAAGGATTCTTCTGATCACTTGTCTGTGACAAGGCACAAGAGCTTTGAAGGGTCTATTTATGGGGTTGGAGTTGGAATTAAGTTCAAGTACAACTTTGAAATCTATCTCTATCTCTAGTGCTTGGATACTGAGTTAGCTAATTTGAATTAGACCATCCTTGAAGCCCATAATTTTGCCATAACATTCATTGCAAATCCGATGGCTCATGACTGTCCTCTAATCCTATTTCCATCAAAGTCATGAATTAAACCCCCTCCCTCTACCTTCGGGGGTTTACCTAATGATGATACATCTGTGTTTAACTTGAACCATCTAGTGCTTTGAAAATAGTATTACTACAAGAAGTTACTATATTACAGGTCCATTAACTATGTGGCACAATGATTCAGACAAATAAGCACTACTAGTCTGTGATACCATGATCGGACTGTTTGACAGCCAACGTGTTTTTGGCATTTGAGTAAGTTGTGTAAGATATAACTGACCTGTTTCTTAGGTAGCATCAAGCTTATTTAATACATTTTCATTTGCAGTGTTGTAAACAACATCAATTACTATTGCTCTTTCATCACTAAGAAAACATTATATACCACAAAAATTTGTTGTGGATGTAAAGCACGAAGAACATAAAAAGATAACATTCACTTCTGCACATGGGCTTTGAAATGAGACCTTTAGCTTTAGATCTTTTTGATAATCTAACAAGTAATGGCACTGAAATCTGAGGCTCTTGACTAATGGGGTATCCTTTGAGAAACCACAAAAGTGGTCAGCCGTGAATGCTATGACTAGTTCTAAACTTGTTCAGTATGGTAATTTTTTAGAATGTGGAATTAATTCTAAATTTATCATTTTGGCATAAAAATAAAGTACAAAATACTTTCCTAAAAAGCTAAAATTATGTTCTTATGCGGTTTGCACCAATCAAATATAATCATCATCGGCTATTCATAAAGAGGTTCTAGGACTAGTTGTGTGTGTGTGTGTGTTTCTCAAAAAAAAGGTTCTAGGACTAGTTTAGAAGTGTATTAATCCAATTTTGTGGTTTGTAAAACACAATAATCTGGAGGGATCAAGCTATTGAAAGGCATTCTTGCATGTTTGACAAAATGCTTTATCAGCTTACTAAGCAGCTAGCAAATCCTAATGTTTGGTGTAAATCAATTCATAATCCAGTTAAATCTATAATGACATTTTTAAAAACTAATGTTTCCAGGTCTTTACAATGCGCATCAGCCTGTATGTTTGAACAAACCCCAACAAGAACTCATTTTGTAACTTGGAAACCATTTGGAGCATTAGGCATTAAGTGCTTCTTCTAAAATCAATGCCAGAGAATGTTTAGCCATATTTGTGTGATGCAATAGAATTTGAATGGCTATATTGCATTTCAACTTATCTAATAATTTTCTATTTATAAATAAAAACTCCTCTTGATTCATAATCAGCTTTTGAGATTCATGAAATTCATCTTTAAATTGTTGTAGAAAAACTTAGTGCTCAGGCAATTTGTATTCCATTTCTTATCCTCATTTTTTTTTTGGATGAATGAGGAAATTTTATTAACACAGACATATTATTACATGAAGTTCAAAAGACGGAAATCTACACTTCTGCAGAAAAAACAGCAAACCCCTGCAGCAAAAAGACAAGCTACCCAGCTAAGCTAAAACAGACATAAACCAAAATAACTAAACAGCACCTTATTCCTTTATTGACATTTTAAAACCCGCTCTAGGTCTAACTCTCACATCATTTTAAATCAATTACATGACTATTCTCACTGTGAATAGGATCATTATGGACTATTGCTTTTCTTTAAATCCAAGGTGTCTCAAGCGTCAAGCCTTTTCTCATTGAAGAATGAATATCCACTATTTCTATTGGGAAAAATTGCCAATTGATACCATAACACATAAAGGATTTTTTTTTTTCTTTTATTTTTTCTTTTTGTGCAAATTCAATAGGAATTTCAAAAAAATCCGGCAAGCACTATCAACACAAACAAAAATATCCAGCAACAAACCACAATTAGGACACCGATTGTTTACGTGGAAAACCCTCCAATGAGAAGGGAAAAACCACGGGACCTAGTCCAGCAAAAAATTTCTGCTATTGAATAAAGAGTTTACAACAATTTTCTCTAAAACAAATGCTAAAAACTACCAAAAACATTGAAGAACACAATTTTTAGATTACAAAAAATTTACATCACACTAAAGTCAATTTCAACAATAACAAGAACACCAAGTGGGCCTTAGCATCTGACAAATGGAGAGGAATTTCAAAAGACAAGCTGCAGATTAACCAAGTACTCTTCCAACACTTGCTGCCATAATCTTCTTGTAAACGAGTAATCATAAAAGAGATGATCCTTACAACACTCCAAATGCTCCCTGTAACACAAGATATCAACATTGTAATCCCAATTTGACAATCTATGATAGAGTTATTATAAAAGGTCCATACAAGCTACCCTTTAGGTTCAGATCATTTTTTCAAATGCATATTGCTAGAGGCAAAGCTTAACAGTGACAGGGAATTGTGAAAATTGCCATGATTCGAGTGAGACAAAATGGCCAAAAAAATTATTTTCCACTAGTTTGTAACAGTAAGCAATGGGAACATAACCCAAAATGTACAAAGAGATTCCACTAAAATTGAGTATGCTTCCAATCACATGAAAAAAAAAATTGATTTTAAGCTCTAGATTCTAGACCATTAAATTATGGTTTTTTTTTTTTTTTTTGATAAACTTCAATCCATTACTGAGAAAACCGGGAACAAGCATGGTAATCTTCCTTACAAGCAACTGCCAAGGCAGGTGGAAGATTATCCTTATTAAAGGGAAAAGGCATACAGTGGAAGAGAGCCAATTTAGTAGCAATGTGGGCTGCAGAATTGGAGGTTCTACTGGTCCAAACAAAGGAGCAAACAGAGAAACACTTTGCAAAGTCTAACAAATTACTAAAAGTAGTGCTGGTAGACAAAACGTTCTTTATAAAAGGTTCTAAAATAGGCTCATATATTTACGCCTGGTTTTGTTTTGTGCTTCCAATTTGTTCCTCATCTAGGATCAAATCAAGTGAGAAATCATCATAAGTCATAACACAAGAAGAACAAAGATGAAAAGGAAAGGAATTACCATTTGAATAACCCTCTCCCAGCTATTCATAGTTTATTGAAAAAATTAAGGACGTGAGGCTTGGGCAAGGCATTTTTCATGTAAAGGCTTTGAAACAAATTGGAAATAAGATGTGAGACAAAATGGCCAAAAAAATATTCTTCCCAAGTTTGTAACAGCAAGCAATGGGAACATAACACAATGTACAAAGAAATTCCACTAAAATTGTGTGTGCTTCCAACCACAAGAAAAAAAAAATCGATGTTAAGCTATAGACCATTAAACTACGGTAGAAAATAAGATCATAATAGAGACAAAATGTTCTTTATAAAGGTTTTGAATAGGCTTAGATATTTATGCCTAGTTTTGTTTTGTGCTTCCAATTTGTTCTGCTTCTAGGATCAAACCAAGTGAGAAATCATCATAATACAAGGAAAACAAAGAAGAAGAGGAAAGGAATTCAAATAACCCTCTTCCAGCTATTCAAAGTTTATTGAAGGAAATAGGGATATATGCATCTTTCATTTTAATTACTTTTTTCTTTTGGGTCCTTCTTAATGTGTGAATCAAATATATGGAATGATACTCAAAATATTCAATAACCTTTGATTATAGAGAGTGTAAGCAAGTACCTTTCGTACTCCACCATCCAAAATCCTAAAAGTATCCAAGTGAGGCATATTGCCACCATATTCCATAGATGATTTATCGCATATAAACTGTTGGCAGAACACAAGTCATCGAATTAAATAATGTTAATAATAATAGAACTTCAAAACAATTCAACATTTTGGTTGCTTTGAAATCAATCAAATTGGCCAAGATTCTATACACCTCAGAATTTTTTTTATTATTAGAAAACTTTAGAAAACCAAAAGCTTTGCTAAAGTGAGCCCCATTCAACTATAGACATTGGTCCTATATTTTTGAAATCCAAAAGAAAAATTCTTTTTTTTTTTTTTTCAAAAAATTGTATTGAAATCAATAAATGATAGAGAATAAATTTTTAAAAAGTTCACTTTCTTTCATTTTCAACTGTTTTCTCAGCTAGCAAACAAAAATTCAAAACAAAAAAAATGGGTATATAGAATGCGTACCGTAAGTGACATGTGCGATCTTGTCCCAATCCTGACCGGTTTCCTTTTCGCATCTTCTCTGTAACTCAGGACAATTGGAAATCCACAGTGTTTGTAAAGACGAGAGATCGCGCATCTCATCAGGCAGTGATTTCAGATTGAGACAGTTGTCAATTGTAAACCGTTTAAGTGAGATAAGATTCCCAATCCACCGAGGCAATGTTTTCAGATTCTCACAATTTTGAATATAGAGGCTTTCCAGGGTTGTAACGTGTTGAAGATCTACAGGTAAGGAATTCAGTTTTGGAAGGCCGTCGAAGGTCAGATGAATGAGGCGATTGAGATGTCGCCATTCCATTCCGTCCACGTCACTTCCTAGATTTAACTCCTTGCAAGAGTCAATGCGTAATTGCTCGAGAGAAATTAGATTTGATACCCACCCATCTGGCAGAGACACAACATCTGGCAGATCAAATATCGACATATATTTTAATTTGGAGAGATGAGAGGACGAAGAAGAGGAGGAAGAGGGAAGTATTGTCTCTTGAAAAAGCTTTGAGCTAACGTTTCTTAGAGTCAGGTATTCTCCGAGATAAGGAAACAAGGGCATGGAAGTCATATTAGGACAATCAGAAATATGAAAAGAAGAAAGACAAGGAAATGAAGGCAGTGACCGGTTATGCTGATGTTGTTGATGATCTGTCATTGATGCGCTCCTCCACCATCCCTTTAAGTTAGGGCAATTCCAAATCCGAAGAGACTTTAACGATGGGAAGAAGGATAAAGTAGAAACTTCCTCACTTATATCACCATCTGATATGCATTCCAAATCTTTCATTCCAAGAAGCCATAATGTTTCTAGAAATGGGAGTTTAGACAATGGTGGCAGGTGGTTGCATCTGTCACATCTCCTTAAAGTGATTTCAACAAGATTTTCGATGGAAGGAAGCCAACTTGAAAATGTCACACCAGTGTAACCCCACACTTCCAAAATTCTGAGATTTGGATGTGGCTGGAGGCTATCTAATAACATCTCATCATGTCCTTCTTGGTGAGCCCATGTTAATTTCAGTTCCTCAAGATGTTGCTTTTCCCTTAAAATTTTGACCTCACAATCTGAGTTAGCATCTTCCAGTTCTCCTGAAATTTTGATCTCAAGTGTTCCTCTGAGGTTGTTTAGCCCAATCAATTCGCCTAGTCCACCATTATTCCTCGCAATGAATAACGGTAATGACTGAAGACCAGTCAGTTTCCGTAATCCTTGAGGTAATCTCAACTCAGAACAACCCCTATCATCAAGGTGCCTGAGGCTAACCAATTTTGTGATGTCCCTAGGCAATTGTTCAAGATTACAACATTCTTGAAGTTTTAGTGTTTGCAAATTCAACAATGCTGTAATTGAATTAGGAAGAGTTTTAATAGGATTAAAAGAAAGATCTAAGTACTTCAAATGTATTAACTTCCCTATGGAATTTGTCATTATTTCAATCTTCAATCCATGTAAATCTAATGCACGCAAACTTGGGAAACTCTCAATCATTGTACTCAATGTTGACTCATCCATGGCATCAGATGCATTATTACTATGTGTGAACAGAATTGTACGTACCTTGCTGCTTGCTTTAACCAAACTTAAAGTTTTAGTAAAAGATGAGGCACTAGAAAATGATACATGACGAGTTCTTTCATCCAAATAGTCAAGTCTACAGTCAGCCGCTGCAATTGATAGTGCAAGATCATGATATAAATCATGCATCCTGTATTCTTGTCCATAAGAATCATCTTGATAAAAAAATGACCTGCAAAGTAGATTCTTGATGCACTCATCTGCAACATCTTCTAATTGCTCTATATTATTTGGCAATTGGATTAACCCATGTGCCATCCATAGTTGAATCAATGTCATCCTATCAATCTCGTAAGATTTAGGAAACAAAGAACAAAAGGCAAAACAACCTTTAATATATGATGGAAGATGATCATAGCTCAACCTTAGAATTGAAAAGGTATTACCACCCCCTTGTTCAATTACATTTTCTTGTACCTTATCCTTCATCTTTAACCACCTGTCTTTTTTCTCTAAGTATAATGCATTTCCAATGGACTCTATTGCAAGGGGTACTCCTTGACATTTGCCTACAATCTCCCTTCCAATTTCTACTAGTTTAGTGTTGTTGGTCTCTTGCCTGTTTCTAAATGCTATTTTCTCAAAAAAAGACCAAGAATGGTCTTTAGAAAGACCTTTAAGACCATATATTGAAACAGGACGTGTAATCTTTGCAACCAAATTGACTCGCGTAGTTATTACAATCTTACTTCCCTTTGCACAACCGATTAAAAGGCTTTTAAAGTCATTCCAATTTTTATCATTTTCGTTCCACATATCATCCAACACAAGTAAAAATTTCTTTTGATAAATTTTGTTAACTACTTCCCTCAATGGATCCATGTTGTGGACTTGACCCATGAGGACTTCAGGATTAAACTTACGACGTTTCTTTCGCATTAGTTCCATGCTATCATCTTTATCAATACCATTTATTAGTTTTTTAGCAATTGTTGTCACCTCGAAGACATTTGAAACGCACACCCATATTTTTAGCTCAAAATGTGTATTGACTTTTTCATGATTGTATACATTTTGAGCAAGTGTGGTCTTGCCTAAGCCCCCAATTCCCACAATAGCAATGACGGATACATTCTCATCATTATTAGGCTCCAATAAAAGTTTTATGATGGCATTTTTGTCATCATCTCTGCCAATAACTTCTTTATTTGGTAAACATGGGATAGTCTCCCTGTTCAGACTCACTTGAGGCTTCACATGGCCCTCATTAAAATGAAAGTTATTTCTATCTTGCGCCATTGCAATTAGATTTTGCCTCAATTCGATTATTCTAAGACTCATCTTACGATTTCTAAAAACAAGTGGGATACTTCTAAAGAAATTGCGTACCTTTTCTGCAGTATTCCCACTCGTCTCTTCTTGCTGCAAAGCTAATTCAATATGGAACTTATACTCACCCAACAAGTCATCTGCATCATAAAAAGCGTCCTTGAGCTTTTCAAGCCAGTCACTGGCTTGATGGTTGCGGTTCGGCTGCTCCATTGCATCCAGAAGGACAGCTTGTATTCTGGACACTGTGTTCTTGATGCTTTCAATGTCATCTTTAACATTCCACAGTGGTCCAAACTTTTCAAAAGCCGCAGAGCCCAAATTTTCAATTATGGTCTGTGCAATTCCGTAGAGGATTGCTTCAGCCATTTTTCCGTAGTGACAGAAAGGAAGGCTTAAAGAACGAGAGAGAAGCAAGAGAGGGCGGTCTTCAAGTGGTTCAGTGCTAGAGTCTAGAGAGTAAAAGAAAAACTTTCTATTGAGTGAAAGGAAGGCTAGAAGAACGAGAGGAAAGCTAGAGAGTGAAAAGGATTGCTTCAGCCATTTGTTCGTAGTGACTAGTGAGACAAAGGAAGACTTAAAGAGCGAGGGGGAAGCAAGACAGGGTGGGCTTCGAGTGTTTCAGTGCTAGAGAGTGAAAGAAAAGCTTTCTAAAAGAGTGAGATCGAAGCTAAAGAGTGAGAGCTTGAAGTGCTTCAATATGCTAGAGAGTGAAAAAAGAAGGCTAAAATAGCGAGAAGAAAGCTAGAGAGTAATGTTGCTGTGAAGAAGGAGACGAGGAGGACCGAATATTTAAAGGGGAAGAAAGTTACCATTACTAGTTTTCCTTGTTCGAATTTTCTTAGAAAGTTACATTAATCATGCAGAGCTTTATGTTTTTTCAAAGAAACTTACCGTTACTAGTCTTCCTTTGTGAATTTTCTTAGAAAGCTACCGTTACATCATGCACAACTTAATGAATTTTCTTGGAATGTTACCGTTATCACTTATCATGCATAGGAAAATGAGGAGGCACCATGTGGTAGTGTTGACTGTTGAGCCCTTTTGCACCGAAAGAAAACCCTTTTTGCATCAATGAAGCTAAAGCGAACTTTCTTAGAACAATCACGCTCATGCATAGGAAAGCAACAGAGTTTTCAGAGGCAGATCCAAATGAATAATAATGTAGGACTAACATTTTGCCTTATATAAGTCTAGCCCAGTCCTTTTGCTTTTTGAATAGATACACACATCTTTGCTTTTTGAGAAACAGAGCATGGCTGGAAAAAAACAGAGCCTACAAAGGCTATTATATGCGGACTACAGACTAACACACATCGTTACAACGCTTAACCAAGACGACTTGTCCTACATATTTGTTCTAATTAAAACGACTGTCGTATAACAGATTCCAAAGGATCGGAGTGTTTAAATTCAACACATTTCAGAGAAAAAAAAATAAAGAATGCTGAGTGGATCCGATACCTGACTACATGATGAACTAATTCAAATCAATTATATTCAAGCAAATAAAAAAAATAAAAAATCAATTCTATTTTTTTTTTTTTACTCACTCATTTTGTTTTATTTAATAAAAACAATAATAAGGCAAGGATTTTTTTTTTTCCCCTATGACTATCTGGGTTTTCTTGGGGAATGTGGAATTGATAAAAGAAAATGTACAAAAGCACAACTTTTACAATAATTTTGAATTTTTGAAAATTTAGTGGCAGTGTGAGATAGCACTGATCGTTGAACATAACTTTATTTTTATTTTCCATTGCACCAAAGTCTCGAGCACCATGTGAACATATACCTTGGGCCTTCTTTGCATGATTACACCAATTTCTGTATAATATATATGTTTGTGCTCCATTAAACCAAGGACGGATCCTTTTTTTTTTTTTTGGGGGGGGGTGGGGGTGGTGTGGGGGGGGGGGGGGGCCTGGGGGGTGTGGGCGCGCGCGAGGGCCCAAAGAAAAAATAGGAAAAAACAAAGGGAATTTTTTTACTGATTATATATATATATATATATATATATATATATATATATATATTGTTATTTCTAGAATTGTGTCCCACTCTTTCAAAAATTTAGACTCCCCCCTCATTGAATTAGTCTAGCCTAACTAGAAACTACCAAACTCAAAAACTTAGCAAAACCAAAATTTTAAAATAAAAAATTTCAGTCAGCTCAGTATTAGAGTATCAGCATTTGGTATTCTAAATGGTAAATATTTAGTATTTAGAACACCAAATATCAAAAACACTACTGTACTAGACATTTCAAATGCTATATTAAAGTAGCCAAAGTAAGTTTTGGTATGTGAATATATATATTTTGCAACAGTTGATGCTCTTAAGAAACAATATTATTTTGTATTATTTTGTCTTTGATAGTAAAATGATTGCATCTTAATGTATTATGAAACAATGATTTTGTGTATTGATCTTAGTTGATAGTTTATTAGTACCATATGAATATTTATTTGGATTTTTTTTCTTCTTATACTTCAGCCTTCCTAGCTTGAAATCTTAGGTTTGCCCATACATTAAACACTATCTGAAATGACATAAGAACATTCACATCAAGCGTTCTAAAAATTTTAGCATTCACATCAAGTAATTAACTGTATCATACATCACATTCATCAAAATTCTAACGCTAGAGCATTAGCACCAAATGTTATAAAAAAAATTCTATTTTAACATACAAAAAATTTACTTAATCTATTTTAGCATAGCATCTAATATTAGACCCTACATCTTATCTCTTATTTTTAACTCATCGCTCATTAAAATAACCAAAAAAGACACCTGCCATGTAGTACAAGTGTACTATAGCATGTGTTAATATAATTTGGCATATGACACATGTGATGAAGATGTATTTTTGGTATTTGATGTTTTAGCATTCGGCACACCTCATGATGCCAATGCTCTAAATATTCTCTGACCAACTATAGAACTTGTTTTTTTCTCATGTAAATTTGAAAATAAACAGTAAATAAGTTGACCTTTATCAAGTAGTAAGTATTCAAATTTGACTTGACAACGAATTACAAATATAAAACATTTAGTTTAGCTGATAATGAAAGTAAAATGTTTAAACTTGGCTCAAGCTTGAACCAATCCTATAAGTAATGTTCATGTTCAAGTTCAAGCTCATTAAAAAGTTTAAAAACTTGAACTTGGCTAGATTCATCAATCAAGTTGAAGCTTAAACTCAAGCTTAGTATTAAGTTTTTGAACAGAAAATCCAACACAAATATATTATCAAGCCCATATAAAGCTTATTGGTTTACGCAAGCAATCACTACTCCTAATTACTTAAAACCTTAATAAGATACGAGTGTAACAGGAAAGAGAGTTACTGTTAATAGTTTTCCTTTATGAATTTTCTTAGAAAGTTACATTAATCATGCACGGCTTTATGTGTTTTCTAAGAAATTTACCGTTACTTCTAGTCTTCCTTTATAAATTTTCTTAGAAAGCACTAACTATATCTAATATTTTTTTATCATCGCTAAACTATTGAAAGAATATCTTTAAAATATTTATGAACGAAAAACAGCAACAAAAACAAAAATTCATGCAAATTTAGAGAGAGAAAAAAGATTTAAGCCACACCAAAAAAAAAAAAAAAACAAAAAAAAAAAAACCTCCCCCAAAGCTCTAGAGGGAGCGTGCACACACACATATCATTTAGCTTCTGTGTACGCAAATTATAAATGTTTTGTACATAAAACATCAACCAGATATACAATATCACAATTATCAAATTAAATAATTAATTTTAAATTTGTAATACTCAAATCGACTCGCACATTTACAACTTTACATAATCAAATGAAGACAATCATGCTCATTTATAGGAATCTAACAAGTCAAGAATCACGTACTATGTGAATGGTGGACCCCAATGTGAAGAAACCAAGGGCAGAGGTCATGTTCCTTCGAGAAGAAAGACCATTCATTAAAAAAGAAAAAGAAGAAGAAAAAAATAAAAGAAAAAGAAGAAATGACCAGGCTGCTTTAGCCTTCAATCATGTCACCAGGAAGACCAATGCTTGTGATTGTGGGAAAGTCAGCAATAAGTGACAAATGGAACCCAATAAATCAATAATAAAAGAAGAAAAGGGGTCATCACAAGTTGATAAGAAATAGCATAGGTACGTTGGCTTTGTCTTCAATTAAACAATGTCTTGGTCCCGTGTGACACACTGACACGTTGAAATTATTTTGGGAAACAACCATGAAAATACGGGCCATTGTTAGACTTTGAATATTTACCCAAGGGCAATGGGCCATCAACCATTTTGGTCGTGGCATTACAGATTAATTAATGCAGCCAAATGGGCCCACGTCCAACACTCACTTTTCAAATCCCACATGCTCGTCCAATTACTCAAAATCGATTGAATTATAAATGGTATAAAATTGTTAAAATTTAATTATTTTATTAGTTCAAAAAACATATATGAGATATACTTTTTTATTTTTTTTAAATTTTAATTTATTAAGAATAAAAAACAAGTACAATAATCGGTAAATTACAACTACTACTAGAAAACAAGCTTTAAGGGCAATAGAAAGTTTATTTAGTAAAATAAACTGCCAAGTTAAGAGATAAGGGGGTGTTTGGGAGAGTAGTTTGAGTTATGTTGTTTGACTGTTTTTGATATACATGTGGAAGAAAAACTTTGTGAAAATGTGTGTAATGTTGTCTAAAATGTGAAAAAGGTTGCTAAAACTAATCTACCAAATAGGCTGACCTAGCAAAATTCACAATTAACAAAATACAAACTTAAATCAAAAGCATTACCCATGATAGTAGAAATAGACCAAATCACTTGGTTCTTCTTCTCTAATCAGAGTATCAAAACATACTTTTGTATCCTTTCCCACTATGACATTGCACCAATTTTTAGACCTAGGCAAGTTTAAACTTTAAAGCCCACAAAATTACAACTGTTTTAGCTTCAACAGGAGTGCATAAGTCATAAATCTTGTTCCAAACCTTTAACAGCTCACCAATTGCATTTTTTACCACCACAGTTAAAGAGGTGAAATCATGTGACTATGTGAGATAACAACATCTACATCTAGTTTCATATAGTTTCTAGGAGGGGGTTTCCATGACTATGTGAAACAACAACATCCACATTCGGAGACATAATGTATTACAATTTACTCCTGAATTTTACCCTGGCTAATAATCGTAAGTGTAATGTGACTATATAAAACATCTCAACATGAATTATTCATATATATAAAAATGGTCAAGTTCAGTCAACAACCCTGAGATTTGGTTTAATGTGAGCTATATACAAAATATTTCAAAACTGACCAACTCAGTTCCTAATAACCATGAGAAAAGGGAGAAAAATGAGTAATGGTTTAGGAACCAAGTTGAGTTTAAGAACCAAGTTTGTTAATTTAAAAATATCTTAAACTTGACTAGCATTGGAGTAAAACTTTGAAGAGTTAATTGTATTTTACCTTATAAAAAATGACCTTTACAAATTAACAAAATATAATGAATATTCTAGCTATGTACTAATATACTATCATCTGGATATTAAAATAGCACTTAATATTCACGTGAGTATAATTTTAAAGTAATACACACACATATTTATATATATATATATATATATATATATATAAATTTGTTTGTGCAAATATAATATGTGCATATCATCAAATTTCTACAGACTACAGGGCACTGTGACACAAATGGTGAAGATTATGATACTCCAATTGACGTGGTTTTGATCACTTTAGCATGTGTGGTCAAATACGCTCAATAATTGATTTTTTTTTTTTTTTTGATAATTTTTTTTTTATATTTTTCATACTAATGGTATCAAAGAATTTTGGTATCACATAAAAAGTCACAATGGTTGTCGCAACAATTTTACGTAGCAAATTGTGATTGGTTGCATGTCACTTTCACGTTAACACTAACTTTTTTTCTACCACTTATAGACTACCATTTGAACATTTATGGTGCTTTATTATGCGATCTTAGAATTTTTTGGTATCAAAACTTTATAAATCTGATTTTTTAAGAGATAATAAAAGTTTAATTTGTAATTTTTTATTGATTTAATTGTTATGTCTTTGCATGCCTTTCCAATCTCTCAAAAGGCAATATAAAAATACAAGTCTACAATAAGCAAACCGTTTGGTAGCAGATTCCAAACATTGTTGTTTAAAATAATGTGAAAATTGTGGTTTAAAAAGTGTTGTGGAAACAAGTATTTCTAGTGTTCATAAAGCAAAAAACGTATTTAGTACTATGTTTCGAATAACATGTTTCAATGTTTGAAAAACATAAAATATGTGTTTGGTATGTGTGTGTTTGATTTTAAAAAAAGATACCAACCTGTGCAAAATAATATTTTTTATTTGCGGAGAGAGAAGAAAATCATTTTATCGTGTGTTGAAGAAGAGGGGTGAGGAAGGTCTGATAAGAAAAAGAGGAGAGAGAAAGGGTTTTGTCACATCAACATGGGACCCATGGGTTTCGAAATATTTACAGTTGTGTCATTGCAAGCGTTGTTTGAAACTCAAAAACAGTTGTCAGGTGATCTCAAAAAGCAATGTTTAAAAACCATCTTTTGAACAACATAACTCAAACAACACTTAACAAAAATGCCCTACCAAATAGGTTTTTTTTTTTTTTTTTTTTTTGAACAATAGTTTTCAGTGTTTAAACACTAAAAACTGTTGTTTAAAAGCATTAACCAAACATCTTCCTAGTGTCTCAGTCACGCCACACTAATGACCAAACACACAATGGAACTTGTTGGCTCAGGCTCACGTCTCTATCATTATTTTCTTTTACAATTCGAATGCAACCACGCCTGTCTTAAATCGTGTATTTTTCACTCGATTGTTAATGGTAGATTTGTAATAGACAAAGCTTGGTCAGTGTACTAGTATCCTTAAACACTACTTTATTTATTTTACCAACTCATTTTATAACTCACTTAATATTTTAGTTCTTATTTTTACATATAACTCGATAAAATAATATTAATTACCTAATAAAATAAAAAAAGTACTATTCTATCTCTTTCCTCCCCACTCTTTTTTTCTCTTCACCCACAACCACAAGATTAAAAAATTATTTTTTCTTTACAACCAATGAATAGTAAGAGCACTAGTATTGGGGGTGTAAATATCCCCTAGTTGCTATTTTACAACCCAAGACCCACTCCATTTGGGTTTGTAAACTTAAAAAAGTTTGCAACCTATGAATAGTATTTGCAAAAAGAAAACCTATTATGCATTCTCAAACACTACTTTATCTATTTTACCAACTCATTTTATAACTCGCCCTCCATCCAAGTTTTTATTTTTACATACAACCCAAAAAAATAATATAAACTACCTAATAAAATACTAAAAAATACTCTCCTCCCACTCTCCCTTTCTCTTCACACAAACCACAAGATTAAATTTTTTTTTCTTTATAGCCTATGAAAGGTAGGTTGCATATATGTAACCTACTGTTCATAGGATGCAAATCATTGTATGTTTGCAAACCCGGATGGAGTGAGTTTTAGGTGTCTTAGGTTGCAAAATAGCAATTGGCAATGCTAGTGCTAGTGTTCATAGGTTGTAACAAAAAAAAAAAAAAAATTTATTTTAATCTTGTGCTTGTGTGTGAAGAGAAAAATAGAGTGGGAGGAAAAAGAGAGAAAATAGTACTTTTTATTATTTGATTATGTAGTTTATATTATTTTATTGGGTCGTATGTAAAAATAAAAATTGGGATGTAGGTGGATTTGTAAAATAGGTTGGTAAAATAGATAAAGTGGTGTTTGGGGATGCAAAATAGGTTTTTGTGTGTGTGTGTGTGCGCGCGCGCACATCCATAGATGCTAGTGCTCTAAAAGGTTGCATATATGCATCCTTACTGTAGCAAGGTGGCAAATTTTTTTCAGCATACAAAATCGGCTAAAGTGGGTTTTAGGTGTCTTGGGTTGTAAAATAGCAATCAGGGGGTGTTTAAACTCTTATTAAAAAAATTATTATAACTACATATTTCAAAATTATAATCGTTGATTTTTTTTTTTTTTTTTTTATGTTCTTATGCCTAATTTTTTTATTGATAGAAAATGTTATTTACTATTCAATTCATAAATTAATAAAATTTAAAATTTAAACACTTAATTGATGACACAACTAATGATCTTTGATTTCTTAAAATTTTACAAGCAAAATGTAATTTAAATGTAGATTTGTCAAAATTCACATTGTAATCATTGACTATAACCAAGTTTGTCATATGCCCCCTAAGTTTGACACAACAACAATTTTTTTTTTTTTTTTTTACACAAAAAATTTATAATAATTTTCATAACAATTGAGTCGGCAAGTTTTTACTAATTTTCATTTGAATCCAATAATAAAATAACATTCCGCTAGATATCAAATTTGTTGTGTCTATAGAGTATATAGACTTTGTCTTATGCATTGAAAACTAAAAGCTTTTATTTGTTGTGACTTTACTAAAAACTTTTTCAACAAACCTAGTTATTTATTGATTAAAGATAGGTTTTAGTTATTTTTCATGTATTTAGTATAAAATCAACCAAAAATTATGTCTTTTGAAACATGCTAAGTATAGAAGCTACCAAAAATTATGTGGCATGCAACTAATTAAACAGACACTAAATTTGATCAATTATTCTTTAAATTCACTTGGATAATAATGTTGATCATTTCATTCATATTTTTATCTTCAGCCCTTTAAATATGATTTTTTAATTCTAAGATTTATTTTTTATTTTCTAAATTGTTGAAAATGTTACAATTATCAATTTGTTAACTATTCTTTCATTATCACCAAACTATTCAAGAATATCTTTAAAATATTTATGAATGAAAAACAGTGACGAAAAAAATAAATTCGTGCAAATTTTAGAGACGGAAAAAAGATTTAAGCCTCACCAAAAAAAAAAAAAAAGTCCTCTCTTAAGCTCTAGAGCAAAGACACACGTGCTCGCATATATATCATCCAGCTTTTGTGTACGAAGGTTATAAATGTTTTGTACATAAAACATTAACACTACAAAAAAAAAAAAAAAAAAAAAAGCTTATTTGTGACAGTCAAAGTTCGTCACAAAAGCACAAAATGCCGTCACAAAAGCACAAAATTCCATCACAAATTCATATTACCGACGGCAAAAAGCTGTCAATGTTTGATGACAAAGACATCATCAATAAATACTATATTGCTGACAAGGTCGTCACTAACACTTATTTTCAACAGCAAAACACCATTGTATGTACTTGATAATTGCCGTCACAAATTCAACTTCATACGAGGAAGTTGGACGATCAAATATAGTTTGCGACGAAGTAAGGCATTGTTAACGTATTTTTTCGACAACGAAAAGTCATTATAAATACTTGCCTTGTAGTCAAAAATAGAACTTCAAACGAGAAAGTTGGACGATCAAATACCATTTGCGACGAATAATGACCGTTGTTATTGTATTTTTTCGACGACTAAAAGCCACCTTAAATATCTAGTTTTTCATAGAAAATATAACATCAATGCAACCAATTACTTTTTTTTTTTTTTTTATGAACTTTAACTGTTATTAAAAACCATTTATCTCGTCACTAATACATTATTTGCAACAAAATGACTCCGTCAAAAAAAAAAAACATTATGTTATTTTTATCTTATTTGAAAATATTTGACTAGACACAAAATCACAATCATCAAATTAATTAATTATTTTTAAATTTGTAATACTTAACTCGACTTGGTTCATTTACAACCTTACAAAATCAAAAGAAGATAATCATGCTCATTCATAGGAAACTAGTAAGAATCACGAAAATTTTCAGCATCTGCAAAGCTCATGAAAATTTTCTTAGAACGATCATATGCTCATATGCATGAAGAAAACAACAAGAGTGTCAGACACCAAGTGTTGGTAGTTGTTACTAATTGTTATGGCATAGTATTATAGGACTAACATTTAGCCTTGAAAGTCTATGACCCAGTCTTTTTGCTTTTTGAACTCCCTTCCTGAAAATTTCGCAATACCAATGTCATTCATTGTGTCAATTCCGTCAAAAAGGTGGGTCTGACAATTCAGACCTTTGAAATTGAATCTGAATGAGTGAGGCATTTCTTCAGTGGGTACACATTTTGTTGAAAGTTGAATGAGAGTGAGAGTGAAAGAGAGAGAGAGAATAAGATATTTGAGAGGGAAAAGCTCTTAAATTGATTTGGGTATTAAGCTTAAGTTAGTTATAATTACAACTTCTCTGTTCCGTTCTTATATACTCTACATATTTGAGAAACAGAGCATGGCAGGAAAAAACAGAGCCTGCAACAACTATTACATGTGGATAACAGACTAACTTTATCTACACATTTGTGTTTAATTTTAAATACTTCCTTGCGTTTGTATGAGTTACATGCTAATATTTTTTAATATAAATAACTGCCATATAGTGGAGTTCAGAGGACCAGAGTGTTTGCAAATTGCAACTTTGCATTTAAGGAGGGCATGCTTAATTAATTATATTATACTAGATATAAAAATTTAATGCAGTTTATAAGATAGTATAAAACTTTACAATACTGAATATTATATTTTCAAGCCCCATCCCTTGAAAACTAATTTATTTACTAAACAATTTAAATATGTTGTCTGGAATGTAAATTTAAATTCCATTATGTGTGCCAAAAGTTGCTAACTGCTAAAGTTACATGAAGCAATATTGCTCTAAATCTGGTTTGTAAATTGTAATAACCAGAGCGTTCATACTTCAAGTGCACGGCATAATATTGCATAGTGGGAATCTGGTACGCACAAGGACAAGATGATTTTTAGGGTACCATTATTGCTTGCTGTGGCCCTCTGTTCGTCCCACAATAAATCATCCTTGTCTCTATTTATTTTCATTCATATTTATCTTTCAGCCATTTAGATATGATTTTTTAATTCTAAGATTTATTTTTTATTTTCTAAATTATTGAAAATGTTACAATTATCAATTTGTAAAATATTTTTTTATAATCGCTAAACTATTGAAAGAATATCTTTAAAATATTTATGAACGAGAAACGGCAAAAAAAAAAAAAAAAATTGTGCAAATTTTAGAGAGAGAAAAAAGATTTAAGCCTTACCCAACAAAATTCCTCTCTCAAAGCTCTAGAGGGAGCGCACGCACACATATCATTCAGCGTTATAAATGTTTTGTACATAAAACATCAACCAGACAAACAATATCACAATTATCAAGCGCAGAGATCATGTTCCTTCAAGAAGAAAGCCCATTCATTTAAAAAAAGAAAAAAAAAAAAAAAAAAAAAGAGAAGAAGAAATGACCAGGCTGCTTCAGCCTTCAATCATGTCACCAGGAAGACCAATGCTTGTGATTGTGGGAAAAGTCAGCAATAAGTGACAAACGGAAATAATAAAAGAAGAAAAGGGATCATCACAAGTTGATAAGAAATAGCATAGGTACGTTGGCTTTGTCTTCATTGAAACAATGTCTTGGTCTCGTGTGACACATTGAAATTATTTTGGGAAACAACCAGGAAAATACGAGCCATTGTTGGACTTTGAATATTTTACCCCAAGGGCAATGGGTCATCAACCATTTTGGTCGTGGCATTAGATTACAGATCAATTAATGCAGCCAAATGGGCCCACGTCCAACACTCACTTTTCAAATCCTACATGCTCGTCCAATCACTCAAAATCGATTGAATTAAATGGTATAAAATTGTTAAAATTTAATTATTTTATTAGTTTAAAAAACATATATGAGATGTACTTTTTATTTTTTTAAACTTTAATTTATAATGAAAAAAAAAAAAAACAAGTACAATCATCGGTAGATTGAAACTATTACTCCAAAATAAACTTTAAGAGCCATAAAAAGTTGGGCTTGGCTTGTGTCCAGTGAAAGTTTTCACTGGACACGTTGGATGATGGACACGTGTCCACTCTTGGACACGTGTCCAAATCTTGCCGTGTCCAGTGAAAATTTTCACTGGACATAAGCCTTTCCCTAAAAAGTTTAGTAGCAAAATGAACTGCAAAGTTAAGAGATTTCTTAACTTAGCAAAATTCACAGTTAACAAAATACAATCTTAAATCAAAAGCATTACTAATAATAGTAGAAATAGACCAAATCACTTGGTTCTTCTTTTCTAACCAGAGTATCAAAACATACTTTCGTATCCATTTCCACCATAACATTGCACTAATTGAAATCACGTGACTATGTGAGACAATAGCATCCACATTTAGTTTTATATAGTTTCTAGGAGAGGGTTTACATGACTATGTGAGATAACAACGATCACATTTGGAGACTTAATGTATTACAATTTACTCCTAAAATTTACCATTGCTAATAATCATAAGTGTAATGTGGCTATATAAAACATGGATTATTCATATATAAAAAGGGTAAAATTCAGTCAACAACCCTGAGATTTAGGTTAATGTGAGCTACATACAAAATATTTCAAAACTGACCAATTCGATTCCTAATCACCATGAGAAAAGGGAGAAAAATGAGTAATGGTTTAGGAACCAAGTTGACTTTAAAGCCCAAGTTAGTTAATTTTAAATATTTTGAACCTAGCTGGCATTAGTCTAAAATTTTGAGGAGTTAATTGTATTTTACCTTATAAAAAATGACATTTACAAATTAACAAAATATAATGAATATTCTAGCTATGTATTAGAATTTGGATATTAAAATAGTATTAATATTCAGTATATATAATATTTGTTTGTGCATACATAATATGTGCATATCAACAGATATCTACAAACTATAGGGCACTGTAACACAAATGGTGAAGATTTTGGTACTCCAAATGATGTGGTTTGGATTATTTTAGCATGTGTCGTTAAATAAAAATGCTCAATAAGATGTAACTGATTTTTTTGATAAATTTTATATTTTTTATATACTAATGGCATCAAAGAATAATTTTGGTATCACATAAAAAGTCTCTCTCTCTCTCTCTCTCTCTCTCTGGCGCGCGCGCGCGCGTGCACACACACATATATAAATATATATATATACATATATATATATATATATATATATATATATATTTATATCATTCAACTTGTACACAAGTTATAAATGTTTTATACATAAAACATCAACCAGCCTTACAAGATCACAATCATCGAATTAAATAATTAATTTTAAATCTGTAATACTCAACTCGAGTCCGCTCATTTACAATCTTATGTAATCGAATGAAGACAATCATGCTCATTCCTAGGATACTAATTCGCACCATGTGAATGGTGGACCTCAATGTGATGAATACCAGTGTCTATTATTCCCAATCAAAGCTGATGTATGTACATAAAATAAAATAAAATAAATGTTGATGAATATGTAATATTGCAGACTTGCGTGTAACCCATTGATTGCTTTTAAATTTCGATTTCCATAAAAGTAGGTGATATGATTACTATGTTTTAAATCAAAATGGGCAGTGAGTGAGACCTGATTGTTGCTTGCGGATCATAAAGGTAATTGCCTGTAGCCTGTGTGGTAGGATTTCATGGGTTTCAAAGCATGATACGTGAAGTCAAGACTTGTGGGCTTGTATCAAAAAAAGAAAAAAAAAAAAACAGATTGTGGGCTAAAGGGCCCAATCTGTGAAGTAGAGATATAGATGATGACTGGGCTACAGACACATTTTGTGATTGGCCCAACCAGAATATGTTGAGTGAGAAGCTCCCTATAGCTAAATAACATAAAACCGCTTGGCAAGCTTCAGATCTAGCTCCCACATCATTTTTAATCAACCATATGATCCTATCCCTACAATGACTTAGATCATTATGGACTCCGGCATTTTGCTGCATCCAAATATGGTAGATGAATGTAGCCCAAGCAAGCTTGCACAAGATATACCTCAAGGCTTTGCCCTTATGAGAATGAAACCCCTATTTATGTTGGGAAAAAAACCACTATAACATGCAGCGCAATTATTTTCAATTTTTACTCTTTGTACAAATTCTATGGTCACTTGAAATGAAGTAGGCATGCACAATAATCAACTCAAACAGAAATATCCAACAACAATCCACAACCAAGACATCAATTTTTTAAACCGTCCAATGGGAAGGGAAAAACCGCAAGACCAAGTCCAGTATAAATCTTCCACTATTGAATAAAGATTTTACAACAATCTTCTCTAGAACAAATGCTAAAGACACCAAAGCATTAAGAATACACAGCTCTAGGATTACAGCAAATATTTATGACATTAAAGTGGATTTCAACAAAAATAACAAAAAAAGATATCACCAAGTGGGTCTTAGCTTCCGAGCACATAGAGAGGAATTTCAAGCAACAATCTGCAGACTAACCAAGTATGTTTTCTACAGTATCTGCCATATTCTTCAAATAAAAGAGTAATAAACTAATAATAATAATGAAATATGATCCTAATATCAGCATTGTAACCCCAACACACTCTCTTCATCCAAGTTACCCTTTTATGCTCAGTTCATTCTTTCAAATGCATATTGCTATGAGGCCAATTACAAACGACTGCAGTGACAATGCATGCTGCATCCTCAAGCTAGCCAAAGTTTGAAAATGGCAGGGAATTGTGAAAATTTGCCATGGATTGGTTATTCAAGCCTGACAGCAATGGCCAGAAAAATATTTCCCAAGCTTATAGAAGTAAGCAATGGAGAACATGACACAAAATGTAAAAAAGAGATACCACTAAAATTGTGTACTCTTCCAACCACATGAAAAAAAAAATGATGTTAAGCTCTAGACCATTAAACTATGGTAGAAAATAACACAAAAATAGAGAAAAGGTATATTTTGTAGACAAAGTGTTCTTTCTAAAGGTGAAATTTGATTAAAAACATATTCAAGAAAATTGACTGAAATGAATCACTGATATATTTCCAGGTTTCAAAGTAGTGATTCTTTTTTTTCTTTTTTTTTTTTTTTTTTTTTTTTTTTTTGTTAAAAGAGGATTTGAGGGTAATTTTTCAAATAATCAAGTAAGGACAAATCAAATCAGGTTGAGCTTAACCCAAACACTTAAACATATATATGTATCTAAAGAAATATTTTAAAACCCCTAAAGCAAAACATTGTACTAGACTTCTAAACGAAGTTTTCGTTTACCAAAATTAGTGAGAACATAGACTCAATTATCAATATTTCAAACTTAGAATCTTACGAAAGAAACTACAGTTAGAGAGAACAATTTTTCTATCATTAAAACCTAGGAAACATACACGTCCACATATATAAACCAATCAAGATTTTCAAAGCAAAAGAATTCATTTAAGGAACTCTATTTTCAACCAAATAAAAAATTTAATCCCAAAGGGGACTAAGAGAATCAAGAGATGAGAAATTTAATTTTTAAGTCTAAAGTTAATTAAAACTTCAAAAAGTGTTTGCCTTAACCCTCCGTTATCTTTAACCTCCCTGCTCAAGTTCCATCAGGTCATGTAGATATTCAAATGATCTTAACGATTTCGTCAACCCCCTCAAGGCTCTATAGATTTCCTCTCTCTCAGAATGCCTCTCATCTAAGGAATAGAACTCAACAACAGAATCGTTGACCTCAATCAAGCTACATCCTGGCAATTTTCTCAACCCTGAATCCCTCATTGCAACTTTTAGTCATATGCATCATGATGGGGTCTGATATTGTTATCGGTACTGGGTCACACATGAAACCATCCTTGGAAATTACTCTGTAGGTGATATATGGTGGTGTTTGTGAATAGCCAAATGTAAACATCTCGCCTGCATGGAAGGTTCCGTAAGTTAAAAGGACTTCTTCCATTACCATGGTCGCTTAATAGCTTTTACGAGGATGTCTTACCAGTGAATGGGTCAACCTTAGGATGAGCAGTAAAAGAATGTGGCAATCTCTTATCATAGTCCAGCATACCAAGTGTTTGGAGATCTCCATCTTCCAAAACTTTAACAGCATCTAAATAAAGTTATGAAGACAATTTCAATCCCACATCAGAAGCAAGGACATACCACCAAATTACTTGATGGAGTCCATATATGACAACCAAATTGGCATTGCTCCATATTTCCTTTCGCCCACCATGAAAGAATAGAGTGGTTACATTATATGAATGGAAATCCAGAGGAAGACCAACCCTTTTCATTTTAATTTTTTTAGAATGAAAAACACAAGAACAAGACAAGCTTACAAGGTTTATCTGCCTCAGAAAGTGCTAGAAGTTTCCCATGATGATACACCAGAGCTGTATTAGCCGTACACAGGAGGCAAATACTTAGTGTCTTGCACTTCACACCAGGATTATCTAAACACGAAAAAAAAAAATGTGCAGAGATACCCAATATACACATTTAAAGACAGACTTTGGCACGGTGCATGTATCAGAGATATTCGACAAATACATATGTGTCTACTAAAGGAAGGGAACATATTCATCTAAGTAATACAAACTTCTGGCTCAGCTGGTAAAGGCCAGGAAAAAATTGGTAGATTTTAAGTTCAAATCTTACCCACCAAAAATAATAATCTTTTATTTTGGGTATTGCCGGGGGGTTGATAATTGAAATATGTGCAAGTGTGCACCACAATATTCAGCAAAAAAAAAAAAAAAAAAAAGACGAAAAAGAGTTGAGCAACACATAATGTTAGGTAAACATATTTGCCAGGCAAGGTCTGAAAGAAGTATGCATTTGGACACTTCATTCTTTGAAACCTAGCCCTGTACCTGCATCCTAATACATGGGGACTTAATGGATAGAAGAACTATACACACACTATTACCCAACAAAGAAGAACCCATGCAACCAGAAAATTAAGCAAAATTATATATGGGATAATGTTTTTGAACTCTTAAAAATTCTGTGCACAATTTCAGCAGATTTATTTTCCTTTGAGCAAACTTTGCATACTAGACTAACTAACCTGTTCCATATCTGTATGAGACATCTAATACTTTCAATTTTGCTCTCAGTAATTGCATGTTCACCATGAATAATTCAAACAGCCCTTTAAGATCTCCAATCTGTAATGACATTTAAAAAGGAAAAAAATATGTATACAATAGGACCAACAAATCAAACATATACAACTGATGATTATCTATTCAAGATTTTAATTATGCAGAGGCAAAACATGTAACTAAAAAAGGGGGCATATCCTACTGAGGTTTAACCATGCAAATGAACATACCAGAAATAAAAATAAGAAAAAAGAAACCCACAGCTTACAGGTATACCTTCATAAATTTAGCACTCCAAAATACTCTTCTTGTTTGATGCGAGATGTCCTTACATAGCAGGAGACATAGGTTGCTTTCCCATCTTTGATGCGCAAACCATGAATCATGCTGAAAAAGTTAAAGATATCACCTAATCCCTTCTTGCTTTAACAGTCTAGTATTGGATAAACTAACATTCATGAACCTCTAAAATTAAAGAAAAAGTGGAAAGAATACAAAACACATTGGAACATGACCAATTTCAATATATCCAAGAGCAGTAAACTAGCAAGGATGGTTATAAACAATCAACTGCTGTCTACTGAACAAACAGACACACTACTCACCAAAACCAGCCAAAATACAAGACTAAATAGTTTAACAAACACCTTGAAAATAGCAAATAACATGGGTAAATTACAATCAAGTTTCCTTTCCCCCTTCACTAATAGAGTGACACCAAAGCTTGCCAAGGGATCATAAAGAAGAAGAACAAGCTAAATATCTTCTTTTGAATCCTGATGATGGAACATTTCACCAGCATGTTCAAAGTTGTTTTGATTACATCATGATTATTTTTCACTCTTAATAACAGGTATTATTAGAAATCATAAACACTTGTAACTCACTAGTTTTTTTTTTTTTTTTTTTAAGTAAAATTTTATTCTAAGACATAATAATAAGTCACCCAAGTATTAAGGAAGTATATAGCAAGGGACCAAAATAATCAAATACATAAATTACAAGCATCCATCAAATCATAGAGTGAAAAAATAGAATGACTTCCTATGATGGACATCCAATCCGATAGAGTTTTAAAAAAGAAAAGTTTTAAATCAATTATAGTCCTTTCAGAATCTTCAAAACACCAGTTGTTTCTCTCTTGCCAAATGCACCACATCAAACAATGAGGGACAACCATCCAAATAACACCATTACGATGATGACCAAAATTTCCTTGCCAACATGCAAGGAGCTCAACCACAGTCTTTGGCATCACCCAGTAGACACCAAACAAGGTGAACACCATAGACCACAACTCATAAACAATAGGATAATGTAGTTGCATTAAATAATTAGCATGGCAACTTGTAACTCACTAGTTAGCATGGCAGTTGCATTCAATAAGATATTCTGGCTCGGCACATGTCCCACAGAGAAATATCAATGGGAAAATTTTCATTCTTAAGAAGCTCGATTTGGTTATTCTAGTTTGTTTTTTGATTGATAAGTCACACACACGTACCTAGTGGGTCTTGAAACCATGACCTAACCTTCCACCTTACTCTTACAAGGGGAGGAGGTCACATTTGAGCTAGAGCTCATTAGCTGGCTCGATTTGGCAATTCAATGTAGTTAAACTAGTAAAACTTCAGTATTTAATGTCAAGATAGTATATGAATCAAATGGAAGGAACCTCAAGTAAGTGTGGAAGGGGGAAAAGAACAAATGTATCATTTTACCTCTTAGAGGACTTCAATTATGTAATTTTAGTTACTAAAAAAATTATTCATTTGGCTTCACTGCCAAACTGCAGTTATGTCAGAACAATCATGGTATTTTCAGTGAATTTCTCAGAACTAGGCACCATATAAAATCCAAATGATCTTGGCCAACTAAAGAATGAACTACAAGGGATTACTGCACATACAACCACCATATATGATGACTAAGGAAAATTACATAGAGCAGCCAATTGGCATTTTTTTCTTTGTTATATGGAGCTTTTTCCTTCAGAGTATATGACACAAATACTTTTATAATGTAGAGAATTGGGCGTTGAGTAGCCACTAAAAAGCAACCATAAATTGAACACACAAAGCAGAGAAACGTTAATGGTATTCTGGAGTGGGAAAAGTGGTACTGAAGTTATATCTTTGAACTCTTTCTTCAAGAAAATTTAAAAGAAATACTCTTTTGTACAAGGGAACAAAAAATCACGCACCCATCTCCATCAAACCTGCAAAGAGAGTAACAAAAGGAATAAGTACAATGGTCATATGATTAATATCTGAATTTTCATTCACAACAAAAAAAAAAAAAAAAAAAAAAACCCTTCATATATGGTACTTAAACGAATATGCTTCTTCACTTAGAATTAAGTCAAGTAATTACAGTAAATAGTTCCACAGATGGGCTTATATATATATATATATATATATATTAATTAATTAAAAAAAAAAAGACATACCAGTGATATCTAGCAACAGGAGAAAACTTTGGGTTAGGACCCACCCTAACAAACTCTCCGTTTAAGCAATCCTGTAAGACATATTCTACATTCCATGTCATGGGCAACAGAGGCAATAAGATGCAGCTTGATGCAGTGGAGAAATAAATGAATAATTGGTCTAATTGTTGGCTACATTTACTTGAAACAAAATATATATACATTTATAGTAACAAGATAGCACATATCAAACTCATGGTGATAGGAATTCTTCAAATTGATAGGTTATTACATGACAAGGACCGCTATTACCCAGTAACAAGGCTGTAGTATAATACAAAAGAAGAAGCTGTAATTGACCTGTTTCTTAGGTAGCATGAAGCTTATTTAATACATTTTCATTTGCAGTGTTGTAAACAACATCAATTACTATTGCTCTTGCATCACTAAGAAAACCTTATATACCACAAAAATTTGTTATGGATGTAAATCATGTAAAACATAAAAGATGACAATCACTTCTGCACATGGGCTTTGAAATGAGGCCCTTAAGCTGGACATCTTTTTGATAATCTAACAAGTAATGGCACTGAACTATAAGGTTCTTGACTAATGGGGTTTCCTTTGAGAAACCACAAAAGTGGTTAGTCGTGAATGCTACAACTAGCTAGTTCTAAACTTGTTCAGTATGGTAATTTTTCAGAATGTGGAATTAATTCTTAATTTACCATTTTGGCATAAAAATTAAGTACAAAATACTTTCCTGAAAAGCTAAACTAATGTTCTTATGCGGTTTACACCAATCAAATATAATAATCATCGCCTATTGAAAGGCTTTTTTGCATGTTTGACAAAATGCTTTACCAGCTTAGTAGAACCAGATGGTATATCACCTTCTACTCCCTTTTCATAAAGTATATATGGTGCTAAGCAGCTAGCAAATCCTAATGTTTGGTGCAAGTCAAGTCTTAATCCAGTTAAATCACAATGACATTTTTAGTGCTTCTTCTATATTCAATGCCAGAGCATGTTTAGCCAGATTTGTATAATGCATTTCAACTTGTCTAATAATTTCCTAGTGTAAAATAAAATAAGCCTCTAGATTCGTAATCAGATTTTGAGATTCATGATATACATCATAAATCTTTTGCAGCTGACTTAGTGCACAGGCAATTTGGATACTATTTCTTGTCCTCTGTTTTTGGATGAATGAGGAAATTTTATTAACACAAAAATTATTACATGAAGTTCAAAAGACAGAACACTACATTTAAGCAGAAAAAACAGCCAGCCCCTGTTGCAAAGAGACAAGCTACCAAGCTAAGTTAAAACAGACAGAGAGACCCATATAACTAAACAACACCCTATTCTATATTGACATTTTAAAACCATTTTAAGTTCTAGTTCAAATTCTCACATCATTTTTTAATCAACTATATGGCTATTCTCAGTTTCTCACTATGAAAAGGATCATTATGGACTCTTGCATTTCTTTAAATCCAAATATGGTAGATGAATGTAGCCCAAGCAAGCTTTGCACAAGGTAGACCTCAAGCCTTTACCCATTGAAGAATGAATCCCCTATTTCTATTGGGAAAAATTGCAGATTGATACAATAGCACACAATGGATTTATATGTATATATGTATGTATGTATGTATGTATGTATGTATGTATTTATATATATATATATATATATATTTTTTTTTTTCTTTGTGCAAATTCAATAGGAACTTCAAAAAAATTAGGCAAGCATAATAATCTACACAAAGCAGAAATATCCAGCAACAAACCACAATCAAGACACCAAATTTTTACGTGAAAACCTTTCAATGAGAAGGGAAAAGCCACGGGACCTAGTCCAGTAAAAAATCTTCCACTATTGAATAAAGAGTTTACAACAATTTTCTCTTAAACAAAAGCTAAAGACTAACCAAACAAGAAGAACACAATTATTAGATTACAGCAAATCAACATCACACTAAAGTCAATTTCAACAATAACAAGAACACCAAGTGCATCTTAGCATCTGAACAATGGAGAGGAAATTCAAACGACAAGTTGCAGATTAACCACATACTCTTTCAACACTTGCTGCTTTAATCTTCTTGTAAAAGAGTAATCATAAAAGAGATGATCCCTATAGCACTCCAAATGCTCCCTGTAGATAACACAAGATATCAGCATACAATCCCAATGATGATGCATGTCGCATCCTCAAGCTAGCCAAAGTTTAACAGTGGCAGGGAATTGTGAAAGATTGTCATGAACTGGTTATTAACATGAGAGAAAATGGCCAAAAAAGATATTTTTCCCAAGTTTGTAACAGTAAGCAATGGGAACATAACACAAAATGTACAAAGAGATTCCACTAAAATTGTGTATGCATCTCACTGCATGAAAAAAAAATTGATGTTAAGCACGAGCCCATTAAACTATGGTAGAAAATAAGATCATAATAGAGACAAAATGTTCTTTATAAGAGGTTTTGTACAAATAGGCTCTGATATTTACCCCTGGTTTTGTTTTGTGCTTCCAATTTGCTCTGCATTTAGGATCAAGCCAAGTGAGAAATCATCATAACACAACAAGAACAAAGAAGAAGAGGAAAGGAATTAGCATTTGAATAACCCACTTCCAGCTATTCAAACTTCATTGGAAGTATCAAGGACTTGAGCAAGACATTTTTCATGTAAAGACTTCAAAATTGCACTTCAAAGCTTCTGTAAGGTAAAAATCATTAGAATAAAGAAGCGAGTGAAGATATATGCATCTTTCATTTTAGTTTTTCCTTTTGGGTCCCTTCTTAATGTGTGAATCTTTTTTTTTTTTTTTTGAACAATGTGTGAATCAAATATAAAGAATGAAATTTTATCCAAAATATTCAATAACCTTTGATTATAGAGAGTGAAACCCAATACCTTTTGTAACAAAAGACATACCAGTGATACCCAGCAACAAAAGAAAACTTTGGGTTAGGACCCACCCTAACAAACTCTCCGTTTAAGCAATCCTGTAAGACATATTCTACATTCCATGTCATGGGCAACAGAGGCAATAAGATGCAGCTTGATGCATTGGAGGAATAAATGAATAATTGGTCAAACCGTTGGCTACATTTACTTGAAATGAAATATATATACATCTATAGCAACGAGATAGCACATATCAAACTCAAGTTGAGAGGAATTCTTCAAATTGACAGGTTATTACACGACAAGGACCACTATTACCCAACAACAAGGCTGTAGTAATACAAAAGAAAAACCTAGAATGGTATCAGGAATGCCAAAAATAGCTTAGTTCAAGGACGTGAGGCTAAACAAACAACAATAACAAAGCCTCAGCCCCAAAAATTTGGAAGTGACTGGCCAAATTTATTCTTCTCCACCATTCTATGTCTTCTTATCTAATATATTTCTCTTTTGCTGGCTTGCTTGTCAGTTTACCATGAACACATCTAAACCACACGGATATAATCGTTTAATACATATGTCTAAACTTCTCGTCCTCACTCCATGCATAAAATCTTAACTTTTCCCATATCTTATATACAGTCTTAAAAATTCCAACACCGGATTTTTGCAACCAACTTATTCACTAAAAGCAATATCACTGCTTTCCCAATTATACTAAAGCAATATCACCAGAAAACAATAATGAACACTCTTTAGCTTTGCACTGCAAAGCATAGCCTCCAAGCACAAGTTGCGCAACATTCACAGCTCCTAATCATGAGGCTTTCACATCAAACATTTTCCCCATAAGCTTTAAAAATCAGCTAATGTCTACACCATGTGCCTCAAACACTGGCTAACTATAATCAATTATTAAGTGATAAATTAAATAATAGTTCCTTCATAGCTGTGCAAAAAGTTAATGCATTTTTAAACTCCAAATCATCTAAAACATTTTTTTTATTCAAATAAAGGATCCACATATCAAATTTGTATTGCTCACTCAAGTACGAGAAAACATAGTACAAAGACCATATTCGCATAGAAAATTATGCCATATCAAGATTATTGCAACATCATACAGCAAAATAACCCAAAATGTGCATTAAACACCAAATGGAACTCCCAAAAAATTTTAGAAAGAAATATTGAAAATTCAAATATAGCACTTTGTTTGGTTGATTAAGTAGACCTTTCATTTTATAAAATACCAAGCAGACCCTCAACTCACATACATAAATACATACATACGCGTCATAATCCTCTAAAGTCATAACTTCCCTCCACACTTCTAAACAAGTAAGTTAAATTTTGTCACCTCATCATCATTTAAACAAAAATTTACTAACATTATTGTTGATGTGACAAAATCTTGATCAAAATCCTTTACCTTGGAGTTTCTAAAATCACATCCATTCATTTTAAAATGAGTGTATTAGATTTTGCCACGTCATCAACATTTAATAAAAAAAATGTGAACTATCATAATTTTGGTATCTGTGTTTAAATTATAGACGATATGACATAATCCAATCCACTCTTTTCAAAATTGATGAATAATAATACTTTACTCCAGAGGGTCCAAATCCAGCGAAATCTAAACCATCCATTTGTTACTTACTTCATTGTAAAATCCATAAGATCCTAACAATTTATAACTAAACTACTAGTAGCTAACAATTCATAATCAAAAAGTGGTTTAATATTTACCACGTCATCAACATTTTAGCAAACATTTACTGCCATTATTTAGCATGAGTGATGCTAACTATATAGTCTTTACAAATTGACGTGTCACCAATTACAAAAACATAATTCTAACACTCGATGTCATATTGACGTGTCAGTTCGTAAACCTTAAGCAATAAAATTTGTAATCTTTATCATTTTCCATCACTTGTCAGTTGTCACTAATTACTGCACACTCGTTAATGTACATATTCCGTACACATCACCCATTTCACATGTTATAAAATACAATCGTATCTATCCAAAAAAAATATATAAACAACCCATTTCACCTATTCACCATGTCATTGGAAACTATTGATGAGGTGGCAAAATCCAAACCACTAAGGTCACGTTTGACATTGACTTAAAAAGCTAGTTATTTTTAATATCATTGCACTTGTTAGTAGTCTTACTGCACTATTTCAACTACATTTTAGCGTTTTATCTATCATATTTTCAGCAAAAAGTTTTCAATATCAGCTAAATAAACTATTACCAAACAGACAATTTAAATTTCCCAATAAATGAACGGTTAGGATTTGAAGAAAATTATACAGTACAGGAAAAACAAACAACAAAATGGATAATTGTACGCACCGGAAGGTGGCCTTTGACGAGAAGATCAGTGGTGGGTGGGGTCTCTTCCCGAACCGGAGCAAAGTTACCGGAGAGATAGTGGTGCGGCAAAGATGAGTCGTACATGAGCTTGACAATCAGTTTTTCTACAAAGTCGATGACTTTTGAAGTCAGGCCATTGTTGGGCTTTGGATCCACCGCCACAATTCCGCCTCCTGCTCCGCTGCCGCCGCCGTCGTGCTTCTGCTTCTCCTCCACCATGTTTATGTTTTTGTCTGTTTGCATGTCTCAGGTTTTGTTGGGCGAAAGGTGGAAGTCGTGTGACACGTTTCGTTTTTGTGATAGGATCAATTCTCAAGATTCTATTGAGGGAAAATTAGGCACCTTTGGACCATTCATGTCACATCAATTACTTATAAGTAACTTTATCAGTTTATGTATAATTGTATAATTTATATCGGTTTGTGTATAATTGTGTAAATTTTAAATTTTGTTGTCGTAATTGTTATATTTTACACTATTAATTTTGCATTTAGTTGTTTGTTTTTTTTACCGTATCTCAAAGATGAATGAAGAGAGTCAATAGTGGTTATTGTGTGTGAAGAAAGAGAAACAATTAAAAATTAAAAAATTAATTTTTAATGAAATATAATGTAAAATAGATAAAATGATGTTGGGTGTTTTGAAAAGTAAATATGTAAAATAAAAAAAATAAGTTCATAGACAGAAATTTTTGTATAAGCTAATATGAATGCTTTTAAGTAAGTTTATTCAATTAGATTACCCAATACAATGCAGACACGCGTTTAAAATTTGGCTCACATTTGTATCTAATGAGTCCATTGCATTGAACCTAAGTCAATTAACTTGTACTTGTATCTAATGGGTCCATTGTATTGAACCTAAGTGACTCGTACTTGTATCTAATGGGTCCACTGTATTGAACCTAAGTCATATCCTATTTGACTAAACTTGGGCACATGGTTACATTAGTCAATACACTATGAACATTATTATGTCACTATCTATATAGATAGTTATTCATTAAAATAAATAAATAAAAAAATCTCTAAGAATGGTTAAATTTTATTCATGCACATTGTTAAGTTAGTCAATACACTATGAACATTGTTATGTCACTATCTATATGGATAGTTATTTATTAAAAAATAAAAAAATCTATATGAATAGTTAAATTATATTCAGGCGGAAGTTTTTTAGTCATTGCACTTGTAGTAGTTAATTGATAAAGTTTTATTGTACATTATAAATCTTGTCAATACATAAAAAATCATAATTGGTATCTTAAAATGTTTTTTTATTTATTTATAATCATAATTTGTTAATAAAAACAAAGTTTTTGTTAAAGGGTGCCAAAGTGTCCTTGCTAAGGAGGAATTTAGTAGGTCTACCAAAAGTTTTATAGTTCAATTGAATTGACACTTCCCAGAGTTCTTAAAAAATTCAGAGTTCAAATCTCTTCACCATTGTTATAATCATTAAATTATAAATAAATAAACACTTAAAATGAGGAATCTAGGAGTTGCTCAACTCTCTAAAAATACATGATTGCAATAAAAAATCTTCAACCTTAAAAAATGTACTTCATTACTCATTAATGGAACCAACAATCATCAAAGGTTATAATCCAATCAAATTTATCAAAAAAGTGCATAATACATTACAGACAATATCCATAATAAGGTGATGTAACATACAAAACAAAAGGACAACAAGGGAACAAACTATATATCACATAATTGATTTTAATTTTGTTCTTAGGTGATGTAACATTGCTTATATTGTGTTGATTAATATAGTCATGCAATTACATTTAATTGGCGAATTTAAAGTTGAACGCATAAGATACTATAGTTAAGTTTTGTCTCTATTAAAATGTGTGAAAATGGAGAGAAAGAGACTATCACATAGTGGTACATTAGTATTCACTGGTGCAACCTAATACTATGAATGCTAGATGATTGGGAAGTGCAACCTAATCACTTGGGAGCTCCATGGTCATAAGAATATAATGGTATGTGAAGAAAGTTAAGGAGTTTTTTTTTATGTGACCTACAGTAGTGCTTGAATATAATAGGTAAGTGGAATATTTTTAGAATGAAAGTAGACACTAATCGATGTCTGGTTGTAGTTATTGGAGAGCATGAGTTATTCCTCTCTTAAACAAGAGGGAACTCATTCAGAGACTAGAAAAAGGTTGGCATGTGAGACTTTCTCACATTTTGGGTACGAGTAGATAAGTGACTTAACCTTTACCCAAAAATGGAGTTCCCATGTTCCTTAAATACTTTTTGATTTTGTTGTTAAAATGATGATTCTTAGCCGAACTGAGGATTTTGACCTCAAATGGGCATTTATGGCTGATCCATTAGTTAAGGGATCATTAGCATTCATGAAACAACGGTAAAGTTTGGTATAAAGGATTCTTCTGATCACTTGTCTGTGACAAGGCACAAGAGCTTTGAAGGGTCTATTTATGGGGTTGGAGTTGGAATTAAGTTCAAGTACAACTTTGGCATCTATCTCTATCTCTATTGCTTGGATATTGAGTTAGCAAATTTGAATTAGACCATCCTTGAAGCCCAAAATTTTGCCATAACATTCATTGCAAACCCGATGGCTCTTGACTGTCCTCTAATCCTGTTTCCATCAAAGTCATGAATTAAACCCCCTCCCTCTACCTTTGGGGGTTACCTAATGATGATACATCTGTGTTTAACTTGAACCATCTAGTGCTTTGAAAATAGTATTACTACAAGAAGTTACTATATTATAGGTCCATTAACTATGTGGCACAATGATTCAAACAAAAAGATAGAACTGTAACATGGTTTAAATATGTTCATTGACTATGATTAGCTTCAGCAAAATAAGCACTACTAGTCTGTGAGACCATGATAGGACTGTTTGACAGCCAGCGTGTTTTTGGCATTTGAGTAAGTTGCGTAAGATGTAATTGACCTGTTTCTTAGGTAGCATCAAGCTTATTTAATACATTTTCATTTGCAGTGTTGTAAACAACATCAATTACTATTGCTCTTTCATCACTAAGAAAACATTATATACCACAAAAATTTGTTGTGGATGTAAAGCACGAAGAACATAAAAAGATAACATTCACTTCTGCACATGGGCTTTGAAATGAGACCTTCAGCTTTAGATCTTTTTGATAATCTAACAAGTAATGGCACTGAAGTCTAAGGCTCTTGACTAATGGGTGAGAAACCACAAAAGTGGAATTAATTCTAAATTTATCATTTTGGCATAAAAATAAAGTACAAAATACTTTCCTGAAAAGCTAAAATTATGTATTAATCCAATTTTGTGGTTTGTAAAACACAATAATCTGGAGGGATCAAGCTATTGAAAGGCATTCTTGCATGTTTGACAAAATGCTTTATCAGCTTAGTATATAACCTTCTACTTCCCTTTTATAAAGTACTAAGCAGCTAGCAAATCCTAATGTTTGGTGTAAATCAATTCATAATCCAGTTAAATCTATAATGACATTTTTAAAAACTAATATTTCCAGGTCTTTACAATGCGCATCAGCTTGTATGTTTGAACAAACCCCAACAAGAACTCATTTTGTAACCTGGAAACCAGTTGGAGCATTAGGCATTAAGTGCTTCTTCTGAAATCAATGCCAGAGAATGTTTAGCCAATATTTGTGTGATGCAATAGAATTTGAATGGCTATATTGCATTTCAACTTATCTAATAATTTTCTATTTATAAATAAAAAAAAATAAATAAAAACTCCTCTTGATTCATAATCAGTTTTTGAGATTCATGAAATTCATCTTTAAGTTTTTGCAGAGTGCTCAGGCAATTTGTATTCCATTTCTTATCCTCATTTTTTTTTTTTTTTTGGATGAATGAGGAAATTTTATTAACACAGAAAAATTATTACGTGAAGTTCAAAAGACAGAAATCTACACTTCTGCAGAAAAAACAGCCAACCCCTACAGCAAAAAGACAAGCAACCCAGCTAAGCTAAAATAGACAGAGACCAAAATAACTAAACAGCACCCTATCCTTTATTGACATTTTAAAACCCGCTCTAGTTCTAACTCTCACATCATTTTAAATCAACTACATGACTATTCTCACAGTGAATAGGGAAAAATTGAAGAATGAATGTTCTAACTTTTCCCATTGAAGAATGAATGTTCTATTGGGAAAAATTGCCAATTGATACCATAACACACAAAGGAATTTTTTTTTTCTTTTATTTTTTCTTTTTGTGCAAATTCAATAGGAATTTCGAAAAAATCTAGCAAGCACTATCAACACAAACAAAAATATCTAGCAACAAACCACAATTAGGACACCGATTTTTTACGTGGAAAACCCTCCAATGAGAAGGGAAAAACCACGGGACCTAGTCCAGTAAAAAATTTCCACTATTGAATAAAGAGTTTACAACAATTTTCTCTAAAACAAATGCTAAAAACTACCAAAAACATTGAAGAACACAATTTTTAGATTGCAAAAAATTTACATCACACTAAAGTCAATTTCAACAATAACAAGAACACCAAGTGGGCCTTAGCATCTAAACAAATGGAGAGGAATTTCAAAAGACAAGCTGCAGATTAACCAAGTACTCTTCCAACACTTGCTGCCATAATCTTCTTGAAAAAGAGTAATCATAAAAGAGATGATCCTTACAACACCCCAAATGCTCCCTGTAACACAAGATATCAACATTGTAATCCCAATTTGACAATCTATGATAGAGTTATTATAAAAGTCCATACAAGCTACCCTTTTAGGTTCAGATCATTTTTTCAAATGCATATTTGCTAGAGGCAAAGCTTAACAGTGACAGGGAATTGTGAAAATTGCCATGAATTAGTTATTCAAGTGAGACAAAATGGCCAAAAAAATTATTTTCCACAAGCTTGTAACAGTAAGCAATGGGAACATAACCCAAAATGTACAAAGAGATTCCACTAAAATTGAGTATGCTTCCAATCACATGAAAAAAAAAAAAAAATTGATTTTAAGCTCTAGAGTCTAGACCATTAAACTATGGTTTTTTTTTTTTTTTTTTTTTGATAAACTTCAATCCATTACTGAGAAAACCGGGAACAAGCATAGTAATCTTCCTTACAAGCAACTGCCAAGGCAGGTGGAAAAGGCATACAGTGGAAGAGAGCCAATTTAGCAGCAATGTGGGCTGCAGATTTGGAGGTTCTACTAGTCCAAACAAAGGAGCAAACAGAGAAACCCTTTGCAAAGTCTAACAAATTACTAAAAATAGTGCTGGTAGACAAAACGTTCTTTATAAAAGGTTCTAAAATAGGCTCAGATATTTACGCCTGGTTTTGTTTTGTGCTTCCAATTTGTTCCTCATCTAGGATCAAATCAAGTGAGAAATCATCATAAGTCGTAACACAAGAAGAACAAAGATGAAAAGGAAAGGAATTACCATTTGAATAACCCTCTCCCAGCTATTCAAAGTTTATTGAAAAAATTAAGGACGTGAGGCTTGGGCAAGGCATTTTTCATGTAAAGACTTTGAAACAAATTGGAAATAAGATGTGAGACAAAATGGCCAAAAAATATTTTTCTCCAGTTTGTAGCAGCAAGCAATGGGAACATAACACAATGTACAAAGAGATTCCACTAAAATTGTGTATGCTTCCAACCACAGCAAAAAAATTGATGTTAAGCTCTAGACCATTAAACTATGGTAGAAAATAAGATCATAATAGAGACAAAACGTTCTTTATAAAGCTTTTGAATAGGCTCAGATATTTATGTCTAGTTTTGTTTTGTGCTTCCAATTTGTTTTGCATCTAGGATCAAACCATGTGAGAAATCATCATAATACAAGAAAAACAAAGAAGAAGATGAAAGGAATTCAAATAACCCTCTTCCAGCAATTCAAAGTTTATTGAAGGAAATAGGGATATATGCATCTTTCATTTTAATTACTTTTTTCTTTTGGGTCCTTCTTTAATGTGTGAATCAAATATATGGAATGAAATTTTATTCAAAATATTCAATAACCTTTGATTATTGAGAGTGTAACAAAGTACCTTTCATACTCCACCATCCAAAATCCTAAAAGTATCCAAGCGAGGCATATTGCCACCATATTCCACAGATGATTCATCAAATATAAACTGTTAACAGAACACAAGTCATTGAATTCAATAAAGTTAAATAATAATAGAACTTTGAAACAATTCAACAATTTGGTTGCTTTGAATTCAATCATATTGGCCAAGATTCTATACATCTCAGAATTTTTTTTTATTATTAGAAAACTTTAGAAAACCAAAAGCTTTGCTAAAGTGAGCCTCATTCAATTATATACATTGGTTCCTATATTTTTGAAATCCAAAAGAAAAGATTCTTTTTTTTTTTTTTCAAAAAATTGTATTGAAATCAATAAATGATAAGAGAATAAATTTTTAAAAAGTTCACTTTCTTTCATTTTCAAATGTTTTCTCAGCTAGCAAACAAAAATTCAAAACAAAAAAAAATGGGTATATAGAATGCGTACCGGAAGTGACATGTGCGATCTTGTCCCAATCCTGACCGGTTTCCTTTTCGCATCTTCTCTGTAACTCAGGACAATTGAAAATCTGCAGTTTTTGTAAAGACGAGAGATCGCGCATCTCATCAGGCAGTGATTTCAGATTGAGACAGGTGACAATTCTAAACCATTTAAGTGAGATAAGATTCCCAATCCACCGAGGCAATGTTTTCAGATTCTCACAATCTTCAATATAGAGGGTTTCCAGGGTTGTAACGTGTTGAAGACCTACAGGTAAGGAATTCAGTTTTGGAAGGTTGTAGAAGCTCAGATGAATGAGGCGATTGAGATGTCGCCATTCCATTCCGTCCACGTCACTTCCTAGATTTAACTCCTTGCAAGAGGAAATGCATAAATGCTCGAGAGAAATTAGATTTGATATCCACCCATCTGGCAGAGACACAACATCTGGCAGCTTTGATATGCACATAGATTTTAATTTGGAGAGATGAGAGGACGAAGAAGAGGAGGAAGAGGGAAGTATTGTCTCTTGAAAAAGCTTTGAGCTAACGTTTCTTAGAGTTAGCTCTTCTTCGAGATAAGGAAACAAGGGCATGGAAGTCATATTAGGACAATTATCAATTTCAAAAGAAGAAAGACAAGGAAATGAAGGCAGTGACCGGTTATGCTGATGTTGTTGATGATCTGTCATTGATGCGCTCCTCCACCATCCCTTTAAGTTAGGGCAATCCCTAATCTCAAGAGACTTTAACGATGGGAAGAAGGATAAAGTAGAAACTTCCTCACTTATATCACCATCTGATATGCATTCCAAATCTTTCATTCCAAGAAGCCATAATGTTTCTAGAAATGGGAGTTTAGACAATGGTGGCAGGTGGTTGCATCTGTCACATCTCTTTAAAGTGATTTCAACAAGATTTTCGATGGAAGGAAGCCAACTTGAAAATGTCACACCAGTGTAACCACACACTTTCAAAATTTTGAGATTTGGATGTGGCTGGAGGTTATCTAATAACATCTCATCATGTCCTTCTTGGTGAGCCCATCTTAATTTCAATTTCTCAAGATGTTGCTTTTCCCTTAAAATTTTGACCTCACAATCTGAGTTAGCATCTTCCAATTGTTCTGAAATTTCGATCTTAAGTGTTCCTCTGAGGTTGTTTAGCCCATTCAATTCGCCTAGTCCACCATTATTCCTCGCAATGAATAACGGTAATGACTGAAGACCAGTTAGTTTTCGTAATCCTTGAGGCAATCTCAACTCATAACAACCCGTATCATCAAGGTGCCTGAGGCTAACCAATTTTGTGATGTCCCTAGGCAATTGTTCAAGATTCCAACATTCTTGAAGTTTTAGTGTTTGTAAATTCAACAATGCTGTAATTGAATCAGGAAGAGTTTTAATAGGATTAAAAGAAAGATCTAAGTACTTCAAATGTATTAACTTCCCTATGGAATCTGTCATTATTTCAATTTTCAATCCATGTAAATCTAATGCACGCAAACTTGGGAAAATCTCAATCAGTGTACTCAATGTTGACTTATCCATGGCATCAGATGCATTCTTACTATGTGTGAACAGAATTGTACGTACCTTGCTGCTTGCTTTAACCAAACTTAAAGTTTTAGTAAAAGATGAGGCACTAGAAAATGATACATGACGAGTTTTTTCATCCAAATAGTCAAGTCTACAGTCAGCCGCTGCAATTGATAGTGCAAGATCATGATATAAATCATGCATCCAGCAGTATTCTTGTCCATAATTATAAACTACATAAAAAAATGACCTGCAAAGTAGATTCTTGATGCACTCATCTGCAACATCTTCTAATTGCTCTATATTATTTGACAATTGGATTAACCCATGTGCTATCCATAGTTGAATCAATGTCATCCTATCAATCATGTAAGATTTAGGAAACAAAGAACAAAAGGCAAAACAACCTTTAATATTTGATGGAAGATGATCATAACTCAACCTTAGAATTGAAAAGGTATTACCACCCCCTTGTTCAATTACATTTTCTTGTACCTTATCCTTGATCTTTAACCACCCGTCTTTTTTTTCAGAGTATAATGCATTTCCAATGGACTCTATTGCAAGGGGTACTCCTTGACATTTGCCTACAATCTCCCTTCCAATATCTACTAGTTTAGTGTTGCTGGTCTCTTGCCTGTTTCTAAATGCTATTTTCTCAAATAAAGACCAAGAATGGTCTTTAGAAAGACCTTTAAGACTATATATTGAAACAGGACGTGTAATCTTTGCAACCAAATTGACTCGCGTAGTTATTACAATCTTACTTCCCTTCGCACAACCGATTAAATGGCTTTTAAAGTCATTCCAATTTTTATCATTTTCATTCCACATATCATCCAACACAAGTAAAAATTTCTTTTGATAAATTTTGTTAACAAGTTCCCTCAATGGATCCATGTTGTGGACTTGACCCATGGGGACTTCAGGATTAAACTTACGACGTTTCTTTCGCATTAGTTCCATGCTATCATCTTTATCAATACCATTTATTAGTTTTTTAGAAATTGTTGTCACCTCGAAGACATCTGAGACGCACACCCACATTTTTAACTCAAAATGTGTATTGACTTTTTCATGATTGTATACATTTTGAGCAAGTGTGGTCTTGCCTAACCCCCCAATTCCCACAATAGCAATGACTGATAGATTCTCATCATTATTAGGCTCCAATAAAAGTTTTATGATGGCATTTTTGTCGCCATCTCTCCCAATAACTTCTTTATTTGGTAACCATGGGATAGTCTCCCTGTTCAGACTCACTTGAGGCTTCACATGGCCCTCATTAAAATGAAAGTTATTTCTATCTTGCGCCATTGCAATTAGATTTTGCCTCAATTCGATTATTCTAAGACTCATCTTACGATTTCTAAAAACATGTGGGAAACTTCTAAAGAAATTGAAACTTCTAAAGAAATTGAGTACCTTTTCTGCAGTATTCCCACTCGCCTCTTCTTGCTGCAAAGCTAATTCAACGTGGAACTTACACTCACCCAACAAGTCATCTGCATCGTAAAAAGCGTCCTTGAGCTTTTCAAGCCAGTCACTGGCTTGATGGTTGCGGTTCGGCTGCTCCATTGCATCCAGAAGGACAGCTTGTATTCTGGACACTGTGTTCTTGATGCTTTCAATGTCAGCTTTAACATTCCACAGTGGTCCAAACTTTTCAAAAGCCGCAGAGCCCAAATTTTCAATTATGGTCTGTGCAACTCCGCAGAGGATTGCTTCAGCCATTTTTCAGTAGTGAGAGAAAAGGAAGGCTTAAAGAGCGAGAGGGAAGCAAGAGAGGGCGGTCTTCAAGTGGTTCAGTGCTAGAGTCTAGAGAGTAAAAGAAAAACTTTCTATTGAGTGAAAGGAAGGCTAGAAGAACGAGAGGAAAGCTAGAGAGTGAAAAGGATTGCTTCAGCCATTTGTTCGTAGTGACTAGTGAGACAAAGGAAGACTTAAAGAGCGAGGGGAAGCAAGACAGGGTGGGCTTCGAGTGTTTCAGTGCTAGAGAGTGAAAGAAAAGCTTTCTAAAAGAGTGAGATCGAAGCTAAAGAGTGAGAGCTTGAAGTGCTTCAATATGCTAGAGAGTGAAAAAAGAAGGCTAAAATAGCGAGAAGAAAGCTAGAGAGTAATGTTGCTGTGAAGAAGGAGACGAGGAGGACCGAATATTTAAAGGGGAAGAAAGTTACCATTACTAGTTTTCCTTGTTCGAATTTTCTTAGAAAGTTACATTAATCATGCAGAGCTTTATGTTTTTTCAAAGAAACTTACCGTTACTAGTCTTCCTTTGTGAATTTTCTTAGAAAGCTACCGTTACATCATGCACAACTTAATGAATTTTCTTGGAATGTTACCGTTATCATGCATAGGAAAATGAGGAGGCACCATGTGGTAGTGTTGACTATTGAGCCCTTTTGCACCGAAAGAAAACCCTTTTTGCATCAATGAAGCTAAAGCGAACTTTCTTAGAACAATCACGCTCATGCATAGGAAAGCAACAGAGTTTTCAGAGGCAGATCCAAATGAATAATAATGTAGGACTAACATTTTGCCTTAAAAGTCTAGCCCAGTCCTTTTGCTTTTTGAATAAATACACACATCTTTGCTTTTTGAGAAACAGAGCATGGCTGGAAAAAAACAGAGCCTACAAAGGCTATTTATATGCGGACAACAGACTAACACACATCGTTACAACGCTTAACCAAGACGACTTGTCCTACATATTTGTTCTAATTAAAACGACTGTCGTATAAGAGATTCCAAAGGATCGGAGTGTTTAAATTCAACACATTTCAGAGAAAAAAAAAAAAAGAATGCTGAGTGGATCCGATACCTGACTACATGTTGAACTAATTCAAATCAATTATATTCAAGCAAATATAAAAAATAAAAAATCAATTCTAATTTTTTTTTTACCCACTCATTTTGTTTTATTTAATAAAAACAATGATAAGGCAAGGATTTTTTTTTCCCCCATGACTATCTGGGTTTTCTTGGGGAATGTGGAATTGGTAAAAGAATATGTACAAAAGCACAACTTTTACAATAATTTTGAATTTTTGAAAAATTTAGTGGCAGTGTGAGATAGCACTGATCGTGAACATAACTTTATTTTTATTTTCCATTGCACCAAAGTCTCGAGCACCATGTGAACATATACCTTGGGCCTTCTTTGCATGATTACACCAATTTCTGTATAATATATATGTTTGTTCTCCATTAAACCAAGGAAGGATCCTTTTTTTTTTTTTTTGGGGGGGGGGGGGGGGGGGGGGTGCCAAAGAAAAAATAGGAAAAAAAAAGGGAATATTTTTAATGATTATATATATATATATATATATATATATATATATTGTTATTTCTAGAATTGTGTCCCACTCTTTCAAAAACTTACTCCCCCTCTTTTAATTAGCCTAGCCTAACTAAAAACTACCAAACTCAAAAACTTAGCAAAACCAAAATTTTAAAATAAAAAATTTCAGTCAGCCCAGTATTAGAATACTAGCATTTGGTATTCTAAATGGTAAATATTTAGTATTTAGAACACCAAATATCAAAAACACTACTGTACTAGACATTTCAAATGCTATATTAAAGTAGCCAAAGTAAGTTTTGGTATGTGAATATATATATATATATATATATATTTTGCAACAGTTGATGCTCTTAAGAAACAATATTATTTTGTATTATTTTGTCTTTGATAGTAAAATGATTGCATCTTAATGTATTATGAAACAATGATTTTGTGTATTGATCTTAGTTGATAGTTTGTTAGTACCATATGAATATTTATTTGGATTTTTTTTTTCTTTTTATACTTCAGCCTCCCTAGCTTGAAATCTTAGGTCTGCCTCTACATTAAACACTATCTGAAATGACATAAGAACATTCACATCAAGCGTTCTAAAAATTTTAGCATTCACATCAAGTAATTAACTGCATCATACATCACATTCATCAAAATTCGAACGCTAGAGCATTAGCACCAAATGTTATAAAAAAATTCTATTTTAACATACAAAAAATTTACCTAATCTATTTTAGCATAGCATTTAATATTAGACCCTACATCTTATCTCTTATTTTTAACTCATTGCTCATTAAAATAACCAAAAAAGACACCTGCCATGTAGTACAAGTGTACTATAGCATGTGTTAATATAATTTGGCATATGACACATGTGATGAAGATGTATTTTTGGTATTTGATGTTTTAGCATTCGACACACCTTATGATGCCAATGCTCTAAATATTCTCTGACCAACTATAGAACTTGTTTTTTTCTCATGTAAATTTGAAAATAAATAGTAAATAAGTTGACCTTTATCAAGTAGTAAGTATTCAAATTTGACTTGACAACGAATTACAAATATAAAACATTTAAGTTTAGCTGATAATGAAAGTAAAATGTTTAAACTTGGCTCAAGCTTGAACCAATCCTATAAGTAATGTTCATGTTCAAGTTCAAGCTCATTAAAAAGTTTAAAAACTTGAACTTGGCTAGATCAAGTTGAAGCTTAAACTCAAGCTTAGTATTAAGTTTTTGAACATAAAATCCAACACAAATATATTATGAAGCCCATATAAAGCTTATTGGTTTGCGCAAGCAATCACTACTCCTAATTACTTAAAACCTTAATAAGATACGAGTGTAACAGGAAAGAAAGTTACCATTAATAGTTTTTCTTTGTGAATTTTCTTAGAAAGTTACATTAATCATGCACGGCTTTAAGTGTTTTCTAAGAAATTTACCATTATTTTTAGTCTTCCTTTATGAATTTTCTTAGAGAGCACTATATATATCTAATATTTTTTTATCATCGCTAAACTATTGAAAGAATATCTTTAAAATATTTATGAACGAAAAACAGCAACAAAAAAAAAAAATTCGTGCAAATTTAGAGAGAGAAAAAAGATTTAAGCCACACCAAAAAAAAAAAAAAAATCCTCCCCCAAAGCTCTAGAGGGAGCGTGCACACACACATATCATTTAGCTTTTGTGTATGCAAATTATAAATGTTTTGTACATAAAACATCAATCAGATATACAATATCACAATTATCAAATTAAATAATTAATTTTAAATTTGTAATACTCAACTCGACTCGCACATTTACAACCTTACATAATCAAATGAAGACAATCATGCTCATTTATAAGAAACTAACAAGTCAAGAATCACGTACCATGTGAATGGTGGACCTCAATGTGAAGAAACCAAGTGCAGAGATCATGTTCCTTCAAGAAGAAAGACCATTCATTAAAAAAAGAAAAGAAAACAAAGAAATGACCAGGCTGCTTCAGCCTTCAATCATGTCACCAGGAAGACCAATGCTTGTGATTGTGGGAAAGTCAGCAATAAGTGACAAATGGAACCCAATAATAAAAGAAGAAAAGGGGTCATCACAAGTTGATAAGAAATAAAAAACATATATCAAATATACTTTTTTTATTTTTTTTAACTTTAATTTATTAAAAATAAAAAACAAGTACAATAATTGGTAGATTGCAACTATTACTAGAAAACAAGCTTTAAGAACAATAGAATTAGCAGCAGAATAAACTGCAAAGTTAAGAGATTTCTTAACCTAACAAAATTCACAATTAACAAAATACAAACTTAATTCAAAAGCTTTACTTACCCAAAAAAAAAAAAAAAAAAGATCAAAAGAATTACTCTTGATAACAGAAATAGACCAAATCACTTGGCTCTTCTTCTCTACTCAGAGTATCAAAACATACTTTTATATCCTTTCCCACTATGACATTGCACCAATTTTTAGACCTAGGCAAGTTTAAACTTTAAAGCCCACAAAATTACAATTGTTTTAGCTTCAAATAGGAGTGCATAAGTCATAAATCTTGGTCCAAACATTTGACTGCTCACCAATTGCATTTTTTACCACCACAGTTAAAGAGGTGAAATCATGTGACTATGTGAGATAATAGCATCTACATCTAGTTTTATATAGTTTCTTTGGGGGGGGGGGGGGGGGTGTTTCCATGACTATGTGAGATAGCAACATCCACATTTGGAGACTTAATGTATTACAAATTACTCCTAAATTTTACTCTTGCTAATAATCATAAGATATAAATCATAAGTGTAATGTGACTATATAAAACATCTCAACATGAATTATTCATATATAAAAAGGGTAAAATTCAGTCAACAATTCTAAGATTTGGGTTAATGTGAGCTACATACAAAATATTTCAAAATTGGCCAACTCGATCCCTAATCACCTTGAGAAAAGGGAGAAAAATGAGTAATGGTTTAGGAACCAAGTTGGGTTTAAGAACCAAGTTTGTTAATTTAAAAATATGTTGAACCTAGCTAGCATTGGAGTAAAACTTCGAAGAGTTAATTGTATTTTACCTTATAAAAAATGACCTTTGCAAACTAACAAAATATAATGAATATTCTAGCTATGCATTAGTATTTGGATATTAAAATAGTACTTAATACTCACGTGAGTACAATTTTATACCCTAAAATAAATTTTACAACACACACACACATATATATATATATATATATATATATATATATTTGTTTGTATATACATAATATGTGCATATCAACAAATTTCTAGAGACTACAGGGCACTGTGACACAAATGGTGAAGATTTTGATACTCCAAATGACGTGGTTTGGATTATTTTAGCATGTGTGGTTAAATACGCTCAATAATTGATTTTTTTTGATAAATTTTTTTAATATTTTTCATACTAATGGTATCAAAGAGTAATTTTGGTATCACATAAAAAGTCACAATTATTGTCGCAACAATTTTGTGTGGTAGACTGTGACTGATTGCATGTCACTTTCACATTAACACATTAATTTTTTTCCACCACTTATAGACTACCACATGAACATTTATGGTGCTTTATTATGCAATCTTAGAATTTTTTGGTATCAAAACTTTATAAATCTGATTTTTTAAGAGATAATAAACGTTTAATTTGTATTTTTTTTTTTGGCTCTCAAAAAAAAATTGTAATTTTTTATTGATTTAATTGTTAGGTCTTTTTATGCCCTTCCAATCTCTCAAAAGGCAATAAAAAAAAATACAAAAGTCTACAATAAGTGAAAAATAAAGTTGAGCAAAGCTCAGGGTTCATTTGGAAACAGATTTCAAACATCATTGTTTAAAATGATATGAAAGTTGTGGTTTACAAGTGTTATAGAAACACGTATTTTTAGGGTTCACAAAGTAAAAAACGTGTTTGGTACTATATTTCAAATAACATATTTCAATGTTTAAAAAACATAAAATATGTGTATGGTATATGTGTTTTTTATTTTTAAAAAAGCTAACAACTGGTACAAAATAATATTTATTGTTTGAGGAGAGAGAAGAAAATCATTTTACCATGTGTTGAAGAAGAGGTGTGAGGCAGGTCTGATGAGAAAAAGAGGAGAGAGAAAGGGTTTTGCCACATCAACGTGGGATCTATGGGTTTCGAAATATTTATAGTAGTGTCATTGCAAGCGTTGTTTGAAACTCAAAAACAAGTCTCAAGTGATTTCAAAAAGTAGCGTTTAAAAACCATCTTTTGAACAATATAACTCAAACAACACTTAATAAAAATGCCATACCAAACAGGTTGTTTTTTTTTTTTAAACAACAGTTTTCAATGTTTAAACACTGAAACTGTTGTTTAAAAGTATTAACCAAGCAACCTCTCAATGTCTCAGTCACGCCACACCAATGACCAAACTGTTAGGTTCTAAGAATTAGGAACTAATGTATTAGAACTTCAATTTGTAATGTTGGCAAACCATGATTAAAACATTCTTTAAGTTGTGTGTTAGACTTGCTCAAAGTATGGCTCTTAATGTAAAGTTAGAATTGAGTTTTATGTAGAATTCACTGTGCACTTTCTGCCTGACTCGATCAATCGAAAATTAGACTCGATCGATCGAAAGTCGTGCAGATTGTTTTTCTGCAGAATTTTCCAACTCAGCCCTAGCCCATTTAATGTATAGGGTAATGTATAGGGTTTTATGTTTTGCCCTAAGTAAATAAGGGAAAACCCTAGCCACATTTTTAAAGTTCTGTTTTGCTGTGTTTGTGAATCTCACTGTAAGATCTAGAGGTGTTTACCTTCACATACACTTAGGGTTTACAAACTCAAGACTCATGTCAAGAGCTTGGTAAATCATACAGTTGCAGAATCAAAGATCTTCAAGAAATACAAGCAGGTGCGCTTGTGAATTGCTGAAGAATTCAAGAAAGAATGAGTCCGTGAATCTCGAAGCTATCATGGGGTCGTGGTAGTAAGTTTCCTACACTTGGGTAGCAATAGGATGTTAGTGGTCTAAGTCTTATTGTGTAAACTTCGATTCTTTCATAGTGAATTTGGTTTACCTTGAGGATAGCTAGGTTAAATCCTCCCCAGGTTTTTTACCAGTTTGGTTTTTCAGGGTCATCAGATCTTTGTGTTCTTTATTTTCCGCTGCTTTATTGTTTTTGATTATTTGTGTTAACCTAGTTCTGTTTAAATTACCTAAGTTAATCACTTGGCTAATTCTCTAGGTTAATCTGTTGGGTTTAAGGGGTCTAAACGAACTAACATAAACACACAATGGAACCTGTTGGCTCAAGCTCACGTCTCTTTTAGTATTTTCTTTTACAATTCGAACACAACCACGCATGTCTTAAACCATGTATATTTCACCCAGTTGTTAATGGTAGATTTGTAATAAACAAAGCTTGGTAAGTGCATTAGTATTCTTAAACACTATTTTATCTATTATACCAACTCATCTTACAACTCACTCAACATTTTAGATTTTATTTTTACATATAACTTGATAAAATAATATAAATTTTCTAACAAAAAATTAGTTTTTCTTTACAACCCATGAACAGTAAGAGCACTAGTAATAGGGGAGTAAACACTCCCTAATTGTTATTTTACAACCCAAGACACCCAATACCCACTCCATCTGGGTTTGTAAACTTAAAAAAATTTGCAACCTATAAACAATATTTGCAAAAAAAAAAAAAAAAAAAAAAAAAAAACCTATTATGCATTCTCAAACATCACTTTATCTATTTTACTGACTCATTTTATAACTCGCCCTACATCAAAGTTTTTATTTTTACATACATCCCATTAAAATAATATGAACTACCTAATAAAATACTAATAAAATACTCTCCTCCCACTCTCTTTTTCTCTTCACACACAACCACAAGATTCAAAAATATATTTTCTTTACAGCCTATGAAAAGTAAGTTGAATATATGCAACCTACTATTCATAGGTTGCAATTCTTTTTATGTTTACAAACCTGGATGGAGTGGGTTTTAAGTGACTTGGGTTATAAAATAGCAATTGGGGGGTGTTTACACCCTCCAATGCTAGTGCTACTGTTCATAGGTTGTAACGAAAAAAAAATTATTTTAATATTTTGGTTGTGTGTGAAGAGAAAAATAGAATGAGAGGAAAAAGAGAGAAAATAGTACTTTTTTATTATTTGATTAGGTAGTATATATTATTTTCTTGGGTTATATGTAAAAATAAAATTGGGATGTGGGTTTAGTTATAAAATGGATTGATAAAATAGATAAAGTGGTGTTTGAGGATTCAAAATAGGTTTTGTTTTGTTTTGTTTTGTTTTTGTTTTGTTTTTTGTTTTTGTTTTGTTTTTTGCTTTTGTTTTGTTTTTTGTTTTTGTTTTTTTGTTTTTTTTTTGTTTTTTTTTTTGCATCCCTAGATGCTAGTGCTCCAAAAGATTGCATATATGCAACCTTACTGTAGCAAGGTGGCAAATTTTTTTAAGCATACAAAATCGGATGAAGTGGGTTTTGGGTTCTTGGGTTGTAAAATAGCAACCTGGGGTGTTTAAACTCTTATTAAAAAAAATTATTATAACTACGTATTTTAAAATTATAATCGCTGATTTATAAATTTTTTTATGTTCTTATGCCTAATTTTTTATCGATAGAAAATGCTATGTACTATTCAATTCATAAAATACGAAAATTTAAAATTGAAACACTTGATTGATGACACAACTATTAATCTTTGATTTTCTTAAAATTTTACAGGCAAAATGTAATTTAAATGTAGATTTGTCAAAATTCACATTGTAATCATTGTCTATAACCAAGTTTGTCATATGACCCCAATTTTGACACAACAACTAATTTTTTTTTTTTTGTACACAAAAAATTTATAATAATTTTCATAATAGTTGAGTTGGAAATTTTTTACCGATTTTCATTTCAATCCAATAATAAAATAACCTCCCGCTAGATATCAAATTTGTTGTGTATGTAGAGTATATAGACTTTGTCTTATGCATTAAAAAGTAAAAACTTTTATTTGTTGTGACTTTACTAAAAACTTTTTCAACAAATCTAATTATTTATTTATTAAAAATAGGTTTTAGTTATTTGTCATATATTTAGTATAAAATCAACCAAAAATTATGTCTTATGAAGCATGCTAAGTATAGAAGCTACCAAATATTATGTGGCATGCACCTACTTAAACAAACACTAAATTTGATCAATTATTCTTTAAATTCACTTGGATAATATTGTTGATCATTTCATTCATATTTATCTTCAGCCCGTTAAATATGATTTTTTAATTCTAAGATTTATTTTTTATTTTCTAAATTATTGAAAATTTTCACAATTATCAATTTGTTAAATATTCTTTTATTATCACCAAACTATTGAAGAATATCTTTAAAACATTTATAAATGAAAAACAGTGACAAAAAAAAAATTCGTGGAAATTTTAGAGACAAAAAAAAGATTTAAGCCAAAAAAAAATCCTCTCTCAAGCTCTAGAGCAAAGACACACACACACACACAGCTATATATATATATATATATATATATATCATCTAACTTCTATGTACAAGGGTTATAAATGTTTTTTACATAAGACATCAACACTACAAAAAATAAGCTAATTTGTGACGTTCAAAGTTTATCGCAAAAGCACAAAAAGTCATCACAAATTTGTATTACTGACGACAAAAAGCCATTAACGTTCGTTAACAAAGGCCTCATCAATTATTTTTGACATTAACGTTCGTTAACATACATTAACACTTATTTTTGACAACAAAACACCGTCGTAAGTACTTGATAATTGTCTTCACAAATTCAACTTCATTCGAACAAGTTGGATCCACGTTTTTGGTTTGGTTTGCTGCGTTTTTTTTTTTTTTTTTTTTAAGTCCAGCGTGTTGTGTACTGTTTACTGGTCATAAACAATAATTTTAGGCTAATAAACAATATATAATACTGTAGCTAATAGTAAAAAAATATTCTTTTTTATTTTTTTTAATTTTTAATTTTTAATTTTCAATTAAATAAACGCTATTCAAACGCATATCAAATATGCTAAGAGAGTGTAATGTTGCTGTGAAGGAGCAGAGGACAATAGAATATTTAAAGGCGAAAAAAGTTCTCTTTACGAATTTTCTAAGAAAGTGGCCGTTATCATGCACAGCTTTATGAATTTTCTTGGAATGTTACCGTTATCATGCACAGGAAAATGAGGAGGCACCATGTGATTACTGACTGTTGAGGCCTTTAGCAGCTGTGGACCCGATTGTACTTTTCCTTTTAGCAGCTGCGAAGCTCGTGAAAATTTTCTTAGAACGATCATATGCTCAAATGCATGAAGAAAACAACAAAAGTGTCAGACACCAAGTGTTGGTAGTTGTTAGCTACTTGTTATGGCATAGTATTGTAGGACTAACGTTTAGCCTTGAAAGTCTATGACCCAGTCCTTTGCTTTTTACACTCCCTTCCTGGACATTTCGCAATACCAATATCATCGTGTCAATTACGTCAAAAAGGTCGGTCTGACAATTCAGACCTTTTAAATGGAATCTAAATGAGTGAGGCATTTCTTCAGTGGGTTCACATTTTGTTGAAAGTTGAGAGAGAGAGAGAGAGAGTGAGATATTTGAGAGGGAAATGCTCTTAGATTGATATGGGTGTTAAGCTTAAGTTAGCTGTAATTACAACTTCTCTGTTCTGTTCTTATATACTATGCATATTTGAGTAGCAGAGCATAGCTGGAAAAAAACAGAGCCTACAACGGCTATTACATCCACAGACTAACTATATCTAATATCCAATCAAATCTTTACACGTTTCCATCACTACAAAATAGTCGTTACAATTTACAACTCTTAACCAAGACGACTTGTCGTACAAATACGTTTTAATACAAACGACTTGCAAATTTAAAATTTTACATTCACTTTTATTTTTATTTATAGTACTTTTAATAATAAGATTTTAGCTTCAACAATAAATTTTTATTTTAATAAAATAAACAATATTCAACTATTTTCTTAAGGAAAATGTTAACAAGCACCATGCAGTGCTTGTTAACATTTCTCTTTTTGTGTTTCACTTAAAAAAAATGAAAAAAAGTTATCAAATAAATTACTAGAAGAAATAAAAAAAATTATCAAAAATTAAAAATCTATCAAATGCTAAAAAAGTTACCCAAAAAAATTACTCAAAATGTATTATTAATGGACAAGTAACCGTTAACACAACCCTTATCTTAATACGCACATCACTTGAGCTTAATTGTATTATTCGACTCCCAAGCAATGAATCATGCTTCGTCCTTGGCCATTTAATTATACTGCAATGACTTTAAGCTTTTTTTTTTTTTTTTTTTGAGGGGAAACTTTAAGCTGATATATGGCAGATGCATGTGCTCTGCATATTTTGCTTTGAAACTTTAATACAATCTCGTCCTTTTGTGGCACTGTGGCAGTGTGCGACAGCACTGATCGTTGAACATATATTGCTTTATTCATAAGTATTGAACACCGTGTGAACATAGGCCTTAGGCCCTTCTTTTATATAAATTTAATTTAATTTTGAAACTTTGGACTAATTTAAGTCTGTTTCGCATCTGTATATTTTATTAAAATTAAAAAATTTTACTAAAAATATTGTAAAAAAAGTAAAAATTAATCGAAATAAATAATAAATCGTATAAATAATGCCAAAAATTACATTAAACTTATAAATAATAATAAAAATGAACTGACTTTTTATTTTCACCATTCAAATTTTTACCTTTTAAGAGAAAATATGGAACTAAGTGCAGAGATCACGTTCCTTCAAGAAGAAATGACCAGGTTGCTTCAGCCTTCAGCCATGTCACCGGGAAGACCAATGACAAATGGACCCAATTAATAAAAGAAGAAAAGAGTCACGGGTTGATAAGAAATAGCATAGACAGTTTTTTGTCGTCGGTAATACAAATTTGCGATGGCTTTTGTGCTCTTGCGACGAACTTTGACCGTCACAAATTAGCTTATTTTTTGTAGTGTTGAAGTTTTATGTAAAAAACATTTATAACCTGTGTACATAGAAGCTAGATGAGATATATATATATATATATATATATATATATATATATGTGTGTGTGTGTGCGCGCGCTCTAGAGCATGAGAGAGGATTTTTTTTTTTTTTTTTGGCTTAAATCTTTTCTGTCTCTAAAATTTGCACGAATTTTTTTTTTCGTTCGCTGTTTTTCATTTATAAATGTTTTAAAGATATTCTTCAATAGTTTGGTGATAATAAAAGAATATCTAACAAATTGATAATTGTAACATTTTCAATAATTTAGAAAATAAAAAATAAATCTTAGAATTAAAAAATCATATTTAACGGGCTGAAGATAAATATGAATGAAATGATCAACAATATTATCCAAGTGAATTTAAAGAATAATTGATCAAATTTAGTGTTTGTTTAATTAGGTGCATGCCACATACTTTTTGGTAGCTTCTATACTTAGCATGCTTCATAAGACATAATTTTTGGTTGATTTTATACTAAATATATGACAAATAACTAAAACCTATTTTTAATAAATAAATAACTAGATTTGTTGAAAATTTTTTTAGTAAAGTCACAACAAATAAAAGTTTTTACTTTTTAATGCACAAGACAAAGTCTATATACTCAACAGACACAACAAATTTGATATCTAGCGGAAGGTTATTTTATTATTGGATTCAAATGAAAATCGGTAAAAACTTTCCAACTCAACTATTATGAAAATTATTATAAATTTTTTGTGTAAAAAAAAAATTAGTTGTTGTGTCAAAATTGGGGTCATATGACAAACTTGGTTATAGACAATGATTACAATGTGAATTTTGACAATTATACATTTAAAGTACATTTTGCTTGTAAAATTTTAAGAAAATCAAAGATTAATAGTTGTGTCATCAATCAAGTGTTTCAATTTTAAATTTTTGTAATGAATTAGGCATAAGAACATAAAAATATTTACAAATTAGAGATTATAATTTTAAAATATGTAGTTATAATAATTTTTTTAATAAGAGTTTAAACACCCCAAGTTACTATTTTACAACCCAAGACACCCAAAACCCACTTTATCCGATTTTGTATGCTTAAAAAAATTTGCCACCTTGCTACAATAAGGTTGCATATATGCAATCTTTTGGAGCACTAGCATCTAGGGATGCACAAAAAAAAAAAAAAAAAAAAAAAAAAAACAAACAAACAAACAAACAAAAACAAAACTTATTTTGCATCCACAAACATCACTTTATCTATTTTATCAACACATTTTATAACTCAACCTACATCCCAATTTTATTTTTACATACAACCCAAGAAAATAATATAAACTATCTAATCAAATAATAAAAAAGTACTATTTTCTCTCTTTTTTCTCTCACCCTATTTTTCTCTTCACAAATAACCACAAGATTAAAATAAATTTTTTTTCGTTACAACCTATGAACAATAGCACTAGCATTGGAGGGTGTAAACACTCCCCAATTGCTATTTTACAAACCAAGACACTTAAAACCCACTCCATTCAGGTTTGTAAACATAAAAAGAATTGCAACCTATGAACAGTAGGTTGCATATGTCCAACCTACTTTTCATAGGTTGTAAAGAAATTTTTTTTTTGAATCTTGTGGTTGTGTGTGAAGAGAAAAAGAGAGTGGGAGGAGAGTATTTTATTAGGTAGTTTATATTATTTTAATGGAATGTATGTAAAAATAAAAACTTTGATATAGGGCGAGTTATAAAATGAGTTGGTAAAATAAATAAAGTAGTGTTTGAGAATGCATAATAGGTTTTTTTTTTTTTTTTTTTTTTGCAAATACTGTTCATAGGTTGCAAATTTTTTTAAGTTTACAAACCCAGATGGAGTGGGTATTGGGCAGGAGTGTGTCGGTTCGGTTTCGGTCGGTTTTCTAAGTGTTGGCAAACCGAAACCGAAATTTTCGGTCTGTGAAATTCTAAACCGAAACCGACCGAAGTAATTGGAAATCAATCGGTTTCGGTTGGATTTCGATTTCGGTCGGTTTCGGTGGGTTTTTTCGGTTTCAAAGCAAACAAAGAAAAAAAAATTAACAACCCAGAAAATATTAACAAACCCCAAAAAAATTAACAAACCCAGAAAATCCCTTTGCTTTCCCATGTTTTCTCATCACCCAAACACCAAGCACCAAGCAAAGTAGCAAACACAAAAAAAAAAAAAAAAAAAAAAAAAAAAAAACGAACAAAGAAAAAAAATTAACAAACCCAGAAACCCAGAAAATATTAACAAACCTAGAAAAAATCAACAAACCCACTAACCCAGAAAATCCCTTTGCTTTCCCACATTTTCTCACCACCCAAACACCAAGCAAAGTAGCAAACACAAAACCAAAAAAGAAAAAAAAAAAAAGAGAACGGCGAACAAAGAAAAAAAAATTAACAAACCCAGAAACCCAAAAAATATTAACATTAACAAACCCAAAAAAAATTAACAAACCTAGAAAAAATTAACAAACCCAGAAAATCCCTATACTTTCCCACGTTTTCTCACCACCCAAACACCAAGCAAAGTAGCAAACACAAAACCAAAAAAAAAAAAAGAGAGAGAACGGCGAAGAAGCATACCGGCGAAGAAGTGTATTGAAGCAGTGTGATAGAGAGAGAGAAACGGCGGTATGATGGAGAGAGAGAGAAACAGAGGCATGACGAAATGATAGAAAGAGAGAGATGGGGAGGAAGAGAATGACTGGAGAGGGAATGGGAGAAGAGAATGGCTGGGCTGCTAGAGAAGAGAACGGCTGGGCTGTTGACAAATGCTGAAAATAGGTTTAATAGGATTATAAAAGCAAACCCCAAAACGACGTAGTTTTGGCAATAAGGAGAGGAAAAATAAAAAGGCAATTACTAAGGGTCGAACCTGGGCTGACTGGAGACAGGCGTGCGTCCTTGCCGCTGGGATACCAGGCACTTTGTTGAAATAATTTGTACAAATTATTATTTAATATATTTCGGTTCGGTTCGGTCGGTTCGGTGTATTAGAATTTGCCACCAAAAACCGAAACGAAAATTTCGGTTTTTTATATAATAAAACCGAAACCGAACCGAACCGAAACCAAACCAAAATTTTTGCATCGGTTCGGTCGGTTTGAAGCGGTTTTTTCGGTTCGTCGGTTTTTTGCACACCCCTAGTATTGGGTGTCTTGGGTTGTAAAATAGCAACTAGGGAGTGTTTACTCCCCCATTACTAGTGCCCTTACTGTTTATGGGTTGTAAAGAAAAAATAATTTTTTGTTAGGTAATTTATATTATTTTATCAAGTTATATGTAAAAATAAGAACTAAAATGTTAAGTGAGTTGTATGATGAGTTGGTATAATAGATAAAATAGTGTTTAAGAATACTAATGCACTTACCAAGCTTTGTTTATTACAAATCTACCATTAACAACTGGGTGAAATATACACGGTTTAAGACATGCGTGGTTGTGTTTGAATTGTAAAAGAAAATGCTGAAAGAGACGTGAGCCTGAGCCATCAGGTTCCATTGTGTGTTTGGCCATTGGTGTGGCGTGACTGAGACATTGAGAGGTTGTTTGGTTAATACTTTTAAACAATAGTTTTTAGTGTTTAAACACTGAAAACTGTTGTTAAAAAATAAAAAAATAAAGAAAACCCTGTTTGATAGGACATTTTTATTAAGTGTTGTTTGAGTTATATTGTTCAAAAGATGGTTTTTAAACACTGCTTTTTGAAATCACTTGAGACTTGTTTTTGAGTTGCAAACAACGCTTGTAATGACACTATTATAAATATTTTGAAACCCATAGGTCCCAAGTTGATGTGGCAAAACCCTTTCTCTCTCCTTTTTTTCTCATCAGACCTGCCTCACCCCTCTTCTTCAACACATGGTAAAATGATTTTCTTCTCTCTCCTTAAATAATAAATATTATTTTGTAGTAGTTGTTAGCTTTTTTAAAAATCAAACACACATATACCAAAAACATATTTTATGTTTTTTAAACATTGAAACATGTTATTTGAAATATGGCACCAAACACGTTTTTTACTTTGTGAACGCTAAAAGTACGTGTTTCTACAACACTTTTTAAACCACAATTTTCATATCATTTTAAACAATGATGTTTGAAATTTGCTACCAAATGGGCCCTGAGCTTTGCTCAGCTTTATTTTTCACTTATTGTGGACTTTTGTATTTTATATTGCCTTTTAAGAGATTGGAAAGGCATGAAAAGACATAACAATTAAATCAATAAAAAATTACAATTTTTTATTGAGAGCCAAAAAAAAAAAAAATACAAATTAAACGTTTATTATCTCTTAAAAAATCAGATTTTTGAAGTTTTGAAACCAAAAAATTCTAAGATTGCATAATAAAGCACCATAAATGTTCATGTAGTAGTCTATAAGTGGTGGAAAAAAAGTAATGTGTTAATGTGAAAGTGACGTGCAATCAATCACAATCTACTACATAAAATTGTTGTGACAATAGTTGTGATTTTTTATGTGATACCTGTAAGGACACGATTTTGCGTTCCAACCCAAAAGTGGATGGATCAGCCCAAAAGGACACGATTTAGATACAAGCTCAATTCTTCCTTTTTTCCTTTCCCCCCACCCCCCCCCCCCTCCCCCTTTCTAAGAAGGATTCCTTCACATTATATAGTTCTTTCCAGATCATCTATACCCTAAACTTGTCGATTATATAAGTCTCTACTTGAGTGCGCGTCCCATCATGTATCTTCTTTGGCCTTCTGTGAGTTGCAGTGGCCAAGACTACACTGCTCAGGGGTTTTCTCCACATAAATGCAGTCAAAAGAGTAGGTGCAACACATTTAATGCAGTGATGGCAGCCTTTCCTTAGATATTTTGGGGAGATACATCATTCAGTATTAGGATCACTCCTCGGATCGTCCTTATCTGTCCCAAACATAATGGGTTACGATCTGGGATTCTACACATTCATTTGCTTCTCCTCGGACTTAGCCTCGTCCTCAGATAGGGCTGGAGGTTCAATGCACGGTTTTGGGCCTTTAACCCTACAAGGCCCAATACATGATCTTAGGATCTTAACCTCTTCATGGCCTGATACATAGTCTTGGGCCCCTGTCCCAAGGGGTGTGCATGGGTCGGGTTGGGTCGGGTTGAGGGAATTTTTTGACCCAACCCACCATGGTGGGTCAAAAAAAATTCAACCCAACCCAACCCATCACATATGTCCAACCTAACCCAACCCAGCCCCAACCAACCCACATGGGTCGGATTGGGTCAAGTTGAACCCATGGGTTGAAAATTTTTTTTTATTACTATTATTATTAAATTGAGCATACAAAAATATATCACACTTGCCACCTGAGTTGATAAATAAAATATACATTAATATATAAACTAATATTCAAACTCAGTTGTAAACAAAATATGTCTAAATGGGATAAATATGTCTAACAAATTTTGTTTTATTAAATATATAATATATTTTAAATATATATTAAATATGGGTGGGTCGGGTCGGGTTTGGCAAGTTTGTAATTTTATGACCCAAACCCAACCCGACCCGTTATTAAAAAAATTTTGTAACCCAACCCAACCCACTAGGCCCAAAAAACCAACCCAACCCGACTGGTTGGGTTGGGTTGGGTTTGGCAGGTCGGTAGGTTTTTTGCACACCCCTACCTGTCCCCCCTATAGCCCCTCAAAACTCCGGTTTTTCCTTCTTATCCGAGGAGAAAAAGTGGAGTTTTGACTTTCTATAGACGCGTCAATTCATTTCTTTGCTAACACATGTCAGATTACCGTCACGCGTGCCTCGCGAGCGTTATTGATGCTTCGAAGTTCGCGAAGCGTTATTGATTACTCCAGGCGACGCTATGTCGCATCCATCCAACGGTAAGAGACAGATCTAACAGTGAGCATTTTACCTTGAATTTTGAGGGGGAAAATTCCCACTTCCTCTATAAATAGCCACTCGGAGAAATTATTTCTTCTCACTTCTCATATTTTCAACCTCTCAAGAAATTTTGAGCGCGCTCTCCTTAAGGTCTCCTGTGTATACAGACTTCTCGAGTTCTCCTTTTTCTTTTCAACAAAACCTACCTTACCTTCTTAAGAATCCGAAGGTTAGTGTTCCTATTTTTCGAAAGTGTTGTAGCGTGAGTTTGCTCTTTGTGGTTAATCTTTTCCTCGGCCAAACCCCTCGGCCCTATAGACCTCATTTTCTAGATAGCCGATTGAATTACTTCCCCTTTTAGTCAGTTCATATGGGTAGGTTCATGGAGTTAGTGGATTCCCCCATAAAAATAGAAATTTTTAAGAACAAATACCAAATTCCCCAAGAAGTAGGTCTGCGATATTGTCATCCAAACCAAATAGATTTGGATAGAAGAGAGGGGGAAGTTGTCATTCCTGTGATAGCCTTCATAGAGGGAGGAATGACGCTCCCTATAGGTAGGATCACCCGTGATTACCTTTTTCACCATAGGCTGTGCCCTCAGCAGTGTGCGCCCAACGTTTTCAGGATTTTAGGTAGTATCGATGCTTTAAACAAGCATCTAGGATTAGGGCTTACCTAGTATGATGTGGTACACCTGTTTGAGGGCCACTCACAAACCGACGGAGGGTATTACCTCAAGTCCCAATCGCCCGTCGTTAGACTCATTTCCTGCCTTCCTAGATCTAATAAAAATCTGAAAGATGATTACCTAATAGTCTCTGAAGCGTGGCATGATGGCGTCCACTGCCCTGTTAAGGAGGGGGACCTAGGTGGGAAACCTCTAAGTTAGGTTTTTTAGTTAAAATTTTAGATTCTTTAGTGTTAGCTATGCCGTCATTTCCTTTCCATTTTTATTGTCTTTTGATGATGCATCTTGACTCTCTAACTGTTTGCTTCTCATCGATTTTGCAGATAAAAACATAGTAGCTCCTCGACTCAGCCATACAAACATCCCAGCTCGTAATTTTCTGCTCTGGGCGGAGATTTTTGTGAACGAAGACGAGCAACTGCGCGCTGTCCACAAGATCTTGGATTTCGAACCTATTTCGAGGTCGTTCCAATAAATTGGCAATAGCATAAAGGCCGGTGATTCGGATCAACAGGATCGACGTATCGAAGCCAAACTTCCTTGCTCCTCGTGACCTTCCTATGGTTGTGCTTCCGATTCCCCAAGGCATTCCATTACCCGTAGCTCCTCTTCAACAAGTTCCATCAGGAGCAGCAGCGGTAGCCGAGGAGGAAATTGCCTCGTCCTGTCTATCTCTAGAAGAGGAGATAGACCGATTTCGTTTCAAGGAGGAAGAGGAACCGACACCCGGGCCAGCTCAATCTCCCGTCCCCAACGGTGAGACCGGCGACTGCTCAAGCGTACACGCGCCCGCGGCAATGGTAACCTGTCTGGACAGCACGTCCGAAGAGGAAATAGCCTCGAATCAAAAGGGAAAAGGCCTGAAGGAGCTTTTGGCCAGAAGGGCGAAAGGAGGGACTTTAAAGGAAGCCCCTAAATCTAAAGTTCCTCCTTCGCTTCCTCCTCTTCCTCCTTCCCCAGTCGGCCTAAGTCTAAAGGCCGATCCAGATTTGAAGAAGAAAAAGCCGATTGTGGACCTCGAGGAGGGGGAGATTGGCCGACAAAAGGGGGCCAAGCAACAAAAAACGGCTAAGGAGCCTAGGGACAGAAGGTCCTCCTCCGTGGACAGCCGAGATGACCAGAACAGAGCTGACGTGCGCATAGCATCGCGTGTTTGGTCCCCTCAGCTGGAGGTTAATGGTGCAACCATAACCTGGGACGCCTCGGTTCGAGAGTATAGGAGGGGCCAGGCCACCCATGTGGCCGAGATGTTGGAGTAGCCACTCCTTCTGCCAAAAGATATGGAGGGACCTGGCCATAGTGAGCCTCAGGTTTCTTGTTCTTTGTCTGCGCGAACTTTTCTCTACCTGTACTTTACTAACATGATCATATCATTTTTGTACAGATCACCCAGGAGGTTTTTGTTGCCGAGGAATGGGTGAAGGGCTCTCGGAATGAAGCAAAGAACGAGATGCTTCTCCGTCACAATGTAGAGAGGGCCTTAGGGGCGGCCAAGACCGAGAATAAAGAGCTCTCCTTAAAGCTAGTGGTTGAGGAGAGAGAAAGAAAGAGTGCTGAAGCGGGTTTGAAAAATGCTGAAGCTTAGGCTGAGGATCAGCGCAAGCTGCTGTATCAGACGGAGTTGGAGTTAGCAACTTCGAGGCAGCTTGTGCTAGAGCTGAAGGAGCAGCTACAAAGAGCCAAGGAGTCTGCCCAATTGGCCAAGGAGGCATTCAAGGCTGAGAAGCAGGCGTTTTACTAGCTCGGGGTCGAGGAGACACAGGCTAAACTGGCCGAAGAGCTAGCTGAGGCCTACAGGGAGTTCTGCAATGCGACGTGGGACGCAGTGCTCAACTCCGCAAGAGTCCCTACAGATTCGACCCTGAGGCGCCCTGAGAGCGTGTACTACCATCCTCATATCCGTGCAATTACTAATGACCCCCTCTCGGAAGCCCCAGATGCTGCTAAGGCCGCGGAGGCCGAGGTCAAGGATGTGGACTCCATGGTTCCTGATGCAGCCACAGAAACGAAAGAAACGGAGGCGGAGGCTAAAGGTGGTGAGTTAAGGGCCAAGGATGCCTCCATCACTCAGTCGAGCCAAAAAGAGGACCCTCTTGTTCCCGAGGACTAGCACTTAGGATTTTTTGTAGTTTCATTTCCTTTTTTTGACTTTGCAGTGGGTGTATGCATTTGCAGAACAAATATGTAACTTTTCTTTCTGTTAATGAAAGTATATTTTGTAACTGCTATGTTTCGTGTTTTATTCTTTGCCATCAAGTTCATCCAAGTAACGTAGGTAATTGTTAATGTGATTTCTCAAGTTTGTTTTTCAAGTAATCCGGGGATCTAAGTGCAATTACATAACACGACTTTAATCGCAAAAGTGCAATAAGACATTTACCTAAGAATTTGAAAAATGGTGGAGAGGTGCCAGGATACTTAGAAATATTTCTTGTGACATTAGTTTTTCCCAAAGCAAGTGGCCCGAGGAGGCCTGGCGTAAGGAGAAATTGCCAAATGATATGATGTTAAGTGTGATAAGGTGCTTGATCTGAGGGTCTGTTTGCCACATAGGGAAAGCTTTTGCAGTATTAATTTTTCTAAAGCAGGTGGTCCAAGGGACCTGGCGTAGCTTAGGATCTGTTTAATACTTAGAAAAATTACACGCAGTATTAATTTCTCCAAAGTAGGTGGTCCGAGGGGCCAAGCATAGCTTAGGAAAAATTACAGGCAGTATTAATTTTTCCAAAGCAGGTGGTCCGAGGGACCAGGCGTAGCTTAAGATCTGTTTAATACTTAGAAAAATTACACGCAGTATTAATTTTTTCAAAACAGGTGATCCAAGGGGCCAAGCGTAGTTTAGGATCTGTTTAATACTGAGAAAAATTATAGGCAGTATTAATTTTTTCAAAGCAGGTGGTCCGAGGGGCCAGGCGTAGCTTAAGATCTGTTTAATACTTAGAAAAACTACACGCAGAATTAATTTTTCCAAAGCAGGTGGTCCGAGGAGCTAGGCGTAGCTTAGGATCTATTTAATATTTAGAAAAATTACACGCAGTATAAATTTACACGCAGTATAAATTTTTCCAAAGCAGGTGGTCCGAGGGGCCAGGCGTAGCTTAGGATCTATTTAATACTTAGAAAAATTATACGCAGTATTAATTTTTCCAAAGCAATTGGTCCGAGGGGCCAGACGTAGTTTAGGATTTGTTTAATACTTACAATATTAAAGTGATTGATCGTCACATACTATATAATGAACACAAATATAATAAAGTGTATTCTTATTAATAATAGTACCTTTTCAGGTTGTTTACATTCCAAGGGTACAGTACTACCTGATTCTCTAAATCTTCCAAGTAGTATGCACCTATTCCGACTACGGATGTGATTCGATATGGCCCTTCCCAATTGGGTCCTAGTTTGCCCCGGGCCGATTCTTCACAGAGCCGACCACTTTCCCCAACACCAGATCTCCAGGCGCTAGAGGCCTTAACTTCACGTTGGCATCGTATCCTCATTTAAGTTTATACTGATAACAGGCCAATCGGACCGTGGCATTTTCCCTTCGTTCATCAATCAAATCCAGACTTCTTTTCAACAAGTTGTCGTTATTGTTCAGAATGAAAAAGCTCGTTCTTAGTGTAGGGAACCCAGCTTCCAACGGGATGACAGCTTCGGCCCCATAAGTTAATGAAAAAAGGGTTTCATTAGTGGACCTCCGAGGTGTAGTTCGATACGTCCACAGCACATGTGGTAGTTCCTCAACCCATCTTCCTTTGGCATCATCTATCCTCTTCTTGAGTCCGCTCATGATGACCTTGTTTACGGCCTCGGCTTGTCCGTTCCTTTGAGGATAGGCCGGGGTGGAATATCGATTGGTTATCCCTAGCCCGCAGTAGTATCTCCGGAAGGATTTGCTGTCAAACTGAAGACCATTATCCGAAATGAAGGTATGGGGGACTCTGAACCGGGTGACAATGTTTTTCCAAATGAATCTCTTTATATCTGCATCCCGGATGTTGGCCAATGGCTCTGCTTCGACCCACTTAGTAAAGTAATCTATGCCGACGACCAGATATCTCTTGTTTCCTACAGCCTTAGGGAAAGGACCCACAATATCCAAGCCTCACTAGGCAAAGAGCTATGGGCTAGATAAAGGATTGAACTCTCCTCTAGGTGAATGGATGTTTGGGGCAAATCTTTGGCATTGATCACACTTCTTTACATATTCCTGGGCTTCTCTGTGCATATTGGGCCACTAGTACCCTTGGGTGAGAGCTTGATGAGATAAAGATCTTCCCCCAGTGTGGCTACCACAAATTCCTTCATGTAGTTCTTCCAAGAGAATCTCAACTGCTTCAGGATGTATGCACAACAAGTAGGGTTCGGAGAAAGATCTTTTTTACAACTTCTGTTCCTCGGACAACCAGAACCGAGGAGCCTTCCTCCGTATCTTATCTGCTTCCAGCTTGCTCTCAGGCAGGATGTCATCTTTGAGGAATTTAACAATAGGGTCCATCCAACTAGGGCCTACTCTTATCTGATGAATGGATAACACTTCCCCTCCCGACCCACGAGGTTTCATGAGGTCTTCCTCAAGAATTACTCTTGGTAGACTCTGTGCCAAGGAGGTTGCTAATGTTGCAAGCAAGTCCGCGTGCGTATTTTTGCTTCTAGGAATGTGTATTAGATTGAAAGAATCAAAACCGGATTGCAAATGTCTAACCTGGCTTAGATATTCCTGCATTCTAGGGTCCTGAGCCTCCATATCCCCTTGGACCTGACCTACAACCAGTTTGGAGTCTGAGAATATGTCCACGATCTTTCCACCCATCTTTTAAGTCATAATCATCCCTACTAGGAGGGCTTCATATTTTGTTTCATTATTGGTGGCTGAGAACCCGAGTCTCAACGATTTTTCAATCGTGATGTTTTCAGGGGAGATCAGGACTAGCTCCACTCCAGATTCCTTGAGGTTTGAAGTGCCGTCAACATAGACTTTCCATGATGATGCTCCTTGTATAGAGGCTACTCCAACTGAATTTTCATCCATGTGTAGTTTCTCCGCGTCCTCTTCTACCGGGGTCTCAGTGAACTCGGTAACAAAATCGGCCAGAATTTGCCGCCTTCACAGAGGTGCGAGGCATGTACTTGATGTCATAGGCATCCAGCTTCGTTCCCCAATTCGAGATCCACCCCATGTAATCGACGCTTTGAAGTAAGGCCCTGAGTGGCAACTGGGTCAAGACAACAATAGTGTGGAATTGGAAATAATGAGGCAGCTTGCGTATGGCATGGACCATGGCTAGAATGGCCTTCTCCAGTGGCAAATATCTGACCTCGGTTTCATGCAAGGACTTGCTGACATAATACACAGGCCTCTGCAATGTAGGCAAACAAGACTTCATCTGCCTCAGGTCTGGACATGATAGGTGGCCGAGAAAGATATTCCTTCAACTGCTGGAAGGCCAAGGCACTCTCCTCGGTCCACTCATAGTCCTTCCATTTGTTCAATAATTGGTAAAAAGGCCTGCATCTGTCTGCCGACCGGGATATGAATTGGTTCAGGACAGCGGTCATCCCGGTCAATCTTTGTACTTTCTTTGGATTCCGACATGGTTGCAAATTGTTAATTGCCTTGACCTGACTTGGGTTCACCTCGATTCCAAGGTAAGTGACCATATAACCCAGAAATTTCCCAGATCTCGCTCCGAAAGAACACTTGGAAGCATTAAGTCGTAGCTTGTGGCTTCTCAGGACTTCGAAGATGTTCCTGAGGTCCTCGATATGCTCGACCTCTTTCTTGCTCTTGACCACCATGTCATCAATATAAATTTCGATATTCTTACCTAGATGTGGCTCGAACATCCGCGTCATCATTCGTTGATAAGTGGACCTTGCATTCTTAAGTCTAAACGGCATTACTTTGTAATGGTAGTTTCTAATGGGGGTGACAAGAGTCGTTTTCTCCTAGTCTTCCGAGACCAAAGGTATTTGATGATAGCTCTGAAAAGCGTCCAGGAAGCTAATCTGAGGGTGTCCCACAGTTGCATCCACTAATTGGTCGATCTGAGTCATGGGGAAAGGGTCCTTTGGGCAGGCCTTGTTCAAGTCTGTGTAATTTACACATACCCGCCATTTGCCGTTCTTCTTCTTCACCACCACAGTGTTAGCCAGCCAGTCCGGATAGAACACTTCTTTAATAGCCCCTGCCTTCTTAAGTTTTGCGACCTCCTTTTTGACGGCATCAGAGTGATCTTTGGAGGAGCACCGAGGCGGCTGCCTTTTGGGGCTAACAGAGGGATTAACGTTCAGGTGATGGCAAATAAAGCTCAAATCTATCCCCGGAGCTTCATAGGCGCTCTAGGCAAATATGTCTATGTTCTGCCTCAGGATTTGCACTAACTCTTCCCTTTCTTGGGGGGCAACTGAGCGCCGACTTGAAAAAACTTTTTTAGGTCATCATCAATGACGACTTTCTCCAATTCCTCGCACTCTACCCCCTCGGCCTCGCCGCTAGAAATTGAGGCCTTGGATTCTAACTGCTATAATTCTTCGCCGGCGGGGTCCGAGGACTTTGGCTCGGGTCGGCGCGCTATGGCAGCCACCAGACACTGCCTGGCCACAAACTGACTTCCAACCAGCTCCTCAACCCGATCCCCAGACGGGTACTTCACTTTGAGGTAGAGGGTGGATGAGACGGCCCCAAAGGTGTGGAGCCAGGGCCGTGCCACGATAGCAGTGTACGGGGAGTAGGCATCCACCACAATGAAGTCCACCTCCACCACCTTTGAGCCGGCTTGAACCGACAGTCTGATCTGTCCGCGCGGAACGACGACCTTTCCATCAAAACCGACCAGAGGTGAATCATAACTAGTTAGACCTTGTTGTTTGAGATTGAGCCCCTTGTAGAGATCTGGATACATGATCTCGGCCCCGCTGCCCTGGTCCACCAATACTCTCCTAACGTCGTAGCCACCAATCCTAAGTGTTACGACTAAGGCGTCATCATGTGGCTGTATGGTTCCGGCCTTATTCTCGTCCGAGAAGCTCAATGCTGGGTAAGCTTCTGTTTTGGCCCTTTTGGGCTCAGGTCCGGAGACCTCGGTGTGCGGACCAGCAATGGACATCGCAAGATCCTGTTCTACCTGGTGCGGTTAGAATAACATGGATAGTGCCCAAAGAGGGCCTAAAATATGTGCCGCCTTGAGCCCCTGAAGCTGCCTGATTCCCTTGCCCACCGAGTTGGGTCAAAAACTGTTTGAGCTTGCCCTCTCGGATCAACTGCTAAAGGTGACCCCACAAGGTCCTACAATCTTCAGTCGTATGATCCCGCTCCTTGTGATACTGGCAATGCAGACTCTGATTGCGCTTCGTAGGGTCTCCGATCATTTTACTCGGCCATCTAAAGTATGACACATCTTTGATTTTTTCCAAGATTTAATGTACTGGTTTCCGGAATAATGTGTTAACAAACTGAGTAACTGGAGCTCCAGAATCTCTTCGGGGGCGATTGTTGTTGTGATGATCCGACCTAAAATCCCTTCTCTCTTGAGGGATAACCTTGCTTTTGCCTCTTTCCTGTTGTTGGTCCTCTTCAACTCTTTTATACTTGTCAATCCGGTCCATGAGTTGGCGTACGCTGGTAACGGGCTTTCCGGTCAGGGACCTTCTCAAGCCGTGCTTGGCGAGCAGGCCGACCTTAAAGGTTCTGACGGCCACATCATCAAAATCACCCTCCATCTCGTTAAACATCTCCCAGTACCTGTCCAAGTACGTTTTCAACGTCTCTCTCACTCGCATGGAGAGGGACAACAGGGAGTCCAGAGGCCGAGGGACTCGGCTGCATGTGATGAAACGGGACCCAAAAGCCTAGGTAAGTTCTTTAAAAGAGTCAATGGAACCCGCTCTCAGACCATCGAACCACCTCATCGCCACAGGCCCCAAACTGGACAGGAACACCTTGCACATCAAGGACTCATTCTTAGTGTACATCGCCATTCTCTGATTGAAATGGCTAACGTGCTCAACAGGGTCTGTACAGCCGTTATAGATGATGAATGGGGGCTGGTTAAACTATCTAGGAAGTCTTCCCCCTTCGATCTTGCGTGTAAAGGGGGATTTAGAGATTCGGTTCAGCGCCTTGCTCATCGCATCGTTTCCTAGGCCCCTCGAAGACGAGCCTCCACTCTTGCGTTCTCGACGATAATCCTCATCGTACGAGAAGATTTCACTTAGAGGCGTTCTCGACCTGTGTCTATACTCGTTATCCCCCTCACCATCAGAAGAGAGATCAGAGATGGAAGGACTTCGCCTCCTTCGCTCTTGGCACAGCTTCTTCTTCAGGTAGTCAATCTCTTTCTGCATGGCCTTAGCACGTTCATCATGAGATGCATGGCTACCACCCCTAGAGTGAGTATCATCGGTGTGGGTGGTATGCACACTTCCCTCTTGACCCTCTCGAGGATGGTCTTCCCCCTGAGATCATATAGATTCTAACTGGTGTGGGCCGGACCCTACCATGACCGACTATCTAACACTCTGAACCACCAGCTTTCCCACAGACGGCGCCAATTGTAAGGACACGATTTTGCATTCCAGCCCAAAAGTGGATGGACCAGCCCAAAAGGCCCAACAACAATAAATTTGTAAAGAGTGGGAAAAGAAAGCTGGGCTAGATTGGATTAGACTATCAACAGGATAAGCTAAGAGCACAAGAAGAATAAAACAAAAGATCTAAGTGCAATAAACTATCCTCGGCAATAGTCCGAGGAGGTTAACTTCAGTATTCACTATTCCTAGTTTAGATACAAGCTCAATTCTTCCTTTTTTCCTCTTCCCCCCCCCCCTCTTTCTAAGAAGGATTCCTTCACATTATATAGTTCTTTCCAGATCATTTACACCATACACTTGTCGATTATCTAAGTCTCTACTTAAGTGCGCGTCCCATCATGTATCTTCTTTGGCATTTTGTGAGTTGCGGTGGCCATGACTATACTGTTCAGGGGTCTTCTCCACATAAATGCGGTCAGAAGAGTAGGTGCAGTACATTTAATGCGGTGGTGGCAGCCTTTCCTTAGATATTTTGGGGAGATACATCTTTCAGTGTTAGGATCACTCTTCGGACCGTTCTTATCTGTCCCAAACGTAATGGGTTACGATTTGGGATTCTACGCATTCATTTGCTTCTCCTCGGACTTGACCTCATCCTCGGACAAGGCTGGAGGTTCAATGCACGGTTTTGGGCCTTTAACCCTACAAGGTCCAATACATGATCTTAGGATCTTAATCTCTTTACGGCCTGATACATAGTCTTGGACCCCTGTCTCCACAATACCAAAATTACTCTTTGATACCATTAGTATGAAAAATATTAAAAAAATTTATCAAAAAAATCAATTATTGAGCGTATTTAACAAAATAAGCTAAAATAATCCAAACCACGTAATTTGGAGTATCAAAATCTTCACCATTTGTGTCACAGTGTCCTGTAATCTCTAGAAATTTGTTGATATGCACATATTATGTATGCACAAACAAATAATATATATATATATATATATGTGTGTGTGTGTGTGTGTGTATTAACAATTATTCTAGAGTATAAAATTATACTCATGTGAATATTGAGTACTATTTTAATATCCAAATACAAATACATAGCTAGAATATTCATTATATTTTGTTAGTTTGCAAAGGTCATTTTTTATAAGGTAAAATACAATTAACTCTTCGAAGTTTTACTCCAATGCTAGCTAGGTTCAACATATTTTTAAATTAACAAACTTGGTTCTTAAACCCAACTTGGTTCCTAAACCATTACTCATTTTTCTCCCTTTTCTCATGGTGATTAGGGATTGAGTTGGCCAGTTTTGAAACATTTTGTATGTAGCTCACATTAACCCAAATCTTAGAGTTGTTGACTGAATTTTATCCTTTTTATATATGAATAATTCATGTTGAGATGTTTTATATAGTCACATTACACTTATGATTTATATCTTATGATTATTAGCAAAAGCAAAATTTAGGAGTAATTTGTAATACATTAAGTCTCCAAATGTGGATGATGCTGTCTCACATAGTCATGGAAACCCACCCTCCCCCCCCCCCCCCCCCCCCGGTGGCACGCGCCCTAGAAACTATATAAAACTAGATGTAGATTCTATTGTCTCACATAGTCACATGATTTCACCTCTCTAATTGTGGTGGTAAAAAATGCAATTGGTGAGCAGTCAAATGTTTGGACCAAGATTTATGACTTATGCACTCCTATTGAAGCTAAAACAATTGTAATTTTGTGGGCTTTAAAGTTAAAACTTGCCTAGGTCTGAAAATTGGTGCAATGTCTTAGTGGGAAAGGATATAAAAGTATGTTTTGATGCTCTAGTTAGAGAAGAAGAACCAAGTGATTTTTCTATTTCTACTATCATGAGTAATGCTTTTGATTTTTTTTTTTTTTTTTTTTTGAGGGTGAGTAATGCTTTTGAATTAAGCTTGTATTTTGTTAATTGTGAATTTTGTTAGGTTAGGAAATCTCTTAATTTCGCAGTTTATTTCGCTGCTAATTCTATTGTTCTTAAAGCTTGTTTTCTAGTAATAGTTGCAATCTACCAATTATTGTACTTGTTTTTTATTTTTAATAAATTAAAGTTAAAAAAAATATAAAAAAAGTATATCTCATATATGTTTTTTAAACTAATAACATAATTAAATTATAATAATTTGAAGAATTCTCGTGTCACATAAAGTGGCACAATATTAGCCACAACTTATCTACATAACAAGTTGTAAGTTATGATTGATAAACTGGCACGACAAAAATTCTTGATGACCCATTGGGTAAATATTCAAAGTCTTTAAAGTCTAAACTGGCTCGGTTTTCCATAGTTGTTTCCCAAAATAATTTCAATGTGTCACAAATGACAATGAGGCCAAGACACTGTTTCAATGAAGACAAAACCAATGTGTCTAATAAAAAACCATTAACATTTGTCAACAAAGGCCTCATCAATTATATTGCCGACAAGGCCTTCACTAACACTTATTTTTGACAACAAAACACTGTCGTAAGTACTTGATAATTGTAGTCACAAATTCAACTTCATTCGAAGAAGTTGGACGACCAAATATAGTTTGCGACGCACTAAGGCCCTCGTTAATGTATTTTTTCGACAATGAAAAGTCATCATAAATACTTGGCTTGTCGTTGAAAATAGAACTTCGAACGAGGAGGTTGGATGACCGAATACCTTTTGTGACGAATAATGACCGTCGTTGTTGTATTTTTTCGACGACTAAAAGCCATCGTAAATACCTAGTTTTTCATTGAAAATATAACATCAATGCAACCAATTACTTTTTTTTTTTTATGAACTTTAACTATTAAAAAACCATTTATCTCGTCACTAATACATTATTTGCATCAAAATAGCTCCGTTGAAAAAAAAATGTTATTTTTATTTTATTTGAAAATATTTGCTACCAAACACACAATATCACAATCATTGAATTAAATAATTAATTTTAAATTTGTAATACTCAACTCGACTCGGCTCATTTACAACCTTACATAATCGAACAAAGGCAATTATGCTCATTCATAGGAAACTAATAAGAATCACGTAACATGTGAATGGTGAACCTCAATGTGATGAATAATAGTGTCTATTATTCCCAATCAAAGTTGATGAATATGTAGGGGACCCCCCCTGTCTCTGTACTTATATATTTTGGGCAATGAGGTTCTCATGAGGTTGATAAACAAGGAAGTGTCTCAAAAGAACCATACCGGGGTTAAAGCCCCGCCCCCCTCCCCCCCCCCCCCCCCCCCCCAATCTCTAAGCTCTGCTATGCTGATGACATTCTCTTGTTTTGCAAAGCTAAGTCCTTCGAACTAGCCATTCTTAGAAATTGTTTGGAGAAATTCTGTTCTTGGTCAGGCTAAACTATCGGTGTGGAAAAATCTGGCTGCTTCCTTTCCAAAGGTGTGAGCCCTCAATTTATGAATCAAGTTGAGTGTTGTTGGGGTCTCAATACACTTCCACAAAGTACAACCTATCTAGGTGTTCCTCTCTTCTTGTCAAAGAGGAAAAGCAAAAATCTGTCTTGGTCTGGTAGAGCAACTTTAATTAGATCAGAGGCCCAAGCCATCCTGGCGTACTCTATGTCGGCTATTCTATTCCCTAAAGGTCTTTGTGATCAATTAGATGCTTCAGTGCGTAGATTTTGGGGAGCCCCAAATCAAAGGTGGGTTTGTACTGGACTCCGATGTCTTGGTCTTCTCTTTGTTGGCCATAAAAGGAGGGTGGCTTAGGATTCAGAAAATTCTGGGATTTCAACCAAGCTCTCTTCTCCAAACTTGGCTAGTGGATTCTATTCTGAAAGGATTGTCTTTGTATTAAGATTTTGAGGGCAAAATACAAGATTCGAGACAATTGGCTAGCTCCCCATTCTCCTAGTAATGCTTTCCCCTTTTGGAAGAGCATGATGGGCATAAAACACCTTATCGCGGCAGCTTGCCTTTTAGTAAGCAATGGGGATTCCATCAAAATATGGTTAGACTCGTGGATCCCAGATCTCCCAAGAGTCACCCCTACCCCTAAAGTTGATGCTAATCCGGATATTGCTTTGGTGGTTTCTCAATTCCTTTCTCCAAATCGAAGCAGCTGGGATATTTCAAAGTTGAGATGGTCATTTGAGGAGCATGTGGTTGATATAATCCAAAAAATTCCCATTCCTAATTGCCCCATGGAAGATAGTTGGTCTTGGACTGCAACAAACTCCAGGTGTTTTTTTTTTTTTTTTTTTTTCTCTCTCTCCTGTCAAGTCAGATTATTGGCTTTGTAGGGAAAGCTCTCCTCCCTCGTTCCTCTACTATATTAGGGGTTAGATTTAGAAATCCAAAATTCATGAGCGCCTTAAGATGCATTTATGGAGAATTGCTGCCAATGTTTTACCTACTAAAGAGGTAATTAGTTAGTTCAATGAGAATGTGGATGGGAGTTGTCCTTTGTGTAATTCAACTTTGGAAACATCCCTTCATCTGTTTACTGTCTGCCCTATTGCTAAATCCTTATGGTTCTGAAGTCATTGGGGTGTGAGAATAGACTCATTGGCATTTGGGTTGACATCAGATTTTGCCAACTTCTTCTTGTCCCCCGCTTTTAAGGTTAACCAATGTTTGGGTCAGAAAGAAGACACTTTGTTGTATGGAGCCATCCTTTGTGACATGGTTTGGAAGCAGAGGAATCAGGTTCTATTTGGAGATAACACTCTAAATATTGATGGGGTTTCTACTAAAATCTCATGTCTTTTCTCTGAGCACAAAAACTCCAATGCTTCTACCACATGATAGCAGGTTCCTTCCTCTACTTACACTTGGATCCCTCCCCTAGGTTTTGTCTTTTAAAATTAATGTTGATGCTGCTGTGGGCCCCGCTTCTCTTCTATAGCCGTGGTGGCGAGAGACTGGAGAGGGGTGTTGGTATTCACTGGTATTATGAAAGTGAACATCACCCTCCCTCTCTAGGTGGAATCAGAGGCCATTAAGTAGGCCCCTCTTTAGCTCCTACCATAGGTAATGAGTGCATCATAGTGGAATCGGACTTCCAATCTTGTGTGCAGTTTAGTTTATCAATGATTTGGCCGAACCCCCCCTCCCCTTGGAGGATTAGGTCCTTGTGCCCTGATTAGAGGAATTTGTTTTCTGTATCTGATAAGTTTTTTTGTGAAGTGGTCTCTATCTTGTAATTTTTTTGGCCTTTTTGATATTGGTAATTGCCCTGCTTGTTTCTCTTCCATTATTTTGAAAGAGTCCAGTAGGGCCTTGTAGTCTGTTTTCTTTCTCTCAATAAAGTTTTCAGTTTATCAAAAAAAAGAAAAAAAAGAAAAAAGAATAGGTAATGTTGCAGACTTGCGTGTAACCCATTGATTGATTTTGAATTTTGATTTCCATAAAAGTTGGTGATGTGATTACTATGTTTTAAATCAAAATGGGCAGTGAGTGAGAATTGATTGTTGCTTTGCGGGCCATAAAGGTAATTGCCTGTAGACTGTGTAGTAGGATTTCATGGGTTTCAAAGCATGATACGTGAAGTCAAGACTTGTGGGCTTGTATCCAAAAAAAAAAAAAAAAAGACTTGTGGGCTAAAGGGCCCAATCTGTGAAGTAGAGATATAGATGATGAGTGGGCCACAGACACATTTTGTGATTGGCCCAACGAGAATATGTTGAGTGAGAAGCTCCCTATAGCTAAACAGCATAAAACCCCTTTGCAAGCTTCAGTTCTAGCTCTCACATCATTTTTAATCAACCATATGATCCTATCCCTACAATGAATCAGATCGTTATGGACTCCGGCATTTTGCTGCATCCAAATATGGTAGATGAATGTAGCCCAAGCAAGCTTGCACAAGATATACATCAAGGCTTTGCCCTTATGAGATTGAAACCCCTATTTACGTTGGGAAGAAAACCGCAATAACATGCAGCGCAATTACTATTATTTGTAAAATTTGAGTTCCAAAGTGTACGCAAGCTTTAACTTAAAATAAAAGGTGATAGTTGGCGGCCATTTATTTTGGTGTTAGGCTAATTGATAAAAGTGAGAGTAGTTCTTTTAGTAACACTACAAAATATTTACAATAAATTGAGGTGTTAGTACATCATAGATCAAAATAAAATAAAATAAATTATTCTAAGATCCATCCCAACTAAAAGTATGAGTATTGTGAAAATATTGTGAAATTTTATTGTGTTTCTAGACTTACTTAGTGAGGGATATGTTTTTTTTTTTTTTTTTTTTTCCATATCATGGTACAATTTTTGTATAGTAGAAATAGAAAAATATTTCTTTGTTTTACTATTCTAATATCAACAGGGGCAAAAAACTACACCGATAAGTAGAAGTATATATAAAAGAAGAAAAGGGATCACTGGTTCATTGAAACAATGTCTTGGCCTGACACATTGAAATTATTTTGAAATTAGTTAGACTTTGATGGCTTTGAATATTTACCAAATGGGTCAAAGCATTTGGTCGCGGTATTTACAGATCAATTATTGTAGCCGAATGGACCAAAGTCCAACACTCACTTTTCAAATCCTATATGCTCATCCAATTACTCAAAATCGATTGAATTATAAATGGTTTAAAATTGCTATAATTTAATTTTTTTATTAGTTTCTCAAATTTTTTTTATTAGTTTGAAAAACACATACGATATATATTAAAAAAAAAAAACTATAGTTTTATTAAAAATCTAAAACAAGTACAAATAATCGCACATGCATGCTTCTAGTACTGCAGTTGGCAGATTATAATTATTACAAGAGAAATTAGTTTTAATAGCAACAAAAAGTTTGGCAACAGAAGGAAATTCAGAGTTAAGAGATCTTCTAATCTAGCAAAACTCATTTCATCAAAAAAAACAAAAAAAAAAAAAAAAAAAATCTAGCAAAACTCATAGCTAACAAAATACAAACTTAAATCAAGAGCATTACACTTTACTCTCGTGACAATAGAAATAGACCAAATCATTTAGACCTAGCCAAGTTTAAAGCCCACAAAATTGTAGTTGCTTCAGCTTCAATAGGAGTGCATAAGTCATAAGTCAATTGACAAGATTTTATTGATTTTTATTTAATTTTATTACTAACATCATTTTTTTTACCTGCTATCATTTTTTCTCATGGATATCAAATTTGTTGTATCTAAACACATATTACATGAATTTGCTAAAAACTTTTCAAATAAAGCTAGTTTTTTCTTATTTTAAAATAAGATGCTTTTAGTTTTTGGAATGGACTTAGGTCTATTGCATGCACAAAAGCATTGGACCTATTGAAATGCTGACATGTGTCAAATATTTGCCATGTAACAACATCCTAATGAGTCCAATGCTCCTGTGTACTAGATCCAATCCTTACCCTAGTTATTTGTCACACATTTAATACAAAATCTACAAATAATTATATCTTTTGAGAAATACCATGAAAAGAAGCTACTGAATATTATGTTACACCTATACAGACACTAAGTTTGATCAATTATTTATTTTAATCCTTTAGATTCACTTGAATATTTCCATTGATTATTTCATTCATATCTTCAGCTATTAAAAAATTATTTTTTAATTCTAATATTTATTTTTTATTTTTATAAACGGTTAAAATATTTAAAAGTTCATTTTTCTCTTTCCTAAGTTATTAAAAATGTTACACTTATCAATTTTCAATTTAAAATTTTCTTTTTTCCACCTAAACTTTTGTAAAACATTCTTTTTTTGGTCACCAAACTATATTGGAAGAATATTTTTAATAAGTTTACAAATAAAAAATGTATTTTTTAAAATTTAGCAACGAAAAAAATTAAATTCAGGTAAATAGCAGGGACAAAAACAATATTTAGGCTTAAAAAACTAAAAAAGACTCATTTTGCTTTTGAGTTTGCTGAACCATACTCATATATATATATATATATATATATATATATATATATGTATATATGCACCTCCCAAACCACATATTTCCTTTTATTTTTCCTTGATAAACCACATGGGCTTGGTGCCTTGGTCTATGGCATGGTGGATAAGTCATTAGAGGGCTTAGAATAGTATGTTGTGTCTAGTAGGATTTTATGGGTTTCAAACTTTCAAAGCATGTTACGTGAAGCCAAGGCTTGTGGGCTAAAAAGCCCAATCTGTGAGGTAGAGATATATATGAACCTGGGTCTTGAACACATTGTTGCGATAAATACATCTATGGGCTTCATTGGGCTTGAGGCCCAACGAAAATATGTTGTGTGAGAAGTCCATTCGTGTTGAGACTACTAATTCAATTCAGCTTCAATCTGACTATGATTTGCTTCAGTAGATAAGCACATAGTCCATGAAACCATTATAGGACCGTTTGATATTTAGGATGTTTATGGCATTTGGGTAAGGTGTTTAAGAAACTTAAGATGAAACTGTTATTGCTATTGCTTTTGCATCAATTGCTATTGCTTTTGCATCAATTGCTATTGCTATTGCTTTTGCTTTTCCATAAACAACATCAATTGCTATTGCTTTTGCATCAATAAGGAAACATTATATTGCACAGACATTCATTATAGATGGTGTAAAATATCTAGAAAATAGAAGGATAATAATCACTTTTGGAAATATTTTTCCTGAAAAGCTAAAACATGGTTCCTATGTGATTTACACAATTGAATATAAGGAAAACCTTTTCATAAAGTGGTTTTAGGACTGAGGGATTAGGCTATTGAAACTTGAAAGGCAATCATGCATGTCTGACAAAAAGCTTTACTAGCTTAGCCTTAGCAGAAGCGGATGGTATATAACCTTCAACTTCCTTTTCCTTTAGCAAATCCTAAATATCACGTTTAGTGTTTGTTAATTGTAAATCCAAAAGACAGAACGCTATACTTCAGCAAAAAAATTATACAGCCAGCCCTTGCTGCACAAAGACAAGCTACCAAGCTAAGCTAAAACAGACAGAGAGACCCATGTAACTAACCAGCACCCTATTCTTTATTGACATTTTAAAACCCTTGCAAAGCTCTAGTTCTAACTCTTAACATCATTTTTAAATCAACTATATGACTATTCTCAATACGAATAGGATCATTAAGGACTCTTGCATTTCTTTAGATCCAAATATGGTAGATGAATGTAGCCCAAGCAAGCTTGCACAAGGTAGGCCTCAAGCCTTTACCCATTGAAGAATGAATCCACTATCTCTATTGGGAAAAATTGCCAATTGATACCATAACACACAATGCAATTACTTCTTTCTTCTTCTTCTACTTTTTTTCTTTGTACAATCTAATAGGAATTTCAAAAAAAAAAAAAAAAAAAATCGAGCAAGCACTGTCAACACAAATAGAAATATCTAGAAACAAACCATAATCAAGACATCGATTTTTTACGTGGAAAACCCTTCAATGAGAAGGGAAAAACCACGGGACCTAGTCCAGTAAAAAATCTTCCACTATTGAATAATGAGTTTACAACAATTTTCTCTAAACAAATGCTAAAAACTACCAAAACATTGAAGAACACAATTTTTAGATTACAACAAAAATCAACACACTAAAGTCGATTTCGACAATAACAAGAACACCAAGTGGGCCTCAGCATCTGAACAAATGGAGAGGAATTTCAAAAGACAAGCCGCAGATTAACCAAGTACTCTTCCAACACTTTCTGCCATAATCTTCTTTGTAAAAGAGTAAGCATTAAAGAGATGATTCCTACAGCACTCCAATGCTCCCTGCAGATAACACAAGATAACAGCATTGTCACCCCAATTTACCAGCCTATAATGAGTTATTATAAAGGGTCCTTACAAGCTTCCCTTTTATGTTCAAACGCATATTGCTAGAGGCCAATCAAGAATGATTGCAATGACGATGCATGTTGCATCCTCAAGCTAGCCAAAGTTTAACAAAGGTAGGGAATTGTGAAAAATTTCCATGAACCGGTTATTCAAGTGAGACAAGATCGCCAAAAAAACTTATTTTTCCCAAGTTTATAACAGTAAGCAATGGGAACATAACCCAAAATATACAAAGAAATTTCACTAAAATTGTTAAGCTCTAGACCATTAAACTACGACAGAAAGTAAGATCATAATAGAGACAAAATGTTCTTTATAAAAGGTTTAGGCTCAGATATTTACGCTTGGTTTTGTTTTTTAATTCCAACTTGTTCTGCATCTAGGATCAAATCAAGTGAGAAATCATCATAAACAAAGGAGAAGAGGAAAGGAATTAGCATTTGAATAACCCTCTCCCAACTATTCAAAGTTTATTGGAAAAAGCAAGGACTTGACCAAGGCATTTTTCTTGTAAAGACTTCGAAAAAACACATTCATCAGCTTTTGTAAAAATCATTAGAATAAAAAAGCAAATAGTATGCAACTTTTTCCTTCTTAGTGTGTGAATCAAATATATGAACGAAATTTTATTCAAAATGCTCACTAACCTTTGATTATAGAGAGTGTAACCAAGTACCTTTCGTACTTCATCCAAATTCCTAGAAGTATCCAAGCGATTCATCGTATTTCAACTGTTGACAGAACACGAGGCAACGAATTAAATAATAATAATTATTATAGAACTTTGAAACAATTCAACAGTTTGGTTATTTTGAAATAAAACAAATTGGCAAAGATTTTATACATGTCAGATTTTTTATTATTAGAAAACTTAAGAAAACCAAAAGCTTTGCTAAAGTGATCCCCATTCAATTTTATACATTGGTTCTTATATTTTTGATATCAAAAAGAAAAAATTCATTCTTTTTTTCAAAAAAATTGTATTGAAATCAATAAATGATAGAGTAAAATTCTAAATAGTTCATTTTCTTTCATTTTCAACTGTATTCTCAGCTAGAAAACAAAAATTCAATACAAAAAATGGGTATATAGAATGCGTACCAGAAGTGATATGAGTGATTTTGTGCAAATCCTGACCAATTTGCTTTTCACATCTTCTCCGTAACTCGGGACAACCCGCAATCTCCAGGATTTGTAAAGACGTGAGATCTCGCATCTCATTAGGAAGTGATTTCAAATTGGGACAATCATAAATTGTAAGCTGTTCAAGTGAGATAAGCTTCCAAATCCACTGCGGCAATGTTTTCAGATTCTCACACTGTGTAATTTGGAGCGTTTTTAGGGTGGTAACGTGTTGAAGAGCTGCAGGTAAGGAATTTAGTTTTGGAAGGCTATGGAATTCCAAATGACTGAGGCGATTGAGGTGTTGCCATTCCATTCTGTCCATGTCACTCCCTAGATTTAACTCCTTGCAATGGAAAATGTATAAATTCTCGAGAGAAATTAGATTCGATGTCCACCCATCTGGCAAAGACACAACGTCCTCCATACCAATTATATGCATAGATTTTAATTTGGAGAGAGGAAGGGACGAGGATGAGGAGGAAGAGGAAAGAAGTGTCTCTTGAAAAGGCTTTAAGCTAACGTTATTTAGGTATAGCATTATTTCAAGATAAGGAAACAAGGGCATGGAAGTCATATTAGGACACTCACGAATCCAAAAAGAAGAAAGACAAGGAAATGAAGGCAGTGACTGGTTATGCTGACGCTGTTGATGGTCTAGTGTTAATGCACTCCTCCACCATCCTTTCAGGTTAGGGCTTCCAGAAATCACAAGTGACTTTAGCGACGAGAAGAAGGATAAAGCACAAAGCTCCTCACACATATCACGATCTGATATGTATTCCAAACCTTTCATTTCATAAAGACGTAATGTTTCCAGAAAAGGGAGTTCAGACAACGATGGCAAGTGGTTGCATTTGTCACATCTACTTAAAGTTAAATTAACAAGATTTTCAATGGAAGAAAGCCAACTTGAAAATGCCACACCAGTGTACCCCCACACTTTCAAAATTTTGAGATTTGGATGTGGCTGGAGGCAATCTAACAACATCTCATCATGTCCTTCCTGATGAGCCCATGCTAAATTCAATTCTTAAGATGTTGCTTTTCCCTTAAATTTTTGGTCTCGGATTGTGAGTTAACATCTTCCAATTGTACTAAAATTTTGATCCTTAGTGTTCCTCTAAGGTTGTTTAGCCCATATAATTCACTTAGTCCACCATTATTCCCCACAATGAATAATGGTAATGACTGAAGACTAGTCAATTTCCATAATCCTTGAGGCAGTCTCAACTTATAACAACCCCTATTATTAAGGTGCCTGAGGCTAACCAATTTTGTGATGTCCCTAGGCAATTGTTCAAGATTCAAACATTCTTGAAGTTTTAGTGTTTGCAAATTCAATAATGTAGTAATTGAATCAGGAAGAGTTTCAATGGGATTAAAAGAAAGATCTAAGTACTTCAAATGTATTAACTTTCCTATGGAATTTGGCATTACTTTAATATTCAATTTATGTATATCTAATGCACGCAACCTTGGGAAACTCTCAATCAGTGTACTCAATGTTGACTCATCCATGGTACCAAATGACCCGCCATGTGTGAAAAGAATTGTACGTACCTTGCAACTTTCTTTAATTAAACTTAAAGTTTTAGTAAAAGATGAGACACTAGAAAATGATACATGACGAGTTTTTCTATCCAAATAGTCAAATCTAAAGTTTGGCCCTGCAATTGATAGTGCAAGATCATGATATAAATCATGCATCTTGTATAGTCCATAAAAATTATTGCTTGCTTCATAAAGAAATGACCTGCAAAGTAGATGCTTGATGCACTCATCAGCAACGTCTTCTAATTGCTCTATATTATTTGACAATTGGATTAACCCATGTGCCATCCATAGTTGAATCAGTGTCATCTTATCAATATTGTAAGCTTTAGGAAACAAAGAACAATAGGCAAAACAACCTTTTATATGTGACGGAAGAGGATCATAACTCAACCTTAGAATTGAAAATGTATTACCACCCCCTTGTTCAATTACATTTTCTTGCACCTTATCCTTGATCTTTAACCACCCATCTTTTTTCTCCAAGTATAATGCATTTCCAATGGACTCTATGGCCAGAGGTACTCCTTGACATTTGCCTACAATCTCCCTTCCAATTTCACCTAATTTAGTGTTGTTAGTCTCTTTCCTGTTTTTAAATGCTATTTTCTCAAATAAAGACCAAGAGTGGTCTTTAGAAAGACCATCAAGGGTATATAATGAAACAGGACGTGTAATCTCCGCAACCAATTTGGCACGTGTAGTTATTACAATCTTACTTCCCTTTCCACCACATATTAAAAGGCTTTTAAGGTCATTCCAACTTTTACAATCTTCATTCCACAGATCATCCAACACAAGTAAATATTTCTTTTGATTAATTTTTTTAATTAGTTCCTTGAATGGATCCATGTTGTGGACTTGAACCAAGAGGACTTCAGAATTAATCTCACGACATTTCTTTCGCATTGGTTCCATGCTATTATCTTTAGCAATACCATTTATTACCTTTTCAGCAATTGCTTTCACCTCGAATACATTTGTGACACACACCCATATTTTTAGCTCAAAATGTGTATTGACATTCTCATCATTGTATATATGTTGAGCAAGTGTGGTTTTGCCTAAACCCCCAATTCCCACAATAGCAATGACTGAAACATTCTCTTCGTTATTAGGCTCCAATAAAAGTTTTATGATGGCATTTTTATCATCATCTCTTCCAATAACTTCTTTATTAGGTAAACATGGGAAGTCTCCCTATTTAGACTCACTTGAGGCTTTACATAGCCTTCATTAAAGTGAAAGTTATTCCTATCTTCCGCCATTGCAATTAGTTTCTGCCTCAATTCGATTATTCTAAGACTCATCCTATGATTTCTAAAAGCAAGTGGGATACTTCTAAAGAAATTGCGTTCCTTTCCTGCACTGTTCCCAATCGTCTCTTCTTGCTGCAAAGCTAATTCAATGTGGAACTTATACTCACCCAACAAGTCATCTGCATCATAAAAAGTGTCCTCGAGCTTTTCGAGCCAGTCACTGGCTTGATGGTTGCGGTTCTGCTGCTCCAATGCATCCAGAAGGACAGCTTGTATTCTGGACACCGTGTTCTTGATGCTTTCAAGGTCTTCCGTAATATTCCACAGTGGTCTAAACTTTTCAAAGGCCGCAGATCCCAAATTTTCAATTATGGTCTGTGCAACTCCGCAGAGGATTGCTTCAGCCATTTGTTTCGTCGTGAGAGAAAGGAAGACTGAAAGAGCGAGAGGGAAGCTAGAGCCTAGAGAGGGTGGGCTTCAATTACTTCAGTGCTAGAGAGTGAAAGGAAGGCTAGAAGAACGAGAGGAAAGCTAGAGAGTGAGCTTGAAGTGCTTCAGTATGCTAGAGAAAGGAAGACTTAAAGAGGGTGGTCTTCAAGTGGTTCAGTGCTAGAGAGTGAAAGAAAAAATTTCTATTGATTGAAAGCTAGGCTAAAAGAGTGAGATGGAAGCTAAAGAGAGGGAGCTTGAAGTGCATCAATATGCTAGAGAGTGTAAAAAAGAAGGCTAAAAGAGCGAGAAGAAAGCTAGAGGGTAATGTTGCTGTGAAGAAGGAGACGAAGAGGACTGAATATATATGGGGGAAGAAAGTTACCGATAGTAGTGATAATCAAAAAAGTTACCGATACTAGTCTTACTATATGAATTCTCTTGGAATGTCACCGTTATCATGCATAGGAAAATGAGGAGGCACCAAGTGTTGACTGTCGAGGCCTTTAGCACCAAAAGAAAGAAAACCCTGTGGACCCGATTGTACTTCCATTTCAGCATCCGCGAAGCTAATGAAAATTTTCTTAGAACGATCATATTCTCATATGCATGAAGAAATCAACAAGAGTGTCAGACACAGTGTCGGTAGTTGTTAATTGTTAGTACTTGTCATGGCATAGTATTGTAGGACAAACATTTAGCCTTGAAAGTCTACGACCCAATCTTTTTGCTTTTTGAACTCCTTTCCTGGAAATTTGGCAATACCAATATCATTTATTGTGTCAATTCTGTCAAAAAGGTTGGTTTGACAATTCAAACCTTTTAAGCTTTTGAATAAGAATGAAAATTAAAATTATTTTACTATTTAATTTATATTTACTATAATTTATGAATCTTACTGTATTTTTTGGTACTATTTATGAGTTTCATTATATTTTTTCAACTAATTTTTATTTTTATCTACAGTACTTTCAGTAATAAATTTTTAGTTTCAGTAAAATAAGTAGTATCCAAACAGGCCCATGAATGAGTGAGCCATTTCTTTAGTGGGTATCCGTTTAGTTGAAAGTTGAGAGATAGAGTGAGATATTTATAATTACATCTCCGTTCTGTTCTTATATGAGGGGGAAAAAAAAAAAAAAAAAACACAACATGCCGGGAAAAAATAGTCTACAACGGCTATTACATGCGTATAAGAGACTAACAATATCTAATATCCAATCAAATATTTACATGTGTCCACTACTTCAAATAAACGTTACAAAACTTAACCAACACGACTTGTTGCACAAATTTTTTCTAACTAGTCGCGATCCTGCGCGCTGCGCATGATAATTTTTTTTAGGGTGGTCATTTTGTTATTAATATTTATCATATTATTACGTCTCAAGCTGTGTTATATATGTATTACCAATATATAGTATGATTCATGCTGACAAGAGCTTTTGCTCATGGAACTATATATATATTTTTTATTAGAGATTACTATTTTGAACAAAATGAGGATAATTTATAGTAGAATTGTTTTTTTTTTTTTTAAGAAATGTTAATTCTACCATACTCGGTTAACTAATTTATACATTTTCAAGTCAATTGAACACATTTTGCATGTTACATGTAATTCCTTGTTTCCATAAGGGTAAGGACATTCATAATCCCAATGATCCACTCCAATATTTTTGCATGCTTGGTTTTTTGGAATATGAAATGTGTTTGTTACAAAATTGTATATTAAAGGATTTGTCAATAATTTTGGAGAAGTTTTTTTTTTTTTTCTCCATCTAGTTGATTTATAATCGAAAATAGTAGTTGTATTAGTAGTTGATTTATATTGAAGGATTTGTCAATAGTTTTGGAGAAGCTTTTCATATACCCTCCACAATAAAGCCCAAGCCTTATAGAATTATATATATTTTTCAATTATAGCTGATGTTTAATGTTCTCCTCAATGAAGTCCAAACCAAATAGTTTTTCACGCTACAAAACCTGTTTAGCTACCTCTTTCCTTAAGAAAATCAAAAGACAATAATATTAAATTATTGTCTTTTATAATATCAAAAGTCTCTTATAATTAAATTATTAATAATATTGAAACAATGGAAACAATCATTAATATCCAATTCTTTGGCTATTCCTCTCTTTATTTAACTGAATTACTTCTTCATACCTATTCAATTGCCACTTTCCTTAAAAAAAAAAATCAAAAGACAATATATCTGAACTATCAAAACTCTAATACAAATTAAATATTAATAATTTTGCAGTAGCTGAAAAGTTATTAATATTCACATCATTTATTTTACCTACACATAGTAAAAGGTGAAATGAAATGTTGGAAAATGTGATATTTAAATTGGGTAACTTTATTTTTTTTATGTTACTCATATTATTACTGGAGGAAATATACTTGATAGTTATGTTATTTTTATTTTTTTTTTCTAATGCACTGTAACGTTTCATAAGAACACTTTATGTGGATTTTTTTTTTTTTTTGAATTTAAGTGCTTTCAACAATTGTGTAAATTTCAAACAGCAATTCAAAAAATAATTGATGTTATATGTTAATGCTTTGATTGTTTAGTTCTATTATGGATTTGGGTTTTAACTTATAAGTTATTAAGGAACTCTATATATTCTACTTCCTTAGATGATTAAAAACATATACTATTACCATAAATATCTCTCTCTCTCTGAGAGAAAAAATATATAATTTAATAGATTTGGAGGTTGTAGTTGAATTTAAATGTTGAATAAAATGAGCCAAGATTATATTTTGATTGTTAAATAATGAAGTTTTTATTTCAGCTTAAATGAGTAAATTTTATAGAATAGTAGTAGCCACAGTTGCCAGCTATTATTAATGCGATTCATTATTTTTCTATAGTTTACAATTTATTTTTATCAGTGTTAGTATTTAATTAGATACCTTGTTTCATGTATCTCATGGGGTTAAAAGTTTGGCTGCTTTATTTATTTTTTTTGTTATTTTAATGATAATCCAAGTAGGTAGAAGTTAAGAAGGTAGTATAACTTGTATAAGTTTCGATTTTCCAGAAAGATTTTGTTATTAATGGATCAAAGACTTTTACTTGATTGTTTTGACATAATATGAATTCCTATATTTGAATTCTCATCCTTCCTTTTTGTTACAGTTGTTAAGCTGTAGTTGAAATATAAATGTTTTTCCAATGAGCTTTTCTATTTTCATTAAGTAGGTTGAAATTTGCATTCATCTAATAAAATATTGAATTTAATTTTGCTAGTAGATGAAAGATCATACATGTTAATTGTATGGTCTTAGTAACTTTTCAGCTTCCTTATCAAACAATATAAATACAGCACACAACTTATTATTGTTGTTGTTGTTGTTGTTATTATTATTATTATTAATGTTACTTATGAAACTCATATGAAGTCTTGTTATTTAAAAAACATAAAGTAGAAACAATAGCTTGTAAAAAACAAACAAAAACAAAAGAACGCAAATCTGCTTTCAACCATTACAAAATTAATATATAGAAATTAATAGAGAAACATTGTGCCCAAGTTGAATGAAAATATCCTTATTTAATAATATTATCGATATGATACTTGAAAGATTATTATAGAAAATTTGGGGCAATATTTTTTGCTCTATTAAAATTCAGATGATTTTAAACTATGGTTTATAAAATTTTAGAAGTACAACCCAAAAATATGGGTATTACATTTGATAAATGATCACAACCCAAAAATAAAAGTAAAATTTTGATTACCTAAAATTCTAATTTTAAAATTTCTTTCCGATTATTTGAATTAGATCTACCAAAGACCAAACATAGGAATTTTCAATTAGAGAGACAAATAATTATGAAAATAGAGTCACATCCAAATTGAAAAAGCATACAATCTAATGAACCAAAAATCATGCCTATCAATTGATGGTGTCAATTTTGCACAAAAGTATTATAAAACTTGGGTTTTGGTATTTGTCTATTAAAAAAAAAAAAAAGTCAAACATGTGATGAGCAAATCACCATATGACCTTGACATTTAAACTATAAAGATTGAAAATTCAAACGTTAAATTAAGAAAGTGCATTGCTAACATAAATAAAGCGACACTAACATTTTGCATAAGCCTTTATATTTGTTGGGCATTTACCTATTCCTATAGCATAGGGCCATTTCTTGGAAGCTCATAAAAAACACCCATATCAATATCACAATATACATTACATGTCACTAAAACTATTAATGTTCATATTTTAATAGTACAACTTAAAAGGTGAAAGGAAAATAATTAAATTTGATAAAAGAGTACCTGCAATAATGTTTAAGACAACATCATATATTGTAATCCTCGTCTACTTTGGTAAAAGAATGGTAGTCCTACCGGAGAGAGACAAAGACAAAAAAAATTACAATCTTGAATACTGTTCAACCTGGATTTAAAGGGTAATTTGCAATTCTTAAAAAAATAATCGATTAGAGTAGATAAACAATCAAAGAGAACAAAAAAAAAAAAAAAACTTAAAATACAAAATCAATCGCATCAACCAAAAGTAAAGTTCTAAAGAATACAAAAATTTATCAACGTAAAGCAGAGATGTAAGAAAAATAAAAAAAATCAACCAAAAAATTTAAGAGAGAGAGAGAGAGATAACCTTTTTTTTTGTGAGGGAAAGCTATGCAAAGAATAGGAGAGAAAATGACGAATTTATAGTAAAATGATGTGAATAAGAAGAGATAAAATAAGGGAAGATGAAGAGAAAGATATAAAGTGATATTAAAGTAGAAGGTAGTAGGGAGATGAAAAGGTAAGGGAGGGAGAAAGTATAAATATTTAAAAAAAAAAGTAAATGTTAAAAAAAATTATAGAAAAATTAAAAAAGAAATAGGATAATGATGTGGACGCTGATGTGGCTCAATAGGAGCGTAACAACATTAAATACTACGCTTCAGCTTTTAGATATATATAGATAATATAAACGACTGCCGTATGGAAGAGTCTAGAGGACCACAGTGTTGCATTCAACACATTTCACCTACACAACTTATTCGGTTTGGAAACTATTTCAGAGAAAAATATAAGAATTCTAAATGGATGCGATACCCAAATTCATAATGAACTAATTCAAATCAATTATATCCAAGCGAAAAAAAAAAAAAAATCCATTATAGTTTTCTCTTCTTTTTTTTTTTTTCCCACTCATCTCTCTCATTTAATCAAAACAATGATAAATGAAGGATTTTTTTCCACCATAACTATCTGGCTTTTCATGAGGAATGTGGAATTTGTAAAATAAAAAGTCTGAGAGCACAACTTTTACATGTATATCTTGAAGTAGTTGATTGTGAATGGTAAAATTAATTATCCACCGCTCATAATGGTGACAAAATTGTGACAAATAATGCAGTCCTATAAGAATGTTTAATAAAAATCCTCAAATGTACAGACCCTCGAAAATGTTGGAGCAAAGCCCCATGCCCCCATCCCTTTAATGTAAAATTAGAAAACTAAAAGTTGCTAACTTATTGCTTGTCCCAATTTGCCCAGAGTTACAGTTCTTTGATGAATCATGCCTTTGTCTCGATCATTAACTGCAATGACTTTTAAAAAGTACTATATAGTATCATAGCTTTATCTTTCTTTCTTTCTTTCTTTCTTTCCAACTCAATCTCAAAGCAAACAATGCAACGAGGGATCGATCTTTTTTAATTTTTTCCCCAGAGCTAGTCTCTGCCATTCCCTAGAGCCAGGCTCCTTCCCTCTAATACATAACTCACTCTACCCACTAGCATCCTCATCCCAACCAGATAAACCCCTTAAACTAAAGTTCCCATTTCTTCTATCTCATGCAAGTTTCAGAGCTCGTTAATCGTACTAAACAATGCTCCTTTAAAGCATAGTTGTCAGTACTGTACAATACGCGATAGATAAATACCTTCCAAACAAAGATTTTGAGAGCATCTCTAGATCAGCTCTCATAGGAAAGCTCATCTCCTCAAAAGGTCTATCTAACCATTGTCAAAGACGTTGTCCTTTTAAGCTTGGAGGCCAGTATTCCCGCTGGATGTAAAGAGGCTAGATAAAGACATCTTTCTGTTCAGTTTTCAGCACAATAGTAAACAGCGTGGGAAGCATAAGAAAATAACAAGAGTGTTCGGACCCATGTGTATTAATAATCAATGTTGGACTAACATTTGGCCCTTAAAGTCTAACCAGTTCTTTTGTTTTTTTGTTTTTTTTTAATACGCACTTTTTCCTCCTTTGACTTTGAGTCCCTTCCTGGAAATTTCGTTAGTCAGCCATATTAATATCACCGTGACAAAAATGCGGGTCTAAAATTCAGACCTAAAATGGAATCTGAATTAGTGAGTCATTTATTCAGTGAATTCACATTTTGTTGAAACTCAATCACAGAGTTTTAAGAGAGAGAGAGAGTAATTTGATCCTCCTGAGTCTTGATTGATTTCTGTAACTTAATTACAACTTCTCTGTTTTGTTCTAACAAATATGAGAAACCGAGAATGGCAGGAAAATAACAGAGCCTACAACGGCTATTATCTAATACCCAATCAAATATTTTAGATGTAAACACTGCTTCAAATAAATGTCCAGAGTCCAGTTTTATGCGTTCAAATTTAGCTCGACAATGAATATAAAATGTTTAAGTTTGGCTTGATAGCGAATGTAAAATGTTTAAACTTAGCTAGATTCATTAGTTAAGTTGAGGTCGACTTTATTATCAAGTTCAAACTCGAGCTTAATATCAACTTTTTGAACATGAAATCCAACAAAAATATATTATCAAGCCCATATATAGCTTAATGGTTTGGACAAATAATCACAACTCCTAATTACTTAAAATCTTAGTAAGATATGAGTTTAATTGTCAAACTTATATCAATCTTATTATCGAATAAATGAGTTTAGGCTCAATTTGTTTTGTATCGAATTTAGGCTCAAGTTGTGATAATATGAATTTGTGATATTTGAAACTTTGAGTCATAAATATTCCCACTTCAGCTAAACCCTATATAAACCCAACTTATAAAACCAATTTCTTGCATGTTCAAAAGCAAAAGAGAGAGAGAGAGAGAGAGAGAGAGAGAGAGAGAGAGAGAGAGAGAGAGAGAGAGAGAGAGAGAGAGAGAAGAAGAAGAAGAAGAAGAAAGAAAATAAGATGGTATTCAATGTTTCATTCATTGACCATGTGATTAGAATGATGGGAGGTCCTCTAAGACTATACTGGATGGTGTTTGTGCGCAAGGATTTTTGCCTCCATGGATAGTGGCTGCAAAGTGTCGTTGTCCTTGGTATATCACCAGATTAATGGTGGTTTACTAAATAAAACTATATTTAGCTAAGATTTTATTTTATTTTTATTTTTTTGCTTATTTTGTGTTTCACACATGTTTTCCTTCTTTTTAATTTTTGGTACCGATTGTAGTTTTACACATTTCATTGCACTAATAATCAAAATGTCTTCACTTTGATCTCTCTCTCTCTCTCTCCCTCTTCCCAGTTTATCTAGTTTCTCAGTGTTGTACGTTTTTTCAGCTCTAATTGTTAATTTTGCCATGCTAATTAAATTGTAGGGCAGACTTCCTACTCCCATAGCACAAATGTAGAATCCCTTGACAAACAATCTTATGTTTCCAAATTGCCAGAGCTTGTGCCAATTGAATCAGATTGATCTTGTACTAGGATCTCATTGCACAGAAGGTGAGTCAAAATGTGCCACTTTAATCAGACTTTATTTGGCTAATATTTTTACTCTTTTAAGTCATCTTTTAGGAGACACTTTGAATGAAAAAAAAAAATACAAATCATATAATTACTTCACTGAACGTGAATGGTGAATGGTGGTTGCCTGCGTATGAATTCAGCCTAGCAATAATCCTAATTAACTGTTTTACATGGGGGTGTATTTCTTCATTAAAAAAAAAACATGTGGGGTGTATTTTCTTTGGATCCAAGTCATTTTTGTTGAGATGAATACTTCTTTTCTTTGGAACCATCACGGTAAAGAGCAATAGCAAAATAATAATAAAAAGTGCACAAAAATAAGGAATCAATAAAACGCATGGCGATGCTCTCTAGATTTATGCAAGATATTAGTCAAAGCTGTTGATTCAACTGCTGTATAACATGTGATGAACACAAAGTCCACTCAATTTCAACCCCTTTGAATTCATTCGATTAAAAAAGCCAAACATAAGTCGACAAAGCCGTCTCCCAACTATTTTGGGGTTGCCAACATATCAATTTTCAACAATCTAATTTAATTACGGCCATATCTTCACTTAAAATCCTGTGATCCTATGGTATACCCAAACCCTACAGTTGAACACGCCTCACCCATTATATGCAGTGGCATGTCATGGATAAGCAAACAGCTCGACAGTCCAAAATGGTGGAAAATCTCTAAAAAGGTGAATTTGACAGTTGGCTCCATACATGCAGAGAATTCCGGAGCCCATGTAATGCAGGTCAAATCATGAGGTACCACGGCCGTTTTGTTTATGTGTCAATCTTGTATTTTTTTCTTGTAGCACCTTCCAATGTAAATGAAATTATATCCCTAGCCAGCACAATCCCATCTCAAATGATTCTCATCTTACATTTTACAGTTTGCTGCTATCTTCAGCTACTCACAAATGCATCAGATGTCATTCAAACCATTGCAGTGTTATCAATCATCCATCTACACATTCACAAACTCATTTCATGGATATAATTGCCTAGCATTTGGTCCTGTCAACTAAAATAAGCTTCCGTCCCTAAATTTGAATAGCATGCAGTTGAGCACATAACATCCCAGATGCACCTCTCTATTTCTGCTATCCATAATAGCTAATCCATGTCTCTTTCAATCTTTCCACAGTGAAAGTGATCACCATTGAGCATCACATAACTATCAATTTCCATTGCTTCCTCTGTTATAATCTTACTTTTCTTGGGCTTCATTCAGTTTATTCCATGTCAATCCTGTTTGTCCTAAAGTTTGATTTTTCAAATCTCTTGAAGTTCCATTATGAAGTTATTTTACATTTTTTTTTTTTTGATAAGTTATATGAAGTTATTTCACATTTAGCAGGACAGAATGTAAGAAAGAAAATGAATCCAAATGCAATCGATGTAACACTGACCTCTGTTACAAAGAAGGCATGAAACCCAAATGGAACTCTGTGGGGAATCTCAACAACTGCAACAGGATCTGGTGACATTGTTTTTGCATCAATTACGTTCACTGATGATTTTCTGCATAATTATGAATGAAAATTGAGATCATCATGATTAATATTCAAGCTTAAAATCTGAGTCAAGAAAATTAGTTAAATAACTATGGCCAAAGCTTCTGAAAAAAATCTATGACTGCATAGAATACATTGGTAAGTTTACACAAGGGATGATGCTGAGATAAGGGTTTTATCATGCATAAAAGTTGGATGATGACCAGGAACAAGCTTTAGTAAAAGAGAAAATAGCAACATATTAATATTTCCTCCTCGGATTAATCTAAAGTACCAGATTTTGCTATAAATTGGAGCATGCAATAACCCTCTTACAGAACCTAAAAAAGCAAAAAAATTGAAGATCAAAACAATTAAGCAGTAGATTAAAAGAGAGAATATAAATTTGTCAATAGTGTGAGGAAGGAAAGTATTACCCAGTATTCTCATCATGGGCAAAAAATATTAAGTAGCCATCATCTTCTTCAGAAGTAATGCCAGGCACACGAGGGACAAAAACAGCCTCAGAACCAAATCTGCCAGGTCCCAAGTCATAGATGCCTAGAACATTTCCTCAAACTTTAAGTTTTTATTTTTCCAGTGTCTGGTTCAGCATGCAGATCAAATTTGATTATCCCAGTCACTTTTGCAATGCTGTCAAGTATGGTTCCGTATACATATCGTTATCAAATTTGATTATCAGAGCTTTTTGTTCTTGATTTGCATTAACATACTCTTATCACTTGGGATTGGCTACACAAATCTATTCATGCCTATCAGTTTTATAATCACATGACATCTTCTGTTAAATCTCTTGGGATCTACCCTTGATTTGTTGAGAACCTCCTTTGAATTTTTCATGCCAGCAGCTCCTTCCCTATTCACCATTGCATGGATTTGTTGGCTGATAGAAATGGGACATTCTCAAGTGCTTAAACTAAAGAACTTACTTCACCTTAATTTATTTATAAGTTCCATGTTTTCTATTATTCTTCTAAGTAACTTCTCTGGTAGAATTTTGGACATTTTCATTGACCCAAATTATTGTGACATCTTCCTGACAGAATTTTAAAACACGTGTCTTTTGATTCTAGAGGTTTTCATGTCACACCTTTTGTGTTTTTTTTTGGAACTTGATGTTCATGTCCATGTCTACATATCATAAATTGAAAATAAGGATGATGTATGTATGTTACTGATCAGGATAAATAAAGATGATGACGTATGTTGACCAGAGGAGCTGCTTCATTAGATTCAAGAATCTATCTTTGGTTATTTTGTATTTTCTTAATTTACAGTCAATTCAATCTGGGGGAAAGGAGCTTATTCCTTACTATTAGTTGAGATTTGGCCGATTTCATTCTTCTATATTTGCAAATTTATAACCTCTCGTGGTTCATGATTAAGCTATAATTAAAGTTTATATGACTTATTTTAATGACTTCCTTTTGCTAGCAAATGCTTGGGAGGAGTAGGATGAAGTTGTTCTGATCACTTGTTGCCTTGAGAATTTTGACATGGATAGGCTCAATGGGATTGTGAAAGAAGAGCTCAAAATTTTTTCTTCTGAGCTGTAGGTCATTCACCTATTTATGAAATTTTAAAGCTCTATGCCTGCGTACATGTTTCTGATAGTTACTATTCTTTTCAGGTATGAGATGAGATTCAACATGAAAACTGGTCTAGCTTCACAGAAGAAATTATCTGCATCTGCTGTAGATTTTCCTAGGGTGAATGAGAGCTACACTGGCAGGTATTCATCAGCTGTTTGTAATGGGAGATTTTGGGTTGTTTGTTGTCAGTAGATGCACTCCAAGTTTGCAAGAATTCCCATTCGAGCAGCAGATTAGAGAAGCTAGATACTGGAAGGCCAAATTTATATGATCTTTTGTTTTTTTTTGTTTTTTTTGAATAGGTTCTGAACCCTGTTTTTTGTTCTGCAGTCTACTTCATCATTTGGCCAGCAGCCATGCTTAATTCATTTTGTTCTCTTAGGTGTCAAGTCCTTATGTATTCCATCATTTGTATCTATGCAGGAGACAACGGTATGTATACGGAACCATATTTGACAACACCGCAAAAATCACTGGGATTATCAAATTTGATCTGCATGCTGAACCAAAGACTGGAAAAACAAAATTTGAAGTTGGAGGAAATGTACAAGGCATCAATGACTTTGGACCTGGCAGATTTGGTTCCGAGGCTATTTTTGTCCCTCGTGTGCCTGGCATTACATCTGAAGAAGATGATGGCTACTTAATATTCTTTGTGCACGATGAGAATACTGGGTAATACTTTCATTTCTCCCACCTTTGACTAATTCATATTCTCTCTTTTAATTTAATGCACGAAAATTTTGATGATTAATGTTTTTTCTTTGTTAAATAAAGCAAATGCTAGTCAAATTATGAGATTTAAAGGTTTTGGAAGAAGGTTATAGAGGATTGATTGCTCCTAATTTTTGGAAATTAGTCTTTTTAAATTGCATCAAAGGAGAAAAATATTACATACATGCTGATATCCCAACTTGTTACATCAACTGTTGATGATACAGATTAAAGTTTTGAATTTTTTGATGATGATACAATCTCAATTTTTCATTTATAATTATGCAGAAAATCATCAGTTAATGTACTCGATGCAAAAACAATGTCAGCTGATCCAGTCGCAGTTGTTGAGATACCCCATAGAGTTCCACCCGGTTTCCATGCCTTCTTTGTGACAGAGGTCAGTGTTACATCAATTGCTTATGGATTAAATTTCTTTCTTACATTTCTCTTTGTCTCGCTACAGTTGAAATTAACTTCATGGTTGAATTCCAAAGAGAGTTTTGAAAAGTAAAAATTTAGGACAAACAAGATTTAGACAAATAAAATTGACAATGACAAGGATGGTGTGCCTGAGATTCATACTTGTGAAATCACTTCCAATGTTTGCTTATTTTTTAAGAAACAAGCACACACATACATAAGGGAGAGAGAATGGGGTTCTAACACAAAAGTATACCACAAATTCCTCAAAAAACCCATGGTCACTTCCAATGCTTACTAAAGACTACTAAGTTTGAAAATAATATGATACATTATCTATTTAATGCTCCCTCTAATGAACATCAGTTACATCTAATATTGGTAATGGCTCAAAAAATATATTTAACACCATAATTTTCTAAAATTATTGATGTCTTTTATATTTGATACTGGTAGGGAAGCAGAAACATGCGATCAGGGTTAGGGTGTGGCTTTTTTAGTAGTTTGTAGGGTTTTACACTTGTCAGGCAAGCAAGAATAAAATATAATAACATAAACATATCATGAAGCAGAGCCAATAGTTAAAAATCTCCCCTCTCCCTTCCCTTGGGCCAAGGTTCACTTTATTACCCTGAGGACTTGGTGCTAGAAATGATAATTGAGTCAACTGACAAATTCACTGCTTTAGATCTGAGTCTTGTTGAAAAGAACTTGCTTGGTAGCCATAGGGTTGGTGCCAGAAATGGACAATTGAGTCACCAATTCACTGCATTAGATCGCAGTCTTCGTGAAAAGAGCTGAGAATATTTTCAATAAGACTTTGATAAGCATTGTAGCACAGTAGAATGCATATATATATATATATATATTATATTTTTTTTTCTTGAGAATAAAGATAAGGTTCCACAAATTAATAGAAAAATATTTTAGTTTTCACCATGGAACAGCATTGTTAAACCTGTGATTATTTTGTTCCTACTTTTTTCTTCTGCTTTCCCTGTTTGCCCTTTTTTATTTATTGTGGTGGTTCTAATTCATATTCATCATTTTTGTACAGGAGCAACTTCAAGAGAAGGGGAAATCATGATTGTCTGATTGTTGGAAATCCCAGAATAATTTTGAAAACAGAGAAACTGCAAGTGAAGAGGACCCATGTAAACATCCACGCGGAAAAATTAAATTGTACTCTCCAAATAATGTACCTAGGGATCCTTCTAAATCAAGAGGAAAATAAAATTGTAATAATTCCCATGGACCCCAGTGAGAAGTAACACTTAAAAAAGATTGGACTTTGACAATATGATATGAGGGTTATTTATCAAATTCAGCTTATCTTTTCTAAAAGTCAATTTTTCTGTCTCTATTAGTATTATCTTATTCTCTATTACAGTAAAATGGTATTAGAGCTGAACATCATTGTTTCATGAGGCTGGAAGCATACAAAATTTTTAAAGGAAGTTGATGATGCCAAGAGTCAGCTCAGTAAGCTGCAAGGTCTTCACGTACTTCGGGCAGTCCTGCACGAGAAGAATGAACCTCAAAGGGAGGTACCGGCGTGGTACCGGCCAACGACCCTCCGATGGTTAAGTTAGTATTGCTCACAACTCTAAAGTGCTAGAGTCGGGGTAGAAGCATGCGTACCTCAATTTTGGAGGGCGTGGAGGTATTTATAGTAGTAACAGGAGCCCTTAGCCAAGGTGTGCTGGAGAAGATACCACTTTTACCGAAATTGCCCCTGAGTAGCGTGGAGAGTAAGATTCTCCTTGGGCAGTCAAGTGTGTTGGGCAAGCCATTCCTTTGGGAGTGGTCGCGCTGCGCAAGACACCTGTCCAAGTAGTAGCGTATGCGACAAGACTCATTCCCCGAGGGAAGCGTATGTGGCAAGATAGGTTGTGGTGCCCCCATGTCCTTCCCGTCATCGATCTCTCCCGTCACCCTATATAAGGGTCGTGTCGTCAGGGTCTAGTGTCCGTCATCATACGCCGCACCGTCATCCCGCCCGGGGTGTCGGCGCCTAGTAGGAGTTTTTATCCCCATCAAGTGCCCCCTCAGCCCATCAGTCAGTGAACACAAAGGAGACGGACTAATGGGATGACGGTCCGGACTCAATGAGAGTTGAATAGATAGGCTGTCATTCAGTAATTAATGATGGGTAATTAATGCAGGGCACGTGTCGTCGACTCGATACCCATGTGCCAAAAACGAGGCGTCCCCTCGCCTTCTGTGTTATCCCTCATATATAAGTCTTCTTTTTTTTTTTTCTTTCATTTTCACTTTTTATCGAAATCAAGAGATCAGAGCGCAACCGTTCACCCAGTCAAGAAGGGAGTTTAATCCGTCGACCTAGTCGTCCGTCACGTCCTCGCAACCGTTCGTGACACCCTTCATCAACGAAAACAACTGGTAAGTATTCATCATTGTCTCGCTCACTTTTACCACCGTCAGGTACCTCTTTAGGGCAGTTTGAACTTAGGGTTTTCCGTCGTATGTAAGTGTAGATGTCTAGCGCGTCCAGTAATCAATCGTTTGTCCGCGAAGGAGCGGGCGACGATGAAGTTAACCCGTCGGGTCCAAAGGATCCTACAACTTCAACTGAAGAAAGCTCGTCTGCCTCCTCTTCTTCTTTGAGTAGTGGTAGGTCAGAGAGTAATCTTAGTGACGGGCTGGGGGAAGATGAACAACAAGTCCAATCCGTCATAGGCACAGATGGGATGAGGAAGTTCATCATGCTCTCACTATGGACGGTAAATGATTTCACGTCCACTATAAAGGAGTCGCACTTCAAAACACTTAGGAGTAAGTACCAGATACCCGTCAACATACCCATCCGTCTACCCCGGCCAGGAGAGAAGTGTTATTACCACGGGGTTAAGGGTGTCGGGATTTACGAGCAAATGCTCAAGGCCGGGTTGAGATTTCCCTTGACACAGCTGCACCGTCATCTTCTTCACTACTTAGGATTGTCCGTCAACCAGGTTTCTCCAAATGCCTGGAGGGTTTTCCTTGGGGTGGAGGTGCTGTACGGGACAATGTCCAAGGGGAAGAAGAGATTGACAGTGGAGGAGTTCTTCCACTGCTACCGTCCCGTAGAGATTGTAAAGTCACGAGGGATGTACAGCTTCGTTGCTAGGAGCCCGTTGCTGAGGTTAGTTAGTGACACTCCAGATTCCAATAGGGACTGGAAGTCTAGGTACTTTTTTATGGACGGGGATGAGTGGATGGGTAATCCAGATGAGACTGAGTTTATGCCCGTCGACACCACATGAGGCGTTTTACCCCCGTCTGGTATGCTTTCATTCACATTCTTTCTCCCTCTTTTTTGTAAACATTGGTTTCTGACCGTCCTCTTTTGCAGCCCAGCACCGTCCACAAGCTTCTCTCGAAGAGTGGAGCTTTTTGGAGAAGATTTTCCAAAAAAGTGAGCTGACGGACAGGTCTTGGGCCACATTAGTGACGTTAAAGACAATTTGTTGGCATTGTGACGGGCCTGAACCGTCCGAGGAGGCATTGAAGTACGAGACACAAGTCCGAGCACGTAAGTCCGTTCTCTTGAATTTCAAGTTTCCTTTTTGTCATCAACTCACGTACCGTCTGCTTTTGCAGAAATGGATGAAGCAAAGAGGAGAGCCTTCATTAGGCAACAAGCAGCTGCCAAAAAGAAAGAAGCTCAAGCCGCTGGGATGGACGGGCCTAAACCACCCGTCGCAAAGAGGAAGACCGACCAGGAGGGGGATCGTCACCCCAAGAAGCCGAAGGCAACAACCGAGACGGTGGTCGGCCTTGAGGCGGAGGTGAAGAAAGTCCCCGTGAAGCATGGAAAGGGAAAGAGCCTCATGACGGGTGGCCCGGTGCCTGCCGTCGAGAAGCCACCCGTCCTCCTTCTCGAGGATTCCAAATATGCCATCGAGAAGCTGTCCTCAATATTGACGGTAGAGGACTACGAGGATATTGGGAATCACTCCACTGAGGCCATGGGTGAGACGGGCCTTTTCAACCTGGCCCAGGTAAGCAGCTTTCCGTCATCATCAATCTTTTTGAATACATATTCATCTTCGCCCGTCATGTTGACTTGGTGTTCTTGATTTCTAGGCCGTCGTCATAATGAAGGGTCTAATGGACCGTTATGTCCATGAGGAGACGGCTATGAGCCGTCTACGGGCGAAGGCAACGGAGACGGAGGATGAACTCTTGCAGTACAAGGCCTGGAGGGTGAAGATGGAGAAGAAGCTTTCCGTGTTCGAGCAGGAGAGGGCTGAGCTGGAGAAGCAGATGGGCATGCTGCAGAAGGTCCTTGCAGACAAGGAGGCGGAGATTTCATTCGTCAGGGACCAACTCCGTCAGGCTAGTGAGGACTCGATCAGAGAGTACCGCGACTCCGAAGCCTACCTGACGGAGTTGGGCAGCACCTTCGCGGATGGCTTCGACGATGTTCTCCGCCAAGTGAAGGCCTTGCACCCGGAGCTTGATTTCTCAAATGTTAGTATCAACGAGGCCCAGGCACAGACTTCCGTCCTTCCCGCCGCCTCTGACAGCATGGAGCGTTTATTTGACGAGGATCCAAACCTCAAGGGCGACGGGAAAGATGATGACGGGGCAGATACCGGCACCCAGGCTCAAGTCCAGGACAGCGAAACTGATGTTAGAATTGTTGATTCTCCCGTCCAGTGACCTTGTATTTTTTTCTTTATTTTATGTAAAGATATCAATTCTCTGTCCGTCATGAACAGTTGCCGTTAAGGCGAATTATGGTGTATAAATTTTTATTTACCGTCATGAACAATGTTGCCATTTAAAGGCATTTTTATTAATGTACATATTTTTGTATTGCCTGCTTTTATTTAAGCTTTGTGGACGGTTTCCCTTTCTGTTATTTTCTTCATTGTAGCTCGATTGTGGATACTTGATGTTTTTGTGTTGGATTCACAACCGTCATGGCAATGTTACTTGGCTTCTATATTTGAACCGTCGACCTTAGGCCGTCGCCTTTCAGACTTAGGCTATAGTATTTTGGGCCGTTGCCCCTTTTACACCGTCGTCTATTAGACTTCGATTTTTTGGCAATTTTCTTTTTAGGATTATGTGGTGGCTTTTAAGCCGTCAGCTTTTATGCTTGACACTTTTACGCCTTGTAGAATGGAGCCGTCAGCTTTGACACCGTCAGCTTTTATGCTTGAACGGATTTTATGCTAAGGCTTTTTAAATCGTTGGCTTCTAAGCCGTTGGCCTCTGAGCTCGACGCTTTTATGCCTTGTAGAATGGAGCCGTCAGCTTTGACACCGTCAGCTTTTACGCTTGAACGGATTTTATGCTGAGGCTTTTTATATTGTTGGCTTCTAAGCCGTCGGCCTCTGAGATCGACGCTTTTATGCCTTGTAGAATGGAGCTGTCAGCTTTGACACCGTCAACTTTTACGCTTGAACGGATTTTATGCTGAGGCTTTTTATATTGTTGGCTTTTAAGCCGTCAGCCTCTGAGCTCAACGCTTTTATGCCTTGTAGAATGGAGCCGTCGCTTTGACACCGTCAGCTTTTACGCTTGAACGGATTTTATGCTAAGGCTTTTTATATTGTTGGTCTAGGGTCGTCAGTCCTTTCCCGTCGACCTTGGTACTTTAAAAGTTCTAATGTTCAACACTTAATAGTAAATAGAAGAGACTTTGAATAAACCTCGGTATGCCTTGCATAATTTTTTAAGAAAGGGGAAAACATGCCCTTTGAGCTCTAGGAATACCTTAAAGCAGATTAATTACAGACTACTAACAAGTAGGGGGTTGCCATTCTTTCTTACTGGTAGTACTTTCGTAGGTGCTTGGCATTCCACGGATGGTGCAGCTTCTGCCCTTCCAATGTTTCCAAATGGTAGGTGCCCTTTCTTTTCCATGCTGTGATCCGGTAGGGTCCTTCTTAGTTGGGGCCTAGCTTTCCTTGGGCGGGGTCTCTGGTGGTGCCCATGACCTTCCTTAGAACAAGGTCTCCAACCTGGAATTCCCTGTGTCTGACTCGGGAGTTGTAGTGTTTGACCATGCGATCTTAGTACTGGGCGAGCCTTTGCTCTGCTACTGCTCTGTCTTCGTCGATCAGGTCAAGCTGTAGGCGCAAGGCCTCGTTGTTCCTGCCTTCATCGTGGGTGTTCACCTTATAGGTTGTGAGTCCCACTTCGGCCGGGATGACTGCCTCGCTCCCGTAGGTTAGCCTGAACGGTGTTTCTCCTGTGGGGGTCCTGGCTGTCGTCCTGTATGCCCATAATACGCTTGGCAGCTCTTCGGGCCTTATCCCCTTTGCCCTCTCGAGCCAAGTCTTGATAATCTTAAGCAAGGATTGGTTCGTTACTTCGACCTGACCATTGGCTTGGGGGTGGGCGGGGGAAGAGTAATGATTTTTTATTCCCAGCTGCGTACAGAACTCTCGGAAGGGACTGTTGTCAAATTATTTGCCGTTGTCAGAGACTAGTACTCTGGATATTCCGAACCTGTATATAATGGACTTCCAGACGAAGCTCCGTATGTTCTTCTCTGTGATAGTGGCCAATGCTTCAGCCTCCACCCATTTCGTGAAGTAGTCTATGCCTACCACCAGGAACTTTAGCTGTCGCATAGCTGTTAGGAATGGACCCATGATATCTAGTCCCCACTGAGCGAACGGCCATGGGGCCGTCATAAGGGTCAGCTCTTCGGGGGGCTGTCTGACGATGGTGCTGAACCTCTGGCACTTGTCGCAAGCTTTGACATAAGCCTGTGTGTCTTTTCGCATAGTCGGCCAGTAGTACCCTGCCCTGATCAGCTTATGCGTCAATGACCACGACCCTAAATGGTTTCCTCATATTCCTTCGTGTACTTCCCTCATGACATAGTTTGCTTCTTCGGGACCTAAACATCTTAGGTATGGGCGAGAGAAGCCCCTTTTGTACAAGACGTCCTTCATCAATACGAACCTTGCTGCTCGGACCTTCAGCTTTCGGGCGGCTTCTCTTCCGTCGGGCAGGACGCCATCTTTCAGGTAGGAAATTAAGGGCGCGGTCCAATCACTTTCGGAGCCTATTTCCTGCACACCGACAGTGTCAATTAGCGGAGAAACCTGTACAAAAGAGAGCACACCGTTAGTGGCGGGCCCATTTTCCGACGAGGCGGCTTTGGCAAGGCGGTCGGCCTGCTCATTTTCTTCTCTGGGGACTTGGACTATCTCTGCCTTCATCTCATCCACCCTTCTCCTTGCTTGATAGAGATATTTTTTCATTTTGTCGCCTCTGCACTCGTAGTCTCCGTTCACTTGGTTGAAGACGACCTGGGAGTCACAAGAGACTATCACCTGGGCTGCTCATGCCGCTTTGGCGAGGTCCAACCCAGTTATCAGGGCTTCATACTCCGCCTCATTGTTGGTGGTGGGGAATTCCAGGCGGATCATACATTCTATTTGGTCTCCCTCGGGGGAGTGAAGGACGACACCTACTCCACCGACCTGTCTAGTTGACGACCCATCTGTGTGTATGCTCCATGGAGGGTAGTTACTTGCCCCGTGGTTGGCTCCACTTGTGAATTCGGCTATGAAGTCTGCCACTGTCTGCCTTTTAATGGCGGTGCGTGGGCTGTATCTAATGTCGAACTCGGTAAACTCTATTGCCCATAAGGCGAGGCGGCCAGCAGCTTCGAGATTGTGCATCGCCCGCCGTAATGGCTTGTCGGTCAAAACGACTATCGTATGGGCTTGAAAGTACGGCTTGAGCTTTCTTGCCGCAGTGACCAAGGCGAAGGCGAGTTTCTCCATGGGCGGATACCTGCCTTCCGCTCCCTGAAACGCTCGACTAGCGTAGTACACGGGCTTCTGGACCCCGTCTTCTTCTCTGATCAAGGCCGCGCTGACGGCCGCTGGTGAGACAGCTAAGTAAAGGAAGAGTTCCTCCCCTGGCTGCGAAGGACTCAGCAATGGGGGAGAGGAGAGGTAGGACTTCAGTTCTTCGAACGCCTTTTGGCATTCATTCGTCCACGCGAAAGCTTTCTTCAATGTGCGGAAGAACGATAGGCACTTGTCCGTTGCTCTTGACACAAACCTGTTTAGGGCGGCCACTTTCTCGTTCAAGCTTTGTACTTCTTTTGTACTCTTCAGGGGGGTCATCTCCATTATAGCTCGAATCTTATCTGAGTTGGCCTCAATGCCTCTCTAAGACACCATGAAGCTAAGGAATTTTCCAGCAGTCACTCCGAAGGCACATTTTGACGGGTTGAGCTTCATGTTGTAGGAGCGGAGGGTTCCGAATGTTTCTTCGAGATCCTCCAAGTGATCCTCTTTCTTCCTGCTTTTCACCAACATGTCGTCGACATATACTTGGACATTTCTTCCTATCTGGTCAGTGAACATCTTGTTCATAAGTCTTTGGTAGGTGGCGCCCGCATTTTTTAGTCCGAACGGCATCACCTTGTAGCAGAATAGCCCCTGGCTGGTGACGAACGAGGTTTTCTCTTGATCTGCCTCGTCCATCCGGATCTGGTTGTACCCTGAGAAGGCGTCCATGAAACTCAGAAGCTGGTGTCGGGCCGTAGAGTCTACCAGTGTGTCAACTCGAGGGAAGGGGTAGCTGTCCTTGGGGCAGGCCTTATTCAGGTCCGTGATGGGCCGGTAACTTGCCGACTTCTCGCAACTTGCCGACTTCTTCTGCTACCGCCCGGTCTCACTCAGGGGCGAACACCCTCTTCTTTTGTCGTATGGGCCGATAAGCAGGCGATACGTTTAGCTTGTGCACCATGACTGACGGGTCAATTCCCGGCATGTTCTCATGACTCCAGGCAAATACATCTTGGTTTTCTTTGAGGAAAGCCACGAGCGCTTGGCGGGCGGGGCTGTTAAGGGCGCCAATCCTGGTGGTCCTGTCTGGTCTGGAGTCGTCGAGTATTATTTCTTCGAGCTCCTCCACAGGTTCTGCCCCCGTTCTCTGCTCTATGTTCATTGTTTGTAGCTGACAATTCATTTCTACTATTGCGACGTAGCATTCTCGTGCGGCCACTTGGTCTCCCCATAGCTCCCCTACCCCGTGCTCTGTAGGGAACTTGACCTTTAAGGCATAGGTCGAGGTTGCAGCCTTCCAGGCGTTGAGGGTGGGTCGTCCTATGATTGCGTTGTACGCTGAGGAGCAATCAACGACTAGGAAGGTGACGTCCCTAGTGACCTGCTGAGGGTACTCCCCGATAGTGACGGGCAATGTGATCGAGCCGAGGGGGTATACTCTCGTCCCCCCGAATCCTGTGAGCGGAGCCTTGGTAGGGACCAAGCGTTCTTTGTCAATCCGCATCTGCTGGAACGCGGGATAGTAGAGGATGTCCGCGGAGCTTCCGTTGTCGATTAGGACCCGGTATGTGTTATAGTCTCCTATCCAGATGTTGACGACAAGGGCATCGTCGTGCGGATGATGGAGGTGTTGGGCATCCTCTTCTGTGAATTCCATAGTGGGGCTGTTGATTCGTGGCTTCTTCTGGACAGAGCTCGCAGCCTGAACATTCTGAACTGCCCTGAGGTGGGATTTCAGAGCCTTCTTTGTTGAACCGGCGGCCGATGTACCTCCCACAATCAGCCTTATGTCCCCTATGGGTGGTCTGGGACGCTCATTGTCCCGATGGGAGACCTGTTCCTGTCGAGGTGTTTCCGCCCTTTCTCTGTTGACGAACCTCTGCAGCTTCCCTTGTCTAATCAGGGCTTCAATCTGCTGTTTCAAATCGTAGCAGTCGGCGGTGTCGTGGCCGTGGTCTCGGTGGAAACGGCAATATTTGTCTTTGGGACGTTTGTCCGGATTCCCCTTCATCTTTCCCGGAAACGTCAAAGACCCGTCGTCCTTGATCTACATCAGGACCTGATCGACCGGAGCCGTCAATGGGGTGTAGCTTGTGAATTTCCCGGTAGAGGGTTTCGGGCGTCTAGTGTCTCGGCCTTCTCCCGTCCAAGGCGCCTTTCGCCCCTTATCTTGTCGTGTGTCTTCCTGTCTCTCCCTTTTTCTGGGAGGCTTCTCTTCTCAGGCTAGTAATGCATCTTCCGCATTCATGTACTTTGTTGCCCTGTAAAACACATCCGACATTGTCTTCGGGTCATTTTTGTATAAAGAGAACAAGAATTTACCCTTCCGCAGCCCATTTGTGAATGCGGCGACTTGTATCCTATCGTTTGCTCCATCAATCGACAGCGCCTCTTTGTTGAAATGGGCTATATAGGACCTCAGTGTCTCATCCTCCCGCTGCTTAATGTTCATCAGGCACGCGGTGGATCTTTTGTGCCGGTGTCCCCCGATAAACTGCGAGGCAAACTGAGATCTCAGCTCTCTGAAGGTGCAGATTGAGCCAGGCGCCAATCTGCCGAACCAGGTCCTTGCGGAGCCTTTTAGCGTTGCTGGGAAGGCCCGGCACATGATTTCGTCCGGTGCGCCGTGCAGGTGCATCAATGTCTTGAAGGACTCCAAATGGTCCAGCGGATCCTTGGACCCATCGTAGCTTTCCACCTAGGGCATGCGGAATTTTGGCGGCGTGGGGAACAAGATGACAGGTGTTGTAAACGGGGAGTCCGTGCGGTGGACGAGGTCGTCAAGATCGCTTAATACTCGTCCTTTGAGGGCGTTCATCATGAAATCTATGCGCTCCTTCATCACCTGCATCTCCTCGGCAATGTGGGACGGGATATTGCCCACGGCCGACCGACGGTTCGTCTCCTGTCCTTCGAGTCGGCTCAAGGCATTGCTTCCCTCAGGGCCTCCACGGTTCCTATCCTCCGCACTGCTTTCCTCCTGGTTCTCTCCTTGGTTGTCAAGCGTCGCATTCCTCCATTGTAGCTGTTCTTCCAAGTCGTTGTTACGTTTTGTGAGGCGTTCCACCGTGGCTGCCAGAGTCTGGACCTGCCTCTAGAGTGCCGTGGTGCGTTGTTCATTGCCTTGATCGTTCATGGTTGTTGCCCTTGAACGTGTGAGAACCATGCAACTCTTTGTCCGGAAAGCACAAAACACAGTCTACGTACGCGCTTCCCACAGATGGCGCCAACTGATGATGCCAAGAATCAGCTCAGTAAGCTGCAAGGTCTTCACGTACTTTGGGCAATCCTGCACGAGAAGAATGAACCTCAAAGGGAGGTACCGGCGTGGTACCGGCAAACGACCCTCCGATGGTTAAGTTAGTATTGCTCACAACTCTAGAGTGCCAGAGTCGGGGTAGAAGCATGCATACCTCAATTTTGGAGGGCGTGGAGGTATTTATAGTAGTAACAGGAGCCCTTGGCCAAGGCGTGCTGGAGAAGATACCACTTTTACTGGAATTGCCCCTAAGTAGTGTGGAGAGTAAGATTCTCCTTGGGCAGTCAAGTGTGTTGGGCAAGCCATTCCTTTGGGAGTGGTCGCGCTGTGCAAGACACCTGTCCAAGTAGTAGCGTATGCGACAAGACTCATTCCCGAGGGAAGCGTACATGGCAAGATAGGCTGTGGTGCCCCCATGTCCTTCCCGTCATCGATCTCTCCCGTCACCCTATATAAGGGTCGTGTCGTCAGGGTCTAGTGTCCGTCATCATACGCCGCACCGTCATCCCGCCAGGGGTGTCGACGCCTAGTAGGAGTTTTTATCCCCATCAGAAGCTTCTTGAACATTTTGTACTATATTCTCCATTGCTTAAATGGGAAACTACTGCTAGAAACTTATGAAAATAATCTGCTGGCCATTGTCATCTAGCTTGAAGAATGTATCCATGGCAGTTTTTCTTTTTTTCCCTGTCATTGTAAATATTAGATTTCAAATGCACCAAAAATAAATAAAACCCAGATTGCATGTGGACAGAAATTGTAAAAAATCAAAATTCTATTGTCATTTATTTATGTATAGATTTATTAGGCATCTGTTCTATTACAAAGATTAAAGTTCAAAAGGTTCAAACTCATTATAAACTGGTATGCTCATGTACTTATACTAGTCGCAGACCGACACGATGCGTGGGAATAACATTATTTTTTATTGTAATATAATATATAATTTTTTCTCTAAAATTTTTTGAAAATAATTTGTTCTCCCTAAAAATTAAAAAATTTCTATTTGGTCTAGTTAGGTCTATTTCGGTCCAATTCAGTCTACTCATTCAATTTTGGTCCCCCTTTAGTCCATTTTAGACTAATTCGACCTTAAATTGATTTTTTTTTTTTAAGTTTAGCTTAAAAATTCATTTTTTCCCTTAATTTTTGAGTTGAAAAGTATGAAATATTATTATATTTGGGCTAAAATCTTTAGTTTTGAGTTAAAAAATTCAAAGAAAATACTAAAATAGACATTAAAAATTAGAAATATGAGCCATAAAAATGCGATAAAAATGATAAACATTCAAAAGTCTTATTCGTTCCGCATTGGTTCTATTCGGTCCATGCGGTCCTCTTCGGTTCAATGTGGTCCTATTCGGCCCTATTTAATCCTTTCTTTCCACTAAAGTTCTATTCTGTCCAATTCAGTCCATTCCTTCTTATTCATTCCACTTCAGTACAATTCAATCTATTCAGTCCAAACTTACCCTATCCAGTCTACTTTGGTCTTATTCGGTCCATTCTGTTTACTTTGGTTCTATTTAGTCCCATTCTATCCACATTAGTCCCATTCAATCCACTTTGATCCACTTCAGTCCTATTCGGTCTATTTTTTCCACTTTTGTTCTATTTGGTCCATTCTGTTGACTTCGGTCCTATTGAGTCCACATTCCACTTCGGTCCTATTTGGTTCAATGAGGTCCCGTTCGGTCCATTCTATCCACTTCGGTCCCTCCGGTCTTATTCGGTCTACCTTGTTTTTATTCGGTCCTATTCCATTCATTTGGTCCACTTTGTTCCATTTGGTCCATTTGGATCACTTCGGTTCATTTTAGTCCACTTCAATCTATTTTTGTGCACTTACATAATGGGAAAAGACATTTTTAGGTTGAAAACATCTAATCTAAATCTAGATTTATTAAAAAAAATATAAATCTCAAACTTGTAATATCAATGACCAACAATTTCCTTATGCACCAAAGAAAACAAGTAAAAAATCACATAGGATGAGCCTTGATGTGCTATTTTTAGGCAACTATAGTTTATATTGTCATAATTCTGATAAACTATCTCTTCCACATACCGATTAATTGAATAAAGGACCAGGATCCAATAGCAAATGGTAACAAAGAGGTTGAAGTACTGAAAACCTAAGTGATCAAATGACTATATGCTACCTAACAATTTTTTTGTTAAATCAAAAACTTTTTATGGATCAGATGACTATATGCTAACTAACTTAAACCTAAGGACCCGTGTATTGATCATCACATTAAACCACATTCTGCCTATTAATTTGTTCACTCTGTATTCCCAAGACATATTCATCAATTCTTTCTTGGCTACCTCCCCTAACATAGCACCTGAATATAATAGTTAAGAGTTCAGATGGCAGCAGAAGCCAAAGCAGCAAGATAGGTAATACCTTTGACCACACTGCAAATACAGCTTCCAAACCAAAATCTGAAACCAATCGAGTTATGTATCACAATACTGTATTCCCATTGCCTATCAAAAATGAGCTATACCTTGTAACGATCAGCCAACGTTTATCTGAAGACAATGACACGAACAAGTTATTGAACAAGAATGCCAAAATAGAAATTTCTCCTCAAAACCAATTGTTTGATTTCAACTTACACTCAAGGTCAGGTCATAGAAAATTCCCAAAAGGTAGCAGAGAGAGAGTAACCCTGACTAAATTCATGTGGAAAGTTAAGGCATGCTGAAATTTGTTCTTACTTATTTATTAGCATTTTATGTGGCTTTCTAAGAGCTAAAAAACAATGCATGCTTTCTTTGTTTGTATAGTACATGGAGCATTATGATAATTAAGAGAAGGTTTGTCCCAACTAGTCACTGGATAGAGATCAAGGATGGTAATCGAGCTAATAAGATTTTTTTGGAAGTCCAGGGCAGGCTTAGCTTATATGTCTATTGATTTGTGTGATTGAAATTAATTTCCAAATGAGGGCACAAAAACAAAATCCTATATGGGTTTGTAAGTACTGATGAGAAATAATTATATTAGTCTAATAATGAAATTCAATAGAAATTCACCATTGTCTTCCAAATGTTCCAATTTTCCCATAAGTAATTTCTTATTTTTTTTATCCTCACTCAATAGCCATTGATCATCTAAAATTTTAGTGGTAAGCCTTCTAATCTTTTCGACCAAATTTTGTGCCAACTCTTTTCCCTCTACTACTTTTCCTTGCTTTATTCTAAACTCATCTTGGAGCTCAACAACTTTTTTCTCTAGGCCATTCACTTTGTCAAGAAGCTTGTTTTTCTTTTCTTCATAATCTTCCCTTTTTTAAAATATCAGAGACCATTTCTTGAACCAATTGGATTAATCTACTCTGCAATTCCATTCCCTCATCAACTTCCTTAGACTTCTTCAGCTTCAATCTTAGTTCATCAATCTCAAGTTGTTGACATTTTAATATTGGCAAGTAACTCGTTTTTCTTCTCTTCCTGCTCCTTTAATGGTTTTTCCCTCTCTAACTTGAGAGACTGGTTCTCTTCAAGTTGAAGTCTTTCTATTGGGATTAAGAGGTCATTTTCCTTCTCTTTCCATGCATCTTATGCAGCTTTCCTGGCCTCAAAATAAACTTTCTTCAGGCTTTTAGACTTTGATTGGAAACTAGGGTGAGGCTGGCTGCAGAATATATATTTTATCTGAGAAATCCCGTCTTTTGCTTCTTGAATAGTAGCAACCACTGTCAACAAGATATCCTAGTTTAGGAGGGTTTGGAAGGTGCCCTGCCATCTGTGGAAAACACAGTACAATGCCCAAGTGAGATTTACCATATCATCAGTGTTGGACTTCAACAAAACAAATAGGTAGTTTCAAATATTAACAAGTTATTAATATGCCAGGTATAACCACAAACAACTGATTCTCTAAGAGAGAGTTTCACTGAGAGACTATCAGATTTCCATTACAGCAAAAAAACCAAAAGTTTTCCATTTTCCCCAACACTTAAAATTCTACCTAGCTGGATGACAATGCTGTTTTAGCTTAGTAGAACCAAATGATCCATAGTCTTCTAATCTTCTCCCTGTTTATAAAGTACATGAGGTGCTAAGCAAATAGCTAATCTTAAATATCATGTTACATGTATGCTACTTGTATCACATTACCATATATGTTTGAACACCCCGCAGGAACTTGTTTTGCAACCTGGAAACACAATTGGAGCATTAGGCAATTCGCGTTGCTTCTGCGATCCAAGCCAGCGCGCGATAAGGTAGATTTAGTTGCTCCAATGGAATTTGAAGGGGCTCATTTATTTTGCATTGTCGTGAATTTTGTTGTAACAAACAGCACTAGTTTTGGAATCAGCTTTTGCAGTCATGAAATGCAGTTTTTGAAAAATTGGAATTATGCTATGCTGCTTATGGTTTTTGCAGCTCTATACCTCTTTTCTTTCCTCAAGCAATCTGGGTTTTATTTTTATTTTTGGTGCATTTGAATCTAAGGTTACAATGACAGGGAAAAGGGTAAAACTGCCATGGATACATTTCTTCAATCATGATTTCCCCTGCTCTTGAAGTTGCTCCTGTACAAAAATGATGAATATGAATTAGAACCACCACAATTAAAAAAAAAAAATGGGAAAACAGAGAAAGCTGAAGAAAAAAGTAGGAACAAAATAACCATAGGTTTAACAAGGCAGTTCCATGGTGAAAAACAAAATATTCTTCTATTAATTTGGGGAACCTCAGCTGTGATCTCAACAAAAATAAATTATGCATTCTACTGTGCTTTTTTGAAAAATTTCTTAGCTCTTTTCAGCTGAGATCTAATGCAGTGAATTGACTCAATTTCCATTTCTGGTACCAAACCCTCTGGCTACCAAGCAAGTTCTTTTCAATAAGACACAGATCCAAAGCAATGAATTGGTCAATTGACTCAATTGTCATTTCTGGCACCAAACCCTTTGACTACCAAGTCCTCAAGGTAATAAAGTGACCTTTGGCCCAAGGGAAGGGAGAAGGGGAGATTGTTAACTATTTACTCTGCTTCATGATATGTTTATTTTATTATATTTTATTCTTGCTTGCTTGACAAGTGTAAAACCCTACAAACTACTACAAAAGCCACACCCTAGCCCTGATCATATGTTTCGGCTTCCCTACCAGTATCAAATATTAATTTTAGAAAATTATGGTGTTAGATATATTTGTTGAGCCATTACCAATTTTAAAAGTAACTGATGTTCATTAGAGGGAGCATTAAATAGATATATGTATCATATTATTTTCAAACATAGAAATCTTTTGTAAGCATTGGAAGTGACCATGGTTTTTTAGTGAAATTTGTGCTATGCCTTTGTGTTAAAACCCCATTCCCTCTCCCTTGTGTATGTGTGAGTTTGCTTGTCAAAAAAGAAACAAGCATTGGAAGTGATTTCAAAAGTATGAATATCAGGCAGGACATCCTTGTCATTGTCAATTTTATTTGTCTAAATCTTGTTTGCCCTAAATTTTTACTTTTCAAAACTATCTTCGGAATTCAACCGTGAAGTTAATTTCAACTGTAGCGAGACAGAGAAATGTAAGAAAGAAATTTAATCATAAGTAATTGATGTAACACTGACCTCTGTTACAAAGAAAGCATGGAAACCAGGTGGAACTCTGTGGGGTATCTCAACAACAGCAACAGGATCAGCTGACATTGTTTTTGCATCAAGTACATTAACTGATGATTTTCTGCATAATTATAAATGAAATATTTAGATTTATCATCATCAAAAAATTCAAAACTTTAATCTGTATCATCAACAGTTGATGTAACAAGTTGGGGTATCAGCATATATAGTAATATTTTCTCCTTTGATGCAATTTAAAAAGCCTAAATTTGAAAAAATTAGGAGCAATAAATTTTCAACACCTTTCTTACAAAACCTTTGAATCTCATAATTTGACTAGCAATTACTTTATTTAACAAAGCAAAAAAAATTAATCATCAAAATTTTTGTGCATTAAATTTAAAGAGAGAATATGAATTTGTCAAAAGTGTGAGAAATGTATTACCCAGTATTCTCATCATGCACAAAGAATATTAAGTAGCCATCGTCTTCTTCAGATGTAATGCCAGGCACACGTGGGACAAAAATAGCTTCAGAACCAAATCTGCCAGGTCCAAAGTCATAGATGCCTTGAACATTTCCTCCAACTTCGAGTTTTGTTTTTCCAGTCTCTGGTTCAGCATGCAGATCAAATTTGATAATCCCAGTGATTTTTGCATTGCTGTCAAATATGGTTCCGTATACGTACCGTTGTCTCCTACATAGATACAAATGATAGAATACATAAGGACTTGACACCTAAGAGAACAAAATTAATTAAACATGGCTTCTAGCAAAATGATGAAGTAGGCTGCAAAACAAAATCAGGTTTCAGAACCTATTCAAACAAAGCAAAAGATCATGTATGTATGGCCTTTCAGCATCTAGCTTCTCTAATCTTTGAATGGGAATTTTTGCAATCTTTGGATACATCTACTGACAATAAATAACCCAAATTCTTGAATCACCAATAGTGGATATATACCTGCCTGTGTAGCTCTCATTCACCCTAGGAAACTCTACAACAGACGTTGATAATTTCTTCTGCGAAGCTAGGCCAGTTTTCATGTTGAATCTCATCTCATACTGAAAAGAATAGTAACTATCAGAAACATGTACGCAGGCATAGAGATTTGAAATTTCATAAAATAGGTAAAAGACCTACAGCTCAGATGATAAAATTTTGAGCTCTTCTTTGACAATCCCATTGAGCCTGTCCATATCTATGTTCTCAAAGCGACAAGTGATCAGAACAACTTCATCCTCCTCCTCCCAAGCATTAGCTAGCAAAAGGAAGTCATTTAAAAAATTTCATAAGCTTTAATTATAGCTTAATCATGAACCATGAGAGGGTATAAATTTACAAATATAGAAGAATGAAATAGGCTTAAACTAATTTTTAGAATTATGAGAAGCATCAATTTTATTGATTGTTATATCATCAAGAGACCCAAACTCAATTCATCTTTAATTGACTGCAAATTCAGAAAATACAAAATAACCAAAGATAGATTCTTGAATCTAATGATTCCCTCCCCTTGGGGATTCACGTCTGTGATTTACTCCCCTTGTTCCTTAGTTCTCTCTATGTTTGTAATTAATTTCTTCTATGTTGTTTGTTCTGTTTTCACTTCCTAGTAATTTTTTGGACTGCTTTATGCACTTTGCATAAGGTAGCTTTTAATATATACATCTTTTTTACTTATCAAAAAATAAAATGTCGAGAAGATGTCACAATTATTTGGGTCAATGAAAATGTCTAAAATTCTACCATAAAAGTTACTTAAAAGAATAATAGAAAACATCAACTTATAAATAAATTAAGGTGAAGTTTGTCCTTTAATTTAAGCACTTGAGAATGTCCCATTTCTATCAGTCAACAAATCCATGCAATGGTGAATAGCGAAAGTGCTGCAAAGGCTTGATAAATTAAAAGGAGGTTCTCAATCAAGGATAGATCCCAAGAGATTTAACAGAAGATGTCATGTAACCATAAAACCGATAGGCATGAATAGATTTGTGTAGCCAATCGCAAGTGATAAGAGTATGTTAATGCAAATCAAGAACAAAAAGCTCTGATAATTGAGTGATAATTGAGTGATTAGGGGAAAATTATCAGATTATAAAAATATTTTTGTTTTTGAAATAATTTGTTAAAATACAATATCTTTTGAAATTGCATCTTCAAGTCACAATATTAAGTGAAATTTTGACTTGATGTGATTTTATGCTTGGTTCAAAATTTCAACCACCACCACCACCACAAGAGGATGTCAAGTATGCAACGTGAATGGCATGTTGAAGATTGGATTTCAAGCAAGAGTGAAATTGCGTTTTCAACCTGACATTTTACCCCAAGGTTGAATTGCATTGTAAAGAATGAATCCTTTATAGATACAAATGAGGCATCTCCAACAAGATACATGTGGCTGACTAGGATTCATCTGTTGAGGATTTATAGTTGACCCCAAAGAGTTGAGATAAGGTTTTGTTGTTGTACTCAACAGTGAAATTGTGGCTTTAACCTAGGATTTCAATGTGCAGTGAAATCACATCTTCAACAATGATTTCACACTACCTATGTGAATACCTCTTGTGAAATTGCCAAATAAGCATGGTATTGGATCTTCAAGCCCCGATTTTGACCTGAAATTGTGACTTCAAGATGTGTAATATAGAAAATTTTTGCTCTTACAATTTCTTGATAGGTGTTCTACTTTTACAATTTATTTCAAAACGATGGTATTTAAAAAAAAAAAATTGATATTAAAATTAAAATTTTGCCATGACTCACTCTACATTCTAGCACATGAAAAGGATTGCAAAGGAAAGAAGCACACCATTATGGAAGATGAAGCAACTTGGAAGCTCAAACCATCTGATTTGCAGCTCATCTTTTGCGTATCAAGGAAGTACACCAAAGCGAGCTTTTTTTGTAATGTCAAATTTCAATATCAGCTTGTTTTCTGTCACCATTTCCTGAAAATTAAAATTTAACCAAATATTCCAAGTTGCACGTGATGTGATTGATATGATGTCCAATAAAGCACTGTTCTGTCCATGGAATTTTCTTTAGTATGTTAAATTTGTAGGAGAAACAGCTTTACCAGTTCAATACCTTTTTTTTGAAACACAATGAAAGATCCATAAAAATTGCATAGTTTTCAGTAATGGCGAAATCATGCATCATGATGGGCTCTGATATTGTTATTGGTACAGGGTCATGCATGAAACCTTCCTTGGAAATTACTCTGTAAGTGATATATGGTGGTGAAGTTGAATAGCCAAATGTAAACATCTCACCTGCATGGGAGGATTCTGTAAGTTAAAAGGAACTCTTCCATTACAATGGGTTACTAAGTTTCTTTTATAAGGATGTCTTTACCAGTGAATGGGTCAACTTTTGGATGAGCAGTAAAAGAATGTGACAATCTCTTGTCATAATCCAACATGCCAAGAGTTTGAAGATCTCCATCCTCCAAAACTTTAAGGACATCTAAGTATTGCAGTGAAAACAATATCAATTCTTCATTTCAGGCAAGAAATTATTTGAAAGAGTTCATATATGAGACAACCAAATTGGCATTGCTCTGTAATGCCTTTTGTCCCCACCATAAAAAGCATAGTGGTTACATCATCATGGCACTACAATCAGTAAAGCAACCCAGAAATATAAATAGATAAGTTATATGCTGATGGGGTTATACAGACACATCTCCCCATTAGGTTATCTGATCAATGGAATGCAGAGAAACAACCCCCCCCCCCCCCCCCCTTTTTTTTTTCCAGAAGTAAAAACTAAAGGAGACATGCTTACAAGGTTTATCAGCCTCTTGAAGTGCTAGAAGTTTCCCATGGTGAAATATGAGAGCAGTATTACCTGGACATATAGGGAAAAAATGAGTTATACCCAATACAAATGGCTAGTAATGCCTTTAAGGCTATCATGCTAGGGGGAGTTTGGGCCCACACATGAGGGGGAATGTTAGAATAATGTTTGAATGATTAAATTCACTCTTTCCTAATAGCTTGGGCTTTTGGCACAATTAATAATATATCACCAATAGTTGCCAATGTCCTTTCGTGTTAAGTCTTGTATGTGGTGTGCATCTTACCAATGGGGAAAAATTAATTTCCAAGTATACCAGTGTACTTGCACCCTAATGTTTAGGGATACAACCGATAAAAGACCTATACATACACTAGTACCCAACACCAAAAAGCCAATTCAACATTAAGATTAATTAAAATCAAAAACAGAAGAATAATGCTTTTTGAAATGTACTAAAGGAAACTATGAGCATCCTAGCAGATGTCTTTTCATTCCAGAAAAAGTTGAACACTAAACTAACTTACCAGTTCCAGTTCCGTATGAAACATCTAATACTTTCAATTTTTCTCTCAGCATTTGCATGATCACTGTGATTAATCCAAACAGTCCCTTGAGATCTCCGAGCTGGAAATGAAATTAAAAAGAAAAAAATACACAACATACTGTAATGTAACCACCAAATTAATAATATACAACAGACGATTTATCTGCTTTTGACATTTTTTATTCTACAATCATCAATTACCTTATCACATACTTTATCTTTTATCACCCCATTAGCAGCAAAGTTCATATGCACAGGCAAAAGATTTCACTAAGAAGTGGAGAAAATCCTAGTGGCATGAAGCACAAAATGAATATACCAGAAAAGAGTGGAAAAGAACAAAAGAAACCTATAGCTTACTGGTATACCTTCAAAAATTTAGCACCTCCAAAATACTCTTCTTGTTGAAGCTTAGATGTCCTTACATAGTGGGAGACATAGGTTGCTTTCCCATCTTTGATGCGCAAACCGTGAACCATACTGCAAAATTAAATATATCACCTAATTCCTTCTTGTTTTAACAGATTAATAAGGGGTAAATGTAATGGGTTCCAAGCAACATTCATGAATCTCAAAAATCTAATGTGGGAAGGCTATAAAACGCAGAACAGAATATTGGAACATATCCCAACTATAATATGCTAACATAAAACAAGCAGGATGGTTAGAAACAATCAAGTGCTCTCCACCAAAAATATAGACACACAATTCACCAAAACCAACCAGAATATAACACTAGATAGTGTAATAAACATCATGAAAATAGGAAATGATAAGCAAACTAAAATCAAGATTTCTTTCCCCTTCACTAATACAGAAAATAGCTGAGCTTGTCAAGGGATCATAAAGAAGGAAATCAAGCATATTATCTTCTTTCCATCCTGATGATTGAGCATATCACCAAGAAATCCAGGGTTGGTTTTGATTACATTACTCCACGATTATGTTTCACTCTAAGACCAGGTTCTGTAAGAAATCATAAATACTTTGAACTCACTAATTAACACGACAGTTGCATTCGATGCAGTTAAACTAGTAAAAATTCAGACTCAATGCCTGCCACCACATAGAAATATAGTCATGGAGAAAGTTTTCACTCATAGCAAGCTTGATTCAGTGATTCATGTAGTTAAACCAGTAAAAATTCAGTGTTTAATATCAAGACAATATCTGTATCCAAACTTCAAGTCCTTAACCTCAAGTGCCAGTCTCAAATTGTTTAAAGTATTTAGGCATGGGAAGAACCACAAAAAGGTGGCAACGGGGGAAAAAAGCAAATGCATATCTGTTTATCTAATAGAGAGCATATCTAGTTTCAGTCACTAGAAAAATGATTTATTTGGCTCCATTGCCAAACTGCAGTAGAGCCAAATGATTCTATACAGACTAAAGAATGAACTACAAGGGTTCAATTCGCATATAGCCGAAACATATGATGACTCAAGAAAATTGACACTTCACTATGTGAACTGCTCATATATTCTCATATATTAATAATATGCAGATATCACAGTTTAATGAGGTGAGTAAATCAATTTATGTAATTTCAAATTAAATAGAGTTGCCAATTGTTTTCAAATACTTGGATCCTACAAGATGTTAATTGAAACTTCTTGTTACTTTCATTGTGGAAAAATTGAAAATATTGGCCTTTGAGCAGTCAGTTACCCCAAAAAAGCACCCACATATTAAACGAACTAAACAAGGAGACATTAATGGTATTCCAAACCAGGTACTGAAGTTATATGTTAGATTTCTTTCTTCAAGAAAACTAGAAAGAAATACTGGTAGAATAAGGTTGCAGAAAATCACACACCCATCTCCATCGAACCTGCAAAGAGAGTAAAAAAGGAAATAAGTATAATATGACCTGGTTATGAACTGAATTTTCTTTCACACCAACTTGATAAGCCCAGGCCTAACACCACCCCTCCCCCTCCCAAAAGAAGGAACTTTACCAAAAAATAAGGGACCAAGATAATAAAAAATCTTAACTTCATATACTGAAGGCAGTTGAACATATTTCTTCACTTGGGATTAAGCCAAGTTATTATGCTTAGGACAAATTTGGTTACAAAAAATTAACATGAAAACATATTTTAAAAATCTGATAGTTGGATACATATTCTTTATATTCATAACATACCTGTCAAATTTCATGCCAATTAGATATTATTTACAATTCGATTCATAAACTTAGTTTTTATACATAATTTAAACTACAAAAACTTAAAATTTAAACATTTATTTTCTTGCAAGTTAATTATAGCTTTGTCCTTATAGTAGTGAATACTTCCACAGGAGGAAAAGACAAAAGAGACATACCAGTGATATCCAGCCACAGGGGTGAACTTTGGGTTCGGACCTACCCTAACAAACTCTCCATTTAAACATTCCTGTAAGACATATTTTGCATTCAATGTCATTGCCAACAGAGGCACTTGAACTTCAAAACCCAAGGCAATAGTTAAATGTTCAAGATGGTAAGTTAAAGTAGTGTACACACAGTACAGTAGTACTCACAGGAAGGTGGCCTTTGACGAGGAGATTGGTGGTGGGAGGGGTCTCTTCAGAAACAGGAGTGAATGTACCGGAGAGATAGTGGTGAGGCTGAGAAGAGTGGTTGTTGTTCTGGTACATGAACTTCACCATCACCTTCTCCACAAAGTCTATCAGCTTTGAACTCAACCCTTTGTTCGGCTTCGGCTCCACCTTCACTATCCCCCCTCCTCCACCTCCTCCGCCGCCGCCGTGCCTTTGCTTCTCCTCCGCCATGTCTCTCTCTTTCTCTCTGTGTGTGACAGAGAATATAGAGCAATCCTGTGACTAGAGATTTTTTTTGTCACTCCATTTTATAGTGTCTAGTACCTGGGATTCATCAAAAACATAAGTCCTCAACTGGGAAAGTTAAAAGTTTAAACATTGACAAAGAAAGAAAGAAATCAAGTACCTACAGACCAGTCACAGATGCGAGCTCCACAACCTTGTGGGCTCCGTATGCAGATGTTTGCTCAATGCTGCGAGAGTTTTTTTTTTTTCTAGGTAATTGCGGGGCTAGAACCCCGAGCAATAGGTCACGAGGGTACCTGGGTGTCACTAGGCTACGAGGCCATTGGCTGTTGCGAGAGTATTTTATAGAATAATGCTTCATATACAATAATATTTCTAAGACAAATGTTAACCATAATGATAAGGATGGATTAATGTAGGTTTTATTTAATAAAAATTTTAGATAAATAGAAGAAAAAGACATAAAATTGACTCTAAGGCCTATATTAATATATTTTTTTTTCTCTACATGTAGTTGACCCTACAACCTATAAAGCTGCAAAAAATGACATAAAGCTGCACAAAAGAGAATAAAAAGTTGTTAGCCAGTACCTTATGGTGCCCGTTAACACAATCTTATTTTAAAAGATTGACTGATCAAATTTTTATTGGTTCTTATCTAAATTCACATCAACACGCTACAATATTTGATGGTTTTTACCTATTACTTTTTATATTAACCCACCATTTTTTTTTTACTCACAATCGACCATTTTAGTATATTATAAAATTGGGTACAAAAGTTAGGAGCAAGCTAAATGTTATTTAGATAAAATTAGGGAAGAAAATTATACTGTGGATAGTTATAACCAAAAAAAAAAAAAAAAAAAGGTTAGGAGCAAGCTAAAACACTAAAGGTGTACTTAATCAAAAGTGAGAAAATTTAAGAGCACAATAAAATCTCATGACATTTTCATAATATTTTTATTTTAACTTGAGATAGATCCTCTATATATATGTATAAATTTTTTTTTTCACAACTCCTCTACCACTGTTCCTTTGCTTCTCCTCCCCCATTTCTTAGAAGAAATCTGCTATTTAGGTTAGCTTTTAACTTTACTAATTTTTATGTGCAGTTTTTTAAAATTCAACATTTTCAAAGTACAATTACATATTAACACATTTTCAGGAAAAAAAAAAAAAAAAACAGCAAAAAACTAAATAAGTTAATATCAAACACATACTTTAGCCTTCTTTATCGAAAATTTTTAAAATTCAAGATTATCATGCTTTAATTCTGTGAAAACTGTATGACGTTATCAGATCATTATGCTTAATGTTTACTGAGTTTGATGGTTCATAGAATTAATCTAATAATATTTATAATTCACTAGTCTACTACCACAATAAAAGCTTAAAACGATTTTACAACAAGTGACATGTTAAATTGCTATAAGTCAAAATAAAATAAAATAAAAAAGACTATACAATGACTCGCCACAACTTAAAACGAAGATATTGTAAAGAAATTTTGTGTCTCTAAACTTTCAAGTTTTCTTTGAATATAGGCAAATTTATGATTAATTTTCTTTAGTGGTAGCCATCAAAAAGAGAATTCTTTGGAGGTCAGAAGGTGCGCGCATATCCTACAGCAGAACTTTGCATCATTATCCTAAAATCATTTATAAAAAATAATTATCTCCATCCTAGTTTCCTTAAAAAAAAACAATAAATTCTAGTAGTTACGTATTATTATTATTATTATTATTATGTGCATCAAATTAAAAGTTTTCGTTACTTGTTCAAGGTTTTGCTTGAGATGGCAAGAGTTTTAACATGAAAATTCAATGACAACTACAACGGAACTTGGACACATTTGTGAAAAAAAAAAAATTCCAGGATAAAAAAGCCAACTAAGAATATAACTTTTAGAATTGTTATATTTACTATTTAATGGAAAGATATTTAATACAAAAATGTGAAAAATCATGTTTATACCATACTATTTTCAGAATTCTGTCTAGATAATGTGAATGCTAAAGCTTGTGTACTCTGTACGTTTGCTTAGTATGGAAACATATCATTATATATATTTTTTTTGAGAAAGATATCATTATATATTGGTTGTGATAATATGAATTGTGATATTTGAAAGCTTGACTCATAAATATTCTCACATTTGCTGAAGCCTATATAAACCCAACGTATGCAACCAATTTCTTGCATGTTCAAAAGCAGAATATAGAAAAGATGGTGTATAATGTTTCGTTCATTGACCATGTGATCAGGATGGTGGGTCGTCCTCTAAAACTATATTGGAGGCTATTTGTGCGCAAAGATTTTTGCCTCCATGGCTAGGCACAAGTTGTTGTTGTCCATGGTATATCACCAGGCTGATGGTGATTACTTTAATAATACAATAATATATAGTAGTTTTGGATAAGTTCTTTCCTTTATGTCTTTTTCATTTTTGGTACCATTTGTAATTCATGCATTTCATTGCATTAATAAAGAAATTTCTTCATCTTGATCTCCTCTCTCTCTCTCTCTCTCTCTCTCTTTTAGCAATTTCTTTGTGTTTTAATTCGTCAAAACATTTTGTTTTTTATTTTTTCACCTCAAATAGACTGTACTTAATTTTGTTATGTTAATTAAATTGTAGGACTCCCTAGTCCCATAGGGAAAATGTAAAAAACATTGAGAAACAATAATCATTTTGAATTTCCAAACTTTTTAAAATATGCTAGAGTTCTTAATTGACTTCTCTCTAAAGAAAAATTTGTTAATGAGCCATCATATCATATTGCCATAGTTCAACTCTCACATGCTAGTAATTAAGAACTCTTTGTTGATTAATACTTCCACGTCAGCAGAGGAATTATTGCAATTTTATTTTTCTGCTTAAATTTGGAAGATGTAAATATACAATATTGCATCAGTTCTACAACCAAAGAGGTCCTCTATGTATAATTTTTACTTGGATATGTCTCCACTTGCAGTTTCTCTATTTCAAATTCATTTGTAGATTTCCAATAATCAGACAATCACAGTTTTCCCTGCTCTTGAAGTTGCTCTTGTGCAAAAACAATGTATATATTAGAACCAAGAATTAAAAGCAATGGCCAAATAATAATAAGTACAAAAAAAAAATAGCAATAAACCGCATGACGGTGCTCTCTAGATATATGCAACATATTAGTCAAAATTCTTGATTCAACCGCAGCATAATATGGGATTAACACAAAGTATATACTATCAAACTTGGTTTAGCAACAGTCCAAAGTGATGGAAAATCTCTAAAAACTGCAGGGAATTCAGGAGCCCATATGACGCAGGTCAAATCATATGACCATTTTGCGTAAGAGTCAATCTCGTATTTTTCCTTGTACCACCTTCCAGTGTAAATGAAATTATACCCCTAGCCAGCACAATCAACTTCACTGCAAATGTCCAAGCCATCTTAGATGATGCTCATCTTATATTTTCTATTTGATGCTATCTTTAGCTACTCACAAATGTATCAGATGTCATTCAATCCATTGTAGTGTTATCAATCATCACATTTTCAAACTTATTTCATGGACATATATAATAGCCTAGCATTTGGTACTATCAAACTGAAATGGACTTATATCCCTAACATAATGATGAGGTACAGAAAGTGTAGTATTGGTACACCAACTTCACCGTCAACTTCTCCACAAAGTCTATCACCACCTTCAAAGTCAGCCCTTTAATTGGCTTCGACTCCACCTCCACTATTCCATCCCGTCGTACTCCTCCGCCGCTGTACCTTTACTTCTCCTCCGCCGTTTCTCTCAGAGAGAATTAGAGCAATGCTGTGACTAGCGAATTAGTCACTCCACTACGTCCAATGGGAAAGTTTAAAATTATTAGATTAGAGGAAATAAGGAAAATGGGTGTAGTATTGAATTAATCTAAGTAACTCATAATGCAGAGGAAGAGATGTCATAAAACTCGATCCTTAAACTTTGGAATAAAATATTTCACTTGCTATATACTACATGACAAAGTTTAGTAAAAAAATTGGTTGAAACCTCAGACTACAAATTTACTCAATAAAATAAACATTATTACATATTTTGAAAATCGAACCGTTGAATTGCAAGTTCTTTATGCTCTCAAAACACATGTTAAATTTTGTGTCAATCGAAAATTATTTATTATATGATCTTCAAGCATATATTTTATGCATAATTTTAAATTACAAAAGCTTACAATTTAAATAATTTATTGATGACATAACTAGTAATTTTTAATTTTCTAGAAAATTTGCAAGTATGGAGGATATTAGAAGATAATTTAATCCAACTGTAGATTTGTCAAAATTCATCTCCAATAGAAAGATGTTGAGTAAGGTTGTAGCCTAAGGTTACAACTTATTTTATAGTTAAACTTTGTCCTATACTACACATGTAAATAAACATATTAGTAACAATATTTGTTTAAGGTAAACCCTATTTTTGTACTAAATTTTGATTCTCAAACTACCCAATTTCTTATATGATAGATAAAAAATTTTAAGGAGTAGATTTGAGAAAAATTAATTTAGAGTTAAATATATATTTGAACATAAACATAACAATAACATTACAGATATAATTATAAACACTACAATGTGCGACTACAAGATGGTTGGTGAGAGGATACGACCTTTATTCAGTGCAGTTATGATCTTCCTATAATACCATTTTATTGAAAGGAAGCATTAATGACCAAATTTGAAGTTATGACCGAATTTCATATTGAAATAAGAATCAAAATGAAGTTTAAAATTAAATTGAGAATAAGAAAATTAATCGCCATCACCTCTAATCCATGTCCTGACAAATAAAAAGCATAGGTCAGCACAGCTAATTCAATGCATATTATAGTCATGTACTATATGAGGTGAATATTCAAGTTAGACTTACACACTTGAAACATGGCTATTACAGAGCCACAAAATCATCATGCTGTATTGATTTTTTGTTTGAAGTTGAAACTGCCTTAGAGCCAAGATTTACAATAGATTTCATGCATGCTAGAAAAGATGTTAATTAAACAATTAATGAGGACAAAATAGATCTTCTAAATGTTTTATTCTTCAAATTCAAATTCCAAATGGAGGATTCATTGTCACCCTCATATAATGCCTGCAATATAAATCACATGAGTGATAAAACATTCTATATTCATTAATCACATACCTAGGTATTTTTGTGATTGGAAAATGCATCACCTCGAATTGTGACGAATGTAAGTATGAACCCAAAAATAAATAAATATATATACATACATACATACATACAAACATACATATATATATATATATATATATATATATATATAGAAGAGGTTTATACATAAGCATAACAATAACATTACAAATATAAAGATTAAAATGATAAGAGATAAGCATTAATGATAAGAAATTCTATAATGCCGTTTTATTGAAAATAACCATTAATGATCGAATTTTATATTGAAACTAGTTGCAAATCCACGAAATGCATGGAAATAAATAATTATTTTGTATTGTAATATAATGTATACTTTTTTCTTTGAAATTTTTTGAAGATAATTTGTTCTCCCTAAAAATTAAACAATTGCTATTTGATCCAATTAGGTCTACTTTAGTCCAATTTGTTCCACTTGGTTAATTTTTGTTCCCTTTAGTATATCTTAGACTAATTGGGCATTAAATTTATTCTTTTTGTAGGTTTTCTTTTCAAGTTTAGCTCAAATTTTTTTTTTTTTCATTTTTGGGTTGAAAAGTATGAAATTTGATTATATTTGGGCTAAACTCTTTAGTTTTGAGTTAAAAAAATAAAATAGACATTAGAAATTTGAAATATGAGCCCTAAAAATGCAATAAAAATGATAAATAATCAAAACTCTTATTCGGTCCATTCAGTCCCATTCAGTCCAATTTGGTCCTGTTTAGTCCATTCTGTCCACTAAAGTTATATACAATCCAATTCGGACCATTTGATCTTATTCAGTCCAATTCAGTCTAATTTGGACCATTCAGTCACATTGTCTCTATTCGGTCCATATTGGTCCTATTCTGTCCACTTTAGTCCTATTTAGTTTACTCTATCCACTCTGGTCCTATTTCGTCAACATTGGTCTTCTTCTGTCTACTTTGGCCCTATCAGGTCCATTCTGTCCACTTTGGTCCTATTCAGTTTATTTTGTCTACTTTGGTTCTATTCAGTCTATTTTATTCCAAAGTTGTTTGTGCGCAAGGATTTTTGCCTCTATGGTTAGTGGCTGCATAGTGTTGTTGTCCTTGGTATATCACTAGACTAATGGTGGTTTACTAAATAAAACTTCGTTTAGCTAAGGTTTTATTTATTTTATTTGATTTTTTTGCTCATTTTGTGTTTTACACATGTTTTCCTTCTTTTTAATTTTTGGTACCAATAGTAGCTTGCCCATTTCATTGCACCAATAAAAAAATTTCTTCACGATCTCTCCCTCTCTCTCTCTCTCTCTCTCTCTCTCTAGTTTATCTGGTTTTTTGGTGTTCTTTGTTTTTTCACCTCTAACAGACTATTGTTAATTTTGCCACGTTAATTAAACTGTAGGATAGGCTCCCTACAATTTAATTGGCTCTATTCGGTCCACTCTGGTCCCACAGCACAAATGTAGAATCGCTTGACCAACAATCTTAAGTTTCCAAATTGCCAAAGCTTGTGCCAGTTCATCTTATAGCTTAAAGGCTGAGACCATGATCTCATTGCACAGAAGATGAGTCAAAATACGCCATTTTTATCAGACTATATTTGGCTAATATTTTTTGAGAAATACTACGTCCACAACATTTTTTACAATATTTTCACAACAAATCTTAGTTAGCAGGTTGTTATTTGCTGTTACTAGTGGGTAAGAAAGTAATTTTAGTGTTGGATTTAAATTTAAAACCTGTAACAATCTGCCAAATAGGATTTGTTGTGAAAATGTTATGAAAAATGTTGTGGACATAGTAGTTCTCATATTTTTTTCTCTTTCGAGTCATAGTTTTAGAGACGCATTTTGATTCATCTTTTTTTCATATAATTACTTCACTGAACGTGAATGGTGGTTTTTTTTTTTTGCTTGATGCACAGTGTATCCTCAAGGCGGACAACCAGAGACTAATCAATGCTCACACCGAGTGGGCCCCGAGGGGGTAAAGTGCTGGCCCGAGGGATGTTTTCAGAATGCAGGTCGCAGGACTCGAACTGGGGAGCACACCCAGTCGAGCCCAGGACAAGCATCCTGAGACCAAGCGCCCAACCGCTTGGCCAACCCCTCAAGGTTAACGTGAATGGTGGTTGCCGGCTTATGAATTCAGCCTAGCAATAATTCTATTTTACTATTTTACATCCCTAAATCCGCTATTTAGTGTGTGCTTGTCTCTAATATATTGGGTTAATTTTTAACTTTTATAATTTTTATGTACAGTATTTTAAAATTCTATTTTTTAAAAGTACAATTATATTTTAGTACATTTTCAAAAAAAAAAAAAAGTAAGAAACTAAATAAGCTAATATCAAACACATGCTTAGCCTTCATTATCGATTTTTGTTTTTTAATTCTAGATTATTATGCTTTAATTATGTGAAAACTATATGACGTTATTAGATTATAATGCTTATTGTTTAGTGAATTTGATGGTTCATAGAATAAATTTAATAATATTTATAATTCACTAGTCTATTGCCACAACAAAAGCTTATAACATTTTTACAAGAAGTTACATGTTAAACTTAAATCACTATATGTCAAAAAAAAAAGAAGAAGAAAGATTATAAAGTGACTCGCTACAACTCAAAAGGAAAATATTGTGAAATTTTGTTGTGTCTCTAAACTTTCGAGTTCTCATAGAATTTAAACTAATTTTATGATTAATTTTCGTTAGTGGTAGCCATCAAAAAGAGAATTCTTTGGTGGTCAGAAGGTGCATATCCTACAACAGAACTTTGCATCATTATCCTAAAATCTTTATAAAAAGAAAAAATTTATCTCCATCCTAGTTTCCTTAAAAAAAAAATCTAGTAGTTTTGTATTATTATTTTTATGTGCACGAAATTAAAAGTTTTTCGTTACTTGTTTAATAGGTTTGCTTGAGATGGCTAGAATTTAACATGAAAATTCAATGACAACTATAAATACAAAGGAACATGGACACATTTGTGAAGAAAAAAAAAATTCAACTATAAAAAAGCCAACTAATTAAGAATATAACCTTAAGAATTGTTAGATTTACTATTTAATGGAAAGATATTTAATACAAAAATGTGGAAAATCATGTTTACACCCTACTATTTTTAGAATTCTATCTAGATAATGTGAATGCTAAAGCTTGTGTACTCCCTATGTTTGCTTAGTATGGAAACATATCATTATATATTGGTTGTGATAATATGAATTGTGATATTTGAAAGCTTGAGTCATAAATATTCTCACTTTTGTTAAAGCCTATATAAACCCAACATATGCAACCAATTTCTTGTATGTTCAAACACAGAAGACAATGAAGATGGTGAAACATATCATTATATATTGGTTGTGATAATATGAATTGTGATATTTGAAAGGTTGAGTCATAAATATTCTCACCTTTGTTAAAGCCTATATAAATCCAACATATGCAACCAATTTCTTGTATGTTCAAACACAGAAGAATATGAAGATGGTGTACAATGTTTCGTTTATTGACCATGTGATGAGAATGGTGGGTCGTCCTCTAAGACTATATTGGATGGTATTTGTGCGCAAGGATTTTTGCCTCCATGGCCAATGACTTCGAAGTGTTGTTGTCCTTGGTATATCACCAGACTAATGGTGACTAGCTAATTCAATAAAAGCAAATATGGCTAAGTTCTTTTTTTTTTTTTTTTTTGGCTACTGATTGTAATTTGTAATTCATGCATTTCATTTCATTAATAAGGTAATTTCTTCATTTTGTTCTCTTCCTCTCTCTCTTAGCAATTTCTTTGTGCTTTTAATTCGCCAAAACATTTTTTTTCACCTCAAACAGACCATGCTTGTTATTTTTGTTATGTTAATTAAATTATAGGACTCCCTAATCCCATTGGAAAAATGTTGAAACCCTTGTGACGCGAGAGATGCAAAAAAATTATTACTTAATATTATTTATGTTCGCAAGTCAATTGTATATTTATGTTTTAGGTCTTAGTAGTTTATTAAGCTATTAGTATTTTAATTTGAAGGCGAGGTTATTTTTATTATAAGACAATTAAGGTTTTCTAGCAAATTAGAACTAGGGTTTAGCAATCCTTTATAAGAGCATTCCTATCCGATAATTCCATCCTATTCTATTTTATCATCTCAAAAAGCTACTTTATCAATTATACAATAACATTTTACAATACAATCAACATCCCAACTTTTATTTTAAAGTGCTATACTTCAAATAATAAAAATTATACAATAAAATAATGCAACACTTTTTGTCACTGCCTCTCTCTCACAACCACACCACCACCAATGACAGAGGCACCACCGCACCAAAGCCCACCATCATAGCAAAGCCACCGTGACCAATACCCAAATAAAACCCAAAAACCACCTACCACTACCATCACCACCGTAAACAATCCCCCACCTCCACCACCATGAACCCACAGTGAAACATTGACCCCAATATCCATCCTCCTCAACCTTTTCAACTCCACAGGCATGACCCGGACAAAGCATTCTTGCTAATATCAAGCTTTGCTAGAAACCCACACAACAACTCACCGATCGCCACCACCGAAAACCCACACAACTCGCCGATATCCACTGCTAGAAACCCAAACAACTCGCCGATCTCTACTGCCAGAAACCCACAACAACTCGCCAATCTAGAAACCCAGTAACCCACAATAACTCGTCGATCACTGGCACACCGATATCCACCTAAATCACGCCGATCTCACCACGAAAAATACCCAGAAAAACGCCATCACTGTCGTGAGAGAGGGACTGAAGGAGATCCAGTGGCTGCTCGTCTCGAAAGTCAAGCTCACGCCTTCGTCGGACCATGCTTCAGCCAATAACAAGTCAGAGAGTGAGAGATGGTAGATGAGAAAACAGAGATGAAGAAAGAGAGAGTTGAGAGAGAAAGGAGACCATCTTAGCCCAGAGAAAGAGAAGACAGAGGATCCATAAAAATAGAAAAGAAAAAAAAAAAAAAAGAGAAGACAGAGGAGAGAGAGAGAATAAAAGTGGTTAAAAAAAAAGTTCCAACAATGCTATAGTGCCATCCTAAATTTATGATACTACCGTATTAGAGCATTTGCAGCAGTGTAGCTAAATAGCTATATTGCTATTTTAGCTACACTGAAATAAGAAAAAGAAGGTGCAGCAGTGGAGCTAAATCTAAAAGATTTAGCTCCACAGCTACAGTATACATCTAAAAATAGATGTGTACTGTAGCTCAAAGTTAAAAAAAAAAAAAAATTTTTTTTATTCTCCCTACGCATAAACAAACCGTTTCTCTGCTCCCTCTTCCTCACTCTCAACTCTCTCAGACTCTCACCTCTCTCACAACTCTCACCGGCCAGCTCACCGACCCAAGCCCATCGCCGACCCAGCTCGCCTACCCAAGCCCATTGCTGACCCAGCTTGCCGACCCAAGCCATCGCCGACCCAAACCCATTGCCGACCCAAACCCATCGCCGACCCAGCTCACCTACCCAAGCCCATTGCCGACCCAAGCCATCGTCGACCCAGCTCGCCGACCAAAGCCATCGCCGACCCAGCTCGCTGACCCAAGCCCATCGCCCATCGCTGTGCTGTGCTGGGTGTTTTTTTTTTTTTTTTTTTCCTTGTTGTGGACTGGCAGTGGCGGCGGCGGTGGTGGTGGATGTGTTTGTGACTAGTTGATGGTAGAGGAGAATATGGTTGGTGCTGTGAATTTTTTTGGGTAATAGGATATATTATTTTATTGTGATATTTATATTATTTTATTGTATTGAAAGCTAAAATAGATTCACTGCTGCAGCATGTGTGTAGCTAAAATAAATAAAGTAACTTTTGGTGGAGCTAAATTGCTAAAAATTTAGTTCCACTGCTGTGGATGCTCTTACAATGCAAATTTTTTTGCAATTGCAAGATTTTGCAAGTCCGAAGGGTGGTTTTTGGGCTTTAATGCTAAGTTATCCCTATATATTCCATTTGGCAGTTCTAATGGGAATGCTCTAAGCAACCTATTGTACTTCCTGAGGAGACAGTTGATATTTTGATGAATGAAAAAATGACCTTTTGGTCTCTTTTGGTTTGGTGCTAACTCCAAGTCCACCCTAGGTACTGACACCTAGTGATTTTTCTGCTTGGTGCTAATTCTAAGCAAAGCCTTTATTTTAGTGCTAATTTCTAGGTCATGTACCTTTATTTTATTGTTGTTTTCAGTTTTGTTTTTGTTGTCCAGGGTGACCTTGGCAAACAATCATTTTGAATTTCCAAACTTTTTAATATGCGAGAGTTCTTTGATTTCTCTCTAAAGCAAAATTTGTTAATGAACCCTCGTATCATATTATCATAGACTCATAGCCCAACTCTCAAATTTCTTCCTAGGGTTTTTTTTCTTTTTTCTTTTTTCTTTTTTCTGTTGAGTAATATTTCTTCCCGGCACCGAAGGAATTATTGCAATTTTATTTTTCTGCCTAAATTTGGAAGATGTACATATACAATATTGGGTCAGTTCTAAAAGAGGTCCTCTATGTATAATATTTACATGGATATGTCTCCTCTTGCAGTTTCTCTATTTCAAATTCATTTTCAGATTTCCAACAATCAGACAATCACAGTTTTCCCTGCTCTTGAAGTTGCCCCTGTGCAAAAACAATGTATATATTAGAAATAGAGAATAAAAAACAATGGCCAAATAATAGTAAGTACAAAAAAAATAAAATAAAAGTAGCAATAAACTACATGGCGATGCTCTCTAGATTTATGCAACATATTAGTCAAAATTATTGATTCAACCGCAGCATAAAATTCAAGCAAAAAAAAAAAAAAAAAAAACTGCAGCATAATATGGGATAAACACAAAATATATACTATCAAACTTGGTTTAGCAACAGTCCAAAGTGATGGAAAATCTCTAAAAAGTGCAGAGAATTCAGGAGCCAATATAACGCAGGTCAAATAATATCACCATTTTGCTTAATAGTCAATCTTGTATTTTTCCTTGTACCACCTTCCAGTGTAAATGAAAGTATACACCTACAATCAACTTCACTGCAAATGTCCAAGCCATCTTAGATGATGCTCATCTTATATTGTCTATTTGCTGCCATCTTTAGCTACTCACAAATGCATCAGATGTTGTCATTCAATCCACTGGCGGCTCTACATGCAAGCCAGGGTGGTCACAGCACCATCCTGACTTGCAAAAAATGGCATATATACATTTGTCAAAAAAACAAATTATATGTTAAATTAACTTATTGTGACTATCCTAATAAAAATGTTGAACACTTTGACTTGAGAATCACAAAAAGTTGGGTTCAACAAAAATAAGATTTTACAACAAATCCAATGTGGTAAGCTGATTCTAATTTGGGCTTAATACTGATATTATTTTTTTACCCACCAATAATAGGTTTTGCATAAGATTTATTGTAAAAATATTATGAACGTAACATTATTCCAAAATTAATTCTGCCCCAAACATAGTCCTTAATCCCTTTTATAAATTTAAAAAAAAAACTTAAATATCAACAATAAATATTAGCCCAAATAACAACAAACAAAAACAAGATAAGACCAAACAACAACAAGTGATTTAATTATTCAACAAAAAACCTACTATAAAACAAAAAAGAAAAAAATCACTAAACATTCAAATTTGTAGTCTATTCAACCTATTCAATAAAAATAATTTCTAATTTCATTTTTCCCTAAAAAATGATACCAAGAAAAATATTGTGGTTGTTAGTTCTCCTTGATGGTGATGACAGTTATATTTTTTTTGGCTTTGAAGTCACAAAAATTTTATTCTCCTTAGTGACTTGACTCATAATTGTAGCAAATATTCAAGATATCATTTTATTAGATTTTGTATAATTTAAATTTCTTAGTGAACACCCTAAAAAAATTCCTACAGCTGCCACTACTCTTACTCCGCCGCTGTACATTTACTTCTCCTCCGCCATTTCTCTCTGAGAGAGTTAGAGCAATGTTGTGACAAGCGAATTAGTCACTCCACTACATCCGATGGGAAAGTTTAAAATCACAGTTATGAAATAGAGTTTCACAAACTTGTGGGCTCCTAGCTCCATATGTTTATTAAAGGAGAGAGCAATGCTATTGGAGTATGGAATAATAATACACGTTATACACAACATTTTTCACTAGGTTGACAGGTTTTCATCTTGGCCCAATCCCAATAAACACATCATTTTTTCCTTACCAATTATTATTTATCACCATTACAACTGTTAACTTTTTTGTGCCCAATATCTTTATTCAAACAATAAATCTAGGTATATACTTGTAAGGACACAAATCGTGATCGGGCCTTTAGACAGAATAAGTTGGGGCCCAAGCTGAGTATGGTATCCTTAAAATGAATTTGTGAAGAGAGTGGGCTGAAGAATACTTGACTGAATTTGTGTGAGTTGGAGGCCCAAGGATAATTACGACCAGATTCGTATTGATAGGATATTTGATGGATATAATATTCTTCTCGGCATAGTCCGAGGAGTATGTTCTCTCTTTTTCTCTCTTAATCTCTCTTGATCTCTTTTTTTTTTTTGTCCCCCCCCTCTTTTTCTTTCTTTCCTCATCTATTTATATGCCCTTCCTCTATTACGTAGGCTTTTCTTGATACTTGTCCCATCAATCCCGATCTGGAGTCTTCATCTGGTAGCTGCAGAGGATGGAGGCCACTGTTCAGGTGTCTTTTCCCATTAATGCGGCCATGATGTTAGCTGCAAGATCATAAATGTGGTGGCAGCAGCCTTTTGCTTAATATCTAATCTTCGCCACCTGTCCTTTTTGTCTATATGAATCAGGGAATTCTCCGGGAGAACTAGGGTTGAGGTTGGAGCACTCATCTGGGACACCCTTTGATAAACCGAGCAGGAAGTATCCTCGGACCAGGCTTCCTTCCACGTGACTTACACTTCAGCATCGAATTAGGCTGGGCAAACTCCTTAAGATGAGTTGTCCTCAGATGTGTAGGTCTCCTCGGACAGGCCCATGGCCCAGGATCTGGTATTGGGCCTTTTACCCTTACAATAGCCCCTCAAAATTCCGGTTTTCTTCTCTTATCCGAGGAGAAAGACGGGATTTTGACTTTCGCAGGGGTGAAGCCCATCAAACCCCTTAACTAATCCACGTGGAGGCGCTGTTTCGTGAGACTTTCGATTTCCAACAACGCTTTGGAAATTGTAGCGCATCATTTATAGCTCTGGGTGGCGCTCTGTCTCCTTGATCAACGGCGAGATGCAGATCGTGTGGCTGAGATTTCTTCGTGAAATTTTGAGCGGGATAAGTCCCACTCAATTTCCTCTACTACATAAGGGGCTCTGAGGGAGCGGTTTGATTTATTTGACACATCAGAGTTCTCGAGCATCCTAGCCCTACTATATCACCCCGTACTAATAGCTTCCGAGCATGTTTTTACAAAGTGTCTTAGATTTTTCAGAAGTCACCGAACCAAAAATACCTACTGATCTTGTAAGTATTTGGTTTCCAAGTCTCTTTTCCTCTCGGCTGGGCACCCCGGCCGTTGTCTTTTTACGTTTCTCTGCCTTAGGAGAATCTCGTAACACCCTTTTAGACATCGATATGGGTAGGTTTAAAAATTTAGTTGATACCCCTGTGGCTGTAGAGCTTTTTAAGGCGAAATATAATATTCCCGAGGGGGTTAGCCTCTGTTACTGTCCACTGGAGAATATTTTAACTTCTAGGAGGACCGGTGAGGTGGTTATTCCTGTAATCGCCTTTCTGGAGGGGGGAATGACCATTCCTATGGGTAGCGTTACTAGGGAGTACCTTAGGAAGCACAGACTATGTCCGCACCAATGTGCCGCTAATATGTTTAGGATTTTGGGATGTGTAGATGCCCTTAACGAGATGATGGGTCTACAGCTTACCTAGCATGACGTCGTACATATGTACGAATGTCACTCCTTGAAGGAGGGGGGATACTACTTGAAGTCCCGATCTCCCGTAGTGAGGATGATATCGTGCCTTCCGAAGTCCAACAAGGGCATGAAGGACGATTACGTTATCGTCTCCGGGGCGTGGCATGACGGTCATCATTGTTTGACCACGGAGGGGGAGCCAGGTGGGGTATTCTAGGACTAGATTAAGATAATCATAGGGATTGCGGTTTAGATTTCATTTTATTTTACTGTGTATGCGTTTGGTTTAAAGGTGTGATGACTAACCTTATGTTTTTCTTTTGATTGTGGCTACAGATAGACTGTTTGTCGCCCCCAAACTGAGTCTCGTGAACGTGCTCGGCCTAAACCGTCTGCTACGATCTGAGGTGTTTGCCCACTCGGACGGCCAGCTGCGCGCCGTCCACCTGATATTGGATTTCGCTTCAATATCGGATAATTTCCAAGAAGTCGGGGATTCCATCCGAGCGGGGGACAAGAGACTTCGCCGGATAGACGTTTCTCGGCCTGGTTTTTTGGCAAACAAAGACCTTCCTCCGATTCCTTGGCGGCTTCAACAAGTTGCCCCTCAGCCCGTTATACCAAGGGAGGAGTCTATTACCTCTCCGCCATCTTTGGACACGGAGATAGACCAGTTCCATTTCGAAGAGGAGGAAGAAGCGCAGACCAAACCCCTTAGCCCTCAAAGTTCCGAGACTTCAGAAGACGCCGAGGAAATGCCTTTGCAGAGAAAGGGACTGAAAGCCCTCGTGGCAGGACGGAATGCAGGTTCTTCGTCCAAGGAGGCCCCCAAAGAGAAAGAGGTTGGCAAATTGCCTCCCCCTCCTCCTACTGCGGCACTCGGCCTTCTCCCCATACTGGATCTGAAGAGGAAGAAGAAGGTCGTTGATCTGGATGTCGAGGAGGGTGAAGTATCCCCTCGGCAGCAAAAAGGGGCGAAACAACAGAAAGTGGGGAGAGATGATAGGAGGGGTTCCCCACCCCGACATAGGAGTGACCCCCATCCGAGGGAGGCTCAGCAACCACCGGCCTGGGCTCCGCGGTTGGATCTGGATGGGGCTCCCATCCCTGCTACCGCATCCATACGGGAGTTCTAAGGTGGGCATTCGGGCTACATCACCGAGGCCTTAGAGCGCTCACTGCTCTTGCGGCGGGATATGGATGCGGTGAGGTCCTGGAGGCAGGCCGATATGTTTATGTCCAAGAAGAGGGACGTGGCCATGGTAAGTTCTTGGTCACCTCGGTGCACACAGGATTTGTTTATGTTTAAACTGTGTAACTTAGTTATCTTTGTGGTGACGTGAATTTGCTTTTCCTTACTGTGCAGCTCACCTAGCAGATCTACGTGGCAGAGGATTGGGTTAGGGACGCCCGTAATTTGGCCAGGGCCGAGACCTAATCTCGCAAAGAAGTAGAAAAAAGCCTGGGGGAGCTACAGCATCAGAAGCTGGAGTTAGCCAAGAAGCTAACTATTGAAGAAAGAGAAAGAAGGAGCGCGGAAGCTGGGCTGAAGAGTGCCCAAGACCAGGCTGAAGATCAGCAAAAAAAGTTGCACATGACGGAAATAGAGCTGGCAACTGAGAGGCAGCTGGTCTTGGAGCTTCATGCCAGAGCTGAGAGGGCCGAGAAGGCTGAAAAGAAGGCTCTGGAGGCGTTGAGGGCTGTCGAGGCCGAGAAGGAGGCCGAATACCTCCGCGGCATCGAGGAAACAGAAAAAGGCTCGCGGAGGAGGTCACCGAAGTTTGCAGGGATTACTGCCAGTCCACCTGGGAGGAGGCCCTAAACATGGCCGGGGTCCCAGTCGACTCGGAGCTTAGGCAGCCGGGGAAAACGTACTTCCATGCTGACCCCTCCTCCTCGCCACGCGCCCCGGAGCAAATGGGCCAAGCACTCGTCCCTCTAGAGGCCGCTCAAGAGATTCAGGAGGAACAAGTTGCTCCGGGTGCCACTTCTGTGACCGTGGATGCCATTAAGGCTAAGGAAGCAGTTCCCTTAGCGAACGAGCCGAGTGGTCATGATAGCGCTCCTTCTCAAACCGACCAGGCATAAGACTAGGGTTTAGTTACCTGTAGTTGTAGTTAGTTTTTTTGTAACAACCACTTCAGGTGGTGAGCTAATGTAACTTACCTTTCCTTTTAATGAGAATGTTTTGTTTATCTTCTTCTGTTTCCAGTTTCATTCATTCGCTTATTTTGTTTCGAAGTCCTTACACCTATGGAAAGTTTAAGTCCACAGAATGAAGCAGTAATAGAAATAAACCTGTATTCCCACATAATGAAGAGGACAACGGGGATATGAAAGCCTTAATGATGACATTAAAATCGTTCAACCAATTCAACCCTATCTTAATAAATTTGAACAAGTTCAAACAAACGTGCTCCCTAACTTTCCTATTAAAGTTGAGTGGAAATCCTAACTCGGAGAAGATGGTCTGAGTCAATATGAAAGACATAGTTTTTCGCAGGGTGTTCAGTGATAGGTATGGGGTAGTGATAAGACCTAGGAGTGTTAATACTTAGGAGTGTTAATTTACCCAAGGTAGGTGGTCCGAGGGGCCAGGCCTGACCAAGGTTCTGTTTAATATTTAGGAGTGTTAGATCAGGCACGACCAAGGTTCTGTTTAATACTTTACGAAATAAGCAGTATAATAGACTTCAATAAGAGAATGGAAATTTTCATTAGTAGTAGTACCTTTTTAGGTTATTTACATTCCAAGGGTGTGGTACAGCCCTTTCATCTAAATCCTCTAAATGAAAGGCTCCTATTCCAGCAACTGATAGGATACGATAGGGGCCTTCCCAATTAGGTCCCAGTTTTTCCCAAGCCGGGTTCTTCGCAGTGCCGACGACCTTTCGTAAGACCAGGTCTCCTGGTGCAAGTGGTCTCAGTTTGACATTGGCATCATACCTCTGCTTGAGTTTATGCTGATAGTAGGCTAACTGAACCGCAGCGTTTTCTCTCCGCTCGGAAATTAGGTTCAGATTGTCCTTAAGCAATTGATCATTATCTGCCGAGGTAAATGAATTGGTTCTAAGTGTGGGGAACCCAGTTTCTATGGGGATAACAACCTCAGCACCGTAGGTCATTGCAAAGGGGGTCTCCCCGGTAGACCTTCGAGGAGTTGTCCTGTAGGTCCAGAGCATATGCGGTAGTTCTTCCACCCATTTCCCTTTGGCATCATCCAACCTCTTCTTAAGGCCACTTACTATGACTTTATTAACTGCTTCAGCTTGGCCATTTCCCTGAGGGTATGCAAGGGTGGTAAAATAGTCTGTTGCGACGACCAGATATTTCTTACTCCCGGCTGCCTTAGGAAAAGGGCCTACAATGTCCAGGCCCCACTGAGCAAAAGGCCATGGACTTGATAATGGATTTAGCATTCCTCCTGGTTGATGTATATTCGGCGCAAATCTCTGGCATTGGTCACACTTCTTTACGTATGCCTATGATTCCCTTTGCATGTTTGGCCACCAGTAGCCTTGAGCTAAAGCCCTGTGTGCTAAAGATCTTCCTCCTGTGTGACTACCACAAATCCCTTCATGCAGCTCTTCAAGAAGTAGTTCTGTGGCTTCAGGATGTACGCACAATAAGTATGGACCAGTGAAAGAACGTTTGTATAGCTTACGGTCTCCTGACAGCCAGAATCGAGGGCTTTTCTCTGCACCTTGTCAGCTTCGGCCTTGTCTGTTAGTAAGACGTCGTCTTTAAGGTAGGTCACCATAGGGTCCATCCAGCTCGGCCCTACTCGAACTTGATATATGTTGAGCCCTTCCTTTTCCTCGGTATATCTTTGTACATCTTCCACCAGGATAAGCCGAGGTAGTCCCTGAGCCGAGGTGGTTGCAAGAGTAGCCAAAGAGTTCGCGTGTGCATTACCACTCCGAGGAACGTGTTGCAAATTGAATGATTTGAACCGTGATTGCAGTCGCTTGACCTGCCTTAAATATTTCTGCATCCTTTCATCACGAGCTTCCAATTCTCCCCTGACCTGGCCGACGACCAGCGCTGAGTCCGAGAATGCCTCTGCCGTGCTCCCTCCCATACTTTTAACCATGGTCATTCCGACAAGCAATGCTTCGTATTCAGCCTCATTATTAGTTGCTGAGAAGTTTAGTCTGAGGGATTTTTCGATGACATGTACTTTATGTTGAAAGCCCCTAGTATGGTACCCCACTTAGCAATTCTTCCCGTATAGTCTGCACTCCGAAGCAATGATCTGAGCGGGAGTTGGGTGAGGACCACAACCGTATGTGATTGGAAGTAGTGAGGGAGTTTACGAGTGGCATGAATTACTGCAAAGATAGCCTTCTCGAGTGGTAGGTAACGGACTTCGGCCTCGTGAAGGGATTTACTCACATAGTACACAGGCTTCTGGATGCCATTGTCGACTCGTATAAGTACTAGACTCACAGCATGGGTGGCTACAGCAATGTAGGCGAACAAGACCTCGTCTGTTGCAGGACTGGACATGATGGGAGGCCGAGTTAAGTACTCCTTCAGTTGCTGGAAAGCTAGGACACATTCCTCATTCCACTCGAATCCCTTCCACTTGTTCAGCAGTTGGAAGAAAGGCTGACGTCTCTCCGCGGATTTGGAGATGAATCGATTGAGAGCGGCCATTATTCCGGTCAAATTCTGGATCTCTTTTGGGTTCTGAGGAGGCTGCAGGTTGTTGATCGCCCTTATCTGGTCGAGATTGATCTCAATTCCGCGGTGGGTGACCATATAGCCTAGAAACTTTCCTGACCCCACGCCGAAGGAACATTTCGAAGCATTGAGTCGCAGTTTGTGTTTCCTTAAGATTTCAAAGACGATTTCGAGGTCTTTGACGTGGTCGGACTCCAGTTTGCTCTTGACCACCATATCGTCAATATAAATCTCAATGCATTTCCCCAACTGTGACCCGAACATTTTTGTCATCATTCTCTGGTATGTGGAGCCTGCATTCTTCAGTCCAAATGGCATCACCTTATAATGGTAGTTCCCAATGGGGGTCACGAAGGCTGTTTTCTCTTGATCATCCGGGGCTAAGGGAATTTGATGATACCATTGGAAGGCGTCCAGGAAACTCATTCGTGGGTGCCCTACGGTGGCATCCACCAGTTGATCAATCCGTGGCATGGGGAAAGGGTATTTTGGACATGCTCTGTTCAAGTCCGTAAAGTCCACACATACACACCATTTCCCGTTCTTCTTCTTCACCACCACTGTGTTGGCCAGCCACTCTGGGTAGAAAATCTCTTTGATAGCCCCTGCCTGCTTTAGTTTGTTTAGCTCATCCCTGACAGCGTCCGAATGTTCTCTGGACGAGCGCCGAGGTAGCTGCCTTTTGGGAAGGGCAGCTGGGCTCACATTAAGGTGATGGCAGATGAACCCGGGATCCACTCCTGGGGCCTCGTAAAAGTTCCAGGCAAACACGTCAATGTTTCTCCTAAGGAATGCCAGCAGCTCTTCCTTCTCCTAAGGAGGTAACAGAGCTCCTATTTGGAAGAACTTATTCTGGGTCCTGCGCAATGACAACTCTCTCTAGTCTTTCGCATTGCTCCTCGTCCGGCTCTACAGCTTTGGAAGGAATCAGGAACTTTGGTTGCTACGAAGGTCCGACCGAGGTGTTTGCTAGCTCGGCAGCATGCTGATGTGAAATGGCAGCTATGAGGCACTGCCTTGCTATGGGTTGGCTTCCTACAACTTCCTCCACTCTTCCCTTAGATGGGAATTTGACCTTTAGATGCAGGGTTGATGAAACAGCCCCCAGGGCGTGGAGCCAAGGTCTGGCCACGATGGCCGTGTAGGGAGAGTATGCATCCACGACGATAAAGTCCACCTCGACCACTTCAGACCCTGCTTGCACGGGTAGCCTTATCTGACCCTTAGGTATGACGGTCTTCCCATCAAAACTGACTAGGGGTGAATCATATGCAGTCAGGTCTTCAGGCCGTAAGCCTAGTCCTTTGTACAGGTCTGGATACATAATCTCGGCTCCACTCCCCTGATCGACCATCACCCTCTTCACATCATACCCCCCTATTCTAAGGGTGATGACCAGAGCGTCATCATGGGGCTGTATTGTCCCTAATTTGTCTTCATCCGAGAAGCTTAAGACTGGTTGGACCTCCATCCTTGCCCGTTTCGGCTCATGGCTAGCGTCCTCGGCGGATGCTTCAGAAATGGACATCACCCTGGAAAGACATGATCCAGTTCTTCCGGGGGCCACGAGGATAACGTTGATCGTGCCCAACAGGGGCCTTGAGGAGGCGATCCCTGAAATTCCCGGCCTGATGTGATCTCCCTGGTTATTTGGCCGATAGGTGAACTACTGTAGCTTTCCCTCCCTCGATAGTTGTTCCAAGTGGCTCTTCAGAGTTCTGCAATCTTCTGTGGTATGCCCGTGCTCCTGATGGTACTGGCAATGAAGGCTCTGATTGCGCTTCGTGGGATCTCCCCCCATCTTGTTTGGCCACCTGAAGTATGGCTCATTCTGGATCTTCTCCAGGATTTGGTGGATTGGCTCTCGGAATATGGTCTGGACTGCCTGCGACACAGCAGATCCGGATTGCACACTGTAATCTCTCCTCGGCCTGCTGTTATGTACCTGTCCTTCCTGAAATCCCTCCTCTCCTGAGGGATAACCTTAACCTTTCCTTTACCAACCAGCTGGTCTTCCTTGACGTGCTTATATTCGTCAATGCAGTCCATTAGCCGGCGCATACTTCTTACCGGCTTTCTGGTTAATGATTTCCGCAGGTCGTGCTCGGCTGGTAGGCCGACCTTGAAGGTTCTTATTGCCACATCATCAAAACTCCCTTCGAGCTCATTAAACATTTCCCAGTACCTGTCTGAGTATGTTTTCAGCGTCTCCCCCTCTCGCATGGACATAGATAGCAAGGAGTCTAGTGGCCGAGGGACTCTGGTGTTCGTCACGAACCGAGAGCAGAAAGCCCTAGTAAGCGTCCTAAAGGATCCAATAGAATCTGGCGCGAGGCGATCAAACCACCTCACGGCCGCAGGCCCTAAACTGAAGGGGAACACTTTGCACATGAGAGTCTCGTTCCGAGAATGGACAACCATTTTCTGATTGAAATGGCTCACATGCTCCACGGGGTCAGTCCATCCATTGTATGCAGTGAAGGTAGGTTGAGTAAAATGCCGAGGAAGGCTTCCTCCCTCGATGCTGCGTGTAAAGGGCGACCTGGAAATTTGGTTGAGTGCCCTTGTCATGGCATCACTCCCAGCGCTCCTGGAATACGTGTTCCTACTCCTGCGGTCATGGTGATACTCTTCCTTGTGGGAGAAAGACTCACTTGGAGGCGTCCTAGAGCGACGTCTATAACTGGTATCGTCATCATCATCATAAGAGTCATCAGTGATGGACGGGCTGCTAGACGGACTATGCTTCCTTCGCGCATGGCGCAACTTCTTCTTGAGGCGATCGATTTTGCGTTGCATGCCCTCATGAGACTCGTCACTGCCATTTCGACGTCGACTCCTGGCAGTATGAGTCGTGTGTACACTCCCTTCGCGGTCTCTTTTACGCTCAAGGTGCAAAAAATGGTCAATATGTTGAGAGCCACCTGACTCCGCTCTATCTGATCTAACCATGGTTCAAGCCTCAACACGCAGATACAATAGTAATCTTCCCACAGACGGCGCCAATTGTAAGGACACAAATCGTGATCGGGCCTTTAGACAGAATAAGTTGGGGCCCAAGCTGAGTATAGTATCCTTAAAATGAATTTGTGAAGAGAGTGGGCTGAAGAATACTTGACTGAATTTGTGTGAGTTGGAGGCCCAAGGATAATTACGACCAGATTCGTATTGATAGGATATTTGATGGATATAATATTCTTCTCGGCATAGTCCGAGGAGTATGTTCTCTCTTTCTCTCTCTTAATCTCTCTTGATCTCTCTTTTTTTTTTGTCCCCCTCCTCTTTTTCTTTCTTTCCTCATCTATTTATATGTCCTTCCTCTATTACGTGGGCTTTTCTTGATACTTGTCCCATCAACCCCCATCTAGAGTCTTCATCTGGTAGCTGCAGAGGATGGAGGCCACTGTTCAGGTGTCTTTTCCTATTAATGCGGCCGTGATATTAGCTGCAGGATCATAAATGCGGTGGCAGCAGCCTTTTGCTTAATATCTGATCTTCGCCACCTGTCCTTTTCGTCTATATGAATCAGGGAATTCTCCGGGAGAACTAGGGTTGAGGTTGGAGCACTCATCTGGGACACCCTTTGATAAACTGAGCAGGAAGTATCCTCAGACCAGGCTTCCTTCCACGTGACTTACACTTTAGCATCGAATTAGGCTGGACAAACTCCTTAAGATGAGTTGTCCTCGGATGTGTAGATCTCCTCAGGTAGGCCCACGGCCCAGGATCTGGTATTGGGCCTTTTACCCCTACAATACTCAATTTCACAATATATTAAAGTGGTCGATAATTTTTGCATACTACTTTTTTACCACTTTAGCATGTGAAATTGGGTGTCCGTAATAGTGTTTTTTAGGTGGACCAAATGGATTGAAGAGGACTTAATGGACCGAAATAGACCAAATAGATTGAACTAGACCAAGATAGAGAGAATTGGACTGAAGTAAGTTGAATGGACCTAACTGGATTGAACTAGACCAAAATGGATAGAAGTGGACCGAAGCATATAGAGTTGGAGTGAAGTAGACCAAATGGACCAAAGTGGACAGAGCTGGACTGAAGTAGAGAAAATTGGACCAAAGTAGAACGAACTAGATAGAAGTGGACCAAAATGGACGGAAATAGACCGAAACGGACAGAAGTGGACCAAAATGGACCGAAGTAGATTGAATTGGACCAAACTGACCTGAATGGATTGAAGTGGACCAAAATGCTATGCTGATGTGTCACAATAGAAGATAGATATATAGATATAGCTGTTTTTGAAAGATAAATAGATAGATATAGCTGTTTTTGAAATCTAGCATCATATTCATTATCACATGGGTTTATAAAGATTGTGTTGTGAATTATGTAGTTTTTTTAGCAAATTTTTGTATAAATTTTGTCGAATGGTTGACATTATCTTGTGTGATTAGTACATAATAAAAGTAATGTCAATGATAGAACCATTAAAAATGATGTTACTTCAATCATATATAACATGTCACTTTGCAATAATGATAAATTTTTTTTAAAAAAAAAATGTTGTATCATTTACATTAAAATATTAATGGTGAATTTATGTGAAAATGATCAATTTAACAATAAATATTATAAAAAAAAACATTGTGTCTCTAATTTTTTAATTCTTTGGGACTTTCGTTTGTACATTTTTTTAATAAAGTGAAAAATAAATGAAGAAATTCAAAATGATTAATATTATGTATATAACTATATATATGAACTATTTTTATATTTTATAAATAATTTTGAAAATAAATAGAAAATTATTAATATCATGTGAACTCTATTTTGAGACATTTTAAAAGGTTATTTCATTCATCTTATCCATTGGTTAACCTTTTTAATAGGTAGTTACACTAAATTTAGCTATTCATAATACTGAATCTGATAGGACTACAAAACAAGTATTTTCATCCCCTTGTATTAATCTGGTAGGAGGAAGATGCAATAACATATATTTCAATAAACAAATATGTTATTTCTTTAGAAAGGAACTGTATTAGGTTTGCCAAAAGATTTTCTTTTTGTTTTTCTTATATAAAAACAATGAAAGGCCGATAAAAAAAACAAGAGAATCATACATTAACGGTCAAAATGAAAATTTTGAAACGTAAAGAGGCAAAATAAAAAAAATCCCTAACCAAACTCTAAGGCCTAAAAGTGTATTTTAATCTTGTAAAAACTATGAACTTAATTGTTATGTTCATATTCTACAACAAAACTACTTTACATCTCTATCCCAATTTTGTATTTTATAATTATCTCTATCCTAAAATCTAGTAGATTCTTATTAGTATTATGTTCATGAGGTTTAATGTTTTTGTTACTTGCTCACATGGTTTGCTTGAAATGGCAAGAATTTAACATGAAAATTCAATGACAAGTACGGATACAAAGGAACCTGGACAGATTTCAGATTTGTGAACAAATTAATTTCTAGGACAAAGGAGGCAAACGTGAATATAACTTTTAGAGTGTAAATCATGTTTTTTCCCTGCCATTTTTAACATTCTATCTTGACAATGCTGTGCTGGTAATATATAGAAAGACAATGTGAATACTAAATGTAAGGACACAAATCAACGGATGGGCCTATAAGCAGAAGAAATTGAAGCCCATGACGTAAACAGTATCCTTGGAATGAATTTGTTGAGAGAGTGGGCCGAAGAAAACTTGATTGAGAGCATATAGGTTGATGGCCCAAGTATGGTTATGACCAGACTAATATTGAGATTGTACAGGATCCTTCTCGGCTTAGTCCGAGGAGCGAGCTTAGGCAACTGTTTTGAGTAACTGTATCTTTCTCTTTTTTGTTCTCCTCTTCAATGACTTCTCTCTTTCTCCTGGTTGTTCGAAATCTCTCTGTTTCCCGCTCTATTTATAGGCCAATTTGCCTCACGTGCCAGTTAGGTAAGTCTCCATTGATACTTGTCCCATCAACCTTCACTTGAAGTCTCCATATGGCAGCTGTAAAGGGTGAGGGTCACTGTTCAGATGTCTTTTCCTCATTAATGCGGCCAGGAGATTAGCTGCAGGGTTATAAATGCGGTGGCAGCAACCTTTCACATAATATCTCTTTGCTGCCACCTGTCCTCTTTGCTTACATGAACCTGGAGGTTTTCCAGAAATGACAGGATCAATGCTGGGACATTCACCTGGATCTTCCCTTTGATCATCCGACCAGGCAGTGCTCCTCGGACCACTCCTTTCTTCCTTCACACAAGTTTTACTACAGGGAGGAGTTAAATCAGGTACAGCCCTCGTGATTTACTATCCTCGGACAGCCAGCCCCCCCGAACAGGCCCATGGCCTGTTATCTGGAATTGGGCCTTTCACCCCTACACTAAAGTTTTTGTATTCCATACGTTTGCTTAGTATGGAAACACCATAACATATTAGTTGTGATAATATGAATTTGTGATATTTGAAACTTTGAGTCATAAATATTCCCACTTTAGCTAAACCCTATATAAACCCAGCTTATAAAACCAATTTCTTGCATGTTCAAAAGCAAAAGAAAAAGAGAGAGAGGGGAAAAAAAAGAAGAAGAAGAAGAAGAAGAAAGAAAATAAGATGGTATTCAATGTTTCATTCATTGACCATGTGATTAGAATGGTAGGAGGTCCTCTAAGACTATACTGGATGGTGTTTGTGCGCAAGGATTTTTGCCTCCATGGCTTGTGGCTGCAAAGTGTTGTTGTCCTTGGTATATCACCAGACTAATGGTGATTGACAAAATAATGCTTCATTTAACTAAGGTTTTATTTTTAAAAACTTTTTTTGTTTATTTTGTGTTTCACACATGTTTTCCTTCTTTTTAAGTTTTGGTACCAATTGTAGTTTACACATTTCATTGCAATAATAAAAAAATTTCTTCCTTTGATCTCTCTCTCTCTTCCCAGTTTATCTGGTTTCTTGGTGTTCTTCGTTTTTTCACCTCTAACAGACTATTGTTAATTTTGCCATGTTAAATAAACTGTAGGACAGACTCCCTAATCCCATGGCACAAATGTAGAATCGCTTGACAAACAATCCTCTTAGTTTCCAAATTGCCAAAGCTTGGGCCAATTGATCTTATAGCATAAAGGCTGAGACCATGATCTCATTGCACAGAAGATGAGTAAAAATACACCATCTTTATCAGACTTTATTTGGCTAATATTTTTTTTTTCTCTTCGAGTCATCTTTTAGTGACCCCTTGAATGACAATAATGTACAAATCATATAATTACTTCACTGAACCTGAATGGTGGTTGCCGGCATATGAATTCAGCCTAGCAATAATCTTATTTAACTGTTTTACATCCCTAAATTTGCTTTGGATTCAAGTCTATTTTGTTGAGATGAACACTTTCTTTCTGGTTTAATTTCCCTCCTTGTAAAGTAATACTGTCTGAAAAGGAATTATTACAAGTATATTTACTGCTTAAATTTGGAAGATCTCCATATACAATATTGGGAAAGTACTGCCAAAGAGGTCTAGTGTACATAATTTACATGCATATTTCTCCACTTGCAGTTTCTCCATCTCAAATTTATTTTGAGATTTCCAACATTCAAGCAATCACAGTTTCCCTTGGTCTCGAAGTTGCTCCTATGCAAAAACAATGTATGTATGTTAGAACCATCACGGTAAAGAGCAATAGCAAAACAATAATAATAAGTACACAAAAATAAGGAATCAATAAAACGCATGGTGATGCTCTCTAGGTTAATGCAACATATTAGTCAAAACTGTTGATTAAACTGCGGTATAACATGGGATGAACACAAGTCCGCTCATTTTCAACCCCTTTGAATTCATGCGATTAAAAAAGCCCTGTCTCCCAGCTATTCGGGGTTGACAACATATCAGTTTTCAACAATCTAATATAATTACGACCATATCTTCACTTAAAACCCTGTGATCCTATGGTACCCGAAACCCTGCAGTTGAACACGCCTCACCCATGTATATGCAATGGTATGTCATGGATTAGCAAACAGCTCCAGACAGTCCAAAATGGTGGAAACTCTGATAAAAGGTGAATTTGACAGTTGGCTCCATACATGCAGAGAATTCCAGAGCCCATGTAATGCAGATCAAATCATAAGGTAACAGGGCCGTTTCATCTGAGTCAATCTTGTATTTTTTCTTGTAGCACCTTCCAATGTAAATGAAATTATATCCCTAGCCAGCACAATCATCTTCTATGTACAACCCATCTCAAATGATTCTCATCTTACATTTTATAGTTTGCTGCTATCTTCAGCTACTCACAAATGCATCAGATGTCATTCAAACCATTGTAGTGTTATCAATCATCCATCTACACATTCACAAACTCATTTCATGGATATAATTGCCTAGCATTTGGTACTGTCAACTTCCATCCCTAAATTTGAATAGTATGCAGTTGAGCACATAACATCCCAGATGCACCTCTCTATTTCTGCTATCCATAACAGCTAATCCATGTCTCTTTCAATCTTTCCACCGTGAAAGTGATCACTATTGAGCGTCACATAACTATCTAGTCTATCAACTTCCATTGCTTCCTCTGTTATAATCTTACTTTTCTTGGGCTTCATTCAGTTTATTCCGTGTCAATCCTGTTTGTCCTAAAGTTTGATTTTTCAAATCTCTTGAAATTCCATTATGAAGTTATTTCACATTTAGCAGGACAGAATGTAAGAAAGAAAATGAATCCAAAAGCAATTGATGTGACACTGACTCTGTTACAAAGAAGGCATGAAACCCGAATGGAACTTTGCGGGGCATCTCAACAACTGCAACAGGATCTGGTGACATTGTTTTTGCATCAATTACATTCACTGATTATTTTCTGCATAATTATGAATGAAAATTGAGATCATCATGATCAATATTCAAGCTTAAAAGAAATCTATGACTGCTTAGAACACAACGGTGTAAGTTTACACAAGGGATGATGCTGAGATAAGGGTTTTATCATGCATAAAAGTTGGATGATGGCCAGGAACAAGCTTTAGTAAAAGAAAAAATAGCAACATATGAATATTTCCTCTGATTAATCTAAAGAACCACCGTAATAAAAAGCAATAGTGAAATAATTATAATAAAAAGTACACAAAAATAAGGAAGCAATAAACTGTGGATATTTATACCACAAAATTTAATAAAAAAAAAAAAAAAAGGCCAGGAGCAAGCTAAAAAACTAAAGCTGTACTTAACCAAATGTGAGAAAATCTAGGAGCACAATAAAATCTTGTGACAATTTCACAACATCCTTATTTTGACTTATGGTAGTTCCTATATAATTTTTTTTTTCCTCTTTCACAACTCCTCTACACTTTTCCTTTACTTCTCCTCCCACATTTCTTGGGAAAATCCGCTATTTAGTGTTTGCTTGTCTCTAGTATATTTGGTTAGTTTTTAACTTTTACTAGCTTTTATGTATAGATTTTTAAAATCTCATTTTTTTTTCAAAGTATAATTATATTTTAGCACATTTAAAAAAAAAAAAAACAGCAAGAAACTAAATAATAAGCTAATTAATATCAAACACATGCTTAGCCTTCTTTATCGATTTTTTTAAGAATACTAGATTATTATGCTTTAATTCTGTGAAAACTAGCTGTGACATTATTAGATTATTATGCTTAATGTTTAGTGAATTTTGATGGTTCATAGAATTAATCTAATAATATTTATTATTCACTACTCTATTGCCCCAACAAAAGCTTCTAACTTTTTTACAACAAGTGACATGTTAAATCACTATAAGTCAAAAAAAAATTAAAAAAAAAAAATTATACAGTAACTCGCTACAACTCAAAATGAAGATGTTGTGAAATTTTATTATGTCTCTAAACTTTCAAGTTCTCATGGAATTTAGACAAATTTATAATTAATTTTCTTTAGTGGTAGCCATCAAAAAGAGAATTTTTGGTGGTCAGATGGTGCATATCCTACAACAGAACTTTGCATCATTATCCTAATTAAAAAAAAAATTATCTCCATCCTAGTTTCCTTAAAAAATAATAAATTCTAGTAGTTTCGTATTATTATTACTAGTATGTAACCCCGTGCATATGCACGGGTATATTTAAAACAATCATAATTACATATAATATATATGTATATATAATTAGAAATCTAATTGGATTTAGATTCTTCAGTTTTCGCCCCTAATAATTCACTTACCACAAAAATTAACAAATTAGATGGGACACGTGACGTAAAATTAAACCCCAATTAAAATTCAATCTAAAATCTAATTAAATTTAGACCTTTTGATTTTTGCACCTAATAATTCATTTGACACAAAAATTTAAAAATTAAATGACACGTGACACAAAATTAGACTCCAATTTAGAATTAATCAAATTTTCCCTCTGCTTTAGCTATATATATACATATATATATATATATGTATATATATGACTTACAAATTTGAATTTTTTTAGTTATATGGTTATGTTTTTTATAATTTATTATATTGGACTCTTCGTTTTTTACATTAAATTAACTCATTTAGCACAAAAATTTAAAAATTTATATTAAATGGAACACATGGCGCAAAATTAAACTCTAATTGAAATTCAATTTTTACCTAAATTAATTCACTTGGCACAAAATTCTAAAATTTAGATTAGATGAGACACGTGGCATAAAATTAGACACTAATTGAATTCTAATCTGAAATTTAATTGGATTTTCTCTCTGATTTACCTATTATTATATATATATAGATTATCTGCACGAAATTAAAAGTTTTTCGTTACTTGTTTAATAGGTTCGCTTGAGATGGCTAGAATTTAACATGAAATTCAATGACAACTATAAATACAAAGGAACTTGGACACATTTGTGAAGAAAAAAAATTCTACTATAAAAAAGCCAACTAATTAAGAATGTAAGATAATGTGAATGCTAAAGCATGTGTACTCCCTATGTTTGCTTAGTATGGAAACATATCATTACATATTGGTTGTGATAATATGAATAGTGATTGATGGGGAAATACCAAGTGAAGGTGCCGTCACCCTTCGCCTAGGTGACGGCACTGTGGGGATGACGGCCCCGTTTCTCTAGTCCCGGACCGTCTCTCCAGACTGTCTCGACGCCGCTGTCCACACACCGACGGGGTGAATGGGTGACGGGACGGAGCTAACCGGACCGAAATGTCTCGTCATGCACTCCAGGCGCCGAGTTAGATATCTTGCACTCTACGCAATAGGGAATGGCTCCGGTGAGGAAAGGATTCCGTAAAGACCACGCAATAGGGAATGGCTCCGATCAGAGGTTACCTCCTCAGACATGCCAATGTCTCGATTCTACACCACTATAAATACCCCCGATCCCCATGAGCAAAGGTACGCATGTTTCGACCCCGATTCTAGCACTCTGGAGTTGCGAGCAATACTAACTTGACCGTCGGAGGGTAGTTGGCCGGTACCACACCGGTACTTCCCTTTGAGGTTCTTGCTACTCGTGCAGGTCTACCTGGAACGCGCGAAGACCCTACAACTCACTGAGGGTGATTCTCGGCATCATCAGTTGGCGCCGTCTGTGGGAAGCTGTGCACGTACTTAGGCTGTGTTCTGTGCTTTCCGGACGAAGAGTTGTATGGTACTCACGCGTTCGAGGGTTACCACCATGAACGATCAAGACAACGGACAACGCACCACGGCCCTCGAGAGACAAGTCCAGACTCTGGTGGCCGCGGTGGAGCGCCTCACAAAGCGCAACAATGACTTGGAAGAACAACTATTGCGAAGGGACGCGACGGCAGGCAACCATGGAGAGAATGAGGAAGACAGTGCTCGGGAGAGAGAGCATGGAGGCCCGGAAGGGAGCAACGCACTGACCTAACCTGAAGGGAAGGGGACGAACCGTCCGTCGGCATCTAACAATGATCCGCCCAGCACTACCGAGGAGCTGCGGTTGATGAGGGAGCGTATGGACTTTATGATGAACGCCCTCAAGGGACGAGTGTCCAGTGACCTCGACGACCTCGTCCACCGCACAGACTCTCCATTCACCACGCACGTCATCATGTTCCCAACGCCGCCGAAGTTCCGCATGCCCCAGATAGAAAGCTACGATGGATCCAAAGATCCACTAGACCACCTGGAGTCCTTCAAGACGCTGATGCACCTGCATGGCGTGCCGGACGAAATCATGTGCCGGGCATTCCCGGCGACGTTAAAGGGGGCGGCAAGGACTTGGTTCGGCAGGCTGATCCCCGGCTCTATCGGCACCTTCAGGGAACTGAGTGCTCAGTTCGCTACGCACTTCATCGGAGGACATAGGTACAAGAAGTCCACCGCGTGCTTGATGAACATCAGACAGCGGGAGGACGAGACACTCAGGTCCTATATAGCCCGCTTCAACAGGGAGGCACTTTCGATCGATGGAGCGGACGATAAGATACAGGTTGCCGCATTCACTAATGGACTGAAGGAGGGCAAATTCTTGTTCTCTCTATACAAGAATGACCCGAAGACGATGTCGGAGGTATTTTACAGGGCAACGAAGTATATGAATGCTGAAGATGCACTACAGGCTCGGGGGGAGAGACCTCCCAAAAGGCGGGAAAGGCACGAGGACGTCAAACAGGATAAGGGGCGGAAGAAACCTCGAACGGAGGGCAGAGACAGCAGGCGACCGCAACCCCCTGCCGGAAAGTTCACAAACTTCACCCCGCTGATGGCCCCGGTCGACCAGGTCCTGATGGAAATCAAAGACGAGGGGTCCCTGACGTTTCCAGGAAAGATGAAGGGGAATCCTGATAGACGACCCAAAGACAAATACTGCCGCTTTCACCGAGACCACGGCCACGACACCGCCGATTGTTACGACTTGAAGCAGCAGATTGAGGCCCTGATTAGGCAGGGGAAGTTGCAAAGGTTCGTCAGCCGAGAGAGGACAGAAGCGCCTCGCCAGGAACCGGCCCCCCGCCGGGACAATGAGCGCCCTCGACCGCCCATAGGAGATATAAGGATGATCATCGGGAGCTCGGCGACCGTCGGATCAACAAAGAAAGCTCGGAAAGCCTATCTCAGGGCAGTACAAAACGTCCAGGCGGCGGGCGACGCTCAGAAGAAGCCGCGTGTCAGCAGCCCCACCATTGAGTTTACAGAAAAAGACGCCCAACGTCTCCACCATCCCCACGATGATGCCCTTGTCGTCAAAATCCGGCTGGGAGACTATAACACATACAGGGTCTTGACCGACAATGGTAGTTCTGCGGACATCCTCTATTACCCGGCGTTCCAACAGATGCGGATCAGCAAGGAACGCCTGGTCCCCACCAACGTTCCGCTCATTGGGTTTGGAGGGACGAGAGTTCATCCCCTCGGTGCCATCACCTTGCCAGTCACGATAGGAGAATATCCTCGGCAGGTCACTAGAGACGTCACCTTCCTCGTCGTCGACTGTTCGTCCGCCTACAATGCTATCATAGGGCGGCCCACCCTTAACGCTTGGAAGGCTGTGACGTCGACCTACCACCTGATGGTCAAGTTCCCCACTGAGAGCGGGGTGGGAGAATTATGGGGAGACCAGGTCGCCGCGCGAGAGTGTTACATAGCGATGGTTGAGGCAGACAGCCACCTGCCGGCAATGAACATAGAGCAGTGGGTGGGGGCAGAACCCGCTGAAGAGCTAGAGGAGATAGCACTCGACGAGTCCAGACCGGACAGAACCGCCAGAATCGGCGCTCTCGCCAGCCCTTCGGCTCGCCAGGAGCTCGTGACTTTCCTCCGGAAGAACCAGGATGTGTTCGCCTGGAGTCACGAAGACATGCCGGGAATCGACCCTTCAGTCATGGTGCATAAGCTGAATGTGTCGCCCACTTCCCGGCCCGTCCGCCAGAAGAAGCGGGTGTTCGCCCCGGAACGGGACCGGGCGGTGGCAGAAGAAGTCGGCAAGCTGCGAGAAGCGGACTTTATCCGAGAAGTGTACTACCCAGATTGGTTGGCCAACGTGGTGATGGTCAAGAAGGCTAGCGGGAAGTGGCGCATGTGTGTGGACTTTACAGACCTGATCAAGGCGTGCCCCAAGGACAGTTACCCCCTCCCGCGAGTCGACACACTGGTGGATTCTACAGCCCAACACCAGCTTCTGAGCTTCATGGACGCCTTCTCAGGGTACAACCAAATCCGGATGGACGTGGCCGATCAGGAGAAGACCTCGTTTGTCACGAGCCAGGGCCTCTTCTGCTACAAGGTAATGCCATTCGGACTGAAAAATGCGGGTGCCACATATCAGAGACTCATGAACAAAATGTTCGCCGACCGGATAGGAAGAAACGTCCAAGTATACGTCGACGACATGTTGGTAAAAAGCAGAAGGAAGGAAGACCACCTGGGGGATCTAAAAGAGACATTCGACACGCTTCGCTCCTACAACATGAAGTTCAATCCGGCCAAATGTGCATTTGGAGTGGCGGCGGGAAAGTTCCTGGGCTTCATGGTGTCCCAACGAGGTATCGAGGCCAACCCTGACAAGATTCGGGCCATAGTGGAGATGGCACCCCCGAAGAGCACAAAGGAGGTGCAAAGTCTGAATGGGAAAGTAGCCGCCCTGAACCGGTTTGTATCAAGGGCGACAGATAAGTGCCTACCCTTTTTCCGCACACTGAAGAGGTCTTTCGAGTGGACGAGCGAGTGCCAAAGGGCGTTCGAAGAACTAAAGGCTTACCTCTCTTCACCCCCGCTACTAAGCCCCTCGCAACCAGGGGAAGAGCTCTTCCTGCACCTGGCCGTCTCCCCAGCGGCAGTCAGTGCGGCCTTGGTTAGAGAAGAAGACAGGGTCCAGAAGCCTGTGTACTACGCCAGCCGGGCGTTCCGCGGAGCGGAAGGGAGATACTCACCTATGGAAAAGCTCGCCTTCGCCCTAATCACTGCAGCCCGCAAGCTCAAACCGTATTTTCAAGCTCATACGATAGTTGTCCTAACTGACAAACCCTTGCGGCGGGCAATGCACAATCCCGAAGCGGCAGGTCGCCTGGCCTTATGGGCGATCGAGTTGACCGATTTCGACATCAGGTACCGCCCGCGCACTGCCATGAAGGGGCAGGCTGTCGCTGACTTTATCGCCGAATTCACTAGCGGCGAGGACCAGGGGGCAGACGAGCACCGTTCATGGACTTTACACTCGGACGGATCGTCGACCAGACAGGCCGGGGGGATAGGTATCGTACTCCGCTCCCCCGAGGGAGATCAGATCGAATGCATGATCCGCCTAGATTTCCCCACCACAAATAATGAGGCGGAATATAAAGCATTAATAGCTGGGATCGACCTCGCTAAAGCGGCAGGAGCCACCAAAGTGGTAGCTTATTGCGACTCCCAAGTCGTCGTTAACCAAGTAAGCGGAGGATATGAGTGTAGAGGCGACAGAATGAGAAGATATTTAGATCAAGCGAAGAAAATAGTGGATGAGCTAAGGGCCGAAGTGATCCAAATACCCAGAGAGGAGAATGAGCGAGCCGACCGTCTTGCCAAAGCCGCTTCTTCCGAACACATGGCCCCCCCTTCCGAACACAATGTGCTTTCCTTTGTGCAAGTGACGCCACTAATAGAGCTTATCAGTGTGCACGAAATAGGCTCCGAAGGTGACTGGACCACGCCGCTAGTCTCCTACCTAAAGGACGGCGCTTTGCCAGACGAAAAGGAAGCCGCCAGAAAGCTGAAGGTCCGAGCCGCAAGGTTCGTACTAATGGAGGGCGTCCTGTACAAGAGGGTCTTCTCTCGCCCATACTTGAGGTGTCTGAGCCCGGGAGAAGCTGACTATGTCATGAGGGAAGTCCATGAGGGAGTTTGTGGAAATCACTCGGGATCTCGATCACTGACGCATAAGTTGATTCGGACAGGGTACTACTGGCCTACCATGCAGAAAGATGCCCAAGCCTACGTCAAAGCTTGCGACAAATGCCAAAGGTTCAGCAACGTTACCCGACAGCCGCCCGCAGAGCTAACTCCCGTGACAGCCTCGTGGCCTTTTGCTCAATGGGGACTAGACATTATGGGTCCATTTCCGACGGCTATGCGGCAGCTGAAATTCGTGGTAGTAGGCATAGATTATTTCACAAAATGGGTAGAAGCTGAGGCCCTGGCCACCATCACTGAGAAGAACGTGCGGAACTTTGTCTGAAAATACATCATATGCAGATTCGGGATCCCTAGGGTCCTAGTCTAGGACAATGGCAAACAATTCGACAACGGCCCCTTCCGGGAGTTCTGCTCGCAGCTGGGGATAAAAAACCACTACTCCTCCCCCGCCCATCCCCAAGCCAATGGCCAAGTCGAAGTCACGAACCGATCCTTGCTGAAGATTATCAAGGCTCGGCTCGAGGGGGCAAAGGGGATATGGCCCGAGGAGCTACCCAGCGTACTTTGGGCATACAGGACGATGGCAAGGACCCCAACAGGAGAAACCCCATTCCGGCTAACCTACGGAAGCGAAGCAATCATCCCGGCCGAAGTAGGACTCTCTACCTACCGGGTGAACGCTTACGACGAAGGCAGGAATGATGAGGCATTGCGCCTACGGCTGGATCTAATTGACGAAGACAGAGCAGTAGCTGAACAAAGACTCGCACGGTACCAAGATCGTATGGCCAAGCACTACAACTCCCGGGTCAAGCACAGGGACTTCCAAGTCGGAGACCTTGTTCTTAGAAGAGTCATGGGCGCCGCCAGAGACCCTGCCCAAGGAAAGCTTGGCCCCAACTGGGAAGGACCCTACCGAGTCACGTCGTGGCATCGAAGAGGCACCTACCACTTGGAAACGCTGGAAGGACAGACACTACCCCATCCATGGAACGCCGAGCACCTACGAAAGTACTACCAATGAAAAAAAAAAAAAAAAGCAACAGCTCCTATTTGTATTTGCCTAAATGTATAGGGCCCAATGGGCACCTTTTTCCTTGAAATTGATACATGTTTCAGAAGTTTATTCAATCTCTCTTGTACTGTGCTTGGCTCTTAAAACAGGTATCTTACAAGGCATAAGAGCGTCAGGCGCCCAAGCCGACGGCTCAAAAGCCAACCTAAAAGGTACAAGGCATAAGAGCGTCAGGCGCCCAAGCCGACGGCTCAAAAGCCAACCTAAAAGCTACAAGGCATAAGAGCGTCAGGCGCCTAAGCCGACGGCTCAAAAGCCAACCTAAAAGCTACAAGGCATAAGAGCGTCAGGCGCCCAAGCCGACGGCTCGGAAGCCAACTTATAATCTACAGGGCATAAAAGCATCAAGCACCAAAGCTGACGGCTTAAAAGCCCGTCAAGCGCAAAAATAAAAGGCCTCAAAACGATGACACTACCCTAAAAGGTTAAGCCTATATTCCAAGTGCGAAAAACAGGTCAAACTTTCAAGCTGACGGTTTATGAGGTGACGGCTCGAGAGGAATTCTACCCTAATCCAACAACGCGCGAGCTCGTCATAAGCAAAAATTAGCAATTGCATCCTAAAATATGCTCAAGGCATGATCCAAAGCTGACGACCCCGTTGGAAGGTCGTGACGGTAAAAAAAAACAAAAAACAAAAAACAAACATAAGTCCCAAGCCTCTGTGAAACGAGAAGAAGAAAGTCATGCATAGTTAGTGAAAACATATTGCAAATTATATAATAAAGATCAGTTTTTACAAGAATATCTTTACAAAAATCCCTCCAAATGACGGGACGCCAAGTACAAAAAGGAAAGGGAAAATTATACAATGATCAAGCAACGGGAACATCTGGTTCAGCCTCGTCACCCTTGGGATCTTGGAGCTCGTTGGCAGGAAACCCCTCAGGACTGGAAAGATCAGTTGACGGAGCCGTCGAGGCTGCAGATTTGTCCAGGGCAGGCTGGGCAAGGACGACACCGTCACCCCTAGTAGGGACCTCAGGCTCGCCGAGGTCATCATCCTCCACGAAGACGGTGTCGACCATGGGCGTCGACGGCACAGGGTCATCCATCGAAACCCGTGACATGTCGAGGTGCGGGAAGAGAGACTTTACCTGTTTAAGGCAGTCCTCGAACCCGTCACCATAATACACAGCACAGGAATCGATGAACGCTTGGGACGTCTTGAATTCCGCCTCGGCGTCACTCTTTGCCGTCTCCACTTGCCCTAAGAGAGATGTTAGCTCCTTCTCCGCCGTCACCCTAGCTTCTCGTTCCTACTCGGCCTGACGGGTTCCCTCCTCGAGCTTCTCTTTCAGCTCTTTGATCTCCCCGTTCAGGGTATGGGCTGCATCCTTGTACTGTTCAAGCCCGTCGGTCAGGTTGGCAATGCGCTTCTTCTGACGGGCCAGGAGTTCCTCGTTCTTAGACCCCTTGACCTGAATGGCCCTCATACGGACCACGGCCTGTGACACAGGATTCCCGTCAGCATAGAGATATAAAAAGATGACGGCACAAATAATAAGGAAGGTGCATACCCTGGCAAGATCGAAGAGGCCCGAGTCTCCTAGCTCCTGCACAGACTGATTGGCGCAGGAATCAGCCTCCTCCTTCCCGAGTATAGAGTCCAACTGCTCCAGGGCATACCCCTTGTGGGTAAGGACGCAGCGCCCCTCCTCTGGGATGACGGGACCTCGCGCCGACATCAATCCCTTGCCGACCCCGTGCTTGGGTGACGGGAGCTTCGAAGAATGGGCCCCAGGGGTGACTGCCACTTTCTTTGACGGGCGGTCTTCAGCCCCGTCATTCTTCCTCTTCGGCACGCCCTTGGGAATGGACGCCGACACTCCCTCTTTGCCTTTTCCCTCCTCCTTCTTACGGGCGGCGGCAGCCCGGATTTGAGCCCTCAGCCTGGCTGATTCCATCTCTGCAGGACGAGGACACAATGTAAAAATGCAAGTAAAAGTGACGGAGAAGGTGAGTCGGTCACACTTACGTTGACGGGACAAATTGTGCAGACGGCGTGCCTCTTCCGTTGGCTCAGGTCCCCCGCAGTAGGCGTAGAGGGCGTCGGGCGTAATTAAGTCACGACACCTCCTCTCCTCTAAGGGAATCCCCGTCACCTTGAGAATAAAGGCTTTCTGCTCCCCTGTGACCGCCGGACGGGAGAAAGCTGAAAAAGAAAAGAACGAACGGGTTAGAACCTTGGCACAAATAGACTTACATGCAAGGCTGATGATGACGACCTGATTCCCTGACGTGAGCCCAGGTGTTGTCAAAGCCCTGAGGAATTGACCCCCACTCTTCCTGACGGCATACCCAATTGGTCCCCTCTACAAAAAAATACCTGCCCTTCCATTTCCTGTTGGAGTCGGGCATGTCTGACACTAACCGCAACTCTTTCTTCCTCGCAGAAAAGTGGTAAATCCCCTTAGACGAGGCAATTTGGTGTGGACGGTAACACCAAAAGAACTCGTCGAGGGTTAGCTGACGGTGCCCGCCACTTAAACTCCCCCACAGTATCTCGGAGCCGATGAACACCCTCCAGGCGTTGGGGGCAATCTGGCTGACGGATACTCCGAGCTAGTTGGCCAGCTGACGGTGGAGCGCCGTCAGAGGCAACCTCAACCCTGCCGCGAACATGGCGTCATACATACCAACGTCCGCGGTCTTCCTGGAGTAACACCTCTCCTTCTCCAAGGGAAGACGGATCGGGATATCGTCTGGAATTTGATAACGGGCCCGCAGCAAGTTAAAGACCTTGTCCGTCATCGAAGGAAGAAAATAATTAACCGTCCATTCTTTAGGAAGGATGAACGGACGGTCGTCCCCCGAGCCTCCCGACGTGCTCTCCGAGTTTTCATCTCCTGACGAGCCCCTATTACTCCCGCTATCCCTCGCGTCGTCACCTCCGCCTTTCCTTATTACTCCGTCATCGTCCCCTCCCTCCTCGTCGCACGACTGAATCAACGATTCATCCTCTGACGACAGGGAAGAGTCATCCCCTGACTCGTGGCCCCGCTGATAAACCTCGTCGTAGCCCGCTCCGTCGCGGACTGACGACTGTTCGCTTGACGTCTCCTCAGGCATCTTACTACCTACAAGCAACGGGGTCGATCCAAGAGCCTGAGTGACGGCCTTCCCAAAAAACCTAAAAGCCCGGTATGTAGCTAGATCGAAGAAATAAAAAAAAAAAAGAAGAAAAAGAGAGAATGGGGGGAGTAACTCACCAAGTAACGGAAGAAGTGCAAGGGAAGTTGACGGTGTCAGATAGCAAGCGAGAACCAGAAAGCAATCGTGATCTCCTCGAGGTGACAGTTTCTCTCTTGCCAACGAAATCAGAATAAAAGAAGAGAAATGAGGGAAAACGGAGATGTATATATAGGAAGCTTGGAGCGCGGAAGACGAAGCGACCTTCCCGTCCAGCTGCTTTCCAGTCCCTCCACGACACGTGTCCCGACACTAGGTCTGCTCGAGATGACTAGCCATTAATGCCTTGTCCGCCACACGTTGTACTCCCCAATCCATCAGGCTCGACCGACGGGATTAAGGAGTAGGGGGCAACTGATGGGGAAATACCAAGTGAAGGTGCCGTCACCCTTCGCCTAGGTGACGGCACTGTAGGGATGACGGCCCCGTTTCTCTAGTCCCGGACCGTCTCTCCAGACTGTCTCGACGCCGCTGTCCACACACCGACGGGGTGAATGGGTGACGGGACGGAGCTAACCGGACCGAAATGTCTCGTCATGCACTCCAGGCGCCGAGTTAGATATCTTGCACTCTACGCAATAGGGAATGGCTCCGGTGAGGAAAGGATTCCGTAAAGACCACGCAATAGGGAATGGCTCCGATCAGAGGTTACCTCCTCAGACACGCCAATGTCTCGATTCTACACCACTATAAATACCCCCGATCCCCATGAGCAAAGGTACGCATGTTTCGACCCCGATTCTAGCACTCTGGAGTTGCGAGCAATACTAACTTGACCGTCGGAGGGTAGTTGGCCGGTACCACACCGGTACTTCCCTTTGAGGTTCTTGCTACTCGTGCAGGTCTACCTGGAACGCGCGAAGACCCTACAACTCACTGAGGGTGATTCTCGGCATCATCAGTGATATTTGAAAGCTTGAGTCATAAATATTCCCACTTTTGCTAAAGCCTATATAAACCTAACATATGCAACCAATTTCTTGCATGTTCAAACGCAGAAGACAAAGAAGATGGTGTACAATGTTGCGTTCATTGACCATGTGATGAGAATGATGGGTCGTCCTCTAAGACTATATTGGATGGTATTTGTGCGCAAGGATTTTTGCCTCCATGGCTAGAGACAAGTTGTTGTTGTCCATGGTATATCACCAGGGTGATGGTGATTACTTCAATAAAATATCGTTGGCTAAGTTCTTTCCTTTATTTCTTTCTTTTTAGTGTTTGGTAATGATTGTAGTTCTTGCATTTCGTTGCATAATAAGATAATGTTCAGCTTGATCATCTCTCTCTCTCTTAGCAATTTCTTTGTGTTTTAATTCGCCAAAACATTTTGTTTTTGTTTTTTCACCTCAAATAGACTATATGCTAGCTTGTTAATTTTGTCATGTTAATTAAATTGTAGGACTCCCCTAATCCCATAGGGAAAATGATAAACAATCATTTCGAGTTTCCAAACTTCTCAAATACTATCAGAATGATTTTTTCTTCTTTTTAAATTTGGAAGATGTACATATACAATATTGGGTCAGTTCTACAACCAAAGAGGTCCTCTATGTATAATATTTACATGGATATGTCCCCTCTTGCAGTTTTTCTATTTCAAATTCTTTTTGAGATTTCCAACAATCGGACAATCACAGTTTTCCCTGCTCTTGAAGTTGCTCTCGTGAAAAATCAATGTATATATTAGAACCAAGAATTAAAAGCAATGGCCAAATAATAATAAGTACAAAAAAAAATAGCAATAAACTGCATGACGATGCTCTCTAGATATATGCAACATATTAGTCAAAATTCTTGATTCAACCGCAGCATAATATTCAAGCAAAAAAAAAAAAAAAAAAAAAAAAAACTGCAGCATAATACGGGATGAACAAAAACTATCAAACTTGGTTTAGCAACAGTCCAAAGTGGTGGAAAATCTCTAAAAACTGCAGAGAATTTACCAGGAGCCCATATAACGCAATCAAATCATATGACCATTTTGCTTAAGAGTCAATCTTGTTTTTTTTCCTTGTACCACCTTCCAGTGTAAATGAAAGCATACCCCTAGCCAGCACAATCAACTTCACTGCAAATGTCCAAGCCATCTTAGATAATGCTCATCTTATTTTGTCTATTTGCTGCTATCTTTAGCTACTCACAAATGTATCAGATGTCATTTAATCCATTGTAGCGTTATCAAACATCCATCTACGCATTCACAAACTTATAATTTCATGGACATATATAATAGCCTAGCATTTGGTACTGTCAAACTGAAATGGACTTAATACCTAACATAATGATGAGGTACAGATCGAAAGTGTAGTATTGGTGCACCCAACTATACCATCAACTTCTCCACAAAGTCTATCACCACCTTCGAAGTCAGCCTGACTAGCGAATTAGTCACTCCACTGCGTCCAATTGGAAAGTTTAAAATTATTACAGTGCTGAACCCTGAGGAGAGAGCAATGCTACTAGAGTCGAGAATAACAATATACATTATACACAACATTTTTCACTGAGTTGACAAATTTTCATCCTAGCCTTATATTGTACGTCACTTTTTTATTTATTATTTATTATTTCACTTTAATAATTGTAAAATTTTTTGTGCCCGGTATCTTTTTTCAACCAATAAATGTAAGGATATACTCAATTTCACAACATAGTAAAGTACGTGATCAATACTTTTTGCTACTACCTTTTTGCCACTACTTTAGCATGTGAAATTGGGTATGAAAATGGTGTCTACATTAGTGCTTTTCAAGTGGACTAAACTAGGCTAAATTTGACTAAATTAATTATACCGAAATGGACCAAACTGGACAAAAGTAGACCAAAATAGACCGAATTGGACTGAAATAGACCAAAGTAGATTAAACTGAACTGAAGTAGACCGAACTGTACTAAAATGAACTAAAATAGACAGAACTAGACCGACATAGACCGAATTGGACCGAACTAATTGAAATGGCCTAAAGTACTACACTGATGTGGCTCAACAGAAGTGTAATAACAATAAATGTTATACTTTAGCTTTTTGATATTATATAGATATAGATGTTTTTGAAACCTACCATCATATTCATTGTCACATGAGTTTATAAAGATTGTAATGAATTTTGTAGTTTTTTAGCAAATATTTGTCGATTGTTGACATAGTCGGGTGTGATTGGTATATGATAAAAGTAACATCAATAGTAGACTCATTGAAAATGATGTTACTTCAATCATAACATGTCACATAGCACTCATGAAAAGAAAAAAGTTTTAAAAAATGTTGCATCATCTAATTTTACAACACGCTAAAATGGTTGACCCTTTTTACATATTATTTTTTATTTAGACCCACCATTTTTTTTTCTATCACTCACAATCGATCATTTTAGCATATTGTAAAATTGGGTATGAAATTGGGTGTGCTCATAATCTTATCTTTCAAATGCTTAGTGAGTTATATGTGAAATAATTTTTTTTTATTTATAAAAAGGAGAGAGATGTGAAATAGTTGATTAAAAAATCAGTTTCCTAATAAAAATTTACAATAATTTCATAGTATTCCCAAATTAGTCAACCATTGCACGCATAGGCCTACAACAACTTACAAATTTTTTTAATGGCCCATGCAAGGGCAGAGCTAGGGCCTAGGGGGTAAGGGGGCAATAGAAAATTGCTACCCCTTGGCCTGCCAAACAAAATTTAATACTATTTCCCTATGTTTTTACGTGTTTCTTGTATATTTTTGTAACCTAGTACAAATTTTATTCAAATAAACTATAAAGAATTACATCAGTATCAAAAACACCAAAATACCTCATAGAAATGGAGGCCTGTCATTATCCCAGACATCATGGACTACAAGCATCATACCTGGCTTATGTAAATGCTTTATATGCAAATCCTGAAATCCACACCTACCAACTTTTATATTTTGCCACCCAATGCAAACATTATTTACTTAGACATTCTATATGTTAAAAACTGAGGCTTTAACAAACTCTACATTAATTATTCTAAAAAAAAAAAACTCTACATTAATTAAAGAAACTGGAATATTAAGTTAAAATAAACAAAACTACTATAGTATAACTTTGCCAAAATAACATATATAAAATAGTATAAGTTATACTTGATGTCTATCTAACAAATAGAAATTTACATAAATCATACATTTTCTTCCCTCAATTACATAATATAAATTTACATACTTGTACTTGATATTTATATAATATTTAAAAACTGAAATATAACATTTATTATTGTTATAGTTTTGTTGAGTTACATTAGTGGTCATATCATCATTTTCTTTCTATTTTTTGTAACATTGGCGAACACATTGAAAATAGTGCTGCTTCAATCATGATATTTCATGTCATCTATTATGAATAAATAAAAATGTTGTATTATTAATATTACTCTAAAAAAGATATTAACCTATAAAAATAAAATATTTTAATGGTGAATTCTATGAAAATGATATTGCTCATTAAAAAAAAGGCCATAAATAAATGAGAATGATATTATTTTAATTATAATTTGACAAAAAAAATATGAAAAATATTGTCTTAAAGTTTTTTTTTTTTAATTTTTATTATATATATATATATATGCATTCTAGTAGTATTTAAAATAAGAAAGGAATATTAACTTTCCCTTTGTACCTTATTTTAGTGAAGTAAAACATAAATGAAGAAAATTCAAAATATTAATATTATGAATATATATATATATATATATATATATTTTTTTGGAGGAAAATGTATATATGTTAGCTGTGTGTCTATATATATATATATATATATATATATATATATATATATATATATAATGTATATTATGTCAACGAACTAAATTTTTGAGACATTTTAAAAGGAAAATAATCTTTTCCGTTTCTTACCCTTTTTCATTGATTATTACAACATATCAATTTTCTGTTTAATAAATTTGATGGTTCAAAGAATTAATTTAATATATTTATAATTCACTTGCTTATGGCCACGACAAAAGCTTACATCATTTTTACAACCAGTGACATGCTCAATAATTATTGGTCAAAAATAAAATAAATTATACCATAACCCGTCATAACTCAAAACGAAAATATTATGAAAATGTTGTAAAATTTTATTGTGTCCCTTGACTTTCTCAAGTTCTCATGGAATTTAGGAAAATTTGTGATTAATTTTCTTTAGTGGTAGTCATCAAAAAGAGAACTCTCTTTTGGTGGTCGGACGATGCATATCCTTCAATAGAACTTTGCATTTCTATCTCATATATATATTTTTAATAATAATTGTCTCTATCCTAAATTCTAGTATTTTCCTTTAAAAAAAATTCTAGTAGTTTCGTATTATTATTATTACTAATGTGTAATCCCATGCATATGCATGGGTCCATTTAAAAATAATCACAATTACATATAATATATATATATATATATATATATATATGATTTGAAATTTAATTGGATCTAGACTCTTCGGTTTTTGCCCCCAATAATTCACTTGCCACAAAAATTAACAAATTATATGAGATACATAACGTAAGATTGAACTCCAATTAAAATTCAATCTAAAATCTAATTGAATTTAGACCTTTTGATTTTTGTACCTAATAATTCACTTGATACAAAAATTTAAAAATTAAATGACACGTGATACAAAATTAGACTCCAATTTAGAATTTAATTAAATTTTCTCTCCGTTTTAGCTATTAATATATATGTATATATATGACTTATAAATTTGAATTATTTTAGTTATATGATTATGTTTTTTATGGTTTATTATGTTGAACTTCTCGTTTTCTACATTAAATTAACAATTTGGTACAAAAATTTAAAAATTTAGATTAGATGGGAAACGTGGCGCAAAATTAAACTCTAATTGAAATTCAATTTTTACCTAAATTAACTTACTTGGCACAAAATTCTAAAATTTAGATTAGATGAAACACGTGGCATAAAATTAGATACTAATTGAATTCCAATTTGAAATTTAATTAGATTTTCTCTTTGCTTTACCTATTATTATATATATAGATTTGCATGAAATCAAAAGTTTTTCGTTACTTGTTCAAAGGGTTTGCTAGGGATGGCAAGAGTTTTAACATGAAAATTCAATGACAACTATAAATACAAAGGAACTTGGGCACATTTGTGAAGAAAAAAAATTCTACTATAAAAAAGCCAACTAATTAAGAATGTAACCTTAAGAATTGTTATATTTACTATTTAATGGAAAGATATTTAATACAAAAATGTGGAAAATCATGTTTACACCCTACTATTTTTAGAATTCTATCTAGATAATGTGAATGCTAAAGAATGTGTACTCCCTACGTTTGCTTAGTATGGAAACATATCATTACATATTGGTTGTGATAATATGAATAGTGATATTTGAAAGCTTGAGTCATAAATATTCCCACCTTTGCTAAAGCCTATATAAACCCAACATATGCAACCAATTTCTTGCATGTTCAAACGCAGAAGACAAAGAAGATGGTGTACAATGTTGCGTTCATTAACCATGTGATGAGAATGATGGGTCGTCCTCTAAGACTATATTGGATGGTATTTGTGCGCAAGGATTTTTGCCTCCATGGCTAGAGACAAGTTGTTGTTGTCCATGGTATATCACCAGGTCGATGGTGATTACTACAAATAATTAATAATAGTTTTGGATAAGTTCTTTCCTTTCTGTCTTTTTTGTTTTTGGTTCTGATTGTAATTCATGCATTTCATTGCATAATAATTAAGATAATGTTCATCTTGATCCCTTCTCTCTCTCTCTCTCTCTCTCTCTCTCTCAGCAATTTCTTTGTGTTTTAATTCGCCAAAACATTTTCTTTTCACCTCAAACAGACTATGCTTGTTATTTTTGTTATGTTAATTAAATTATAGCACTCCCTAATCCCATATGAAAAATGTAGAAACCCTTGGCAAACAATCATTTTGAATCTCCAAACTTTTTAAATATGCAAGAGTTCTTTGACTTCTCTCTAAAGCAAAATTTGTTAATGAACCCTCGTTTCATATTATCATAGCCTCATAGTTCTTTGACTTTTTTTTTTCCTGTTGAGTGTTGAGTAATATTTCTTCCCGGAACCGAAGGAATTATTTCAATTTTATTTTTCTGCCTAAATTTGGAAGATGTACATATACAATATTGGGTCAGTTCTACAACCAAAGAGGTCCTCTATGTATAATATTTACATGGAAATGTCTCCTCTTGCAGTTTCTCTATTTCAAATTCATTTTCAGATTTCCAACAACAGACAATCACAGTTTTCCCTGCTCTTGAAGTTGCGCCTGTGCAAAAACAATGTATATATTAGAAACAGAGAATAAAAAGCAATGGCCAAATAATAATAAGTACAAAAAAAAAAAAAAAAGTACATGGCGATGCTCTCTAGATTTATGCAACATATTAGTCAAAATTCTTGATTCAACCGCAGCATAATATTCAAGCAAAAAAAAAAAAAAAAAACTGCAGCATAATATGGGATGAACACAAAGTATATACTATCAAACTTGGTTTAGCAACAATCCAAAGTGATGGAAAATCTCTAAAAAGTGCAGAGAATTCAGGAGCCAATATAACGCAGGTCAAATCACATGACCATTTTGCTTAAGAGTCAATCTTGTATTTTTCCTCGTACCACCTTCCAGAGTAAATGAAAGTATACACCTACAATCAACTTCACTGCAAATGTCCAAGCTATCTTAGATGATGCTCATCTTATATTGTCTATTTGCAGCTATCTTTAGCTACTCTCAAATGTATCAGATGTTGTCATTCAATCCACTGGTGGCTCTACATGCAAGCCAAGGTGGTCACAGGACCAACCTGACTTGCAAAAAATGGCATATATGCATTTGTCAAAAAAACAAATTATATGTTAAACTAACCTATTATGACCACCCTAATAAAAATGTTGAATACCTTAACTTGAGAATCACAAAAAATTGGGTTCAACAAAAATATGAATAATGCTACGTTCACAACAGTTTCACAATAATTTTATAACAAATCCAATGTGGTAAGCTGATTCTAATTTGGGCTCACTTCTGATATTATTTTTTTGTCCACCAATAACAGCTTTTTGCATAAGATTTATTGTAAAAATATTATGGACGTAGCATTACTCCAAAATTAATTCTGCCCCCAAACATAATCCTTAATCCCTTTTATAAAATTAAAAAAAAAAAAACTTAAATATCAACAATAAATATTAGCCCAAATAACAACAAACAAAAACAAGATATAAGACCAAACAACAAGAAGTGATTTAATTATTCAACAAAAAACCTACTATAAAACAAAAAAGATAAAAATCGCTAAACATTCAAATTTGTAGTCCGTTCAACCTATTCAATAAAAAAAATTTCTAACTTCACTTTTCCCTTAAAAAATGGTATTAAGAAAAATATTGTGGTTGTTAGTTCTCCTTGATGGTGATGACACATTTTTTTGGCTTTGAAGTCACAACAATTTTATTCTCCTTAGTGACTCGACTTACAATTATAGCAAATATTCAATGTGCGTGCCTGATCTTACACTGAATGGGCTCACAATTTACTTATATTGGTGGGCTTAGTGTTTCCTACTGAGGATAGATCCTTGCCGAGTAACCCAATAACACCCCTTATCCCCCCTTGAACTCTCTCTTTTCCTTCCCTGAGTAGCAATCCTTCTCTGCCTCTCCCTCTTTCCCCTAATTTCCCAAGTTTTCTCTCTCTCCTTGGCTATTTTCTCTCCAGAATTTCCAACCCCTAACTACTTGCTTTATTCTCCTATTTATAGCTTGACGTGAGTGGAGGTGTTATGATTACTTCCTAAGCTCACTCGTGTGAATGAGGGTCCAATTCCATTACTTCTAAGTGAATGTTTCGTTGGAAACGGTGGTAATGGCATTGGAACTAGTTCCCTCCACCCAAAAGACTGCTCGGCAGCGATACTCCCCAAGGCAATACCGGGTTGCCGAGAACATAGGATATTCTCAGCAAGCACGCTCCCGAACAAACCACCGTTGATCAAATCGGTGTTGTTTCTCGATACATTCAGGACAGGATGAACTTATTAAGGTACGTGAGCTCAACTCGAGCCCTAAGGAATGCCTAGTCCAAGAACAAAGGCCCAACAAGAGTGGGGTCACGCACTGTTCTACAAGGCTTGGGCCCAGGCTTAATGGGCCTGGGACCAAACCTCACACATTCAAGATATCACTATATTAAATTTTGTATAATTTAAATTTCTAAATGATCACCTTAAAAAAAATTGCTGCAGCTGCCACTACTCTTACTTCTCCGCCGTTGTACATTTACTTCTCCTCCCCCATTTCTCTTTGAGAGAATTAGAGCAATGCTGTGACAAGCGAATTAGTCACTACATTACATCTAATGGGAAAGTTTAAAATCACAGTCATGAACCAAAGTTTCACAAACTTGTGGGCTCCTAGCTCCATATGTTGTTATTAGAGGAGAGACCAATGCTACTGGAGTATGGAATAACAGTACACATTATACATAATATTTTTCACTGGGTTGACAAGTTTTCATCTTGGCCCAATCCCAATATCCACATCAGTTTTTAAATTACCAATTATTATTTATCACCATTACAACTGTTCACTTTTTTGTGCCCAATATCTTTTTTCAAACAATAAATCTAGGTATATACTCAATTTCACAATATATTGAAGTGATCGATATTTTTGTCACACTACTTTTTTACCACTTTAGCATGTGAAATAGGGTATGAAAATGGGTGTCCATAATAGTGTTTTGCTGGTGGACCAAATGGATTGAAGAGGACTTAATGGACCGAAATAGACTAAATGGATTGAACTAGACCAAGACAGAGAGAATTGGACTGAAGTAAGCCGAATGGACCTAACTAGACTGAACTAGACAAAAATGGACAGGAATGGACCATAGCATATAGAATTGGAGTGAAGTAGACCGAGTGGACCAAAGTGGACAGAACTGGACTGCAGTATACCAAATTGGACCGAACTGACCTGATGGATTGAAGCGGACCAAAATGCTATGCTAATGTGGCTCAACGGGAAAGTAGCAACTATAAATGCTAAACTATATATATATATATATATATATATATATATATATGGTTGGATTCAAGTTAAACCTAATGTAACTTTAAGCAATGTTACATCACCCAATAACTTATTATTGAATTAATATTTTGAAAATTCAACCGTTAAATTAAATATTCTATATGTTTTTAACATGTATGCCAATTTTCATATCAATCGAATGTTATTTACCATTTGATCCATAAACTCATCTTTTATGCATTATTTTAAATTAAAAAAATTTGAATTTTAACAATTGATTGATGACATGGCTATTAATCTTTGATCACCTTGAAATTTTGCAAGCATGGAGAATATATGAAGACAATGTAATCTAACAATAGATTTTTCAATATTCGCGATCAATTAAAAAAATATTGGGCGGTGTAACTTTGCTTAAAGTTACACCAGGTGTAACTTGTACCCAACCTATATATATATATATATATATATATATATATATAGCTGTTTTTGAAATCTAGCATCATGTTCATTGTCACATTGGTTTATAAAGATTGTGTAGTGAATTTTGTAGTTTTTTTAGCAAATTTTTGTATAACTTTTGTTGAATTGTTGACATTATCTTATATGATTAGTATATAATAAAAGTAATGTCAATGGTAGAACCATTAAAAATGATATTACTTCAATCATATATAACATGTCACATAGCAATTATGATAAAAAAAAAAAGTTTTAAAAAATGTTGAATCATTTACATTATAATATTAATGGAGAATTTATGTGAAAATGATCAATTTAACAATAAATATTATAAAAAATATTGTGAAAAAATTGTGTCTCTAATTTTTTTTTTTATTGTTTGGGACTTTCATTTGTACATTTTTTTAATAAAGTGAAAAATAAATGAAGAAATTCAAAATGATTAATATTATGTATATAACTATATATATGAACTATTTTATATTTTATAAATAATTTTAAAAATAAATAGAAAATTATTAATATCATGTGAACTCTATTTTGAGACATTTTAAAAGGTAATTTCATTCATCTTATCCATTGGTTACCCTTTTTAATAGGTAGTTACATTAAAGTTAGCTATTCATAATACTGAATCTGATAGGACATGCACTACAAAACAAGTATTGTCATCCCCTCATATTAATCTGGTAGGAGGAAGATGCAATAACATATATTTCAATAAACAAATATTTTATTTCTTTAGAAAGGAACTGTATTAGGTTTGCCAAAAGATTTTATTATTATTATTATTATATAAAAACAATGAAAGGCCAATAAAAAAAAATAAAAAAAAACAAAAAAAAAAAACAAGAGAATTGTGGGGCCACATTTGCGATCCAAACCCAAAATATATGGATATTGGCCCAACAAGCTCAGAACAATAAATTTTTAGAGAGTGGGTTAAAGAACTAGGCTATAATGAGTTAAACAACGGATAAAGTTGGTTTATGGGATGGTCAAATTATGCGTTAGTCAACTAGAAATCTAAGGATTGTTCTTGGCACGATCCGAGAATCTCAAATTTTAAGTATATCGAACAAGCGTGGTTTTCCCCCCCTTTCTTTTGCTTGTTGATCCCCCTCATTATATATCTCCTTTTAGACTGTCTTGATCCTACACTTGTCGATCATTTGAGCCCCTACTTGAGTATCGATCCCATCAGACACCCTCTTCAGCTTTATGTGAGGCACGGTGGCCTAGGCGGCACTGTTCAGGAGTCTTCTCCACATAAATGTGGCCAGAAAAGTGCCTGGAGTGCATTCAATGCGGTGGTAGCAGCTTTCCTCTTAATATTTTTTGGGGTTTCCCTCTTCTTGTACGTTTGTGATGCATTTCCCTGCCACAGGAGCTTCTTGGCAGGTCTCCTTGGTTGCTGGAATGCATATTCAAGCTGCCTCTACCAGACCCGAGGGGATATTCCTTCTCGGACCTCTTTCCCATTCGTGTCATGATCATTAAGTTTCGAGTGTGAATCATTCATCACTATTCGCTCATCCTCAAACCATTCACGTTCTCGACTAAGGCCCAAGGCCCAATATATAATTTTGGGCTCTTAACCCTACAAGAACCATACATTAACAATCAAAATGAAAATTTTGAAAAGTAAAGAGGCAAAATAAAAATAATCCCTGACCAAACTCTAAGGACTAAAAGTGTATTTTAATGTTGTAAAAACTATGAGCTTAATTGTTATGTTCATATTCTACAACAAAACTACTTAACTATCTCTATCCCAATTTTTTATTTTATAATTATCTCTATCCTAAAATCTAGTAGATTCTTATTAGTATTATGTTCATGAGGTTTAATGTTTTTGTTACTTGCTCACATGGTTTGCTTGAAATGGCAAGAGTTTAACATGAAAATTAATTACAACTACGAAAACAAAGGAACCTGGACAGATTTCAAATTTGTGAACAAATTTCTAAGACAAAGGAGGCAAACGTGAATATAACTTTTTAGAGTGTAAATCATGTTTTTTCCCTGCCATTTTTAACATTCTATCTTGACAATGCTGTGCCTGTAATATATAGAAAGACAATGTGAATACTAAAGTTTTTGTATTCCATACGTTTGCTTAGTATGTAAACACCAGAACATATTAGTTGTGATAATATGAATTTGTGATATTTGAAAGTTTGAGTCATAAATATTCCCACTTTAGCTAAACCCTATATAAACCCAGCTTATAAAACCAATTTCTTGCATGTTCAAAAGAGAGAGAGAGAGAGAGAGAGAGAGAGAGAGAGAGAAGAAGAAGAAGAAGAAGAAGAAGAAGAAAAGAAAGAAAGAAAGAAAGCAAATAAGATGGTATTCAATGTTTCATTCATTGACCATGTGATTAGAATGATGGGAGGTCCTCTAAGACTATACTGGATGGTGTTTGTGCGCAAGGATTTTTGCCTCCATGGCTAGTGGCTGCAAAGTGTTGTTGTCCTTGGTATATCACCAGATTAATGGTGGTTTACTAAATAAAACTATGTTTAGCTAAGATTTTTTTTTTTTTTTTTTTTTTGCTTATTTTGTGTTTCACACATGTTTCCCTTCTTTTTAATTTTAGGTACCGATTGTAGTTTTACACGTTTCATTGCACTAATAATCAAAATGTCTCCACTTTGATCTCTCTCTCTCTCTCTTCCCAGTTTATCTAGTTTCTCAATGTTGTACGTTTTCTCATCTCTAATTGTTAATTTTGCCATGCTAATTAAACTGTAAGGCAGACTTCCTAATCCCATAGCACAAATGTAGAATCCCTTGACAAACAATCTTAAGTTTCCAAATTGCCAGAGCTTGTGCCAATTGATCTTGTACTAGGATCTCATTGCACAGAAGGTGAGTCAAAATGTGCCATTTTAGTCAGACTTTATTTGGCTAATATTTTTACGCTTTAATTCATCTTTTATTTTATTTTATTTTTGTTTTTATTTTTTTGATGAACCAGAAATTATATTAACCAAGAAACAAAACTACACAGGCAAAGAAAGAGCCTTGGCTCTAATAATAGAAACAAAAGAAGGAGGCCCCAACCCCACATCAAAAGAGCCTCAGCTTTAATTCATCTTTTAAGAAACTTTGAATGAAAGAAAAAAATATATACAAATCATATAATTACTTCACTGAACGTGAATGGTGGTTGCCTGCGTATGAATTCAGCCTAGCAATAATCCTAATTAACTGTTTTACATGGGGGTGTATTTCTTCATTAAAAAAAAAAATCATGTGGGGTGTATTTTCTTTGGATCCAAGTCAATTTTGTTGAGATGAATTCTTTTCTGGTTTATTTTCCCTCCTTTTAAAGTAATACTTCCCAGTAGGAAAAGGAATTATTACAAGTATATTTACTGCGTAAATTTGGGAAGATCTCCATATACAATATTGAGAAAGTATTGCCAAAGAGGTCTAGTGTACAATTTACTTGTATATGTCTCCACTTGAAGTTTCTCCATCTCAAATTTATTTTGAGATTTCCAACATTCAAGCAATCACAGTTTCCCTTGCTCTTGAAGTTGCTCCTGTGCAAAAACAATGTATGTATGTTAGAACCATCACTGTAAAGAGCAATAGCAAAATAATCATAAAATGTACACAAAAATAAGGAATCAATAAAACGCATGGCGATGCTCTCTAGATTTATGCAAGATATTAGTCAAAACTGTTGATTCAACTGTGGCTTAACATGGGATGAACACAAGTCCACTCATTTCAACCCCTTTGAATTCAAGCGATTAAAAAAACCAAATAGAAGTTAACAAAGCCCTATCTCCCAACTATTTCGGGGTTGCCAACATATCAATTTTCAACAATCAAATTTAATTACGGCCATATCTTCATTTAAAATCCTGTGATCCTATGGTACCCAAACCCTACAGTTGAACGCGCGGCATGCGCCTCACCCATGTATATGCAGTGGTATGCCATGGATAAGCAAACAGCTCCAGACAGTCCAAAATGGTGGAAAATCTCTAAAAAGGTGAATTTGACAGTTGGCTCCATACATGCAGAGAATTCCGGAGCCCATGTGATGCAGGTCAAATCATGAGGTACCAGGGCCGTTTCGTTTATGTGTCAATCTTGTATTTTTTCTTGTAGCACCTTCCAATGTAAATGAAATTATATCCCTAGCCAGCACAATCCCATCTCAAATGATTCTCATCTTACATTTTACAGTTTGCTGCTATCTTCAGCTACTCACAAATGCATCAGATGTCATTCAAACCATTGCAGTGTTATCAATCATCTATCTACACATTCACAAACTCATTTCATGGATATAATTGCCTAGCATTTGGTACTGTCAACTAAAATAAGCTTCCGTCCCTAAATTTGAATAGTATGCAGTTGAGCACATAACGTCCTAGATGCACCTCTCTATTTCTGCTATCCATAATAGCTAATCCATGTCTCTTTCAATCTTTCCACAGTGAAAGTGATCACCATTGAGCATCACATAACTATCAATTTCCATTGCTTCCTCTGTTATAATCTTACTTTTCTTGGGCTTCATTCAGTTTATTCCATGTCAATCCTGTTTGTCCTAAAGTTTGATTTTTCAAATCTCTTGAAGTTCCATTATGAAGTTATTTTACATTTTTTTTTTTTTTTTTGATGAGTTATATGAAGTTATTTCACATTTAGCAGGACAGAATGTAAGAAAGAAAATGAATCCAAATGCAATCGATGTAACACTGACCTCTGTTACAAAGAAGGCATGAAACCCAAATGGAACTCTGCGGGGCATCTCAACAACTGCAACAGGATCTGGTGACATTGTTTTTGCATCAATTACGTTCACTGATGATTTTCTGCATAATTATGAATGAAAATTGAGATCATCATGATTAATATTCAAGCTTAAAATCTGAGTCAAGAAAATTAGTTAAATAACTATGGCCAAAGCTTCTGAAAAAAATCTATGACTGCATAGAATACATTGGTAAGTTTACACAAGGGATGATGCTGAGATAAGGGTTTTATCATGCATAAAAGTTGGATGATGACCAGGAACAAGCTTTAGTAAAAGAGAAAATAGCAACATATTAATATTTCCTCCTTGGATTAATCTAAAGAACCAGATTTTGCTAAAAATTGGAGCATTCAATAACCTCTTAGAGAACCTAATAAAGCAAAAAAATTGAAAATCAAAACAATTAAGCAGTAGATTAAAAGAGAGAATATAAATTTGTCAATAGTGTGAGGAAGGAAAGTATTACCCAGTATTCTCATCATGGGCAAAAAATATTAAGTAGCCATCATCTTCTTCAGAAGTAATGCCAGGCACACGAGGGACAAAAACAGCCTCAGAACCAAATCTGCCAGGTCCCAAGTCATAGATGCCCAGAACATTTCCTCCAACTTCAAGCTTTGCTTTTCCAGTGTCTGGTTCAGCGTGCAGATCAAATTTGATTATCCCAGTCACTTTTGCAATGCTGTCAAGTATGGTTCCGTATACATATCGTTGTCGCCTGATAATGCACCAAAAAAATTAGATGGAAAACATAAGAAGGATATAACACCCAAGAGAACAAAATAAACTAAGCATGGAAACTAGTAAAATGATAAAAATAGTCTACAAAATAAAAGCGGGTTTAAGAACACATTCAAAAAAGAAAAAAGATCATATAAATATAACCATTCATTATCTAGCTCCTCTCTTCCACTGCCAGAATGAACAATTTTGCAATCTCGAATGGATCTAGTACCAATAAACAACCCAAAATCTCCCATTACAAACAGTTGATGAATACCTGCCAGTGTAGCTCTCATTCACCCTAGGAAAATCTACAGCAGATGCAGATAATTTCTTCTGTGAAGCTAGACCAGTTTTCATGTTGAATCTCATCTCATACCTGAAAAGAATAGTAACTATCAGAACAACCTATGTGTACATAGAGCTTTGCCTTATCATAAAATGGGTGAAGGTGTCCTACAGCTCATTTGTGAAGTTTTCAAGCTTTTCTTTTACAACCCCATTGACCATGTCCAGATCTGGATTCTGAAGTCGACAAGTGATCAGAACAACTTCATCCTCCTCCTCCCAAGCATTAGCTAATGAAGGAAGTCATCAAAAAGGTTAGTATGGAAACGTGAAAACAGAATAAATATTAATTTTAGCTTAATCATGAACCACACCATTATGGAATATGAAGCAATTTGGAAGCTCAAACCATCTGATTTGCAGCTCATCCTTTGCATACCGAGGAAGTACACCAAAGCGAGCCTTTTTTGTTGCATCAAATGTGAATATCAGCTTGTTCCCCTTCACCATTTCCTGAAATCAAATGTAAACAATTATTACAACTTCCATGTAATGTGATTGATATGATGCTCAACAATGCTATCAGAAAATTTCCTGTATAGGTCACTTTAGCAACTTTCACCTTGCACCCAACCCACCCCCTAAAGAGAGAACCAGCGAAGATTATAAGATTTCATCTTGGGATCAACTGTGCATGCTGAGGAGTTGTTCCAGAATTATGGAATGTTTGAAAGAAATTATAGAAGTTTAAATTCCAAGTACCACTCCTGAGACATAGAATGATCTGAACATCTATTTCCATTAAAATTGTTTACTCAAGAAGGATATATATATTTCACATACTGATGCTCATGACATCTACAGATATTAAGATAAATCAATGTCAAAATCCTGATGCAAGACCTTTTCAAGCCCATTTTAGTTAAGGCACTTCAATTTTAGATTTTACATTATGTAGTTCAGCAGTACCAAGTTTGTGCCTGAATTTTGAGAAACTTCAAAGACAATAGAATTACTTCAAAAGTACCAAAGAGTGGGAAAGACAAGCAAGCTTCTTTTTTTATTCTTTACAATAATCAAGATACCCTAATGGGATGATGCTGACAGCTGTACCATACTTCTGTGTCAAAATACACTCCATGAGCATCGTATAAGCAAATGATTTCAAGCTTATTGAGAGGTAAAAAGACTAAGACTAAGATGGATGATCCTAGTGGATGATGCAGTCAGCTGAACCATACCTGTATTTTAAAAAACACTCCATGAACATTGTCAAAGCAAATGGTTTCAAGCTTACTTATGTTCAAATTGTTATGTTGCAGGCCACATTAAAGCGGGGGTACAGCTCTCTCTTATAATCAAAATGTCAAATATAGCTGGTTACACATTAGCGGGTGAAAAGGTGAACTAAATGATAAATTTAACTTTCACCCCCCCCCTCCCCCGCGGCAGTCTCTTCGGGCAGGGCTCCCCCTTTAGCCTAGGGTTGTTCAGAGAGGCTTTTCATCACTATGCATGCCAACTTTATTTATTTAATATCATGGTATTTTGTACCAGGCTAAAATTTGTAACAGGAACAACTTACAAGTAACATACCTTTGGTCTGAAATACAATGGAAGATCCATGAAAATCGCATAGTTCTCAGTAATGGCAAAGTCATGCATCATGATGGGGTCTGATATTGTTATTGGTACTGGGTCATGCATGAAACCATCTTTGGAAATTACTCTGTAGGTGATATATGGTGGTGTATGTGAATAGCCAAATGTAAACATTTCGCCTGCATGGAAGGTTCTGTAAGTTAAAAGGACTTCTTCCATTACCATGGTCACTAAATTGCTTTTACGAGGATGTCTTACCAGTGAATGGGTCAACCTTAGGATGAGCAGTAAAAGAATGTGATAATCTCTTGTCATAGTCCAGCATACCAAGTGTTTGGAGATCTCCATCCTCCAAAACTTTAACAGCATCTGAATAAAGCAATGAAGACAAGTTCAATCCCACATCAGAAGCAGGACATATCACCAAGTTACTTGATGGAGTCCATATATGACAAAGAAATTGGCTTTTCTCAGTATTTCTTTTCGCCCACCATGAAAGAATAGAGTGGTTACTTAATATGAATGGCAATCTAGAGGAAGACCAACCCTTTTCATTTTAATTTTTCAGAATGAAAAACACAAGAAGAAGACAAGCTTACAAGGTTTATCTGCCTCAGAAAGTGCTAGAAGTTTCCCATGATGATACACCATAGCTGTATTAGCTGTACACAGGAGGCAAATACTTAGTGTCTAGCACTTCACACCAGGATTATCTAAACACGGAAAAAAAAATGTAGAGATACCCAATACACACATTTAAAGACAGACTCTGGCACAGTGCATGTATCAGAGATATTCACACTTCTGGCTCAGCTGGTAAAAGGCTAGGGACAAATTGGTAGGTTTTAAGTTCAAATCTTACCCGCCATTTTTTTTTTTTTGGGTATTGCCGGGGTTGTTTGTGGGGGGGAGGGGGGGTGGGTGTTGATAGATGAAAAAAAGGTAGTAAATATGTGCAAGTGTGCAACACAATGTTCAGCAAATAAAATAATAAAAAAAAAAAAAAAAAAGTTGAGCAACATAATCTTAGGTAAACATATTTGCCAGGCTAGGTCTGAAAGAAGTATGTATCTGGACACTTCATTCTTTGAAACCTAGCCCTGTACCTACATCCTAATATATGGGGACTTGATGGATAGAAGAACTATACACACACTATTAACCAACAAAGAAGAACCTGAGCAACCAGAAAATTAAGCAAAATTATACATGGGATAATGTTTTTGAACTCTACTAAAAATTATGTGCATCACCAGATTTTTTTTCATTTGAGCAAAAGTTGTATACTAGACTAACTAACCTGTTCCACATCCGTATGTGACATCTAATACTTTCAACTTTGTTCTCAGAATTTGCATGTGCACCATGAGTAATCCAAACAGCCCTTTAAGATCTCCAATCTGCAATGACATTTAAAAAGGAAAAAAAACATGTATACAACACGACCAACAAACCAAACATATGCAACTGATGATTATCTATTCAAGATTTTTAATTATGCACAGGCAAAACATGTGACTAAAAAAGGGGGCATATACTAATGACGTGAACCATGCCAATGAACATACCAGAAATAAAAATAAGAAAAAAGAAACCCACAGCTTACTGGTATACCTTCATAAATTTAGCACCTCCAAAATACTCTTCTTGTTTGATCCGAGATGTCCTTACATAGCGGGAGACATAGGTTGCTTTCCCATCTTTGATGCGCAAACCATGAATCATGCTGAAAAGTTAAAGATATCACCTAATCCCTTCTTGCTTTAACAGTCTAGTATTGGATAAACGAACATTCATGAACCTCTAAAATTAAAGAAAAAGTGGAAATAATGCAAAACACAGTGGAACATGACCAATTTCAATATATCCAAGAGCAGCAATCTAGCAAGGATGGCTAGATTAAAGCTCTTGGATATATTGAAATTGGTCATGTTCCACTGAACAAACAGACACACGCCTCACCAAAACCAACCAGAATTATAAGACTAAAATAGTGTAACAAACATCATGAAAAAAAAAAATGCTTATCAAAAAAATCATGAAAATAGAAAATGACATTGGTAAAGTACAGTCAAGTTTCCTTTCCCCCTTCACTAATAGAGTGACACCTAAGCTTGCCAAGGGATCATAAAGAAGGACAACGAGCTAAATATCTTCTTTTGAATCCTGATGATTGAACATATCACCAGCATGTCCAAAGTTGTTTTGATCACATCATGATTATTTTTCACTCTTTAAGACCAGGTATTCTTAGAAATCATAAACACTTGTAACTCACTAATTAGCATGGCAGTTAAATTCAATAAGATATTCTGGCTGGCACACACCCACATAGAGAAATATCATAGGGAAAATTTTCATTCTTGAGAAGCTCAATTTGGTGATTCTAGTTTGTTTTTTGATTGATAAGTCACACACACACACAAGTGGGTCTTGAACCCACGACCTAACCTTCCACCTTACTCTTACAAGGGGAGGAGGTGCCATTTGAGCTAGAGCTCATTGGCAGGCTTGATTTGGCAATTCATTGTAGTTAAACTAGTAAAACTTCAGCATTTAATGTCAGATTGGTATATGTATCAACTGGAAGGAACCTCAAGCAACTGTGGAAGGGGGAAAAGAACAAATGTATCATTTTACCTTTAGATGACTTCAATTATGTAAATTCAGTCACTAAAAAAATTATTCATTTGGCTCCACTGCCAAACTGCAGTTGTGTCAGAACAATCATGATATTTTCAGTGAAATTTCTCAGAACTAAGCACCATATTAAAATCCAAATGACCTTGGCCAACTAAAGAATGAACTACAAGGGTTTACTGCTCATATAACCACCATATATGATGACTCAAGAAAATTGACACTTCACTATATAGAGCAGCCAATTCGCATTTTTTTCTTTGTTACATGGAGCGTTTTCCTTCAGAGTATATGACAAAAATACTTTTATAATGTAGAGAATTGGGCACTGAGTAGCCACTAAAAAGCAACCATAAATTAAACACACAAAGCAGAGAAACATAAACGGTATTCTGGAGTGGGAAAAGTGGTACTGAAGTTATATCTTCAAACTCTTTCTTCATAAAAACTTAAAAGAAATGCTCTTTTGAATAAGGGAACAGAAAATCACGCACCCATCTCCATCAAACCTGCAAAGAGAGAAACAAAGGGAATAAGCACAATGGTCATCTGATCAATATCTGAATTTCATTCACAAGAACTAAAAAAAATACCCTTCATATATAGTAGTTAAATGAATATGCTTCTTCACTTAGAATCAAGTCAAGTAATTACAGTAAATAGTTCCACAGACAGGCTTATATATATATATATATATATATATATACACATTAATTAATTAATTAAAAGACATACCAGTGATATCCAGCAACAGGAGAAAACTTTGGGTTAGGACCCACCCTAACAAACTCTCCGTTTAAGCAATCCTGTAAGACATATTCTACATTCCATGTCATGGGCAACAGAGGCAATAAGCAGCTTGATGCATTGGAGGAATAAATGAATAATTGGTCAAACCGTTGGCTACATTTACTCGAAATGAAATATATATACACATTTATAGTAACGAGATAGCACATATCAAACTCAAGGTGAGGAATTCTTCAAATTGACAGGTTATTACACGACAAGGACCGCTATTACCCAGCAGCAAGGCCGTAGTAATACAAAAGAAAAACCTAGAATGGTAAGAGGAATGCCAAAAATAGCTTAGTTCAAGGACGTGAGGCTAAACAAACAACAATAACAAAGCCTCAGCCCCAAAAATTTGGAAGTGACTGGCCAAATTTATTCTTCTCCACCATTCTATGTCTTCTTATCTAATATATTTCTCTTTTGCTGGCTTGCTTGTCAGTTTACCATGAAAACACATCTAAACCACGTGGATATGATTGTTTAGTACATATGTCTAAACTTCTTGTCCTCACTCCATGCATAAAATCTTAACTTTTCCCATATCTTATATACAGTCTTAAAAATTCCAACACCAGATTTTTGCAACCAACTTATTCACTAAAAGCAATATCGCTGCTTTCCCAATTATACTAAAGCAATATCACCAGAAAACAATAATGAACACTCTTTAGCTTTGCACTGCAAAGCATAGCCTCCAAGCACAAGTTGCGCAACATTCACAGCTCCTAATCATGAGGCTTTCACATCAAACATTTTCCCCACAAGCTTTGAAAATCAGCTAATGTCTACAACATGTGCCTCAAACACTAGCTAACTATAATCGATTATTAAGTGATAAGTTAAATAATAGTTCCTTCATAGCCGTGCAAAAAGTTAATGCATTTTTAAACTCCAAATCATCAAAAACATTTTTTTTTTAATTCAAATAAAAGATCCACATATCAAATTTGTATCACTAACTCAAGTAAGAAAAAACACAGTACATCCACAATATTTGCATTGAAAATTATGCTGTATCAAGGTTATCGCAACATCATACAGCAAAATAACCCAAAATGTGCTATAAGCACCAAATGGAACTCCCAAACAATTTTAGAGAGAAATTTTGAAAATTCAAATATAGCACTTTGTTTAGTTAAATTTTGTCACCTCATCATCATTTAAACAAAAATTTACTAACATTATTGTTGATGTGACAAAATCTTGATTAAAATCCTTTACCATGGAGATTCTAAAATCACATCCATTCATTTTAAAATGAGTGTATTAGATTTTGCCATGTCATCAACATTTAAAAAAAAATGTGGACTATCATCATTTGGTATCTGTTTATATTATAGACGATATGACATAATCCAATCCACTCTTTTCAAAATGGATGAATAAGACTTTACTCTAGATGGTCCAAATCCGGCGAAATCTAAACCATCCATTTTTTACTTACTTCATTGTAAAATCCTTAAGATCCTAACAATTTATAACTAAACTACTAGTAGCTAACAATTCATAATCAAAGAGTGGTTTAACATTTGCCACATCATCAACATTTTAGCAAACATTTACTACCATTATTCAGCATGAGTGATACTAACTATATAGTCTTTACAAACTGACGTGTCACCAATTACAAAAACATAATTCTAACACTCGATGCCATATTGACACGTCAGTTCGTAAACCTTAAGCAATAAAATTTGTAATCTTTATCATTTTCCACCAATCGTCACTAATTACTGCACACTCGTTAATGTACATAGTCCGTACACATCACCCATTTCACATGTTATAAAATACTATCATATCTATCCAAAAAAAATATAAACAACCCATTTCACCAATTCACCATGTCATTGGAAACTATTGATGAGTTGGCAAAATCCAAACCACTAAGGTCACGTTTGACATTGAGTTAAAAAGCTAGTTATTTTTACTATTTAACTTATTTTTGTTATTCAGTTTACTTTTGCGACTATTCATAAATATCATTGCACTTGTTAGTGTTAATCATGAATCCCACTGCACTATTTTAACTACATTTTAGCGTTTTGTCTATCATATTTTCAGCAAAAAATTTTTAATATCAGCTAAATAAACTATTACCAAACAGACAATAAATTTCCCAATAAACGAACGGTTAGGATTTGAAGTGAATTACACAGTACAGAAAAAACAAAACAACAAAATGGATAATTGTACGCACCGGAAGGTGGCCTTTGACGAGAAGATCAGTGGTGGGTGGGGTCTCTTCCCGAACCGGAGCAAAGTTACCGGAGAGATAGTGGTGAGGCAAAGATGAGTCGTACATGAGTTTGACAATCAGTTTTTCTACAAAGTCGATGACTTTTGAAGTCAGGCCATTGTTGGGCTTTGGATCCACCGCCACAATTCCTCCTCCTGCTCCGCCGCCGCCGCCGCCGCTGTGCTTCTGCTTCTCCTCCGCCATGTTTAGAGAGAGAGAGAGAGAGAGAGAGAGAGAAAGATGGTTTTTTGGTTAATGGTGTGAGACTGTGTGTGTGAGTGAGTGGGGTGGGGGGTTATATTGGAGGTAGTGTGGATTATGTACTTGTCTGTTTGCATGACATGTGGTTTTGTTTGGCGAAAGGTGGTAAGTAGTGTGACACGTTCGTTTTTGTGATAGGATCAATTCTCAAGATTCTATTGAGGGAAAATGAGGCACCTTTGTACCATTCATTTCACATCAATATCTTATCTTATCTATACTATTATTTAAGCCGCTGCACCTGTTTGGACCGAATTTTTCTTTTGTTCCAAAATACCCCTACAGCTTACCTTTAAGTAGGGGTAAAACTTGGTAAAATTATTTCTTTAACTCCCACGTAAAACACTATCTAGAAAATAAGACCTAACTTCCAGTACAATTACTTTAATTTTCAAACTTTCTTCGGTTCTCCAATTCTCTCAATTCTGTGTTTTCAAACCCCTTTCACCCACCTCTTTGCTTCAGATTTCAGTACAAACAACAAAATCAGGTTCTATTTCTCTGTTTTCGTCTTTCAGGTTCGTTTTCCTTCTCTCTGTTTTCGTCTTTCAAGTCTGATTTGCTTCTCTCTTTTTTGTGTTTGCCTTCAAAGCCAATTTTTTTTGTTTGTCTTCAAAGCCAACGAGAAGAGGTTTGTCAAGTTCCATCTCCAACAGGTTCGTCCATGTCCGATATTTTTATTTTTTTTCTGTTTTGTCTTTCAGGTACGTTTTGCTTCTCTCTGTTTTTGTCTTTCAGGTCTGATTTGCTTCTCTCTTTTTTCTGTTTGCCTTCAAAGGCAATTTTTTTTGTTTGTCTTCAAAGCCAACGAGAAGAGGATCGTCAGGTTCCATCTCCAACAGGTTCGTTCTTCACTCCATGTCCCATTTTTTTTTTTTTCGGTTTTGTCTTTCAGGTTCGTTTCCCTCTGCGAGAAGAAACCTAGCAAAGGTTGTGGAGAAAATATAGAGTAACCCAGCAAAATCACTACGGTAACGAAAAAACAGAGTAACCCAGCAACTGCAAATAAAGATGTTTTTTTTTTCTTTTTAGTTCTACTAAATTAATCTCTACACTGTGGGCTACCCAAAATGACTTGATGTATTGATTTATTCACAATTAAAAACACCAAAACGTTGTCTTTTCGTTTGGGCAGTAGTTACAGAGGGGAAAACACCAAAACGTTCCCTCCAAATCAGACACTTCCTCTTTATTTTCACTATAAATTCAAACTATCTGTTTGATTCCGATTTTGTTGTCTCTGTTCGTATTTTGTAATTTCTCATTCTTATTCGGATCTTTTATATATGTTCAGCATTAGATCTTAGATCTGAACTTATTTGATCCTTCTTGATTATATTTCTATTTGTATTTTGCAGTGAGAATTAGAAAAACGAATTCATCAACCTCGACGTTCACTATCTCAAGCAATATATATATTGAATAAATTATTACTCTAAACGGTTACTTATGATGGTTTGTTTGATTGTGGTATTGTTAATCATCATTTTTTCTAAATTTAGAATCCAAGAAAGGAAAAAAATTTTACTTACAAAAACAAAAGTTCAATTCTATAGGTATGTCAATGTACATTGTGCTTTTCTATTTTGTCTATACTATTATTTAAGGGGTTTCTCCTGTTTGAACCGGATTTTTTTTTAATTCTAAAATACCCCTCACCTTAGGTGTAAGTAGGGGTAAAATTTGGTAAAAATACATCTTTAACTACCATTAAAACATTGCCTACAAAACAGGATCACTCTCCTAATGGTTTTTAAATTGCTTTATCCATGTATAAAAAAAATTAAAATTAAAACTAGCCTCTGAGCACGCGCTCACGCGCGTGCTCAGAGGCTCTTCTATTTTTTGGGTAAGAGTTAACATAAAGCATTTATTATAATTTTGGATTATTACATTTTTCAATCGCAAAAAAAATCTAGGGGTGTGATGAATAAATTATTTCATCCAAAATGTAGAACACTCATCACACCCCTAGATTTTTTTTGTGATTGGAAAATGTAATAATCCAAAATTATAATAAATGCTTTATGTTAACTCTTACCCAAAAAATAGAAGAGCCACGCGCGTGCTCAGAGGCTAGTAAATAACTTTATGTATAATTGTATAAGCTGCGTATAATTGTGTAAGTTTTTAATTTTGTTGCTGTAACTATTATATTTACACCATTAATTTTGCATTTAGTTTTTTTTTTTTTCTTTATGTATCTTAAAAATGAATAAAGAGAGTCGATGGTGGTTATTGTGTGTGAAGAAAGAGAAATAATTAAAAATTAAAAAAAAATTAATTTTTAATGAAATATAATGTAAAATAGATAAAATGATGTTGAGTGTTTTGAAAAGTGAATATGTAAAATATAAAAAGTAAGTTTGAAATTTTTGCATAAGCTAATAGGAATGCTTTTAAGTAAATTTATCCAATTGGGTTACCCAATACAATACGGACACGCATTTAAAATTTGACTCATATTTGTATCTAATGGGTCCATTACATTGAACCTAAGTCATATCCTATCCAATACACTATGAACATTGTTATGTCACTGTCTATATGGATAGTTATTCATTAAAAAAAAAAAAAAAAACTCTAAGAATGGTAAAATTTTATTCATGCACATTGTTAAATTAGTCGATACACTATGAACATTGTTATATCACTATCTATATGGATAGTTATTCATTAACAAAAAATCTATATGAATAGTTAAATTTTATTCAGGCGGAAGTTTATTAGTCAATGCACTTGTAGTAGTTTAATTGATAAAGTTTTATTGTACATTATAAATCTTGTCCATGCATAAAAAATCATAATTGGTATCTTAACATTTTTTTTTTATAATCATAATTTGTTAATAAAAACAAAGTTTTTGTCAAAGGGTGCAAAAGTGTCCTTGTTAAAGAGGAATTTAGTAGGTCTGCCAAGAGTTTTATAGTTCAATTGAATTGACCCTTCCTAGAGTTTTTAAGAAATTCAGAGTTTAAATCACTTCACTATCGTTATAAACCATTAAATTATAAATAAATAAACACTTAAAATGAGGAATCTAGTGGATCCCACTTCATTGGGAAGTAGCAAGAGCTAATAAAAAAATATTTTTTTAACTAAGAGTTGCTCAACTCTCTAAAAATACATGATTGCAATAAAAAAATCTTCAACCTTCAAAATGTACTTCATCTATACTACTATTTAAGGGGCTGCTTCTGTTTGGACTGGATTTTTTTTGTTCCAAAATACCCTTACAACCTACCTTTAAGTAGGGGCAAAACTTGGTAAAATTGTTTCTTTAACTCCCACTAAAACATTGCCTACAAAAGAGGATCACTTTCCTGGTGATTTTCAAATTGCTTTATCCATTTATAAAAAAAATTAAAATTAAAACAAACACAAGTTTCTTGATAAAAAAAAAAAAAAAAAACACATATGCCGTTATTGCAAAAAAAAAAAAAAAAAACAAAACTGTACACCCACGTTTTAGTCACACACAACTCTAAACTTCTACCCAGCAATTTTAAATACCTCATTATCATTAAGCAATTAATAAGCACCATTTAAAAAAAAAAATTTAATCCCACTTTTTTGGGTATTGGATATAAACAAAAATTAAAACAAATATTATCCTTATTTTCCTATCTTTATCACTACTTTAGATAGCTGTCAATTTTATTTTATTTTTTGTCTTTTTTCAGTTTTCAAAATAAAACATTTGGTTATTTCATAACAATTCGCTTGAAACAATCACAAAATAAAACTTTTGCACATCAAAAAAAAAAAAAAAAACGTTTGAATAACTATCATTTTTTTTTTTTCAGTTTTCGAAATAAAACTGGTTATCCTTATTACTCCATGGTATACACTTCCATGTTTGCAGTTTTCCTTCTTCAGTAAAATAGTCAATGTTTCCCTTTGTCTCTGAACGCTGCAATTTAAAAGATGGGATGGGTCATGCGATTACATGTAAAAATGTTTTATGCAGTTTTATGGTAGTACTTATATTTACTTCCATTCCTACTACTTTATAAAGTTTTATGCTTGAAAACTATCCAATATTGTTCTATGATCTCATGTTTTGATTCAATGTGGTTCTTAGGAATGTTTTCTTGATTTGGTAAGTTATAGCTTTGGTTTTCTAATTCAAGGAACGTGTATTGGGGTGTCTATCTTCAAGATTTTCATATCTAAACTTCAAGGAACATGCACTAGGGTGTTAATCTTCAAGATTTTCGTGTTCTCTGTTCTCTAACTCCAAAGGACTGTTTGGACTTTGGACTTGAATTGTAATCAACGGCAAAAATGTAAGTATCTTTGATCACCTCTATTTAGATGCCTCATGCGTATTGGGTTCTCTGTGTTACGTTTGCTTTTTTGAGTTGTCATTCAATATTTGCTTTCCTGTATTAGGTTTCTTTACTTTATTATCATTATCTTATCTTAAAAAAAAATCACGTTTTCTTATATTTCCGTTACACTATCACGTTTTCTTATACTTCTATTGTTTTGTTCAAATATGATCATCATGAAAGTAGGATCAATTTCTGTTTAGCTTCTCTTGGAGATGATGGTAAAAGCAGTCGAATTTAATTTGTCAATTGAGATCTAGCCAAAAAGAATATCAACGTAATGGTTATATTTTGATTGAGGTATTTGCGTTTGAAAATGGGTACACAAATAAGAAGAAGGATAGTTATCATCAAGTACAAGATGTTTTACTACTGACCAACATCCATTCCTCCATGCTTGAGGTGCCAGATGGATTTCTTATATTCACGTTTTCAAATATGATTCCTATTTGAACTCAAATTAATTTTTTAAAATTCAAATTGATATTTAAAAAAAAAAAATTAGTTGCACACTGACTTAGAGTTTAGGGAAAAAAAAAAAACTTTATTCTTTTATTGTCATTTAGAGTCTGAAAGAAAGAAAAAAAAAAAGATTTTAACTCCCACGTAAAATACTGTCTATAAAATAGGACCACAATTTTCTTTTTTAATCTTTTCTATTATTTGGTCAATTTGATGAGTGTTTAAGGGTTAATTTAGAGCATTTATTATAATTTGGGATTACTACATTTTCCAATCACAAAAAAAAATAGGGGGTGTGATGAATAAATTATTTCATCCAAAATGTAGAACACTTATCACACCCCTAGATTTTTTTTGTGATTAGAAAATGTAATAATTCCAAATTATAATAAATGCTCTAAATTAACCCTTACCCAAAAAAATGAAGGGCCTCTGAGCACGCGCGTGAGCGCGTGCTCAGAGGCTAGTTACTCATTAATGGAATCAACAATCATCAAAGGTTCCATTCCAATCAAATTTATCAAAAAAGTGCATAATACATTACAGACAATATCCATAATAAGGTAGAACGGTTAAAAAAATAAGTCCAAAACCAACAAAACAAAAGGACAACAAAGGGAACAAATTATAGGTTTGTTTGGATACTGTTTATTACTGAAAACTGAAAGCCCAGTTTTAAAGTTGATTTTGCCAGATTCTGTACTTGCGGGTCTCATGAATAGTGCACGGGACCTAGGAAAGAAAACGCAAACGTGCAAAACGTGTAACCTGCCGCTATCCAAACTCTCACTATATATCACGTAATTGATTTTAATTTTGTTCTTAGGTGATGTAACAATGCTTATATTGTGTTAATTAATATAGTCATGCAATTACATTTAATTGGCAAATTTAAAGTTGAACACATAAGATAAGATACTATAGTTAAGTTTTGTCCCTTTTAAAAAGTGTGAAAATGGGGAGAAAGAGACTATCATATGGTAGTACATTAGTATTGATTGGGGCAACCTAATACTATGAATACTAGATGATTGGAAAGTGCAACCTAATCACTTGGGAGCTCCATGGTCATAAGAATATAATGGTATGTGAAGAAAGTTAAGGAGTTTTTTTTTTTTTTTTTTTTTTGTGACCTACAGTAGTGCTTGAATATTAGGTAAGTGGAATATTTTTAGAATGAAAGTAGACACTAATCGGTGTTTGGTTGTAGTTTTTGGAGAGCATGAGTTGTTCCTCTCTTAAACAAGGGGGAACTCATTCAGAGACTAGAAAAAGGTTGGCATGTGAGACTTTCTCACATTTTGGGTAAGAGTAGGTAAGTGGCTTGACCTTTGCCCAAAAATGGAGTTCCCATGTTCCTTAAATACTTCTGATTTTGGTGTTAAAATGATGATTCTTAGCCGAACTGAGGATTTTGACCTCAAATGGGCATTTATGGCTGATCTATTAGTTAAGGGATCATTAGCCTTCATGAAACAATGTTAAAGTTTGGTACAAAGGATTCTTCTGATCACTTGTCTGTGATAAGGTACAAGAGCTTTGAAGGGTCTATTATGGGGCTAGAGTTGGGATTAAGTTCAAGTACAACTTTGGCATCTAGCTCTATCTCTATTGCTTGGATACTGAGTTAGCTAATTTGAAGTAGACCATCCTTGAAGCCCACAATTCTGCCATAACATTCATTGCAAACCCAATGGCTCTTGACTGTCTTCTAATCCTGTTTCCATCAAAGTCATGAATTAAACCCCGTCCCTCTACCTTCGGGGGTTACCTAATGATGATACATCTGTGTTTAACTTGAACCATCTAGTGCTTTGAAAATAGTATTATTACAAGAAGTTACCATATTACAGGTCCATACTATGTGGCACAATGATTCAGACAAAAAGATAGAACTGTAACAAGGTTTAAATATGTTCGTTGACTATGATTAGCTTCAGCAAAATAAGCACTACTAGTCTGTGAGACCATGATAGGACTGTTTGACAGCCAGCGTGTTTGTGGCATTTGAGTAAGTTGTGTAAGATGTAACTGACCTGTTTCTTAGGTAGCATCAAGCTTATTTAATACATTTTCATTTGCAGTGTTGTAAACAACATCAATTACTATTGCTCTTTCATCACTAAGAAAACATTATATACCACAAAAATTTGTTGTGGATGTAAAGCACGAAGAACATAAAAAGATAACATTCACTTCTGCACATGGGCTTTGAAATGAGACCTTTAGCTGTAGATCTTTTTGATAATCTAACAAGTAATGGCACTGAAGTCTAAGGCTCTTGACTAATGGGGTATCCTTTGAGAAACCACAAAAGTGGTTAGCCGTGAATGCTATGACTAGTTCTAAACTTGTTCAGTATGGAAATTTTTCAGAATGTGGAATTAATTCTAAATTTATCATTTTGGCTTAAAAATTAAGTACAAAATACTTTCCTGAAAATTAAGTACAAATTTATGCTCTTATGCTGTTTACACCAATCAAATAAAATCATCATCGACTATTCATAAAGAGGTTCTAGGACTAGTTAAGAAGTATATTAATCCAATTTTGTGGTTTGTAAAACACAATAATCTGGAGGGATCAAGCTATTGAAAGGCATTCTTGCATGTTTGACAAAATGCTTTATTAGCTTAGTATATAACCTTCTACTTCCCTTCTATAAAGTATAAAGTACTAAGCAGCAAGCAAATCCTAATGTTTGGGGTAAATGAGTAAATCAATTCATAATCTAGTTAAATCTATAATGACATTTTTAAAAACTAATGTTTCCAGGTCTTTTCAATGCGCATCAGCCCTGTACGTTTGAACAAACCTCAATGCGCATCATCTTTAAGTTTTTGCAGAAAAACTTAGTGCTCAGGCAATTTGTATTCCATTTCTTGTCCTCTATTTTTTTTTTTTTTTTTGGATGAATGAGGAAATTTTATTAACAGAAAAATTATTACATGAAGTTCAAAAGACAGAAAGACTGTACACTTCCGCAGAAAAAACAGCCAGCCACCGCAGCAAAGAGACAAGCTACCAAAATAACTAAACAGCACCCTATCCTATATTGACATTTTAAAACCTGCTCTAGTTCTAACTCTCACATCACTTTAAATCAACTACATGACTATTTTCACCCTATCCTATATTGCATTTCTTTAAATCGATTATTTCTATTGGGAATTTTCTTATTCTTTTATTTTTTTCTTTCTGTGCAAATTCAATAGGAATTTCAAAATAATCTGGCAAGCACTATCAACACAAACAAAAATATCCAGCAACAAACCACAATTAGCACACCGATTTTTTACGTGGAAAACCCTCCAATGAGAAGGGAAAAACCACGGGACCTAGTCCAGTAAAAAATTTCCACTATTGAATAAAGAGTTTACAACAATTTTCTCTAAAACAAATGCTATAAAAACTACCAAAACATTGAAGAACACAATTTTTAGATTACAAAAAATTTACATCACACTAAAGTCAATTTCAACAATAACAAGAACACCAAGTGGGCCTCAGCATCTGAACAAATGGAGAGGAATTTCAAAAGACAAGCTGCAGATTAACCAAGTACTCTTCCAACACTTGCTGCCATAATCTAATCTTCTTGTAAAAGAGTAATCATAAAAGAGATGATCCCTACAACACTCCAAATACTCCCTGCAGATAACACAAGATATCAGCATTGTAATCCCAAATTACCAATCTGTGATGAGTTATTATAAAAGGACCATACAAGCTACCCTTTTAGGTTCTGATCATTTTTTTCAAATGCATATTGCTAGAGGCCAATCAAGAATGATTGCAATGATGATGCTGTTGCATCCTCAAGTTAGGCAAAGCTTAACAGTGACAGGGAATTGTGAAAAATTGCCATGAATTAGTTATTCAAGTGAGACAGAACAGCCAAAAAAATTAGTTTCCCCAAGTTTGTAACAGTAAGCAATGGGAACATAACCCAAAATGTACAAAGAGATTCCACTAAAATTGTCTATGCTTCCAATCACATGAAAAAAAAAATGATTTTAAGCTCTAGAGTCTAGACCATTAACCTATGGTAGACAAAACGTTCTTTATAAAAGGTTCTAAATAGGCTCAGATATTTTTGCCCGGTTTTGTTTTGTGCTTCCAATTTTTTCCTCATCTAGGATCAAATCAAGTGAGAAATCATCATAAGTCATAACACAAGAAGAACAAAGAAGTAAAGGAAATGAATTACCATTTGAATAACCCTCTCCCAACTATTCAAAGTTTATTGGAAAAATTAAGGACTTGAGGCTTGGGCAAGGCATTTTTCATGTAAAGACTTCGAAACAAATTGGAAATAAGATGTGAGATAAAATGGCCAAAAAAATATTTTTCCCAAGTTTGTAACAGCAAGCAATGGGAACATAACACAATGTACAAAGAAATTCCATTAAAATGTTGTATGCTTCCAACCACATGAAAACAAATTGATATTAAGCTCTACACCATTAAACCATGGTAGAAAATAAGATCATAATAGAGACAAAATGTTCTTTATAAGAGGTTTTGAATAAATAGGCTCTGATATTTACCCCTGGTTTTGTTTTGTGCTTCCAATTTGCTTTGCATTTAGGATCAAACCAAGTGAAAAATCATCATAACATAGGAAGAACAAAGAAGAAGAGGAAAGGAATTAGCATTTGAATAACCTCTTCCAGCTATTCAAACTTCATTGGAAGTATCAAGGACTTGAGCAAGGCATTTTTCATGTAAAGACTTCAAAACTGCACATCCATCAGCTTCTGTAAGGTAAAAATCATTAGAATAAAGAAGCGAATGAAGATATATGCATCTTTCATTTTAGTTTTTCCTTTTGGGTCCCTTCTTAATGTGTGAATCTTTTTTTTTTTTTTTAAACAATGTGTGAATCAAATATATAGAATGAAATTTTATCCAAAATATTCAATAACCTTTGATTATAGAGAGTGTAACCAAGTACCTTTCAGACTCCACTATAAAGGGGTGCAAATGAAACTGTTGACAGAACACAAGGCATCGAATTAAATAATAATAATAATAATAGAACTTCGAAACAATTCAACAGTTTGGTTGCTTTGAAATCAATCAAATTGGCCAAGATTCTATACATCTCAGAAATTTTTTTTATTATTAGAAAACTTTAGAAAACCAAAAGCTTTGCCAAAGTGAGCCCCATTCAATTATATACATTGGTTCCTATATTTTTGAAATCCAAAAGAAAAAATTCTTTTTTTTTTTTCAAAAAATTGTATTGAAATCAATAAATGATAGAGAATAAATTTTTAAAAAGTTCACTTTCTTTCATTTTCAACTGTTTTCTCAGCTAGCAAACAAAAATTCAAAACAAAAAAAAATGGGTATATAGAATGCGTACCCTCAGTGATATGTGCGATCTTGTCCCAATCCTGACCGGTTTCCTTTTCGCATCTTCTCTGTAACTCGGGACAATTGCAAATCACTAGTGTTTGTAAAGACGAGAGATCTCGCATCTCATCAGGCAGTGATTTCAGATTGAGACAGTTGTCAATTGAAAACCGTTTAAGTGAGATAAGATTCCCAATCCACCGAGGCAATGTTTTCAGATTCTCACAATTTCGAATAGAGAGGAATTCCAGGGTTGTAACGTGTTGAAGACCTACAGGTAAGGAATTCAGTTTTGGAAGGCCGATGAAGTTCAGATACATGAGGCGATTGAGATGTCGCCATTCCATTCCGTCCACGTCACTTCCTAGATTTAACTCCTCGCAAAAGGCAATGCGTAAATGCTCGAGAGAAATTAGATTTGATACCCACCCATCTGGCAGAGACACAACATCTGGCAGCTGTGATATGCACATATAATTTAATTTGGAGAGATGAGAGGACGAAGAAGAGGAGGAAGAGGGAAGTATTGTCTCTTGAAAAAGCTTTGAGCTAACGTTACTTAGAGATAGGACTTCTCCGAGATGAGGAAACAAGGGCATGGAAGTCATTTTAGGACAATTAATAATATCAACAAAAGAAAGACAAGGAAATGAAGGCAGTGACCGGTTATGCTGATGTTGTTGATGATCTGTCATTGATGCGCTCCTCCACCATCCCTTTAAGTTAGGGCAATTCCAAATCCAAAGAGACTCTAACGATGGGAAGAAGGATAAAGTAGAAACTTCCTCACTTATATCACCATCTGATATGCATTCCAAATCTTTCATTCCATAAAGCCTTAATGTTTCTAGAAATGGGAGTTTAGACAATGGTGGCAGGTGGTTGCATCTGTCACATCTCCCTAAAGTGATTTCAACAAGATTTTCGATGGAAGGAAGCCAACTTGAAAATGTCACACCAGTGTAACCACACACTTCCAAAATTTTGAGATTTGGATGTGGCTGGAGGTTATCTAATAACATCTCATCATGTCCTTCTTGGTGAGCCCATGTTAATTTCAGTTCCTCAAGATGTTGCTTTTCCCTTAAAATTTTGACCTCACAATCTGAGTTAGCATCTTCCAATTGTTCTGAAATTTTGATCTCAAGTGTTCCTCTGAGGTTGTTTAGCCCATTCAATTCGCCTAGTCCACCATTATTCCTCGCAATGAATAACGGTAATGACTGAAGACCAGTCAGTTTCCGTAATCCTTGAGGCAATCTCAACTGATAACAATCCCTATCATCAAGGTGCTTGAGGCTAACCAATTTTGTGATGTCCCTAGGCAATTGTTCAAGATTAGGACATTCTTGAAGTTTTAGTGTTTGCAAGTTCAACAATGTAGTAATAGAATCAGGAAGGGTTTCAAAAGGATTAAAAGAAAGATCTACGTACCTCAAATGTATTAACTTCTCTATGGAATTTGGAATTATTTCAATCTCCAATTTATGTAAATCTAATGCACGCAACTTTGGGAAACTCTCAATTAGTGTAATCAGTGTTGACTCATCCATGGCATCATATTCATACTCATCATGTGTGAAAAGAATTGTTTGTAGCTTGCTACTTGCTTTAACCAAACTTAAAGTTTTAGTAAGAGACGAGACACTAGAAAAAGATACATGACGAGTTTTCCAATCCAAATTGTCAAGTCTACAGTCCGACCCTGCAATTAATTCTGCAAGATCATGATATAAATCATGCATCTTATAATCATTATAATGTATATCTTTCTCAAAAAAATTACAGAGTAGATATTCAAAGTATTCAGCTGCAACATCTTCTACCTGCTGAGTATCATTTGATAATTGGATAAACCCATGTGCCATCCAAAGTTGAATCACTGTCATCTTATCAAACCAAAAACCTTTAGGAAACAAAGAACAAAAGGCAAAACAACCTTTCAAATGAGATGGAAGATAATCATAACTCAACCTTAGAATAGGAAAAGTACTACCCCCTTGTTCAATTACATTTGCTACTACCTTATCTCTGATCTTTGACCACTCGTATGGTTTCTTAGAGTATAGTACATTTCCAATGGACTTTATGGCTAAGGGTACTCCTTGACATTTGCCTACAATCTCCCTTCCATAATCTACTACTGTTGGGTTTTTGGTGTCTTGACTATTTGCAAATGCAAATTTCTCAAATAAAGACCAAGAATAGTCTTCAGAGAGGCGTTCAAGAAAATGTGTTGCATCAGCACGTGTAATATCTACAACAGATTTGTCACGCGTAGTTATTACAATCCTACTTCCCTTTGCCCCACTGTTTAAAAGGCTTTTAAAGTAATCCCAATTTTTACAATTTTCATTCCAAAGATCATCCAACACAACTAAAAATTTCTTTTCATGAATATTGTTATGGACTTGATCCATGAGGACTTCAGGATTAATCTTACGACGTTTCTTTAGCCTTTGTTCATCAATACCATCTACTAGTTTTTCAGCAAATGTTGTCACCTCAAAGACGTTTGAGACACACGCCCATAATTTTAGCTCAAAATGTTTATCAACTTTATTATCATTGAATACGCACTGAGCTAGTGTGGTCTTGCCTAACCCTGCAATCCCCAAAATAGCAACAACTAAAACATTCTTTTCATTGTTAGGCTCAAATAAACGATTTATGATTTGATTTTTCTCATCTTCTCTCCCAATAACTCCATTATTAGGAGTAAGCCATGGGCGAGTCACCCTACTCGGACTCACTTTACGCTTTACAGTACTGCGTTGTTTCCAGTGAAACTTTTCCCTATCTTTGGCTATTGCATCTAGTTCCTGACTCAGTTTACTTATTTTAAGACTCATCTTATGACGTCCAAAAACAACTGAGATTGAACTTAAGAAATAGCTTACCTTTTCTGTAAAACTCCCACTCGTCTCTTTTTGCCGCAAAGCTAATTCAGTGTAGTAGTACTTAGACTCATCCAACAAGTCATCTGCATCAAAAACTGCTTCCTTGAGCTTTTCGAGCCAGACTCTGTCTTGATTATTGTGGTTCTGTTCCTCCGCTGCATCCTGGAGTACAGCTTTGATTGTGGAAACAGTTTTCCTGATTTGTTCAAGGTCATCTTTAACATTCCAGAACGATCCAACCTGCTCAAAAGCAGCAGAGCCCAAATTTTCAATTATGGACCCAGCAACGCTAGAGAGGATTGCTTCATCCATTTGTTAGTGCGTAGTGAGAGAAAAAAGAAGGCTAAAAGAGAGAGAGGAAAGCTAGAGGCTGGGATTCAAATGCTTCAATGCTAGGGGTGTGAAAGAAAAACTTTTTAGTAAGTGAAACATAGGCTATAAGAGCGAGAAGAAAGCTGAAGGGTAAGAGCTTGAAGTGCTTCAATATTCTAGAGAGTGAAGGAAGGCTAAAAGAGCGAGAAAAAAGTGGTAGTGCTTCAATTATGCTAGAGAGTGAAGGAAGGCTAAAAGAGCGAGGAGAAAGTTGAAGTGCTTCAAATGCTAGAGAGTGTAATGTTGCTGTGAAGAAGGAGCAAAGGACTACCGGATATTTAAAGGCGAAAAAAGTTGCCTTTACGAATTTTCTAAGAAAGTGGCCGTTATCATGCACAGCTTTATGAATTTTCTTGGAATGTTACCGTTATCATGCACAGGAAAATGAGGAGGCACCATGTGACTGCTGACCGTTGAGGCCTTTAGCATCAAAAGAAAGAAAACCGTGTGGACCCGATTGTACTATTCCCTTTCAGCATCTACGAAGCTCGTGAAAATTTTCATAGAACGATCATATGCTCAAATGCATGAAGAAAACAACAAAAGTCTATGGCATAGTATCGTAGAACTAACGTTTAGCCTTGAAAGTCTACAATCCAGTCTTTTTGCTTTTCGAACTCCCTTCCTGGAAATTTCGCAATACCAACATCATCGTGTCAATTACGTCAAAAAGGTAAATCTGACAATTCAGACCTTTTAAATGCAATCTAAATGAGTGAGGCAATTCTTCAGTAGGTACACGTTTTGTTGAAAGTTGAGAGAGAGAGAGAGAGAGAATGAGATATTTGAGAGGGAAAAGCTCTTAGATTAATTTGGGTATTAAGCTTAAGTTAGTTGTAATTACAACTTCTCTGTTCTTTTCTTATATACTATGCATATTTGAGAAACAGAGCATAGCTGGAAAAAAACAGAGCCTACAACGGCTATTACATCCACAGACTAACTATATCTAATATCCAATCAAATCTTTACACATTTCCATCACTACAAAATAGTAGTTACAATTTACAACAATTAACCAAGACGACTTGTCGTACAAATACGTTTTAATATAAACTACTTGCAAATTGCAACTTTACATTTACTTTTACATTCATTTATAATACTTTTAACCATAAAATTTTAGCTTCAGTAATAAATTTTTATTTTAATAAAATAAACAGTATTCAACCATTATCTTAATACCCACATCACTTGAGCTTAATTGTATTATTCGACTCCCAACTCCCAAGCAATGAATCATGCCTCGTCCTTGGCCATAAATTATACTGCAATGACTTTAAGCTGATATATGGCAGATACATGTGCTCTGCAAATTTTGCTTTGAAACTTTAACACAATCTCGTCCTTTTGTGGCACTGTGGCAGTGTGCAGCAGCACTGATCGTTAAACATATATAGTTTTAGGGAAATGCTAACGAGTGTCCTAAGGACATTTATTAAGAATTCATTTAAAGAAAGTTTATATGAAAAATGAAAAAAATGTAATTAATATTTTAACAACTTTTTACATTTCCTATAAAAGTGGAATAAAAACTTTCTTTAAATGAATTCTTAATGAGTACCCTTAAGACACTCGTTAACATTTTCTATAATTTTATTCATAAGTCTTGAACACCGTGTGAACATAGGCCTTAGGCCCTTCTTTTACATAAATTTAATTTAATTTTGAAACTATGGACTAATTTAAGTCTATTCAGCATATGTATATTTTATTAAAATTAAAAAAATTTACTTAAAGTCTATATATATAAAAGCACGAATGCGCAAAATTACTATAGCTACAGTAATTTTTTGGTTTCGTGAGGCGTTTTGCCTTTTTTGTTTTTTTTTTTTGGGCACTGTTCCTCCGGTGTAAATCACCGTGCAGCATTTTGTGAGTCCTTTTTTTTTTTTTTTTTTTTCAGAGTATTCCGTTCGTGTTTTTTTTTTCTTTTAAATATTGTTGTGAGTTGACATTTATATTGTTATACTGACATAATAAATTTCACAATATTTTCACAATTATAGTTTCGTTAGTTACATTTTTTTTCCAGTAATCGGTTTGCATTTTTTTTTAATATTGATGTAAGCTGGCATTTATATTGCTATACTGACACAACAAATTTTTATTGCCACTACAGTGATTCGGCACTGTTCATCCAGTGTAAATCACTGTGCAGCACAGTAGCGGCAACAGTGCCTTTGTTTCATGATTCCCTCTTTTTTTTTTTTTTTTCAGTATTCCGTTTGTGTGTTTTTTTTCTTTTAAATGTTGTTGCGAGCTTACATTTATATTGTTATACTGACACAATAAATTTCACAATATTTTCACAATTATAGTTTCGTTAGTCACTTTTTTTTTTTCCAGTAATCGGTTTGTGTTTTTTTTTTTTTAATATTGATGTAAGCTGACATTTATATTGTTATATTGACACAACAAATTTTTATATAACAATGTTTTTGTACTGTTCATGCAGTGTTATTCACTGTTCATTTTTAGTGCTATTTTCGTGAATCACTTTTTTTTTTTTTTTTTGTAATCGGTTTATGCTTTTTTTTCTTTTAAATATTGATGTAAGCTAACATTTATATTGTTTTACTGACACAACAAATTTCACAATATTTTCACAATTATGGTTTATTTAGTCCCTTTTTTTTCCAGTAATCGATTTGTGTTTTTTTTTTTTTAAATATTGATGTAAGCTGACATTTATATTGTTATACTGACATAACAAATTCCTTATATATAAAAGCGGCTATGCCACCGCAGTGCTTTGCCATTGTGCATTCAGTGCCTTTGCACTGTTCATTTACAGTGCCATTTTGGTCAGTCGTTTTTTTTTTCATTAATCGGTTTGTGTTTTTTTTTTTTTTTAAATATTGATGTAAGCTGACATTTATACGGTTATACTGGCAGAATATATTTCACAATATTTTTACAATTACAATTTACTTAGTCTTTTTTTTTCAGTAATCAGTTTGTGTTTTTTTTTTCTTTTAAATATTGATGTAAACTAACATTTATATTGTTATACTGACACAACAAATTTCACAATATTTTCACAATTATTGATGTGTCAATTTCTTACAAATCGAAATAAAATAATAAAATATGAGAATGTAGCCAATCACAACTAAAAATAAATGTTTTGACAATACCGCTATGGTGCTTTCGCACTGTACATCTAGCGTTTTGGCACTGTTCATATACAGTCTCATTTTTGTGAGTCATTTTTTTTTCCAGTAATCGGTTTGTGTTTTTTTTTTCTTTTAAATATTGATATAAGCTGACATTTATATTGTTATACTGACATAATAAATTTCACAATATTTTCACAATTATGGTTTAGTTAGTCACTTTTTTTTTTTCAGTAATCGGTTTGTATTTTTTTTCTCTTTTAAATATTGATGTAAGCTGACATTTATATTATTATATTGACATAACAAATTTCACAATATTTTCACAATTATTGACATATCAATTTCTTACAAGTCGAAATAAAATAATAAAATACGAGACTGTAGCTAACCACAACTGGAAAAAAATATTTTGAAAAAATGTTACAACACTTATTGTTATCACAATATTTTTACAATTGTTGATATCCCAGTTTCTTACAGATCAAATAAAAAAAAATGCTAAGTCCACAACATTTTAACATTAATTTCTATAGTGCCTAAAGTTTTTTTTTTTTCTCCGTAATCGGTTTGTGTTTTTTTTCCTTTTAAATATTTATATAAGCTGACATATATATTGTTATATGGACACAAAAAATTTCACAATATTTTCACAATTATTAAGGTATAAATTTCTTACAAGTCGAAATAAAAAAATAAAATATGAGACTATGACCAACCACAATTGAAAATAAATGTTTTGAGAAAATGTTACAACACTTATTGTTATCACAATATTTTCACAATTGTTGAGATCTCAGTTTCTTATATATCAAATAAAATTGTTGAGATCTCAATTTCTTATATATTAAATAAAAAAATGCTAAGTCCACAACATTTTAACATTAATTTCATAACAAATCATAGGTAAGCTATTATTGATGGATAGCACTAGAGCTATAGTGCTTTTGGTTTATTCAATTGGCACTGTAGCTATAGTGCCTAAAGATTTTTTTTTCCCCAGTAATCGGTTTGTGTTTTTTTTTTCTTTGAAATGTTTATGTAAGCTGACATATATATTTTTATACTGACACAACAAATTTCATAATATTTTCACAATTATTGACGTGTCAATTTCTTACAAGTCGAAATAAAACAATAAAATATGAGACTGTGACCAACTACAACTTAAAATAAATGTTTTTAGAAAATGTTATAACACTTATTATTTTCACAATATTTTTACAATTTTTGAGATCTCAGTTTCTTATAGATCAAATAAAAAAAATGCTAAGTCCACAACATTTTAACATTAATTTCTATAGTGACTAAACTTTTTTTTTCCCAGTAATCGGTTTGTATTTTTTTTTTCTTCTTTTAAATATTTATGTAAGCTGACATATATATTGTTATACTGACACAACAAATTTCATAATATTTTTACAAATATTGAAGTATCAATTTCTTACAAGTCGAAATAAAATAGTAAATATGAGATTGTGACTAACCATAACTGAAAATAAATGTTTTGAGAATAACAATAACAATGTTATCAGTTTAAAACCAATAACAACTTGTCATTTAGAATTTGTTCTAAAAAATTTTATGAATGTAGCATTTCTTTCAAATAAAATAAAAAAAATCTATCCAAACCCTAAAAATGAAGATATTGTGAAAATATTGTGATATTTTGTTGTATTCTTAGACTTCTTTTTTAATATAGTCAAATTAAGTGAGCCAAAATTCACGGTTTTACACACAAAATCTATTAATTTTTTCACTACTGGGGCAGCACGTGCCTTGCACGTGCAGCCAACACTAGTATTGTAAAAAAAAGTAAAAATTATTCGAAATAAATAATAAATCGTATAAATAATGCCAAAAATTATATTAAACTTATAAATAATAATAAAAATGAACTGACTTTTTATTTTAACCATTCAAATTTTTACCTGTAAGAGAAAATATAGAATTAAAGTTCCGTTCATTTGAGGTGAAAATACGGAGGATGAAAACAAAGAAAGAAAAATATGGTGAAAAATATTGTTTTTTACTGTTCGTTTGAGAGGAAAAATAGGAAGAAGAGAAAACTTGAGAGAAAGTAGAGAAAACCTGAGAGAAAATTTTCTCTTCGGGCCCACATTTTTTTTCTACTCAAATCAGAAAGAAAATCTGGGAAGAAAAATGCTATAATAACACTTTTACAAAAATACCATATTCCCATCTATTTTTTTTCAACGTTCTCTTTTTTTTTTTCAACATGATCTGAACGTTTTTTTTTTCAATGTGACCTAAAGGTTCTCTTCACTTTTTTTTTTTCAAGGTAACTTGATCTAATTTTTACATTATAATAATAAAAATAATAATAATAATTTATATATATGATGTGTTAAATTTTATATTATTTAATAAGTACAAATAAATTTATTTCTTACATATTATGTAACAAAAGTATAATAATCAATTTATATAAATTACATTTTTCATCCTTTCTTTTTTCTCTCTAACTAAATAAAAAAAAATTTCACTTTTTCACTCTCTTAACTGAACACACAAGGAAAAAAAAAAAAAAAAAAACTAAATATTTTTCTCACTTTTTTATCTTCCCACAGTTTGTTGTCTTCGTACTTTTTCATTCCTCTATCCGAATCGGACCAAAGTGCAAAGGTCACGTTCCTTCGCGAAGAAATGACCAGGCTGCTTCAGCCTTCAGTCATGTCACAAGGAAGACCAATGATAAATGGACCCAATTAATAAAAGAAGAAAAGGGTCACGGGTTGATAAGAAATAGCATAGAAACATTGGTTTTGTCTTCATTGAAACAGTGTCTTGGCCTCATTGTCATTTGTGACCCATTAAAATTATTTTGGGAAACAACCATGGAAATCCGAGCCAGTTTAGACTTTAAAGACTTTGAATATTTACCCAATGGGTCGTCAAGAATTTTTGTCGTGGTATTACAGAATAATTAGTGCAGCCAAATGGGCCCAAGTCCCAAATGGTTTAACGGGGTGTCTTAGCTTAACATTGGTGAGTTGTTGTTGGTAACATAAATTTATTGTCACTCTTTCATTAATCACAACTTGTTATATAGATAAGTTGTAACTAATATTATACCACTTTATGTGATACAAAATTTTTTCAAATTACTATAATTTAATTATGTTATTAGTTTAAAAAACATATATGAGATATACTTTTTTTTTTATTTTTTTAACTTTAATTTATTAAAAATAAAAAACAAGTACAATAATTGGTAGATTGCAACTATTACTAGAAAACAAGCTTTAAGAACAATAGAATTAGCTGCAGAATAAACTGCGATGTTAAGAGATTTCCTAACCTAACAAAATTCACAATTAACAAAATACAAACTTAATTAAAAGCATTACACACCCTCAAAAAAAAAAAAAAAAAAAAATCAAAAGCATTACTCATGATAGTAGAAATAGACCAAATTACTTGGTTCTTCTTCTCTAACCAGAGTATCAAAACATACTTTTATATCCTTTCCCACTATGACATTGCACCAATTTTCAGACCTAGGCAAGTTTAAACTTTAAAGCCCACAAAATTACAATTGTTTTAGCTTCAATAGGAGTGCATAAGTCATAAATCTTGATCCAAACCTTTGACTGCTCACCAATTGCATTTTTTACCACCACAGTTAAAGAGGTGAAATCATGTGACTATGTGAGACAATAGCATCTACATCTAATTTTATATAGTTTCTAAAGGGGGGGGGGGGGGTTTCCATGACTATGTGAGACAACAGCATCCACATTTGAAGATTTAATGTATTACAAATTACTCCTAAATTTTACTCTTGCTAATAATCATAAGATATAAATCATAAGTGTAATGTGACTATATAAAACATCTCAACATGAATTATTCATATATATAAAAAGGGTAAAATTTAGTCAACAACTATAAGATTTGGGTTAATGTGAGCTATATACAAAATATTTCAAAATTGGCCAACTCAATCCCTAATCACCATGAGAAAAGGGAGAAAAATGAGTAATGGTTTAGGAACCAAGTTGGGTTTAAAAACCAAGTTTGTTAATTTAAAAATATCTTGAACCTAGCTAGCATTGGAGTAAAACTTCAAAGAGTTAATTGTATTTTACCTTATAAAAAATGACCTTTGCAAACTAACAAAATATAATGAATATTCTAGCTATGTATTAGTTGGATATTAAAATAGTACTTAATATTCACGTGAGTATAATTTTATACTCTAGAATATTTTTTAATACACACACACACACACATATATATATATATATATATATATATATATATATTATTTGTTTGTGCATACATAATATGTGTATATCAACAAATTTCTAGAGACTACAAGGCACTGTGACACAAATGGTGAAGAATTTGATACTCCAAATGACGTGGTTTTGATTATTTTAGCATGTGTGGTAAAATACACTCAATAATTGATTTTTTTGAAAAATATTTTAAATATTTTCATACTAATGGAATCAAAGAGTAATTTTGGTATTACATAAAAAGTCACAACTATTGTCGCAACAATTTTATGTAGTAGACTGTGATTGGTTGCACGTCACTTTCACATTAACACATTACTTTTTTTCCACCAGTTATAGACTACCACATGAACATTTATGGTGCTTTATTATGCAATCTTAGAATTTTTTGGTATCAAAACTTTATAAATCTGATTTTTTAAGAGATAATAAACGTTTAATTTGTATTTTTTTTTTTTTTGGCCCTTAAAAAAATTGTAATTTTTTATTGATTTAATTGTTATGTCTTTTCATGCCATTCCAATCTCTCAAAAGGAAATATAAAAATACAAAAGTCTACAATAAGTGAAAAATAAAGCTAAAAGCTCAGGGCCCATTTGGTAGTAGATTTCAAACATCATTGTTTAAAATGATATGAAAATTGTGGTTTAAAAAGTGTTACAGAAACACGTATTTTTAGTGTTCACAAAGTAAAAAACGTGTTTGGTACCATATTTCAAATAACATATTTCAATGTTTAAAAAACATAAAATATGTGTTTGGTATATGTGTGTTTGATTTTTAAAAAAGCTAACAACGGGTACAAAATAATATTTATTATTTGAGGAGAGAGAAGAAAATCATTTTACCATGTGTTGAAGAAGAGGGTGAGGTAGGTCTGATGAGAAAAAGAGGAGAGAGAAAGGGTTTTGCCACATCAACGTGGGACCTATGGGTTTCGAAATATTTATAGTAGTGTCATTGCAAGCATTGTTTGAAACTCAAAAACAAGTCTCAACTGATTTCAAAAAGAAATGTTTAAAAACCATCTTTTGAACAATATAACTTAAACAACACTTAATAAAAATGCCCTACCAAGCAGGGTTTTTTTTTTTTTTTTTTTTTTTAACAACAATTTTCAGTGTTTAAACACTGAAAACTGTTGTTTAAAAGTATTAACCAAACAACCTCTCAATGTCTCAGTCATGCCACACCAATGACCAAACACACAATGGAACCTGTTGGCTCAGGTTCACGTCTCTTTCAGTATTTTCTTTTACAATTTGAACACAACCATGCATGTCTTAAACCGTGTATTTTTCACCTAGTTGTTAATAGTAGATTTGTAATAAACAAAGCTTGGTCAGTGCATTGGTATTCTTAAACATTATTTTATCTATTTTACCAACTCATTTAACAACTCACTCAACATTTTAGTTCTTATATTTACATTTAACTTGATAAAATAATATAAATTACCTAACAAAAAATTATTTTTTCTTTACAACCCATGAACAGTAAGAGCACTAGTAATGGGGGAGTAAATACTCTCTAGTTGCTATTTTACAACCCAAGACACCCAATACCCACTCCATCTGGGTTTGTAAACTTAAAAAAATTTGCAACCTATGAACAGTATTTGCAAAAAAAAAAAAAAAAAAAAAAAAAAAAAAATCTATTATGCATTCTCAAACACCACTTTATCTATTTTACTAACTCATTTTATAACTCGCCCTACATCGAAGTTTTTATGTTTACATACATCTCATTAAAATAATATAAACTACCTAATAAAGTACTAATAAAATACTCTCCTCCCACTCTCTTTCTCTCTTCACACACAACCACAAGATTCAAAATTTTTTTTTCTTTACAACCTATGAAAAGTAGGTTGGATATATGCAACCTACTGTTCATAGGTTGCAATTCTTTTTATGTTTACAAACCTTAATGGAGTGGGTTTTAAGTGTCTTAGGTTGTAAAATAGCAATTGGGGGGTGTTTACACCCTCCAATGCTTGTGCTACTGTTCATAGGTTGTAACGAAAAAAAATTTATTTTAATCTTGTGGTTGTGTGTGAAAAGAAAAATAGAGTGAAAGGAAAAAGAGAGAAAATAGTACTTTTTTATTATTTGATTAGTAGTTTATATTTTTTTCTTGGGTTGTATGTAAAATAAAATTGGGATGTAGGTTGAGTTATAAAATGGGTTGATAAAATAGATAAAGTGGTGTTTGAGGATATGCAAAATAGGTTTTGTTTTGTTTTGTTTTTTGTTTTTTTTTTTGGTTTTTTTTTTTGTTTTTTTTGGTTTTTTTTTTTTTGCATCTCTAGATGCTAGTGCTCCAAAAGATTGCATATATGCAACCTTACTGTAGCAAGGTGGCAAATTTTTTAAGCATAAAAAATCGGATGAAGTGGGTTTTGGGTGTCTTGGGTTGTAAAATAGCAACCTGGGGTGTTTAAACTCTTATTAAAAAAAATTATTATAACTACATATTTTAAAATTATAATCACTGATTTGTAAATTTTTTTATGTTCTTATGCCTAATTTTTTATCAATAGAAAATGTTATTTACTATTTAATTCATAAAATACGAAAATTTAAAATTGAAACACTTGATTGATGACACAACTATTAATTTTTAATTTTATTAAAATTTTACAAGCAAAACGTAATTTAAATGTAGATTTGTCAAAATTCACATTGTAATCATTGTCTATAACCAAGTTTGTCATATGACCCCAATTTTGACACAACAACTAATTTTTTTTTACACAAAAAAATTATAATAATTTTCATAATAGTTGAGTTGGAAAGTTTTTACCGATTTTCATTTGAATCCAATAATAAAATAGCCTACCGCTAGATATCAAATTTGTTATGTCTATAGAGTATATAGACTTTGTCTTATGCATTAAAAAGTAAAAACTTTTATTTGTTGTGACTTTACTAAAAACTTTTTCAACAAATCTAGTTATTTATTTATTAAAAATAGGTTTTAGTTATTTTTCATATATTTAGTATAAAATCAACCAAATATTATGTCTTATGAAGCATGCTAAGTATAGAAGCTACCAAAAATTATGTGGCATGCACCTAATTAAACAAACACTAAATTTGATCAATTATTCTTTAAATTTACTTGGATAATATTGTTGATCATTTCATTCATATTTATCTTTAGCCCGTTAAATATGATTTTTTAATTCTAAGATTTATTTTTTATTTTCTAAATTAGTGAAAATGTTACAATTATCAATTTGTTAAATATTCTTTTATTATCACCAAAATATTGAAGAATATCTTTAAAACATTTATAAATGAAAAACTGTGACGGAAAAAAAAATTCGTGCAAATTTTATAGACAGAAAAAAGATTTAAGCCAAAAAAAAAAAAATCCTCTCTCAAGCTCTGGAGCAAAGACACACACACACACACACACACACACACACACACACACACACACACACACATATATAAATCATCTAGCTTCTATGTACACTGGTTATAAATGTTTTTTACATAAAACATCAACACTACAAAAAATAAGCTAATTTGTGACAGTCAAAGTTCGACGCAAAAGCACAAAAAGCCCTCGCAAATTTGTATTACGGATGGCAAAAAGCCATTAACGTTCGTCAACAAAGGCCTCATCAATTATATTGCTGACAAGGCCGTCACTAACACTTATTTTTTACAACAAAACACCATCATAAGTACTTGATAATTGTCGTCACAAATTCAACTTCATTCAAAGAAGTTGGATGACCAAATACAGTTTGCGACGAACTAAGCCCTCGTTAATGTATTTTTTCGACAACGAAAAGTCATCATAAATACTTGCCTTGTCGTTGAAAATAGAACTTTGAACCAAGAAGTTGGATGACCAAATACCTTTTGTGACGAATAATGACCGTCGTTGTTGTATTTTTTCAACGACTAAAAGCCATCGTAAATACCTAGTTTTTCATCGAAAATATAACATCAATGCAACCAATTACTTTTTTTTTTTTTACGAACTTTAACTGTTATTAAAAACCATTTATCTCGTCACTAATACATTATTTGCAACAAAATAGCTCTGTTGAAATAAAAAAAAATTGTTATTTTTTTTATTTGAAAATATTTGCTACCAAACACACAATATCACAATCATAGAATTAAATAATTAATTTTAAATTTGTAATACTCAACTCGACTCGGCTCATTTACAACCTTACATAATCGAACGAAGGCAATCATGCTCATTCATAGGAAACTAATAAGAATCACATAACATGTGAATGGTGGACCTCAATGTGATGAATACTAGTGTCTATTATTCCCAATCAAAGTTGATGAATATGTAGGGGACCCCCCTGTTTCTGTACTTATTTATTTTGGGCAATGAGGTTCTCATGAGGTTAATAAATAGGGAAGTGTCTCAAAAGAACCTTACCAGGGTTAAAACCCCCCCCCCCCCCCCCCGCACAATCTCTAAGCTCTACTATGCTGATGACATTCTCTTGTTTTGCAAAGCTAAGTCCTCCGAACTAACCATTCTTAGAAATTGTTTGGAGAAATTCCGTTCTTGGTCAGGCCAAACTATCGGTGTGGAAAAATCTGGCTGCTTCCCTTCCAAAGGTGTGAGCCCTCAATTTATGAATCAAGTTGAGTGTTGTTGGGGTCTCAATACACTTCCACAAAGTACAACCTATCTAGGTGTTCCTCTCTTCCTGTCAAAGAGGTAAAGTAAAAATCTGTCTTGGTCTGGTAGAGCAACTTTAATTAGATCGGTGGCCCAAGCCATCCTGGTGTATTCTATGTCGGCTATTCTACTCTCGAAAGGTCTTTGTGATCAATTAGATGCTTCAGTGCACAGATTTTGGTGGAGCCCCAAATCAACGGTGGGTTCGTGCTGGACTCCGATGTCTTGGTCTTCTCTTTGTTGGCCATAAAAGGAGGGTGGCTTGGGATTTAGAAAATTCTGGGATTTCAACCAAGCTCTCCTTTCCAAACTTGGCTAGTGGATTTTATTCGGAAAGGATTTTCTTTGTATTAAGATTTTGAGGGCAAAATACAAGATTCGAGACAATTGGCTGGCTCCCCATTCTCCTAGCATGCTTCCCCCTTTTGGAAGAGCATGATGGGCATTAAACACCTTATCGCAAAGGTAGCTGCCTTTTAGTAAGCAATGGGGATTCCATCAGAATATGGTTAGACTCGTGGATCCAAGATCTCCCAAGCTTCACCCCTACCCCTAAAGTTGATGCTAATCCAGATATTGCTTTGGTAGTTTCTCAGCTCCTTTCTCCAAACCGAAGCAGCTGGGATATTTCAAAGCTGAGATTATCGTTTGAGGAGCATGTGGTTGATATAATCTAGAAAATTCCCATTCCTAATTGCCCTATGGAAGATAGTTGGTCTTGGACTGCAACAAACTCCAGGTTTTTTTTTTTATTTTTTTATTTTATTTTTGTCAAGTCAGCTTATTGGCTTTGTAGGGAAGGCTCCCTCCCTCGTACCTCAACTATATTAGGGGTTAGATTTAGAAATCCAAAATTCATGAGCGCCTTAAGATGCATTTATGGAAAATTGCTGCCAATGTTTTGCCTACTAAAGAGGTGATTAGTTAGTTCAATTAGAATGTGGATGGGAGTTGTACTTTGTGTAATTCAGCTTTGGAAACATCCCTTCATCTGTTTACTATCTGCCTTATTGCTAAATCCTTATGGTTCTGAAGTCATTGGGGGTGTGAGAATAGACTCATTGGCATTTGGGTTGGCATTTGGGTGCCAACTTCCTCTTGTCTCCCCCTTTTATGGTTAATCAGTGTTTGGGTCAGAAAGAAGACTCTTTGTTGTATGGAGCCATCCTTTGTGACATGGTTTGGAAGCAGAGGAATCAGGCCCTATTTCGAGACAGCACTCTAAATATTGATGGGGTTTCTACTAAAATCTCATGTCTTTTCTCTGAGCACAAAAACTCTAATGCTTCTACCACATGACAACAGGTTCCTTCCTCTACTTAGACTTGGATCCCTTCCCCAGCTTTTGTTTGTCTTTTGAAATTAATGTTGATGCTGCTGTAGGGCCCCGCTTCTCTTCTATAGCCGCGGTGGCGAGAGACTAGAGAGAGGAGTTGGTATTCGCTGGTACTATGAAAGTGAACATCACCTTCCCTTTCTAGGCGAAGCAAAGGCCATTAAGTGGGCCCTCTTTTTAGCTCCTGCCATGGGTAATGAGTGCATCATAGTGGAATCGGACTTCCAGTCTTGTGTGCAGTTTAGTTTATCAATGATTTAGCCGAACCCCCCCTCCCCTTGGAGGATTAGGTCCTTGTGCCCTGATTAGAGGAATTTGTTGTCTGTTTCTGATAAGTTTTTTATGAAGTGGTCTCTATCTTGTAATTTTTTTGGCCTTTTTGATAGTGGTAGTTGCCCTGCTTGTTTCTCTTCCATTATTTTGAAGGAGTCCAGTAGGGCCTTGTAGTCTGTTTTCTTTCTCTTAATAAAGTTTCTGGTTCATCAAAAAAAAGAAAAAAGAAAAAAAAAAGAAAGAATAGGCAATGTTGAAAACTTGCGTGTAACCCATTGATTGCTTTTGAATTTTGATTTCCATAAAAGTTGGTGATGTGATTTCCATGTTTTAAATCAAAATGGGAAGTGAGTGAGAACTGATTGTTGCTTGCGGGTCATAAAGGTAATTGCCTGTAGACTGTGTAGTAGGATTTCATGGGTTTCAAAGCATGATACATGAAGTCAAGACTTGTGGGCCTGTATCCAAAAAAAAAAAAAAAAAAAAAAAAAAACTTGTGGGCTAAAGGGCCCAATTTGTGAAGTAGAGATATAGATGATGAGTGGGCCACAGACACATTTTGTGATTGGCCCAACGAGAAAATGTTGAGTGAGAAGCTCCCTATAGCTAAACAGCATAAAACCCCTTTGCAAGCTTCAATTCTAGCTCTCACATCATTTTTAATCAACCATATGATCCTATCCCTACAATGAATCAGATCATTATGGACTCCGACATTTTGCTGCATCCAAATATGGTAGATGAATGTAGCCCAAGCAAGCTTGCACAAGATATACATCAAGGCTTTGCCCTTATGAGATTGAAACCCCCATTTATGTTGGGAAAAAAACCACAATAGCATGCAGCGCAATTACTATTATTTGTAAAATTTGAGTTCCAAGGGTGGTACTTAAAATGAAAGGAAGGAATTTGGAAAAAAAAAAGAAAAAAAAAAAAAACTTGAATGTTTGTCAAAGTGTACGCAGGCTTTAACTTAAAATAAAAGGTGATAGTTGGTGGCCATTTATTTTGGTGTTAGGCTAATTTATAAAAGTGAGAGTGGTACTTTTAGTAACATTACAAAATTTTTACAATAAATTGAGGTGTTAGTACATCATAGGTCAAAATAAAATAAAATAAATTATTCTAAGATCCATCCCAACTAAAAGTATGAGTGTTGTGAAAATATTGTAAAATTTTATTGTGTTTCTGACTTACTTAGTGGGAGATATGTTTTTTTTTTGTTTTTTTGTTTTTTTTTTTTTTTTGTTTTTCATATCATGGTACAATTTGTTTATAGTAGAAATAGGAAAATATTTCTTTGTTTTACTATTCTAATATCAACAGGGGCAAAAAGCTACACCGATAAGTAGAAGTACATATAAAAGAAGAAAAGGGATCACTGGTTCATTGAAACAAAGTCTTGGCCTGACACATTGAAATTATTTTGAAATTAGTTAGATTTTGATGGCTTTGAATATTTACGAAATGGGTCAAAGCATTTGGTCGCGGTATTTACAGATCAATTATTGCAGCCGAATGGACCCAAGTCCAACACTCACTTTTCAAATCCTATATGCTCATCCAATTACTCAAAATCGATTGAATTATAAATGGTTTAAAATTACTATAATTTAATTTTTTTATTAGTTTCTCAAAAAAAAAGATTATTTATTAGTTTGAAAAACACATACGACATATATTAAAAAAAAACTATAATTTTATTAAAAATCTAAAACAAGTACAAATAATCGCACATGCATGCTTCTAGAACTGCAGTTGGCAGATTATAATTATTACAAGAGAAATTAGTTTTAAGAGCAACAAAAAGTTTGGCAACAGAATGAAATTCAGAGTTAAGAGATCTTCTAATCTAGCAAAACTCATTTCATCAAAAAAAAAAAAAAAAAAAATCTAGCAAAAGTCATAGCTAACAAAATACAAACTTAAATCAAGAGCATTACACTTTACTCTCATGACAATAGAAATAGACCAAATCATTTCGACCTAGCCAAGTTTAAAGCCCACGAAATTGTAGTTGCTTCAGCTTCAATAGGAGTGCATAAGTTGAAGTCAATTGACAAGATTTTATTGATTTTTATTTAATTTCATTACTAACATCATTTTTTTTTACCTGCTATCATTTTTTCTCGTGGATATCAAATTTGTTGTATCTAAACACATATTACTTGAATTTGCTAAAAACTTTTCAAATAAAGCTAGGTTTTTCTTATATTAAAATAAGATGCTTTTAGTTTTTGGAATGGACTTAGGTCCAGTGCATGCACAAAAACGTTGGACCTACTGAAATGTTGACATGTGTCAAGTATTTGCCACGTAACAACATCCTAATGAGTCTAATGCTCCTGTGTACTAGATCCAATCCTTACCCTAGTTATTTGTCACACATTTAATATGAAATCTACAAATAATTATATCTTTTGAGAAATACCATGAAAAGAAGCTACTGAATATTATGTTACACCTATATATACACTAAGTTTGATCAAGTATTTATTTTAATCCTTTAGATTCACTTGAATATTTCCGTTGATTATTTCATTCATATTTATCTTCAGCTATTAAAAAATTATTTTTTAATTCTAAGATTTATTTTGTATTTTTATAAACGATTAAAATATTTAAAAGTTCACTTTTTTTTCTTTCCTAAGTTATTAAATATGTTACACTACTTATCAATTTTAAATTTTAAAATTTCTTTTTTCCACCTAAACTTTTGTAAAACATTCTTTTTTTGGTCACCAAACTATATTGGAAGAATATTTTTAATAAGTTTACAAATAAAAAATGTATTTTTTAAAATTTAGCAACGAAAAAAATTAAATTCAGGTAAATATCAGGGACAAAAACAATATTTAGGCTAAAAAAAAAAAAAAAAGACTCATTTAGCTTTTGAGTTTGCTGAACCATACTCACACACACACACAGACATATATATATATATATATATATATATATGCACCACCCAAACCACATATTCCCTTTTATTTTTCCTTGATAAACCACATGGGCTTGGTCTATGGCATGGTGGATTAGTCATTAGAGAGCTTAGAATAGTATGGGTCATAACGGTTGTTGTGTCTAACATAGTTCTTAGAACCGGACCGGACCGGGAGGTCGGACCGTGAAAACCGGGAACCGGGATAAAAATCGGTTTTTTAAGCTTAAAAAACCAGATTTTTAGTTAATTCTGTGAACCCCTAAAACCGGAGTTGGACCGTAAGAATCGGTCGCAAGAACCGTGCGGTCCAACCTCTTAGCAATTTTTTATTTATTTATAAAAACAACTTAACACAATTTTATTAAATATATGCTTGAAAATCATTAAATTTCCCTCACATATATAGATATATTAGTCAATTTTACTAGTTTTATAAATTTAATATCTATATTTGGCTTTAATTAATTATTAAATTAATTATGACGTCATCATGGTTCGACCCCGATTCGATCTCGGTTCAACCTCAAAAACCTTGAATCTCTCCATTTTACGGTTCAATGAATGGTCCGGGTCTAAAAACCTTGGTGTCTAATAGGATATTATGGGTTTCAAACTTTCAAAGCATGTTACCTGAAGTCAAGACTTGTGGGCTAAAAAGCCCAATCTGTGAGGTAGAGATATAGATGAACCTGGGCCTTGAACACATTTTGTGATAAGTAAATCTACGGGCTTCATTGGGCTTAGGCCCAACCCGTATATGTTGTGTGAGAAGTCCATTTCGTGTTGAGACCACTAATTAAATTCAGCTTCAATCTGACTATCATTTTCTTCAATAGATAAGCACACAGTCCATGAAACCATTATGGGACTGTTTGATATTTAGGATGTTTTTGACATTTGAGCAAGGTGTTTAAGAAAATTAAATATGCTATTGCTTTTGCATCAATAAGGAAAATTATATTGCACAGACATTCATTATAGATGGTGTAAAATATCTAGAAAATAGAAGGATAATAATCACTTTTGGAAATATTTTTCCTGAAAAGCTAAAACATGGTTCCTATGTGATTTACACAATTGAATATAATGAAAACCTATTCATAAAGTGGTTTTAGGATTGAGGGATTAGACTATTGAAACTTGAAAGGCAATCATGCATGTCTGACAAAAAGCTTTACTAGCTTGGCCTCAGCAGAAGCGGATGGTATATAATCTTCAACTTCCTTTTCATCTAGCAAATCCTAAATATCACGTTTAGTGTTTGTCAATTGTGAATCCAAATGACAGAGTCACAGAACGCTATACTTCAGCCAAAAGACAAGCTACCAAGCTAAGCTAAAACAGATAGAGAGACCCATATAACTAACCAGCACCCTATTTTTTATTGGCATTTTAAAACCCTTGCAAGCTCTAGTTCTAACAGTCGCATCATTTTTAAATCAACTATATGACTATTCTCTATAAGAATAGGATCATTATGGACTCCTGCATTTCTTTTAATCCAAATATGGTAGATGAATGTAGTCCAAGCAAGCTTGCACATGGTAGACCTCAAGCCTTTTCCCATTGAAGAATGAATCCACTATCTCTATTGGGAAAAATTGCCAATTGATACCATAACACACAATGGAATTACTTCTTTCTTCTTCTTCTTCTTCTTTTCTTTGTACAATCTTATAGGAATTTCAAAAAAAAAAAAAAAAAAAAAACAAGCAAGCACTATCAACACAAATAGAAATATCCAGAAACAAACCATAATCAAGACATCGATTTTTTACGTGGAAAACCCTTCAATGAGAAGGGAAAAACCACGGGACCTAGTCCAGTAAAAAATCTTCCACTATTGAATAATGAGTTTACAACAATTTTCTCTAAACAAATGCTAAAAACTACCAAAACATTGAAGAACACAATTTTTAGATTACAACAAAAATCAACACACTAAAGTCGATTTCAACAATAACAAGAACACCAAGTGGGCCTCAGCATCTGAACAAATGGAGAGGAATTTCAAAAGACAAGCCGCAGATTAACCAAGTACTCTTCCAACACTTTCTGCCATAATCTTCTTTGTAAAAGAGTAAGCATTAAAGAGATGATTCCTACAGCACTCCAAATGCTCCCTGCAGATAACACAAGATAACAGCATTGTCACCCCAATTTACCAGCCTATAATGAGTTATTATAAAAGGTCCTTACAAGCTTCCCTTTTATGTTCAGTTCATTTTTTCAAATGCATATTGCTAGAGGCCAATCAAGAATGATTGCAATGACGATGCATGTTGCATCCTCAAGCTAGCCAAAGTTTAACAGAGGTAGGGAATTGTGAAAAATTGCCATGAATTGGTTATTCAAGTGAGACAAGATCGCCAAAAAAAACTTATTTTTCCCAAGTTTATAACAGTAAGCAATGGGAACATAACCCAAAATATACCAAGAAATTTCACTAAAATTGTTAAGCTCTAGTCCATTAAACTACGGCAGAAAGTAAGATCATAATACAGACAAAATGTTCTTTATAAAAGGTTTAGGCTTAGATATTTACGCTTGGTTTTGTTTTTTAATTCCAACTTGTTCTGCATCTAGGATCAAATCAAGTGAGAAATCATCATAAACAAAGGAAAAGAGGAAAGGGATTAGCATTTGAATAACGCTCTCCCAACTATTCAAAGTTTATTGGAAAAAGCAAGGACTTGACCAAGGCATTTTTCTTGTAAAGACTTCGAAAAAACACATTCATCAGCTTCTGTAAAAATCATTAGAATAAAAAAGCAAATAGTATGCAACTTTTTCCTTCTTAGTGTGTGAATCAAATATATGAATGAAATTTTATTCAAAATACTCACTAACCTTTGATTATAGAGAGTGTAACCAAGTACCTTTCGTACTTCATCCAAAATCCTAAAAGTATCCAAGCGATTCATCGTATTTCAACTGTTGACAGAACACAAGGCATTGAATTAAATAATAATTATTATAGAACTTTGAAACAATTCAACAGTTTGGTTATTTTGAAATAAAACAAATTGGCAAAGATTTTATACATGTCAGATTTTTTATTATTAGAAAACTTAAGAAAACCAAAAGCTTTGCTAAAGTGATCCCCATTCAATTTTATACATTGGTTCTTATATTTTTGATATCGAAAAGAAAAAATTCATTCTTTTTTTCAAAAAAATTGTATTGAAAATTTGAAATCAATAAATGATAGAGTAAAATTCTAAATAGTTCATTTTCTTTCATTTTCAATTGTATTCTCAGCTAGAAAACAAAAATTCAATACAAAAAATGGGTATATAGAATGCGTACCAGAAGTGATATGAGTGATTTTGTGCAAATCCTGACCAGTTTGCTTTTCACATCTTCTCCGTAACTCGGGACAACCGGCAATCTCCAGACTTTGTAAAGACATGAGATCTCGCATCTCATTAGGAAGTGATTTCAAATTGGGACAATCATAAATTGTAAGCCGTTCAAGTGAGATAAGCTTCCAAATCCATTGCGGCAAGGTTTTCAGATTCTCACACTGTGTAATTTGGAGCGTTTTTAGGGTGGTAACATGTTGAAGAGCTGCAGGTAAGGAATTTAGTTTTGGAAGGCTATGGAATTCCAAATGACTGAGGCGATTGAGGTGTTGCCATTCCATTTTGTCCATGTCACTTCCTAGATTTAACTCCTTGCAATGGAAAATGCATAAATTCTCGAGAGAAATTAGATTCGATGTCCACCCATCTGGCAAAGACACAACATCCTCCATACCAATTATATGCATAGATTTTAATTTAGAGAGAGGAAGGGACGAGGATGAGGAGGAAGAGGAAAGAAGTGTCTCTTGAAAAGGCTTTAAGCTAACGTTATTTAGGTATAGCATTATTTCAAGATAAGGAAACCAGGGCATGGAAGTCATATTAGGACACTCACGAATCCAAAAAGAAGAAAGACAGGGAAATGAAGGCAGTGACTGGTTATGCTGACGCTGTTGATGATCTAGTCTTAATGCGCTCCTCCACCATCCTTTCAGGTTAGGGCTTCTAGAAATCACAAGTGACTTTAGTGACGAGAAGAAGGATAAAGCACAAAGCTCCTCACACATATCACGATCTGATATGTATTCCAAACCTTTCATTTCATAAAGACGTAATGTTTCCAGAAAAGGGAGTTCAGACAACGGTGGCAAGTGGTTGCATTTGTCACATCTACTTAAAGTTAAATTAACAAGATTTTCAATGGAAGAAAGCCAACTTGAAAATGCCACACCAGTGTACCCCCACACTTTCAAAATTTTGAGATTTGGATGTGGCTGGAGGCAATCTAACAACATCTCATCATGTCCTTCCTGGTGAGCCCATGCTAAATTCAATTTCTTAAGATGTTGCTTTTCCCTTAAATTTTTGGTCTCGGATTGTGAGTTAACATCTTCCAATTGTACTAAAATTTTGATCCTTAGTGTTCCTCTAAGGTTGTTTAGCCCATATAATTCACTTAGTCCACCATTATTCCCCACAATGAATAATGGTAATGACTGAAGACTAGTAAATTTCCATAATCCTTGAGGCAGTCTCAACTTATAACAACCCCTATTATTAAGGTGCCTGAGGCTAACCAATTTTGTGATGTCCCTAGGCAATTGTTCAAGATTCAAACATTCCTGAAGTTTTAGTGTTTGCAAATTCAACAATGTAGTAATTGAATTAGGAAGAGTTTCAATGGGATTAAAAGAAAGATCTAAGTACTTCAAATGTATTAACTTTCCTATGGAATTTGGCATTACTTTAATATTCAATTTATGTATATCTAATGCACGCAACCTTGGGAAACTCTCAATCAATGTACTCAATGTTGACTCATCCATGGTACCAAATGACCCGCCATGTGTGAAAAGAATTGTACGTACCTGGCAACTTTCTTTAATTAAACTTAAAGCTTTTGTAAAAGATGAGACACTAGAAAATGATACATGACGAGTTTTTCTATCCAAATAGTCAAATCTAAAGTTTGGCCCTGCAATTGATAGTGCAAGATCATGATATAAATCATGCATCTTGTATAGTCCATAAAAATTATTGCTTGCTTCATAAAGAAATGACCTGCAAAGTAGATGCTTGATGCACTCATCAGCAACGTCTTCTAATTGCTCTATATTATTTGACAATTGGATTAACCCATGTGCCATCCATAGTTGAATCAGTGTCATCTTATCAATATTGTAAGCTTTAGGAAACAAAGAACAGTAGGCAAAACAACCTTTTATATGTGACGGAAGAGGATCATAACTCAACCTTAGAATTGAAAATGTATTACCACCCCCTTGTTCAATTACATTTTCTTGCACCTTATCCTTGATCTTTAACCACCCATCTTTTTTCTCCAAGTATAATGCATTTCCAATGGACTCTATGGCAAGAGGTACTCCTTGACATTTGCCTACAATCTCCCTTCCAATTTCTCCTAATTTAGTGTTGTTAGTCTCTTTCCTGTTTTTAAATGCTATTTTCTCAAATAAAGACCAAGAGTGGTCTTTAGAAAGACCATCAAGGGTATATAATGAAACAGGACGTGTAATCTCCGCAACCAATTTGGCACGTGTAGTTATTACAATCTTACTTCCCTTTCCACCACATATTAAAAGGCTTTTAAGGTCATTCCAACTTTTACAATCTTCATTCCACAGATCATCCAACACAAGTAAATATTTCTTTTGATTAATTTTTTTAATTAGTTCCTTGAATGGATCCATGTTGTGGACTTGAACCAAGAGGACTTCAGAATTAATCTCACGACATTTCTTTCGCATTGGTTCCATGCTATTATCTTTATCAATACCATTTATTACCTTTTCAGCAATTGCTTTCACCTCGAATACATTTGTGACACACACCCATATTTTTAGCTCAAAATGTGTATTGACATTCTCATCATTGTATATATGTTGAGCAAGTGTGGTTTTGCCTAAACCCCCAATTCCCACAATAGCAATGACTGAAACATTCTCTTCGTTATTAGGCTCCAATAAAAGTTTTATGATGGCATTTTTATCATCATCTCTTCCAATAACTTCTTTATTATATAAACATGGGAAAGTCTCCCTATTTAGACTCACTTGAGGCTTTACATAGCCTTCATTAAAGTGAAAGTTATTCCTATCTTCCGCCATTGCAATTAGTTTCTGCCTCAATTCGATTATTCTAAGACTCATCCTATGATTTCTAAAAGCAAGTGGGATACTTCTAAAGAAATTGCGTACCTTTCCTGCACTGTTCCCAATCGTCTCTTCTTGCTGCAAAGCTAATTCAATGTGGAACTTATACTCACCCAACAAGTCATCTGCATCATAAAAAGTGTCCTTGAGCTTTTCGAGCCAGTCACTGGCTTGATGATTGCGGTTCTGCTGCTCCAATGCATCCAGAAGGACAGCTTGTATTCTGGACACCGTGTTCTTGATGCTTTCAAGGTCATCCGTAATATTCCACAGTGGTCTAAACTTTTCAAAGGCCGCAGATCCCAAATTTTCAATTATGGTCTGTGCAACTCCGCAGAGGATTGCTTCAGCCATTTGTTCGTCGTGAGAGAAAGGAAGACTAAAAGAGCGAGAGGGAAGCTAGAGCCTAGAGAGGGTGGGCTTCAATTACTTCAGTGCTAGAGAGTGAAAGGAAGGCTAGAAGAACGAGAGGAAAGCTAGAGAGTGAGCTTGAAGTGCTTCAGTATGCTAGAGAAAGGAAGACTTAAAGAGGGTGGTCTTCAAGTGGTTCAGTGCTAGAGAGTGAAAGAAAAAATTTCTATTGATTGAAAGCTAGGCTAAAAGAGTGAGATGGAAGCTAAAGAGAGGGAGCTTGAAGTGCATCAATATGCTAGAGAGTGTAAAAAAGAAGGCTAAAAGAGCGAGAAGAAAGCTAGAGGGTAATGTTGCTGTGAAGAAGGAGACGAAGAGGACTGAATATATATGGGGGAAGAAAGTTACCGATAGTAGTGATTATCAAAAAAGTTACCGATACTAGTCTTACTATATGAATTCTCTTGGAATGTCACCGTTATCATGCATAGGAAAATGAGGAGGCACCAAGTGTTGACTGTCGAGGCCTTTAGCACCAAAAGAAAGAAAACCCTGTGGACCCGATTGTACTTCCATTTCAGCATCCGCGAAGCTTATGAAAATTTTCTTAGAACGATCATATTCTCATATGCATGAAGAAATCAACAAGAGTGTCAGACACAGTGTTGGTAGTTGTTAGTTGTTACTACTTGTTATGGCATAGTATTGTAGGACGAACATTTAGCCTTGAAAGTCTACGACCCAATCTTTTTGCTTTTTGAAATCCTTTCCTGGAAATTTGACAATACCAATATCATTTATTGTATCAATTCTGTCAAAAAGGTTGGTTTGACAATTCAGACCTTTTAAGCGTTTGGATAAGAATAAAAATTAAAATTATCTTACTATTTAATTTATATTTACTGCAATTTATGGACCTTACTGTACTTTTTAGTACTATTTATGGGCTCCATTATATTTTTTTAATTAATTTTTATCTTTATCTATAGTACTTTCAGCAATAAATTTTCAATTTCAGCAAAATAAGTGGTATCTAAACAGGCCTATATATATATAGAATCTGAATGAGTGAGCCATTTCTTTAGTGGGTACCCGTTTAGTTGAAAGTTGAGAGATAGATATTTATAATTACATCTCCGTTCTGTTCTTATATGAGGGGACAAAAAAAAAAAAAAACACAACATGGCGGGAAAAAATAGTCTACAACGGCTATGCGTATAAGAGACTAACAATATCTAATATCCAATCAAATATTTACATGTGTCCACTGCTTCAAATAAACGTTACAAAACTTAACCAAGACGACTTGTTGCACAAATTTTTTCTAATATAAACGACTGCCGTATAGAAGAGTCTAGAGGACCATAGTGTTGCATTCAACACATTTCACCTACACAATTTATTCGGTTTGGAAACCATTTCAGAGAAAAATATGAGAATTCTGAATGGATGCGATACCCAAATTCAAGATGAACTAATTCAAATCAATTATATCCAAGGAAAAAAAAAAAAAAATCCATTATAGTTTTTTTTTTTTTTTCCCACTCATCTCTCTTATTTAATCAAAACAATGATAAATGAAGGATTTTTTTCCACCATAACTATCTGGCTTTTCGTGAGGAATGTGAAATTTGTAAAATAAAAAGTCTGAGAGCACAACTTTTACATGTATATCTTGAAATAGTTGATTGTGAATGGTAAAATTAATTATCCACCGCTCATAATCGTGACAAAATTGTGACAAATAATGCAGTCTTATAAGAATGTTTAATAAAAATCCTCAAATGTACAGACCCTCGAAAATGTTGGAGCAAAGCCCCATGCCCCCATCCCTTTAATGTAAAATTAGAAAACTAAAAGTTGCTAACTTATTGCTTATCCCAATTTGCCCAGAGTTACAGTTCTTTGATGAATCATGCCTTTGTCTTGATCATTAACTGCAATGACTTTTAAAAAGTACTATATAGTATCATAGCTTTATCTTTCTTTCTTTCTTTCCAAGTCAATCTCAAAGCAAACAATGCAACGAGGGATCGATCTTTTTTAATTTTTTCCCCAGAGCTAGTCTCTGCCATTCCCTAGAGCCAGGCTCCTTCCCTCTAATATATAACTCACTCTACCCACTAGCATCCTCATCCCAACCAGATAAACCCCTTAAACTAAAGTTCCCATTTCTTCTATCTCATGCAAGTTTCAGAGCTCGTTAATCGTACTAAACAATGCTCCTTTAAAGCATAGTTGTCAGTATTGTACATACGCGATAGATAAATACCTTCCAAACAAAGATTTTGAGAGCATCTCTAGATCAGCTCTCATAGGAAAGCTCATCTCCTCAAAAAGTCTAAATCTAACCATTGTCAAAGACGTTGTCCTCTTAAGCTTGGTGGCCAGTATTCCCGCTGGATGTAAAGAGGCTAGATAATCACATCTTTCTGTTCAGTTTTCAGCACAATGGTAAACAGCGTGGGAAGCATAAGAAAATAACAAGAGTGTTCGGACCCATGTGTATTAATAATCAATGTTGGACTAACATTTGGCCCTTAAAGTCTAACCAGTTCTTTTGTTTTGTTTTGTTTTTTTTTTTTTTTTAATACGCACTTTTTCCTCCTTTGACTTTGAGTCCCTTCCTGGAAATTTCGTTAGTCAGCCATATTAATATCACCGTGACAAAAATGCGGGTCTAAAATTCAGACCTAAAATGGAATCTGAATTAGTGAGTCATTTATTCAGTGAATTCACATTTTGTTGAAACTCAATCACAGAGTTTTGAGAGAGAGAGAGAGTGATTTGATCCTCCTGAGTCTTGATTGATTTCTGTAACTTAATTACAACTTCTCTGTTTTGTTCTAACAAATATGAGAAACCGAGAATGGCGGGAAAATAACAGAGCCTACAACGGCTATTATCTAATACCCAATCAAATATTTTAGATGTAAACACTGCTTCAAATAAATGTCCAGAGTCCAGTTTTATGCGTTCAAATTTAGCTTGACAATGAATATAAAATGTTTAAGTTTGGCTTGATAGCGAATGTAAAATGTTTAAACTTAGCTAGATTCATTAGTTAAGTTGAGGTCGACTTTATTATCAATTTCAAACTCGAGCTTAATATCAACATTTTGAACATGAAATCCAACAAAAATATATTATCAAGCCCATATATAGCTTAATGGTTTGGACAAATAATCACAACTCCTAATTACTTAAATCTTAGTAAGATATGAGTTTAATTGTCAAACTTATATCAATCTTATTATCAAATAAACGAGTTTAGGCTCAATTTGTTTTGTATCGAATTTAGGCTCAAGTTGTGATAATATGAATTTGTGATATTTGAAACTTTGAGTCATAAATATTCCCACTTCAGCTAAACCCTATATAAACCCAACTTATAAAACCAATTTCTTGCATGTTCAAAAGCAAAAGAGAGAGAGAGAGAGAGAGAGAGAGAGAGAGAAGAAGAAGAAGAAAGAAAATAAGATGGTATTCAATGTTTCATTCATTGACCATGTGATTAGAATGATGGGAGGTCCTCTAAGACTATACTGGATGGTGTTTGTGCGCAAGGATTTTTGCCTCCATGGATAGTGGCTGCAAAGTGTCGTTGTCCTTGGTATATCACCAGATTAATGGTGGTTTACTAAATAAAACTATATTTAGCTAAGATTTTATTTTATTTTTATTTTTTTGCTTATTTTGTGTTTCACACATGTTTTCCTTCTTTTTAATTTTTGGTACCGATTGTAGTTTTACACATTTCATTGCACTAATAATCAAAATGTCTTCACTTTGATCTCTCTCTCTCTCTCTCTCTTCCCAGTTTATCTAGTTTCTCAGTGTTGTACGTTTTTTCAGCTCTAAAATTGTTAATTTTGCCATGCTAATTAAATTGTAGGGCAGACTTCCTACTCCCATAGCACAAATGTAGAATCCCTTGACAAACAATCTTATGTTTCCAAAATGCCAGAGCTTGTGCCAATTGAATCAGATTGATCTTGTACTACGATCTCATTGCACAGAAGGTGAGTCAAAATGTGCCACTTTAATCAGACTTTATTTGGCTAATATTTTTACTCTTTTAAGTCATCTTTTAGGAGACACTTTGAATGAAAAAAAAAAAAAATACAAATCATATAATTACTTCACTGAACGTGAATGGTGAATGGTGGTTGCCTGCGTATGAATTCAGCCTAGCAATAATCCTAATTAACTGTTTTACATGGGGGTGTATTTCTTCATTAAAAAAAAACATGTGGGGTGTATTTTCTTTGGATCCAAGTCATTTTTGTTGAGATGAATACTTCTTTTCTGGTTTATTTGCCCTCCTTGTAAAGAAATACTTCCAGTCGGAAAAGGAATTATTTCAAGTATATTTACTGCTTAAATTTGGAAGATCTCCATATACAATATTGGGAAAGTACTGCCAAAGAGGTCTAGTGTACATAATTTACATGTATATGTCTCCACTTGCAGTTTCTCCATCTCAAATTTATTTTGAGATTTCCAACATTCAAGCAATCACAGTTTCCCTTGCTCTTGAAGTTGCTCCTGTGCAAAAACAATTTATGTATGTTAGAACCATCACGGTAAAGAGCAATAGCAAAATAATAATAAAAAGTGCACAAAAATAAGGAATCAATAAAACGCATGGCGATGCTCTCTAGATTTATGCAAGATATTAGTCAAAGATGTTGATTCAACTGCTGTATAACATGTGATGAACACAAAGTCCACTCAATTTCAACCCCTTTGAATTCATTCGATTAAAAAAGCCAAACATAAGTCGACAAAGCCGTCTCCCAACTATTTTGGGGTTGCCAACATATCAATTTTCAACAATCTAATTTAATTACGGCCATATATATCTTCACTTAAAATCCTGTGATCCTATGGTATACCCAAACCCTACAGTTGAACACGCCTCACCCATTATATGCAGTGGCATGTCATGGATAAGCAAACAGCTCGACAGTCCAAAATGGTGGAAAATCTCTAAAAAGGTGAATTTGACAGTTGGCTCCATACATGCAGAGAATTCCGGAGCCCATGTAATGCAGGTCAAATCATGAGGTACCACGGCCGTTTTGTTTATGTGTCAATCTTGTTTTTTTTTCTTGTAGCACCTTCCAATGTAAATGAAATTATATCCCTAGCCTGCACAATCCCATCTCAAATGATTCTCATCTTACATTTTACAGTTTGCTGCTATCTTCAGCTACTCACAAATGCATCAGATGTCATTCAAACCATTGCAGTGTTATCAATCATCCATCTACACATTCACAAACTCATTTCATGGATATAATTGCCTAGCATTTGGTACTGTCAACTAAAATAAGCTTCCGTCCCTAAATTTGAATAGTATGCAGTTGAGCACATAACATCCCAGATGCACCTCTCTATTTCTGCTATCCATAATAGCTAATCCATGTCTCTTTCAATCTTTCCACAGTGAAAGAGATCACCATTGAGCATCACATAACTATCAATTTCCATTGCTTCCTCTGTTATAATCTTACTTTTCTTGGGCTTCATTCAGTTTATTCCATGTCAATCCTGTTTGTCCTCAAGTTTGATTTTTCAAATCTCCTGAAGTTCCATTATGAAGTTATTTTACATTTTTTTTTTTGATAATTTATATGAAGTTATTTCACATTTAGCAGGACAGAATGTAAGAAAGAAAATGAATCCAAATGCAATCGATGTAACACTGACCTCTGTTACAAAGAAGGCATGAAACCCAAATGGAACTCTGCGGGGAATCTCAACAACTGCAACAGGATCTGGTGACATTGTTTTTGCATCAATTACGTTCACTGATGATTTTCTGCATAATTATGAATGAAAATTGAGATCATCATGATTAATATTCAAGCTTAAAATCTGAGTCAAGAAAATTAGTTAAATAACTATGGCCAAAGCTTCTGAAAAAAATCTATGACTGCATAGAATACATTGGTAAGTTTACACAAGGGATGATGCTGAGATAAGGGTTTTATCATGCATAAGAGGAGGAGGCAGACGAGCTTTCTTCCTAGCTTTCCATTTTCCCCAACACTTAAAATTCTACCTAGCTGGATGACAATGCTGTTTTAGCTTAGTAGAACCAAATGATCCATAGTCTTCTAATCTTCTCCCTGTTTATAAAGTACATGAGGTGCTAAGCAAATAGCTAATCTTAAATATCATGTTACATGTATGCTACTTGTATCACATTACCATATATGTTTGAACACCCTGCAGGAACTTGTTTTGCAACCTGGAAACACAATTGGAGCATTAGGCAATTCACGTTGCTTCTGCGATCCAAGCCAGCGCGCGATAAGGTAGATTTAGTTGCTCCAATGGAATTTGAAGGGGCTCATTTATTTTGCATTGTCGTGAATTTTGTTGTAACAAACAGCACTAGTTTTGGAATCAGCTTTTGCAGTCATGAAATGCAGTTTTTGAAAAATTGGAATTATGCTATGCAGCTTATGGTTTTTGCAGCTCTATACCTCTTTTCTTTCCTCAAGCAATCTGGGTTTTATTTTTATTTTTGGTGCATTTGAATCTAAGGTTACAATGACAGGGAAAAGGGTAAAACTGCCATGGATAATCTTCAATCATGATTTCCCCTGCTCTTGAAGTTGCTCCTGTACAAAAATGATGAATATGAATTAGAACCACCACAATTAAAAAAAAAAAAAAAATGGGAAAACAGAGAAAGCTGAAGAAAAGAGTAGGAACAAAATAACCATAGGTTTAACAAGGCAGTTCCATGGTGAAAAACAAAATATTCTTCTATTAATTTGGGGAACCTCAGCTGTGATATCAACAAAAATAAATTATGCATTCTACTGTGCTTTTTTGAAAAATTTCTTGGCTCTTTTCAGCTGAGATCTAATGCAGTGAATTGACTCAATTTCCATTTCTGGTACCAAACCCTCTGGCTACCAAGCAAGTTCTTTTCAATAAGACTCAGATCCAAAGCAATGAATTGGTCAATCGACTCAATTGTCATTTCTGGCACCAAACCCTTTGACTACCAAGTCCTCAAGGTAATAAAGTGACCTTTGGCCCAAGGGAAGGGAGAAGGGGAGATTTTTAACTATTTACTCTGCTTCATGATATGTTTATTTTATTATATTTTATTCTTGCTTGCTTGACAAGTGTAAAACCCTACAAACTACTACAAAAGCCACACCCTAGCCCTGATCATATGTTTCGGCTTCCCTACCAGTATCAAATATTAATTTTAGAAAATCATGGTGTTAGATATATTTGTTGAGCCATTACCAATTTTAAAAGTAACTGATGTTCATTAGAGGGAGCATTAAATAGATATATGTACCATATTATTTTCAAACATAGAAATATTTTGTAAGCATTGGAAGTGACCATGGTTTTTTAGTGAAATTTGTGCTATGCCTTTGTGTTAAAACCCCATTCCCTCTCCCTTGTGTATGTGTGAGTTTGCTTGTCAAAAAAGAAACAAGCATTGGAAGTGATTTCAAAAATATGAATATCAGGCAGGACATCCTTGTCATTGTCAATTTTATTTGTCTAAATCTTGTTTGCCCTAAATTTTTACTTTTCAAAACTATCTTCGGAATTCAACCGTGAAGTTAATTTCAACTGTAGCGAGACAGAGAAATGTAAGAAAGAAATTTAATCATAAGTAATTGATGTAACACTGACCTCTGTTACAAAGAAAGCATGGAAACCAGGTGGAACTCTGTGGGGTATCTCAACAACAGCAACAGGATCAGCTGACATTGTTTTTGCATCAAGTACATTAACTGATGATTTTCTGCATAATTATAAATGAAATATTTAGATTTATCATCATCAAAAAATTCAAAACTTTAATCTGTATCATCAACAGTTGATGTAACAAGTTGGGGTATCAGCATATATAGTAATATTTTCTCCTTTGATGCAATTTAAAAAGCCTAAATTTGAAAAAATTAGGAGCAATAAATTTTCAACACCTTTCTTACAAAACCTTTGAATCTCATAATTTGACTAGCAATTACTTTATTTAACAAAGCAAAAAAAATTAATCATCAAAATTTTTGTGCATTAAATTTAAAGAGAGAATATGAATTTGTCAAAAGTGTGAGAAATGTATTACCCAGTATTCTCATCATGCACAAAGAATATTAAGTAGCCATCGTCTTCTTCAGATGTAATGCCAGGCACACGTGGGACAAAAATAGCTTCAGAACCAAATCTGCCAGGTCCAAAGTCATAGATGCCTTGAACATTTCCTCCAACTTCGAGTTTTGTTTTTCCAGTCTCTGGTTCAGCATGCAGATCAAATTTGATAATCCCAGTGATTTTTGCATTGCTGTCAAATATGGTTCCGTATACGTACCGTTGTCTCCTACATAGATACAAATGATAGAATACATAAGGACTTGACACCTAAGAGAACAAAATTAATTAAACATGGCTTCTAGCAAAATGATGAAGTAGGCTGCAAAACAAAATCAGGTTTCAGAACCTATTCAAACAAAGCAAAAGATCATGTATGTATGGCCTTTCAGCATCTAGCTTCTCTAATCTTTGAATGGGAATTTTTGCAATCTTTGGATACATCTACTGACAATAAATAACCCAAATTCTCGAATCACCAATAGTGGATATATACCTGCCTGTGTAGCTCTCATTCACCCTAGGAAACTCTACAACAGACGTTGATAATTTCTTCTGCGAAGCTAGGCCAGTTTTCATGTTGAATCTCATCTCATACTGAAAAGAATAGTAACTATCAGAAACATGTACGCAGGCATAGAGATTTGAAATTTCATAAAATAGGTAAAAGACCTACAGCTCAGATGATAAAATTTTGAGCTCTTCTTTGACAATCCCATTGAGCCTGTCCATATCTATGTTCTCAAAGCGACAAGTGATCAGAACAACTTCATCCTCCTCCTCCCAAGCATTAGCTAGCAAAAGGAAGTCATTTAAAAAATTTCATAAGCTTTAATTATAGCTTAATCATGAACCATGAGAGGGTATAAATTTACAAATATAGAAGAATGAAATAGGCTTAAACTAATTTTTAGAATTATGAGCAGCATCAATTTTATTGATTGTTATATCATCAAGAGACCCAAACTCAATTCATCTTTAATTGACTGCAAATTCAGAAAATACAAAATAACCAAAGATAGATTCTTGAATCTAATGATTCCCTCCCCTTGGGGATTCACGTCTGTGATTTACTCCCCTTGTTCCTTAGTTCTCTCTATGTTTGTAATTAATTTCTTCTATGTTGTTTGTTCTGTTTTCACTTCCTAGTAATTTTTTGGACTGCTTTATGCACTTTGCATAAGGTAGCTTTTAATAAATACATCTTTTTTACTTATCAAAAAATAAAATGTCGAGAAGATGTCACAATTATTTGGGTCAATGAAAATGTCTAAAATTCTACCATAAAAGTTACTTAAAAGAATAATAGAAAACATCAACTTATAAATAAATTAAGGTGAAGTTTGTCCTTTAATTTAAGCACTTGAGAATGTCCCATTTCTATCAGTCAACAAATCCATGCAATGGTGAATAGGGAAAGTGCTGCAAAGGCTTGATAAATTAAAAGGAGGTTCTCAATCAAGGATAGATCCCAAGAGATTTAACAGAAGATGTCATGTAACCATAAAACCGATAGGCATGAATAGATTTGTGTAGCCAATCGCAAGTGATAAGAGTATGTTAATGCAAATCAAGAACAAAAAGCTCTGATAATTGAGTGATAATTGAGTGATTAGGGGAAAATTATCAGATTATAAAAATATTTTTGTTTTTGAAATAATTTGTTAAAATACAATATCTTTTGAAATTGCATCTTCAAGTCACAATATTAAGTGAAATTTTGACTCGATGTGATTTTATGCTTGGTTCAAAATTTCAACCACCACCACCACCACAAGAGGATGTCAAGTATGCAACGTGAATGGCATGTTCAAGATTGGATTTCAAGCAAGAGTGAAATTGCGTTTTCAACCTGACATTTTACCCCAAGGTTGAATTGCATTGTAAAGAATGAATCCTTTATAGATACAAATGAGGCATCTCCAACAAGATACATGTGGCTGACTAGGATTCATCTGTTGAGGATTTATAGTTGACCCCAAAGAGTTGAGATAAGGTTTTGTTGTTGTACTCAACAGTGAAATTGTGGCTTTAATCTAGGATTTCAATGTGCAGTGAAATCACATCTTCAACAATGATTTCACACTACCTATGTGAATACCTCTTGTGAAATTGCCAAATAAGCATGGTATTGGATCTTCAAGCCCCGATTTTGACCTGAAATTGTGACTTCAAGATGTGTAATATAGAAAATTTTTGCTCTTACAATTTCTTGATAGGTGTTCTACTTTTACAATTTATTTCAAAACGATGGTATTTAAAAAAAAAAATTGATATTAAAATTAAAATTTTGCCATGACTCACTCTACATTCTAGCACATGAGAAGGATTGCAAAGGAAAGAAGCACACCATTATGGAAGATGAAGCAACTTGGAAGCTCAAACCATCTGATTTGCAGCTCATCTTTTGCGTATCAAGGAAGTACACCAAAGCGAGCTTTTTTTGTAATGTCAAATTTCAATATCAGCTTGTTTTCTGTCACCATTTCCTGAAAATTAAAATTTAACCAAATATTCCAAGTTGCACGTGATGTGATTGATATGATGTCCAATAAAGCACTGTTCTGTCCATGGAATTTTCTTTAGTACGTTAAATTTGTAGGGGAAACAGCTTTACCAGTTCAATACCTTTTTTTTGAAACACAATGAAAGATCCATAAAAATTGCATAGTTTTCAGTAATGGCGAAATCATGCATCATGATGGGCTCTGATATTGTTATTGGTACAGGGTCATGCATGAAACCTTCCTTGGAAATTACTCTGTAAGTGATATATGGTGGTGAAGTTGAATAGCCAAATGTAAACATCTCACCTGCATGGGAGGATTCTGTAAGTTAAAAGGAACTCTTCCATTACAATGGGTTACTAAGTTTCTTTTATAAGGATGTCTTTACCAGTGAATGGATCAACTTTTGGATGAGCAGTAAAAGAATGTGACAATCTCTTGTCATAATCCAACATGCCAAGAGTTTGAAGATCTCCATCCTCCAAAACTTTAAGGACATCTAAGTATTGCAGTGAAAACAATATCAATTCTTCATTTCAGGCAAGAAATTATTTGAAAGAGTTCATATATGAGACAACCAAATTGGCATTGCTCTGTAATGCCTTTTGCCCCCACCATAAAAAGCATAGTGGTTACATCATCATGGCACTACAATCAGTAAAGCAACCCAGAAATATAAATAGATAAGTTATATGCTGATGGGGATATACAGACACATCTCCCCATTAGGTTATCTGATCAATGGAATGCAGAGAAACAACCCCCCCCCCCCCCCCCCTTTTTTTTCCAGAAGTAAAAACTAAAGGAGACATGCTTACAAGGTTTATCAGCCTCTTGAAGTGCTAGAAGTTTCCCATGGTGAAATATGAGAGCAGTATTACCTGGACATATAGGGAAAAAATGAGTTATACCCAATACAAATGGCTAGTAATGCCTTTAAGGCTATCATGCTAGGGGGAGTTTGGGCCCACACATGAGGGGGAATGTTAGAATAATATTTGAATGATTAAATTCACTCTTTCCTAATAGCTTGGGCTTTTGGCACAATTAATAATATATCACCAATAGTTGCCAATGTCCTTTCGTGTTAAGTCTTGTATGTAGTGTGCATCTTACCAATGGGGAAAAATTAATTTCCAAGTATACCAGTGTACTTGCACCCTAATGTTTAGGGATACAACCGATAAAAGACCTATACATACACTAGTACCCAACACCAAAAAGCCAATTCAACATTAAGATTAATTAAAATCAAAAACAGAAGAATAATGCTTTTTGAAATGTACTAAAGGAAACTATGAGCATCCTAGCAGATGTCTTTTCATTCCAGAAAAAGTTGAACACTAAACTAACTTACCAGTTCCAGTTCCGTATGAAACATCTAATACTTTCAATTTTTCTCTCAGCATTTGCATGATCACTGTGATTAATCCAAACAGTCCCTTGAGATCTCCGAGCTGGAAATGAAATTAAAAAGAAAAAAATACACAACATACTGTAATGTAACCACCAAATTAATAATATACAACAGACGATTTATCTGCTTTTGACATTTTTAATTCTACAATCATCAATTACCTTATCACATACTTTATCTTTTATCACCCCATTAGCAGCAAAGTTCATATGCACAGGCAAAAGATTTCACTAAGAAGTGGAGAAAATCCTAGTGGCATGAAGCACAAAATGAATATACCGGAAAAGAGTGGAAAAGAACAAAAGAAACCTATAGCTTACTGATATACCTTCAAAAATTTAGCACCTCCAAAATACTCTTCTTGTTGAAGCTTAGATGTCCTTACATAGTGGGAGACATAGGTTGCTTTCCCATCTTTGATGCGCAAACCGTGAACCATACTGCAAAATTAAATATATCACCTAATTCCTTCTTGTTTTAACAGATTAATAAGGGGTAAATGTAATGGGTTCCAAGCAACATTCACGAATCTCAAAAATCTAATGTGGGAAGGCTATAAAACGCAGAACAGAATATTGGAACATATCCCAACTATAATATGCTAACATAAAACAAGCAGGATGGTTAGAAACAATCAAGTGCTCTCCACCAAAAATATAGACACACAATTCACCAAAACCAACCAGAATATAACACTAGATAGTGTAATACACATCATGAAAATAGGAAATGATAAGCAAACTAAAATCAAGATTTCTTTCCCCTTCACTAATACAGAAAATAGCTGAGCTTGTCAAGGGATCATAAAGAAGGAAATCAAGCATATTATCTTCTTTCTATCCTGATGATTGAGCATATCACCAAGAAATCCAGGGTTGGTTTTGATTACATTACTCCACGATTATGTTTCACTCTAAGACCAGGTTCTGTAAGAAATCATAAATACTTTGAACTCACTAATTAACACGACAGTTGCATTCGATGCAGTTAAACTAGTAAAAATTCAGACTCAATGCCTGCCACCACATAGAGATATAGTCATGGAGAAAGTTTTCACTCATAGGAAGCTTGATTCAGTGATTCATGTAGTTAAACCAGTAAAAATTCAGTGTTTAATATCAAGACAATATCTGTATCCAAACTTCAAGTCCTTAACCTCAAGTGCCAGTCTCAAATTGTTTAAAGTATTTAGGCACGGGAAGAACCACAAAAAGGTGGCAACAGGGGAAAAAAGCAAATGCATATCTGTTTATCTAATAGAGAGCATATCTAGTTTCAGTCACTAGAAAAATGATTTATTTGGCTCCATTGCCAAACTGCAGTGGAGCCAAATGATTCTATACAGACTAAAGAATGAACTACAAGGGTTCAATTCACATATAGCCGAAACATATGATGACTCAAGAAAATTGACACTTCACTATGTGAACTGCTCATATATTCTCAAATATTAATAATATGCAGATATCACAGTTTAATGAGGTGAGTAAATCAATTTATGTAATTTCAAATTAAATAGAGTTGCCAAATTGTTTTCAAATACTTGGATCCTACAAGATGTTAATTGAAACTTCTTGTTACTTTCATTGTGGAAAAATTGAAAATATTGACCTTTAAGCAGTCAGTTACCCCAAAAAAGCACCCACATATTAAACGAACTAAACAAGGAGAAATTAATGGTATTCCAAACCAGGTACTGAAGTTATATGTTAGATTTCTTTCTTCAAGAAAACTAGAAAGAAATACTGGTAGAATAAGGTTGCAGAAAATCACACACCCATCTCCATCGAACCTGCAAAGAGAGTAAAAAAGGAAATAAGTATAATATGACCTAGTTATGAACTGAATTTTCCTTCACACCAACTTGATAAACCCAGGCCTAACACCACCCCTCCCCCTCCCAAAAGAAGGAACTTTACCAAAAAATAAGGGACCAAGATAATAAAAAATCTTAACTTCATATACTGAAGGCAGTTGAACATATTTCTTCACTTGGGATTAAGCCAAGTTATTATGCTTAGGACAAATTTGGTTACAAAAAATTAACATGAAAACATATTTTAAAAATCTAATAGTTGGATACATATTCTTTATATTCATAACATACCTGTCAAATTTCGTGCCAATTAGATATTATTTACAATTCGATTCATAAACTTAGTTTTTATACATAATTTAAACTACAAAAACTTAAAATTTAAACATTTATTTCATGCAAGTTAATTATAGCTTTGTCCTTATAGTAGTGAATACTTCCACAGGAGGAAAAGACAAAAGAGACATACCAGTGATATCCAGCCACAGGGGTGAACTTTGGGTTCGGACCTACCCTAACAAACTCTCCATTTAAGCATTCCTGTAAGACATATTTTGCATTCAATGTCATTGCCAACAGAGGCACTTGAACTTCAAAACCCAAGGCAATAGTAAAATGTTCAAGATGGAAAGTTAAAGTAGTGTACACACAGTACGGTAGTACTCACAGGAAGGTGGCCTTTGACGAGGAGGTTGGTGGTGGGAGGGGTCTCTTCAGAAACAGGAGTGAATGTACCGGAGAGATAGTGGTGAGGCTGAGAAGAGTGGTTGTTGTTCTGGTACATGAACTTCACCATCACCTTCTCCACAAAGTCTATCACCTTTGAACTCAACCCTTTGTTCGGCTTCGGCTCCATCTTCACTATCCCCCCTCCTCCTCCTCCTCCGCCGCCGCCGTGCCTTTGCTTCTCCTCCGCCATGTCTCTCTCTTTCTCTCTGTGTGTGACAGAGAATATAGAGCAATCCTGTGACTAGAGATTTTTTTTGTCACTCCATTTTATAGTGTCAAGTACCTGGGATTCATCAAAAACATAAGTCCTCAACTGGGAAAGTTAAAAGTTTAAACATTGACAAAGAAAGAAAGAAATCAAGTACCTACAGACCAGTCACAGATGCGAGCTCCACAACCTTGTGGGCTCCGTATGCAGATGTTTGCTCAATGCTGCGAGAGTTTTTTTTTTTTCTAGGTAATTGCGGGGCTAGAACCCCGAGCAATAGGTCACGAGGGTACCTGGGTGTCACTAGGCTACGAGGCCATTGGCTGTTGCGAGAGTATTTTATAGAATAATGCTTCATATACAATAATATTTCTAAGACAAATGTTAACCATAATGATAAGGATGGATTAATGTAGGTTTTATTTAATAAAAATTTTAGATAAATAGAAGAAAAAGACATAAAATTGACTCTAAGGCCTATATTAATATATTTTTTTTCTCTACATGTAGTTGACCCTACAACCTATAAAGCTGCAAAAAATGACATAAAGCTGCACAAAAGAGAATAAAAAGTTGTTAGCCAGCACCTTATGGTGCCCGTTAACACAATCTTATTTTAAAAGATTGACTGATCAAGTTTTTATTGGTTCTTATCTAAATTCACATCAACACGCTACAATATTTGATGGTTTTTACCTATTACTTTTTATATTAACCCACCATTTTTTTTTTTTTTTACTCACAATCGACCATTTTAGTATATTATAAAATTGGGTACAAAAGTTAGGAGCAAGCTAAATGTTATTTAGATAAAATTAGGGAAGAAAATTATACTGTGGATAGTTATAACCAAAAAAAAAAAAAAAAAAAGTTAGGAGCAAGCTAAAACACTAAAGGTGTACTTAATCAAAAGTGAGAAAATTTAAGGGCACAATAAAATCTCATGACATTTTCATAATATTTTTATTTTAACTTGAGATAGATCCTCTATATATATGTATAAATTTTTTTTTTTCACAACTCCTCTACCACTGTTCCTTTGCTTCTCCTCCCCCATTTCTTAGAAGAAATCTGCTATTTAGGTTAGCTTTTAACTTTACTAATTTTTATGTGCAGTTTTTTAAAATTCAACATTTTCAAAGTACAATTACATATTAACACATTTTCAGGAAAAAAAAAAAAAACAGCAAAAAACTAAATAAGTTAATATCAAACACATACTTTAGCCTTCTTTATCGAAAATTTTTAAAATTCAAGATTATCATGCTTTAATTCTGTGAAAACTGTATGACGTTATCAGATCATTATGCTTAATGTTTACTGAGTTTGATGGTTCATAGAATTAATCTAATAATATTTATAATTCACTAGTCTACTACCACAATAAAAGCTTAAAACAATTTTACAACAAGTGACATGTTAAATCGCTATAAGTCAAAATAAAATAAAATAAAAAAGACTATACAATGACTCGCCACAACTTAAAACGAAGATATTGTAAAAAAATTTTGTGTCTCTAAACTTTCAAGTTCTCTTTGAATATAGGCAAATTTATGATTAATTTTCTTTAGTGGTAGCCATCAAAAAGAGAATTCTTTGGAGGTCAGAAGGTGCGCGCATATCCTACAGCAGAACTTTGCATCATTATCCTAAAATCATTTATAAAAAATAATTATCTCCATCCTAGTTTCCTTAAAAAAAAACAATAAATTCTAGTAGTTACGTATTATTATTATTATTATGTGCATCAAATTAAAAGTTTTGGTTACTTGTTCAAGGTTTTGCTTGAGATGGCAAGAGTTTTAACATGAAAATTCAATGACAACTACAACGGAACTTGGACACATTTGTGAAAAAAAAAAATTCCAGGATAAAAAAGCCAACTAAGAATATAACTTTTAGAATTGTTATATTTACTATTTAATGGAAAGATATTTAATACAAAAATGTGAAAAATCATGTTTATACCATACTATTTTCAGAATTCTGTCTAGATAATGTGAATGCTAAAGCTTGTGTACTCTGTACGTTTGCTTAGTATGGAAACATATCATTATATATATATTTTTTTGAGAAAGATATCATTATATATTGGTTGTGATAATATGAATTGTGATATTTGAAAGCTTGACTCATAAATATTCTCACATTTGCTGAAGCCTATATAAACCCAACGTATGCAACCAATTTCTTGCATGTTCAAAAGCAGAATATAGAAAAGATGGTGTATAATGTTTCGTTCATTGACCATGTGATCAGGATGGTGGGTCGTCCTCTAAAACTATATTGGAGGCTATTTGTGCGCAAAGATTTTTGCCTCCATGGCTAGGCACAAGTTGTTGTTGTCCATGGTATATCACCAGGCTGATGGTGATTACTTTAATAATACAATAATATATAGTAGTTTTGGATAAGTTCTTTCCTTTATGTCTTTTTCATTTTTGGTACCATTTGTAATTCATGCATTTCATTGCATTAATAAAGAAATTTCTTCATCTTGATCTCCTCTCTCTCTCTCTCAGCAATTTCTTTGTGTTTTAACTCGTCAAAACATTTTGTTTTTTATTTTTTCACCTCAAATAGACTGTACTTAATTTTGTTATGTTAATTAAATTGTAGGACTCCCTAGTCCCATAGGGAAAATGTAAAAAACATTGAGAAACAATAATCATTTTGAATTTCCAAACTTTTTAAAATATGCTAGAGTTCTTAATTGACTTCTCTCTAAAGAAAAATTTGTTAATGAGCCATCATATCATATTGCCATAGTTCAACTCTCACATGCTAGTAATTAAGAACTCTTTGTTGATTAATACTTCCACGTCAGCAGAGGAATTATTGCAATTTTATTTTTCTGCTTAAATTTGGAAGATGTAAATATACAATATTGCATCAGTTCTACAACCAAAGAGGTCCTCTATGTATAATTTTTACATGGATATGTCTCCACTTGCAGTTTCTCTATTTCAAATTCATTTGTAGATTTCCAACAATCAGACAATCACAGTTTTCCCTGCTCTTGAAGTTGCTCTTGTGCAAAAACAATGTATATATTAGAACCAAGAATTAAAAGCAATGGCCAAATAATAATAAGTACAAAAAAAAAATAGCAATAAACCGCATGACGGTGCTCTCTAGATATATGCAACATATTAGTCAAAATTCTTGATTCAACCGCAGCATAATATGGGATTAACACAAAGTATATACTATCAAACTTGGTTCAGCAACAGTCCAAAGTGATGGAAAATCTCTAAAAGCTGCAGGGAATTCAGGAGCCCATATGACGCAGGTCAAATCATATGACCATTTTGCGTAAGAGTCAATCTCGTATTTTTCCTTGTACCACCTTCCAGTGTAAATGAAATTATACCCCTAGCCAGCACAATCAGCTTCACTGCAAATGTCCAAGCCATCTTAGATGATGCTCATCTTATATTTTCTATTTGATGCTATCTTTAGCTACTCACAAATGTATCAGATGTCATTCAATCCATTGTAGTGTTATCAATCATCACATTTTCAAACTTATTTCATGGACATATATAATAGCCTAGCATTTGGTACTATCAAACTGAAATGGACTTATATCCCTAACATAATGATGAGGTACAGAAAGTGTAGTATTGGTACACCAACTTCACCGTCAACTTCTCCACAAAGTCTATCACCACCTTCAAAGTCAGCCCTTTAATTGGCTTCGACTCCACCTCCACTATTCCATCCCGTCGTACTCCTCCGCCGCTGTACCTTTACTTCTCCTCCGCCGTTTCTCTCAGAGAGAATTAGAGCAATGCTGTGACTAGCGAATTAGTCACTCCACTACGTCCAATGGGAAAGTTTAAAATTATTAGATTAGAGGAAATAAGGAAAATGGGTGTAGTATTGAATTAATCTAAGTAACTCATAATGCAGAGGAAGAGATGTCATAAAACTCAATCCTTAAACTTTGGAATAAAATATTTCACTTGCTATATACTACATGACAAAGTTTAGTAACAAAATTGGTTGAAACCTCAGACTACAAATTTACTCAATAAAATAAATATTATTACATATTTTGAAAATCGAACCATTGAATTGCAAGTTCTTTATGCTCTCAAAACACATGTTAAATTTTGTGTCAATCGAAAATTATTTATTATATGATCTTCAAGCATATATTTTATGCATAATTTTAAATTACAAAAGCTTACAATTTAAATAATTTATTGATGACATAACTAGTAATTTTTAATTTTCTAGAAAATTTGCAAGTATGGAGGATATTAGAAGATAATTTAATCCAACTGTAGATTTGTCAAAATTCATCTCCAATAGAAAGATGTTGAGTAAGGTTGTAGCCTAAGGTTACAACTAATTTTGTAGTTAAACTTTGTCCTATACTACACATGTAAATAAACATATTAGTAACAATATTTGTTCAAGGTAAACCCTATTTTTGTACTAAATTTTGATTCTCAAACTACCCAATTTCTTATATGATAGATAAAAAATTTTAAGGAGTAGATTTGAGAAAAATTAATTTAGAGTTAAATATATATTTGAACATAAACATAACAATAACATTACAGATATAATTATAAACACTACAATGTGCGACTACAAGATGATTGGTGAGAGGATACGACCTTTATTCAGTGCAATTATGATCTTCCTATAATACCATTTTATTGAAAGGAAGCATTAATGACCAAATTTGAAGTTATGACCGAATTTCATATTGAAATAAGAATCAAAATGAAGTTTAAAGTGAAATTGAGAATAAGAAAATTAATCGCCATCACCTCTAATCCATGTCTTGACAAATAAAAAGCATAGGTCAGCACAGCTAATTCAATGCATATTATAGTCATGTACTATATGAGGAGAATATTCAAGTTAGACTTACACACTTGAAACATGGCTATTACAGAGCCACAAAATCATCATGTTGTATTGATTTTTTGTTTGAAGTTGAAACTGCCTTAGAGCCAAGATTTACAATAGATTTCATGCATGCCAGAAAAGATGTTAATTAAACAATTAATGAGGACAAAATAGCTCTTCTAAATGTTTTATTCTTCAAATTCAAATTCCAAATGGAGGATTCATTGTCACCCTCATATAATGCCTGCAATATAAATCACATGAGTGATAAAACATTCTATATTCATTAATCACATACCTAGGTATTTTTGTGATTGGAAAATGCATCACCTCTAATTGTGACGAATGTAAGTATGAACCCAAAAATAAATAAATAAATATATATACATACATACATACATACAAACATACATATATATATATATATATAAATATATATATATATATATATATATATATATAGAAGAGGTTTATACATAAGCATAACAATAACATTACAAATATAAAGATTAAAATGATAAGAGATAAGCATTAATGATAAGAAATTCTATAATGCCGTTTTATTGAAAATAACCATTAATGATCGAATTTTATATTGAAACTAGTTGCAAATCCACACAATGCATGGAAATAAATAATTATTTTGTATTGTAATATAATGTATACTTTTTTCTTTGAAATTTTCTGAAGATAATTTGTTCTCCCTAAAAATTAAACAATTGCTATTTGATCCAATTAGGTCTACTTTAGTCCAATTTGTTCCACTTGGTTAATTTTTGTTCCCTTTAGTATATCTTAGACTAATTGGGCATTAAATTTATTCTTTTTGTAGGTTTTCTTTTCAAGTTTAGCTCAAAAAAATTCTTTTTTTTTTTTTTCATTTTTGGGTTGAAAAGTATGAAATTTGATTATATTTGGGCTAAACTCTTTAGTTTTGAGTTAAAAAAATAAAATAAACATTAGAAATTTGAAATATGAGCCCTAAAAATGCAATAAAAATGATAAATAATCAAAACTCTTATTCGGTCCATTCAGTCCCATTCAGTCCAATTTGGTCCTGTGTAGTCCATTCTGACCACTAAAGTTATATACAATCCAATTCAGACCATTTGATCTTATTCAGTCCAATTCAGTCTAATTTGGACCATTCAGTCACATTGTCTCTATTCGGTCCATATTGGTCCTATTCTGTCCACTTTAGTCCTATTTAGTTTACTCTATCCACTCTGGTCCTATTTCGTCAACATTGGTCTTCTTCTGTCTACTTTGGCCCTATCAGGTCCATTCTGTCCACTTTGGTCCTATTCAGTTTATTTTGTCTACTTTGGTTCTATTCGGTCTATTTTATTCCAATGTTGTTTGTGCGCAAGGATTTTTGCCTCCATGGTTAGTGGCTGCATAGTGTTGTTGTCCTTGGTATATCACTAGACTAATGGTGGTTTACTAAATAAAACTTCGTTTAGCTAAGGTTTTATTTGATTTTTTGCCTCATTTTGTGTTTTACACATGTTTTCCTTCTTTTTAATTTTTGGTACCAATAGTAGCTTGCCCATTTCATTGCACCAATAAAAAAATTTCTTCACGATCTCTCCCTCTTTCTCTCTCTCTCTCTCTCTCTCTCTCTCTCACTCTAGTTTATCTGGTTTTTTGGTGTTCTTTGTTTTTTCACCTCTAACAGACTATTGTTAATTTTGCCACGTTAATTAAACTGTAGGATAGGCTCCCTACAATTTAATTGGCTCTATTCGGTCCACTCTGGTCCCACAGCACAAATGTAGAATCGCTTGACCAACAATCTTAAGTTTCCAAATTGCCAAAGCTTGTGCCAGTTCATCTTATAGCTTAAAGGCTGAGACCATGATCTCATTGCACAGAAGATGAGTCAAAATACGCCATTTTTATCAGACTATATTTGGCTAATATTTTTGGAGAAATACTACGTCCACAACATTTTTCACAATATTTTCACAACAAATCTTAGTTAGCAGGTTATTATTTGCTGTTACTAGTGGGTAAGAAAGTAATTTTAGTGTTGGATTTAAATTTAAAACCTGTAACAATCTGCCAAATAGGATTTGTTGTGAAAAATGTTGTGGACGTAGTAGTTCTCATATTTTTTTCTCTTCCAAGTCATAGTTTTAGAGACGCATTTTGATTCATCTTTTTTTCATATAATTACTTCACTGAACGTGAATGGTGGTTTTTTTTTTTGCTTGACGCACAGTGTATCCTCAAGGCGGACAACCAGAGACTAATCAATGCTCACACCGGGTGGGCCCCGAGGGGGTAAAGTGTTGGCCCGAGGGATGTTTTCAGAATGCAGGTCGCAGGACTCGAACTGGGGAGCACACCCAGTCGAGCCCAGGACAAGCATCCTGAGACCAAGCGCCCAACCGCTTGGCCAACCCCTCAAGGTTAACGTGAATGGTGGTTGCCGGCTTATGAATTCAACCTAGCAATAATTCTATTTTACTGTTTTACATCTCTAAATCCGCTATTTAGTGTGTGCTTGTCTCTAATATATTGGGTTAGCTTTTAACTTTTATAATTTTTATGTACAGTATTTTAAAATTCTATTTTTTAAAAGTACAATTATATTTTAGTACATTTTCAAAAAAAAAAAAAAAAGTAAGAAACTAAATAAGCTAATATCAAACACATGCTTAGCCTTCATTATCGATTTTTGTTTTTTAATTCTAGATTATTATGCTTTAATTATGTGAAAACTATATGACGTTATTAGATTATAATGCTTATTGTTTAGTGAATTTGATGGTTCATAGAATAAATTTAATAATATTTATAATTCACTAGTCTATTGCCACAACAAAAGCTTATAACATTTTTACAAGAAGTTACATGTTAAACTTAAATCACTATATGTCCAAAAAAAAAAAAAAAAGATTATAAAGTGACTCGCTACAACTCAAAAGGAAAATATTGTGAAATTTTGTTGTGTCTCTAAACTTTCGAGTTCTCATAGAATTTAAACTAATTTTATGATTAATTTTCGTTAGTGGTAGCCATCAAAAAGAGAATTCTTTGGTGGTCAGAAGGTGCATATCCTACAACAGAACTTTGCATCATTATCCTAAAATCTTTATAAAAAGAAAAAATTTATCTCCATCCTAGTTTCCTTAAAAAAAAATCTAGTAGTTTCGTATTATTATTTTTATGTGCACGAAATTAAAAGTTTTTCGTTACTTGTTTAATAGGTTTGCTTGAGATGGCTAGAATTTAACATGAAAATTCAATGACAACTATAAATACAAAGGAACATGGACACAATTGTGAAGAAAAAAAAAATTCAACTATAAAAAAGCCAACTAATTAAGAATATAACCTTAAGAATTGTTAGATTTACTATTTAATGGAAAGATATTTAATACAAAAATGTGGAAAATCATGTTTATACCCTACTATTTTTAGAATTCTATCTAGATAATGTGAATGCTAAAGCTTGTGTACTCCCTATGTTTGCTTAGTATGGAAACATATCATTATATATTGGTTGCGATAATATGAATTGTGATATTTGAAAGCTTGAGTCATAAATATTCTCACTTTTGTTAAAGCCTATATAAACCCAACATATGCAACCAATTTCTTGTATGTTCAAACGCAGAAGACAATGAAGATAGTGAAACATATCATTATATATTGGTTGTGATAATATGAATTGTGATATTTGAAAGGTTGAGTCATAAATATTCTCACCTTTGTTAAAGCCTATATAAACCCAACATATGCAACCAATTTCTTGTATGTTCAAACACAGAAGAATATGAAGATGGTGTACAATGTTTCGTTTATTGACCATGTGATGAGAATGGTGGGTCGTCCTCTAAGACTATATTGGATGGTATTTGTGCGCAAGGATTTTTGCCTCCATGGCAAGTGACTTCGAAGTGTTGTTGTCCTTGGTATATCACCAGACTAATGGTGACTAGCTAATTCAATAAAAGCAAATATGGCTAAGTTCTTTTTTTTTTTTTTTTGGCTACTGATTGTAATTTGTAATTCATGCATTTCATTTCATTAATAAGGTAATTTCTTCATTTTGTTCTCTTCCTCTCTCTCTTAGCAATTTCTTTGTGCTTTTAATTCGCCAAAACATTTTTTTTCACCTCAAACAGACTATGCTTGTTATTTTTGTTATGTTAATTAAATTATAGGACTCCCTAATCCCATTGGAAAAATGTTGAAACCCTTGTGACGCAAGAGATGCAAAAAAATTATTATTTAATATTATTTATGTTCGCAAGTTAATTGTATATTTATGTTTTAGGTCTTAGTAGTTTATTAAGCTATTAGTATTTTAATTTGAAGGCGAGGTTATTTTTATAATAAGACAATTAAGATTTTCTAGCAAATTAGAACTAGGGTTTAGCAATCTTTTATAAGAGCATTCCCATCCGATAATTCCATCCTATTCTATTTTACTATCTCAAAAAGTTACTTTATCAATTATACAATAACATTTTACAATACAATCGACATCTCAACTTTTATTTTAACATGCTATACTTCAAATAATAAAAATTATACAATTAAATAATTCAACACTTTTTGTCACTGCCTCTCTCTCTCACAGCCACACCACCACCAATGACAGAGGCACCACCGCACCAAAGCCCACCATCATAGCAAAGCCACCGTGACCAATACCCAAATAAAACCCAAAAACCACCTACCACTACCATCACCACCGTAAACAATCCCCCACCTCCACCACCATGAACCCACAATGAAACATTGACCCCAATATCCATCCTCCTCAACCTTTTCAACTCCACAGGCATGACCCGGACAAAGCATTCTTGCTAATATCAAGCTTTGCTAGAAACCCACACAACAACTCACCGATCGCCACCGCTGAAAACCCACACAACTCGCCGATATCCACTGCTAGAAACCCAAACAACTCGCCGATCTCTACTGTCAGAAACCCACAACAACTCGCCAATCTAGAAACCCAGTAACCCACAATAACTCGTCGATCATTGGCACACCGATATCCACCTAAATCACGCCGATCTCACCACGAAAAATACCCAGAAAAACGCCATCACTGTCGTGAGAGAGGGACTGAAGGAGATCCAGTGGCTGCTCGTCTCGAAAGTCAAGCTCACGCCTTCGTCGGACCATGCTTCGGCCAATAACAAGTCAGAGAGTGAGAGATGGTAGATGAGAAAACAGAGATGAAGAAAGAGAGAGTTGAGAGAGAAAGGAGACCATCTTAGCCCAGAGAAAGAGAAGACAGAGGATCCATAAAAAAGAAAAGAAAAAAAAAAGAGAAGACAGAGGAGAGAGAGAGAGAATAAAAGTGGTTAAAAAAAAAGATTCAACAGTGCTATAGTGCCATCCTAAATTTATGATGCTACCGTATTAGAGCATTTGCAGCAGTGTAACTAAATAGTTATATTGCTATTTTACCTACACTGAAATAAGAAAAAGAAGGTGCAGCAGTGGAGCTAAATCTAAAAGATTTAGCTCCACAGCTACAGTACACATCTAAAAATAGATGTGTACTGTAGCTCAAAGTTAAAAAAAAAAAAAAAAATTTTTATTCTCCCTACGCATAAACAAACCATTTCTCTGCTCCCTCTTCCTCACTCTCAACTCTCTCAGACTCTCACCTCTTTTGCAACTCTCTCTTCTCTCACAACTCTCATCGGCCAGCTCACCGACCCAAGCCCATCGCCGACCCAGCTCGCCTACCCAAGCCCATTGCTGACCCAGCTTGCCGACCCAAGCCATCGTCGACCTAGCTCGCCGACCCAAGCCATCGCCAACCCAGCTCACCGACCCAAACCCATCGCCGACCCAGCTCGCCTACCCAAGCCCATTGCCGACCCAAGCCATCGTCGACCCAGCTCGCCGACCAAAGCCATCGCCGACCCAGCTCACCGACCAAAGCCATTGCCGACCCAGCTCGCTGACCCAAGCCCATCGCCCACGCTGTGCTGTGCTGGGTGTTTTTTTTTTTTTTCCTTGTTGTGGACTGGCAGTGGCGGCGGCGGTGGTGGCAGCGGTGGTGGTGGTGGATGTGTTTGTGACTGGTTGATGGTAGAGGAGAATATGGTTGGTGCTGTGAATTCTTTTGGGTAATAGGATATATTATTTTATTGTGATATTTATATTATTTTATTGTATTGAAAGCTAAAATAGATCCACTGCTGCAGCATGTGTGTAGCTAAAATAAATAAAGTAACTTTTGGTGGAGCTAAATTGCTAAAAATTTAGTTCCACTGCTGTGGATGTTCTTACAATGCAAATTTTTTTGCAATTGCAAGATTTTGCAAGTCCGAAGGGTGGTTTTTGGGCTTTAATGCTAAGTTATCCCTATATATCCCATTTGGCAGTTCTAATGGGAATGCTTTTAGCAACCTATTGCACTTCCTGAGGAGACAGTTGATATTTTGATGAATGAAAAAAATGACCTTTTGATCTCTTTTGGTTTGGTGTTAACTCCAGGTCCACCCTAGGTACTGACACGTAGTGATTTTTCTGCTTGGTGCTAATTCCAAGCAAAGCCTTTATTTTAGTGCTAATTTCTAGGTTATGTACCTTTATTTTATTGTTGTTTTCAGTTTTGTTTTTGTTGTCCAGGGTGACCTTGGCAAACAATCATTTTGAATTTCCAAACTTTTTAAATATGCGAGAGTTCTTTGATTTCTCTCTAAAGCAAAATTTGTTAATGAACCCTCGTATCATATTATCATAGACTCATAGCCCAACTCTCAAATTTCTTCCTAGGGTTTTTTTTTTTTTTTTTTTTTTTTTTTTTTTTTTTTCTGTTGAGTAATATTTCTTCCCGGCACCGAAGGAATTATTGCAATTTTATTTTTCTGCCTAAATTTGGAAGATGTACATATACAATATTGGGTCAGTTCTAAAAGAGGTCCTCTATGTATAATATTTACATGGATATGTCTCCTCTTGCAGTTTCTCTATTTCAAATTCATTTTCAGATTTCCAACAATCAGACAATCACAGTTTTCCCTGCTCTTGAAGTTGCCCCTGTGCAAAAACAATGTATATATTAGAAATAGAGAATAAAAAACAATGGCCAAATAATAGTAAGTACAAAAAAAATAAAAATAAAAATAAAAGTAGCAATAAACTACATGGCGATGCTCTCTAGATTTATGCAACATATTAGTCAAAATTATTGATTCAACCGCAGCATAAAATTCAAGCAAAAAAAAAAAAAAAAAAGTGCAGCATAATATGGGATAAACACAAAATATATACTGTCAAACTTGGTTTAGCAACAGTCCAAAGTGATGGAAAATCTCTAAAAAGTGCAGAGAATTCAGGAGCCAATATAACGCAGGTCAAATAATATCACCATTTTGCTTAAGAGTCAATCTTGTATTTTTCCTTGTACCACCTTCCAGTGTAAATGAAAGTATACACCTACAATCAACTTCACTGCAAATGTCCAAGCCATCTTAGATGATGCTCATCTTATATTGTCTATTTGCTGCCATCTTTAGCTACTCACAAATGCATCAAGTGTTGTCATTCAATCCACTGGCGGCTCTGCATGCAAGCCAGGGTGGTCACAGCACCATCCTGACTTGCAAAAAATGGCATATATACATTTGTCAAAAAAAAAAAATTATATGTTAAATTAACTTATTGTGACTATCCTAATAAAAATGTTGAACACTTTGACTTGAGAATCACAAAAAGTTGGGTTCAACAAAAATAAGAATAATGCTACATTTACAACAGTTTCACAATAATTTTACAACAAATCCAATGTGGTAAGCTGATTCTAATTTGGGCTTAATACTGATATTATTTTTTTACCCACTAATAATAGGTTTTGCATAAGATTTATTGTAAAAATATTATGAACGTAACATTATTCCAAAATTAATTCTGCCCCAAACATAGTCCTTAATCCCTTTTATAAATTAAAAAAAAAAAAACTTAAATATCAACAATAAATATTAGCCCAAATAACAACAAACAAAAACAAGATAAGACCAAACAACAACAAGTGATTTAATTATTCAACAAAAAACCTACTATAAAACAAAAAAGAAAAAAATCACTAAACATTCAAATTTGTAGTCTATTCAACCTATTCAATAAAAATAATTTCTAATTTCATTTTTCCCTAAAAAATGATACCAAGAAAAATATTGTGGTTGTTAGTTCTCCTTGATGGTGATGACAATTATATTTTTTTTGGCTTTGAAGTCACAAAAATTTTATTCTCCTTAGTGACTCGACTCATAATTGTAGCAAATATTCAAGATATCATTTTATTAGATTTTGTATAATTTAAATTTCTTAGTGAACACCCTAAAAAAATTCCTACAGCGGCCACTACTCTTACTCCGCCGCTGTACATTTACTTCTCCTCCGCCATTTCTCTCTGAGAGAGTTAGAGCAATGTTGTGACAAGCGAATTAGTCACTCCACTACATCCGATGGGAAAGTTTAAAATCACAGTTATGAAATAGAGTTTCACAAACTTGTGGGCTCCTAGCTCCATATGTTTATTAAAGGAGAGAGCAATGCTACTGGAGTATGGAATAATAATACACGTTATACACAACATTTTTCACTAGGTTGACAAGTTTTCATCTTGGCCTAATCCCAATAAACACATCATTTTTTCCTTACCAATTATTATTTATCACCATTACAACTGTTAACTTTTTTGTGCCCAATATCTTTATTCAAACAATAAATCTAGGTATATACTTGTAAGGACACAAATCGTGATCGGGCCTTTAGACAGAATAAGTTGGGGCCCAAGCTGAGTATGGTATCCTTAAAATGAATTTGTGAAGAGAGTGGGCTGAAGAATACTTGACTGAATTTGTGTGAGTTGGAGGCCCAAGGATAATTACGACCAGATTCGTATTGATAGGATATTTGATGGATACAATATTCTTCTCGGCATAGTCCGAGGAGTATGTTCTCTCTTTTTCTCTCTTAATCTCTCTTGATCTCTCTTTTTTTTTGTCCCCCCCCCCCCTCTTTTTCTTTCTTTCCTCATCTATTTATATGCCCTTCCTCTATTACGTGGGCTTTTCTTGATACTTGTCCCATCAATCCCCATCTGGAGTCTTCATCTGGTAGCTGCAGAGGATGGAGGCCACTGTTCAGGTGTCTTTTCCCATTAATGCGGCCATGATGTTAGCTGCAGGATCATAAATGTGGTGGCAGCAGCCTTTTGCTTAATATCTGATCTTCGCCACCTGTCCTTTTTGTCTATATGAATCAGGGAATTCTCCGGGAGAACTAGGGTTGAGGTTGGAGCACTCATCTGGGACACCCTTTGATAAACCGAGCAGGAAGTATCCTCAGACCAGGCTTCCTTCCACGTGACTTACACTTTAGCATCGAATTAGGCTGGGAAAACTCCTTAAGATGAGTTGTCCTCGGATGTGTAGGTCTCCTCGGACAGGCCCACGGCCCAGGATCTGGTATTGAGCCTTTTACCCCTACAATAGCCCCTCAAAATTCCAGTTTTCTTCTCTTATCCGAGGAGAAAGACGGGATTTTGACTTTCACAGGGGTGAAGCCCATCAAACCCCTTAACTAATCCATGTGGAGGCGCTGTTTCGTGAGACTTTCGATTTCCAACAACGCTTTGGAAATTGTAGCGCATCATTTATAGCTCTGGGTGGTGCTCTGTCTCCTTGATCAATGGCGAGATGCAGATCGTGTGGCTGAGATTTCTTCGTGAAATTTTGAGCGGGATAAGTCCCACTCAATTTCCTCTACTACATAAGGGGCTCTGAGGGAGCGGTTTGATTTATTTGACACATCAGAGTTCTCGAGCATCCTAGCCCTACTATATCACCCCGTACTAATAGCTTCCGAGCACGTTTTTACAAAGTGTCTTAGATTTTTCAGAAGTCACCAAACCAAAAATACCTACTGATCTTGTAAGTATTTGGTTTCCAAGTCTCTTTTCCTCTCGGCTGGGCACCTCGACCGTTGTCTTTTTACGTTTCCCTGCCTTAGGAGAATCTCGTAACACCCTTTTAGACATCGATATGGGTAGGTTTAAAAATTTAGTTGATACCCCTGTGGCCGTAGAGCTTTTTAAGGCGAAATATAATATTCCCGAGGGGGTTAGCCTCCGTTACTGTCCACCGAAGAATATTTTAACTTCCAGGAGGACCGGTGAGGTGGTTATTCCTGTAATCGCCTTTCTGGAGGGGGGAATGACCATTCCTATGGGTAGCGTTACTAGGGAGTACCTTAGGAACCACAGACTGTGTCCGCACCAATGTGCCACTAATATGTTTAGGATTTTGGGATGTGTAGATGCCCTTAACGAGATGATGGGTCTACAGCTTACCTAGCATGACGTCGTACATATGTACGAATGTCACTCCTTGAAGGAGGGGGGATACTACTTGAAGTCCCGATCTCCCGTCATGAGGATGATATCGTGCCTTCCGAAGTCCAACAAGGGCATGAAGGACGATTACGTTATCGTCTCCGGGGCGTGGCATGACGGTCATCATTGTCCGACCACGGAGAGGGAGCCAGGTGGGGTATTCTAGGACTAGATTAAGATAATCATAGGGATTGCGGTTTAGATTTCATTTTATTTTACTGCGTATGCGTTTGGTTTAAAGGTGTGATGACTAACCTTATGTTTTTCTTTTGATTGTGGCTACAGATATACGGTTTGTCGCCCCCAAACTCAGTCTCGTGAACGTGCTCAGCCTAAACCGTCTGCTACGATCTGAGGTGTTTGCCCACTCAGACGGCCAGCTGCGCGCTGTCCACCTGATATTGGATTTCGCTCCAATATCGGATAATTTCCAAGAAGTTGGGGATTCCATCCGAACGGGGGACAAGAGACTTCGCCGGATAGACATTTCTCGGCCTGGTTTTTTGGCAAACAAAGACCTTCCACCGGTTCCTTGGCCGCTTCAACAAGTTGCCCCTCAGCCCGTTATACCAAGGGAGGAGTCTATTACCTCTCCGCCATCTTTGGACACGGAGATAGACCAGTTCCGTTTCGAAGAGGAGGAAGAAGCGCAGACCAAACCCCTTAGCCCTCAAAGTTCCGAGACTTCAGAAGACGCCGAGGAAATGCCTTTGCAGAGAAAGGGACTGAAAGCCCTCGTGGTAGGACGGAATGCGGGTTCTTCGTCCAAGGAGGCCCCCAAAGAGAAAGAGGTTGGCAAATTGCCTCCCCCTCCTCCTCCTCCTACTGCGGCACTCGGCCTTCTCCCCATACCGGATCTGAAGAGGAAGAAGAAGGTCGTTGATCTGGATGCCGAGGAGGGTGAAGTATCCCCTCGGCAGCAAAAAGGGGCGAAACAACAAAAAGTGGGGAGAGATGATAGGAAGGGTTCCCCACCCCGACATAGGAGTGACCCCCATCCGAGGGAGGCTCAGCAACCACCGGCCTGGGCTACGCGGTTGGATCTGGATGGGGCTCCCATCCCTGCTACCGCATCCATACGGGAGTTCCAAGGCGGGCATTCGGGCTACATCGCTGAGGCCTTAGAGCGCCCACTGCTCTTGCCGCGGGACATGGATGTGGTGAGGTCCTGGAGGCAGGCCGATCTGTTTATGTCCATGAAGAGGGACGTGACCATGGTAAGTTCTTGGTCACCTCGGTGCACACAGGATTTGTTTATGTTTAAACTGTGTAACTTAGTTATCTTTGTGGTGACGTGAATTTGTTTTTCCTTACTGTGCAGCTCACCTAGCAGATCTACGTGGCAGAGGATTGGGTTAGGGACGCCCGTAATTTGGCTAGGGCCGAGACCTAATCTCGTAAAGAAGTAGAAAAAAGCCTGGGGGAGCTACAGCATCAGAAGCTGGAGTTAGCCAAGAAGCTAACTATTGAAGAAAGAGAAAGAAGGAGCGCGGAAGCTGGGCTGAAGAGTGCCCAAGACCAGGCTGAAGATCAGCAAAAAAAGTTGCACATGACGGAAATAGAGCTGGCAACTGAGAGGCAGCTGGTCTTGGAGCTTCATGCCCGAGCTGAGAGGGCCGAGAAGGTTGAAAAGAAGGCTCTGGAGGCGCTGAGGGCTGTCGAGGCCGAGAAGGAGGCCGAATACCTCCGCGGCATCGAGGAAACAGAAAAAAGGCTCGCAGAGGAGGTCACCGAAGTTTGCAGGGATTACTGCCAGTCCACCTGGGAGGAGGCCCTAAACATGGCCGGGGTCTCAGCCGACTCGGAGCTTAGGCAGCCGGGGAAAACGTACTTCCATGCTGACCCCTCCTCCTCGCCACGCGCCCCGGAGCAAATGGGCCAAGCACTCGTCCCTCTAGAGGCCGCTCAAGAGATTCAGGAGCAACAAGTTGCTCCGGGTGCCACTTCTGTGACCGTGGATGCCATTGAGGCTAAGGAAGCAGTTCCCTCAGCGATCGAGCCGAGTGGTCATGATAGCGCTCCTTCTCAGACCGACTAGGCATAAGACTAGGGTTTAGTTACCTGTAGTTGTAGTTAGTTTTTTTGTAACAACCACTTCAGGTGGTGAGCTAATGTAACTTACCTTTCCTTTTAATGAGAATGTTTTGTTTATCTTCTTCTGTTTCCAGTTTCATTCATTCGCTTATTTTGTTTCGAAGTCCTTACACCTATGGAAAGTTTAAGTCCACAGAATGAAGCAGTAATAGAAATAAACCTGTATTCCCACATAATGAAGAGGACAACGGGGATATGAAAGCCTTAATGATGACATTAAAATCGTTCAACCAATTCAACCCTATCTTAATAAATTTGAACAAGTTCAAACAAACGTGCTCCCTAACTTTCCTATTAAAGTTGAGTGGAAATCCTAACATGGAGAAGATGGTCGGAGTAAATATGAAAGACATAGTTTTTCGCAGGGTGTTCAGTGATAGGTATGGGGTAGTGATAAGACCTAGGAGTGTTAATACTTAGGAGTGTTAATTTACCCAAGGTAGGTGGTCCGAGGGGCCAGGCCTGACCAAGGTTCTGTTTAATATTTAGGAGTGTTAATTTACCCAAGGTAGGTGGTCCGAGGGACCAGGCCTGACCAAGGTTCTGTTTAACACTTAGTAGTATTAATTTACCCAAGGTGTGTGGTCCGAGGGACCAGGCACGACCAAGGTTCTGTATAATACTTAGTAGTATTAATTTACCCAAGGTGTGTGGTCCGAGGGACCAGGCACGACCAAGGTTCTATTTAATACTTAGTAGTGTTAATTTTCCCAAGGTAGGTGGTCCGAGAAGCCAGGCCTGACTAAAGTTCTGTTTAACATTTAGGAGTGTTAATTTACCCAAGGTAGGTGGTCCGAGGGGCCAGGCCTGACCAAGATTCTGTTTAACACTTAGTAGTATTAATTTACCCAAGGTGTGTGGTTCGAGGGACCAGGCACGACCAAGGTTCTGTTTAATACTTAGCAATATTAATTTACCCAAGGTGTGTGGTTCGAGGGACCAGGCACGACCAAGGTTCTGTTTAATACTTTACGAAATAAGCAGTATAATAGACTTCAATAAGAGAATGGAAATTTTCATTAGTAGTAGTACCTTTTTAGGTTATTTACATTCCAGGGGTGTGGTACAGCCCTTTCATCTAAATCCTCTAAATGAAAGGCTCCTATTCCAGCAACCGATAGGATACGATAGGGGCCTTCCCAATTAGGTCCCAGTTTTTTCCAAGCCGGGTTCTTCGCAGTGCCGACGACCTTTCGCAAGACCAGGTCTCCTGGTGCAAGTGGTCTCAGTTTGACATTGGCATCATACCTCTGCTTGAGTTTATGCTGATAATAAGCTAACTGAACCGCAGCGTTTTCTCTCCGCTCTGAAATTAGGTTCAGATTGTCCTTAAGCAATTGATCATTATCTGCCGAGGTAAATGAATTGGTTCTAAGTGTGGGGAACCCAGTTTCTATGGGGATAACAGCCTCAGCACCGTAGGTCATTGCAAAAGGGGTCTCCCCGGTAGACCTTCGAGGAGTTGTCCTGTAGGTCCAGAGCACATGCGGTAATTCTTCCACCCATTTCCCTTTGGCATCATCCAACCTCTTCTTAAGGCCACTTACTATGACTTTATTAATTGCTTCAGCTTGGCCATTGCCCTGAAGGTATGCAGGGGTGGAGTACCTATTCGTAATGCCTAGCCCACCGCAAAATCTTCTGAATGCTTTACTGTCAAACTGAAGGCCATTGTCCGAGATGAGAGTATATGGTACACTAAATCGTATCACGATATTTTTCCATACAAACTTCTGGACATCTACATCCCTGATGTTTGCCAATGGCTCGGCCTCAACCCATTTGGTGAAGTAGTCTGTTGCGACGACCAGATATTTCTTACTCCCGCCTGCCTTAGGAAAAGGGCCTACAATGTCCAGGCCCCACTGAGCCAAAGGCCATGGACTTGATAATGGATTTAGCACTCCTCCTGGTTGATGTATATTCGGCGCAAATCTCTGGCATTGGTCACACTTCTTTACGTATGCCTGTGATTCTCTTTGCATGTTTGGCCACCAGTAGCCTTGAGCTAAAGCCCTGTGTGCTAAAGATCTTCCTCCTGTGTGACTGCCACAAATCCCTTCATGCAGCTCTTCAAGAAGTAGTTTTGTGGCTTCAGGATGTACGCACAATAAGTATGGACCAGTGAAAGAACTTTTGTATAGCTTACGGTCTCCTGACAGCCAGAATCGAGAGGCTTTTCTCCGCACCTTGTCAGCTTCGGCCTTGTCCGTTGGTAAGACGTCGTCTTTAAGGTAGGTCACCATGGGGTCCATCTAGCTCGGCCCTACTCGAACTTGATATATGTTGAGCCCTTCCTTTTCCTCGGCATATCTTTATACATCTTCCACTAAGATAAGCCGAGGTAGTCCCTGAGCCGAGGTGGTTGCAAGAGTAGCCAAAGAGTTCGCGTGCGCATTACCACTCCGAGGAACGTGTTGCAAATTGAATGATATGAACCGTGATTGCAGTCGCTTGACCTGCCTTAAATATTTTTGCATCCTTTCATCACGAGCTTCCAATTCTCCCCTGACCTGGCCGACGACCAGCGCTGAGTCCGAGAATGCCTCTGCCGTGCTCCCTCCCATACTTTTGACCATGGTCATTCCGACAAGCAATGCTTCGTATTCAGCCTCATTATTAGTTGCTGAGAAGTTTAGTTTGAGGGATTTTTCGATGACATGTACTTTATGTCGAAAGCCCCTAGTATGGTACCCCACTTAGCAATTCTTCCTGTATAGTCTGCACTCCGAAGCAGTGATCTGAGCGGGAGTTGGGTGAGGACCACAACCGTATGTGATTGGAAGTAGTGAGGGAGTTTACGAGTGGCATGAATTACTGCAAAGATAGCCTTCTCGAGTGGTAGGTAACGGACCTCGGCCTCGTGAAGGGATTTACTCACATAATACATAGGCTTCTGGACGCCATTGTCGACTCGTATAAGTACTAGACTCACAGCATGGGTGGCTACAGCAATGTAGGCGAACAAGACCTCGTCTGTTGCAGGACTGGACATGATGGGAGGCCGAGTTAAGTACTCCTTCAGTTGCTGGAAAGCTAGGACACATTCCTCATTCCACTGGAATCCCTTCCACTTGTTTAGCAGCTGGAAGAAAGGCCGACGTCTCTCCGTGGATTTGGAGATGAATCGATTGAGAGCGGCCATTATTTCGGTCAATTTCTGGATCTCTTTTGGGTTCCGAGGAGGCTGCAGGTTGTTGATCGCCCTTATCTGGTCAAGATTGATCTCAATTCCGCGGTGGGTGACCATATAGCCTAGAAACTTTCCTGACCCCACGCCGAAGGAACACTTCGAAGCATTGAGTCGCAGTTTGTGTTTCCTTAAGATTTCAAAGACGATTCCGAGGTCTTTGACGTGGTCGGACTCCAGTTTGCTCTTGAACACCATATCGTCAATATAAATCTCAATGCATTTCCCCAACTGTGACCCGAACATTTTTGTCATCATTCTCTGATATGTGGAGCCTGCATTCTTCAGTCTAAATGGCATCACCTTATAATGGTAGTTCCCAATGGGGGTCACGAAGGCTATTTTCTCTTGATCATCCGGGGCTAAGGGAATTTGATGATACCCTTGGAAGGCGTCCAGGAACTCATTCGTGGGTGCCCTACGGTGGCATCCACCAGTTGATCAATCCGTGGCATGGGGAAAGGGTCTTTTGGACATGCTCTGTTCAAGTCCGTAAAGTCCACACATACACGCCATTTCCCGTTCTTCTTCTTCACCACCACTGTGTTGGCCAGCCACTCTAGGTAGAAAATCTCTTTGATAGCCCCTGCCTGCTTTAGTTTGTTTACCTCATCCCTAACAGCGTCCGAATGTTCTCTGGACGAGCGCCGAGGTAGCTGCCTTTTGGGAAGGGCAGCTGGACTCACATTAAGGTGATGGCAGATGAACCCGGGATCCACTCCTGGGGCCTCGTAAAAGTTCCAGGCAAACACGACAATGTTTCTCCTAAGGAATGCCAGCAGCTCTTCCTTCTCCTGAGGAGGTAACAGAGCTCCTATTTGGAAGAACTTATCTGGGTCCTGCGCAATGACAACTCTCTCTAGTCTTTCGCATTGCTCCTCGTCCGGCTCTACAGCTTTGGAAGGAATCAGGAACTTTGGTTGCTACGAAGGTCCGACCGAGGTGTTTGCTAGCTCGGCAGCATGCTGATGTGAAATGGCAGCTATGAGGCACTACCTTGCTATGGGTTGGCTTCCTACAACTTCCTCCACTCGTCCCTTAGATGGGAATTTGACCTTTAGATGCAGGGTTGATGAAACAGCCCCCAGGGCGTGGAGCCAAGGTCTGGCCACGATGGCCGTGTAGGGAGAGTATGCATCCACGACGATAAAGTCCACCTCGACCACTTCAGACCCAGCTTGCACGGGTAGCCTTATCTGACCCTTAGGTATGACGGTCTTCCCATCAAAACTGACTAGGGGTGAATCATATGCAGTCAAGTCTTCATGCCGTAGGCCTAGTCCTTTATACAGGTCTGGATACATAATCTCGGCTCCACTCCCCTGATCGAACATCACCTTCTTCACATCATACCCCCCTATTCTAAGGGTGATGACCAGAGCGTCATCATGGGGCTGTATTGTCCCCAATTTGTCTTCATCCGAGAAGCTTAAGACTGGTTGGATCTCCATCCTTGCCCGTTTTGGCTCATGGCTAGCGTCCTCGGCGGATGCTCCAGAAATGGACATCACCCTAGAAGGACATGATCCAGTTCTTCCGGGGGCCACGAGGATAACATTGATCGTGCCCAACGGGGGCCTTGAGGAGGCGGTCCCTGAAATTCCCGGCTTGATGTGATCTCCCTGGTTATTTGGCCGATAGGTGAACTGCTGTAGCTTTCCCTCCCTCGATAGTTGTTCCAAGTGGCTCTTTAGAGTTCTGTAATCTTCTGTGGTATGCACGCGCTCCTGATGATACTGGCAATGAAGGCTCTGATTGCGATTCGTGGGATCTCCCCCCATCTTGTTTGGCCACCTGAAATATGGCTCATTCTGGATCTTCTCCAGGATTTGGTGGATTGGCTCTCGGAATATGGTCTGGATTGCCTGCGACGCAGCAGATCCAGATTGCGCACTGTAATCTCTCCTCGGCCTGCTGTTACTGTACCTGTCCTACCTGAAATCCCTCCTCTCCTGAGGGATAACCTTAGCCTTTCCTTTACCAACCAGCTGGTCTTCCTCGACGCGTTTATATTCGTCAATGCGGTCCATTAGCCGGCGCACACTTCTTACCGGCTTTCTGGTCAATGATTTCCGCAGGTCGTGCTCGGCTGGTAGGCCGACCTTGAAGGTTCTTACTGCCACATCATCAAAACTCCCTTAAAGCTCATTAAACATTTCCCAGTACCTGTCTGAGTATGTTTTCAGCGTCTCCCCCTCTCGCATGGACATAGATAGCAAGGAGTCTAGTGGCCGAGGGACTCTGGTGTTCGTCATGAACCGAGAGCAGAAAGCCCTAGTGAGCGTCCTAAAGGATCCAATAGAATCTGGCGCGAGGCCATCAAACCACCTCATGGCCACAGGCCCTAAACTGGAGGGGAACACTTTACACATGAGAGTCTCGTTCCGAGAATGGACAGCCATTTTCTGATTGAAATGGCTCACATGCTCCACGGGGTCAGTCCGTCCATTGTATGCAGTGAAGGTAGGTTGAGTAAAACGCCGAGGAAGGCTTCCTCCCTCGATGCTGCGTGTAAAGGGCGACCTGGAAATTTGGTTGAGTGCCCTTGTTATGGCATCACTCCCAGCACTCCTGGAATACGTGTTCCTACTCCTGCGGTCATGGTGATACTCTTCCTTGTAGGAGAAAGACTCACTTGGAGGCGTCCTAGAGCGACGTCTATAACTAGTATCGTCATCATCATAAGAGTCATCAGTGATGGACGGGCTGCTAGACGGACTACGCTTCCTTTGCGCACGGCGCAACTTCTTCTTGAGGCAATTGATTTTGCGTTGCATGCCCTCATGAGACTCGTCACTGCCATTTCGACGTCGACTCCTGGCAGTATGAGTCGTGTGTACACTCCCTTCGCGGACTCTTTTACGCTCAAGGTGCAAAAAATGGTCAATATGTTGAGAGCCACCTGACTCCGCTCTATCTGATCTAACCATGGTTCAAGCCTCAACACGCAGATACAATAGTAATCTTCCCACAGACGGCGCCAATTGTAAGGACACAAATCGTGATCGGGCCTTTAGACAGAATAAGTTGGGGCCCAAGCTGAGTATGGTATCCTTAAAATGAATTTGTGAAGAGAGTGGGCTGAAGAATACTTGACTGAATTTGTGTGAGTTGGAGGCCCAAGGATAATTACGACCAGATTCGTATTGATAGGATATTTGATGGATACAATATTCTTCTTGGCATAGTCCGAGGAGTATGTTCTCTCTTTCTCTCTCTTAATCTCTCTTGATCTCTCTTTTTTTTGTCCCCCTCCTCTTTTTCTTTCTTTCCTCATCTATTTATATGCCTTTCCTCTATTACGTGGGCTTTTCTTGATACTTGTCCCATCAACCCCCATCTGGAGTCTTCATCTGGTAGCTGCAGAGGATGGAGGCCACTGTTCAGGTGTCTTTTCCTATTAATGCGGCCATGATGTTAGCTGCAGGATCATAAATGCGGTGGCAGCAGCCTTTTGCTTAATATCTGATCTTCGCCACCTGTCCTTTTTGTCTATATGAATCAGGGAATTCTCCGGGAGAACTAGGGTTGAGGTTGGAGCACTCATCTAGGACACCCTTTGATAAACCGAGCAGGAAGTATCCTCGGACCAGGCTTCCTTCCACGTGACTTACACTTTAGCATCGAATTAGGCTGGACAAACTCCTTAAGATGAGTTGTCCTCGGATGTGTAGATCTCCTCAGATAGGCCCACGGCCCAGGATCTGGTATTGGGCATTTTACCCCTACAATGCTCAATTTCACAATATATTAAAGTGGTCGATAATTTTTGCATACTACTTTTTTACCACTTTAGCATGTGAAATTGGGTGTCCGTAATAGTGTTTTTTAGGTGGACCAAATGGATTGAAGATGACTTAATGGACCGAAATAGACCAAATAGATTGAACTAGACCAAGATAGAGAGAATTGGACTGAAGTAAGTTGAATGGACCTAACTGGATTGAACTAGACCAAAATGGATAGAAGTGGACCGAAGCATATAGAGCTGGAGTGAAGTAGACCAAATGGACCAAAGTGGACAGAGTTGGACTGAAGTAGAGAAAATTGGACCAAAATGGACCAAAGTAGAACGAACTAGATAGAAGTGGACCAAAATGGACGGAAATAGACCGAAACGGACAGAAGTGGACCAAAATGGACCGAAGTAGATTGAATTGGACCAAACTGACCTGAATGGATTGAAGTGGACCAAAATGCTATGCTGATGTGTCACAATAGAAGATAGATATATAGATATAGCTGTTTTTGAAAGATAAATAGATAGATATAGCTGTTTTTGAAATCTAGCATCATATTCATTGTCACATGGGTTTATAAAGATTGTGTTGTGAATTATGTAGTTTTTTTAGCAAATTTTTGTAAAAATTTTGTTGAACGGTTGACATTATCTTGTGTGATTAGTACATAATAAAAGTAATGTCAACGATGGAACCATTAAAAATGATGTTACTTCAATCATATATAACATGTCACTTTGCAATAATGATAAAAAAAAATTTAAAAAAAATGTTGTATCATTTACATTATAATATTAATGGTGAATTTATGTGAAAATGATCAATTTAACAATAAATATTATAAAAAAAAAACATTGTGTCTCTAATTTTTTAATTCTTTGGGACTTTCGTTTGTACATTTTTTTAATAAAGTGAAAATAAATGAAGAAATTCAAAATGATTAATATTATGTATATAACTATATATATGAACTATTTTTATATTTTATAAATAATTTTGAAAATAAATAGAAAATTATTAATATCATGTGAACTCTATTTTGAGACATTTTAAAAGGTTATTTCATTCATCTTATCCATTGGTTAACCTTTTTAATAGGTAGTTACACTAAATTTAGCTATTCATAATACTGAATCTGATAGGACTACAAAACAAGTATTTTCATCCCCTTGTATTAATCTGGTAGGAGGAAGATGCAATAACATATATTTCAATAAAAAAATATGTTATTTCTTTAGAAAGGAACTGTATTAGGTTTGCCAAAAGATTTTCTTTTTGTTTTTCTTATATAAAAACAATGAAAGGCCGATAAAAAAAACAAGAGAATCATACATTAACGGTCAAAATGAAAATTTTGAAACGTAAAGAGGAAAAATAAAAAAAAATCCCTAACCAAACTCTAAGGCCTAAAAGTGTATTTTAATCTTGTAAAAACTATGAACTTAATTGTTATGTTCATATTCTACAACAAAACTACTTTACATCTCTATCCCAATTTTGTATTTTATAATTATCTCTATCCTAAAATCTAGTAGATTCTTATTAGTATTATGTTCATGAGGTTTAATGTTTTTGTTACTTGCTCACATGGTTTGCTTGAAATGGCAAGAATTTAACATGAAAATTCAATGACAAGTACGGATACAAAGGAACCTGGACAGATTTCAGATTTGTGAACAAATTAATTTCTAGGACAAAGGAGGCAAACGTGAATATAACTTTTAGAGTGTAAATCATGTTTTTTCCCTGCCATTTTTAACATTCTATCTTGACAATGCTATGCTGGTAATATATAGAAAGACAATGTGAATACTAAATGTAAGGACACAAATCAACGGATGGGCCTACAAGCAGAAGAAATTGAAGCCCATGACGTATACAGTATCCTTGGAATGAATTTGTTGAGAGAGTGGGCCGAAAAAAACTTGATTGAAAGCATATAGGTTGATGGCCCAAGTATGGTTATGACCAGACTAATATTGAGATTGTACAGGATCCTTCTCGGCTTAGTCCGAGGAGCGAGCTTAGGCAACTGTTTTGAGTAACTGTATCTTTCTCTTTCTTGTTCTCCTCTTCAATGACTTCTCTCTTTCTCCTGGTTGTTCGAAACCCTTTCTCTCTGTTTCCTGCTCTATTTATAGGCCAATTTGCCTAACGTGCCAGTTAGGTAAGTCTCCATTGATACTTGTCCCATCAACCTTCACTTGAAGTCTCCATATGGCAGCTGTAAAGGATGAGGGTCACTGTTCAGATGTCTTTTCCTCATTAATGCGGCCAGGAGATTAGCTGCAGGGTTATAAATGCGGTGGCAGCAACCTTTCACATAATATCTCTTTGCTGCCACCTGTCCTCTTTGCTTACATGAACCTGGAGGTTTTCCAGAAATGACAGGATCAATGCTGGGACATTCACCTGGATCTTCCCTTTGATCATCCGACCAGGCAGTGCTCCTCGGACAACTCCTTTCTTCCTTCACACAAGTTTTACTACATGGAGGAGTTAAACCAGGTACAGTCCTCGTGATTTACTATCCTCGGACAGCCAGTCTCCCCGAACAGGCCCATGGCCCGTTATTTGGAATTGGGCCTTTCACCCCTACACTAAAGTTTTTGTATTCCATACGTTTGCTTAGTATGGAAACACCATAACATATTAGTTGTGATAATATGAATTTGTGATATTTGAAATTTGAGTCATAAATATTCCCACTTTAGCTAAACCCTATATAAACCCAACTTATAAAACCAATTTCTTGCATGTTCAAAAGCAAAAGAAAAAGAGAGAGAGGGGGAAAAAAAGAAGAAGAAGAAGAAGAAAGAAAATAAGATGGTATTCAATGTTTCATTCATTGACCATGTGATTAGAATGGTAGGAGGTCCTCTAAGACTATACTGGATGGTGTTTGTGCGCAAGGATTTTTGCCTCCATGGCTTGTGGCTGCAAAGTGTTGTTGTCCTTGGTATATCACCAGACTAATGGTGATTGACAAAATAATGCTTCATTTAACTAAGGTTTTATTTTTAAAAACTTTTTTTGTTTATTTTGTGTTTCACACATGTTTTCCTTCTTTTTAAGTTTTGGTACCAATTGTAGTTTACACATTTCATTGCAATAATAAAAAAATTTCTTCCTTTGATCTCTCTCTCTCTTCCCAGTTTATCTGGTTTCTTGGTGTTCTTCGTTTTTTCACCTCTAACAGACTATTGTTAATTTTGCCATGTTAATTAAACTGTAGGACAGACTCCCTAATCCCATGGCACAAATGTAGAATCGCTTGACAAACAATCCTCTTAGTTTCCAAATTGCCAAAGCTTGTGCCAGTTGATCTTATAGCATAAAGGCTGAGACCATGATCTCATTGCACAGAAGATGAGTCAAAATACACCATCTTTATCAGACTTTATTTGGCTAATATTTTTTTTTTCTCTTCGAGTCATCTTTTAGTGACCCCTTGAATGACAATAATGTACAAATCATATAATTACTTCACTGAACGTGAATGGTGGTTGCCGGCATATGAATTCAGCCTAGCAATAATCTTATTTAACTGTTTTACATCCCTAAATTTGCTTTGGATTCAAGTCTATTTTGTTGAGATGAATACTTTCTTTCTGGTTTAATTTCCCTCCTTGTAAAGTAATACTGTCGGAAAAGGAATTATTACAAGTATATTTACTGCTTAAATTTGGAAGATCTCCATATACAATATTGGGAAAGTACTGCCAAAGAGGTCTAGTGTACATAATTTACATGCATATTTCTCCACTTGCAGTTTCTCCATCTCAAATTTATTTTGAGTTTTCCAACATTCAAGCAATCACAGTTTCCCTTGGTCTTGAAGTTGCTCCTGTGCAAAAACAATGTATGTATGTTAGAACCATCACGGTAAAGAGCAATAGCAAAACAATAATAATAAGTACACAAAAATAAGGAATCAACAAAACGCATGGTGATGCTCTCTAGGTTAATGCAACATATTAGTCAAAACTGTTGATTAAACTGCGGTATAACATGGGATGAACACAAGTCCGCTCATTTTCAACCCCTTTGAATTCATGCGATTAAAAAAGCCCTGTCTCCCAGCTATTCGGGGTTGACAACATATCAGTTTTCAACAATCTAATATAATTACGACCATATCTTCACTTAAAACCCTGTGATCCTATGGTACCCGAAACCCTGCAGTTGAACACGCCTCACCCATGTATATGCAATGGTATGTCATGGATTAGCAAACAGCTCCAGACAGTCCAAAATGGTGGAAAATCTGATAAAAGGTGAATTTGACAGTTGGCTCCATACATGCAGAGAATTCCAGAGCCCATGTAATGCAGATCAAATCATGAGGTAACAGGGCCGTTTCATTTGAGTCAATCTTGTATTTTTTCTTGTAGCACCTTCCAATGTAAATGAAATTATATCCCTAGCCAGCACAATCATCTTCTATGTACAACCCATCTCAAATGATTCTCATCTTACATTTTATAGTTTGCTGCTATCTTCAGCTACTCACAAATGCATCAGATGTCATTCAAACCATTGTAGTGTTATCAATCATCCATCTACACATTCACAAACTCATTTCATGGATATAATTGCCTAGCATTTGGTACTGTCAACTTCCATCCCTAAATTTGAATAGTATGCAGTTGAGCACATAACATCCCAGATGCACCTCTCTATTTCTGCTATCCATAACAGCTAATCCATGTCTCTTTCAATCTTTCCACCGTGAAAGTGATCACTATTGAGCGTCACATAACCATCAACTTCCATTTCTTGGGCTTCATTCAGTTTATTCCGAGTCAATCCTGTTTGTCCTAAAGTTTGATTTTTCAAATCTCTTGAAATTCCATTATGAAGTTATTTCACATTTAGCAGGACAGAATGTAAGAAAGAAAATGAATCCAAAAGCAATTGATGTGACACTGACTCTGTTACAAAGAAGGCATGAAACCCGAATGGAACTTTGCGGGGCATCTCAACAACTGCAACAGGATCTGGTGACATTGTTTTTGCATCAATTACATTCACTGATTATTTTCTGCATAATTATGAATGAAAATTGAGATCATCATGATCAATATTCAAGCTTAAAAGAAATCTATGACTGCTTAGAACACAACGGTGTAAGTTTACACAAGGGATGATGCTGAGATAAGGGTTTTTTCATGCATAAAAGTTGGATGATGACCAGGAACAAGCTTTAGTAAAAGAAAAAATAGCAACATATTAATATTTCCTCCTCTGATTAAACTAAAGAACCACCGTAATAAAAAGCAATAGTGAAATAATTATAATAAAAAGTACACAAAAATAAGGAAGCAATAAACTGTGGATATTTATACCACAAAATTTAATATATAAAAAAAAAAGGCCAGGAGCAAGCTAAAAAACTAAAGCTGTACTTAACCAAATGTGAGAAAATCTAGGAGCACAATAAAATCTTGTGACAATTTCACAACATCCTTATTTTGACTTATGGTAGTTCCTATATAATTTTTTTTTCCTCTTTCACAACTCCTCTACCACTTTTCCTTTACTTCTCCTCCCACATTTCTTGGGAAAATCCGCTATTTAGTGTTTGCTTGTCTCTAGTATATTTGGTTAGTTTTTAACTTTTACTAGCTTTTATGTATAGTTTTTTAAAATCTCATTTTTTTTTTCGAAGTATAATTATATTTTAGCACATTTAAAAAAAAAAAACAGCAAGAAACTAAATAATAAGCTAATTAATATCAAACACATGCTTAGCCTTCTTTATCGATTTTTTTAAAAATACTAGATTATTATGCTTTAATTCTGTGAAAACTAGCTATGACATTATTAGATTCTTATGCTTAATGTTTAGTGAATTTTGATGGTTCATAGAATTAATCTAATAATATTTATTATTCACTACTCTATTGCCCCAACAAAAGCTTCTAACTTTTTTACAACAAGTGACATGTTAAATCACTATAAGTCAAAAAAAAATTTTAAAAAAAAATTATACAGTAACTCGCTACAACCCAAAATGAAGATGTTGTGAAATTTTATTATGTCCCTAAACTTTCAAGTTCTCATGGAATTTAGACAAATTTATAATTAATTTTCTTTAGTGGTAGCCATCAAAAAGAGAATTCTTTGGTGGTCAGATGGTGCATATCCCACAACAGAACTTTGCATCATTATCCTAATTTAAAAAAAAAAAATTATCTCCATCCTAGTTTCCTTAAAAAAAAAAAAAAAATTCTAGTAGTTTCGTATTATTATTATTATCCGCACGAAATTAAAAGCTTTTCGTTACTTGTTTAATAGGTTTGCTTGAGATGGCTAGAATTTAATATGAAAATTCAATGACAACTATAAATACAAAGGAACTTGGACACATTTGTGAAGAAAAAAAATTCTACTATAAAAAAGCCAACTAATTAAGAATGTAACCTTAAGAATTGTTATATTTACTATTTAATGGAAAGATATTTAATACAAAAATGTGGAAAATCATGTTTACACCCTACTATTTTTAGAATTCTATCTAGATAATGTGAATGCTAAAGCATGTGTACTCCCTACGTTTGCTTAGTATGGAAACATATCATTACATATTGGTTGTGATATTATGAATAGTGATATTTGAAAGCTTGAGTCAGAAATATTCCCACCTCTGCTAAAGCCTATATAAACCCAACATATGCAACCAATTTCTTGCATGTTCAAACGCAGAAGACAAAGAAGATGGTGTACAATGTTGCGTTCATTGACCATGTGATGAGAATGATGGGTTGTCCTCTAAGACTATATTGGATGGTATTTGTGCGCAAGGATTTTTGCCTCCATGGCCAGAGACAAGTTGTTGTTGTCCATGGTATATCACCAGGGTGATGGTGATTACTTCAATAAAATATCGTTGGCTAAGTTCTTTCCTTTATTTCTTTCTTTTTAGTGTTTGGTAATGATTGTTGATGGGGAAGGTGCCGTCACCCCCTATCTGGCTGACGGCATGGTAAACGACGACGGTCTTTCTTCTCCGTCATCCCAGGCCAACACCCCAGCACGTCCCGACGGTGTAATTTACACGTATCGACGGGGTGAATAGGTGACGGGGCAAAGCTGAAGGGACCAATACATGTCTTGTCATGTACGCTTCCACGAGAAGAAGAATCTTGTTGCGTACACTACTACTTGGATAGATGTCTTGCACAGTACGATTACTCCCAAAGGGATTTCTCGCCCAACACGCTTGATCGCCTAAGAAGTATTTTGCGCTTCACGCTACTCAGGGGCAATTCCGGTAAAGTGATATCTTCCCCAGCACACCTTGGTCAAGGTCCCCTGCTACTATAAATACTTCCAAGCCCTCCCGAATCGAGGTACGCGTAATTCTACCCGACTCTGGCACTCTAGAGTTGCGAGCAATACTAACTTAACCATCGGAGGGTCGTTGGCCGGTACCATGCCGGTACTTCCCTTTGAGGTTCTCTTTACCTGTGCAGGTTCACTCGGAGAGCGCGAAGGTCCTGTAGCTCACTGAGTCGATTCTTGACATCATCAATTGTAGTTCTTGCATTTCGTTGCATAATAAGATAATGTTCAGCTTGATCATCTCTCTCTCTCTTAGCAATTTCTTTGTGTTTTAATTCGCCAAAACATTTTGTTTTTGTTTTTTCACCTCAAATAGACTATATGCTAGCTTGTTAATTTTGTTATGTTAATTAAATTGTAGGACTCCCCTAATCCCATAGGGAAAATGACAAGCAATCATTTCGAGTTTCCAAACTTTTTAAATACTATCAGAATGATTTTTTCTTCTTTTTAAATTTGGAAGATGTACATATACAATATTGGGTCAGTTCTACAACCAAAGAGGTCCTCTATGTATAATATTTACATGGATATGTCCCCTCTTGCAGTTTTTCTATTTCAAATTCTTTTTGAGATTTCCAACAATCAGACAATCACAGTTTTCCCTGCTCTTGAAGTTGCTCTCGTGAAAAATCAATGTATATATTAGAACCAAGAATTAAAAGCAATGGCCAAATAATAATAATTACAAAAAAAATAGCAATAAACTGCATGACGATGCTCTCTAGATATATGCAACATATTAGTCAAAATTCTTGATTCAACCGCAGCATAATATTCAAGCAAAAAAAAAAAAAAAACTGCAGCATAATACGGGATGAACAAAAACTATCAAACTTGGTTTAGCAACAGTCCAAAGTGGTGGAAAATCTCTAAAAACTGCAGAGAATTTACCAGGAGCCCATATAACGCAATCAAATCATATGACCATTTTGCTTAAGAGTCAATCTTGTTTTTTTTCCTTGTACCACCTTCCAGTGTAAATGAAAGCATACCCCTAGCCAGCACAATCAACTTCACTGCAAATGTCCAAGCCATCTTAGATAATGCTCATCTTATTTTGTCTATTTGCTGCTATCTTTAGCTACTCACAAATGTATCAGATGTCATTTAATCCATTGTAGCGTTATCAAACATCCATCTACGCATTCACAAACTTATAATTTCATGGACATATATAATAGCCTAGCATTTGGTACTGTCAAACTGAAATGGACTTAATCCCTAACATAATAATGAGGTACAGATCGAAAGTGTAGTATTGGTGCACCCAACTATACCATCAACTTCTCCACAAAGTCTATCACCACCTTCGAAGTCAGCCTGACTAGCGAATTAGTCACTCCACTGCGTCCAATTGGAAAGTTTAAAATTATTACAGTGCTGAACCCTGAGGAGAGAGCAATGCTACTAGAGTCTAGAATAACAATATACATTATACACAACAATTTTCACTGAGTTGACAAATTTTCATCCTAGCCTAATATTGTACGTCACTTTTTTACTTATCAATTATTATTTCACTTTAATAATTGTAAAATTTTTTGTGCCCGGTATCTTTTTTCAACCAATAAATGTAAGGATATACTCAATTTCACAACATAGTAAAGTACGTTGATGATGTCAAGAATCAAACCAGTGAGCTGCAGGGCTTGCGCGCGTTCCGGTCGACCCTACACAAGTAAGAAGAACCTCAAAGGGAAGTACCGGCGTGGTACCGGCCAACGACCCTCCGATGGTTAAGTTAGTATTTGTTCACAACTCCAGAGTGCCAGAGTCGGGTCTTAGTATACGTACCTCAATTTTTGGAGGGCGTGGCGGTATTTATAGTAGTAGTAGTGGCCTTTAGATGAGGCGTACTGGAGAAGATATCATCGTACCGAAGTTGCCCCTGAGTAGCGTGGGGCGCAAGACTCGCCTTGGGTGGCCAGGTGTGTTGGGCACGATTCCCTTCTTGGGGGTAGGGAATCGTGCTGCGCAAGATATCTGGCCAACTGGTGGCGTATGCGATAAGATTCAACTTTTCCAGCGAAACGCACGTGACAAGATAGGTTCTAGTGCCTGATAACAGCACCCGTCGACCTTCTTCCCGTTGCCCCGTAGGGCTGGGGTCGTCAAGGCCCGACGTCCGTCGCATACATCCGTCGTCCGTCAGCCTGCGAAAGCTCTCGCCGTCGGGTGGGAGTTTTACCCCTATCAGGTGCCCCCTCAGCCCATCAGTCCGTGAAAACCAGAAGGACGGACTAATGGGGTGACGGGCTCAGCCCATAACACGGGTCGGATAGACAGGCTGTCATTCGTAATTAATGTCGGGTAATAAATGCGAGACACGTGTCGTCAACCCGTGGACCGTGTGCTCTGACCGAGGCGTCCCTTCGTCTTCCGCTATTTCTCCCATATAAAAGCCTTCCTTCTTTCCCCTCATTTTCCACTTTTCACTGAAAACAAACGATCAGAGCGCCTCCGTTCACCCAGCAGGAAAGCACTTGATCCGTCAACTCGCGTGTCCGTCATATTCTAGCAACCGTTGTCCTCATCTTCCATCAGCACAAGTAGCCGGTAAGTAATTACTGCTTGTTCATTTTTTACACCGTCAGTGTCTTTAGGTCGGTTGAACTTAGGGTTTTCCGTCACCTGTAGGTGACATGTCTAGCGCGTCCAGTAACCAATCGTTTGTCCGCGACGGAGCGGGCTACGATGAAGTCAACCCGTCGGGTCCAAAGGATCCTGCAGCTACAACTTCCTCGAGTGAAGAGAGCTCGTCCACCGCCTCTTCCTCCTCGAGTAGTGATAGGGCGGAGAGTAATCTTAGCGACGGTCTAGAGGGAGAGGAACCTCAAGTCCAGTCCGTCGTGGGCAGTGACGGGATGAGGAAGTACGTTATGCTTTCTCTGTGGACGGTGAATGACTTTTTCTCCACAATCAAAGAGTCACACTTTAAAACACTTAGAAGCAAATACCAAACTCCTGACAATATACCTCTCCGTCTACCCCACCCAGGAGAGAAGTGTTATTACCGTGGAGTCAGGGGTGTCGGAGTATACGAGCAAATGCTTAAGGCAGGGCTGAGGTTTCCACTGACCCCACTACACCGTCACCTCCTTCACTACCTAGGACTATCCGTCAACCAAGTTTCCCCGAATGCCTGGAGGGTCTTTATTGGGGTAGAGGTGTTGTACGGGTCCATGTCCGAGGGGAAGAAAAGGTTGACGGTGAAGGAATTCTTCCACTGCTACCGTCCGGTGGAGATACAAAAATCCAGGGGGATGTATAGTTTTGTGGCGAGGGGTCCACTATTAAGGTTAGTGTGCGATACTCCAGACTCCAATAGGGACTGGAAGTCTAGGTACTTCTTCATGGACGGGGATGAGTGGATGGGGAATCCTAGTGAGACCGAGTTCATGCCCGTCGACACCACGTGGGGTGTCTTGTCCCCGTCTGGTATTCGCCCGTTCACTTTCTCCTCTTACTTCTCTCTTCTTTTTTTTTTTTATATATATATCTTTTTATGCACCGTCAGCATATAAACGTCTTCTTTCCTCAGCTCAAGACCGTCCTCAAGTGTCAATTGAAGACTGGAGCTTCTTGGAGAGGATTTTTCAGAAGTCCGAGTTGAAGGAAAGGTCTTGGGCTAACTTGGTGTGCCTGAAGACCACTTGTTGGCACTGCGACGGGCCTGAACCGTCTCCGGAAGCAGAGAAGTACGTGATACAAGTTAGGAAACGTACGTCCGTTCACCTGAATTTTATGTTTGGCCATTTTTCTCTCCCCTTTTTATCAACTCATGTGCCGTCTTGTCTTCGCAGAAATGGACGAAGCGAGGAGGAGGGCCATAATCAAGCAGCAAGTAGCTGCAAAGAAGAAAGAAGGCCAAGCTGCAGGGACGGGTGCGCCCAAGGTGCCCATCACTAAGAGAAAGCCCGACCAGGAGGGGGACCGTCTCCCCAAAAAGGCAAAGACCACTCCCGAGACCGTCATTGGCCTAGAGGCGGACGGAAAGAAGGTCCCCGTCAAGCACGGTAAGGGGAAGGGCTTGATGACGGCTGGCCCAGCCTCCGATCCGAAGAAGCCACCCGTCCTTCTGCGTGAGGACTCCAAATATGCCCTTGATAAGCTGTCGTCCATATTGACTGTGGACGACTATGAGGACTTGGGGAACCACGCGACGGAGGCGATGGGAGAGACGGGCCTGTTTAGTCTTGCCCAGGTAAACACGCTACCCGTCCACTTCACTTCGAATATACATTGAATTTCATATTTGTTATTTTTTATTTTACCGTCGCTTGAATCTAACACCGTACACCCTTAGGCCGTCGTCATGATGAAAGGGCTTATGGACCGCTACGTTCGTGAGGAGACGGCCCTGGAGCGTACAAGGGCCAAGGCGGCCGAGACGGAGGAGGAGCTTGAACAGTATAAGGCCTGTAGGGTAAGGATCGAGAAGAAGCTCTCCGTTCTCAAGGAGGAGAGGTCCAAATACCTGAAGCAGACGGAGACGCTGCAGACGGTCCTTGCGGACAAAGAGCGGGAGATCCAGTCTATGAAGGATCAGCTCCGTCAGGCCAGGGACGACGCAATCAGAGAATACCGAGACTCTGATGCGTATCTGACGGAGCTGGGTGGCATAATGGCGGACGGTTTTGATGAGGTCGTCCGTCAGGTGAAGGCCCTTTATCCGGAGACGGATCTCTCGCGAGTGTCCATCGACAGGGGCCAGGCACAAACGTCCGTCATCCAGGCCGCTTCAGAGAGCGCGGGTCGCCCCCTTGATGAAGGCCAGAATTATAAAGGTGACGGGACCCTTGATGACGATGCCGAGACAGCCGTCCAGGCCAAGGTCCAAGCTGAAGAAGAAGTGAATGTAGTTGATTCCCCCGTTCACTAGACTTGTAATTTTTGTGGAGAATTTTTGTAACAATTTATTTTTTTTTTAGAACGGTCAATTTCTGGACCGTCGAGAACAATGTTGACTTGAGAAGCATTTGTTTTAATCTATATCCTGTTTCAATTTTTGTTCTTGTGGATATTGCTTGCTTGCATGATTCCTTTTATGTGTCGTTTATGTTTTGTGAAGCCGTCAACATTATAATCTTTTTAACCACTGTATATAGCTGGGGGGGCGATGCCGTCGATTTTGGGCCGTCGACCTTGACCCCGTCACTCATTATACTTTGGATTTGGCTTTTACCCCCGTAGTATAGTATAGATGGCTTTAAGCCGTCGCCGTTTATGCCGTCGTCTTCTAGACTTGGGCTTTTAGCTTTTATCCTTGTAGGATAGTAGTTGGATTCGAGCCGTTGCCATACACGCCGTCGTGTCTTAGACTCGGGCTTTTCATTTAGTATGACGTTTTGGCTTTTAGGCCGTCAACACGGGTGCTTGACGCCTTTATGCCGTCGTCGATAGTAGGCCGTCGTCTTTAAGACTTAGGCTTTTTGGGGTTTCCACTTGGGAAAACGTAGTGGCTTTTAGTCGTCAGCTGGGGTGCTTGACGCTGTTATGCCGTCGTTGAATTTGGGCCGTCGTCTTTAAGACTTAGGCTTTTTTTGGGGTTTCCACTTGGGAAAACGTAGTGGCTTTTAGTCGTCAGCTGGGGTGCTTGACGCTGTTATGCCGTCGTTGAATTTGGGCCGTCGTCTTTGAGACTTAGGCATGGGGGTTTCCATTTAGGAAAATTTGGTGGCTTTTAAGTCGTCAGCATGGGCGCATGACGCTTTTATGCCGTTGTAGAATTTGGGCCGTCGTCTTTGAGACTTAGGCATTGGGGTTTCCATTTAGGAAAACTTGGTGGCTTTTAAGTCGTCAGCATGGGCGCATGACGCTTTTATGCCTGTAGAGTGGAGCCGTCAGCCTTCGACACCGTCAGCTTTTTATGCTTGAACGGATTTAACGCTAAGGCTTTGTACTTTGCAAGTTTCTGATGTTCAACACTTGATAGTAAGTAGAAGAGACTTTGAATAAACCTCTGTATGACTTGCATAATTTTTGTGAGGAAGAAAACATGTCCTAGGAATATACATTAGAGTAGATCAATTACATACTAGATACAAGTAGGGGGCTGCCGTTCTTTCTTACTGGTAGTACTTACGTAGGTGCTCGGCGTTCCACGGGTGGTGCAGCTTCTGCCCGTCCAGTGTTTCCAGGTGGTAGGTGCCCTTTCTTTGTCACGCTGTGACTCGGTAGGGCCCTTCCCAATTGGGGCCGAGCTTTCCTTGGGTTAGGTCTCTGGCAGCGCCCACGATCTTTCTTAGGACGAGGTCACCGACCTGGAATTCCCTGTGCCTGACTCGGGCGTTGTAGTGTTTAGCCATGCGATCCTGATACCGGGCTAACCTTTGCTCTGCTGCTGCCCTGGCTTCGTCGATCAAGTCAAGCTGTAGGCGTAAGGCCTCGTTGTTCCGGCCTTCATCATGGGTGTTCACCCTGTAGGTTGTGAATCCCACTTCGGCTGGAATGACTGCCTCGCTTCCGTAGGTTAGCCTAAACGGTGTTTCTCCTGTGGGGGTCCTTGCTGTCGTTCTGTATGCCCACAATACACTTGGCAGCTCCTCGGGCCATATCCCCTTTGCCCCCTCGAGCCGAGTCTTGATAATTTTGAGCAAGGATCGGTTCGTTACTTCGACTTGACCGTTGGCTTGGGGGTGGGCGGGGGAAGAGTAATGATTCTTTATTCCCAGCTGTGCACAGAACTCCCGGAAGGGACCATTGTCAAACTATTTGCCGTTGTCGGAGACTAGTACCCTGGGTATCCCGAACCTGCATATAATAGACTTCCAGACGAAGCTTCGTATGTTCTTCTCTGTGATGGTGGCCAATGCCTCAGCTTCCACCCATTTCGTGAAGTAGTCTATGCCTACCACAAGGAACTTTAGCTGTCGCACCGCTGTTGGGAATGGGCCCATGATATCTAGTCCCCATTGAGCGAATGGCCATGGGGCCGTCATGGGGGTCAGCTCTTCGGGGGGTTGCCTGACGATGTTGCTGAACCTCTGGCACTTGTCGCAAGCTTTGACATAGGCCTGCGTGTCTTTTCTCATGGTCGGCCAGTAGTATCCTGCGCGGATCAGCTTATGTGCCAATGACCGCGACCCTGAATGGTTTCCACATATCCCTTCGTGTACCTCCCTCATGACATAGTCAGCTTCTTTAGAACCCAGGCACCTTAGGTATGGGCGACAGAAGCCCCCTTTTGTATAGGACTCCTTCTATCAGGACAAACCTTGATGCTTGGACCTTCAATCTTCTGGCAGCTACTCTTCCGTCGGGCAAGACGCCATCTTTCAGGTATGATACCAACGGCGTGGTCTAGTTGCTTTCCGAGTCGACTTCTTGCATTTCAATAGAGTCTACCAGTGGAGAAACCTACACAAAGTGGAGCACACCGTCAGTGCTGCTCTCCTGCTCCGACGAAGCAGCTTTGGCGAGGCGGTCGGCTTGCTCATTTTCTTCCCTGGGGACTTGGACTATCTTTGCCCTGAGCTCATCTACCCTTCTTTTTGCCTGATGGAGGTACTTCTTCATTCTGTCGCCTCTGCACTCGTAGTTCCCGTTGACTTGGTTGACGACTACTTGGGAGTCGCAGGAGACGACCACTCGGGCCGCGCCTGCTGCTTTGGCGAGATCCAATCCGGCTATCAAGGCTTCGTACTCCGCCTCATTATTGGTGATGGGAAAGTCCAGCCGGATCATACAATCAATTTGGTCTCCTTCGGGGGAGCGGAGCACGACCCCAATGCCACCGGCTCGTCTAGTTGACGACCCATCTGTATGTACACTCCATGCTGGATATGCATCTGCCCCCTCGTCTTCCGTGTTGGTGAACTCGGCTATGAAATCAGCTACTGCCTGTCCCTTGAGGGCGGTACGTGGGCTGTAGCGAATGTCAAACTCAGTCAGCTCTATTGCCCATAGGGCCAGACGACCTGCGGCTTCTGGGTTGTGCATTGCTCGCCGCAAAGGCTTGTCGGTTAGGACAACGATTGTGTGAGCTTGGAAGTAGGGCTTGAGCTTTCGAGCTGCGGTGACTAGGGCGAAGGCGAGCTTCTCCATGGGCGGGTACCTTCCTTCCGCCTCTTGGAATGCCCGGCTGGCGTAGTATACAGGTTTCTGCACCCCGTCCTCTTCTCTGATCAAGGCCGCGCTGACGGCGGCTGAGGATACGGCCAAGTAGAGGAAGAGTTCTTCCCCGGGCTGTGAAGGACTCAGCAATGGTGGGGAAGAGAGATAAGCTTTTAACTCTTCGAATGCCTTTTGACACTCGCCCGTCCACTCGAACGTTTTCTTCAATGTGCGAAAGAAGGGAAGGCATTTGTCCGTGGCCCTCGATACAAACCTGTTCAGTGCGGCAACCTTCCCGTTTAGACTCTGAACCTCTTTTACATTCTTCGGAGGGGCCATCTCTATTATTGCCCTGATCTTATCCGAGTTGGCCTCGATGCCTCTCTGAGAGACCATGAAGCCAAGGAATTTTCCTGCGGTCACCCCGAAGGCGCATTTCGAGGGGTTGAGCTTCATATTGTAGGAACGGAGGGTTCCGAACGTTTCCCCGAGATCGCTCAGGTGATCCTCCTCTTTCTGGCTTTTTACCAGCATATCGTCGACGTATACTTGAACATTCCTCCCTATCTGGTTGGCGAACATTTTGTTCATCAGCCTCTGATATGTGGCACCTGCATTCTTCAGTCCGAATGGCATCACCTTGTAGCAGAAGAGTCCTTGGCTGGTGACGAACGAGGTTTTCTCTTGATCTGCCTCATCCATCCGGATCTGGTTATACCCCGAGAAGGCATCCATGAAGCTCAGCAGCTGGTGCTGGGCCGTAGAGTCTACCAGGGTGTCGACCCGAGGGAGGGGGTAGCTGTCCTTCGGGCATGCCTTATTCAGGTCCGTGAAGTCCACACACATCCGCCACTTCCCGCTGGCCTTCTTGACCATTACAACATTAGCCAACCAGTCGGGGTAGTAAACTTCCCGGATGAACCCTGTTTCTCGTAACTTACCGACCTCCTCTGCCACTGCGCGATCTCTCTCTGGAGCAAACACTCGCTTCTTTTGTCTGACGGGCCGGAAGGAGGCTGTCACATTCAGCTTATGTACCATGACCGATGGATCGATTCCCGGCATGTCCTCATGGCTCCAGGCAAATACATCCTGGTTTTCCTTGAGGAAGGTCGTGAGTGCCTGGCGGGCCGCCGGACTGTTGAGGGTACCGATCCTGGTGGTTCTCTCAGGCTTGGACTCGTCGAGAATTACCTCTTCGACATAGCACTCTCGTGCGGCCACTTGGTCTCCCCACAGCTCTCCTACCCCGTACTCTGTAGGGAATTTGACCTTTAAGGCATAGGTTAAGGTTGCGGCCTTCCAGGCGTTGAGGGTTGGTCGCCCTATGATTGCGTTGTATGCCGAGGAGCAATCGACGACTAGGAAGGTGACGTCCCTAGTGAGCTGTCGAGGGTATTCCCCGATAGTGACGGGCAATGTGATCGAGCCGAGGGGATATACTCTGGTCCCCCCGAAACCTGTGAGTGGCGCCTTAGTAGGGACCAAGCGTTCTTTATCGATCCGCATCTGCTGGAACACGGGATAGTAGAGGATATCCGCGGAGCTTCCGTTGTTGATTATGACCCGATAGATGTTGTAGTCCCCTATCCGGATATTGACGACAAGGGCATCGTCGTGCGGATGATGGAGATGTTGGGCATCCTCTTCTGTGAATTCCATGGTAGGGCTGTTGATCTTCGGCTTCTTCTGGACAGAGCTCACGTTCTGAACCGCCCTGAGGTGGGACTTCAAAGCCTTCTTTGTAATGGCGGCCGATGTACCACCCACAATCACCCTTATGTCCCCTATAGGCGGTCTGGGACGCTCATTGTCCCGGTGGGGGGCCTGTTCTTGTCGAGGCGTGTCTGCCTTTTCTCTGGTGACGAACCTCTGTAGCTTCCCTTGCCTAATCAAGGCTTCGATCTGCTGCTTCATGTCATAGCAGTCGGCCGTGTCGTGGCCGTGGTCTCGATGGAAACGGCAATATTTGTCTTTTGGACGTTTGTCCGGGTTCGACCTCAATTTACTCGGGAACGTCAGGGTCCCGTCATCCTTGATCTGCATCAAGACCTGATCGACCGGGGCCGTCAATGGGGTGTAGCTTGTGAATTTCTCGGTAGGAGGCTTCAGACGTCTGATGTCTCGGCCTTTTGTCCGATGCGCCTTTCGCCCCTTATCCTGTCGGGTGTCTTCCTGTCTTTCCCTCTTCCTAGGGGGTTTCTCCTGCCGGGCCAGTAATGCGTCTTCCGCATTCATGTATTTAGTCGCCCTGTAAAACACGTCCGACATAGTCTTTGGGTCATTTTTGTATAGAGAGAACAAGAATTTACCCTCTCATAGCCCGTTTGTGAACGCGGCCACTTGTATCTTGTCGTCCGCTTCGTCGATTGAAAGTGCCTCCCTATTGAAACGGGCTATATAGGATCTCAGCGTCTCATCCTCCCGCTGTTTGATGTTCATCAGGCACGCGGTTGATTTTTTGTGCCTATGTCCCCCAATGAAATGTGAGGCAAACTGCCCGCTTAACTCCCTAAAATTACCAATGGAGCCGGGTGCCAGCCTTCCGAACCATGTCCTCGCGGAGCCTTTCAGCGTCGCGGGGAAGGCCCGGCACATGATCTCGTCCGGCACGCCGTGTAAGTGCATCAGCGTCTTGAACAATTCCAAATGATCCAGGGGGTCCTTGGACCCATCATAGCTTTCCATCTGGGGCATGCGGAACTTCGGTTGCCTGGGGAACGAGAGGACATGTGTAGTGAAGGGCGAGTCCGTGCACTGGACAAGGTCGTTGAGGTCGTTTGACACCCGTCCTTTGAGGGCGTTCATCATGAAGTCCATACGTTCCTTCATCACCCGCATTTCCGCGGCCATGTTGGGCTGGTGATGCCCATCCGTCGGCAGAGGATTCGTCTCTTGTCCGTCAGGTCGGCTTAAGGCGTTACTTTCCTCCGGGCCTCCCTGATTCCTCTCCTCGGCACTATTGCCCTCCTGGTTTTCACCTTGGTTGTCACCCGTCGCATTCCTTCGCAGCAGCTGCTCTTCCAAGTCATTGTTGCGCTTCGTGAGGTGCTCCACCGCGGCCGCCAAAGTCTGGACTTGTCTCTCGAGGGCCGTGGTGCGTTGTTCGTTGCCTTGGTCGTTCATGATGGTCGTCCTTGAACGCGTGAGTACCATGCAACCCTTAGTCCGGGAAACACGTAACAGGAACTTATGCGATCCCCACAGACGGTGCCAACTGATGATGTCAAGAATCAAACCAGTGAGCTGCAAGGCTTGCGCGCATTCCGGTCGACCCTACACAAGTAAGAAGAACCTCAAAGGGAAGTACCGGCGTGGTACCGGCCAACGACCCTCCGATGGTTAAGTTAGTATTTGTTCACAACTCCAAAGTGCCAGAGTCGGGTCTTAGTATGCGTACCTCGATTTTTGGAGGGCGTGGCGGTATTTATAGTAGTAGTAGTGGCCTTTAGATGAGGCGTACTGGAAAAGATATCACCGTACCGAAGTTGCCCCTGAGTAGCGTGGGGCGCAAGACTCGCCTTGGGTGGCCAGGTGTGTTGGGCACGATTCCCTTCTTGGGGGTAGGGAATCGTGTTGCGTAAGATATCTGGCCAACTGGTGGCGTATGCGATAAGATTCAACTTTTCCAGCGAAACGCACGTGACAAGATAGGTTCTAGTGCCTGATAACAGCACCCGTCGACCTTCTTCCCGTTGCCCCGTAGGGCTGGGGTCGTCAAGGCCCGACGTCCGTCGCATACATCCGTCGTCCGTCAGCCTGCGAAAGCTCTCGCCGTCGGGTGGGAGTTTTACCCCAATCATACGTGATCAATACTTTTTGCTACTACCTTTTTGCCACTACTTTAGCATGTGAAATTGGGTATGAAAATGGTGTCTATATTAGTGCTTTTCAAGTGGACTAAACTAGACTAAATTTGACTAAATTAATTATACCGAAATGGACCAAACTGGACAAAAGTAGACCAAAATAGACCGAATTGGACTGAAATAGACCGAAGTAGATTAAACTGAACTGAAGTAGACCAAACTGTACTAAAATGAACCAAAATAGACAGAACTAGACCGACATAGACCAAATTGGACCGAACTAATTGAAATGGACTAAAGTACTACACTGATGTGGCTCAACAGAAGTGTAATAACAATAAATGTTATACTTGACCTTTTTGATATTATATAGATATAGATGTTTTTGAAACCTACCATCATATTCATTGTCACATGAGTTTATAAAGATTGTAATGAATTTTGTAGTTTTTTAGCAAATATTTGTCGATTGTTGACATAGTTGGGTGTGATTGGTATATGATAAAAGTAACATCAATAGTAGACTCATTGAAAATGATGTTACTTCAATCATAACATGTCACATAGCACTCATGAAAAGAAAAAAGTTTTAAAAAATGTTGCATCATCTAATTTTACAACACGCTAAAATGGTTGACCCTTTTTACATATTATTTTTTATTTAGACCCACCATTTTTATTTTCTGTCACTCACAATCGATCATTTTAGCATATTGTAAAATTGGGTATGAAATTGGGTGTGCTCATAATCTTATCTTTCAAATGCTTAGTGAGTTATATGTGAAATACTTTTTTTTTTTATATATAAAAAGGAGAGAGATGTGAAATAGTTGATTAAAAAATGAGTTTCCTAATAAAAATTTACAATAATTTCATAGTATTCCCAAATTAGTCAACCATTGCACGCATAGGCCTACAACAACTTACAAATTTTTTTAATGGCCCATGCAAGGGCGGAGCTAGGGCCTAGGGGGTAAGGGGGCAATAGAAAATTGCCACCCCTTGGCCTGCCAAACAAAATTTAATACTATTTCCCTATGTTTTTTCGTGTTTCTTGTATATTTTTGTAACCTAGTACAAATTTTATTCAAAATAAACTATAAAGAATTACATCAGTATCAAAAACACCAAAATACCTCATAGAAATGGAGGCCTGTCATTATCCCAGACATCATGAACTACAAGCATCATACCTGGCTTATGTTAAATGCTTTACATGCAAATCCTGAAATCCACACCTACCAACTTTTATATTTTGCCACCCAATGCAAACATTATTTACTTAGACATTCTATTTGTTAAAAACTGAGGCTTTAACAAACTCTACATTAATTATTCTAAAAAAAAAAAAAAAACTCTACATTAATTAAAGAAACTGGAATATTAAGTTAAAATAAACAAAACTACTATAGTATAACTTTGCCAAAATAACATATATAAAATAGTATAATTAAGTTATACTTGATGTCTATCTAACAAATAGAAATTTACATAAATCATACATTTTCTTCCCTCAATTACATAATATAAATTTACATACTTGTACTTGATATTTATATAATATTTAAAAACTGAAATATAACATTTATTATTGTTATAGTTTTGTTGAGTTACATTAGTGGTCATATCATCATTTTCTTTCTATTTTTTGTATCATTGGCGAACACATTGAAAATAGTGCTGCTTCAATCATGATATTTCATGTCATCTATTATTAAAAAAAAAATGTTTTATTATTAATATTACTCTAAAAAAGATATTAACCTATAAAAATAAAATATTTTAATGGTGAATTCTATGAAAATGATATTTCTCATTAAAAAAAAGTCCATAAATAAATGAGAATGATATTATTTTAATTATAATTTGACAAAAAACAATTATGAAAAATATTGTCTCAAAGTTTTTTTTTTTAATTTTTTTTATTATTATATATATATATATATATATATATATATGCATTCTAGTAGTATTTAAAATAAGAAAGGAATATTAACTTTCCCTTTGTACCTTATTTTAGTGAAGTAAAAAATAAATGAAGAAAATTCAAAATATTAATATTATGAATATATTTTTTTTTTTGAGGAAAATGTATATATGTTAGCTGTGTGTCTATATATATATATATATATATATATATATATATATATATATATATTATGTATATTATGTCAACGAACTAAATTTTTGAGACATTTTAAAAGGAAAATAATCTTTTCCGTTTCTTACCCTTTTTCATTGATTATTACAACATATCAATTTTCTGTTTAATAAATTTGATGGTTCAAAGAATTAATTTAATATATTTATAATTCACTTGCTTATGGCCACAACAAAAGCGTACATCATTTTTACAACCAGTGACATGTTCAATAATTATTGGTCAAAAATAAAATAAATAATACCATAACCCGTCATAACTCAAAACGAAAATATTATGAAAATGTTGTGAAATTTTATTGTGTCCCTTGACTTTCTCAAGTTCTCATGGAATTTAGGAAAATTTGTGATTAATTTTCTTTAGTGGTAGTCATCAAAAAGAGAACTCTCTTTTGGTGGTCGGACGATGCATATCCTTCAACAGAACTTTGCATTTCTACCTCATATATATTTTTTTAATAATAATTGTCTCTATCCTAAATTCTAGTATTTTCCTTTAAAAAAAATTCTAGTAGTTTCGTATTATTATTACTAGTGTGTAATCCCGTGCATATGCACGGGTCCATTTAAAAATAATCACAATTACATATAATATATATATATATATATATATGATTTGAAATTTAATTGGATCTAGACTCTTCGATTTTTGCCTCCAATAATTCACTTGCCACAAAAATTAACAAATTAGATGAGATACATAATGTAAGATTGAACTCCAATTAAAATTCAATCTAAAATCTAATTGAATTTAGACCTTTTGATTTTTGCCCCTAATAATTCACTTGATACAAAAATTTAAAAATTAAATGACACGTGACACAAAATCAGACTTCAATTTAGAATTTAATTAAATTTTCTCTCCGCTTTAGCTATTAATATATATATATATATATGACTTATAAATTTGAATTATTTTAGTTATATGATTATGTTTTTTATGGTTTATTATGTTGAACTTCTCGTTTTCTACATTAAATTAACAATTTGGTACAAAAATTTAAAAATTTAGATTAGATGGGAAATGTGACGCAAAATTAAACTCTAATTGAAATTCAATTTTTACCTAAATTAACTTACTTGGCACAAAATTCTAAAATTTAGATTAGATGAAACACGTGGCGTAAAATTAGATACTAATTGAATTCCAATTTGAAATTTAATTAGATTTTCTCTCTGCTTTACCTATTATTATATATATAGATTTGCATGAAATCAAAAGTTTTTCGTTACTTGTTCAAAGGGTTTGCTAGGGATGGCAAGAGTTTTAACATGAAAATTCAATGACAACTATAAATACAAAGGAACTTGGACACATTTGTGAAGAAAAAAATTCTACTATAAAAAAGCCAACTAATTAAGAATGTAACCTTAAGAATTGTTATATTTACTATTTAATGGAAAGATATTTAATACAAAAATGTGGAAAATCATGTTTACACCCTACTATTTTTAGAATTCTATCTAGATAATGTGAATGCTAAAGCATGTGTACTCCCTACGTTTGCTTAGTATGGAAACATATCATTACATATTGGTTGTGATAATATGAATAGTGATATTTGAAAGCTTGAGTCATAAATATTCCCACCTCTGCTAAAGCCTATATAAACACAACATATGCAACCAATTTCTTGCATGTTCAAACGCAGAAGACAAAGAAGATGGTGTACAATGTTGCGTTCATTGACCATGTGATGAGAATGATGGGTCGTCCTCTAAGACTATATTGGATGGTATTTGTGCGCAAGGACTTTTGCCTCCATGGCTAGAGACAAGTTGTTGTTGTCCATGGTATATCACCAGGTCGATGGTGATTACTACAAATAATTAATAATAGTTTTGGCTAAGTTCTTTCCTTTCTGTCTTTTTTGTTTTTGGTTCTGATTGTAATTCATGCATTTCATTGCATAATAATTAAGATAATGTTCATCTTGATCTCTTCTCTCTCTCTCTCTCTCTCTCTCTCTCTCTCTCTCTCAGCAATTTCTTTGTGTTTTAATTCGCCAAAACATTTTCTTTTCACCTCAAACAGACTATGCTTGTTATTTTTGTTATGTTAATTAAATTATAGCACTCCCTAATCCCATATGAAAAATGTAGAAACCCTTGGCAAACAATCATTTTGAATCTCCAAACTTTTTAAATATGCGAGAGTTCTTTGACTTCTCTCTAAAGCAAAATTTGTTAATGAACCCTCGTTTCATAATATCATAGCCTCATAGTTCTTTGACTTTTTTTTTTTTTTCCTGTTGAGTGTTGAGTAATATTTCTTCCCGGAACCGAAGGAATTATTTCAATTTTATTTTTCTGCCTAAATTTGGAAGATGTACATATACAATATTGGGTCAGTTCTACAACCAAAGAGGTCCTCTATGTATAATATTTACATGGAAATGTCTCCTGTTGCAGTTTCTCTATTTCAAATTCATTTTCAGATTTCCAACAACAGACAATCACAGTTTTCCCTGCTCTTGAAGTTGCGCCTGTGCAAAAACAATGTATATATTAGAAACAGAGAATAAAAAGCAATGGCCAAATAATAATAAGTACAAAAAAAATAATAATAATAATAAGTACATGGCGATGCTCTCTAGATTTATGCAACATATTAGTCAAAATTCTTGATTCAACCGCAGCATAATATTCAAGCAAAAAAAAAAAAAAAAACTGCAGCATAATATGGGATGAACACAAAGTATATACTATCAAACTTGGTTTAGCAACAATCCAAAGTGATGGAAAATCTCTAAAAAGTGCAGAGAATTCAGGAGCCAATATAACGCAGGTCAAATCACATGACCATTTTGCTTAAGAGTCAATCTTGTATTTTTCCTCGTACCACCTTCCAGAGTAAATGAAAGTATACACCTACAATCAACTTCACTGCAAATGTCCAAGCTATCTTAGATGATGCTCATCTTATATTGTCTATTTGCAGCTATCTTTAGCTACTCTCAAATGTATCAGATATTCATTCAATCCACTGGTGGCTCTACATGCAAGCCAAGGTGGTCACAGGACCAACCTGACTTGCAAAAAATGGCATATATGCATTTGTCAAAAAAACAAATTATATGTTAAACTAACCTATTGTGACCATCCTAATAAAAATGTTGAACACCTTAATTTGAGAATCACAAAAAATTGGGTTCAACAAAAATATGAATAATGCTACATTCACAACAGTTTCACAATAATTTTATAACAAATCCAATGTGGTAAGCTGATTCTAATTTGGGCTCACTTCCGATATTATTTTGTTGTCCACCAATAACAGCTTTTTGTATAAGATTTATTGTAAAAATATTATGGACATAGCATTACTCCAAAATTAATTCTGCCCCCAAAACATAATCCTTAATCCCTTTTATAAAATTAAAAAAAAAAAAACTTAAATATCAAAAATAAATATTAGCCCAAATAACAACAAACAAAAACAAGATATAAGACCAAACAACAACAAGTGATTTAATTATTCAACAAAAAACCTACTATAAAACAAAAAAGATAAAAATCGCTAAACATTCAAATTTGTAGTCCGTTCAACCTATTCAATAAAAAAAATTTCTAACTTCACTTTTCCCTTAAAAAATGGTATCAAGAAAAATATTGTGGTTGTTAGTTCTCCTTGATGGTGATGACACATTTTTTTGGCTTTGAAGTCACAACAATTTTATTCTCCTTAGTGACTCGACTTACAATTATAGCAAATATCAATGTGCGTGCCTGATCTTACACTGAATGGGCTCACAATTTACTTATATTGGTGGGCTTAGTGTTTCCTACTGAGGATAGATTATTGCCGAGTAACCCAATAACACCCCTTATCCCCCCTCGAACTCTCTCTTTTCCTTCCCTGAGTAGCAATCCTTCTCTGCCTCTCCCTCTTTCCCCTAATTTCCCAAGTTTTCTCTCTCTCCTTGGCTATTTTCTCCCCAGAATTTCCAACCCCTAACTACTTGCTTTATTCTCCTATTTATAGCTTGACGTGAGTGGAGGTGTTATGATTACTTCCTAAGCTCACTCGTGTGGATGAGGGTCCAATTCCATTACTTCTAAGTGAATGTTTCGTTGGAAACGGTGGTAATGGCATTACTTCTAAGTTCCCTCCACCCAAAAGACTGCTCGGCAGCGATACTCCCCAAGGCAATACCAGGTTGCCGAGAACATAGGATATTCTCAGCAAGCATGTTCCCGAACAAACCATCGTTGATCGAATCGGTGTTGTTTCTCGATACATTCAGGACAGGATGGACTTATTAAGGTACGTGAGCTCAACTCGAGCCCTAAGGAATGCCCAGTCCAAGAACAAAGGCCCAACAAGAGTGGGGTCACGCACTGTTCTACAAGGCTTGGGCCCAGGCCTAATGGGCCTGGGACCAAACCTCACACATTCAAGATATCACTTTATTAAATTTTGTATAATTTAAATTTCTTAGTGAACACCTTAAAAAAAATTCCTACAGCTGCCACTACTCTTACTTCTCCGTCGTTGTACATTTACTTCTCCTCCCCCATTTCTCTTTGAGAGAATTAGAGCAATGCCGTGACAAGCGAATTAGTCACTACATTACATCTAATGGGAAAGTTTAAAATCACAGTCATGAACCAGAGTTTCACAAACTTGTGGGCTCCTAGCTCCATATGTTGTTATTAGAGGAGAGAACAATGCTACTGGAGTATGGAATAACAGTACACATTATACATAATATTTTTCACTGGGTTGACAAGTTTTCATCTTGGCCCAATCCCAATATCCACATCAGTTTTTTAATTACCAATTATTATTTATCACCATTACAACTGTTCACTTTTTTGTGCCCAATATCTTTTTTCAAACAATAAATCTAGGTATATACTCAATTTCACAATATATTGAAGTGATCGATATTTTTGTCATACTACTTTTTTACCACTTTAGCATGTGAAATAGGGTATGAAAATGGGTGTCCATAATAGTGTTTTGCAGGTGGACCAAATGGATTGAAGAGGACTTAATGGACCGAAATAGACTAAATGGATTGAACTAGACCAAGACAAAGAGAATTGGACTGAAGTAAGCCGAATGGACCTAACTAGACTGAACTAGACAAAAATGGACAGGAAGGGACCAAAGCATATAGAATTGGAGTGAAGTAGACCGAGTGGACCAAAGTGGACAGAACTGGACTGCAGTATACCAAATTGGACCGAACTGACCTGATGGATTGAAGCGGACCAAAATGCTATGCTAATGTGGCTCAACGGGAAAGTAGCAACTATAAATGCTAAACTATATATATATATATATATATATATATATATATCTATATATATATAGGGTTGGATTCAAGTTAAACCTAATGTAACTTTAAGCAATGTTACACCACCCAATAACTTATTATTGAATTAATATTTTGAAAATTCAACCGTTATATTAAATATTCTATATGTTTTTAACATGCATGCCAATTTTCATATCAATCGAATGTTATTTACCATTTGATCTATAAACTCATCTTTTATGCATTATTTTAAATTAAAAAAATTTGAATTTTAACAATTGATTGATGACATGGCTATTAATCTTTGATCACCTTGAAATTTTGCAAGCATGGAGAATATATGAAGACAATGTAATCTAACAATATATTTTTCAATATTCGCGATCAATTAAAAAAAAATTGGGTGGTGTAACATTGCTTAAAGTTACATCAGGTGTAACTTGTACCCAACCCATATATATACATAGCTGTTTTTGAAATCTAGCATCATGTTCATTGTCACATTGGTTTATAAAGATTGTGTAGTGAATTTTGTAGTTTTTTTAGCAAATTTTTGTATAACTTTTGTTGAATTGTTGACATTATCTTATATGATTAGTATATAATAAAAGTAATGTCAATGGTAGAACCATTAAAAATGATATTACTTCAATCATATATAACATGTCACATAGCAATTATGATAAAAAAAAAAAAAGTTTTAAAAAATGTTGAATCATTTACATTATAATATTAATGGTGAATTTATGTGAAAATGATCAATTTAACAATAAATATTATAAAAAATATTCTGAAAAAATTGTGTCTCTAATTTTTTTTTTATTGTTTGGGACTTTCATTTGTACATTTTTTTAATAAAGTGAAAAATAAATGAAGAAATTCAAAATGATTAATATTATGTATATAACTATATATATGAACTATTTTATATTTTATAAATAATTTTAAAAATAAATAGAAAATTATTAATATCATGTGAACTCTATTTTGAGACATTTTAAAAGGTAATTTCATTCATCTTATCCATTGGTTACCCTTTTAATAGGTAGTTACATTAAAGTTAGCTATTCATAATACTGAATCTGATAGGACACTACAAAACAAGTATTGTCATCCCCTCGAATTAATCTGGTAGGAGGAAGATGCAATAACATATTTTTCAATAAACAAATATTTTATTTCTTTAGAAAGGAACTGTATTAGGTTTGCCAAAAGATTTTATTATTATTATTATTATATAAAAACAATGAAAGGCCAATAAAAAAAAAAAAAAAAAACGAGAATTGTGGGGCCACGTTTGCGATCCAAGCCCAAAATATATGGATATTAGCCCAACAAGCCCAGAACAATAAATTTTTAGAGAGTAGGTTAAAGAACTAGGCTATAATGAGTTAAACAACGGATAAAGTTAGTTTATGGGATGGTCAAACTATGCGTTAGTCAACTAGAAATCTAAGGATTGTTCTTGACACGATCCGAGGATCTCAAATTTTAAGTATATCGAATAAGCGTGGTTTTTTTCCCCTTTCTTTTGCTTGTTGATCCCCCTCATTATATATCTCCCTTTGGACTATCTTGATCCTACACTTGTCGATCATTTGAGCCCCTACTTGAGTATCTATCCCATCAGACACTCTCTTCAGCTTTACGTGAGGCACGGTGGCCAAGGCGGCACTGTTCAGGAGTCTTCTCCACATAAATGTGGCCAGAAAAGTGCCTGTAGTGCATTCAATGCGGTGATAGCAGCTTTCCTCTTGATATTTTTTGGGGTTTCCCTCTTCTTGTACGTTTGTGATGCATTTCCCTGCCACAGGAGCTTCTTGGCAGGTCTCTTTGGTTGTTGGAATGCATATTCAAGCTGCCTCTACCAGACCCGAGGGGATATTCCTTCTCAGACCTCTTTTCCATTCGTGTCATGATCATTAAGTTTCGAGTGTGAACCATTCATCACTATTCGCTCATCCTCAAACCATTCACATTCTCAACCAAGGCCCAAGGCCCAATATATAATTTTGGGCTCTTAACCCTACAAGAATCATACATTAACAATCAAAATGAAAATTTTGAAAAGTAAAGAGGCAAAATAAAAATAATCCCTAACCAAACTCTAAGGACTAAAAGTGTATTTTAATGTTGTAAAAACTATGAGCTTAATTGTTATGTTCATATTCTACAACAAAACTACTTAACTATCTCTATCCCAATTTTTTATTTTATAATTATCTCTATCCTAAAATCTAGTAGATTCTTATTAGTATTATGTTCATGAGGTTTAATGTTTTTGTTACTTGCTCACATGGTTTGCTTGAAATGGCAAGAGTTTAACATGAAAATTAATTACAACTACGAAAACAAAGGAACCTGGACAGATTTCAGATTTGTGAACAAATTTCTAGGACAAAGGAGGCAAACGTGAATATAACTTTTTAGAGTGTAAATCATGTTTTTTCCCTGCCATTTTTAACATTCTATCTTGACAATGCTGTGCTTGTAATATAAAGAAAGACAATGTGAATACTAAAGTTTTTGTATTCCATACATTTGCTTAGTATGGAAACACCCGAACATATTAGTTGTGATAATATGAATTTGTGATATTTGAAAGTTTGAGTCATAAATATTCCCACTTTAGCTAAACCCTATATAAACCCAGCTTATAAAACCAATTTCTTGCATGTCCAAAAGCAAGAGAGAGAGAGAGAGAGAGAGAGAGAGAGAGAGAGAGAGAGAAAAGAAGAAGAAGAAGAAGAAGAAGAAGAAGAAAAGAAAAGAAAGAAAGAAAGAAAGAAAGCAAATAAGATGGTATTCAATGTTTCATTCATTGACCATGTGATTAGAATGATGGGAGGTCCTCTAAGACTATACTGGATGGTGTTTGTGCGCAAGGATTTTTGCCTCCATGGCTAGTGGCTGCAAAGTGTTGTTGTCCTTGGTATATCACCAGATTAATGGTGGTTTACTAAATAAAACTATGTTTAGCTAAGATTTATTTTTATTTTTATTTTTTTGCTTATTTTGTGTTTCACACATGTTTCCCTTCTTTTTAATTTTAGGTACCGATTGTAGTTTTACACATTTCATTGCACTAATAATCAAAATGTCTCCACTTTGATCTCTCTCTCTCTCTCTTCCCAGTTTATCTAGTTTCTCAGTGTTGTACGTTTTTTCATCTCTAATTGTTAATTTTGCCATGCTAATTAAACTGTAAGGCAGACTTCCTAATCCCATAGCGCAAATGTAGAATCCCCTGACAAACAATCTTAAGTTTCCAAATTGCCAGAGCTTGTGCCAATTGATCTTGTACTAGGATCTCATTGCACAGAAGGTGAGTCAAAATGTGCCATTTTAGTCAGACTTTATTTGGCTAATATTTTTACGCTTTAATTCATCTTTTATTTTATTTTATTTTATTTTTATTTTTTTGATGAACCAGAAATTTTATTAACCAAGAAACAAAACTACACTGGCAAAGAAAGAGCCTTGGCTCTAATAATAGAAACAAAAGAAGGAGGCCCCAACCCCCACATCAAAAGAGCCTCAGCTTTAATTCATCTTTTAAGAGACTTTGAATGAAAGAAAAAAATATATACAAATCATATAATTACTTCACTGAACGTGAATGGTGGTTGCCTGCGTATGAATTCAGCCTAGCAATAATCCTAATTAACGGTTTTACATGGGGGTGTATTTCTTCATTAAAAAAAAAAAAAATCATGTGGGGTGTATTTTCTTTGGATCCAAGTCAATTTTGTTGAGATGAATTCTTTTCTGGTTTATTTTCCCTCCTTTTAAAGTAATACTTCCCAGTAGGAAAAGGAATTATTACAAGTATATTTACTGTGTAAATTTGGGAAGATCTCCATATACAATATTGGGAAAGTACTGCCCAAGAGGTCTAGTGTACATAATTTACTTGTATATGTCTCCACTTGAAGTTTCTCCATCTCAAATTTATTTTGAGATTTCCAACATTCAAGCAATCACAGTTTCCCTTGCTCTTGAAGTTGCTCCTGTGCAAAAACAATGTATGCATGTTAGAACCATCACGGTAAAGAGCAATAGCAAAATAATCATAAAATGTACACAAAAATAAGGAATCAATAAAACGCATGGCGATGCTCTCTAGATTTATGCAAGATATTAGTCAAAACTGCTGATTCAACTGTGGCTTAACATGGGATGAACACAAGTCCACTCATTTCAACCCCTTTGAATTCAAGCGATTAAAAAAACCAAATAGAAGTTAACAAAGCCCTATCTCCCAACTATTTCGGGGTTGCCAACATATCAATTTTCAACAATCAAATTTAATTACGGCCATATCTTCATTTAAAATCCTGTGATCCTATGGTACCCAAACCCTACAGTTGAATGCGCGGCACGCGCCTCACCCATGTATATGCAGTGGTATGTCATGGATAAGCAAACAGCTCCAGACAGTCCAAAATGGTGGAAAATCTCTAAAAAGGTGAATTTGACAGTTGGCTCCATACATGCAGAGAATTCCGGAGCCCATGTAATGCAGGTCAAATCATGAGGTACCAGGGCCGTTTCGTTTATGTGTCAATCTTGTATTTTTTCTTGTAGCACCTTCCAATGTAAATGAAATTATATCCCTAGCCAGCACAATCCCATCTCAAATGATTCTCATCTTACATTTTACAGTTTGCTGCTATCTTCAGCTACTCACAAATGCATCAGATGTCATTCAAACCATTGCAGTGTTATCAATCATCCATCTACACATTCACAAACTCATTTCATGGATATAATTGCCTAGCATTTGGTACTGTCAACTAAAATAAGCTTCCGTCCCTAAATTTGAATAGTATGCAGTTGAGCACATAACATCCCAGATGCACCTCTCTATTTCTGCTATCCATAATAGCTAATCCATGTCTCTTTCAATCTTTCCACAGTGAAAGTGATCACCATTGAGCATCACATAACTATCAATTTCCATTGCTTCCTCTGTTATAATCTTACTTTTCTTGGGCTTCATTCAGTTTATTCCATGTCAATCCTGTTTGTCCTAAAGTTTGATTTTTCAAATCTCTTGAAGTTCCATTATGAAGTTATTTTACATTTTTTTTTTTTTTTTTGATAAGTTATATGAAGTTATTTCACATTTAGCAGGACAGAATGTAAGAAAGAAAATGAATCCAAATGCAATCGATGTAACACTGACCTCTGTTACAAAGAAGGCATGAAACCCAAATGGAACTCTGCGGGGCATCTCAACAACTGCAACAGGATCTGGTGACATTGTTTTTGCATCAATTATGTTCACTGATGATTTTCTGCATAATTATGAATGAAAATTGAGATCATCATGATTAATATTCAAGCTTAAAATCTGAGTCAAGAAAATTAGTTAAATAACTATGGCCAAAGCTTCTGAAAAAAATCTATGACTGCATAGAATACATTGGTAAGTTTACACAAGGGATGATGCTGAGATAAGGGTTTTATCATGCATAAAAGTTGGATGATGACCAGGAACAAGCTTTAGTAAAAGAGAAAATAGCAACATATTAATATTTCCTCCTCGGATTAATCTAAAGAACCAGATTTTGCTAAAAACTGGAGCATTCAATAACCCTCTTAGAGAACCTAATAAAGCAAAAAAATTGAAAATCAAAACAATTAAGCAGTCGATTAAAAGAGAGAATATAAATTTGTCAATAGTGTGAGGAAGGAAAGTATTACCCAGTATTCTCATCATGGGCAAAAAATATTAAGTAGCCATCATCTTCTTCAGAAGTAATGCCAGGCACACGAGGGACAAAAACAGCCTCAGAACCAAATCTGCCAGGTCCCAAGTCATAGATGCCCAGAACATTTCCTCCAACTTCAAGCTTTGCTTTTCCAGTGTCTGGTTCAGCGTGCAGATCAAATTTGATTATCCCAGTCACTTTTGCAATGCTGTCAAGTATGGTTCCGTATACATATCGTTGTCGCCTGATAATGCACCAACAAATTAGATGGAAAACATAAGAAGTATATAACACCCAAGAGAACAAAATAAACTAAGCATGGAAACTAGTAAAATGATAAAAATAGTCTACAAAATAAAAGCGGGTTTAAGAACACATTCAAAAAAGAAAAAAGATCATATAAATATAACCATTCATTATCTAGCTCCTCTCTTCCACTGCCAGAATGAACAATTTTGCAATCTTGAATGGATCTAGTAACAATAAACAACCCAAAATCTCCCATTACAAACAGTTGGTGAATACCTGCCAGTGTAGCTCTCATTCACCCTAGGAAAATCTACAGCAGATGCAGATAATTTCTTCTGTGAAGCTAGACCAGTTTTCATGTTGAATCTCATCTCATACCTGAAAAGAATAGTAACTATCAGAACAACTTATGTGTACATAGAGCTTTGCCTTATCATAAAATGGGTGAAGGTGTCCAACAGCTCATTTGTGAAGTTTTCAAGCTTTTCTTTTACAACCCCATTGACCATGTCCAGATCTGGATTCTGAAGTCGACAAGTGATCAGAACAACTTCGTCCTCCTCCTCCCAAGCATTAGCTAATGAAGGAAGTCATCAAAAAGGTTAGTATGGAAACGTGAAAACAGAATAAATATTAATCTTAGCTTAATCATGAACCACACCATTATGGAATATGAAGCAATTTGGAAGCTCAAACCATCTGATTTGCAGCTCATCCTTTGCATACCGAGGAAGTACACCAAAGCGAGCCTTTTTTGTTGCATCAAATGTGAATATCAGCTTGTTCCCCTTCACCATTTCCTGAAATCAAATGTAAACAATTATTACAACTTCCATGTAATGTGATTGATATGATGCTCAACAATGCTATCAGAAAATTTCCTGTATAGGTCACTTTAGCAACTTTCACCTTGCACCCAACCCACCCCCTAAAGAGAGAACCAGCGAAGATTATAAGATTTCATCTTGGGATCAACTGTGCATGCTGAGGAGTTGTTCCAGAATTATGGAATGTTTGAAAGAAATTATAAAAGTTTAAATTCCAAGTACCACTCCTGAGACATAGAATGATCTGAACATCTATTTCCATTAAAATTGTTTACTCAAGAAGGATATATAAATTTCACATACTGATGCTCATGACATCTACAGATATTAAGATAAATCAATGTCAAAATCCTGATGCAAGACCTTTTCAAGTCCATTTTAGTTAAGGCACTTCAATTTTAGATTTTACATTATGTAGTTCAACAGTACCAAGTTTGTGCCTGAATTTTGAGAAACTTCAAAGACAATAGAATTACTTCAAAAGTACCAAAGAGAGGGAAAGACAAGCAAGCTTCTTTTTTTATTCTTTACAATAATCAAGATACCCTAATGGGATGATGCTGACAGCTGTACCATACTTCTGTGTCAAAATACACTCCATGAGCATCGTATAAGCAAATGATTTCAAGCTTATTGAGAGGTAAAAAGACTAAGACTAAGATGGATGACCCTAGTGGATGATGCAGTCAGCTGAACCATACCTGTATTTTAAAAAACACTCCATGAACATTGTCAAAGCAAATGGTTTCAAGCTTACTTATGTTCAAATTGTTATGTTGCAGGCCACATTAAAGCGGGGGTACAGCTCTCTCTTATAATCAAAATGTCAAATATAGCTGGTTACACATTAGTGGGTGAAAAGGTGAACTAAATGATAAATTTAACTTTCACCCCCCCCCCCCCCCCCCCCCCCAACGCGGCAGTCTCTTTGGGCAGGGCTCCTCCTTTAGCCTAGGGTTGTACAGAGAGGCTTTTCATTACTATGCATGCCAACTTTATTTATTTAATATCATGGTATTTTGTACCAGGCTAAAATTTGTAACAGGAACAACTTACAAGTAACATACCTTTGGTCTGAAATACAATGGAAGATCCATGAAAATCGCATAGTTCTCAGTAATGGCAAAGTCATGCATCATGATGGGGTCTGATATTGTTATTGGTACTGGGTCATGCATGAAACCATCTTTGGAAATTACTCTGTAGGTGATATATGGTGGTGTATGTGAATAGCCAAATGTAAACATTTCGCCTGCATGGAAGGTTCTGTAAGTTAAAAGGACTTCTTCCATTACCATGGTCACTAAATTGCTTTTACGAGGATGTCTTACCAGTGAATGGGTCAACCTTAGGATGAGCAGTAAAAGAATGTGATAATCTCTTGTCATAGTCCAGCATACCAAGTGTTTGGAGATCTCCATCCTCCAAAACTTTAACAGCATCTGAATAAAGCAATGAAGACAAGTTCAATCCCACATCAGAAGCAGGACATATCACCAAGTTACTTGATGGAGTCCATATAAGACAAAGAAATTGGCTTTTCTCAGTATTTCTTTTCGCCCACCATGAAAGAATAGAGTGGTTACTTAATATGAATGGCAATCCAGAGGAAGACCAACCCTTTTCATTTTAATTTTTCAGAATGAAAAACACAAGAAGAAGACAAGCTTACAAGGTTTATCTGCCTCAGAAAGTGCTAGAAGTTTCCCATGATGATACACCATAGCTGTATTAGCTGTACACAGGAGGCAAATATTTAGTGTCTAGCACTTCACACCAGGATTATCTAAACACGAAAAAAAAATGTAGAGATACCCAGTACACACATTTAAAGACAGACTCTGGCACAGTGCATGTATCAGAGATATTCACACTTCTGGCTCAGCTGGTAAAAGGCTAGGGACAAATTGGTAGGTTTTAAGTTCAAATCTTACCCGCCATTTTTTTTTTTGGGTATTGCCGGGGTTTTTTTTGGTGGGGGGGGGGGGGGGGGGGCGGCGGGAGGGGTGGTGGGTGTTGATAGATGAAAAAAAGGTAGTAAATATGTGCAAGTGTGCAACACAATGTTCAGCAAATAAAATAATAAAAAAAAAAAAGAAAAAAAGTTGAGCAACATAATCTTAGGTAAACATATTTGCCAGGCTAGGTCTGAAAGAAGTATGTATCTGGACACTTCATTCTTTGAAACCTAGCCCTGTACCTGCATCCTAATATATGGGGACTTGATGGATAGAAGAACTATACACACACTATTAACCAACAAAGAAGAACCTGAGCAACCAGAAAATTAAGCAAAATTATACATGGGATAATGTTTTTGAACTCTACTAAAAATTATGTGCATCACCAGATTTATTTTCATTTGAGCAAAAGTTGTATACTAGACTAACTAACCTGTTCCATATCCGTATGTGACATCTAATACTTTCAACTTTGTTCTCAGAATTTGCATGTGCACCATGAGTAATCCAAACAGCCCTTTAAGATCTCCAATCTGTAATGACATTTAAAAAGGAAAAAAAACATGTATACAACAGGACCAACAAACCAAACATATGCAACTGATGATTATCTATTCAAGATTTTTAATTATGCACAGGCAAAACATGTGACTAAAAAAGGGGGCATATACTAATGACGTGAACCATGCCAATGAACATACCAGAAATAAAAATAAGAAAAAAGAAACCCACAGCTTACTGGTATACCTTCATAAATTTAGCACCTCCAAAATACTCTTCTTGTTTGATCCGAGATGTCCTTACATAGCGGGAGACATAGGTTGCTTTCCCATCTTTGATGCGCAAACCATGAATCATGCTGAAAAGTAAAAGATATCACCTAATCCCTTCTTGCTTTAACAGTCTAGTATTGGATAAACGAACATTCATGAACCTCTAAAATTAAAGAAATAGTGGAAATAATGCAAAACACAGTGGAACATGACCAATTTCAATATATCCAAGAGCAGCAATCTAGCAAGGATGGCTAGATTAAAGCTCTTGGATATATTGAAATTGGTCATGTTCCACTGAACAAACAGACACACGCCTCACCAAAACCAACCAGAATTACAAGACTAAAATAGTGTAACAAACATCATAAAAAAAAAAAAAAAAAATGCTTATCAAAAAAATCATGAAAATAGAAAATGACATTGGTAAAGTACAGTCAAGTTTCCTTTCCCCCTTCACTAATAGAGTGACACCTAAGCTTGCCAAGGGATCATAAAGAAGGAGAACAAGCTAAATATCTTCTTTTGAATCCTGATGATTGAACATATCACCAGCATGTCCAAAGTTGTTTTGATCACATCATGATTATTTTTCACTCTTTAAGACCAGGTATTCTTAGAAATCATAAACACTTGTAACTCACTAATTAGCATGGCAGTTAAATTCAATAAGATATTCTGGCTGGCACACACCCATATAGAGAAATATCATAGGGAAAATTTTCATTCTTAAGAAGCTCAATTTGGTGATTCTAGTTTGTTTTTTGATTCATAAGTCACACACACACACAAGTGGGTCTTGAACCCATGACCTAACCTTCCACCTTACTCTTACAAGGGGAGGAGGTGCCATTTGAGCTAGAGCTCATTGGCAGGCTTGATTTGGCAATTCATTGTAGTTAAACTAGGAAAACTTCAGCATTTAATGTCAGATTGGTATATGTATCAACTGGAAGGAACCTCAAGCAACTGTGGAAGGGGGAAAAGAACAAATGTATCAGTTTACCTTTAGATGACTTCAATTATGTAAATTCAGTCACTAAAAAAATTATTCATTTGGCTCCACTGCCAAACTGCAGTTGTGTCAGAACAATCATGATATTTTCAGTGAAATTTCTCAGAACTAAGCACCATATTAAAATCCAAATGACCTTGGCCAACTAAAGAATGAACTACAAGGGTTTACTGCCCATATAACCACCATATATGATGACTCAAGAAAATTGACACTTCACTATATAGAGCAGCCAATTCGCATTTTTTTCTTTGTTACATGGAGCGTTTTCCTTCAGAGTATATGACAAAAATACTTTTATAATGTAGAGAATTGGACACTGAGTAGCCACTAAAAAGCAACCATAAATTAAACACACAAAGCAGAGAAACATAAACGGTATTCTGGAGTGGGAAAAGTGGTACTAAAGTTATATCTTCAAACTCTTTCTTCATAAAAACTTAAAAGAAATGCTCTTTTGAATAAGGGAACAGAAAATCACGCACCCATCTCCATCAAATCTGCAAAGAGAGAAACAAAGGGAATAAGCACAATGGTCATTTGATCAATATCTGAATTTCATTCACAAGAACTAAAAAAAATACCCTTCATATATAGTAGTTAAATGAATATGCTTCTTCACTTAGAATCAAGTCAAGTAATTACAGTAAATAGTTCCACAGACAGGCTTATATATATATATATATATATATATATATATATATATACACACATTAATTAATTAATTAAAAAAAGACATACCAGTGATATCCAGCAACAGGAGAAAACTTTGGGTTAGGACCCACCCTAACAAACTCTCCGTTTAAGCAATCCTGTAAGACATATTCTACATTCCATGTCATGGGCAATAGAGGCAATAAGCAGCTTGATGCATTGGAGGAATAAATGAATAATTGGTCAAACCGTTGGCTACATTTACTCGAAATGAAATATATATACACATTTATAGTAACGAGATAGCACATATCAACTCAAGGTGAGAGGAATTCTTCAAATTGACAGGTTATTACACGACAAGGTCCGCTATTACCCAGCAACAAGGCTGTAGTAATACAAAAGAAAAACCTAGAATGGTAAGAGGAATGCCAAAAATAGCTTAGTTCAAGGACGTGAGGCTAAACAAACAACAATAACAAAGCCTCAGCCCCAAAAATTTGGAAGTGACTGGGCAAATTTATTCTTCTCCACCATTCTATGTCTTCTTATCTAATATATTTCTCTTTTGCTGGCTTGCTTGTCAGTTTACCATGAAAACACATCTAAACCACATGGATATGATTGTTTAGTACATATGTCTAAACTTCTTGTCCTCACTCCATGCATAAAATCTTAACTTTTCCCATATCTTATATACAGTCTTAAAAATTCCAACACCAGATTTTTGCAACCAACTTATTCACTAAAAGCAATATCGCTGCTTTCCCAATTATACTAAAGCAATATCACCAGAAAACAATAATGAACACTCTTTAGCTTTGCACTGCAAAGCATAGCCTCCAAGCACTAGTTGCGCAACATTCACAGCTCCTAATCATGAGGCTTTCACATCAAACATTTTCCCCCACAAGCTTTGAAAATCAGCTAATGTCTACAACATGTGCCTCAAACACTAGCTAACTATAATCGATTATTAAGTGATAAGTTAAATAATAGTTCCTTCATAGCTGTGCAAAAAGTTAATGCATTTTTAAACTCCAAATCATCAAAAACATTTTTTTTTTAATTCAAATAAAAGATCCACATATCAAACTTGTATCACTAACTCAAGTACAAAAAAACACAGTACATCCACAATATTTGCATTGAAAATTATGCCGTATCAAGGTTATCGCAACATCATACAGCAAAATAACCCAAAATGTGGTATAAACACCAAATGGAACTCCCAAACAATTTTAGAGAGAAATTTTGAAAATTCAAATATAGCACTTTGTTTAGTTAAATTTTGTCACCTCATCATCATTTAAACAAAAATTTACTAACATTATTGTTGATGTGACAAAATCTTGATTAAAATCCTTTACCATGGAGATTCTAAAATCACATCCATTCATTTTAAAATGAGTGTATTAGATTTTGCCACGTCATCAACATTTAAAAAAAAATGTGGACTATCATCATTTGGTATCTGTTTATATTATAGACGATATGGCATAATCCAATCCTCTCTTTTCAAAATGGATGAATAAGACTTTACTCTAGATGGTCCAAATCCGGTGAAATCTAAACCATCCATTTTTTACTAACTTCATTGTAAAATCCTTAAGATCCTAACAATTTATAACTAAACTACTAGTAGCTAACAATTCATAATCAAAGAGTGGTTCAACATTTGCCACATCATCAACATTTTAGCAAAGATTTACTACCATTATTCAGCATGAGTGATACTAACTATATAGTCTTTACAAACTAACGTGTCACCAATTACAAAAGCATAATTCTAACACTCTATGCCATATTGACACGTCAGTTCATAAACCTTAAGCAATAAAATTTGTAATCTTTATCATTTTCCACCAATCGTCACTAATTACTGCACACTCGTTAATGTACATGGTCCGTACACATCACCCATTTCACATGTTATAAAATACTATCGTATCTATCCAAAAAAAAATATAAACAACCCATTTCACCAATTCACCATGTCATTGGAAACTATTGATGAGGTGGCAAAATCCAAACCACTAAGGTCACGTTTGACATTAACTTAAAAAGCTAGTTATTTTTACTATTTAGCTTATTTTTATTATTCAGTTACTTTTACAACTATTCATAAGTATCATTGCCTTGTTGATAATATTTTTAAGTCCTCCTGCACTATTTCAACTTCATTTTAGCGTTTTATCTATCATATTTTCATAAAAAAAAGTTTTCAATATCAGCTAAATAAGCTATTACCAAACAGAACATTTTAAATTTCCCAATAAACGAACGGTTAGGATCTGAAGAGAATTATACAGTACAGAACAAACAAAACAACAAAATGAATAATTGTACGCACCGGAAGGTGGCCTTTGACGAGAAGATCAGTGGTGGGTGGGGTCTCTTCCCGAACCGGAGCAAAGTTACCGGAGAGATAGTGGTGTGGCAAAGATGAGTCGTACATGAGCTTGACAATCAGTTTTTCTACAAAGTCGATGACTTTTGAAGTCAGGCCATTGTTGGGCTTTGGATCCACCGCCACAATTCCTCCTCCTGCTCCGCTGCCGCCGCCGTGCTTCTGCTTCTCCTCCGCCATGTTTAGAGAGAGAGAGAGAGAGAGAGAGATTGTTTTTCGTTAATGGTGTGAGACTGTGTGTGAGTGAGTGCGGTGGGGGGTTATATTGGAGGTAGTGTGGGTTTTGTTTAAGCAAATTGTCTGTTTGCATGTCAGGTTTTGTTTGGCGAAAGGTGGTGAGTAGTGTGACACGTTACGTTTTTGTGATAGGATCAATTCTCAAAATTCTATTGAGGGAAAATTAGGCACATTTGGACCATTCATGTCACATCAATACTTTATAAATAACTTTTCAGTTTATGTATAATTGTATAATTTATATCAGTCCGTATATAATTGTGTAAATTTTTAATTTTATTGTCGTGACTATTATATTTTCACTATTAATTTAGCATTTAGTTGTTTGTTTTTTCTTTACATATCTTAAAGATGAATGAACAGAGTTAATGATGGTTATTGTGTGTGAAGAAAAAAATAATTAAAAATTAAAAAAAAATTTATTTTTAATGAAATATAATGTAAAATAAATAAAATGATGTTGGGTGTTTTCAAAAATAAATATGTAAAATAAAAAAAATAAATTTATAGATAAAAATTTTTGTATAAACTGATATAAATGTTTTTAAATAAGTTTATTCAATTAGGTTACCCAATACAACAGGGATACTCGTTTAAGACTTGACTCACATTTGTGTCTAATGAGTCAGTGGATCCCACTTCATAGGGAAGTGGTAAGAGCTAATAAAAAAAATATTCTTTTAACTAAGAGTTGCACAACTCTCTAAAAATACATGATTGCAATAAAAAATCGAAATACACGTTACGTTTAGAGAAATGTAACGTTTTTGTGATAGGATCAATTCTCTAAAAATACACGTTACGTTTTTGTGATAGGATCAATTCTCAAGATTCTATTGAGGGAAAATTAGGAGAAATTATAAGGTCCATATAGTGGACAAGTGATATGGTCCACCATCCCATTAAAAGACTCATATATGTTTAAAATTGATGAGTTGGAAATTTTTTTAAAACACTAATTCAGCAATTTTAAACAAGTGGGAGTTTTTTAGTAGAATGGTGGACAGATGACATGGTCCACTAGAGGACGGTATAATTTCTCATTAGGCACCTTTCATGTCACATCAATACTTTATAAGTAACTTTATTAATTTATGTATAATTGTATAATTTATATCGGTACATGTATAATTAGGTAAATTTTCAATTTTGTTGTCGTAATTGTTATATTTGCACTGTTAATTTTGCATTTAGTTATTTGTTTTTTATTTATGTATTTCAAAGACGAATGAAGAGAATTAATGGTGGTTATTATGTATGAAGAAAGAAAAATAATTAAAAATTTTAAAAAATAAATTTTAATGAAATATAATGTAAAATAAATAAAATGATGTTGGGTGTTTTGAAAAGTGAATACCTAAAATAGAAAAAATAAGTTTATAGACAAATTTTTATATGAGCTGATATGGATGCTTTTAAGTAAGTTTATCAAATTAGGTTACCCAGTACAACATGGACATGCGTTTAAAATTTGACTCATATTTGTATCTAATGGGTCCATTGCATTGAACCTAAGTCTATTGACTCATATTTGTATCTAATGGGTCCATTGCATTCAACCTAAGTCATATCCTATCTTACTAAACTTGGGCACATTGTTACATTAGTCAATACACTATGAACATTATTATGTCACTATCTATATAGATAGTTATTCATTAAAAATAAATAAATAAATCTCTAAGAATGGTTAAATTTTATTCATGCACATTGTTAAATTAGTCAATACACTATGAACATTGTCATGTCACCATCTATATGGATAGTTATTCATTAAAAAAAAATCTATATGAATAGTTAAATTATATTCAGGCGGAAGTTTATTAGTCAATGCACTTGTTGTAGTTTAATTGATAAAGTTTTATTGTACATTATAAATCTTGTCAATACATAAAAAATCATAATTGGTATCTTAACATGTTTATTTATTTATTTATAATCATAATTTGTTAATAGAAACAAAGTTTTTGTTAAAGGGTGCCAAAGTGTCCTTGCTAAGGAGGAATTTAGTAGGTCTGCTAAGAGTTTTATAGTTTAATTGAATTGACATTTCCTAGAGTTTTTAAGAAATTCAGAGTTTAAATCACTTCACCGTCATTATAACCATTAAATTATAAATAAATAAACACTTAAAATGAGGAATCTAGTGGATTACACTTCACTGGAAAGTAGTAAGAGCTAATAAAAAAAATATTCTCTTAACTAAGAGTTGCTCAACTCTCTAAAAATACATGATTGCAATAAAAAATCTTCAACCTTAAAAAATGTACTTCATTACTCATTAATGGAACCAACAATCATCAAAGTTTCCAATCCAATCAAATTTATCAAGAAAGTGCATAATACGTTACAGACTATATCCATAATAAGGTAGAACATTAAAGAAATAAGTCCAAAACCAACAAAACAAAAGGATAACAGAGGGAACAAACTATGGGTTTGCTTAGATATTGTTTATTACTAAAAATTGAAAGTTGAAAATACTATAGCAAAATAATTTTTAAATGTGTGAATAGTACTGTGAGACTCAATTTTAAAGTTGATTTTGCCAAATTCCGAATAGTGCACGGGACCCAAGAAAGAAAACGTAGACGTGCAAAACGTGTAACCTGCCGCTATCCAAACTCCCACATATCACATAATTTATTTTAATTTTGTTCTTAGGTGATGTAACATTGCTTATATTGTGTTGATTAATATAGTCATGCAATTACATTTAATTGGTGAATTTAAAGTTGAACACATAAGATACTATAGTTAAGTTTTGTCCCTTTTAAAATGTGTGAAAATGGAGAGAAAGAGACTATCATATGGTGGTACATTAGTATTGATTAGGGCAACCGAATACTATGAATACTAGATGATTGGGAAGTGCAACCTAATCACTTGGGAGCTCCATGGTTATAAGCATATAATGGTATGTGAAGAAAGTTAACGAGTTTTTTTTTATGTGACCTACAGTAGTGCTTGAATATAATAGGTAAGTGGAATATTTTTAGAATGAAAGTAGACACTAATCGATGTCTGGTTGTAGTTATTGGAGAGCATGAGTTGTTCCTCTCTTAAACAAGAGGGAACTCATTCAGAGACTAGAAAAAAGTTGGCATGTGAGACTTTCTCACATTTTGGGTAAGAGTAGGTAAGTGACTTGACCTTTGCCCAAAAATGGAGTTCCGGGGTTATTTGGCAGAGAAGTTTGAGTAAGGTTGTTTAAAATTTTTAAAAATGTGGTTTAGAAAGTGTTATTAAAAATATGTATTTATAGTATTCATAAAGAGAAAAATGTGTTTAGTAATGTGTTTTAAATAGATATTTTGGTGTTTAGAAAAATGAAGAGTTATGGCAGATTGCTAGGGATTGTACTCTAAAAGGCTTGCACCTGCTTCTCAGTTTTCTTCTTAGTTTAATATAACGCTTCCTTTTTACCAAAAAAAAAAAGAAATAGCATGGGTACGTTGGTTTTGTCTTCATTGAAACAATGTCAGGCCTCTTGTGAGTTTTGACACATTAAAATAATTTTGGGAAACAACCATGGAATCCGAGCCAGTTAGACTTAAAAGACTTTGAATATTTACCCAATGGGTCATCAACCATTTCGGTCATGGTAACAGATCAATTATTGTAGGCAAATGGGCCCGAGTCCAACACGCACTTTTCAATCCTATATGCTCATTCAATTACTCAAAATCGATTGAATTATAAATGGTTTAAAATTGTTAAAATTTAAATATTTTATTAGTTCAAAAAACATATATGAGATATACTTTTTTATTTTTTTAAACTTTAATTTATTAAGAATAAAAAAACAAGTACAATAATCGTTAAATTACAACTATTACTAGAAAACAAGCGAGTAATAAAAAGTTTATTTAGTAGAATGAACTGAGAAGTTAAGAGATTTTCTAACCTAGCATAATTCGCAATTAACAAAATGCAAACTTAAATCAAAAGCATTACTCATAATAGTAGAAATAGACCAAATCGTTTGGTTCTTCTTCTCTGACTAGAGTATCAATACATACTTTTGTACTTTTTACCATTATGACATTGCACCAATTTTCAGAACTAGGCAAGTTTAAACTTTAAAGCCCACAAAATTACAATTGTTTTAGCTTCTATCGGAGTGCATAAGTCATAAATCTAGGTCCAAACCTTTAACAGCTCACCAATTGCATTTTTTACCACTACAATTAAAGAGGTGAAATCATGTGACTATGTGAGACAACAACATCTACATCTAGTTTTATATAGTTTCTACGAGGGGGTTTCCATGACTATGTGAGACAGCAACATAGTTGATGAATATGTACATAAAATAAAATAAGGACAAAGTTTAACTATAAAATCGGTTGTAACCTTAAGCTACAAACTCACTCAATATTTTCTTTATTAGAGGTGAATTTTGACAAATCCACCATTGGATTATATCGTCTTTTTATATCCTTCATGTTTGCAAAATTTCAAGAAAATTAAAGATCAATAGCTATGTCATCAATAAATTTTTAAATTTTAAGTTTTTGTAATTTAAAATTATGCATAAAATATAAGTTTATAAATTATATAGTAAATAATATCTGATTGACACAAAATTTGACATGTGCATTAAGAGTATAAAGGACATACAATTCAACGGTTAGATTTTCAAAATCTGCAGTAATATTTATTTTATTGAGTGAATTTGTAGTTTAAGGCTACAACTAATTTTGTAGCTAAACTTTGTCCTAAATGGTGACGAATAGGTAATGTTGCAGACTTGCGTGTAACCCATTGATTGCTTTTGAATTTTGATTTCCATAAAAGTAGGTGATATGATTACTATGTTTTAAATCAAAATGGGCAGTCAGTGAGACCTGATTTTTGCGGGTCATAAAGGTAATTTCCTGTAGACTGTGCAGTAGGATTTCATGGGTTTCAAAGCATGATACGTGAAGTCAAGACTTGTGGGCTTGCAAAAAAAAAAGAAAAGAAAAGAAAGACTTGTGGGCTAAAGGGCCCAATCTGTGAAGTAGAGATATGGACGATGACTGGGCTACAGACACATTTTGTGATTGGCCCAACTGGAATATGTTGAGTGAGAAGTTCCTTGTAGCTAAATAGCATAAAACCCCTTTGCAAGCTTCAGTTCTAGCTCCCACATCATTTTTAATCAACCATACGATCCTATCCCTACAATGAATCAGATCATTATGGACTCCAGCATTTTGCTGCATCCAAATATGGTAGATGAATGTAGCCCAAGCAAGCTTGCACAAGATATACCTCAAGGCTTTGCCCTTATGAGAATGAAACCCCTATTTATGTTGGGAAAATACCACTATAACATGCAGCGCAATTATTTTCAATTTTCTCTTTGTACAAATTCTATGGTCGCTTGAAATGAAGTAGGCATGCACAATAATCAACTCAAATAGAAATATCCAACAACAATCCACAACCAAGACATCAATTTTTTAAACCATCCAATGGGAAGGGAAAAACCGCAAGAGTTGTCAACAATCTTCTCTAGAACAAATGCTAAAGACACCAAAGCATTAAGAATACACAGCTCAGGATTACAGTAAATATTTATGACATTAAAGTGGATTTCAACAAAAATAACAAAAAAAGATATCACCAAGTGGGTCTTAGCTTCCGAGCACATAGAGAGGAATTTCAAGCAATCTGCAGACTAACCAAGTATGTTTTCTACAGTTTCTGCCATATTCTTCTAGTAAAAGAGTAATAAACTAATAATAATAATAAAAATTGATCCTAATATCAGCATTGTAACCCCAATAAACTCTCTCTTCATCTAAGTTACCCTTTATGCTCAGTTCATTCTTTCAAATGCATATTGCCATGAGGCCAATTACGAATGACTGCAGTGACAATGCATGCTGCATCCTCAAGCTATCCAAAGTTTGAAAGTAGCAGGGAATTGTGAAAATTTGCCACAGATTGGTTATTCAAGCCTGACAGCAATGGCCAGAAAAGTATTTCCCAAGTTTATAGAAGCAAGCAATGGAGAACATGACACAAAATGTAAAAAAGAGATTCCACTAAAATTGTGTACTCTTCCAACCATGTGAAAAAAAAAATGATGTTAAGCTCTAGACCATTAAACTATGGTAGAAAATAAGACAATAATAGAGACAAAAGATATATTTTGTAGACAAGGTGTTCTTTCTACAGGTGAAATTTGATTAAAAACCTATTCAAGAAAATTGACTGAAATGAAGCACTGAAATATTACCAGGTTTCAAAGTATTGATTTTTTTTTTTTTTTTTTTTTTTTTTTGGGTTAAAAGAGGATTTGAGGGTAATTTTTCAAATACTCAAGTAAGGACAAATCAAATCAGGTTGAGCTTAACCCAAACACTTAAACATATATATGTATCTAAAGAAATATTTTAAAACCCCTAAATCAAAACATTGTACTAGATTTCTAAACGAAGCTTTCGTTTCCCAAAATTAGTGAGCACATAGACTCAGTTATAATATTTCAAACTTAGAATCTTAGGAAAGAAACTACAGTTAGAGAGAACAATTTTTCTATCATTAAACATAGGAAACATACACGTCCACATATATCAACCAATCAAGATTTTCAAAGGAGAAGAATTCATTTAAGGAACTCTATTCAACAAAATAGAAAGAATCAAGAGATGAGAAATTTAATTTTTAAGTGTTAAGTTAATTAAAACTTCAATAAGTGTTTGCCTTAACCCTCTGTTATCTTTAACCTCCCTGCTCAAGTTCCATCAGGTCTGGCAGATACTCAAATGATCTTAACGATTTCATCAACCCCCTCAAGGCTCTATAGATTTCATCTCTCTCAGAATGCCTCTCATCTAAGGAATAGAAATTCAACAACAGAATCGTTGACCTCAATCAAGCTACATCCTGGCAATTTTCTCAACCCTGTATCCCTCATTGCAACTTTTAGTCATGCATCATGATGGGGTCTGATATTGTCATTGGTACTGGGGTCATACATGAAACCATCCTTGGAATTTTGATTTCCATAAAAGTAGGTGAGATGAGCTTACTATGTTTTAAATTAAAATGGGGCAGTGGTGAGGCCTGATTGTTGCTGAAGAGCCCAATCTGTGAAGTAGAGATATAGATGGTGACTAGGCCACAGACACATTTTTTGATTGGCCCAACCAGAATATGTTGAGTGAGAAGCTCCCTATAGCGAAACAGCTTAAAACTCCTTTGCCAGCTTCAGTTCTACTTCTACCTCAAGGCTTTGCCCTTATGAGAATGAAACCCCTATTTATTTAGGTGATATATGGTGGTGTTTGTGAATAGCCAAATGTAAACGTCTCGCCTGCATGGAAGGTTCTGTAAGTTAAAAGGACTTCTTCCATTACCATGGTCGCTAAATAGCTTTTACGAGGATGTCTTACCAGTGAATGGGTCAACCTTAGGATGAGCAGTAAAAGAATGTGACAAGCTCTTGTCATAGTCCAGCATACCAAGTGTTTGGAGATCTCCATCTTCCAAAACTTTAACAGCTTCTAAATAAAGTAATGAAGACAATTTCAATCCCACATCAGAAGCGAGGACATACCACCAAATTACTTGATGGAGTCCATATATGACAACCAAATTGGCATTGCTCCGTATTTCCTTTCGCCCACCATGAAAGAATAGAGCGGTTACATCATATGAATGGAAATCCAGAGGAAGACCAACCCTTTTCATTTTAATTTTTTAGAATGAAAAACACAAGAAGAAGACAAGCTTACAAGGCTTATCTGCCTCAGAGAGTGCTAGAAGTTTCCCATGATGATACACCATAGCTGTGTTAGCTGTACACAGGAGGGAAATACTTAGTGTCATGCACTTCACACCAGGATTATCTAACGCGAAAAAAATGTGCAGAGATACCCAATATACACGTTTAAAGACACTTTGGCACGGTGCATGTATCAGAGATATTTGACAAATACATATGTGTCTACTAAAGGAAGGGAGCGTATTCATCTAAGTAATACAAACTTCTGGCTCAGCTGGTAAAGGCCAGGGAAAAATTGGTAGGTTTTAAGTTCAAATCTTACCCACCAAAAATAATAATTTTTTTTTGGGTATTGCCGGGGGGTTGATAATTGAAATATGTGCAAAGTGTGCACCGCAATATTCAGCAAAAAAAAAAAAAAATGAAAACGAAAAAAGAGTTGAGCAACACATTATGTTAGGTAAACATATTTGCCAGGCAAGGTCTGAAAGAAGAATGCATTTGGACACTTCAATCTTTGAAACCTAGCCCTGTACCTGCATCCTAATACATGGGGACTTGATGGATAGAAGAACTATACACACACTATTACCCAACAAAGAAGAACCCGAGCAACCAGAAAATTAAGCAAAATTATATATAGGATAATGTGTTTGCACGCTACTAAAATTCTGTGCACAATTTCAGCAGTTTTATTTTCCTTTGAGCAAACTTTGCATACTAGACTAACTAACCTGTTCCATATCCGTATGAGACATCTAATACTTTCAATTTTGCTCTCAGTAATTGCATGTTCACCATGAATAATCCAAACAGCCCTTTAAGATCTCCAATCTGTAATGACATTTAAAAAGGAAAAAAATATGTATACAACAGGACCAACAAATCAAACATATACAACTGACGATTATCTATTCAAGATTTTAATTATGCAGAGGCAAAACATGTAACTAAAAAAGGGGGCATATCCTACTGAGGTTAACCGTGCAAATGAACATACCAGAAATAAAAATAAGAAAAAAGAAACCCATAGCTTACTGGTATACCTTCATAAATTTAGCACCTCCAAAATACTCTTCTTGTTTGATGCGAGATGTCCTTACATAGCAGGAGACATAGGTTGCTTTCCCATCTTTGATGCGCAAACCATGAATCATGCTAAAAAAGTAAAAGATATCACCTAATCCCTTCTTGCTTTAACAGTCTAGTATTGGATAAACTAACATTCATGAACCTCTAAAATTAAAGAAAAAGTGAAAAGAATACAAAACACATTGGAACATGACCAATTTCAATATATCCAAGAGCAGTAAACTAGCAAGGATGGTTATAAACAATCACCTGCTGTCTACTGAACAAACAGACACACGGCTCACCAAAACTAGCCAAAATACAAGACTAAATAGTTTAACAAACACCTTGAAAATAGCAAATACCATGGGTAAATTACAATCAAGTTTCCTTTCCCCCTTCACTAATAAAGTGACACCTAAGCTTGCCAAGGGATCATAAAGAAGAAGAACAAGCTAAATATCTTCTTTTGAATCCTGATGATTGAACATTTCACCAGCATGTTCAAAGTTGTTTTGATTACATCATGATTATTTTTCGCTCTTAGTAACCGGTATTATTAGAAATCATAAACACTTGTAACTCACTAGTTTTTTTTTTTTTTTTTAATTAAGTAAAGAAAATTTTATTCTAAGACATAATAATGAGTCTCCTAAGTATACAAGAAGAATACAGCAGGGGACCAAAATAATCAAATACATAAATTACAAGAATCTAACAAATCATAGACCGAAAAAATAAAATGACTTCCTATGATGGACATCCAGTCCGATAGAGTTTTAAAGAAGAAAAGTTTTGAATTAGCTATAGTCCTTTCAGAATTTTCAAAACACTGGTTGTTTCTCTCCTACCAAATGCACCACATCAAACAATGAGGGACAATCATCCAAATAACACCATTACAATGATGACCAAAATTTCCTTGCCAACATGCAAGGAGCTCAACCACAGTCTTTGGCATCGCCCAGTAGATACCAAACAAGGTGAACACCATAGACCACAACTCATAAACAATAGGACAATGTAGTTGCATTAAATAGTTAGCATGGCAACTTGTAACTCACTAGTTAGCATGGCAGTTGCATTCAATAAGATATTCTGGCTCGGCACATGCCCCACAGAGAAATATCATAGGGAAAATTTTCATTCTTAAGAAGCTCAATTTGGTAATTCTAGTTTGTTTTTTGATTGATAAGTCACACACACACACCCAGTGGGTCTTGAAACCACGACCTAACCTTCCACCTTACTCTTACAAGGGGAGGAGGTGCCATTTGAGCTAGAGCTCATTGGCAGGCTCGATTTGGCAATTCAATGTAGTTAAACTAGTAAAACTTCAACATTTAATGTCAAGATAGTATATGAATCAAATGGAAGGAACCTCAAGTAAGTGTAGAAGGGGGAAAAGAACAAATGTATCATTTTACATCTTAGAGGACTTCAATTATGTAATTTCAGTTGCTAAAAAAATTATTCATTTGGCTCCACTGCCAAACTGCAGCTGTGTCAGAACAATCATGGTATTTTCAGTGAATTTCTTAGAACTAGGCATCATATAAAATCCAAATGATCTTGGCCAACTAAAGAATGAACTACAAGGGTTTACTGCACATATAGCCACCATATATGATGACTAAGGAAAATTACATAGAGTAGCCAATCGGCATTTTTTTCTTTGTTACATGGAGCTTTTTCCTTCAGAGTATATGACACAAATACTTTTATAATGTAGAGAATTGGGCGTTGAGTAGCCACTAAAAAGCAACCATAAATTAAACACACAAAGCAGAGAAACATTAATGGTATTCTAGAGTGGGAAAAGTGGTACTGAAGTTATATCTTTGAACTCTTTCTTCAAGAAAATTTAAAAGAAATACTCTTTTGAATAAGGGAACAGAAAATCACGCACCCATCTCCATCAAACTTGCGAAGAGAGCAACAAAGGGAATAAGTACAATGGTCATCTGATTAATATCTGAATTTTCATTCACAAGAACTAAAAAAAAAAAAAAAACCATTCATATATGGTAGTTAAATGAATATGCTTCTTCACTTAGAATTAAGTCAAGTAATTACAGTAAATAGTTCCACAGACGGGCTTATATATATTAATTAATTAAAAAAAGAAAAAAGAAAAAAAGAAGAAGAAGACATACCAGTGATATCCAGCAACAGGAGAAAACTTCGGGTAAAGACCCACCCTAACAAACTCTCCGCTTAAGCAATCTTGTTAGACATATTCCACATTCCATGTCATGGGCAACAGAGGCAATAAGATGCAGCTTGATGCATTGGAGAAATAAATGAATAATTGGTCAAACTGTTGGCTACATTTACTTGAAACGAAATATATATACATTTATAGTAACGAGATAGCACCTATCAAACTCAAGGTGATAGGAATTCTTCAAATTGATAGGTTATTACAAGACAAGGACCACTATTACCCAGCAACAAGGATGTAGTATAATACGAAAGAAGAAGCTAGAATGGTAATTGAACTGTTTCTTAGGTAGCATGAGGCTTACTTAATACATTTTCATTTGCAGTGTTGTAATCAACATCAATTACCATTGCTCTTGCATCACTAAGAAAACATTATATACCACAAAAATTTGTTATGGATGTAAATCACGTAAAACATAAAAAGATGACAATCACTTCTACACATGGGCTTTGAAATGAGGCCCTTAAGCTGCACATCTTTTTGATAATCTAACAAGTAATGGCACTAAACTATAAGGTTCTTGACTAATGGGGTTTCCTTTGAGAAACCACAAAAGTGGTTAGTCGTGAATGCTACAACTAGCTAGTTCTAAACTTGTTCAGTATGGTGATTTTTCAGAATGTGGAATTAATTCTTAATTTACCTTTTTGGCATAAAAATTAAGTACAAAATACTTTCCTGAAAAGCTAAACTAATGTTCTTATGTGGTTTACACCAATCAAATATAATCATCATCGCTTATTGAAAGGCTTTTTTGCATGTTTGACAAAATGCTTTACCAGCTTAGTAGAACCAGATGGTATATCACCTTCTACTCCCCTTTCATAAATTATATATGGTGCTAAGCAGGTAGCAAATCCTAATGTTTGGTGCAAGTCAATTCTTAATCCAGTTAAATCACAATGACATTTTTAGTGCTTCTTCTAAACTCAACGCCAGAGCATGTTTAACCAGATTTGTGTAGTGCATTTCAACTTGTCTAATAATTTTCTAGTGTAAAAAAAAAAAAAAAAAAGCCTCTAGATTCATAATCAGATTTTGAGATTCATGATATACATCACAAAGCTTTTGCAGCTGACTTAGTGCTCAGGCAATTTGGATACTATTTCTTGTCCTCTGTTTTTGGATGAATGAGGAAATTTTGTTAACACAAAAATGATTACATGAAGTTCAAAAGATAGAACACTACATTTCGGCAGAAAAAACAGCCAGCCCCTGCTGCAAAAAGACAAGCAACCAAGCTAAGTTAAAACAGACAGAGAGACACATATACTAAACAACACCCTATTCTATATTGACATTTTAAAACCATTGTAAGTTCTAGTTCTAATTCTCACATCATTTTTTAATCAACTATGAATAGGATCATTATGGACTCTTGCATTTCTTTAAATCCAAATATGGTAGATGAATGTAGCCCAAGCAAGCTTTGCACAAGGTAGACCTCAAGCCTTTACCCACTGAAGAATGAATCCCCTATTTCTATTTGGAAAAATTGTAGATTGATACAATATAGCACACGGCGGATTTATATATATATATATATATATATTTTTCTTTTTCCTTTTTTTTTTTTTTTCTCTTTGTGCAAATTCAATAGGAACTTCAAAAAAATTAGGCAAGCACAATAATCTACACAAAGCAGAAATATCCAGCAACAAACCACAATCAAGACACCAAATTTCGTGGAAACCCTTCAATGAGAAGGGAAAAACCACGGGACCTAGTCCAGTAAAAAATCTTCCACTATTGAATAAAGAGTTTACAAAAATTTTCTCTTAAACAAAAGCTAAAGACTACCAAAACAAGAAGAATTATTAGATTACAGAAAATCTACATCAAACTAAAGTTGATTTCAACAATAACAAGAACACCAAGTGGGCCTTAGCATCTGAACAAATGGAGAGGAATTTCAAATGACAAGCTGCAGATTAACCACGTACTCTTTCAACACTTGCTGCTGCTTTAAAAGAGTAATCATAAAAGAGATGATCCCTACAGCACTCCAAACGCTCCCTACAGATAACACAAGACATCAGCATACAATCCGAATGATGTTGCATGTTGCATCCTCAAGCAGTGGTTATTCAAGTGAAAGATTGCCATGAACTGGTTATTCAAGTGAGAGAAAATGGCCAAAATAGATATTTTTCCCAAGTTTGTAACAGTAAGCAATGGGAACATTACACAAAATGTACAAAGAGATTCCACTAAAATTGTGTACGCATCTAACTGCATGAAAAAAATTGATGTTAAGCACTAGCCCATTAAACTATGGTAGAAAATAAGATCATGATAGAGACAAAATGTTCTTTATAAAAGGTTTCAAATAGGCTCAGATATTTACCCCTGGTTTTGTTTTGTACTTCCAATTTGTTCTGCATTTAGGATCAAACCAACTGAGAAATCACCATAACACAAGAAGAGTAAAGAATTAAGGACTTGAGCAAGGCATTTTTCATGTAAAGACTTCGAAACAGCACATCCATCAGCATCTGTAAAAATCATTTAGAATAATGAATCAAATAGGGATATATGCATCTTAACGTGTGAATCAAATATATGGAATGAAATTTATTCAAAATATTCATTAACCTTTGATTATAGAGAGTCTAAGCAAGTACCTTTCGTACTCCACCATCCAAGCAATACATATTCCACAAATGATTCACCAGAATCTAACTGTTGACAGAACACAAGGCATCAAATTATTTAATAATAATAATATAACTTAGAGACAATTCAACAGTTTGGTTACTGACAAATCAATCAAACTAAATAATAGTATCCAAGCAATGCATCTTGCCCTAATTTTACTGTTGACAGAACACAAGTCATAAAATTAAATAATATTAATAATGATAGAACTTTGAAATATATGGAATGAAATTTTATTCAAAATATTCAATAACCTTTGATTATTGAGACTGTAACAAAGTACCTTTCATACTCCACCATCCAAAATCCTAAAAGTATCCCAGCGAGGCATATTGCCACCATATTCCACAGATGATTCATCAAATATAAACTGTTGACAGAACACAAGTCATTGAATTCAATAATGTTAATAATAATAGAACTTTGAAACAATTCAACAATTTGGTTGCTTTGAATTCAATCATATTGGCCAAGATTCTATACATCTCAGAAATTTTTTTTATTATTAGAAAACTTTAGAAAACCAAAAGCTTTGCTAAAGTGAGCCTCATTCAATTATATACATTGGTTCCTATATTTTTGAAATCCAAAAGAAAAGATTTCTTTTTTTTTTTTTTTCAAAAAATTGTATTGAAATCAATAAATGATAAGAGAATAAATTTTTAAAAAGTTCACTTTCTTTCATTTTCAACTGTTTTCTCAGCTAGCAAACAAAAATTCAAAACAAAAAAAATGGGTATATAGAATGCGTACCCTTAGTGACATGTGCGATCTTGTCCCAATCCTGACCGGTTTCCTTTTCGCATCTTCTCTGTAACTCTGGACAATTGCGAATCTCCAGTGTTTGTAAAGACGAGAGATCGCGCATCTCATCAGGCAGTGATTTCAGATTGAGACAGTTGTCAATTGTAAACCGTTTAAGTGAGATAAGATTCCCAATCCACTGAGGCAATGTTTTCAGATTCTCACAATTTCGAATATAGAGGCTTTCCAGGGTTGTAACGTGTTGAAGACCTACAGGTAAGGAATTCAGTTTTGGAAGGCCGTTGAAGCTCAGATGAAAGAGGCGATTGAGATGTCGCCATTCCATTCCGTCCACGTCACTTCCTAGATTTAACTCCTTGCAAGAGGAAATGTGTAAATACTTGAGAGAAATTAGATTTGATACCCACCCATCTGGCTGATTTGCTATGCGCATATATTTTAATTTGGAGAGATGAGAGGACGAAGAAGAGGAGGAAGAGGGAAGTATTGTCTCTTGAAAAAGCTTTGAGCTAACGTTACTTAGATATAGCTCTTCTTCGAGATAAGGAAACAAGGGCATGGAAGTCATATTAGGACAATTATCAATATCAATATAAAAAAGACAAGGAAATGAAGGCAATAACTGGTTATGCTGATGTTGTTGATGATCTGTCATTGATGCGCTCCTCCACCATCCCTTTAAGTTAGGGCAATCCCAAATCTCAAGAGACTTTAACGATGGGAAGAAGGATAAAGTAGAAACTTCCTCACTTATATCACCATCTGATATGCATTCCAAATCTTTCATTCCATCAAGCAATAATGTTTCTAGAAATGGGAGTTTAGACAATGGTGGCAGGTGGTTGCATCTGTCACATCTCCTTAAAGTGATTTTAACAAGATTTTCGATGGAAGGAAGCCAACTTGAAAATGTCACACCAGTGTAACCCCACACTTCCAAAATTTTGAGATTTGGATGTGACTGGAGGTTATCTAATAACATCTCATCGTGTCCTTCTTGGTGAGCCCATGTTAATTTCAGTTTCTCGAGATGTTGCTTTTCCCTTAAAATTTTGACCTCACAATCTGAGTTAGCATCTTCCAATTGTTCTGAAATTTTGATCTCAAGTGTTCCTCTGAGGTTGTTTAGCCCATTCAATTCGCCTAGTCCACCATTATTCCTCGCAATGAATAACGGTAATGACTGAAGACCAGTCAGTTTTCGTAGTCCTTGAGGCAATCTCAACTTATAACAACCCGTATCATCAAGGTGCCTGAGGCTAACCAATTTTGTGATGTCCCTTGGCAATTGTTCAAGATTACGACATTCTTGAAGTTTTAGTGTTTGCAAGTTCAACAATGTAGTAATAGAATCAGGAAGGGTTTCAAAAGGATTAAAAGAAAGATCTAAGTACCTCAAATGTATTAACTTCTCTATGGAATTTGGAATTATTTCAATCTCCAATCTATGTAAATCTAATGCACGCAACCTTGGGAAACTCTCAATTAGTGTAATCAGTGTTGACTCATCCATGGCATCAGATGCATACTCATCATGTGTGAAAAGAATTGTTTGTAGCTTGCTACTTGCTTTAACCAAACTTAAAGTTTTAGTAAAAGACAAGACAGTAGAAAATGATACATGACGAGTTTTCCAATCCAAATTGTCAAGTCTGCAGTCCGACCCTGCAATTAATTCTGCAAGATCATGATATAAATCATGCATCTCATATTTTAAATTCCATACTTCCTCAAAAAAATTACAGAGTAGATACTTGAAGTATTCATCTGCAACATCTTCTACCTGCTGAGTATCATTTGATAATTGGATAAACCCATGTGCCATCCAAAGTTGAATCACTGTCATCTTATCAATTTCAAAACCTTTAGGAAACAAAGAACAAAAGGCAAAACAACCTTTCAAATGAGATGGAAGATAATCATAACTCAACCTTAGAATGGGAAAAGTACTACCCCCTTGTTCAATTACATTTGCTACTACCTTATCTCTGATCTTTGACCACTCGTATGGTTTCTTAGAGTATAGTACATTTCCAATGGACTTTATGGCTAAGGGTACTCCTTGACATTTGCATACAATCTCCCTTCCATAATCTACTAACGTTGGGTTTTTGGTGTCTTGACTATTTGCAAATGCAAATTTCTCAAATAAAGACCAAGAATAGTCTTCAGAGAGGCCTTTAAGAAAATGTGTTGCATCAGCACGTGTAATATCTACAACAGATTTGTCACGCGTAGTTATTACAATCCTACTTCCCTTTGCCCCACTGATTAAAAGGCTTTTTAAGTCATTCCAATTTTTGCAATTTTCATTCCAAAGATCATCCAACACAACTAAAAATTTCTTTTGATTAATTTTGTTAAAAAGTTTCCTCAATGGATCCATGTTGTGGGTTTGATCCATGAGGACTTCAAGATTAAACTTACGACGTTTCTTTAGCCTTAGTTCTATGCTATCATCTTTATCAATACCATTTACTAGTTTTTCAGCAAATTTCATCACGTCAAAGACATTTGAGCCACACATCCATAATTTTAGCTCAAAATGTGTATCAACTTTATCATCATTGTATACACACTGAGCAAGTGTGGTCTTGCCTAACCCTGCAATCCCCAAAATAGCAACAACTTTAACATTATCTTCATTGTTAGGCTCTAGTAAACGATTTATGATTTGATTTTTCTCATCTTCTCTCCCAATAACTCCATTATTAGGAAGCCATGGGCGAGTCTCCCTATTCAGACTCACAATACGCTTTACAGTATTGCGTTCTTTCCAGTGAAACTTTTCCCTATCTTTGGCTATTGCATCTAGTTCCTGACTCAGTTTACTTATTTTAAGACTCATCTTAGGACGTCCTAAAACAACTGAGATTGAACTTAAGAAATAGCGTACCTTTTCTGTAAAACTCCCACTCGTCTCTTTTTGCCGCAAAGCTAATTCCGTGTAGTACTTAGACTCATCCAACAAGTCATCTGCATCAAAAACTGCTTCCTTGAGCTTTTCGAGCCAGACTCTGTTTTGATGATTGTGGTTTTGCTCCTCCGCTGCATCCTGGAGTACAGCTTTGATTGTGGAAACAGTTTTCCTGATTTGTTCAAGGTCATCTTCAACATTCCAGAGCGATCCAACCTGTTCAAAAGCAGCAGAGCCCAAATTTTCAATTATGGACCCAGCAACGCTAGAGAGGATTGCTTCATCCATTTGTTAGTGCGTAGTGAGAGAAAAAAGAAGGCTAAAAGAGAGAGAGGAAAGCTAGAGGCTGGGATTCAAATGCTTCAATGCTAGGGGTGTTAAAAAAAATATTTCTAGTGAGTGAAGGATTGGCTATAAGAGCTAGACTGAAGGGTGAGAGCTTGAAGTGCTTCAATATGCTAGAGAGTGAAAAAAGAAGGCTAAAAGAGCGAGAAGAAAGCTAGAGAGTAATGTTGCTGTGAAGAAGGAGACGAGGAGGACCGAATATTTAAAGGGGAAAAGGTTACTGATAGGGATAAAATCCCCCACCAGACGACAGCAGGCCACACTCGCCGACGGATAGATCCGTGACGGCTGAAATACCCGACGGACGTCAGAGCTCGACGACCCCAGTCCTAGGGGGGCGACGGAAGAAGGCGGACGGTTGTTGGCATCAGGCATGGAGACCAGCCTTGCCACGTGCGCTTTGCTGGAAAGAGCGAATCTTGTCACATACGCTACTTAGCCAGGTATCTTACGAAGCACGACTCCCGCCCCCAAAGAAGGGAATCGTGCCCAACACGCTTGGCTACCCCAGAAGAGTCTTGCGCCCTACGCTACTCGAGGGCAATTTCGGTACAACGATATCTTCTCCAGCAAGCCTTGCCCAAAGGCCACTACCACTACTATAAATACCGCCACACCCTCCAAAAATCGAGGTACATATACTAAGACCCGGCTCTAGCACTCTGGAGTTGTGTAAAATTCTAACTTAACCATCGGAGGGTCGTTGGCCGGTACCACACCGGTACTTCCCTTTGAGGTTTTTTCCTACTTGTGCAGGACCGTCCGGAACGCGCGCAAACCTTGCAGCTCACTGGTTTGATTCTTGACCTCATCAGTTGGCGCCGTCTGTGGGAAGCTTCGCACAAGTTCCTGTTACGTGTTTCCCGGACTAAGGGTTGCATGGTACTCACGCGTTCAAGGACAACCACCATGAACGACCAAGGCAACGAACAACGCACCACGGCCCTTGAAAGGCAAGTCCAGACTTTGGCGGCCGCGGTGGAACGTCTCACGAAGCGCAACAATGACTTGGAAGAGCAGCTGTTGCGAAAGAATGCGACGGGTGACAATCAGGGAGAGAATCAGGAGGAGAGCAGTGCCGAGGAGAGGGACCATGAGGGTCCTGAGGGAAGCCATGCATTGAGCCAACCTGAAGGACAACAGCCGCATCACCCGTCGGCAGACGGCCATGCCCAGTCTAGTATGGCCGTGGAAATGCGGATGATGAAGGAACGCATGGACTTCATGATGAACGCCCTCAAAGGGCGAGTGTCCAGCGACCTCGACGACCTCGTTCACCGCACGGACTCCCCATTCACAACACCTGTCATCGTGTTCCCTACGCCACCAAAGTTCCGCATGCCCCAGGTGGAAAGCTACGACGGGTCCAAGGATCCGTTGGACCACTTGGAAACTTTCAAAACATTGATGCACCTGCACGGCGCGCCAGACGAAATCATGTGCAAGGCCTTCCCCGCAACGCTGAAAGGCTCTGCAAGGACATGGTTTGGCAGGCTGACGCCCGGATCTGTCGGCACCTTCAGGGAGCTGAGCGCTCTATTTGCCTCCCAATTCATCGGAGGACACCGTCACAAGAGATCCACCGCGTGCCTAATGAACATCAAGCAGCGGGAGGATGAGACGCTAAGATCTTATATAGCCCGCTTCAACAGAGAGGCGCTGACGATTGACGAAGCGGACGACCGGATACAAGTGGCCGCGTTCACCAACGGGCTGCAGAAGGGTAAATTCCTGTTCTCTCTGTACAAAAATGACCCGAAGACAATGTCAGATGTGTTCTACAGGGCAACGAAGTACATGAACGCGGAAGATGCGTTACTGGCAAGAGAAGAGAAACCGTCCAAGAAGAGAGAAAGGCAAGAAGACACCCGGCAGGACAAGGGGCGGAAGGCGCCTCGGACAGGGGAGCACCGAGACAGTAGGCGTCCGAAGCCCAATGCCGGGAGATTCACGAGCTACACCCCATTGACGGCCCCGGTTGATCAGGTTCTGATGCAGATCAAGGACGACGGGTCCCTGACGTTTCCCGGAAAGATGAAATCAGACCCGGACAAACGACCGAAAGACAAGTATTGCCGCTTTCACCGGGACCACGGGCATGATACCGCCGACTGTCACGATCTAAAGCAACAGATCGAAACCCTGATTAGGCAAGGGAAGCTGCAGAGGTTTGTCAACAGAGAAAAGGCCGAAATACCTCGTCAGGGACAGAACCCCCACCGAGACAATGAGCGTCCCAGGCCACCTATAGGGGATATAAGGGTAATTGTGGGTGGCACACCGGTCGCCGGCTTCACGAAGAAGGCTCTGAAGTCCCACCTTAGGACAGTCCAAAATGTCCAGGCTGCGAGCCCCGTCCGGAAGAAGCCGAGAACCAGCAGCCCCACTATGGAATTCACAGAAGAGGATGCCCAACACCTCCACCATCCACACGACGACGCCCTTGTCGTCAATATCCGGATAGGGGACTACAACACCCATCGGGTCCTGATTGACAACGGAAGCTCCGCCGATATTCTCTACTATCCCGCGTTCCAGCAGATGCGGATTGACAAAGAACGCTTGTCCTCTACCAAGGCACCACTCACAGGTTTCGGGGGGACAAGAGTATATCCCCTCGGCTCGATCACATTGCCCGTCACTATCGGGGAATACCCTCGGCAGCTTACAAGGGACGTCACCTTCCTAGTTGTCGACTGCTCCTCAGCATACAACGCAATCATAGGGCTACCAACCCTCAACGCCTGGAAGGCCGCCACCTCGACCTATGCCTCTAAGGTCAAGTTCCCAACAGAGGACGGGGTAGGAGAACTATGGGGAGATCAAGTGGCGGCACGAGAGTGCTATGTGGCGATGGTAGAGATGAATGGCCAGCTACAGACGATGAACATAGAGCAGAGGACGGGGGCAGAGCCTGTGGAGGAACTCGAAGAGATAATTCTCGACGAGTCCAAGCCTGAGAGAACCACCAGAATCGGTGCCCTCAACGGTCCGGCAACCCGCCGGGCACTCACGACCTTCCTAAGGGAAAATCAGGATGTATTTGCCTGGAGCCATGAGGACATGCCGGGGATCGATCCGTCAGTCATGGTACATAGGCTGAATGTGGCAACCTCCTTCCGGCCTGTCAGACAAAAAAAGCGAGTATTTGCTCCCGAGAGAGATCGTGCAGTCGCAGAGGAGGTTAGTAAGCTCCGAGAGGCAGGGTTCATCCGGGAAGTCTACTACCCCGACTGGTTGGCTAATGTTGTAATGGTCAAGAAAGCCAGCGGAAAGTGGCGGATGTGTGTGGACTTCACGGACCTGAATAAGGCATGCCCGAAGGATAGCTACCCCCTCCCTCGAGTCGACGCTCTAGTAGACTCTACGGCCCGGCACCAGCTGCTGAGCTTCATGGATGCTTTCTCGAGGTACAACCAGATCCGGATGGACGAGGCAGATCAGGAGAAAACCTCATTTGTCACCAGCCAAGGACTGTTCTGCTATAAGGTGATGCCATTCGGATTGAAGAACGCAGGTGCCACATATCAGAGGCTGATGAACAAAATGTTCGCCAACCAGATAGGAAGGAATGTTCAGGTGTACGTCGACGATATGCTGGTAAAAAGCCAGAAAGAGGAGGATCATCTGAGCGACCTTAAGGAAACGTTTGGGACCCTCCGTTCCTACAATATGAAGCTCAACCCCTCGAAATGCGCCTTCGGGGTGACCGCGGGGAAATTCCTCGGCTTCATGGTCTCCCAGAGAGGCATCGAGGCCAACCCGGATAAGATCAGGGCAATAATGGAGATGGCCCCTCCGAAGAATATAAAGGAGGTTCAGAGTCTGAACGGGAAGGTTGCCGCACTGAACAGATTTGTGTCAAGGGCCACGGACAAATGCCTTCCCTTCTTCCGCACATTGAAGAAGTCGTTTGAGTGGACGGACGAGTGTCAAAGGGCATTCGAAGAGTTAAAAGCCTATCTCTCTTCCCCACCATTGCTGAGTCCTTCACAGCCCGGGGAAGAACTCTTCCTCTACCTGGCCGTATCCCCGGCTGCCGTCAGCGCGGCCTTGATCAGAGAAGAGGACGGGGTGCAGAAGCCCGTATACTACGCCAGCCGGGCGTTCCAGGGGGCGGAAGGAAGGTACCCGCCCATGGAGAAACTCGCCTTCGCCCTCGTCACCGCAGCCAGAAAGCTCAAGCCCTACTTCCAAGCTCACACAATCGTCGTCCTAACCGACAAGCCTTTGCGGCGAGCAATGCATAACCCAGAAGCCGCAGGTCGCCTGGCCCTATGGGCAATAGAACTGACTGAATTTGACATCCGCTACACCCCACGTACCGCCCTCAAGGGACAGGCTGTAGCTGATTTCATTGCCGAGTTCACCAACACAGAAGACGAGGGGGCAGATGCAGCAAGCCCAGCATGGAATGTACATACAGATGGGTCGTCGACTAGACGAGCCGGTGGCATTGGGGTCGTGCTCCGTTCTCCTGAGGGAGACCAAATTGATTGTATGATCCGGCTAGACTTTCCAATCACCAACAATGAGGCAGAATATGAAGCCTTGATAGCCGGACTTGATCTTGCCAAAGCAGCAGGCGCGGCCCGAGTGGTCGTCTCCTGTGACTCCCAAGTAGTCGTCAACCAGGTCAACGGGAACTATGAGTGTAGAGGCGACAGGATGAAGAGGTACCTCCATCAGGCAAAATCAAGGGTGGATGAGCTCGGAGCAAGGATAGTCCAAGTCCCCAGGGAAGAAAATGAGCCGGCCGACCGCCTCGCCAAGACTGCTTCGTCGGGGCAGGGGAGCAGCATTGACGGTGTGCTATACTTTGTGCAGGTCTCACCACTGGTAGACTCCATTGAAATGCATGAGGTCGGCTCGGAAAGCAACTGGACCACGCCGTTGGTCTCGTACCTGAAAGATGGCGTCTTGCCCGACGGAAGGGAAGCCGCCAGAAAACTGAAGGTCCAAGCATCAAGGTTCGTCCTGATAGAAGGAGTCTTATACAAAAGGGGCTTCTCTCGCCCATACCTAAGGTGCCTTGGTTCCGAAGAAGCCGACTATGTCATGAGGGAAGTGCACGAAGGGGTATGCGGAAACCATTCAGGGTCGCGGTCACTGGTGCACAAGCTGATCCGTGCAGGATACTACTGGCCGACCATGAGAAAAGACACGCAGGCTTATGTCAAAGCTTGCGACAAGTGCCAGAGGTTCAGCAACATCGTCAGGCAACCCCCCGTGGAGCTGACCCCCATGACGGCCCCGTGGCCATTCGCCCAATGGGGATTAGATATCATGGGTCCATTCCCAACAGCGATACGACAGCTTAAGTTCCTTGTGGTAGGCATAGACTACTTCACAAAGTGGGTGGAAGCTGAGGCATTGGCAACCATCACAGAGAAGAACATACGAAGCTTCGTCTGGAAGTCCATCATATGCAGGTTCGGGATACCCAGGGTATTAGTCTCCGACAACGGTAAACAGTTTGATAATGTTCCCTTCCGGGAATTCTGTGCACAGCTGGGGATAAAGAATCACTACTCTTCCCCGGCCCACCCCCAAGCCAACGGGCAAGTCGAGGTGACGAACCGATCCTTGCTCAAAATTATCAAGACTCGGCTCGAGGGGGCAAAGGGGTTATGGCCCGAGGAACTGCCAAGTGTATTGTGGGCATACAGGACGACAGCAAGGACCCCCACAGGAGAAACACCGTTCAGGCTGGCCTACGGAAGCGAGGCAGTTATTCCAGCCGAAGTAGGTCTCACAACCTACAGGGTGAACACCCATGATGAAGGCCGGAACAACGAAGCCTTGCGTCTGCAGCTTGACTTGATCGACGAAGACAGAGCAGCAGCAGAGCAAAAGTTAGCCCGGTATCAGGATCGCATGGCAAAACACTACAACTCCCGAGTCAGACACAGGGAATTCTGGGTCGGTGACCTCGTCCTGAGAAAGATCATGGGCACTACCAGGGACCCAACCCAAGGAAAGCTCGGCCCCAATTGGGAAGGGCCCTATCGAGTCACGGCATGGCAAAGGAAGGGCACCTACCACCTGGAAACACTGGAGGGGCAGAAGCTGCACCACCCGTGGAATGCCGAGCACCTACGAAAGTACTACCAGTAAGAGAGAATAGCAGCCCCCAACTTGTAATTGGTCTATAATTGATGTACCTCAATGTATTCCTGGTTTTAAAAGGGCATGTTTTCCCCTCACTAAAAATTATGCAAGACACAGAGGTTTATTCAATGTCTCTCCTACTATTATTCAGTGTTGAACAATCAGGGTAAAAAGCCTAAGTCTAAAAGACGACGGCCCAAATTCGACGACGGCAAAAAGCGTCAGGAACCCCAGCTGACGGCTTAAAAGCCACGACGGTTTCCCAAGTCGAACACACAAAAGCCTAAGTCTAAAAGACGACGGCCCAAACTCGACGACGGCAAAAAAGCGTCAGGAACCCCAGCTGACGGCTTAAAAGCCACTACGGTTTCCTAAATGGAAGACATAAAAGCCTGTCTTAAAGACGACGGCCTAAACTCGACGACGGCAAAAAAGCGTCAGGAACCCCAGCTGACGGCTTAAAAGCCACTACGGTTTCCTAAGTGGAACACAAAAGCCTAAGTCTTAAAGACGACGGCCCAAACTAGACGACGGCCCAAACCCGTCGACGGCACAAAAGCGTCAGGCACCCAGCTGACGGCTTAAAAGCCACAAGGTTTTCCAAATGGAAACACCCAAAGCCTAAGTCTAAGGATGACGGCATAAATATTGACGGCTTAAAGCCAACTACATCGTCTTATAAGGCTAAAGGCCAAAGCCTAAGTCTAAGGATGACAGCATAATAGCGACGGCATAAATAGTGACGGCCCAAAGCTAACTACGTTACTACAACAAGTTGGAAGCTAAAACCTCGTGAAGGGTGACGGTTCAAATCCACCTACATTATTACTTATGACGGCCTGTTATATTGACGGCTCAGTGTACTGACGGCTTATTATATAGCAAGCAACACATACAAGCAAGATATAAAAACAGCATATGAATTGAAATAAGATATAAACTGAAACAAATGTTTTACAAGTCAACAATATTGTTCTCGACGGTCCAAAATTGACCGTCTTACAAAAAACAAGGGAGACGTTATTGTTACAAAAAATTTTCCACCAACAATTACAAGTCTACTGAACGGGTGAGTCGACCACATTGACTTCTTCCTCAGTTTGGACATTGACGGTTGTCTCGGCGTCATCATCAAGGGTCCCGTCCACTTTCTCATTCTGATGAGCTGCGGTCTCAGAAACGGCCTGGATGACGGAAGTTTGTGCCTGGCCGCCGTCAAGGGACACCTGAGAGAGATCCGTCTCCAGATAGAGGGCCTTCACCTGACGGACGGCCTCATCAAAACCGTCCGCCATAAAGCCGCCAAGCTCCGTCAGATACGCCTCGGAGTCTCGGTACTCTATGATCGCGTTGTCTTTGGCCTGACGGAGCTGATCCTTCATTGACTGGATCTCCTGCTCCTTATCCGCAAGGACCGTCTGAAGATTCTCCGTCTGCTTCTTATACTCTAGACGGTCCTCCTTGAGAATGGAGAACTTCTTCTCCATTTTCACCTTCCAGGCCTTATACTGCATCAGCTCATCCTCCACCTCCGTGGTCCTCTCTTGAAGACGGTTCATGGCCGTCTCCTCACGGACACAGCGGTCCATCAGGCCCTTCATCATGACGACGGCCTGAAAATCAAAAACACCAAGTCAATATGACGGTGAGGACAAATCTATACATTCATAAAACCGGCAGCGATCAAAAATTGCTTACCTGGGCCAAGTTGAAAAGGCCCGTCTCCCCCATGGCCTCGGTGGAATGGTTCCCGATGTCCTCATAATCCTCCGCCGTCAGTATGGAGGACAACTTCTCGATGGCGTACTTCGAATCCTCACGGAGGAGGATGGGGGGCTTCTCCTCGGCGGGCAGGGGGCCACTCGTCATGAGACCCTTCCCCTTGCCGTGTTTGACGGGGGCCTTCCCTCCATCTGCCTCTAGCCCGATGACGGTCTCGGGCGTGGTCTTGGGTTTTTTGGGGGGACGGTCCCCCTCCTGGTCCTGCTTTCTTTTAATGACGGGCACCTTGGGCACGCCCGTCCCGGCACCTTGGGCACGCCCGTCCCTGCAGCTTGGGTCTCTCTTTTCCTTGCAGCTGCTTGCTGCTTAATTAAGGCCCTCCTCTTCGCTTCGTCCATCTCTGCAGAACAAGACGGCACATGAGTTGTTTAGAAGGCAAGGGAAAAATGGCTAAGTACAAAATTCAGGTGAACGGACATACGTTTCCTGACTTGTGTTTCGTACTTCAAGGCTTCCTCGGACGGCTCAGGCCCGTCGCAGTGCCAACAGATGGTCTTCAGGCACACCAAATTAGCCCAAGACCTCTCCTTCAACTCAGACTTCTGAAAAATCCTCTCCAAGAAGCTCCAGTCTTCAATTGACACTTGAGGACGGTCTTGAGCTGAAAGAAGAAGACGGTTATACTATGACGGTGCGTAAAAAGACAGAAAATAGGGGAATAGGAAGAAAGGGACAAGGAGAGAGAGTGAACGGGTGAGTACCAGACGGGTTCAAGACACCCCAAGTGGTTTCGACGGGCATGAACTCGGTCTCACCAGGGTTCCCCATCCACTCATCCCCGTCCATGAAGAAGTACCTAGACTTCCAGTCCCTATTGGAGTCTGGGGTATCGCACACTAATCTTAATAATGGACCCCTCGCCAGAAAACTATACATTCCCCTGGATTTTTGTATCTCCACCGGACGGTAGCAGTGGAAGAATTCCCCCACCGTCAACCTTTTCTTCCCCTCGGACATGGACCCGTACAACACCTCTACCCCTATAAAGATCCTCCAGGCGTTCGGGGAAACTTGGCTGACGGATAGTCCTAGGTAGTGAAGGAGGTGACGGTGTAGCGGGGTCAGTGGAAACCTCAGCCCCGCCTTGAGCATCTGCTCGTATACTCCGACACCCCTGACCCCACGGTAATAGCACTTCTCCCCTGGGTGGGGTAGACGGAGGGGTATATTGTCAGGAATCTGGTATTTCCCTCTAAGTGTTTTAAAGTGTGACTCTTTGATTGTGGAGAAGAAATCATTCACCGTCCACACAGAGAGCATAACATACTTCCTCATACCGTCACTACCCACGACGGATTGAACTTGGGGCTCGTCCCCCTCTATACCGTCACTAAGGTTGCTCTCTGCCCTATCACTACTCGACGGAGAAGAGGTGGTAGACGAGCTCTCTTCGCTCGAGGAGGTGGTGGCTGCAGGATCCTCTGGACCCAACGGTTTGACTTCATCGTAGCCCGCTCCGTCACGGACAAACGACTGGTTACTTGACGCACTAGACATGTCACCTACATGTGACGGAAAACCCTAAATTCAATCGGCCTAAAGACACTGACGGTGAAAAAAGAATGAACAAGCAATAATTACCTGCCGGTTACTTGCTGGGAGAGATGAGGTCGACGGCCGCTGGAAAGTGACGGATGCACGACGGATGACGGGTAGGATGCTTTTCTGCTAGGTGAACGGGTGCGCTCTGATATTCTGTTTTCAGCTAAGAGTGAAAAATGAAAGAAAAGAGGGAAGGCTTTTATATGAGAGAGATAGCGGGAGACGAAGGGACGCCTCGGTCTGAGCACACGGTCTACGAGTCGACGACGCGTGTCCTGCATTTATTACCAGGCATTTATTACCGATGCCAGCCTGTCTAATCGACCCTTGTCGCGAATTGAACCGTCACCCCATTAGCCCGTCCTTTGCGGGTTCACGGACTGATGGGCTGAGGGGGCACCTGATAGGGATAAAATCCCCCACCAGACGACAGCAGGCCACACTCGCCGACGGATAGATCCGTGACGGCTGAAATACCCGACGGACGTCAGAGCTCGACGACCCCAGTCCTAGGGGGGCGACGGAAGAAGGCGGACGGTTGTTGGCATCAGGCATGGAGACCAGCCTTGCCACGTGCGCTTTGCTGGAAAGAGCGAATCTTGTCACATACGCTACTTAGCCAGGTATCTTACGAAGCACGACTCCCGCCCCCAAAGAAGGGAATCGTGCCCAACACGCTTGGCTACCCCAGAAGAGTCTTGCGCCCTACGCTACTCGAGGGCAATTTCGGTACAACGATATCTTCTCCAGCAAGCCTTGCCCAAAGGCCACTACCACTACTATAAATACCGCCACACCCTCCAAAAATCGAGGTACATATACTAAGACCCGGCTCTAGCACTCTGGAGTTGTGTAAAATTCTAACTTAACCATCGGAGGGTCGTTGGCCGGTACCACACCGGTACTTCCCTTTGAGGTTTTTTCCTACTTGTGCAGGACCGTCCGGAACGCGCGCAAACCTTGCAGCTCACTGGTTTGATTCTTGACCTCATCAGTTACCGTTACTAGTTTTCCATGTATGAATTTTCTTAGAAAGTTACATGAATCACGCACAGCTTTATGTTTTTTCTACGAAATTTACCGTTACTAGTCTTTCTTTGTGACTTCTCTTAGAAAGCTACCGTTATATCATGCACAACTTTATGTATTTTCTTGGAATGTTACCGTTATCATGCATAGGAAAATGAGGAGGCACCATGTTGTGGTGTTGACTGTTGAGCCCTTTTGCACCGAAAGAAAACCCTTTTTGCATCAATGAAGCTAAAGCCAATTTTCTTAGAACAATCACGCTCATGCATAGGAAAGTAACAGAGTTTCCAGTCCTTTTGCTTTTTGAATAAATACGCACATCTTTGCTTTTTGAGAAACAGAGCATGGCTGGAAAAAAACAGAGCCTACAAAGGCTATTATATTTTTATGTGGACAACAGACTAACACACATCGTTACAACGCTTAACCAAGACGACTTGTCGTACATATTTGTTCTAATTAAAACGACTGTTGTATAACAGATTCCAGAGGACCAGAGTGTTTAAATTTAACACATTTTAGAGAAAAATAAAAGAATGCTGAGTGGATCCGATACCTGACTACATGATGAACTAATTCAAATCAATTATATTCAAGCAAATATAAAAAATAAAAAATCAATTCTAATTTTTTTTTACCCACTCATTTTGTTTTATTTAATAAAAACAATGATAAGGCAAGGATTTTTTTTTTTCCCCACCATGACTATCTGGGTTTTCTTGGGGAATGGGGAATTGGTGAAAGAAAATGTACAAAAGCACAACTTTTACAATAATTTTGAAAAATTTTAGTGGCAGTGTGAGACAGCACTGATCGTTGAACATAACTTTATTTTTATTTTCCATTGCAGCAAAGTCTAGAGCACCATGTGAACATATACCTTGGGTTGCGGCATGTTTTGGACGTTTTGGGCGTTTTGCCCCCTTTTTTTTTTTTTTTTTTTTTGTCAGCGTATGCACCATGAATATTGATTTTAAGCCAATAAACAGTGCATAATACTGTACCAAACAGTAAAAAAATATTTTTTTTTTTATTTTTTTCAGTTTTCAGTTTTCTACCGAACAGTAAATATATATATATATATATATTTTTTTTCAGTTTTCAACAAAATAAGCGGTATCTAAACACATACATAATATATATGTTTGTGCTCCGTTAAACTAAGGACGATCCACAGGGAGGGGGCCAAGGGGGCCAGGCACCCCAGGCCCAAAAAAAAAAGGAAAAAAAATTGGGCCCCTCTTAGCCCAAAGAAAAAAAAAAGAATTTGTTTTTAATGATTATATATATACAAGTGTTAGCTGCACGTGCAAGGCATGTGTTGCCCCAGTAGTGAGAAAATTAATATAGATTTTATGTGTGAAATCGTGAATTTTGGCTCACTTAATTTGACTATATTAAAAAAAAGATCTAAGAATACAACAAAATATTACAATATTTTCACAATATTCCGAATAGATATTTTTTTATTTTATTTGAGAGAAATGCTATATTCATAACATTTTTAGAACAAATTTTAAATGGCAAGTTGTTATTAGTTTTAAACTGATAACATTGTTATTGTTATTTTCAAAACATTTATTTTCAGTTGTGGTTAGTCATAGTCTCATATTTTACTATTTTATTTCGACTTGTAAGAAATTGATACTTCAATATTCATAAAAATATTATGAAATTTGTTGTATCGGTATAACAATATATATGTCATCTTACATAAATATTTAAAAGAAAAAAAAAACACAAACTGATTACTGGGGAAAAAAAAAGTTTAGGCATTGTAGAAATTAATGTTAAAATGTTGTGGACTTAATATTTTTTTATTTGATTTATAAGAAACTGAGATCGCAACAATTGTGAAAATGTTGTGATAATAATAAGTGTTATAACATTTTTTCAAAACATTTATTTTCAGTTGTGGTTAGTCATAGTCTCATATTTGATTATTTTATTTCAACTTGTAAGAAATTGACACGTCAATAATTGTGAAATTTGTTGTGTCAGTATAACAATATATACGTCAGCTTACATAAACATTTCAAAGAAAAAAAAAAACACAAACCGATTACTGAAAAAAAAAAAAATCTTTAGGCACTGTAGCTGACAAACCAGAAGCACTGTAGCTCCAGTGCTATCCATCAATAATAGCTTACCTATGATTTGTTATGAAATTAATGTTAAAATGTTGTGGACTTAGCATTTTTTTTATTTGATATAAAAAAAATTGAAATTTCAACAATTGTGAAAATATTGTGATAACAATAAATGTTGTAACATTTTCTCAAAATATTTATTTTCAATTGTGGTTGGTCACAGTCTCATATTTTATTTTTTTTTATTTCGACTTGTAAGATATTGATATCTCAATAATTGTGAAAATATTGTGAAATTTGTTATGTCAGTATAACAATATATATGCCAACCTATATAAATATTTAAAAGGAAAAAAAACACAAACCGATTACTGGAAAAAAAAAAAACTTTAAGCACTGTAGAAATTAATTTTAAAATGTTGTGGACTTAGTATTTTTTTTTATTTGATATATAAGAAACTAAGATCTCAGCAATTGTGAAAATATTGTGATAACAATAAGTGTTGTAACATTTTTTCAAAACATTTATTTTCAATTGTGGTTGGCTACAGTCTCATATTTTATTATTTTATTTCGACTTGTAAGAAATTGACACGACAATAATTGTGAAATTTGTTGTGTCAGTATAATAATATAAATGTCAGTTTACATCAATATTTAAAAGAAAAAAAAAACCGATTACTGAAAAAAAAAGTGACTAACTAAACCATAATTGTGAAATTTATTGTGTCAGTATAATAATATAAATGTCAGTTTATATCAATATTTAAAAGAAAAAAAAAAACACAAACCGATTACTGGAAAAAAAAAAAAAAAAAAAGTGACTTATGAAAATTGCACTGTAGATGAACAGTGCCAAAACACTAGATGTACAGTGTGAAAGCATTATAGTGGCATTGTCAAAACATTTATTTTCAGTTGTGGTTGACTACAGTTTTATATTTTATTATTTTATTTCAACTTGTAATAAATTAACTCGTCAATAATTGTGAAAATATTGTGAAATTTGTTGAATGACATTGTAGATGAACAGTGCTAAAACACTGGATGTACAGTGCGAAAGCACTATAGCGACATTGTCAAAACATTTATTTTCAGTTGTGGTTGGCTACAGTCTCATATTTTATTATTTTATTTCGACTCGTAAGAAATTGACACTTCAATAATTGTGAAAATATTGTGAAATTTGTTGTATTAGTATAACAATATAAATGTCAAGTTACATCAATATTTAAAAGGAAAAAAAAAACACAAACCGATTACTGAAAAAAAAGACTACGTAAACCATAATTGTGAAAATATTGTGAAATTTATAGTGTCAGTTTAACCGTATAAATGTCATCTTACATCAATATTTAAAAGAAAAAAAAAACACAAACCGATTAATGAAAAAAAAAAAAAAAAAAAAAAAACTCACCAAAACGGCATTGTAGATGAACAGTGCAAAAGCACTAAATGCACAGTGCCAAAGCACTACAATGGCATAACCGCTTTTATATATAAGAAATTTGTTGTGTCAGCATAACAATATAAATGTCAGCTTATATCAATATTAAAAAAAAAAATACACAAACCGATTACTGGGAAAAAAAAGTGGCTAACTAAACCATAATTGTGAAATTTGTTGTGTTAGTAAAAAAATATATAAATGTCAGTTTACATCAATATTTAAAAGAAAAAAAAAACATAAACCGATTACGGAAAAAAAAAAAATTACTCATGAAAATAGCATTATAGATGAACAGTGAGTAATATTGCATGAACAGTACAAAAACACTGTTATATAGAAATTTGTTGTGTCAGTATAACAATATAAATGCCAGCTTACATCAATATTTAAAAAAAAAATACAAACCGATTACTGGAAAAAAAATGTGACTGACGAAACTATAATTGTGAAAATATTGTGAAATTTGCTGTGTCAATATAACAATATAAATGTCAGCTTACAATAACATTTAAATAAAAAAAAAAACACACACACACACACACAACACACACACACACAAACTGAAAACCGGAAAAAAAAAAAAAAAAAAAAAGGACTCATGAAACCAAGGCACTGTTGCCGCTACAGTGCTGCACAGTGATTAACACTGGGTAAACAGTGTTAAAGCACTGTATAAGCATTGCCGCTTTTTATATATTAAGATATATATATATATATATATATATATATTGTTATTTCTAGAAGTATGAATCACTCTTTCAAAAACTTCGACTCCCTCTCTTTTAATTAGCCTAGCTTAAATAGCAACTACCAAACTCAAAAACTTAACATAACCAAAATTTTAAAATAAAAAATAAAAAATCTCAGTCAGCCCAGTATTAAAGTACTAGCATTGAGTGTTCTAAATGGTAAATATTTAGTATTTAGAACACCAAAATCAAAAACACTACTGTACAAAACTTTTCAAATGCTATATTAAAATAGCTAAAGAAAGTTTTGGTTTGTGAATATATATATATATATATATATATATATTCTTGCAACAGTTGATGCTCTTAAGAAACAATATTATTTTGTATTATTTTATTTTATTTTTTTGTCTTTGTGGTAAAATAATTACATCTTAATGTATTAAGAAACAATGATTTTATATTTTGATCTTGGTTGATAGTTTGTTAGTACCATATGAATAATTATTTGAATTTTTTTTTTCTTATACTTTGGCCCCCTCTAATTTGAAATCCTAGGTTTGCCCCTGCATTAAACACTATCTGAAATGAAATAAGAACATTCACATCAAGGGTTTTAAAAATTTTAGCATTCACATCGAGTAATTTACTATATCATACGACACATTCATCAAAATTTTAATGCTTAAAGTATTAGCACCAATGTCATAAAAAAAAAAAAAAAAAAAAATCTATTGTTAACATACAAAAAATTTACTTAATCTATTTTAGCATAGCATTTAATATTAGGCCCTACATCTTACCTCTTATTTTAACGCGTCACTTATTAAAATAACCTAAAAAGACAACTACCATCTAGTAGAAGTGTCCTATAGCATGTGTTAATATAATTTGGCATATAACACATGTGATGAAGATGTATTTTTGGTATTTGATGTTTTAGCATTCGGCACACCTCATGATGCCAATGCTCTAAATTTTCTCTAACCAACTATAGAACTTGTTTTTTTCTCATGTAAATTTGAAAATAGATAGTAAATAAGTTGACCTTTATAAAGTAGTAAGTATTCAAATTTGACTTGACAACGAATTACAAATATAAAATATTTAAGTTTAGTTGATAGTGAATGTAAAATGTTTAAACTTGGCTCAAGCTTGAACCAATCCTATAAATAATGTTCACATTCAAGTTCAAGTTCATTAAAAAGTTTAAAAACTTGAACTTGGCTAGAGCCATTAGTGAAGTTGAAGCTTAAACTCAAGCTTAATATCAAGTTTTTGAGCTTAAAATCCAACACAAATATATTATTAAGCCCATATAAAGCTTATTGGTTTGCACAAGTAATCACTAATCCTAATTACTTAAAACTTTAATAAGTTACGAGCATAAAGGGGAAGAAAGTTACCGTTACTAGTTTTCCTTTATGAATTTTCTTAGAAAGTTACATTAATCATGCACGGTTTTATGTGTTTTTTAAGAAATTTACTGTTACTTCTAGTCTTCCTTTATGAATTTTCTTAGAAAGCACTAACTATATCTAATATCCAATCAAATCTGTACACACATCATTACAACACTTAACCAAGTTGACTAGTCGTACATATATGTTCTAGTTAAAATGACTACCGTATAACAGATTCCAGAGGATCAGAGTGTTTAAGTTCTGTTTCTCAAAAAAGAAAACGGAAAAAAGAGTGTTTAAATTCAACACATTTTTGAGAAAAAGAAAAGAATGCTGAGTGGATTCGATATCTGACTTCATGATGAACTAATTCAAATCAATTATATTCAAGCAAATATAAAAAATCAAAAATCAAAAATTTTTTTTTACCAACTCATTTTGTTTTATTTAATAAAAACAATGATAAAGCAAGGATTGTTTTTTCCACTATGACTATCTGGGTTTTCGTGGGGAATGTGGAATTGGTAAAAGAAAATGTACAAAAGCACAACTTTTACAATAATTTTGAAAAATTTTAGTGGCATTGTGAGACAGCACTGATCATTGAACATAACTTTATTTTTATTTTTCATTGCATCAAAGTCTTGAGCACCATCACCATGTATAGCTTGTCAGGCCCATATGAAGTTCATGAATTTTCTTAGAAAGCTACCGTTATATCATGCACAACTTTATGAATTTTCTTGGAATGTTACCGTTATCGTGCATAGGAGAATGAGGATTGAGGAGGTTCCATGTGAGAGTGTTGACTGTTGGGCCCTTTTGCACCAAAAGAAAACCGTTTGGACCCATATAGCTCCCTTTTTGCATTTACGAAGCTAAAGCCAATTTTCTTAGAACAAGTATGCTCATGCATGGGAAAGTAACGGAGTTTTCAGAGTCATAGTAATAATAAATGCACACATCTCTAGTAGTAATGTTTAAATGTTAGTAAGTTTATAAAAAAAATATAGAGATAATGTGACTGTCATGTATTTCTTGATATAAAACATAATATAATCGATATAAAATATAGTTGTTACCCCAATGTCAACAACCATAATAATACAAAGAAAAGTATGTAGGTCACAAATTCAAGAATACTATGTTTTCCAATAAAAATGGGTAGTAGAAATAGAAATAGCTATCATCAGAAACTTAGATAACACATTAACAACATATATAAATCCCATACATATTTTTTTGCTTGGTAAGTGGAGGAAAAGAAATAACTTTTAGTCTTGTGTTTGATACTTACTTGGAATTTAATTGTATTGACATTTATTAATTTATTTTCCTGTTTTGTTTATGAAAAAAAGGTTGAAAAAGAGTATTCTTTTTGGGTATTTTATATTTTATTGTTTTTGAAGAAGAGAATGCTTAAAACTACATGTTGCAGCAAGGATAGAGCATATATACCAATGTTATGAATACTGTTTCAGTTTGTTCAGTAGAACGGAATATTTTGGTACCGACCAATTTTAATGTACCATTTCAGGGTGTTTTGAAATTTCTATTACTTTTTTTTATATAAAAACATAAAAATTATATTTTCATACATTTATAAAACTTGTTATTTTAAAATTAATCTAACCAATTTATTTAAACTACTATTACTTTAGTTTTTCTTTTAGAAGTGTTGGGTTTTGTTTATGGGAGAAAGTAGTTTATTTTTTTATTTTTTTAAATATTGCTGATGTGGAAAATTATGGGAGCTTATATATAGACTTGAGAAGTAGGAGAAATTATAAGGTCCACATAGTGGATAAGTGACATGGTCCATCATTCCATTAAAAAACTTACACCTGTTTAAAAATTGCTAAGTTGAAATTTTTTTTAAAACACTCAGTCAGCAATTTTAAACAAGTAGGAGTTTTTTAGTAGAATTGTGGATAGATGACATGGTCTACCAGAGGACTGTATAATTTCTCGAGAAACAGAGCATGGTGGGAAAAAACATAGCCTACAAAGGCTATATTTGGATAAAAAAGACTAACTATATTTAATATCCAATCAAATCTATACACGTGCCCACTATTTGAAATAATTGTTACAACACTTAGCCAATATGACTTGTCGTACAATATGTTATATTAAAAACGACTGCCGTATAACAGATTCCAGAGGACTAGAGTGTTTGCATTCAACACTTTTCAGAGAAAAATAAAAGAATGCTGAGTGGATGTGATACTTGACTTCATGATGAACTAATTCAAATAAATTATATTAAACCAAAAACAAAAAAATAAATTCTAGTTTTTCTTTTTACCTGACTTCATAATGAACTCATTTCTCTTATTTAGTAAAAACAGTGATAAAGCAAGGATTTTTTCCACCATGACTATCTGGGTTTTCGAGGGGAACGTGGAATTGGTGATAGAAAAAAGAACAAAGGCACAACTTTTACAACAATTTTGAAACATTTTTAGTGGAAGTGTGAGACAGCACTGATCGTTGAACATAGACCTTGACCCTTTTTTACACGATTACACTTTTTATTATAAATTTATAATATATATATATATATATATATATATTTTTGTGCCCTATTAAACACCATCCGTTACAGCATACATCACATCTATCAAAGTCTTTGAGCACCATGTGAACATAGACCTTGGCCCTTCTTTACATGATTACACCAATTTAGATATATATATATATATATATATCATAATTATCCATATCATACATCACATTCATCGAAATTCTAACGTGAGAGCATTAGTACCAAATGTTGTAAAAAAATTAGATTTGAACATACCAAAAAGTTACTTTATCTATTATAGCATAACATTTAATATTAGACCATACATCTTATCTCTCATTTTAACACGTTACTCATTAAAATAGCCTAAAATAACACCTATCATCTAGTAGATGTGTACTATAGCATGTGTTAAAATAATTTGGCATATGACACATGCGATGGAGATGTATTTTTGGTGTTCGATGTTTTAGTGTTTAGCACACCTGATGCCAATGCTCTAAATTTCCTCTAAACAACTAGCTATCTCCTCCTTTCAAATAAAAATTAATAATAAGAAGGAAGAAAAGACAAGTATAACATGCTTTTTTTCTCATGTAAATTTGAAAATAGACAATAAATAAGTCGACCTTTGTCAAGTAAGTGTTCATATTTGGCTCGATAATGAATTACAAATATAAAATCTTTAAGTTTGGCTCGATGACGAATGAAAAATGTTTAAACTTGGCTCGAGCTTGAACCAATCCTGTAAATAATGTTCAAGTTCAAGCTCATTAAAAAGTATTAGAACTTGAACTTGGCTAGATTCATTAGTCAAGTTGAGCTCAAGCTTAAACTCGAGCTTAATACCAAGTTTTTGAGCTTAAAATCCAACAAAAATACATTATTAAGCCCTTATAAAGTTTATTGGTTTGGACAAGTAATCACTACTCCTGATTACTTAAAATCTTAATAAGATACGAGTTTAAAGGGGAAGAAAGTTACTGATGCTAGTTTTCCTTTATGAATTTTCTTAGAAAGTTACATCAATCATGCACAGCTTTATGTGTTTTCTAAGAAATTTACCATTACTTCTAGTCTTCCTTTATGATTTTTCTTAGAAAGCTACCGTTATATCATGCACAACTTTATGAATTTTCTTGGAATGTTACCATTATCGTGCATTCCTGACTTCATGATGAACTAATTCAAATCAATTATATTTAAGCAAAAATTAAAATTAAATACTCAATTCTAGTTTTATTTCTTACCCACTCATTTCTCTTAAATATTAAAACAGATTGTGGAGTTAGTAATTTTATGTATTTTTCTTCTATTTATTTATTTTTTATTAAATAAGACTCATATTAGTTCAGTCTTAACAAACATTACATTTGTACCGTTTCAGTCTTCAGGAAGGAACTTCACACATATATACTTAGATTAGACTAGAATAAAAATTTTATCTTGTATAAAAAAAAAATTATTATTTGCATTTAACAAAAACAATGATAAAGCAAGGATTTTTTCAACCGTGACTATCTGGCTTTTTGTGGGAAATGTGAAATTGGGTAAAAGAAAAAGCACAAAAGCACAACTTTTACACCAATTTTTAAACATTTAGTGGCAGTGTGTGACAGCACTAATCATTGAGCATAAATTTATTTTTACTTCTAGTCTTCCTTTATGAATTTTCTTAGAAAGCTACCATTATATCATGCACAACTTTATGAATTTTCTTGGAATGTTACCATTATCGTGCATTCCCGACTTCATGATGAACTAATTCAAATCAATTATATGCAAGCAAAAATTAAAATTAAAAACTCAATTATTGTTTTATTTTTTACCCACTCATTTCTCTTAAATATTAAAATAGATTGTGGAGTTAGTTTGATGTCTTTTTTCTTCTATTTATTTAAATTTTTTTTTATTAAATGAGACTCATATTGGTTCAACCTTAACGAACATTGCATTTGCACCGTTTAAGTTTTTAGAAGGAAACTTTATATATATATATATATATAAATTAAACTAGAGTCAAAATTCTATCTTGTATAAAAAAAAAAATTACATTTAATAAAACAATGATAAAGTACGGATTTTTTCCACCGTGACTATCTGGCTTTTTGTGGGAAACGTGAAATTGGGTAAAAGAAAAAGCACAACTTTTACAACAATTTTTAAACATTTAGTGGCAGTGTGTGACAGCACTAATCATTGAGCATAAATTTATTTTTATTTTCCATTGCATCACAGTCTTGAGAACCGAGTGAACATAGACTTGGCCCTTCTTCACACGATTACACTATTTATTAAAATATGTATTTGTGCCCATTAAACACTATTTGGTACGGCATAAATAATTGATTATATATATATATATATATATATATATATTTTTTTTTTGGTTTTCTACTTTATTTTTTCAAAATTTTTAACCAAAGATTAATCACAAAAATTTATGTCATATATCACATCCATGAAAGTCTTAAGCACCGTGTCACCAAAAACAAAAGAGATAACAACCTCGTAAAGAAAGGCCAAGGTTGTATATCATGTTACGGAGATATGATTTTCTCATTCTTTACATAATTACGCTATTTATTATAATATGTATTTGTGCCCCCATTGAACACCATTTGGTACTGCATAAGTAATTAACTATATCATATGTCACATCCATCAAAATTCTTTTTTTTTTTTTTTTTTTTGATTGGACCATCAAAATTCTAATAGTAGAGCATTAGCACCAAATGTTCTAAAAAAAAAAAAAATTTATTTTAAGATACCAAAAATTTACTTTATCTATTTTAGCATAGTATTTAACATTACATCGTACGTCTCATCTCTTATTTTAATACGTCACAAATTAAAATAACCTAAAAGAACACCCACCATCTATTAGAAGTGTACTATAACATATGTTAAAATAATTTGGCGTATGACACGTGATGGAGATGTATTTTTGGTATTTGGTGTTTTAGCATTTGGCACACTTGATGCCTCTTAGTTATTTCCTTTGACCAACTAGTTATCTCCTTCTTTAAGATAAAAAAAATAAAAAAATAAATAAGAGGAAGAAATAAAAGACAAGTATAACTTTTTTTTTCTCGTTTAAATTTGAAAATAGACTATAAATGAGTCGTCCTTTATCAAGTAGTAAGTGTTCAAATTTGAATCAACAATGAATTACAAATATAAAATGTTTAAGTTTGGCTCAATAACGAATGTAAAATGTTTAAACTTGGCTCAAGCTTGACCCAATCCTATAAATAATGTTTGAGTTCAAGCTCGTTAAAAAGTCTGAAACCTTGGACTTGGCTAGATTCATTAGTCAAGTTGAGCTCAAGCTTAAACTTGAGCTTATATCAAGTTTTTTTTTTTTTTTTTTTTTTTTTTTTTTTGGAGAGAGTTTCAACTTATGGCGTTCACTCCTGATGATAGGTCTTTATCATTAGACCAAGACACCAATTAGTTTTTGGTGTAGGCAGGGATTGAACCCACATCAAATTGAGCTAACTGGAACCCACATCGAGTTTTTGAACTTGAAATCCAACAAAAATGTATTATCAAGCCCACATAAAGCTTATTGGTTTAGACAAATAATCAAAACTCCTAATTACTTAAAATCTTAGTATGATATGAGTTTAATTGTCAAACTTATATCAAGCTTATTTTCAAGGCTATTAACGAGTTTAGGGTCAACTTTTTTTGTTTTGAGCATTAATGTTCACAAGTTTGTTCATGAAAATCTTTATATATATATATATATATATATATATTGCTTAGACTTATCTCGTTTATTAAACAAGAAAAAAATTTAGGCACAAGCTTGATTCTTTAATAAAAAAAAACAAACATAAATGAGTTTTTTTATTAACTCAAGTCTAAGCTATTTATGAATGCCTTGGTTCATTGATAACCCTACTTGAAAATCAAGTAGGTTGGGGGTGCAATATTTCTAGTAGTTAAGAATTACAAACAATGTTAATTATGTTAGTTTAAACTATTTATAACTCATTCAAGTAAAGAGCCTTGTACGTTAGTGATATAGTATGTTTTCTTTTATATGGAGAATTAGGGTTCAAAACTTCAAATCCCCTTCCCCCATTGTATGTACTATCAATTATTATATAAAAAAAATTTATAACTCATTATCTTTTTAGAAAGCAACCCAAAATTAAATAAATTTGGATTAAATTAGGTTAGTTCTTTTTAACAAGTTTTCTAATTTAAATTTGTATTTATTAATACATATTAATTAAAAATGTATCATGCATAAATATTTTATTGTCAGAAGTTTCTTGTGGATAGCACGGCTAGTCATCAATAGTAATTATATAAAACTAAAGCCTACATTTTTATTGAAAGTTTACATTTTTCCAAGTCATCATTCTTTTACATATAAATAAATACACACACAAATATATATATATATATATATATATATATAAAATTTGGTTTTTGGGGTTACAAAATAGTACTAAACTATATAGTTTAAACTAATTAAAACTTATTGTGGGTTCCAATTAGCTCAACTGGTAAAGTCTCTGATGGTTGTATAAGAGATCTGAGGTTCAATCCCCGCCTACACCAAAAGCTGATTGGTGTTTTGGTCTGATGATAAAGAGCTATCATCAGGAGCGGACGTCATAAGTTGAAATTCTCTATAAAAAAAAAAAAAAACTAATTAAAAATTATTGTTTGATTTTTTGAATAGTAAACAGATTCTACTTTGAATTGAAATTTATTTCCTTACATAATTTCTAATTAAATTTGGTAAGTTATTTTCTACAATAAATCTCTAATTTAATTTTTTTATTTATTAATTAAATATGTATAATATGTATATTTTTTTTCAAGCAACGTGACTAGTTTGAAGAAGTTTGGTTAAGGCTTAAACATCCTAAGAAGATACAGTAAGCATGCAAATATGTAAATGGGAAATGCACAACAAATATTTAAAGAGAAATTTTGTATTTTGTTTGATAAGTAACATATATTAAATTTGTAATGTTACAAAAATTTTTTATCTCTTTTATATAAATTTGATTCAATTTAGAAGTTCTGAGTAATTAGTTTCGAATTATCATCTTTAATTGAAGAAAAGAAAAGATGAAACCAAGTGGGTTGTTGCGTTTGTTGAAAAAGAAAGAGTAATGCTACATGTATAAACTTTTTTATAACTTTTTTATAAACTGTTGTTATGGCCAACTTCTTACTAGTTCTCATTTGGACCTATCATTAATATCACTTTTTTATGTATCAATAACCATTCGTCATACTAACAATTTGTAAAAAATTTTGTATCTTTAGTGTTTTAATTCCTTGCCCAAAAAAAAAAAAAAAAAAAGACTGGGCTTCTTCAGTTATGTCACTAGGAATACCAAAGCATTTGATTGTGGCAGTAAAAAGGTCAGCAATGATATAAATCGTATGTACATGAAACATCAACTAGAGCAAACAATATCACAATCATCTCCATCTTTTTCTTTTGGTTGAGAATCATCTCCATCAATTCAAAACTTCAAAACGCATACGATCACAAAAAAAAAAAAAAAAAACAAATAAATAAATTACATGACTGTTTGCTTGTGCTCATTGTGAATTTCACTAACAGTACTGCTGAACCATACTCATATATATGCACCCTCCAAAGAATCCAAACCACATATTCCCTTTTATTTTTTCCATGATAAACCACATGGGCTTGGTCTATGGCATGGAGGAAAAGTCATTAGAGAGCTTGGAATAGTATGGGTCATAAAAGTTGTTGTGTCTAGTAGGATTTTATGGGTTTCAAACGTTCAAAGCATTTGATGGGTCTTGAACACATTGTGTGATAATTACAACTATGGCCCTCATTGGGCTTAAGGCCCAATACGAATTTTTTGAGTGATAAGTCCAGTTCATGTAGAGACCACTAATTAAATTCATGTTTCAACCTATTCATTGACTATGATTTGCTTCAGCAGATAAGTGCAGTCCATGAATCCTTTATAGGGCTAATTGACATTCAGGATGTTTTTTTGACATTTGAGTAAGTTGTATAAGATGGAATTATCAAAAAAAAAAAAAAGTTGTATAAGATGGAAAACTAACTTGTTTTGTTGATAACAAAAACAACATCAATTTCTATTCTTTTGCATCACTAAGAAAACATTATATAGCATTGGCATTCATTCGTTCTGATTGTAAAACATCTAAAAAATAATTAATAATAAGATAAATAGATAATAATCACGTTTTACTTAGGGGCTTTGAAAATATTTTCCAAAAAGCTAAAACATGGTTCTAATGTGGTTTACACAATTGAATATAATCAAAACCAATTCATAAAGTGGTTTTAGGACCAATTTAGATGTATACTAGTTTTGATAATTTGGAGGGTTTGGGCATTTGAAAGGCACTCATGCACATTTAAAAAAAAGCTTTATTAGCTTAGTAGAACCAGATCATATATAATCTTCTACTTCCTTTTCATCTAGCAAATCCTAAATATCATGCATAGTGTATGTCGAATGAGAATCCAATCAATCTAGAATGACATTTTTAATAGTGGGTGTGTTTCCATCTCTTTTCACGTGCATGAGCATATTTGAACAGACACCAATGAACTTGTTCTGCAACCTAAAAACCCAGTGCTTCTTCTAGAATCTATGCTGAGTACATTAGGTAGATTTGTGCAATGCACAAGAATTTGAAGTGCTTGAATCAGTTTAATGTACTTTTCACCTTGTCTATGAATTTTGTAGTAACAAAAACCACTGGATTCAGGCTAAGAAATTTTGAGATTACATACTGTTATTGCAACAATAAATTTTAAGTTATTGACTTATTGAACCTCCTAATGTGTTCCTTAGTTTTTTACCTTTTGTGTGTGTGTGTGTGTGTGTGTGTGTGTGTGTGTGTGTGTTTGTTTGTTTGTAAAGACTTTATGATCAAGTTATGTGCCTTGATATATACCATCTGTGTTGTTGGTCATAGTCTTAACTTTCCCTGAGCTATGCATGTCTTAAGCTTTTTGGGGTTTGCTATGGCACATACACTGATACACGCACCATTCTTTATTTAGCAACAAAGTCTTAAGTATTTGTGGGAGCAAAGTTTGGTGGACAAGCTAATTTTTTATTTTATTTGACTATTGGAATTATAAATAGTGCTAAATATTGAACTTAAACTCATGATTTGAATTTGCTGTCTTTTTGAATAACATAATCCGATACTAAACAAATTTTAATTAAATAACGTTTGATCTCCTACAAACAAATTCTAATTAAATTGGTAGGTTCTTTTCTATAAATTCTCTAGATTTTATTTCTTTATTTTAAAAAAAAATACTAATTAAACATATACCCCCATCATATATAAATATATTTTTTCAAACTCTCGCTCTCTCTCTCACCAGAGCAATTTGCGGTTGGATTAATCCAATAGGATCAACATTCAAAATTTACATTGTAAATAATAAAAACTATATATATGAAAAAGTAAGTAATCTATATGCATATAATAAGACTGATACCGTGTTTTCTTTGGAACAATATCCTCTCTCATCGGTAAAAAGATAACATTATATGCTGCCTAGCAATACTTCAATTAGATATATTATATTTTAACTCCTCTATTTTAGGTAGTTTAAATCAACCCTAAAATTTTATAAATTTCAAACTAGGGTAATTCTGGTAATATACTCCTTGTTGCACACTCACACACACCTTGTAAAATTGTTTTTTGAAATCTCAATTTCAGTTATAATTGAGAAATAGTAAAACATGATTTCTCAAATTTAACTTAAAAAACATGATTTTAGCTAACTTGGCATTGTGTGTCTCATATACACTGAGTATAACTATCACTATTTTTCAAATTAAGTCTTAAAATTTAAAAATGTTATAAAAAAAAAAATCATGTTGTGTCCTTTTCAGTTGCAATTAGTTCCTAAACGGAAAACTTCTTGTATCTGCACCAACAAAAGGATATATGGTTTGCTACCTGTGGATCCCCTGCAAAACATAAGTCCAAAACCTACAAAACAAGAGGACACCAAAGGGAACAAACAATAAATCACATAATTGATTTTAATTTTGGTCTTAGAGGATGTAACATTGCTTATATTGTGTTGATTAATATAGTCATGCATTTACATTATATTGATTTAAAGTTGAACACTTAAGATACGATACTTAAGTTGTGTCCTCTTAAAATGTGCAAAATGGAGAGAGAGAGAGAGAGAGAGAGAGAGAGAGAGAGAGAGAGAGAGAGAGAGAGAGAGAGAGAGAGAGAGAGAGAGAGAGAGACTATCATCTAGTGGTCCGTTAGTATTGACTGTTGCAAGCTAATACTAGGAATACTAGATGATTGGGAAGTGTAAGGATTCTAAGTCATAATATAATGGTATGGGAATTGGGAAAAGGATAAGTAATGTTTTTTTTTTTTTATGTGATCATAGGTAAGTGGAGTATTTTTAGAATGAAAGGAGACAGCCTGGCGCTAGTTATTGGAGAGCAATGCTCCACTCCTTCAACAAACACACACCGTTCCTCAATCCACACAAACTGTACCTCCATTTCCTCAACCCACAACCACTGATTCTCAACCCCCACACACTGATCATCAATCGACATCTAATGTTCCTCAACCCACCCATCCCATGATTACCCACTCCAAAAACTCCCTCACCCAACCCAAAACCTTCACTGACGGTACCGTGCGATATCCAGTTCCAAGTGCTCTTCTTGCTGATGCTAATTCCTCCATTGTTGAACCTACTTGCTTCTCCACTGTTGCGAAAGACTCCAATTGTCGTGCAGCCATGAATGCTGAGTTTGATGCTTTGCTTAAAATTCAAACCTGGGCTCTTGTTCCTCCTCACACTGCTCGCAATGTCATTAGATGCAAATGGGTATTTCGGGTTAAGCGTAATGCCGATGGTTCTGTTGAACGTTATAAATCTCACCTGGTGGCCAAGGGATTTCATCAATTACCTTGTATTGACTTCGGAGAAACCTTCAGTCCTGTAATCAAACCCACCACTGTCAAAACGGTTCTCTCTATTGCTATTTCAAGAGGCTGGGTTCTTAGACAATTTGATGTTCAAAATGCTTTCTTACATGGCCATCTATTTGAAGATGTTTATATGTCTCAGCCTCCTAGATTTGTTCACCCCCAATTTCCTAAACACGTATGCAAGTTGAAGAAAGCTCTTTATGGATTCAAGCAATCTCCTTGAGCTTGGTTCTCACGGCTTTCTTCTCATTTACTTGCTTTGGGCTTTAGAGGGGGGACATTTCAATACTTTAGTGGTGAAGGGTGAGTTCGTCCTTCAAATCATCCCATCTAGATTCTCTCCACCTTTGTCCTTCATAGCACTTTTTAGTTCGTCCACCTCCTTCCTCATGTTACAAAGCTTATTCTCCATTCTAGCGGAATATTATCTTGAACTTCTGTCTTGCCTATTGGCTTGAGAATTCGATTCTTCTTCATTTTGGTTTTCAGTCGTTCGTTGACGCTCTGCGTTTTGAGACACCATCGTCTTTCGTAGCTCTTCATTCTGGTGAGTCAGCTCTTCCAAATTAGCCAAGAGGGCTTGGATTTGTTGTTGTTGCACAGCATTTGGCTAAGGTCCAGTTTCTGCTTCCATCTCATACTTCAAGGAACTCTTTTGTCACTTGAAAAGATGGCTTGAATGATTAGCGTTCCTACAGACGACGCCAAACTGATGATGCAAAAAATCAACAGTTGAGCTCCTCGCCGTAGTAGATGGACAATGCTGTGAATGGGGTCATCTCTGTAGGTGAGAATCCTATAAAATGAACTGATGATGCAACCACCTCTAATGCTTAAGTCAGTAAGGGAGAAAGATTCTGGAGAGAAAAAGAGTTGAGAGTGATTTTGTAGAATCTGTGTCTAATTGGGCGTATCTTATGTTTCAGTTATCTTATCTTTTATAGTCGTATGCCTTATTAATAGGCAATGGTGTGTTGCATTTATGCTCAATGGCTAATGCGTTACAGAATCTTTGTCTGGAAGCCACAACTCATTCTGTGACCGTTGGTCTGTTAGTTATGTTTTGTCATCAATGATTGTAATAAATGTGTAATGACGACCATAAATTTCTGGTTCATCAGAATCTAAGCTCTTTCTCCAAGCTTACAATTTGACAATTTTATGTACGCTGCTCTTATTATACTAGTAATAAAATGACCAAACGAAAAAAAATGTTGTAATAGAAGTATAAACCTGAAATCGATGGAATCCTCAAAAAGCTTCCCTTTGGTGGAGAATACACTTAAAGAAACCTTGATTACGAAGGTAGAGTGTTGCATAAGTGGCATTTGCCACATTTTGAAGGTTGTGACTTCCGAGCATGCACATTTTCACATTCAAATAACTCAAGGAACTATGTGATTAACATAATTATAAGTAATCCAAAACTTTCAAATGGGAGCTTGCATATTAGTATTATCATTTTTTTTTTATAATACTCTAAACCAGCAGGTAGTAGAGTGACACTCAGCATTACATACCACAATAATACTAGACAAATTTAGTAGGCAAACTCAACCCTCGTAGTCCTAGGCATGATTATTAGTTTATCACCCTACAAGAGAAAATGACATTACAGAATGCTTAATTATGCATGAAAAAACGTTTCAAATGGTCAATATTTTTGCATGCTTAATCATATATAATGTTAGTTTTATTTTCATTTTATTTATTTTATTTGAGAAGATTTTGGGGGACATCCCATTTTGGTTGATATAATTTCGGTGCTTACATATTTGTCCCCAAATCATCACAGGTGACTATCAAACATATAACCCAAAATCCCCAAACCAAATCAAGCTGAAATACCCCAAAAAAAAAAAAAAAAAGCCTAAATAAAGAAAAAAAAACCCCAATTCTTACACAAGACCTAGCTTCTCAATACTAAACACCTAGATCAAATCTAACCTAAAAAAATAAAAAAGAAAAATAAATGCATAATGACAATAATTACAACAAAAAAAAATCAATAATTAAAATCAATTTCAAAAAGGAGAGAATGTATCATTAAACTAATAGTACAAGTACATTAATTTCCATGCATCACAATAATAATAATAGTAATTTAAGAGTTTTTAAGAAGTCAAAGGTAGAATCTTCTTAAACTCTAGATTTCCTCTTAGGTAATATTAATATCAGCCACAAATTAAAATGGTAGCACAATATGAATAGATGACTAATAAGGTATTGATGACAATATAGGCAATGGCAAACCCTGACGAGGGGTCCAATACTGCGTATGTGCCGGTAACATATGCAGTCAACATAAGCGGCATGGAAAAACCGGTTGCCCCCCACGTTGGTTTATATTCCAGAAGCAAAAGCGAGCGGCCACCTCGCACCTTTATTAAAATATGAACAAACACACATGAACTAGACAAGGCTAGCGCTAGGGTATCACTTACAGCGAATGCTTTGAAAGCTTTCGATCTTGTCAAAATCGCAGTGCCCTGGTCATGGCCCTTGTCTGTAACGTAACCCCCAGGCATGGTTAAACCAGCTGCGAAGGTTACTGTTGCTATTAGTATGGACACCAACAAATGAGCATCTTTTGTTTTCCTATAATGGTCTTCAACGATTTTTCTGTCAAATAAATTGTCCTCAGTGTTGCTGTTTCTCTCATCAGATCCAACCTCTTTCGAACGCACGGTGAGACTTTTGCCTCCTGTACGAGATTTCTGCCATAAACCAAGTGAATTTCAAAATTAAAGGCTGAGTAATTTTTTTTTTAAACTTAAAAATTTTTTTTTGGAGGCAGAGTAATTCTTAGGTATTCCCAGTGCACGGAGAATGGTGTTCTCTCCTCTCACATTCATGGTGGGGTCCGTTCATTAAATTCATAGTAAGATCCACCATGAATGTAAGAGGAGGGAGTACCATTTCACTATACTTTGAGACTACCTAAGAATTTTTTGAGTAATTAAAGGAACAAAATTTAATGGGGTTGGTTGTAGCCAATGACTACAAACCCCACTAAAAAAAAGTAATATTAGAGATACAAATTTTTTTACGGAAAAATTTACAAACTGCTGATATAGTGAGTGGTTATTGGTAAATGAAAAAGTGATATTAATGGTGGGTCTAAATGAAAATAAATAAAAAGTTGGATACATCGACAGTTTGAAAAAATGTTGTAAATTAAATAATTTATGACTGTAACACTACTCAAAAAAATAACATGACTCAAATAATTTGGATGTAAAACCTAAGTTTTACACCCTCCGTTCCCAACGTGCTACGTCATCATATCACATATAAAAGGAATGGACACAGTCATAATCAATTCTAATACCCATATAAAAATCCAACCCAACCGAGATTTTATTAATATGTTATTATAGGTGTAATAAGATGTATTGAATTTTAAACAAAAAACTGATATGACAATATTTTATTAGATAATGTAAAACATGAGTTTTACATCTCATCTTTATCAAATTAAGACTCATTTTAAAATTTTAATAGTTGAAAATCGCTGTTCTTTATGTTCTTAACACGCATGCCAAATTTTATATTAATCAAACATATATTATTTACTATTTGATCCATAAAATTATTTTTATGCATAATTTTATACTACAAAAACTTAAAATTTAAACATCTGATTGATAACATAAAATTATTGATGTTTGATTTTCTGAAAATTTTGCAAGTATAGAGAATATAATATATATATATATATATATATATATATATTTAATGGTGAATTTGTTAAAATTCATATATTAGAAAGAGATATTGAATAAAGTTGTAGCTATTAACTGCTACTAAGTTTGTAACCAAACTTTGTCCTTATATATACGCACACATTACTTAATATAAGTTTTTTTTTTCTTTGAGTTTTTGTAAAATATTAGTTGTCTTCTCTAAAAAAATGGTAGTTAAGACGCATGCCAAATTTTATATTAATCAAACATATATTATTTACTATTTGATCCATAAAATTATTTTTATGCATAATTTTATACTACAAAAACTTAAAATTTAAACATTTGATTGATAACATAAAATTATTGATGTTTGATTTTTTGAAAATTTTGCAAGTATAGAGAATATATAATATATATATATATATATATATATATTCAATGGTGAATTTGTCAAAATTCATATCTAATAAAAAGATATTGTTTCCTCAAAAAAAAAAAAAAAAGATATTGAATAAAGTTGTAGCTATTAACTGTTACTAAGTTTGTAACCAAACTTTATCCTTATTTATACGCACACATTACTTAATATAAGTTTTTTTTTCTTTGAATTTTTGTCTAAATATTAGTTGTCTTCTCTAAAAAAATGGTAGTTAAGAATGAACATTTATTATGATTGTAGTTACATAGGAAATTACAAAGCATTTATTAGAATTCTTTTTGTATATGAAAATGTACATAGTACTATTCAAAGAAAATATGGTTTACTAAGATTCTAAAGGAGGCTTTAAATATAGAATAAAATTTAAATTCAATTAAAATGTACATATCAAAACAATGACATGTAAATATTTGAAGTTTCAAAAACTTATGTGGCACATATATATGATCAATCAAAAGTCAAACATCTTCAATTATATATATATATATATATATATATATATACACACACACACACACACACTAGTCGCTAACCCGTGCGATACAAGGAAAAACTTTTAAAAGTGAGATCTGAAAGAAATTATTCACAAAATTATGGTATTATAATGCATTAAAATTCATGTAATATAAGTACCCTCTAAAATAAATACTTTATAAACATTTTTTCTGCATATTTTATAACAATATTAATCATGTAAATTTTCAGTTAAGTTCATATATTACCTCATAGAGAGTTGCATAATAGGTGCCTATCTAACTTTATAGGATCTTTATATTGATATATATTTCTTTATACATTGTTATATATTCTACTTAAACACAATCTATATCATTAGGAAATTATCTAAAAATTAAACTGTCAAACATTGTTTTTTGGAGAGAGAGAACCTATAATATTAATGAATTTACAGTAAAGTAATATTAAATTCTTGGTCAATTACATTGACCATCAATTAATTAATTATAACTTGTTTCATGACCATATTTAACAAAAAGAGAGATGTAGGGATAAGGCCCAAATTTGTATATTGGGCCTTGGGCCCTGGCCGAGGACGTTGTTTGGTCTGAGGGCGAGCAAACTGAGGTGTGGGTATTAAGCTTGGAATCCCATGAGTATGTTGCGAATGGAGAGGTTGGGGGAAAATGGTCTGAGGAGTAGTAACTCCTCGGATAAGTGAGTCACAGATCAAATGTATGTCCTATCTTTCAAAGTAACCTTCTAGGAAATTTTACTGATAAACACGTGCATTATGAACGTACAAAAAGGATGGAAGCTCAAAAATATCTAAGAAAAAGCTGCTGCCACCACATTAAATGCTCTGTAGCTAACCTTTTGGCCGTATTTATGTGGAGAAGATCCCTGAACAGTACTGCCTTGATTACTTCAACTAACAAAGGGCCAGATAAGGTATCCGATGGGACAAGTACTCAAGTGATAGTCTGGATGATAAAAAAATGGAGGGTAGAGATCAATCAGGGGGAGGTATATAATGTAAGGAACCCCTGAGGAACAGGGGATCGGAAAAACAAAGAGAAAAACATTGTAGTATCAAGAACGGACTTTGTAATCAAACTTGAAAACAATACAATAGAACCCACCTCCTCGGACTATTGCCGAGGACCATTTTCTTTAGTTTAAACTTGTTTATCTCTACCCTTTTATTTCCAAGATCTATTTTGTTTGTTGGCTGATTCACTAAAATGCCAGTTTTCCAACTCACTCTCTACAAATTAATTGTTTTGGACTTTTTGGGCCCGAGTCCATTTACCTTATGGGCCAGGGAACTCAAATCTGGTTTTTACAGTTACATTTATTTATTTATTTATTTATTTATTTATTTTTATAAACATGCAATTATATACATTCTTTCCAACTATGTAACAAATAAAAATAAACCTAAAAAGAAATGTCTTTATCTCTTCACCCTCCAATTAGCCCTTTTTTGTATTTTAAGTATCTCTCCTATTTGGGATTAAGTTAGATGCTAAAAGAAATTTAATTATTTTTATTAACAAGAAATGTGTCATGATTGCCATGTAGAACAAATATTTTAATAATTATTTTCATATTATACACATAATACATGTTCAAAAATATTGGACTATAGTTTTAGTGAATTTGTCATGATTTATAATTTATATTTTGTTTCTTATTACTTATTTGCAAAAAATATAAAAAAAAAACAAAAATACAAATGCAAAGATACTTTGAAAAATATATATAAATAATTCCTATAAAATTCATAAAAAAATAAATCAAATATAAACATCTCATATACTCAAGAATCTTATTAAATTTCTAATTAAACCAAACATACAAATATTATACTCTTAGGTATCGAAGAAGTTGGTAGGGATCACATTCCCAATGATGGAAGTAATATAAATTCCTCCAAACCAAACCCTATTAATATATTTTTGCCTACCTTACTTATTATTATTATTATTATTATTATTATTATTATTATTATAACCGAAACCTCTGAAACTCCCACAATTTTTTACGTCAGCATTTAATTTTAATTTTAATTTTTTAAATTTAATTTAAAAATAAATCTAATTCTTCCCCCACCAAATACACGTTAAAAACCCGATACCTCTTTGAAACAAAAAAACGTAAAAATCTCTCCTCTACTCACACACTAAAACATCTCCTTCCCCAAACCTAAAACTCACCCCTTCCTTCCTCCAAAATCAAAACCCAAAACTCAGTTTTTGCCCCTATCGTCGCCACTGTCGCCACAGATTGCTGCCACCACGGTTTGCCGTCACCACGGAAAGGTAGCCTACTAAATGATGCAAAATCTCACACAACCACCGACACTTCTCCGAAAACATTACCTGTAAGTTTTTAATTTTTTTCTGTTGTTTTTGGCTGTTAAGTATGATTTAGGGCTACGTTTGGGAGTGTTTCTTTTGAATGATTAGCATAGATTGATGGGTTTGGAGGCGGTAGTGGAGCTAAACTGCCTCTGAAAACATGTATAAGCAGATATTCTTTGATTTCAATCAAAACTACGTCTTGGATTTATACATGGCTGTATTTTGATTGAAATTAGAGAAGCCCCAACACCTCGAGGCAGAACAACCCCGCTTGAGGGTGTGGCTAAAGAGAACAGAATCCCAACCCTTCACCCTTAAAGTGTTTGACGAAATTCTTGAGCCAAACTGAAAAAGGGACCCGACTTTAGACAGTTTATGTCAAATAATTGAAAATTGCTTCATATGTATTGAATGGGGGAAAAAAAGAGTCACATGGTTGATTCAGTTTAGGAATAGAGTCAATTTAGGTTGTTTCTCTGCGATAGTGGTAATTATGCTTTCAATGTCTTACTTTTACTGTTTATGGAGAATAATATTCTAAATTAAAGTCGCTCATTCTTTTTGGTATGTTTGATTTTTAATTTTTTTTGTCTGAGATATATGCAATGTTTACTACATATCAGCTTTATAAATGTACTGTTCAATTTTTAGATATCATAATGAAGTGAACCCCATGTTTAGTTTTATAGGAATATTAATGTGAATTTTTTTGTTTCACTATGGTGACTCTAAATCAAAATCATATATACTTTTCTAGGATAAGATTCAATCTTTCATATGGGATTACTAGATAATATTTCTCCATCATAATGTATATATATGCACATACATAATTGATCCGTTGGCTTGGATCTTCAACAGTGCAGCATTGGCTTCTTTCTATATGTAGATAGTACATAGAACTCTAGGTGAATTTAGTTAGTTAAAGACAGTTTGGGTAAGTTTCTACAATGTTTTGTGCTTTTAGAGACGTAGATCAAGTGTGTTGTGATGGGGTTGTAATGTTTGGGTGCATGCCAAGTGTGAGAATATTTCCAGCAAGCTTTTCAAGGTGTGCTTAATACACTTAATATATGAATTGTGATGTCAATTTCTGTTCCTGTCATATATGTGTTTATTCACTGACTTGTGTATGGTTTAAAGGATCTAAAGAATGTAGATTACTATTGTGCAGATTGTAAAGAAAAGTCTAATTATGAGTCACAGCTTCAAAAAAATACCAACCAAATGTGAAGTATGTTTGTCCTATTTTTTTGTGTGTGTGCAATTCTTTTCCCTCGAGCTGATTTTTGAGGCAATTGTATATTTGACTTTATAGACTAAGGAGTTTATCATTAGGTTTTAAGCCTAATTTTGTGACAATTTTTGAAGTAGGTCTTTAGAAAATAGTGGACAAAATGTTCTACCTAAGAAGGTAGCTGTGGTGTGCAATGGCATGGAAGGAACATATATTCCAAACCTTCATATGTAAGCCTTGAACTCATTTCTAAATATTACATGTACGTTGACATATTTTTCTTTAATATTCTTGTAGGACCTTTATGCACTCCTTTCTCACCACCACATTCATTTTCTTCTTATGCAATCCTTACAGCAACTTTCTATTTGTTTTGTTGAAGGATTCATTTAGATGCTTCTTTATTATTTTATTTTCCCTCCATCTTAGAGTTATGTGCAAGTGCAGTTCATGCGGGTCAAAGAAGTATACACCTAGAAGATCAAATTCTACCTGAATTGTTATTAGGAATTTTCATTTTCTGGGTTTCGTTACTTTTTTATTTTTCAATTAGGTGGCACTCTCCATATCTATGTAAAGAGATCAGTATTTTCTTTTAAGCCTTTGTGTTTTTGTCAATCTTTACACCAACCTGGACAATTCCATTAAGACAAAGAAACCAATGATGTTTCATAGTTAACAAAAGGACAAGATCAAGGACTCATGTTGAAGGTCGAGCAAGTTTGGATTGTAGTTGTTGACTCAAGCAGAGTATCAAAACAGGGCAATGTAAGAATTGTAGCCGTGACTGTATAAACGACAGTGTTTATATTTAAAACAGCTATACTATCTGTATTTTAGGATTAGTTTAATTCATAGTTATTATTTATATACACATTTATTAATCTGATTGGTTGTAGAGGCTAGATTCGTATATTGTGGAGTTAGTATGAAGTTAGTTTTTCTCAGACTTTGTATAAATACTTGATTTACTTTCAATGCAATATAGAATTCTCTCTTCAAATTCTTATAATAGTTACTTTGTTGTCTCAAATGACATAGTGCCTCAATGAAAGAGCTAGCAAGATGCTCTAAAATATTGGCACTTGAAAAGCTCAAAATTCCATTTTTAACAATTTTGAGTCTAATCTTAGGAACAAATTCAGGCAGCCATGGTACAACTCTATTGTGCAAGTTAACCCTATAAGAACTTTTTTGTGCATCGCACGGGTTAGCGACTAGTTATTATTATTTTGTTGAGTAAAATGAGTAATAAACACTTATTTAAACATACTTCAACAACTAACCTTAGTCGTCGTCGGTGTCTCAACATATAGCAGTTTGTCCGTGGTGCTTTCAGAGCTTTTCTTCTTTAGTAGTGTGAGCATAAATATAAAGGAGTAGATGCTTCCAAGGACAAGGGTGGCAATGGAAAGGACGAGGGACTGTCTTAAGACTACGTATGTGGCCGTAAAGAAGCTTATCACCATGGCCAACATGGCAAAAGTGGTGCAATAAAACTGTCCCTTGAATAGTCGACGGATCGTTCTCTCAGAGCACAGCGGCGCATAAAGGTGGGCAATAACCGAAAAGCTGGAGAGCATCAGGGCTATTGTATTGCTCGTAAGAAATAATTTGAAAGCTGAACTTCTTCCGAGAATTGCTTGGCCCTGTTCCGGGCCCTTTTCGTTGATGTAACCACCGGGCATGGTGAAACCAGCCGCAAAAGATACAGTTGATATGAGTGTGGCCACAAGCAAATGCGGATCTTTTCCTTTCTGGAATTGGACGATGATGCCATCATCGTCGTCTTTGGGTATGGTCTCTTCGGATATGGTGATGATATCATCGTCGTCTTTGGGTTTTGTAATTTGCACAATATTAAGTCTACAGCCAACCTCTTTCAAGCATTGTACAATCCTCACCTAAAATACATTGTGGACTTTAAGCAGAATATTATAATAGAATTTAAATTTTGGACTAAAATCTTATTTTAGTGATATATTCATGTTACTTTTACTTAATCTTATTTTTCAAGAAAAATGAAAAAATAAAAATGAAAAATGTTCACCGAATGGTCCGAAACACACAGCAACAATTTATTATTAAAATAAAAATTGGAGGCTCCCCGACTCCTAAATTTTTCAGAGGATTTCGATCCTTAAAAACATTAAAAGGTCTCAATAACCAGGATAAATTGATTTTTCCCTTTATGTTTTTGGAGGAACTAATATTTTTCTACTCTAAACTATTAAGTCATTTAGAAATTTCCCCCTAAATTATCAATTTGTTTCATTTATACAAAAATTTGAAAGAATTGGGTCTAACATTGGCGTTAAATGAGAAGGAAATTTGGTGCAATTACAAAATTACCCCTGTTGGTTCTAATGGAACCTCAACTTCGTTTAATTTAACTCTTAATTTAGAGGATATACAATATATTGATACATTACTTTCAAATTAGAATGTCTATCGAAAAAAAAAAAAAGTTTAGGGTGACAAGGTTTTTTTTTTTTTTTTTTTTGTTTTGTTTTGTTTTGTTAATGTTAAGTGTCCTATAAGTTAGATGAGCTCACCTTCACCTTGGCATCCAAGTTATCGGCTAAAGTGATGACGTCTAGAGCATTCTGACCTCCATTGTCGATTAGTTCACAACAATCTGGACAACTGGAGAGAAGCTCTTCTATGACGCCTATATGGCCTTGGCTAGCTGCAAAATGAAGAGCTGTCTTGTTTTCCTTCTTGTCGGCAATGTAGGCAGTACATTTGTCAAACTCTAACAACAGTTTCACCATCGATTTTTGACCAGAAAGCACAGCATAGTGAAGTGGAATCCACCCTTGTCGGTCTGGTTTTTTGGTTAGAGCCCGTTCAGCATCGTGTGAAAGTATTGTACTGATCATCTCTAGAACAAAGTAACTATGCATTATTGTTTGAAAATGAAAACATGCACGAAATTAAAGACATACTTCCGGGAATAATTATATAGATTTCTTGAAGAGAAAATCCAAATTTAGAGAGAATTCTTCCACCCCAAGGTCTACAGCTTAAAAAAAATTTCATGGTTTTCATGGACTAAGAATATTTGGTTTTCTTTTTTAATTTTATACAAGATTGTGAAGCTCCTATACTTAGTAGAAATCTTTATTATTTACTAATTAACTAAAGAGTTCAAATTTGGTAAGGATGAGGAGTGAAACTCATGTTTTACACCATCAAATAAGAGATTACCACACCTAATAAAATATATTAATTAATAATTAAATAAAACTTATGTGAGCCATATTAAGTCTCCTAATGTAAACTAAGTTTACATTCTCTCAATTGTCTCACATGATACTCATTTTACTTCATAGGTGATAGTTTCTTTATATGACCATCATACTACTACTCATGCCATTTAGTTGCGAAATACCCCTATTAAAATAAAAAAAATCCAATACATAAATTATTACAATAGCATCCTTATTATAGTGGAAGTATTTTACTCAATGTATTACGATGCATGATATTCCCAAAGTGAGTACTTTATGAGCCATTAGTTCTTTATGAATGCATTACCTATTAGTCATTCATCTCCTCCTTTAACTTTCACTAGTCACGGACCTAAATGTTGCGCATGATAATTTTTTTTATGGTGATCTCTTTATTGTTGTTGTTGTTGTTGTTGTTGTTGTTGTTGCTGTTGCAATTTGGACTACAATTAAAAAAAAGAGTATATTTATGGTTTTTATTAATTTAAAAAAATAATGAAAAATCAATTGATTACTTCATAAATCATGCATTACACTACATGTAATATCCTAAAAAACTTATAAATTACATCACAAATCCATCACACAACTACATAATAAAAAAATGAATTACAACATGAATTACCTTCTAAAGCACTACTTGAAATTTTCACAATTATTGGAAGAGATTATATTCAAATAAATAAAATTATTTATTAAGAAAAAAATTCTTTTCATAAATGTCCTCATTAAATGTTACAATGTATAAAAGGAAAACCAATAATTATTAAGTCATCTTAATTATCATTTTTAATAAAATTTATTATTAAAAAATAATACATTTTTTCTCAAGAAGGTAAGTTAGTACAAATTTCATTTTTTAATAAAAGTTATTAATGAAATTTTTTCTATCATTAAAAAGTATATAGAATTCGGAAATTATTCTTTTAGTTTTAAACAAACTTTCTCAACCCAATTTTTTCTACCCTACAATCCAAAAGGTAGCTTGTGATGATTGTAACTCTTTTTATTTGTCATTTCATATTGTTCCTATAATATTTTCTAATGTAAAATATTTTAAAATATGAAAATTATATGATTGACTAATTTGTTAACAATTGTTATCATTATTCACATAGCATTGTAACAATTATCAACATTATATGAATTTTTGCATAATCATATTTAGGAGACCACAATTTGACTTTTTACAATCACTCTAAAAGCAGGCCCGCGTGGTGTGATGTTAAATGCCATAAAAGATTTAAATGTGTCTTCCTCAAATTGGTTTTGAGATGAAATGACATAGCTCATAGTCCGACATTATATAATCTTGTTATTTTCAATCATAGTTTTCTCCTTAAGATAAATTAATTATATTTTCCAATTAATTTTTATTTTATCTATTTTTTTATCAATTAATTGTAGAATTTTTTGTTAATACACTCCAATTGAGCCACATCAATAACAATGTCATTATCTTTTTCTTTCTAATTTTTCCTATAATACTTTTTAACATTTACTTATTTAGGTGAATTAAAATATCCATTATTTAACAATCTAAATATCATATTTCTCTTATTTTTAACTATTCTAATTTTTAATTTCTCAATTTATTGTTACACTTTCTCCAACCTTACTTCCTTTCTTTGGCCTTTTCATCTCCTCACTAGCTACTATCCAAATTGGCATCTCCCCAAGCACAAAGTGCTTGGGTGTTTAGGGAGAAAAAATGTTCTAGCTGCGGGGTTAGCAGCATATTATAATTATCTCATAAAAATTTGTTTTATCTCCACTACTGTTTACCTTAGTTTATATCTCAATAAATTTATTCTTTAAAATTTATTGAAGATAAATTGTTATCCTTAAAAAATTGAACTATTTCTAAAAGTATTTTCCATCTCTTTTATCTCTATAAATATATCATTCTATTATTTTGGATTTTTGTTTTTCAGAAAATAGGGAGTGTTTGATAGATATCATTATTTTTTTGAAATAGTCAATATTCATATTTTTTTTTTGTACAACTATTCTTTTTTATTTTTCAAATTAATGATTTAAATTTCTTATTCTCTTAAAGAGATTATCATGATAATCAAACCTCATCACAAACTTGTAATTGATATTACTCAAAGAATTGATAAATACAATCTATGTACATGTATATTACTCAAAAAATTGTTAGACATTTTCAAATACATAGCCATGTATATTTTATTTTAATTAAAACTTAAATTCTCACTTCTAAAATATCTAAGAATTAACTCAAACCAAAACTATAAGAGGGAGTTAGAGTACATATGATAGGGAACTCAAAAAACACACTACCAAAATGTATCAACCCAAACTAGAGATACAAAAAAATCATCAATATAAAATAGAGTTGCAAGAAAGAATAAAAAATCAAGAGAGAGAGAGAGAGAGAGAATAATTAAAAAAAATTGGAGAGAATGTGAGAAAAATACTAAATTTATATAAAAGAAGACGAGTAAAAGAATATCAAAAGGAAAGGTATAGTTGCAAATAACATGTAAAGTTGTGATTTCCAACTATCTTTTGTTGGCTTTAATTCCATACTAAATTTGTTTGTAATTTCTTCAATCATTTTCCTGTATTTATGTGGGTTTATTTGTAAAGAATGAGTGTGAGAGATCGGGGAAGAATCAAGCTTCAAGGATGAATTAGTGCAGTTCGCAACTAGCTCGCGAGAAGAGTAACCCACGAAAAGACCACGTGTGAAGCACATGATTGGAAGCTGAAAAGTCACACTAGGCTCTCAAGTTTGCCCGCAAGATACCCGCAAAACTCTTTGTTTGGCAAAGAGATAATGTGTTTTACCAAATTCTTTACCCACACTATAAATACCCTCGTTACCCATAAATTGTAAGGAGTGTTTTTTAGAGAGAAAACCCTAGCAAATACACTTGAGAGTTAAAGATTGGTATACCCACAATCATCTACATATTTCCTTATGGTTTTCCTCTACTCCTACCTCTCCATCTTTACATCCTTGAAAGGTTCATAGCCCAAACACTTACCACACCAAATCTGAGTGTTAAGTGAGGTTTTGGTGCTGTTGGTAAGTATTGGAAGGAGCTATTTAGTGGTGAATGTAATTTGGCTGAATTGCAAGATCTAGAGAGCTTGAGAAGACAAGACTCCAAAAAGTTTGTTGGTAGACTAGATTTAGAAGGTCTTTTGTTATTCGTGTACTCCAACTTTATTCTCTAGTGGATCGATTTCAACTTGCAAGATTGCGGAGAGGTTTTTCGCCTAGATCTTCAGTTTCCTCTTCGATAACACGTCTTGGTGTTATCTTGTATTTGCATCTTTCTTCTCTACTATTTAACCTTTCATTTTATTGTTCATTGTAGATGGAAATGGGTTAGAGTAGTGTTATCGGTTCATTGCGCATATTTACACTTGCTCCACACTTTGTTAAGTTTAATTGAAAATAATCTAGTCATAATTTTTAGTTGGAGGTCTGAACAAGCTCGTGTATTTTCACACTAATTTGAGCTTTCACAACAAATTATCCAAGTCATGCTGCCTATGTAACAAGATAACATTATATCATTACATACTATATAATGTCATAGAATAATATCTATCAATCAAAGAAAAGAAAAGAAAAAAAGATAACAAATTAAAATATTACCAAATCGCATCAACCTAAAGTAGTGTTCATCATAAAGATTCATAGAGATGTATTCAAGAATTAAAAATTCACCTAAAGAAAGGTTATATATATATATATATATAGAGAGAGAGAGAGAGAGAGAGAGAGAGAGAGAGTATTCACATTTTTTTGCAGAAAAAATATGGATTGAATGAAAGAGAGAATAGCAAAATTTAGAGTTTAATAAGAGGAAAGAAAAATAGTCAAAATAAAAAGAAGATAATAGGATAGGGGAATTGTAACGTTAAGATATAGAGCAATGGGAAAATAAAAAGATAAAAGTGGGGGAAATTTTGGAGAAAGTGTATATATAAGGCGATAAATTAATAAAGAGAAAAATAGTTTAAAATGAGAGAGAAAATATTGGAAATGAGTAGATGATATGGCTAAACTGGAGCATAATAATAATAAATGCTAAGCTTCAGCTTTAAGATATAATATAGATATCTCAATTAATGGATAAGTGAATTTTATAAATAGATTATAGATCTTATGTTTACAATAACAAACAGCATTTTTTTTTTTTAAGAATAACCAAATATGTGTCTAAGATATAGAGCAACTAGAGAAATAAAATAACTTCAAATGGTTTAACAAGTCCTTATATCTAAAAGACTTATATATTTATTTTCTGTCTAAAAGTTAATAATTTCTCGAGTTATTAAAGGCTAGATTAATATACAAAGTTGATTTTTATTTTTTATTTATATAGTCCTCCGGACCTTTCTTCAAGGAGTTAAATACTAGGAACCACATCAAATGTCGTTTCACATCACAATCTTTTCCAAATAGAATCCTAATAATCTTGTTTATTTTATTGATTTTACTAATGTATGCCCTAAAACTATGTATTAGTAAACTATTTTAGAACACTTTTTATGAAAAAATGAAAAAATAACTAACTAACCATCCATTTTAAGAAAATTTTATAAAAAAAATTGAAAAAACTGTCAAATGTTCAGTTAGTTATTCTCATATAAATTAAATACTAATAAATATTTAATTATAAATTAAATACTAATAAATATTTAAATAAACTTCATGTGGGTCCCATACTTCTTCTCATATACAAATTATATTTACAAAATCAGATATTGGAGTATGTTGTGTTTTTGGAGTAGTTAATTATTCATTATTTATTATTTTAAGAGTAATAATTTACCATCTCAATTGCATTCTCATACTATGCTCTATTTCGTACTCCACAACTAATATATCATGTGCTTGATTTTTTTTTTCTTTTCTCATTTTAAGGAAAGAAAGAATGACGTACGAGTTTTAATTGGTGAAGTATAAAGTAAAAATATTTAAAATTAGACAAGAGAATGTTATTCATTTTAAATAATAGTAAGTTTCACTAATTAGATTTATAGTAGGCCGGCAAGAGTATGGTAACTCAATTGACACCTCTTATGTTTTCAATGGAAGCATTTAGAGTTCAAATACTTAGTTCGCTACTAAATTATTGAAAATTATAAAAATAAATAAATAAATTGTAGGACTCAACATTCATGTGAAAGAATATTGAATAAATTCTTGGGGTTTTTTTTTTTTTTTTTTTTTTGTCTCCTCTATAGTTTATGATGTGGACATGGAAGCACATCATGGCATGAGTACTAAAGATGACAAAAGGATCAGCCAACAAAATGATATAAATGCTCTCATTAAAAAAAAAAAAAATTTGATATTACAAAATTGTTGGATGCGGAAATACTAAAAGTTTGTTTGAGAATAGTTTATTTAATTAAATCTGAAAATTTTTTACTGAAAATAGTGTAGATAAAGCTAAAAATTAGTTGAAATAATACAATTAGGCTCATAAATAGTAACAAAAAATACAATAAGACTTATAAATAATAACAAAAAAAAAAAAAAAAAAAACTGTTTTTTTTTTTTTTTTAAGCACGAGGAAACGCAACCTAAAGCAGCAAACTGACGGTATTATTTTTTCGATTTTGGTGTGAGATAGTAATACTGCTCCTGGTTAGCGATGACAGGAGAGATATTAATATTATATAGCCACTCTATACAGAAAGAGAGCAAAAAGATGGACAGGCTTACCTTCATCCTTGCAAATTACAGCTATGTGTAGATGTGATAGACCGATGGGGTCGCCATATGCTGGTGAAACTCCATACTTATTCTCAAGCAGCGATTCATGAAAACCACCCGTCTTGGCTTTGTTAAGGGGAGTGTCGCAGGCATGATTTGCGGAATAGGAAAAACGAGGGTCTTCTTTGATCGATGACTGTACGACATCGAGGTGATTGTTTCGTATGGCCTCATGGATAGCTGTGTCCATCTGTGTATTCGTCATCCGCAGCATTTGACGATCTTTTACAGCTTGGATAAGGTAACTGACCACAGCAACATGGCCGTGCCTCACCGCAAGATGCAGTGGAGTTTCTTTTTTGACATTTACCTGCAGCAGCAGTGGCCAACACATACTAAGGATCCCATCAACGAATTCGATTGATTTCTCTGATTCAGATGGGGCTATAATGTACACATGGAGGACGGTATTCCGATTTCGGGTAATCTGGAGTAGGAGGTCAGGAGGCTCTGCGCGTTTCTTGAAAGGATTAATGTCGCCTTTTACTGCAGCCTTGTACAAAACTGGATCCATGGATGGACTGTTCTCTGTTTGGTTACTAACTAGAGTCTCCTCGCCTGCTGTCAGGGACAGTAAGAAAATTATAGTGAGCAGATACACACACACACACACACACAACATATTATTAAGTTTTAGAGAGCCAATTAAGGTGCCTACCTATTTCAGCATCCAGGGTAAAAGTGGTACCCGCCATGCCCACGTTCTCTCTCTTTGATTTCTAGGAAAGTTCAGAGACTCACTATGCTAAGAAATGCTTCAAGGCTTCAAGCTACTCTCAAAGACAAACAAGTACTATAGCAGTATGACTGGGGGTGTCTAAAGCCTAAAGGTATGCATCGTATATATAGGAATATAAATCATCTTTCCTATTAGTGTCTCACTTATAAGCTCTATCAATTTTAGTATGTCTCTTGTCTGATTCCTCCTCCCCAATTTTCTTAGCTTATATTTTTTAAAACTTAAATAATTTTACATGGAAAGTAAAAAGAATATATGACAAATTACAATTAGTGAAGAATTAAGTAAAACACTAAAAGTAAAGTAATGCAAAATTTCTTAGAACAATCATGCTCATGCATTGGAAATAACCGTGTTCAGACGCAGAGCCAAGTGAAGTGGTGACTGGTAACAGAGTGTTTAATATGTATGGCATAATAAAAATTACTAATAGGAGAAAACTTAGGTTACAATACTTTAAGTGTTTTTTCTTAAGTTTTTCTCATAAGATTTAGTCATATGGCTACTTAACTTAAAATTATATTTTTATCTCATAAGAAAAAATTCATATTACAGAATCTTAAAAAGAAAACTTAAGGAACAGCACCTAAATACTGTACCTAAGTTTTGTTTTCACTAATAATAAAGCAGCACTAACACAGAGTCTTTTTGCTTTTTGAATAAATACGCTCTGTTCTGTTCTTTATATATATATTTGAGAAACAGAGCATGGCGAGAAAAAAAAAAAAAAAAAAAAACAGAGCCGTACAAAGGCTACTATATGTAGATAACAGACTAACTATATCTAATACCCAATCAACTCTGTACACGTGTCCACTACTGCAAATAAAAAACAAAAAAATCAATTATTGTTTTCTCTTTTGTGTTTTTTTTCCCCCACTCATTTCTCTCATTTAATAAAAACAATGATAAGCCAAGGATTTTGTTTCCATGACTATCTGGGTTTTTGTGGGGAATGTGGAATTGGTAAAAGAAAAAGTACAAAAGCACAACTTTTACAAAAATTTTGAAACATTTTTAGTGGTAGTGTGAGACAGCAATAATCGTTAAACATAGCTTTTATTTTTGTTTTCCATTGCATCAAAGTCTTGACTCTTGAGCACCGTGTGAACCTACCTTGTCCCTTCTTTACACGATTAATATATATATATATATATATATATTTGTGTCCTCATTGAACACCGTCTGGAACGGCATAAGTAATTGACTATATCTTACATTAGGTGTGGTTTGGATAGAAATTATCCTGCGTTTGGGTTTTCAGCATTTTTTTTGTTGTAAGCAGCAAATGTTGACTTTTTATTTATGAACAGTGCATTTATGCACGGTTCACGAGACTTATAAACATTATTCTCAGCAATTTTTTCATTAAAAATGAGTCTTACGGTACTATTCACACATTTAAAAATTATTTTGCTACAATATTTTTAATTTTTAACTATTTTTAAACGGACCAGGTCCATCAAAATTCTAATGCTAGAGTATTAGCACTTACCACAAATGTTCTTAAAAATTTTATTTTAATGTACCAAAAATTTACTTTATCTATTTTGGTATAGCATTTAATATTACACTCTACATCTCATCTCTTATTTTAATAAACTATTCATTAAAATAACATAGTAGAAGTGTACTATAGCATGTGTTAAAATAACTTGATATATGACATATGTGATGGAGATGTATTTTTGGTATTTGGTGTTTTAGCATTTGGTACACCTAATGCCAATGCTAGTTTTTTCCTTTAACCAATTAGTTATCCCATTCTTTAAAATGTTCTGGTATAACTTTTTTTTTTCCACGTAAGTAAGTGTTCAAATTTGGCTTGACAACGAATTACAAATATAAAATGTTTAAGTATGGCTTGATAACGAATGTAAAATGTGTAAACTTCGCTCGAGTTTGAACCAATCCTATAATAAATGTTTGAAGTCAAGCTCGTTAAAAAATCTAAAAGCTTGAACTTGGCTTGACTTATTCGTAAAGTTGAGCTCAAGCTCAAACTTGAGCTTATATCAAGTTTTTGAGCTTGAAATCCAACACAAATATATTATCAAGCCCATATAAAGCTTATTTGTTTGGACAAATAATTACTACTCCTAATTACTTAAAATTATAGTAAGATATGAATTTAATTGTCAAACTTATATCAAGCTTATTGCCGAGCCTATAAACGAGTTAGGGTCAACTTGTTTTGTGTTGAGCACCAATGTTTATGAGTTTGTTCATGAAGATTTTTTTTTTTCTACTTAGACTTAGATCGTTTATTAAACAAGCTAAAAATGTAGGCACAAACTTGATTCTTTAATAAACAAACAAACATAAATGAACTTTTTATTGAGTCAAGTCCAAACTATTTATGAATGACTTGGTTCATTTATAATCCTCCTTGAAATGAGCTCTTTCTAGGAATGTTACCGTTATCATGCATAGGAAAATGAGGAGGCACCATGTGAGAGTGTTAAAACCGTTTGGACCCATGTAGCTCCCTTTTGCATTCACGAAGCTAAAGCCAATTTTCTTAGAAAAATCGTGCTCACGCATAAGAAAGTAGCAGAGATTTTATAGTCAGATCCATATGAATAATAATGTAGGTCTAACATTTTGCCTTAAAAGTCTAGCCCAGTCTTCTCTGCTTTTTGAGGAACAGAACATGGCGGGAAAAACAGAGCCTACAAAGGCTATTATATGTGGATAACAGACTAACTATATCTAATATCCAATCAAATATATACACGTGTCTACTACTTTTTTTTTTTTTTTTTTGGTTTAGAAAAATAAGGGTTCGCTAAGTTACGCTAACCCCCGGACAGTGCGCTAGAGGGGCGTTATTTTTGGGCCAACTCATGTGGATGCCCACCAACGGATTCCTACTGGCAGCGAGACTCGAACCTAGGTGGGTTAGACGAAACGCCCGAGCCTTACCAGCTGAGCCAAGCCCCCTTTGGCACGTGTCTACTACTTCAAAGAATTGTTACAACACTTAACCAATACAGCTTGTCGTACGAATATGCACTAATAAAAACGACTGCCGTATTACAGATTCTAGAGGACGTCCGGAGTGTTTGCATTCAAAACTTTTCAGAGAAAAATAAAAGAATGCTGAGTGGATGTACTAATTCAAATCAATTATATTCAAGCAAAAAAAAAAAAAAAAAAAATCAATTATAGTTTTCTCTTTTGTGTTTTTTTCCCACTCGTTTCTCTCATTTAATAAAAACAATGATAAAGTAAGGATTGTTTTTCCCACCCATTTCGTGGGTAACGCGGAATTGGAAAACAAAAGGTCCATTGTACAACTTTTACAACAATTTTGAAACATTTAACAGTTTTAGTGGCTGTGTGTGACAGCAATGATCGTTGAACATAGCTTTATTTTTATTTTCCATTGCATCAAAGTCTTGAGCACCATGTGAACATAGACCTCTTGCCATTCTTTACATGATTACACCATTTATTATAATATATATTTGTGCTCCACTAAACACCATCCCAAGTAATTAACTATTAACTATGTATCATACATCACATCCATCAAAATCCTAACGTTTAACTAGTTATTTTCACTTACCAACTACTTATCTCCTTGTTTCTAAATTAATAATAATGAAAGAGAAAAGACTAGTATAACTAATTTTATTATTGAGTAAACTTAAAAAAGGACAGTAAATGAGTCGACTTTTGTTAAGTAGTAAGTGTTTAAAATTGGCTCGACAATGAATATAAAATGTTTAAGTTTGGCTCGATAATATATGTAAAATGTTACAAAATACAGAGGGGATGCAAACATGTAAATGGGGAAATGCACAACAAATATTTAAAGAGAAAATTTGTATATAATTTGTTTGATAAGAAACAGCTATTAAATTTGTAATGTTACTAAATTTTTTTACTTCTTTACATAAATTTAATTTAATTTAGAAGTTCGGAGTAATTAGCTACGAATTTTTATCTTTCATTAAAGAAAAGAAAAGAAGAAACTAAGTGCAGGGATCACGTTCCCTGAAGAAGAAAAGTCAGCAATGATTAGATAAAACATGAACAAGAACAAACAATATCACAATCATCTCCATCATTTTCTTTTGGATGAGAATCATCTTTATCAATTCAAAACTTCGAATTAACACATACAATCACCAAAAAAAAAAAAAAAAAAAAAAAACACTGATTTACTAAAGTCAAATGGCATAGAAATCAATACATGTATGTCGAGCATCATGTAGTTGTGACATATTTTACACGACACATCACCTCTGTATGACTGTATCATTAATAAAATCCACTATCGTCAACATTTAAAAGTGAAGTCTCTGCAATAAAATAAACCTTATGAATTTCACTAACAATATTGCTGAACCTTCCTAAAAATATGCACCTTCCAAACCACATGGGCTTGGTCTATGGCATGGAGGAGAAGTCATAAGAGAGCTTTAAAAAGTATGGGTCATAAAGGTCGTTGTGTCTAGTAGGATTTTATGGGTTTCAAACTTTCAAAGCATTCTATATTTCTTGAACTCATTTTGTAATATGCTGTGTGAAGAGTCCAGTTAGTGTAGAAACCACAAATTAAGTTCACGTTTCAATTTATTAATTGACTATTGAACAAAAATACACATATTTCACCTTCATGAAAATTTGGTGAAACAGCGATACTTCCATAAAAAAGATGGGGTTTGATAATTCTGACATTTCTAATGGAATCTGAAAGGGTTAGCCATTTCTTTAGTGGGTACACATTTTGTTGAAAGTTGAAACTCAATCAGAGAGTTTTTGAGTGAGAGAGAGAATGAGATATTTGAGAGGAAAAATCTCTTAGATTGATTTGTATATTAAATTTAAGTTAGTTATAATTACAACATCTCTGTTATGTTCTTATTTGAGAAACAGAGCATGGCAGGAAAAAAGAGAGCCTATAATTGCTATTATATGTTAAAAACAGACTAACTTATCTAATACCCAATGAAAACTATACACGTGTCCACTAGTTCAAATAATCGTTACAGCACTTAACCAAGACTACTTGTCGTAGGAATATGTTCTAATATAAACGACTGCCGCATAATGGAGTCCAGAGGACCATAATAAATAAACACTTAAAATGAGGAATCTAGTGGATCCCACATTATTGAGAAGTAGTAAGAGATAATAAAAAAAATATTCTTTTGGCTAAGGGTTGCTCAACTCTCTAAAAATACGTTACTGCAATAAAAAATCTTCAACCTCAAAAATGTACTTCATTACTCATTAATAGACCCAACAATCATCAAATGTTCCGATCCAATCAAAACTACCGTGCACTCTTGGCGTGATAGTTACTCCACAAGTATTAAATACTTATGAAGGTATTGGGAGCAAGTCAGGGTTCAAGTCTATAAGGAGTTTCACACATATATACACTTAGATTAAACTAAAGTAGAATTTCTATTTTGTATAAAAAAGAAAAAATCCAATCAAATTTATCAAAAAAGTGCAAAATATATTATAGACAATATCCATAATAAGGTAGAACATTAAAGAAATAAAATTAACTAAGTTTACCTTAACAATAATATATAAAATAACTTTTTCTTTTCTACTTTTTTTACTATTTTATATAAAATGAAAGTTTTTTATTTTTTAAAAAATTATTTTTTATTTACTTCTTTTAAGGTTGTCATGTAAGTTCTTGGAAACCCCATATTTTTTCCATGTTATCATTCTAGTATATATTTTTTATTTGATTTTTGGATTATAAATAGTGCTAAATATTTAATTTAAACTGATTATAATTTGCTATCTTTTTTAATAACATAATCCAATAATTAAATAACGTTTGAAGTTTGATCTTCTACAAATAAATTCTAATTAAATTAGGTATGCCATTTTTCTATAAATTCACTAGTTTACTTTTTTTTTAAAGTACTGATTAAACATATACTCCGATCATATATAGATATATTTGATCAAATTCTCTCTCTTACCAGAGAATGGGCTATTTTCGGTTTCATTAATCCAATAGGATCAACATACAAAATTTACGTTGTAAACACTAAATACTATATACATGAAAAAGTAAGTAATCTACTAATATGTATGCATAAAATAAACAGATAACATGTTTTCTTTGGAACATAATCATCTCATCGGTACAAAGTTAACCTTGTGTGCTGCCTAGCAGTACCTCAATTTGTTTTTTAGATAAATTATATTTTAACTCTTCCATTGACTATGTGGCACAGTGATTCAGACGAAAGGACAGAACATTAACATGGCTTCAATCTGTTCATTGCTTATGATTTGACCTGTTTCTTAGGTAGCATCAAGCTTCTTTAATACATTTTCATTTGCAGTATTGTAAACAACATCAATTACTATTGCTCTTGCATCACAAAGAAAACATTATATACCACAAAAGTTTGTTGTGGATGTAAATCACGTAAAACATAAAAAAGATGACAATCAATTATGCACATGGGCTATAATGCATTCCACCTTGTATAATAATTTTCTAGTGTAAAAAAAAAAAAAAAAAAAAAAAAACAAAAACCTCTAGATTCAAAATCAGCTTTTGAGATTCTTTAGGGCATTTGCAGCACCAAAATACTAAAAACAGCCCTATAGCAATAGAGCTAAACTTTTTTTTTTTTTTTTAACTTCATTGTTACCGTGCACATCTGTTGATAGATGTGCAACGGTAGCGGAGAGCTAAAAAAAATTTATTTCATCTTCACACTACTTTTTTTATTTTTTATTCTTTCTGGCTTTTCTCCTTTCTCCGTGTCTCTCTCCCTCTCCATCTCTTCTTTCTTCCTGCTAGAACATTCTCAAACCCTCCTCTCTCTCTCTCTCTGGCCTCCATGGATGAAACCTTCAAGTAGTGCCTCCTTCTCTCATGGCCACAGTCGCCACCACCAATGGCGGCAGTGATTTCTTATCTTTCTATCTCTCAAACCCAGACCCAAATGTCTCGGTCTCCTCTCTAAATCGCCGGTCCTGAAAAGCTGAAGCCACGGACACCAACGGCGGTGGTTTCCTCCTATTCTATTACAACGAGAATAGGATTATCCCAAAAAAAAAAAAAAGAGTACAATGAGAAAGGAATTTACCCCTTTTATTAATCTGTTCTCTAAATCTGCAACAGTGGGATTTTGGGTCTGTTGGTTCTCCTGGGTTTCACTTTTGCTGTGTTTTCCAATTTGGCTGTGTTAATTTTTTTGCTTTTTTTTTTTTTTTTTTTTTTTTCACTGGTTTTGATGGGCACGGCGGGGTTGTGGTTGCACAGTAATTTTTATAGGTTTAATGGTAGTTGTGGTGGAGCGTTGGTTGTTGAATAAAATATTATTTTATTGTAGTGTTTATATTATTTTATTGAATTAAAAGTTAAAATAGTTTCATTACGGTAGGATATGAGAAGATAAAATAAATAAAACAACTTTTTGTATAGCTAAAAATTTAGCTCCAGCTATGGATTCTCTAAAATGCAATTTAAAGTTTTTGCAGCTGACTCTGTGCTCAGGCAATTTGCATTTTAAAGTTTTAAAGTTCTTGTCCTCTTTTCTTGGACGAATGAGGAAATTTTATTAACACGGAAGATTATTAAGTTAAGTTCAAAAGGCAGAACACTACATTTCAGCAGAAAAAATAGCCAGGCCCTGCTGCTAAAAGACCAGCTACCAAGCTAAGTTTAAACAAACAGAGAGACCCATATAACTAAACAGCACCTTATTCTTTATTGACATTTTAAAACCATTGTAAGCTCTAGTTCTTACTCTCACATCATTTTTAAATCAACTATATGACAATTCTCACTGTGAATAGGATCATTATGGACTCTTGCATTTCTTTATATCCAAATATGGTAGATGAATGTAGCCCAAGCAAAGCTTGCTCAAGGTAGACCTCAAACCTTTTCCCATTGAAGAATGAATCCACTATTTATATTGGGGAAAATTTCCAACTGATACCATAACACACAATGGAATTACTTCTCTCTCTCTCTCTCTCTCTCTCTGCAAATTCAATAGGAATTTAAAAAAAAATCTGGCAAGCACTATCAATACAAACAAAAAAAAACCAGCAACAAACCACAATTAAGACACCAATTTTTTACGTGGAAAACCCTCTAGTGAGAAGGGAAAAACCATGGCACTTAGTCCAGTTAAAATCTTTCACTATTGAATAAAGAGTTTACAACAGTTTTCTCTAAAACAAACGCTAAAAATTACCAAAACATTGAAGAACACAATTTTTAGATTGCAACAAATTTACATCACACTAAAGTCAATTTCAACAATAACAAGACCACCTAGTGGGCCTTAGCACCTGAACAAATGGAGAGGAATTTCAAAAGAAAAGCTGTAGATTAACCAAGCACTCTTCCAATTCTTGCTGCCATAATCTTCATGTAAAAGAGTAATCATAAACGAGACGATCCCAACAGGACTCCAAATGCTCCTTGTAGATAACACAAGATATTAGCATTGCAATCCCAAATTACTAGTCTGTGATGAGTTATTATAAAAGGTCCATACAAGCTACCCTTTTATGTTTAGATCATTTTTTCGAATGCACATTGCTAGAGGCCAATCAAGAATGACTGCAATGACGATGCATGTTGCATCCTCAAGCTAGCCCAAGCTTAATAGTGGCAGGGAATTGTGAAAAATTGCCATGAACCAGTTATTCAAGTGAGACAAAATGGCCAAAAAAAAAATATTTTGTAACAGTAAGTATGGGAACATAACACAAAATGTACAAAGAGATTCAACTAAAATTGTGTATGCTTCCAACCACATGAAAAAAAATTGATGTTAAGCTCTAGACCAATAAACCATGGTAGAAAATTAGATCATAATAGAGACAAAATGTTCTTTATAAAAGGTTTTTAATAGGGATATATGCATCTTTCAATTTACTTTTTCCTTTTTGGTCCTTCTTAATGTGTGAATCATATATATGGAATGAAATTTTATTCAAAATATTCAATAACCTTTGATTATAGAGAGTGTAACCAAGTACCTTTCGTACTCCACAAATGATTCATCGAATATTAACTGTTGACAGAACACAAGTCATCGAATTAAATAATGTTAATAATAATAGAACTTTGAAACAATTCAACAGTTTGGTTGCTTTGAAATCAATCAAATTGGCCAAGATTCTATACATCTCTGATTTTTTTTTTTAGTATTATTAGAAAACTTTAGAAAACCAAAAGCTTTGCTAAAGTGAGCCCCATTCAACTATATACATTGGTTCTTATATTTTTGAAATCCAAAAGAAAAAATTCATTCTTTTTTCCAAAAATTTGTATTGAAATCAATAAATGATAGAGAATAGAATTCTAAAAATTACACTTTCTATCATTTTCAACTATTTTCTTAGCTAGCCAGCAAAAATTCAATTAAAAAAATGGGTATACAGAATGCGTACTGGTAGTGATATGTGCAATCTTGTTCCAATCCTGACCGGTTTCCTTTTCGCATCTTTTCCGTAACTCGGGACAACTGAAAATTCCCAGACATTGTAAAGACGTGAGATCGCGCATCTCATTAGGCAGTGATTTTAGATTGTGACAATCACCAATTATAAGACTTTCAAGTGAGATAAGCTTCCGGATCCACCGCGGCAAAGTTTTCAGATTCTCACAGTGTGAAATTGTAAGCATTTTCAGAGTGGTAACGTGTTGAAGACTTGCAGGTAAGGAATTCAGTTTTGGAAGGCTATGGAATTCTAAATGATTGAGGCGATTGAGGTGTCGCCATTCCATGTTGTCCACATCACTTCCTAGATTTAACTCCTTGCAACGCCAAATGTATAAAGACTCGAGAGAAATTAGATTCGATGTCCACCCATGTGGCAGAGACACAACATCCTCCATACTAGATATTTCCATAGTTTTTAATTTGGAGAGAGGAGAGGACGAGGAAGAGGAGGAAGAGAGAAGTATTGTCTCTTGAAAAGGCTCTATGCTAGCGTTATTTAGGGATAGGAATTTTTCGAGATAAGGAAACAAGGGCATGGAAGTCATATTAGGACACTCACGAATCCAAAAAGAAGAAAGACAAGGAAATGAAGGCAGTGACTGGTCATTCAGATGTTGTTGATGATCTGGCATTGATGCACTCCTCCACCATCCCTTCAAGTTAGGGCTTTCACAAATCTCAAGTGACTTTAGTGACGGGAAGAAGGATAAAGCAGAAACCTCCTCACTCATATCACGATCTGATATGCATTCCAAACCTTTCATTTCATAAAGACGTAATGTTTCCAAAAACAGGAGTTCAAAAACGGTGGCAAGTGGTTGCATCTGTCACATCTACTTAAAGTTAAATTAACAAGATTTTCGATGGAAGAAAGCCAATTTGAAAATGTCACACCCGTGTAACCCCACATTTCCAAAATTTTGAGATTTGGATGTGGCTGGAGGCTATCTAATAACTTCTCATCATGTACTCCTTGATAAGCCCATGTTAAATCCAGTCTCTCAAGATGTTGATTTTCCTTTAAATTTTTGGCCTTGCATTTTGAGTTTGCATCTTCCAATTGTTCTAAAATTTGGATCATAAGTGTTCCTCTGAGGTTGTTTAGCCCTTTTGATTTGCCTAGTCCACCATTATTCCTTACAACAAATCTATATATTACTAAAAGTTGAAGCGTAACGTTTAATGCTGCTGCGCTTACGTTGAGCCATGTCAGCGTCCACGTCATTATCTTTTTCCTTTCCATTTTCTTATAATTATTTTTAATATATTTTTTATTTCATATTTACACTTTTCCAACCTTTCTTCCTTCCTTACCTTTTCATCTCCTCACTTTTTCTCCAACCTTTCTCCTTCCCTCACCTTCTCATCTCCCCACTACCCTCTACATTAATATCATTCTTCATCTTTCTCTTCATCTTCCTTTACTTTTGTCTCTTCTTATTCACACATTCTTACTATAAATTTGTCACTATCTCTTTCATTCTATGCATAATTTTCCCTTACAAAAAAAATGTTCTCTCTCTCTCTCTCTCTCTCACACACACACACACACACACACACAATTTTTGGGTGGATTTTTATTTTTTATTTTTCTTGCATCTTTCAATTTAGGTTGATAATTTTTTGTATTCTTTAATATGCTTTAAGTTAATGCGATTCAGTTTTTTTTTTTTAATTGTTGTTTTTTTTTCTCTCTCTCTTTGATTGTTAAATGTTATTTTATATTGCGTTATAAAAGATTAAATATAAAAAAATATAATATTGCGTCTAATACTACTGTGCTCACGTTGAGCTATGTCAACGTCCATGTCATTATTGTTTAATTTAGTTTTTTTTTAATTGTTTTTTTTTTCTCTCTCTCTTTGAGTGTTAAATGTTATTCTATATTGCGTTATAAAGGATTAAATATAAAAAAATATAATATTGCGTTTAATACTACTGATCTCACGTTGAGCCACGTCAGCGTCCACGTCATTATCTTCTTTCTTTCTATTTTCTTATAATTATTTTCAATATTTTTTTATTTCATATTTTCACTTCTTCAACCCTTCTCTCTCCCTTACCTTTTCATCTCCCCACTACTTTTTCAACATTTCTCCTTCCCTCACTTTCTCATCTCCCCACTACTCTCTACATTAATATTATTCTTCATCTTTCCCTTCATCTTCCTCTACTTTTGTCTCTTCTTATTCACACTCTCTTACTATAAATTCGTCACTATCTCTTTTATTTTATGCATAGTTTGTCCTTACAAAAAAAAAAAAAAAAAAAAAATTCTCTCTCTCTCTCTCTCTCTCACACACACACACACACAAAATTTTTGGGTGGATTTTTTTTTTTTTTTTTCGTGCATCTTTGCTTTAGGTAGATAATTTTTTATATTCTTTAATCTACTTTAGGTTAATGCGATTCAGTTTTATTTATTTTTAATTATTTTTTTTCTCTCTTTGGTTGTTAAATGTTATCCTATATTGCGTTATAAAGAATTAAATATAAAAATATAATATTATTCTATTATATAGCATGATTTGGATAATTTAATTTGGTAGTTATTGTAAGAATTTAATCATTTTTGTTTATTTTTTAATCCTCTGTGGTGGACAAAGTACTTTTAATAATTGTATTAGAAGTACTCTATAATGCCATTTATTTAGAGAAAAACAAAGGTTGGCTAAACAAAAATTATTGGATGAGAGAAAAAATTTATCTTTCGCAATTTTACTTTTATTATTATTATTATTATTATTATTATTATTATTATTATTATTATATATAGAAATTTAATTCTTAGATTTTGCTAATAATTGTTTATTTGATAATATGTTTTGGGTGGACGAAATTACAATTTCTACAAAGAAAATAACCTTAGTAGATTGTAAACAATAAATTGTTTTCCTAATTGGCCCAATTAATCATAGTTAAGTTTTATTAATTTTTTTAGTTACTTTTTTCAGTGTTTTGGATTATAGGCAGAACAAAATAACTTTGAGAAAGTTTGTTTAAAACTAAAAGAATAATTTCCAAATTTTATATTCTTTTTAATAATTCACAAAATGTTATAAATAACTTTTATTAAAAAATAAATATTTTCGTTAACTTGCCTTTTGAATTTTTGAGAAAAATTATATATATTTTTCATTTTAGTATGACAAAAATTATTAGATTTATGATATATGATTATTCCTATATTATATTTATGATTATTCTTATAATAAATATACATTACTCTTTATTAAATTAGTTTAAATTGTATAAAAAATTAATAAAACCACCATAAAAATAATTTTCATGCGCAACGCGCAGGTTCGCGGCTAGTAATGGTAATGACTGAAGACCAGTCATTTTCCATAATCCTCAAGGTAGTCTCAACTTAGAACAACCCATATTCTCAAGGTATCTAAGGCTAACCAATTTTGTGATGTCCCTAGGCAATTGCTCAAGATTACAACATTCTTGAAGTTTTAGTGTTTGCAAATTCAACAATGCAGTAATTGAATCAGGAAGAGTTTTAATGGGATTAAAAGAAAGATCTAAGTACTTCAAATGTATTAACTTCCCTATTGAATTTGACATTATTTTAATATTCAATCCATGTATATCTAATGCACGCAACCTTGGGAAACTCTCAATCAGTTCACTCAATGTTAACTCATCCATGGCACTAGATGACTTACCATGTGTGAAAAGAGTTGTACATACCTTGCTGCTTGCTTTAACCAAACTTAAAGTCTTAGTAAAAGATGAGCCACTAGAAAATGATACATGACGAGTTTTTCCATTCAAATAGTCAATTCTACAGTCTGCCCCCGCAATTGATAGTGCAAGATCATGATATAAATCATGCATCTTGAATTTTAAGGCTCGTCTATAACCATAATCCCTTACTTCATCAAAAAAGGATCTGCAAAGTAGATAGTTGATGCACTCATCTGCAACATCTTCTAATTGCTCTCCATTATTTGACAATGGGATTAACCCATGTGCCACCAATAGTTGAATTAGTGTCATCTTATCAATCTCATAAGCTTTAGGAAACAAAGAACAAAAAGCAAAATAACCTTTTATATATGACGGAAGAGGATCATAACTCAACCTTAGAATTGAAAAAGTATTACCACCTCCTTGTTCAATTACATTTTCTTGTACCTTATCCTTGATCTTTAACCACCCGTTTTTTTTTTTTCTCGAAGTATAATGCATTTGCAATGGACTCTATGGCAAGGGGTACTCCTTGACATTTCTCTACAATCTCTCTTCCAATTTCTACTAGTTTAGGATTATTGGTCTCTTGTCTGTTTCTAAATGCTATTTTCTCAAATAAAGACCAAGAGTGGTCTTTAGAAAGACCTTTAAGAGCATATGTTGAAATAGGACGTGTAATCTTGGCAACCAATCTAACACGCGTAGTTATTACAATCAGGGGCGTAGCCAGAAAATTTTACTTGAGGGGGCCGAATTGTAGTATTGATATATTAACCATAGTTCATATTGAATACAAAATTATTAACTTTGATATATTGTTATATTCTTAAATATAAATGAACGTACAAAAATTATATAGTTTATTATAAACAAATACAAAAAAAAAAAAATCCAATAAAAGAACAGTTCACATCAAAATTATGCCCAACAATCTTTAATGGAATAAAGATCACGATACAAAAATATGAACAAAAAAATCTTAAATATCCTTATGCATATCAACACACACATAGTGGCAGAAGAAAGAAACAAAAATAAAAATAATGGTAAAATAACAATGATGATTGATATAAGAGAAAGAAAAGAAAATGCACTTGCATATTCACTTCTTTAAAAGGTCAAGAAGATGATGTTGCACCAGGAAAAAAATGGATTAATAATTTTGGCTGAGATAGGAGTTTTTGTGTTGAGAAGAAAGAAAATGGAGCAATAGGTTGGCACTAGCAGCTACAACAAAGCTCCATAGGTACTTAAAGATGAAAAAAAAACTGAAATTATGTTGGGAAATGGGTTGCAAATAATGCTAAACAGTGAGTTATTATCCATTGAATTAATTATAAATTTTTTGGACAATGGAGAAGATCAACTATTAGTCATTATCTTTTAAACTAACTATAAATCTTAGGAATAATTAGGGTGGACAGGTAATAAAGTTTTGAACAACTGAGGAGGCCAACTAAAAATCCAATGGACTAACTAGAAATTTTAGAAATAATTGGGGGGGCTGGTTCTAATTTTTTGGGAGGACCATATCATATTACTAATACAGTTGTAGGAGAAAAAAATAATTTTGGGGGGGCCATGGCCCCCCCAAGGAGCAATGTAGCTCCGCCCCTGATTACAATCTTACTTCCCTTTGCACCACCGATTAAAGACTTTTAAAGTCATTCCAATTTTATAATTTTCATTCCATAGATCATCCAACACAAGTAAAAACTTCTTTTGATAAACTTTGTTAACAATTTCCCTCATTGGATCCATGTTGTGGACTTGACCCATGAGGACTTCAGGATTAAACTTACGACGTTTCTTTTGCATTAATTCCATGCTATCATCTTTATCAATACCATTTATTAGTTTTTCAGCAATTGTTTTCATCCCAATAACATTTGAGACGCACACCCATATTTTTAGCTCAAAATGTGTATTGACTTTTTCATAATTGTATACATATTGAGCAAGTGTGGTTTTGCCTAACCCCCCAATTCCCATAATAGCAATGACTGAAACATTCTCTTCATTATTAGGGTCCAATAAAAGTTTTATGATGGTATTTCTTTCATCATCTCTCCCAATGACTTCTTTATTAGGTAAACATGGGATAGTCTCCCTGTTCAGACTCACTTGAGGCTTCACATGGCCCTCATTAAAGTGAAAGTTATTTCTATCTTCCGCCATTGCAATTAGTTTCTGCCTCAATTCGATTATTCTAAGACTCCTCTTACGATTTCGAAAAACAAGTGGGATACTTCTAAAGAAATCGCGTACCTTTTCTGCAATATTCCCACTTGTCTCCTCTTGCTGCAAAGCTAATTCAACGTGGAACTTATACTCACCCAACAAGTTGTCTGCATGATAAAAAGCGTCCTTGAGCTTTTCGAGCCAGTCCCTGTCTTGATGGTTGTGGTTCTGCTGCTCCACTGCATCCAGAAGGACAGCTTGTATTCTAGACACAGTGTTCTTGATGCTTTCAAGGTCATCTTTAACATTCCACAGTGACACAATCTTTTCAAAAGCATCAGAGCCCAAATTTTCGATTATGGTCTCTGCAACACCGCAGAGAATTGCTTCAGCCATTTGTTCGTAGTGAGAAAAAGGAAGGCTAAAAGAGAGAGAGAGAGAAGCTAGAGATGGTGGGCTTCAAGTGCTTCACTGCTAGAGTGTGAATGGAAAACTTTCTAGTGAGTGAAAGATAGGCTAAAAGAGCGAGAAGAAAGCTAAAGGGAGAGAGCTTGAAGTGTTTTAATAAGCTAGAGAGTGAAAAGGAAGGCTAAAAGAGCAAGAAAAAAGCTATAGGGTCAGAGCTTGAACTGCTTCAATATGCTAGAGAGTGAAAAGGAAGGCTAAAAGATCGAGAAGAAAGCTAGAGGTTTGGTATGGTTTTTCTTTCCTCCTCCTTTTTCTTCTTCTTCTTCTTCGTCCTTACAGTTTTTAACTTATGAACCTCAGAGCCTCCAGGTCCATGGTTTCTATTCTTACACGTTACAATTTGCTGGATTGCTCACACTCGTACCACGCGTGTGGCTAACGTGTTCTGGCCACCATCAATCACCCACTTGATTTGCTTGCAAAATTGCTATGTATATTATCATATAATATGCATTTGGATACTGTATATTTTGTTAAAAATTGAAAACTGAAAATATATATATATATATATATATATATATTTTTACTGTTTGCTATAGTGTTTATCACTGTTCATTGGCCTAAAATCACTGTTCATGGCCAATGAACAGTGACATACACGGAGCTGAAAAAAAAAAAAACGCAGAAACGTGAAAACGCGGCAAACGTGCTGCGAATCCAAACGTGTGTTTCTCCTTTCTTTTTTTTTTTTTTTTTTTTTTAGCCACAACTTTTGACTATTCTTTTGTGAACAATGCATTCGTGTACTGTTTACAAGTCCCACAAACTTCACTTTTCTTTAACTTTTTCATTAAAAATGGGTCCCATGATACTATTCACACATTTAAAAATTATTTTGCTATAATGTTTTCAATTTTCAGTTTCAGCAAAATAAGTTTCAGTTTTCAGCTTTTGTTTGGATTCAAGTCTGAGTCCACGTTGTGCACTGTAGCGCATTTTCTCCTTTTTTTTTTTTTTTTTTTTTTTTGCACGCGTTTCAGCCACTGTTTGGCTACTGTTCATGTACTGTTTATGAACAGTAGTTGCACTTTTTGACTTTTCAACCCATAGTGGGTCCTATAAATATCACTTTTCAGCAATTTTTTCATTAAAAATGGGTCCAACGATACTATTCACACATTTAAATAATATTTTGCTATAGTGTTTTCAGTTTTTAGTTTTAACAAAATAATTTCTCTCTACTTTGCGCTTTTTTTTTTTTTTTTTGTTGGGACCAACTTATTTTGACTCCTACCGACCAGTAAAATAACTTTAATTATTTATTGTGAGTTTTAGTTAATTCAACTAATAAAATTTTTTATAGTTGAATAAAAGATTTATAATAAGTTTCTATTACCAAGTTTGGATTAATTCATACCTCACTCTTTTCATAGCATTTAAAAGAAAATGGTTTGAGTTGCAGAGTTAATAATATGTTGTAATTATCTTTAAAACTAATTAAAAAAATACTAATATCTCACTCTTTTCTTAGCGTAAAAAATTAAAAAAAAATCAGTAATAAATAAATTTAAATTAATTATGTTTTACTTATGTCTATTAAATAAAAATAAATAAATATTCAATATAAAACCATTAATTAGATCATTTTTACACTATCATTAATATACATTATTTAGATTTACCTCTCTCTCTCTCTCTCTCTCTCTCTCTCGGAGAAAAGAGAGAGAGAGACCTCTTTTAATTATGACTATCGCATTCATTTGATTGAAAGACCATAGTCTAGCTTAAGATTTTCTAATTTTCATTCTTTTAATGTCTGATAGACTAATGTTAATTATGTTAGTTTAAGCTATTTATAACTCATTCAAGTCAAGAACCTTGTAAGTTAGCGATATAATATGTTCCTCATAGTACATTCTATCAAATTATTAAGAAAGAAATTATAACTTTTTAGAAAGCAACCCCAAATTAAATAAATTTGGATTAAGTTAGGTTAGTTATTTTATACAAATTCTCAAATTTAAATTTAAATTTGTATTACTAATACATATTAATTAAATATGTATCATCCCTAAATAATTTATTGTCAATAGTTTCTTGTGGCAAGCATGGCTAGTCATCACTAGACTCACTAATTAGCATGGCCATTCTTCTTCTTTGTCATTACTTCTTTGTCCTTTTTACAGTATTTTACTTATGAATCTCTAAGTCCATGGTTTCTTTTTACACGTTACAATTTGCTAGATTGCTTTAACTCCTACCACGTGTGTGCCTCACGTGTTCTGGTCACCATCTATCACCCACTTAAATGTATTTACTATTTTATTTGTTAATTGTACCATTTCATTAGTTTTTTTTAGGACAATAACATTTCATTCATTTCTTTCCGGTTTCCAAAATGTGAGTTTTGACACTTGATGTGGTTTTCTTTGTTTGCTTGCAAAACACTTCTTGCTATTTATATCATCAGTTTAATTATGCTATTTTCTCTGCTCTTTATTTTGGGACCAACTTATTTTTACTCTCATATCACCAAAATAACTTTAATACCTATGGTAAATTTCAGTTAACTTAATTGGTAAAATTTTTTTATAGTTAAATAAAAAATCTGTGGTAAGTTTAAATAAATTAAAATACGTTGAATTTTTTTTTTTTTGATAGAAATTGAACACTAAACTAATTCTGCTTAAATTAAATTTAATTTCCTTAAATAAATTATAATTAAATTTGGTAAGTTATTTTTTTTTACAAAATATCTAACTTATTTTTTTTATTTATTAATTATGATGTATTATATGTATCTTTTCATGCGACGTGACTAGTTTGAAATAAGTTGGTTAAGGCTTTGAAGATATAGTAAGAATGCAATTATGTAAATGAGGAAATGTACTACAAATATTTAAAGAGAATTTGTTCAATAAGAAACAGTATTAAATTTGTAATATTACAAAATTTTTTTATCTCTTTTATATAAATTTAATTTAATTTGGAGCTTCTGAGTTATTAGCTACGAATTTTTTCTTCTTTCATTAAGAAAAGAAAATATGAAACCAATTAAGCACAGAGATCACGTTCTTTCATGAAAAAATGACTAGGCTGCAAGGACAGGGTTCTTCTAACTCCTTTTATATCTTTTTATTTGATGTGAATTTTGAAAATATAACCGTAGGATTGCATGTTTTTTTATATTTTTAATACACATGTCAAATTTTGTTCAAATTAGATGTTATTTATTATTCGATCAATAAATTATTTTCTATGCATAATTTTAGATCACAAAAACTAAATTTAAACATTTGATTTATGACATAGTTTTTGTTTTTTGATTGTCTTGGAATTTTACAAGCATAAAAGATATAATAAAATATGCAATCCAATAGTTAGATTTTTAAAATTCACATCTAATAAAAAAATATATCGAAAAAGTTTTAAAAGATTTTTTTTTAGATTGCTTTAGCCATCGGTCATGTCCCCTGGAAGACCAATGTTTGTGATCAGTGTCAGAGCCAAAATTTCAATTTGGGGGGGGGGGGGGGGGAACCAAAAGACAATAATTAAAAATAAAAACTTAAAAATATTAATCGATATTATTAATAAAATTATAAACAACAGTAATTGTCATAAAAATATATTGAAATTTAAACCACTATAAAATAATTAAACAATTGTAAAACAACCAATTCATAATTACCAACAATTTAAGTAAGAGATGTAAAGTTTTTAGACGCCTGTAAAACTAGATTGTTTAATCTAATTATTTAGCCAAGTGATTAACTTAGGTAAATTATGCAGATCTAGGTTAACATAGATAAATCATATCATTGACACAGTGCGAAAAATAAAGAACACAACGATATGATAACCCAGGAAAACCAAACTAGTAAAAAACCTGGGGAGGATTTAACCTAGCTATCCTCAAGGTAAAACAACAAATCCACTATCAAAGAATTGAAGTTTGTACAATAGAACTTAGACCACTAACATTCTATTGCTACATTGTGTAAAAAATTTACTACCACGACCACATAACAGCTCCTTGTCCACGGACTACTTCTTTCCTTGGCATTTGCAAAACACAAACACCCACATTTGTGACTTTGAGATCCCACTTAAGGTTTAGCAACACAAACTCTTTTGCTTATGACTCCAAGACCACCCTTGAAGGTATAGATCATCAGCACCTTTGATGACTAGTGAAGGCAGCAACTTTTACAACACCGAATCTTGAGATTTTTCAAAGAATAACATTGGAAGAAGACATGAGAGAGCTTTTTAGGTACAAAACCCTAGATACAAAAGAGGCACACTCTTCTTTCTCTAAAAAGCCTTATAAAAACGTGCTTAGGGTGTCCTTTATATACTGGGAGAAGTAGATATTTAACCCTAATCCTGAATGGGCTTGAACTGCAGTTTGGGCTGACTTAAAATTCTGCAAATACGATTATCGATCGGTCGAGCCTGTTATTCGATCGATCGAACCAGGCAGTTTCTGAATTCTTCTTTCTGCAGCTTACTTATTCTTGAATCTTGACTTGAATCATCTTGAGCATTGTCTAATAATACATATATACTCTAAGATCTATATCTAGACAAGTTTGTATTTACGATTTGCCAATTGTTCTAAATTTTTAGAACTTAACAATCTCTCCCTTTGGCAATTTGTGACAAAATTTACATACAAAATGAAATGCTTTAACACAAGAACAACCCAATAAAATAAAATGCCCAATTACATCACAAATCCCAATCTAAGACTCCTAACCTAGAAGTTGCAAGAAGAGGTAGAAGGTCTTGATCAGATTGTACCTGTCTTTCCTGAAAACACTCAAAAGAACACATCAACATATGTGTGGAAAGAAAAACATATAAACAAAATGAAACACAATATAAAAACAAAAGTAAATTCTAACTCTCCCTCTAAGTTAGATACATCAAAAAGTTTTTATTTTCTCCCCCTTTCAAAAACAATTTCAACTCCCCTTAAACAAAACAAACAGGATTCCCATATATTCTATTCCCACATTTCATCTAAATCTCCCCATTTTTTGTCACGTATTGACAAAGACAACTCAAACAAAGAGTAAACTAAAAACATACACAACAAAAGTCAAGAGAAAATAGAGAATCAAGGAAACAAATGAAGAGCAACAACTCCCCTTATGAACATTTGTTAGGTTTTAAAAACAGATTTCTCCCCCTATAAAAATAGGAAAAACAAAACAAGTTTTAGGAAAAATAGCTTTGGAGGAGGTGGGGATAAATAAAAAGAAACAAACTAAACAGAAAAACTTGAGGTTACATATGAACGCAAATATTCTCTCTTTCAATAAATGCACAATTGACACTATGTAACTCATAAACAGTTGCATGAATAGAGAAAATATTTGCACACTGATTATCCATCATATCTCTTAAGAAAAAAAATATTTTCTGCAGTGCACACATAAAAAATAGCATATCCTAAAATGTACAAAGGACTCAAAAATTATTCAATCAATTTTTAAATCAAGTTGAGTACCTAATTTAGCAAAGTGTATGCATGTTATGTGTGAAACAATGAGAGATATAATTGCAAAACTGCAAGATGGATATAAAAAATAAAAAAATAAAAAAAATAATGCAACGCATGTGAATCCTAAACATAAATGATGCATGAAAAAGAAAAATTTGCTCAAAAACTTAAAAACTGAAAATTTTTCAATTTCGATTGGTCGAGCATCGATCGAACACCAATCGAGCCAGGCAGATTCAAACCAAATTTTAATCGCAATTTCGATCGATCAAAAAACAGATTCGATCAATCGAAAATCTGAAAAACTTAAATTTTTGAAAAACAGAGAAATTTTATGCAGAAACTCCTCAGAGTACAATATTTCATGAATGAAATGCATGAGTATGAGATTAAAAGTTTTTCAAAAACACTTGAATTCAACCTAGATCTGTCAAAAATAAGTTTTTCAACCAATTTGTCCTTAAATCTCAAACTTTAAACACATTTTGCATCAAAATCAAGGAATTTTTAATCTTGGATGGCCACAACAAGATCACACACAATAACATATACTAAGTATAGCAAAGAGTAACTTGTGTAGTGTGTGCAACTAGCAAAAGCTTAAGATACATGTGAGGTGATATGTAAATAGTGATCAATCACACTTTTTACAAAATTCATCACATAAATTTGAAAGAGACTATCACCTAAAGAGTTGCATCATATAACTCTCACATCTCCTAGAATAAAAGCTTGCAATCATGTAATTAAGTTTCTTGATTTGCCTTATAATGTACACACCAATTTTATATGAGTAGAAACTTATTAAAATAGCCAGGATAATGTACACACCAATTTTATTTGATTTTGAGTTATTATAGTCTAATAATGTACACACCAATTTTAGCATTTAATTCTAGGCTACACCTTATGTTTTTTTTGTGCATGTACACTTTCTCGGGCATAAAATCTTATGATATGCAGTAAGGTGTTCATGATTGGCTAGTAAACAGTGGTGAGATGGTTATTTATGCCTTTCTTATTAAGTTCAAGTCCAACAATTAAAGGCATGTGACTTTAGGATCAAGATCATGTGTTTAAAAACTATAAACAACTCTCACACAACATGTACTACAAAGCTAAAAACCAGCAAAGCGTAGTAAAATAAGCTCATCCAAGCTAAAAAAAGTACATAAACTTGTTATGTAAAGATAATATAGCAAACCTTGATTTCAAATCTAAGAAAAATAATGCAAAACACAAAAATCTTCTTGGTTTTAAAAAAATTTATGACCAAAAACAAAAAGCACACATTATGCTAAATGAACAATGCAAAGTTATGCATGATAATGCTTAACTAAGCTATAGAGGGTACACAAATAAGAAATATCAATTTCTTAATTAACCCATGAGTCAATGTACAAACTAGTCCATACTCGTACAAAATCATAAATAGCTTAGCACTTATATAACACATACTATTCAAGTTTCTCCACAATGACAAGCATGTTCTAAATCAAGAGAGAGATATTATAACCCATGTAATCCTCAAAAAAAAAATAAAAAAAAATAAAAAAATAAGACAAGACACAAAATAAAACATTTTAGTCTTTTTGAAAATTTTTCATTGTTTTTGGATTTTTTTTAAAACAAAACAACCTAAGAAAATAAAACAACCAAAAACTAAAAGAAAACATGTCCTCAATTAATTGAAAGAATTAAATTAAGGACAAGTAGATAACACTCACCTTAGAGAATCTTTTCTCATCCATATAGTACGAGTCTTCGGCTTTGTAGGTGAAAATCCATGAAAAGCAAAATGTATTTGAGGGATTACACCAATTTTCTGAGAAAGACTGAAATCCTGCAAATTCCTTTCACAAGCCAACAAGCTTAAATTTTTCAAAAGAATATGAAACAATATATATGGACTTATGGTAGGAGAAATATCATCCGTATCCTAGATTGAAATACAGAATTTTTAAATTTCAATTTATGACAATTAGAACGAATGTAACCACGAACACCACAAAAGTGACAGACAAGAACAAATTTAGGAACATCAATATTCCTAGTGGGGTTTCCGGTCACAAGCATTGGTTCTTGCCTCAACAAAGAACAATTTGGTCTAATATGACCAACAACACCAGAAAGATGACAGGTGGGCACAAAAACAGATTTCTTATGCTCTCTAATAGCAGGTTTAAACTTAAGTTTAGAAACTTCAGCATCTACATCAGAACTTTTACCTTTGTCTAACCTAGCAACATAAGCCTTTTCTTTATGATTCCTCTTAAAATGAGGTATATAAACTTTTTCAGCTTTAGGCTTAAGAGAAACAGAAACACTTCTGTTATCAACAGCAGGCTTGGTACTAGTCAAATTTTCAATTTTAGCTTTAGATTTAACTAACTCTTGTTCCAAGCTTTTCATCTTTTCATCTTGAGAGGAAATTTGATTTCTCAAAAATTCATTCTTTTTATTAGACTCATCTAATCTCACAATCAATTCCTTTTTTCAAGATTAGCCAATTTTAACTCTTCCTTGAATTTCTTAGCAATTTTCATAGATTTCAATAATTTCTTATGGAGAGTTTCACAAGTATCAATAAGATCAACAGAAACAACAGTGTCCTTTTTATTCAAATCATCACAAACATGAGCAGAAAGACACTTCAAATTATCCATGATAACAGGGATCAAGGATTAACTCTTAGATCAAAGGATCTAAAGACTAGAGTTAACCCGCTTTGATACCACTTGTTGAGTTTTTAGACCCCTGTAAAACTAAATTGTTTAACCTAATTATTTAGCCAAGTGATTAACTTAGGTTAATTATGTAGATCTAGGTTAACACAGACAAATCATATCATTGACACAGTGCGAAAAATAAAGAACACAACGATATGATAACCTAGGAAAACCAAATCGGTAAATAACTTGGGGAGGATTTAACCTAGCTATCCTCAAGGTAAAACAGAAAATCCACTATGAAAGAATTAAAGTTTGTACAATAGAACTTAGACCACAAACATTCTATTACTACTTCGTATAGAAAACTTACTACTACAACCACGTGACATCTCCGAATTCACGGACTACTTTTTTCCTTGGCCTTTGCAAAACACAAATATCCACATTTGTGACTTTGAGATCCCACTCAAGGTTTAGCAACACAAACTCTCTTGTTTGTGACTTCAAGACCACCCTTGAAAGTTTAGATCATCAGCACCTTTGATGACTAAAGAAGGCAGCAACTTCTACAACACCGGATCTTGAGATTCTTCAAGGAATAACACCGGAAGAAGACATGAGAGAGCTTTTTAGGTACAAAACCCTAGATACAAAAGAGGCACACTCTTCACTCTCTGAAAAGCCTTATAAAAATGTACTTAGGGTTTCCTTTATATACTGGGAGAAGTAGATCTGAAACCCTAATCCTTAATGGGCTTGAACTGCTGTTTGGGCTGACTTAAATTTAGAAGACACAATTTCACTAGGTGTTTTATGAGAAAATAGTGAACAATTTATTCAGTGAATAGAGAATAATTTATGCAGAAAAGAGAGTGAACAGTTTTTTAAATAATGCTGAATAGAAAATAATTTTATGCAAAATCCTAGAAACAGTTTATGCAGAAAATAGTGAACAATTTTTATGAGAAAAAAATAAATAGTTTTAATTAATGCAGAAAACAGATTTTATGAATGTAGTAAGCAGACTTGAATATACAGTAAACATGATGTGCAGAAAGCAAATTTTATTAATGTAGAAACAGATTTTATCAATTTAGAAAAATAGATTCGATTATTGTGAAATTTAAACATGAAAAAGTATTTAGAATTGGCTTTTAAATTTAGAAAACACAATTTCGCTAACTGTAAGTGTCACTCTTTACTATAAATTTATATTATATGTGTGTGAGTGTATCTAATATTAATTGCGTGAATTACTTTTTTTTATAATGTTATTTGTGTGAATAATTTGTGTGTGGATATTTGTGTGTAAAGTATAAATATAATATAATAATTAGGAAATAGAGAACACAATTGTAGGAGGTGTTTTATGAGAAAACAATGAACAAAAAATAATTTATGCAGAAAAGAGAGTGAACCATTTTTAAATAATGCTGAACAGAAAATAATTTTATGGAAAATGCTAGAAATAATTTTATGCTACTTATTTTTATGTTTATGTTTATTTGTCGATTATCCAAAAAAAAAAAAAAAATTATAAGGAACTCGAGTTTACCAAGCTTGAGTTCCATATTACTTATTTTTATTTTTATTTTTTGTTTATGTTTATTTGTTGCTTATCCAAAAAAAAAAAATTGTAAGGAACTTGAGGTTGGTGAACTCGAGTACCTTAGAAAAAAAAAATACCGAAGTTCCATATTACAAGGAACTCGAGTTTACCAAGATCGAGTACCACATTATTTTTTTTTATTGCACAAATTCCAGGTTAGCAGTGCTACGGTGGAATGAAACTAGGAACTCAAGTTTAGTGAGCTCGAGTACATAAAAAGTGGTACATTCCCATTTAGTTTTGAAACAGTGCTTTTTTGCTACAAATTTATGAAAATGGCGGTATTTGGCCATTTTGGCCATGAAAGCTAGGCTAAAAGAGTGAGATGGAAGCTAAAGAGTAAGAGCTTGAAGTGCTTCAATATGCTAGAGAGTGTAAAAAAGAAGGCTAAAAGAGCGAGAAGAAAGCTAGAGGGTAATGTTGCTGTGAAGAAGGAGCCGAAGAGGATCGAATATATATGGGGGAAGAAAGTAACTGATACTAGTGATTATCAAAAAAGTTACTGATACTAGTCTTCCTTTATGAATTCTCTTGGAATGTTACTGTTATCATGCATAGGAAAATGAGGAAAACAACAAGAGTGTCAGGCATTGACACAATTGTTGGTAGTTATTACTGCTTATTATGGCATAGTATTGTGGGACTAACATTTAGCCTTGAAAGCCTACGACCCAATCTTTTTGCTTTTTGAACTCCCTTCCTAGAAATTTCGCAATACCAATATCATTCATTGTGTCAATTCCGTAAAAAAAGTCGGTTTGACAATTCAGGAATTTTAAGCGTGTGATTTGGATAAGAATGAAAAATTAAAATTATTTTATTATTTAATTTATTTTTACTATTATTTCTTAGCCTTATTTGTACTTTTTGGTACTATTTATAAGCACTATTGTACTATTTCAACTAACTTTTATTTTTATCTACAATACTTTCAGTAATAAGTTTTCAGTTTCGGCAAAATAAGCAGTATTCAAACAGACCCTAGATAAAATCTGAATGACTGAGCCATTTCTTCCGTGCGTACCTATTTTGTTGAAAGTTGAGAGAGTGAGATATTTATAATTACAACACATCTCTGTTCTGCTCTTATATGAGGGACAAAAAAAAAAAAAAAAAAAAAACACAGCATGGCGGGAAAAAACAGTCTACAATAGCTATTACATGCGTATAAGAGAATAACAATATATAATATCCAATCAAATATTTACATGTGTCCACTACCTCAAATAATCGTTACAAAACTTAACCAAGACGACTTGTCGCACAAATTTTTTCTAATATAAACGACTGTCGTATAGAAGAGTCCAGATGACCATAGTGTTGGCTCATGTTGGTAGCATCTTCGGATTGACTTTCTACCCATTAGGCAATCAGAACAATATCACTTTTGAGGTGGATGAGGAGTTATCTGGAGTCATTACATTACTAGGTTCTAAGTGGTTGGATGGAGGTGCAAGACTGGCTTGCCTTGGGGATTCAGATGGGTGTCTTCATTATGTGTGTGTAGATCTATGAAGCACGGGTGCGTTTCGGGACTCGGGTGCGGGTGCGGGACTCGGCAATTTTTGAAAAAGGTGGATGCGGGTGCGGCGGACTCGGCGATTAAAAAATTATTAAAAATATTTTTATTTATATTTTTAATATATTACTAAGCATATTTTTTCATATTATATAAACATATACCAAATTTAAGAGCAATACTAGATAATATATTAAAAATATAAATAAATGTATGAATTGAGAGGGGAGTGTAGGGTGTGAGAGAGACTGCTTGAGTGAGAGGGCTGAATTTCGGCCGAAATTTCGGCCGGAATCTGCCGTTTCGGCGGTTCGCCGATATCGTCGATATCGGCCTAAACAGCCCGAGTCGGCGCCATTCAGCTCGGTTCCGGGAGGATCGGCCTGAGTCGGCGCGAAAAAAAAAAAACATGGCAGACGCGGCCCGACGCGGCACCGACGCGCGGGCAGCGGCGTCCGATACGTGTCGCCGCGTTGGGTCGCTCTGACGCGGGTGCCGCACCTCCGATGCCGCGTCTGTGCATTCCAGGTGTAGATATGTCTGAACTTAGGGTCTGGATGTTAACAAATCCTTGCAAGCCCATTTGGGTTCTTAAGCACCATGTAAATATAGATCAACTTGGTGAAGAATCAAGGGATCATTATATCCATCGTACGTGTACAGAACTCTCCTGAAATGATTGGGGATTGTTTTGTAGTGGACGCTCAAACTTTCCGTGATGAAGTTGTGTATTTGTCTATACGAGGTAGGTTATGTTCATACTTCAAAACTGGAAGGCTAACATTCTTCTTCAATGGCTTGTACTTGAGGCATCACATTAAAGTTCAGGTGACTGTGCTCCCGTATACACGAACCTTGGCAACAATTGGCATTCCCTGGTTGAAACAGAATTCTGGTGGTGCTATCTCTTTTGCTTCAACATCTTTTAATAACCAAGGAAGACCTAGAAAAAAAATAGAAAACAAGGAAGACCTAGAGAAAAATTGAAAGAACCCTTAAGGTTACCACATTTTTAAACTGCTTCTTATTGAAATGGAAGTAGTCAGTGCATTTTTATAAATTAGTAAGCATGGACCGGTCGGTCAATTTCATTGGCCTAAGTTTTTCTTTGACATGGCCCCATGGGGGATGCTGTTTGCCTGCGGTTCTAATTTCTACTTATTTATTTCTTCTTGTATTGGTTGCTAAGATCATATGGGATTTGTTGTACTTTTGGTTTCCATGTAATTTTGACCATTGACTTCTAATTTTTAACCAATTGATAGAGCATAAGCATATTGCTTTGAATTTTTGTTGCAGATAAATTGTAACAAATTTTTTGTATCTTTACTGTTTTCATTTTCCTAGTTAAAATGAGATTTTGTGTTGTTTTCTTTTTTCTAGTTGAATTTACGATATTTCCCTTTTTCTAGTTGAATTTAGGATTCTGTGTTGTTTTTCTTTTCCTAGTTGAAGTAGAAGTTCATTATTTCTTTTGTTAAAGGAGTAGGAGAAAGTATCTACATTCCCTTTTGGGAGTGATGGATCTGATGGATTCAGGTTCTTTTTTATATATTTAAATTTCCTGGTTTGTTGTGCAACAAAATGTGTGCTTGGCAGTGACTTCCTTATTCCAATCTGATGGATTTCTTGGAGAAGAAAATTCCACTATGATTATTTTGATCCCCAATGTTGAGAACCTGTCAAGAGTTGATGATTACGACAGACATATATCATGTTGAAATGTGCAATATAAGTTTATTTCCAAAATCCTTGCTAATAGACTCTATGGCTGCTAGAATGAAATTATTAACTCTGACTCTTTTTTTGTTCTTTTTCCCCCCGATAATCATATTAACTCTGACTTTGTCAAGGGGATGAGAATCTCTCAAAACATCTTGCTTGCTCATGAGTTGGTGAGGGGTTATCGCTGAAAATTAGGGGTAGCAAAATTAATCCAAAAGTGTAACCACTTTATAACTGATTGCGAATTCTCAAAACCCTAACGTTTCACTAAAGCCAATCACCAATTACAAATTCCTTAAATGAGAGCTCTCAAGGATCCTATGATGAATGAGAAACAAAGCCTCTTGAGCCGGCAAGAACGCCGACATTCTTCCATATTACCACACATTGTTTTCCAATTTCTTAGTGCTTCAGAGGTTAGGGTTTCTGGAATCTTGGTTTCATCTGTTCTTTGTGTTCTTCAATTTTTTTTTTCTCAGTGTTTGTTTCTTGGTAATTTATAAGTTTTTAGCATTTGTAATTATGTATATGAATGAATGTTAAATGGGTGGGTTGGGTGGTATGGGTTTTTGAGGTATTTTTTCTATTGATAAGTAAGGTGTATCATAAGCCCAAAATATTCTATGACCATAAATGGAGGTTTGGTAGGATACTTTTAAAGTGTGGGAAAGGTATTAGACAGGGGGCTCTTTTTCCTCTATCTTTTTGTCCTTGAAATGGAGGCTTTTATTAAAATAACGAGATCAAGATTCAGTGAATCTCAGAACTTTGAGTTCCATCCCAATGTGCAGGGCAAAGAACTACTTATTTGACCTTTATAGATGATCTTTTACTATTTGTAGCTGCTGATCTACCTTAAAACAACTGATAAGGGATGCCCTGAAGAACTACAATGGTCTCTCTAGTTTTTCTATAATTTGGAACAAGAGTGGGGTATTTTGTTCTGCAATTCAAACCAGGAAACCTCCCAATCATATTTTTTGAAAAACCTCTGTATCACTAGAAAGCTTAGCTCAAAGGATTGCAATCCTCTAACCGAGAAGATCACTGCTAGGCTTAACTCTTGGATTGCAATCCTCTTTCTTAGGCAAACACCTAATTCACTCGATGCTGCATGCATAGCATCCAGATGTACTGGTCAAGAATGCTCATGCAATGCTCCCTAAGTGGGATCAAATATGAACTAAAAATGGAAGGTTTTGCGGCTTAAAAGGGTGGAATATTGGAATATGGCAGTACTTATAAGCCACATATTGAATATGTTCACTCAAGCTGGTTTCTTGTGGGCATATAGGTCCATGAGGTGTTGTTGAAGGGTAACTGGGTAAATGCCTCTAGATAGTGAAGGTCCCCAAAAGTGTACATATGGGTGGTGGAAATTATTGAAACTTAGGGAAGTGGCTAAACAGTTCCTATTCTATAAAGTTTTGGTAAGAAAGAGATTTTTTTTTTTAAGTCTATGATGTAGTAAATGCCATTGAAGCTAGGTTAGTTTAGTTATTGGTTTGAAGAATAAGGATCAAATCTGGAAGCCAACAAGATCTGAAAACCTGGTTAGAATCCAGGGCAAGCTGAATCTGCTGAAGGTCAAGGAAAAGTACAATGCAATCAATCTTCCTTGAATCTATAATTAACATGCACATGTCTCTATATACTTGCGGAAATGTGTAGATTTATACACATTATGGCAATCACAACGCTCACGCATCACATACATTATACTTAACTAATGTCTGCAATGAAATAATACTCGTGAATATTATGTGATACTTTAGCATTAAATTTGCCATCAATTAATTCATGATAATCAATATTAAAAAAATTTCCGTCTCTAGTAAAAAAAAAAAAAGAAAAAAAAGAAAAAGATCCGCCATCAATTTACATAAAATCTTAATACCATTGTCATAATATTTCTTCACAAATTTATTAAAAATCCAAATATGACATTTGTTGACATTTATACTTTTCTAAAGAAAAAAATAAATGATAAAAAAAAAAGAGATGTGAAAAGTACATGAAAAAGATATTTGTAATTAGAACATTATAATTAGGTGGTTCTAGTAAGTCTATAAGCTAAATTAGAGCTTTGTAGCTTAATTTGACAGTTAACTATGCACGAAATGCTTTGGTGTTTAGTAGAGAAATCTTTTAAGTTGTGTTTAGTAGAGAAATCTTTTAAGTTGCGGAGTTAGCAGCATATTGTAACTATCTTAAAAAAATATATAAAAAAAAAGTCTATCAAATGAAAAATTACATGATACTTACCCAAATAACATATTATTAACTATTGTTTTTTGATAAACATAATATTTAACTATTAGTTTGAAAGAGATCAAAATAGTATAACTTAAAAATATATTAATGTAATAAAAAATATTAGTTATAACAGAGCAATACAAAATACAGTATATAATTAAAAATTATGAGAGTAAAAAGAATAAGAAAATCATCTTTATTTTATTAAATAAAATACAAATCATTATGAAGTTGTGGGGGCAAAAGGTCAACAAGGGAAATGGGCCTGCGCTTTGGGCTCAAAGTCCACGCCGAGGATCATGACCAGTTCGAAGACGGTCCCGCTCAACCCATAATGTCCGAGATGAATAATAAGGAGTCCGAACACAAATTGGGGAATCCTAAGAACAATGCCGAGGATAATACCACCTCGGGTATTCAAAATTCGAATAAGCCTTGGAGCTCTTCCGGTCAAAGGAAACATCTCGGAAGGTTCTACTAGCCTGGGCGGGTATAATGGATATGTACACCAGGAAAATATCCAAAAATATCAAGGAAGAAGGCTACCAACCTCGCATTGAATGACTCTGCAGCTAACCCCCTAGCCGCATTTATGTGGAGAAGACACCTGAACAGTGCAACCTTAGGCACCACAACTCACAGAAGGTCAAGGAAGGTGCATGATGAGACAGGCACTCAAGTGAAGACTCAGATAATCAACAAGTGTAGGATCAAGATGATCTGGAAGGAAATATATAATGTGAAGAAATTCTTCATGGAGAGGGGGGGACGAAACAAAAAGAAAGACTATAAACATTAAAAGTGAAGCTTGTACCTAAACTAAGGATAATAAATATCGAAATTAACCTTCTCGGACTCTTGCCGAGGATTGTTTCTTGAATTTAAGCTCCTTATTTCATTCCCCTTGTGATCTTAACTCATCTCATTGATTGTCTAAATTAATCTAGCTCAGCTTTCTTTTCCCACTCTCTAGAAATTCATTGTTTTCGGGCCCTTTGGGTTGGTCCATACAATCTTGGGCCAGCACGTTGAAGTCGTGTCCTTACAATTGGCGCCGTCTGTGGGGAAGTTGAGTGATTAGAGTGTCGGATAGTCAACTATGGTAGGTTCAGGTCCACAGCAGTTGGAATTGTTGGGGTCCCATCGGCAGGAGCCTCCTCGTGAAGGTCGTGAAGGAAGTATGCATACCACATATACCGGCAATAGTCACTCTAGGGGTGATAGCCACATCTCTCACGAGGAGCATGCTAGATCCATGCAGAAGGAGATCGACCACTTGAAGAGAAAGCTGCGCCGCAAGCGAAGGAGGAGAAGTGCCTTGACATCTGATCTATCCTCTGACAGTGAGAAGGATGCAAATTACAGGCGAAAATCAAGGACACCGCCTAGTGAAACCTTCTCGTGCGAAGAGGACTACCGTCATGAACGCAAGAACAGAGGGTCAGCCTCGAAAGGCCTAGGGAGTGACGCAATGAGCAAAGCGCTTGATAGGATCTCCATGTCCCCCTTTTCGAGCAGGATTGAGAACGCGACACTTCCTCGGAGATTTACGCAGCCCGCGTTCACGATGTATAATGGCCGTACCAACCCCGTTGAACATGTCAGTCATTTCAATCAAAGAATGGCTGAACACGCCAAGAATGAGGCCCTAATGTGCAAAGTGTTCCAGTCCAGTTTAGGCCCCGTGGCGATGAGGTGATTTGATGGTCTAGGGGCGGGCTCGGTTGGGTATTTCAAGGAGCTCACACAGGCGTTTCGATCCCGTTTTATCACGTGTAGTTGAGTTCCTCGACCTTTGGACTCTTTGCTCTCACTGTCCATGCGAGAGGGAGAAACTCTAAAGATCTATTCAGATAGGTACTGGGAAATGTTCAATGAGATTGATGGGGATTTTGACGACGTGGCAGTTCGAACGTTCAAGGTCAGTTTGCCAGCCGAGCATGGCCTGAGGAGGTCATTAACCGAGAAACCAGTCACAAGTATACGCCAGCTCATGGACAGGATCGACAAATATAAAAGAGTTGAAGAAGACCAACAGCAGGGAAAGGGCAAGGGTAAGGTTATCCCTCAGAAGAGGAGGGATTTCAGGTCGGACCGCTACAACAACAGTCGGCCCCAAGGGATTTTGGAGGTCAGGCGGAGACCTTCGTTGCCCAAGCTGTTAACACCCTATTCCGGGAGCTAGTGCGTCAGATCCTGGAGAAAATAAAAGGCGAACCATATTTTAGATGGCCGGTTAAGATGATCGGGGACGCTGCAAAACACAATCAAAGTCTACATTGCCAGTACCACCGGGAGAGGGGGCATACGACCGAGGAATGCAGAACCTTGTGGAGTTTCCTTCAGCAATTGATCCGGGAAGGGAAGTTGAAGCAATTCCTGAATCAGCCAAACGGGCAAGGGGGTCAGGAAGGTTCGAGGACTCAAAGCAGTCATCCCTTGAGACCCCCTCTAGGAACCATCCATGTCATCCTCGCTGCCCTAGGAAGAACAGGATCATGCCCCTCCAGGGTAATGGCAGTAGCTGGGCCGTGTATCGGAGAATCTGGTCATGAGCTGAAGAGGGCCAAAGTGGGGGCTTACCCAATTCTGAGTTTTTTGGACGAGGACAAGGCCGGAACCATTCAACCCCACGATGACGCCCTAGTTTTGACTCTCAGGATAGGAGGCTATGACGTCAAGAGGGTACTGGTCGACCAGGGCAGTAGGGCTGAAATTATGTACCCAGACCTATTCAGGGGGCTTAACCTCAGGCAGGAGGATCTGACTAGCTATGACTCACCTCTGGTTGGCTTCGATGGGAAGGTAGTCATCCCAAAGGGGCAAATCAGATTGCCAGTCCAGGCTTGTTTGAAGGTGGTGGAAGTGGATTTCATTGTGGTGGAGGCGTTCTCACCATACACGGCCAATATGGCGAGACCCTGGCTCCACACCCTGGGGGCCGTTTCCTCCACGCTCCACCTCAAGGTTAAATTCCCGTCTGGAGATCGAGTTGAGAAACTAATCGGAAGTCAGGAAACAGCCAGGCAGTGTCTGGTGGTCGCGATCACACATCAACCTGGATTAGAGTCTTCGGCCACAACCGACAAAGATTTTTAGCAATTAAAGTCCTAGACCTCAATGTCTGCTGAAGAAGCCGAGGAAACAAAATGTGAGAGCTTGGAGAAGGTTCTAGTCGATGGGGATCCTGAGAAATTCTTCCAAGTTGGCACTCAATTGCCTCCTCGGGAAAGGGAGGAATTGGTGCGATTTCTGAGGCATAACGTTAACGTGTTTGCTTGGAATCCTTATGAAGCCTCGGGGGTGGATCCAAGTTTCATTTGCCATCATTTGAACGTTAATGCATCTGTCACCCCCAAGAAATAGCCCCCCCGACGTTCTTCGAAGGAACACGCTGAGGCCGTCAAGGAAGAGGTGGCAAAGCTTAAGTAAGCTGGGGCTATTAAGGAGGTGTTCTATCCCGATTGGCTTGCTAACACTGTAGTGGTAAAGAAGAAGAACGACAAGTGGCGTGTATGCGTCGACTACACAGATCTAAACAAGGCCTGCCCGAAAGACCCTTTCCCCATGCCCCGAATTGATCAACTTGTGGATGCAACTGTAGGGCACCGTCGGATGAGCTTTCTGGATGCTTTCCAAGGCTATCATCGAATACCTCTAGCATTGGAAGACCAGGAGAAAACGGCTTTTGTCACTCCTATAGGCAACCACCATTACAAGGTAATGCCATTTGGGCTCAAAAATGCAGGGTCTACATTTCAGAGGGTGATGATACGAATGTTTGAGCCGCAGCTGGGGAAAAACATCGAGATCTACATAGACAATATGATGGTCAAGAGCAAGAAGGAGGCTGATCACATTGCTGACCTCAGAAGCATCTTCGAAGTCTTGAGAGGGCACAAACTACGACTCAACGCCTCCAAATGTTCTTTTGGGGTGGGATCGGGAAAGTTTCTAGGCTATATGATCACTCACCGTGGAATCGAGGTCAATCCGAACCAGGTCGAGGCCATTAATAAACTACAACCACCCCGGAATCCTAAGGAGGTGCAAAGATTGACGGGGATGACGGCTGCTTTGAACCGTTTCATATCCCGATTTGTAGATAGGTGCCGACCTTTCTATCGTTTATTGAACAAGTGGAAGGATTTTCACTGGACCGAGGAATGTGCCTTAGCATTCCAGGAGTTGAAAGACTACCGCATGGATGGAAATTCAGTTGGAGTAATCTCTGTTGAATGGGCACCATCCTGGAAGGTGTACGTTAACGGCACCTCAAACCTCAAAGGATCTGGAGTGGGGCTGGTTCTAATTTCACCCGAGAACATCACGATTGAGAAATCGTTAAGACTTGGATTCTCTGCCACGAACAACGAGACAGAATATGAGGCTCTACTAGTCGGGATGTCCATGATCCAAAAGATGGTAGGAAGGACCGTGGATGTATTCTCAAATTCCAGATTGATCGTAGGCCAGGTCTGAGGAGAGTTAGAAGCTAAGGACCCAAGAATGCAAAGATATCTGAGCTAGGTAAAACACTTGCAATCTGGATTTAAATCTTTCAATTTGGTCCAAATTCCCAGGAGCAGAAATACACATGCCGATTCGCTCACAACGCTGGCAACATCCTCGGCACAAAGCCTGGATGGACCCTATTGCCCGTTTCCTTAGAGATGATAGCTTACGCGAGAGTAAACTGGAAGCAGATAAGATACGGAGGAAGGCTCCCCGCTTTTGGCTGTCCGAGGACCAGAAACTGTACAAAAGGTCCTTCTCTGGTCCATACCTGCTTTGCATCCACCCCGAGGCGGTTGAAGTCCTCCTCGAAGAGCTACACGAGGGAATTTATGGAAGCCATACTGGAGGAAGGTCCTTATCTCATCGAGCCCTCACTCAAGGATATTGGTGGCCTAATATGCACAGGGAGGCCCAGGATTATGTAAGGAAATGGGACCAATGTCAGAGATTCGCCCCAAACATTCATCAACCAGGGGGAGAGCTTAATTCTCTATCCAGCCCATGGTCCTTTGCTCAGTGGGGTTTGGACATCGTAGGCCCCTTTCCCAGGGCCGTTGAAAACAAGAAGTATCTACTGGTCGGCACGGATTATTTTACCAAGTGGGTTGAAGCAGAACCACTGTCCAACATCTGGGACGTAGATGTAAAAAGGTTCATTTGGAAAAACATCGTCACTCGGTTCGGAGTTCCCCATACCCTAATCTCGGACAATGGTCTCCAATTTGACAGCAAGTCCTTCCGGAGATATTGCTATGGACTCAGGATAACGAATCGGTACTCCACCCCGGCCTATCCTTAAGGGAATGGGCAAGCCGAGGCCGTGAATAAGTTCATTGTAAGTGGGATCAAGAAGAGATTAGACGATTCCAAAGGAGAATGGGTCGAGGAGCTTCCACATGTGCTGTGGACGTACCGAACTACACCTCGGAGGTCCATTGGTGAAACTCCTTTTTCATTAACTTATGGGGCCGAGCTGTCATCCTATTGGAGACCAGATTCCCTACACTAAGGACGAGCTCCTTTACACTGAACAACAACAACAACCTACTGGAGAGAAGTCTTGATCTAATCGATGAACGAAGGGAAAATGCCATCGTCCAATTGGCTTACTACCAGCATAAGCTAAAGCGGGGATATGATGCCAACGTGAAAATCAGGCCTTTGGTGCTCAGAGATCTGGTGTTGCGAAAGGTGGTCGGTTCCGCAAAGAATCCAGCATGGGGCAAATTGGGACCCAATTGGGAAGGGCCATATCAAATCACATTCGTGGCTGGAATAGGCGCATACTACCTAGAAGACTTAGAGAATCGGACAGTGCTGCACCCTTGGAATGTAAACAACCTGAAAATGTACTATTATTAATAAAAAACCACTTTGTTATATTTGTGTTCATTACTTGTTACACGGCAGATAACCAATCCTTCTAAGTATCAAACAGATCCAAAGCTATGTCTAGTTCCTCGGATCACCTGCTTTGGAAAAATTAATACCAATTGCAATCCTTCTAAGTATTAAACAGATCCAAAGCTATGCCTGGTTTCTCGGACCACCTGCTTTGAAAAAATTAATACCAATTGTAATCCTTCTAAGTATTAAACAGATCCAAAGCCATGCCTGGTTCCTCGGACCACCTACTTTGGAAAAATTAATACCAATTGCAATCCTTCTAAGTATTAAACAGATCCAAAGCTATGCCTGGTTCCTCAGACCACCTGTTTTGGAAAAATTAATACCAATTGCAATCCTTCTAAGTATTAAACAGATCCAAAGCTATGCCTGATTCCTCAGACCACCTGCTTTGGAAAAATTAATACCAATTGCGATCCTTCTAAGTATTAAACAGATCCAAAGCTATGCCTGGTTCCTCGGACCACCTACTTTGAAAAAATTAATACCAATTGCAATCCTTCTAAGTATTAAACAGATCCAAAACTATGCTTGGTTCCTCGGACCACCTGCTTTGGAAAAATTAATACCAATTGCAATCCTTCTAAGTATTAAACAGATTCAAAGCTATGCCTGGTTCCTCGGACCACCTGCTTTAAAAAAAAAACTAATGCTAGACGCAATCTTTCTCAGTTTTAAATAGGTCCAAAACCGTGCTTAACTCCTCGGCCACCTGCTCTGGAGAAGGTAATGTCACAGAACATCTACCCAAGTGGCAAAAAGAACCAAAGGCATGTCTGCCTCTTCAAACCAATTGCTAAAGCGAAAACATCATTCTAACATCCTCCCGAGATACCTAAGCACTCCTAACTAATTATTTCAACATCAAGGGCTATCTTTTGTCCCAACACACGCTCGTGGCATCACTTAAAGCATCTATAGACGTGTTGATGTGGTTCATTTAATTTTTAGTGTTCACATAGTTAGTAAAGTTAACAGCATATCACAACAGTACATATGATCTTTAAGGCTTGTTTTATACTTTGCCACACAGGAAATCGTTCTGGTGGCCTCCTCTCTCCCTCTCTTTCTTTAGTCTTTCTTCCTAATTGTTCCTTACAAAAAATATATGCAAGGCTAATAAAAATATGTCACCACAAATGTGAAATGCCACAAAGCCTGGAAATTCATTTGCATTTTTCATTAACATGAATTGGGAAACAAGACAATGGAAGTACAAGAGGAAAACCCCACCATAAAAAAAAAAAAAAGAAGCAACAAACAACAAAAAAGAAAATTACAACAAAGGGTTCCACGAGGGCCTATTTCTTCTTTATTACTATTTTCCCAGTTGGAGGGGCTTTGGTTTGTTGGGCAGCAGCCACGGTGGTCCCTTGATCTGAGCCTTTAGGATCAGCCGGAGGAGAGATGGGGAGACTAGCTAGCACGATCTCCACCTTGGGTGCCTCTTTCTCCTTGGCAGGATCTTCAGGGGTAGTAGGCGGTAGGGTAGTGTCAAAAACTACCTTCTTGTGCGCTCTAACTTCTTTCTTGGCCCTCAGGAACAGTGGATGAGAGAGGGGCCACGTCAGAACTGCTCTTCGCCGGCTCGGTCACCTCGAGCTGAGGGCTTGCTAGGCAACCGGCAGAAGGAGCGACACGGATGGCCGGGGGGTAGTAAATACTCTCTGCCTTCCTTAGCATGGATGAAGCCTCAACCCCGGCCTGGTTGAGGGCCTCTATCCATACCTCAGAGCAATACTTTCTGCATACCCCCAAAACCTTCGCCCTAAAGGCATCCTCGGTCTCGGCCACTCCGATATCGTACCTTCGCTGCTCCACCTCGTCCCTCTCTTTCTCGGCCCCCTCCTTTGCCTTCTCAGCCTCTTCCTTCACCTTTTCAGCCGATTCCTTCACCTTCTGAACCTCTTCCAATTTCTTCTGAAGCGCCATGATTTGTTGCTTGGAAGAGGCCAGCTGGTCCTCAGCACGTCAAAGAAAAACTCTCTGGCTCTCGGCCTGCCTCTCGGCGCTATCCAGAGCGGCCGCAGCGCTTTTCCTCCCCCTCTCCTCCTCGGCCAATTTGGTCCTCAATTCTTGGACACTCTTCTCAACCACGCGGAAGGCATCCACCACCGAAATCCTCCTCGCCTCTTCATCTTTTGCTCGACGGTGAGCAAGCCCTACCATCTCCTCCGTGCAAAAGGCGGCTTGAACGGCCTACAAAGAGAGTACACAAGATCGAATAGTTAACAGAATAGCAATAAAAAAAAAAAAAAAGAGAAGAGAAAAAACAATAACAAACAATTAAAAAAAAAAAAAAAAAAAAAACCCAGGCTTACCATCGCTAAATCCCTCTTAAGGCCCGCAAACACCTCATGCTGCCTCATCAGTCTGAGGTCGGCCATATCCTTGGGCAGAAGTAGGGATTGCTCCACTGCATCTGCCACGTATCCGGCCTTGCCATCCTGATAATCCCGGATAGAGGCGTCCCCGGTTAGGAGGGCCCTATCCAACTCCAAGCGTGGAGCCCAGATCGGAGCTACAGGCCTGTGGCCGCCCCTCCTCTCCACCTCATTTGCCGGCCGCATCTGTTGAGTCCTGGGATGTTTCCCTCCTCTTGGGACTTCAACTTCGTGGGAAGTTTGCTGTCTTCCCACCTCCATAACCTCCTTTCCCTTGTCCTCCCTTTTTCTTTTGTGCTTAGGGGGTTCAGCTCGAGTTGGTGGGATGGTGGGAAGAGCCGGTTGCTTGGATTGTGCAGACTTGCCCGGGCCATCCTTCCTCGGCTGGGACTCTAACAGCTCCTGCAGGGATGATCTTGGCTTCCTCTGAATCCCCATCTCCTCGGAGCTTGATACGCGCTCATTGGGGACGCTCGCTACTACTTCTCGAAGAGCTTTTCTGAGTCCGAAACTTCAACTAACTCTCTCTCCCTCTTCCTCTTCCTCTTCCTCTTCCTCCTTGATGTTATGTTGGGGCGGAGTAGCTATGGGCACCCCGTCGAAGAGCGGGAACGTAGGAAGCGCGCTTGCCGGAATGGAAGTACCCTTGTGGAGAAGAAATCTAGGCACCGCTACACTGATCCGATGAAGACAAGGATCTTTGGCTTTTATGACGCACTTTGGCGCTTGAAAACTGGACGAGATGGGTTTGTAACCCAAAATTATGTACGCCACTCTGAGTTGGCTGTCCGAGTTCACAAACACCTCGGCCTTAAGAATTTTATCCAAGCTCTCCTTGTTCACCAATCCGAGCTTAGGTTCAGCGGTGTGCTTATCTGCAAAATCATTGTGATAAGAGAAAGCATTAGAGCCAAACTCAATACTATGGAAATTAGTAATTAAAACAGATCCTTCTAAACTAAAACCCCACCTGGTTCCCCCTCCCTCGTTGGGCAGTGTAAGCCGTCGTGCCAGTCGCCCGACACGATCAAAAATTCTTTGTTTAAGCCCTTATTAGACTCGGGCAAACACTAGATTAACCTAACCTCGGGGTATTGCGATTTTAGGTAGTACCCCTGACCCTTGAGGTGGTGGAGGTTGTAAACCCAATTGACATCATGGTGTGTTAATCCTAAACCTAAGGAGCGCACTGGGTGGGGGCCAACCTGTGTGGTAGAAGATAATCTCTCATGACCGCACCCATGGGGATCTTCATCCCTCCTTCTATAAAAGTGATCATAGGGATCACAACTTCTCCCTCACGCCTCTTCTCATGCCAGTCGCCCTCCTCACAATATTTAATATCTACTCCAGAGGGAATCCTATATTCATTCTTAAACCTTGCTATCCCCTCCTCAAAATCTACCAAACCCTTAAACCTACCCATTCCTAGAGAGTACTGGCGAAACCTAAAGGACTCAAGATTAGGATAGAGGACCGATGTGAAGAAGGGTACAGAAAGTAGACGAAAATAAATACTACAATATGGAAAAAGAAAGGATAAGGATATATGAAGACTTACAGAAAGTTAGGAAGGTCTCCTCGGACAGGCTTTGGTGTTTGGAAAAGACACGGGTAACAAGAACGGTTGACAGGATTCAACGAATGTGCTCTAGAGTCAAATGAATGTAAACGTAAGAAAGAAATTGGATAAAGGGATATTTATATAAAAAAGGCAATCAAAAGTGGGAAAAATCCTGCCTACGCCTTGGTCGAAATCCTAATCGTTCGATCTACATCTCACCGTAGAACGTGGGAGACATGGAGCCGTAGAAATTTAATGAGGAGACGCCTCGAATATCGCAACGTCAGAAACGCATCCTAGGAAGTCTAAAAGACGCCTCTACCAACCGAAACGAGCCGAGAACGGACATAGACAAGTGGCGGGGCATCGAAATCCTCCTTTCTGCCCAAGAGCCCAGAAAGAAGCATCTTGAGGGGCTATTGTGGGGGCAAAAGGTCAACAAGGGAAATGGGCCTGCGCTTTGGGCTCAAAGTCCACGCCAAGAATCATGACTAGTCCGAAGACGGTCCCGCTCAACCTATAATGTCCGAGATGAATAGTAAGGAGTCTGAACACAAATTGGGGAATCCTAAGAATAATGCCGAGGATAATACTACCTCGGGTATTCAAAATTAGAATAAGCCTTGGAGCTCTTCCGATCAAAGGAAACATCCCGGAAGGTTCTACTAGCCTGGGCGGGTATAATGAATACGTGCACTAGGAAAATATCCAAAAATATCAAGGAAGAAGGTTGCCAACCCCGCATTGAATGACTCTGCAGTTAACCCCCTAGCCGCATTTATGTGGAGAAGACACCTGAACAGTGCAACCTTGGCCACCACAACTCATAGAAGGTCAAGGAAGGTGCATGATGGGACAAACACTCAAGTGAAGACTCAGATAATCAACAAGTGTAGGATCAAGATGATCTGGAAGGAAATATATAATGTGAAGAAATTCTTCATAGAGAGGGGGGGACGAAACATAAAGAAAGACTGTAAACATTAAGAGTGAAGCTTGTACCTAAACTAAGGATAATAAATATCGAAATTAACCTTCTCAGACTCTTGCCGAGGATTGTTTCTTGAATTTAAGCTCCTTATTTCATTCTCCTTGTGATCTTAACTCATCTCGTTGATTGTCTAAATTAATCTAGCCCAGTTTTCTTTTCCCACTCTCTAGAAATTCATTGTTTTCGGGCCCTTTGGGTTGGTCCATACAATCTTGGGCCAGCACGTTGAAGTCGTGTCCTTACAGAAGTAAAACAGGAAGTGAAAGGATATTTTGCTAAAAAATAATAAATTTAGTGACACTACTTTTTACCATTTTTTCATAATTGTTGAAGTAATAAAGGTGGGTTTCGAAGCATAGATATGGGACAATTCAAATGTCATTACTAGTATATGAGTTTTAAATACAAATAGTGTGGTCTGAAGAAACACTAAAATGGCATATCCACCTTGAAATGCAAACGTTGTGACTTTATCATATTAAATTTTTCTGTAAAGATTTTTGTAACTCAACTAGTTGATACTTTCTTGTATTTCTAGTAGAGACATTCATATTTTAAATTCTTTTATCCTAGCTGTAAAATGTATGACAAAGTCAAAGTAAGAGAGAAATGACAAAATACAGACTATACAATATCGTTACCTTTTTGGAATTATTGTATACCTTTTCGGACTATGAAGACTTGGGAAGAAAAAATAGAGATGATTAGTGTATTTTATTCTTGGCACGATATACACTTAATTGATCCTTATTAATATTTTTGTCTCATTGACTTAATGTCAGGATTGAGTAACATCCACTGAAGAGAAAGATTCATGCTTTTTGCATTGGAGGTGGAAGTGACCAAGATAGAGACAGTAATCAATGATTGGCTCTTGTATGAAGATGATGGATAGTATAATTTTGTAAAGAGACTCGAGTGTTTAGAATTTTTTGAATGTTTAAAAACTTTTAGAGATTTTAACTTTTGAGATGATGCTATCGGGAAATGATCATATAGAAAGACTTTTGAGTTATAAATGTACTCTATGTCTAATTGATTCAAAAAAATGCACGTTAATAAAAAAATTTTACAAGAAAATTAGTGGGTGAAAAAACTTAATCCTCTATTTTTAAGTTACACTCACTACAAGAAAAAAATCTATTTTGCAACAAATATATATATATATATATATATATATATATATATATATATATATATGTCTATATTACTTTTGGTTGCAATAGGGTCTTAAAAATACTATTATATTACATCTATATTTTATTTGTTGCAAGATCTTGCAAAAACTAAGTGGCAAAAGATTAATACCTCTTGCTTTTTATTTGTTGCAATATTTTTTTTTTGTTCAAATAAATTATTTTTAATAATAATCAAAATATTTTATTACAGCAAATGTTTTTCAACAAAATTTTTGTTGTAATAGTCTATTACCACAGACATTATTACAACGGTAGGCAATGAAATTTTTCCGTTGCAATAGAGGTTTATTGTAACAATTATTTCTTTATTGCAACGGTGGGCAACAAAATTTTTTTGTTGCAATAGATGTTTATTGCAACAATTTCAAGTTTATTGCAACAAATAATTTCATTGCAATAAGGTTTTTTTTTTTTTTTTTTTTTTCTTGTAGTGATACATGCTCTTACAAATTCTCTAATTTCACTTCTATTTATTGATACTTATTAATTAAACATATATCATACATACATTTTTTTTTCATAACTTTCTCATGCATTACACCTGTTAGTGACTAGTTTTTATCATAATTTCTTGTTGCCATTGTAAAAAAAAAAAAAAAAATCGCTCTTTCTATGTTCGAGCCATTCAAAATTTGCAAAACCAATCTCTAATAACATATATTGGTTGAGATAGATGCTTTACAATTTGCAATTTGCAATCATCATTGTAAGTTGCGTGCTTTTCCCTTTTCCCTTTTCTTTTTTTGTTTTTTTTTGTTTTTTTTTTCTGCGTTTTCATCACTGATTTATAGAGGAACTGAGAAGCAGTTTTCCTCTATTTTTTCTCTTAACTGATTAGTTCATGGGCTAGAACTGCAAAGAAAGTACAATACTACACTAACATCTTTCACGTCAGTTTATTTGAGTGGTGCGTGTGGCAGGAAGTTACCCAGCCACACGTAGAGTTGTAAATGAACCAAGCCATTCATAAACAGCTTGGACTTGGTTCAATAAAAAGCTCGTTCATGTTTGTTTGTTTATAAACAAGCCAAGCTTAAGCTTTAGTTTTAGACTTATTTAATAAACAAGCCGAGCCCGAGTAAAAAATATTGTTCATGAACAAATTCGTGAACACTAAGGCTCGATACAAAAGTAACAAAATAAGTTAAGCCTAAGCTTATTTATGAATTTGGTAATAAAATTGATATGTGCTTGACAAGTAAACTCATATCCTTCTAAGACTTTAATTAATTATAAGCTGAGACCACTCATCCAAACCAAATAGACTAGATAATAAACTTGATATAGGCTTGATAATATACTTGTGTTGAATCTCAAGCTCAAAAACATGATATTGAGCTTGAGTTTAGACTTGATATAGAGTTTAAGCTTGGCTTGACTAATGAACCAAGCCAAGCCAAGCCAAGCCGAGCTCAAGTTTTTATACTTTATAGCAAACTCAAGTTTGAACATTATTTGTAGGCTTATATCAAGTTCAAGCCAAGCTTAAACATTTTGTTTTTACTGTCGAGCCGAGCTTGAATATTCACTACTCGACAAAGCTCGGCTCGTTTACAGCCTTAACCACACGTCCCACTTTCATTTTATCTTATCTCTTTTTTCTTTTTCTTTTTTTAACAAAGATGTGACATTGTGGCAGTAAGTTTACTGCCACTCCACCTCCTCTCTCACGTGATGTGTGGGGTTTTGTTTAATATTATTTTTTTTTCCTTTTTTTTTTTTAAGGGCAATGACATTATGCCATCAATTTGACAAGATTTATCCTCACCTCTTTTGCACGTGAGCGTGAGGTTATATATCATCCTTTGTTTTTTTCAACTATTAACTTTGTTAATTTTGGAGAGGGTATTTATTTTTGGTCTCACAAACTTGTCCAAAATTTATATTCTTTCGTAAATCTTGCTTGAACATTTTTTTACGTAAACACATTTTGTTTTTAAATTTCATATTTCAACAATAACATATATTTCAATAAACAAATATTTTATTTCTTTAGAAAGGAACTGAATTAGGTTTGCCAAAAGATTTTTTTTTTCTTATATAAAAACAATGGAAGGCCGGTAAATAAATTAAAAAAGAATCATACATTAACGGTCAAAATGAAAATTTGTAAAGTAAAGAGGCAAATTAAAAATAATCCCTCAAAGGACTAAAAGTGTATTTTAATCTTGTTAAAACCATGAACTTAATTGTTATGTTCATATTCTACAACAAAACTACTTTACATCTCTATCCCAATTTTTTATTTTATAATTATCTCTATCCGAAAATCTAGTAGATTCTTTTTAGTATTATGTTCATGAGGTTCAATGTTTTGTTACTTGCTCACATGGTTTGCTTGAAATGGCAAGAGTGTAACATGAAAATTCAATAACAAGTATGAATACAAAGGAACCTGGACAGATTTCAGATTTGAGAACAAATTTCTAGGACAAAGGAGGCAAACGTGAATATGACTTTAAGAGTGTAAATCATGATTTTACCCTGCCATTTTTAACATTCTATCTAGACAATGTTGTGCTTGTAATATATAGAAAGACAATGTGAATACTAAAGTTTGTGTATTCCATACGTTTGCTTAGTATGGAAACACCATAACATATAAGTTGTGATAATATGAATTTGTGATATTTGAAACTTTGAGTCATAAATATTCCCACCTTAGCTAAACCCTATATAAACCCAACTTATAAAACCAATTTCTTGCATGTTCAAAAGCAAAAGAAAAAGAGAGAGAAATAAAGAAAGAAAAGAAGATGGTATTCAATGTTTTATTCATTGACCATGTGATTAGAATGGTGGGAGGTCCTCTAAGACTATAATGGATGGTGTTTGTGCGCAAGGATTTTTGCCTCCATGGCTAGTGGCTGCAATGTGTTGTTGTCCTTGGTATATCACCAGAATAGTGGTGGTTTACTTAAAAAAACTACCTTTAGCTAAGATTTTATTTTATTTTATATATTTTTTGCATATTTTGTGTTTCACACATGTTTTCCTTCTTTTTAATTTTTGGTACCGACTGTAGTTTTACACAGTTCATTGCACTAAAAAAAAAAATGTCTTCACTTTGATCTCCCTCTCACTTCCCAGTTTATCTAGTTTATCAGTGTTCGTTTTTTCACCTCTAATTGTTAATTTTGCCATGCTAATTAAACTGTAAGGCAGACTTCCTAATCCCATAGCACAAATGTAGAATCCCTTGACAAATCATATAATTACTTCACTGAACGTGAATGGTGACTGGTGGTTGCCAGCCATATGAATTCAGCCTAGCAATAATCCTAATTAACTGTTTTACATGGCGGTGTATTTCTTCATTAAAAAAAAAAAAAAAAAAAAAAAATGTGGGGTGCATTTTCTTTGGATCCAAGTCTATTTTGTTGAGATGAATACTTCTTTTCTGGTTTATTTTCCCTCCTTGTAAAGTAATACTTCCCAGTCGGAAATGGAATTATTACAAGTATATTTACTGTTTAAATTTGGGAAGATCTCCATATACAATATTGGGAAAGTACTGCCAAAGAGGTCTAGTGTACATAATTTACATGTATATGTCTCCACTTGGAGTTTCTCCATCTCAAATTTATTTTGAGATTTCCAACATTCAAGCAATCACAGTTTCCCTTGCTCTTGAAGTCGCTCCTGTAGTCCTGTGCAAAAACAATGCATGTATGTTGGAACCATCACGGTAAAGAGCAATAGCAAAATAATCATAAAATGTACACAAAAATAAGGAATCAATAAAACACATGGCGATGCTCTCTAGATTTATGCAAGATATTAGTCAAAACTGTTGATTCAACTGCTGCACAACATGGGATGAACACAAGTCCACTCTTATCAACCCCTTTGAATTCATGCGATTAAAAAAACTAAATAGAAGTCAACAAAGCCATATCTCCCAACCATTCGGGGTTGGCAACATATCAATTTTCAACAATCTAATTTAATTACGGCCATATCTTCACTTAAAATCCTGTGATCCTATGGTACCCAAAACGTACAGTTGAAGACGCCTCACCGATGTATATGCAGATGCATGTCATGGATAAGCAAACAGCTCCATACATGCAGAGAATTCCGGAGCCCATGTATTGCAGATCAAATCATGAGGTACCAGGGCCGTTTCGTTTATGTGTCAATCTTATATTTTTTCTTGTAGCACCTTCCAATGTAAATGAAATTATATCCCTAGCCAGCACAATCCCATCTCAAATGATTCTCATCTTATATTTTACAGTTTGCAGCTATCTTCAGCTACTCACAACTGCATCAGATGTCATTCAAACCATTGCAGTGTTATCAATCATCCAGCTACACATTCACAAACTCATTTCATGGATATAATTGCCTAGCATTTGGTACTGTCAACTAAAATAAGGTTCCGTCCCTAAATTTGAATAGTATGCAGTTGAGCACATAACATCCCAGATGCACCTCTCTATTTCTGCTATCCATAATAGCTAATCCATGTCTCTTTCAATCTTTCCACAGTGAAAGTGAACAGTATTGAGCATCACATAACTATCAATTTCCATTGCTTCCTCTGTTATAATCTTACTTTTCTTGGGCTTCATTCAGTTTATTCCATGTCAATCCTGTTTGTCCTAAAGTTTGATTTTTCAAATCTCTTGAAGTTCCATTATGAAGTTATTTTACATTTTTTTTTTTTTTTTTGGATAAGTTATATGAAGTTATTTCACGTTTAGCAGGACAGAATGTAAGAAAGAAAATGGATCCAAATGCAACCGATGTAACACTGACCTCTATTACAAAGAAGGCATGAAACCCAAATGGAACTCTGCAGGGCATCTCAACAACTGCAACAGGATCCGGTGACATTGTTTTTGCATCAATTACATTCACTGATGATTTTCTGCATAATTATGAATGAAAATTGAAATCATCATGATTAATATTTGAGCTTAAAATCTGAATCAAGAAAATTAGTTAAGTAACTATGGCCAAAGCTTCTGAAAAAAATCTGACTGCGTAGAATACATTGGTAAGTTTACACAAGGGATGATGCTGAGATAAGGGTTTTATCATGCATAAAAGTTGGATGATGACCAGGAACAAGCTTTAGTAAAAGAGAAAATAGCAACATATTAATATTTCCTCCTCTGATTAATCTAAAGAACCATATTTTGCTGAAAATTGGAGCATTCAATAACCCTCCTACAGAACCTAATAAAGCAAAAAAATTGAAAACCAAAACAATTAAGCAGTAGATTAAAAGAGAGAATATAAATTTGTCAATAGTGTGAGGAAGGAAAGTATTACCCAGTATTCTCATCATGGGCAAAAAATATTAAGTAGCCATCATCTTCTTCAGGAGTAATGCCAGGCACACGAGGGACAAAAACAGCCTCAGAACCAAATCTACCAGGTCCCAAGTCATAGATGCCTAGAACATTTCCTCCAACTTCAAGCTTTGTTTTTCCAGTGTCTGGTTCAGCATGCAGATCAAATTTGATTATCCCAGTCACTTTTGCAATGCTGTCAAGTATGGTTCCGGACACATATCGTTGTCGCCTGATAATGCACCAAAAAAATTAGATGGAAAACATAAGAAGGATATAACACCCAAGAGAACAAAATAAACTAAGCATGGAAACTAGCAAAATGATAAAAATAGTCTACAAAATAAAAGCGGGTTTAAGAACACATTCAAAAATGAAAAAAGATCATATAAATATAACCATTCATTATCTAGCTCCTCTCTTCCACTGCCAGAATGAACAATTTTGCAATCTCGAATGGATCTAGTAACAATAAACAACCCAAAATCTCCCATTACAAACAGTTGATGAATACCTGCCAGTGTAGCTCTCATTCACCCTAGGAAAATCTACAGCAGATGCAGATAATTTCTTCTGTGAAGCTAGACCAGTTTTCATGTTAAATCTCATCTCATACCTGAAAAGAATAGTAACTATCAGAACAACCTATGTGTACATAGAGCTTTACCTTATCATAAAATGGGTGAAGGTGTCCTACAGCTCCTTTGTGAAGTTTTCAAGCTTTTCTTTGACAAACCCATTGACCGTGTCCAGATCTGGATTCTGAAGTTGACAAGTGATCAAAACAACTTCGTCCTCCTCCTCCCTAATGCAGGAGCATAACCAAAAGTTATTTCAATATTTCATTTTAGATTTTCAATGGATAATTTCAAATTGTAACATAGTTATTTGTTAGTTTGGATTGGTATTTGAGTTTGCTTAGGATTAGTTCATCATTATCCATTGTTTAGGATTATCAAATTAGTATTTGAAATTGTTTATGATTTGTTTAGGAGAGTTTATCCTAATCTTTGTGATTCCTGGAAGCTGTATATAAAGCTCCAGATGGTTCCTTTTGTATTGGACAAATTATTATTATTATTATTTGCATTGATTTTTGTTTGGTGGTGATTCCAGACACCTTAGGTGGGAAGCCTAAGGTTCTTCGTAGGACTAATCTAGGTGGGAAGCCTAGGTTGTCCTGCATCAACTTGGTATCAGAGCCCAACCCGATCTCCCCTTTCAGCAACCCAAAATCATGACTGACAACCCATAGCCACATCACCATCAGAAAACAAATCAACAGCCAAACATGTCATTACTCAAATACTTACCCCACGAGATTTGCAAACCAAAGTAACCCAATTTCTTACCTCACGAAATCTGCAAACCAGAACCTGAACCAATCCGAACCATATACCCCCTTTGGCCACATGAATTCTTCTTCCCAAAACCAACAAAAAAGCCCATCTGTGCCCGACTCTGAGGACTACCACCAAACCAGAAACAAAGAACATAAGTTCCACCAAACCGCCGATCCCACCAACGGAATCATGCCATCACACAACCCACTGCCGAAATCATCACCAACAGCCGCCACCGACACGCCGTCACCACCACTCCCACGATCTGACTCACCAGCTCTGATCTCCACCATCATGCACCACTGACAGTGAACGCCGATTAGCCACGCCGCCTCTTTGCCGATGACTCTTGCGAGCGCCGATCCCTTCTTTTTTTTTTTTTTTTTCCCCCTCTGTTTCTCATTTCTTTATCTTCCATGTGTAATGTTTCAGTTTGACGTCCTACTGTTTGGCACTAGCAGGTTTTAGTTTTATATTTTGGTCTTTCTTTATTGTATTTCAAAAAAAAAAAAAGAAGTCAAAGGCAGAAAAGTTCCGGCAGACACTAGAGTTCACGTACAAGCCATGTCCATCAAGCCCCATATAATGATCAGTACAGAGCACCAGCCAAAGCTCGAATTACCAAGCCCACGTTCATTCACTACAACAAACTTCAGTTATTTCAACACTATTTTATCGAGGGTTTACTAAAATCTGTCGCTACAATCTATAAATACAAATGCGGCAGGTAATATTACTAAACTTTATTTCAAAGGTTATTTGGTCCCTCAAAATAAGTTAAAATACCCTTGAAATAAATGTGAAAGAAAAAAAAAAAAAAAAAAACGCCAGTTTTGTAGCAAAATGTTTACAGTTTTCAGCCCACAACCCTTGATAAAATATGACAAATTTTTCAGCCCCTGAAAAAAGCCCACAACAAAATTTTCAGCCCTTGAAAAAAAAGCCCACAACAAAATTTAAAAAGGTAGCTGAGAACGTAACCAACAAACACTGTTGATAGTCATAGCACACGCTTATCACTCTCTCGTTGAAAGCCTGAAACTGAGAAAGCATAGAAATCTCATAGAGCTCATGGAAATCTCATTGAGCTTGACAATCATGGAAATCTCATAGAGCTTGACGATCATGGAAATTGCACAGGTACAAATTGATCTCGGTTTTGTGACTCTTCGTCTCTCTTGGCGTTGTGTTCTCAGCTCTGATTATGTACGAATCACAAACCCTAATTTCATCTTTGATTTTTTGTTTTTTGGTTTACCCACACTTTTTCATTGATTTCCCCATGATTTTCGTTTCACATTTCTCAGAAAACTAAGCTCATCATCGATTTCCCTATTTCGATTTCTAATTGTTCGACTTTTGCGATTTCATTATTCGAGTTCAAATCATAATCTCTGTTTCCTTTACAGTTTTCATACAAATATTGATTGAGTTTTTTTTTTTTTTTTTTGTGAGTACAAGCACAATGAGATTGCAAGGCTCAATCCTAATACAAAATCACCGTCGAGTTCTGCTCCAACGTTCAGTCCTCTTCCACTGGTTTTTACTCTCTCTCTATCTCTGAGCTTATTAGTGCTCTGTTTGGTTGCTGAGAAAAATGTGAGGGAAAAAAAACGAGTTATTTTGTGAGGAATTTCAGGTTTTATAGACTAATTTCAATTATAGGAGCTGTTTGTTCTCTGACACATTTTGTGAATGATTCATAGCATAGTTCGTGTGTAAATTTAGGTGTTTGAAGCTCTGTTGTGTTCCTTTGTGTTTGGTTGCTGTGAAAATGCAATGGCAAAAAAGAGATTCTTAGGAGCTGTTTGATTTTGCATTTTTTATTTATGGCATAGATTTGTGGATTTTATTGGTTAATGTGAGAAATTTAGCGATTAGAGGTTACTTAGTGTGGAAATTGAGGTGTTAGTTTTGAATCTCTATTGAGTTGGCTTTGTTTGATTGGTGAGAAAATGTGAGGGGGAAACGAGTAGTTCTAGGTTAGTTTGTGTGAAAATTTAGGTTTTAGTTGATTGATACTCTATTGTGTTGCTTTATTGTTTGGTTATTGAGAACATGTAATGGCAAAAAAGAGATTCTAGGTTATTTTGTTTTGAAATTGAGGTTTACAAAGTAATCCAATTCTTAGTGCCAGTTGTCCTTCAAATTTCATATTTGTTGAGTTTTTGGTAATTCATGAATGTTTCAATAGTATAGACTTGTGAACTGGCTGAGGCGCTGAGTGTTTCAATTCTTAGAGCTGTTCGTTCTTTGATCTTACATTTTGTGAATAAATTATAGCATAGATTTTTTGATAAGTGATTTGTAGCATAGATTTGTGGGTTTTATTGATTAACGTGGGAAAAAGAACAATTAGAATTTGTTTAGTGTGGAAATTGAGGTGTTAGGTTTGAATCTCAGTCCTCTCCCACTGGTTTGAATAAATTATTTTGGTAGCACACATCTTGTGCTACCAAAATACTCTTCCAAATCATAGAAAGGTTTGTGGTCCAGTTGAGCACTGAGGAAGCACCCTTCTTCTTGAATTGCTTGTTCATCTTATATAAATGAGAAAGACTTTTTGGCTAGCTGAAGGTGTGGACATTTAATAATAATGTTGCTAAGGGCATAACTATTAAAATGGGTCTGATGAAATAGAACCCTTAATTTCTTTGGTACAAAAACAGATATCTTAGTATGATCTGGGCATTTTTTAACTCTCTCTTTAAATGGATCACATCATACTGAAACTGAATTACCCACTTGTCCTAAATGGATCGTGCATGCAGGGGTACCTCACTTGAAGGAAGGAGATGTTCCTCCACAAGGTGGGAAGCCTGGATGGGCGGCGCCACCCAATCCCAGGATAGGTCCTTGGCTCAGGTTCTTAAAGAACATCGATTTTTCTCATAATTTGGTTCCTGAGTTTGAGGTTTCTCTTTCTCTTCTTTCCCATTTATGCTATATTGTTCTGCTCTCTCTATGTCTGTCACTGTGACTGTGACTAATCTCTTTCTAAAATAAACTTGTGTGTTACTGACATGTAGATTACTTTGGAGGGTACTCACCATGGACCACTCAATAATAAGCCTACTATGTTCATTGAGATTGGTTTGTCTCCTCTCTCTCTCTCTCTCTCTCTCCCTCTCTCTCTGTGTGTGTTTTTTCTAATTCTAGTAGAAATGTTTGCTTTATTGTACGACTCAACATATTTCAATTCACTGTTGTTCCTATCTTGTCTTTTCTTAAGTTATTTTCATGTTTACGATTTTTTGCAAAGTAATGTGTCAGTTAAAATTGTTTTCCTGGGTTTTGCTCCAAATGCAAAGCCTGGTTATGGTTATAAGCTAAGAAAACTTAATCAGCTTACAAGGCAAACTTCTTCTTCTTAGGTGAATTTGAAAACTCCTACATGCATAGTCCATTGGTCTCCATTGTACTTGATCAATGCTATTCTTTGTCCAACTTTCCCTATTCTTGCCCTCAATCAATGTTTGAGTAGTTCTTCACAATTACATTCGTTATCCCTTTTCTTTTCTTTTCCTTTTTTTTTTTTTTTTTTGTGCTTTATATTTTCTGCCATGTGTCTTTCAAAACATCATCTCTCTTTTCTTTCTTTTTTTTCTTTCTTTTTTTTCCTTTTCTTCATCAGACAATCTTTTGGTTCATAATGTATCACTAACCTTATATCCCACTATTTATAATATCCATGTACTTGATAGATATCCATCGGCAGCATGTACTTGTCCTTCCAAAGCACACCTCTTTTATCTCAGCCAACCTACAATAGGTCTGGTTTAGCATCCTCTTCAATTTTCATCTCTCATGGATGGCTAGATGATTAGACTTGGTGACTCCTGGGTGTATAATTCTTGGTGTCTCTTGTTCCTTTGACTGGTTTTAAGGAAACTACCTTCCTAGTACTTGGCCTTTCTTTTGCTTCTTCTGTTAAACCTTTATTGTCAAATGACCTTTCTAAAAGTGAATATTGATGATCTAAGAAAAATCTGATAACATGGTATGAATGTTTGAAGTGGGATGGTATAGTTTCATTGGCCTAGAAGAGAAAATTTGTATCTTTAATCAGTGCTAGTTGTCAGATGGTACTGCACATTTTTATGATTTTGCCAATCCTATAATACTTATAATTTGTTTTGTTTTGTTGAGTTCATGTTTGGAACTCATATTTTATGTTTTATTCATTTCTTGTGGTTGATATAGGTAGTACAGAGGAGTACTGGAAAAGGCAGGATGCAGCTCAAGTTATTGCTCTAGTTGAGTGAAGCATCAGTTACTGATAAACAATAATTTCCCTGCTTTGTTTTGGCTCTTATTTTATTATCTGAGATTTGCATTTCTAATCACTATTAGTCATTATCAAAGTTCATGTGTTAATTTAACCACCCAATTTTGCAAATATGAGGCACTACAATTTTTTGACTAGATGTATTTCCATATACTTCTGCCTTATTTATTCCTAACCACGTATTTGTCAATTTTATGTTAAATCTGTACATTCTGCATTATGGAAATAGGCTATTAGAAGTGATATAATAGTGTTTCGGTTTTTTCTTTTTACTAAAATTTTGATGAACTGGTGCTTGCAGTTAATTTGGGAAGGACTTGGACTTGGAGGAGGGGTTACTGTGGGAAACTGGAGCGGGTATGGTGATAAGTGTAGCAGTTGTCATTACACTATTTCTTAAGGAAATATTGATACAAGGGCTTAATGTTTACACTATTTTATATGGTGGACTAGTTTCATGTTTAATACCCATAGTCCTTTTCTCTATTTCTGTACTGTTTTTTTTTTTTTTTTTTTGATGAATTGTGTAGTTATTAGCTTGGAAGGCAAAACAATGACACCTATGATTTGTAAAGTAGCTTGGGTAGCTCCATTGTATGTTTGATAGGAGTTAATAGATTATGATTGTGTGATTTGTACACAACCATGCTATTGTCATTGTGTTTGTACAGAAATAATATTTGTACTTTTCATTTGGATTGAATAAGACTTTGATTCATCAAAAAAACAAAGATCATATTCGCTATCAAGTAAATCCTTGTCCAATTGTGAATTTTTGTGTGTGTGTGTATATATATTGTGCATGATTGTGGTTTTTTTTTAAAAATAAAATAAAATCTTATTTTGAGGGTCAAGAGACCCCTTAAATAACCTTATTTATCAAGGGTTGTAAATATAAATCTTTTAAACCTTGGTAAAAGGTTATTTAAGGGTTGCTTGACCCTTAAAATAAGATTAGAGCACTTGTTTTAAGGGTCACGAAGGCCTTTAAAATTTCTTTTTCGACGGTATATGTTTCGAGGGTTATCAAGGGTCAATTGGACTCTTAAAATAAATTCTTTCAAGGTTTTTTAATACTTTTTTTAAGGGTTTTGACCCTTGAAAAAAGTCAAATTTGTTGTAGTGATTTCAGATTGTTGAAAGTCTATTCCAGTGAATCATGGTAGTCTCAAAAGCACCAATATTTGATGGACGTCTAGATCCATGGACCTTCATTAATTGGTTAGAAAAGATAGATCAATTCTTTGATCAAATGTGTTTGCCAGATGCTAATAAGGTTAGGTTTGCCAGGTTGAAATTGAGAAGTAGAGCTAGAGACTTTGGGCGTAGTATTGAAAATAATCTAAAAGGAAGGAGCAAGCCTGCCATAACTGATTGGAATGAAATGAAACAAATACTTAGAGAGAAATATGTTCCCCAATGCTATCAAGAGAATTATCAACCTCAATCCTCTCATGGGAATTTTCTACACCACAGAGACAGTATTTAGCAAGAAAACACCTCATCCTTCCGTCAAGAACTCACTACCATAGCTCAGGACTTAAGAAAATAATGGTTTTGCTAGACTCTTCTCCTCAAAAAAAGGATGCTCAGGTTCCACCAAAGAATAATGTTGAAATAGAGGTACAAGTGCCAATAGATGATGTTTCAACATTCGTGCAGCAAGAAGAACCTATTATAGAGTCTACACAAGAAGAGAAATTTCAACAAGTGAGCGAAGATGTAGAGGGTGCACTTGATGTGGAGGTTGATTCTGATGAAAGTGGTACTGAGCCCGTCATGATCCATGAGATTGATGAACATCTACAAGTTGTTGAAGTCCAAAAGGTTGATACTATGGTTCAAGATAAAATTGTGCCTGTTCAACACATTGATTTTGTGCTTCCAGAGGAGTTCTATGGTGTCATGGAATTGAAGGTTATTCTACTCTCAATGCTTCCTAAGGTGATTTCTGATCTGAAGGAAGTATTAAGCACCAAAGTCTTAATTCTTCATCGCTACAAAACTCGAGGTCGAGTTTTCTTAAACCAGGGGAGTATAATGCAGGAGCATAGCCACAAGTTATTTTAATTTCATTTTAGATTTTCAGTAGATAATTTCATATTGTAATGTAATTATTTGTTATTTGGATTGGTATTTGAGTTTGCTTAGGATTAGTTCATCATTATCCATTGTTTAGGATTATCATATTAGTATTTGAAATTGTTTAGGATTTTTTTAGGAGAGTTTATCCTAATCTTTGTGATTCCTGGAAGCTGTATATAAAGCTCTAGATGGTTCCTTTTGTATTGGACATATTATTATTATTATTATTATTATTATTATTATTATTATTATTATTATTATTATTATTATTGAGATTATTTGCATTGATTTGTTTGGTGGTGATTCCAAACACCTTAGGTGGGAAGCCTAAGGTTCTTCGTCGGACTAATCTAGGTGGGAAGCCTAGGTTGTCCTGCATCACTCCCAAGCATTAGCTAATGAAGGAAGTCATCAAAAAGGTTAGTATGGAAACGTGAAAACAGAATAAATATAAATTTTAGCTTAATCATGAACCACACCATTATGGAATATGAAGCAATTTGGAAGCTCAAACCATCTGATTTGCAGCTCATCCTTTGCATACCGAGGAAGTACACCAAAGCGAGCCTTTTTTGTTGCATCAAATGTGAATGTCAGCTTGTTCCCCTTCACCATTTCCTGAAATCAAATGTAAACAATTATTACAACTTAATGTGATTGATATGATGCTCAACAATGCTATCAGAAAATTTCCTGTATAGGCCACTTTAGCAACTTTCACCTTGCACCCAACCCACCCCCTAAAGAGAGAACCAGCGAAGATTATAAGATTTCATCTTGGGATCAACTGTGCATGCTAAGGAGTTGTCCCAGAATTATGGAATGTTTGAAAGAAATTATAAAAGTTTAAATTCCAAGTACCACTCCTGAGACATAGAATGATCTGAACATCTATTTCCATTAAAATTGTTTACTCAAGAAGGATATATAAATTTCACATACTGATGCTCATGACATCTACAGATATCAAGATAAATCAATGTCAAAATCCTGATGCAAGACCTTTTCAAGCCCATTTTGAGGCACTTCAATTTTAGATTTTACATTATGTAGTTCAGCAGTAACAAGTTTGTGCCTGAATTTTGAGAAACTTCAAAGACAATAGAGTTACTTCAAAAGTACCAAAGAGTGGGAAAGACAAGCAAGCTTCTTTTTTTATTCTTTACAATAATCAAGATACCCTAATGGGATGATGCTGATAGCTGTACCATACTTCTTTGTCAAAATACACTCCATGAGCATCGTATTTGCAAATGATTTCAAGCTTATTGAGAGGTAAAAAGACTAAGACTAAGATGGATGACCCTAATAGATGATGCAGCCAGCTGAACCATAACTGTATTTTAAAAAACACTCCATGATCATTGTCAAAGCAAATGGTTTCAAGCTTACTTATGTTCAAATTGTTATGTTGCATTCCACATTAAAGTGTGCGTACAGCTTTCTCTTATAATCAAAATGTCAAATATAGCTGTTTACACATTAGCGGGTGAAAAGGTGAACTAAATGATAAATTTAACTTTCATACCCCCCACCCCACCGCCCACCCCCCCCCCCCCCCCCGGGGGGAGTCTCTTCAGGCAGGGCTCCTCCTTTAGCCTAGGGTTGTTCAGAGATGCTTTTCATCACTATGCATGCCAACTTTGTTTATTTTATATCATGGTATTTTGTACAGGGCTAAAATTTGTAACAGGAACAACTTACAAGTAACATAACTTTGGTCTGAAATACAATGGAAGATCCATGAAAATCGCATAGTTCTCAATAACGGCAAAGTCATGCATCATGATGGGGTCCGATATTGTTATCGGTACTGGGTCATGCATGAAACCATCTTTGGAAATTACTTTGTAGGTGACATATGGTGGTTTATGTGAATAGCCAAATGTAAACATTTCACCTGCATGGAAGGTTCTGTAAGTTAAAAGGACTTCTTCCATTACCATGGTCACTAAATTGCTTTTACGAGGATGTCTTACCAGTGAATGGGTCAACCTTAGGATGAGCATTAAAAGAATGTGATAATCTCTTGTCATAGTCCAGCATACCAAGTGTTTGGAGATCTCCATCCTCCAAAACTTTAACAGCATCTGAATAAAGCAATGAAGACAAGTTCAATCCCACATCGGAAGCAAGGACATATCACCAAGTTACTTGATGGAGTCCATATATGACAAAGAAATTGGCATTTCTCAGTATTTCTTTTCGCCCACCATGAAAGAATAGAGTGGTTAATATGAATGGCAATCTAGAGGAAGACCAACCCTTTTCATTTTAATTTTTCATAATGAAAAACACAAGAAGAAGACAAGCTTACAAGGTTTATCTGCCTCAGAAAGTGCTAGAAGTTTCCCATGATAATACACCATAGCTGTATTAGCTGTACACAGGAGGCAAATACTTAGTGTCTAGCACTTCACACCAGGATTATCTAAACACGAAAAAAAAATATGTAGGTATACCCAATACACACATTTAAAGACAGACTTTGGCACAGTGCATGTATCAGAGATATTCACACTTCTGGCTCAGCTGGTAAAAGGCTAAGGACAAATTGGTGGGTTTTAAGTTCAAATCTTACCCGCCATTTTTTTTTTTTTTTGGGTATTGCCGGGTTTGTTGGGGGGGGGGGGTTGTGTTGATAGATGAAAAAAGGAAGTAAATATGTGCAAGTGTGCAACACAATGTTCAGCAAATAAATAAAAAAGAAAAAGAAAAAAAGTTGAGCAACATAATCTTAGGTAAACATATTTGCCAGGCTAGGTCTGAAAGAAGTATGTATCTGGACACTTCATTCTTTGAAACCTAGCCCTGTACTTGCATCCTAATATATGGGGACTTGATGGATAGAAGAACTATACACACACTATTAACCACTAGAGAAGAGCCTGAGCAACCAGAAAATTAAGCAAAATTATACATGGGATATTGTTTTTGAACTCTACTAAAAATTATGTGCATCACCAGATTTATTTTCATTTGAGCAAAAGTTGTATACCAGACTAACTAACCTGTTCCATATCCGTATGTGACATCTAATACTTTCAACTTTGTTCTCAGAATTTGCACGTTCACCATGAGTAATCCAAACAGCCCTTTAAGATCCCCAATCTGTAATGACATTTAAATAGGAAAAAAAACATGTATACAACAGGACCAAAAAATCAAACATATGCAACTGCTGATTATCTATTCAAGATTTTAATTATGCACAGGCAAAACCTGTGTCTAAAAAAGGGGGCATATACTAATGACGTGAACCATGCCAATGAACATACCAGAAATAAAAATAAGAAAAAAGAAACCCACAGCTTACTGGTATACCTTCATAAATTTAGCACCTCCAAAATACTCTTCTTGTTTGATCCGAGATGTCCTTACATAGCGGGAGACATAGGTTGCTTTCCCATCTTTGATGCGCAAACCATGAATCATGCTGAAAAGTTAAAGATATCACCTAATCCCTTCTTGCTTTAACAGACTAGCATTGGATAAACTAACATTCATGAACCTCTAAAATTAAAGAAAAAGTGGAAATAATGCAAAACACAATGGAACATGACCAATTTCAATATATCCAAGAGCAGCAATCTAGCAAGGATGGCTAGATTAAAGCTCTTGGATATATTGAAATTGGTCATGTTCCACAGAACAAACAAATCACACGCCTCACCAAAACCAAACAGAATTACAAGACTAAAATAGTGTAACAAACATCATGAAAAAAAAAATGCTTATAAAAAAAAATCATGAAAATAGAAAATGACATGGGTAAAGTACAGTCAAGTTTCCTTTCCCCCTTCACTAATAGAGTGACACCTAAGCTTGCCAAGGGATCATAAAGAAGGAGAACAAGCTAAATATCTTCTTTTGAATCCTGATGATTGAACATATCACCAGTATGTCCAAAGTTATTTTGATCACATCATGATTATTTTTCACTCTTTAAGACCAGGTGTTAGGTTCTAAAGATTATGAACTAATGTATTTAGAACTTCAATTTGTATGTTGGCAAACCATGATCAAAACAATGTTTAGTCGTGTGTTAGACTTGCTCAAAGTATGGGTCTTATTGTAAAGTTGGAATCGAGTTTTTATGCAGAAGTACTGTTCACTTTCTGTATGACTCGATCGATCGAAAATTATACTCAATCGATCGAAAATCGTGCAGAACGTTTTTCTGCAGAAAATTCCAACTCAGCCCAAGCCCGTTTTAATGTATAGGGTTTTATGTTTTGCCCTAAGTATAAAAGGGAAAACCCTAGCCACGTTTTTAGAGTTCTGTTTTGCTGTGTTTGTGAATCTCTCTGTGAGATCTAGAGGTGTTTACCTTCACATACACTTAGGGTTTACAAACTTGAGATTTATGTCAAGAGTTGTGTAGATCGTTACAGTTGCAGAATCAAGAGAACACAAAGATATACAAGCAGGTGCGCTTGTGGATTTGTTGAAGAATTCCGGAAAGAAGGAGTCCGTGGATCTCGGAGCTATCATGGGGTCATGGTAGTAAGTTTCCTACACTCGGGTAGCATTAGAATGTTAGTGGTCTAAGTTCTATTGTGTAAACTTCAATTCTTTCATAGTGGATTCAGTTTACCTTGAGGATAGCTAGGTCATATCCTCCCCAGGTTTTTACTGGTGTGGTTTCCTGGGTCATCAGATCTTTGTGTTGTTTATTTTCCGCTGCTTTGTTATTTTTGCTTAATTGTGTTAACCTAGTTTTAATTAAATTACCTAAGTTAATCACTTGGCTAATTCTCTAGGTTAATCTGTTGGGTTTAAGGGGTCTAAACGAACTGACAAGTGGTATCAGAGCGGGTAGCTTTTTGTTTGATCCTTTGATCTTTTAGCTGATCCTTGACCCCTGTTGTCATGGAACACAGACACTCTCTTGTTGTTCCACCTCACTTTGATGGAAACAACTATGCTTATTGGAAAGTAAGGATGAAAGCTTTCCTAAAATCCATTGATGAGAGAGTTTGGAATTCCGTTGAATACGGATGGGAGAAGCCCACTACTCCTGTGAGTGAGTGGCAAACTTCTCAAAAGGAGGCAGCCGCTTTTAATAGCAAAGCTATGAATGCTATTTTTAATGCTGTTTCCATGGAGGAATTTAAGAGAATCTCTAATGTTGAGGTTGCTCATACTGCTTGGAAAATCCTCCAGACTGTGCATGAAGGCACGAAGGCAGTTAAAATTAATAAGTTGCAGCAATTAACTTCTAGATTTGAAAGCATAAGAATGAATGATGAATCTTTTGATGAATTCTATGCTAAATTGAATGATATTGTTAATTCTGCTTATAATTTGGGTGAAATCTATGATCAACCTAAAATTGTTAGGAAGATTCTTAGATCTTTGACTGAAGATTTTAGACCCAAAGTGACTGCCATCACTGAGAGTAAGGATGTGGACTCCATCCCTGTGGATGAGCTTGTAGGATCTCTTTAGTCCTATGAGTTAGATCTTCCCAAGACTAACAAATCCAAATCAATGGCTCTTAAGTCTGTTGATGATGTTGATGATAGTGGATTTGATGATGATCTCTCTGCTACAGAGATTGCCTATCTTGCCAAGAACTTTAGAAACTTTCTGAGGAATAATAACAGAAGGGCAAGAGGCAAGAACACTGTTGAACCTAGAAATTTTAGGAAGAATGAACCCACTAAGGTTAATAACATTGAAAAACCTAAGGAGAAAGTAGGTCAATCTTCTAATAATTCTTTGGGACAACAATGTTATGGTTGTCAAGGGTATGGTCATTTAAAGTCTGAATGTCCTACTTATTTGAGGTCTAAGGGTAAGGCTATGGCTGTAACCCTTAGTGATGAAGAAGTTTCCGACAATGAATCCGCTAGTGATGAGGATGGAAACTTCATTGCTTTCACTGCTACCACTGTAGTCAATGAAAGCATATCTGTTGAAGAGAACCCTTCTGATGGGGAACTCTCTGAGGATGCAGATTTACAGGAAGCCTACAATAAACTTTGCAAAGTTGCTGCAAAGGATGCCATGAATGTTGAGTTAGGCTTGAAGAAAATTGCATCTCTTGAACTTGAAAAGAAAAATTTACTTGTTAAATTGTTTGATGCAAATGAGCTTTTGAATAATGTGAAAACTGAGAACATGCTCTTACTTGATAAAGTTAAATGTTTGGAACTTGATTTATCTGTTACTAGAGAACAAACTAATAGGTCTGCAAGCTCCAAACTTGATCACATGCTGAGTATTCAAAAGTCTCCTTCTGATAAAACCGGTTTAGGTTATGAGGAAAGTATTTCTGTGATTGAACCTTCTTCCACTAAATTTGTTCCTTCTTCTGAACCTTCTAAGATTGAGATTGTCAAACCCTTGATGAGTGAACCTGTCAAACCTGTTAATGTTCCTCCACCTAGAAAGATTAGGGTTGATCTTCATGCTTCTCATTCTAGAGCTTCAACTTCTACTAAGGGCAAATTGCATGATAAGCCTGCATGGGTTTGTCATTTTTGTGGAAAACCTGGACACATTCGTCCAAATTGTTTTAAGTTGCAAGCTGCGAAGCGAGCAAATAAAACTGAAGTACCTGTGCCTCAAGCACAAGATCCTATGGTACTTATTGGTGAATTGGTAAAGGCGTTAAACCTTTATTCCAATCCTGGAGTTGCTTAGAACTCTAATGTGAATCATAACTCCAATGCAAGAGTTGCATCTAAGAAGCCTTGGATGCAAAAGGCTCAATCTAATTGAGTCTGTCTGACATGGTCCTTGTGCTTCTTTGCTTAATCTTTTGTGACCTTTGTTTCTAGGATTTGCATTGCATTACATTCATGCAATTCATTCTAGGTTGTTTGTTTCTTTGTTAAATAAAAAAAAAAAAAAATTTTTTGCAAATTATGTTTTGCTATTTTTCTTTGAATTTGAAGACAAGGTTGGTCAATCAAAATTTACATATCATAAGTATGTACCTTATTTAGCTTTGATGCACTTATTTTTATTGCACTTTACTAGCTAAAGTCTTGTTGTGCATGTTGTGTGGGAAGATGCTATAGTTGTTGATCACATGATCTTGATCTTGAAGTCTTATGTCTTTGATTGTTGGACTTGAACTTATTGAGAAAGGCATAAATAACCATCTCACCACTGTTTATTAGCCAATCATGAACACCTTAGTGCATATCATAAGATTTTGTGCTCGAGAAAGTGTAGCACATGCACAAAAAGAACATAAGGTGTAGCCTCTAACTAAAATTGGTGTGTACATTATTGGGCTATAATAATTTCACAAATTCTAAATAAAATTGGTGTGTACATTATCCCGGCTTTTATTAAGTTTCTAATCAATAAATTTGAATAATGAGGCAAATTAAGAAACTTACATGATTGCAAGCTCTTATTCTAGGAGATATGGGAGTTATATGATGTAACTCTTTAAGGGATAGTCTCTTTCAAATTCATGTGATGGATTTTGTAGAAATTGTGATTGATCTCTATGTGTATATCACCTCACATGTTTCTCAAACTTTTGCTAGTTGCACACACTACACAAGCTATTCTTTGTTAGAATTGTGTACATGATATTGTGTGTGTTTTTGGCCTGACCAACCAAGTTTGAGAATTTTTGGAATTTGATGCAAAACATGTTTGCTTGTTTGTTGTTTTTGGGTATATTGAGAGAAAATTATGCTTTGGGAAATCTGGGTTGAATACATGTGTTTTTGGAAAACATCTCATCTCATACTCATGCATTTGATTTTTAAAATCTGTTGCTTTGAGGAGTTTTTGATCTAAAATGTTCGGTTTTTCAAAAATATGATTTTTCCAGAATTTCGATCGATCGAAACTGATTTTCGACCGATCGAAAATATTTTAAAATGTTCAGAAAACTCTCTGGTTGAATCGATTGATCCAAGCTGTTTTTGGATCAATCGAATAAGTTTTCGACCGATCGAATGTAATATTCGATCAATCGAAAATCGGGCCGGCTATTTTTTAAACAGGAATTTCTCAAGTGGCTTTTCACTTTTTCCAAACTTTTCAAAATTGTTTTTGGTTTCCTACCAACCGGTCAACGATTCTCTTGGAGTTTTTGTCGTTTTCCTCCGATTCTTTTGCACAATCTCTCTCTCCCAAGTGTGGTAAGTCCTTTATACCTTTTTCTTTGCATTTATTTTCAAATTTCATGCATTATTTTCATGCATATTTGGGTATTTTCGGCATTTAGGAATTTTCTATTTTTGGGATTGTTTTTGAATGTTTCTTTCTCAAATTCTTTATGGGTTTTTGTGGGGACACCTTTCCTAAGCTTTACATGTGGTTTAATTGGATTATTTTGGTGGTTTGAAGGAAATTTGAAATTCTAGGGCTTGAAATTGAGCAAATTGGGGTTTTGTTCAATTAGATTGAAATTGGTGAAATTGGCTTGTTGGTTTGATACATTTGATCATTATGTTGTGTTAATTAACTATTGTAGTGATCAATTTATCAATTTGATGTGTTTTGAAAAATTAGGTTTTTCAAATTGGGTATTTTTGATACATTTTGCTTGCTCAAGCCAATTTTATTAATTTGGATCACAATTGAACATGTCACTGCATTAGTACATGCATCATGTTTTGTTCATGCTCATGCATCATATAGAATTTTTATATTTTTTTTTTTTTGCTGTGCTAACTTGCAGTCTGCCCTTGGTATTGTTTTTGCTCTTTTCTTTCTGTGCCTATCTTTTTCTTAGCACTATGCCTAGGAAAACTAGAGCCCATAGGACTTCTGATCCTTCTCCTTCCTTTGACACTGAGCGGTTCCCTAGTAAGTCAAACCAAGTCACTTATGAGACTTTGAACCTTAGGCGTCAGATTTGGGCTGAGCGTAGGGTTATCTTAGATGAGCTGGATCCTGAGGTGCGACGTAACTTTGAGCGTCGGGGTTGGTTACCTTTGCTCGAGTATGAGCATTCTCCTCCTCCTGCCACCTTGATTAGAGAGTTCTATTCGAACCTTTCTATTCATGTCTATGATAACGACACCTTGGTAAAGGTGTGGTTACGTGGTGTGGAGTATCGCATTACCCCTTCGGTAGTGTCTGATGCTCTTGGGGTGCCCATTATGGACCATCCCGTTTTCCCTTACGAGGAGTCTCCTCCCCTTGATGACGTCTTGTCATACATCACTGGGTCTTCTATCCAGTGGGGTTCTGATCCTCGGATCACTTCTGCTGAGCTGTCTGAGCTGCACTATCTTTTCTTTAGGATAGCGTGTCATTCTTTGTGGCCTATTTCGCATGTCCACACCATTCCTCTTGAGAGGTGTGTCTTTTTGTATGCTTTGGTCACTGATGCTCCTATCAGTTTTCCGCATCTGTTCCTTCGTTCTTTGAACGAGGTTCATCGATCTAGTTCTACGGCTCATGCTTTGTTTTTCCCTGTTTTTATTCATAGGATTCTCCTTTTTCTTGGTTTTGGTGAGTATCCTGCTTCTGAGCCTGTCCATGTTGTTGCTCCTATTGGTGCTACCTTTTTGAGGCAAAGGGCTGCTCAACTTCGAGCTAGCTCTAAGCGTTCTAGGGTAGAGCCTTCCGATGTCACTCCACCCCCTTCTTCTTTTACAGATACTCATGCAGCTGGGACTTCTTCTGATCCTGCTGTTGCTGCTGCTGCTGCTGATGTTCCTCCACCGTTTGATGAGGTTTCTGACCTTCGTCGAACTCTTGATACTGTCATGACCATTCAGGCGGCTCATGGTCAGCTTTTGGTGGACATCCTTGATGAGCTACGTGCATTGCGAGCGGATTTGGCGAGCTCTCGTCGATCTCCTCCACCACCTTTTGATGATGAGTGAGTGCCCTTTGGCAATTCGTCACAAAAAGGGGGAGTACATAGTTCATTGTATCTAGGAGATTGTTCATTGTATCTAGGAGATTTTTTGTGGAGATTTACATTTTAGGGGGAGTTTTTTGTTTACTTGGTAGTGATACTGCGGAGCTTGTGGAGTTATTAGATTGTATCTAGATGCTTCACTGTGTATTCTCATTTTTAGCTCTTGTTTAGGAGATTTATTTTGTTGAGATACATTTGTATGTATTTGTTTCTTATTTCACTATGCTACTACTCTGCTTATTGATTTATATTGATGATGTTATTCATGATATATGTCTTTATTTTGTGTCATGTGAAATTAAGAAATTTTTATTTATGTATTTCCTGTTTTTCTTCCACACATGCGTTTTTGTGTTTGTTAAGTGTTACTGGAATATACAGGTTGCTTTCGGTCAAGCTGCTGTCTACCTTGCAACTGTTAGATAGTAGTTTAGGTTGAATTGTTAAGTGGCTATTTTTTATTGTAATGGACTTTTTCAATTTGTAACTTTGAGCTTTTTGTTAAGTCTGTGTTTTGTCACGGATTGCCAAAGGGGGAGTTTGTTAGGTTCTAAAGATTAGGAACTAATGTATTTAGAACTTCAATTTGTATGTTGGCAAACCATGATCAAAACAATGTTTAGTCGTGTGTTAGACTTGCTCAAAGTATGGGTCTTATTGTAAAGTTGGAATCGAGTTTTTATGCAGAAGTACTGTTCACTTTCTGTATGACTCGATCGATCGAAAATTATACTCAATCGATCGAAAATCGTGCAGAACGTTTTTCTGCAGAAAATTCCAACTCAGCCCAAGCCCGTTTTAATGTATAGGGTTTTATGTTTTGCCCTAAGTATAAAAGGGAAAACCCTAGCCACGTTTTTAGAGTTCTGTTTTGCTGTGTTTGTGAATCTCTCTGTGAGATCTAAAGGTGTTTACCTTCACATACACTTAGGGTTTACAAACTTGAGATTTATGTCAAGAGTTGTGTAGATCGTTACAGTTGCAGAATCAAGAGAACACAAAGATATACAAGCAGGTGCGCTTGTGGATTTGTTGAAGAATTCCGGAAAGAAGGAGTCCGTGGATCTCGGAGCTATCATGGGGTCATGGTAGTAAGTTTCCTACACTCGGGTAGCATTAGAATGTTAGTGGTCTAAGTTCTATTGTGTAAACTTCAATTCTTTCATAGTGGATTCAGTTTACCTTGAGGATAGCTAGGTCAAATCCTCCCCAGGTTTTTACCGGTGTGGTTTCCTGGGTCATCAGATCTTTGTGTTGTTTATTTTCCGCTGCTTTGTTATTTTTGCTTAATTGTGTTAACCTAGTTTTAATTAAATTACCTAAGTTAATCACTTGGCTAATTCTCTATGTTAATCTGTTGGGTTTAAGGGGTCTAAACGAACTGACACCAGGTATTCTTAGAAATCATAAACACCTGTAACTCACTAATTAGCATGGCAGTTAAATTCAATAAGATATTCTGGCTGGCACACACCCATATAGAGAAATATCATAGGGAAAATTTTCATTCTTAAGAAGCTCAATTTGGTGATTTTAGTTTGTTTTTTGATTGATAAGTCACACACACACACACACACACACACACACAAGTAGGTCTTGAACCCACAACCTAACCTTCCACCTTACTCTTACAAGGGGAGGAGGCGCCATTTGAGCTAGAGCTCATTGGCAGGCTCGATTTGGCAATTCCTTGTAGTTAAACTAGTAAAACTTCAGCATTTAATGTCAAATTGGTATATGTATCAACTTGAAGGAACCTCAAGCAACTGTGGAAGGGGGAAAAGAACAAATGTATCATTTTACCTTTAAATGAGTTCAATTATGTAAATTCAGTCACTAAAAAAATTATTCATTTGGCTCCACTGCCAAACTGCAGTTGTGTCAGAACAATCATGATATTTTCAGTGAAATTTCTCAGAACTAAGCACCATATATAAAATCCAAATGACCTTGGCCAACTAAAGAATGAACTACAAGGGTTTACTGCTCATATAACCACCACATATGATGACTCAAGAAAATTGACACTTCACTATATAGAGCAGCCAATTGGCATTTTTTTTCTTTGTTACATGGAGCTTTTTCCTTCAGAGTATATGACAAAAATACTTTTATAATGTAGAGAATTGAGCACTGAGTAGCGACTAAAAAGCAACCATAAAAGTGGTACTGAAGTTATATCTTCAAACTCTTTCTTCATAAAAACTTAAAAGAAATACTCTTTTGAATAAGGGAATAGAAAATCACGCACCCATCTCCATCAAACCTGCAAAGAGAGAAACAAAAGGAATAAGCACAATGGTCATCTGAACAATATCTGAATTTCATTCACAAGAACTAAAAAAAAATACCCTTCATATATAGTAGTTAAATGAATATGCTTCTTCACTTAGAATCAAGTCAAGTAATAACAGTAAATAGTTCCACAGACAGGCTTATATATATATATATTAATTAATTAAAAAAAGACATACTAGTGATATCTAGCAACAGGAGAGAACTTTGGGTTAGGACCCACACTAACAAACTCTCCGTTTAAGCAATCCTGTAAGACATATTCTACATTCCATGTCATGGGCAACAGAGGCAATAAGATGCAGCTTGATGCATTAGAGGAATAAATGAATAATTGGTCAAACCATTGGCTACATTTACTCGAAATGAAATATATATACATTTATAGTAACGAGATAGCACATATCAAACTCAAGGCGAGAGGAATTCTTCTAATTGACAGGTTATTACCCAACAAGGTCCGCTATTACCCAGTAATAAGGCTGTATAATACAAAAGAAAAACCTAGAATGGTAAGAGGAATGCCAAAAATAGCTTAGTTCAAGGACATGAGGCTAAAAAAACAACAATAACAAAGCCTCAGCCCCAAAAATTTGGAAGTGACTGGCCAAATTTATTCTTCTCCACCATTCTATGTCCTCCTATCTAATATATTTCTCTTTTGCAGGCTTGCTTGTCAGTTTACCATGAAAACACATCTAAACCACACGGATATGATTGTTTAGTACATATGTCTAAACTTCTCGTCCTCACTCCATGCATAAAATCTTAACTTTTCCCATATCTTATATACAGTCTTAAAAATTCCAACACCAGATTTTTGCAACCAACTTATTCACTAAAAGCAATATCGTTGCTTTCCCAATTATACTAAAGCAATATCACCAGAAAACAATAATGACCACTCTTTAGCCTTGCACTGCAAAGCATAGCCTCCAAGCACAAGTTGCGCAACATTCACAGCTCCTAATCATGAGGCTTTCACATCAAACATTTTCCCCACAAGCTTTGAAAATCAGCTAATGTCTACAACATGTGCCTCAAACACTAGCTAACTATAATCGATTATTAAGTGATAAGTTAAATAATAGTTCCTTCATTACTGTGCAAAAAGTTAATGCATTTTTAAACTCCAAATCATCAAAAACATTTTTTTTAATTCAAATAAAAGATCCACATATCAAATTTGTATCACTCAAGTACGAAAAAACACATACATCCACAATATTTGCATTGAAAATTATGCCTTATCAAGATTTTCGCAACATCACACAGCAAAATAACCCAAAATGTGCTATAAACACCAAATGGAACTCCCAAACAATTTTAGAAAGAAATGTTGAAAATTCAAATATAGCACTTTGTTTGGTTGGTTGATCAAGGGGACCTTTCATTTTATAAAATACCATACAGACCGTCAACTCACATACATAAATAAATACATATGCGTCATAATCCTCTCAAGTCATAACTTCCCTCCACACTTCTAAACAAGTAAGTTAAATTTTGTCACCTCGTCATCATTTAAACAAAAATTTACTAACATTATTGTTGATGTGACAAAATCTTGATTAAAATCCTTTACCATGGAGTTTCTAAAATCACATCCATTCATTTTAAAATGAGCGTATTAGATTTTGCCACGTCATCAACATTTAAAAAAAATATATGTGGACTATCATCATTTGGTATCTGTTTAAATTATAGACAATATGACATAATCCAATCCACTCTTTTCATTGGAAAATCCTTAAGATCCTAACAATTTATAACTAAACTACAAGTAGATAACAATTCATAATCAAAGAGTGGTTTAACATTTGCCACGTCATCAACATTGTCAGTTCGTTTAGACCCCTTAAACCCAACAAATTAACCTAGTGAATTAGCCAAGTGATTAACTTAGGTAATTTAATTAAACTAGGTTAACACAGATAAGCAAAAATAACAAAGCAGCGGAAAATAAATAACACAAAGATCTGATGACCCAGGAAACCACACCGGTAAAAACCTGGAGAGGATTTGACCTAGCTATCCTCAAGGTAAACTGAATCCACTATGAAAGAATTGAAGTTTACACGACAAGACTTAGACCACTAACATCTTGTTGCTACCCAAGTGTAGGAAACTTACTACCATGACCCCATGATAGCTCCGAGATCCACGGACTCCTTCTTTCCGGAATTCTTCAGCAAATCCACAAGCGCACCTGCTTGTATATCTTTGTGCTCTATTGATTCTGCAACTGTATGATTTACACAACTCTTGACATAAATCTCAAGTTTGTAAACCCTAAGTGTATGTGAAGGTAAACACCTCTAGATCTCACAAAGAGATTCATAAACACAGTAAAACAGAACTCTAAAAACGTGGCTAGGGTTTTCCCTTATATACTTAGGGCAAAACATAAAACCCTATACATTAAAACGGGCTTGGGCTGAGTTGGAATTTTCTGCAGAAAAACGTTCTGCACGATTTTCGATCGATCGAGTCTAATTTTCGATCGATCGAGTCATACAGAAAGTGAACAGTACTTCTGCATAAAAACTCGATTCCAACTTTACAATAAGATCCATACTTTGAGCAAGTCTAACACACGACTAAACATTGTTTTGATCATGGTTTGCCAACATACAAAATGAAGTTCTAAATACATTAGATCCTAATCCTTAGAACCTAACAAACTCCCCCTTTGGCAATCCGTGACAAAACACAGACTTAACAAAAAGCTCAAAGTTACAAATTTAAATAGCCCATTACAATAAATAGCCACTTAACAATTCAACCTAAACTACTATCTAACAGTTGCAAAGTAGACAGCAGCTCGACTGAAAGCAACCTGTATATTCCTGTAACACTTAACAAACACATAAACGCATGTGTGGAAAAAAAACAGGAAATACATAAATAAAAATTTCTTGATTTCACATGACACAAAATAAAGACATATATCATGAATAACATCATCAATATAAATCAATAAGCAGAGTAGTAGCATAGTGAAATAAGAAACATATACATAAAAATGTATCTCAACAAAAATATCTCTTAATCAAGAGCTAAAAATGTAAATACAAAGTGAAGCGCCTAGATACAATCTAATAACTCCACAAGCTCCGCAGTATCACTACCAAGTAAACAAAAACTCCCCCTAAAATGTAAATCTCCACAAAAAAAAAAAAACTCCTAGATACAAATGAACTATGTACTCCCCTTTTTTGTGACGAATTGCCAAAGGGCACTCCTCAATACACATGTTACTCTTTGCTAAACTTTGTACATGTTATTGTGTGTGATTTTGTTGTGGCCATCCAAGATTATATGTTCCTTGATTTTGATGCAAAATTTGAGTTTTAATGACAAATTGATTGAAAATCTTAATTTTGGAAGATCTGGGCTGTATTCATGTGTTTTTGAAAAACTTTTAGTCTCATACTCATGCATTTCATTCATAAAATATTGTGTTTTGAGGAGTTACTGCATTAAATTGCTCTGTTTTTCAAAAAATTTGAATTTTCCAGAATTTCGACCGATCGAATCTGTCTCTCGACCGATCGAAATTGCGATTAAAATTTTTGGTTTGATTCTGTCTAACTCGATTGGTACTCGATCGATGCTCGATCGATCGAAACTGAAAAATTTTCAGTTTTTAGAGTTTTTGACCAAATTTTTTTTCTGCATCATTTATGGTTAGGATTCACATGAGTTGCATTGTTTTTCTGTGTCCATCTTGCAGTTTTGCAGTCAAATCTCTTATTGTTTTCACACATAACATGCATACACTTTGCTAAAATTGGGTACTCAACTTGATTTAAAAATTGGTTGATTAATTTTTGAGTTATGTACTTTTCTAGTATATGCTATTTTTATGTGTGAACTGCAGAAAATATTTTTCTTCAGAGATTTGATGGATAGTCAATGTGCAAATATTTTCTCTACTCATGCAATTGTTTATGGGTCACATAGTGTCAAGTTTGCATTTATTGAAAGAGAGAATATTTTTCTTTGTGTGTATCCTTAACTTAATTTTTTTTTGGTTTGTGTGTTTTTTTTATCCCCACCTCCTAAATTTTCCCCAAAACTGTTTTTCCCAAAACTTGTTTTGTTTTTCCTAATTTTATAGGGGAAGAGAAATTTTTTTTACCTTTGTTGTTCATAGGGGGAGTTGTCTCTATTTTCTATAGAGCTAATCTGTTTTTTGTTCCCTTGATTTTTTTTCTCTCATGTTTACTCTTTGTTTGAGTTGTATTTGTCAATACGTGACAAAAAGGGGGAGAGATAGATAAAATGTTGGGAAGCCTGTTTGTCTTGTTTAGGGGGAGATAAAATTCTTTTTGAAAATGGGAGAATATAAAAACTTTTTGATGTATCTAACTTAGGGGGAGAGTTAGAATTTATTTGTGTTTTTATATTTCTGTTTCATATTATTGTTTATATGTCTTTTCTTTCCACACATGCAGTGATGTGTTTGTTGAGTGTTTCAGGAAAGACAGGTGCATTCTGATCAAGACCTTCTACCTCTTCTTGGCAACTTCTATGTTAAGAGTCTTAGATTGGGATTTGTGATGTAATTGGGCATTTTATTGTATTGGGTTGTTCTTGTATTTTAACATTTCATTTTGTATGAAAGTTTTGTCACGAATTGCCAAAGGGGGAGATTGTTAGGTTTTAAAAGCTTAGAATAATTGGCAAATCGTGAGCACACAAGAACATACAAGCTGCAGAAAGAAGATTTCAGAATCTGCCTGGTTCGATCGATCGAAAGACAGGCTCGACCGATCGAGAATCGTATCTGCAGAATTTTAAGTTGGCCCAAACAGCAGTTCTAGCCCATTAAGGATTAGGGTTTCAGATCTACTTCTCCCACTATATAAAGGAAACCCTAAGCACGTTTTTTATAAGGCTTTTTAGAGAGAAAAGAGTGTGCCTCTTTTGTATTTAGGGTTTTGTTCCTAAAACTTCTCTTGTTACTTCTACCGGTATTGTTCCTTGAAGAATCTCAAGATCCGGTATTGCTAAAGTTGCTGCCTTCTCTAGTCATCAAAGGAGCTGATGATCTAAACCTTCAAGGGTGGTCTTGGAGTCACAAACAGGTGAGTTTGTGTTGCTAAACCTTTGAGTGGGATCTCAAAGTCACAAACGGTGGTGTTTGTGTTTTGCAAAGATTAAGGAAAGAAGGAGGTGGAGGGGAATGACGAGAGCTCGCCAAATCCGCTCGCAATGCACGCAGCTCATCAAGGATGTCCACCAAAAGCTGACCATGAGCCGCCTGAACGGTCACGACAGTATCAAGAGTCCGACGAAGGTCAGAAACCTCATCAAACGGTGGAGGAACATCAGCAGCAGCAGCAGCAACAACAGGATCAGAAGAAGTCCCAGCTGCATGAGTATCTGTAGAAGAAGAAGGGGGTGGAGTGACATCGGAAGGCTCTACCCTAGAACGCTTAGAGCTAACTCGACGTTAAGTAGCCCTTTGCCTCAAAAAGGTAGCACCAATAGGAGCAACGACATGTACAGGCTCAGAAGCAGGAAACTCACCAAAACCAAGAAAAAGGAGAATCCTATGAATAAAAACAGGGAAAAACAAAGCATGAGCCGTAGAACTAGATCGATGAACCTCGTTCAAAGAACGAAGGAACAGATGCGAAAAACTGATAGGAGCATCAGTGACCAAGGCATACAAAAAGACACACCTCTCAAGAGGAATGGTGTGGACATGCGAAATAGGCCACAAAGAATGACACGCTATCCTAAAGAAAAGATAGTGCAGCTCAGACAGCTCAGCAGAAGTGATCCGAGGATCAGAACCCCACTGGATAGAAGACCCAATGATGTATGACAGGACGTCATCAAGGGGAGGAGACTCCTCGTAAGGAAAAACGGGATGGTCCACAATGGGCACCCCAAGAGCATCAGACACTACCGAAGGGGTAATGCGATACTCCACACCACGTAACCACACCTTTACTAAGGTGTCGTTATCGTAGACATGAATAGAGAGGTTCGAATAGAACTCTCTAATCAAGGTGGCAGGAGGAGGAGAATGCTCATACTCGAGCAAAGGTAACCAACCCCGACGTGAAAAGTTATGACGCACCTCAGGATCCAACTCATCTAAGATAACCCTACGCTCAGCCCAAATCTGACGCCTAAGGTTCAGAGTCTCATAGGTGACTTGGTTTGACTCACTAGGGAACCGCTCAGTGTCAAAAGAAGGAGAAGGATCAGAAGTCCTATGGGCTCTAGTTTTCCTAGGCATAGTGCTAAGGAAAAGATAGACACAGAAAGAAAAGAGCAAAAACAATACCAAGGGCAGACTGCAAGTTAGCACAGCAAAAAAATAGAATATAACAATTCTATATGATGCATGAACATGAACATAACATGATGCATGTACTAATGCAGTGACATGTTCAATTGTGATCCAAATTAACAAAATTGGCTTGAGCAAGCAATATTTATCAAAAAATACCCAATTCGAAAAACCTAATTTTTCAAAACACAACAAATTGATAAATTGATCAATACAACATTCAATTAACTCAATATAATGATCAAATTAATCAATCCAACAAGCCAATTTCATCAATTTCAATCAAATTGAACAAAACCCCCAATTTGCTCAATTTTAAGCCCTAGAATTTCAAATTTCCTTCAAAACACCAAAATACTCAAATTAAACCACATGTAAAGCTTAGGTAAGGTGTCCCCACAAAAACCCATGAAAAATTTGAGAAAGAACCACTCAAAAACAATCCCAAATTTGCCAAAACAATAATTCCGAAAATAACCAAAAAATGCATGAAAAATGCATGAATTTCGAAAATAAATACAAAGGGAAGGGTATAAAGGTCTTACCAGCCTTGGGAGAGAGAGATTGTGCAAAAGAATCGGAGGAAAACGACAAAATTTCCAAGAAAAGCTCTGACCGGTTGGTAGGGAGAAAAAGAAGTTTTTGAAAAAGTTTGAAAGTGAAAAGTCACGTGAAAAAGCTTCTTTTAAAAACAGTCATCCCGAGTTTCGATTGATCGAAATTTACATTCGATCGATCGAAATGACCTTCGATTGATCCAAAACAAGCTTGGATCGATCGAGCCAACCAGAGAGTTTTCTGAGCATTTTAAAACCTTTTCGATCGGTCAAAAATCAGTTTCGATCGGTCGAAATTTTGGAAAAATCACAGTTTTGAAAAACCAAACATTTTAGATCAAAAACTCCTCAAAGCATTAGATTTCATAGATAAAATGCATGAGTATGAGATGAGATGTTTTTCAAAAACATATGAATTCAACCCAGATTTCACAAAGCAAAATTTTCTCTCAATATACCAAAAAAAACAAACAAGCAAACATGTTCTGCAACAATTTCTAGAAATTCTCAAACTTGGTTGGTCAGGCCAAAAACACACACAATATCATGTACACAATTCTAGCAAAGAATAGCTTGTGTAGTGTGTGCAACTAGCATAAGCTTGAGAAACATGTGAGGTGATATACACATAGAGATCAATCACAATTTCTACAAAATCCATCACATGAATTTGAAAGAGACTATTACTTAAAGAGTTACATCATATAACTCCCACATCTCCTAGAATAAAAGCTTGCAATCATGTAAGTTTCTTGATTTGCCTCAATATTCAAATTTATTGATTAGAAACTTAATAAAAGCCGGGATAATGTACACACCAATTTTATTTGAATTTGTGAGATTATTATAGCCCAATAATGTACACACCAATTTTAATTAGAGGCTACACCTTATTTTCTTTTTGTGCATGTGCTACACTTTCTCGAGCACAAAATCTTACGATATGCACTAAGGTGTTCATGATTGGCTAATAAACAGTGGTGAGATGGTTATTTATGCCTTTCTCAATGAGTCCAAGTCCAACAATCAAAGACATATGACTTCAAGATCAAGATCATGTGATCAACAAATATAGCATCTTCCCACACAACATGCACAACAAGACTTTAGCTAGTAAAGTGCAATAGAAATAAGTGCATCAAAGCTAAACAAGGTACATACTTATGACATGTAATTTTGATTGACCAACCTTGTTTTCAAATTTAAGGAAAAATAGCAAAACACAATTTACAAAAAAAATTTTTTTTTTTTTTTTTATTATAACAAAGAAACAAACATCCTAGAATGAAATGCATGAATGTAATGCAATGCAAATCCTAGAAACAAACGTCACAAAAGATTGAGCAATGAAGCACAAGGACCATGTCAGACAGACTCAATTAGATTGAGCCTTTTGCATCCAAGACTTCTTAGATGCAACTCTTGCATTGGAGTTATGATTCACATTAGAATTCTAAGCAACTCCAAGATTGGAATAAAGGTTTAACACCTTTACCAATTCACCAATAAGTACCATAGGATCATGTGCTTGAGGCACAGGTACTTTAGTTTTATTTGCTCGCTTCGTAGCTTGCAACTTAAAACAATTTGGACGAATGTGTCCAGGCTTTCCACAAAAATGACAAACCCATGCAGGCTTATCATGCAATTTGCCCTTAGTAGAAGTAGAAGCTCTAGAATGAGAAGCATGAAGATCAACCCAAATCTTTCTAGGTGGAGTAACATTAACATGTTTTACAGGTTCACTCACCGTGGGTTTGACAATCTCACTCTTAGGAGGTTCAGAAGAAGGAACAAATTTAGTGGAAGAAGGTTCAAGCACAGAAATACTTTCCTCATAACCTAAACCAGTTTTATCAGAAGGAGACTTTTGAATACTCAGCATGTGATCAAGTTTGGAGCTTGCAGACCTATTAGTTTGTTCTCTAGCAACAGATAAATCAAGTTCCAAACATTTAACTTTATCAAGTAAGAGCATGTTCTCAGTTTTCACATTATTCAAAAGCTCATTTGCATCAAACAATTTAACAAGTAAATTTTTCTTTTCAAGTTCCAAAGATGCAATTTTCTTCAAGCCTAACTCAACATTCATGGCATCCTTTGCAGCAACTTTGCAAAGTTTATTGTAGGCTTCCTGTAAATCTGCATCCTCAGAGAGTTCCCCATCAGAAGGGTTCTCTTCAACAGATATGCTTTCATTGACTACAGTGGTAGCAGTGAAAGCAATGAAGTTTCCATCCTCATCACTAGCGGATTCATTGTCGGAAACTTCGTCATCACTAAGGGTTACAGCCATAGCCTTACCCTTAGACTTCAAATAAGTAGGACATTCAGACTTTAAATGACCATACCCTTGACAACCATAACATTGTTGTCCCAAAGAATTATTAGAAGACTGACCTACTTTCTCCTTAGGTTTTTCAATTTTATTAGCCTTAGTGGGTTCATTCTTCCTAAAATTTCTAGGTTCAACAGTGTTCTTGCCTCTTGCCCTTCTGTTATTATTCCTCAGAAAGTTTCTAAAGTTCTTGGCAAGATAGGCAATCTCTGTAGCAGAGAGTTCATCATCAAATCCACCATCATCAACATCATCAACAGACTTAAGAGCCATTGATTTGGATTTGTTAGTCTTGGGGAGGTCTAACTCATAGGACTGAAGAGATCCTACAAGTTCATCCACAGGGATGGAGTCCACATCCTTACTCTCAGTGATGGCAGTCACTTTGAGTCTAAAATCCTCAGTCAAAGATCTAAGAATCTTCCTAACAATTTTAGGTTGATCATAGATTTCACTCAAATTATAAGCAGAATTAACAATATCATTTAATTTAGCATAGAATTCATCAAAGGATTCATCATCATTCATTCTAATGCTTTCAAATCTAGAGGTTAATTGCTGCAACTTATTAATTTTAACTGCCTTGCTTTCATGCACAGTCTGGAGGATTTTCCAAGCAGTATGAGCAACCTCAACATTAGAGATTCTCTTAAATTCCTCCATGGAAACAGCATTAAAAATAGCATTCATAACTTTGCTATTAAAAGCGGCTGCCTCCTTTTGAGAAGTTTGCCACTCACTCACAGGAGTAGTGGGCTTCTCCCATCCGTATTCAACGGAATTCCAAACTCTCTCATCTATGGATTTCAGGAATGCTTTCATCCTTACTTTCCAATATGCATAGTTGTTTCCATCAAAGTGAGGTGGAACAACAAGAGAGCGTCCGTGTTCCATGACAACAGGGGTCAAGGATCAGCAAAGAGATCAAAGGATCAAAAACAAAAGCTACCCGCTTTGATACCACTTGTCAGTTCGTTTAGACCCCTTAAACCCAACAGATTAACCTAGTGAATTAGCCAAGTGATTAACTTAGGTAATTTAATTAAACTAGGTTAACACAGATAAGCAAAAATAACAAAGCAGCGGAAAATAAATAACACAAAGATCTGATGACCCAGGAAACCACACCGGTAAAAACCTGGGGAGGATTTGACCTAGCTATCCTCAAGGTAAACTGAATCCACTATGAAAGAATTGAAGTTTACACGACAAGACTTAGACCACTAACATCTTGTTGCTACCCAAGTGTAGGAAACTTACTACCATGACCCCATGATAGCTCCGAGATCCACGGACTCCTTCTTTCCGGAATTCTTCAGCAAATCCACAAGCGCACCTGCTTGTATATCTTTGTGCTCTATTGATTCTGCAACTGTATGATTTACACAACTCTTGACATAAATCTCAAGTTTGTAAACCCTAAGTGTATGTGAAGGTAAACACCTCTAGATCTCACAAAGAGATTCACAAACACAGCAAAACAGAACTCTAAAAACGTGGCTAGGGTTTTCCCTTATATACTTAGGGCAAAACATAAAACCCTAACATTAAAACGGGCTTGGGCTGAGTTGGAATTTTCTGCAGAAAAACGTTCTGCACGATTTTAGATCGATCGAGTCTAATTTTCGATCGATCGAGTCATACAGAAAGTGAACAGTACTTCTGCATAAAAACTCGATTCCAACTTTACAATAAGATCCATACTTTGAGCAAGTCTAACACACGACTAAACATTGTTTTGATCATGGTTTGCCAACATACAAAATGAAGTTCTAAATACATTAGATCCTAATCCTTAGAACCTAACAAACATTTTAGCAAACGTTTACTTCCATTATTTAGCATGAGTGATTATAACTATATAGTCTTTACAAACTGACATGTCACCAATTACAAAAACATAATTCTAACACTCGATGCCATATTGACACGTCAGTTCGTAAACCTTAAGCAATAAAATTTGTAATCTTTATCATTTTCCACCAATCGTCACTAATTACTGCGCACTCGTTAATGTACATAGTCCATACACGTCACCCATTTCACATGATATAAAATACTATCGTATCTATCCAAAAAAAATATAAACAACCCATTTCACCAATTCACCATGTCATTGGAAACTATTGATGAGGTGGCAAAATCCAAAGCACTAAGATCACGTTTAACATTGACTTAAAAAGCTAGTTATTTTTACTATTTAGCTTATTGTTGTTATTCAGTATACTTTTGCAACTATTCATGAGTATTATTGCACTTGTTGGAACTATTCCTGAGTCCCACACTATTTCAACTACATTTTAGCGTTTTATCTATCATATTTTCAGCAAAAAATTTTCAATATCAGCTAAATAAACTATTACCAAACAGACAATAAATTTCCCAATAAACGAACGGTTAGGATTTGAAGAGAATTATACAGTACAGAAAAAACAAAACAACAAAATGGATAATTGTACGCACCCGAAGGTGGCCTTTGACGAGAAGATCAGTGGTGGGTGGGATCTCTTCCCGAACCGAAGCAAAGTTACCGGAGAGATAGTGGTGAGGCAAAGATGAGTCGTACATGAGCTTGACAATCAGTTTTTCTACAAAGTCGATGACTTTTGAAGTCAGGCCATTGTTGGGCTTTGGATCCACCGCCACAATTCCTCCTCCTGCTCTGCCGCCACCGCTGTGCTTCTGCTTCTCCTCCGCCATGTTTAGAGAGATAGAGATGGTTTTTTGGTTAATGGTGTGAGACTGTGTGTGCGAGTGAGTGGGGTGGGGGGTTATATTGGAGGTAGTGTTTATTATGTTTATGTATTGTCTGTTTGCATGACTGTGGTTTTGTTTGGCGAAAGGTGGTGAGTAGTGTGACACGTTTCATGAATTAAACCCCCTCCCTCTACCTTTGGGGGTTACCTAATGATGATACATCTGTGTTTAACTTGAACCATCTAGTGCTGTGAAAATAGTATTACTATAAGAAGTTACTATATTACAGGTCCATTAACTATGTGGCACAATAATTCAGACAAAAAGATAGAACTGTAACATGGTTTAAATATGTTCATTGACTATGATTAGCTTCAGCAAAATAAGCACTACTAGTCTGTGAGATCGTGATAGGATTGTTTGACAGCTAGCGTGTTGTTGGCATTTGAGTAAGTTGTGTAAGATGTAACTGACCTGTTTCTTAGGTAGCATCAAGCTTATTTAATACATTTTCATTTGCAGTGTTGTAAACAACATCAATTACTATTGCTCTTCCATCACTAAGAAAACATTATATACCACAAAAATTTGTTGTGGATGTAAAACACGAAGAACATAAAAAGAAAACATTCACTTCTGCACATGGGCTTTGAAATGAGACCTTTAGCTGTAGATCTTTTTGATAATCTAACAAGTAATGGCACTGAAGTCTAATGCTCTTGACTAATGGGGTATCCTTTGAGAAACCACAAAAGTGGTCAGCCGTGAATGCTATGACTAGTTCTAAACTAGTTCAGTATGGAAATTTTTCTGAATGTGGAATTAATTCTAAATTTATCATTTTGGCTTAAAAATCAAGTACAAAATACTTTCCTGAAAAGCTTAACTTATGTTCTTATGCTGTTTACACCAATCAAATATAATCATCATCGACTATTCATAAAGAGGTTCTAGGACTAGTAAAGTATATTAATCCAATTTTGTGGTTTGTAAAACACAATAATCTGGAGGGATCAAGCTATTGAAAGGCATTCTTGCATGTTTGTCAAAATGCTTTATCAGCTTAGTATATAAACTTCTACTTCCCTTTTATAAAGTACTAAGCAGCTAGCAAATCCTAATGTTTGGGGTAAATCAATTCATAATCTAGTAAAATCTAAAATGACATTTTTAAAAACTAATGTTTCCAAGTCTTTTCAATGCGCATCAGCCTGTATGTTTGAACAAACCCCAACAAGAACTCATTTTGTAACCTGGAAACCAGTTGGAGCATTAGGCATTAAGTGCTTCTTCTGAAATCAATGCAAGAGAATGTTTAGCCAAATTTGAGTGATCCAATAGAATTTGAAGGGCTATAATGCATTTCAACTTATCTAATAATTTTCTAGTTATAAAAAAAATAAAAATAAAAACTCCTCTTGATTTATAATCAGCTTTTGAGATTCATGAAATTCATCTTTAAGTTTTTGCAGAAAAACCTTAGTGCTCAGGCAATTTGTTTTCCATTTCTTGTCCTCCTTTTTTTTTTTTTTTTTTTTGGGATGAATGAGGAAATTTTATTAACAGAAAAATTATTACATGAAGTTCGAAAGACAGAAAGATTGAAATCTACACTTCTGCAGAAAAAAAAGCCAGCCCCTGCAGCAAAAAGACAAGCTACCAAAATAACTAAACAGCACCCTATCCTTTATTGACATTTTAAAACCTGCTCTAGTTCTAACTCTTACATCACTTTAAATCAACTACATGACTATTCTCACTGTGAATAAGATCATTATGGACTCTTGCATTTCTTTAAATCGATTATTTCTATTGGGAATGAATCCATTATTTCTATTGGGAAAAATTGCCAATTGATACCATAACACACAAAGGAATTTTCTTTTTCTTTTATTTTTTCTTTTTGTGCAAATTCAATAGGAATTTCAAAATAATCTGGCAAGCACTATCAACACAAACAAAAATATCCAGCAACAAACCACAATTAGGACACCGATTTTTTACGTGGAAAACCCTCCAATGAGAAGGGAAAAACCACGGGACCTAGTCCAGAAAAAAATTTCCACTATTGAATAAAGAGTTTACAACAATTTTCTCTAAAACAAATGCCTAACTACCAAAACATTGAAGAACACAATTTTTAGATTACAAAAAATTTACATCACACCATCACACTAAAGTCAAATTCAACAATAACAAGAACACCAAGTGGGCCTCAGCATCTGAAAAAATGGAGAGGAATTTAAAAGACAAGCTGCAGATTAACCAAGTACTCTTCCAACACTTGCTGCCATAATCTTCTTGTAAAAGAGTAATCATAAAAGGGATGATCCCTACAGCACTCCAAATGCTCCCTGCAGATAACACAAGATATTAGCATTGTAATCCCAAATTACCAATCTGTGATGAGTTATTATAAAAGGACCATACAAGCTACCCTTTTAGGTTCAAATCATTTTTTTCAAATGCATATCGCTAGAGGCCAATTAAGAATGATTGCAATGATGATGCTGTTGCATCCTCAAGTTAGGCAAAGCTTAACAGCGACAGGGAATTGTGAAAAATTGCCATGAATTAGTTATTCAAGTGAGATAGAACGGCCAAAAAAATTATTTTCCCCAAGTTTGTAACAGTTAGCAATGGGAACATAACCCAAAATGTACAAAGAGATTCCACTAAAATTGTGTATGCTTCCAATCACATGAAAAAAAATTGATTTTAAGCTCTAGAGTCTAGACCATTAATCTATGGTAGACAAAACGTTCTTTATAAAAGGTTCTAAATAGGCTCACATATTTTTGCCTGGTTTTGTTTTGTGCTTCCAATTTTTTCCTCATCTAGGATCAAATCAAGTGAGAAATCATCATAAGTCATAACAGAAGAAGAACAAAGAAGTAAAGGAAATGAATTACCATTTGAATAACCCTCTCCCAGCTATTCAAAGTTTATTGGAAAAATTAAGGACTTGAGGCTTGGGCAAGGCATTTTTCATGTAAAGACTTTGAAACAAATTGGAAATAAGATGTGAGACAAAATGGCCAAAAAAATATTTTTCCCAAGTTTGTAACAGCAAGCAATGGGAACATAACACAATGTACAAAGAAATTCCACTAAAATGTTGTATGCTTCCAACCACATGAAAACAAATTGATATTAAGCTCTAGACCATTAAACCATGGTAGAAAATAAGATCATAATAGAGACAAAATGTTCTTTCTAAGAGGTTTTGAATAAATAGGCTCTGATATTTACCCCTGGTTTTGTTTTGTGCTTCCAATTTGCTCTGCATTTAGGATCAAACCAAGTGAGAAATCATCACAACACAGGAAGAACAAAGAAGAAGAGGAAAGGAATTAGCATTTGAATAACCTCTTCCAGCTATTCAAACTTCATTGGAAGTCTCAAGGACTTGAGCAAGGCATTTTTCATGTAAAGACTTCAAAACTGCACATCCATCAGCTTCTGTAAGGTAAAAATCATTAGAATAAAGAAGGAATAAAGATATATGCATCTTTCATTTTATTTTTTCCTTTTGGGTTCCTTCTTAATGTGTGAATCTTCTTTTTTTTTTTTTTTTTTTGAACAATGTGTGAATCAAATATAAAGAATGAAATTTTATCCAAAATATTCAATAGCCTTTGATTATGGAGAGTGAAACCCAGTACCTTTCGTACTCCACCACCCAAAATCCTAAGTCCATATATCAAATGAAACTGTTGACAGAACACAATGCATCAAATTGAATAATAATAATAATAATAATAATAATAATAATAATAATAATAATAATAATAGAACTTTGAAACAATTCAACAGTTTGGTTGCTTTGAAATCAATCAAATTGGCCAAGATTTATATATCTCAAAAAATTTTTTTATTATTAGAAAACTTTAGAAAACCAAAAGGTTTGCTGAAGTGAGCTCCATTCAATTATATACATTGGTTCCTATATTTTTGAAATCCAAAGAAAAAAAATTTTTTTTTTTCAAAAAATTGTATTTAATTCAATAAATGATAGAGAATAAATTTTTAAAAAGTTCACTTTCTTTCATTTTCAACTGTTTTCTCAGCTAGCAAACAAAAATTCAAAACAAAAAAAATGGGTATATAGAATGCGTACCGTCAATGATATGTGCGATCTTGTCCCAATCCTGACCGGTTTCCTTTTCGCATCTTCTCTGTAACTCAGGACAATTGCAAATCCGCAGTGTTTGTAAAGACGAGAGATCGCGCATCTCGTCAGGCAGTGATTTCAGATTGAGACAGTTGTCAATTGTAAACCATTTAAGTGAGATAAGATTCCCAATCCACCAAGGCAATGTTTTCAGATTCTCACAATTTTCAATAACGAGGCTTTCCAGGGTTGTAAGGTGTTGAAGACCTACAGGTAAGGAATTCAGTTTTGGAAGGCCGATGAAGCTCAGCTGAATGAGGCGATTAAGATGTCGCCATTCCATTCCGTCCACGTCACTTCCTAGATTTAACTCCTTGCAATCAAGAATGTGTAAACGCTAGAGAGAAATTAGATTTGATACCCACCCATCTGGCAGAGACACAACATCTGGCAGACTTGATATATACATAAATTCTAATTTGGAGAGATGAGAGGACGAAGAAGAGGAGGAAGAGGGAAGTATTGTCTCTTGAAAAAGCTTTGAGCTAACGTTACTTAGAGTTAGCTCTTCTTCGAGATAAGGAAACAAGGGCATGGAAGTCATATTAGGACAATTATCAATTTCAAAAGAAGAAAGACAAGGAAATGAAGGCAGTGACCGGTTATGCTGATGTTGTTGATGATCTGTCATTGATGCGCTCCTCCACCATCCCTTTAAGTTAGGGCAATCCCTAATCCAAAGAGATTTTAACGATGGGAAGAAGGATAAAGTAGAAACTTCCTCACTTATATCATGATCTGATATGCATTCCAAATCTTTCATTTCATGAAGCCATAATGTTTCTAGAAATGGGAGTTTAGACAATGGTGGCAGGTGGTTGCATCTGTCACATCTCCTTAAAGTGATTTTAACAAGATTTTCGATGGAAGGAAGCCAACTTGAAAATGTCACACCAGTGTAACCACACACTTCCAAAATTTTGAGATTTGGATGTGGCAGGAGGCTATCTAATAACATCTCATCATGTCCTTCTTGGTGAGCCCATGTTAATTCCAATTTCTCAAGATGTTGCTTTTCCCTTAAAATTTTGACCTCACAATCTGAGTTAGCATCTTCCAATTGTTCTGAAATTTTGATGTCAAGTGTTCCTCTGAGGTTGTTTAGCCCATTCAATTCGCCTAGTCCACCATTATTCCTCGCAATGAATAGCGGTAATGACTGAAGACCAGTCAGTTTCCGTAATCCTTGAGGCAATCTCAACTTATAACAACCCGTATCATCAAGGTGCCTGAGGCTAACCAATTTTGTGATGTCCCTAGGCAATTGTTCAAGATTACAACATTCTTGAAGTTTTAGTGTTTGCAAATTCAACAATGCTGTAATTGAATCAGGAAGAGTTTTAATAGGATTAAAGGAAAGATCTAAGTACTTCAAATGTATTAACTTCTCTATGGAATTTGTCATTATTTGAATTTTCAATCTATGTAAATCTAATGCACGCAAACTTGGGAAAATCTCAATCAGTGTACTCAATGTTGACTTATCCATGGCATCATTCTTACTATGTGTGAACAAAATTGTACGTACCTTGCTGCTTGCTTTAACCAAACTTAAAGTTTTAGTAAAAGATGAAACACTAGAAAATGATACATGACGAGTTATTCCATCCAAATAGTCAAGTCTACAGTATGCCCCTGTAATTGATAGTGCAAGATCATGATATAAATCATGCATCTTATATGTTACGACTTTTCCATAAAAATTACGATCTGCTTGATAAAAAAATGACCTACAAAGTAGATTCTTGATGCACTCATCTGCAACATCTTCTAATTGCTCTCTATTATTTGGCAATTGAATTAACCCCATCCATAATTGAATCAATGTCATCCTATCAATCCCGTAAGATTTAGGAAACAAAGAACAAAAGGCAAAACAACCTTTAATATATGATGGAAGATGATCATAACTCAACCTTAGAATTGTAAAGGTATTACCACCCCCTTGTTCAATTACATTTTCTTGTACCTTATCCTTCATCTTTAACCACTTGTCTTTTTTCTCAAAGTATAATGCATTTCCAATGGACTCTATTGCAAGGGGTACTCCTTGACATTTGCCTACAATCTCCCTTCCAATTTCTACTAGTTTAGTGTTGTTGGTCTCTTGCCTATTTCTAAATGCTATTTTCTCAAATAAAGACCAAGAATGGCCTCTAGAAAGACCTTTAAGACCATATATTGAAGCAGGACGTGTAATCTTTGCAACCAAATTGACTCGCGTAGTTATTACAATCTTACTTCCCTTTGCACAACCGATTAAAAGGCTTTTAAAGTCATTCCAATTTTTATCATTTTCGTTCCACATATCATCCAACACAAGTAAAAATTTCTTTTGATAAATTTTGTTAACTAGTTCCCTCAATGGATCCATGTTGTGGACTTGACCCATGAGGACTTCAGGATTAAACTTACGACGTTTCTTTTGCATTAGTTCCATGCTATCATCTTTATCAATACCATTTATTAGTTTTTTAGCAATTGTCACCTCGAAGACATTTGAAACGCACACCCATATTTTTAGCTCAAAATGTGTATTGACTTTTTCATGATTGTATACATTTTGAGCAAGTGTGGTCTTGCCTAACCCCCCAATTCCCACAATAGCAATGACGGATACATTCTCATCATTATTAGGCTCCAATAAAAGTTTTATGATGGCATTTTTGTCATCATCTCTCCCAATAACTTCTTTATTTGGTAAACATGGGATAGTCTCCCTGTTCAGACTCACTTGAGGCTTCACATGGCCCTCATTAAAATGAAAGTTATTTCTATCTTGCGCCATTGCAATTAGATTTTGCTTCAATTCGATTATTCTAAGACTCATCTTACGATTTCTAAAAACAAGTGGGATACTTCTAAAGAAATTGCGTACCTTTACTGCAGTATTCCCACTCGTCTCTTCTAGCTGCAAAGCTAATTCAACGTGGAACTTATACTCACCCAACAAGTCATCTGCATCATAAAAAGCGTCCTTGAGCTTTTCAAGCCAGTCACTGGCTTGATGGTTGCGGTTCGGCTGCTCCATTGCATCCAGAAGGACAGCTTGTATTCTGGACATTGTGTTCTTGATGCTTTCAATGTCATCTTTAACACTCCACAGTGGTCCAAACTTTTCAAAAGCCGCAGAGCCCAAATTTTCAATTATGGTCTGTGCAATTCCGCAGAGGATTGCTTCAGCCATTTTTCCGTAGTGAGAGAAAGGAAGGCTTAAAGAACGAGAGGAAAGCAAGAGAGGGCGGTCTTCAAGTGGTTCAGTGCTAGAGTCTAGAGAGTAAAAGAAAAACTTTCTATTGAGTGAAAGGAAGGCTAGAAGAACGAGAGGAAAGCTAGAGAGTGAAAAGGATTGCTTCAGCCATTTGTTCGCAGTGACTAGTGAGACAAAGGAAGGCTAAAAGAGTGAAAGGGATGCTGGAGAGGGTGGGCTTCAAGTGCTTCAATGCTAGAGTGAATGAAAAACTTTCTAGTGAGTGAAAGATAGGCTAGAAAAACGAGAGGAAAGCTAGAGAGTGAGCTTGAAGTGCTTTAGTATGCTAGAGAAAGGAAGACTTAAAGAGCGAGGGGGAAGCAAGACAGGGTGGGCTTCGAGTGGTTCAGTGCTAGAGAGTGAAAGAAAAGCTTTCTAAAAGAGTGAGATCGAAGCTAAAGAGTGAGAGCTTGAAGTGCTTCAATATGCTAGAGAGTGAAAAAAGAAGGCTAAAATAGCGAGAAGAAAGCTAGAGAGTAATGTTGCTGTGAAGAAGGAGACGAGGAGGACCGAATATTTAAAGGGGAAGAAAGTTACCATTACTAGTTTTCCTTGTTCGAATTTTCTTAGAAAGTTACATTAATCATGCAGAGCTTTATGTTTTTTCAAAGAAACTTACCGTTACTAGTCTTCCTTTGTGAATTTTCTTAGAAAGCTACCGTTACATCATGCACAACTTAATGAATTTTCTTGGAATGTTACCGTTATCATGCATAGGAAAATGAGGAGGCACCATGTGGTAGTGTTGACTGTTGAGCCCTTTTGCACCGAAAGAAAACCCTTTTTGCATCAATGAAGCTAAAGCGAACTTTCTTAGAACAATCACGCTCATGCATAGGAAAGCAACAGAGTTTTCAGAGGCAGATCCAAATGAATAATAATGTAGGACTAACATTTTGCCTTATATAAGTCTAGCCCAATCCTTTTGCTTTTTGAATAAATACACACATCTTTGCTTTTTGAGAAACAGAGCATGGCTGGAAAAAAACAGAGCCTACAAAGGCTATTATATGCGGACTACAGACTAACACACATCGTTACAACGCTTAACCAAGACGACTTGTCGTACATATTTGTTCTAATTAAAACGACTGTCGTATAACAGATTCCAAAGGATCGGAGTGTTTAAATTCAACACATTTCAGAGAAAAAAAATAAAGAATGCTGAGTGGATCCGATACCTGACTACATGATGAACTAATTCAAATCAATTATATTCAAGCAAATAAAAAAAATAAAAAATCAATTCTATTTTTTTTTTTTTTTACTCACTCATTTTGTTTTATTTAATAAAAACAATAATAAGGCAAGGATTTTTTTTTCCCCCCATGACTATCTGGGTTTTCTTGGGGAATGTGGAATTGATAAAAGAAAATGTACAAAAGCACAACTTTTACAATAATTTTGAATATTTGAAAATTTTAGTGGCAGTGTGAGATAGCACTGATCGTTGAACATAACTTTATTTTTATTTTCCATTGCACCAAAGTCTCGAGCACCATGTGAACATATACCTTGGCCCTTCTTTGCATGATTACACCAATTTCTGTATAATATATATGTTTGTGCTCCATTAAACCAAGGACGGATCCTTTTTTTTTTGTGGGGGGGGGGGGGGGGGGGGGGTGCCTGGGGGGTGTGGGCGCGCGCGAGGGCCCAAAGAAAAAATAGGAAAAAAAAAAGGGAATTTTTTTTACTGATTATATATATATATATATATATATATATTGTTATTTCTAGAATTGTGTCCCACTCTTTCAAAAATTTAGACTCCCCCTCGTTGAATTAGTCTAGCCTAACTAGAAACTACCAAACTCAAAAACTTAGCAAAACCAAAATTTTTAAAATAAAAAATTTCAGTCAGAGTACTAGCATTTGGTATTCTAAATGGTAAATATTTAGTATTTAGAACACCAAATATCAAAAACACTACTGTACTAGACATTTCAAATGCTATATTAAAGTAGCCAAAGTAAGTTTTGGTATGTGAATATATATATTTTGCAACAGTTGATGCTCTTAAAAAACAATATTATTTTGTATTATTTTATCTTTGATAGTAAAATGATTGCATCTTAATGTATTATGAAACAATGATTTTGTGTATTGATCTTAGTTGATAGTTTATTAGTACCATATGAATATTTATTTGGATTTTTTTTCTTCTTATACTTCAGCCTTCCTAGCTTGAAATCTTAGGTTTGCCCACACATTAAACACTATCTGAAATGACATAAGAACATTCACATCAAACGTTCTAAAAATTTTAGCATTCACATCAAGTAATTAACTGTATCATACATCACATTCATCAAAATTCTAACGCTAGAGCATTAGCACCAAATGTTATAAAAAAATTCTATTTTAACATACAAAAAATTTACTTAATCTATTTTAGCATAGCATCTAATATTAGACCCTACATCTTATCTCTTATTTTTAACTCATCGCTCATTAAAATAACCAAAAAAGACACCTGCCATGTAGTACAAGTGTACTATAGCATGTGTTAATATAATTTGGCATATGACACATGTGATGAAGATGTATTTTTGGTATTTGATGTTTTAGCATTCGGCACACCTCATGATGCCAATGCTCTAAATATTCTCTGACCAACTATAGAACTTGTTTTTTTCTCATGTAAATTTGAAAATAAACAGTAAATAAGTTGACCTTTATCAAGTAGTAAGTATTCAAATTTGACTTGACAACGAATTACAAATATAAAACATTTAGTTTAGCTGATAATGAAAGTAAAATGTTTAAACTTGGCTCAAGCTTGAACCAATCCTATAAGTAATGTTCATGTTCAAGTTCAAGCTCATTAAAAAGTTTAAAAACTTGAACTTGGCTAGATTCATCAATCAAGTTGAAGCTTAAACTCAAGCTTAGTATTAAGTTTTTGAACATAAAATCCAACACAAATATATTATCAAGCCCATATAAAGCTTATTGGTTTACGCAAGCAATCACTACTCCTAATTACTTAAAACCTTAATAAGACCAATGCGTGTGATTGTGGGAAAGTCAGCAATAAGTGACAAATGGAACCCAATAATAAAAGAAGAAAAGGGGTCATCACAAGTTGATAAGAAATAGCATAGGTACGTTGGCTTTGTCTTCAATTAAACAATGTCTTGGTCCCGTGTGACACGTTGAAATTATTTTGGGAAACAACCATGAAAATACGGGCCATTGTTAGACTTTGAATATTTACCCAAGGGCAATGGGCCATCAACCATTTTGGTCGTGGCATTACAGATTAATTAATGCAGCCAAATGGGCCCACGTCCAACACTCACTTTTCAAATCCTACATGCTCGTCCAATTACTCAAAATCAATTGAATTATAAATGGTATAAAATTGTTAAAATTTAATTATTTTATTAGTTCAAAAAACATATATGAGATATACTTTTTTATTTTTTTTAAATTTAATTTATTAAGAATAAAAAACAAGTACAATAATCGATAAATTACAACTATTACTAGAAAACAAGCTTTAAGGGCAATAGAAAGTTAATTTAGGGTGCGTTTGGTTCAATGTAAATTGATTTCTGAGTGTAAAATGAATACAGGGGAAAGTGAATTCCCGTAAGTAAAATAAAACTTGGGTGTTTGGTTTTGTAATGGAAAATAGTCCAAAAAATGATTTACGGTGTTTGGTAACATTCTGAAAATGTTATTTCCCTACAAATTTTACACATTTTCTCATCAATTTTTTCAGTTCCCAAACAAATTTTATAACAAAAAATTTCAATCCATGAATCATTTACAACCAAAAATCAAAATCAAAACTTCATTTTTCACAATCTGAGGAAGAAACAGAGATCGGGAAAGAGAGAGCCTGAGGGAAAGAGAGATCGGAAAAGAGATCGGAAAAGAGGAGGACGAGATCGGGAAAGAGAGATCGGAAAAGAGATCGGAAAAGAGGACGAGATTGGCGGCGTTGATCTGGCCCAGAGGAGGACGACGCGAAGGCGCGACCTCGCCGGCGCAAGATCGACGACGGGGTGATCTTCTTCGACGGCGCGATCTTCTTCAACGGGGCGCGATCTTCTTCGACGGGGCGATCTCCTTCGACGGGACGATCTCACCTGCGCGATCTTCACGGCGCGAACTCGGCGGGACGATCGGCGGAACGGTCTTGGCGGCGCGACGTGGCGGCGGAACGGTCTCTCTACTCTCTTCTTGCTCTCTCTCTCTCTCTCTCTCTCTCTCTCTCTCTCTCTCTCTCTCTCTCTCTCTCTCTCTCTCTCTCTCTCTCTCTCTCTCTCTGTCTTTCCGGAAATGATTTGAAGGTAAAATAGGAACTGAATTCATTTTACGGGCTGGGAAGGAAATTTTCGGTCAAACTGAATTTGATTTTCAGTTTGACTTTATTTTCAGGCCTTACCAAACACAGACCCGGGTGTAAAATGTTTTCCTGAATTCATTTACACCCAAAACAAACACAGCCTTAGTAAAATAAACTGCCAAGTTAAGAGATAAGGGGGTGTTTGGGAGAGTAGTTTGAGTTATGTTGTTTGGCTATTTTTGATATACGTGTGCAAGAAAAAGTTTGTGAAAATGTGTGTAATATTGTCTAAAATGTGAAAAAGGTTGCTAAAACTAATCTACCAAATAGGCTGACCTAGCAAAATTCACAATTAACAAAATACAAACTTAAATCAAAAGCATTACTTATGATAGTAGAAATAGACCAAATCACTTGGTTCTTCTTCTCTAATTAGAGTATCAAAACATACTTTTGTATCATTTCCCACTATGACATTGCACCAATTTTTAGACCTAGGCAAGTTTAAACTTTAAAGCCCACAAAATTACAACTGTTTTAGCTTCAACAGGAGTGCATAAGTCATAAATCTTGTTCCAAACCTTTAACAGCTCACCAATTGCATTTTTTACCACCACAGTTAAAGAGGTGAAATCATGTGACTATGTGAGATAACAACATCTACATCTAGTTTCATATAGTTTCTAGGAGGGGGTTTCCATGACTAAGTGAAACAACAACATCCACATTCGGAGACATAATGTATTACAATTTACTCCTGAATTTTACCCTGGCTAATAATCGTAAGTGTAATGTGACTATATAAAACATCTCAACATGAATTATTCATATATATAAAAATGGTCAAATTCAGTCAACAACCCTGAGATTTGGTTTAATGTGAGCTATATACAAAATATTTCAAAACTGACCAACTCAGTTCCTAATAACCATGAGAAAAGGGAGAAAAATGAGTAATGGTTTAGGAACCAAGTTGAGTTTAAGAACCAAGTTTGTCAATTTAAAAATATCTTAAACTTGGCTAGCATTGGAGTAAAACTTTGAAGAGTTAATTGTATTTTACCTTATAAAAAATGACCTTTACAAATTAACAAAATATAATGAATATTCTAGCTATGTACTAATATACTATCATCTGGATATTAAAATAGCACTTAATATTCACGTGAGTATAATTTTAAAGTAATACACACACACATATATATATATATATATATATATATATAAATTTGTTTGTGCAAATATAATATGTGCATATCATCAAATTTCTACAGACTACAGGGCACTGTGACACAAATGGTGAAGATTATGATACTCCAATTGACGTGGTTTTGATCACTTTAGCATGTGTGGTCAAATACGCTCAATAATTGATTTTTTTTTTTTTGATAATTTTTTTTTTATATTTTTCATACTAATGGTATCAAAGAATTTTGGTATCACATAAAAAATCACAATGGTTGTCGCAACAATTTTACGTAGCAAGTTGTGATTGGTTGCATGTCACTTTCACATTAACACTAACTTTTTTTCTACTACTTATAGACTACCATTTGAACATTTATGGTGCTTTATTATGCGATCTTAGAATTTTTTCGTATCAAAACTTTATAAATCTGATTTTTTAAGAGATAATAAAAGTTTAATTTGTAATTTTTTTATTGATTTAATTGTTATGTCTTTGCATGCCTTTCCAATCTCTCAAAAGGCAATATAAAAATACAAGTCTACAATAAGCAAACCGTTTGGTAGCAGATTCCAAATATTGTTGTTTAAAATAATGTGAAAATTGTGGTTTAAAAAGTGTTGTGGAAACAAGTATTTCTAGTGTTCATAAAGCAAAAAACGTATTTAGTACTATGTTTCGAATAACATGTTTCAGTGTTTGAAAAACATAAAATATGTGTTTTGTATGTGTGTGTTTGATTTTAAAAAAAGATACCAACCTGTGCAAAATAATATTTTTTATTTGAGGAGAGAGAAGAAAATCATTTTATCGTGTGTTGAAGAAGAGGGGTGAGGAAGGTCTGATAAGAAAAAGAGGATAGAGAAAGGGTTTTGTCACATAAACATGGGACCCATGGGTTTCGAAATATTTACAGTTGTGTCATTGCAAGCGTTGTTTGAAACTCAAAAACAGTTGTCAGGTGATCTCAAAAAACAGTGTTTAAAAACCATCTTTTGAACAACATAACTTAAACAACACTTAACAAAAATGCCCTACCAAATAGGTTTTTTTTTTTTTTTTGAACAATAGTTTTCAGTGTTTAAACACTAAAAACTGTTGTTTAAAAGCATTAACCAAACATCTTCCTAGTGTCTCAGTCACGCCACACTAATGACCAAACACACAATGGAACTTGTTGGCTCAGGCTCACGTCTCTATCATTATTTTCTTTTACAATTCGAACGCAACCACGCCTGTCTTAAATCGTGTATTTTTCACTCAATTGTTAATGGTCGATTTGTAATAGACAAAGCTTGGTCAGTGTACTAGTATCCTTAAACACTACTTTATTTATTTTACCAACTCATTTTATAACTCACTTAATATTTTAGTTCTTATTTTTACATATAACTCGATAAAATAATATTAATTACCTAATAAAATAAAAAAAGTACTATTCTATCTCTTTCCTCCCCACTCTTTTTTTCTCTTCACCCACAACCACAAGATTAAAAAATTATTTTTTCTTTACAACCAATGAACAGTAAGAGCACTAGCATTGGGGGTGTAAATATCCCCTAGTTGCTATTTTACAACCCAAGACCCACTCCATCTGGGTCTGTAAACTTAAAAAAGTTTGCAACCTATGAATAGTATTTGCAAAAAGAAAACCTATTATGCATTCTCAAACACTACTTTACCTATTTTACCAACTCATTTTATAACTCGCCCTCCATCCAAGTTTTTATTTTTACATACAACCCAATAAAATAATATAAACTACCTAATAAAATACTAAAAAATACTCTCCTCCCACTCTCCCTTTCTCTTCACACAAACCACAAGATTAAATTTTTTTTTCTTTATAGCCTATGAAAGGTAGGTTGCATATATGTAACCTACTGTTCATAGGATGCAAATCATTGTATGTTTGCAAACCCGGGTGGAGTGGGTTTTAGGTGTCTTAGGCTGCAAAATAGCAATTGGCAATGCTAGTGCTAGTGTTCATAGGTTGTAACAGAAAAAAAAAAATTTATTTTAATCTTGTGGTTGTGTGTGAAGAGAAAAATAGAGTGGGAGGAAAAAGAGAGAAAATAGTACTTTTTATTATTTGATTATGTAGTTTATATTATTTTATTGGGTCGTATGTAAAAATAAAAATTGGGATGTAGGTGGATTTGTAAAATAGGTTGGTAAAATAGATAAAGTGGTGTTTGGGGATGCAAAATAGGTTTTTGTGTGTGTGTGTGTGTGTGCGAGCGCATCCATAGATGCTAGTGCTCTAAAAGGTTGCATATGTGCATCCTTACTGTAGCAAGGTGGCAAATTTTTTTCAGCATACAAAATCGGCTAAAGTGGGTTTTGGGTGTCTTAGGTTGTAAAATAGCAATCAGGGGGTGTTTAAACTCTTATTAAAAAAATTATTATAACTACATATTTCAAAATTATAATCGTTGAATTTTTTTTTTTTTATGTTCTTATGCCTAATTTTTTATCGATAGAAAATGTTATTTACTATTCAATTCATAAATTACTAAAATTTAAAATTTAAACACTTAATTGATGACACAACTATTGATCTTTGATTTCTTAAAATTTTACAAGCAAAATGTAATTTAAATGTAGATTTGTCAAAATTCACATTGTAATCATTGACTATAACCAAGTTTGTCATATGCCCCCCAAGTTTGACACAACAACTAATTTTTTTTTTTTTTACACAAAAAATTTATAATAATTTTCATAACAATTGAGTTGGCAAGTTTTTACCAATTTTCATTTGAATCCAATAATAAAATAACATTCCGCTAGATATCAAATTTGTTGTGCCTATAGAGTATATAGACTATGTCTTATGCATTGAAAACTAAAAGCTTTTATTTGTTGTGACTTTACTAAAAACTTTTTCAACAAACCTAGTTATTTATTGATTAAAGATAGGTTTTAGTTATTTTTCATGTATTTAGTATAAAATCAACCAAAAATTATGTCTTTTGAAACATGCTAAGTATAGAAGCTACCAAAAATTATGTGGCATGCAACTAATTAAACAGACACTAAATTTGATCAATTATTCTTTAAATTCACTTGGATAATAATGTTGATCATTTCATTCATATTTTTATCTTCAGCCCTTTAAATATGATTTTTTAATTCTAAGATTTATTTTTTATTTTCTAAATTATTGAAAATGTTACAATTATCAATTTGTTAACTATTCTTTCATTATCACCAAACTATTCAAGAATATCTTTAAAATATTTATGAATGAAAAACAGTGACGATAAAAATAAATTCGTGCAAATTTTAGAGACGGAAAAAAGATTTAAGCCTCACCAAAAAAAAAAAAAAAAAAAAAATCCTCTCTTAAGCTCTAGAGCAAAGACACACACGCGCGCACATATATATCATCCAGCTTTTGTGTACGAAGGTTATAAATGTTTTGTACATAAAACATTAACACTACAAAAAAAAAAAAAAAAAAAAAAAAAAAGCTTATTTTTGACAGTCAAAGTTCGTCACAAAAGCACAAAATGACATCGCAAATTCGTATTACCGACGGCAAAAAGCTGTCAACGTTTGACGACAAAGACCTCATCAATAATACTACATTGCTGACAAGGCCGTCACTAACACTTATTTTCGACAGCAAAACACCATTGTATGTACTTGATAATTGCCGTCACAAATTCAACTTCATACGAGGAAGTTGGACGATCAAATATAGTTTGCGACGAAGTAAGGCGTTGTTAATGTATTTTTTCGACAACGAAAAGTCATTATAAATACTTGCCTTGTCGTCAACAATAGAACTTCAAACAAGGAAGTTGGATGATCAAATACCAATTGCGACGAATAATGACCGTTGTTATTGTATTTTTTCGGCGACTAAAAGCCACCTTAAATACCTAGTTTTTCATCGAAAATATAACATCGATGCAACCAATTACTTTTTTTTTTATGAACTTCAACTGTTATTAAAAACCATTTATCTCGTCACTAATACATTATTTGCAACAAAATGGCTCCGTCAAAAAAAAAAACATCATGTTATTTTTATCTTATTTGAAAATATTTGCTACTAGACACAAAATCACAATCATCAAATTAATTAATTATTTTTAAATTTGTAATACTCAACTTAACTCGGCTCATTTACAACCTTACAAAATCAAAAGAAGATAATCATGCTCATTCATAGGAAACTAGTAAGAATCACGAAAATTTTCAGCATCTGCTAAGCTCATGAAAATTTTCTTAGAACGATCATATGCTCATATGCATGAAGAAAACAACAAGAGTGTCAGACACAGTGTTGGTAGTTGTAACTAATTGTTATGGCATGGTATTATAGGACTAACATTTAGCCTTGAAAGTCTATGACCCAGTCTTTTTGCTTTTTGAACTCCCTTCCTGGAAATTTCGCAATACCAATATCATCCATTGTGTCAATTCCGTCAAAAAGGTGGGTCTGACAATTCAGACCTCTGAAATTGAATCTGAATGAGTGAGGCATTTCTTCAGTGGGTACAGATTTTGTTGAAAGTTGAATGAGAGTGAGAGAGAGAGAGAGAATGCGATATTTGAGAGGGAAAAGCTCTTAAATTGATTTGGGTATTAAGCTTAAGTTAGTTATAATTACAACTTCTCTGTTCTGTTCTTATATACTCTACATATTTGAGAAACAGAGCATGGCAGGAAAAAACAGAGCCTACAACGGCTATTACATGTGCATAACAGACTAACTTTATCAACATATTTTTGTTTAATTTTAAATACTTCTATACGTTTGTATGAGTTACATGTTAATATTTTTTAATATAAATGAGTGCCATATAATGGAGTTTAGAGGACCAGAGTGTTCGCAAATTGCAACTTTGCATTTAAGGAGGGCATGCTTAATTAATTATATTATATTAGATATAAAAATTTAATGCGGTTTATAAGACAGTATAAAACTTTATAATACTGAATATTAAATTTTCAAGCCCTATCCCTTGAAAACTAATTTATTTACAAAACAATTTAAATATGTTGTCTGGAATGTAAATTTAAATTCCATTATGTGTGCTAAAAGTTGCTAACTGCTAAAGTTACATGAAGCAATATTGCTCTAAATCTGGTTTGTAAATTGTAATAACCAGAGCGTTCATACTTCAAGTACACGGCATAATATTGCATCGTGGGAATCAGGTACGCACTGGGAAAAGATGATTTTTAGGGTACCATTATTGCTTGCTGTGGCCCTCTCTTCGTCCCAAACAATAAATCATGCCTTGTCTCGATTTATTTTCATTCATATTTATCTTCAGCCATTTAAATATATATGATTTTTTAATTCTAAGATTTATTTTTATTTTCTAAATTATTGAAAATGTTATAATTATCAATTTGTAAAATATTTTTTTTATCATCGCTAAACTATTGAAAGAATATCTTTAAAATATTTATGAACCAAAAACAGCCACACAAAAAAAAAAAAAAAATTCGTGCAAATTTTAGAGAGAAAAAAGATTTAAGCCTCACCAAAAAAAAATTCTCTCTCAAATCTCCAGAGAGCACACGCGCACACGCATATCATTCAGCTTTTGTGTACGCAAATTATAAATGTTTTGTACATAAAACATCAACCAGGCATGCAATATCACAGTTATCAAATTAAATAATTAATTTTTAATTTGTAATACTCAATTTGACTCGGCATACTACCTTACATAATCAAATGAAGACAACCATGCTCATTTATGGAAACTGACAAGTTAAGAATCACGTACCATGTGAATGTTGGACCTCTTTTTTTTTTAAGAGTTCAATGGTGGACCTCAATATGAAGAAACCAAGTGTAGAGATCATGTTCCTTCGAGAAGAAATGACCAGGCTGCTTCAGCCTTCAATCATGTCACCAGGAAGACCAATGCTTGTGATTGTGGGAAAAGTCAGCAATAAGTTGATAAGAAGTAGCATAGGTACGTCGCTTTTGTCTTCGTTGAAAGAATGTCAGGCCTCTTGTTAGTTGTGACACACTGAAATTATTTTGGAAAACAACCATGGAAATTCGAGCCAGTTAGACTTTAAAGACTTTGAATATTTACTCAATGGGTCATCAACCATTTCGGTCGTGGTTACAGATTAATTATTGCAGGCAAATGGGCCCGAGTCCAACACGCACTTTTCAATCCCATATGCTCGTCCAATTACTCAAAATCGATTGAATTATAAATGGTTTAAAATTGTAAAAATTTAAATATTTTTATAGTTCAAAAAACATATATGAGATATACATTTTTATTTTTTTAAACTTTAATTTATTAAGAATAAAAAACAGGTACAATAATCGGTAGATTACAACTATTACTAAAAAACAAGCTTTAAGAGTAATAGAAAGTTTATTTAGTAGAATGAACTGCGAAGTTAAGAAATTTCCTAACCTAGCTTAAGTCCAAATTTTTTATCCCACTTGTTCTGTTCCACTCTATACTTTACCAATAAAAACTTGCCACGTGTTCATCTAATAATATTATAATTAATGACTTATTAATACTACCAATATTAATTAATAGTAGTGTTTAATTAATTAGATGAACACGTGATAAGTTTTTATTGGTGGAGTAGGAAAAGTGGGACTGAAGATTTGGACTCATGATTCACAGTTAACAAAATGCAAACTTAAATCAAAAGCATTACTCATGATAGTAGAAATAGACCAAATCATTTGGTTCTTCTTCTCTAACTAGAGTATTATAATATACTTTTGTATCCTTTCCCACTATGAGACATTGCACCAATTTTCATAACTAGGCAAGTTCAAACTTTAAAGCCCACAAAATTACAACTGTTTTAGCTTCTATAGGAGTATATAAGTCATAAATCTTGGTCCAAACCTTTAACAGTTCACCAATTGCATTTTTTACCACTACAGTTAAAGAGGTGAAATCATGTGATTATGTGAGACAATAGCATCTACATCTAGTTTTATATAGTTTTTAGGAGGGGGTTTTTATGACTATGTAAGACAACAACATAGTTGATGAATATGTACATAAAATAAAATAAGAACAAAGTTTAGCTACAAAATCGATTGTAACCTTAGGCTACAAACTCACTCAATATCTTTTTATTGGAAGTGAATTTTGACAAATTCACTATTGAATTACATTGTCTCCTTATATCCTCCATGTTTGCAAAATTTCAAGAAAATTAAAGATCAATAGCTATGTCATCAATAAATTTTTAAATTTTAAGTTTTTATAATTTAAAATTATGCATCAAATATAAATTTATAGAATATATAGTAAATAATATCCGATTGACACAAAATTTGACATGTGCAATAAGAGCGTAAAGAGCATTCAATTCAATAGTTAGATTTTCAAAATATGTAATAATATTTATTTTATTGAGTGAATTTGTAACCTAAGACTACAACTAATTTTGTAGTTAAATTTTGTCATAAATGGTGATGAATAGGTATTGTTGCAGACTTGCGTGTAACCCATTGATTGCTTTTGAATTTTGATTTCCATAAAAGTAGGTGATATGATTACTATGTCTTAAATCAAAATGGGCAGTGAGTGAGACTTGATTGTTGCTTGCGGGTCATAATGGTAATTGCATGTAGACTGTGCAGTAGGATTTCATGGGTTTCAAAGCATGATACGTGAAGTCAAGACTTGTGGGCTTGTATCAAAAAAAAAAAAAAAAAAAAAGAAAAGAAAAGAAAGACTTGTGGGCTAAAGGGCCCAATCTGTGAAGTAGAGATATGGACGATGACTGGGCTACAGACACATTGTGTGATTGGCCCAACCAGAATATGTTGAGTGAGAAGCTCCCTATAGCTAAACAGCAAAAAACCTCTTTGCAAGCTTCAGTTCTAGCTCCCACATCATTTTTAATTAACCATATGATCCTCCTATCCCTACAATGAATCAGATCATTATGGATTCCTGCATTTTGCTGCATCCAAATATGGTAGATGAATGCAGCCCAAGCAAGCTTGCACAAGATATACCTCAAGGCTTTGCCCTTATGAGAATGAAACCCCTATTTATGTTGGGAAAAAAACCACTATAACGTGCAGCGCAATTATTTTCAATTTTTACTCTTTGTACAAATTCTATGGTCACTTAAAATGAAGTAGGCATGCACAATAATCAACTCAAACTGAAGTATCCAACAACAATCCACAACCAAGACATCAATTTTTTTAAACCGTCCAATGGGAAGGGAAAAACTGCAAGACCAAGTCCAGTATAAATCTTCCACTATTGAATAAAGAGTTTAAACAATCTTCTCTAGAACAAATACTAAAGACACCAAAGCATTAAGAATACACAGCTCTAGGATTACAGCAAATATTTATGACATTAAAGTGGATTTCAACAAAAATAACAAAAAAAGATATCACCAAGTGGGTCTTAGCTTCCGAGCACATAGAGGGGAATTTCAAGCAACAATCTGCAGACTAACCAAGTATATTTTCTACAGTTGCTGCCATATTCTTCAAGTAAAAGAGTAATAAACTAATAATAATAATAAAAAATGATCCTAATATCAGCATTGTAACCCCAATACACTCGCTCTTCATCCAAGTTGCCTTTTTATGCTCAGTTCATTCTTTCAAATGCATATTGCTATGAGGCCAATTACGAATGACTGCAGTGACAATGCATGCTGCATCCTCAAGCTAGCCAAAGTTTGAAAATGGCAGGGAATTGTGAAAATTTGCCACGGATTGGTTATTCAAGCCTGATTGCAATGGCCCGAAAAATATTTCCCAAGGTTATAGAAGTAAGTAATGGAGAACATGACACAAAATGTAAAAAAGAGATTCCACTAAAATTGTGTACTCTTCCAACCACAGGGAAAAAAAAATGATGTAAAGCTCTAGACCATTAAACTATGATAGAAAATAAGACAATAATAGAGACAAAAGATATATTTTGTAGACAAAGGTGTTCTTTCTAAAGGTGAAATTTGATTAAAAACCTATTCAAGAAAATTGACTGAAATGAAGCACTGATATATTTCCAGGTTTCAAAGTAGTGATTTTTTTTTTTTTTTTTGGGTTAAAAGAGGATTTGAGGGTAATTTTTCAAATACTTAGTAAGAACAAATCAAATCAGTTTGAGCTTAACCCAAACACTTAAACATATATATGTACCTAAAGAAATATTTTAAAACCCCTAAAGCAAAACATTGTCCTAGACTTCTAAACCAAGCTTTCGTTTCCCAAAATTAGTGAGCACATAGACTCAATTGTCAATATTTCAAACTTAGAATCATAGGAAAGAAACTAAAGTTAGAGAGATCAATTTTTCTATCATTAAAGCCTAGGAAACATGCACGTCCACATATATCAACCAATCAAGATTTTCAAAGCAAAAGAATGCATTTAAGGAACTCTATATTCAAAAAAATAGAAATTTAATCCCAAAGGGGACTAAGAGAATCAAGAGATGAGAAATTTAATTTTTTAAGTGTTAAGTTAATTAAAACTTCAAAAAGTGTTTGCCTTAACCCTCCGTTATCTTTAACCTTCCTGCTCAAGTTCCATCAGGTCTGGTAGATATTCAAATGATCTTAACGATTTCGTCAACCCCCTCAAGGCTCTATAGATTTCCTCTCTCTCAGAATGCCTCTCATCTAAGGAATAGAACTCAACAACAGAATCCTTGACCTCAATCAAGCTTCATCCTGGCAATTTTCTCAACCCTGTATCCCTCATTGCAACTTTTAGTCATGCATCATGATGGGGTCTGATATTGTTATTGGTACTGGGTCATACATGAAACCATCCTTGGAAATTACTCTGTAGGTGATATATGGTGGTGTTTGTGAATAGCCAAATGTAAACATCTCGCCTGCATGGAAGGTTCTGTAAGTTAAAACTTAAAAGGCAAGGGAAAAATTGGTAGGTTTTAAGTTCAAATCTTACCCACCAAAAATAATAAATTTTTTTTTTTTTGGGGTTGATAATTGAAATAAAGGAAGTAAATATGTGCAAGTGTGCACCACAATATTCAGCAAATAAAAAAAAATGAAAAAAAGTTGAGCAACACATAATGTTAGGTAAACATATTTGCCAGGCAAGGTCTGAAAGAACAATGCATTTGGACACTTCATTCTTTGAAACCTAGCCCTGTACCTGCATCCTAATACATGGGGACTTGATGGATAGAACAACTATACACACACTATTACCCAACAAAGAAGAACCCGAGCAACCAGAAAATTAAGCAAAATTATATATTGGATAACGTGTTTGAACTCTACTAAAAATTCTGTGCACAATTTCAGCAGATTTATTTTCCTTTGAGCAAACTTTGCATACTAGACTAACTAACCTGTTCCATATGCGTATGAGACATCTAATACTTTCAATTTTGCTCTCAGTAATTGCATGTTCACAATGAATAATCCAAACAGCCCTTTAAGATCTCCAATCTGTAATGACATTTAAAAAGGAAAAAAATATGTATACAACAGGACCAACAAATCAAACATATACAACTGATGATTATCCATTCAAGATTTTAATTATGCAGAGGCAAAACATGTAACTAAAAAAGGGGGCATATCCTACTGAGGTTAACCATGCAAATGAACATACCAGAAATAAAAATAAGAAAAAAGAAACCCACAGCTTACTGGTATACCTTCATAAATTTAGCACCTCCAAAATACTCTTCTTGTTTGATGCGAGATGTCCTTACATAGCAGGAGACAGGTTGCTTTCCCATCTTTGATGCGCAAACCATGAATCATGCTGAAAAAGTTAAAGATATCACCTAATCCCTTCTTGCTTTAACAGTCTAGTATTGGATAAACTAACATTCATGGACCTCTAAAATTAAAGAAAAAGTGGAAAGAATACAGAACAGATTGGAACATGACCAATTTCAATAAACACTTGTAACTCACTAGTTTTTTTTTTTTTTTTTTTTTTTTTGATAAGTAAAGAAAATTTTATTCTAAGGCATAATAATGAGTCATCAAAGTATACGGGAACTATACAACAGGGGACCAAAATAATCAAATACATAAATTATGAGCATCCATCAAATCATAGACTGAAAAAATAGAATGACTTCCTATGATGGACATCCAATCCGATAGAGTTTTAAAAAATAAAAGTTTTAAATCAGCTATAGTCCTTTCAGAATCTTCAAAACACCAGTTGTTTCTCTCCTGCCAAATGCACCACATCAAACAATGAGGGACAACCATCCAAATAGCACCATTATGATGATGACCAAAATTTCCTTGCCAACATGCAAGGAGCTCAATCACAGTCTTTGGCATCGCCCAGTAGATACCAAACAAGGTGAACACCATAGACCACAACTCATAAACAATAGGACAATGTAGTTGCATTAAATAGTTAGCATGGCAACTTGTAACTCACTAGTTAGCATGGCAGTTGCATTCAATAAGATATTCTGGCTCAGCACATGCCCCACAGAGAAATATCATAGGGAAAATTTTCATTCTTAAGAAGCTCGATTTGGTAATTCTAGTTTGTTTTTTGATTGATAAGTCACACACACACACCCAGTGGGTCTTGAAACCACAACCTAACCTTCCACCTTACTCTTACAAGGGGAGGAGGTGCCAATTGAGCTAGAGCTCATTGGCAGGCTCGATTTGGCAATTCAATGTAGTTAAACTAGTAAAACTTCAGCATTTAATGTCAAGATAGTATATGAATCAGATGGAAGGAACCTCAAGTAAGTGTGGAAGGGGGAAAGAACAAATGTATCATTTTACATCTTAGAGGACTTCAATTATGTAATTTTAGTTACTAAAAAAATTATTCATTTGGCTCCACTACCAAACTGCAGTTGTGTCAGAACAATCATGGTATTTTCAATGAATTTCTCAGAACTAGGCACCATATAAAATCCAAATGATCTTGGCCAACTAAAGAATGAACTACAAGGGTTTACTGCACATATAGCCACCATATATGATGACTAAGGAAAATTACATAGAGCAGCCAATCGGCATTTTTTTCTTTGTTATATGGAGCTTTTTCCTTCAGAGTATATGACAAAATACTTTTATAATGTAGAGAATTGGGCGTTGAGTAGCCACTAAAAAGAAACCATAAATTAAACACACAAAGCAGAGAAACATTAATGGTATTCTGGAGTGGAAAAAGTGGTACTGAAGTTATATCTTTGAACTCTTTCTTCAAGAAAATTTAAAAGAAATACTCTGTTGAATAAGGGAACAGAAAATCACGCACCCATCTCCATCAAACCTGCAAAGAGAGCAACAAAGGGAATAAGTACAATGGTCATCTGATTAATATTTGAATTTTCATTCACAAGAACAAAAAAAAAAAAAAAAAAACCATTCATATATGGTAGTTAAATGAATATGCTTCTTCACTTAGAATTAAGTCAAGTAATTACAGTAAATAGTTAAACAGATGGGCTTATATATATTAATTAATTTAAAAAAAAAAAAAAAAAAAGACATACTAGTGATATCCAGCAACAGGAGAAAACTTCGGGTTAGGACCCACCCTAACAAACTCTCCGCTTAACCAATCTTGTAAGACATATTCCACATTCCATGTCTTGGGCAACAGAGGCAATATGATGCAGCCTGATGCATTGGAGAAATAAATGAATAACAGGTCAAACTGTTGGCTACATTTACTTGAAACAAAATATATATACATTTATAGTAACGAGATAGCACATATCAAACTCAAGGTGATAGGAATTCTTCAAATTGACAGGTTATTACATGATAAGGACCACTATTACCCAACAACAAGGATGTAGTATAATACGAAAGAAGAAGCTAGAATGGTAATTGACCTGTTTCTTAAGTAGCATGAAGCTTATTTAATACATTTTCATTTGCAGTGTTGTAAACAACGTCAATTACTATTGCTCTTGCATCACTAAGAAAACATTATATACCACAAAAATTTGTTATGGATGTAAATCACGTAAAACATAAAAAGATGACAATCACTTCTACACATGGGCTTTGAAATGAGGCCCTTAAGCTGCACATCTTTTTGAGAAACCACAAAAGTGCTTAGTCGTGAATGCTACAACTAGCTAGTTCTAAACTTGTTCAGTATGGTAATTTTTCAGAATGTAGAATTAATTCTTAATTTACCTTTTTGGCATAAAAATTTAAGTACAAAATACTTTCCTGAAAAGCTAAACTAATGTTCTTATGCGGTTTACACCAATCAAATATAATCATCATCGCTTATTGAAAGGCTTTTTTGCATGTTTGACAAAATGCTTTACCAGCTTAGTAGAACCAGATGGCATATCACCTTCTACTCCCCTTTCATAAATTAAATATGGTGCTAAGCAGGTAGCAAATCCTAATGTTTGGTGCAAGTCAATTCTTAATCCAGTTAAATCACAATGACATTTTTAGTGCTTCTTGTGAACTCAAATGCCAGAGCATGTTTAGCCAGATTTGTGTAGTGCATTTCAACTTGTCTAATAATTTTGCAGCTGACTTAGTGCTTAGGCAATTTGGATACTATTTCTTGTCCTCTGTTTTTGGATGAATGAGGAAATTTTATTAACACAAAAATGATTACATGAAGTTACACTACATTTCAGCAGAAAAAACAGCCAGCCCCTGTGGCAAAAAGACAAGCAACCAAGCTAAGTTAAAACAGACAGAGAGACACATATACTAAACAACACCCTATTCTATATATTGACATTTTAAAACCATTGTAAGTTCTAGTTCTAATTCTCACATCATTTTTTAATCAACTATATGACTATTCTCAATTTCTCACTATGAATAAGATCATTATGGACTCTTGCATTTCTTTAAATCCAAATATGGTAGATGAATGTAGCCCAAGCAAGCTTTGCACAAGGTAGACCTCAAGCCTTTACCCACTGAAGAATGAATCCCCTATTTCTATTGGGAAAAATTGCAGATTGATACAATTTGCACACGACGGATTTATATATATATATATATATATATTTTTTTTTTTTTTCTTTGTGCAAATTCAATAGGAACTTCAAAAAAATTAGGCAAGCACAATAATCTACACAAAGCAGAAATATCCAGCAACAAACCACAATCAAGACACCAAATTTTTACGTGGAAACCCTTCAATGAGAAGGGAAAAACCACGGGACCTAGTCCAGTAAAAAATCTTCCACTATTGAATAAAGAGTTTACAACAATTTTCTCTTAAACAAAAGCTAAAGACTACCAAAACAAGAAGAACACAATTATTAGATTACAGCAAATCTACATCAAACTAAAGTTGATTTCAACAATAACAAGAACACCAAATGGGCCTCAGCATCTGAACAAATGGAGAGGAATTTCAAATGACAAGCTGCAAATTAACCACGTACTCTTTCAACACTTGCTGCTTTAGAGTAATCATAAAAGAGATGATCCCTACAGCACTCCAAACGCTCCCGTAGATAACACAAGATATCAGCATACAATCCGAATGATGTTGCATGTTGCATCCTCAAGCTAGCCAAAGTTTAACAGTGGCAGGGAATTGTGAAAGATTGCCATGAATTGGTTATTCAAGTGAGAGAAAATGGCCAAAAAAGATATTTTTCCTAAGTTTGTAACAGTAAGCAATGGGAACATAACACAAAATGTACAAAGAGGTTCCACTAAAATTGTGTATGCATCTAACTGCATGAAAAAAAATTGATGTTAAGCACTAGCCCATTAAACTATGGTAGAAAATAAGATCATGATAGAGATAAAATGTTCTTTATAAAAGGTTTCAAATAGGATCAGATATTTACCCCTGGTTTTGTTTTGTGCTTCCAATTTGTTCTGCATTTAGGATCAAACCAAGTGAGAAATCATCATAACACAAGAAGAACAAAGAAGAAGAGGAAAGGAATTAGCATTTGAATAACCCACTTCCAGCTAGTGAAAGTTCATTGGAAGAATTAAGGACTTGAGCAAGGCATTTTTCATGTAAAGACTTCGAAACAGGACATCCATCAGCATCTGTAAAATTCATTTAGAATAATGAATCAAATAGGGATATATGAAATGAAATTTTATTCAAAATATTCATTAACCTTTGATTATAGAAAGTGTAACCAAGTACCTTTTGTACTCCATCCAAAATCCTACAAGTATTCAGGCTTTGTATATAATTTAACTGTGAATAGAACACAAGCCATCAAATTAAATAACATTAATAATAATAGAACTTTGAAACAATTCAACAGTTTGGTTGCTTTGAAATCAATCAAATTGGCCAAGATTCTATACATCTCAGTAATTTTTGTTATTATTAGAAAACTTTAGAAAACCAAAAGCTTTGCTAAAGTGAGCCCCATTCAATTATATATATTGGTCCCTATATTTTTGAAATCAAAAAGAAATATTTTATTTTATTTTTTTCAAAAAATTGTATTGAAATCAATAAATGATAGAGAATAAATTTTAAAAAGTTCACTTTCTTTCATTTTCAACTGTTTTCTCAGCTAGCAAACAAAAATTCAATACAAAAAAAAATGGGTATATAGAATGCGTACTGGTAGTGATATGTGCGATCTTGTCCCAATCCTGACCGGTTTCCTTTTCGCATCTTCTCTGTAACTCAGGACAATTGAAAATCCGCAGTGTTTGTAAAGATGAGAGATCGCGCATCTCATCAGGCAGTGATTTCAGATTGAGACAGTTGTCAATTGTAAACCATTTAAGTGAGATAAGATTCCCAATCCACCGAGGCAATGTTTTCAGATTCTCACAATTTTGAATATAGAGGCTTTCCAGGGTTGTAAGGTGTTGAAGACCTACAGGTAAGAAATTCAGTTTTGGAAGGCCGTAAAAGCTCAGAAGAATGAGGCGATTGAGATGTCGCCATTCCATTCCGTCCACGTCACTTCCTAGATTTAACCCCTCGCAAGACAAAATTTCTAATCGCTCGAGAGAAATTAGATTTGATACCCACCCATCTGGCAGAGACACAACATCTGGCAGATGTGATATCCACATATCTTTTAATTTGGAGAGATGAGAGGACGAAGAAGAGGAGGAAGAGGGAAGTATTGTCTCTTGAAAAAGCTTTGAGCTAACGTCACTTAGAGATAGCACTTCTCCGAGATAAGGAAACAAGGGCATGGAAGTCATATTAGGACAATTATCAATGTTAACAAAAGAAAGACAAGGAAATGAAGGCAGTGACCGGTTATGCTGATGTTGTTGATGATCTGTCATTGATGCGCTCCTCCACCATCCCTTTAAGTTAGGGCAATCCCAAATCCAAAGAGACTTTAACGATGGGAAGAAGGATAAAGTAGAAACTTCCTCACTTATATCACCATCTGATATGCATTCCAAATCTTTCATTTCACCAAGCCATAATGTTTCTAGAAATGGGAGTTTAGACAATGGTGGCAGGTGGTTGCATCTGTCACATCTCCTTAAAATGATTTTAACAAGATTTTCGATGGAAGGAAGCCAACTTGAAAATGTCACACCAGTGTAATCACACACTTTCAAAATTTTGAGATTTGGATGTGGCTGGAGGTTATCTAATAACATCTCATCATGTCCTTCTTGGTGAGCCCATGTTAATTCCAATTCCTCAAGATGTTGCTTTTCCCTTAAAATTTTGACCTCACAATCTGAGTTAGCATCTTCCAATTGTTTTGAAATTTGGATCTCAAGTGTTCCTCTGAGGTTGTTTAGCCCATTCAATTCGCCTAGTCCACCATTATTCCTCGCAATGAATAACGGTAATGACTGAAGACCAGTCAGTTTCCGTAATCCTTGAGGCAATCTCAACTTATAACAACCCCTATCATCAAGGTGCCTGAGGCTAACCAATTTTGTGATGTCCCTAGGCAATTGTTCAAGATTACAACATTCTTGAAGTTTTAGTGTTTGCAAATTCAACAATACTGTAATTGAATCAGGAAGAGTTTTAATAGGATTAAAAGAAAGATTTAAGTACTTCAAATGTTTTAACTTCCCTATGGAATTTGTCATTATTTCAAATTTCAATCCATGTAAATCTAATGCACGCAAACATGGGAAACTCTCAATCATTGTACTCAATGTTGACTCATCCATGGCATCAGATGCATTATTACTATGTGTGAACAGAATTGTACGTACCTTGCTGCTTGCTTTAACCAAACTTAAAGTTTTAGTAAAAGATGAGGCACTAGAAAATGATACATGACGAGTTTTTTCATCCAAATAGTCAAGTCTACAGTCAGCCGCTGCAATTGATAGTGCAAGATCATGATATAAATCATGCATCCTGTATTCTTGTCCATAAGAATCATCTTGATAAAAAAATGACCTGCAAAGTAGATTCTTGATGCACTCATCTGCAACATCTTCTAATTGCTCTATATTATTTGGCAATTGGATTAACCCATGTGCCATCCATAGTTGAATCAATGTCATCCTATCAATCTCGTAAGATTTAGGAAACAAAGAACAAAAGGAAAAACAACCTTTAATATATGATGGAAGATGATCATAGCTCAACCTTAGAATTGAAAAGGTATTACCACCCCCTTGTTCAATTACATTTTCTTGTACCTTATCCTTCATCTTTAACCACCTGTCTTTTTTCTCTAAGTATAATGCATTTCCAATGGACTCTATTGCAAGGGGTACTCCTTGACATTTGCCTACAATCTCCCTTCCAATTTCTACTAGTTTAGTGTTGTTGGTCTCTTGCCTGTTTCTAAATGCTATTTTCTCAAAAAAAGACCAAGAATGGTCTTTAGAAAGACCTTTAAGATCATATATTGAAACAGGACGTGTAATCTTTGCAACCAAATTGACTCGCGTAGTTATTACAATCTTACTTCCCTTTGCACAACCGATTAAAAGGCTTTTAAAGTCATTCCAATTTTTATCATTTTCGTTCCACATATCATCCAACACAAGTAAAAATTTCTTTTGATAAATTTTGTTAACTACTTCCCTCAATGGATCCATGTTGTGGACTTGACCCATGAGGACTTCAGGATTAAACTTACGACGTTTCTTTCGCATTAGTTCCATGCTATCATCTTTATCAGTACCATTTATTAGTTTTTTAGCAATTGTTGTCACCTCGAAGACATTTGAAACGCACACCCATATTTTTAGCTCAAAATGTGTATTGACTTTTTCATGATTGTATACATTTTGAGCAAGTGTGGTCTTGCCTAAGCCCCCAATTCCCACAATAGCAATGACGGATACATTCTCATCATTATTAGGCTCCAATAAAAGTTTTACGATGGCATTTTTGTCATCATCTCTGCCAATAACTTCTTTATTTGGTAAACATGGGATAGTCTCCCTGTTCAGACTCACTTGAGGCTTCACATGGCCCTCATTAAAATGAAAGTTATTTCTATCTTGCGCCATTGCAATTAGATTTTGCCTCAATTCGATTATTCTAAGACTCATCTTACGATTTCTAAAAACAAGTGGGATACTTCTAAAGAAATTGCGTACCTTTTCTGCAGTATTCCCACTCGTCTCTTCTTGCTGCAAAGCTAATTCAATGTGGAACTTATACTCACCCAACAAGTCATCTGCATCATAAAAAGCGTCCTTGAGCTTTTCAAGCCAGTCACTGGCTTGATGGTTGCGGTTCGGATGCTCCATTGCATCCAGAAGGACAGCTTGTATTCTGGACACTGTGTTCTTGATGCTTTCAATGTCATCTTTAACATTCCACAGTGATCCAAACTTTTCAAAAGCCGCAGAGCCCAAATTTTCAATTATGGTCTGTGCAATTCCGTAGAGGATTGCTTCAGCCATTTTTCCGTAGTGAGAGAAAGGAAGGCTTAAAGAACGAGAGAGAAGCAAGAGAGGGCGGTCTTCAAGTGGTTCAGTGCTAGAGTCTAGAGAGTAAAAGAAAAACTTTCTATTGAGTGAAAGGAAGGCTAGAAGAACGAGAGGAAAGCTAGAGAGTGAAAAGGATTGCTTCAGCCATTTGTTCGTAGTGACTAGTGAGACAAAGGAAGGCTAAAAGAGTGAAAGGCTTCATGTGCTTCAATGCTAGAGTGAATGAAAAACTTTCTAGTGAGTGAAAGATAGGCTAGAAAACGAGAGGAAAGCTAGAGAGTGAGCTTGAAGTGCTTTAGTATGCTAGAGAAAGGAAGACTTAAAGAGCGAGGGGGAAGCAAGACAGGGTGGGTTTCGAGTGGTTCAGTGCTAGAGAGTGAAAGAAAAGCTTTCTAAAAGAGTGAGATCGAAGCTAAAGAGTGAGAGCTTGAAGTGCTTCAATATGCTAGAGAGTGAAAAAAGAAGGCTAAAATAGCGAGAAGAAAGCTAGGGAGTAATGTTGCTGTGAAGAAGGAGACGAGGAGGACCGAATATTTAAAGGGGAAGAAAGTTACCATTACTAGTTTTCCTGGTACGAATTTTCTTAGAAAGTTACATTAATCATGCATAGCTTTATGTTTTTTCAAAGAAACTTACCGTTACTAGTCTTCCTTTGTGAATTTTCTTAGAAAGCTACCGTTACATCATGTACAACTTAATGAATTTTCTTGGAATGTTACCGTTATCATGCATAGGAAAATGAGGACAACAGACTAACACAAATCGTTACAACGCTTAACCAAGACGACTTGTCCTACATATTTGTTCTAATTAAAACGACTGTCGTATAACAGATTCCAAAGGATCGGAGTGTTTAAATTCAACACATTTCAGATTAAAAAAAAAAAAAAGAATGCTGAGTGGATTCGATACCTGATTACATGATGAACTAATTCACATCAATTATATTCAAGCAAATATAAAAAATAAAAAATCAATTCTAATTTTTTTTTTTACCCACTCATTTTGTTTTATTTAATAAAAACAATGATAAGGCAAGGATTTTTTTCCCCCCCATGACTATCTGGGTTTTCTTGGGGAATGTGGAATTGGTAAAAGAAAATGTACAAAAGCACAACTTTTACAATAATTTTGAATTTTTGAAAAATTTAGTGGCAGTGTGAGATAGCACTGATCGTTGAACATAACTTTATTTTTATTTTCCATTGCACCAAAGTCTCGAGCACCATGTGAACATATACCTTGGCCCTTCTTTGCATGATTACACCAATTTCTGTATAATATATATATGTTTGTGCTCCATTAAACCAAGGACGGATCCTTTTTTTTTTGGGGGGGGGGGGGGGGGGGGCAAAGAAAAAATAGGACAAAAAAAAGGGAATTTTTTTAATGATTATATATATATATATATATTGTTATTTCTAGAATTGTGTCCCACTATTTCAAAAACTTAGACTCTCCCTCTTTTAATTAGCCTAGCCTAACTAGAAACTACCAAACTCAAAAACTTAACAAAACCAAAATTTTAAAATAAAAAATAAAAAATTTCAGTCAGCCCAGTATTAGAGTACTAGCATTTGGTATTCTAAATGGTAAATATTTAGTATTTAGAACACTAAATATCAAAAACACTACTGTACGAGACATTTCAAATGCTATATTAAAGTAGTCAAAGTAAGTTTTGGTATGTGAATATATATATATATATATATTTTGCAACAGTTGATGCTCTTAAAAAACAATATTATTTTGTCTTTGATAGTAAAATGATTGCATCTTAATGTATTATGAAACAATGATTTTGTGTATTGATCTTAGTTGATAGTTTGTTAGTACCATATGAATATTTATTTGGATTTTTTTTCTTCTTATACTTCAGCCTCCCTAGCTTGAAATCTTAGGTCTGCCCCTACATTAAACACTATCTGAAATGACATAAGAACATTCACATCAAGCATTCTAAAAATTTTAGCATTCACATCAAGTAATTAACTGTATCATACATCACATTCATCAAAATTCTAACGCTAGAGCATTAGCACCAAATGTTATAAAAAAATTCTGTTTTAACATACAAAAAATTTACTTAATCTATTTTAGCATAGCATTTAATATTATACCCTACATCTTCTCTTATTTTTAACTCATCGCTCATTAAAAAAACCAAAAAAGACACCTGCCATGAAGTACAAGTGTACTATAGCATGTGTTAATATAATTTGGCATATGACACATGTGATGAAGATGTATTTTTGGTATTTGATGTTTTAGTATTCGGCACACCTCATGATGCCAATGCTCTAAATATTCTCTAACCAACTATAGAACTTGTTTTTTTCTCATGTAAATTTGAAAATAAACAGTAAATAAGTTGACCTTTATCAAGTAGTAAGTATTCAAATTTGACTTGACAACGAATTACAAATATAAAACATTTAAGTTTAGCTGATAATGAAAGTAAAATGTTTAAACTTGGCTCAAGCTTGAACCAATCCTATAAGTAATGTTCATGTTCTAGTTCAAGCTCATTAAAAAGTTTAAAAACTTGAACTTGGCTAGATTTGTCAATCAAGTTGAAGCTTAAACTCAAGCTTAGTATTAAGTTTTTGAACATAAAATCCAACACAAATATATTATCAGGCCCATATAAAGCTTATTGGTTTGCGCAAGCAATCACTACTCCTATTACTTAAAACCTTAATAAGACATGAGTGTAACAGGAAAGAAAGTTACCGTTAATAGTTTTCCTTTATGAATTTTCTTAGAAAGTTACATTAATCATGCACGGCTCTATGTCTTTTCTAAGAAATTTACCATTACTTCTAGTCTTCCTTTATGAATTTTCTTAGAAAGCACTAACTATATCTAATATTTTTTTATCATCGCTAAACTATTGAAAGAATATCTTTAAAATATTTATGAACGAAAAACAGCAACAAAAAAAAATTTTCGTGCAAATTTAGAGAGAGAAAAGAGATTTAAGCCACACCAAAAAAAAAAAAAAAAAAAAAAAAATTCCTCCCCCAAAGCTCTAGAGGGAGCGTGCACACACACATATCATTTAGCTTCTTTGTACATAAAACATCAACCAGATATACAATATCACAATTATCAAATTAAATAATTAATTTTAAATTTGTAATACTCAAATTTAATGGTGGACCTCAATGTGAAGAAATCAAGTGCAGAGATCATGTTCCTTTAAGAAGAAAGACCATTCATTAAAAAAAGAAAAGAAAAAAAAGAAAAGAAAAAAAAGAAATGACCAGGCTGCTTCAGCCTTCAATCATGTCACCAGGAAGACCAATGCTTGTGATTGTGGAAAAGTCAGCCATAAGTGACAAATGGAACCCAATAATAAAAGAAGAAAAGGGGTCATCACAAGTTGATAAGAAATAGCATAGGTACGTTGGTTTTGTCTTCATTGAAACAATGTCTTGGTCTCGTGACTCGTGTGACACATTGAAATTATTTTGGGAAACAACCATGAAAATACGAGCCATTGTTAGACTTTGAATATTTACCCAAGGGCAATGGGTCATCAACCATTTTGGTCGTGGCATCACAGATCAATTAATGCAGCCAAATGGGCCCACGTTCAACACTCACTTTTCAAATCCTACATGCTCGTCCAATTACTCAAAATCGATTGAATTATAAATGGTATAAAATTGTTAAAATTTAATTATTTTATTAGTTCAAAAAACATATATGAGAGATATACTTTTTTATTTTTTTAAAATTTAATTTATTAAGAATAAAAAACAAGTACAATAATCGGTAAATTACAACTATTACTAGAAAACAGGCTTTAAGGGCAATAGAAAGTTTATTTAGTAAAATAATCTGCCAAGTTAAGAGATAAAGGGGTGTTTGGGAGAGTAGTTTGAGTTATGTTGTTTGGCTGTTTTTGATATACGTGTGGAAGAAAAAGTTTGTGAAAATGTGTGTAATGTTGTCTAAAATGTGAAAAAGGTTGCTAAAACTAATCTACCAAATAGGCTGACCTAGCAAAATTCACAATTAACAAAATACAAATTTAAATCAAAAGCATTACTCATGATAGTAGAAATAGACCAAATCACTTGGTTCTTCTTCTCTAATCAGAGTATCAAAACATACTTTTGTATCCTTTCCCACTATGACATTGCACCAATTTTTAGACCTAGGCAAGTTTAAACTTTAAAGCCCACAAAATTACAACTGTTTTAGCTTCAACAGGAGTGCATAAGTCATAAATCTTGTTCCAAACCTTTAACAGCTCACCAAATGCATTTTTTACCACCATAGTTAAAGAGGTGAAATCATGTGACTATGTGAGATAACAACATCTACATCTAGTTTCATATAGTTTCTAGGAGGGGGTTTCCATGACTAAGTGAAACAACAACATCCACATTCGGAGACATAATGTATTACAATTTACTCCTGAATTTTACCCTGGCTAATAATCGTAAGTGTAATGTGATTATATAAAACATCTCAACATGAATTATTCATATATATAAAAATGGTCAAATTCAGTCAACAACCCTGAGATTTGGTTTAATGTGAGCTATATACAAAATATTTCAAAACTGACCAACTCAGTTCCTAATAACCATGAGAAAAGGGAGAAAAATGAGTAATGGTTTAGGAACCAAGTTGAGTTTAAGAACCAAGTTTGTTAATTTAAAAATATCTTAAACTTGGCTAGCATTGGAGTAAAACTTTGAAGAGTTAATTGTATTTTACCTTATAAAAAATGACCTTTACAAATTAACAAAATATAATGAATATTCTAGCTATGTACTAATATACTATCATCTGGATATTAAAATAGCACTTAATATTCACGTGAGTATAATTTTAAAGTAATACAGACACATATTTATATATATATATATATATATTTGTTTGTGCAAATATAATATGTGCATATCATCAAATTTCTACAGACTACAGGGCACTGTGACACAAATGGTGAAGATTATGATACTCCAATTGACGTGGTTTTGATCACTTTAGCATGTGTGGTCAAATACGCTCAATAATTGATTTTTTTTTTTTTGATAATTTTTTTTTATATTTTTCATACTAATGGTATCAAAGAATTTTGGTATCACATAAAAAGTCACAATGGTTGTCGCAACAATTTTACGTAGCAAGTTGTGATTGGTTGCATGTCACTTTCACATTAACACTAACTTTTTTTCTACCACTTGTAGACTACCATTTGAACATTTATGGTGCTTTATTATGTGATCTTAGAATTTTTTGGTATCAAAACTTTATAAATCTGATTTTTTAAGAGATAATAAAAGTTTAATTTGTAATTTTTTATTGATTTAATTGTTATGTCTTTGGACGCCTTTCCAATCTCTCAAAAGGCAATATAAAAATACAAGTCTACAATAAGCAAACCGTTTGGTAGCAGATTCCAAACATTGTTGTTTAAAATAATGTGAAAATTGTGGTTTAAAAAGTGTTGTGGAAACAAGTATTTCTAGTTTTCATAAAGCAAAAAACGTATTTAGTACTATGTTTCGAATAACATGTTTCAGTGTTTGAAAAACATAAAATATGTGTTTGGTATGTGTGTGTTTGATTTTAAAAAAAGATACCAACCTGTGCAAAATAATATTTTTTATTTGAGGAGAGAGAAGAAAATCATTTTATCGTGTGTTGAAGAAGAGGAGTGAGGAAGGTCTGATAAGAAAAAGAGGAGAGAGAAAGGGTTTTGTCACATCAACATGGGACCCATGGGTTTCAAAATATTTACAGTTGTGTCATTGCAAGCGTTGTTTGAAACTCAAAAACAGTTGTCAGGTGATCTCAAAAAGCAGTGTTTAAAAACCATCTTTTGAACAACATAACTCAAACAACACTTAACAAAAACGCCCTACCAAATAGGTTTTTTTTTTTTTTTTGAACAATAGTTTTCAGTGTTTAAACACTAAAAACTGTTGTTTAAAAGCATTAACCAAACATCTTCCTAGTGTCTCAGTCACGCCACACCAAACACACAATGGAACTTGTTGGCTCAGGCTCACGTCTCTATCATTATTTTCTTTTACAATTCGAACGCAACCACGCCTGTCTTAAATCATGTATTTTTCACTCAATTGTTAATGGTAGATTTGTAATAGATGAAGCTTGGTCAGTGTACTAGTATCCTTAAACACTACTTTATTTATTTTACCAACTCATTTTATAACTCACTTAATATTTAAGTTCTTATTTTTACATATAACTCGATAAAATAATATTAATTACCTAATAAAATAAAAAAGTACTGTTCTATCTCTTTCCTCCCCACTCTTTTTTTCTCTTCACCCACAACCACAAGATTAAAAAATTATTTTTTCTTTACAACCAATGAACAGTAAGAGCACTAGCATTGGGGGTGTAAATATCCCCTAGTTGCTATTTTACAACCCAAGACCCACTCCATCTGGGTCTGTAAACTTAAAAAAGTTTGCAACCTATGAATAGTATTTGCAAAAAGAAAACCTATTATGCATTCTCAAACACTACTTTACCTATTTTACCAACTCATTTTATAACTCGCCCTCCATCCAAGTTTTTATTTTTACATACAACCCAATAAAATAATATAAACTACCTAATAAAATACTAAAAAATACTCTCCTCCCACTCTCCCTTTCTCTTCACACAAACCACAAGATTAAATTTTTTTTTCTTTATAGCCTATGAAAGGTAGGTTGCATATATGTAACCTACTGTTCATAGGATGCAAATCATTGTATGTTTGCAAACCCGGGTGGAGTGGGTTTTAGGTGTCTTAGGCTGCAAAATAGCAATTGGCAATGCTAGTGCTAGTGTTCATAGGTTGTAACAGAAAAAAAAAATTTATTTTAATCTTGTGGTTGTGTGTGAAGAGAAAAATAGAGTGGGAGGAAAAAGAGAGAAAATAGTACTTTTTATTATTTGATTATGTAGTTTATATTATTTTATTGGGTCGTATGTAAAAATAAAAATTGGGATGTAGGTGGATTTGTAAAATAGGTTGGTAAAATAGATAAAGTGGTGTTTGGGGATGCAAAATAGGTTTTTGTGTGTGTGTGTGTGCGCGCGCGCATCCATATATGCTAGTGCTCTAAAAGGTTGCATATATGCATCCTTACTATAGCAAGGTGGCAAATTTTTTTCAACATACAAAATCGGCTAAAGTGGGTTTTAGGTGTCTTGGGTTGTAAAATAGCAATCAGGGGGTGTTTAAACTCTTATTAAAAAAATTATTATAACTACATATTTCAAAATTATAATCGTTGAATTTTTTTTTTTTTTTTTTATGTTCTTATGCCTAATTTTTTATCGATAGAAAATGTTATTTACTATTCAATTCATAAATTACTAAAATTTAAAATTTAAACACTTAATTGATGACACAACTATTGATCTTTGATTTCTTAAAATTTTACAAGCAAAATGTAATTTAAATGTAGATTTGTCAAAATTCACATTGTAATCATTGACTATAACCAAGTTTGTCATATGCCCCCCAAGTTTGACACAACAACTAATTTTTTTTTTTTTACACAAAAAATTTATAATAATTTTCATAACAATTGAGTTGGCAAGTTTTTACTGATTTTCATTTGAATCCAATAATAAAATAACATTCCACTAGATATCAAATTTGTTGTGTCTATAGAGTATATAGACTTTGTCATATGCATTGAAAACTAAAAGCTTTTATTTGTTGTGACTTTACTAAAAACTTTTTCAACAAACGTAGTTATTTATTGATTAAAGATAGGTTTTAGTTATTTTTCATGTATTTAGTATAAAATCAACCAAAAATTATGTCTTTTGAAACATGCAAAGTATAGAAGCTACCAAAAATTTTGTGGCATGCAACTAATTAAACAGACACAAAATTTGATCAATTATTCTTTAAATTCACTTGGATAATAATGTTGATCATTTCATTCATATTTTTATCTTCAGCCCTTTAAATATGATTTTTTAATTCTAAGATTTATTTTTTATTTTCTAAATTATTGAAAATGTTACAATTATCAATTTGTTAACTATTCTTTCATTATCACCAAACTATTCAAGAATATCTTTGAAATATTTATGAAAGAAAAAAAGTGACGAAAAAAATAAATTCCTGCAAATTTTAGAGACGGAAAAAAGATTTAAGCCTCACCAAAAAAAAAAAAAAAAAAAATCCTCTCTTAAGCTCTAGAGCAAAGACGCACACGCGCGCGCATATATATCATCCAGCTTTTGTGTATGAAGGTTATAAATGTTTTGTACATAAAACATTAACACTACAAAAAAAAAAAAGCTTATTTGTGACAGTCAAAGTTCGTCACAAAAGCACAAAATGCCATCGCAAATTCGTATTACCGACGGCAAAAAGCTGTCAACGTTTGACGACAAAGACCTCATCAATAATACTATATTGCTGACAAGGCCGTCACTAACACTTATTTTTGACAGCAAAACACCATTGTATGTACTTGATAATTGCCGTCACAAATTCAACTACATACGAGGAAGTTGAACGATCAAATATAGTTTGCGACAAAGTAAGGCGTTGTTAACGTATTTTTTCGACAATGAAAAGTCATTATAAATACTTACCTTGTCGTCAAAGATAGAACTTCAAACAAGGAAGTTGGACGATCAAATACCATTTGCGACGAATAATGACCATTGTTATTGTATTTTTTCGACGACTAAAAGCCACCTTAAATACCTAGTTTTTCATCGAAAATATAACATCAATGCAACCAATTACTTTTTTTTTTTTTTTTATGAACTTCAACTGTTATTAAAAACCATTTATCTCGTCACTAATACATTATTTGCAACAAAATGGCTCCGTCAAAAAAAAAAAACATTATGTTATTTTTATCTTATTTGAAAATATTTGCTACTAGACACAAAATCACAATCATCAAATTAATTAATTATTTTTAAATTTGTAATACTCAACTCGACTCAGCTCATTTACAACCTTACAAAATCAAAAGAAGATAATCATGCTCATTCATAGGAAACTAGTAAGAATCACGAAAATTTTCAGCATCTGCAAAGCTCATGAAAATTTTCTTAGAACGATCATATGCTCATATGCATGAAGAAAACAACAAGAGTGTCAGACACAGTGTTGGTAGTTGTTACTAATTGTTATGGCATAGTATTATAGGACTAACATTTAGCCTTGAAAGTCTATGACCCAGTCTTTTTGCTTTTTGAACTCCCTTCGTGGAAATTTCGCAATACCAATATCATCCATTGTGTCAATTCCGTCAAAAAGGTGGGTCTGACAATTCAGACCTTTGAAATTGAATCTGAATGAGTGAGGCATTTCTTCAGTGGGTACACATTTTGTTGAAAGTTGAATGAGAGTGAGAGTGAAAGAGAGAGAGAATGAGATATTTGAGAGGGAAAAGCTCTTAAATTGATTTGGGTATTAAGCTTAAGTTAGTTATAATTACAACTTCTCTGTTCTGTTCTTATATACTCTACATATTTGAGAAACAGAGCATGGCAGGAAAAAACAGAGCCTACAACAACTATTACATGTGGATAACAGACGAACTTTATCTACACATTTGTGTTTAATTTTAAATACTTCTTTGCGTTTGTATGAGTTACATGCTAATATTTTTTAATATAAATGACTGCCATATAATGGAGTTCAGAGGACCAGAGTTTTTGCAAATTGCAACTTTGCATTTAAGGAGGGCATGCTTAATTAATTATATTATACTAGATATAAAAATTTAATGCAGTTTATAAGATAGTATAAAACTTTACAATACTGAATATTAAATTTTCAAGCCCCATCCCTTGAAAACTAATTTATTTACAAAACAATTTAAATATGTTGTCTGGAATGTAAATTTAAATTCCATTATGTGTGCAGCAAGTTGCTAACTGCTAAAGTTACATGAAGCAATATTGCTCTAAATCTGGTTTGTAAATTGTAATAACCAGAGCGTTCATACTTCAAGTGCACGGCATAATATTGCATAGTGGGAATCTGGTACGCACAGGGACAAGATGATTTTTAGGGTACCATTATTGCTTGCTGTGGCCCTCTATTCGTCCCACAATAAATCATGCCTTGTCTCTATTTATTTTCATTCATATTTATCTTTCAGCCATTTAGATATGATTTTTTAATTCTAAGATTTATTTTTTATTTTCTAAATTATTGAAAATGTTACAATTATCAATTTGTAAAATATTTTTTTATCATCGCTAAACTATTGAAAGAATATCTTTAAAATATTTATGAACGAGAAACAGCCAAAAAAAAAAAAAATTGTGCAAATTTTAGAGAGAGAAAAAAGATTTAAGCCTTACCCAACAAAATTCCTCTCTCAAAGCTCTAGAGGGAGCGCGCGCGCACATATCATTCAGCGTTATAAATGTTTTGTACATAAAACATCAACCAAAACAAACAATATCACAATTATCAAGCGCAGTAATCATGTTCCTTCAAGAAGAAAGCCCATTCATTTAAAAAAAGATAAAAAAAAAGAGAAGAAGAAATGACCAGGCTGCTTCAGCCTTCAATCATGTCACCAGGAAGACCAATGCTTGTGATTGTGGGAAAAGTCAGCAATAAGTGACAAACGGAACCCAAATAATAAAAGAAGAAAAGGGCCCATCACAAGTTGATAAGAAATAGCATAGGTACGTTGGCTTTGTCTTCATTGAAACAATGTCTTGGTCTCGTGTGACACATTGAAATTATTTTGGGAAACAACCAGGAAAATACGAGCCATTGTTGGACTTTGAATATTTTACCCCAAGGGCAATGGGTCATCAACCATTTTGGTCGTGGCATTACAGATCAATTAATGCAGCCAAATGGGCCCACGTCCAACACTCACTTTTCAAATCCTATATGCTCGTCCAATCACTCAAAATCGATTGAATTAAATGGTATAAAATTGTTAAAATTTAATTATTTTGTTAGTTTTAAAAACACTAGTGTTGGCCGCACGTGTTGCCTAGCAGTAAAAAAATTAATATAAATTTTGTGTGTAAAATTAAGAATTTTGGTTCATTCAATTTGACTATATTAAAAAAAAAAAAGTCTAAGAATACAACAAAGTTACACAATATCTTTATTTTTAGGATCTGAATAGATATTTTTTTATTTTATTTGAGAGAAATACTACATTCATAACATTTTTAGAACAAATTCTAAATGACAAGTTGTTATTGGTTTTAAACTGATAACATTGTTATTTTTATTCTCAAAACATTTATTTTCAGTTGTGGTTAGTCACAGTCTCATATTTTACTATTTATTTCGACTTGTAAAAAATTGATACTTCAATATTTGTAAAAATATTATGAAATTTGTTGTGTCGGTATAACAATATATATGTCAGCTTACATAAATATTTAAAAAAAGAAAAACACAAACAAATTACTGGGGAAAAAAAATTTAGGCACTATAGAAATTAATGTTAAAATGTTATGGACATAGCATTTTTTTATTTGATCTATAAGAAACTGAGATCTCAACAATTGTGAAAATAATGTGATAATAATAAGTGTTATAAAATTTTTTCAAAATATTTATTTTCAGTTGTAGTTGGTCACAGTCTCATATTTTATTGTTTTATTTCGACTTGTAAGAAATTGACACGTCAATAATTGTGAAAATATTGTGAAATTTGTTGTGTCAGTATAATAATATATATGTCAGCTTACATAAACATCTCAAAGAAAAAAAAAAAAACACAAACTGACTACTGGAAAAAAAAAAAAAAATCTTTAGGCACTATAGCTACAGTGCCAGTTGAATAAACCAAAAGCACTGTAGCTCCAGTGCTATCTATCAATAATAGCTTACCTATGATTTGTTATGAAATTAATGTTAAAATGTTGTAGAGTTAGCATTTTTTTTATTTGATATATTAGAAACTAAGATCTCAACAATTGTGAAAATATTATGTTAACAATAAGTGTTGTAACATTTTTTCAAAACATTATTTTCAATTGTGGTTGGTCACAGTCTCATATTTTATTTTTTTATTTCGACTTATAAGAAATTGATACCTCAATAATTGTGAAAATATTTCGACTTATTTGATACCTCAAAAAAAAAAAAAAAAAACTTTAGGCATTGTAGAAATTAATGTTAAAATGTTATGGACTTAGTATTTTTTTTTTATTTGATTTATAAGAAACTGAGATCTCAACAATTGTGAAAATATTGTGATAATAATAAGCGTTGTAACATTTTTTCAAAACATTTATTTTCAGTTGTGGTTGGCTACAGTCTCATATTTTATTATTTTATTTCGACTTGCAAGAAATTGACACGACAATAATTGTGAAAATATTGTGAAATTTGTTATGTCAGTATAACAATATAAATATCAGCTTACATCAATATTTAAAAGGAAAAAAAAAAAAACACAAACCGATTACTGAAAAAAAAAGTGACTAACTAAACCATAATTGTGAAAATATTGTGAAATTTATTGTGTCAGTATAACAATATAAATGTAGGCTTATATCAATATTTAAAAGAAAAAAAAAAACACAAACCGATTACTGAAAAAAAAAAAAAAAAGTGACTCATGAAAATGGCACTGTAGATGAACAGAGCCAAAACACTGGATGTACAGTGCAAAAGCACTAAAGCGGCATTGTCAAAACATTTATTTTTAGTTGTGGTTAGTAACAGTCTCATATTTTATTATTTTATTTCGACTTGTAAGAAATTGACACGTCAATAATTATGAAAATATTGTGAAATTTGTTGTGTTAGTATAACAATATAAATATCAGCTTACATCAATATTTAAAAGAAAAAATAAAACACAAACCGATTACTGAAAAAAAAAGACTAAGCAAACCATAATTGTGAAAATATTGTAAAATTTATTGTGTCAGTATAACCGTATAAATGTCAGCTATCAATATTTAAAAGAAAAAAAAAACACAAACCGATTAATGAAAAAAAAAAAAAAAAACGACTCACAAAAACGGCACTGTAGATGAACAGTGCAAAAGTACTGAATGCACAGTGCCAAAGCACTGCAGTGGCATAGTCGCTTTTATATATAAGAAATTTGTTGTGTCAGTATAACAATATAAATGTCAACTGACATCAATATTTAAAAAAAAAAAAAAAACACAAACCGATTACTGGGAAAAAAAGTGACTAACTAAACCATAATTGTGAAAATATTGTGAAATTTGTTGTGTCAGGAAAACAATATTAATGTCAACTTACATCAATATTTAAAAGAAAAAAAAAACATAAACCGATTACTGGAAAAAAAAAATGACTCATGAAAACAGCACTATAGATGAACAGTGAATAATACTGCAAAAAGACTGTTATATAAAAATTTATTGTGTCAATATAACAATATAAATGCCAGCTTACATCAATATTAAAAAAAAAAAAAAACACAAACCGATTACTGGAAAAAAAAATGTGACTAACAAAACCATAATTGTGAAAATATTGTAAAATTTTTTGTGTCAATATAATAATATAAATGTCAGCTTACAACAACATTTAAAAGGAGAGAAAAAAAAAAAAAAAAAACCACTCACCAAAACGGCATTGTAGATGAACAGTGCAAAAGTACTGAATGTACAGTGCCAAAGCACTGCAGTGGCATAGTCGCTGTTATATATAAGAAATTTGTTGTGTCAGTATACCAATATAAATGTCAACTGACATCAATAGTTAAAAAAAAAAAAACACAAATCGGTTACTGGAAAAAAAAAAAGTGACAAACTAAACCATAATTGTGAAAATATTGTGAAATTTGTTGTGTCAGGAAAACAATATAAATGTCAGCTTACATCAATATTTAAAAGAAAAAAAAAACATAAACCGATTACTGGAAAAAAAAAAAAAGTGACTTATGAAAACTGCACTATAGATGAACAGTGAATAACACTGCAAAAATACTGTTATATAGAAATTTATTGTATCAATATAACAATATAAATGCCAACTTACATCAATATTTAAAAAAAAAAAAACACAAACCGATTACTGGAAAAAAAAATGTGACTAACGAAACCATAATTGTGAAAATATTGTGAAATTTGTTATGTCAATATAACAATATAAATGTCAGCTTACAACAACATTTAAAAAAAAAAAAAAAACGACTCACCAATACGGCACTGTAGATGAACAATGCAAAAGTACTGAATGCACAGTGCCAAAGCACTGCAGTGGCATAGTCGCTTTTATATATAAGAAATTTGTTGTGTCAGTATAACAATATAAATGTCAACTTATATCAATATTAAAAAAAAAAAAAAAACACAAACCAATTACTAGAAAAAAAAAGTGACTAACTAAACCATAATTGTAAAAATATTGTGAAATTTGTTGTGTCAGGAAAACAATATAAATGTTAGCTTACATCAATATTTAAAAGGGAAAAAAAAACATAAACCGATTACTGGAAAAAAAAAAATGTGACTAACGAAACCATAATTGTGAAAATATTATGAAATTTGTTGTGTCAATATAACAATATAAATGTCAGCTTAAAACAACAATTAAAATGAAAAAAAAAAAAAAACTCACGAAACGAAGTTACTGTTGCCGCTACAGTGCTGCACAGTGCAAACACACTGAATGCACAGTGCTGTAGCACTGTAGCGGCATTGCTGCTTTTTTGTTGTGTCAGTATAACAATATAAATGTCAACTTATATTAATATTTAAAAATTAAAAAAAAAACACAAACCAATTACTGGAAAAAAAAAGTGACTAACTAAACCATAATTGTAAAAATCTTGTGAAATTTGTTGTGTCAGAAAAACAATATAAATGTCAGCTTACATCAATATTTAAAAGAAAAAAAAAACATAAACCGATTACTGGAAAAAAAAAATGTGACTAACGAAACTATAATTGTGAAAATATTGTGAAATTTGTTGTGTCAATATAACAATATAAATGTCAGCTTACAACAACATTTAAAAGAAAAAAGAAAAAAGAAAAAAAAAAACAAACTCACAAAACGAAGTTACTGTTGCCGCTACAGTACTGCACAGTGCAAACACACTGAATGCACTGTGTGAAGCACTGTAGCGGCATTGCCGCTTTTTATATATTAAGATATATGAGATGTACTTTTTATTTTTTTAAACTTTAATTTATAATGAAAAAAAAAAAAAAAAAACTACAATCATCGGTAGATTGCAACTATTACTCCAAAATAAACTTTAAGAGCCATAGAAAGTTTAGTAGCAAAATAAACTGCAAAGTTAAGAGATTTCCTACAAAGTTAAGAGATTTCCTAACTTAGCAAAATTTAAAGTTAACAAAATACAATCTTAAATCAAAAGCATTACTAATAATAGTAGAAATAGACCAAATCACTTGGTTCTTTTCTAACCAGAGTATCAAAACATACTTTCTTATCCATTTCCCCCATAACATTGCACTAATTGAAATCACGTGATTATGTGAGACAATAGCATCCACATTTAGTTTTATATAGTTTCTAGGAGAGGGTTTACATGACTATGTGAGATAACAGTGTCCACATTTGGAGATTTAATGTATTACAATTTGCTCCTAAAATTTACCATTGCTAATAATCATGTGTAATGTGGCTATATAAAACATGGATTATTCATATATAAAAAGGGTAAAATTCAGTCAACAACCCTGAGATTTAGATTAATGTGAGCTACATACAAAATATTTCAAAACTGACCAACTAGATCCCTAATCACCATGAGAAAAGGGAGAAAAATGAGTAATGATTTAAGAACCAAGTTGAGTTTAAAGCCCAAGTTAGTTAATTTTAAAATATTTTGAACCTAGCTAGCATTAGTCTAAAATTTTGAGGAGTTAATTGTATTTTATCTTATAAAAAATGACATTTACAAATTAACAAAATATAATGAATATTCTGGCTATGTATTAGAATTTGGATATTAAAATATTATTAATATTCAGTATATATAATATTTGTTTGTGCATACATAATATGTGCATATCAATAGATATCTAGAAGCTATAGGGCACTGTAACACAAATGGTGAAGATTTTGGTACTCCAAATGATGTGGTTAGGATTATTTTAGCATGTGTCGTTAAATAAAAATGCTCAATAAGATGTAATTGATTTTTTTGATAAATTTTATATTTTTTATATACTAATGGCATCAAAGAATAATTTTGGTATCACATAAAAAGTCTCTCTCTCTCTCTCTCTCTCTCTCTCTGGCGCGCGCGCACACACACACACACATATATCATTCAGCATGTACACAGGTTATAAATGTTTTATACATAAAACATCAACCAACTTACAAGATCACAATTATCGAATTAAATAATTAATTTTGAATCTGTAATACTCAACTTGACTCCGCTCATTTACAATCTTATGTAATCGAATGAAGACAATCGTGCTCATTCCTAGGATACTAATTCGCACCATGTGAATGGTGGACCTCAATGTGATGAATACCAGTGTATTATTCCCAATCAAAGTTGATGTATGTACATAAAATAAAATAAAATAAAATAAAATAAATGGTGATGAATAGGTAACGTTGCAGACTTGCATGTAACCCATTAATTGCTTTTGAATTTCAATTTCCATAAAAGTAGGTGATATGATTACTATGTTTTAAATCAAAATAGGCAGTGAGCGAGACTTGATTGTTGCTTGCAAGTCATAAAGGTGATTGCCTGTAGACTATGTAGTAGGATTTCATGGGTTTCAAAGCATGATACGTGAAGTCAAGACTTGTGGATTTGTATAAAAAAAAAAAAAGGATTGTGGGCTACAGGGCCCAATCTGTGAAGTAGAGATATAGATGATGACTGGGCTACAGACACATTTTGTGATTGGCCCAACCAGAATATGTTGAGTGAGAAGCTCCCTATAGCTAAACAGCATAAAACCGCTTTGCAAGCTTCAGATCTAGCTCCCACATCATTTTTAATCAACCATATGATCCTATCCCTACAATGAATCAGATCATTATGGATTCCTGCATTTTGCTGCGTCCAAATATGGTAGATGAATGTAGCCCAAGCAAGGTTGCACAAGATATACCTCAAGGCTTTGCCCTTATGAGAATGAAACCCCTATTTATGTTGGGAAAAAAACCACTATATCGTGCAGCACAATTATTTTCAATTTGTACAAATTCTATGGTCACTTGAAATGAAGTAGGCATGCACAATAATCAACTCAAACAGAAATATCCAACAACAATCCACAACCAAGACATCAATTTTTTAAACCGTCCAATGGGAAGGGAAAAACCGCAAGACCAAGTCCAGTATAAATCTTCCACTATTGAATAAAGATTTTACAACAATCTTCTCTAGAACAAATGCTAAAGACACCAAAGCATTAAGAATACACAGCTCTAGGATTACAGCAAATATTTATGACATTAAAGTGGATTTCAACAAAAATAACAAAAAAAGATATCACCAAGTGGGTCTTAGCTTTCGAGCACATAGAGAGGAATTTCAAGCAACAATCTGCAGACTAACCAAGTATGTTTTTCTACAGTATCTGCCATATTCTTCAAATAAAAGAGTAATAAACTAATAATAATAATAAAATATGATCCTAAGCGAGGACATACCACCAAATTACTTGATGGAGTCCATATATGACAACCAAATTGGCATTGCTCCGTATTTCCTTTCGCCCACCATGAAAGAATAGAGCGGTTACATTATATGAATGGAAATCCAGAGGAAGACCAACCCTTTTCATTTTAATTTTTTTAGAATGAAAAACACAAGAACAAGACAAGCTTACAAGGTTTATCTGCCTCAGAAAGTGCTAGAAGTTTCCCATGATGATACACCAGAGCTGTATTAGCCGTACACAGGAGGCAAATACTTAGTGTCTTGCACTTCACACCAGGATTATCTAAACACGAAAAAAAAATGTGCAAAGATACCCAATATACACATTTAAAGACAGACTTTGGCACGGTGCATGTATCAGAGATATTCGACAAATACATATGTGTCTACTAAAGGAAGGGAACATGTCAGTTCGTTTAGACCCCTTAAACCCAAATAGATTAACCTAGTGAATTAGCCAAGTGATTAACTTAGGTAATTTAATTAAAACTAGGTTAACACAAATAAACAAAAACAACAAAGCAGCGGAAAATAAACAACACAAAGATATGATGACCCAGGAAACCACACCGGTAAAAACCTGGGGAGGATTTGACCTAGCTATCCTCAAGGTAAACTGAATCCACTATGAAAGAATCGAAGTTTACACAACAAGACTTAGACCACTAACATCTTATTGCTACCCAAGTGTAGGAAACTTACTACCACGACCCCATGATAGCTCCGAGATCCACGGACTCCTTCTTTCCGGAATTCTTCAGCAAATCCACAAGCGCACCTGCTTGTATATCTTTGTGCTCTATGATTCTGCAACTGTATTGATCTACACAACTCTTGACATAAATCTCAAGTTTGTAAATCCTAAGTGTATGTGAAGGTAAACACCTCTAGATCTCACAATGAGATTCACAAACACAGCATTCAGAACTCTAAAAACGTGGCTAGGATTTTCCCTTATATACTTAGGGCAAAACATAAAACCCTATACATTAAATGGACTAGGGCTGAGTTGGAAAATTCTGCAGAAAAACGATCTACCCGATTTTCGATCGATCGAGCCTAATTTTCGATCGATCAAGTTATACAGAAAGTGAACAGTAATTCTGCATACAAACTCGATTCCAACTTTACATTAAGACCCATACTTTGAGCAAGTCTAACACACGACTAAACATTGTTTTGATCATGGTTTGCCAACATACAAATTGAAGTTCTAATACATTAGATCCTAATCCTTAGAACCTAACAAACTCCCCTTTTGGCAATCCGTGACAAAACACAGACTTAACAAAAAGCTCAAAGTTACAAATTGAAATAGCCCATTATAATAAAAAGCCACTTGACAATTCAACCTAGACTACTATCTAACAGTTGCAAAGTAGACAGCAGCTCGACTGAAAGCAACCTGTATATTCCTGTAACACTTAACAAACACATAAACGCATGTGTGGAAAAAAACAAGGAATACATAAAAAAAATTTCTTAATTTCACATGACACAAAATAAAGACAAATATCATGAATAACATCATCAATATAGATCAATAAGCAATGAAGTATAGTGAAATAAGAAACATATACATAAAAATGTATCTTAACAAAAATATCTCCTAAACAAGAGCTAAAAATGAGTATACACAGTGAAGCACCTAGATACAATCTAATAACTCCACAAGCTCCGCAGTATCACTACCAAGTAAACAAAAACTCCCCCTAAAATGTAAATCACCACAACAAAAACTCACAAATGAAATGTAAATCACCACAACAAAAACTCACAAATGAACTATGCACTCCCCCTTTTTGTAACGAATTGCCAAAGGGCACTCACTCATCATCAAAAGAAGGTGGAGGAGATCGACGAGAGTTCGCCAAATCCGCTCGTAACGCACGTAGCTCATCAAGGATGTCCACCAAAAGCTGACCATGAGCCGCCTGAACGGTCACGACAGTATCAAGTGTCCGACGAAGGTCAGAAACCTCATCAAACGGTGGAGGAACATCAGCAGCAGCAGCAGCAATAGCAGGATCAGAAGACGTCCTAACTGCATGAGTATCTGTAGAAGAAGACGGGGGTGGAGTGACACCGAAAGGCTCTACCCTAGGATGCTAAGAGCTAGCTCGAAGTTGAGCTGCCCTTTGCCTCAAAAAGGTAGCATCGATAGGAGCAATGACATGTACAGGCTCAGAAGCAGGATACTCACCAAAACCAAGAAAAAGGAGAATCCTATGAATAAAGACAGGGAAAAACAAAGCATGAGCCGTAGAACTAGACCGATGAACCTCGTTCAAAGAACGAAGGAACAAATGTGGAAAACTGATAGGCGCATCAGTGACAAGAGCATACAAAAACACACATCGCTCAAGAGGGATGGTGTGGACATGCGAAATAGGCCACAAAGAATGACACACTATCCTAAAGAAAAGATAGTGAAGCTCAGAAAGCTCAGCAGAAGTGATCCGAGGATCAGAACCCCACTAGATAGAAGACCCAGTGATGTATGACAAGACGTCATCAAGGGGTGGAGACTCCTCGTAAGGAAAAACGGGATGATCAACTATGGGCACCCCAAGAGCATCAGACACTACCCGAGGGGTAATGCGATACTCCACACCACGTAACCACACCTTTACCAAGGTGTTGTTATCGTAGACGTGGATAGAGAGGGTCGAATAGAACTCTCTAATCAAGGTGGCAGGAGGAGGAGAATGCTCATACTCGAGCAAAGGTAACCAACCCCGACGTGTAAAATTACGTCGCACCTCAGGATCTACCTCATCTAGGACGACCCTACGCTCAGCCCAAATATGACGCCTAAAGTTCAGAGTCTCATAGGTGACTTGGTTTGACTCACTAGGGAACCGCTTAGTGTCAAAAGAAGGAGAAGGATCAGAAGTCCTATGGGCTCTAGTTTTCCTAGGCATAGTGCTAAAGAAAAAGAGATAGACACAGAAAGAGAAGAGCAAAAACAAATAACCAAGGGCAGACTGCAAGTTAGCACAACATAAAACATAGAAAATATCAATTCTATATGATGCATGAGCATGAACATAAAATGATGCATGTACTAATGCAGTGACATGTTCAATTATGATCCAAATTAACAAAATTAGCTTGAGCAAGTGGTTGATATCAAAAAGACCCAATTTGAAAAAATCCAATTTTTCAAAAACACAACACATTGATTAATTGATCAACATAACATCCAATTAACTCAATATGATGATCAAATTAAACAATCCAACAAGCCAATTTCATCAATTTAACTCAAATTGAACAAAACCCCCAATTTTCTCAATTTCAAGCCCTAGAATTTTAAATTTTCCTCAAAACACCAAATTAACCAAATTAAACCATATGGAGTGTTTGAATATACTGTCCCCACAAAAACCCAGCAATAGGAGAAGTAAAAATATACTTATGATGTCTGGAACACCCTTTTTCTCCATCACAATGCGCGCCATGTCTTCAATACTACTATTAGATCTCTACAAAGTATAAACACAAAATTTTGTTAGATAAGTCATTTTGGCTATTAAGCTATTACATAACATTGGGAATGTCCATCCCATGAAATTGTTTCAAGATCATCACGCAAGGTGTAAAATTAATTTAGAGTCCCGTTTGGCCATGCCAAGAATCATCATCATCTCGAACGGGTCATCAACATCAAGAAAAATAAAAGAGACAGTAATAGTTATTCACCAAATACCACAATTTCCAAACCATATTCACATTTCCAAAATGCCAATATTAAATGTAATTTAATTACCTTATTACCTACACATAAAATGTAAACTAGTTACCACTTGTCAGTTCGTTTAGACCCCTTAAACCCAAATAGATTAACCTAGTGAATTAGCCAAGTGATTAACTTAGGTAATTTAATTAAAACTAGGTTAACACAAATAAACAAAAACAACAAAGCAGCGGAAAATGAACAACACAAAGATATGATGACCCAGGAAACCACACCGGTAAAAACCTGGGGAGGATTTGACCTAGCTATCCTCAAGGTAAACTGAATCCACTATGAAAGAATCGAAATTTACACAACAAGACTTAGACCACTAACATCTTATTGCTACCCAAGTGTAGGAAACTTACTACCACGACCCCATGATAGCTCCGAGATCCACGGACTCCTTCTTTCCGGAATTCTTCAGCAAATCCACAAGCGCACCTGCTTGTATATCTTTGTGCTCTATGATTCTGTAACTGTATTGATCTACACAACTCTTGACATAAATCTCAAGTTTGTAAACCCTAAGTGTATGTGAAGGTAAACACCTCTAGATCTCACAATGAGTTCACAAACACAGCATTCAGAACTCTAAAAACGTGGCTAGGGTTTTCCCTTATATACTTAGGGCAAAACATAAAACCCTATACATTAAATGGACTAGGGCTGAGTTGGAAAATTCTGCAGAAAAACGATCTGCCCGATTTTCGATCGATCGAGCCTAATTTTCGATCGATCGAGTTATACAGAAAGTGAACAGTAATTCTGCATACAAACTCGATTCCAACTTTACATTAAGACCCATACTTTGAGCAATTCTAACACACGACTAAACATTGTTTTGATCATGGTTTGCCAACATACAAATTGAAGTTCTAATACATTAGATCCTAATCCTTAGAACCTAACAGAACATATTCATCTAAGTAATACAAACTTCTGGCTCAGCTGGTAAAGGCCAGGAAAAAATTGGTAGATTTTAAGTTCAAATCTTACCCACCAAAAACAATAATCTTTTATTTTGGGTATTGCCGGGGGGTTGATAATTGAAATATGTGCAAGTGTGCACCACAATATTCAGCAAAAAAAAAAAAAAAAAAAAAAGACGAAAAAGAGTTGAGCAACACATAATGTTAGGTAAACATATTTGCCAGGCAAGGTCTGAAAGAAGTATGCATTTGGACACTTCATTCTTTGAAACCTAGCCCTGTACCTGCATCCTAATACATGGGGACTTAATGGATAGAAGAACTATACACACACTATTACCCAACAAAGAAGAACCCATGCAACCAGAAAATTAAGCAAAATTATATATGGGATAATGTTTTTGAACTCTTAAAAATTCTGTGCACAATTTCAGCAGATTTATTTTCCTTTGAGCAAACTTTGCATACTAGACTAACTAACCTGTTCCATATCCGTATGAGACATTTAATACTTTCAATTTTGCTCTCAGTAATTGCATGTTCACCATGAATAATTCAAACAGCCCTTTAAGATCTCCAATCTGTAATGACATTTATAAAGGAAAAAAATATGTATACAACAGGACCAACAAATCAAACATATACAACTGATGATTATCTATTCAAGATTTTAATTATGCAGAGGCAAAACATGTAACTAAAAAAGGGGCCATATCCTACTGAGGTTAACCATGCAAATGAACATACCAGAAATAAAAATAAAAAAAAGGAAACCCACAGCTTACTGGTATACCTTCATAAATTTAGCACTCCAAAATACTCTTCTTGTTTGATGCGAGATGTCCTTACATAGCAGGAGACATAGGTTGCTTTCCCATCTTTGATGCGCAAACCATGAATCATGCTGAAAAAGTTAAAGATATCACCTAATCCCTTCTTGCTTTAATAGTCTACTATTGGATAAACTAACATTCATGAACCTCTAAAATTAAAGAAAAAGTGGAAAGAATACAAAACACATTGGAACATGACCAATTTCAATATATCCAAAAGCAGTAAACTAGCAAGGATGGTTATAAACAATCAACTGCTGTCTACTGAACAAACAGACACACTACTCACCAAAACCAGCCAAAATACAAGACTAAATAGTTTAACAAACACCTTGAAAATAGCAAATAACATGGGTAAATTACAATCAAGTTTCCTTTCCCCCTTCACTAATTGAGTGACACCTAAGCTTGCCAAGGGATCATAAAGAAGAAGAACAAGCTAAATATCTTCTTTTGAATCCTTATGATGGAACATTTCACCAGCATGTTCAAAGTTGTTTTGATTACATCATGATTATTTTTCACTCTTAATAACAGGTATTATTAGAAATCAAAAACACTTGTAACTCACTAGTTTTTTTTTTTTAAGTAAATAAAATTTTATTCTAAGACATAATAATAAGTCACCCAAGTATACAGGAAGTATATAGCAAGGGACCAAAATAATCAAATGCATAAATTACAAGCATCCATCAAATCATAGACCGAAAAAATAGAATGACTTCCTATGATGGACATCCAATCCGATAGAGTTTTAAAAAAGAAAAGTTTTAAATCAGTTATAGTCCTTTCAGAATCTTCAAAACACCGGTTGTTTCTCTCCTGCCAAATGCACCACATCAAACAATGAGGGACAACCATCCAAATAACACCATTACGATGATGACCAAAATTTCCTTGCCAACATGCAAGGAGCTCAACCACAGTCTTTGGCATCGCCCAGTAGACACCAACAAGGTGAACACCATAGACCACAACTCATAAACAATAGGATAATGTAGTTGCATTAAATAATTAGCATGGCAACTTGTAACTCAATAGTTAGCATGGCAGTTGCGTTCAATAAGATATTCCGGCTCGGCACATGCCCCACAGAGAAATATCAATGGGAAAATTTTCATTCTTAAGAAGCTCGATTTGGTTATTCTAGTTTGTTTTTTGATTGATAAGTCACACACACGCACCTAGTGGGTCTTGAAACCATGACCTAACCTTCCACCTTACTCTTACAAGGGGAGGAGGTCACATGTGAGCTGGAGCTCATTGGCTGGCTCGATTTGGCAATTCAATGTAGTTAAACTAGTAAACCTTCAGTATTTAATGTCAAGATAGTATATGAATCAAATGGAAGGAACCTCAAGTAAGTGTGGAAGGGGGAAAAAAACAAATGTATCATTTTACCTCTTAGAGGACTTCAATTATGTAATTTTAGTTACTAAAAAAATTATTCATTTGGCTTCACTGCCAAACTGCAGTTGTGTCAGAACAATCATGGTATTTTCAATGAATTTCTCAGAACTAGGCACCATATAAAATCCAAATGATCTTGGCCAACTAAAGAATGAACTACAAGGGATTATTGCACATACAACCACCATATATGATGACTAAGGAAAATTACATAGACCAGCCAATTGGCATTTTTTTCTTTGTTATATGGAGCTTTTTCCTTCTAAGTATATGACACAAATACTTTTATAATGTAGAGAATTGGGCGTTGAGTAGCCACTAAAAAGTAACCATAAATTGAACACACAAAGCAGAGAAACGTTGATGGTATTCTGGAGTGGGAAAAGTGGTACTGAAGTTATATCTTTGAACTCTTTCTTCAAGAAAATTTAAAAGAAATACTCTTTTGTATAAGGGAACAAAAAATCATGCACCCATCTCCATCAAACCTGCAAAGAGAGTAACAAAGGGAATAAGTACAATGGTCATCTGATTAATATCTGGATTTTCATTCACAAGAATTAAAAAAAAAAAAAAAAAAACCCCTCATATATGGTAGTTAAACTAATATGCTTCTTCATTGAGAATTAAGTCAAGTAATTACAGTAAATAGTTCCACAGATGGGCTTATATATATATATATATATTAATTAATTAAAAAAAAAAAAGACATACCAGTGATATCTAGCAACAGGAGAAAACTTTGGGTTAGGACCCACGCTAACAAACTCTCTGTTTAAGCAATCCTGTAAGACATATTCTACATTCCATGTCATGGGCAATAGAGGCAATAAGATGCAGCTTGATGCACTGGAAAAATAAATGAATAATTGGTCTAATTGTTGGCTACATTTACTTGAAACGAAATATATATACATTTATAGTAACAAGATAGCACATATCAAACTCAAGGTGATAGGAATTCTTCAAATTGACAGGTAATTACATGACAAGGACCGCTATTACCCAGTAACAAGGCTGTAGTATAATACAAAAGAAGAAGCTGTAAATGACCTGTTTCTTAGGTAGCATGAAACTTCTTTAATTCATTTTCATTTGCAGTGTTGTAAACAACATCAATTACTATTGCTCTTGCATCACTAAGAAAACATTATATACCACAAAAATTTGTTATGGATGTAAATCATGTAAAACATAAAAGATGACAATCACTTCTGCACATGGGCTTTGAAATGAGGCCCTTAAGCTGCACATCTTTTTGATAATCGAACAAGTAATGGCATTGAACTATAAGGTTCTTGACTAATGGGGTTTCCTTTGAGAAACAACAAAAGTGGTTAGTCGTGAATGCTACAACTAGCTAGTTCTAAACTTGTTCAGTATGGTAATTTTTCAGAATGTGGAATTAATTCTTAATTTACCATTTTGGCATAAAAATTAAGTACAAAATACTTTCCTGAAAAGCTAAACTAATGTTCTTATGCGGTTTACACCAATCAAATATAATCATCATCGCCTATTGAAAGGCTTTTTTGCATGTTTGACAAAATGCTTTACCAGCTTAGTAGAACCAGATGGTATATCACCTTCTACTCCCTTTTCATAAAGTATATATGGTGCTAAGCAGCTAGCAAATCCTAATGTTTGGTGCAAGTCAAGTCTTAATCCAATTAAATCACAATGACATTTTTAGTGCTTCTTCTATATTCAATGTCAGAGCATGTTTAGCCAGATTTGTATAATGCATTTCAACTTGTCTAATAATTTTCTAGTGTAAAAAAAAAAAAATAAGCCTCTAGATTCGTAATCAGATTTTGAGATTCATGATATACATCATAAATCTTTTGCAGCTGACTTAGTGCACAGGCAATTTGGATACTATTTCTTGTCCTCTGTTTTTGGATGAATGAGGAAATTTTATTAACACAAAAATTATTACATGAAGTTCAAAAGACAGAACACTACATTTAAGCAGAAAAAACAGCCAGCCCCTGTTGCAAAGAGACAAGCTACCAAGCTAAGTTAAAACAGACAGAGAGACCCATATAACTAAACAACACCCTATTCTATATTGACATTTTAAAACCATTTTAAGTTCTAGTTCTAATTCTCACATCATTTTTTAATCAACTATATGGCTATTCTCAGTTTCTCACTATGAATAGGATCATTATGGGCTTTGCACAAGGTAGACCTCAAGCCTTTACCCATTGAAGAATGAATTTCCTATTTCTATTGGGAAAAATTGCAGATTGATACAATAGCACACAACAGATTTATATGTATATATGTATGTATGTATGTATGTATGTATGTATGTATGTATGTATGTATGTATGTATATATATATATATATATATTTTTTTTTTTTCTTTGTGCAAATTCAATAGGAACTTCAAAAAAATTAGGCAAGCATAGTAATCTACACAAAGCAGAAATATCCAGCAACAAACCACAATCAAGACACCAAATTTTTACGTGAAAACCTTTCAATGAGAAGGGAAAAACCACGGGACCTAGTCCAGTAAAAAATCTTCCACTATTGAATAAAGAGTTTACAACAATTTTCTCTTAAACAAAAGCTAAAGACTACCCAAACAAGAAGAACACAATTATTAGATTACAGCAAATCTACATCACACTAAAGTCAATTTCAACAATAACAAAAACACCAAGTGCGCCTTAGCATCTGAACATTGGAGAGGAAATTCAAACGACAAGTTGCAGATTAACTACATACTCTTTCAACACTTGCTGCTTTAATCTTCTTGTAAAAGAGTAATCATAAAAGAGATTATCCCTACAGCACTCCAAATGCTCCCTGCAGATAACACAAGATATCAGCATACAATCCCAATGATGATGCATGTTGCATCCTCAAGCTAGCCAAAGTTTAACAGTGGCAGGGAATTGTGAAAGATTGTCATGAACTGGTTATTCACGTGAGAGAAAATGGCCAAAAAAGATATTTTTCCCAAGTTTGTAACAGTAAGCAATGGGAACATAACACAAAATGTACAAAGAGATTCCACTAAAATTGTGTATGCATCTAACTGCATGAAAAAAAAAATTGATGTTAAGCACTAGCCCATTAAACTATGGTAGAAAATAAGATCATAATAGAGACAAAATGTTCTTTATAAGAGGTTTTGTACAAATAGGCTCTGATATTTACCCCTGGTTTTGTTTTGTGCTTCCAATTTGCTCTGCATTTAGGATCAAGCCAAGTGAGAAATCATAATAACACAACAAGAACAAAGAAGAAGAGGAAAGGAATTAGCATTTGAATAACCCACTTCCAGCTATTCAAACTTCATTGGAAGTATCACGGACTTGAGCAAGACATTTTTCATGTAAAGACTTCAAAACTGCACTTCAAAGCTTCTGTAAGGTAAAAATCATTAGAATAACGAAGCGAATGAAGATATATGCATCTTTCATTTTAGTTTTTCCTTTTGGGTCCCTTCTTAATGTGTGAATCTTTTTTTTTTTTTTTGAACAATGTCTGAATCAAACATAAAGAATGAAATTTTATCCAAAATATTCAATAACCTTTGATTATAGAGAGTGAAACCCAATACCTTTTGTAACAAAAGACATACCAATGATATCGAGCAACAGAAGAAAACTTTGGGTTAGGACCCACCCTAACAAACTCTCCGTTTAAGCAATCCTGTAAGACATATTCTACATTCCATGTCATGGGCAATAGAGGCAATAAGATGCAGCTTGATGCATTGGAGGAATAATTGAATAATTGGTCAAACCGTTGGCTACATTTACTCGAAATGAAATATATATGCATCTATAGCAACGAGATAGCACATATCAAACTCAAGGTGAGAGGAATTCTTCAAATTGACAAGTTATTACACGACAAGGACCACTATTACCCAGCAACAAGGCTGTAGTAATACAAAAGAAAAACCTAGAATGGTATCAGGAATGCCAAAAATAGCTTAGTTCAAGGACGTGAGGCTAAACAAACAACAATAACAAAGCCTCAGCCCCAAAAATTTGGAAGTGACTGGCCAAATTTATTCTTCTCCACCATTCTATGTCTTCTTATCTAATATATTTCTCTTTTGCTGGCTTGCTTGTCAGTTTACCATGAACACATCTAAACCACATGGATATAATCGTTTAATAGTTTAATACATATGTCTAAACTTCTCGTCCTCACTCCATGCATAAAATCTTAACTTTTCCCATATCTTGTATATAGTCTTAAAAATTCCAACACCGGATTTTTGCAAACAACTTATTCACTAAAAGCAATATCGCTGCTTTCCCAATTATACTAAGGCAATATCACCAGAAAACAATAATGAACACTCTTTAGCTTTGCACTGCAAAGCATAGCCTCCAAGCACAAGTTGCGCAACATTCACAGCTCCTAATCATGAGGCTTTCACATCAAACATTTTCCCCACAAGCTTTGAAAATCAGCTAATGTCTACAACATGTGCCTCAAACACTAGCTAACTATAATCGATTATTAAGTGATAAGTTAAATAATAGTTCCTTCATAGCTGTGCAAAAAGTTAATGCATTTTTAAACTCCAAATCATCTAAAACATTTTTTTTTATTCAAATAAAGGATCCACATATCAAATTTGTATCACTCACTCAAGTACGAGAAAACATAGTACAAAGACCATATTCGCATAGAAAATTATGCCATATCAAGATTATTGCAACATCATACAGAAAAATAACCCAAAATGTGCATTAAACACCAAATGGAACTCCCAAAAAATTTTAGAGAGAAATGTTGAAAATTCAAATATAGCACTTTGTTTGGTTGATTAAGTAGACCTTTCATCTATATATTACTAAAAGCTGAAGCGTAGCATTTAATGTTGCTACGCTCACATTGAGCCACGTCAGCAGCTACATCATTTCCATCATCTTTTCTGAATTTTTAATTTAATTTTAAAATAGATTTTACCAATTTTAAAATACCAATTTTAAAATACTAATAAAAATAAAATTATTTCCAGCCCTATCTCTACTTTAAAGTCCACTTCTTATATATTTAATTCCACTATAAAGCCCAAGCCCACACCCAAAGCCTTTTCAACTAAATCCCTTTGTCAAACCTAATGTTTTTTCACGGTTACAACTTCCTGTCTCCCAGTCCCACGTTTTTTTCATTGTTTCAGTTTTAGTCCCTTCCCCTTCCTCACTTTTTGATTCTCACAGTTTCAGCTTCTGTTCTACTGTTTCACTCACGGTTTCATCTTCCTGTTCTACGGTTTCAGCTTCTGTTTTGGCTTCTAACGGAAGCCTCTCTGTCTTCCTACCTTCCTCTCCTCACATCTATATAAATACTGACGTAAGCGGGGTGGTTCAATTGAGGTACTCATTTTTCACGCTCTCTCTTTGTTTGGAGAACCTTTAGTTTTTACAAAAAATTTTGGGTGGTTTTAAACGCCATGATCCATTTTTGGGTGGTTTTATTTGAATCGTTTTTGTTTTGGGTTTTTGGATTCTCTATCAAAATGTTTGTTTTCTCAATTTTGGATATTTGCTTTTGTTTTGTTTTTGTTAGTTTTTTTTTAGATTACAGAAATCACTAAAAAATTGATTTTAGTTTGGGTAATTCTGTTTCTAATCTTGAGGAAATCGTTGGGATTAAATAAGTATAGGATTGAATGTTGCATTGGTATTTATTTTAGGTTTTTTTTTTTTTTTTTTCCGTATGAAAAACTTGATTCCATTATGAAAAAAAAAAAAAAAAAAAAAAAAAAAACAAGATTCAATTTCGCCTCTCTATCCTCCCCCTCCTCCTTTTTTGGAAAAATCAAAAGCAAAAGGAAGGCGGGATGGTTATCTCAATCTATGCCAATTTGAGTGCTTCTCTTTCAAGTTCTTACATTTTCCACCGTTTCTTATCTTACTAATATTTTCCACTTCTTTATCTTACTCTTTCATATTTCAGGAGGCATATACACGGGCCAATATGTGGTAAATAAATCTATGTTTGATTTTTCCTTCAAATTCTGAGTTTAACTAAATGCTAATTGGTTTTTTATTTTGGGCAGAGAGTTGTTCCTACAGATATTAACAGTAGGGAAAACTGTTGATGATGTTCAACTACGATCCAATCCTAGAAATGCAAGTTGTATACATATATGTCCACTTTTATCTAATCTTAGCCTTCTTTAAGTTTTATCTTTGAAATGAATTTTTGTTTCATATTATAATCAAATTCTACATTGATTTGTTCATTTATGTTGGTATTTTTATGTTATATGCAAAGCAAAAACTGATAATTCGATGTAATTATGGACACACCAAGTGCACATAAATCGTTTGTTCTTACTAAAACAACAACATCAACCAAGCATTAGTCCCAAAATTTTGGGGTTGGCTATAGACTAAAAAATATGGACATGGATCACACAGTGATTTGTTGATTCTTTAAAAAAATAAAGACATGATACGTTGGGGATATAATGATTAAATCAATTAATATATTTAGGTGTATTTTATTTTTATTTTAAGTATAGGGATTTTGGAGTGTTCATGCTTCTGAGGCTATAGATCTTTAGAGGGTTAGCCATGTATTCTTTTCTGCCATTCTAAATTGTTTGTCTTAAATTTTTTTTTTCTACTTTTGAATTGATGCCATGTGTTATAGTGATGCAAGGGCTCAAGTTGATGATGAAGATACAGCAATGATGAACATTATCAAGTCTGATGATTGGGTCACCATTAAAATCATAAACTAGACAATGATGGTGAATCCACATCTCTCATTATTTAGGTTTTTCTTATTCACTTTCAATTTTAAATAAATTTTTACTTAGAACTTTGAAGAAACATTCAATTCTTTTTGCAACAGGAATCAATTATGCTGATATGACTAATCAGTACCTAGCGGCTCTAGAAAGAAGAAGTCCAAGCGATCACTGCCATGTTCATGCAATAAAAAAACACCATTGTTTCTGCCAAAAGGGTATGATCAACTTGAAAATTTTACATGCTTTTAATACTATTGGAATCATGGAAGTGATTCAGGCTTGAAATATGGTTGTGAGAAATTCTATTTATATCATGTTTAGAAAGTAATTTGTACTAGGAAAAGTTATAAAGTAAATGCATAATATATTCCTAAGGTAATTGCAAAGAACAAAGTCAAACATTGGGCATGATATTAGGGGGCAATCTGTCATGCTTTATCTGTGGTAAATTAGCTCCTTGATTTAAGCATTGAGGCTGAGAATTTGGCTTCTGTTTGTTGCTATATTGGAACTGAGGAATGGGCTACACGTGTGCTTTATTACTTAATATACATCTTTCTTCTTCTAATTTATATTTGATATTTGAATTGCCAATTATGTTGCTCCTGAAATGTTTTTGAAGTGACGTGGTTATACATTTTTTTAATCTTTTATAAGATTAAATTAATTTTGATCTTATTGATGCCCTTCAGACTTCACTGTGAAGCTTATAAAAATTTATGGGTTTAAGATTTTCTGTCAAATTTCTATACTCTCATTGTGACTTGAAATGTGAAGATCATTACTAGGACAGAATAACTTAGACAAAAAAACCAACAAGAGAGAAGACCAATTATACAAAAAAATTAACAATTTAAACTAACTTCCTCCCTTCCCGGCCTATTTTTTATGTGAATATTTATCTTTCAAGTGGTTTGTTCTTTAAAATGGAATTAAAAATTCAATGATTGAAGTGTGTGTAAGGGCCACTCTCACTTGATTATTTAGCCAAAAAAAAATGTAAGTCTTACTTAACTTTATTCATTGAGAGTTTAATCTTTGTGCAATTAGGGTCAAGGACTTATCATCTGTGCAAAATGAACAATGTTGTATGTCGAATCGTTGAGATGAAAAATATAGCATTTTTATTTTGATTCAATATTGTCTAATAGTTGCTTCTTCTTTTCTCCGGCAATAGATTTAAACAATAATTCAATAAGTGGGGGCACAGCTAACTAAACGGAAACTAAGAGATTTTATTTATTGTTCAATTTCTTATTGGGGTGTACCTCTCTGTTGCTGCCTTTGGAAGGAGAAGCAAGCATTTTTTTTATTGATCATATTTTATCTGAGAAGATGTCTAATAGAATGTTGTCTTTATGTAGTGCTTTTGGAAAGAGAGAAATGCTAAGAAACAGAGTCTACAACAACATTGAAACAGATGAAAAATTTTCCTATTCTTAGGCAAATCATGGTCCTCATGGAAGCTTCAAAGTCTAAGAAAGGCAATTGGACTGGTGTTTCATTTCAGTGTAAGAATTTGAAGAAGTTCCAATATGTTCAAGGGCTGTCAAAGTTGAAAAGTGCATAGGAGACTATTGCTATATTGTTATCTTTAAGGGTTCTCCCTATCAAAGTCATGAGAGAATTTGTAAAACAAGCTTCTTTATTTTTTATTCTATATATATATATATATATATATTTTTTTTTTTTTTGGACTTAGGTTTCATGTAAGGTATTGTTTTGTCTAATAGATGTTTGTTGTAGTCCCCTTGGCATATTTTTATATTGGTACAAACTGTTGAAACATAAACTATATAGGACCTATAATACTTTTCAAAGTTGCTATGTCGAGGCCTTAGGCCTTCACTTGGTATTAATTTGGTGGGCAGTAGGTGTTTGTTGAAAGTTGTGAGTATTGGCACTTGGCAGCTAAGTGGTTTGTAAATGTTGTAAGTGGAACCTAAATTTAATCAAGCACCGTGGTTTTCTCTTTTGGTTCTTTGGGCGTCTCTTCAAGTCTTAATCCTTTGTTGTCAAGCTCTTGCACTTTTGTTCTTAAGAGTTGGTATGTCTCTGCCTCTCTTTTTATATTGCATTCTGTAGGAATTTTGTTTCATTCCTAATTTCTCCGTCTCCATCTAAATGATTTTTAGTTTTGATATTTGGCTCAAATGGTTAGGATTGGTAGGAATAATTGTATTTGGTGAGTGATTAGTTTCTCAGATCTTATTGTCAAATTAGATGCATTTATATTTTATGGTGATGACCTTAGTATTTCATTTTGAGTTTTGATTCGAGGAGTCATGTGGATAAAACAAAGTACTTGAAGTAGTTGAGGTCTCAAAGGATATACATGATTCTAAAGAGAATTTACCATCTATCAATTTCAATTTCAATGTCAAGATTCTGAACTGCAAGTATAAGTGCACAATCCAAACTCTGTATGAGTAACAATGATTGTAGTTTGTGAACCAAATATGTTGTGAGAGATTGTAATAGAACTTGAAATTTCACTTTTAACTTTTAATTACAATTGCATTTTTGGTCCATTTTATTCTTTTTTTTTTATTAATTTAAACTATTTCGGTTAATAATATTATACTCAATCCATCTTTATATAATCATCCTATTGTTTGAGACTTCCTGTTATAGAAAGCACACAAATTTGAAATTCATACTTAAATTTAAGACCCTTGATAGGAAAAAAATTATATTGGTTTAATTAATCATTAGCTTTTAGCTTTTGAGTTCTTAAGAGAGAAATAGTATTTTTCACTACAGTAAATAGTTTTTTTTTTCTGCGCATTGCGCGGGTTTGTGTCTAGTTTTATAAAATACCAAGCAGACCCTCAACTCACATACATAGATACATACATATGCGTCATAATCCTCTAAAGTCATAACTTCCCTCCACGCTTCTAAACAAGTAAGTTAAATTTTGTCACCTCATCATCATTTAAACAAAAATTTACTAACACTATTGTTGATGTGACAAAATCTTGATCAAAATCCTTTACCTTGGAGTTTCTAAAATCACATCCATTCATTTTAAAATGAGTGTATTAGATTTTGCCATGTCATCAACATTTAATAAAAAGAATGTGAACTATCATAATTTTGGTATCTGTGTTTAAATTATAGACGATATGACATAATCCAATCCACTCTTTTCAAAATTGATGAATAATAATACTTTACTCCAGAGGGTCCAAATCCGGCGAAATCTAAACCATCCATTTGTTACTTACTTCATTGTAAAATCCTTAAGATCCTAACAATTTATAACTAAACTACTAGTAGCTAACAATTCATAAACAAAAAGTAGTTTAACATTTACCACGTCATCAACATTTTAGCAAACATTTACTACCATTATTCAGCATGAGTGATGCTAACTATATAGTCTTTACAAATTGACGTGTCACCAATTACAAAAACATAATTCTAACACTCAATGTCATATTGACACGTCAGTTCATAAACCTTAAGCAATAAAATTTGTAATCTTTATCATTTTCCATCGCTTGTCACTAATTACTGCACACTCGTTAATGTACATATTCCGTACACATCACCCATTTCACATGTTATAAAAAACAATCGTATCTATCCAAAAAAAAAATATATAAACAACCCATTTCACCAATTCACCATGTTATTGGAAACTATTGATGAGGTGGCAAAATCCAAACCACTAAGGTCACGTTTGACATTGACTTAAAAAGCTAGTTATTTTTACTATTTAGCTTTTTTTGTTATTCAGTTTACTTTTGCAATTATTCGTGAGTATCATTGCACTTGTTGGTAGTCCTACTGCCCTATTTCAACTACATTTTAGTGTTTTATCTATCATATTTTCAGCAAAAAATTTTCAATATCAGCTAAATAAGCTATTATCAAACAGACAATAAATTTCCCAATAAACGAACGGTTAGGATTTGAAGAGAATTATACAGTACAGAAAAAACAAAACAACAAAATGGATAATTGTACGCACCGGAAGGTGGCCTTCGACGAGAAGATCAGTGGTGGGTGGGGTCTCTTCCCGAACCGGAGCAAAGTTACCAGAGAGATAGTGGTGAGGCAAAGACGAGTCGTACATGAGCTTGACAATCAGTTTTTCTACAAAGTCGATGACTTTTGAAGTCACGCCATTGTTGGGCTTTGGATCCACCGCCACAATTCCTCCTCATGCTCCGCTACCGCCGCCATGCTTCTGCTTCTCCTCCACCATGTTTAGAGGGAGAGAGGGAGATTTTTTTTTGGTTAATGGTGTGAGACTGTATGTGTGTGTGAGTGAGTGGGGTGGGGGGTTATATTGGAGGTAGTGTGGATTATGTTTATGTTTTTGTCTGTTTGCATGTCTGAGGTTTTGTTTGGCGAAAGATGGTGAGTAGTGTGACACGTTACGTTTTTGTGATAGGATCAATTCTCAAGATTCTATTAGGGAAAATTAGGCACCTTTGGACCATTCATGTCACATCAATACTTTATAAATAACTTTATCAGTTTATGTATAATTGTATAATTTATATCCGTTGGTTTCTCAAAAAAAAAAGTATAATTTATATTCGTGTGTGTATAATTATATAAATTTTTAATTTTATTGTCGTAACTGTTATATTTATACAGTTAATTTTGTATTTAGTTGTATGTTTTTTCTTTATGTATCTCAAAGATGAATGAAAAGAGTCAATGGTAGAATTGGTAGTTATTATGTGTGAAGAAAGAGAAACAATTAAAAATTAAAAAAAATTAATTTTTAATAAAATATAATATAAAATAAGATGTTAGGTGTTTTGAAAAGTGAATATATAAAATAGAAAAAATAAGTTCATATACAAAAATTTTTGTATGAGCTTATATGAATGCTTTTAAGTAAGTTTATCCAATTGGGTTACCCAATACAATACGGACATGCGTTTAAAATTTGACTCATATTTGTATCTAAGGGGTCCATTGCATTGAACCTAAGTCTATTGACTCATATTTGTATCTAATGGGTCCATTGCATTCAACCTAAGTCATATCCTATCTGACTAAACTTGGGCACATTATTACATTAGTCAATACACTATGAACATTATTATGTCACTATCTATATAGATAGTTGTTCATTAAAAAAAATAGTTTTTCATTAAAAAAAAAAAACTCTAAGAATGGTTAAATTTTATTCATGCACATTGTTAAATTAGTCAATACACTATGAACATTGTTATGTCACTATCTATATGGATAGTTATTCGTTAAAAAAAAAAAATCTATATGAATAGTTAAATTATATTCAGGCAGAAGTTTATTAGTCAATGCACTTGTAGTAGTTAATTGATAAAGTTTTATTGTACATTATAAATCTTGTCAATACATAAAAAATCATAATTGGTATCTTAACATGTTTTTTATTTATTTATAATCATAATTTGTTAATAAAAACAAAGTTTTTGTTAAAGGGTGCCAAAGTGTCCTTGCTAAGGAGGAATTTAGTAGGTCTGCCAAGAGTTTTATAGTTCAATTGAATTGACACTTCCCAGAGTTTTTAAAAAATTCAGAGTTCAAATCTCTTCACCATTGTTATAAACATTAAATTATAAATAAATAAACACTTAAAATGAAGAATCTAGTATCCCACTTCATTGGGAAGTAGTAAGAGCTAATTAAAAAAATATTCTTTTAACTAAGAGTTGCTCAACTCTCTAAAAATACATGATTGCAATAAAAAAAAATCTTCAACCTTAAAAAATGTACTTCATTACTCATTAATGGAACCAACAATCATCAAAGGTTCTAATCCAATCAAATTTATCAAAAAAGTGCATAATACATTACAGACAATATCCATAATAAGGTGATGTAACATACAAAACAAAAGGACAACAACGGGAACAAACTATATATCACATAATTGATTTTAATTTTGTTCTTAGGTGATGTAACATTGCTTATATTGTGTTGATTTAATATAGTCATGCAATTACATTTAATTGGCAAATTTAAAGTTGAACACATAAGATACTATAGTTAAGTTTTGTCCCTCTTAAAATGTGTGAAAATGGAGAGAAAGAGACTATCATATGGTGATACATTAGTATTGACTGGTGCAACCTAATACTATGAATACTAGATGCTTGGGAAGTGCAACCTAATCACTTGGGAGCTCCATGGTCATAAGAATATAATGGTATTTGAAGAAAGTTAAGGAGTTTTTTTTATGTGACCTACAGTAGTACTTGAATATAATAGGTAAGTGGAATATTGGAGAGCATGAGTTGTTCCTCTCTTAAACAAGGGGGAACTCATTCAGAGACTAGAAAAAGGTTGGCATGTGAGACTTTCTCACATTTTGGGTAAGAGCAGATAAGTGACTTGACCTTTACCCAAAAATGGAGTTCCCATGATCCTCAAATACTTTTGATTTTGGTGTTAAAATGATGATTCTTAGCCGAACTGAGGATTTTGACCTTAAATGGGCATTTATGGCTGATCCATTAGTTAAGAGATCATTAGCCTTTATGAAACAAATGGTAAAGTTTGGTATAAAGGATTCTTCTGATCACTTGTCTGTGACAAGGCACAAGAGCTTTGAAGGGTCTATTTATGGGGGGTCAGAGTTGGAATTAAGTTCAAGTACAACTTTGGCATCTAGCTCTATCTCTATTGCTTAAATACTGAGTTAGCTAATTTGAATTAGACCATCCTTGAAGCCCATAATTTTGCCATAACATTCATTGCAAACCCAATGGCTCTTGACTGTCCTCTTATCCTGTTTCTATCAAAGTCATGAATTAAACCCCCTCCCTCTACCTTCGGGGGTTACCTAATGATGATACATCCGTGTTTAACTTGAACCATCTAGTGCTTTGAAAATAGTATTACTACAAGAAGTTACCATATTACAGGTCCATTAACTATGTGGCACAATGATTTAGACAAAAAGATAGAACTGTAACATGGTTTAAATATGTTCATTGACTATGATTAGCTTCAGCAAAATAAGCACTACTAGTCTGTGAGACCATGATAGGACTGTTTGACAGCCAGCGTGTTTTTGGCATTTGAGTAAGTTGTGTAAGATGTAACTGACCTGTTTCTTAGGTAGCATCAAGCTTATTTAATACATTTTCATTTGCAGTGTTGTAAACAACATCAATTACTATTGCTCTTTCATCACTAAGAAAACATTATATACCACAAAAATTTGTTGTGGATGTAAAGCACAAAGAATATAAAAAGATAACATTCACTTCTGCACATGGGCTTTGAAATGAGACCTTTAGCTGTAGATCTTTTTGATAATCTAACAAGTAATGGCACTTAAGTCTAAGGCTCTTGACTAATGGGGTATCCTTTGAGAAACTACAAAAGTGGTCAGCCGTGAATGCTATGACTAGTTCTAAACTTGTTTAGTATGGTAATTTTTCAGAATGTGGAATTAATTCTAAATTTATCATTTTGGCATAAAAATTAAGTACAAAATACTTTCCTGAAAAGCTAAACTTATGTTCTTATGCTGTTTACACCAATCAAATATAATCATCATCGACTATTCATAAAGAGGTTCTAAGACTAGTTAAGAAGTATATTAATCCAATTTTGTGGTTTGTAAAACACAATAATCTGGAGGGATCAAGCTATTGAAAGGCATTCTTGCATGTTTCACAAAATGCTTTATCAGCTTAGTATATAACCTTCTACTTCCCTTTTATAAAGTATGAAGTATTAAGTAGCTAGCAAATCCTAATGTTTGGGGTAAATCAATTCATAATCCAGTTATGTCTATAATGACATTTTTAAAAACTAATGTTTCCAGGTCCTTTCAATGCGCATCAGCCTGTATGTTTGAACAAACCCCAACAAGAACTCATTTTGTAACCTGGAAACCAGTTGGAGCATTAGGCATTAAGTGCTTCTTCTGAAATCAATGCCACAGAATGTTTAGCCAAATTTGTGTGATGCAATAGAATAATGCTGCATTTCGACTTATCTAATAATTTTCTAGTTAAAAAAAAAAAAAAAAAAAAAAAAAAAAACTCCTCTTGATTTATAATTAGCTTTTGAGATCCATGAAATTCATCTTTAAGTTTTTGCAGAAAAACTTAGGGCCCCTTTGGTACATGTGTTTAAAAACTGAAAATTGTTGTTTAAAAACATTTGTGAAAATACGTGTGAGTGAAAAAGTGTGTGAAAATACGTGAAATGTTATTTAAAAACTGAAAATGGTTGTTTGAAAACACAAACCAAACACCCCCTTAGTGCTCAGGCAATTTTTATTCCATTTCTTGTCCTTTTTTTTTTTTTTTTTGCGATGAATGAGGAAATTTTATTAACAGAAAAATTATTACATGAAGTTCAAAAGACAGAAAGACCACTTCTGTAGAAAAAGCAGCCAGCCCCTGCAACAAAAAGACAAGCTACCAAGCTATGCTAAATCAGACACAGACCAAAATAACTAAACAGCACCCTATCCTTTATTGACATTTTAAAACCTGCTCTAGTTCTAACTCTCACATCATTATGGACTCTTGCATTTCTTTAAATTGATTATTTCTACTGGGAATGAATCCATTATTTCTATTGGGAAAAATTGCCAATTGATTCCATAACACACAAAGGAATTTTCTTTTTCTTTTATTTTTTCTTTTTGTGCAAATTCAATAGGAATTTCAAAATAATTTGGCAAGCACTATCAACACAAACAAAAACATCCAACAACAAACCACAACTAGGACACCGATTTTTTACGTGGAAAACCCTCCAATGAGAAGGGAAAAACCACGGGACCTAGTCCAGTAAAAAATTTCCACTACTGAATAAAGAGTTTACAACAATTTTCTCTAAAAAAAATGCTATAAAAACTACCAAAACATTGAAGAACACAACTTTTAGATTACAAAAAATTTACATCACACTAAAGTCAATTCAACAATAACAAGAACATCAAGTGGGCCTCAGCATCTGAACAAATGGAGAGGAATTTCAAAAGACAAGCTGCAGATTAACCAAGTACTCTTCCAACACTTGCTGCCATAATCTTCTTGTAAAAGAGTAATCATAAAAGAGATGATCCCTACAACACTCCAAATGCTCCCTGCAGATAACAGATATCAGCATTGTAATCCCAATTTACCAATCTGTGATGAGTTATTATAAAAGGTCCATACCCTTTTAGGTTCAGATCATTTTTTTCAAATGCATATTGCTAGAGGCCAATCAAGAATGATTGCAATGATGATGCTGTTGCATCCTCAAGTTAGGCAAAGCTTAACAGTGACAGGGAATTGTGAAAAATTGCCATGAATTAGTTATTAAAGTGAGACAGAACGGCCAAAAAAATTATTTTCCCCAAGTTTGTAATAGTAAGCAATGGGAACATAACCCAAATGTAGAAAGAGATTCCACTAAAATTGTGTATGCTTCCAATCACATGAAAAAAAAAAATGATTTTAAGCTCTAGAGTCTAAACCATTAGACTATGGTAGACAAAACGTTCTTTATAAAAGGTTCTAAATAGGCTCAGATATTTTTGCCTTGTTTTATTATGTGCTTCCAATTTTTTCATCATCTAGGATCAAATCAAGTGAGAAATCATCATAAGTCATAACACAAGAAGAACAAAGAAGTAAAGGAAATGAATTACCATTTGAATAACCCTCTCCCAGCTATTCAAAGTTTATTGGAAAAATTAAGGACTTGAGGCTTGGGCAAGGCATTTTTCATGTAAAGACTTCGAAACAAATTGAAAATAAGATGCAAGACAAAATGGCCAAAAAAATATTTTTCCCAAGTTTGTAACAGCAAGAGCAATGGGAACATAAAACAATGTACAAAGAAATTCCACTAAAATGTTGTATGCTTCCAACCACATGAAAACAAATTGATATTAAGCTCTAGACCATTAAACCATGGTAGAAAATAAGATCATAATAGAGACAAAATGTTCTTTATAAGAGGTTTTGAATAAATAGGCTCTGATATTTACCCCTGGTTTTGTTTTGTGCTTCCAATTTGCTCTGCATTTAGGATCAAACCAAGTGAGAAATCATCATAACACAGGAAGAACAAAAAAGAAGAGGAAAGGAATTAGCATTTGAATAACGCTCTTCCAGCTATTCAGACTTCTTTGGAAGTATCAAGGACTTGAGCAAGGCATTTTTCATGTAAAGACTTCAAAACTGCACATCCATCAGCTTCTGTAAGGTAAAAATCATTAGAATAAAGAAGGAATAAAGATATATGCATCTTTCATTTTAGTTTTTCCTTTTGGGTCCCTTCTTAAAGTGTGAATCTTTTTTTTTTTTTTTTTTTTTGGAACAATGTGTGAATCAAATATAAAGAATGAAATTTTATCCAAAATATTCAATAACTTTTAATTATAGAGAGTGTAACCCAGTACCTTTTGTACTCCACCATCCAACATCCTAAAACCGTGCAAATGAAACTGTTGACAGAACACAAGGCATCGAATTAAAAAATAATAATAATAATAATAATAATAATAATAATAATAATAATAATAATAATAATAATAATAATAATAATAATAATAATAATAATAATAATAGAACTTTGAAACAATTCAACAGTTTGGTTGCTTTCAAATCAATCAAATTGGCCAAGATTCTATACACCTCAGAAATTTTTTTATTATTAGAAAACTTTAGAAAACTAAAAGCTTTGCTAAAGTAAGCCCCAATCAATTATATACATTGGGTCCTATATTTTTGAAATCCAAAAGAAAAAATTCTTTTTTTTTTCAAAAAATTGTATTGAAATCAATAAATGATAGAGAATAAATTTTAAAAAGTTCACTTTCTTTCATTTTCAACTGTTTTCTCAGCTAGCAAGCAAAAATTCAAAACAAAAAAATGGGTATATAGAATGCATACCGACAGTAACATGTGCGATCTTGTCCCAATCCTGACCGATTTCCTTTTCGCATCTTCTCTGTAACTCAGGACAATTGCAAATCCTCAGAGTTTGTAAAGACTTAAGATTACGCATCTCATCAGGCAGTGATTTCAGATTGAGACAGTTGTCAATTCTAAGCCATTTAAGTAAGATAAGATTCCCAATCCACCGAGGCAATGTTTTCAGATTCTCACAATTGTCAATATCGAGGTATTTCAGGGTTGTAACGTGTTGAAGATCTACAGGTAAGGAATTCAATTTTGGAAGGCCGGAGAAGTGCAGATAAGAAAGGCGGTTGAGATGTCGCCATTCCATTCCGTCCACGTCACTTCCTAGATTTAACTCCTTGCAATCGTAAATTTCTAATTGCTCGAGAGAAATTAGATTTGATACCCACCCATCTGGCAGAGATACAACATCTGGCACACCTAATATCCACATTTCTTTTAATTTGGAGAGATAAGAGGACGAAGAAGAGGAGGTAGAGGGAGGTATTGTCTCTTGAAAAAACTTTGAGCTAACGTTACTTAGATGTAGCCACTTTTCGAGATAAGGAAACAAGGGCATGGAAGTCATATTAGGACAATTATATATGTGAATAGAAGAAAGACAAGGAAATGAAGGCAGTGACCGGTTATGCTGATGTTGTTGATGATCTGTCATTGATGCGCTCCTCCACCATCCCTTTAAGTTAGGACATTTCTCAATCCAAAGAGACTTTAACGATGGGAAGAAGGATAAAGTAGAAACTTCCTCACTTATATCACCATCTGATATGCATTCCAAATCTTTCATTTCACCAAGCATTAATCTTTCTAGAAATGGGAGTTTAGACAATGGTGGCAAGTGGTTGCATCTGTCACATCTCCTTAAAGTGATTTCAACAAGATTTTCGATGGAAGGAAGCCAACTTGAAAATGTCACACCAGTGTAACCACACACTTCCAAAATTTTGAGATTTGGATGTGGCTGGAGGTTATCTAATAACATCTCATCATGTCCTTCTTGGTGAGCCCATGTTAATTCCAATTTCTCAAGATGTTGCTTTTCCCTTAAAATTTTGACCTCACAATCTGAGTTAGCATCTTCCAATTGTTCTGAAATTTCAATCTCAAGTGTTCCTCTGAGGTTGTTTAGCCCATTCAATTCGCCTAGTCCACCATTATTCCTCGCAATGAATAACGGTAATGACTGAAGACCAGTCAGTTTCCGTAATCCTTGAGGCAATCTCAACTGATAACAATCCCTATCATCAAGGTGCCTGAGGCTAACCAATTTTGTGATGCCCCTAGGCAATTGTTCAAGATTACAACATCCTTGAAGTTTTAGTGTTTGCAAGCTCAACAATGTAGTAATAGAATCAGGAAGGGTTTCAAAAGGATTAAAAGAAAGATCTAAGTACCTCAAATGTTTTAACTTCCCTATGGAATTTAGCATTATTTTAATATTCAATGCATGTAAATCTAATGCACGCAACCTTGGGAAGCTCTTAATTAGTGTTATCAATGTTGACTTATCCATGGCATCAGATGCATACCTACCATGTGTGAAAAGAATTGTACGTAGCTTGCTACTTGCTTTAACCAAACTTAAAGTTTTAGTAAAAGACGAGATACTAGAAAAAGATACATGACGAGTTTTCCAATCCAAATTGTCAAGTCTACAGTCCGACCCTGCAATTAATTCTGCAAGATCATGATATAAAACATGCATCTTATATGAATAATCCCATAGTTCCTCAAAAAAATTACAGAGTAGATACTTGAAGTATTCATCTGCAACATCTTCTACCTGCTGAGTATCATTTGATAATTGGATAAACCCATGTGCCATCCAAAGTTGAATCACTGTCATCTTATCAATCTCAAAACCTTTAGGAAACAAAGAACAAAAGGCAAAACAACCTTTCAAATGAGATGGAAGATAATCATAACTCAACCTTAGAATGGGAAAAGTACTACCCCCTTGTTCAATTACATTTGCTACTACCTTATCTCTGATCTTTGACCACTCGTATGGTTTCTTAGAGTATAGTACATTTCCAATGGACTTTATGGCTAAGGGTACTCCTTGACATTTGCCTACAATCTCCCTTCCATACTCTACTACTGTTGGGTTTTTGGTGTCTTCACTATTTGCAAATGCAAATTTCTCAAATAAAGACCAAGAATAGTCTTCAGAGAGGCGTTTAAGAAAATGTGTTGCATCAGCACGTGTAATATCTACAACAGATTTGTCACGCGTAGTTATTACAATCCTACTTCCCTTTGCCCCACTGTTTAAAAGGCTTTTAAAGTAATCCCAATTTTTACAATTTTCATTCCAAAGATCATCCAACACAACTAAAAATTTCTTTTCATGAATATTGTTATGGATAGGAGTGGCAAAATTGGACACGACCCGCGAACCCGACACGACACGACACGAAATTAGCAGGTTATGGGTTGAGGCTTAATGGGTTCGTGTCATATTCGGGTTGACACGACGGACCTGTTTGATAAACGGGTTGGGTTGGGGTTCAACCTATGGAACCCGTTTAACCCGTCTAACCCGTTTAATTAAATAAAATTTTACCAATATACCATTCAAACCCTAGGTATATAAACTTATTAGTTGTTGTAGTTTATTTTCTTTGACATATTGTGATTGATTATTTATGATATTGAGATATGCTTTAGTTTTGAATGATTATTTGTGATGCAGTTACTCATTAATTTTGAATTTTATATTTAAAATATTTATTTGTTTGTTTTTTCATAAATATTTTTCTTTATTTTGATAAAATTAGATAAACAGGTCGACACGATTGACTCGTTTAATAAATGGGTCGTGTTAGGGTTGAGGAATCTTGACCCGTTTAATAAACAGGTCGGGTTAGTGTTGACCCATATAGTCGGATACGTATGAGTTGACACGACACGAACCCGACACGCGAACACGAATTGCCACCCCTAGTTATGGACTTGATCCATGAGGACTTCAGGATTAATCTTACGGCGTTTCTTTAGCCTTTGTTCATCAATACCATCTACTAGTTTTTTAGCAAATGTTGTCACCTCAAAGACATTTGAGACACGCGCCCATAGTTTTAGATCAAAATGTTTATCAACTTTATTATCATTGAATACGCACTGAGCTAGGGTGGTCTTGCCTAACCCTGCAATCCCCAAAATAGCAACAACTAAAACATTCTTTTCATTGTTAGGCTCAAATAGACGATTTATGATTTGATTTTTCTCGTCTTCTCTCCCAATAACTCCATTATTAGGAGTAAGCCATGGGCGAGTCACCCTACTCGGACTCACAATAGGCTTTACAGTACTGCGTTCTTTCCAGAGAAATTTTTTCCTATTTTTGGCTATTGCATCTAGTTCCTGACTCAGTTTACTTATTTTAAGAACCATCTTAGGACGTCCTAAAACAACTGGGATTGAACTTAAGAAATAGCGTACCTTTTCTCTAAAACTCCCACTCTCTTTTTGCCGCAAAGCTAATTCAGTGTAGTACTTAGACTCATCCAACAAGTCATCTGCATCAAAAACTGCTTCCTTGAGTTCTTCGAGCCAGACTCTGTCTTGATTATTGTGGTTCTGCTCCTCCGCTGCATCCTGGAGTACAGCTTTGATTGTGGAAACAGTTTTCCTGATTTGTTCAAGGTCATCTTCAACATTCCAGAACGAACCAACCTGTTCAAAAGCAGCAGAGCCCAAATTTTCAATTATGGACCCAGCAACGCTAGAGAGGATTGCGTCACCCATTTGTTAGTGCGTAGTGAGAGAAAAAAGAAGGCTAAAAGAGAGAGAGGAAAGCTAGAGGCTGGGATTCAAATGCTTCAATGCTAGGGGTGTGAAAGAAAAACTTTCTAGTGAGTGAAAGATAGGCTATAAGAGCGAGAAGACAGCTGAAGGGTAAGAGCTTGAAGTGCTTCAATATTCTAGAGAGTGAAGGAAGGCTAAAAGAGCGAGAAAAAAGTGGAAGTGCTTCAATTATGCTAGAGAGTGAAGGAAGGCTAAAAGAGCGAGGAGAAAGTTGAAATGCTTCAAATGCTAGAGAGTGTAATGTTGCTGTGAAGAAGGAGCAAAGGACTACCGGATATTTAAAGGCGAAAAAAGTTGCCTTTACGAATTTTCTAAGAAAGTGGCCCTTATCATGCACAGCTTTATGAATTTTCTTGGAATGTTACCGTTATCATGCACAGGAAAATGAGGAGGCACTATGTGACTACTGACTGTTGAGGCCTTTAGAGCACTCACAGCAGTGGTGCTAAATAGTCATATTGCTAAAATTATAGATGTTTAACACAAAAAAAATGGCTGCAGCAGTGGAGTTAAAACCTTAAATTTTAGCTCCACATGAACAGTGCACATCTATAAATAGATGTGCACTTTTCATCACATCCAGGGCCGGCTGAAGCTATAGGCCATTTAGGCCACCGCCTAAGGCCCCCACTTGTAAGAGGGCCCCAACTAGTAATAATATATTATATAATATTGCTTTCCCATCTTAAAAAAAAAAAGTCCATTTCTCATAGAAGAAAAGATTACAAAAGGCCAATTTCTGATCTGAAAAAAAAAAAAAAAAAAAAAAAAAAAAGAGAGGCCCATTTCTCACATTGAAGTGACATGAAGGGAAGGCTAATCCATCACCAAATCTTTAGCTTGTAGAAGAAAAGATTACAAAATGCAGGAAAAAAAGGCCCGTTTCTCACATTGAAGTGATATGAAGCGAAGGCTAATCCATCACCTAATCTTTAGCTTGCAGAGGAAAAGATTACAAAAGGCAGAAAGAAGAGACAAATAAGAAAAGGCAAAAAAAAAAAGAAAGAAGAAAAACAACACCCACTCTGTGACTCTCTCCATCTTGATTCTAAAAAAAAAAAAAAAAACTCTTTTTAGTTGGCTTACTCATCAATTAGTGTTGGCAATAGACTTGGTGTGTTCACAGATCTTCATTTCAGGTTCGTTTTTTGATTTCTCTTCCTTTGCCTCCTTCGTCTTCTTCTGCTGGAGTGCTGGCCCTACTGGGTTTTTGTTCTTTCTTTTTTGCTTAACTTTAGTTTAGTTGTTCTTGTAGTTGTACTCTCTCTTTACACTTTATTGGCACTACTTTACTCTTTTGTTTGTTTTATTTCTTTAGATTTTTCTAGAATGTTATAAAATGGTCCGAATGGACCCACTTAATTTGTTTGTTTGTGTTGGTTTTTTTTTTTTTTTTTTTTTTAAGAAGTCAGATTTAGTGGATGTGGATGGAATCATGGAAGTAAAGTAGTGTATTATTGCTCTACACGTTTCTGATCCAGTGATCCTAGTGCTACACGTTTTTGTTTTTTATTTTTTTTTAAAGAAATCAGATTTGGTGGGATGGAGCCACGGTGATGGAGGGATAGTGGGCCTGTGGGTGGGTCTAAGGGTCTTAGTCTTAATGGTTTATTGCTTCATAAAAAAAAAAAAAAAAAAAAGAGCACTGATAACAAAATTATAAATTTAAAATAATTTACTTTGTATTAATATTAATTTTAATTTACTTGTGCAGGTTTAAAGTGTAAAGTAATCATACTAAGTAAAGCTGCAATTGTGCTTTTGATAAACTAGGTTCTATTATTTTATACATTAAATTTATATTATTCTAGTTGAATTGTAATTTCTTTTTTATTATAGATTGTGTTTCATTATTCATAAATATTTTTTAATTATAAATGTCTACTAGAATGCAAAAATTTAATTAGTAATTTTGCCTTTCAAAAAACAAGAAAAATAAATTTTAATTAAAAAAATATATGAATTTATAATTAAATATAATAAAAGGCCTCATTTAAAGTTTTCGCCTAGAGCCCCCAAATTCGTTGAGCCGGCCCTGATCACATCTAAAAATAAAAAAATTATTTTATTACTTCCTCTCTCCTACTTTATTTAAAAAATATTTCTTTCTTCTTCTTTTTCTCTCTCTCTCTCTCTCTCTCTCTCTCCGGCTTCTCTGCTTCTTCCTTCTTCCTTCACATTTTTTTTTTTCTCTCCATCACCCACTCTCTGCTTCGCCGATCTCTCTCTCTCTCCGGCTTCTCTGCTTCTTCCTTCCTCCTTCACATTTTTTTTTTCTCTCCTTCACCCACTCTCTGCTTCGCCGGTCTCTCTCTCTCTCCGGCTTCTCTGCTTCTTCCTTCTTCCTTCACATTTTTTTTTCTCTCCTTCACCCACTCTCTGCTTCGCCGGTCTCTCTCTCGACGCCGATCTGGGTCGCGGTTCGCGGTTCACCGTCTCGCCGATCTGGGTTCGCGGTTCACCGTCATCGTCATCGTCCCACGCCATCGTCGCCGATCTGGGTTCGTGGTTCGCTGTCCGCCGTCGTCCCACTCGCAGTCCTCCATCGCCGTCCCACCTCGCCGTCCTCCATCTCTCCCTCATCGCCGATCTCATGGGTTTCTTTGGTTTTTTTTTTTTTTTTTTTCTGCTGTGAACTGGTGATGGTTGTGCCGTGGACCTGTGGTGGTGGTGATAGTTGTGCTGGAGTTTGCTGTGGTGGTGGTGATGGCTGTGCTGTGGTGGTGGTGATGGCTGTGCTGAAGTTGCTGTAAAATTTTTTATTATTATTGTAATGAGTTTTTTTGTATTATTTTAATCAAATAGCTAAAAATATAGATGTACTGCTGTGGAGTGTGAGGAGGTAATAACTAAAATTATAGATAAAGTAACTTTTAGATGTGAGAAATATAAAAGAGCTGCTGTGAATGCTCTTAGTATCAAAAGAAAGAAAACCGTGTGGACCCGATTGTATAGTTCCCTTTTAGCATCTGCGAAGCTCGTGAAAATTTTCTTAGAACGATCATATGCTCGTATGCATGAAGAAAACAACGAAAGTGTCAGACACCAAGTGTTGGTAGTTGTTAGCTACTTGTTATGGCATAGTATTGTAGGACTAACGTTTAGCCTTGAAAGTCCATGACCCAGTCTTTTTGCCTTCTGAACTCCCTTCCTGGAAATTTCGCAATACCAATATCATCGTGTCAATTACATCAAAAAGGTAGATCTGACAATTCAGACCTTTCAAATGGAATCTAAATGAGTGAGGCATTTCTTCAGTGGGTGCACGTTTTGTTGAAAGTTGAGAGAGAGAGAGAGAGAGAGAATGAATGAGATATTTGAGAGGGAAAAGCTCTTAGATTAATTTGGGTATTAAGCTTAAGTTAGTTGTAATTACAACTTCTCTCTTCTTTTCTTATATACTATGCATATTTGAGAAACAGACATAGCTGGAAAAAAACAGAGCCTACAACGGCTATTACATCCACAGACTAACTATATCTAATATCCAATCAAATCTTTACACATTTCCATCACTACAAAATAGTCATCACAACAACACTTAACCAAGGCAACTTATCGTACAACTACGTTTTAATACAAACAACTTCCAAATTACAACTTTACATTCACTTTTGCTTTTATTTATAATACTTTTAATAATAAAATTTTAGCTTCAGCTATCAATTTTCATTTTAATAAAATAACAATATTCAACCATTATCTTAAAACCCACATCACTTGAGCTTAATTGTATTATTCGACTCCGAAGCAATGAATCATGCCTAGTCCTTGGCCATTAATTATACTGCAATGACTTTAAGCTGATATATGGCAGATGCATGTGCTCTGCATATTTTGCTTTGAAACTTTAACACAGTCTCGTCCTTTTGCGGCGTTGTGGCAGTGTGCGACAGCACTGATCGTTGAACATGTATAGCTTTATTCATAAGTCTTGCAAACCGTGTGAACATAGGCCTTTAGGCCCTTCTTTTACATAAATTTAATTTAATTTTGAAACTTTGGACTAATTTAAGTCTATTTCGCATCTGTTTATTTTATTAAAATTAAAAAAATTTTACTAAAAATATTGTAAAAAAAATAAAAATTAATCAAAATAAATAATAAATCGTATAAATAATGTCAAAAATTACATTAAACTTATAAATAATAATAAAAATGAACTGACTTTTTATTTTCACCATTCAAATTTTTACCTTTAAGAAAAAATGACCAGGCTGCTTCAGCCTTCAGCCATGTCACCAAGAACAGGGCCGGCTCAACGAATTTGGGGGCTCTAGGCGAAAACTTTAAATGAGGCCTTTTATTATATTTAATTATAAATTCATATATTTTTTTAATTAAAATTTATTTTTCTTGTTTTTTGAAAGGCAAAATTACTAATTAAATTTTTGCATTCTAGTAGACATTTATAATTAAAAAATATTTATGAATAATGAAACACAATCTATAATAAAAAAGAAATTACAATTCAACTAGAATAATATAAATTTAATGTATAAAATAATAGAACCTAGTTTATCAAAAGCACAATTGCAGCTTTACTTAGTATGATTACTTTACACTTTAAACCTGCACAAGTAAATTAAAATTAATATTAATACAAAGTAAATTATTTTAAATTTATAATTTTGTTATCAGTGCTCTTTTTTTTTTTTTTTTTTTTTTTATGAAGCAATAAACCATTAAGACTAAGACCCTTAGACCCACCCACAGGCCCACTATCCCTCCATCACCGTGGCTCCATCCCACCAAATCTGATTTCTTTAAAAAAAAATAAAAAAACAAAAACGTGTAGCACTAGGATCACTGGATCAGAAACGTGTAGAGCAATAATACACTACTTTACTTCCATGATTCCATCCACATCCACTAAATCTGACTTCTTAAAAAAAAAAAAAAAAAAAAAAACCAACACAAACAAACAAATTAAGTGGGTCCATTCGGACCATTTTATAACATTCTAGAAAAATCTAAAGAAATAAAACAAACAAAAGAGTAAAGTAGTGCCAATAAAGTGTAAAGAGAGAGTACAACTACAAGAACAACTAAACTAAAGTTAAGCAAAAAAGAAAGAACAAAAACCCAGTAGGGCCAGCACTCCAGCAGAAGAAGACGAAGGAGGCAAAGGAAGAGAAATCAAAAAACGAACCTGAAATGAAGATCTGTGAACACACCAAGTCTATTGCCAACACTAATTGATGAGTAAGCCAACTAAAAAGAGTTTTTTTTTTTTTTTTTAGAATCAAGATGGAGAGAGTCACAGAGTGGGTGTTGTTTTTCTTCTTTCTTTTTTTTTGCCTTTTCTTATTTGTCTCTTCTTTCTGCCTTTTGTAATCTTTTCCTCTGCAAGCTAAAGATTAGGTGATGGATTAGCCTTCGCTTCATATCACTTCAATGTGAGAAACGGGCCTTTTTTTCCTGCATTTTGTAATCTTTTCTTCTACAAGCTAAAGATTTGGTGATGGATTAGCCTTCCCTTCATGTCACTTCAATGTGAGAAATGGGCCTCTCTTTTTTTTTTTTTTTTTTTCAGATGAGAAATTGGCCTTTTGTAATCTTTTCTTCTATGAGAAATGGACTTTTTTTTTTAAGATGGGAAAGCAATATTATATAATATATTATTACTAGTTGGGACCCTCTTACAAGTGGGGGCCTTAGGCGGTGGCCTAAATGGCCTATAGCTTCAGCCGGCCCTGACCAGGAAGACAATGACAAATGGACCCAATTAATAAAAGAAGAAAAGAGTAACGGGTTGATAAGAAATAGCATAGATACATTGGTTTTGTCTTCATTGAAACAGTGTCTTGGCCTCATCGTCATTTGTGACGCATTGAAATTATTTTGACCATGGAAATCCGAGCCAGTTTAGACTTTAAAGACTTTGAATATTTACCCAATGGGTCGTCAAGAGTTTTTGTCGTGGTATTACAGAATAATTAGTGCAGCCAAATGGGCCCAAGTCCAAAATGGTTTAAAATTATTAGAGTAATTCGTAGCTTAACATTGTTGAGTTGTTGGTGGAAAGGGTGGCTCCACATAAATTCATTATCACCCTTTCACCCACTATAACTTGTTCTATAGATAAGTTGTGGTCAATATTATGTCACTTTATGTGACACAAGAATTATTCAAATTGCTATAATTTAATTATGTTATTAGTTTAAAAAACATATATGAGATAAACTTTTTTATCTTTTTAACTTTAATTTATTAAAAATAAAAAACAAGTACAATAATTGGTAGATTGCAACTATTACTAGAAAACCAGCTTTAAGAACAATAGAATTAGCAGCAGAATACACTGCGAAGTTAAGAAATTTTCTAACCTAACAAAATTCACAATTAACAAAATACAAACTTAATTCAAAAGCATTATTCACCCTCAAAAAAAAAAAAAATCAAAAGCATTACTCATGATAGTAGAAATAGACCAAATCACTTGGTTCTTCTTCTCTAACCAGAGTATCAAAACATACTTTTATATCCTTTCCTACTATGACATTGCACCAATTTTCAGACCTAGGCAAGTTTAAACTTTAAAGCCCACAAAATTACAATTGTTTTAGCTTTAATAGGAGTGCATAAGTCATAAATCTTGGTCCAAACATTTGATTGCTCACCAATTGCATTTTTTACCACCACAGTTAAAGAGGTGAAATCATGTGACTATGTGAGACAATAGCATCTACATTTAGTTTTATATAGTTTCTAGGGGGAGGGGGGGAGAGGGGTGTTTCCATGACTATGTGAGACAGCAGTATCCACATTTGGAGACTTAATGTATTACAAATTACTCCTAAATTTTACTATTGCTAATAATCATAAGATATAAATCATAAGTGTAATGTGACTATGTGAGACAATAGCATCTACATCTAGTTTTATATAGTTTCTAGGGGGGGGGGGGTGGTGTTTCCTTGACTATGTGAGACAGCAGCTTCCACATTTGGAGACTTAATGCTTTACAAATTACTCCTAAATTTTATTATTGCTAATAATCATAAGATATAAATCATAAGTGTAATGTGACTATATAAAACATCTCAACATGAATTATTCATATATAAAAAGGGTAAAATTCAGTCAACAACTCTAAGATTTGGGTTAATGTAAGCTACATACAAAATATTTCAAAACTGGCCAACTCGATCCCTAATCACCATGAGAAAAGGGATAAAAATGAGTAATGGTTTAGGAACCAAGTTGGGTTTAAGAACCAAGTTTGTTAATTTAAAAATATGTTGAACCTAGCTAGCATTGGAGTAAAACTTCAAAGAGTTAATTGTATTTTACCTTATAAAAAATGACCTTTGCAAACTAACAAAATATAATGAATATTCTAGCTATGTATTAGTATTTGGATATTAAAATAGTAATTAATATTCACGTGAGTACAATTTTATACTCTAGAATAATTTTTAATACACACACACACACACACACACACACACACACACACACACATATATATATATATATATTTGTTTGTGCATACATAATATGTGCATATCAACAAATTTCTAGAGACTACAAGGCACTATGACACAAATGGTGAAGATATTGATACTCCAAATGACGTGGTTTGGATTATTTTAGCATGTGTGGTTAAATACGCTCAATAATTGATTTTTTTGATAAATTTTGTTAATATTTTTCATACTAATGGTATCAAAGAGTAATTTTGGTATCACATAAAAAGTCACAACTATTGTCAAAACAATTTTATATAGTAGACTGTGATTGGTTGCACGTCTCTTTCACATTAACACATTACTTTTTTTCCACCACTTATAGACTACCGCATGAACATTTATGGTGCTTTATTATGCAATCTTAGAATTTTTTGGTATCAAAACTTTATAAATCTGATTTTTTAAGAGATAATAAACCTTTAATTTGTTTTTTTTTTTTTTGGCTCTAAAAAAAAAATGTAATTTTTTATTGATTTAATTGTTCGGTCTTTTCATGCCTTTCCAATCTCTCAAAAGGCAATTGTCAGTTCGTTTAGACCCCTGTAAACTAGATTGTTTAACCTAATTAATTAACCAAGTGAATACTTAGGTTTATTATTCAAATCTAGGTTAAAACAATAATAATCATATCAAGTAAAGCAGCGGAAAAATAAAGAACACAACGATATGATGACTCAGGAAAACCAAACCGGTAAAAAACCTGGGGAGGATTTAACCTAGCTATCCTCAAGGTAAAATAGCAAATCCATTAGAAAGAATCGAAGTTTACACAATAGCGACTTAGACCACTAACATCCTATTGCTACCCAAGTGTAGGAAACTTACTACCACGACCCCATGATAGCTCCGAGATCCACGGACTCCTTCTTTCTTTAATCTTTGCAAAACACAAACACCCACGCTTGTGACTTTGAGATCCCACTCAAAGGTTTAGCAACACAAACTCTCCTGTTTGTGACTCCAAGACCACCCTTGAAGGTTTAGATCATCAGCTCCTTTGATGACTAGAGAAGGCAGCAACTTTAGCAATACCGGATCTTGAAATTCTTCAATGAACAACACCGGTAGAAGTAATAAGAGAGGTTTTAGGAACAAAACCCTAAATACAAAATAGGCACACTCTTTTCTCCCTAAAAAGCCCTGAAAACCCTCCCTAGGGTTAGCTTATGATGTCCTTTAAATACTGGAAAAAACGGCTCGCGATTTGGGCTTCAAACGAATAAGTTATGGCCTTTTTACGTTTGCTGGTTTTGCTGATTCGCGAATTTCGATCGATCGAGCATCAATCGAGTACCAATCGAACGGACCAGATTGTAACTCATTTTTCTTCATCCCGAACTTGAGTTTTTTGCCTTGGGCTTCAATGTAGACCATTATAAACTAATAAAACTGAGTTTTTGTCATGGTTTGTCAACATTACAAACACAAAACCTAACAATCTCCCCCTTTGGCAATCCGTGACAAAACACAAATACAACATAATGCCCAAATACAATAAAATGCCCAAATACATCACAAATCCCAATCTAAGACTCTTAACCTAGAAGTTGCCAAGAAGAGGTAGAAGGTCTTGATTAGAATGCACCTGTCTTTCCTGAAACACTCAACAAACACATCACCGCATGTGTGGAAAGAAAGACATATAAACAAAATGAAGCACAATATAAAAACAAAAGTAAACTAACTCTCCCCCTAAGTTAGATACATCAAAAAGTTTTTATATTCTCCCCTTTTCAAAAACAATTTTCTCCCCCTAAACAAGACAATCAGGATTCCCACATTTCATCTATTTCTCCCCTTTTTTGTCACGTATTGACAAATACAACTCAAACAAAGAGTAAAGTGATAGTAAACATGAGAGAAAAAAGAGAACCAAGGGAACATAAAACAGATTAGCTCTATAGAAAAAAGAGATAACTCCCCCTATAAAGAGCAACAACTCCCCCTATGAACAACAAAGGTTAAAAACATTTTTGGGAAAAACAGTTTTGGGGAAAATTTAGGAGGTGGGGAAAATAAAGACACACAAACCAAACAAAAAAAAAAAAGTTGAGGATACACACGAAAAAAATATTCTCTCTTTCAATAAACGCAAACTTGACACTATGTGACCCATAAAAGTTGCATGAGTAGAGAAAATATTTGCACATTGATTATCCATCATATCTCTTAAGAAAAATGTTTTCTGCAATTCACACATCAAGAAAAAATAGCATATACTAAAATGTACAAAGGACTCAAAAATTAATCAATCAATTTTTTAATTCAAGTTAAGTACCCAATGTAGCAAAGTGTATGCATGTCATGTGTGAAAACAATAAGAGATATGACTGCAAAACTGCAAGATGGACACAGAAAAACAATGCAACTCATGTGAATCCTAAACATAAATGATGCATGAAAAAAAATTTGGTCAAAAACTCTAAAAACTGAAAATTTTTCAGTTTCGATCGATCGAGTATCGATCGAGTACCAATCGAGTCAAACAGAATCAAACCAAAAATTTTAATCGCAATTTCGATCGGTCGAGAGATAGATTCGATCAGTCGAAATTCTGGAAAACTCAAATTTTGAAAAACAGAGCAATTTAATGCAGTAACACCTCAAAGCACAATATTTCATGAATGAAATGCATGAGTACGAGACTAAAAGTTTTTCAAAAACACTTGAATTCAACCCAAATCTTCCAAAATTAAGATTTTCAATCAATTTGTCCTTAAAACTCAAATTTTGCATCAAAATCAAGGAACATATAATCTTGGATGGCCACAACAAAATCACACACAATAACATGTACAAAGTTTAGCAAAGAGTAACTTGTGTAGTGTGTACAACTAGCAAAAGCTTGAGAAACATGTGAGGTGATATGTGAATAGTAAGTAATCACAAAGTCTACAAAATTCATCACATAAATTTGAAAGAGACTATCACTTAAAGAGTTACATCATATAACTCTCACATCTCCTAGAGTAAAAGCTTGCAATCATGTAAGTTTCTTGATTTGCCTCATTATTCAAATTTATTGATTAGAAACTTAATAAAAGCCGGGATAATGTACACACCAATTTTAACAATTTAATCCGAGGCTACACCTTATGTTCTTTTTGTGCATGTGCTACACTTTCTCGAGTACAAAATCTTATGATATGCACTAAGGTGTTCATGATTGGCTAATAAACAGTGGTGAGATGGTTATTTATGCCTTTCTCAATAAGTTCAAGTCCAACAATCAAAGGCATGTGACTTCAAGATCAAGACAAAGTGATCAAAAACTATAAACATCTTCCCACACAACATGCACTACAAAGACTTCAGCCAGTAAAGTGCAACAAAATAAGCTCATCCAAGCTAAACAGAGTACATAAACATGTTATGTAAAGATAATATGGCCAACCTTAATTATAAATCCAAGATATATAATACAAAACACATAAAAATATTTTTGGTTTAAAAAAAATTTATGACAAAAAACAAAAAGCACACATTATTCTAAATGATTAAAAATGCAAATGCAATGCATGACAGTACTTAACTAAGCTATAGAGGGTACACAAACAAGAAATATCAATTTCTTAATTAACCCTTGAGTACATGTACAAACTAGTACATACTCAAACAGAATAAAAAATAGCTTATCACTTATAGAACACATGCTATTCAAGTTTCTCCACAATGTCAAGCATGTTCTAAATCAAGAGAGATATATCATAATTCATGTAATCCTCAAGAAAAATAAAACTAGACACAAAATAAAATATTTTTGTCGTTTTGAAATTTTTCAATGTTTTTGGATTTTAAAAAAAAAAACAAAAACAAAACAGCAATATAAAAATACAAAACTCTACAATAAGTGAAAAATAAAGCTGAGCAAAGCTAAAGGCCCATTTGGTAGCAGATTTCAAACATCATTGTTTAAAATGATATGAAAATTGTGGTTTAAAAGTGTTATAGAGACATGTATTTTTAGTGTTCACAAAGTAAAAAACGTGATTGGTACCATATTTCAAATAACATATTTCAGTATTTAAAAAACATAAAATATGTGTTTTGGTATATGTGTGTTTGATTTTTAAAAAAACTAACAACTAGTACAAAATAATATTTATTATTTGAGGAGAGAGAAGAAAATCATTTTACCATGTGTTGAAGAAGAGGTATAAGGCAGGTCTGATGAGAAAAAGAGGAGAGAGAAAGGGTTTTGCCACATCAACGTGGGACCTATGGGTTTCGAAATATTAATAGTAGTGTCATTGCAAGTGTTGTTTGAAACTCAAAAACAAGTCTCAAGTGATTTCAAAAAGTAGCGTTTAAAAACCATCTTTTGAACAATATAACTCAAACAACACTTAATAAAAATGCCCTACCAAACAGGTTTTTTTTTTTTTTTTTTTTTTTTTAACAACAGTTTTCAGTGTTTAAACACTGAAAACTGTTGTTTAAAAGTATTAACCAAAAAACCTCTCAATGTCTCAATCACGCCACACCAATGACCAAACACACAATGGAACCTGTTGGCTCAGGCTCACGTCTCTTTCAATATTTTCTTTTACAATTCGAACACAACCACGCATGTCTTAAATCGTGTATTTTTCACCTAGTTGTTAATGGTAGATTTGTAATAAACAAAGCTTGGTCAGTACATTAGTATTCTTAAACACTATTTTATCTATTTTACCAACTCATTTTTCAACTCACTCAACATTTTAGTTCTTATTTTTACATATAACTTGATAAAATAATATAAATTACCTAACAAAAAATTATTTTTTCTTTACAACCCATGAACAGTAAGAGCACTAATAATGGGGGAGTAAACACTCCCTAGTTGCTATTTTACAACCCAAGACACCTAATACACACTCTATCTGGGTTTGTAAACTTAAAGAAATTTGCAACCTATGAACAGTAATTGCAAAAAAAAAAAAAAAACCTATTATGCATTCTCAAACACCACTTTATCTATTTTACCAACTCATTTTATAACTCATCTTACATCAAAGTTTTTATTTTTACATACATTCCATTAAAATAATATAAACTACCTAATAAAATACTCTCCTCCCACTCGCTTTTTCTCTTCACACACAACCACAAGATTCAAAAAAAAAATTTCTTTACAACATATGAAAAGTAGGTTGGATATATGCAACCTACTGTTCATAGGTTGCAATTCTTTTTATGTTTACAAACCTGGATGGAGTGGGTTTTAAGTGTCTTGGATTGTAAAATAGCAATTGGGGGGGGGGGGGTGTTTACACCCTCCAATGCTAGTGCTACTGTTCATAGGTTGTAACGAAAAAAAATTTATTTTAATCTTGTGGTTGTGTGTGAAGAGAAAAATAGAGTGAGAAGAAAAAGAGAGAAAATAGTACTTTTTTATTATTTGATTAGGTAGTTTATATTATTTTCTTGGTTTCTATGTACACGGGTTATAAATGTTTTTTACATAAAACATCAACACTACAAAAAATAAGCTAATTTGTGACGGTCAAAGTTCGTCGCAAAAGCACAGAAAACCATCGCAAATTTGTATTACCGCCCACAAAAAACCATTAATGTTCATTAACAAAGGCCTCATCAATTATATTGCCAACAAAGGCGCCACTAACACTTATTTTTGACAACAAAACACCATCGTAAGTACTTGATAATTGTCGTCACAAATTCAACTTCGTTAGAAGAAGTTGGACGACCAAATATGCTAGAGAGTGTAATGTTGCTGTGAAGGAGCAGAGGACTACAGGATATTTAAAGGCGAAAAAAGTTACCTTTACGAATTTTCTAAGAAAGTGACCGTTATCTTGCACAGCTTTATGAATTTGCTTGGAATGTTACCATTATCATGCACAGGAAAATGAGGAGGCACCATGTGACTACTGACTGTTGAGGCCTTTAGCATCAAAAGAAAGAAAACCGTGTGGACCCGATTGTACTATTCCCTTTCAGCATCTGCGAAGCTCGTGAAAATTTTCATAGAACGATCATACACTCATATGCATGAAGTAAACAACGTAAGTGTCAGACAGCAAGTGTTGGTAGTTGTTAGTGATAAAGTACGGATTCGTCAACTATCGTGCGAATTCGGGTAGAGGTATTTGTGCCCACTTTTATTGCTTTGAAGATGGTAGAATATCTATCTTTCAGTGGTCACCGGTGTGGTGCCTGCCACAAGATCTCTGAAACTAAAGTTAGTACTAAAGAATTTCTGAGAAGAACAGAATGCTGAAAATGACTAGCAATGTTTTTCTTTTTAGTATATTTTTATGTATCTGTACCTTACGTTTATGCTGGGGAGGTTATATATGTGTATGGATTCCTAGCCGTTGTGGCTATTATGGTGGCTTCAATGTGTAATGCTTCACGCTTAATTATGTGAGCCTTGATTTGGCTCCCAACGGTCTGTACAGCTGTCATTGTAACCGTCCGAGGCTTTTATTTGACTGCATTAAATAGTTTCTTTACCTCCGTCGTTGGGGTGGCTCGTTCGTCAGTAGCACATGGTAAGTTCGTCATCCAGAATTGCCTCGTCTGTTTGGACAAGTCCATTCAGGTATGTCGCATTTGTTGATCCCATCAGCTGCCTCCGAATTCTAAGGTCATCATGACGATCTCAGAAGATGAGAGGTCTATGAGCTGTACATGACTCTTGGGATTTCACTCCGTATTAAATGCTTTAGTGGCAGCGCCACACGTATCGTGGCCACGTGGCCTGTTTTGATTAATGCTCTAATTATATGGCCCTTGGGTTTCCCGCTAATTTTCGGTTTTTTGAGCTTTGGCTTTTAAACTTCTTCTCACTTTACTTTTTCCAAAAAATTTCCAATCATCTGCTCTGAGTATTTTCTTCTCCAACCTTTCTCACCTTATTATTTTCTTTTTCTATACTTTCATTCTTCATCCCGGTTATTTTCTTCTCCGGTTTCCTCTGCTACTCTCCTCTAGGTTGGTGGCACGTTTGAGTTTTTTCTTTCGAGGTACGCTTTTCTTCCTTTGGCTCTTCCTTCTTCTTTTTCTGCATTACGATAAAACTTACAATTTCTGTTTTTGTGTTGGTTTTTGGTTTTCTCGGTTCCCAGTGTTCATTTCCTTTTGACTTTGTGTTTTCATGGTTAGTAACTCCGAGGTTACTGTAGTTTGTCCTTTGATTTCTTTTTTCTTTGCGCATTTAAGGGCTTCTCTAGGTACTTCTCATACCTTTCTTCCTTTGGTTAGGAATTTTGTCTTTGAGGGTAGTGGTTTGAACATTGCGCTGGGTGAGTTGTTCCTTGTGCTTAGCCAATCACTTAGTTGGTTCGAGAATTTGGTGGGTGAGAGGACGACGATGTCTGAGGTTTAGTTTAGCGAGCTCGAGACTGGGTTGTCTTCCAGCGGCGACCTAATGGAGGGGGATACTGCCATCTCTACTCCTCGAGAGGTTAGGGCTTTTCATGCCCTTGGTGAGATGTGTGGCCTGGACGGTGATACACTGGCTAGGTTCAGGGATAGGTTTCAATTCTCGGACAGGGTTAGGGTTCGTCTGCCCCATAAGGAGGAACGGACTTGTCACTTTCTCCCTGGGGAGGTGTGTTTCTATGAGGCCGCCTTCTTGAGTGGACTTAGACTCCTCGTCCACCCGTTCATCATGGAGCTCTTAGGTCGTTTTGGTATTACTCCTGGGCAACTTATGCCCAATTCGTGGAGGATAGTGGTCAGCTGTATGGGGATATAGTTGACTGCTACAGACAGGGACATGATTAAAATGGACGAGCTCGTTCACTTGTATCGTCTGAAGGAGTCCAAGGAGTACGGGTATTACGAACTAGTGCCTTGGGAGAGAAGGACTAGGATCGTCTGGGATTTACCCTCGTCATTCAGGTACTGGAAGTCTCGGTTCTTCTTTATGTCTGGGAATGACTGGGAGACCCCCTCAGGTGGAGTCTGGGGTGACCTCCCAAGGTTGCTTCGTCGATGGGGCACCCCGAACTTAGGTGCGTCAATACTTCTATCAGTTCCTTAACACTTGCTTTCCAGGCTTGTTTCATCGTCACTAACCTTTTTCATTTGTTGTCTTGTGTAGTTAAGAGGTGGCCCAAGCTTAAAAGTAGGTATAAGGAGCGCGTTGAGAAAGCCATAGAATACGCGAAGACTATTGAGGATTTTAACGACCTTGTGGACCCCCGAACCCTTGCTTTCTACTGTCTTGGTCCTGATCCGTCCGCTTTTGTGTTGCACACTCTCGGGATTGAGGAAAAGAAAAGTAAGTGTTAGGTTCGTCAGTGACGATTTTCATGTGGATGTTTGTTTGTTTTTTTTTTTTTTTTATTGTTTTTCTTTTGCAGGGATGACAACAAAATTTAACCAAAGTATGTATGCCCGCATAAGGGCTAAGAAGAACGAGCCCCTTTCTAACCTGGGGGCAAAAACTGTGAAAGTAATGGACAAGGGCGCCTCCGTCACTCCTGCAACTCCGGTTACTCCTGGGACTGAGACGGCGAGGACGACCTCGCCGTCTACTTCTGTGGAGGAGATTCCACCTCTACGGAAGAGGCATCGGAGTAACAAGGCTGCCTCTGGTTCGTCTAGCATCTGGGACGATGCTGGGGTTGCAACAGCCAGGGTGTGGGAGACTTTTTCTGACGAGGATATGGAGGTGTTCTTGGGTGTGGCTCCGAATGAGCTTGCGAGTCGTCACCTTTATAAGCTCGTTCAGGTAATATGTTCGTCATTAAGTTTAGGAACTTCCTTTTTCCACTTCTTCTTTTTTTTTTTTTACTTGAGATCTGATTCCCCCCCCCCCCCTTTTTTTTAGGTGTTGGGGGAGAATCTTCACCTTACTTCAGAGTTTCTCACTCAAGAGGCCAGAGTTGAGTCTGCGGTTGCCCGGGTGGCTATTTTAGAGGCGGAGAACTCTAAGCTAAAGAAGGATCTGATAGCCAGTATGAACGAAGCCAACGTCGTGAAGGAAAAGGTTAAAACACTGAGTGACGATCTTAGGGTTGAGCGTCAGTTGACTTTAGAGAAGGACGAGTAGCTCTTAGTGGCCAAGGAAAAGATCAAAACTATAGCTGCCAAGGCCGTTGAGGCTTTCCAGCAGACTGACAAGTACAATACTATGCTCTTCAGTTGGTACTTCAAAGGGTTCGAGCTTCTCAGACAGTATCTTGTTAAGCATCCCTCTGGAGTGGACCTGGATAGCCTTGACCTCGAGGAAGTGGATAAAGAGATGGTTGCAGATGAAGCTTCCCACTCTTCAGCCCCTGAAGGTGATGCCCCTGACAGCGCTCTTCCTCCTCCGATTGGAGACGACGCAACAACTACCTGACTATACTTCAAATCTATCCGTTTTTTTTTTTTTTTTGATGCCCCATGTTTTGGGCTCTTTGCATTCTACCTTCGAAACAATGTGGTGTTTTTTGTGCCTAGTGTTTTATGGGCCTTTACTTTTCAAGTGAGAACATTGGACTGCCAATAGTTAATTAATTTCATACTTGCTTGTAGTTCCTGCTTGTGTATGCTTGTAGTTTTTCCAACGCCAGAGTCTTGTACTTAGATAGATTTTGCAATTCGCAAGAGGTTTAGTTGCCCGATAGTTTCGTCAGTGACTTACTCCCGTCTATACGGAATTTTGTTACTTAAATTTTTTTTTTGATTTACTCGTTCCTTAGAGTTTTCATCAGTAACTTACATCCGTCGAGGCGGAATCTTGTTACTTAGCCAAAATTTTTTTTTGGCTTATTCCTTTTTCACAAGTTCGTTAGTAACTTACATCTGTCAAGGCGGAATCTTGTTACTTTGCCAATTTTTTTGGCTTATTTTTTTTTGGCTTATTCTTTTTTTACGAATTCGTCAGTAACTTATATCCGTCAAGGCGGAATCTTGTTACTTAGCGAATTTTTTTGGCTTATTCCCTTTTTACGGATTCTTCAGTAACTTACATCCGTCAAATTTTTTTGGCTTATTCCCTTTTTACGAGTTCGTCAGTAACTTACATTAGTCAAGGTGGAATCTTGTTACTTAGCCAATTTTTTTTGGCTTATTCCCTTTTTACGGGTTCGTCAGTAACTTACATCCGTCAAGGCAGAATCTTGTTACTTAGCTAATTTTTTTTTTTTTGGCTTATTCCCTTTTTACGGATTCGTCAGTAACTTACATCCATCAAGGCAGAATCTTGTTACTTAGCCTTTTTTTTTTTTTTTGACTTATTGAGACATTGACTGAATAATTCCTTTATTGCTTTCAAGAAAATGAATATAATTGCTTGTTACATTTAGTGGTGATATTTCTTCAAGTGCTCAATGTTCCAAGGTCGGGGGAGTCTCTGTCCGTCCAAAGTTTCTAGATGGTAACTGCCTTGTCTGGAGTAATGCAGGACCCCGTAGGGGCCTTCTCATGTGGGACCGAGCTAACCCTGGGTGGGGTCCTTAGTAGTTGGGGTAACCTTGAACAAGACGAGGTCCCCTATTTGAAGTTGTCTGAGCTTCACCCTCTTGTTGTAGTATTCGGCCATCTTCTGCTGGTACTTTGTCATCTTGTTGGAGGCTTCATCCCTAACTTCGTCAATGCAATCCACGTTGACTCTTAATTGATCGTCTTTACTTTCCTCCTGAAACATTTCTCGTCTAGTGCTGGTTAATCCTACATCGACTGGGATTACTGCTTCGGAGCCATAAGTAAGTTTGAACGGGGTTTCTCCTGTAGGGGTTCTTACTGTGGTTCTGTAAGCCTAGAGGACCCTAGGCAACTCCTCGGGCCATGCTCCCTTAGCCTCGTCTAGCTTTGCTTTAATGATCACGAGTAATGTCTGGTTGGTCACCTCCGTCTGTCCATTCGCTTGTGGGTGTCCTGGAGACGAGAACTGGTCTTTAATCCCCAGCCCTAAGCAAAAGTCTCTGAAGATTTGACTGTCGAACTAACGCCCGTTGTCTGATATGATCGTCCGTAGTATCCCGAACCTGCACACTATGTTCTTCCATATAAAGCTCTAGATTCTTATCTCGATGATGGTCGCCAGTGCCTCTGCCTCGACCCATTTTGTAAAGTAGTCAATGACAACTAGCAAAAACCTTACCTGTCCTTTTCCTTGGGGCAATGGTCCGACGATATTGATCCCTCATTGGGCGAACAGCCATGGTGTGGTTATTGCCGTCAGCTTCTCAACTGGAAAACGTTGGACATTCCCGAACCTCTAGCACTTGTCGCACCTCTTGACGAGATCTAATGCGTCCACCTACATGGTAGGCCAAAAGTAACCTGTTTTGATAGCTTTACTTACCAAGGATCTAGGGCTTGCATGGTCTCCGCATATCCCATTATGGATTTCTTTCAGGATGTACTGGGATTCTTCTTCGTCGACGCATTTCAAGTAAGGCATGGAGAAGCCTTTCTTGTATAGGGTGTTGTTTAGGATTGTGAATCTGGCTGCTCTTTTCCTAATTTTCTTAGCTTCCTTGACGTCTGGCGGGAGGTGCCCATCTTGAAGGTAAGATATTATTGGCGTCATCCAGCTATTTGTGCTCCAGATTGTGAACATAGGGGCTTCCTCGATGCTAGAATGCTTCTGGATTTCCATGTATGGGGTTCCCTTTGCAGGTTTGTCTACTGACGAGCCCGGTTTCTCAATTTCATCTGCCACCACATTCTGGTTCCTCGGGATTTGCTTGAATTTTACTTCGTCAAACCCTTGCAATAGGTATTTCGTCAATCTAAGATATTTTTGCATTCTCTCCTCCTTCGCTTCATATTCTTCCCTAATCTGCCCCTATCACTAGCTTTGAATTGCTTTGGACTAGCAGATTCTTAGCTCCGAGTGCCTTCTCGAGTCTTAACCCCGTCAATATGCCATCGTATTTGGCCTCGTTATTGGTGGCTGAGAATTTTAGTTGGACTCTGTATTTGAGCTTTTCTCTATCAGGGGTGGTTATGACGACCCCTACTCCCCCCTTCTTTTGGGCCGACGAACCGTCAGTCTGTATCGTCCACCTATCTGTCTTATCTGAGGGGCTGTTTTCATCGGTAGGGGTGAATTCAACGATGAAATCTGCTAAAGCCTGTGCCTTAATAGCTGTCCTAGGATGATATTCGATGTTGAACTGACTAAGCTCGATTGCCCATTGGACCATTCTTCCCGGCTGCCTCAGGTTTGTTCATAGATTTTTTGATGGGTTGATCTGTCATCACCAGGATGGGGTTTGCTTCGAAATATGGTCGTAGCTTGTGCGAAGCTACTATTAGTGCGAATACAATCTTTTCAATCCTAAGATACCTAGCTTCTGCTCCTTAAAGAGCCTGACTGACGTAGTACACTGGGTGTTGTTTCTTGTCCTTTTCACAAATTAGTGCTGCACTGACAGCCGTATCTGATGTGGCTAGATACAAATACAAGTTTTCTCCCTCCTTGGACGGACTTAGGAGGGGTGGATTGCTCAAGTAGTGTATGAGTTCTTGAAATGCTGCCTCACATTTGTCAGTCCAGACGAAGGCTTGCTTCAGCATCTTGAAGAAGGGCAAACATCTGTCCATTGCTTGTGAGACGAACCTATTGAGTGCCGCAATCCTTCCTGTGAGCTTTTGGACTTCTTTGATGGTCTTGGGTGATGTCATGTTGAGTATAGCATGTACTTTCTCTGGGTTTGCTTCTATCCTTCTTTGGGACACCATGAATCCCAAGAACTTCCCTGAAGTTACATCGAAGGCACGCTTGCTAGGATTCAACTTCATCTGATATTCTCTGAGTGTAGCAAACTTTTCCTTCAGGTCGTCCAGATGGGCAAGTTCTTCTCTACTCTTGAGGAGCATGTCGTCCACATACACCTCCATGTTCCTGCCAATCTGTTTGCTGAACATCTTGTTTACTAACCTCTGGTAGGTCGCCCCTGCATTCTTCAGTCCGAAGGGCATCACCTTATAGCAATACAACCCCTGACTTGTAACGAAGGCGATCTTTTCTTGGTCTTCCTCGGCCATCTTTATCTGGTTGTATCCTGAGAATGCATCCATAAACGTTAGTAACCTATGCCCGGCTGTGGAGTCCACCAACTGGTCTATCCGTCGCAGAGGAAAACTATCTTTTGGGCAAGCCTTGTTTAGGTCCGTGAAGTCCACGCACATTCTCCATTTCCCATTTGCCTTTTTTACTAGGACGACATTAGCGAGCCAATCTGGATAGTAAACTTCCCGAATGAGGCCTGTAAACAACAACTTGTTGACTTCGTCTATAACTGCCTGATTTTGTTTAGGGGCAAAGACTCGCCGCTTTTGCTGGACGAGTTTTATCTTCGAGTCTACACAGAGTTTATGCTGAATGACTTCTGGGGATATTCCTTGCATGTCCTCGTGACTCCATGCGAAGACATCCAGGTTCTCTTTGAGGAATTGGACGAGGCTCGTCTTCATCTCTAGGGTCAGCGTCGTCCCTATTCGGGTCGTCTTTGCTGTCTCGCCATCAGCTAATTCAACTGTCTCCAGAGCTTCTACCTTTTCCTCTTCCCTTTCCTCGATCATCTAGGTGTGGTTTTCTTTGGCAGCCAACACGGCCTGATAACATTCCCTAGCCAATACTTGATCACCTTTTACCTCGCCTACACCGTTCTCCATAGGGAACTTCACTTTTAAACAATAGGCAGACGTGGCTGCCTTCCAACGGTTGAGCGTGGGTCTCCCAATGATCACATTGTAGGATGAAGGGCAGCCTACTACCAGAAAATCCAACTGACAAGTCAATTGTCTGGGATGAGTCCTAACTGTCACCGTCAACGTTACTATGCCCTTAAGATACACCCTGTCTCCACTAAAACTGACAAGGGGAGAGTTAAATGGTCGTAACCTCCCTAGGTCTAAGTTTAGCTGCTGGAAGGCTGAGAGATAGATGATATCTGCCGAGCTGCCATTGTTTACGAGGATTCTCCTAGTGTTGAACCCCTCTATTACGGGCATTATCACCAACGGATCTTCATGGGGCTGCTTTACTCCTTTGGCATCTTCTTCTGAAAAGAACATGTCCCAATCCATTCATTTTTGCTTGAATGAGGGCATCCTGTGAACGCTGTTCACCTGTCTTTGATGTGATTTCTTGAGGGATTTGAATGACCTACTTGTAGATGGACCACCCGCAGTTGTTTTTATTTGCCCTATCACGCTCGGCGGGCGCTGGGAGGTGTTACCCTTGTCTCTGGGCAAAGATTTGTGCTAGTTCTTATTGTTGCCCCTGGACCTACTGGGCTCTCCTTTTCTGACGTACTTTTGCAGCTTCCCTTTACGAATAAGTTCTTCTATCTGCTCTTTTAGGTCCCTACAATCTTCTGTGTAGTGGCCGTGATCTTTGTGGAACCGACAGTACTTTTTCTTGTCACAGACATTGGGGGACGAGTGTAATGGCCTTGGCCATTTAGGGTAATGCTCGTCCTTAATCTGCACCAAAATCATGTCAACAAGCATAATCAAGGGAGTGAATTTTACCGTACGTTGGATTTTCTCCTCTTTCCTTCTATTCCCGTCAATGCTTCGATGATCTGGATGATTTCTTTTTCTTCCTCTACGATCATCCTCCTTCTTTCCTTGGTCTCCTAGTTTTTCTACGTCCCTTATAGCGGCTAGTGCATCTTCTGCGTTCATATACTTCTGTGCCTTCAGGAGCATCTCTGTCATCGTCTTAGGAGGGTTTTTCGCAAGTGAAACCACGAATTCTCTGGACTTCAAACCTGCTTTGAAGGTGGTCAGCTGCACTTTATCGTTTGCTTCGTCTATCTCTAAAGTTTCTCGAGTAAAGCGTTTCACATATGATCTCAGGGTCTCTTTCTCCCTTTGCCTAATGGTGAGCAAGTGATTTGCTGGACTTTTTGGGTGTTGTCCCTTAATGAAATGACGCAAAAAGGCGTTACTCAGCTGTCCAAAGTTATCGATGGACGATGTTGGCAAGTTTGCGAACCACTCCCTTGCAGCTCCCTTGAGGGTAGTTGGAAAGGAACGACATAGTATTTCGTCTGGAGGTTGCTGAAGGCCAAGCGTCGTCTTGAAGGTGTTGAAGTGGTCTTGAGGGTCCTTAAGTCCATCGAAGGGCTCCAATTGGGGCAACCGGAATTTCGACGGTACCGGGCATTCCAGGACTGCCGTGGTGAAGGGAAAGTCCGTTGCCCTGACCATTCTATCCAGGCTTTGGTCGGTTCTGCCCCTAATTGCGTTCCGGAGCTCGTCCATCTCCCTTCTCATCTCCCGAAGGAGATCGGAGTTTTGCTCATTTGGGGTAGCCGGTCCTCGACGGTCGTTCCCCCTATGGCTGTTTTCCTCATCTTCTTGATTGGCTCTGGACCGATTCTCCTCTTGTTGAAGCCGTAGCCTCATTTCTTGATTCTGCCTAGTGAGCTCTTCAACGTTGGCCGCCAAGACCCGGACTTGTTGAGCTAGGGCTGCTGAATCCTGGTTAAGACTCCATACAAATGCAAATGTTGATTGAAAGCTTACATTTTCAAATAAAAAAGGTTGTAGTTTCCCACAGACGGCGCCAAACTGATGAAGTGCAGATTCGTCAGCTATCATGCGTGCATCCGGGTAGAGCCGTCGTCGCCCACCTTTATTGCCCTGAAGATGGTAGAATATCTATCTTTCAATGGTCACCAGTGTGGTGCCTGCCACAAGGTCTCTGATACCAAAGTTAGTACTAAAGAATTTCTGAGAAGAAGCAGAATGCTGAAAATGACTAGCAATGTTTTTCTTTTTATTTTTATGTATCAGTACCTTGCGTTTATGTTGGAGAGGTTATATATGTGTATGGATTCCTAGCCGTTGTGGCTATTATGGTGGCTTCAATGTGTAACGTCTCATGCTTAATTATGTGAGCCTTGATTTGGTTCACAACGGTCTGTACAGCTGTCCTTGTAACCGTCCAAGACTTTTATTTGACTGCATTGAGTAGTTTCTTTACCTCCATCTTTGGGTTGCTCGTTCGTCAGTAGCACATGGTAAGTTCGTCATCTAGAATTGCCTTGTCTGTTTGGACGAGTCCATTCAAGTACGTCGCATTCGTTGGTCCCCGTCAGTTAGCTACTTGTTATGGCATAGTATTGTAGGACTAACGTTTAGCCTTGAAAGTCTATGACCCAGTCTTTTTGCTTTTTGAACTCCCTTCTTGGAAATTTTGCAATACCAATATCATCATGTCAATTATGTCAAAAAGGTGGGTTTGACAATTCAGACCTTTTAAATGGAATCTAAACGAGTGAGGCATTTCTTCGGTGGGTACACATTTTGTGGAAAGTTGAGAGAGAGAGAGAGAGAGAGAGAGAGAGAGAGAGAGAGAGAGATATTTGAGAGGGAAATGCTCTTAGATTGATATGGGTATTAAGCATAAGTTAGTTGTAATTACAACTTCTCTGTTCTGTTCTCATGTACTATGCATCTTTGAGAAACAGAGCATGGCTGGAAAATAACAGAGCCTAGTAGCCTACAACGGCTATTACATCCACAGACTAACTATATCTAATGTCCAATCAATTCTTTACACGTTTCCATCACTACAAAATAGTCGTTACAATTTACAACACTTAACCAAGACGACTTGTCGTACAAATACATTTTAATATAAACTACTTGTAAATTGTAACTTTACATTCACTTTTACCTTTATTTATAATACTTTTAACAATAAAATTTTAACTTTAACAATAAATTTTTATTTTAATAAAATAAACAGTATTCAACCATTATCTTAATGCCCACATCACTTGAGCTTAAGGTTGTGTTTGTTTTGGCTTCAAACAGTTTCCGGAAATGCTTTTACACCCATGTGTGTGTTTGGGTGGGACGGAAAATTTGGTCAAACGGAATTCAGTTTCCGCGTGGACCGTAAAATTGGGGCTTTGAGCTGTAAAATGAATTCAGGTTTCATTTTACCTTCAAAACAATTACAGCCCAGGGAAAGGGAGAAAGAGCAAGAACGGAGAGAGCAAGAAGAGCACCCAGATCGCTCCGGTCACGTCGCACCCCAGCACCGGCGAGATTGCGCCGCCTGAAAATAGATCGGACCACCGTGTGCGCGAGACCCAATGATCGACGAACCGATCGGACCACCGTGTGCGCGAAACCGATCTCTCTCTCTGTCACCCACGAACCGATCGGACCACCGTGTGCGCGAAACCGATCTCTCTCTCTGCCACGAGCCGATCTCTCTTTCACTCGATCTCGTCATCTAATCTCCTCGCTCACTCCGATCCTCTCTTTCCCGATCTCTCTTGCCCTCGATCTCGTCGTCTCAATCTCATCTCCTTCCTCACTCCGATCCTCTCTTTCCCGATCTCTCTTTCCCTCGATCTCGTCGTCTCAATCTCATCTCCTCGCTCACTCCGATCCTCTCTTTCCCGATCTCTCTTGCCCTCGATCTCGTCGTCTCAATCTCATCTCCTTCCTCACTCCGATCCTCTGTTTCTTGGACAGTCACCGAGATTGTGTTTTGGCTGTTTTTATTTTGATTTTTGTTGTGTTAATCGTATATTTTGAAATTTTTTGTTATAAAATTTGTTTGGGAACTGAGAAAATTAATGAGAAAATGTGTAAAATTTGTAGGAAAATAGCATTTTCAGAATGCTACCAAACACCGTAAATTATTTTTTGGACTATTTTCCATTGCAAAACCAAACACTCAGATTTTATTTTACTTACGGAAATTCACTTTCACCTGCATTCATTTTACACTCGAAATTCAATTTACATTGAACCAAACACAGCCTAATTGTATTATTCGACTCCAACTCCCAAGCAATGAATCATGCCTCGTCCTTGGCCATTAATTATACTGCAAATACTTTAAGCTGATATACGGCAGATACATGTGCTCTGCAAATTTTGCTTTGAAACTTTAACACAATCTCGTCCTTTTGTGGCACTGTGGCAGTGTGCAACAGCACTGATCGTTGAACATATATAGCTTTATTCATAAGTATTGAACACCGTGTGAACATAGGCGTTAGGCCCTTCTTTTACATAAATTTAATTTAATCTTGAAACTTTGGACTAATTTAAGTCTATTTCGCATCTGTATATTTTATCAAAATTAAAAAAATTTACTTAAAGTATTGTAAAAAAAAAGTAAAAATTAATCGAAATAAATAATAAATCGTATAAATAATGCCAAAAATTACATTAAACTTATAAATAATAATAAAAATGAACTGAGTTTTTATTTTAACCATTCAAATTTTTACCTTTAAGAGAAAATATAGAACTAAGGTTCCGTTCGTTTGAGGTGAAAATAGGGAGGATGAAAACAAAGAAAGAAAAATATGGTGAAAAATACTATTTTTTACTGTTCGTTTGGAGAGGAAAAATAGGAAGAAGAGAAAATCTAGGAGAAAGTTTTCTCTTCGGGCCTGCATTTTTTTCTACCCTAACCAGAAAGAAAATCTAGGAAGAAAAATGCTATAGTAGCACTTTTACAAAAATGTTATATTCCCACCTATTTTTTTTCAACGTTCTCTTCTCTCTTTTTTTTTTCTTTTTTTTTTTCAACATGACTTGAACGTTTTTTTTTTTTTCAACGTGACCCAAACGTTTTCTTCACTTTGTTTTTTTCAATGTGACTTGATCTAAATTTTATATTATAATAATAAAAATATTAATAAAAATTTATATATATGATGTATTAAATTTTATATTATTTAATAAGTACAAATAAATTTATTTATTACATATTATGTAACAAAGGTATAATAGTCAATTTATATAAATTACATTTTTCATCCTTTCCCTTTTCTCTCCAACCAAACAAAAGAGTTTTTCACCTTCTCACTTTTTCAACCCTCCAACTGAACACAAAAAAAAAAAAAAAAAACTAAATATTTTTCATCCTCTCACTTTTTTATTTTTCCACAATTTTTTATCTTCTTATTTTTTTCAATCCTCTGACCGAATTTGACCTAAGTGCAAAGATCACGTTCCTTCGCGAAGAAATGACCAGGCTGCTTCAGCCTTCAGTCATGTCACAAGGAAGACCAATGATAAATGGACCCAATTAATAAAAGAAGAAAAGGGTCACGGGATGATAAGAAATAGCATAGATACATTGGTTTTGTCTTCATTGAAACAGTGTCTAGGCCTCATTGTCATTTGTGACACATTGAAATTATTTTGGGAAACAACCATGAAAATCCGAGCCAGTTTAGACTTTAAAGACTTTGAATATTTACCCAATGGGTCGTCAAGAATTTTTGTCGTGGTATTACAGAATAATTAGTGCAGCCAAATGGGCCCAAGTCAAAAATGGTTTAATGGGGTGTCTTAGCTTAACATTGGTGAGTTGTTGTTGGTAAAGGGTGTCTTCACATAAATTTAATATGTTATTAGTTTAAAAAACATATATGAGATATACTTTTTTTTTTTTAACTTTAATTTATTAAAAATAAAAAACAAGTACAATAATTGGAAGATTGCAACTATTACTAGAAAACAAGCTTTAAGAACAATAGAATTAGCAGCAGAATAAACTACGAAGTTAAGAGATTTCCTAACCTAACAAAATTCACAATTAACAAAATACAAACTTAATTGAAAAGCATTACACACCCTCAAAAAAAAAAAAAAAAAAAAAAAAATCAAAAGCATTACTCATGATAGTAGAAATAGACCAAATCACTTGGTTCTTCCTCTCTAACGAGAGTATCGAAACATACTTTTATATCCTTTCCCACTATGACATTGCACCAATTTTCAGACCTAGGCGCAAGTTTAAACTTTAAAGCTCACAAAATTACAATTGTTTTAGCTTCAATAGGAGTGCATAAGTCATAAATCTTGGTCCAAACATTTGACTGCTCACCAATTGCATTTTTTACCACCACAATTAAAGAGGTGAAATCATGTGACTATGTGAGACAATAGCATCTACATCTAGTTTTATATAGTTTCTAGGGGTGGGAGGGGGGGGGGGGTTCCATGACCATGTGAGACAACAGCATCCACATTTGGAGACTTAATGTATTACAAATTACTCCTAAATTTTACTTTTGCTAATAATCATAAGATATAAATCATAAGTGTAATGTGACTATATAAAACATCTCAACATGAATTATTCATATATAAAAAGGGTAAAATTCAATCAACAACTCTAAGATTTAGGTTAATGTGAACTACATACAAAATATTTCAAAACTGGCCAACTCGATCCCTAATCACCATGAGAAAAGGGAGAAAAATGAGTAATGGTTTAGGAACCAAGTTGGGTTTAAGAACCAAGTTTGTTAATTTAAAAATATCTTGAACCTAGCTAGCATTGGAGTAAAACTTCGAAGAGTTAATTGTATTTTACCTTATAAAAAATGACCTTTGCAAACTAACAAAATATAATGAATATTCTAGCTATGTATTAGTATTTGGATATTAAAATAGTACTTAATATTCACGTGAGTATAATTTTATACTCTAGAATAATTTTTAATACACACACATATATATATTTGTTAGGTTCTAAAAGTTTAGAACAATTGGCAAATCGTGAGCACACAAGAACATGTAAGTTGCAGAAAGAAGAATTCAAAATCTGCCTGGTTTGATCGATCGAAAAACAGGCTCGATCGATCGAGAATCGAATCTGTAGAATTTTAAGTTGGCTCAAACAGCAGTTCTAGCCCATTAAGGATTAGGGTTTCAGATCTACTTTTCCCACTATATAAAGGAAACCCTAAGCACGTTTTTTACAAGGCTTTTTAGAGAGAGATGAGTGTGCCTCTTTTGTATTTAGGGTTTTGTTCCTAAAACCTCTCTTATAACTTCTACCGGTGTCGTTCCTTGAAGAATCTCTAGTCATCAAAGGAGCTGATGATCTAAACCTTCAAGGGTGGTCTTGGAGTCACAAACAGGTGAGTTTGTGTTGCTAAACCTTTGAGTGGGATCTCAAAGTCACAAATGGTGGTGTTTGTGTTTTGCAAAGATTAAAGAAAGAAGGAGTCCGTGGTCTCGGAGCTGTCACGTGGTCGTGGTAGTAAGTTTCCTATACTTGGGTAGCAATAGGATGTTAGTGGTCTAAGTCGCTATTGTGTAAACTTCAATTCTTTCTAGTGAATTTGCTATTTTGCCTTAAGGATAGCTAGGTTAAATCCTCCCCAGGTTTTTACCGGTGTGGTTTCCTGGGTCATCATATCTTTGTGTTATTTATTTTCCGCTGCTTTGTTGTTTTTGCTTATTTGTGTTAACCTAGATTTAATTAAATTACCTAAGTTAATCACTTGGCTAATTCACTAGGTTAATCTGTTGGGTTTAAGGGGTCTAAACGAACTGACAAGTGGTATCAGAGCGGGTAACTCTTCTGTTTTAGATCCTTTGATCTAAGAGTTGATCCTTGATCCCTGTTATCATGGATAATTTTAAGTGTCTTACTGTTTTTGATTGTGATGATTTGAATAAGAAGGACACTGTTGTTTCTGTTGATCTTTTTGATGCCTGTGAAACTCTTCGTAAAGAATTATTGAAAACTATGAGAATTGCTAAGAAATTCAAGGAAGAGTTAAAATTGGCTAATCTTGAAAAAGAGGAATTGGTTGTTAGATTAGATGAATCTAATAAGAAGAATGAATTTTTGAGAAATCAAATTTCCTCTAAAGATGAGAAGGTGAAAAGCTTGGAACAAGAGTTAGTTGAATCTAAAGCTAAAATTGAAAATTTGACTACTACCAAGCTTGTTGATTATAACAGAAGTGTTTTTGTTTCTCTTAAGCCTAAAACTGAAAAAGTTTATATCCCTTCTTTCAAGAGGAATAATAAAGACAAGGCTTATTTTGCTAGGTTAGACAAAGGTAAAAGATCTGATGTAGACACTGAAGTTTCTACACCTAAGTCTAAACCTACTGTTAGAGAGCATAAGAAATCTGTTTTTGTGCCTACTTGTCATCTTTGTGGTGTTGTTGGTCATATTAGGCCAAATTGTTCTTTGTTGAGGCAAAAACCAAAATCTAAGACTAGATTTGCTGTTAGGAATACTGATGTTCCTAAATTTGTTCATGTTTGTCACTTTTGTGGTGTTTCCGGTCACATTCGTCCTAATTGTCATAAATTGAAATTTAAGCATTCTGTGTTTCAGTCTAGGACATGTGATGATACTTCTCCTGCCATAAGTCCAAATAAATTGTTTCATATTCTTTTGAAAAATTTGAGCTTGTTGGCTTGTGAAAGGAATTTGCAGGATTTTAGTCTCTCTCAGAAGATTGGTGTAATCTCTCAAATACACTCTACTTCACATGGATTTTCACCTACAAAGTCGAAGACTCGTGCTATATGGGTGAAAAAAGATTCTTTAAGGTGAGTGTTGCTGACTTGTCCCTGTTTTAATTCTTTCAATTATTTGTGGACATGTTTTGTTTTTGTCTTTGGTTGTTTTTTTTTTAAATCCAAAAAACATTGAAAAATTTCAAAAAGACAAAAATATTTTATTTTGTGTCTAGTTTTATTTTTCTTGAGGATTACATGAATTATGATATCTCTCTCTTGATTTAGAACATGCTTGATATTGTGGAGAAACATAAAAAGTATGTGTTATATAAGTGCTAAGCTATTGATGCTTTTGTATGAGTATGTACTAGTTTGTACATGTACTCAAAGGTTAATTAAGAAATTGATATTTCTTGTTTGTGTACCCTCTAAAGCTTAGTTAAGCATTGTCATGCATTGCATTTGCATTTTTAATCATTTAGCATAATCTGTGCTTTTTGTTTTTGGTCATAAAACTTTTTTTAAACCAAAAATATTTTTATGTGTTTTGTATTATATATCTTGGATTTATAATTAAGGTTGGCCATATTATCTTTACATAACATGTTTATGTACTTTGTTTAGCTTAGATGAGCTTACTTTTTTTGCACTTTACTAGTTTAAGCTTTGTAATGCATGTTGTGTGGGAAGATGTTTATAGTTTTTGATCACTTTGTCTTAATCTTGAAGTCACATGCCTTTGATTGTTGGACTTGAACTTATTGAGAAAGGTATAAATAACCATCTCACCACTGTTTACTAGCCAATCATGAACACCTTAGTGCATATCGTAAGATTTTGTGCTCGAGAAAGTGCAGCACATGCACAAAAAGAACATAAGGTGTAGCCTCGGATTAAATGCTAAAATTGGTGTGTACATTATTGGGCTATAATAATTTCACAATTCATAAAATTGGTGTGTACATTATCCCGGCTTTTATTAAGTTTCTAATCAATTAAATTGAATAATGAGGCAACTCAAGAAACTTACATGATTGCAAGCTTTTATTCTAGGAGATGTGAGAGTTATATGATGTAACTCTTTAAGTAATAGTCTCTTTCAATTTCATGTGATGGATTTTGTAGAAATTGTGATTAATCAATATGTGCATATCACCTCACATGTATCTCAAGCTTTTGCTAGTTGCACACACTACACAAGTTACTCTTTGCTAAACTTTGTACATGTTATTGTGTGTGATTTTGTTGTGGCCATCCAATATTATATGTTCCTTGATTTTGATGCAAAATTTGTGTTTTAAGGACAAATTGATTGAAAATCTTAATTTTGGAAGATCTGGGCTGTATTCATATGTTTTTGAAAAACTTTTAGTCTCATACTCATGCATTTCATTCATGAAATATTGTGCTTTGAGGAGTTACTGCATTAAATTGTTCTGTTTTTCAAAAATTTGAGTTTTCCAGAATTTCGACCGATCGAAATTGCGATTAAAAATTTTGGTTTGATTCTGTCTGACTTGATTGGTATTCGATCGATACTCGATCGATTGAAACTGAAAAATTTTCAGTTTTTAGAGTTTTTGACCAAATTTTTTTATGCATCATTTATGTTTAGGTTTCACATGAATTGCATTGTATTCTGTATCCATCTTGCAGTTTTGCAGTCATATCTCTCATTGTTTTCACACATAACATGCATACACTTTGCTAAATTGGGTACTCAACTTGAATTAAAAATTGATTGATTAATTTTTGAGTCCTTTGTACATTTTAGTATATGCTATTTTTTCTTGATGTGTGAATTGCAGAAAATATTTTTCTTAAGAGATATGATGGATAATCAATGTGCAAATATTTTCTCTACTCATGCAACTATTTATGGGTCACATAGTGTCAAGTTTGCATTTATTGAAAGAGAGAATGTTTCTTTTCATGTGTATCCTCAACTTAATTTTTTTTGGTTTGTGTGTATTTATTTATCCCCACCTCCTAAATTTTCCCCAAAACTGTTTTTCCCAAAACTTGTTTTGTTTTTCCTATTTTTATAGGGGGAGAAAATTTTTTTTTTAACCTTTGTTGTTTATAGGGGGAGTTGTTGCTCTTCATAGGGGGAGTTCTCTCTATTTTCTATCTCTTTTTTCTCTCATGTTTACTGTCACTTTACTCTTTGTTTGAGTTGTCTTTGTCAATACGTGGCAAAAAGGGGGAGAAATATATGAAATGTTGTGTTGAGAATCCTGTTTGTCTTGTTTAAGGGGATATAAATTTGTTTTGTTTAGGGGGAGAATATAAAAACTTTTTGATGTATCTAACTTAGGGGGAGAGTTAGAGAATATAAAAACTTTTTGATGTATCTAACTTAGGGGGAGAGTTAGAATTTATTTGTGTTTTTATATTCTGTTTCATATTATTGTTTATATGTCTTTCTTTCCACACATGCGGTGATGTGTTTGTTGAGTGTTTCAGGAAAGACAAGTGCATTCTGATCAAGACCTTCTACCTCTTCTTGGCAACTTCTAGGTTATGAGTCTTAGATTGGGATTTGTGATGTAATTGGGCATTTTATTGTATTGGGTTGTTCTTGTATTTTAACTTTTCATTTTGTATGAAAGTTTTGTCACGAATTGCCAAAGGGGGAGATTGTTAGGTTCTAAAAGTTTAGAACAACTGGCAAATCGTGAGCACACAAGAACATGTAAGTTGCAGAAAGAAGAATTCAAAATCTACCTGGTTCGATCGATCGAAAAACAGGCTCGATCGATCGAGAATCGAATCTGCAGAATTTTAAGTTGGCCCAAACAGCAGTTCTAGCCCATTAAGGATTAGGGTTTCAGATCTACTTCTCCCACTATATAAAGGAAACCCTAAACACGTTTTTTACAAGGCTTTTTAGAGAGAGAAGAGTGTGCCTCTTTTGTATTTAGGGTTTTGTTCCTAAAACTTCTCTTATAACTTCTACCGGTGTTGTTCCTTGAAGAATCTCAAGATCTGGTATTGATGAAGTTGCTGCCTTCTCTAGTCATCAAAGGAGCTGATGATCTAAACCTTCAAGGGTGGTCTTGGAGTCACAAACAGGTGAGTTTGTGTTGCTAAACCTTTGAGTGGGATCTCAAAGTCACAAACGGTGGTGTTTGTGTTTTGCAAAGATTAAAGAAAGAAGGAGTCCGTGGTTTCGGAGCTGTCACGTGGTCGTGGTAGTAAGTTTCCTACACTTGGGTAGCAATAGGATGCTAGTAGTCTAAGTCGCTATTGTGTAAACTTCAATTCTTTCTAGTGGATTTGCTATTTTACCTTGAGGATAGCTAGGTTAAATCCTCCCCAGGTTTTTACCGGTGTGGTTTCCTGGGTCATCATATCTTTGTGTTATTTATTTTCCGCTGCTTTGTTGTTTTTGCTTATTTGTGTTAACCTAGATTTAATTAAATTACCTAAGTTAATCACTTGGCTAATTCACTAGGTTAATCTGTTGGGTTTAAGGGGTCTAAACGAACTGACAATATTATTTGTTTGTACATACATAATATGTGCATATCAACAAATTTCTAGAGATTACAGGGCACTGTGACACAAATGGTGAAGATTTTGATACTCCAAATGACGTGGTTTGGATTATTTTAGCATGTGTGGTTAAATACGCTCAATAATTGATTTTTTTGATAAATTTTTTTAATATTTTTCATACTAATGGTATCAAAGAGTAATTTTGGTATCACATAAAAAGTCACAACTATTGTCGCAACAATTTTATGTAATAGACTGTAATTGATTTCACATCACTTTCACATTAACACATTATTTTTTTTCCACCACTTATAGACTACCACATGAACATTTATGGTGCTTTATTATGCAATCTTAGAATTTTTTGGTATCAAAACCTTTATAAATCTGATTTTTCAAGAGATAATAAACGTTTAATTTGTATTTTTTTTTTTTTTTGGCTATTGATTTAATTGTTATGTCTTTTCATGCCTTTCCAATCTCTCAAAAGGCAATATAAAAATACAAAAGTCTACAATAAGTGAAAAATAAAGTTGAGCAAAGCTCAGGGCCATTTGGTAGCAGATTTCAAACATCATTGTTTAAAATGATATGAAAATTGTGGTTTAAAAAATGTTGTAAAAACACGTATTTTTAGTGTTCACAAAGTAAAAAACGTGTTTGGTACCATATTTCAAATAACATATGTAAGGACACAAATCTACGGGTTGGGCCTACGAACAGAATAGATTGAGGCCCAGGCTGTGTACAGTATCCTTGAAATAAATTTGTAAAGAGAGTGGGCTGGAGAATACTTGATTGAATATGTATGGGTTGATGGCCTAAGTATAATTATGATCAGATTTACGTTGATGAAATACAAGGTAGATACAAGGTTCTTCTCGGCACAATTCAAGGAGTATGTTTAGACTAATACAATGAACACTTCTCTCTTTCTTTCTCTCTCTTTGTTGCATTTTCTTCTTCTGATGGTCCTCCTTCCTTCTCTCTTCCTTTTTTGTTCTATTTATACGTCCCTCTTCTCCCCTGTGCCAGTTAGATGGGCTTTTTTTGATACTTGTCCTATCAGCCTTCATCTGGAGTCTTCACCTGGCAGCTGTAAAGGATGAAGGTCACTGTTCAGGTATCTTTTCCCATTAATGCGGCTATGATGTTAGCTGCAGGATCATAAATGCGGTGGCAGCAGCCTTTTGCCTAATATCTGAGCTTTGCCACCTATTCTTTTTGTCAATATAAATCAGGGGATTCTCCGGGAAAGCTAGGATTGATGTTGGAGCACCCATTTGTAACAACCTTTTGACAATCCGAATAGTCAAGTCTCCTCGGACAAGTCTTTCTTCCGCGTGACTTACACTTTAGAATCGAATTAGACTGGGCACACTCCCCAAGATTTGTTGTACTCGGATGTACATGTCTCCTCGGACGGGCCGTGACCCATTACCTGATATTGGACCTTTCACCCCTACAACATATTTCAATGTTTAAAAAACATAAAATATGTGTTTGGTATATGTCTGTTTGATTTTTAAAAAAGCTAACAACCGGTACAAAATAATATTTATTATTTGAGGAGAGAGAAGAAAATCATTTTACCATGTGTTGAAGAAGAGGGGTGAGGCAGGTCTGATGAGAAAAAGAGGAGAGAAAAGGGGTTTTGCCACATCAACGTGGGACCTATGGGTTTCGAAATATTTATAGTAGTGTCATTGCAAGCATTGTTTGAAACTCAAAAACAAGTCTCACGTGATTTCAAAAAGCAGTGTTTAAAAACCATCTTTTGAACAATATAACTCAAACAACACTGGATAAAAATGCCCTACCAAATAGGGTTTTTTTTTTTTTTTTTTTTAACAACTGTTTTCAGTGTTTAAACACTGAAAACTGATGTTTAAAAGTATTAACCAAACAATCTCTCAATGTCTCAATCACGCCACACCAATGACCAAACACACAATGGAACCTGTTGGCTCAGGCTTACGTCTCTTTCAGTATTTTCTTTTACAATTCGAACACAACCACACATGTCTTAAATCGTATATATTTCACCCAGTTGTTAATGATAGATTTGTAATAAACAAAGCTTGGTAAGTGCATTAGTATTCTTAAACACTATTTTATCAACTCATTTTACAAGTCACTCAACATTTTAGTTCTTATTTTTACATATAACTTGATAAAATAATATAAATTACCTAACAAAAAATTATTTTTTCTTTACAACCCATGAACAATAAGAGCACTAGTAATGGGGGAGTAAACACCCCCTAGTTGCTATTTTACAACCCAAGACACCCAATACCCACTCCATCTAGGTTTGTAAACTTAAAAAAATTTGCAACCTATGAACAGTATTTGCACAAAAAAAAAAAAAAAAAAAAAAACAGTATTTGCAAAAAAAAAAAAAAAAAAAAAAACCTATTATGCATTCTCAAACACCACTTTATCTATTTTACCAACTCATTTTATAACTCGCCCTACATCAAAGTTTTTATTTTTACATGCATCCCATTAAAATAATATAAACTACCTAATAAAATACTAATAAATTACTCTCCTCCCACTCTCTTTTTCTCTTTACACACAACCACAAGATTCAAAAAAAAAATTTCTTTACAACCTATGAAAAGTAGATTGGACATATGCATCCTACTGTTCATAGGTTGCAATTCTTTTTATGTTTACAAACCTGGATGGAGTGGGTTTTAAGTGTCTTGGGTTGTAAAATAGCAATTGGGGGGTGTTTACACCCTCCAATGCTAGTGCTACTGTTCATAGGTTGTAACGAAAAAAAATTTATTTTAATCTTGTGGTTATTTGTGAAGAGAAAAATAGAGTGAGAGGAAAAAGAGAGAAAATTGTACTTTTTTATTGTTTGATTGGATAGTTTATATTATTTTCTTGGGTTGTATGTAAAAATAAAATTGGGATGTAGGTTGAGTTATAAAATGGGTTGATAAAATAGATAAAGTGGTGTTTGAGGATGGAAAATAGGTTTTGTTTTTGCTTTGTTTTTTTTTGTTTTTTGTTTTTTTTTTTTTTTTTTTTTTTTTGCATCCCTAGATGCTAGTGCTCCAAAAGATTGCATATATGCAACCTTATTGTAGCAAGATGGCAAATTTTTTTAAGCATACAAAATCGGATGAAGTGGGTTTTGGGTGTCTTGGGTTGTAAAATAGCAACCTGGGGTGTTTAAAATCTTATTAAAAAAAATTATTATAACTACATATTTTAAAATTATAATCACTGATTTGTAAATATTTTATGTTCTTATGCCTAATTTTTTATCGATAGAAAATGTTATTTACTATTCAATTCATTACGAAAATTTAAAATTGAAACACTTGATTGATGACACAACTATTAATTTTTGATTTTCTTAAAATTTTACAAGCAAAATGTAATTTAAATGTATAATTGTCAAAATTCACATTGTAATCATTGTCTATAACCAAGTTTGTCATATGACCCAAATTTCGACACAACAACTAATTTTTTTTTTTACACAAAAAATTTATAATAATTTTCATAATAGTTGAGTTGGAAAGTTTTTACCGATTTTCATTTGAATCCAATAATAAAATAACCTTCCGCTAGATATCAAATTTGTTGTGTCTATAGGGTATATAGACTTTGTCTTATGCATTAAAAAGTAAAAACTTTTATTTGTTGTGACTTTACTAAAAAAAATTTCAACAAATCTAGTTATTTATTTATTAAAAATTGGTTTTAGTTATTTGTCATATATTTAGTATAAAATCAACCAAAAATTATGTCTTATGAAGCATGCTAAGTATAGAAGCTACCAAAAATTATGTGGCATGCACCTAATTAAACAAACACTAAATTTGATCAATTATTCTTTAAATTCACTTGGATAATGTTGTTGATCATTTCATTCATATTTATCTTTAGCCCGTTAAATATGACTTTTTAATTCTAAGATTTATTTTTTATTTTCTAAATTATTGAAAATGTTACAATTATCAATTTGTTAAATATTCTTTTATTATCACCAAACTATTGAAGAATATCTTTAAAACATTTATAAATGAAAAACAGCGACGAAAAAAAAGACAGAAAAAAGATTTAAGCCAAAAAAAAAAAAAAAAAATCCTCTCTCAAGCTCTAGAGCAAAGACACACACACACACACACACACACACACACACACACACACACACAGATATATATATATATATATATATCTCATCTAGCTTTTATGTACACAGGTTATAAATGTTTTTTACATAAAACATCAATACTACAAGAAATAAGCTAATTTGTGACAGTCAAAGTTTGTCGCAAAAGCACAAAAAGCCATCGCAAATTTGTATTACCGACGGCAAAAAGCCATTAACATTCGTCAACAAAGGCCTCATCAATTATATTGCCGACAAGGCCATCACTAACACTTATTTTTGACAACAAAACACTGTCGTAAGTACTTGATAATTGTCGTCACAAATTCAACTTCATTCGAAGAAGTTGGACGACCAAATACAGTTTGCGACGCACTAAGGCCCTCGTTAATGTATTTTTTCGACAACGAAAAGTCATCATAAATACTTGCCTTGTCGTTGAAAATAGAACTTTGAACGAGGAAGTTGGATGACCGAATACCTTTTATGACAAATAATGACCGTCGTTGTTGTATTTTTTCGACGACTAAAAGCCATCGTAAATACCTAGTTTTTCATCGAAAATATAACATCAATGCAACCAATTACTTTTTTTTTTGACGAACTTTAACTATTATTAAAAACCATTTATCTCGTCATTAATACATTATTTGCAACAAAATAGCTCCGTTGAAAAAAAAAAACATTTTTTTTTTATTTGAAAAAATTTGCTACCAAACACACAATATCACAATCATTGAATTAAATAATTAATTTTAAATTTGTAATACTCAACTTGACTTGGCTCATTTACAACATTACATAATCGAATGAAGGCAATCATGCTCATTCATAGAAAACTAATAAGAATCACGTAAGATGTGAATGGTGGACCTCAATGTGATGAATACTAGTGTCTATTATTCCCAATCAAAGTTGATGAATATGTAGGGGACCCCCTGTCTTTGTAATTATTTAATTTGGGCAATGAGGTTCTCATGAGGTTGATAAACAGGGAAGTGTCTCAAAAGAACCTTACCGGGGTTAAAGCCGCCCCCCCCCCCCCCCCCCTCAATCTCTAAACTCTGCTATGCTGATGACATTCTCTTATTTTGCAAAGCTAAGTCCTTCGAACTTGCCATTGTTAGAAATTGTTTGGAGAAATTCTGTTCTTGGTCAAGCCAAACTATCGGTGTGGAAAAATCTGGCTGCTTCCTTTCCAAAGGTGTGAGCCCTCAATTTATGAATCAAGTGTTGTTGGGGTCTCAATACACTTCCACAAAGTACAACCTATCTAGGTGTTCCTCACTTCCTATCAAAGAGGAAAAGTAAAAATCTGTCCTGGTTTGGTAGAGCAACTTTAATTAGATCAGTGGCCCAAGCCATCTTGGCGTATTCTATGTCGGCTATTCTATTCCCTAAAGGTCTTTGTGATCAATTAGATGCTTCAGTGCGCAGATTTTGGTGGAGTCCTAAATCAAAGGTGGGTTCGTGTTGGACTCCAATGTCTTGGTCTTCTCTTTGTTGGCCATAAAAGGAGGGTGGCTTAGGATTCAGAAAATTCTAGGATTTCAACCAAGCTCTCCTCTCCAAACTTGGCTAGTGGATTCTATTCAGAAAGGATTGTCTTTGTATTAAGATTTTGAGGGCAAAATACAATATTCGAGACAATTGACTGGCTCCCCATTCTCCTAGCAATGCTTCCCCCTTTTGGAAGAGCATGATGGGCATAAAACACCTTATCGCAAAGGTAGCTTGCCTTTTAGTAAGCAATGGGGATTCCATCAAAATATGGTTAGACTCGTGGATCCCAGATCTCCCAAGCTTCATCCCTACCCGTAAAGTTGATGCTAATCCGGATATTGCTTTGGTGGTTTCTCAACTCCTTTCTCCAAACCGAAGCAGCTGGGATATTTTAAAGTTGAGATTGTCATTTGAGGAGCATGTGGTTGATATAATCCAAAAAATTCCCATTCCTAATTGCCCCATGGAAGATAGTTGGTCTTGGACTGCAACAAACTCCAGGTTTTTTTTTTTTTTTTTTCCCTGTCAAGTCAGCTGATTGGCTTTGTAGGGAAGGCTCTCCTTCCTCGTACCTCGACTATATTAGGGGAAACCGGTCCATGATTGGTTGATGTCCATTTTAGGGCGAATTCCAATGGATGGAATCTTCCAACAAATAAAGCCTTTGGATCAGCTAGTTGGCGAGATGACACTGTTTTTTCATTCAAGCTCAAGTCTGCCACCGATAGGTCAACGCTTGTGACGCACTTTGAGATCCTATTCGATCAGTTATTCGCATCTTCGTGTGTGAATTCATGTCTAGCATACAATGTGTTTCATGCTCTCGGAGACCTTTTAATCTATCATTCGTTGCTGGTCAACCTCTAGGATACTCTTCCCTCTTTTCCCCTATTCGCCCTATCACATAGTGGTGTGGTGGTGTGCCAAAAGAATGAATCCAGGTTGCCGCTTTCTTAAGTATGCTGGTACTAGACGATGATGTGATAATCGCTGATGAAGCAATAGCTAAGGTATACGAATAAGCCCTTTCTGACTTGGGAGTTACGATCAGTAGACAAAAGTCAAAAGTTACGGATTTCCCGAACCGGAGCGGGTGAGTTCTCCAAACGATTCAGAGTTCGGGGAATGTCTGTCTACTCCTTGTGGCCCCTGTTGATTTAGAAATCCAAAATTCATGAGCGCCTTAAGATGCATCTATGGAGAATTGCTGCCAATGTTTTGCCTACTAAAGAGGTAATCAGTTAGTTCAATGAGAATGTGGATGGGAGTTGTCCTTTGTGTAATTCAACTTTGGAAACATCCCTTCATCTATTTACTGTCTGCCCTATTGCTAAATCCTTATGGTTCTGAAGTCATTGGGGTGTGAGAATAGACTCATTGGCATTTGGGTTAACATCAGATTTTGCCAACTTCCTCTTGTCTCCCCCTTTTATGGTTAATCAGTGTTTGGGTCAGAAAGAAGACTCTTTGTTGTATGGAGCCATCCTTTGTGACATGGTTTGGAAGCAGAGGAACCAGGCCCTATTTGGAGACAACACTCTAAATATTGATGGGGTTCCTACTAAAATCTCATGTCTTTTCTCTGAGCACAAAAACTCCAATGCTTCTACCACATGACAGCAGGTTCCTTCCTCTACTTAGACTTGGATCCCTCCCCTAGATTTTGTCTTTTAAAATTAATGTTGATGCTGCTGTGGGGCCCCGCTTCTCTTCTATAGCCACGGTGGCGAGAGACCGGAGAGGGGAGTTGGTATTCACTGGTACTATGAAAGTGAACATCACCCTCCCTCTCTAGGCGGAAGCAGAGGCCATTAAGTGGGCTCTCTCTTTAGCTCCTGCCATGGGTAATGAGTGCATCATAGTGGAATTGGACTTCCAGTCTTGTGTGTAGTTTAGTTTATCAATGATTTGGTCGAACCCCCCCTCCCCTTGGAGGATAAGGTCCTTGTGTCATGATTAGAGGAATTTGTTGTCTGTTTTTGATAAGTTCTTTGTGAAGTGGTCTTTACCTTGTAATTTTTTTGGCCTTTTTGATATTGATAATTGCCCTGCTTGTTTCTCGTCCATTATTTTGGAGGAGTCCAGTAGGGCCTTGTAGTCTGTTTTCTTTCTGTCAATAAAGTTTTTGGTTCATCAAATAAAAGAAAAAAAAGAAAAGAAAGAATAGGTAATGTTGCAGACTTGCGTGTAACCCATTGATTGTTTTTGAATTTTGATTTCCATAAAAGTTGGTGATGTGATTACCATGTTTTAAATCAAAATGGGCAGTGAGTGAGAATTGATTGTTGCTTTGCGGGTCATAAAAGTAATTGCCTGTAGGCTATGTGGTAGGATTTCATGGGTTTCAAAGCATGAAACGTGAAGTCAAGACTTGTGGGCTTGTATCAAAAAAAAAAAAAAAAAAAAGACTTGTGGGCTAAAGGGCCCAATCTGTGAAGTAGAGATATAGATGATGACTGGGCCACAAACACATTTTGTGCTTGGCCCAACAAGAATATGTTGAGTGAGAAGCTCCCTATAGCTAAACAGCATAAAACCCCTTTGCAAGCTTCAGTTCTGGCTCCCACATCATTTTTAATCAACCATATGATCCTATCCCTACAATGAATCAGATCATTATGGACTCCGGCATTTTGCTGCATCCAAATATGGTAGATGAATGTAGCCCAAGCAAGCTTGCACAAGATATACATCAAGGCTTTGCCCTTATGAGATTGAAACCCCTATTTATGTTGGGAAAAAAACCACAATAACATGCAGCGCAATTATTATTATTATTTGTAAAATTTGAGTTCCAAGGGTGGTACTTGAAATGAAAGGAAGGACTTTGGATAAGTGAAAAAAAAAAAAAAAAAAAAAAAAAAAAAAAAAAAAAAAACTTGAATGTTTGTCAAAGTGTACGCAGGCTTTAACTTAAAATAAAAGGTGATAGTTGGTGGCCATTTATTTTGGTGTTAGGCTAATTGATAAAAGTGAGAGTAGTTCTTTTAGTAACACTACAAAATTTTTACAACAAAGTGGGTGTTAGTTCATCATAGGTCAAAATAAAATAAATTATTCTAAGATCCATCCCAACTAAAAGTATGAGTGTTGTGAAAATATTGTGAAATTTTATTGTGTTTCTAGACTAACTTAGTGGGAGATATGTTTTTTATTTTATTTTTTCATATCATGGTACAATTTGTGTATAGTAGAAATATATTCTAATATCAACAGGGGCAAAAAACTCCACTGATAAGTAGAAGTATATATAAAAGAAGAAAAGGGATCACTGGTTCATTGAAACAATGTCTTGGCCTGACACATTGAAATTATTTTGAAATTAGTTGGACTTTGAAGGCTTTGAATATTTACCAAATGGGTCAAAGCATTTCGTCGCGGTATTTACAGATCAATTATTGCAGCCGAATGGACCCAAGTCCAACGCTCACTTTTCAAATCCTATATGCTCATCCAATTACTCAAAATTGATTGAATTATAAATGGTTTAAAATTGCTATAATTTAATTTTTTTATTAGTTTCTCAAAAAGAAAAATTATATATTAGTTTGAAAAACACATAATATATATATTAAAAAAAAACTATAATTTTATTAAAAATCTAAAACAAGTGCAAATAATCGCACATGCATGCTTCTAGAACTGCAGTTGGCAGATTATTATTATTACAAGAGAAATTAGTTTTAAGAGCAACAAAAAGTTTGGCAACAGAATGAAATTCAAAGTTAAGAGATCTTCTAATCTAGCAAAACTCATTTCATCAAAAAAAAAAAAAAATCTAGCAAAACTCATAGCTAACAAAATACAAACTTAAATCAAGAGCATTACACTTTACTCTCATGACAATAGAAATAGACCAAATCATTTAGACCTAGCCAAGTTTAAAGCCCACAAAATTGTAGTTGCTTCAGCTTCAATAGGAGTGCATAAGTCATAAGTCAACTAACAAGATTTTATTGATTTTTATTTAATTTTACTACTAACATCATTTTTTTTACCTGTTATCATTTTTTCTCATGGATATCAAATTTGTTGTATCTAAACACATATCACATGAATTTGTTAAAAACTTTTCAAATAAAGCTAGGTTTTTCTTATATTAAAATAAGATGCTTTTAGTTTTTGGAATGGACTTAGGTCCAGTGCATGCACAAAAGCATTGGACCTATTGAAATGCTAACATGTGTCAAATATTTGCTACGTAACAACATCCTAATGAGTCCAATGCTCTTGTGTACTAGATCCAATCCTTACCCTAGTTATTTGTCACACATTTAATATGAAATCTACAAATAATTATATCTTTTGAGAAATACCATGAAAAGAAGCTACTGAATATTATGTTACACCTACACAGACACTAAGTTTGATCAATTATTTATTTTAATCCTTTAGATTCACTTGAATATTTCTGTTGATTATTTCATTCATATTTATCTTCAGCTATTAAAAAATTATTTTTTAATTCTAATATTTATTTTTTGTTTTTATAAATGGTAAAATATTTAAAAGTTCATTTTTTCTCTTTCCTAAGTTATTAAAAATGTTACACTTATCAATTTTCAATTAAATTTTTTTTTTTCCACCTAAACTTTTGTAAAACATTCTCTTTTTGGTCACCAAACTATATTGGAAGAATATTTTTAATAAGTTTACAAATAAAAAATGTATTTTTTAAAATTTAGCAACGAAAAAAATTAAATTCAGGTAAATAGCAGGGACAAAAACAATATTTAGGCTTAAAAAAATAAAAAAGACTCATTTAGCTTTTGAGTTTGCTGAACCACACTCATATATATATATATATATATATGCACCTACCAAACCACATATTCCCTTTTATTTTTCCTGGATAAACCACATGGGCTTGATCTATGGCATGGTGGATAAGTCATTAGAGGGCTTAGAATAGTATATTGTGTCTAGTAGGATTTTATGGGTTTCAAACTTTCAAAGCATGTTAGGTGAAGCCAAGGCTTGTGGGCTAAAAAGCCCAATCTGTGAGGTAGAGATATATACGAACCTGGGTCTTGAACACATTGTTGCGATAAATACATCAATGGGCTTCATTGGGCTTGAGGCCCAAGGCGAATATGTTGTGTGAGAAGTCCATTTCGTGTTGAGACTACTAATTAAATTCAGCTTCAATCTGACTATGATTTGCTTCAGTAGATAAGCACATGGTCCATGAAACCATTATAGGACCGTTTGATATTTAGGATGTTTATGGAACTGTCCTGTTTCGTTGGTAGCATAAACAACATCAATTGCTATTGCTTTTGCATCAATAAGGAAACATTATATTGCACAGACATTCATTATCGATGGTGTAAAATATCTAGAAAATAGAAGGATAATAATCACTTTTGGAAATATTTTGCCTGAAAAGCTAAAACATGGTTCCTATGTGATTTACACAATTGAATATAAGGAAAACCTATTCATAAAGTGGTTTTAGGACTGAGGGATTAGGCTATTAAAACTTGAAAGGCAATTATGCATGTCTGACAAAAAACTTTACTAGCTTAGCCTTAGCAGAAGCGGATGGTATATAACCTTCAACTTCCTTTTCATTTAGCAAATCCTAAATATCACGTTTAGTGTTTGTTAATTGTGAATCCAAAAGACAGAACGCTATACTTCAGCAAAAAAATTGTACAGCCAGCCCTTGCTGCACAAAGACAAGCTACCAAGCTAAGCTAAAACAGACAGAGAGACCCATGTAACTAACCAGCACCCTATTCTTTATTGACATTTTAAAACCCCTTGCAAGCTCTAGTTCTAACTCTTAACATCATTTTTAAATCAACTATATGACTATTCTCAATACGAATAGGATCATTAAGGACTCTTGCATTTCTTTAGATCCAAATATGGTAGATGAATGTAACCCAAGCAAGCTTGCACAAGGTAGGCCTCAAGCCTTTACCCATTGAAGAATGAATCCACTATCTCTATTGGGAAAAATTGCCAATTGACACCATAACACAATGGAATTACTTATTTCTTCTTCTTCTACTTTTTTTCTTTGTACAATCTAATAGGAATTTCAAAAAAAAAAAAAAAAAAAAAAAAATCAAGCAAGCACTGTCAACACAAACAGAAATATCTAGAAACAAACCATAATCAAGACATCGATTTTTTACGTGGAAAACCCTTCAATGAGAAGGGAAAAACCACGGGACCTGGTCCAGTAAAAAATCTTCCACTATTGAATAATGAGTTTACAACAATTTTCTCTAAACAAATGCTAAAAACTACCAAAACATTGAAGAACACAATTTTTAGATTACAACAAAAATCAACACACTAAAGTCGATTTCAACAATAACAAGAACACCAAGTGGGCCTCAGCATCTGAACAAATGGAGAGGAATTTCAAAAGACAAGCTGCAGATTAACCAAGTACTCTTCCAACACTTTCTGCCATAATCTTCTTTGTAAAAGAGTAAGCATTAAAGAGATGATTCCTATAGCACTCCAAATGCTCCCTGCAGATAACACAAGATAACAGCATTGTCACCCCAATTTACCAGCCTATAATGAGTTATTATAAAAGGTCCTTACAAGCTTCCCTTTTATGTTCAGTTCATTTTTTCAAATGCATATTGCTAGAGGCCAATCAAGAATGATTGCAATGTCGACGATGCATGTTGCATCCTCAAGCTAGCCAAAGTTTAACAAAGGTAGGGAATTGTGAAAAATTGCCATGAATTGGTTATTCAAGTGAGACAAGATCGCCAAAAAAAAAACTTATTTTTCCCAAGTTTATAACAGTAAGCAATGGGAACATAACCCAAAATATACAAAGAAATTTCACTAAAATTGTTAAGCTCTAGACCATTAAACTACGGCAGAAAGTAAGATCATAATAGAGACAAAATGTTCTTTATAAAAGGTTTAGGCTCAGATATTTACGCTTGGTTTTGTTTTTTAATTCCAACTTGTTCAGCATCTAGGATCAAATCAAGTGAGAAATCATCATAAACAAAGGAGAAGAGGAAAGGAATTAGCATTTGAATAACCCTCTCCCAACTATTCAAAGTTTATTGGAAAAAGCAAGGACTTGACCAAGGCGTTTTTCTTGTAAAGACTTCGAAAAAACACATTCATCAGCTTCTGTAAAAATCATTAGAATAAAAAAGCAAATAGTATGCAACTTTTTCCTTCTTAGTGTGCGAATCAAATATATGAACGAAATTTTATTCAAAATGCTCACTAACCTTTGATTATAGAGAGTGTAACCAAGTACCTTTCGTACTTCATCCAAATTCCTAGAAGTATCCAAGCGATTCATCGTATTTCAACTGTTGACAGAACACAAGGCAACGAATTAAATAATAATAATTATTATAGAACTTTGAAACAATTCAACAGTTTGGTTATTTTGAAATAAAACAAATTGGCAAAGATTTTATACATGTCAGATTTTTTATTATTAGAAAACTTAAGAAAACCAAAAGCTTTGCTAAAGTGATCCCCATTCAATTTTATACATTGGTTCTTATATTTTTGATATCAAAAAGAAAAAATTCATTCTTTTTTTCAAAAAAATTGTATTGAAATCAATAAATGATAGAGTAAAATTCTAAATAGTTCATTTTCTTTCATTTTCAACTGTATTCTCAGCTAGAAAACAAAAATTAAATACAAAAAATGGGTATATAGAATGCGTACCAGAAGTGATATGAGTGATTTTGTGCAAATCCTGACCAGTTTGCTTTTCACATCTTCTCCGTAACTCAGGACAACCGGCAATCTCCAGACTTTGTAAAGACATGAGATCTCGCATCTCATTAGGAAGTGATTTCAAATTGGGACAATCATAAATTGTAAGCCATTCAAGTGAGATAAGCTTCCAAATCCACTGCGGCAAGGTTTTCAGATTCTCACACTGTGTAATTTGGAGCGTTTTTAGGGTGGTAATGTGTTGAAGAGCTGCAGGTAAGGAATTTAGTTTTGGAAGGCTATGGAATTCCAAATGACTGAGGCGATTGAGGTGTTGCCATTCCATTCTGTCCATGTCACTTCCTAGATTTAACTCCTTGCAATGGAAAATGCATAAATTCTCCAGAGAAATTAGATTCGATGTCCACCAATCTGGCAAAGACACAACATCCTTCATACCAATTATATGCATAGATTTTAATTTGGAGAGAGGAAGGGACGAGGATGAAGAGGAAGAGGAAAGAAGTGTCTCTTGAAAAGGCTTTAAGCTAACATTATTTAGGTATAGCATTATTTCAAGATAAGGAAACAAGGGCATGGAAGTCATATTAGGACACTCACGAATCCAAAAAGAAGAAAGACAAGGAAATGAAGGCAGTGACTGGTTATGCTGACGTTGTTGATGATCTAGTCTTAATGCGCTCCTCCACCATCCTTTCAAGTTAGGGCTTCCAGAAATCACAAGTGACTTTAGCGACGAGAAGAAGGATAAAGCACAAAGCTCCTCACACATATCGCGATCTGATATGTATTCCAAACCTTTCATTTCATAAAGACGTAATGTTTCTAGAAAAGGGAGTTCAGACAACGGTGGCAAGAGGTTGCATTTGTCACATCTACTTAAAGTTAAATTAACAAGATTTTCAATGGAAGAAAGCCAACTTGAAAATGCCACACCAGTGTACCCCCACACTTTCAAAATTTTGAGATTTGGATGTGGCTGGAGGCAATCTAACAACATCTCATCATGTCCTTCCTGATGAGCCCATGCTAAATTCAATTTCTTAAGATGTTGCTTTTCCCTTAAATTTTTGGTCTCGGATTGTGAGTTAACATCTTCCAATTGTACTAAAATTTTGATCCTTAGTGTTCCTCTAAGGTTGTTTAGCCCATATAATTCACTTAGTCCACCATTATTCCCCACAATGAATAATGGTAATGACTGAAGACTAGTCAATTTCCATAATCCTTGAGGTAGTCTCAACTTATAACAACCCCTATTATTGAGGTGCCTGAGGCTAACCAATTTTGTGATGTCCCTAGGCAATTGTTCAAGATTCAAACATTCCTGAAGTTTTAGTGTTTGCAAATTCAACAATGTAGTAATTGAATCAGGAAGAGTTTCAATGGGATTAAAAGAAAGATCTAAGTACTTCAAATGTATTAACTTTCCTATGGAATTTGGCATTACTTTAATATTCAATTTATGTATATCTAATGCACGCAACCTTGGGAAACTCTCAATTAGTGTACTCAATGTTGACTCATCCATGGTACCAAATGACCCGCCATGTGTGAAAAGAATTGTACGTACCTTGCAACTTTCTTTAACCAAACTTAAAGTTTTAGTAAAAGATGAGACACTAGAAAATGATACATGACGAGTTTTTCTATCCAAATAGTCAAATCTAAAGTTTGGCCCTGCAATTGATAGTGCAAGATCATGATATAAATCATGCATCTTGTATAGTCCATAAAAATTATTGCTTGCTTCATAAAGAAAGGACCTGCAAAGTAGATGCTTGATGCACTCATCAGCAACGTCTTCTAATTGCTCTATATTATTTGACAATTGGATTAACCCATGTGCCATCCATAGTTGAATCAGTGTCATCTTATCAATATTGTAAGCTTTAGGAAACAAAGAACAATAGGCAAAACAACCTTTTATATGTGACGGAAGAGGATCATAACTCAACCTTAGAATTGAAAATGTATTACCAGCCCCTTGTTCAATTACATTTTCTTGCACCTTATCCTTGATCTTTAACCACCCGTCTTTTTTCTCTAAGTATAATGCATTTCCAATGGACTCTATGGCAAGAGGTACTCCTTGACATTTGCCTACAATCTCCCTTCCAATTTCTCCTAATTTAGTGTTGTTAGTTTCTTTCCTGTTTTTAAATGCTATTTTCTCAAATAAAGACCAAGAGTGGTCTTTAGAAAGACCATCAAGGGTATATAATGAAACAGGACGTGTAATCTCCGCAACCAATTTGGCACGTGTAGTTATTACAATCTTACTTCCCTTTCCACCACATATTAAAAGGCTTTTAAGGTCATTCCAACTTTTACAATCTTCATTCCACAGATCATCCAACACAAGTAAATATTTCTTTTGATTAATTTTTTTAATTAGTTCCTTGAATGGATCCATGTTGTGGACTTGAACCAAGAGGACTTCATAATTAATCTCACGACATTTCTTTCGCATTGGTTCCATGCTATTATCTTTATCAATACCATTTATTACCTTTTCAGCAATTGCTTTCACCTCGAATACATTTGTGACACACACCCATATTTTTAGCTCAAAATGTGTATTGACATTCTCATCATTGTATATATGTTGAGCAAGTGTGGTTTTGCCTAAACCCCCAATTCCCACAATAGCAATGACTGAAACATTCTCTTCGTTATTAGGCTCCAATAAAAGTTTTATGATGGCATTTTTATCATCATCTCTTCCAATAACTTTTTTATTAGGTAAACATGGGAAAGTCTCCCTATTTAGACTCACTTGAGGCTTTACATAGCCTTCATTAAAGTGAAAGTTATTCCTATCTTCCGCCATTGCAATTAGTTTCTGCCTCAATTCGATTATTCTAAGACTCATCCTATGATTTCTAAAAGCAAGTGGGATACTTCTAAAGAAATTGCGTACCTTTCCTGCACTGTTCCCAATCGTCTCTTCTTGCTGCAAAGCTAATTCAATGTGGAACTTATACTCACCCAACAAGTCATCTGCATCATAAAAAGTGTCCTTGAGCTTTTCGAGCCAGTCACTGGCTTGATGATTGCGGTTCTGCTGCTCCAATGCATCCAGAAGGACAGCTTGTATTCTGGACACCGTGTTCTTGATGCTTTCAAGGTCATCCGTAATATTCCACAGTGGTCTAAACTTTTCAAAGGCCGCAGATCCCAAATTTTCAATTATGGTCTGTGCAACTCCGCAGAGGATTGCTTCAGCCATTTGTTCGTCGTGAGAGAAAGGAAGACTAAAAGAGCGAGAGGGAAGCTAGAGCCTAGAGAGGGTGGGCTTCAATTACTTCAGTGCTAGAGAGTGAAAGGAAGGCTAGAAGAACGAGAGGAAAGCTAGAGAGTGAGCTTGAAGTGCTTCAGTATGCTAGAGAAAGGAAGACTTAAAGAGGGTGGGCTTCAAGTGGTTCAGTGCTAGAGAGTGAAAGAAAAACTTTCTATTGATTGAAAGCTAGGCTAAAAGAGTGAGATGGAAGCTAAAGAGAGGGAGCTTGAAGTGCTTCAATATGCTAGAGAGTGTAAAAAAGAAGGCTAAAAGAGCGAGAAGAAAACTAGAGGGTAATGTTGCTGTGAAGAAGGAGCCGAAGAGGACTGAATATATATGGGGGAAGAAAGTAACTAGTGATTATCAAAAAAGTTACCGATACTAGTCTTCCTTTATGAATTCTCTTGGAATGTTACCGTTATCATGCATACGAAAATGAGGAAAACAACAAGAGTGTCAGACACTGACACAACTGTTGGTAGTTATTACTGCTTGTTATGGCATTGTATTGTAGGACTAACATTTAGCCTCGAAAGTCTACGACCCAATCTTTTTGCTTTTTGAACTCCCTTCCTGGAAATTTCGCAATACCTTTATGAATTCTCTTGGAATGTTACCGTTATCATGCATACGAAAATGAGGAAAACAACAAGAGTGTCAGACACTGACACAACTGTTGGTAGTTATTACTGCTTGTTATGGCATTGTATTGTAGGACTAACATTTAGCCTCGAAAGTCTACGACCCAATCTTTTTGCTTTTTGAACTCCCTTCCTGGAAATTTCGCAATACCAATATCATTCATTGTGTCAATTCCGTCAAAAAGGTCGGTTTGACAATTCAGAGATTTTAAGCATGTGGTTTGGATTAGAATGAAAAATTAAATTTATTTTATTATTTAATTTATTTTTATTATTATTTATGAGATTTATAGTATTTTTTGGTATTATTTATAGGCACTATTATACTATTTTAACTAACTTTTATTTTTATCTACAGTACTTTCAGTAATAAGTTTTTAGTTTTAGAAAAATAAGCGGTATTCAAACAGACCCTAAATAAAATCTAAATGAGTGAGCCATTTCTTCCGTGCGTACCTATTTTGTTGAAAGTTGAGAGAGTGAGATATTTATAATTACAACACATCTCTGTTCTGCTCTTATATGAGAGGGGGGGGGGGGGGGGACAAAGCATGGCGGGAAAAAACAGTCTACAACAGCTATTACATGCGAATAAGAGAATAACAATAACTAATATCCAATCAAATATTTACATGTGTCCACTACCTCAAATAAATCGTTACAAAACTTAACCAAGACGACTTGTCGCACAAATTTTTTCTAATATAAACGACTGCCGTATAGAAGAGTCCAGAGGACCATAGTGTTGGCTCATGTTGGTAGCATCTTCGGATTGGCTTTCTACCCATTTGGCAATCAGAACATTATCACTTTTGAGGTGGATGAGGAGTTATCTGGAGTCATTACATTACCAGGTTCTAAGTGGTTGGATGGAGGTACAAAGATTGGCTTGCCTTGGGGATTCAGATGGGTATCTTCATTATGTGTGTGTAGATATGTCTGAACTTAGGGTCTGGATGTTAACAGATCCATGCAAGCCCATTTGGGTTCTTAAGCACCATGTAAATATAGATCAATTTGGTGAAGAATCAAGGGATCATTATATCCATCGTACGTGTACGGAACTCTCCTGAAATGATTCGGGATTGTTTTGTAGTGGACGCTCAAACTTTCCATGATGAAGTTGTGTATTTGTCTATACGAGGTAGGTTATGTTTGTACGACTTCAAAACTGGAAGGCTAAGATTCTTCTTTAATGGTTTGTACCTGAGGCATCTGTTGGGCTTTGTGGAGACTAGTTTATATTTGATCCGATTGACGACCCGACCCGAATAATGTTGCGTGGTTTTTAATGGGAGATTTTCTGAGGCTTAGTCCATGGAGCGGAAGCTTGGGCCGAAAAAATTTTTGGGCTGGTTTTTGTAGCTCCTGTGTGCAGGATATAAAAACCATTTTTTTGGTGATTAGGGTTTTGTCTTGTTGTAGTTTTTGAGAAAGTAAAAACACTGTAGCCGCACTCTGTAATTTTTCTTGATAATAGTGAAATCCCTGCAACTTCGTGGACGTAGGCAAATTGCCGAACTACGTAAATATTGTCTTGTGCGTGTGATTGTTTTTCTTTGGCGTGTGTTTTCTCTATTTTTGTTTTTCACAGGTTGGGAATTTCGGTTTAATTTCCCTACAGCATCACACTAAAGTTCAGGCGACTGGGCTCCCGTATACACCAACCTTGGCAACAATTGGCATTCCTTGGTTGAAACAGAATTCTGGTAGTGCTATCTCTTTTGCTTCAACATCTTTTAATAACCAAGGAAGACCTAGAAAAAAAAAATTGAAAACAAGGAAGACCTAGAGAAAAATTGAAAGAACCCTTAAGGTCACCACATTTTTAAACTGCTGCTCATTGAAATGGAAGTAGTCAGGGCATTTTTATATATTAGTAAGCATGGACCGGTCAATTTCATTGGCCTAAGTTTTTCTTTGACATGGCCCCATGGGGGATGCTGTTTGCCTGCGGTACTAATTTCTACTTATTTATTTCTTCTTGTATTGGTTGCTAAGATCATATGGGATTTGTTGTACTTTTGGTTTCCATGTAATTTTGACCACTGACTTCTAATTTTTAACCAATAGATAGAGCATGAGCATATTGCTTTGCATTTTTGTTGCAGATCAATTGTAACAAATTTTTTGTATCTTTACTGTTTTCATTTTCCTAGTTAAAATGAGATTTTGTGTTGTTTTCTTTTTTCTAGTTGAATTTACGATATTTCCCTTTTTCTAGTTGAATTTAGGATTTTGTGTTGTTTTTCTTTTCCTAGTTGAAGTAGAAGTTCATTATTTCTTTTGTTAAAGGAGTAGAAGAAAGTATCTACATTCTCTTTTGGGAGTGATGGACCTGATGGATTCAGGTTCTTTTTTATATATTTAAATTTCCTGGTTTGTTGTGCAACAAAATGTGTGCTTGGCAGTGACTTCCTTATTCCAATCTGATGGATTTCTTGGAGAAGAAAATTCCACTATGATTATTTTGATCCCCAATGTTGAGAACCTGTCAAGAGTTGATGATTACGACAGACATATATCATGTTGAAATGTGCAATATAAGTGTATTCCCAAAATCCTTGCTAATAGACTCTATGGCTGCTAGAATGAAATTATTAACTCTTGACTCTTTTTTTTTTTTTTTTTTCGATAATGATATTAACTTTGACTTTGTCAAGGGGATGGGAATCTCTGAAAACATCCTGCTTGCTCATGAGTTGGTGAGGGGTTATCGCTGAAAATTAGGGGTGGTAAAATTAATTCAAAAGTGCAACCACTTTATAACTGATTGCGAATTCTCAAAACCCTGACATTTCACCAAAGCCAATCACCAATTATGAATTCCTTAAATGAGAGCTCTCAAGGATCCTATGATGAATGAGAAACAAAGCCTCCTGAGCCGGCAAGAATGCTGGCATTCTTCCATATTACCACACATTGTTTTCCAATTTCTTAATGCTTCAAAGGTAGGATTTCTGGAATCTTGGTTTCATCTGTTCTTTGTGTTCTTCAATTTTTTTTTTCTTGGTGTTTGTTTCTTGGTAAGTTATAAGTTTTTAGCATTTGTAATTATGTATATGAATGAATGTTAAATGGGTGGGATGGGTTTGTGAGGTATTTTTTCTTTAAGTAAGGTGTATCATAAGCCCAAAATATTCTATGACTATAAATGGAGGTTTGGTAGGATACTTTTAACGTGTGGGAAAGGTATTAGACAGGGGGCTCTTTTTCCTCTATCTTTTTGTCCTTGAAATGGAGGCTTTTATTAAAATAACGAGATCAAGATTCAGTGAATCTCAGAACTTTAAGTTCCATCCCAATGTGCAGGCAAAGAATTACTTATTTGACCTTTATAGATGATCTTTTACTATTTGTAGCTGCTGATCTACCTTAAAACAACTAATAAGGGATGCCCTGAAGAACTACAATGGTCTCTCTGGTTTTTCTATAATTTGGAACAAGAGTGGGGTATTTTGTTCTGCAATTCAAACCAGGAAACCTCCCAATCATATTTTTTGAAAAACCTATGTATCACAAGAAAGCTTAGCTGAAAGGATTGCAATCCTCTTACTGAGAAGATCACTGCTAGGCTTAACTCTTGGATTGCAATCCTCTTTCTTAGGCAAACTCCTAATTCACTCGATGCTGCATGCATAGCATCCAGATGTACTGGTCAAGAATGCTCATGCAATGCTCCCTAAGTGGGATCAAATATGTACTAAAAATGGAAGGTTTTGCAGCTTAAAAGGGTGGAATATTGGAATATGGCAGTACTTATAAGCCACATATTGAATATGTTCACTCAAGCTGGTTTCTTGTGGGTAGCATATAGGTCCATGAGGTGTTGTTGAAGGGTAACTGCGTATATGCCTCTAGATAGTGAAGGTCCCCAAGAGTGTACATATGGGTGGTGGAAATTATTGAAACTTAGGGAAGTGGCTAAACAGTTCCTATTCTAGAAAGTTTTGGTATGAAAGAGTTTTTTTTTTTTGGTCTATGATGTAGTAAATGCCATTGAAGCTAAGTTAGTTTAGTTATTGGTTTGAAGAATAATGATCAAATCTGGAAGCCAACAAGATCTGAAAACCTGGTTAGAATCCAGGGCAAGCCGAATCTGCTGAAGGTCAAGGAAAAGTACAATGCAATCAATCTTCCTTGAATCTATAATTAACATGCACATGTCTCTATATACTTGCAGAAATGTGTAGCTTTATACACATTATGCAATCACAACGCTCACGCATCACATACGTTATACTTAACTAATCTATGCAAGGAAATAATACTCGTGAATATTATGTGATACTTTAGCATTAAATTAGGCATAAAAAGATAGAATATGAATATCCATTACATTAGATCTATTCGTTAGTTTTTTTTAATTAATTTAAATAATTTGTATTAATTTCACTTTTAATTCTCTTATAATGATTTAAATATTATGTAAATGTCCAGATAAATTATATAAGTTTTTGTTAAACTCATAAAATAATGAAACTTTAACTATATGGTAACCATTTTGTGTGTCTAAAATTTTAGAATTTAACTTAAAAAAGAATATCAATTTTTGAATTATGTTATTACTTTCACATTTTATTAATTATACACAATTTTATGAAAAGTAATGAGTTACTACAAAAATAATTTAAAGTCACTTTAAAGTCTCTTGATATATATATATATATATCAAGAGAAAAAAAAAAAAAAAAGGGAAAAAAAGCAATTATTTTAGGGAGAAATTCTATGTCCACAATATTTTCACAACAAATCTTATATGGCAGATTGTTGCTTGCTATTACTAATTGGTAAGAAAGTAATTACTTGCTGTTACTAGTGCATTAAGCATTATTTCAAGGTTTTTTTAGTAATTCAATAGTTACAATAATAGGGGAGGGAGATTCAAACTTTGGTTCTCTTAATAAAGGAGAAAAAACTATGCCATGAATTATAAACTCTCATTTTTTTTTTCAAATTTGGAACTTAAAGTTATAAAAGATTGGCATTTTGCAATGACAAAGTCAAAAATTATTTTCAAGGAGGGCCAATGTTATATAGTGATATGAAAAATTTGGAGTTAGAAACTTATCTACATGATTATTTGTCCTAAAAATTCTTGATCCATTGACAACACAATAAAAATCACAAGCTGACTAAGAAGGTAATAAATGTGAAAATAATAAACTTCATGATTTGCCATCAATTAATTCATGATAATCAATATAAAACAATTTCCATCTCTAGTAAAAAAAAAAAAAAAAAGAAGAAGAAGAAAAAGATCCACCATCAATCTACATAAAATCTTAATACCATTGTCATAATATTTCTTCACAAATTTATTAAAAATCCAAATATGAAATTTGTTGACATTTATACTTTTCTAAAGAAAAAATAAATGATAAAAAAAAAGAGATGTGAAAAGTACATGAACAAGATATTTGTAATTAAAACATTATAATTAGGTGGTTCTAGTAAGTCTATAAGCTAAATTAGAGCTTTGTAGTTTAATTTGACACTTACCTAGGCACAAAATGCTTTGGTGTTTAGTAGAAAAATTGTTTAGGTTGCGGGGTTAGCAGCATATTGTAACTATCTTAAAAAAAAAAAGAAAAAGTCTATCAAATGAAAAATTACATGATACTTATCCCAAATAACATATTATTAACTATTGTTTTTTGATAAACATAATATTTAACTATTAGTTTGAAAGAGATCAAAATAGTATAACTTAAAAATATATTAATGTAATAAAAAATATTAGTTATAACAGAGCAATACAAAATACAGTATATAATTAAATATTATGAAGGTAAAAAGAATAAGAAAAATCATCTTTATTTTATTAAATAAAATACAAATCATTATGAAGTAAAAAAGGAAGTGAAAGGATATTTTACTAAAAAATAATAAATTTAGAGACACTACACTTTTTTACCATTTTTTCATAATTGTTGAAGTTGTTAGGTTCTAAAGATTAGGATCTAATGTATTTAGAACTTCAATTTGTATGTTGGCAAACCATGATCAAAACAATGTTTAGTCGTGTGTTAGACTTGCTCAAAGTATGGGTCTTATTGTAAAGTTGGAATCGAGTTTTTATGCAGAAGTACTGTTCACTTTCTGTATGACTCGATCAATCGAAAATCGTGCAGAACGTTTTTCTGCAGAAAATTCCAACTCAGCCCAAGCCCGTTTTAATGTATAGGGTTTTATGTTTTGCCCTAAGTATAAAAGGGAAAACCCTAGCCACGTTTTTAGAGTTCTGTTTTTGCTGTGTTTGTGAATCTCTCTGTGAGATCTAGAGGTGTTTACCTTCACATACACTTAGGGTTTACAAACTTGAGATTTATGTCAAGAGTTGTGTAAATCATACAGTTGCAGAATCAAGAGAACACAAAGATATACAAGCAGGTGCGCTTGTGGATTTGCTGAAGAATTCCGGAAAGAAGGAGTCCGTGGATCTCGGAGCTATCATGGGGTCGTGGTAGTAAGTTTCCTACACTTGGGTAGCAATAAGATGTTAGTGGTCTAAGTCTATTGTGTAAACTTCAATTCTTTCATAGTGGATTCAGTTTACCTTGAGGATAGCTAGGTCAAATCCTCCCCAGGTTTTTACCGGTGTGGTTTCCTGGGTCATCAGATCTTTGTGTTGTTTATTTTCCGCTGCTTTGTTATTTTTGCTTAATTGTGTTAACCTAGATTTAATTAAATTACCTAAGTTAATCACTTGGCTAATTCTCTAGGTTAATCTGTTGGGTTTAAGGGGTCTAAACGAACTGATAGAAGTAATAAAGGTGGGTTTCAAAGCATAGATATGGGACAATTCAAATGTCATTACTAGTATATGAGTTTTAAATACGAATAGTGTGGTCTGAAGAAAAACTAAAATGGCATATCCACCTTGAAATGCAAATGTTGTGACTTTATCATACTAAATTTTTCTATAAAGATTTTTGTAACTCAACTAGTTGATATCTTCTGGTATTTTCAGTAGAGACATTCATATTTCAAATTCTCTTATCCCTAGTTGTAAAATGTATGACAAAGTCAAAGTAAGAGAGAAATGACAAAATACAGATTATACAATATTGTTATCTTTTTGGAATTATTGTATACCTTTTTAGAATATGAGGACTTGGGAAGAAAAAATAGAGATGATTATTGTATTTTATTCTTGGCACGATATAGACTTAATTGATCCTTATTAATATTTCAGTCTCATTGACTCAATGTCAAGATTGAGTAACATCCACAGAAGAGAAAGATTCATGCCTTTTGCATTGGAGGTGGAAGTGACCAAGATGGAGACAGTAATCAATGATTGGCTCTTGTATGAAGATGATGGATAGTATAATTTTGTAAAGAAACTTGAGTGTTTAGAATTATTTGAATGTTTAAAATCTTTTAGAGATTTTAACTTTTGAGATGATGCTATCGGGAAATGATCATATAGAAAGACTTTTGAGTTATAAATGTACTCCATGTCTAATTGATTCAAAAAAATAAATGTTAATAAAATAATTTTACAAGAAAATTCATGGGTGAAAAAACTTAATCCTGTATTTGTAAGTTACATTTCACTACAAGAAAAAAAAAATTTGCAACAAAATTATTGCAACAAATATATATATATATATATATATATGTGTGTGTGTGTGTGTATATATATATATATATATGTCTATATTACTTTTTGTTGCAATAGGGACTTAAAAATACTATTATATTACATCAATATTTTATTTGTTGCAATATCTTGCAAGAACTATGTCGCAAAAGATTAATCCCTCCTGCTTTTTATTTGTTGCAATATTTTTTTTGTTCAACTAAAGTATTTTTAATAATAATAAAAATATTTTATTGCAGTAAATGTTTTGCAACAAAATTCTATTGCAACAAAATTTTTGTTGTAATATTCTATTACCACAAACTTTATTAGAAATTTTTTTGTTGCAATAGAGGTTTATTGCAACAATTATTTCTTTATTGCAACGGTGGGCAACAAAATTTTTTTGTTGCAATAGATGTTTATTGCAACAATTTCAAGTTTATTGCAACAAATAATTTCATTGCAATAAGGTTTTTTTTTTTTTTTTTTTTTTTTCTTGTAGTGATACATGCTCTTACAAATTCTCTAATTTCACTTCTATTTATTGATACTTATTAATTAAACATATATCATACATACATTTTTTTTTTCATAACTTTCCCATGCATTGTACTTGTTGGTGACTAGTTTTTACCATAATTTCTTGTTGCCATTGTTTTTAAAAAAAAAAAAAAAAAAACTCTCTTTCTAGGTTCGAGCCATTCAAAATTTGCAAAACCAATCTCTAATAACATATATTGGTTGAGACAGATGCTTTACAATTTGCAATTCGCAATCATCATTGTAAGTTGTTTATGGATAATTTTAGATACCTTTTTATTATAGGGTATTACCACTATAAAGAGTTATGTGCTTGCTTACAGGTACGGGTAAAGAAGCCTGTGGAGGATCTTTGTTAAAAAAATTTATGAGAGAGATTTTGGTTGATCCATATGATGTTTCAGAATTTTCTAAATTATTACACTGTAATTTCTTCCTTTTGATTTGAAGCTTTAATATCTTTTTTTCCCCCCAAAGTTATTCTGAACTAGTTTGCTTATGTGGATTATTATTCATACGTGTGTGAATTTTCTATAATTTTTTTCCCGAAGTGCTCTTCGAAAGAGAAATACAGGCCACGGAGGTCGAAGAATAGGAACTTGAAGAACAGAATCCACCTTACAGTTTTTTTAAAGCATTAGTTAATGGATTAGTAAGGTGTGAAAAATTAGAGGGACAAATGAAGAAAATTTTTATTTAACATCTCACTACTTATCTTTGTACTTTAGGATGTTCCTGTTTAACAAATTTGGTTTGAAAATGTTGTCCTTCTCTTTTATGAGAAGCAAAAGTATTAAATTTCAATTTCATTGAAAAACAACTGATTCAGGTTTGATCGATTGCCTAAATTAAGTGAACTATTGAAGTACATTACTTTTTGTTGCAATAGGGACTTAAAAATACTATTATATTACATCAATATTTTATTTGTTGCAATATCTTGTAAAAACTTTGTCATAAAAGATTAACTCCTCCTGCTTTTTATTTGTTGCAATATTTTTTTGTTGCAATAAAGTGTTTTTAATAATAATTAAAATATTTTATTACAACAAATGTTTTGCAACAAAACTCTATTGCAACAAAATTTTTTGTTGGAATAGTCTAATGCCACAAAATTTATTGCAACGGTGGGCAACGAAATTTTTTCATTGCAATAGAGGTTTATTGCAACAATTATAAATTTTATTGCAACGGTGGGCAACAAATTTTTTTTGTTGCAATAGATGTTTATTGCAACAAAAAAATTTCATTATAATAAGGCTTTTTTTCTTCTAGTGTATGGATCCTCTTTATGTGGAATTTTATCAACCCAGCAAATCTAATGACAAGGTTATAAAGAGATGGTGAATCTTCTTTTAGACATACCTATCCCAAATTAGATATGACTTACATTGTGATCAAGAAAACCCACCCATCCATCATCACGTCGAATGTAGGAGACGTAATTTCCATCTACTTGCAATACCACCCCAATACAATGTATAAAACTTTCTCTGTCAAATAAAGTTTTTAACACTAGTAATTGATGTTGTACTAATCACTAATTGACTAAAGAAAAGCAAGTAAATAAATAAACTAAACAGTAGCATACTGTTCTATTAGCATCTCTGAGAATGATGTTAGTTCAATAAATGAATGATTCATTTTCCAACTGTCCATCATTTGCAACCAATTTTCCCCGTTTGAAGACCAAAATTTGTGGTAGCTTTCTAAAATAGTCAGTTTTCTCCACTTTATCAATACTGCAATATGTACAATCACGACCATTATTCTGCTAACACGAAACTACCTAACGGCTTCTGTAATTATAAGTCTCTCACTGTCATGCAAAACAATGGCTTTATATTTGGTGGACTGCTTCAATGATTTCGAACACAAGGGGAAGTAGTGCTATATTTGGACTGTCATCGAAGTTGTGATATATGGAGAGCCATTCCTCATTGCTTGATGGGTGCATTTGGAGTGAAATAAATGCGAGGAGCTTTAAAATATGTGAGTGGGCTTCTTTAAGATTAAAAAAAAAAAAAAAAAATTTGAAAACTTTTATCATTCATTGTAATTTTAGATCTCCTGTATAACCACAACTAGTATACTTTCTTTAGTACACAGAAAGTATACTAGTTGTGGTTATATAGGAGAAGTTGTATATGTAAGGAAGAGAAGTTGTATATGTAATTAGTCTATAATAAACATAAAAACAATTGGTTATTATAATAACACAAATTTGTGAGTGCATACATTCTATCAAGGCATCCTCAATTTTCAATTGGTTCTCCTCTAGGAAGCACAAGTGCGGCTAAATGATAGCCATACCTGTGTCAGGTAAGGCTAGATGCAAGGTGCAGCCTAGACAAGGTTGGACGCGCGTCCCAGGCAACTTAAATTTTGGCAAAATCACAGGTGGGTAAGTTGTAATTTTCCCTCTACATTATTTAAATACTTCAAAATGTCACTTAAGAAACAAAAAATAGAGTATGATTTTAGATATAATAAAATAGAAGCAAAAAATATATGTGACTGATCTTAACTAATATGTTTAGAATCCATAACTCACCTTAAAAATTTCAAGAATAAGGATTAGTTGCTATTTTTGTAACCTTAATGCATGAGTTTTATGCACATTAAATTGTTCCACCCAAGTTTAATCATATTGAAGGACATTCAGGATCTTTGGCAATCTCTCTTGCTTGTCTTGACTAAAATTAGTGAAATGAATTAATCTAATTTTTTGTAATATAAGCTAGTTTTTACGAAAGCTAGCAGATATGATGACATAAGTAATTTTCAGCACTCTCTTTCATCGTGAAACGATCTACTTTGTGCTTTGACCTATTTTCATTGCGAGGAGAGAGAGAGAGAGAGAGAGAGAGAGAGAGAGAGAGAGAGAGGAATGGAGAAAAAAAAGATTTTGTACTAAAAACAATTTGGTAAGAGGAAAAGGGAAAAAAAAAATCAACTTTTTGCCTAGTGGAAAAGATTTTATTAAAATAAATACCTTAAAAATTACATCAACAAAGCCTATTGTAATGACATCAATATAGTTTCTTCCTTAACTCGGAGATAGATGTGTGTTTTTAGTGGTAATAAAATTTGATGAACAACTTAAAATTTAAATTTAACTTTGTGTGTGTGTGTGTGTTTTTTTTTTTTTTTTTTTTTGTGTTTTTAGTTTCTAGTAATGCGATTTTTTTTTAAGAGAGTTTCAACTTATGGCGTATCAGACCAAGACACCAATTAGTTTTTGGTGTATGCAGAGATTGAACCTTAGCTCTCTTATACAAGCATCAAAGACTTTACCAGTTAAGCTAAATCCACCTAATAATGCAATTTGTTAAATTAATAACCATAATAATAAAAATAGTAAATATATGTTATTTGTTCAAGTCCAAGCCCAAACTAGAAGCTGGGACACATTGTATACTGAGCTTGGTAAAAAGAAAACAACACTAAAAAACCGACGCTGTTTCAGTAATCTTCAGAATATTTAATAAATAAAAATTATTTTTTTTTATTTTAAAATTTTAAAAGAAAAGAAAAGTAAATTACAAATAACACCCTTTAAATTTGGTATTGTTTGAATTTTATACTCCAAACTTTAAGAAATTTAATTTTACACCTTGAAATTTGGTTCCGTTGATAAATTCACCCAGTTAGTTTTTCCTATTAAATTGACACATTATTGTGTTGACCTGTTTTATTTTTTTCCTAATCAGGTCAAAACGATGCTTCTGTTTCAAAACGATGCCGTTTTTGCCAAACTTGGAAACACAAAACTCAAAGCGGCACTATTTCAGCCAAGCTCTAAACCCCAAATAAAAAACGACAAACCTTAAGCTAGTGTGAACCCAAACCTTCAGCTCCATCGTCGAAGGCTCTAGGCGGCGGCGGCGTCAACAGTGATGGTGAGGCAATAGTGAGCTGCTCTTCTCTTTCTCTCTCTTCCCTTTACAACTTGCATTCTTGTAAAGGGAAGAGAGAGAAAGAATAGGGATATGAGTATCATAGTATATCTCTATTGCAAACTTCAATTCTAAATGTTGAAATTCTTCTAAGAGTTAGGGTTTATCTGTGGAGTGGTGTTTCCTGTAGATGCTTTTGTAGGTTTTTCACTTCGTTTCCATAGGGGCTGTGTTATTTAACTTTTTGCATTTTATCATTATTCTGTGATATGTGTAAACTATGATTACTAAGAAATTAAATCTGAATACATAGTTGGTTACTCAATCAAGTTTATTACAATCTGAGTAAAATCAACCAAGGAGGATCCATAACACTTTACTTTCTACCCTCTCGCCAATTTGGGTTTCACTTTAGTCTCTTTGTAATTTAACATTAAAAACTTTTTCTCTCATGTGATCTCATTCTCAGATATATTATCTATGCAAAACCATACTGGATCACATGCTCCACGGAGGTAAAAAAAAAAAAAAAAGTAGTAAAGATAGCTTTTTTTTTAGATTAATCTTGCTTTGTTTGGTTGCTGTGAGAGAAGTTTGGAATTTAAAATGAGAGAAATCAACTTTTAGAGAGCAGGGGAGTAGCCAGGAATAATTACTTGGGGGGGGGGGGGGGGTTGTAGTAGAGATATACTAAATATAATACGTAAGTCTATTGAATACAAAATTATTAACTTTCATATATCATCATATTCTTGTACGTTAATGAACATGAAAAATTGTCTAGTTCAATGTAGACATATAAAAAAAAAACATTCACTTCAATCAAGCCTGGCGACGATTTTTCATGGAATAAAATTCATCCATTATCATCTCTACAGTGAAATTCCCTGCAATTTCCTTCTCTATATAAACTATCATATTATTTTCCAAAAGCTCATCCTCCATTCTATTGCGAAGTCTTGTTTTTAACAGCTTCATAACTAACTTGGGAGAGATGTATAATAAATTATCATATAAAATTCCTTCTTACATGAATTATAATATAAATACACCTTTAGTTAAGTAATGACCTTCTAGGATAAAAAAAAAAAAAAAAAAATTTAAATAAGCAAATCAATCAAAAGTATAAACAAACAACATAAACAAAATACACAGACTCACGACCCTCACTCCAATTGCCTTCCATAGATTTTTTTTTTTCATTTATAATTTACTTACTTTACTACCCAATTGCACAATGCAAGCCCCACCCTGAAGAGACAAACAACACAAAAGCCAAAAGTCATAGGGCCAGTGGAGTCAATGGGTCAAGAATAAAGAATACAATAACAATAAACACAAAAAGACAAAGTCAAATAAGCATAAATTGCTTTGCTGGCAAAGGGATATCACATATTCACATACACATATTTCGATATTTCTATTATGCTATTCAGACTTTAGTATTTAGTTTAGTTGTAGAAAAAAAGAAGAAGAAGAGAGAAGTGAGATGAGAATGAGATACCTTGAGGAATAGAGATTGAGATGAGGGCTTGAAAGGTGATGAACAAGTTAGCGGGCTAGTGGAGTTTGTGGCATCACGGCAAGCGGATGAGGACTGAGGAGATTGTTTCTAAGGAGAGGCGTTAGGCGTGAGACTATTGGAGGCGTGAATTGAGAACAGAAGGGAAAAAAACAAGGCATAGGTGTGACAGTCAGATTGTTTTCTCCTTTTTTCTAACGTTGAGGATTTTTGAAGATGCCTTTGTTTTGTTTGATTAGGCATTTTAGATTTGGGGTTGGGCTGAGCTGGAAGTGTGTTTAGTTTAAGGGTACTGTTAACGGGTGCTGTACAGCACTTGTTAATAATTCATTTAAAGAAGGTTTTTTTGGGAAATGAAAAAAATGTAATTAATATTTTGACAGTTTTTTTCATTTTCCATAAAAGTGACATCAAAACTTTCTTAAAATAAATTATTAACAAGTGCTGTACAGTACTCGTTAACATTTTCCTTAGTTTAAAGGAGAAAAATTTTGTTTTATTAGGGATTTGGGGCTAGCTGGTGGGGCTGGATGTGGGCCAAGGTTCTTCTTTTATTTGAAGTTGCATTGGACTAAAACTCTAGAAGAATGATTGAAATAATTTGGGGGGGCTGGATATTTAGTTTTGGGGGGGGGGGGGCCATGTCAATTTTTTATATACTCTAATGGAAATTTGGAAAATTTTGCCAAGTGGCTCCGCCCTTGAGTGTTGCATTCAACACATTTCACCTACACAATTTATTCGATTTGGAAACCATTTCAGAGAAAAATATGAGAATTCTAAATGGATGCGATACCCAAATTCATGATGAACAAATTCAAATCAATTATATCCAAGCAAAAAAAAATCCATTATTGTTTTCTCTTTTTTTTTTTTTTTTTTTTTTTTTCCACTCATCTCTCTCATTTAATCAAAACAATGAAAAATGAAGGATTATATTTTTTTCCACCATAAATATATGGCTTTTCGTGAGGAATGTGGAATTAGTAAAATAAAAAGTATGAGAGCACAACTTTTACATGTATATCATGATGTAGTTGATTGTGAATGGTAAAATTAATTATTCACCGCTCATAATCGTGACAAAATTATGACAAATAATGCAGTCTTATAAGAATGTTTAATAAAAATCCTCAAATGTACAGACCCTTGAAAATGTTGGAGCAAAGCCCCATGCCCCCATCCCTTTAATGTAAAATTAGAAAACTAAAAGTTGTTAACTTATTGCTTGTCCCAATTAGCCCATAGTTACAGTTCTTTGATGAATCATGCCTTTGTCTTGATCATTAACTGCAATGACTTTTAAAAAGTACTATATAGTATCATAGCTTTATCTTTCTTTCTTTCTTTCCAACTCAATCTCAAAGCAAACAATGCAACGAGGGATCGATCTTTTTTAATTTTTTCCCCGGAGCTAGTCTCTGCCATTCCCTAGAGCCAGGCTCCTTCCCTCTAATACATAACTCACTCTACCCACTAGCATCCTCATCCCAACCAGACAAACCCCTTAAACTAAAGTTCCCATTTCTTCTATCTCATGCAATTTTCAGAGCTCGTTAATCGTACTAAACAATGCTCCTTTAAAGCATAGTTGTCAGTATTGTACAATACGCGATAGATAAATACCTTCCAAACAAAGATTTTGAGAGCATCTCTAGATCAGCTCTTATAGGAAAGCTCATCTCTTCAAAAAGTCTAAATCTAACCATTGTCAAAGACGTTGTCCTTTTAAGCTTGGTGGCCAGTATTCCCGCTGGATGTAAAGAGGCTAGATAAAGACATCTTTCTGTTCAGTTTTCAGCACAATAGTAAACAGCGTGGGAAGCATAAGAAAATAACAAGAGTGTTCAGACCCATGTGTATTAATAATCAATGTTGGACTAACATTTGGCCCTTAAAGTCTAACCAGTTCTTTTGTTTTTTGTTTTTTGTTTTTTTTTTTTTAATACGCACTTTTTCCGCCTTTGACTTTGAGTCCCTTCCTGGAAATTTCGCTAGTCAGCCATATTAACATCACCGTGACAAAAATGCGGGTCTAAAATTCAGACCTAAAATGGAATCTGAATTAGTGAGTCATTTATTCAGTGAATTCACATTTTGTTGAAACTCAATCACAGAGTTTCGAGAGAGTTGAGAGAGAGAGAGAGAGAGAGAGAGAGAGAGAGAGAGAGAGAGAGTAATTTGAGCCTCTTGAGTCTTGATTGATTTCTGTAACTTAATTACAACTTCTCTGTTTTGTTCTTACAAATATGAGAAACCAAGAATGGAGGGAAAATAACAGAGCCTACAACGGCTATTATCTAATACCCAATCAAATATTTTAGATGTAAACACTGCTTCAAATAAATGTCCAGAGTCCAGTAGTATGTATTCAAATTTAGCACAACAATGAATATAAAATGTTTCAGTTTGGCTTGATAGCGAATGTAAAATGTTTAAACTTAGCTAGATTTATTAGTTAAGTTGAGGTCGACCTCATTATCAAGTTCAAACTTGAGCTTAATATCAAATTTTTGAACATGAAATCCAACAAAAATATATTATCAACCCATATATAGCTTAATGGTTTGGACAAATAATCACAACTCCTAATTACTTTAAATCTTAGTAAGATATGAGTTTAATTGTCAAACTTATATTAATCTTATTATCGAATAAACGAGTTTAGGCTCAACTTGTTTTGTATCGAATACTAATATTCACGACTTTTTTCATGAACATCTTTTTTTTTTTTTTTCTTTTTTTTTTTGCTTGGACACTTGTTCATTAATCAAGCAAAATATTTAGGCTCAAGCTTCTTTTTTAATAACCAAACAAACATAAGTGAGGTTTTTATTGAACCATGTCTAAGCTGTTTATGAATAACTTGGTTAATTTATAACGTTACCTGAAAATCAAATAGGTTGGGGGGTGCAATATTTTTAGTAGTTAAGGGTTACAAACAATCTTAATTATATTAGTTTAAGCTATTTATAACTCATTCAAGTCAAGAGCCTTGTAAGTTAGTTATATAGTATGCTCCCCCATTGTATGTACTATCAAATTATTAAGAAAGAAATTAAAACGCATTATCTTTTTAGAAAGCAACCCTATATTAAATAAATTTGGATTAAATTAGGTTAGTTATTTTCTACAAATTCTCAAATTTAAATTTGTATTCATTAATACATATTAATTAAATATATATCATCCCTAAATATTTTATTGTCAATAGTTTCTTGTGGCTAGCATGGCCAGTCATCACTAGTAATAATATAAAACTGAAGCCTACATTTTTGTTGAAAGTTTACATTTTTGCAAGTAATCATTCTATAATATATATATATATATATATATATATAATTTGGTTTTTGGACTTACAAAATAGTACAAAACTATATAGTTTAAACTAATTAAAACTTATTGTTTTATTTTTTGAATAGTAAACAAATTCTACTTTAAATTGAAATTTATTTCATTAAATGAGTTCTAATTAAACGTTAAGATTCTAAAAAAAAATGTTACGTGAATATGTTGAGTGAGAAGTCCATTTCGTGTAGAGGCCACTAATTAAATTCATGGCTTCAATCCATTTATTTACTAGGATTTACATCAGCAGATAAGCACATAGTCCGTTAAACCATGATAGCTAGGGCTGATTGACATGTTTTTTGACATTTGACTAAGTTTTATAAGACGGAAAACTGACCTGTTTTGTTGGCAGCATAAACAACATCAATTTCTATTTCTTTTGCATCACTAAGAAAACATTATATAGCACTGACATTCATTCGCTGTCATTGTAATAAGAAGATAAATAGATAATAATCACGTTTTTCCTAGGGGCTTTGAAAATATTTTTCTCAAAAGCTAAAACTTGGTTCCAATGTGGTTTACACACTTGAATATAATCAAAACGTATTCATAAAGTGATTTTAGGTCCAGTTTAGAAGTATACTAAACTAGCTTGGATAATTTGGAGGGTTTAGGCTTTTGAAAGGCATTAATACACATTTAAAAAAGAAAAAGAAAAAAAAAAGCTTTATTACTAGTAGCTTAGTAGAACAAGATGATTTATAATCTTTTACTTTCTTTTCATCTAGCAAATCCTAAATATCATGTTTAGTGTATGTCAAATGAGAATCCAATCAATCTAGAATGACATTTTTAATAGTGGATGTGTTTTCACTTTCCTTGTCTTTTCAGTGTGCATGAGCATATTTGAACAGACACCAATGGACTTGTTTTGCAACCTAGAAAGTTAGAAACCCATTGTAGCATTAGGCAATAAGTGCTTCTTCTGGGATCTATGCTTAGCACATTTAGGTAGATTTGTGCAATGCACAGGAATTTGAAGTGCTTGAATCAATTGAATGTACTCCACCTCGTCTATGAAATTTCTAGTAACAAAAACCACTTTCAGACTAAGCAATTTTGAGATTACATCCTTTTATTGCAACAAGTAATCTTAAGTTACTGACTTACTAAACCTTCTAATATGTTTAAATGTTGGGCTTTGTAGAGCCTAGCTAGTTGTGTTTGATCTGGATTATGACCCGACCCGAAATAATGTTGTTACGGTTTTTAATTGGAGATTTTTTGAGGCTTAGTTGATATCATTTTTGAGAAAGAAAAACTATACTGCCATACTCTGTATTTTTCCCTGAGAATAGTAAAATCCCTGCAACTCCGTGGACCTAGACAAGTTGCCGAATCACGTAAATACTGTCTTGTGTGTGATTACTTTTTCTTTGGCGCATATTTTTCTCTATTTTTGCATCTCACAGGTCTGGGAATTTCATACATATTCTCATCATTATATAGGTGGAAGCACAAACATTTTTAACAAAATTGAAGTAAAGTTTGCCAATTGCAAAGACCAAGAACCAAAACTTCCAAGGGAGCTGCAAGGGCTAAGTTCCTAAGTTCTTTTACACTTATTTCTGGTTTGTTTGTAAATACTTTATGATCAATTTATGTGCCTTGATATGTACTATCTTGAGTTCTTGATCATAGTCTTAACTATTCCTCAGCTATGCTTGTACTTGTGCTTATTCGTGCCCCGAGTTGCATGCCTTAAGCTTTTTGCAGGTTATGGCACATACATGCTCCATTCTTTATCAACAAAGTCTTAAGCAATTTTGGGAGCAAAGGCTGGTGGACAAGCTAACCAAGTATATATGCACATTTCATAGCAATGGCCCATCCATATTCTGCAGCGAGAATGGCCTATCCTTTTCATACCGGTTTCAATTGAAGTTTTTGTTTTCCCATGCTTATTAATATTCCTCTGTAATAATTGCAGTAGGTTTGTTACTATTAAAGTTCGCATATATATGATAAAGATGCTATTTTTGCATTGATGTAAAAGCTACTATCTCTACTTAACCAATGACAAATCTCACCGAGGTAATTAGATATAGTAACTAAATGCAATGATACGTAAATTTTATCTTTAATCTTCGTGTGTGTGTGTGTGTGTGTGTGTGTGTGTGTGTGTGTATTTGAAGTATACTTAACTGAACATCCTGGATTTTGTGAATATATCATTTTTCACCAAATTGATGACATCTCTGTTGCTGCCTTAAGTACCAATTTTATTTTATTTTTTTGAAAGCCCTTAAGTACCAATTTTAGAATTTAAGAAATATGTATATTGGTTAATAGGTAATACCTCAGTTCATAAATTTACTAGGTCCATTTCATATTTACATATATAGAAATTCCTTACACACCAAGTTTCCAATACTTAAATGGCCAAAAAAAAAAAAAAAAGTTTTTAGAAGTGTGGTGCTTTATCCCAATGACCTTAGTCTGTTTTGGGCACCAGCCCTCAATTAATTTGTTCTCTGGTAATGTTTTTGGCCCACAATGGAAGATCTCAGGAATAGTCCATCACTATGATGAACCAGGTCTTTGTATTGATCCGTTGTTATGCTATGAGTTATTGGCCAAGGATGTATCTAATTGGCCGAACTTCCCTTTCTGAGTTTCAAGCCGGATCTCAGTCCCCAAAGATTTATGTTCTCACCTTTTTGTCATATCTCTCACCCCAATTTTTCCAACCCCCTAATACCATATCCTCCTTCCCCTTTTATACTCTCTTGGTGGAGCCCTCATGATGGCAGAATCTTCCGCACGTGTGTGGGGCCCACCACTTCAGAGGTTAAGATCACTTTCTAGGTCTATAGCATTGTTTTTGCCTATCAAATCGGTTATCAAAGGTGGGACCTAGCCTTCTGACATTAAGAGGATTGCTTAGTAACTTGTGCCTGACACTAGTTAGGTGCTCAGACGTATGTCTATCTTCGAGCCTCCTCGTGTCGTAGACATAGATTATGGATCTTAACATTTGGCCCATCTCCTAATTTGCTTATCCTTGAGCCGAGCCCAATCTTTAGAATGGGCATCCTCATCTCTTCGGCCCAACTTTCGAATGTTCCTACCTCCTTTCCCACCATAAGAACCATCCTGATATTGCTCCACCTGCAATGCTCACACACACGATATAATAACCCATGAGAACACCTCAAAACTCCACCCTAGCTAATCATTAATCCAAGTCTCTAAGTTAACCCATTTTTTACTTGCATTTTTCCTTAAATTCTCCCAATAATTTTCTTTTGAAAACAAATTTCTCAAACAAATATAAGTTTCCAGTGAAATATACTAACTAAAGGAAGGAACACAAACATGAAGGAGTTTGCACCAAACAAGAGAAAATGGAATTCCTTGTGAAAATGTTCTCTTTCCCTAATGGATATTCCAAGAACCAAACTGTACCTATATATAGCTTATGCATGGAATCTCTCTCGCTCTCTTTTTGTTGGGAAAATTAAACTCCGGTCGATAGAATTAACAAGTTTTAAACTCAAGTAGTTAATTAGATTTATTATAAATAAACCTTGTTAAAACAAACAAACATCAATATCATGTCAATATTATGCACAGTGAAATGGTAAATAAGACACGATATGATGACTCAGAAAAACCAATAAAACAAACTAGTTTCACAGTAAAAAAATCTGGGGGGAAACCTTCTCGAAAAGCAATTCATTATAGTAAAGAGAAGTTTCAAATCTAGTATAAAACTTTTATCCCTTGACTCTACAATCCCCGTAGATGAACTTACAGCAGAAACCTTCTACCGCTTCAGAACCTCTAAACTCTTCAATATATATGAACGCTACCAATGATGCACGGATCTCAGTACGTGAGTAACTCCTAGCCACTTGAAGAAATTTGTTAGCTGCAAAGTTCTTTACTTCATGCACAATGAAGATCAGGAAGCTCCTTGGTTACAAAACCCTTTGGCATAAAAATGCAGTAGCTTTTTTCAGAGAGAATAACACACTAGGTCACTTTCTGTATGTGTTCTACATATATAACGGCCATTAAAATAAGCTTTATATATGTCTAGGGTTGTGAGAAAAGAAACCCTACACATACATGTCAACTAGGGCCAAAAATCAGATATGAAAATTCTAACTTCGTAGATCTCGATAGATTTAGCTTCTATCGAGCTTCTGTCGAGCTTCGTTCTTAAATCTCAATAGATACTATTTCTGTTGAGTTTTAGTGAACACCTTTTCTTCACTTGTTTCTTGATCCAATCTTCATGACTTTAATACTTGCCTTGAACTCTTATTTCTTGAAGTACTAAACCCATCTTAGATCTACTTAATTACAAGTAAAGTACATTTTGTCAAAGGATTAGCCAATTACATAAAATATGGCCTTAACACTCTTGGTGATAAATATGTCTCTCTTAGAATCTCTATCTCCTCTTTTTCTCTTTTTTGGTGAAAAACAGTACCTGTACATTTTTAGACCCCTTAAAACACACCTTTAACCTAGTTATTTAGCCAAGTGATTACTTAGGTAAATTATTCAAATCTAGGTTAACATAAGTAAATCATATCATGCAAAGCAATACGGAAATATAAAGAACATACGATATGATAACTCAGGAAAACCAAACCAGTAAAAAACTTGGAGAGGATTTAACCTAGCTATCCTTAAGATAAAACTAATCAATTATGAAAGAATTGAAGTTTATACAATAGCGACTTAGACCACTAACATCCTATTGTTACCTTGAGTAAAAAACTTACTACCACGACCACGTGACAACTCCGAGTCCACGAATTACTTCTTTCTTTGATCTACAGCAACCACAAGTACTCCCACTTGTGTTTTTCTTTATGCTCTTTATACAGCAACTGAAACGATCACCAAGTTCTTGACATAAATCTCAATCTTGATAACCCTAAGTATGTATGAAGGCAAACATCTCTAGATCTCACAAGAGATTCACACATACAGCATATCAACAACCTCTAAAACGTGGTTAGGGTTTTTCCTTTTATACTTGAAGCAAAACATAAAATCCTACACGTCATATGGGCTTGGGCTGAGTTGGAAAATTCTGCAAAAAAAAAAAAAAAAATCTGCATGAGCTTCAATTGATTGAGTCTAATTTTTGATCGATCGAGCCTTGCAGAAATTGAATAGTAATTTCCTACAATTACTCGATTCCAGCTTTACATATACACTCATTTTGAGCAGCATAAAATAAGACTAAATGTTTTGATCATGGTTTGCCAACATTACACATTGAAGTTCTAATACATTTAGATCCTAAAGTCTTAGAACCTAAAAGTATCTATAACCAAATTTTCTCCTTTTTTTTTAGTCATACACTTGTCTCAGCTTCTCTCTTAAAATCTCTATCTCCTCTCTTTTAATCTCTCTCATTTCTCAGCTCTTTAAGCTCTGCCTACAATTTAAGTAAATGACACTTAAGTAAATTCAAGCATCTTTGTAGTTCCAAGATTTCAGAGCCTCCAAAGTGGAATAGACCAGCACCTGAGAGTAATTCCAGACACTTCACAGAAATTGGACTGAGTAGATCAAAATGGACCAAATTGGACTGACCTTGACCGAACTAGACCAAATGGACTACAGTAGACCGATTGGATTAAAATGAACCGAATTGGACCCAAATGAACTGGATGCACAATTTCTTTAAACAAAAAATGACAAACATATACAAACTTCTTTTTTAGATAGTTACAATATGTCGCTAATCCTGTATTTCAAACTTTTTTCACCTAAACCTACTAGCACTAACAAGAAATGAACAACACTATTTTCCTTTCTTCTAGCTCAACAAAATGCATGGGATTTAAAGCAATGGCTAACTGTAGTTTCAACATAGCAGAAATAGACCACTCAACACCAAGCAACCCCAAAGAGGTGTTTTACTTTCCCCTCAAGATTTCTTTGTTTCTACCATGAGTACAATCCACCATGAGTAGAAATAAGGAAGACAAATCTCATTCATTGCAACATATTTTACTAATATTCTACAAGATACGATTCCTCCACTTGATAATTTTACTACTGTCAGTCAATTTAACTGGTCATACCAATTATCATCTGCCAAAAAACTAAAATCTATTTAACGGTTCTAGACTTTTAGTTATGCCAATTGTCTTCAAGAACTTCTTAAGATCTACTTAAGCTACTGCAGAAAATACATGAATTTTGGAAATGATTGAACAATAATTTTCGGCCATGGTTGCAGATTTTCTAGTTATGACATAAATTACAGGCATAATTCCTGTATATATTATCAATAAATTCCACTATCAAAAACCATGTACCACCCTTGCCTCACATGATCATTTGCTTGTGCCAGGCTTCACACACATAGCTCACTGTGAATTTCACTAACAGTGCTGCTGAACCATCCTCATATCCACCTTTCAAACCACATATTCCCTTTATTTTCCCATGATAAATCACTTCGGAGGATAAATCATTAAAAAGCTCAGCTTAAATTAGTATGGGTGTGAGGGCATTCTTCAAGAAATCAACATTTTCGTGCATATCTTGATCAGTTGATTGCTTTTGATTTCAATCGAAGTAGGTGATGTGCTTACTGTGTTTTAAATTTAAATGGGAAGTGATATAGATGATGCCTGGGCCTTCGGACACACTAAATTTATGGGCTTTGTTGGGCTTGAGGCCGAACCTGAATATTGAGTGAGAAGCCCGTTTCAAGTTGAGGCCCCTACTCCTTAATGAAAGTTTACAAGCTTGCATGCTCCCATATTAGCTCTCACATCTTTTTTTTTTTCTTTATACAAGATAGAAAATTTATTCTAGCATAATTTAAGTGTATATGTATGTGAAGTTTTTTCCTAAAGACTTGAATCTTGACTCTTACCCCTCCCACACCCCACAAATACTTATACTTGTAAAATGACCACCGCACCAAGGGTGCGCGGTTGTGCTCTCACATTATTTTTAATCAGCCATATGATCCTATTTTCTATGCCTACAATAAATAAGGTCATTATGGACTTTTTGCATTTCGTTTAATACATATATATAGATGAATCCTGAATATAGCCTAAGAATAAGAAAGCGTGTATAAAGTTGACCTCAGGCCTTTACCCTCAAACAGAAATATACAACAACAATCCACAACCAAGACATCAATTTATTACATGGAAAAGCCTCCAATGGGAAGGGAAAACCCGCAATACCAAGTCCAGTATAAATCTTCCACTATTGAATAAGGAGTTTTCAACAATCTTCTCTAGAACAAATGCTAAAGACACCAAACCATTATGAATACACAGCTCTAGGAATACAACAAAGATTTATGACACTAAAGCGGATTTCAACAATAACAACAACAAAAAATATCACCAAGTGGGCCTTAGCATCCGAGCACATAGAGAGGAATTTCAAGCAACAATCTGCAGACTAACGAAGTATGTTTTCTACAAGCCTGACAGCAATGGAATTGTGAAAATTTGCCATGGATTGGTTATTCAAGCCTGACAGCAATGGCCAGAAAAATATTTCCCAAGTTTATAGAAGTAAGCAATGGAGAACATGACACAAAATGTAAAAAAGAAATTCTACTAAAATTGTGTATTCTTTCAACCACATGAAAGAAAAAAAAATGATGTTAAGCACTAGACCATTAAACCATGGTAGAAAATAAGACAATAATAGAGACAAAAGATATATTTTGTAGACAAGGCGTTCTTTCTAAAGGTGAAATTTGATTATGATGACCATAAAACCCTACTCAAGAAAATTGACTGAAATGAAGCACTGATATATTTCCAGGTTTCAAAGTAGTGATTTTTTTTTTTTTTTTTTTTTTTTTTTTCTGTTTAAAGAGGATTTGAGGGTAATTTTTCAAATACTCAAGTGAGGACAAATCAAATTAGGTTGAGCTTAACCCAAACACTTTAAACATATATATTTATCTAAAGAAATATTTTAAAACCCCTAAAGCAAAACATTGTACTTGACTTCTAAACGAAGCTTTTGTTTCCCAAAATTAGTGAGCACATAGACTCAATTATCAATATTTCAAACTTAGAATCTTAGGAAAGAAACTACAGTTAGAGAGAGCAATTTTTCTATCATTAAAACCTACGAAACATACACGTCCACATATATCAACCAAAAAAGATTTTCAAAGCAAAAGAATTCATTTAAGGAACTCTACATTCAACAAAATAGATATTTAATCCCAAAGGGGACTAAGAGAAACAAGGGTGAGAAATTTAAGTTTTAAGTGTTAAGTTAATTAAAACTTCAAAAAGTGTTTGCCTTAACCCTCAGTTATCTTTAACCTCCCTGCTCAAGTTCCATCAGGTCTGGTAGATATTCAAATGATCTTAACGATTTTGTCAACCCCCTCAATGCTCTATAGATTTCCTCTCTCTCAGAATGCCTCTCATCTAAGGAATAGAACTCAACAACAGAATCGTTGACCTCAATCAAGCTACATCCTGGCAATTTTCTCAACCCTGTATCCCTCATTGCAACTTTTAGTCGTGCAACATCTTTCCATCTCCCAAGATCCCCATATATATTTGACAGCATAACGAAATTTGAGGGGTTCTTCGGTTCAAGTTTGATAAGCTGGTCAAGAGCCACTTCAGCCAACTCAATGTTTTTGTAAATCCTACATGCCCCAAGTAAGGCAGCCCAAATAACAGCATCTGCTTCCATGGGCATCTTCCTCACAAACTCTATTGCCTGGTCTAAAAGACCAGCTCGGGCAAACAGATCAACCATACAACCATAATGCTCAATTTGAGGCACAATTGAATAATCATCAACCATTGACTGGAAATATGAAAAGCCATCTTCAACTAAGCCCATGTGTGTACAAGCGCACAGGATACCTATGAAGGTGATTCCATCTGGTGTTTCTCCAGCATTTTTCATCTCACAAAACAGATTAAGGGCGTCACTCCCATGTCCATGCATTGCTATGCCATTGATTATGGTGTTCCACGTAATCAAATCCTTTCTACCCATGCTCTTGAACACATCAACAGCATTTTCTATAATTCCACATTTTGCATACATGTCAATCAAAGCATTCCCAATGTAAAGATTTACCTTATATCCATTACTCTCCGCATACGCATGAACCCACTTACCTAAATCAAGAGCTCCTAATCTTGAACAAGCAGACAACGCGATCACCAGTGTGGCATCATTAGGAAGCACATTGCCCTCAATTAGCATCCTTTTGAATGTCTCCATAACTTCAAGGAATTTCCCGTTTCGGGCATACCCTCCAATCAATCCATTCCAAGAGAAAATATTCCTCTCAGGCATCTCTTCAAACAACCTCTCACACGCCTCAACATCCCCATTATTTGCATAACCATTCAACACTGTATTCCAAGACATCACATCCCGGTTAGGCATCTCATCGAAAAGCTTCCTTGCTGCTACCATATCACCCAGTTCAATATAACCCAAAACCATAGTGTTCCACAACACAACATCTCGTTCAGGGGCCAAGTCAAAAAGGCGCCGTGCAGAAACCATATCACTACACAAAATATACCCACAAATCATCGAAGTCCAAGCAACTACATTCCTCTCAACCATCTCACCAAAGACCTTGTAAGCAGCTCTAACTGCGCCTCCACCCGCATACATATCAATCAACGTAGTTCCCACAAATGGGTTTGCTCTAAACCCACCCTTTATTGCCACACATTGCACTTCCTGGCCTTCCACATATGCATTAATTTTCCCACAAGATTTCAAAACAATAGGGAAAGTAAAGCAATTGGGCATCACATCCAAGCTCTTCATATTACTAAACAAAACTAAAACTTCCCTATAAGACTCATTTTGAGCATACCCTTTGAACATTGCATTCCATAGCGCAATATTCGGCGGGTCAGGAATTTGATCGAACACTTTGCGTGCATAAGCCATTTTCTTGAGCTCTGCACAAGCTGTGATAAATCTTCTTGGGATGAAGTAGTAGTAGTCATTATCGTGTAGGAAGCTGTGAGTAATTATCTGGGTTTGGATTTGTTTGAGTTGTTTTAGAGCCTTACATGATTGCAAGAGCGCAATGAGTTTTTCTTCAACAAGCCTTTGTGGGGGCTTTGTGGCTAAACTTATAAGCTGAATTTTCGATATTTTAGAAGCAGAAAGCTATGTAGCGTGCAGTTACTGTCACCGCTTAACGAACAAAGGAAAATGAATTTGACCCTTTTGATTCGGAGGAGAATTACAGCTACTACAACTAATAGGCTGTTCTGTTTGTGTGTTTTCAGTGTTTGTGTTTTTCTTTTTTTGAGATACGCTTCGGTGATGTAATGTAACGGTGAAATAAAAAATAAGAATTAGATTATACTTTAAGGACTTGCTTTAAGATCAGTGCATCCGATGCACAGAAATTAGTCAGATGGTATATCACTTTTGGACATATGTATCTAAAAGTGAACACATGACATCATCTTAGATTTATTATCATTAGACATTAGACATTTGACGTAACACATGTCATCTTAATAGATTTGGTGTCACTGAATACTGAACGTTGGACGTAAACCTCACTTATACATTAACGTATGAACTTTTATATTCATAAAAAAAGTGTCAACTTTTATATTTTATATTTGAAAGATAAATGAATTTTTTTTATATGGATAATTGAATTTTTATCCCCATGCGTATTGTCAAAAATTTATGAATATTTTCAAGCTCCAATATTTGTGTATTCTCTGATCTTTGTGAATTATAAATCTCATTATTTAAATAGTGAAAATACGTATTTATTATACTTATAAAGTATTTAATAATTGTCCATCGATTACATCTGGCGAAATCTCACTCTGACAAAAGAAAGGGCCAAAAGAAATGTTTAGAATGCTCCGGTTCTAGCAATCAAAGAACTGTACGATCCTATCACTACAATCAAAATAAGATAATTATGGAATCTTGCATTTCTTTGAATTCCAATACGTAAATGAATAATTTAGCCTAAGAAAGCTTGTACAAGGTAAGAACTCGAGCCTCTAGCTTTGAAGAATGAATCCCCAATTTTAGTTGGGAATAACCAATTAATAGTTAACACAACAAGATTATATCTGTTACCTCTTTGTGCAAATTGAATGGGTCCTACAGATAAATCAGGCAAATACGATAATTAACTCAAGCATAAAAATCCAACAGCAATCCTCAATTAAGACTTTGATATTTATTTTTTTTTTCCAAAATCCCTTCAATAAGAAGGGAAAAACCATTAGACCCAGTTTAGTAAAAACCTTCCATTCAGCCCAAAAAAAAAAAAAAAAAAAATCAGCAAAAAAAAAAAGAAAAGTATAGTAAAAACCTCCCACTATAAAACAATGAGTTTTATAACAATTTTTTCTAGAACAAATGCTATCTCAAGAAGCCCCAAAATGTGTTTCTTGCAAATTCTTAGCATGTTTCTAGAAAACATAATTTTTTACTTATTTATGCTAATAATTTGACCTATTTTGCAACAAAAAATCAGAGAGAATGTCTTAGAGAGCTTTGGCAAATAAGAAGATATCCTCTACAAATGAACTGGATAGACAAACTCGTTGTTAATCCGTACGACTGAATAGACAAACTCGTTGTTGATTTGTTATAACTCGCTGGCTTTGGAGCTCTAAGCTTCTTGTACATGGACCCTTCACAAACAACCCGTCCATGTCTATGATTAGGACATTTGACCAGCTGCACCTCCTTGAAGGTTTTATATGCAGTAAACTCACTGGGATGGAAGGTTCTGTGGTTTTTGACTTTGATTACACATTGTTGGTAACACTGAATAAAATCTCAATCTCAATCAATCGAGCATCAATAGAGTATTTGTCAAAGTGCAACTCTCGATCAATTGAGTATCGGTCAAGAATACACATAACGGACTTCAATGAGTTGCTTCAATACAACTCAATCTTTTATACTTGAGCAACTTATGACAAAAACTTTTTACATTATATTGTCACGAAATATTACTAATCTAGTTTTTGAATTTTACGCCTTGAGGTTTCAGACTTGAATTTTACCCTCTAAAGTTATATTCTATTTGCAGCAGCATCCCTTTTGTCCATATTTTTTGTTAAATGTTATATATACACATGCCATGAATGTTTAGTTTGTCTAGTAAAATAATGCCTCGTATTTTTCAATGTGTCACATCATTTTCATTATATCACGTGGTATTATTTTATTAGATGAATTAAATATGCATGACAAACTTATATGACACTTAATGAAAATTATAGACGGAGGGAATAAAATCTAAATTATGAAACTTCAAGGTGTAAAACCTAAAAACTCTCAAACTCTAAGAGTGTAGTTTGCATTTTACTATTTTATTTATTTTTTCACCCATTTCTCTTACTCAGGGTCCGTTCGTTTGGGATGAAAATAGGGAGGATTGAAAACAAAGAAAGAAAAATAGGGTGGAAAATGCTATTTTCCACTGTTCGTTTGAGGAAGGAAAATAGGAATGAGAGAAAACCCGGGAGAAAGTTTTCTCTCCTGGCCCACATTTTTTTTCATCCCAAATCGGAAGGAAAATTTAGGGAGAAAACTGCTATAGTAGAACTTTTACAAAAATGCCCTATTTCCACCTATTTTTTTTTCAACGTTTTCTTCTCCTCTTCTTCTTTTTTTTTTTTTTTTTTTTTTTTTTTTTCAAAACGTGACCTGAACATTCTTTTTTCTTTTTTTTTTTTTTTCAACGTGACTTGATCTAATTTTTACATTATAATAATAAAAATAATAATATAAATTTATATATATGATGTGATAAATTTTATATTATTTAATGAGTACAAATAAATATATTTCTTACTTATTATGTAACAAGGGTATAATAGTCAATTTATATAAATTATATTTTCCATCCTTCTCTTTTTCTCTCCAACCAAACAAAAGAGTTTTCCACCCCTCCAACCGAACACACAAGAAGGAAAACTAAATATTTTTCATCCTCCCATTTTTCCACTCCTCTAATCGAATGAACCCTTAATGAAATCAAAAAATCAATGATAAACAAAAGGTCTTTCCATACAATATTGTGCACATAGTTTACTGCAGAGTATAAGATATAAAATATTGGATTGGAGCCAAGCCCCTTATAGAGAGGGAAAATTCCCGACCTATCACAAGCTGACACATCATACTATCAAGTCCACAAAATATAGCCAATTACAAAGTGCCACATACTGCTGCTAGGTTTTGCTATCACTACTCAGAAATTAACAGAAATTTGCCAAGTGTTATTGAAATATACCAATCACACATCAGCACATGTAAACGATGACATAAACAGTCCAGCACATGTAAGCATGACATAAGCGGACCAATCAAGCTGTGACATGTGTCATCAATCAGACTTCGCCACGTGTCACTCACCCACCCCCAAACTCCTATAAATAGAAGCCTTCCTAAGGCATTTAAAGGAGAAGACATCTTGGAAGGGAGACCAAGCCATCTAGAGCCCAAGCAGCATCCAAAAAGATTCAAAAGTATTGAAGCTCTGCTAAAATCAAGCCCTGAAGCCTCCAGGAACTTGAAGAACTTCAACCTCAAATGCAAAGAACATTCAAAGCAGAATCATCTAAACTACCTGCCTAGATCTCAAAGGTCACTGGAATCAAGCTCAAAAGCCTCCAAAAACCTCAACAAACTACAAATCAGTGAAGCTTTACAGATCCAAAGCCTCCAAAACCCCGAAGAACTTCCACTACAAACCTTCAAATACGAAGAACATTCAAAGAGGAATCATCCAAATCATATTCCTAAATCTTAAAGTTCACTGGAATCAAGCTCAAAAGCCTCCAGAAACCTCAACAAACCACAAATCAGCGAAACTCTACGGATTCAAGCCTCTAAAGCCCCAAAGAACTTCCATCACAAACCTCCAAATACGAAGAACATTCGAAGAGGAATCATCCAAATCATATTCCTAGATCTCAAAGTTCACTGGAATCAAGTTCAAAAGCTTCTAGAAACCTCATAAACTACAAATCAGTGAAGCTCTATGGATTCAAGTTTTTAAAGCACCGAAGAACTTCCACCCCAAATCTTCAAAGACAGAGAACACACAAAGAACACGAAGAATGTGAAGAACAAAGGACTCATAGCCAGAGATTCATTGTAATTCTGTTTCAAAGATCTTCGATCCATTCTACAGCCAAATTGAAGGATATTTTGTGTTCGAATCAAAATCACATTATCATAATTCCAATCAACAAATCTTTCAAGGAGATCGAATCAGAGAATTGCTCTTTTGTAATCACAGAGAATTGTACCACACATTCATTAATACAAATTCGCATTTGTGAAACTATTTCACTCGCTTGACTTATTTCGAACTGAGAAATTTAGTCGTCCATACCCCTTACCTTGAAAAGTATATAAAAATAAAAAGTTTACAAAGATAACCCTTTTTTTTGGGGAGGGGGGGGGGGGGGGGAGAAGGAAATTTGCAAAGATAACCTAAGAATACGGATATAAAATATATGGCCAAATAATGACACATCAAAAGCAATAATTATAATGTTCAGGGAAAAAAAATTAGTTTTATGCAATAGCCGATTGGGGAAAAAATGCTGAATGGAGGTAGGGGCAAATTTAAAACACAAGGCAGGAGTGGCACGACATCCTCTAGATCGACCGATCTAGTTTTATACAGTTTGAGGCCTTGGATAAAATTTTAAGGGAACTTTTTTTAAAAAAATATTTAAATATCATTTCAATAATTAATATTTATTTAAAATTTAATTATTCTTATTTCCTAATATGAAAAATTATTAATTAAATTATGTACTTTTGATTGGTTATTATCTCATTTTTAATTGATAATTTGAACAATTCACTTAAACTTCTTATTAAGAAATGAATTTAAGCTTTTTTGATTTGTTTTGTTTAGTTTTTTGTTTTTGTAATAAGTTAGAAAGAATTGAAGAAGCTATTATGAGCTTAAAGAAAAATGGTGATGTAAAATATATCATTAATGATTAATCTCTTGATTCAATCGTACAAAGGCTCTTTTTTTAACAACTAGTTTGGATGGCACATGCTACCCCTTAATTGAGAAAAATAAGATAAAACCTCTATTCTAAGAAGTATTAAAATGTACTTAAATCTAGAATAATTATTTAACATATGAATATCTATTTGCCATAACAGTTTCTTAGAACCTATTGCTAAAGGCAATATCTATTTACTAAAATCTTCTAAGAATAATAATGAATATTATCATTTTCCAAGAATAAGCAATTGAGTTTTGCTAAGATATTGTCACAATATTTAAATTTTAGCTATAAATGATGTCATATGTTGCAACTGAATGTATCATCAAATATCTGAAATTATTTATATGAAGATTTTGTTATTTATACCTCCTTTGTTATCATTTTACATTTTATGAATCTAGCTACAATGTTTAGCTTAGTTTTTGATGAACACCCATTTAAAAAAATAAAATAAAAAATAATAATAAAAAAAATATTGCAAAAGCCATGTGCCATTGAAGTTTGCATTAGATAAAATTATACGATTTAAACCAAGTAAATCAACATTCTCTAGGTAACAAATTGAACACTCTATATCACCATTCAAACTTTCCAAGTATGACTACCCCATAAAATTCAAAATACACAAAGAAAATTTTTGGGATATTAAAATTTGATAGGAGTATTTTAGACATTGCACAATGGAATATTCTATCATAATATAAGGGGTATTTACTCAGTTTTAAATTTTAGGGGGGAATGAATCTACACCAAACATAAACATGCCTTTTTTTAATTAATATTTTGGGTGTAAAACTGTGTTTTTATTTATTTTTTACCTTAGCAGTGCATTAAAATAAAACAAACAAACAAATAGACAACAAAAAACCAGCCTAAGAAAACTTTATTTCAAACTATGCATGAAACAATGAATTTTGACTCACCAAATTTATTGATTAAATCAAAAAAGAAGTCTAGGAACGTGCCAAAATGTCACAACATTTTTCACAATGCCTTTATTTTCAATTGTGGTGTATCTCGGTATGATATTTTATTTTATCTTGACCTGAAAGGAACTTACACCGCAGTAGTTGTGAAAATATTGTGATAACAACAAAATGTCACATTTTTTCATAATACAATACCTTTATTTTTAGTTGTGGTGGACCATGATCTGATATTTTATTTTGATATACACGAAACTAACATCTATGTCAGAACATTTTCACGATATCTTTATTTTTAGCTATGGTTGGTCCTCTGGTCTCATATTTTATTATTTTATTTTGACCTATAAGGAACTAATACCTCAACAATAGTAACAATTTGTTGTATTCGTATAACAACTCCTAAACCAAAATAAGCATATAAATATTTAAAAAAAAAAAACAAAACAAACTGGTGTTGGTGTACTTGAGAAGGGGGGGAAAAAAAAAATCTATCTTGCCAGACTGACCAAAAGCCTTGAATAAGTATGAAAGGTTTTTTAGTAGCATTAGAATGAGTCCAAAAACTTGACTACACCAAAACACTATTCCTAAGCCTATTGGCTCTCTTTATATAGTTAATACTTAATAGAATAGAAATAAACAAGCACTAGCATCCGTGTTTGTATAATAGAAAAAAAAAAAAAAATTACATTGTAGCCAATTTATCCCAAAATTCACTCACATCAGTCTATGCAAAATTGTGTAAAAATACAGGGTTGTTACATAACTGTGTAAATTTACACTGACACTATTTATAGTTTTTTATTATTTCTTTACATATCCGAGGATAAAAGAATAGAGTAAATAATGGTTGTTGTGTGTGAAGAAAGAGAAACAGTTAAAACATCAAGAAAATTTGATATTTTAATTAAATGTGGTGTAAATTGTAAAATAGATAATCTAATGCAGGGTATTTTGAAAAGTAGGTGTATAAAATAGAAAAAATAAGTTATTATGCTAAAATATACATGAATTTTTGCATGACCAGATGGGAATACTCTAACCAATCAAGTTACAATGCGTTTACATCACGTGGATATGGATTACTAAATGATCACGTGACCAAGCTATGAATCAGAGGACTGTCAATTGTGCATGACTTGTAGCCTTCCATCTGGAAACCTAAACAACAATGAAGTATTATCTGTCCGACTTGTTGTTTCCAGTAGGTGATGTCAAATGACTTGTTCTTCACTTCTTCTCTCGTCATGTTTAGCATATCTTAACTTGTAATACTCCACGAAGAATAAATATTGTGCACTCCCATCTGACATAGAAGAGTGGTGAATTGATTGAAACCAAGAGCTTAATTCAACAAGATGACCACAACTTGATGAGCAGAGGAGACACGAAGGGTCCTAATTGTTAGAAGTATGTGGTTAAATGATTAAATTTAACATATTTTAATAGCTTAAATTTTTTGGACAATTGATAATTTATCATGGTATCGGAGCTCCATTAATGGCGTCCTCTGTGAGTTCATCTTCCTATGCAACAACAAGCTCTACTACAAGTGCTATGGTTGCTCATGGTGTTAATCCTTCTTTGTTGCTCTTGTCAAACATAGTATTAGAGCATGAGATCCTAGGTTCGATTCATGTCTCCTCCACTCTATCTCCCATTTAAACTCTCACGTGTTGGGTCTCACCTATTAAAAGGTAGTTTCAACTCACATGTGAGAAGAAGTCTTAGAAGTATGTGGTTAAATGATTCAATTTACCATATTCTAATAACTTAAACTTTTAGGACAATCCATAATTTAACACTAATAAGCCCATCTTGAATTGTATAAGGTAACTATCAATTTCATACCTTTAAGAGACTTAGCTCTTATATGCCTTAGCCCACGCCGGTTCTATTTGCATCACAAATCTCCAAGCCCATTTGACAAGCAGTTAAGGTAAAGGAATTTTGCATCCAACCTAAGAAGAGTTGACCAACTGCTAAGAACCATTAGTTAAACTTGTTGACACCTCATATTTCAAATGGAAACATTTGGGATTCAAATCCCACATTACCCCAACTATCAAATTATCCAAAAAAGAACACACACACACACACACACACACACACAAAAAGACTTAACTGGAGAAGTGCTTCCCACCACATTAAGTGCATATATGATAGGAATAGAGATGGAAATTGAGAAAAGACTTCCTTAGGTGGAAGACAAACCATGGTACAATAGCAAATTCTTCAACACTTGGCCTAATGCCATAAATGTTTATTTAAAGAGCAACAATCCCCTAAAATAACAAGATGTAATTACTAGATAACTATTCAAATATTCAAATAGAGATAAGATACCTAGGTAACTAGGACTACTCAAATAAAAATGAGAGATACTACGTCCACAACATTTTTACAACAAATCATAGGTGGTAAATTGTTATTAATTCAAATTTGAACTTAACACTAAGATTACTTTTTTGCCTCAGCAATAGCAATCAGTAATAACCTGCCACTTAAGATTTGTTGTAAAAATGTTGTGAAAATATTGTGGATGTATCATTGCTCAATAAAAAAAAGGTAACTAGTAGAAAAGATAAAAAGAAACAATAAGGACTCTCAAAGGTTGGTCACTAGTAGGACTCTCATGAGACATTTACATAGTATCCCATCAATATAAGATCCAAGGTCATGGTCACTCCATAAGAAATCTCCTCCCCATCTTGGTGCTATACCTTCTCACTTTGGTAATCCACATTCCTTCTAAAGCAAGGAATTGCAAGACCTTAATATTTAGGCATTTCTCCTTCTTGCTTTGCACTGTTTAGATATGGAATTATGTACACACATTTCTTCTGCTCAGATATGAGTTGTTTAAGCATGGAATTGTTTTAGTTTGTGTTGTACTCTGTCTGCTGTTTTGTCAGATTTCCCTGTACTGTGCTGCTGTTCTTAGCTTGTTTCAACGAAATTCACTTGATTATCCAAAAAAAAAAAAAAAAATTACTAGACAGACAAAATTACAAGACCATTGGAAGCTAATGAAAATTTCAGTAGGCTAGTAATACAGAAGTGAAAGAAACCAGTTGCATCATTTGCTCCAACTCCAACATGCTTGGACAGCGGAAGCAGAAATGAAAAATTGCATATTATGTCAAGAAGCCAAAACTACACATTGTTATTTTAAACAGTATCCACTCTTAGCAATTTTTGACATTCTACTACACAAAAGCACAAGCCCTGCTCAAACTATTGATGCAGAAACTTCATAGTTTTAAGAGACAATGTTGGTGGCTTTTGTTGTGTAATCTGTTTTTATTTATTTTTATTATAATTTAATTTATAATTAAAAAAGAAGAAGAAGGAAGAAATAAAAGAAAGGAACAAACAATTTTAACGTGGTTCAGCCATAACGGGCCTACATCCACGAGTCTATTTTATTTCTCTATTTCTCAGTGTGTTTCTATGTTACATTGCTCAAATTATATGCACAGCTTTTGGGGACAGGATCCCTACAGACACTCAATCTGAATTGATGAATATTGCCGTTAGCTTCCTTGTGTAGTTGTGTGTCTGATTTTGCAAATTGCACGGGATGGAAATCTCTGACTTGGTTGGGGGGATTTTCATGAGTTTGGTCAAAAGTCTTGATTTGGTTGGTGAAGTTTCCATTCCAGTTTGGTCCTTCTAATATAACCTGCAAGAGTGAGTTACCCGGTTTAGTAATTAGTTAAAAAAGTCTACAATATAATTATCAACTTAAGCTTTTGGGACAAGTAATAGTTTATCACAATATCAAAGTAGATGTTCAAATCCCATCTCTGCTCTACCTATCATTTAAAAACTAAAAATTCCATGTGAAAAGTTAACATTTGCCATATTTTGACATGAACATAAAGCTAATGCTTCACAAGGAGTGAGGGATTTTAAGCTATAACTGAAACTATGTGGCAATTGGATTGCTACCACCAAACTTTCATCTACGTCCATCCAGCCTATGAAAATTAAGTTTGAGAATTAAATTTATGAAATTTAAATAATAAAAAAAGAGAGGAAAATAATAATGTTTTATTTATATACTGTTGGTCTTGTGCACTTTAAAGGGAGATGCATGATGGAAACAGTGGAGTTAAATTCTTTTCAATCAACAGAAACTGGATCTCAAGTTTGATTATATATTGTTGGTCTTCAGAAGTATCTGCCACATTGAAAACTCTATTAGTTCATATGGTGACAGAGTGAAATGAGATACAAAATTACTAATTTCATGATTGCTTTGGTTAGAGAGTAAACAGCATCAAACTGGGACTCATTGCCAACATGTTTTACCTATAAAACAACTATAGTGACTTAAAATAGTTAGATGATTACCTTCACAATATTTCCATATGAACAAAATATTAATGCTTCATGGAGAATTCATCAGATATGTTAAGCACTAGTCGCCCAGTTAATGAAACTCTCCTTCAACATGTACAACTCTGAGTTTATCCATGCCAAACTACCAAACAGAAGTTTGAGATCATAAATAAATAAATTTATAAATGAAAGATTAAAAAAAAAACATGAAAATTCTATCCACTTGCATAAAACTTTCTAAAGGTTTGAAGCAGATGAACATATTTTTTTATCAACTAAATATAACTATGAGGACAGATAATGAATAATATGGTTTTTAATCTGAATCTGAGGAAATACAACAAGATAAGGATTGAAACACATTCCACACAAATTTTCGTTTGTTGCTATGTAATTTTAGTACCAACTCACTTTGGAGAAACACCCATTCTTGTCAATTCAGGTATTTTGAGTCTCTCTAAATTCTGCCCCTAATTAGAATCAGTTGAATAAGATCACTATACCTCTAATTGAAAGAGATAAGAGGAAATTTATACTTGATTAACATACAGAAAATTGAATGTTCTGAGGGGATGTATGGACCTATAGATACATTGGAACAGATTATTCTTCTATAGTACAGGAACTCTTGGCATGTTCGCTGTATTGGGCCATTTCCCACCAATTTCAGTCTGGTATCATTCTAATGAGGAAAAGAACATATAACAAAGTTGCTAATATTAAGCTTTGTATTAGTTTTATTTAGAAAATTAACTCTGCATTGTACGTGAGGATTCAATTCTATATCCATCTCTTCTTCCAAATAACACAATTTGTAAAAACTGCTTTATTGGTTGCAACTTTTTGCAAAATATGGTGTACAAAGTAAAATCCATCTCAGCACTTGTGCATACCTAAACTCAAATCTGAAAACTTATAAATAATAAATAATTGCAGCAAATGAGTGCCTGAATATAAAACCACTATCTAGAGAGTAATTGTAGATGATGATCATTCACCATGATGTTATCCAAATATCACTAAGTGCCAACTTTCAGTCTGTTATTCAAAATCAACAACACAATATAACTACCATCTTATAACTTATAATTAGGTACAAATAGTTAAAATAAAGAAACAACTGAAGGATTTATGCATCTTTCCTCTTTTCCTTCCTCTTTGGTCCCCGCTTTATATGTGAGGAAATCATATCTATCATGAAATTTTTTATGAGAGGGATAAAAAATGAACACAAAAACAAGATAATCACCTGAGTTGTAGACTTGCTGCACTTGCCAAAAAGGTTCTGAATAGGCTCAGGTATTTACGCCTGGTTTTGTTCTGTGCTTCCAATTTGTTCTGTATCTAGAATCAAATCAAATGAGAATCATTAAAACACAAAGAGAACAAAGTAGAAGAGGAAAGACATTAGTATATGAGTTTCAACTTCTCTCTTACAATCTCTCCCTCCTTCCATAGCTCTTCAAGTGGCTTTGTCGTAGTTTTGAGATTTCGGAGCCTCCAAAGTTGAATAGACCACCATCTGAGAGTAATTACAAAAACTTCACATAAACTAGACCAAAATGAACCGAATAAACTGAAATAAACCAAATTGGCCCAGAAGGGACCAACCCTGACCAGAATGGACCGAATGCATGATAATTGTTATTATTGATGCACGATTTCTTTGAACAAAATACTCACAAACATCCTTCCCCAGCTCCTTTAATATTGAAAGTGGGAGGATAAACTTATTACAAAAAGCAAAAGACCCTACAGCATAAGCGCAATCCTTTTTTTTTTTTTCTCTCTCTCTCTCTCTCTTTTGAGATAGTTAATTACAATATGTTGTTAACTTTGTAGTTCAAACTCTTTCTCTTTTAAACTCTCAAGCACTTTATGAGGAATGAACAAAATTATTTTCCTTTCTTCTAGCTCAACAAAATGCATAGAAATCAAAGCAATGGCTAATCTCAGTAGCATTATTCAGCATAGCAGAAATAGACCACTCAACATCAGGCAAACCCTCTTTCTCAATTCTCAAAAAAAAAAAAAAAACAAAAAAAAAAAAAACAAAAAAACAAAAAAGGCAAACCCAAATTCAAAGAGCATAATCTGCAAAGAGTGGTTTCACTTTCCCCTCAACATTTCTTTGCTTCCACCATGAGTAGAAATAAGGAAGACAAATCTCATTCAGAGCTAGCAACATATTTTACTAATATTCTTCAAGATTCAGTTCCTCCACTTGATAATTTTACTAATGTTTGTCAATTTAACTGGTCATATCAATTATCATCTACCAAAAAAGAAAAAGAAAAAGAAACCAAAATCTCCTTCACAGTTCTAGTTATTCCGATTGTCCTCAAGAACTTATTGAGGTCCACTTAGCAAACATAGCATATACTTGCATTTTTTAGTAATGACTGAACAATGATTTTATGCAATAGTTGCAAATTTTCTAGTTGTGACATATATTACAACACATCACCCATATATTATCAACATACGTGTACCACCCCAGCCTCACATGGCCATAAGCATGTGCCAGGCGTCACACACATAGCTTACTGTGAATTTCACTAAAAGGGCGTTTGGTTTGTCGTGATGTTATTACATTATTGTAATTTGACATTAATGTAACCTCAATACAAGAATACAACATTACATTGTTTAGGAAGGTTATAAGACTAAGATGATGTGATATATTTAGAAATTTTATATTATGATAATGTTAGAAAAAATAAAATAAACTAAAAACCTTAATATCACATCATCATAATATGCATCACATCAAGGGCATATCACAACAAACCAAACGCTCCTGACAGTGCTGCTGAACTATCCTCATACTATCACATAATAAATCACTTGGGCTTGGTCCATGGCTGGGAGGATAAGTAATTAAAAAGCTCAGCATAAATTAGTACTATGGGTGTGTGTGAGGCGCATTCTTCAAGAAATCTACATTTTCGTGGATATCTTGATCAGTTTATTTCTTTTGATTTCAATCGAAGTAGTTGATGTGCTTGCTTATTGTGTTTTAAATCAAAATGGGCAGTGAGACCAGATTGTTGATTGGGAGTCATATAGATTGTTGCATGTAGTAGGATTACATGGGTTTCAAAGCAGGTTAACATGAAGTCAAAATTTGTGGAGAAATTATACAGTCTTCTGGTAGACCCCGTCATCTGTCTACCATTCCACTAAAAAACTTCTACTTGTTTAAAATTGCTGAATCAGTATTTTAAAAAATTTCTAACTCAGCAATTTTAAACAGTAGTGAATCTTTTAATAGAATGGTGGACTATGTCACTTGTCCATTATGTGAACCTTATAATTTCTCAAATTTGTGGGCTAAAGGGCCCAACCTGTGAAGTAGAGACATAGATGATGCCTAGGCCTTAGGACACATGTTGTGATGACTAAGTATGCGATTGCCTCTAAATTAAAAAGCCAGCTTATTTTACTATTCAGCTTATTTTTGCTACTATTCATAGGCTCCACTACACTTTTTGGTATTATTCATGAGTCCCACTGTACCATTTCAACCAATTTTTACCTGTATTCATAGTACTTTCTGCAAAAAAATTTTAATTTCGGTAAAATAAACGGATCCCAAACAGACCCTAAATTTTATATGTTTTGTTAGGCTTGTGGCTTAACCAGAGTATGTTGAGCTAGAAGCTCATTTCGTGTAGAGACCCCTAGAGCTAAACAGTACCCTATACCTCATTGAGATTTTAAAACCTTGCAAGCTCCAATTCTAGCTCTAACATCGTTCTTAATCAACCATATGATCCTATCCCTACAATGAATCAGATCAATATGGATTCTTGCATTTCTTAGAATCCAAATATGGTAGATGAATGTAGCCCAAGCAAGCTTGTGCACGGCACTGTAGATCTCAAAGTCTTTACCCTTTGGAGAATGAATCCCCTATTTCTGTTGGGATTTTGTTTCCTTCTTTGTGCAATTTCAATGCACACTAAAAATAAATTAGCAAACACAAAAACCAACACAAACAAAAAAAAATTCAATAGCAAGCCACAATCGAGACATAGATTTTTACGTGGAAAACCCTCCAAAGAGAGGAAAAAACCACGAGAACTTGTCCAGTAAAAATTTTGCACAATAAAATAATGGGTTTATTTACAATAACTTATACTAAAACAAATGCTGGAGGGTACCAAGACATCAAGAACACACAATTCTCGGATCACAACAAATGTTCATCATGCTAAGGTGGATTTCAATAATAACAAGAAGAAAGGACCTCATCAAGCAACAAGCTGCAGAATAACCAAGTACGTTTTCAACACTTGCTGTCATGATCTTCTAGTAAAAGAGTAATCATGAACAAATGATCCCTCCAAACCCAATGCTCCTTGCAGAATACACAAGATATCAGCATTGTAACCCCAATTTACCAACCTATCACGAGTTATTATAAAAAGGCCCTACTCTTTCTCTTCTTCCAGGTTATCCTTTGACTGAATTGAATCACTGATATATTTTCTAAGGTTTCAGCTTCACCTTAAGAATCAGATTTCTACATGTAAGTTGATGATTGGAATGAAACTATTGGAGATTTGTGCCGAAATCGAAGACTTCATTTGTACAATGAGCTTCACTACAAGCAAAATTAAACATCTGTCTATTTATTTCTGGATTTTAATGGAGAAAAAAAAAAAAAAAAAAAAAATCAACGGGACAGAGTCACAAGCAGTAGGAAAAACAATAAATTTTTTCTCCATTCCATAGTTATTGGCTTATTGCTTTTTAGCATTCATAAAGCTTTATGACAACTCATGAATTGTTTGCAAGATAACATAAGATGTTGGATTGATATGATATTTCAGAAATTTCTGATGGTATAAGTTTATAACTCTATGGTATGCTAAGTACCCTAAAAAAATATGAGGCTACCTCAAAGCATGTTTACAAAGTAAAAGCACTGAAGAAACAAACCTTCATTGTGGAAGTACTAGTAGCCCTCTCACTGTAAAAATCACTCTTTTTTATCCCCTGTACCAACAGCTAGTTATTCTAACATGAGTCATGAAATATATAATTACTTATTTGGCTAATGTGCAAACTAGACCCCTTAACTTTGAGGGTCTTTAGATTTTACATCCTAAAATTTCAGAATTGAATTTTATCCCCTAAACTTATATTTCATTTACATTAACAGTCTCTTAGTCCACATTTTCCTTTAAGAACCGAACAGCCTTATCTTGATGTTTGAGTTTGTTAATAGAAACAGGTAGTAAAACCTTATGTATAATAAATAATTGCAGTAAATGAATACCTGAATATAAATCCACTTTCTAGAAAGTTGTTGTCGATAATGATCATTCACCATGATGTTTTACAAATATCACCAAGTGCCAAATTTCATTCTATTTATTTGAAATCAACTATAACTTAAACAAAATTGTCATCTTATAATTTATACTCACGTACAACTTATTAGAATAATTAAAAAATTGAAGGAATTTTGATGTGAGGGATAAAAAATGAACCCAAAAACAAGATAATCACCTGATTCGTATACTTCTTGCACTTGCTGAAAAATAGATATTTATGCCTGGTTTTGTTTTGTACTTCCAATTTGTTCTGCAACTAGGATCAAATAAAATGATAAATCATCAAAAAACAAAAAGCACAAAGAAGAAGAAGGACATAGCATTTTAGTTTCTACAATGAATTCAGATTGATAATTATAAATACCAAAAAGCATCAAAGACAAATCAGGTCCATCCCTTGTTCCCCCTTGGTGACTTTGTAATAAGAGAGATTTTTCTTTGATTTTGAAGCATATTGGTTGACTTAACCACCAGAATGTTGAATGCCACAAATGCAAGATCCCACAAAAACACCATTTCAAAATATTCAATAACCATTATAGATGCTTGTAACAAATTAGGCTGCAAGAGGGATGGTGTTCTTGAGGAAGAAGTGGATGACAGAAAGCATGGCCTGGAAATAAGAGTGGATGGTCAAGAGTAACTGTTGTGCCTACAAATGAATTTACCAAAATATCATAAATGAAAAAGACAAAGATTGCCCCATGTATCATAGGCTACTCCTCACCAATTCCCCCTTGGAAATTTTCCTCTAAGTGGAGATAACTTCCAATTCTCAGCTTCTTTAAGTCTTCATGACAAAATGTCCATCAGGAAGCGATGTTAGATTGGGAGCATCTCACAATTACAATTTCTTCAAGCGAGGTAGTAATCTTGTTGCTAACACCAAACAGTCTTCATCCATTCCAACCTATCAAAAATAAGTTTGAGAATTAAAAATTAAAAGAGAGAGAGAGAGAGAGAGAACAACAACACTATTTCTATCATTTTGCAATCAAGTTTATAAAAATTCAGACCCTCAAAAAAAAAAAATTATAAAAATTCAAAACAAATGAACCAATTAACCTGATCTACAACGTTTGAAATAAAAAAGATGAGAGCGAGATATGTATCACTTCATTTATTCACTTTGTTTACTTGTGGTTTAAAATTTGTTACATTACTCACCTGATGTTAGCTCCAAAAAGCATTTGTAACCCACCTTACTCTTTTCCATTAGACAAACACTTTTTTAGACATAAAGTGGGCGTTTGGCTCTAGCTTAAAAAGCCAGCTTATTGTACTATGCATGAGCCTCACTGCACTTTTTGGTACTATTCATAGGTCTTATTGTACTATTTTAACTAATTTTTACCTTTATCTACAGTATTTTCAGCAAAAAATTTTCAGTTTCAGCAAAATAAACGGATTCCAAACAGACCAAAACATCAATAAAATGAATTAATGAGCCTCTATACAAAAACTTTCTCTTACCCCCGCATGCTTGAAAGAAACATGCATTATTAAACTCATTTCAGTATTCATACAGACACCAATAACTGAGAAGCTCACTAAACCTGAAACAAAAAGGAATAACAAAGAGAACCAGACTGATATTTGATCATTTCAAAGGGTGTTTAGAAAGCAGATGCATGAATGAAAGGAAACAGTGGTCTGAAATCCCTTTGAATCAACTGACACCGGATCTCAAGTTTTATCAAATCGGCGTTATAAGCATTTGCCAAAGTGAAAAATAACTTTCCTGGCGTTTCTAGGCAACAAAATAATAAGATAAAAGTATAAAAAATATTATAGTTATATTGTAAGAATTACATAGTAACTGATTTTATGTGATTAGTACATCAAACTCAGAATCATGTGCAATCTGTTTCACTTAAAAAACTAAGTACAATGAAATAAAATTATGATGTTATTGGGTTTGCAATAATTCAATGTGAACAAAAGACTGATTCTTCACTAACAAGTCAGTAAAATATCCCAAGTATGTGCACATATAATGAACAACCATCCCTGAAAAGTAATAGCTCTGACTGAAAAAGGCATATTGATCCCTACAACAGCATAACCACCAGATTTAACCAATTTAATCAAATATTAACCAGGATTATGCATATTTCCCCCCTTTTTTTTCCTCATGTACCTTCTTAATATACATATCAAATCTAGAATGAAATTTTATTGAAAATATTCAATAACCTTTGATTATAGATGTGTAACCAAATACCTTAACCACATCAACATCTGAAATCCTAAACGTATCCAAGTGATACATCTTGTGACCATATTCCACATAAAAATGCTCCAAATTCTTCAGATCATCCACACTTAATTGATGATTTATGATATTAAAACTGTTGACAGATCACAAGGCATGCAATTAAATAAAATAAAATAAAATAAAAAATAAAACAAAACTTTGAAATAATTAGACAGTTTGGTTGCTGAGAAATCAAAAAAATTGGACAGGAAATTCTGTTAGACTCAAATTTTTTTCTTATTAGAAAACCTCAGAAAACCAAAAGCTTCAATAAAGTGAGCCCCATTGAAACCTATGCCATCGTTGATTATATAGGAAATCCATAAGAGGAACAGAGATATTATCATTTGTCTTCCCAATTTTTTTTATTTAGAAATTTAAAAAAAAAAATAGAATTCCAAAAAGTTCTCTTTCTTTCTCCAACTGAAATTTAATAAGACAATTAAAAAAAACAAAGAATTGGTACCAAGACAAGGAGTTATTGAGCTGGTCGTTGTATCACTCATAGAAGATGAACTAGGAACACTGATTATCTTGGATAAATGGACAAATAAGGGACATGAGCGATCTTGGGCCAATCCTCTCCAATTTCCTTTTCGCATCTTTTCTTTAGGCAGGGACAATTTACAATTCTCAATTTTTGTAAAGATATGAGATAGCGCATGCCATCAGGCAAGGCTGTTAGATTGGGGCATCTAACAATTTCAAGCTCTTCAAGTGAGGTGAGATTGCAAATTGACTCTGGCAAAGTCATCAAATTGGGAAAGTCTGCAATTGTCAGCACCCGTAAAGATGTGAGACAACTAATCCCAGCAGGAAGTGATGTCAGGTTAGAGGCGCATCTAGCAATTACAAGCTGTTCAAGCGATGTGAGCTCACAAATCCACTCCGGCAAACTTATCAAATTGGGACATGCTGAAATGATGAGCTTTTGTAGAGTGGCAACATGTTGAACACCTGCAGGGAGAGACTCCAGCTTTGGTAGGCTCTCGAATCTCAAACACCGAAGGCAATTGAGGTGTCGCCATTCCATGCCACTTAATGATTTGAACTCATTGCAATTAGTAATCCATAACTCCTCTAGGGAAGTGGGATATTGCATGGCTCGAGATAGAGATGATAGTCCGGGGCAATTGAAAATCACTAAATTCTTAAGAAAATTTAGATTTGAGGCCCACTCATTTGGCAGAGATTCCATATCCTTTATAGATCTCAAAAACATAGACTTTAATCTAGAGAGAGGTGAGGAGGAGGAAGAGGGAAGTGAAGAAGCCATTGTCATTGTTTGTTGCAAAGACTTCAAGCTGACATTATCTAGATATAGTTGTTCTTCAAGATATGGAAACAAAGGCATGAAAGTTAGATTAGGGCATTCAGAAATTAATAAAAAAGAAAGACGAGGAAAGGAAGGCAACGATGGGTGATATTGATGATGTGAGTGATCATGATCTGGTGTTGATACAACAAAATCCCTCCTCCTCCACCATCCTTTCAGTTTACGGCAATATTCGATTGTGAGTGATTTTAGTGATGGGAAGAATGTTCTTGATACTATAGATGAAGTAGGCACCTCCTCACTTATATCACGAGCTGATATGTATTCTAGATCATCCATCATTGAAAGCACTAGACGTTCCAGAAATGGGATTTGAGACAACAATGGTAGATGTTGACATTTTTTACAACTCTCTATTGTTAAATCAACAAGATTTATGAGTGAACAAAGCCAACTTGAAAATTGCACACCCCCATATCCTTGCACAAACAAACATTTGAGATTTTGGTGTGGTTGGAGGCCTTCTAATGTCTTTTCATCATCATTATCTCCCTGAGACCAATATAAGCTTAGTCCTTCAAGATGTTGCTTTTCCCTTAAATTTGCAGCCTTAGATTCTGAGTTAGCATCTTCCATTCGTTCCAAATGTGTGATCTTTAGTGTTCCTCTTAGGTTGTTTAGCTTATTGAATTCGCCTAGTCCACCAATGTGCTTGGAGGCCTTGCTCACAACAAATAATGATAATGTTTGAAGAGAAGTTATTTGCCCCAGCCCATGAGGCATATGACACAAATTGTCACAATCACTATTATCAAGATGTCTGAGGTTGACCAATTCTCTAATTTTTCTAGGGAATTCTTTAATATTCGTACATCCACGGAGTTTTAGTGTTTGCAAATTCTGCAATCTGCTAATAGAATCAAGGAGAATGTTAATACTTTCATTTTGAGAAAGATCCAAGTACCTTAGATGTATTAACTTCTCAACAGAATCTGGGACTCCAGTAATCTTCAATCCATGTATATCTAAAACACGCAAGCTTCTGAAACTCAAAATTAGCGTATTCAACATTGATTCATCCAAGACACTAGACTTGTAGTCACCAAACATTAGAAGAACTGTACGTAACTTTTTTGCTTTAACTAATAAATTTAAAGCTTCAGTAAAAGATGAGCCAATAGAAAATGGACAAGATACATGACGGATTTTATCATTAATACTTTTGCCATCAAAATCAACGAGCATGCATTCCTCTCCAGCAACTAATTCTGCAAGATCATGGATTAAATCATGCATCTTGTATACTCCATGAAAATTTGCTACTTCTTCAAAGAAGGACCTCCAAAGTAGATCATTGAAGTACTCATCTGCAACATCCTCTAAGTTTTGGTTTTTGTTTGATGAATGGATAAATCCTTGTGCTATCCATAGTTGTATGAGTGTCACCTTATCAATCTCATAATCTTTAGGAAACAAAGAACAAAAGGCAAAACAACTTTTCAAATGTGGAGGAAGATGATCATAACTTAACTTTAGAATTGAAAAAATGCCACTCTCTTGTTGTGTTACACTTTCTAGTACATTATTCTTGACATACAACCATTTATGCTCTGATTCCTCAAAGCGTAACACACTTCCTAAGGACTTTATAGCAAGGGGTACCCCTTGACAATTCTGTACAATCTCCCTTCCAATTTTTACTAGTCTAAGATTGTTGGTCTCTTGCCCTTTCCTAAATGCTATTTGCTTGAATAAAGACCAAGATTGGACTTCAGAGAGACCATCAAGAGTGTACATTGCAACCGGGCTTGTAATATCTACAACCAATTTCATACGTGTAGTTATTACAATCTTACTTCCCTTGGCACCACCCATTTATAGGCTTTGCAAGTTCTCCCATTTGTGAGGATTTTCATTCCACACATCATCCAAAACAAGTAAGTATTTCTTTTGATCAATTTTTTTACGAAGTTGATGTTGCAATTGATCCATGCTGTGGTCTTCAGGTTTCTCACCAATGGCATGTATTATTTTTTGAACAATTACTTTTACATCAAAAATATTAGAGACACACACCCACATTTTTAGCTCAAAATGTGTCTTGATGATCTCATTATTGTATACATATTGAGCAAGTGTGGTCTTTCCTAGCCCCCCGATCCCCATAATGGCAATGACTGAAACATTCTCTTCCACATTAGGCTCCAATAATAGTTTCATGATGGCCTTTTTATCATCTTCTCTCCCAATAACTTTTTCATTAGGTACAAATGAGTGAGTCTCTTCCCTCCTTAGACTCAAAACATGTTTCTCTACTGGGCTTACTTTCAAGTTGAAGTCTTTGTTATCCTTTGTTATCACATCTAATCTCTTCCTCATGTCCTTTATTTTAACACTCATCTCATGACGAAAAGCAAGTGGATTTGAAATTGAAAAAAACATGCTTACCTTTTTTGCCATTTTATTTCCACTCACTGCTCTTCGCTGTGAAGCTTCAGTTGAGAACTCGCTCAACAAGTCATCTGCATCATAAACAACATCCTTCAGCTTATCGAGCCAGTCTCTGACATGATGGTTGTGGTTCTGCTGCTCGGCTGCATCTTGAAGTACAGCTTGGATTCTGGAAACAGTGTTCTTCATATTTTCAAGCTCATGTTTGATACCCCAAAGGGATCCAATCTCTTGAAAAGTCCAGGAGCTCAAATCTTCAATCATTTTCCGTGCAACGCCATAGATGATTGCTTCAGCCATTTATTCTTAGTTGGAAAAAGGAAAACTAAAAAGAGTCACGGGAAAGCTAGAGGGTTGGCTTGAAGTGCTTCAATGTTTGATGATGGTAATGTTGCTGTGAAGACAACCGAGTCTTAGTGTGAATAAATGTAACTATTATTAGTCTAGATTTTCTTAGAACAATCGTTATCATGGAGAGGAAAATAAGACGAAGCACCATGTGAGTGTTGGGCCCTTCTACTCCATAAAACCGTGTGGACCTCAGTAGCTGCCCTTTGAATCATTCAAGCTAAAACCACACGTTAGAGAGCTTAGCATAAATCAGTATGTGGTTGGTCTAAGGAATATGTAAAAAAGGTATATTCTATAAATAAATAAATAAATGGTATATGTAAGGTTTTTATTAACATAAAAGAATGTGGCTTCTAATTAGCTCAACTAGTAAAGTCTCTGATGGTTGTATAAGAGATCTGGAATTCAATCTCCACCTACGCCAAAAATTGATTAGTATCTTGGTCTGATAATAAAGAGCTATCATCAAGAGTAGACACCATAAGGATAGATTTCCAAAATTATCCTCAATTTTAGAATTAAAATCTCTTATTTTAAAATTTTAAATTAAAGTGTATTTTAAAATATTAAGCAATGACTTTTGCTTCTTCTTCTTCTTCTTCTTCTTCTTCTTTTTTTTTTTTTTTTTTTTTTAATCCCTTTTCTTTTCTTAATGAGTTATGGAGAGATTTGTCGTTTCAAATGTTTTGGTATTTGATAAATTTTGTATTTTTATTCTAAATTAATGAGTAATATTTTTACTAACCATGGCCAAACATTTATAAAGAGATTCTTAAAGAAATTTAAAATATGTTGTCATTAATATAAACAGGAGGGGAGAGTGTTGATTTTATATATATATATATATATAGTGCAATGCTCTGATCTACTTCTAGTTAATACAATAACATGCAGAGCAATTATTTCAATTTTTCCCCTTTGTACAAATTCGATGGTCACTTCAAATAAAGTAGGCACACACAATAATAAACTCAAACAGAAATATCCAACAACAATCCACGGCCAAGATGTCGATTCCTCCAATGGGAAGGGAAAAACTGCAAGACAAAGTCCAGTATAAATCTTCCACTATTGAATAAAGAGTTTAAAAAATCTTCTCTAGAACAAATGCTAAAGACACCAAACCATTAAGAATACACAGCTCTAGGATTACAACAAATATTTGTGACGCTATAGTGGATTTCGACAATAACAACAAAAAAAGATATCACCAAGTGGGCCTTAGCATCTGAGCACATAGAGAGGAATTTCAAGCAACAATCTGCAGACTAACCAAGTATATTTTCTACAGTTGATGCCATATTCTTCAAGTAAAAGAGTAATAATAAAAAAATGATCTCATTATCAGCATCGCAACCCCAATTTACCAACCTGCCATGAGTTATTATAAAAGATTCCTACTCTCTCTCTTCTTCCAAGTTACCCTTTTATGCTCAGTTCATTGTTTCAAATACACATTGCTATGAGGCCAATTAAGAACGACTGCAGTGGCAATGCATGCTGCATCCTCAAGCTACCCAAAGTTTGACAATGACAGGGTATTGTGAAAATTCGCCATGAATTGGTTTTTCAAGCCAGTCGGCAAAGGCCAGAAAAATATTTTCCCAAGTTTATAGCAATAAGCAATGGAGAACATGACACAATGTACAAAGAGGTTCCACTAAAATTGTGTATGCTTCTAACCATATGAAAAGATATTGATGTTAAGCTCTAGACCATTAAACTATGGTAGAAAATAAGATAATAATAGAGACAAAAGATATATTTTGTTGACAAGGTGTTCTTTCTGAAGGTGAAATTTGATTATGATAAATTTCCAAGTTTCTCATTAACTGTGTAATGAATTTTATTTATTTATTTATTATTATTATTATTTTTTGTTCTAAGAGGATTTGAGGGTAATTTTTCAAATATTCAAGTGAGGAAAAATCAAATCAGGTTGAGATTATCTCAAACACTTCAAACATATATCTGTTTCTAAAGAAATATTTTAAAACCCCTAAAGCAAAACATTGCACTTGACTTCCAAATGAAGCTTTTGTTTCCCAAAATTAGTGAGCACATAGACTCAATTATCAATATTTCAAACTTAGAATCTTAAGAAAGAAACTACAGTTAGAGAACAATTTTTCTATCATTAAAACCTAGAAAACACGTCCACATATATCAACCAACCAAGATTTTCAAAGCAAAAGAATTCATTTAAGGAACTCTATATTCAACAAAATAGATATTTAATCCCAAAGGGGAATAAGAGAATCAAGAGATGGGAAATTTAATTTTTAATTCTTAAGTTAATTAAAACTTCAAAAAGTGTTTGCCTTACCCCTCCTTTATCTTTAACCTCCCTGCTCAAGTTCCATCAGGTCTGGTAGGTATTTAAATGATCTTAATGATTTTGTCAACCCCCTCAAGGCTCTATAGATTTCCTCTCTCTCAGAATGCCTCTCATCTAAGGAATAGAACTCAACAACAGAATTGTTGACCTCAATCAAGGTACATCCTGGCAATTTTCTCAACCCTGTATCCCTCATTTCAACTTTTAGTCATGCAACATCTTTCCATCTTCCAAGATCCCCATATATATTTGACAGCATAACGAAATTTGAGGGGTTCTTCAGTTCAAGTTTGATAAGCTGGTCAAGAGCCACTTCAGCCAACTCAATGTTTTTGTAAATCCTACATGCCCCAAGTAAGGCAGCCCAAATAACAGCATCTGCTTCCATGGGCATCTTCCTCACAAACTCTATTGCCTGGTCTAAAAGACCAGCTCGAGCAAACAGATCAACCATACAACCATAATGCTCAATTTGAGGCAGAATTGAATAATCAACAACCATTGACTGGAAATATGAAAAGCCATCTTCAACTAAGCCCATGTGTGTACAAGCGCACAGGAGAACTATGAAGGTGATTCCATCTGGTGTTTCTCCAGCATTTTTCATCTCACAAAACAGATTAAGGGCATCACTCCCATGTCCATGCATCGCTATGCCATTGCTTATGGTGTTCCACGTAATCAAATCCTTTCTACCCATGCTCTTGAACACATCAACAGCATTTCTATAATTCCACATTTTGCATACATGTCAATCAAAGCATTCCCAATGTAAAAATTTCCCTTATATCCATTACTCTCCCCATACGCATGAACCCACTTACCTAAATCGAGAGCTCCTAATCTTGAACAAGCAGACAACGCGATCACCAGTGTGGCATCATTAGGAAGCACATTACCCTCAATTAGCATCCTTTTGAATGTCTCCATAACTTCAAAGAATTTCCCATTTTGGGCATACCCTCCAATCAATCCATTCCAAGAGAAAATATTCCTCTCAGGCATCTCTTCAAACAACCTCTCACACGCCTCAACATCCCCATTATTCGCATAACCATTCAACACTGTATTCCAAGACATCACATCCCGGTTAGGCATCTCATCGAAAAGCTTCCTTGCTGCCACTGTATCACCCAATTCAAGAAAACCCGAAACCATAGTGTTCCACAACACAACATCTCGCTCAGAAGCCAAGTCAAAAAGGCGCCAAGCAGAAACCATATCGTGACACAAAATATACCCACTAATCATTTAAGTCCAAGCAACTACATTCCTATCAACCATCTCACCAAACACCTTGTAAGCCTCTCTAACTGCTCCCCCACCCGCATACATATCAATCAACGTAGTTCCCACAAATGGGTTTGCTCTAAAACCACCCTTTATTGCCACACATTGCACTTCCTGGCCTTCCACATATGCATTAATTTTCCCACAAGATTACAAAACAATAGGGAAAGTAAAGCAATTGGGCATCACATCCAAGCTCTTCATATCACTAAATAAAACTAAAACTTCCCTATAAGACTCATTTTAAGCATACCCTTTGAACATTGCATTCCATAGCGCAATATTCGGCGGGTCAGGAATTTGATCGAACACTTTGCGTGCATAGGCCATTTTCTTGAGCTCAGCACAAGCTGTGATAAATCTTCTTGGGATGCAGTAGTAGTAGCCATTATTGTGTAGGAAGCTGTGAGTAATTATCTGGGTTTGGATTTGTTTGAGTTGTTTTAAAGCCTTACATGATTGCAAGAGCGCAATGAGTTTTTCTTCAACAAGCCTTTGTGGGGGCTTTGCGGCTAAACTTATAAGCTGAATTTTCGATATTTTAGAAGCAGAAAGCTATGTGTTAGTGTGCAGTTACTGTCACGGCTTAAAATGAATTTGACCCTGGTCTGTTTGTGTGTTTCAGTGTTTTTGTGTTTTGGATATGCTTTGGTGATATGTAACAGTGAAATCTTATACATTAATATGTCAACTTTTAAATTTTATATTTGAAACATAATTAAATTTTTATATATTTGTGTATTCTAGAAAATTTATGAATATTCTGAAATTTCAATATTTGTGTATTCTTGAAAAATTATGAATATTCGATTCTCTCATCTGATGTGAATAGTAAATCTTATTATTTAATTGTTAAAATTTGTTATTATATGAGATGAAGGAGTATACATTTATTACTCATCAATTACATAGAATGAAATCTCACCATGACAAAAGAAATGTTTAGCATACTAAAAAAAAAAAAAAAAAAAAAAAAAAAAAAAACCTATATGATCCTATCCCTACAATAAAAATAAGACATTGCATTTCTTTGAATCAAAATATGTGGATGAATAATTTAGCTAAGAGAGCTTGTACAAGGTAGGACCTCAAGCCTCCACTTTTGAAGAATGAGTCTCCTATTTTTGTTTGTACTTGGGAATAACCAATTAATATTTAATACAACAAATGTGAAAAAATGATTTCTTTTTCCTCTTAATTTTTTATGTGATTTATTTTTCCACTTTGTGCAAATTGAATGGGTACTACAAACAAATTAGACAAATACAACAACCAGCACAAACATAATAATTGAACAACAATCCACAATTAAAATATTGAATTTTTACATGAAAAACCCTACAACAATGAGGGAAAAAACTATGAGACTTAGTCTAATAAAAACCTTCCACTATAAAATAATGAGTTTATTATAATCTTTTCCATAACAAATGCCATCTCAGGAAGCCCCATGATGTTCACCTTATTAATTTGTGGTGTTTTTCTAGAAAACATAATTTTTCACTTATTTATAATAATAGTTTGACCTAATTTGCGACAAAAATTAGAGAATGCCTCCATAAGAAATATGTGTGAGAAGTTCACTCCACCCCTAAAAACTACAGGGATAAGACATTGTTTTTGGGTCTCTCATCCTAGTTTTCTTGCTAATCTCTCTAAGCAAAAAATGAAAATGCATAGTGATTGTGGGAAGACTTTCATCTCGGCCCCCAATCTGATATTATTCGCTTTGGGATGGGCAAGGATCGACTTACGTCCCACCCGCACGAATTTGCTCATTCCCACATCGGGGAGAGATGCCTTCCACCCATGCCATATAAACCTTTGGCCTAAGGATGAGTGTACCACTACTACACATGTGGAGTGAGCAAGAATGAGATCTGGGCTTCTTATGCTGTGGTAGTGCAGTCCTTCACGTAAGACCTCAATGGTAGTTCGAAGAGGGAAGGTGGGGGTTTTCCCATAAACCCCTTATAAGCCTTTGGCATAAGGATAAGTGTACCACTACTACACATGTATAGTAGTGGTACACTCTTAATACAAAGTCATTAATATAGACTGCCACTTTGAAGATTACTACATCTTAATGCTTGAGTACCCGGTTTAATCATTTATGTTTTCATCATATATTTATGAAATTCAATTCCATAAATATATACTTTAGTAACTCCTTACTAATGTGGTTGGGTCCAACACTCTGAATAATCAAACCCATTAAACTTATCTCAAGGGAATATTTTATATCTCTGTTAAGAGATTATAAATTCTATCTTGAGAATATATGTTTTATCAACACTAAATGTGACTGCCTAACATACTGAGGTTTTGATCATGACTCATAGATCTCACTCCTGATATATCAAAGCAACCTACACCTTATGATCATGTCCATTATTCTCTCAGGATTTAGAGTTGATGTAAATAGAAGTCCTGAGATTTATTATTCATTTAACAGTCGTTAGGAGAATAATAAATTTCACAGCGGTCCAATTCAATATGTCTTAACTCTTAAAACATATCAACATATCAACTAGAAGTCTCCACTTCCATGATCAAGACAAATCATCTTAGTTGATATGTTATAGTCTTCGTAGATGAAATGCCCAATTTCATCACCGACTACGAACTACAATTCTGAGTTTACAAAGAACTTGTGATCTATATCTTCTGTGACTAAATCATATACTATGCATCTCATGGACTAAGATAATATCGCATTAGTTCATCTATAGATAGTCTTATATAATTAAACAATTTAATTATTTATAACATGCCAATAAATTGGATTTTAGGACATAAACCCCAACATAAAAACAGGGGAAGAACGATCTGACGAAGAACAGAGGAAGAACAGATCTGAAGAGGAATGATTTGGAGCTCCAAAGAACAGAGGAAGAACGAAGAACAAAGAACGTTGGAGCTCCGATCTAGTCAATTGGACGATTGGACGATCTAGTCTTCAAATTTGCAGTGTCGAAGAACGAGGTAGAAGAACGTCTAGTTGCAGTCAAGAAAAGATGACGACAGGTTAGGAAAGCTGCTAAAGAAGAAGATGTGGGGGATGGGGATGCAATGAAATCTTCAAAGAACAAAAGAGAGATTGCTACGCTGGATGATGAGGTACAAACAAACAAACATGCTTGCCAACCTTTGTAACTTGTGGTGTCATTGTCAATGTTCTATAATAAGTAGTAATTATTTTGTATGAAGAGCGCTGGGTCAGAAGAACGCAAGAAAGAAGAAGGAAAATAAAATGGTGAAACTCAAGTCTTAAAACTTGAGTTCCACGTAGATATTTTTCCACATCAGATGCCACCACTTACAAATCAAGACTTAGAAACTCGAGTTTAATCTTAGAACTCGAGTTTTAGACACTCGAGATGCCAGTTTCCCTAATTGTTTTGAAACGTGACAATTAACTAAATTGTTTGGTATTTAAGGTTATTTGGAAAAAAAAAATTTGGCTACTTCATAAGCAAACCTATATATTTTTTTCTTAAAAAAAAAACAATTATCATTTTACAACATTAAGAAATTTTTATACAATTTTGGAGGGACTTTTGCTTATGCAATTGCGGGCTTAAGGGCACTCGCATGAGCGCTCTTGTATTATAGAAAGAGTACCACATTTTAGCCATTCCAGCCCAAAATTCACACATTAGGTCATACAAAATTGTGTAAAAATACATGGTTGCTACAGTAACTATGTAAAAAATTTACACTAGTACTATTAATTTTGTTTTTACTTTTTTATTATTTCCTTACGTATCCTAAGAATGAAGGAAAATAGTTGATGATGGTTGCTGTGTGTAAAGAAAGAAAAATAGTTGTAAAAAAATCAAGAAAAAATATTTTAATGAAACGTAGTATAAAATAAATAATCTAACGTAAGGTATTTTGAAAAGAGAATATATAAAATAGAAAAAGTATGTTCTTATGCTAAAAGAGATAGAAATTTTTGCACTAGCTGATGCAAATGCTCTTAGTGGTATAATACAAAATTAATAGTAGAGAAGATCTGTTTGCAACTGAGCCAAACCTAGAGGATATTTTTGCAATTTTAGCTTTATATAGTGTGTATCTTGGATTTGGCCCATTTGTGAATAAATCAATAGTTGGCTTCTTAGTCATTGTTGCCGAACTTGAAAAACCCCAACTTGAACTGCCCAAAAGAGAGAATCCCATCTTAACCAGATCACAAATCCAACCTATTTTGATCACAAAACCCACAAGGTGCCTTCACCCTCAAACATACACCTTACATACATAATAGGACATTGATCAATGCCACAATTGTAGAGAGCTCCGAAACCAAGTGTCATTGGAGACCCTAAAGTCCTCTTGTTAAATTTAATTATGGGTCCAACAACGTTTTGCAAAAATTATGTTTGGATGCAGAGAAAATGACAGGCAAAAGAAAACAAAACAAGATAATTATAATTACATTTGGTTTATGTTGTGATGAGCTTAACAATTAAAATAGCCTATTAATGAGATGAAAAATATATCATTAATCTCTTTGATTCAATCGGTATGACACAATAGACAAACTCACCGTTATAACTTGCTGGCTTTGGAGCTTTAAACTTCTTGTACATGGACCCTTCACAAACAATTCAACCCATGTCTATTATCAGAACCTCTGACCAGCTCCAAGGCACCTCATTGAAGGTTTTATATGCATCCTAAACTCATTAGGATGAAGGTTTTGTGGTTCTATACTTTCTTTTTTAACTTAAAATATTTTACCAGTTAAGCTAATTGGAATTCACATTATGGTTTTATACTTTGATCACACATTGTTGAAAACACTGGAGAAAATCTCACTCTATAATGCACGAGTTCGAGGCCACAATTTCTATCTTGTTGGCTCTGAGTTTGCCTCTTTTTGCCTCACCAGAGTCGAGTTTTTAAGGCTCTATATATATGTTTTAAATTAAGATTTAGAAACAAGATACATATTTCAAATTTAATATGTAACTAAAAAAAAAAAAAAAAAACAGTCTTGGACTCTTGATTGAATGAGCTTAGATCAAGGGACTACCTAACTACAGCTCTAAATCAATAGAGCATCAATCAAGTATTTTTCAAAGTGCGGCTCTCGGTCAATTAAGTATCAATCAAGAATGCACAAAATGTACTTCATTGAGTCGCTTTAATGAAGCTTGATCTTGTATACTTGAGAAACTTTTTAGTTTTTACAAAAAAAAAAAAAACTTTTTAGTTTTAATATTATATTGTCAAGAAATACTACAATCTAAAATCTAATTGTAAGTACCATGCATGAATCATAATATAATCTTTTACAAAATGTCACAAAATACACTATGCATCATGAAAGACATTTATCCTTATCCCAAGCTTCTGTTGCAGCAACAATTGTGCAAGTCGAGAGTCCAAGCCCAGGTTGTTGTCCGAATCATAACATTGTCTTTGATCTGTTTGGTTGTGTTTATGAAATGACAGTCAATTCGAGATGACTAATCTCCAAGAACAAGGAAATAAAAAAGATGTTTGGGTTATAATTCTTCTTTGCCTTTTATTCATTGCTTCTGCTCTTTAAATGCAGAATTGGATTCAAAAGATAATGATCAGCAAACTAATCTGATCTCCTAGCTAAAAGGAGTTCTTATTTGAATTCAAATGAGGCAGTAACTTTGGCTACTTAGCTATTGCTACTCGCTTCATGTTCTGGGATTACTTTCACCTTGAAATCTCTGTTATCCTTTGCTATCTCATCTAGTTTCTTCCTCATTGCCTCTATCTTACCGCTCATCTCATAACGAAGAGCAATTGGGTTTGAATTTGAAAATAAAGTGCATACCTCTTTTATGATTTTGTTCCCCCTCCTTTCTCTTTGTCATGAAGCTTTAGTTCTAAATTCTATCACGAACTCTTTTATTTCTTTAACTGCGTCCTCTAGCTTATCGATCAAGTCCTTGACTTGATGGCTACAACTTTGTTGCTCCTTTGCATCCTTAAGTACAGCTTTGATTCTAGAAATTGTTTTGTCGAGTTTGTCAAGCTCCTTTTTGAAATCGTGGATTTTTCCAATCTCTTGTAAAATCTGAGAACCCAAATTTTCAATGATCGTTTGTACAAGACCAGAGATGACTGATTCTGCCATTAATTTTTTCTTAGTTGAAAAGAGTGACAAGAAAGCTAGAAGGGGGCTTAAATAAAAGTGCTTCAATGGTGATGAAGATGTAGGTAATGTTGCTGTGAAGGTGCGGATTGCGGAGTAACCATTAGCAGTTCTTCTTGTTTTTGTAGTGCTATTATCCTAGAACAATATTCATGTTCATGAAATAGTGTGTACGGTTTTAGACCCCTTAAAAACACAACCAGATTATGCAGATCTAGGTTAAAGCAAAACAATCATATTATGCAAAGCAGCGGAAATATAAAGAACACAATGATATGCTGACCTAAGAAAACCAAACCGGTAAAAAACCTGGAGAGGATTTAACCTAGCTATCCTCAAGGTAAAACAGAATTCAGTATGAAAGAATTGAAATTTTACAATAGCGACTTAGACCACTAACATCCTATTGCTACCTCAAGTAGAAAACTTACTACCATGACCACGTTACAGCTCCGAGTCCATGGACTACTTCTTTCCTTAAATTCACAGCAAGCACAAGCACTCCCACTTGTGTTTTCTTTAAGTTCTTGAATCAGCAACTGAATGATCACCAAGCTCATGACATCAATCTTGAGATTGGAAACCCTAAGTGTATATGAAGGCAAACACTTCTAGATTTCACAAAAGATTTATACACACGGCATAAAGAGCAACCTAAAAACATGGCTAGGGTTTTCCCTTTTATACTTAGGGCAAAACATAAAACCCTACACGTAAAACGAGCTTAGGATGAGTTGGAGAATTCTGCAGAAAAAAAAATTTGCACAACTTTTGATCGGTCAAGTCTAATTCTCGATTGATCGAGCCAGACAGATTTACACTGTAAATCTTGTAGTAACTTAATTCGAACTTTACATAAACACATATACTTTGAGCAAGTCTAAACATGACTAAAATGTTCTAATCATAGTTTGCCAACCTTACAAATTGAAGTTCTAATACATTAGTTCCTAATTCCTTAGAAACTAACACAGTGGAAACTGGAAACTCACAAGCACTTTCATATATGAGAGTGATAGGCCTATTCTGCACGATATACGACCCTAAAGTAAATATGACTGTGATGCAATTGCAATCCAAAATAGGGCCGGCTCAATGCATGCTTGGGACCAAAAATTTTAGTCAGCCTTTTTAATACTAAATTTAATTAAATATTATTTAGTTGACCTTTTATTTTATTAAAATCGATCTTGTTTTTTGAGATGTAAAATTGTTAATTAAGTTTTTTTATTTACATCTCATTCATAGGTTGTTTGGAAAATTTTGTTAATGATTATTCAACATGCTCATAATAAATTTTTTTTGTGTGAAATAATTTATAGTTTCAATTGAGTTTGATTTATATTGGCTCAATATTTTGGGAGCCTTCTTGGAGGGGGGAAAATGCATAACAAACCTATATTTTTTTTCTTTAAAAAAATTATCATTTTACAATATTAAGAAATTATTATACAATTTTTGGGGTCTTTTGCTTAAGCAACTGAGGCATGAAGAGCACACGCATAAGTGCTTGTATAATAGAAAAAATACCACATTTAGGCAACCCAGCCCAAAATTCACCCATATTAGGGCATACAAAGTGGTGTCAAAATACATGGTTGCTATAGTAATAGTGTAAATTTACACTGATACTATTCATTTTGTATTTAGTTTATTATTCTTTTTTTATGTATCCCGAGAATGAAAAAAAAAAAAAAAAAAGAGTGGGCAATGGTTGTTGTGTACAAAAAAAATTAAGAAAAATTGATATTTTAATGAAATGTAGTCTAAAATAATCCAACATGACGTGTTTTGAAAAGCATGTAAAATAGAAAAAATAAGTTCTTATACTAAGTGTAAGGACACAAGTTGCAGATTGGGCCTACAGGAGAGATTGACTCTGACCCAATGAGTAAAAGGTATCCTCGCAATGAATTTGTAAGAGAGTGGGTCGAAGAGCTAGGCTTTAGTGGGTCAAACAGAGATGAACCGAGTGAAAGTGTATCCTCGGCACAGTCCGAGGAGCTTTGTTCTAGTAAAATGTTGAATGAGAATGGTTACAGGAGTTCTTAAGATCCCCCGTTCTCTTTTAGTTTTCTTCTCTGGAATGTTCCATCCCCCTTTCCATGGTGGATTTTTCCTATTATATATTCTCTTTCAAACAATCTGGGTCTTCCATTTGTTGATCATCCAAGCCTATACTTGAGTGCCTGTCCCATCAGACACCCTCTTCGGTGTTCTGTGAGTTGCGGTAACCGAGGTAGCACTGTTCAAGGGTCCTGTCCACATAAATGCGGTGTCAGCAGCTCTTTGTGAAATATCTCCTTGTTGCCACTTGTCCCCTTTGGCCCATATAAGTCAGGGGATTCCTCAGAAATACCAGGACCGGTGCTGGAACATTCATCTCGGTCGTTCCTTTGATGATCCGAGCAGCAGGTTCTCCTCGGACAAGTCCTTTTCTCCTTCACGTAGTTTATACGACAGAGAGGAGTAAGGCCAGGTACTTTCCTCATGACGGGGTGTTCTCGGACGGGTGGCCTCCTCGGACAGGCCCGCGGCTCATCATCTGGCATTGGGCCTTTTCCCCCTACACTAAGGGTTTGTTTGGGATCTGCTTATTTTGCTAAAACTAAAAACTTTTTGTGGAAAGTACTGTAGATAAAGGTAAATGTTAACTGAAATAGTACAGTAGGACCTATGAATAGTATCAAAAAGTGTAATGGGACTCATGAATAGTAGCAAAAATAAGCTGAATAGTAAAATAAGTTGGCAAAAAATAAGCTAGTTAAACAAATACTAAAATAGACAGAACTTTTTGCACAAATCAATGTAAATGCTCGTAGTGGTCTATAATGCAAAATTATAGTATGCATCTTGGATTTGGCCCATTTGGGAATAAACCAATAGTTGGTTTCTAAGTTTGCTCAAAAAACACAAAGTTGGTTTCTAAGTTCTTGTAGCCGAAATTGAAAAAACCCATCTTGAAGGGCCCAAAAGAGAGAAACCCATCCTAACCTGATCAGAAATCCAACCCGTTTTGATCACAAAATCCAGCAGGCTCCTTCACAGTACCACAATTGTCAATTGGAGAGAGCACCAAGACCAAGTGCCATCTTGTTAAATTTTAATCATGGGTAAGCATCTATTCCAACCACGTTTTGAAAAAATTCAGTTTGGATGCAGAGAAAATCTCGAGCAAAAGAAAAGAAAACAAGATAATTAAAATCACATATGGTTTTATGCTGTGATGAGTTTAAGCAATTAAAATAAACTATTAATGAAGATGAAAAATATATATCGTTAATCTCTTTGATTCAATCTGTATGACTCAATAGACAAACTCATTGTTATAACTCTAAACTTCTTGTACATGGACCCTTCACATACAATCCATCCATGTCTATTATCAAAACCTCTGACAAGCTCGAAGGCACCTCCTTAAAGGTTTTCTTTGCATCCTAAACTCAGTAGGATGGAAGGTTTTGTGGTTTTAGACTTTGATCACACATTGTTGATAACACTGGAGAAAATCTCACTCTATATACCCACGGGTTCAAGGGCACAATTTCTATCTGGTTGGCTTTGTGTTTGCCTCTTTTTGCCTCACCAGAGTTGAGTTTGTAAGGCTTTATATATATGTTTTAAATTAAGGTCTAGAATACAAGACACTTATTTCAAATTGAATACGTAACTAAAGAGAACAGTCTTCAACTCTAGATTGAATGAACTTCGATCAAGGGATTGCCTAACTACAGCTCTCAATCGATCGAGCATCAATTGAGTATATTTCAAAGTATCAATCAAGAATGCACAAAACTTACTTCATTGATTTGCTTCAATACAACTTGATCTTGAATACTTGAGCAACTTTTTAGTTTTTACAAAAAATAAAACTTTTTAGTTTTTATATTATATTGTCAAGAATTATACCAATCTAAAATCTAACAGTTAAGTACCATACATGGATCATAATATAATTTCTTAAAAAATGTCACAAAATACACTATGCATCATGTAAGACATTGGTTAGTTAGATACAGATGAGTGAGTGTCTAATAGAACCTCTCCTAGCTTCGAACTTTTTCTTTTATCCTTATCCCAAGCTCATGTTGCAACAACAGTTGTGCAGGCCGAGAGTCCAAGTCCAACTTGCTGTCTGAATCATAACATTGTCTTTAATCTGTTTGGTTATGTTTATGAAATTACAATCAATTCGAGATAACTTATCTCCAAGAACAGGGAAAGAAAAAAATGTTTGGGCTCTTGGCCGGGGATGGATTGATGCTTTGTATCAGTTTAACCCTTTTGGTAGTTGAGATAGAACTTGATGCTAAAGTTGTACTTGGTTGGGTTACTGAAGAATTCAATAGTAACTTACATCATGCTTCTCTGATTTTGGATTGCAGGACCCTCGTTAACCAAATTCCTCAAGTGAGGATGAAGTATTGCATTCGTGAAGCAAACAAATGTGCAAATGCCTTGGCTAGAAAGGGTTTGGATTCAAACCAAGATTTTAAGCTTTTTGATAGTACGCTTGTAGGCTTATGTATACAGTTATTTTGTGATAATTTTGGACTATATTATGAGAGGTTACGATCTCTATACACAGACTTTGTTTAGTTTCTGTTAATAAAATTCAATTTCTACCAAAACAGAAAAAGATGTTTGGGTTATAATTCTTTTTTGCCCCTTATTCATTGCTTCTGCACTTCAAATATATACAAATTGCTGGATAAATAAGATAACAACTACATCCCTCCTAAAATCAAAAGATAATGACCAAAAACCTAATAAACATAATGACCAGCATACTAATCTGATCTCCTAGCTAAAAGGAGTTCTTATTGAATTCAAATGAGGCAGTAACTTTGGTTTCTCAGCTACTTGCATCATGTTCCTCTATTGGGAGTTCTTTCAATTTTTAGCTTGGAAGTCTCTATTATCCTTTGCAATGGCATCTACTTTCTTCCTCATTGCATTTGAATTTGAAAAGAATGTGCGTATCTCTTTTATGATTTTATTTCCCTTCCTCCTTCTTTGTTGTGAAGCTTTGTTGTTGAATTCTTTCAACAGCTCCTCTATTTCATAAACAGCTTCCTTTTGCTTATCGAGCTAGTCCTTATCTTGATTGCTATAACTTTGTTTTGGCTACTTCACAAACAAACCTATAGTTTTTTTCTTAAAAAAAAAAAAAAACAATTATCATTTTACAATATTAAGAATTTTGTATACAATTTTGGAGGGACTTTTGCTTATTCAATTGGGGGCTTAAGAGCACTTGCATGAGCGCTCATATAATAGAAAAGTGCCACATTTTAGCCCACCCAGCCCAAAATTCACACATAATAGAGCATTTGCAGCCCAACTTGCAAATGGCATATGTAACAACATTTTAGCATTCACAACCTAATTTCCCCCAATAGCCCGGCTTGCAAATGTTGACTATTGCAAAAAAATTTTGCAATTGTGCTACAGTGCGACTCTAAATGTAGAATCGCACTGTAGCTCAATTGTAAAACAAAAAAGGTTATTTTATTCTCCCACTAAAGCTCTCTTCTCAACACTCTCTCTTTCATTTCTCTGTCTTCTCTTCTCTCTCTTACTTTTGTTCTATAGCTGTTCTCTCCTCTCCTTAAACCCAAAACTCCATTTTTCTCAAACCCAAAACCCCGTGTGGTGGTGGTAGTGGCAGAGGTAGGCATGGATCCGTGGGTGGCGGTGGCATGGTAGGAGTGGGTTTTGGGCCAGTCCTTGCACAAAGACTTATTTCTAGTGGTGGTTTCTATGGCGGTGGTGTGGAGTTTGGGTTTTGGTTTTAGATTTGTTGTGGTTTGCTTGTTTGATTTGGGTGATTTTGGTATGGATTTGTTGTTGTGATTTTGTTGGGGTGGCATGTGGTGCAACAGTGGTGTTATTGATGGTGGTGATGGCAGCTTGTGAGATCGGCGTGGGGTTAATGGTCTAGTAATTTTGGGGATGGGTTTTGGCCGTGGGTATGGGTTGTTTTGGCCGTGTGTCTGGTGGTTTGCTTGTGAGATAGATGTGGAGTTAATGGTCTAATAGTTTTGGTGATGGGTTTTGGCCGTGGGTATGAGTGGTCAGGTTCATGGTGGTGGTAGAGGTTTGCCACGGTGGTGGGTATGGGTTTTCTAGAGATTGAGGTCGGTGCTAGAGGTTGAGGGAGAAAGAGAGGAAAAGGAAGAGAAATAGAAAAATAGTACAAAAAGGATTAAAAAAGAATATTTAAATAAAATGGAAAAAAAATAGAGTTTTGGGATGTTGGGTGTATTGTAAAATGGTATGGTATAATTAATAAAGTAGTTTTTTGGGATAGTAAAATAGGATAGGATGGCATTTCGAGCTATGGATGCTCTTAGGTCATGCAAAATTGTGTAAAAATACATAGTTGCTACAGTAACCATGTAAATTTGCACTAATACTATTAATTTTGTTTTTGCTTTTTTATTATTTCTTTATGTATTTTGAGAACGAAGGAAAAAAGTTGATGATGCAGGTTGTTGTGTACAAAGAAAGAAAAACAATTGTAAAAAATCAAGAAAAATAGATATTTTAATGAAACGTAGTGTAAAATAAATAATCTAACGTAAAGTGTTTTGAAAAGTGAATATGTAAAATAGAAAAAGTAGATTCTTATACTAAAATAGATAGAAATTTTTGCACTAGCTGATGCAAATGCTCTTAATGGTATAATACAAAATTAATAGTAGACAAGATCTGTTTGCAACTGAGCCAAACCTTAGAGGATATTTTTGTAATTTTGGCCTTATATAGTGTGTATCTTGGATTTGGCCTATTTGGGAATAGACCAATAGTTGGCTTCTTAGTTATTGTTAGTGGTGTCAATGTTTGACACAACTTGTGAATACGACATGAACACAACATAGATTTTTGTAGGTTAGGGTTGGACCTTAGCGGATTTGGGTCATAAACAGGTTAACCTGAAAGCAACAAGATTAGAAACGTGTTACAAGTGGGTCAACCTGCATGATCCGCAATAGACATGTTTAACATACCAATTTATCTATGTTAACTCGAAATTACTCATTTAACACAACTTACTTAACTCGTATAACAAATAAATATTCATTTTATTTTAGATTTGTCAAATACATTTTATATCCAATCTATACTTTAAACTTAAAAAAAAAGTGAGTAATTACAAAAACTTATAAGTGATATAATCGTAAACTAAAACTTTAAAAACCCTTGATTTCTAAACCCTACAAATCCTAAATCTCTAAACTTTCTTATAATTTGTTGAACTATGCTTTTTGAATGTGGGTTGAAAACTTGAAGTGTATGCACTACTTTTGGGATGTAAAGAACATATTTCTATATGAATGTTATATTTAATATTAAGTGGGTTGAAATGGGTTGTGTCATATTCGTGTCAACTCAACACGACTCAATTATTAAGCATGCCAAGTGGGTCAGGTCATGTCAATTCGGTTCATTAACAGGTCGGGTTAAGATTGAAGGATCATGACGCGATTATTAAATGGGTTGGGGCATTTAGTCAAATACCGTACCTTGACACGACAAGATACAGCACGCTAACCCGAATTGACACCTCTAGTTATTGTAGCCGAACTTGAAAAACCCCAACTTGAACTGCCCAAAAGAGAATCCCATCCTAACCAGATCACGAATCCAACCTGTTTTGATCACAAAATCCACGAGATGCCTTCGCCCTCAAACCTACACCTTACATACATAATAGGACATTGATCAATACCACAATTGTAGAGAGCTCCAAAACCAAGTGTCATTGGAGACCCTTAAGTCCTCTTGTTAAATTTAATTATGGGTCCAACAACGTTTTGAAAAAAATTATGTTTGAATGCAAAGACAATGTTGGCAAAAGAAAACAAAACAAGATAATTAAAATTACATTTGGTTTATGCTGTGATTAGCTTAACAATTAAAATCGTCTATTAATGAGATGAAAATATATCATTAATCTCTTTGATTCAATCTGTATGAGCGTATGAGCAATGTCACGACTGTTCAAAAAAAAAAAAAATCACTAGTTTTGGTGAGGCACGGCTTGGGGGAAACACAATAGACAAACTAAATGTTATAACTCGCTGGCTTTGGAGCTCTAAACTTCTTGTACATGGACTGATGGACCCTTCACAAATAATCCAACCACGTCTATTATCAAAACCTCTGACCAGCCCCAAGGCACCTCCTTGAAGGTTTTATATGCATCCTAAACTCATTAGGATGAAGGTTTTGTGGTTTTACACTTTTTTTTTTAACTTAAAATATTTTACCAGTTAAACTAATTGGAATCCACATTATGGTTTTAGACTTTGATCACACATTGTTGCTAACACTGGAGAAGATCTTACTCTATATACCCACGGGTTCAAGGCCACAATTTCTATCTGGTTAGCTCTGAGTTTGCCTCACCAGAGTCGAGTTTTGAAGGCTCTATCTAGATGTTTCAAATTTAATACGTAACTAAAAAAAAAGTCTTTTTGACTCTCGATTGAATGAACTTCGATCAAGGGACTACCTAACTACAGCTCTAAATCAATAGAGCATCAATCGAGTATTTGTCAAAGTGCAGCTCTTGATCAATTAAGTATCAGTCAAGAATGCACAAAACGTACTTCATTGAGTTGATTTAATAAAGCTTGATCTTGAATACTTGAGAAACTTTTTAGTTTTTACGAATAAAAAAAAAAAAAAAAACTTTTTTATTATATTGTCAAGAAATACTACAATCTAAAATCTAACACTAAGTACCATGCATGGATTATAATATAATCTTTTACAAAATGTCACAAAATACACTATGCATCATGTAAGACATTTATCCTTATCCCAAGCTTCAGTTGCAGCAACAATTGTGCAAGCCGAGAGTCCAAGTCCAGGTTGTTGTCCGAATCATAACATTGTTGATCTGTTTGGTTGTGTTTATGAAATGACAGGCAATTCAAGATGACTAATCTCCAAGAACAAAGAAAGAAAAAAGATGTTTGGGTTATAATTCTTCTCTGCGTTCTACTCACTGCTTCTGCTCTTTAAATACAGAACTGGATTCAAAAGATAATGACCAGCAAACTAATCTGATCTCCTAGCTAAAAGGAGTTCTTATTTGAATTCAAATGAGGCAGTAACTTTGGCTACTCAGCTACTGGTACTCGCTTCATGGCCTGGGATTACTTTCACCTTGAAATCTCTGTTATCCTTTGCTATGTCATCGAGTTTCTTCCTCACTTCCTCTATCTTACCGCTCATCTCATAACGAAGAGCAATTGGGTTTGAATTTGAAAAGAAAGTGCGTACCCGTTCTATGAATTTGTTCCCACCCCTTCCTGTTTGTCGTGAAGCTTTAGTGTTGAATTCTATCAACAACTCTTCTATTTCTTTAACTGCGTCCTCTAGCTTATGGATCAAGTCCTTGACTTGATGGCTACAACTTTGTTGCTCCCCTGCATCCCTAAGTACAGCTTGGATTCTAGAAACTGTTTTCTCGAGTTTTTCAAGCTCGTTTTTGACATCGCGGATTTTTCCAATCTCTTGTAAAATCTGAGAACTCAAATTTTCAATCATCTTTTGTACAAGACCCGAGATGACTGATTCTGCCATTAATATCTTCTTAGTTGGGAAAAAAAAATAAAAATAAAAATAAGAACGCTGAAAAGAGTGACAGGAAAGCTAGAGGGGGGCTTAAATAAAAGTGCTTCAATGTTGATGAAGATGAAGGCAATCTTGCTGTGAAGGAGCGGAGTCGCCATTGGCAGTTCTTTCTTTTTGTAGTATTTAGGAATCTTACAAGAAACTCCATCATATGAGAGTGATAGGCCTCTTCTGCACCATACACGAAATTTTGTGGACCAATAAGAACCACTTGCATCACTGAAGTATACATTTAGCCTTCCTAGGAAATTTCATAGAAAATAAACGTAACATTTAGCCTTTAATGCACACATTGAATTAGTATACATGTTTACCGACGTTTTAAAATGGAATCTGAATTAGTGTTCTCTTCATTTTTATTTATTTGTTTCACCCGTTTCTTTGACTTTGCCAAATCAATGATAAAACAAAAAAGGTTTTTCCACTTTCATATGTGAGAGTGATAGGCCTTTTCTGCACCATATACGACCCAAAAGTATCACTTGCATTTCGTCACTGAAGTTGACGTTTAGTCATGTTCAGGAATTTCTTTTTTAGTTGAAACTTTAGAAATATATTTCATAGTCAGTTTTTGACACAGTCCTATTTACTAATTCAACGGCTTACGAATTCAATGAGTGAATTAAAGGCCAAATGTCACATTGTTCTGCCGTAAACAAGTCTAAATTTATCAGACTCAGAGTTGAAGTGGATATATCCAACCCATAATTCCAGGTGTTTTCCTTCCTTGGCCAAGTAAAAATGATTTATGGATTGGATTAAAATACGAGAGAATTGCTGATATTTGTTATCATTGTGGCATCATTGGGCATGATCAAAAGAATTGCTCAATGGAGGAGTTCAAACTCCGAAACCCATCTGGAAAAAGTTTGAAGGCCGCCGGGCCATGGCTCAGAGCAGAAAATGATGAAGTCCAAGATGAAATCACCATCAAAATTCCGACCTCTACCCCCACTAGCTCATCAGATTCAAACCTACACCAAGCCGCCGGCAGCAATAGCTGGCAAAACGCCGAGAGTAACCATGAAAGTGGTCCAGTCCAGAGAGACGACACGTGTACACTGGAGGATAGCTTGCATACTGTTAGCAAGGACAGCACAAGGACTGACACCGGAAATCTAGGGATGGTAGTCCTAGGGCCGGCCCAAGGCCCTACCATAAAACAAAATTATCTTCAGAAAAATAGACCCCCATTTTTCATAGTTAAAGGCTCAAATTTTTATAAAATTATATATATATATATATTTTTAAAGGTTGTACATTTTTTTTTTGTTAGTGATGTTAAGAATATTACAAATTTTATTATTAATTTACAAATTATCATGTTATTAATCACAAAAAAGTAATATAAATATTTATTAGTTAAATTGATGAAATTCATCGGTGAGAGACAATGTCACATTATATTTTGAATATTTTATAGTACTTTTAATTAGTGCATTTTTCTTTTTTCATTTCTATTAAGACTCTCAAACTACGAGACCAGTAGAACCTTAACTCAATTGAAACCCTAAAATATTTCAAAAAGATGTTGCAAATATGTTAAATTGTCAATTATAGATTAATCCCCCTGATAGTTTGAGACTTTGATTTTTGTAAACTAATATCCTACAAAGCCACACACCAAATAATATCTATCTCTCTCTGTTAAAATCAAAATATAAAATTAAAAATTAGATTACAACTTTATTTAACTATGCACTGTCTTATATTCAAAATAAAGTATCTTTTTCAATCTCAATATATTTTTATTTCTTTTTATTAATATTTATAGCTCAACTATGATATTGAATTCTCTATATGAAATTAACATTAGTCTAGTTGGTATTATTTATGTATTTAATGTATCAAATTAACCTTAATTTGATTAGTATTAAATAATTTTGTTTAATTAATATTTACATAGTAAAGGCCCTACATAAATTTTTCGTCTTAGGCCCCAAATTATGTTAGGCCACCCTTGGATGGTACAATCACAGCCGGTGAGTGACACGCAATCCTTATCCCCCTAAGAGGTGGTTAGCCTTGATATCTATGAGGCTCAAAATTTCTTTCTTTTGACTCCTGTGTAGATTGGGCTTCAAAAAAGCCTCTCTCACACTAAACCAAACCCAACACACCAACATAGCCTATTTGATGACCCCGCCAGTAGTCACATGTCACACCCACCCTTAAGTGAAGACCAAACATTTCAAGGCATAACCATAGTAGGCCCAAAAACACCTCCCAACCAGTGTAAACTACCTTATGTTGATCACTCAGACTAGATGGCTCAAAAATCCTCTAAACCACAAATCCTTTACCCTCCCCAGTGAAAAAGCCAAGACTAATACACAAACCTAGAGCTCCCAAGTGCCATCACCATCCTCATCAGAAACTTTGAGCATAAATCTTAAGAGAAAAATACCTAGACCAAGTTTTGATCTCTTCTCAAAGAGGCTGAGGAAAGCTGTCACAACTCCAGAATCGGTGTACTTTGACCCAGGTACGGTGACATTCATTCCGCGATCAAGGTTGAAAGACTTTATTTTGGAAGAGAGAAAGAAAGTTGAAAATCATGGTAAGCTCCATGCTGACCCTTATCCCCTTTCCACTCCCATGGTGTCTGATTATATCTATTCTAATTCTGTTTCTACGGCCGAGGAGGCGGGCCTTATCATGCCCCTAACCTTGCCATGAGGATTCTAGGTTGGAACTGTCGAGGCATCTGCAATGCCTTGACAATTCGAGCCCTTGGGGCTCAAATAAAAGGGGCAAGACCTAAGGTGGTCTTCCTATCCGAAACAAAAGCTGATAAAACTAGGATGGCTTATGTTAAGAAGTTTGTTAAGTTTGATAATTCTTGTGTTGTTAAGGCTAAAGGCTATGTAGGGGGATTATGTATTATGTGGAAAAATGGCCTAGCTGTAAAAGAGTTGGAGTATGATAAGAATCTAATTGCAGTCAAGGTAGTTGACCAAAGTGTCAAATGGTTGTTAGTTGGATTCTATGGTCCACCATACAAATCAAAGAAGAAAAAAGCATGGGGGAATTTGTTTGCTTTTCTAGAATCCCACCAGGGATCGTGGGCCTGCAATGGGGATTTCAACTTTATAATCAATGATGAGGAGCAATTTGGAGGGGAGAAAGGAGGGCCATCTTCTACAAACTACCTTAAAGAATTATTGTTTGAGCTAAATGCAGTGGATTTGGGGTACTCAGGGAACAAATTCACGTGGGCAAGAGGTAAGTGGGGCAATTCTGCAATCAGGAGAAGGCTAGACAGGGGGGTGGCAAACATTTCATGGCGGTTGGTTTACCCAAAAGCAACCATCACCCATCTAGATGCTATCAAGTCAAACCACGCCCTGATCCTATTGGACACAAACCCATGAGATAGTTTTGCTTATAGGCCTTTCAGGTTCGAAGCAGTTTGGCTCAGGGATGAAAATTGCAGTGCTGTTATTGAAAACGCTTGGAATTTAAAGGTTTTAGGATCAGGGTTCGTCAAATTGTACAAAAAGCAAGCTGGAACCAGAGATGCTCTCAACAAATGGAATAAGGAGGTGTTTGGCCGTTGCAAGGACAAAATTAATTCTCTCCTCAAGAAAATTAGGGAAGTGCAAGATAGATAGCCTTCACATGAAAATAGTTTAGTGGAAAATGGTCTTCAATCTGAACTCTCGGAATGGCTTCTCAGAAGCAAACTGATATGGAGACAAAAGTCCAAAGAACTGTGGCTCAAACTAGGGGATAAAAACTCAAAGTTTTTTCACTTGTCTACCATCATTTGAAGGAGAAGCAACAATATAGATGCTATAAAAAGTGAAGATGGGTCATGGATCCATGAGTCTAGCCAAATCAGGAATCAATTCCGAGACAAATTCATAAATCTTTTCAAAGAAGGTGATATATGTTTCCCTGAGAACCTTAACTATTTGGTGCTGCCTTGCATCATTGAGGAAGAAAATGAGAGCTTATAAAGCATCCCATCTCCGGAAGAGATCAAAGCTGCCCTGTTTCAGATACAGGACTTAAAGGCACCAGGCCCCGATAGCTTTCTGGCTCTTTTCTATAAACAACTTTGGTCCGTAATAGGAAATGATGTCGTAAAGGCAGTCTCTTCCTTCTTTATCAGCGGTTCAATGCCAAAAGAGGTAAACAGCTCCCTAATTGTTCTCATCCCTAAGTTATCTAATCCCACCATTGTTAATCATTTCAGACCAATCAGCCTTTGTAACGTGGTATATAAGATCATTTCAAAGCTCTTGGTGGAAAAGCTTCGGCCTCTTCTTGATAAATTGGTATCGCCTACCCAATCGGCCTTCATACCAAACAGGTGAATAGCAGAGAACCAAATCATTGTCCAAGAAATGCTGCATAGCTTTAAGACTCGCAAAACCAAGCCAGGCCTTATGGCAATCAAGCTTGATCTCCAAAAGGCGTATGACAGGGTAGAAGTTCATGGAAGCAGTCCTCCTTCATTTTGGTTTCAATGAAACTTTCACAAGGTGGGTCATTGTGTATCTTCGGTTTCTTTCGAAGTGGTTGTTAATAGAGGCAAATCGAGGTGTTTCAAGCCAATTAGGGGGCTTAGGCAAGGGGATCCACTTTTCCCATATCTATTTATCTTGGGCCAAGAAGTGCTATCCAGACTTTTAGAGCATGAACTCAGACTGAAAAATATTGCTGGTATAAAATCTAGCATCAGTGGGCCAATGATCTCCCATGTTATGTATGCCAACGACGTCATTTTATTCACAAAGGCCTCTAGAAAAGATGCAGAAAGTTTAGTGAAAACGCTGGAGAAGTACTGTAGGTGGTCGGGCCAATCTATTAATAGAAGCAAGTCGGGGGTTTTCTTCTCAAAGCACACACAAAGCCAAGCCCGTAGGTCCATAAAAGGAATCCTCCAAGTTAAAATCCTAAAAAAGGATGCGGTATACCTGGGAGCACCAATGTTCCTATCAAGGGCATCTTCTAAGGACTTTGCATTCCTTGAAGATAAGCTTGAAGCGAAGCTGTCGGGATGGAGAAGCAATTGTTTGTCATGGGCAGGGAGAAGGACTTTAATTAACTTAGTGGCTCAATCAATGCCGATCTACACCATGTCCTCATTCTTTATTCCCAACAAAGTGTGCAACAACTTGGATGCCCTAACTAGAAGGTTCTGGTGGAAGCCTAAACAAAAGGAGGGAAGATTTTTGACTTGGAAAGCTTGGGACAGTTTATGCTGTCCAAGAAATAGTGGTGGTTTGGGGTTCAAAAAAGCTTAAAACATAAATTCTGCATTATTGGCAAAGTTGGCCTGGATGATAGCATCCAAGAGAGATAGCCTCTGTATGAGGATTCTCAGTGCAAAATATAAGGTGAAAGATGATTGGCTTAGGGCGGAAGTGTCTAAGTATGCATCCCCCACTTGGAAAGCAATTGAGAAAGCAAAGGAAGTAGTCAGAAAGGGAGCTTGCTTCCTCATTGTAGATGGTGAATCAATTGATGTTTGGTTAGACCCTTGGGTACCTTGGATTAAAGGCTTTATTCCTTCCCCAAAAGTTGAGTCAAGTAGTCTGTTGCCCATAAAAGTAGCGGAGCTTATTGATCTTGAGCTTCACACCTGGAAGACTACCATGGTTCGGGATATCTTTAACCCCATTTCAGCTCAAGCAATCCTCTCCATTCCCATCCCTATCAGGCCGAGGCCAGATAAGCTACTATGGATTCCAGATTCCAAAGGTCTTTTCTCTATTAAATCTGCTTATAAGGAGATATTGTCTAACCCCCCCACCCAAGATGCCACCGAAGTAAATTGGTCAAAGCTTTGTAAAATGAGAGGTCCGAAAAGAATCAAAATGTTCCTTTGGTGAGTTGCTGTAAATGCTCTTCCCACGAGAGAAAACCTGATGAGTCGCATGGACATATCTGAGCCGTGGTGTGTACTCTGTAACCAAGAGGTGGAATCTGCTTCTCATCTTTTCCTTAAATGCCCTGCAACCAAGGCTCTTAGGTTCTCTGCTTGTTGGGGTTTCAAATCTGATGAAGCTCACTTAGCTCACCTTAGTGACATCATTAAGGTAATTTTGGAACCACCACCAGCTCTCTGTCAAGTGCAGGATATGTGGCTTGTGTCCCTTAATATGGCTCTTACTATGGAGGAAATTTGGTGCACTCGTAATGCTGTTATACACCTAAATGGTACTATTGATCTCCAAGCATCCATGGGAAGGATTAAAGTAAAACTTATTGAATGTGCTAATGTTTTCTTCATTCCTCAAGCACCTTTAGCTGAACAACCAGTCATTCACTGGTCCCCCCCTCCTTTGGGCTATATCAAACTTAATGTGGATGCGGTCATTTCTCAAAACAACTCAGCCTTAGCGGTCATTGCTAGAGATGCTCATGGTTTTGTGCTGAAGGCCTGATCCAAGATTCTGCCAAAGAGATCCCCGCTCTTTGCTGAGACTGAAGCCATCTTGTGGGCTCTGCAGCTTGCTAAAAGTGAGGCTTGGAGTGATATCATTCTGGAAAGTGACTCAAAGAATAATATTGATGCAATCATGGACTGCACGTCATGTCCCCAATGGTCTATCTCCTCCCTAGTTTCTGACATTTGTTTCTTAGATAAATCGTTTGGCTCTTGTTTGTTTTTTTGGATCAATAGATGTGGAAATTCTGCTGCCCATGAGGTAGCAAGGCTTGCGTTAGTGTCTTTAGTTTCTTTCTGTTTGGTCTTGGACAATCTTCCAGCTAGTGTGGCTTTTGCTTGTAAGGAATATGCCAGTTTTTGTTAGTTTTGTTTTCTTGAATGATATTGCAGCTTATCCAAAAAAAAAAAGTCTAAATGTTAACTTCAGTGATACAATTGCAATCCAAAATAGGGCCGATATTATAGGAAAGCGCCTCTGGATAGCACTCCCACCTCAATATTGATTGTGAAAATATTATGACTATAGAAAGATCTCCAAGCTAACAATAGAAACGAAGAAAAAAAATTAAACCAAAAGAAAATAGACACAAAACACCAAGATTTATGTGGTTCGGCTTTTGGCCTACATCCACAGGCAATGACAAACAAATTTTACTATAACACATTTGGGATAATACAAATTGGTGTAAAGGCACTTTTACATACCCAAATCTCAAATACACCGAAATAACTCTCTCTCACAAATACAAAACTAAAGAACCAAAGGTTCACAAATACCAAATGCGCGCAAAACCAAAACTAAGCAACAAAATCTCTCTCACATTTCCAAATTGCAACCCACAAATATCGAAGAACCAAACAAAAGAGAGCCTCTTTTTCTCAAACCCACTCTCTATTTTCACACTCTTCAATTGCCCCAACACACTGCTTATATGGGATGTGAAGTCGGCGAAGATACAAGTCCTTCAAGCAGTAGAATTTGTAATGCAATTTCCTTGTGTCCACGTACACCAGACTAATCCAAGCAAAAGACACAGTCTACTCCAATTATAACTCTAAATCACATGGCTGTCTCTCAAGGTCGGCTACATCAAAACAATCTCATGTTGGACTCCAAAGTCAAGTAGAATTCCAAGACCAATATGAGAACAATCTCCTTCACCACGTGAAAAAGATCCAATTCAAGTCGACCTCCACGAAATGAAAAGTCATCCAAAACAAGGAGTCCTAGTTCAATTCAAACTAGGCAAAAAACAAGTGAATCCACTTATAGTGGAATTACTCCCATATAGATCATGTATGTGCATAAAAAAAAACCCTTAAATTTAAGCCATATATCTACAGCCGGGTCATTGCACGCCTAAGACCAAAAAATTTAGTGAACCTTTTTAATAGTACTAAATAGTAATTAAATATTATTTAGTTGACCTTTTATTTTATTAAAATTGTTCTTGTTTTTTAAGATGTAAAATTGTTAATTAAGTTTTTTTATTTACATCTCATTCACAAGTTGTTTGGAAAATTTTGTCAATGATTATTCGGCACACTCATAATATATAAATATATATATATATATATATATTTTTGGTGAACTAATTTATAGTTTCAATTGAGTTTGATTTATATTGGCTCAATATTTTGGGAGCCTTCTTGGAGGGGGGAAAATGCAAAACAAACTTACATTTTTTTTTTCTTTTAAAAAAATTATCATTTTACAATATTAACACATTATTATACAATTTTTGGGGTCTTTTGCTTAAGCAATTGAGGCCTTAAGAGCACACGCATGAGTGCTTGTATAATAGAAAAAGTACCATATTTAGGCAACCCAGCCCAAAATTCACCCATATTAGGCCATACAAAGTTGTGTCTTCACATTGGCAAGAAATACGCCCCACTCATGGTTTATAAGCCATTGGAGCAACCATGAGTGTACCACTACTACACACACACGTGTGGTAGTGGTACACTCATAGTTGCTCCAAGAGCTCATAATGTGTAGTAGTGGTACACTCATGGTCGCTCCAAGGGCTTATAAACCATGAGTGGGGCGCATTTCTTGCCGATGTGGGACTGTTGGAGCAAGTCTAAAAAACTGTCACTTCTCACGTCGCTTGAAAACAAAACTTTGCGGGCTTGACTCTCTAAAGAAGACAAATAGCTTGTAGGGGTTGGAACAAAATCCTCCCCTACATAACCAATGCTCGCAAGCCAGTCATACACACGTATTAATACCGTGTTAAAAAGGTTGGGGTGAAATTCATGTTTACCGACTCTTTAAAATTGAATCTGAATTAGTCTTCTCTTCATTTTTATTTATTTGTTTCAACCTTTTCTTTGACTTTGTCAAACCAATGATAAAACAAAAATCTTCTCAAAAAAAAAAAATGATAAAACAAAAAGGTTTTTCCACTTTTTCTATCTGACTTTTCAGTGGATGTGGAATTAATATAAATCCTCAAATACAATACTGGGAAAGAATCTAGTGCAAAGTAGAAGTATAAAATATTCATGGAGCCCTTCATCAAGACTTTGTCGACTTTTGATTCCATATGTAATCCCGCCAAAGGAACTCAAGCAGTCAAATGATTCGGTAGGAAGTTTCATCATAATTTACATAAGTGGATATACGAAACCTGCTATTTACCAGAAATCTATATTGTATAATCTATTTATATATTTAATTATATCCTAATTCAGGAGCGGCTCTACATAGAGTTCATGTAGACACAAGACCACCCTGACTTGAAAAAAAATAAAATTATTATTTATAGATTTTTAAAATTTATGATTTTTTTTCTTTAAAAAAACTTTATGACCACCCTAAATTTTTTATAGCCCCAATATAATTAAATTTTAGACAAATTTGACAACAAGCATGGTTGTAGATTAAGACTACAACTCTATTCAATATTTTTTTATTGAACGTGAATTTTAACAGATCCACAATTTAATTACATTTTTTTCTTAAATACTTCATTCTTGCAACATTTCAAGGAGATAAAAGATCAATAGCTATATTGTTAATCAAATATTTAAATTTCAAGTTTTTGTAATCTAAAATTATACATAAAAAATAATTTTATGCATTGAATGGCAAATAACATCTCATTAGCATAAATTTTAACATGTTTTAAGAATATAAAGAATATGCAATTTATATATTAAATTTTCAAAATATGTAACAATGTTAATTCATTTAGTGAGAGTGACTACAACAAAGTTTATAACCAAATTTTATTCTTAAACTTTGGTCTCCTTAACAATATATTAGGTTCTTACAAATAAAAATAAAAGTCCAAGAAAAATTTTATTTAACTAAACTTTTGAAAAGATGTAATTTGCAACATTGATAATGAGACTATCATGTAACGATTTCAAAATAAAAAGATTTGTAAAAGGGAAGTGTAAGATTTTATGTATTTGTCTGTGTGTGTGTGTGTGATTTGTCAAAGTATGAAATTCTCTTTTTATTGAATTTTGTATAATTTAAGTTTCTTAAGGACCACCCTAAAAAAAATTCATGGAGCCGCCACTAAAAATATTGAAGTCAAGCCCATCCCTTGAAAATAAGAAGGTATTTGATAGCAAATGATACCATGTCGGTGATATAAAAAATAACTAATCCATTAATTGTTAGATTCTAAGACTTTAGGAACTAATGTATTAGAATTTCACTTTGTATTTGTTGGCAAATCATGATCAAAATATTGAGTCTAAGTTTAGACTTGCTCAAAGTTTGGTTTGATGTAAGTTTGGAATCGAGTAATTATAGGAAATTACTATTCAATTTCTGCAAGGCTCGATCGATCGAAAATCGTAGATCAAAAATTTTCTATAGAATTTTCAAACCAGACCAAGCCCATATGACGTGTAGGCAGGAGCGGAGCTAGGGGGGTCGAGGGGGGCAGCTGCCCCCCTGGCTTGCCCAAAAGAAACCCTTAGTTTCATAGCTAATGCTTATTAAAAACCCCATCCTATTTTCTTTTTCTTTTGATAGAAATAGCAATATAGATCAAAGATCTTCCTTATCTTATGGGGAATTTCATCTAACCAATCACACTTAATGATAATTCAAAGCTTCTAATCAATCACATAAAAAAAGGTAATCAATCACACTAGAAAGCATTCACAGTAAGTTGCTTATTTATAGCTCTAATCAATCACACTTAATGATAATTTAGCCAACTAAAACTTCACTTTGTTTCTTTAGCCTTGAAACAGAGCATAACTCTACCTTCTAAGTGAATAAATAAGTAACCACAAGTCCTCAACTAGCATGCCTTACACATAAGTTTTAATGTTTCCCTACCATATTTTAGCAAAAAGGCCCTGATCAATCCCTTCAAAAATGTAGTCTTGCATACCAATGTGGAAAGCAAAGTGCACCGCTCGAAAAGCCACAATCCATCATGAACCTTGATAAAACTCCTTTGTACTTAGCTATTATAATATTTGACTTATTTTTTCTTTTGTGAAAGTACATATATCATATACAAATTTTGCCCCCCTTTAACTTAAACCCTGGCTTCGCCATTGCGTGTAGGGTTAAGTGTTTCACTTCAAGTATAAAAAGAAAAACTCTAACTATGTTTTAGAAGTCTTTGTTGAGTTGTGTGTTGAATCTTTTGTAAGATCTGAGAGGTAAACACCTTCATACACACACATAGAGCTATCAAGATCAAGATTCACATCAAGAACTTGATGATTGCTTCAATTGCTGCATAAAGAACTTTCAAGAAGATCTAAAACCTTTGAGTGGAGTCTTAAAGTCACAAGTAGAAGAACTTGTGGTTGTTGCAGATCAAGGAAAGAAGTAATCTGTAGACTCGGAGTTGTCACGTGGTCGTGGTAGTAAGTTTTTTACACGAGGTAGCAATAGGATGTTAGTGGTCTAAGTCTTATTGTACAAACTTCAATTCTTTCATAGTAGATCTGTTTTTACCCTGAGAATAGTTAGGTTAAATCCTATGCAGGTTTTTTACCGGTTTGGTTTTCTTGAGTCATTAGATCTGCGTATTCTTTACTTTCCACATTATAATAGTTTTACACATATTGGTTTAACCTAGATTTAATTAACAAACTTGTTAATCAACTTGGCTTAATATTAGTTTAAATATATTATGGTAAGGGTTCTAAAAACTAACATTAACAAATGAAAAGCATGTGTTTGTGAGTAGTTCTTTTTGCACACATGCCTCTTGTTTATTAGATTAGATTTTGATATGGATGGTATCATTTAATACAGAATACTTTTTCCTTGAAAATTGCCAAAAAAAAAAAACACCCATATAAAATAGAAAAATACTACATTTACTATATTTTCACAACAAATCGTAGGTGATAAGTTGTTATTAGTTTTAATTTAAACTCACCACTGAAATTTGAGTCCATAACTCTCGATTGAATGAACTTCAATTACCGGACCGTCTAACTATAAGTCTCAATCATTCGAGTATTTGTCAAAACGCGGCTCTTGATCAATTGATATTTATCAAGAACGGACAAATCATACTTCATTGAGTTACTTCAATACAACTTCTTATACTATAAATAAATGGCAAATGTGTGGTGCTTGTTGAGGTTAAAATAATGTGAATCCCACCTAATAAAAACATTGGATAAATAGAAGAAATTGTATAAATCTAACCCTAAAGCTTATAAAGCTAACTGAATACTCGCATAAAGCTGTGTGGTTGACAAAATTCGTTTTACATAAAGTGGTATATTAACGGATACTTTACTGTGCTCGTTAACCCAGCCTAAATAAATAAAAAAAGAAGAGTGAAGATGTTTTTGTTCGACAAAATGACAGTGGAAAGGTTCAACGGCAGAGGCTAATGTGTGCTGCGTTTTAACTTATCCGCTGCACTTGGGTTTGGTCTGTCTTTTTCTCACATTTTATAGCTTATTCAAGTACACTCAGAAGTCAAAAAATAATGTCGTTTGAGGTCTTTAATTATTCCCACAAACATGGAGAGAGGGAATGGATAAACACGGCCACAAGGGAGAAAGAGACAAATACAAAAAGAAAAAGAGGGAGAAAGTCTATGTGAAGAAGAAGAATAGTATGAACCCATATTTATGTTTCCACCTCCATTAATAAACCCACTTACCTGCCACTCAAAACACCTATTCCCATTTCGGCACCTCTCTGTTTTTTTTTTTTTTTTTTTTTTTTTTTTTTTTTTTTTATTGGGTCTTGTAGTTAATTAATTAGCTAAAAAATTTGATTGATTGTCTGTAATTTCAGTTCTTTAGTCCAAACAATAGTCCTCCATCCACGTCCATATATTTATTCTCTCTAAAGTTAAAAAGCCTAAATATATAGTCTCTTTTTTTTTTTCAATAAATATCAGTTTAATTTAATTCATAAAAAAATATTCATTTAGACAGGAAATAATAATAACCCATAATCTTTGTTATCTTGTAGTTTCTTCAATATTTGGATACAATCAAATTGGAGTAATTTCTAGTTCTCAGGAAGCAAGCAAGTACCTTTATAATTTATAAAATATTTATAATGATTGTGCATTTTACATATTGGCTGTATAAGATTCCTTGCTCAATTTTTTCATTGAGTATTATTTAAACTAGCCGCAGACTTCAAGTATTGTCAATTTTTTTTAAAAGATTTCTTCAAGTATTTTTTTTTAATCTTTTTATCTCTACAAATATATCTTTCTATTATATATATAGTGGTTTAATTAATTTTTTTTTAAGGTGAACCTTATCCTTCTAACATTTGTTGTAGTATGTTATATATACCTAATATACAACTAAACTTTATAAGTTTCAACTTTATCATTCAAATTTCTCATCTCTTAAGAAATAAAGAGATTATCATGATAATCAAAACTCATCATATAAGTACAACGTTATCTTAATTAAAATTAAAATGAAACCAAATGAATAAAAGATAGAATTTATAATAATTTATAATTCAAAAAATTGGTAGTCATATTCAAATTCATAGCCATGCAGATTGTGTTTTGGTATAAACTCAATTTCTATTTCCACAAAAGAACTTAAGTATTAATGCAAATCAAAATTCAACAAAGGCTATAAAAGGGAGTGAGAAGACTTTGTGATGGGAAATTGAAAAAAACACAATACCAGGACACATAAAAAAATAAAAACCATCAACCTTAATTAGTTTTATAAGAAAGAACAAAAATGCACCAAAAAGAGAGAGAGAGAGAGAGAGAGAGAGTACTCACAGCTTTTGTGTGGGAAAATATGGATTGAATGAAAGAAATAATATTAGATTTATACAATATAAAATGGGAAGAAGAATGGTCAAATTATAAAAGATAGAAAATGATGAAGAAAGTGTAATGGTGAAGTAAAGAGTAGTGGGGAAGGTAAAGAGGCAAAGAGGGAAGGGAAATATTAGAGGAAGTGTGACCATAAATGTGAATTAATAGGGGAAAGGAGAGGTTTTTTTTTTTTTTTTTTTTTTTTTTTTTTGTTGAGAGTAGTGAGAAGAAAATATTAAACGAAAAAAAAAAGAAGAAAAAAAAGGGTAGAAAATAAGTGGATAATATGACTTAACGGTTGAGTAACAATATTTGTTGCCTGCATTAATATATAGAATCAAGGCAATTAGGTTCTAGCAATATCATGACAATATCATTTGATAAATACAGGTAATAGATCTCGCTAACTTTGCATTTAAGACCCACTTCACTAAACATATTATTTAGATAAAGTTAACTTTTATTGAAGCAAATTTTACACGCCTTGTGTGGAATTCAAGTAAAAACCCATTGTGTAGAATTCAAACGAAGGTTTGTATGCATGAAGGATTATTCATACACCGAAGAGAAGCAGATCGTGATCATAGAAATGAATAATGATCACCACCACTCTAGCAACAACGATAGCATCTTAATTTAAATTCAATTAAGCTTAATGTCTTGTATTTGCTCACTATTTTATGGCGTAAGAACTGTAAATTATGGTTATGTTTGTAACATTGATCATTCATGCACAGCAAGCTACCGTTGTATATAAATTATTACTACTCACTATAAATGATAGAGAAATATTACCCACCTAAAACTTAACAATAACTACTATACACGAGACAATATGATTTCTTCCAAAATGTCTCAAAATACACTATGCATCATGTGAGAAATTGGCTAATTAGATACAGATGAATGAGTGACTGATAGAACCGCTCTTAATTTAAATAACAACTCCTAATCCTTTTCACTCCTAGGTTCAATCTATATTTTGCTTTGCAATCTTTGTGCAAGCCGAGAGTCCCAGTGCAGGTAACATGCACATGCTGGTCTCCTGTTGTCTGAATCATAACAGTGTCTTCTTCCCTCTCTATACTCGCATCATGTTTCTCTATTGGGATTACTATCAACTTGAAGTCTCTGTTATTTTGTCAGATGGTTTCTTCCTCACAGCATCTATCTTACCGCTCATCTCTCAAAACAAAGAGCAACTGGGTTTGAATTTGAAAAGAAAGTGCGCATCTCTTCTATGATTTTATTCCCCTTCCTTCTTCTTTGTCACGAAGCTTTAGTGTTGAATTCTTTCAAAAACTCATCTACTTCATTAACTGCGTCCTTTAACCTGTCGAGCCAGTCCTTGACTTTGTTAGAGATATATATTAAACATATTGGCCCAATGTAATAGGCCCAAGCCCACTCCTACTTGTGCTAGTAGTCTAGGGTTTAGTCGCCTATATATACTCATGTTAGGGTTCATTATAAAACAGGTTATTGTTCTACACTCTTACACAATAAAGATGTAGCCCTTAAGGGATTCCTCCGTGGATGTAGGCCGACAAGGCTGAACCACGTAACTTTCGTGTTCTCAGTGTTCCTATTCTATGCTTTCCATTCCGCATTCACTCTAGCAAATACAACATGGTATAACACATCGCGTCGCCAATATTACATTTAACAGACTTGATGGCTATAAATCAGTTGCTCCTCTGCATCCTCAAGTATAGCTTGGATTCTAGAAACAGTTTTCTCGAGTTTTTCAAGAGATACCGCAGATTTTTCCAATCTCTTGGAAAATCCGGGAACCCAAATTTTCAATCATTGTCTGTACAAGGCCATAAATGATTGATTCGGCCATTTCATCTCAGTCGGTAAAAGGAACGCTGAAAGCCTGAAAGAGTGACAGGAAAGCTAGAGTGGGGCTTTTATAAAAGTGCTTCAATGTTGATGAAGATGAAGGTAATGCTGCTGTGAAGGAGTAAAGTCGCCATTAGCAATTCTTTTTTTAGTGTTCTCCTAGAACAGTATTCCTGCTCATGCATTGGAAACCAACAAGAAGCACCATCATATGTGAGTGATAGGCCTTTTCTGCACCATACACAAATAATACGTGTGGACAAAGTACTACCCGCATACATCACTAAATTTGACATTTATCCTTGTTACTAATGTTACAATTAAGGATAAAATGTAACATTACTTAGCCTTAAATGCACAAATTAAATTAGTAATTTATGACAGTGACAAAACATGAGGATGAAAGTCATGTTTAGTGACCTTTCAAATGGAGACTGAATTAGTCTTCTCTTCATTTAGTCAAAACTGAATTTGTCAAATCAGTGATAAAATTAAAAAAGGTTTTTCCACTTTTTCTATAGGCTTTTCAGGGGATAAGGAATTAATAAAAATCCTCAAATACAACAGTGTGAAAAGTCCAGTGCAAAGTAGAAGTATAAAATATTGAAGCCAAGACCCATCCCTTGAAAACTATATGTATGCAATAACTATAATTTTTAGGGGAAAGAAGCAATAATTATACATGTATATTTGATAAAGTTTCATGCAATAGCCGATGGGAAAAAATACTAAAGAGGGAAAAGGGGGAAGGGGGAAGGGGGAAGGGGGAAGGGGGGGGGGGGGGGGGGGGGGGAAGAGTCAAAAATCAGGGGCAGGGGAGGCATGGCATCAGCAACAATTTTAATTAGGTATTCTTTTTAATATTTAAATATCACTTAAATAATATTTATTACAATTTTGTATTTAAAACTCATTTATCTATATATATATCATATCATATCATATATTATATTATATTATATTATATTATATTATTATATATAACAAAAGTTGGGTTTAAACACCATGATTGCGTCACATGGCTTCACCAAATTGCAAAAATTTTATTAAATTTTTAGATTTTTAAAGAACTAAAAAGGAATAGTATACTAGTAGAACTTTAATTAATTCTTATCATTAAATAAAATTAGATTAACATTATTTTTTTATTTGTTAGGATATATTTCTTAAATTAAGGGATAATATTTAACATACAAAATTTTTTTTATTAAAAAAATAGATATATTTTTCTTCTCCTATAATTTCTAAGTGGATAAAAATAATAATTTTTTTATAAAACCAGTAGTAGTAAATTTTTAGATTTTTAAAGAACTAAAAAGGAATAGTATACTACTAGGACTCTAATTCATTCTTATCATTAAATAAAATTAGATTAACATTATTTTTTTATTTGTTAGGATATATTTCTTAAATTAAGGAATAATATTTAACATACAAAAATTTAATTTTTTGAAAAATAGATATATTTTTCTTCTATAATTTTTAAGTGGATAAAAATAATAATTTTTTTTATAAAACCAGTAGCATAGCAGTATAGTACACGTTGCTGTTTTTAACTTCTCCTATACAGTAATTTCTAAGTTGACAAACTTCATAATTTAATTACAATCTAAACTCTTTCTTAATTTCATTACAATCCAAAATCTTCATCTAATCTTTTATATAAAAAAAATCTTCATTAAAAAAAAAAAAACAGCAATGTGTACACGTTCAAGTTGGAAAAAAAAAAAAAAAAAAAACTCAAGTAAAAAAAATTTTGCTGCCCCAAATTGCAAGATATTGATAGATAAAATCAAAAAATAAATAAATTATAAAACCTGTAGCATAGCAGTATAGTACACGTTGATGTTTTTGACTTCTCTTATAAGTAATTTCTAAGTTGACAAAATTCATAATTTGATTACAAACAAAACTCTATCTTAATTTGATTACAATACAAAATCTTCACCTAATCTTTTATTAAAAAAAAAAAAAACCTGCAACATGTAAACGTCCAAGTTGGAAAAAAAAAAAACCCAATTAAAAAAAAAAGTTTGCTGCCCCAAATTGCAAGAAATTTATAGATAAAATCAAAAAATAAATAAATATTAAGCCTTATGTATATCACTATATCCTTTGATCACAATTGAAATACTAATCCAAGTCAAATTCTACCTCAGAAACTAATTAGATAAAGCGTGAATATTCTTCTCAAAAAAAGATAAAGCGTGAATACAAGAATTTCTAATTAAAATGGATTATAAGGATCAACAAAACTAATTTGATAAAGCCTAAGACACCTAAACAAAAAGGAGAATACGCATAAAAAAGAAGAAGATAATTTGATTACAATTAAAACACTATTTGCACCAAATACCTCTTCTAAATATTAATGTTTTAGCTATTATATATTGATTTATTTTTCAAACGATGTCTCTCTCTCTCGGTTTGAAAAAAAAAAAAACTTACACTCCCTCTCCAAGAAGCGGTTTGACATGGAAGACATAACTACCATCACATGCAAGTTTTTTTTTTTTTTTTTTTTTTTTTTTTAACACTTTACATGCACTTGATTTGTCTTTCAAATATGTAAACTATTAAATTTATGACTATCAAGATCTGCAAATTCAACCAACAAAAGACAAAGAAACACTATTCTTGCAAAAAGATCATATAAGCAATGAACAATTGAAGGTAATCAATATAGTCATATATTTATTTTACATAATAAATTTGTATCGATCTGCTTCAATTGTGCATATTTATTTTATAATAAATTTATTCCCAAGTAAAATTAATCTTCTTGATGAATACTTAATAAATCAAGATGCTAATGTTGTTGCAAATTTGCAAAGACGTGAAATACCTAGCAAAAACCCTGAAGACATATCTAATATCAATCAAGACTAGAGTCTTCAAAATAAAATTGGATCAATTGATAAAGGACATTGTACAAGGTCAGGGGAGATGCAGCCTTGCAAGTATGATGAAAAACTAAATATTATCAAATAAAAAGCCTTCAAATTTCAAAATGACAATTTTTATAGTAATTATATTTTTAAAAAATATTATCACAATTAATATTTTTATTTACAAATAATTAAAAATATATTATTTGTTCTATATAGTTTTGTACACTATTGAATTTCTAAAAAGATGATTGCCCTGTGCACATATTTTGATTTTGCTTCACCATTGGTAGAAATTCCAAACAAAGATACAGACCTTGATAAATATGATGCAGTAGCTCAATTCATGATGCATGCATGGACCATGTGGCGTAGCAATTAAAAACTCATTATTCATTTTTTTATAATAATAATAATAATAATTTATTTTGTTATTGTTTTTCAAATAATATATATATATATATATATATTATAAGATTATGATAAAACCGTGCAAAGCACGACCCCTTAAGTAGTATATATATAAAACCGATACCTCTGAAACTCTCACAATTTTTCACGTCAGCACAATATTAAAATAAAATTATCATTTTATTTAAATAAAATTATTTTTATTTAGTCCAAACTTAACAAGGAGTGAAACTCTATCTCTCTAATAAGTTCAACTTAAACTCAAACTCATCATTTTTGTATATTTTTTTTAAAAAAAATTATTTTTGTTTAGTCCAAACTTAACAAGGAATGAAACTCTATCTCTTTAACAAGTCCAACTTAAACTCAAACTCAACATTATCATTTTTTTAAAACAAAATTATTTTTGTTTAGTTTAAACTTAACAAGGAGTAAAACTCTATCTCTCTAACAAGTCCATCTTAAACTCAAACTTTGTGAGGTTAATCATAAACACTATAAAAGCAATGCAAACCCCAAATTTTTTTTTTAATATGAGTAGATGTATGAGCTCTTTTTATGTTATTTTCTTCTCCTCTACTTTGTTAAAAAAAAATTATCTTACAGTTTTTCATGTATTTTTTTTAAAGTAATTTTCGTTCATAAACCACAAAACTCTTTTTAGCCCTTTTTTACAAGATAAAAAAGCTTGTAAAAATTAAAATTATTCTTTTGAATGTAACCTATCTTTCTTTTTATATTTCTCTATTATTTAGTCATATATATTTTGTTTTGTTTCAATAATTTCTAAGCAACGAATCATCCGATTCTTTAATATTTTTTGGTCTTTCAGAAGTTTTAATATCTGAATTTTTGAGTTATTTTTTTGCAGTTCAAAATTGTTTGACAAATTTTTTGTAAACCATTGCACGTTCAAGCAATGACTTCTTCATCAAATTATAACACAAATTGAAGTCATACAAGAGCAAATCATGCAATGATGTAGTTTTTTAATCAATTAAAATTTTATAAAATTATTTTAGTCTACCTCACAAATAGGTAGTTTTCCGTGCATAGTATGGATTAGCGACTAGTTTTACTTAAAGACAAAATTTAGCTACAAAATTGACTACAACCTTACTCAATATATTTTTATTGAATGTGAATTTTGACAAAATCCATCATTAAATTACAACTTCTTATTATATTCTCCATATTTGCAAAATTTATAGAAAATTAAAAATTAATAGCTATATCATCAATAAATTGTTTAAATTGCAAGTTTTAGTAGTTTAAAATTATGCATAAAATATAAGTTTATAGATTATATAGTAAATAATACCCAATTAACACAAAATTGACATGTGCATCAAAAGCGTAAAAAATTTGCAATTCAATGGTTAAATTTTCAAAGAAACATGCAAAATTGAAAGAAATACAAATCCAAGAAAAAAAAAAAGGGAAACAATTTGTTAGGAACCTGGTGGTTCCTAATGGAGATTGATGGGAATTATAGGGGAATTGATAGGAATTGTAGGGAAATTGACTTAATTTGAGGTAATCACCCTCCATAGTGAAAGAGAGATTAAGAGAGAGAGATGCACTAATGCACTAATCTCATTGGCCCATATGGCCTTATCCTATTGGTTCTATTATTTCCCATGTGCATTAATAATTCCAATATGTGCTAAATGTGATTAGCATGCTTGGAATTGTACCTAACTAACTAACTATCTAACTAACTAAATCTCAATACAACAATTATTATCCATATGCTTATAGCATTCCAAACATTTCCCTCCCCTTGAAAACACCTTGCCCACAAGGTGTTGCTTGAAATGACACCTTCATGAGAGGTGACCTACCATAGAATCAATACTCCAATGACATTTTGTAGGCATAGGACACCGTAAATTGACGGTTACAAAGATATTGGCCATACATTACCTTCATAGCCGCATTAGGTTCCCCAAAAGCATCATGGTTAATATAGATGACACCAAATGCACTAAAAATATGGTATAGAAGCTTCTCATCCACATTAAGGTCAAGAACTCCACTATAATGTTTGTACCAACATGTAAGCTCCTTTTGTTTTTCTTGATTGTTGATCACCAATGTTGGCAAGACGGTAACCTTACCATGAGATCCCTGCCCAATATCACCTACGCCTTCAATGGGCAAATTAAGTGTTTCATGTGATCCCACCAAGTGGTCCAAACCCATGACCAATTGAGCTCATTGGCAGCAACACCATATAATAGTTTCTTTGGTTCCTTATTAGAACATTCCAGCGTTTTTGAAACCAACCAAAAGCACTTACAATCACTAAAGCAAGCTAGATAATTTGTCTGTACATGAGCATTTGTCCCCACTTTGACAAGAATGTCCAAGTTCAATAGTGCCAGATCCTCTATAAGGTAAATGTCGTGGTACAAAGAATTGAAGTAGGGCACAATCGCAATGCTCGTATCTAAAAGAAAAGACCACCAATTTTTGTTAGGATCAAAGATTTTTGTAGAACTCAAGGATTGGTGCACATTCTTTTTCTTCCCAACTGACACGGCTAAAGGGTCGATATGTTGAAAAGTGACCCAACCATCTGCACCTTTGAAGTCGCTAGGAACTGCTGGAGTTTGTGATGCGCCATGAACCTGAACTTGAACAGCAATAGGACCCTTGCATGGACCATCAAAACTCACTAATTCCTTTAAATCAAGAAACTCTCCAAGATCAGCCACATCTTCACTGTCATTTGCATCTTTACTGTCAAGGGTAGTTTTTGTTGATTCAACAACCTGAAACTTGTCACTTGTTCCTTCAAGAAGCTGTAACTCCTCTTCCGTCATATTCTCGAGATACTCCTGTACTCTTGAAAGTTCTTCCTTCATGGCCATGTTAGATTTAGCCAAGGCCTTCATCTTCTTTGAAATATCCTTGACTTCTTCTAAGGCTTTGTTTAACATTTGCTGTAGTTCTTTCAAAATTTTTCTTTGATCACAATTGCTCGTCTCCGGATCAACAGCTCTGATACCACTTGTTAGGAACCTGGTGGTTCCTAATGGAGATTGATGGGAATTATAGGGGAATTGATAGGAATTGTAGGGAAATTGACTTAATTTGAGGTAGTCACCCTCCATAGTGAAAGAGAGAGATTAAGAGAGAGAGATGCACTAATGCACTAACAAATTGGTTATTCTTCAATTGATATCTCATATTGGATTACAATCATGTATTTATAGGAGACTAGCTCTAATCTCATTGGCCCAGATGGTCTTATCCTATTGGTTCTATTATTCCCCATGTGCATTAATAATTCCAACATGTGCTAAATGTGATTAACATGCTTGGAATTGTACCTAACTATCTTATTAACTAAATCTCAATACAACAATTATTATCCATATGCTTATAGCATTCCAAACACAATTCAGTCAAGGTTTAAGTCAAGGTTTAAAAAAAAAAAATATATATATATATATATATATTAAGCAGTACCATGCACAGTACAAAAGAAATTAACATTAATCAACCAAGCATTAAATTTCATTTTCCTAAAGCTAGAAATGTGGAACCAAAATTGTCATCTTGTTTAATTGCTAGCCTAGACTCCCAAGTCCAACCAACCAACATAGAGGCCCCTGAATGCCTGAATGGCCATGAAATTAACATGAATTAACTATAAAATCCCCATCATTATCATCATCATCATAATAGTAATTAAAGACACTCATAATCCATGACAAAAACAGAGGAGCATAGGGGTAAAAAAAAGGTAACAAATGAAGAAAAAAAACAATAAAAATTAAAAAGAACCCGGTTGATGAAACAAGAAGCATATATCATATACCAAAAAGAAAGAAGGTAGTTGAGCAAGGTCATCACGTATGAAATGCCCAAAAACTGTTCTGTGGACTTGCTCTTTATAATCCTCTAGGGTATAGTTTACAGTAGTAAAGCGTAATTTACCCCATAATATAAGAAACTAGACAAATTAGATAAGCAACCCTCTTTCCCCCTAAAAAGGGGAAAGGAAGAAAATGAAAACAGAAAAAGAAACACTAATCTCATTAACATGAAACTAAAGTGAAGTGGCTGAGTTGACTTGAACCAAAATCGAAAACTCATTTCCATTCCATATGGTTCAAATTTTACAGTAAAAAAGTCAAGTTAGTAAAAGAACAGAAAAAAAAAAAAATTTATATTATGTTTCATTATTTTTTTTATAAAAAGAAATTTGAGAGAAACTAAAGACAATGAAATACATTTCTAAATTCCCATTTGGTTTGCATTCTACAAGAGAAAATAAAATGAGGAAATGAATGGAATTATATTATAGTTTAGTTCTATCAAAAAGAGAACGTGATGAGAAAAGAAGTTTATAATATATTTGTTTTTTTAGACATAACCTTCTTTCCAAACCTCACTCATCTTAGAGAATATTTTAGCTGGCTTCAATTGAAAATTTAACCTCTTTTCCTCACACTTTTAGTAGTGTGGTATGATGATATAAAACCCAAAAGAATACTAAACTAACTGAATAGACCCGCAAAAGAAAACTCCCACAACCAACTTTAATTCTTTCATTTTTGTTGCCTCTAACCACATTAGTAGAGCTTCCTAACTAGTGCAATTGTACAATTTCCAGTTATTGATAATAGAGGATCAATCATCTCAATCAAAAAAATAGCAATAGACATATCTAAAATCAAATAATCACCAACCTAAAAATGAACAACAGTGGACCCCAATACAAAGAAAATACAATTGGTGAAGTTATCACAATTTTATTATAGTCATTCAAAAGAGAGAATAAAATTTAAGAAACCCAATTCAGTTAATGAACTGAAAATTAGCATAACATGAAGAGCAAAACCAATTGACATAGACATAGAGAGAGGCAGAGAAACTCACGTTAATTCCCTTCCAAACTTTGTACTGCCTTCTGGGTTTATCATTCAGGTCCATACTTTAATAGGAAGAAAAACCCAGAACCCAGATTAGAATTTCTAATCAAAACCACAACAGAACCCTCTCTTATCACAACCCCACTTTCTACTCCTCACTATCCAATACATATATCACAACAAAACCCACAAAAATCTTCACACAAAACCAAAAAAATTCCCATCATTTGGGTACACAATGCGTGTGAAAGTGAACTGGAAGTAGAAAAATCCAGGTGAGAGAGAGAGAAAAGAGGCTGTTGGATCAAAAGAAAAACCAGCTGCCTCTCTGCTCGCCCAAAAAGCTTTTAGTTTTTGTTTTCTCAGATCGATTATATCAACTGTACGAACCTTTTACAATTACTGCAATGTTATCTCTTTATTCTGATATTCCACTTGCAAAATGTTCACTAATATCAAAATACTCCCATATAGTGGAATTACTTAGAGTGGAATTACTCCCATATAGAGCATGTATGTGCATAAAAAAAAAACCCTTAAATTTAAGCTATATATCTACAGCCGGGTCATTGCACGCCTAAGACCAAAAAATTTAGTGAGCCTTTTGAATAGTACTAAATAGTAATTAAATATTATTTAGTTGACCTTTTATTTTATTAAAATTGTACTTGTTTTTTAAGATGTAAAATTTTTTATTAAGTTTTTTTATTTACATCTCATTCACAAGTTGTTTGGAAAATTTTGTCAATGATTATTCGGCACACTCATAATAAATTTTTTTTTTTTTTTGTGAACTAATTTATAGTCTCAATTGAGTTTGATTTATATTGGCTCAATATTTTGGGAGCCTTCTTGGAGGGGGGGAAAATGCAAAACAAACCTACATTTTTTTCTTTAAAAAAAATTATCATTTTACAATATTAAGACATTATTATACAATTTTTGGGGTCTTTTGCTTAAGCAATTGAGGCCTTAAGAGCACACGCATGAGTGCTTGTATAATATAAAAAGTACCATATTTAGGCAACCTAGCCCAAAATTCACCCATATTAGGCTATGCAAAGTTGTGTCAAAATACATTGTATCTACAGTAATAATATAAATTTATACTGACACTATTCATTTTATATTTAGTTTGTTATTCTTTTTTTTACGTATCCCGAGAATGAAGAAAAAGAGTGGGTGATGGTTGCGTATATAAAGAAAGAAAAAAATTTAAAAAAATTAAGAAAAATTGATATTTTAATAAAATGTAGTCTAAAATAATCTGACACGAGGTGTTTTGAAAAACATCTAAAATAGAAAAAATAAATTCTTATACTAATATAGACAGAAATTTTTGCACGAGTCACTATAAATGATCTTTTGGTGGTCTATAATACAAAATTAATAGTAGAGACTAGAGAAGATCTGTCTGCAACTGAGCCAAACCTTAAAGGAATATTTTGCAGTTTTAGCCTGATATAGTATGCATCTTGGATTTGGCCCATTTGGGAATAAATCAATAGTTGGTTTCTAAGTTCTTGTAGCCGAAATTGAAAAAACCCATCTCGAACGACCCTAAAGAGAGAAACCCATCCTAACCAGATCACAAATCCAACCCGTTTTGATCACAAAATCCAGGAGGCTCCTTCACAATACCGCTATTGTCAATTGTAGAGAGCACCAAGACCAAGTGCCATCTTGTTAAATTTTAATCATGGGTAAGCATCTTTTCCTACCACGTTTTGAAAACATTCAGTTTGGATGTAGAGAAAATCTCAGACAAAAGAAAACAAAACAAGATAATTAAAATCACATTTGGTTTTATGCTGTGATGAGTTTAAGCAATTAAAATCGACTATTAATGAAGATGAAAAATATATATCATTAATCTCTTTGATTCAATCTGTACGACTCAATATACATGGAACCTTCACAAACAACCCATTCATGTCTATTATCAAAACCTCTAACCAGCTCCAAGGCACCTTCTTGAAGGTTTTATTTGCATCCTAAACTCATTAGGATGGAAGGTTTTGCGGTTTTAGACTTTGATCACACATTGTTGATAACACTGGAGAAAATCTCAATCTATATACCCTCGGTTTCAAGGCCACAATTTCTATCTGGTTGGCTCTGAGTTTGCTCATTTTGCCTCATCAGAGTCGAGTTTGTAAGACTCTATATATATGTTTCAAAGTAAGGTTTAGAAAATCAGTCACTTATTTCAAATTTAATACGTAACTAAAAAAACAGTCTTCGACTCTCGGTTGAATGAACTTTGATCAAGGGGCTGCCTAACTACAGCTCTCAATTGATAGAGCATCAATTGAGTATTTGTCAAAGTGCGGCTCTCGATCAATTAAGTATCAGTCAAGAATGCACAAAACGTACTTCATTGAGTTGCTTCAATACAACTTGATCTTAATTACTTGAGCAACTTTCTAGTTTTTACACACACACACACACACACACACACACACACAAAAACTTTTAGTTTTTATATTATATTGTCAAGAAATATTAGTAAACTACCAATCTAAAATCTAACAGTAAGTACCACACATGGATCATAATATAATTTCTTAAAAAATGTCACAAAATACACTACGCATCATGTAAGACATTGGTTAGATACAGACGAGTGAGTGTCTAATAGAACCCCTCCTAGCTTCAAACTTTTTTAATCCTTATCTCAAGCTCATGTTGCAGCAACAGTTGTGCAAGCTGAGAGTCCAAGTTCAGGTTGTTGTCTGTTTGGTTGTTTTTATGAAATGACGGTCAATTTGAGATGACTTATCTCCAAGAACAAGGAAAGAAAAAGATGTTTGGGTTATAATTTTTCTCTGCCTTTTATTCATTGCTTCTGCTCTTTAAATACAGAACTGGATTCAAAAGATAACGACCAGCAAACTAATCTGATCTCCTAGCTAAAAGGAGTTCTTATTTGAATTCAAATGAGGCAGTAACTTTGGCTACTCAGCTACTGCTACTCGCTTCATGTTCTGGGATTACTTTCACCTTGAAATCTCTGTTATCCTTTGCTATGTCATCTAGTTTCTTCCTCACTGCCTCTATCTTACCGCTCATCTCATAACGAAGAGCAATTGGGTTTGAATTTGAAAAGAAAGTGCGTACCTCTTTTATGACTTTGTTCCCCCTCCTCTCTTTGTCGTGAAGCTTTAGTTCTGAATTCTATCCCCAACTCTTTTATTTCTTTAACTGCGTCCTCTAGCTTATCGATCAACTCCTGGACTTGATGGCTATAACTTTGTTGCTCCTCTGCATCCTTAAGTACAGCTTCGATTCAAGAAACTGTTTTGTCGAGTTTGTCAAGCTCCTTTTTGAAATCGCGGATTTTTCCAATCTCTTGTAAAATCTGAGTACCCAAATTTTCAATGATCGTTTGTACAAGACAAGTGATGACTGATTCTGCCATTAATTTCTTCTTAGTTGAAAAGAGTGACAGGAAGGCTAGAGGGGGGCTTAAATAAAAGTGATTCAATGTTGATGAAGATGTAGGTAATGTTGCTGTGAAGGTGCGGACTGCGGAGTCACCATTAGCAGTTCTTGTTTTTGTAGTGCTATTATCCTAGAACAATATTCATGTTCATGCATAGGAAACAGTGGAAACTGGAAACTCACAAGCACATTCATATATGAGAGTGATAGGCCTTTTCTGCACCTATACGACCCAAAAGTAAATATGACTGTGATGCAATTGCAATCCAAAATAGGGCCGGCTCAATGCATGCTTGGGACCAAAAATTTTAGTGAGCCTTTTTAATACTAAATTTAATTAAATATTATTTAGTTGACCTTTTATTTTATTAAAATCGAACTTGTGTTTTGGGATGTAAAATTGTTAATTAAGTTTTTTTGTTTGATGCCTAATTAAGTTTTTTTTTATTTACATCTCATTCACAAGTTGTTTGGAAAATTTTGTCAATGATTATTCAACATGCTCATAATAAATTTTTTTTGTGTGAAATAATTTTTTGTTTCAATTGAGTTTGATTTATATTGGCTCAATATTTTGAGAGCCTTCTTGGAGGGGGAAAAATGCAAAACATGCCTATATTTTCTTCTTTTAAAAAAAATTTATCATTTTACAATATTAAGACATTATTATACAATTTTTGGGGTCTTTTGCTTAAACAATTGAGGCCTTAAGAGCACACGCATGAGTGCTTGTATAATAGAAAAAGTTAGGGGTGGCACCAAGTGTTACTCAGGGTGGTCATGTGACCACCCTGACCTGAATTTTTTAAAAATTTTCTTTGAAAAAAAAATTCTTTTAAATTAATGTGAGTCATTGACCACCCCAAAAAAAACACTTAACCATCCTAAATAAAAATTTGAGCCCATATAAAATATAATTCAACCTCTTCGAAATTTTAGTTTGTTGATTGTTCGAACAAAAAAATTGTGAGAAATGCTATGTTCACAATATTTTCACAACACTTTCATAATAAATACGAAGTAGCAGGTTGTTATTAGTGAAAAAAATAATTTCAATGGTAGAACCGGTAAAAACTTTACTATCTAAGATTTGTTGTAAAAGTATTGTAAAAATGTTATGGATGTAACACTTCTCAAAAATTGCCCAAACAAAAAAATTAGCCTAAAAGCACAAATCAAATGTTTAATTGTGATTTTTAAAGGGCATATTTTAAAATCGCTATTTAAAAAAAAATGAACATTTTTCAAATAGCTAGTTTGTTAGTGCTTGCTTTGATTTTTAGTCGAATTTATTTGATTTATGTGATACATTTAAAAAAAATGCATTTTGTTTATATTATTACTTTTTTTTTATAGGTCTTTATATTATTACTTATTTAAGTAATATGTTGGTAATTGAATGGGAATCAGTAGTTTAATGATTGTTTGGTTGTCTTAATTGAAAAAGATGTAACTGATAGCATTGATAGTGAAGCTATCATATAGCGATTTCAAAATATGAAAATGCATGAACAGAAATTTTAAAACTTTATGTATTTGCATGTGTTTTTTTTTTTTTTACGATGTCAATATATTCAAGTTTTTTTTATTTCATTAAATTTAAGTTTTTTAACGACCACCCTGAAAGAAAATTCTGGAGTTGCCACTGGAAGAGGTACCACATTTTAGCCAACCCTTCCCCAAATTCACCCAAATTAGACCCGCAAAGTTGTGTCAAAATATATGGTTGCTATAGTAAAAATGTAAATTTACATTGACACTATTCATTTTGTATTTAGTTTGTTATTCTTTCTTTACATATCCCTAAAATAAAGAAAAAGAGTGGTTGATGGTTGCTATGTATAAAGAAAGAAAAACAATTTTAAAAAATTACAAAAATTTGATATTTTATTGAAATGTAGTCTAAAATAATCCGACATGAAGTGTTTTGAAAAGCAAGTATGTAAAATTTAGAAAAAAAAGTTTTTATACTAAAATAGATACAAATTTTTGCATGAATTGATGTAAATGCTCTTAGAGCATCCACATCAGTGGGTGTATAGTCTTCTAAAATAGAAAAAGGTACCAATTTTACACATTTTGAGCAAAAAAAATTCACATCAATGGGTGTAAAAATGTGTAAATATACACATTAACTACAGTAACCATGTATATTTACACGGTTACTGTAGCTCGTCTATCTATTAATTTATTATTTGTTTCTCTATCCTCACCTCACTCTCTCCTTTTCAACTTCTACTCTCACCTCTCTCTTCGGTCCCTCAGTCCTTCAGTCCAACCTTACCGACACAATCAGTACAGAGAGGAGAATTGGAACCACGACGAGAGATGACATCTCTGCCTGAGCGATGACATCTTGGCCCAGTGAGGCCAATCAAGGAGGGCGAAGCTCGTTACTACCTGGACAGTTCCAACGCCTCCTTCGGTGCTGTGGGGTTTTTGTGTGGGGTCGAGGTCTCGAACTTCAGCGCCTCCAAGGTCTCGAACTCCAACGCCATCGAGAATCGAGACGATGAGAGTCATTGATGATGGGGTTTAGGGTTCTCAATTTTTTGTGGGGTTTGGATTTACTGTTTGGATTTTCTGTGAGGTGATGGTGGTTGATGATGGTGAGTTGATGGTGGTGGCTGGGTGGGTGTGGATTGATCTGAAGATGAATATTTTATTTGAATAAATGTATATAATAGATAAACTGATGTGGGTGTTTTGTAAAAATGAAAGTGTAAAATAGAAAAAGTAAGTTTTAGATGTGTAAATTTAGAGAATTTTCGCACCCACATGGATGCTCTTAGTGGTCTATAATACAAAATTAATAGCAAGGAAGATCTGTTTGCAACTTGGCCAAACCTTAAAGGATATTTTCGCAATTTTAGCCTTATATAGTATGCATCTTGGATTGGGCCCATTTGGGAATAAACCAATAGTTGGTTTCTAAGTTCTTGTAGCCGAAATTGAAAAAATCCAACTTGAACGGCCCAAAAGAGAGAAACCCATCCTAACCGGATCACAAATCCAACCCGTTTTGATCACAAAATCCAGCAGGCTCCTTCACAATTCCACAATTGTCAACTGTAGAGAGCACCAAGACCGAGTGCCATCTTGTTAAATATTAATCATGGGAAAGCATCTTTTCCTACCACGCGCGTTTTGAAAAAATTTAGTTTGGATGCAGAGAAAATCTCAGGCAAAAGAAAACAAAACAAGATAATTAAAATCACATTTGGTTTTATGCTGTGATGAGCTTAAGCAATTAAAATCGCCTATTAAGGAAGATGAAAAATATATATATCATTAATCTCTTTGATTCAATCTGTACGACTCAATAGACAAACTCAATATACATGGACCCTTCACAAACAACCCATTCATGTCTATTATCAAAACCTCTAACCAGCTCCAAGACACCTTCTTGAAGGTTTTATTTGCATCCTAAACTCATTAGGATGGAAGGTTTTGCGGTTTTAGACTTTGATCACACATTGTTGATAACACTGGAGAAAATCTCACTTTATATACCCTCGGGTTCAAGGCCACAACTTCTATCTAGTTGGCTCTGAGTTTGCCTCTTTTTGCCTCATCAGAGTCGAGTTTGTAAGGCTCTGTATATATGTTTCAAAGTATGGTTTAGAAAATTAGTCACTTATTTCAAATTTAATACGTAACTAAAAAAACAGTCTTCAACTCTCGATCAATTAAGTATCAGTCAAGCATGCACAAAACGTACTTCATTGAGTTGCTTCAAAACAACTTGATCTTAATTACTTGAGCAACTTTTTAGTGTTTACACAAAAAAAAAAAACTTTTAGTTTTTTTATTATACTAGTCGTGGATCTCGCGCATTGCACGTGATAATATTTTAGGGTGGTCTCATTAAATTTATTTTTGTAGTTTGGACTAATTTAATAAATAGTAATGTATTTCATAATTATATTTTCCTAAATGTAATATATAATTTTTGTCATACCAAAATTACAAACAATACAATTTTTCTCAGGAATTCAAAAGGTTGAAAAAATATTAATTTTTTAATAAAAATTATTTACAAGATTTTTTGTATCATTAAAAGTAACTAAAATTTGGAAATTATTTTTTAGTTTTAAAAAAAATTTTCAAACACAATTTTTTCTACTGTACAATCAAAAACACCGAGAAACGTAAAAAAATTAATAATATTCAACAAAACTACAGTTCAAATAAAAAAGAAAAGGAAAAATAAAACTCACATCAAAGTCTAACTCATTCTTCCGAATATGTAAAACATTCAAATGTAATGTGATCAGGCCAAATATTCAATGCATAATCAAATTCAAAAAATTTACCCTATTATACATAATGATTGTAATCAAGACAAATATTGTGTTAATGCTATCATAATCTAATCTAACATCCAATCTAACATGCGAAAAATGAATAGATAAATAAATAATTTTAAACTTGAAATTGAATTTGTTTACTTAAAAATCTCAAAAAATACTCTAATGAGATAAAGAAGATGAGCAATACAAAATATTCGTAAATGCTTAAAAACAATTACTCACACATCTAAAAATATAATAAAGATATAACAATATATTTACAAACCGTGAAGGAAACTGCACAAAGACCTTTTTCTATAACTGCACTAACTGTTCTTTATCATATTGTCCAAACTATCCTGTTGTTTTCCAAATAAACTAAAACCTGACAATAACACAAAATATGGACATGTCATAATATAATTTTTCCCCAAATCTGGTCAACAACATTAAAAGTATTTAGTGTTGTAAATAAAATGATAAAAAAAATACTTGCTCCAAGAAACACATATCAGTTAGTCAATAATAAGACAATGAGTGTACGAATTAACATCGCAACAAAAAATGAAAAAAAAAATGACAGAGAAAGATAACCTTTTTGTGTGGGAAAATAAAATATACATAAAATGAGAAAGAGTGACAAATTTATAGTAAGAGAATCGGAAGAGAATAAGAAGAGACAAAATAAAGGAAGATAAATGGACAAAATTATACGTAAAGTTAAAACCGTTTAAGATGAATATGTATAGACAATACTTAATTATAACATTAAAATTAAAGTAGATAAATATGTAAAGTTAAAACCGCCAAAAATGAATTTGTAAAGCTAATGTATTTATATATTTAACAATGTCATAAAATTTTAAAGTTAAAAAAAATAATAATACGGCAATGACGTGGAGAATAAAGTGGCTTAACAGGAGCGTAGCAATAATAGATGTTATGCTTCAGTTTTTAGATATATATAGATTGTCAAGAAATACTACTAATCTAAAATCTAACAGTAAGTACCACACATAAATCATAATATAATTTTTTTAAAAATGTCACAAAATACACTATGCATCATGTAAGACATTGGTTAGATACAAACGAGTGAGTGTCTAATAGAACCTCTCCTAGCTTCAAACTGGTTTTATCCTTATCCCAAGTTCATGTTGCAGCAACAGTTGTGCAAGCTGAAAGTCCCAGTCCAGGTTGTTGTCTGAATCATAACAGTGTCTTTAATCTGTTTGGTTGTGTTTAAGAAATGATAGTCAATTTGAGATGACTTATCTCCTAGAAAAATGAAAGAAAAAAGATGTTTGGGTTATAATTCCTCTCTGCCTTTTATTCATTGCTTCTTCTCTTTAAATACAGAACTGGATTCTAAAGATAATGACCAGCAAACTAATCTGATCTCCTAGCTAAAAGGAGTTCTTATTTGAATTCAAATGAGGCAGTAACTATGGCTACTCAGCTACTGCTACTCGCTTCATGTTCTTGGATTACTTTCACTTTGAAGTCTCTGTTATCCTTTGCTATGTCATCTAGTTTCCTTCTCACTGCCTCTATCTTACCGCTCATCTCAAACCAAAGAGCAATTGGATTTGAATTTGAAAAGAAAGTACGTACCTCTTTTATGACTTTGTTGTTCCCCCTCCTTGCTCTTTGTCGTGAAGCTTTAGTGTTGAATTCTATCAATAACTCTTCTATTTCTTTAACTGCGTCCTCTAGCTCATGGATCAAGTTCTTGACTTGATAGCTACAACTTTGTTGCTCCTCTGCATCCTTAAGTACAGCTTGGATTCTAGAAACTGTAGTCCTAAGTTTTTGACATCGAGTATTTTTCCAATCTCTTGTAAAATCTGGGATCCCAAATTTTCAATGATCGTTTGTACAAGACCAAAGATGACTGATTCCGCCATTAATTTCTTCTTAGTTGGAAAATGGAACACAGAAAAGCGTGATAGGAAAGCTAGAGGAGGACTTAAATAAAAGTGCTTCAATGTTGACGAAGATGAAGGTAATGTTGCTGCGAATGTGCGGAATCAACATAGCAGTTCTTTTTGTAGTATTCTCCTAGAACAATATTCATGATCATGGAAACTAACGAGAAGCACTTTCATATATGAGAGTTTAGAGCATTATCATTGGAAAATTCCAATTCTACTCTATTATACAATTTCAAAAAACTACTTTATCATTATACCATACCATTTTACCATACTTCTAGCATCCCAAAACTCTATTTTTATTAAAATATTATTTTTTAATATTTCTTTATTATTTCTTTCCAATTGCCAAAACTTTATCTCATCTCTCTCTCTTGCCAACTGTTCTCTCTCTCTCTCTCTCCCTTTCTCTGACTTTGCTCTCTTTTTCTCCCTTTCTCCTTTCTCTCTCAAACCTTGCTCTCCCTTAGATAGGTGTAGATCAGCGGTGGCTCACTGCCACCACCACCAAGCCGCCGCCGCCACCACCAAGCCAAACCCAACCTAACCCACCACCACCACCATCAACCCACTACCCACCACCAACCCACACAAACCACAACCACCAAACCAAGGAACAAAGAAATCCGGCCACCCACACAGCCCACTACCACCACCACCAAGCCGCCACCACCACCACCAAGCCAAACCCAACCCACCACCACCACCATCAACCCACTTCCCACCCCACCATCAACCCACTACCCACCACCAATCCACACAAACCACAACCACCAAAAAATCCGGCCACCACCACCACCAAGCCGACCACCATCAATCCACAACCAACGCCAAACTCGCCAACAGAAACCCAGAAACATTGACCTTACCGTAACCCAAGCCATCACCCACGCCGTCACCCACACCGTGACCCATGCCGGAGATGAGAGAGCAGATGGAGATGACGCTTCAGAGATGAGAGAGCAGATGGAGAATCGGAGATGGAGATTTTGGAGATGGAGATGGAGATGGAGATGGAGATGAAGCTTCGAAGATGTGTGTGGGTTTCGGCGATGAAGCTTCAGAGATGAGAGAGTAGATGGAGAATCAGAGATGGAGATTTCGGAGATGGAGATGGAGATGAAGCTTTGGAGATGAAGCTTCAGAGATGAGAGAGCAGATTAAGAAACACGCTTGGAAGAGAGAGAAGAGAACAGAGGCAATGAGAGATGAGAGAGAAATTTCGTGGGAAAAAGATCATAAAATATTTTTTTTTATACAATACTTGCTACAGTGCAATTCTAAAGATAGAATTGCACTGTAGCAGTATTGCAAAAAAATTTGCAATACCTGAGTTTACAATTCCCTAATGCAAAGCATTTTGGGGCTGCAAATGCCAAATACTCCTTACATTTGGCATTTGCATTCCCCAATGCTAATGCTCTAAGGCCTCTTTTGCACGAGATGGCATGCACCCGATGCATGATATTTTTATACAAGAATCCATATGTACCCAAAAGTAGCACTTGCATAATTGAAGTTGACTTTTAACATTGTTGCATTTTTTGGAAAAAAAAATGTGACGTTTGACCTCGAAAGTACCGCTTGCATCATTGAAGTTAACGATCAGCCGGCATTTTATGGAAACAATGTGACATTTGGCCTTCAATGCATACATTCAATTAGTAACTTAGTGGTCTATTATACAAAACTAGTGTGTAATCCCGTGCATATGCACGGATTCATTTAAAAACAATCACAATTACATACATATAATTTAGAATTTAATTAGATCTAAACTCTTTTGTTTTTGCATTTAATAATTTACTTGCTACAAAAATTAAAAAAATTGATGAAACATAGGGGTGTAATCGGTTCGGTTCGGTCGGTTTGAAGTGCGATTTTTCCACCGAACCGAAATTTTCGGTTTTCCAAATTTGGCACCGACACCGAACCAAAAGGGAGTAACACCGGCACCGAACTGATTGGATTTCAATCCGTTCGGTTTCGGTCGGTTTTCGGTTGCTTCCAATTTCTTAAAACCAAACAGATCAGAGACCCAAAAAAAAAAAGGCCTATTTCTCGTTACTTTTCCACATTTTCTCAGCATCCAAACACCAAGCAAACCAAAAAAAAAAAAAACTCAAAATCATGTATATAATCAGAAAACATACCAAAATAAGAAAATATATATATTTCCTTTGCTTTCCGTTTTCTCACCACCCAAACACCAAGCGGTCAAGCATCAAGCAAGTAGCAAATACAAAAAAAAAAAAAAAAAAAAAAAAAAAAAAAAAGAGAGAGAGAGAGAGAACGGAGAAGAAGCACTGAAGAGGGACTGTGGGGAGGCGGCAGCAGACGCAAAGACTGTGAGAGAGAGGGACTGGAGAGTGGAGTGTGCTGCCATCTGTGAGAGGGAGTACCGGTCGGCGCATTGGAGGGGGTTGGGACGATTAGTGAGGGAGAAGCCGGAGGCGAGGTTGACGGAGCGGAGGAAGGCGACGAAGGAGTGGCTGATGGAGTTGGAGCCAAAGGACTCGGTGGCTTTGAGGTGGGAGCGGGAGCATGAGACAGTGGAGAAGAAGTTGGAGATGGAGACTTGGCTGGTGCGGCTAGCCCGGCTGTGTGAGAGTGTGAGAGTAAAGTAAAGTGAAGTGGTAGGGTTTCTAACTTTTATTTTTATAGTTTAATTAGTTTTAGTTTAATTAGTTTAATAGAAATTTACTTAGTTTAATTTTAGTTAGTTAATCTAATGGGTTTTAACATTTAAATAACAATGTTTAAATAAAAAGAAATTAAAGAATCATAGAATGAGGAGGCCGGATTTGATCTGATTCATTTGATATTTTGATTACAATATATATATATATATATATATATATATATAATAATGCCCAAATGGGCCTAATAAAATGAAAGGGCTGGAGCCCTAACTAATGTACAAACTAGAGGCCCACTTTTAAAAAATAATAATAATAATAATAACAAACAGAGGCCCAAATTGCAAATATATATGGACTTTATTTTAAAAATTTTATGTAAAATAATGAAATATATTATAATATGTTCGGTTCGGTTTCGGTCGGTTCGGTGTATTCAAACCGGAAACCGAAACCGAACCGAAATTTTCGGTTTTTAAAAATTACAAACCGAAACCGAACCGAACTGAAACCAAACCGAAATTTTGGCAACGGTTCGGTCGGTTTCAGTCGGTTTGTTCGGTTCATCGGTGTTTTGCACACCCCTAATGAAACACATGCGCAAAATTGAACTCCAATTAAAATTCAAATTAGAATCTAATTGAATTTAAACTCTTTAATTTTTGCATCTAATAATTCACTTGACATACAGATTTAAAAATTAGATGAAACATATGACACAAAATTAGACTCCAATTTAGAATTTAATTGGGATTTCTCTTAACTTTGGCTTTATATATATATATATATATATATATATATATATATACATATATATGACTTATAAACTTGAATTGTTTTTAGTTATACAAAAAAAAGGCTCATAAATATAAAATCATTCAAAAAAATTTTTTTATAGTTTATTTATATTAGACTCTTCATTTTTTACACTAAATTAACTTATTTGACACAAAGATAAAAAAAAACTTAGATTAGATGAGACACATGGCACAAAATTAAACTCTAATTGAAATCCAATTTTTACATTGAATTAACTCACTTGGCACAAAAATTTAAAAACTTAAATTAGATAGGACACATGGCATAAAATTAGACTCTAATTTAATTCCAATTTGAAATCTAATTGGATTTTCTATCTGCTTTACCTATTATTATATATATATAGATTAGTAGCAGAGAGAAGATCTATTTGAAACTAAGCCAAAGCATGAAGGATATCTTTGCAATTTTTTCCTAATATAGTGTGTATCTTGGATTTGGTCCATTTGGGAATAAACCAATAGTAGGCTTATAAGTTTTAGTAGCTGAACTTGAAAAAACCAAACTTGAACTCCCCAAAGAGAGAAACCCATCACAACCAGATTACAAATCCAACCCGTTTTGATTACAAAATCCACAAAGTGCCTACCAAGATTTGAGGTGGGAATCAGGAATGCTGAGATTCACCCTCATACACCTTATAGGACATTGATCAATACCACAATTGTAGAGAGCACCAAGACCAAGTGCCATTAGAGTCCCTTTAAGTCCTCTCTTTAAATTAGGGTAGTGTTTGGATTGTGTGTCTGTGCGTTTCACGTTTGCGTTTTCTCTTCTCTTTTTTCTCTTTTTTTTTTTTCCCTGCTGCGCGCGTTTCAGGGGCCAAAGTGTACTGTTCGGCTACTGTTCATACACTGTTCATGAACAATAGTCGCAATATTTGACTTTTCAACCTATTTTTAGCACATCAGTGGGTCCCATATACTGTTCACAGAACCCACAAATATCACTTTTCAGCAACTTTTTTATTAAAAATGGGTCTCACGGTACTATATACACATTTAAAAATTATTTTGCTACAGTGTTTTTCAATTTTCAGTTTCCAACCACGTTTTGAAAAAAATTTGTTTGGATGTAGAGAGAATCTCAAGCAAAAAAAAAAAAAAAAACATTGTAATTAAAATCACATTCGGTTAATAATGTGATGATAAATTTCAAGAGCTTAAGCAAGAAAAATGAAGATGAAAAATATATCTTTAATCTCTTGATTATGACTCAATAGACAAACTCATTGTTGTAACTCGCTGACTTGAAGCTCTAAACTTCTTGTACATGGACACTTCATAAACAATCCATCCGTGTCTATTATTATCAAAACCTTTGACCCGCTCCAAGGCACCTCCTTGAAGGTTTTATTTGCATCCTAAACTCAATAGGATAGAAGGTTCTATAGTTTCATGCTTTGATCACACATTGTTAATAACACTAGAGAAAATCTCACTCAATACCCACAGGTTGGAGGCCGCAATTTATATCTGGTTGGCTCCGAGTTTGCCTCTTTTTACTTCACCAGAGTCAGAGTCGAGTTTGTAAGGCATCATATATGTGTTTTAAGGGAAATGCTAACGAGTGCCCTAAGGGCACTCATTAAGAATCCATTTAAAGAAAGTTTTTATGGAAAATGAAAAAAAGTAATTAATATTTTGACAGCTTTTTTCATTTCCCATAAAAGTGAAATAAAAAGTTTCTTTAAATGAATTCTTAATGAGTGCCCTTAGGGCACTCGTTAGCATTTCCTATGTTTTAATTAAGGTTAAGAATATAAGACACTTATCTCAAATTAAATACATAACTAAAAAAAGAGTCTACAACTCTCGATTGAACAAACTTTGATCAATGGACTATCTAACTATTCTCAATCAATCGAGTATTAGTCAAAGTGCGGCCTTCAATCAATTATCAGTCAAGAAAACCACAGAACATACTTGATTGATTTGCTTCAATACAACTTGGTTGAATGCTTGAGCCATTGTAAAATAACGGAAGCTCAAATTACCAAGATTGATTGTGAAAATATTTTAAGCTTAAGAAAGCTCTCTAAACAAACAATAGGAACGAAGAAAATTAATCCAAAAGAAAATAGACACAAAACACCAAGAATTTACGTGGTTCGGCAATAGCCTACATCCACGGGCGATGACGAAAAAATTTCATTATAACAAATACACCCAAATAGCTCTTTCTCACAAATACAAAACCAAAGAACCAAATAAAAACCAAAGAACCAAAGGTTCACAAATACCAAATACGAATACCAAATACCAATTGCACACAAACCAAAGAGAGAGCCACAAAGAAAATCCAAGAGTTGCAAAGCATCAAGAGAGAGCAAATCACCGAACCGCAGAACCAAAACCAAGTGACAACAGAACCTCTCTCACAATTCCAAATTGCAACCCCCAAATATCAAATAACCAAACAAGAGAGAGCCTTTTTCTCATACACCAAAACTCTATGTTCACCCCCTTCAATTGCTGCAACACCTATGTCCTATTTATACATAGAGATAGTCGGCTAGTAATGCTTGCTTTGCACCAAAATTGCTATGAATCCTAGTCTATTACTATTAGGAAATATAGATGCACTTGAAATAGGAAATAGAATTAATCCTACTTAAAATAGAATTCAAGTCTTGCATGCCACTCCAAAATATTCATATATTAGGATAATCAAGCCACTGACATCACATTAGCAACCTTTTACAAATATCTTTTACACTGTATTGTCAAGAAATATTACCAATCTAAAACTTCACAATAAGTACCATACATGGGACATACTATAATTTCTTAGAAATGTCTCAAAATACACTATTTAATTTGAATAACAGCTCCTAATCCTTTTCGCTCGCAGCTTCAATCTACTTTTTCCTTATCCAAACCCTCTGCAGTAACTGTTGTGCTAGCCGAGGGTCCAATTCCAGGTACACTCACATGCGGGTCCCCAGCGTCTTCTTCCATCTCCATTGGGATTACTTTCAACTTGAATTCTTCGCTATCCTTTACTATCGCATCTAGTTTCTTCCTTATCTTCTTCAATTTTTCATTCATATTAATACGAAAAGCAATTTGGTTTGAATTTGAAAAGAAATTGCGAACCTCTTTTGTGATTTTTTTCCCTGCTTTTTGCTTTGGAGTTTTAGTGCCATATTTACTCAATAAATCATTTGCTTCATCAACTGCACCCTTTAGCTTTTCGAGCCAATCCTTGACTTGATGGTTATGACGTTGTTGCTCCTCTGCATCCTTAAGTATAGCTTGGATTCGAGAAACAGTGCCCATGAGTTTTTCAATCTCTTTTTCAACACCGCAGATTTTTCCAATCTCTTGGAAAATCTGGGAACCCAAATTTTCAATGATCGTCTGTGCAACACCATAAATGATTGATTCAGCCATTTCTTCTTAGTTGGCAAAAGGAACTCTGAAAGCCTGAAAGTGTGCCAGGAAAGCTAGAGGGGGGCTCAAATAAAAGTGCTTCAATGTTGATGAAGATGAAGGTAATCTTGCTGTGAAGGAGCGGAGTCGCCATTGGCAGTTCTTTCTTTTTGTAGTATTTAGGAATCTTACAAGAAACTCCATCATATGAGAGTGAGAGGCCTCTTCTGCACCATACACGAAATCTTGTGGACCAATGAGAACCTCTTGCATCACTGAAGTATACATTTAGCCTTGCTAGGAAATTTCATAGAAAATAAACGTAACATTTAGCCTTTAATGCACACATTGAATTAGTAATATATGACAGTGTCAAAAGATGAGGATGAAATTCATGTTTAATGGACCTAATAAAATGGATTCTGAATTAGTATGGAGTTGAATTTGTTAACTTCCACTCTCAGTTTAACCAATGCTCGCAAGCCAGTCATGCACACGTATTAATACCGTGTTAAAAAGGTTGGGGTGAAATTCATGTTTACTGACTCTTTAAAATTGAATCTGAATTAGTCCTGCTCTTCATTTTTATTTATTTGTTTCACCTTTTTCTTTGACTTAATCAAATCAATGATAAAACAAAAATCTTCTCAAAAAAAAAATGATAAAACATAAAGGTTTTTCCACTTTTTCTATCTGACTTTTCAGTGGATGTGGAATTAATAAAAATCCTCAAATACAATACTGGGAAAGAATCTAGTGCAAAGTAGAAGAATAAAATATTCATGGAGCCCCTTCATCAAGACTTTGTCGACTTTTGATTCCATATGTAATCCCGCCAAAAGGAACTCAAGCAGTCATATGATTCGGTAGGAAGTTTCATCATAATTTACATTAGTGGATATACGAAACCTGCTATTTACCAGAAAATCTAAATATGGTATATATCTATTTATATATTTAATTATATCCTAATTCAAGGGCGGCTCTACATAGAGTTCAGGTAGTCACACGAACCCCCCGACTTGGAAAAAAATAAAATTATTATTTGTAGATTTTAAAAATTTATGATTTTTTTTTTCTTAAAAAAAATTTTGTGACCACCCTAAAATTTTTTTTAGGCCTAATATAATTAAATTTTAGACAAAATTTGGCAACAAGTATAGTTGTAGATTAAGGCTACAAGCCTACAACTCTATTCAATATTTTTTTATTGAACGTGAATTTTAACAGATCCACCATTTAATTACATTTTTTTCTTAGATACTTCATGCTAGATAAAAGATCAATGGCTATGTCGTTAATCAAATATTTAAATTTCAAGTCTTTGTAATCTAAAATTATTCATAAAAAATAATTTTATGGATTGAATGGCAAATAACATCCAATTAGCATAAATTTTAACATGTTTTAAGAATATAAAGAACATGCAATTCATCGATTAAATTTTCAAAATATGTAACAATATTAATTCATTTAGTGAGAGTAACTACAACAAAGTTTATAACCAAATTTTATTCTTAAACTTTGGTCTCCTTAACAATATATTAGGTCATTTCAAATAAAAATAAAAGTCCAAGAAAAATTTTATTTAACTAAACTTTTGAAAAGATATAACTTGCAATATTGATAATGAGACTATCATATTACGATTTCAAAATAAAAAGATTTGTAAAAAGGAAAGTGTAAGATTTTATGTATTTGCATGTGTGTGTGTGTGTTTTGTCAAAGTATGAAATTTTCTTTTTATTAAATTTTGTATAATTTAAGTTTCTTAAAGACCACCCTCAAAAAAATTCATGGAGCCGCCACTGAACATATTGAAGTCAAGCCCATCCCTTGAAAATAAGAAGGTATTTGATAGCAAATGATACCATGTCATTGATATAAAAAATAACTAATCCATTAATTGTTAGGTTCTAAGACTTTAGGAACTAATGTATTAGAACTTCACTTTGTATTTGTTGGCAAATCATGATCAAAACATTGAGTCTAGGTTTAGACTTGCTCAAAGTTTGGTTTGATGTAAGTTTGGAATCGAGTAATCGCAGGAAATTACTATTCAATTTCTGAAAGGCTCGATCGATCGAAAATCGTAGATCAAAAATTTTCTGTAGAATTTTCAAACCAGCCCAAGCCCATATGACGTGTAGGCAGGGGCGGAGCTAGGGGGGTCGAGGGGGGGGCAGCTGCCCCCCCTGGCTTGCCCAAAAGAAACCCTTAGTTTCATAGCTAATGCTTATTAAAAACCCCATCCTATTTTTTTTTTTTTTTTCTTTTGATAGAAATAGCAATATAGATCAAAAGATCTATCTTATCTTGTGAGAAATTTCATCTAACCAAAAGCTCTAATCAATCACACTTAATGATAATTTAGCCAACTAAAACTTCACTTTGTTTCTTTAGCCTTGAAATAGAGCATAACTCTACCTTCTAAGTGAATAAATAAGTAATCACAAGTCCTCCACTAGCATGCCTTACACATAAGTTTTTAATGTTTCCCTACCGTATTTTAGCAAAAAGGCCTGATCAATCCCTTCAAAAATGCAGTCTTGCATACCAATGTGTAAAGCAAAGTGCACCGCTTGGAAAGCCACAATCCATCCTGAACCTTGATAAAACTCTTTTGTGCTTGCTATTATAATATTTGACTTATTTTTTCTTTTGTGAATGTACATATATCATATACAAATTTTTCCCCCCCTTATCTTAAATCCTAGCTTCGCCACTGCGTGTAGCATTAAAGGAATTACCTCCCTTTAATGTGTAGAGGCCTTTTCCCCCACTGCTGTGTGCTTTGGGGGAGAATAAAACCGTGAGGGGTATGGGCCCCAAAGCGGACAATATCTACATATTTGGGGCGGGGTCGTTACAGATGGTATCAGAGCCATGCCCTAGCCAGAAGTGTGGGCCCACACACGCGAGGACGCGTGTGCCCGTAAGGGGGGTGGATTGTAGTGACCCAAAAAGTGGGGGGTCTTGCATTCCATGGAATCCCACATCGCCTAGGAAAGCACATGAGAATGTGTTTATAAAGAATTACCTCCTTTTAATGTGTAGAGGCCTTTTCCCCCACTGCTGTGTGCTTTGGGGGAGAATAAAACCGTGAGGGGTATGGGCCCCAAAGCGGACAATATCTACATATTTGGGGCGGGGTCGTTACAATCAAGATTAAGATTCACATCAAGAACTTGACGATTGCTTCAGTTGCTGCATAAAGAACTTTCAAGAAGGTCTAAAACATTTGAGTGGAGTCTCAAAGTCACAAGTAGGAGAACTTGTGGTTGCTGCAGATCAAGGAAAGAAGTAATCCGTGGACTCGGAGTTGTCACGTAGTCGTGGAAGTAAGTTTTTTGCACAAGGTAGCAATAGGATGTTAGTGGTCTAAGTCTTATTGTACAAACTTCAATTCTTTCATAGTGGATCTGTTTTTACCTTGAGGATAGCTAGGTTAAATCCTCCGCAGGTTTTTTACCGGTTTGGTTTTCTTGAGTCATCAGATCTGTGTATTCTTTACTTTCCGCATTGTAATTGTTTTACACATATTGGTTTAACCTAGATTTAATTAACAAACTTGTTAATCAACTTGGCTTAATATTAGGTTAAATATATTATGTTAAGGGGTCTAAAAACTAACTTTAACAAAGGAAAAGCATGTGTTTGTGGGTAGTTCTTTTTGCACAAATGCCTCTTGTTTATTCAGATTAGATTTTGATATGGATGACGTGGTATCATTTAATACAAAATACTTTTTCCTTGAAAATTGCCAAAAAAAAAAAACACCCATATAAAATAGAAAAGTACTACATTTACAATATTTTCACAACAAATCGTAGGTGATAAGTTGTTATTAGTTTTTTAAACTCACCACTGAAATTTGAGTCCATAACTCTCGATTGAATGAACTTCAATTACCGGACCGTCTAACTATAGCTCTCAATCAATCGAGTATTTGTCAAAACGCAGCTCTTGATCAATTGATATTTATCAAGAATGGACAAAACATACTTCATTGAGTTGCTTCAATACAACTTCTTATACATGGCAACTGTGTGGTGCTTGTTGAGGTTAAAATAATGTGAGTCCCACCTAATAAAAACATTGGATGAATAGAAGAAATTGTATAAATCTAACCCTAAAGCTTATAAAACTAACAGAAAACTCGCATAAAGCTGTGTGGCTGACAAAAATTCTTTTTACATAAAGTGGTATATTAACGGATATCTTACTGTGCTCGTTAACCCAACCTAAATAAATAAAAAAAAAGGAGAGCGAAGATGTTTTTGTTTGACAAAATGACAGTGGAAAGGTTAAACGGCAGAGGCTAATGTGTGCTGCGTTTTAACTTATCCGCTGCACTTGGGTTTGGTCTGTCTTTTTCTCACATTTTATAACTTATTCAAGTACACACAGAAGTCGAAAAATAATGTTTGAGGTCTTTAATTATTCCCACAAACATGGAGAGAGGGAATGGATAAACACGGCCACAAGGGAGAAAGAGACAAATACAAAAAGAAAAAGAGGGAGAAAGTCTATGTGAAGAAGAAGAATAGTATGAACCCATATTTATGTTTCCACCTCCATTAATAAACCCACTTACTCTTCCACTCAAAACACCTATTCCCATTTCGGCACCCTCTCTGTTTTTTTTTTTTTTTTTTAATTTATTTTATTTTATTTTATTGGGTCTTGTGGTTAATTAATTAGCTAAAAAATTTGATTGATTGTTTGTAATTTCAGTTCTTTAGTCCAAACAATAGTCGATCCACGTCCATATATTTATTCTCTCTAAAGTTAAAAAGCCTAAATATATAGTGTCTCTTTTTTAAAAAAAAATAAATATCAGTTTAATTTAATTCATAAAAAAATATTCATTTAGATAGGAAATAATAATAACCCATAATCTTTGTTATCGTGTAGTTTCTTCAATATTTGGATACAATCAAATTGGAGTAATTTCTAGTTCTCAGGAAGCAAGCAAGTACCTTTATAATTTATAAAATATTTATAATGATTGTGCATTTTACATATTAGCTGTATAAGATTCCTTGCTCAATTTTTTCATTGAGTATTATTTAAACTAGCCACAGACTTCAAGTATTGTCAATTTTTTTTAAAATATTTTTTCAAGTATTTTTTTTTTTTAATCTTTTTATCTCTACAAATATATCATTCTATTATATATATATATATATATATATATTGTGTTTTAATTAATTTTTTTTTTAAAGGTGAACCATATCCTTCTAACATTTGTTGTAGTGTGTTATATTTACTAGGAGGTGTCAATTCGGGTTAGTGTGTCAGGTTCGTGTCGTGTCAAGGTAGGGGAATTCGACTAAATGACTCAACCCTAACCCGACTCATTTAATAATCGTGTTATGATCCTTTAACCCTAACCCGACCTGTTAATAAGGCGGGTTGACCTGACCCAACTCATTTGACACGCTTAATAAACGAATCGTGTTGGGTTGACACAAATGTAACATAACCCATTTTAACTAACATAATATTAAATATAATATCCATCTAGAAATAATTTTTTTTTTACATCCCAAAAAGCAGTGCATAGACTTCAAGTCTTCAACTCACATTCAAAATAATATAGTTCAACAAAAATATAACATTCATCTAGAAATAAGTTATTTACACTCCAAAAGAAGTGCAAACACTTCAACCCAAATTCAAAATAACAAAGTTTAACAAAAACAAAATAATATAATTCAACAAAAATATAATATCCTTGGAACTCGCCAAATGCCAAGTATCAATATTGAAAGAATTTGAGCAAACAGTAGATTAATCCTAACTATAACCACGATTATCATCCATAGATTCTTTGTTGATGTCCAAATTCATAACATCTTCCACAAGCTCATCCAATTTCATTTGTGCAAGTTCCATGCCAAAAAAAAAAAGTATTATTAGTTCTAAAGTCTGTAAAGTTTCAATTTCCAATTATATCTCTTGTAAATTTTTGCAATTACTCACTTTTTTTATAAAAAAAAAAAATTTAAAATATATGTTGGATATAAAAGGTATTTGACAAATCTAAAATAAAATAAATATTTATTTGTTATACAAGTTAAACGGGTTGACACAAATAAATTAGCGTGTCAAACGTGTCTATTGCGGGTTACGCGTGTTGGCCCGCTTATGACACATTTCTTATCGTGTCACTTTCGAGTCGACCCATTTATGACCTAAACCCATTAAGGCCCAATCCTAACCCGAAAAAACCCATGTCAGGTTCATGTCGTGTTCGCGGGTTGGATTGAACATTGACACCCCTTACCTAATATACAACTAAACTTTATAAGTTTCAACTTTATTATTCAAATTTCTCATCTCTTAAGAAATAAGGAGATTATCATGATAATCAAAACTCATCACAAAAGTACAACGTTATCTTAATTAAAATTAAAATGAAACCAAATGAATAAAAGATAGAATTTATAATAATTTATAATTCAAAAAATTGGTAAGCATATTCAAATTCATAGCCATGTAGATTGTGTTTTGGTATAAACTCAATTTCTATTTCCACAAAAGAACCTAAGTATTAACCCAAATCAAAATTCAACCAAGGCTATAAAAGGGAGTGAGAAGACTTTGTGATGGGAAATTGGAAAAAACACAATACCTAGACACATAAAAAAATAAAAACCATCAACCTTAATTAGTTTTATAAGAAAGAACAAAAATTCACCAAAAGAAGAGAGGGAGAGGGAGAGAGAGAGAGAGAGTACTTACAGTTTTTGTGTTGGAAAATATAGATTGAATAAAAGAAATAATGTGATTTATACAATATAAAATGGGAAGAAGAATGGTCAAATTATAAAAGATAGAAAATGATGAAGAAAGTGTAATGGTGAAGTAAAGAGTAGTGGGGAAGGTAAAGAGGCAAAGAGGGAAGGGAAATATTAGAGGAAGTGTGACCGTAATTGTGAATTAATAGGGAAAAGAAGAGGTTTTTTTTTTTTTTTTTTTTTTGGTTGAGAGTAGTGAGAAGAAAAGTTTAAAAGAAAAAAAGAAGAGGTAGAAAATAAGTGGATGATATGACTTAACGGTTGAGTAACAATATTTGTTGCCTACATTAATATATAGAATCAAGGCAATTAGGTTCAAGCAATACCATGACAATATCATTTGATAAATACAGGTAATAGATCCCGTTAACTTTGCATTTAAGACCCACTTCACTAAACATATTATTTAGATAAAGTTAACTTTTATTGAAGCAAATTTACACGCCTTGTGTGGAATTCAAGTAAAAGCCCATTGTGTAGAATTCAAACAAAGGTTTGTATGCATGAAGGATTATTCACACACCGAAGAGAAGCAAATCGTGATCATAGAAATGATCACCACCACTCTAGCAACAATGATAGCATCTTAATTTAAATTCAATTAAGCTTAATGTCTTGTATTTGCTCACTATTGTATGGCGTAGGAACTGTAAATTTATGGTTATGTTTGTAACATTGATCATTCATGCACAGCAAGCTACCGTTGTATATAAATTATTACTACTCATTATAAATGATAGAGAAATATTACCCACCTAAAACTTAACAAAAACTACTATACACGAGACAATATGATTTCTTCCGAAATGTCTCAAAATACACTATGCATCATGTGAGAAATTGGCTAATTAGATACAGATGAATGAGTGACTGATAGAACCGCTCTTAATTTAAATAACAACTCCTAATCCTTTTCACTCCTAGCTTCAATCTATTTTTTTGCCCTGCAATCTTTGTGCAAGCCGAGAGTCCCAGTGCAGGTAACATGCACATGCTGGTCTCCTGTTGTCTGAATCATAACAGTGTCTTCTTCCCTCTCTATACTCGCATCATGTTTCTCTATTGGGATTACTTTCAACTTGAAGTCTCTGTTATTTTGTCAGATGGTTTCTTCCTCACAGCATCTATCTTACCGCTCATCTCTCAGAACGAAGAGCAACTGGGTTTGAATTTGAAAAGAAAGTGCGCATCTCTTTTATGATTTTATTCCCCTTCCTTCTTCTTTGTCATGAAGCTTTAGTGTTGAATTCTTTCAAAAACTCATCTACTTCATTAACTGCGTCCTTTAACCTGTCGAACCAGTCCTTGACTTGATGGCTATAAATCTGTTGCTCCTCTGCATCCTCAAGTATAGCTTGGATTCTAGAAACAGTTTTCTCGAGTTTTTCAAGAGATACCGCAGATTTTTCCAATCTCTTGGAAAATCTGGGAACCCAAATTTTCAATCATTGTCTGTACAAGGCCATAAATGATTGATTCGGCCATTTCTTCTCAGTTGGTAAAAGGAACGCTGAAAGCCTGAAAGAGTGACAGGAAAGCTAGAGTGGGGCTTTTATAAAAGTGCTTCAATGTTGATGAAGATGAAGGTAATGCTGCTGTGAAGGAGTAAAGTCGCCATTAGCAGTTCTTTTTTTAGTGTTCTCCTAGAACATAATTCCTGCTCATGCATTGGAAACCAACAAGAAGCACCATCATATGTGAGTGATAGGCCTTTTCTGCACCATACTCAAATAATACGTGTGGACAAAGTACTACTCGCATATATCACTAAATTTGACATTTATCCTTGTTACTAATGTTACAATTAAGGATAAAATGTAACATTACTTAGCCTTAAATGCACAAATTAAATTAGTAATTTATGACAGTGACAAAACATGAGGATGAAAGTCATGTTTAGTGACCTTTCAAATGGAGACTGAATCAGTCTTCTCTTCATTTAGTCAAAACTGAATTTGTCAAATCAATGATAAAATAAAAAAAGGTTTTTCCACTTTTTCTATAGGCTTTTCAGGGGATAAGGAATTAATAAAAATCCTCAAATACAACAGTGTGAAAAGTCCAGTGCAAAGTAGAAGTATAAAATATTGAAGCCAAGACCCATCCCTTGAAAACTATATGTCTATAATTTTTAGGGGAAAGAAGCAATAATTATACATGTATATTTGATAAAGTTTCATGCAATAGCCGATGGGAAAAAATACTAAAGAGGGGGGAGGGGGGAGGGGGGGGGGGGGGGGGTGGGGATTTAAAATCAGGGGCAGGGGAGGCTTGGCATCAGCAACAATTTTAATTAGGTATTCTTTTTAATATTTAAATATCACTTAAATAATATTTATTACAATTTTTTATTTAAAACTCATTTATCTATATATATATATATATATATATCATATCATATATTATATTATATATATAATAAAAGTTGGGCTTAAACACCATGATTGCGCCATATGGCTTCACCAAATTGCAAAAATTTTATTAAATTTTAGATTTTTAAAGAACTAAAAATGAATAGTATACTACCAGAACTCTAATTCATTCTTATCATTAATAAAATTAGATTAACATTATTTTTTTTATTTGTTAGGATATATTTCATAAATTAAGGGATAATATTTAACATACAAAAATTTTTTTATTAAAAAAATTAGATAAAGCGTGAATATTCTTCTCAAAAAAATATAAAGTGTGAATACAAGAATTTCTAATTAAAATGGATTATAAGGATCAACAAAACTAATTTGATAAAGCCTAAGACACCTAAACAAAAAGGAGAATACGCATAAAAAAGAAGAAGATAATTTGATTACAATAAAAACACTATTTGCACCAAATACCTCTTCTAAATATTAATGTTTTAGCTATTATATATTGATTTCTTTTTCAAACAATGTCTCTCTCTCGGTTTGAAAAAAAAAAAAAAAAACTTACACTCCCTCCCCAAGAAGCAGTTTGACTTGGAAGACATAACTACCATCACATGCAAGTTTTTTTTTTTTTTTTTTACACTTTACATGCACTTGATTTGTCTTTCAAATATGCAAACTATTAAATTTATAACTATCAAGATTTGTAAATTCAGCCAATAAAAGACAAAGAAACACTATTCTTGCAAAAAGATCATATAAGCAATGAACAATTGAAGGTAATCAATATAGTCATACATTTATTTTACATAATAAATTTGTATCAATCTGCTTCAATTGTGCCTATTTATTTTATAATAAATTTATTTCCAAGTAAAATTAATCTTCTTGATGAATACTTTAATAAACCAAGATGCTAATACTGTTGCAAATTTGCAAAGACGTGAAATACCCAGCAAAAACCCTGAAGACATATCTAATATCGATCAAGACTAGAGTCTTCAAAATAAAATTGTATCAATTGATAAATGACATTGTACAAGGTCAGGGCAGATGCAGCCTTGCAGGTATGATGAAAAACTAAATATTATCAAATAAAAAGCCTTCAAATTTCAAAATGACAATTTTTATAGTAATTATATTTTAAAAAAATATTATCACAATTAATATTTTTATTTACAAATAATTAAAAATATATTATTTGTTCTATATAGTTTTGTACACTATTGAATTTCTAAAAAGATGATTGCCCTGTGCACATATTTTGATTTTGCTTCACCATTGGTAGAAATTCCAAACAAAGATACAGACCTTGATAAATATGATGCAATAGCTCAATTCCTGATCCATGCATGGACCAGGTGGCATAGCAATTAAAAACTCATTATTCATTTTTTTATAATAATAGTTTATTTTGTTATTGTTTTTCAAATAAAATATATATATTATAAGATTATGATAAAACCGAGCAAAACTCGGGCCTTTAACTAGTATATATATAAAACTGATGCCTCTGAAACTCCCACAATTTTTCACGTCAGCACAATATTTAAATAAAATTATCATTTTTTTTAAATAAAATTATTTTTATTTAGTCCAAACTTAACAAGGAATGAAACTTTGTCTCTCTAATAAGTTTAACTTAAACTCAAACTCATCATTTTTTTATCATTTTTTTTAAACAAAATTATTTTTGTTTAGTCCAAATTTAACAAAGAATGAAACTCTATCTCTTTAACAAGTCCAACTTAAACTCAAACTCAACATTATCATTTTTTTAAAACAAAATTATTTTTGTTTAGTCCAAACTTAACAAGAAGTGAAACTCTATCTCTCTATCAAGTCCATCTTAAACTCAAACTTTGTGAGGATAATCATAAACACTATAAAAGTAATTTTCATACATAAACCACAAAACTTCGTGTATTTTTTAAAAAGTAATTTTCATACATAAACCACAAAACTCTTTTTTGTCCTTTTTTACAAGATAAAAAAGCTTGCAAAAATTAAAATTATTCTTTTGAATGTAATCTATCTTTCTTTTATATTTCTCTATTATTTAGTTATATATATTTTGTTTTGTTTTGTTTTAATAATTTCTAAGCAACAAATCATTCGATTCTTTAATATTTTTTGGTCTTTCAGAAGTTTTAATATCTGAATTTTTGAATTATTTTTTTGCAGTATCTGAAATTGTCTGACAAATTTTTTTGTAAACCATTGCACATTCAAGCAATGACTTCTTCATCAAATTGTAACACAAATTGAAGTCATACAAGAGCAAATCATGCAATAATGTAATTTCTTAATTAATTAAAATTTTATAAAATTATTTTAGTCTACCTCACAAATAGGTAGTTTTCCGTGCATAGTATGGGTTAGCGACTAGTTTTACTTAAAGACAAAATTTAGCTACAAAATTGACTACAGCCTTACTCAATATATTTTTATTGAATATGAACTTTGACAAAATCCACCATTAAATTACAACTTCTTATTATATTCTCCATATTTGCAAAATTATAGAAAATTTAAAATTAATAGCTATATCATCAATAAATTGTTTAAATTGCAAGTTTTAGTAGTTTAAAATTATGCATAAAATATAAGCTTATAGATTATATAGTAAATAATATCCGATTAACACAAAATTTGATATGTGCATCAAAAGCGTAAAAAATATGCAATTCAACGGTTAAATTTTCGAAGAAATATGCAAAATTGAAAGAAATGCAAATCCAAGAAAAAAAAAAAAAAAAAAACAATTCAGTCAAGGTTTATATATATATATATATATATATATATATATATATGTATTAAGCAGTACCATGCACAATACAGAAGAAATTAACATTAATCAACCAAGCATTAAATTTCATTTTCCTAAAGCAAGAAATGTGGAACCAAAATTGTCATCTTGTTTAATTGCTAGCCTAGACTCCCAAGTCCAACCAACCAACTTAGAGGCCCCTGAATGCTCGAATGGCCATGAAATTAACATGAATTAACTATAAAATCCCCATCATTATCATCATCATAATAATAATAATTAAAGACACTCATAATCCATGACAAAAACAGAGGAGCATAGGGTAAAAAAAAAAGGTAACAAATGAAGAAAAGAAACAATAAAATTAAAAAGAACCCGGTTGATGAAACAAGAAGCATATATCATATACCAAAAAGAAAGAAGGCAGTTGAGCAAGGTCATCATGTATGAAATGCCCGAAAACTGTTTTGTGGACTCGCTCTTTATAATCCTCTAGGGTATAGTTTACGGTAGTAAAGCGTATTATACCCCATAACATAAAAAACTAGACAAATTAGATAAGCAACCCTCTTTCCCCTTAAAAAGGGGAAAGGAAGAAAATGAAAACAGAAAAAGAAACACTAGTCTCATTAACATGAAACTAAAGTGAGGTGGCTGAGTTGACTTGAACCAAAATCGACAACTCATTTCCATTCCATATGGTTCAAATTTTACAATAAAAAAGTCAAGTTAGTAAAAGAACAGAAAAAAAAATTATATTATGTTTCATTATTTTTTTTTATAAAAAGAAATTTGAGAGAAACTAAAGACAATGAAATACATTTCTAAATTCCCATTTGGTTTGCATTCTACAAGAGAAAATAAAATGAGGAAATGAATGGAATTATATTATAGTTTAGTTCTTTCAAAAAAAGAAAGTGATGAGAAAAGAAGTTTATAATATATTTGTATTTTTAGACATAACCTTCTGTCCAAACCTCACCCATCTTAGAGAATATTTTAGTTGGCTTCAATTGAAAATTTAACCTCTTTTCTTCACACTTTTAGTAGTGTGGTATGATGATATAAAATCCAAAAGAATACTAAACTAACTGAATAGACCCGCAAAAGAAAACTCCCACAATCAGCTTTAATTCTTTCATTTTTGTTGCCTCTAACCACATTAGTAGAGCTTCCTAACTAGTGCAATTGTACAATTTCCAGTTATTGATAATAGAGGATCAATCATCTCAATCAAAAAAACAGCAATAGACATATCTAAAATCAAATAATCACCAACCTAACAATGAACAACAGACAATTGGTGAAGTTTTCACAATTTTATTATAGTCATTCAAAAGAGAGAAGAAAATTTAAGAAACCCAATTCAGTTAATGAACTGAAAATTAGCATAACATGAAGAGAAAAACCAATTGACATAGACATAGAGAGAGGCAGAGAAACTCACGTTAATTCCCTTCCAAACTTTGTACAGCCTTCTGGGTTTATCATTCAGGTCCATACTTTAATAACAAGAAAAACCCAGAACCCAGATTAGAATTTCTAATCAAAACCACAACAGAACCCTCTCTTATCACAACCCCACTTTCTACTCCTCACTATCCAATACATATATCACAACAAAACCCACAAAAATCTTCACACAAAACCCCATCATTTGGGTACACAATGCGTGTGAAAGTGAACTAGAAGTTAAAAAATCCAGGTGGGGTTGGATCAAAAGAAAAACCAGCTGCCTCTCTGCTCGCCCAAAAAGCTTTTAGTTTTTATTTTCTCAGATCGATTATATCAACTGTACGAACCTTTTACAATTACTGCAATGTTATCTCTTTATTCTGATATTCCACTCACAAAATGTTCACTAATATCAAAATTTGCCATGGGCCTGTGGCAGTGGCTACAAATATCGTCCAAAGATCCCAAATGCGAACTAAACCCTATGACCACAATGAAGTCCCAAACTGTCATACACTACAGGATCACAAAAATCCCAATCACACCACTACCATCCAAATAAATAAATAAATTGTATGTCAAAGTATAATCTACCAAAAACCTTCAGTCTTTGCAACTTGTCCCAATCTGACTTGCTTAATTGCAGCTTCCAACCACCACAATCTATTCTTCTGCATGATGTTGTGGAAACAGAAAGCGGTTTTTTTTATTTCATTTTGGGATTCATTTTTTGAGATTTTTTTACTTCTTTTTAACTGATCGAACTAACGTTGAGAGATCATGTTGTAACTCCTTTTCTACCATGCCTGCAGATTGCAATTTTCCACTTTTTTTTGACATCTTACCATCAGAGGGCAATTGAAATGGCTTGGACTTCATCTTAATTGATTTGACTAACAATGATAACTCATGTTTCTCTTTCTTTGGTGGCTCATCAGATGGCAAGTGTGATGTTGTAGGTAACTCCAAATGCCCCTTTTCCACCAATTCTTGCTTGTTCTGCTGCCTCTGCGCCACCTGCCGAGCATAAGCTACACTCCTGCAACACCAAAACTCCAAATTTTAGCTTCTTTCTTCCTTTTTCTTTTTTTTTTTTTTAATAACTTTTAGCACCAAACTAAAGCCAACTTAGTTATAAAGCAAGCAGCATATAGAGAAAAAGAATTTGCAATATTTTGGAAGAATGGAACAAACAATGCCAAATAGATTCTTAAATTAGTTCATAATTTGGAATATCAAGATCATCAAATTAAGCCTTTAGAATACTCAGGTACAATTATATCATGTCACATGGGTTAATCATCCTGCATGTCACATACATTCAAGGTACATACAAGTTACCATACACATATTAGGCCATATACTACCTAAGTGCTCCTCTTATTTTCTGCTTCTTTCAGATAATAATGGAAGCAATAATCTTCCTATCAAAAAAAAAAAAAAAAATGGAAACAATAATCACAAGAAAAATATGTACTGCACAGAAAATACCTTTTGAAGTGAGGATCTGTTGGATCCAGAGCATATAGAGGTGAAGTGAAGAGAGCTGAAAACCGTGGATCATCATAATTAACAGATGGTAATTTATCCTCATCTGGAACTTCTTTTCCCTTTTTCCCCTTGGCCTTCTTAGGTTTCAAACTATATCCCTTAAGACCAGTTTCTGTCCCCTTATCATCAGCAAGTAATAACTCAAGCTCTGCTTGGCTTGCTTCTGCTTCCTTATCCATATTTTGATACAGCCTTTCTTTATCACTTTTACCTCCAGCCTCTTTCTTACTTCTTTTAACTGAAGGCTCTTCAACAAAGAAGTCATCTGGTTGTTCAGGCGCATGTTGATCAGTATCACTATCACTATCACTACTGTCATCATCTGATGAATACTTATACTTATTTTTCCTAGCCTGCTTTTTCTCTCTTCTTTTTCTAAGATAGGCCTCCCACACAGTTTCTGAATTCTTATCTTTCTTCTCCAAAATACGCTTGCTAATATCCTCCAAGCCAGTATTGAAAGTGACCTCCATATCCTGGCCATCATCCTCTCCATCTCCATCTCCATCTCCATCTGAACCATCACCAGACTGGACTAAAGCACGGTACATATCTCGTTTTTTATCCTTCTTATCATCATCATCGCTTTCACCATCACCATTATCGCTTTCACCCTCATCAGAAGCCAAGAACTCCTTCAACTCCAATTGAGCTAGCTAGAAGAAACAGAGTCAGTAACAATTTTGTACAAATTTGAAGCTAATACTGACTGAACTAGTAGTATTTTATGCTCCTTGATTGCTCTCTCTCCTTTTACTGTCTATTTTCTTTTGAAAATATAGTGAAACAACCATAGCTGCAGAAAGCTGTCAAGCCTCTAATGTGTGCATATGTGGATTTGTTTTGATAAGTACTACTATGAAGTGCATTTAGATTTTAAAAAAAAAAAATTAAAAACAAAACAAAAACAAAAAAACATAAGCATGTTAATCTTGGCACGAATGGATGCATTCATATATAAGTAAATTTTAAAATAAAAAGTAAAAACTGTATAGTGATATGTTCCTATTGCTATGTGGCCAGAAATTTCAATTAAATTGAAGTAAATCCATATTCATGAGGCACAAAAAAAGGCCCTCATGGCTCATTAACTTCAGATTTGGGGAATGTACGGGCCACAGCAAACTATTAGATCAATTCACAAAATAATGATCCAAACCCGACCTGGCGGCTGCTCAAATAAAGATGACAGCAAAATGGTGCCCCTCTTACTTAGCAAACATTTCTTTCTGTGTATTTGGAAAATGGCCTCATTCACTTCAGATTCAGAGAATTTATAGGCCACACTAAACTAACTATTGGATCATTTCACAAAATAATGAACCCGGGCTCAACAAAAAAAAGGAAGAAGAAAAACGGTGCCCCAGCAGAAATGAAGCCTCTTAAATTAGCAAACATTTCCTTCTGTGTATTTCGAAAAACAATAAGCACTCATCTTAACATATATAAAATAGTGAAGTCAGAATTAGCCATCTTATTTATGACAACAAATAGAATTAATACAATCAATTCATGCTCAATAATCGATACATCAAATGAGTAAAAAGGAAAAAGAAGAAGAAAAAGAAGACAACTGAATGTTTATTTAATATTGTCAATAAGAAATGATCAAGTTCAGTCAGGTGAACTTTCAATCCAATTGGGGGCTCTGGGGGTGCCAAAGGAATGAAACAGAACGCAATTTTTGAATTCGATAGTTGGGGGACAGGATATTTGAATTCTAGATGTCTCATTTGGAGACACCAGGAGATGCCAATTGAACTACAAGACTCTTAGCCAGAATGCAATTAAAGATATGAGCTTTGAAGTAGAAAGAATTTATATGGATCAGGCTTTTTAAAAATTTTAAAATGTAAATAAATAAATAAAAAGGCATAAAGTACTATGTTTCAGATTCAGATCAAGCACACCAACCTGATCAGCATTAAATTTACGTTTCAAGGTCTTTACACAATCCGGTTCATCCTCATCCCAAGAAAGCTGAACCCTACTCTGTTGCAGGGCTTTAGTTTGAAAATCTAAACCTTCATAGTCTGCAGGCACCTGAGAAAAAAATTGAAAATATTTCATCAGTTTGAAACCACTGCATCAGAATTAGGTATATTAGGTGGGATAATGACAACAAAATTTGCACACATTTATATAAGTGAACATTGCTGTGTAGCATGGGTAGAGTAAATCTGTTTTTTTTTTTTTTCCCCTTAATTAAGATGGGTAGAGTAAATCCATTACAAAAAATAAAAGCAATATCATAAAGTTGCATCCTTCCATGCTACCCTTATCTGTTAATTTAATCCAAAGTTTGATGCAGAATGGGCTAGGTATTGGCTCAAGTAAGGATTTAGGTGTTGCTGAGTTGGATTTCAAACCCTAGTCAACCAAGGCCCAAAGCTATCCTAGTTATATATTTAATCACCCATGCAAAGCTGAATTTTTATATCATGTAGGAGAGATGGATAATGGCGCCACAGCTTGCCATGTGTTAGGTGAACTTGCATAACTTTCACTCTGAATGCAACTTCCATTTTACAAAGGGTAGCATTGAGAACTTCATTTTCAAAGAATCTCAGATAGATTCATTTTTTAAATTACATCAACAAGTTATCACAACTTCGGCACACAGGCAGCAAATAGAGACCATTACTTCTTGGATCAAGGTTATCTTCTCCTAATATGGTGCTGTGTGTTTGCTACTTGAGAGACCAGGTTTTTTTTTTTTGTACATTTTAATTAGGGGAGTGGGATTTGAACCTTGAATGTTTCCATTTGAAAAACCAGTATACTCCATTAGTCTACAAGTCATTTTCCCAGGAAAATTTTTGGCAGGATTATTCACTAAAATGGAACATTTGATATATATATATATATATATATATATATATATATATAACCCTCACATAAGACTGTTGTGTAAACTTTCAATAAATGAAGCACCAAAACCTCATAGTACCATTGTAAGGTTAAAAATCATACCTCATTAGCAACATCTCTGGGTGGGTGTTTAAATTCCATTGAGTCAGGAATAAATCTCAGATCAAGCTTATTGGAAGACCTTTCAAATTCAGTTTCATCACAAGATTTGTAAAGGTAATCTGCTGTGGCACTCGAATCACATTCTACCACAGCATAGTAGTACCTGTGGAAGGAAGATATGCACCCAAAAGATATGTAAAATAATATATGTGTGTGCACGCACACGTGTACGTGTATGTGCATGTGTGTGAATATATATAAGTTGATTTCTTGAGCGATAATTGACCCAAAATAAAGGCTTATTATAGGGGAAAAATAGTCTAGAAAACAAGCTTTAAGAAATAACTATATATTTAAACAATACACATTCAAGGCATTCTATTCACATTTTATTTGGCATCTAGATATTGAGAAGATGAAATTCAACCCAGATAATATTTCAAAATCACATAATTGTGAGTAACGTGCTCCTATAGGTTCAAAACTATGTAATGAACTGAGTAGCTAAGATAAATCCACCATTATCTGGATCACTTACAGTATCACACTAATTAATAAATTTTTGGATATGATTAACAATGAACGACAGGAACTCCAAAACAACACTCCAACATATCCATATGGGTAAAACTTAGATACAATTCTTTAGGTGTTGTGCTTTAGGTTCTTCAATTATATTCAACCACATGGTTGTATGGACCAAAGCAACATGATACATTTTATTGCCCAGGACAATAAATTCAACCTGATTCATTAGTCATTCCAACCACATGACTAAATTTAATTGGGAAACTTAAGGTACAACAACACATAAGAAATTGTCCCTAAGTTTTTTATTTTTTTGATAGGTAGAAATGTTACCTAAGTTTTGCCACAATATGTATATGTATATGCGTGTGTGTGTGTATATATATATATATATATATATTTGATAATGTTGAACCTCACCAAGGAAAGGCCCTTTGGACCCACGTAAACCATGGATACACAACCTCACCCGTCAAAACCATGTATTAAATAATCTAGGGGAACTCCTAATCTTGTGCGTGTGCGTGTGTAAATGTTTCGCTCCTACAAGCATTGTTTCAAATGAAATTAAATGTATAGACATTAAAGGTAAGTTTTCACTCATAATTTTGGGCATATTATAAAACATAATGACCAAAAATAATGCAGATACCATAGTAAAACTGAAATTACTTTCTTACCCACTAGTAACAGCAAATAACAACTTGCCAACTAAGATTTGTAGTGAAAATGTTGTAAAAAATGTTGTAGCATCAGAAGGCAAAATTAAAGATTCTAACAAGAAGAAATGCACAAACCACATTGCAGTCAATTACCTTAGCCTGCTTATCTCATAGGCACGCAATTTCTCATAGTCTATCTCATCATCATCCTCAGAGTACTTATCGTCATCTTGATCTTCATTTTTCTCATTTTCATCTTTAAAGAAGCCAAGAGGACCACGAACTGCTTCCTCTTTCATACGCTGAAGTCCAAACTCCGATGGATAGACAGCCACCGACAAAATCTGTCCATCTTTAGGAAGAAATGAACTCAAAACAACATACAAGTCAACGGCCTACATAAAATGAAAAACTTTTGGTCATGAATGTATCCTTGGAAAGTGCATAAGATAAAGAAAAGACAAAAAGAAGTAACTTAACAAAATTATATCATAATTAAATTAAATAAGACCTATATTATCCTTTTTTATTTTATTATTTAACCTCCATCATTTATTAATTTTGGGCTTTGGATTCAGCATTGACTAATGAATCAGAAGCACTCTTCCTAAGATCTCAAAATGATAGCATATAATCACGAAATGCACAAAACCCATCGTTGCCAATTTTAAAGAGATCAAATCAAACTTCACTTCTCCAGCATGCCACCAACTCAACAGTATCAACCGAACGGAGGCAGTAGTAAATATAACAGCATTGACCTTTTGTACTATGTGAGTTCAAACTTCAACCATAATCCAATTCTATTCAATAATTGAAAAGCGCTATCTAATTTGACACAGCAGTTCCGTTCACTTAAAACCCGAATTTAATTGAACTCAGTTCCAAACCAGAGTAACATTACCTTAACATACTTCCAGTCCATATTAACAACAGCAAGCCTGCGAGTTTCTTTTTCAATTTCCGGTATATTTTCCTGTCCATATAAAGCAAACATAAGAACCCAATCAAACATAGAAGAAATCATAAAGCTAGGCACTATTTGGCAACCAAAACAATGTTACTAACACAAATTTTGTACAAAATTCAAAAATCTATCTCTTTACAGTTAACTAAAACAAGTTATCAACCGGCATTAAAAATGTCCAAACTCAAAATTCAAGCTTTGAGCATTACTATATATTCTTTTTTTCTTTCATTTTCTCAGCAACCAATCAAAGAATTAAGGTTCTCAAATTCTCAATTCTCATTCTAATTCCAGCTCAAACTATACCTGCATTAGAGGATCTTCTTCCGCTTCCTCCTCATAAACCGCCTCGTCGTCTTCGTCTGTATCATCCGTATCGGTAGTAGACTCCTCCAATTCACCATTCTCCGATTCAGATTCCTCCGAGTCAGTCTCCAACTCGAGTTTCCCAAATCTGCTATCTTCCACAACTTTCTCATCTTCTTCTTCTTCTTCTTCTTCTTCTTCTTCGTCGCTGCTGCTACTAATCTCTTTCCTCTCCTCCTCCTTCTCCTCCTTTTCCTCTTCTTCTTCTTCTTCGATTTTATAGTAATGGCGCAGGTGACTTTCCTGGTTTCGCTGCTTATGCTTTCCACGCTTATCTAGCGGAGCCAAGGAAGAAGCGAAGATCTTGTCCTTGAACATGCGGTCGAATCGCGAATCGATGGCGACCTTCGATTTGTGCCTCGGAACGTTCTGGAAGCGAGGGTCGGAGTGCACGGACGCGAATCGAGCGTCCGTGATGATCTTCTTGCCGCCTCCATTGTTGTTATCGTCGTCGTCGTTGTTGTTGCTATCTTGCGCCGTCGGTGAAGGGTCCGAGTCCTTGTTCAGCTTCGACTTCTTGTTGTTCTTCTTTTTGAAGGCCATTTTTCAATTAAAGTTTTTTTGGCGTTGGTGTTGGGGTGTGCAAGTACCGAACTACACCGATCCACCGTCCCGATACCGACTGAGCCGCACCGCTCCACATGCCTACCGATTGAACCAAAGACGACGATCGGAGAAGATGGATAATTCCGACGCAGGTGCGGTATGGTCGTCGGAGACAGGTGTTGTATTCCGATGCTAACCGAACCGCAGAGATGCCGAGTTACAGAGAGGGTGAGCGGCGAAAGAGATGTGATGTGAATGAGGGTGTGGAATACGTGGACTCTGGAGGCTAGGTTTTTGGTGCTTATAGGTTGACTAATTACTTTGCTACATGGGCTTTTTTTTTTTTTTTTAATGTAAGTTTGGTCCATACGGGCTATTGCTTAAATTTCTTCTACATGAATGTTGGGCTTGGGCTTTAGTCTTTAGATCATTAGTTCAGAGACAAAACCCCCACACATGTCAAACATTCTTCTTTTTTAGGGTTTAACAGATTGCATTCTCTTTTTACTTCAGGATCCATATCCCGTGTAATCTAATGGCTTAAATATTGGACACCTCACCAAATGACAAAAAGACTATTTTGCCCTTAAAAAATTTCACACCTGCCCACTGTTTCATAAAATATAAAGTCAATTTTTTTTTCCTCTCTCTCTCTCCTCTTCGTAGCTGCCTCTCTTTCAATCCATTGTCACAGCAGCCCGGTACCAGTCCACACAAGGCCAGGCCTCTCCTTCAATCCATTGTCACCCATCTCGCTCTTCAACAAAAAAACTTCCTCCCTCTTTCTCGTGTGTGAAGCTATCCCAAGTCCCAACTCTCATGGAGTGAAGGTCTCCCTCTTTTTGGTACCACTTTTCCCTCTTTCACTTCCTATATATTTGTGTGCGTGTTTGTTATGTATAAGATTTTTTTTTCTTTTTTTGAGAATCATTATGTATAAGATAATTTAATGGTAGTGAAGAAGAATTTCAAATAGGCAATGAAGTTTTTGGAGTCTAATTAAGTGGAATCGTTAATTTTTGAAGTGTTCCATATAATAAAAATTACTCTATTTTCATTTTCTTTGTCCTACCTAACAAAACAGAGTATCAGTAGTGGTGGCCATTTGGGTTTTATGCTAAAAATTCAATTTTTGCTTCAAGAAAACTAAACATAGAAAAATCTGGGCTCTTGTTGTAAATTTGATAACTTTTCGTAAAATGAAGCTTAATTGCTTTAAACTTGAAGGTTAATTTCTTTAATCTTAGTTGCTTAATTGCTGTGATATACAAATGGAGGATATTCTAGCGAGCTATGTGTTTGGGAAGAAGAAGACAACAAAAGTTACTCACTTGTAAGTACTTAAAGACTGGAATCCTTGAAATATTGATTTTATATAGTTGTATATTTGGTTTGCTATTTTGATTCTTTACAAAGATTTTAAACCTTGTTTATTCAGATTAAGATGTAGTTGATTAGAAGGAAATAGAAGCATAAGTTGGAACATTAGGCAGGTTGGATCACTCTCTACAATTTTCTTATCTTTTTTATCAATCTAACAATTAACGGAAGCCACTTTAAGGTGGTTGGGTGGTCAAAATTGGGTAGAGTTAGTGAAACTGAGAGTGTATTGAAAGCAATGTTAGTGGATTGGTTTAGTCCTGATTGTTTGACTTTCACTCATCTCTACAAGACCATAGATGAGCGTTTCGGCCATTTCTACTTAGTTGGAAAATGGAATGCTGAAAGGAGTGATAGGAAAGCTAGAGGGGGACTTAAATAAAATTGCTTCAATGTTGATGAAGATGAAGGTAATGTTGCTGTGAAGGTGCAGAGTCAACATAGCAGTTCTTTTTGTAGTAGTATTCTCCTAGAACAATATTCACGCTCATGGAAACTAACAAGAAGCACTTTCATATAAAGGTAATAAGCCTCTTTTGCACGAAGTGGTATTACATAATTTACAGGCGCATGGTATATTTCTGCTTTCAAAATTACCACTTGCATCGTCGAAGTTAACGTTTAGCCTTGTTGCATTTTATGGAAAAGACGTGACATTTGGCCTCAAAAGTACCACTTGCATCATTGAAGTTAACGTTCAGCCGGCATTTTATGGAAACAATGTGACATTTGGCCTTTAATGCACACATTCAATTAGTAACTTAGTGGTCTATAATACAAAATTAGTAGCAGAGGGAAGATCTGTTTGCGACTGAGCCAAACCTTGAAGGATATTTTTGCAATTTTTGCCTAATATAGTGTGTATCTTGGATTTGGTCCATTTGGGAATAAACCAATAGTAGGCTTCTAAGTTCTAGTAGCTGAACTTGAAAAATCCTAACTTGAACTGCCCAAAGAGAGAATCGCCTCCCAACCAGATCACAAATCCAATCCGTTTTTATCACAAAATCCACAAAGCGCCTATCAAGATTTGGGGGTGGGAATCAGGAATGCTAAGATTCACCCTCATACAGCTTACATAATAGGACATTGATCAATACCACAATTGTAGAGAGCACCAAGACCAAGTGATATCAGAGACCCTTTAAGTCCTCTTGTTAAATTTAATCATGGTTAAGCATCTTTTCCAACCACGTTTTGAAAAAAATTTGTTTGGATGTAGAGAAAATCACAGGCAAAAAGAAAGCAAAACAAGATAATTAAAATCACATTTAATTTATGCTGTGATGAAGATATTAAGAGCTTATGCAAGAAAAATGAAGACAAAAAATATATCTTTAATCTCTTGATTATGACTCAATAGGCAAACTCATTGTTGTAACTCGCTGTCTTCGAAGCTCTAAACTTATTGTACATGGACACTTCACAAACAACCCATCCAAGTCTATTATCAAAACCTTCGACCAGCTCCAAGGCACCTCCTTGAAGGTTTTATTTGCATCCTAAACTCAATAGGATGGAAGGTTCTATAGTTTCATGCTTTGATCACACATTGTTAATAACACTAGAGAAAATCTCACTCTATACCCACGGGTTGGAGGCCGCAATTTCTATCTGGTTGGCTCCGAGTTTGCCTCTTTTTACCTCACCAGAGTCGAGTTTGTAAGGCATCATATATATGTTTAAATTAAGGTTAAGAATATAAGACACTTATCTCATATTAAATACAAAACTAAAAAAAGAGTCTACAACTCTCGATTAAACAAACTTCGACCAATGGACTGTCTTAACTATTCTCAATCGATCGAGTATTAGTCAAAGCGCGGCCTTCAATCAATTATCAGTCAAGAAAACCACAGAACGTACTTGATTGAGTTGCTTCAATACAACTTGGTTGAATGCTTGAGCAACCTTTTACAAAAACCTTTTACACCATATTGTCAAGAAATATTACCAATCAAAAACTTAATAAGTACCATACACGGGACATACTATAATTTCTTAGAAATGTCTCAAAATACACTATTTAATTTGAATAACAGCTCCTAATCCTTTTCGCTCGCAGCTTCAATCTATTTTTTCCTTATCCAAACCCTCTGCTGCAGCAACTGTTGTGCAAGCCGAGAGTTCAATTCCAGGTACACTCACATGCTGGTCTCCAGCGTCTTCTTCCATCTCCATTGGGATTACTTTCAACTTGAATTCTTCGCTATCCTTTACTATCGCATCTAGTTTCTTCCTTATCTTCTTCAATTTTTCATTCATATTAAAACGAAAAGCAATTTGGTTTGAATTTGAAAAGAAATTGCGAACCTCTTTTGTGATTTTTTTCCCTGCTTTTTGCTTTGGAGTTTTAGTGCCATATTTGCTCAATAAATCCTTTGCTTCATCAACTGCACCCTTTAGCTTTTCGAGCCAATCCTTGACTTGATGGTTATGATGTTGTTGCTCCTCTGCATCCTTAAGTATAGCTTGGATTCGAGAAACAGTGCCCTTGAGTTTTTCAATCTCTTTTTCAACATCGCAGATTTTTCCAATCTCTTGGAAAATCTGGGAACCCAAACTTTCAATGACCGTCTGTGCAACACCATAAATGATTGATTCAGCCATTTCTTCTTAGTTGGCAAAAGGAACTCAGAAAGCCTGAAAGTGTGACAGGAAAGGGGCGGGGGGGGGGGGGGGGGGGGTGGCGCTCAAATAGAAGTGCTTCAATGTTGATGAAGATGAAGGTAATGTTGTTGTGAAGGAGCAGAGTTGCCATTGGCAGTTCTTTCTTTTTGTAGTATTGTCCTAGAACAATATTCATGTTCCTGCATAGGAAACTTACAAGAAACTCCATCCTATGAGACTGAGAGTGATAGATCTCTTCCATACACCAAAATACCAAATCGTGTGGAGCATCAAGCACTAACCATATGTTACGTTTATTTAAACAATAGTTTTTTTAAAAATATGTATAAGTAAAAAAGTATATAGAAATATGTATAATATTATTTAAAAATTAAAAATATGTGTCTAAAATCATTTACCAAACATGACTATAATATATTTAATCTTGCTAGGAAATTTTACGGAAAATAAAAAAAAATAAAAAGTAACATTTAGTCAGTTTACCAACTAATTTTACTATTTAATTTATTTTTACTACTATCTAAAAGTCTTATTGTACTTTTTGATATTATTTATAAATCACAATGTACTATTTTAGTTTACTTTTTACATTTATTTATCGTATTTTTAATAATAAAAAAATTAATTTCCACAAAATAAGCATCACAAACAGAACTTAGCATTTAATGGACACGTTGAATTAGTACAGCGTTGAATACCGCGTTAAAAAGGTTGGGGTGAAATTCATGTTTACTGACTCTTTAAAATTAAATCTGAATTAGTCTTCTCTTCATTTTTATTTATTTGTTTCACCCTTTTCTTTGACTTTGTCAAATCAATGATAAAACAAAAAGGTTTTTCCACTTTTTCTATCTGACTTTTCAGGGGATGTGGAATTAATAAAAATCCTCAAATACAATACTGGGAAAGAGTCTAGTGCAAAGTAGAAGTATAAAATATTCATCGAGCCGTTCATCAAAAAAAAAAAATTGATGGAGCCCGTCATCGAGACTTTGTCGACTTTTGATTCCATATGTAATCCCGCCAAAGGAACTCAAACAGTCAAATGATTCGGTAGGAAGTTTCAACATAATTTACATTAGTGGATATACGAACCTGCTCTTTACCATAAATCTATATGATATAATCTATTTATATATTTAATTATATTCTAATTCAGGGGCGGCTCTACATAGAGTTCAGGTAGTCACCAGACCACCTTGATTTGGACAAAAATAAAATTATTATTTATAGATTTTAAAATTTTATGAATTTTTTTTAATCTTTAAAAAACTTAGTGACCACCCTAAAATTTTTTTTAAGCCCAATATAATTAAATTCTAGACAAAATTTGGCAACAAGCATGGTTATAAATTAAGGCTATAATTCTATTCAATATTTTTTTATTGAACGTGAAATTTTAACAAATTCACCATTTAATTACATTTTCTTCTTAAATACTTCATACTTGCAACATTTCAAGGAGATAAAAGATCAATAGATATGTCGTTAATCAAATATTTAAATTTCAATGTTTTTGTAATCTAAAATTATACATAAAAAATAATTTTATGGATTGAATGGCAAATAACATCTAATTAGCATAAATTTTAACATGTTTTAATAATATAAAGAATATACAATTCATCGATTAAATTTTCAAAATATGTAACAATGTTAATTCATTTAGTGAAAATGACTACAACAAAGTTTATAACCAAATTTTATTCTTAAACTTTGGTCTTCTTAACAATATATTGGATCCTTACAAATAAAAATAAAAGTCCAAGAACAATTTTATTTAACTAAACTTTTGAAGAGATGTAACTTGCAACATTGATAATGAAACTATCATGTAACGATTTCAAAATAAAAAGATTTGTAAAAAGAAAGTGTAAGATTTTATGTATTTGCGTGTGTGTGTGTTTTGTCAATGTATGAAATTCTCTTTTTATTAGATTTTATATAATTTAAGTTTCTTAGAGACTACCCTCAAAAAAATTCCTGGAGCCGCCACTGAAAATATAGAAGTCAAGCTCATCCCTTGAAAATAAGAAGGTATTTGAAAGCAAATGATACCATGTTGGTGATATAAAAAATAACTAATCTATTAATAAATGAAAAGCACGTGTTAGTGGATAATTCTTTTTACACACATGCTTTTCGTTTATTAGATTAGATTTTAATATGGATGATATGGTATCATTTAATACAAAATATTATTTCCTTGAAAATTGCCAAAAAAGAAAAACACCCATATAAAATAGAAAAGTACCACATTTACAATATTTTCACAACAAATCGTAGGTAGTTAGTTATTATTAGTTTTAATTTAAACTCACCACTGAAATTTGAGTCCATAACTCTTGATTGAATAAACTTCAATTACCGGACCATCTAACTATAGCTCTCAATCAATCGAGTATTTGTCAAAGTGCAGCTCTTGATCAATTGATATCTATCAAGAATGGACAAAACATACTTCATTGAGTTGCTTCAATACAAATTCTTATACTATAAATAAATGGCAAATGTGCAGCGCTTATTGAGGTTAAAATAATGTCAGTCTCACCTAATAAAAATATTGGATAAATAGAAGAAATTGTATAAAGCTAATCCTAAAGCTTACAAAGCTAACAAAATACTGCCATAAAGCTACGTGACTGATAAAATTCTTTTTACATAAAGTGGTATCTTAACGGATACATTACCGTGCTTGTTAATCCAACCTAAAAAAAAAAAAAAAAGGAGAGCGAAGAATTTTTGTTTGACAAAATGACAGTGGAAAGGTTAAATGGTAGAGGCTAAAGGTATGTTTGGTAACTGTTTTTTCCCCTTATTTTCTGTTTTAAAAAACAATTTTTTATTTTTGAAACTGAAAAACTTGTTTGGCAACTCAAAATGGACAGAAAACAAAAACTGTTCTCAAAATTCAATTTGTGAAGAAAACTGAAAACATATAAAAGGCTACTTTCAGTTTCTAGTTTTCAAAAGTCAAAGAAAATACACGTTTGATTTAATGAATCTATCTCATTTAATGAGTTAGAATTTAAATTTAAATTCTAATAACAACATATTTTAGTATTTTTATTTTTTTTTTTCAAAAAATTATTTTTTTTAATTTCAACTAACCAAACATGTTTTTGGTTTCAAAAATGTAAATGAAATTTTTTTTTTTTATATTTTCAGCAATAAGTTTTTAAAAATAGAAAACAAAAAATGTTACAAAACATAACCGATGCGTTTCAACTTATCGGCTGCACTCAGGTTTGGTCTGTCTTTTTCTCACATTTTATAACTTATTCAACTACACGCAGAAGTCAAAAAAATAATGTTTGAGGTCTTTAATTATTCCCACAGACATGGAGGGAGGGAATGGATAAACACGGGGACAAGGGAGAAAGAGACAAATACAAAAAGAAAAAGAGGGAGAAAATCTATGTGAAGAAGAAGAATAGTATGAACCCATATTTATGTTTCCACCTCCATTAATAAACCCACTTACTCTGCCACTCAAAACACCTATTCCCATTTCGGCAACCTCTCTGTTATTATTATTTTTTTTTTTTTTTTCACTCATTGGGTCTTGTAGTTAATTAATTAGCTAAAAAAATTTGATTGATTGTTTGTAATTTCAGTTCTTTAGTCCAAACAATAGTCCTCCATCCACGTCCATATATTTATTCTCTCAAAGTTAAAAGCCCTAAATATATAGTGTCTCTTTCTTTTTCTTTTTTTCTTTTTTTATAAATATCAGTTTAATTTAATTCATAAAAAAAAAATATTCATTTAGATAATTAGAAAAAAATAATAACCCATAATGTTTGTTGTAGGGACCAAAGGCCCAAATCTAGATATTGAGCCGTGGGCTTATCCGAGGAGGCACAACTATTCGAGGACAGTAAATAATGAAGAAAATGTATAGCTGCAAGCTTTGCAAGTATTTGACAAGTATGTAAACTGAGAAGAGTTGTTCGAGGGGGATTACATACTCGGATAATCAAAGAGAGAGCTAGGATATGCATTATGGCAGTTATTATGATATTTTAGAGGATTCTTCTGGTAAAGGAGCATCTTGTAAGCACATAGGACAGGTGGAAGCAAAATGATATTACAGGGAAAGCTGTTACTACCGCATTAATTGTCCTGCAGCTAACCCTCTGGCCACATTAATGAGAAAAAGATGTCTGAACAGTGATTTTTAACCTTTACAGCTGTCGTCTGAAAATTTCAAGGTGAGGTTGATGGGACAAATATCGAAGGGAAATCATCTGACCAGCACGTGGAAAAAAAGGAAGTATAAAGAAAGAGGGAGGCAATGAAAGAGGGGATCGTAGAATCCTAGGAGAAAAAGAGTAGTTGTAGAGAGAGAAAGAAAGACACAAAGTTGTAAACATACAAGAAATTGTAAAACTATCCTCCTCGGACCGAGCCGAGGACGGTTTTCTATAACATCACTATTCTATTTCTGTCTTACTGTTTATTAAATTCGTCTGGATAATTCTTGAACACACTTAAAGCCCAGTCTTTCTAATCCACACTCTATAAATTCATTGCTAGGACTTTTCGGACTAGAGTCTTTCCAACTCGTGAGCCTAGCCTTCGAAATTGTGTCCTTACATTTGTTATCTTGTAGTTTCTTCAATATTTGGATGCAATTTCTCTCAAAAACAAAATATTTAGATGCAATCAAGTTGGAGTAATTTCAAGTTCTTAGGAAGCAAGCAAGTACTTTTATATTTTATAAAATATTTATAATGATTGTGCATTTTACATATTGGCTGTATAAGGTTCCTTGCTCAATTTTTTCTTAGAGTATTATTTAAACTAGCCGTAGACTTCAAGTATTGTCAATTTTTTTAAAAGATTTCTACAAGTATTTTTTTATCTTTTCATCTCTACAAATATATCATTTTATTTATTATTTTTTTGTGTTTGATTAATATTTTTTAAAAGATGAGCCATATCCTTCTAACATTTGTTGTAGTGTGTTATATTTGCCTAATATACAACTAAATTTTATAAGTTTCAACTTTATTATTTAAATTTCTCATCTCTTAAGAAATAAAGAGATTATCATGATAATCAAAACTCACCACAAAATTACAATGTTATCTTAACCAAAATTAAAATGAAACCAAATGAATAAAAGATATGATTTATAATAATTTATAATTCAAAAAATTGATAGGCATATTCAAATTCAAAGTCATGTAGATTGTGTTTTGATATAAACTCAATTTCTATTTTCACAAAAAAACCTAAGTATTAACCCAAATCAAAATTCAACCAACGCTATAAAAGGGAGTGAGAAGACTTTGTGATGGAAAATTGGAAAAAACACAAGACCAAGACACATTAAAAAAAACCATCAACCTTAATTAGTTTTATAAGAAAGAACAAAAATTCACAATGAGAGAGAGAGAGAGGAGAGTACTCATAGTTTTTGTTTGGAAAAATATAGATTAAATGAAAGAAATGATATAAGATTTATACAATATAAAATGGGAAGAAGAAGGGTCAAATTATAAAAGATAGAAAAAGATGAAGGAAGTGTAATGGTGAAGTAGAGTATAGTGGGGGAGGTAGAGAAGCAAAGAAGGAAGGGAAATGTTAAAGGAACTGTAACAGTAGGCGTGAACTAATAGGGAGAAGAAAAGGTTTTTGTTTTTGTTTTTGTTTTTTGTTGAGAGTAGTGAGAAGAAAAGTTTAAATGTAAAAAAAGAAGAGGTAAAAAATAAATTGATGATATGGCTTAACAATCGAGTAACAAAATTTATTGCCTACATTAATATATAGAATCAAACCAATTAGGTTCAACTGTTCAAGCAATACAGTGACATGCAATATCATTTGATAAATACAATTAATGGATCCCTCTAACTTTGCATATAAGATCCACTTCACCAAACATATTATTTAGAGAAAGTTAACTTTTATTGAAGCAAATTTTACACGCATTGTGTGGAATTCAACTAAAAGCCCATCGTGTAGAATTCAAACAAAGGTTTGTACGCAAGAAGGATTATTCATACACCAAAGAGAAGCAGATTATGATCATAGAAATGATCGCCACCACTCTAGCAACAATGATAGCATCTTTAGATTCAATTAAGCTTAGATGTCTTGTATTTGGTCACTATTGTATGGCGTAGGAACTGTAAATTTATGGTTATGTTTGTAACATTGATCATTCATGCACAGCAAGCTACTGTTGTATATAAATTATTACTACTCATTCTAAATGATAGAGAAATACTACCCACCTAAAACTTAACAATAAGTACTATACATGAGACATAATATGATTTCTTACAAAATGTCTCAAAATACACTACGCCTCATGTGAGAAATTGGCTAATTAGATGCAGATGAATGAGTGACTGATAGAACCGCTCTTAATTTAAACAACAACTCCAAATCCTTTTCACTCCTAGCTTCAATCTATTTTTTGCCTTGCAATCTTTGTGCAAGCCGAGAGTCCAAGTGCAGGTACATGCACATGCTGGTCTCCTGTTGTCTGAATCATAAGTGTCTTCTTCCCTCTCTATACTCGCATCATGTTTCTCTATTGGGATTACTTTCAACTTGAAGTCTCTGTTATCCATTGCTATGTCAGATGGTTTCTTCCTCACAGCATCTATCTTACCGCTCATCTCAAAACGAAGAGCAACTGGGTTTGAATTTGAAAAGAAAGTGCGCATCTCTTTTATGACTTTATTCCCCTTCCTTCTTCTTTGTCGTGAAGCTTTAGTGTTGAATTCTTTCAAAAACTCATCTACTTCATTAACCGTGTCCTTTAACCTGTCGAGCCAGTCCTTGACTTGATGGCTATAAATTTGTCGCTCCTCTGCATTCTTAAGTATAGCTTAGATTCTAGTAACAGTTTTCTTGAGTTTTTCAAGAGAGACCGCAGATTTTTCCAATCTCTTGGAAAATCTGAGAACCCAAATTTTCAGTCATTGTCTGTGCAAGGCCAAAAATGATTGATTCAGCCATTTCTTCTTAGTTGGTAAAAGGAACGCTGAAAGCCTGAAAGCTAGAGTGACAGGAAAGCCAGAGTGGGCTTATATAAAAGTGCTTCAGCCTTCAATGTTGATGAAGACGAAGGTACTGCTGCTGTGAAGGAGTAGAGTAGCCATTAGCAGTTCTTTTTTTAGTGTTCTCCTAGAACAGTATTCCTGCTCATGCATAGGAAACCAATAACAAGAAGCACCATCATATGTGCGTGATATCCCTTTTCTGCACCGTACACAAATAATACGTGTGGACAAAGTACTACTCGCATACATCACTAAATTTGACATTTAGCCTTGTTACTAATGTTACAATTTACGGATAAAATGTAAAATTACTTAGCCTTAAATGCGCAAATTGAATTAGTAATATATGAAACTGTCAAAACATGAGGATGAAAGTCATGTTTAGTGACCTTTACAAATGGAAACTAAATTATTCTTCTCTTCATTTAGTCAAAACTGAATTTGTCAAATCAATGATAAAATAAAAAGGTTTTTCCACATTTTCTATAGGCTTTTCAGGGGATAAGGAATTAATAAAATCCTCAAATACAACAGTGTGAAAAGTCCAGTGCAAAGTAGAAGTATAAAATATTGAAGCCAAGACCCATCCCTTGAAAACTATATGTATGCAAAACTATAATTTTTAGGGTAAAGAAGCAATAATTATACATGTATTTTTGATAAAGTTTCATCCAATAGCCGATGGGAAAAAATGCTACCCGGAGGGGGGGGGGGGGGGGGGGGGGGGAGTTAAAAATCAGGGGCAGGGGAGGCATGGCATCAGCAACAATTTTAATTGGGTATTCTTTTTAATATTTAAATATCACTTAAATAATATTTATTACAATTTTTTATTTAAAACTCATTTATCTATATATCTATATATATTATTATCAATATATATATTAAAAACCGAAGCTTTTGAAACTCCCACAATTTTTCACATCATCATTTTAATTTATAATTTTTTTTAATTTTTAAAACTAAATAGTGAGAGAGTCCTAATAGGAGTCTCGCTCCCTCTTTTTTCCTCATCATTTTAATTTATAAAAAATTTAATTTATTAAACTAAATAGTGAGAAAGTCCTAATAGGAGTCTCTCTCTTTTTTCCTTAATCCTAATAAGAGTCTTTTTTTTTTAAACCTAAAGTGAGCCCTTAAAAAAAAAAAAAAAAAAAAAAACTAACGTGAGTTCTAACAGGAGTCTCGCTCCCTCTTTTTTCCTCATCATTTTAATTTATAAAAAATTTTAATTTGTTAAACTAAATAGTGAGAGAGTCTTGATAGGAGTCTCTCTCTTTTTTCCTTAATCCTAATAAGAGTCTCTCTTTTTTTTTTTTTTCATGTGAGTCTTCTTTTTTTTTTAAACCTAAAGTGAGTCCTTAAAAAAAAAAAAAAAACAAACATGAGGTCTAATTTTTAAAAAAAAATTATTTTTTTTAATCTTAATTCTAACGTAAGTCTTTCAAAAAGTTAAAATTTTCAGTTTTATATTATATATAGATAATAACAATAATGTGCCAAGCTCTAAGAATACGAGAATGCAATTTGTAAATCTACTATCAACATAACATAGAATAGATTGGTAGTGGATAGTAGATATAATTGCAGTTGAATATTATGTAAAGTTATCACCATAGAATAACCCACGTCGAAATGTGTTATGTGAAACCAATGATATGAAAGAAAAAGAATTTTTATAAATTATTATATTGAAGAAATTAGTTATTTTCATTCATTTTCAAATTATACATTTTTAAAATTTAAGTCATATACCTTTAAGTAAAATAAGTACTTTTAATTTTTATTTAATTATCCCGTGCATCGCACGGGTTAGCGACTAGTTATATATATAAAACTAAAACTTCTGAAACTCCCACAATTTTTCATGTCAGCACAATATTTAAATAAAATTATCATTTTATTTAAATAAAATTATTTTTATTTAGTCCAAACTTAACAAGGAGTGAAACTCAATCTCTCTAATAAGTCCAACTTAAACTCAAACTTATCATTTTTTTATCATTTTTTGAAAACAAAATTATTTTTATTTAATCCAAACTTAACAAGGAATAAAACTCTATCTCTCTAACAAATCCATCTTAAACTCAAACTTTGCGAGGTTAATCATAAACACTATAAAAGCAATGCAAACCCCAAATTTTTTTTTTTTTAAAGTCGAATAGAAGTGTGAGCTCTCTTATGATATTTTCTTCACCTCTACTTTGTTAAAAAAAATTATTAATTTACAGTTTTTCATGTATTTTTTAAAAAGTAATTTTCGTACATAAACCACCAAACTCGTTTTAGCCGTTTTTTACAAGATAAAAAAGCTTTCAATAATTAAAATTATTCTTTTGAATGTAACCTATCTTTCTTTTATATTTCTCTATTGTTTAGTCATATATATTTTGTTTTGTTTCAATAATTTCTAAGCAATGAATCATCTAATTCTTTAACATTTTTTGGTCTCTCAAAAGTTTTAATATCTGAATTTTTGAGTTTTTTTTTTTGCAGTATCTAAAATTGTCTGACAAATTTTTTTGTAAGCTATTGCACGTTCAAGCAATGGCTTCTTTATCAGATTGTAACACAAATTAAAGTCATACAAGAGCAAATCATGCAATGGTATAGTTTCTTAATCAATTTAAGATTTTATAAAATTATTTTAGTTTACCTCACAAATAGGTAGGTTCTCATGCATAGCATGGGTTAGCGACTAGTTTTACTTAAAGAAAAAATTTAGCTACAAAATTGACTACAACCTTACTCAATATATTTTTATTGGATGTGAATTTTGACAAAGCCCACCATTAAATTACATCTTCTTATTATATTCTCCATATTTGCAAAATTTATAGAAAATTAAAAATCAATAGCTATGTCCTCAATATATTGTTTAAATTGCAAGTTTTAATAGTTTAAAATTATGCATAAAATATAAGCTTGTAGATTATATTGTAAATAATATCCAATTAACACAAAATTGACATGTGCATTAAAAACGTAAAGAACATGCAATTCACCGGTTAAATTTTCGAAGTATATAGTAATGTTTATTTTATTAAGGTTATAGCCTTTGGCTACAACCAATTTTAAAGCTAAACTTTATCGTTTACCTAATTAAATACAAAATTAGAGCATTCCCATTGAGACTGCCAAATGGGAAATGTTGGGATGATTTAGCATTAAAGCCCAAAAATCACCAACAACTAGTCTTACAAATGCTGAGTATTGCAAAAAAATTTGCAATTGTGTTACAATGCGATTCTAAATGTAGAATCGCACTGTAGCTCAATTGTAAAACAAAATATTAAAATTTTATTCATTTTTACTGTTTGCTTTTTCAACTTCTCTCTCTCTCTCTCTCTCTCTCTCTCTCTCTCTCTAGTCACTCTCATCTCCTCTCTCTCTCTCTTTTTCTTTTTCTTTCTTTTTCAGTTCTGATTCTCTCATTCAATCCCTCCCTCTCTCTCGTCCCTCTCTTCCCTTTCTTTCTTTCTTTTTTTCTCTTTATTTTCCCTTGAATCAAGGGTTTGATGTGGGATTGATGTGGTGGTAGAGGTGGCAGATCAGGGCGGTGCTGAGGTGGCTAAAACTATCTTGGCAGAAACTCTTTCTTCTCTCTCTCGTTCTATGGGATTTTTTAATGGGGTTTTGGGGTTTGTTATGGCTGTGTGAGTCAAATGGTGGGTTTAGTTGCCGTGGGTCATGTGGTGGGTTTGGAGACGTGAAGCAGGTGGTGGGTTTGGATGCCGTGGGTCAAGTGGTGGCTACGTGGTGGGTCGTTTGGTGGAGATTATGGGTCATGTTGTGGTGTGGGTTGATTTCTATAGGTATAGCGTGGTTAGTGGGTGTAGTGGCATGGGTCTGGTGGTGCAGCGGCTTGGGCATGTGGTTCTGTCTCTCTCACCTTTTTTAAGTCTTTCTCTCTCCCCTTGAATCAAGACTCCGCGAGTCTCATGGGTTGGTGGAGCTCATGGGTTTGATGTGGCAAATCAAGGCGGTGGTTGTGTTGTTGATGGTGGATCGAGGTGGTGCCATGGTGGTGGATTAGTGGGTAGTGATAGGAAAGTTTTGGGTGTGTTGTAAAATTAGAGAGAGAAAAAAATATATTTTATTGTGGAGATATATTATTTTAATGTATTGTATAAGAAAATAAAAGTTGGGATGTTGGGTGTATTATATAATGGTATTATATAATTGATAAAGTAGCTTTTTAGGATGATAAAATAGGATAGGATGACATTTCTGGATGGGGATGCTCTTACTAATTAAATGTGGCTAACATTTCATTTTGAATTGGTAATATGAGTAATTCACTTAATCTTTCCTATTAAGAAAAGAATAAGAAGCTATTAAGTACTTCGGCATGAGCAATGAAGAGAGAAAAATATATTGTTAATCTCCCCCATTCAATTCGTATGGTGGAGTTTGTTTTTATACGTTAAAATAGAGCATAATTCGATTAACTATGTTAGGAAATTTAGACCCTGATTGATAGAATTAACAAGTTTTAAACCCAAGTTATTAATTAAATTTATTATGAATAAAACTTGTTAAAACACACAAATATCAATATCATGTCAAAATAATGTGGCGGAAAAATAAATAAGACAAAATATGATGACTTAGGAAAATCAATAAAACAAACTTGTTTCACAGTAAAAAACTTGAGGGGAAACCTTCCCCAAATGCAATCCACTATAGTAAAGAGAAGTTTCAGATCTAGTACAAAACATTTGTCCCTAGACTCTACAATCCCCAGACTCTACAATCCCCGGAAATGAACTTACAACAGAAACCTTCTACCGCTTCAGAACCTCTGAACTCTTCAATATATGAACGCCACCCTTTGATACACGAATCCTAGTACGTGACTAACCAATTGCGCGGATCTCAGTACGCGACTTAATCGCCAACTAGAAGAAGATTGTTAGCTGCAAAATTCTTCACTTCATTAATAATGAAGATCAAGAAGCACTTGGTTACAAAACACTAAGGCGCAAAGACACAGTAGCTTCTTTCAGAGAGAATAGGGCATCGGTTACCTTTTGCATATGTTCTCCTTGTATTCTCTTATGTGACGGCCTCTCAAATAAGCCTTATATATGTCTAGGGTTATGAGAAAAGAAACCCTACACAAATACATAAGCTTGAACCGAAAATCAGATCTAGAAATCTGAATTCTCGTATCCACGATAGATACCTTGATAGATAGTATCTGTTAAGCCTTATTAAACCTTGATAGATAGCTATCTGTTCGCAGGTGTCGAGCTATCTTTTCGCAGATGTCGAGCTATCTGTCCAGCTTTAGTGAACAACTTTTCTTTACTTGTTTCTTGGTCCAATTTTCATGACTTTAATACTAGACTTGAACAACATGTTCTTTGAAGTATTAAACACATCCTAGATCTACCCAATTACAAGTAAGGTGCATTTTGTCAAAGAATTAGCCAATTACATAAAATGTTGACAAATGTTCATAACATGAATCACATATGTCCTAACAAACTAAAACACCAAAACAAACTTAACTGTTAGGGGAATAGTGTTAACAGAATTTTAACTAAATAACTGACTCCACTAACAACCACCCTAACCAATCAAATTACGACACGTTACGAAATAAAAGATTGTGCACAACTTGCTGCATTCCATCTGAGAACCTAAACGACAATGATGTGTTATCCAAGCTACTTGTCGTCTACAAGCAGGTGATGGCTATGCATTTTGACATTCATCATTTTTTTTTCTAAAACAAGGATTTGCAAGACCTTATTGCTACACATCATCCTATCTATATCTATATAATATCTAAAGTTTTAAGTGTAAAAATTATTTTTCCTACACTCATGTTGAGCCATATCAACCTAGTATTTTGGTTCAATTCAATTAACTTTGGTACATTTGATCCACTTTAGTCCAATTTGATCTACTTAGGAATGGAAAAAGATAGTTTTGGGTTGAGAGTATCTATTCTAAATTTGAATATATTTAAAAATATTGATCTCAAACTCGTCTCAAATTCTATTAAAATTTTAGCAATTTAATTTCAAATTTGTTTTACATATATTTAATGAATCCAAACTCATTTCAAACCCATTTATTTATTTGCTTAAAAAGAGGCAACTTAACATTACTTTTTGTTAAGTTCCAAAAGGCTATTTAATCCTAATGTCTGACATATATAGAGTAATATTAATCAAAAATATTTGTTGACATTGTGTATGTTTGACAAAAATTAAAAAGCCAACTTATTTTACTATTTAACTTATTTTTACTACTATTTATGGGTCCTATTGTACTATTTGGTACTATTCATGGGTCTTACTATACTATTTCAACTAACTTTTACCTTTATCTACAATATTTTTAGCAAAAACTTTTCAGTTTCAGTAAAATAAGTGGATCATAAACAGTATTATTTCCATCAGTAATATTTAAAACATCTAATAATATGAACAATCCAAAAGAACATTCAAATTATGCCACAAGACTAAGAGCAAGGTAAAAAAATTATGGTCAAAATTTATCATAATTAAGGTGAAATGCTTAACATGTTATGATCAACCTTAAATAATTGTACTCAAACCAATAAAATAAAATAAAATAACTGCAATACTTATATGTATTTGCTAATTGTAGGAGTGTTAGGCCCAACAATATATATATATATATATATATATGTGTGTGTGTGTGTGTGTGTGTGTGTGTGCATATTGAGTCGGGGGCCTAATCTGAGGACATGAAGTAGTCCGAGGAGGGGTGAACATTATCAAGGGAGTCCATGTTCGTAAGTAAACTGGTTAGTTTTGATCATAAGGGTCCCTGAGGGTGGTCCAAGGAGGAATACCTCCTTGGCTTAGCAAAGCCGAGGTCCGAGGGAGTAATTCGCTATCTAGGGCAACGTTTCAAGTTATTCTATTAATACAGATAAACATCACAGAAGTGCAAGATAGGGAGAAGTCCTAGAATATTTAAAGAGAAAACTGCTACTACCGCATTAAATGCTTTGTAACTAACTCTCTGGCCGCATTAATAAAGAAGTGATACCTGAACAGTAATTTTCAACCTTACAGCAACTACCAGAGACTTCAGGAAGGTGCTGATGAGACAAGGGTCAAGACCAGAAAATCTACTCTACACATGGAGGGTAGAGACAAAGGAAGGAGGAGAGTATAAAACAGAGAAAGGACCCTTAAGGAAGGGGATCAAGAAATTAAGAGAAAAACACTGTAGCAATCAATAATTGAATTTTTAATCAAACTTGAAAGAAATATATAAGAATTGATCTCCTTGGACTAAACCAAGGACGATTTTCTTTATATTTAACCTGTCTATCTTCATTTTCTTTTCATCTAGATCCACTTTACTAGTTGCCTAATTCATTAAAACCCAGTTTTCCAATTCACTCTCTACAAAATCATTGTATTGGGTTGTTTGGGCCTAAGTTCATTCATCTTTTGGGCTTGGGAGCCTAACTATGTCCTTACACTAAGTATTAGTCAAAATTTAGATATTCTACAAGCTTGATTCGCATGGTGTTTGGAGAGTTTCAACCTATGGTATCCACTCATGATGATAGCTCTTTACCACCAGATCAAAACACCAATCGGTTTTTAGTGTAGGCATGGATTAAACTACAAACCTCTTATTCGACCGTCAGATACTTTACCAGTTGAGCTAATTGGAACCCACTCATATGGTGTTTGAATATTTCGCAAGAATAATTCTTAATGTAATAATTAAAATTTAATTTTTTTAAAAAATTCAAATGCAATAATTTTATTAGAAAAATACACTTGAACTCAAGAATGAAAATGTGAGCAATTTCTACAGATCTTCATATGTAAACTAACATAGCTTTGCATCAAGGATGAAAAAAAAAATTAGTATATGTTTTGGAGAGAAAAAATTTTACAATATTTTATTCTCATATATGATTATTTTATGATTTTTATATTATAAATTATTTTTATTTAAAATAATAATAATAATAATAATAACAACAACAACAACAGTAATCAATTTAGAATATGACATTCTTCCATTTTTAATTGTTTTGGCAACAATGAACACAAAAGCCATAAAAAATTAAATTTTTGTGAATTTACTATAATGAATCTTAATCATTTAGATTTCCTAAATTCTTTAAATGACATGTAATATATATATATATATATATATGTGTGTGTGTGTGTGTGTGTGTGTGTGTGTGTGTGTGTGTGTGTTTGTGTGTGTGAGATCAACATTGTAGTATTTATTCTATTTAATAAATAAAAAAAGATTACTAATAGGATAAATACATTTATTTTGTTATATTTTGTTATAAAATATGGCATTCTTGCTCAAATTAATTGTTTTTGCTACACTTTAAACAAAGTCCAATAAAAGGAAATTTTAATAACACACAATCAAGAATGTTAAAGAAAATTAAAAAAAAAATGATATTTGCATTCTTGAGTAGGTGTGAGACATGCCTATATATATATCAATCATTATATCATGAAATTTTTAAATTTATAAACACATATAGGATGATCTAATTTCTACACTACTCTTCTTGTCTTTCTATTTTGTATGTAAAATAGAACAATAAAAATCACAAAGTTTTTTATGAGAAAAAATATTGAAATATTGAAGGAAACTAATAATAAATGAATTGCATATTGTTCAGGATTTTGATTACTACTTACCAAAAGAAGGATGTGTCAAGCTTGCCGATATGGTAACTACAAAATATGGACAAAAGATAATTCCAAAAGGTGTGATTTGAAATGGCAACTACAAAAAATGGACAAGAGACAATTCCAAAAGGTGTGATCTCAGAATTATGAGACTAAATGAATTGTAAAATGAGGGATGTGAGCAATCTTGGGCCAATCCTCACATATGCAATTCTCAATTTTCGTAAAAACATGAGACGACACATCCCATCTGACAATGAAGTGAAATTCAAATGCAAATGAATTTGAAGTTGTTCAAGTGAGGTGAGATTGCTAATATACTTGGAAAAATTCATCAAATTGGGAATTCTTGTAATTTTCAATGATTGTAAAGATCAGAGATGACTAATTCTATTAGGAACTGATGCCAAATTAAGAATTTTTATAAATTGAATTTGTTCAAATGATGTGAGCTTGCTAATCCAAAGTCACTGAATTGGGAGAATTCGAAATGAAGAGTTTTTGTAAAGTGGTAACATGTTCAAGACCTAGAATGAGAGAGTCTAGATAGAATACTCATTCGAAAACTCAAAGAATGATGGAAATTCAGTCACCTCTAATCCATGCAATCATCATCATTCATGTCGTCGTGATCATCAATGCCATCTAACCAATTGAACTCCATGCAATCTTTAGCTTCACAAGGGAGGTGAGATATGACATGAATTTAAATAGAGGTGTTAGCCTAGACTCCTAATCTTTAAACTCTTGATAGATTTTAAATTTAATGCCCACTCGTCTAGTAGAGATTTTTCATCACTTATGTAATGTAAAGTCATAGACTATAATTTGGAGAGAGGATAGAATTAGGAAGTGGAGTAAGAAGGAAGTGATGAAGCTATTGCCATTGTCTATTGCAATGGATTCAAGCTAACCTTCTCTAAATATATTTTTTCTTTGAGATATGAAATCAGAGGCATAGGAGTCAAATTTGGGTAATAAGGAATATCTAAAAAAGAAAGGCTAGGAAATGTTGATGATTTGGTGTTGTGGGTTTTGGAAAAATTGAATTGTAGTTGAGTTCAGTGATTGGAAGAATCATCTGACATTGTGGATGAAACAAGGATATTCTCACCTTTATCACTATTATATATGTGCTAGATGGAAGAATGGTGTGAATTTGTGGATGATACAAGGATGTCTACATTTTTGTCAAAATTAGATATACACTCTAAATTCGTGGCAGATGTCAGCATCTACTACATTTGTATAACCTTAAAAGATTTGTGAGCCAAAAAATTCAATTTTAAAATTTCACATCTTTGTACCAATACACATCTAAATATTTAAGATTTTGGTATGGTTGGAAGCTTTCTACTGACTTCTCAACACCGTTATTAATATTATGTTCATGATCTCATCTTAATATTAGCTTTTTAAGATGATACTTCCCTATAATTTTCAGCCACACATTCCAATATCTTATCTCTAGTGTTCCGTTAGGTTAGTAAGTTCATTCAATTCACCTAGTCCACCAAAGCGCTTGGAAATGGAAGAAGGGTCCTTACAATTAATAGTGATAATTCCAAAAGATAAGTCATTTTCCCTAATTCATGGGGCATATACCTCAAATGATTACAATCACTATTATCAAGATGCTTGAAACTAATCAATTCTCTTTGTAATTGTTTAAGACTTGCACAGCAAGTGATTTTTTTTTTTTTTTTTTTTACAAGATAGAAATTCTACTATAACCTAATCTAAGTATATATGTATATGAAGCTCCTTCCTGGAAACTTAAATCCCGGCCCTTGCTTCCCACACCAAGTGAAATTTACTACTTCCACGTTCCTCATTGTATTAATAGAATTAAGAGAGTTTTAATAAATGCATTATTGAAAAGATCAAGGTATTTAATATGTATTAATTTCCCTATAGAATTTGGCTCTTATAATATAACAATGGTCCCTCCACAAGTATAAGTTCTTGTGGGGTGTGGAGGGCAAGAGCTAAGTCGCCAAGAGGGAGTTTTACACACATATACACTTAGATTATACTAGAATAGAATTTCTAAAAGGAATATACATACATACATACATACATACACACACATATATATATATATATATATATTATAATGTTTAAGCCATGTAAATCTAATGCACACAAGTATTTGAAACTCAAACTAAATGTGTTCTATTAGGACATATGTGATTCACATGTTAGGAACATATGTCACTATTTTATATAATTGGCTAATCATTTGACAAAACGCTCTTTACTTGTATTTGGGTAAATCTAAGATGTGTTTAATACTTCAAGAAATCTTGTTTCAAGATCAAGTGTTAAAGCCATGCAAGTCTGTCCAAGATTCAAGCTGAGAAAGTGATTGTCATTAAATCTCAACAGCTAGCTATCCATCGAGCATGAAGAGCTGTTCCAGCCCCGTGGCTTGACAGCAGCTCGATAGATAGGGTATTTGTCGAGAATTATGAAACTCAGTTTTTCAGGACTATTTTCATCCAATTCATGATTGTATGTTTGAGCCTTCTTTTCTCACAACCCTAAACAGATATAAGGATTGTTTTAAGGGCCGTCAAAGGTAGCAGCTGTGCAAAGTTTTTTCATGCAAATTGTAACCGGAGACTGAATTTGCCCTAGTTCATCCTTCTTATGAAGAAGTTGCTGTGTTTGTACACCGTAGGGTTTTGTGACCAAGCATCTTCTCAATCTTCATCGTGTGATGAACTGAAGAACTTTGCAGCCAACATCCTTCTCTAGTTGGTGAATCAAGTCGCGTATTAGGATCCGCGTAATTGGTTAGTCACGTACTAGGAGCCGTGCAATACAAGAAGAGATTGTCACTACAGAACAAGTCCAATTAGATATTGGGGTAAGGGTTCAATTGTAGGTTAGTATAAGGTACTGGAATTCTTTTGCTTGTAACCACTTGTTGTGATAATAGTGGATTCTCGGGAGCAGTGACCTTAAAATCACCAGTGGGGTTATTGCTGTATTGGTTTTCCCCATTCATAAACAAATTACTGTATCATTTATTTTCCGCTGCATATTTAGTTTAATTGGTGATTTTTTTGTGCTACCACGCTTGTTGCATGAAATTGAACCTAATTAATTCACTTGACTAATTAATTGGTTAATTCATCACAAGGGGTTAATACGTTTTTGGCCTATCAATGTTGACTTCCTAAGTTACTAGATCCATACTTGTGAGTTGTTAAAAGAAATGTACATACCTTGTCTGCTTTAACCAATGACCTCAAAGTTTCAATAAAATATGAAACAATAATGAATGGACATGATATACAACATTTTTTTTTAATTAATATTATTGTCATAAAAATCAAGGACCTTAAACTCAAATCCATCAATTGATTTTGCAAGATCATGGATTAGATCATGAATCTTGTATTTTAAGACTCCATCTTCTTTTATTACTTTGTCAGAGAAATATCTTCAAATTATTGAAGTACTTATTAGAAACATCTTCTAATTGTTGGTTTATGCTTGATGAATGGATAAATGTGTGTGCTATTCATGATTACTATAAGTGTTTTCTTACACATCTAATGATTTTTGGAAAATAAAGAACAAAAGGTGAAACAACCCTTTAAATTTGATGGGAGAGATCATCATAACTTAATTTTAGGATCGGTAAAATGTCATTCTCTTGTTGAATTACATTTTCTGGTACATAATTCTTGACATCTAACCGCCTAAACTTTGTTTCCTCAAAGAGTAGTACACTTCCTATGCACTTTAAGGCAAGGGGCACCCCTTGACATTTGTCTACAATCTCCTTTCTGATTGCTATAAGTTTAGGGTTGTTGTTTTCTTGCCCTTCTATATATGTTATTTTCTCAAATAAAGACCAATTTTGGTCTTTCGAGTGACCTTTGACTATGTAAGTTGAAATAGGACATGTAAATTTTGCAACTATTTTGGCACGCGTAGTCATTAAAATTTTACTTCCCTTTACATCACCAATTAAAAGGCTTTTCAAATTATCCCATTCATTATAATCTTCATTCCACTCATCATCCAACATAAATATTTCTTTTGATCAATATTTTGACAAACTTGCTTTTGCAATTCAACCATGTGAAGTTCTTTTGGTTTTTTCTTCGAAGTAGATATGATTATTTTTCACTAATTATTTTCACTATAAAGGTATCAAAGATGCACAACCCACATTTTAAGACCAAAATTTCTATTTACAATCACATCACTGTATACAGAGCAAGTGTGGTCTTGCCCAACCCCCACAATACCCACAATGGGAACAACTAAAACATTCTCTTTCACAATTTTTTTTTTTAATACGGGATAGAAATTCTACTCTAACTTAATCTAAGTGTATATGTGTGTGAAGCTCCCTTCTAGAGACTTGAACCCCGGTTTTTGCTCCCAACACTCCACAAATACTTATACTTATAGAGTGACTACCACACCAAGGGTGCGCGGTAGTCAAAAAATTTTTTTCTTAATAGCCCTACTTTCTTATTTATATTTATGAATAACATTATTATGATTTTTGGAAAACAAATAACAAAATTGAAAGCAAAGGTTCTTCTTATGTTCTATATTACCTTCCATAAAACTCTTCTAATTCCCATCTAGACTGAATTTGATCCAAGGTTGTTTTACAAGGCCTTAAGGTTGTTCTACAAAAAATATAAGCCCACTACAGGAATCTTGTAACTAGTCCTACACAGCGGGCCTGTAAACAAATGATGGGACCAATTTCATAACCAGTTCACTGAATAGGTCCATTGGCTATAACAATACTCCGAGCCCGAGGGCCTAGCTGAATTGGGCTTGAAAAGAATCAAGGGTAAAATCACCTTCTTGACGCTTTTCCTATAATAGATGTTAGAAATTCCTCAAGATTTAAGCTGAAGAATCCTACTCTTTAACTAAATAGGAGCTTATTAAGCTGAAAATCTAGTTTTTCTTATGTCCCAGGCTAGGATAAGCGTGCAAGTATGACAATACAATGAGATTAGGCTTTGCACTAAGCAGAGTCAAAAAAGAACTCTTTGATTTCATAGAATTTTCATATCTAGTCATATTCAATGAATGATAATTGCATTTTTTACAATTACTTATCCAATCCAATTGGTCTAACTGATTATAATGAATTTTTGTATAGTCAATTTTAGGCTTCATACCCACTTTCCAAATTCTAAATAGAGCCCAATGCCATAACGTAAGTTATGTAACTAAGAAAAACATTGCATCAATTTTCAAGCATTTGTTTATTGTTCTGGTGAATACATATGTTCAATTACTACCCATATGAGATTGCTTTGATTAGCTCCCCCTCATGAGGTAAGAAGATTGCATCAATAACACATGGGTTCCATGATCTAGTGTTCTTGTCAATTAGCATGTCTACTATGGCATTTTCCTCTAATATCATGGGGATATTACTACATATATTTGAACAGGTAGAAGCCTAGGAAGCACGAACACTTCATTTAGGTTGCTGTACATGTAGCCATTTTATGTTATAATTATCCAAGAATTACTTGTGGCACCATGTTTGTACCTATACTCATGTCTATGTCTGTGCTTCCTAGCTAGTGGCTGTCCAAACCTTCCCCACCAGAATTTCTCCACAATTGCATTCAGTTCAAATCACACCAGTCTTCAGGAATTCGAATACAATCATGGCATAAGTTGGTATTGCTCATGCTACTGCTAAGGATTTCCTTATCTACCATTGACAATAGCTTCTCTTTCCAGCCCAATAGCTTCTAGACTCTTTCAGGCACAAAAAAAACAAGCTCCTCGCAAATTGTTGCGTAAGTTACAACTTCAATCTTAGGAGACAATATTGGTAGCCTGGCTTTAGTTAAGAAAAACATCCACATTATGAACTACGATCACCATTACTTGATTAACACCATACCATAAATGTTGACAGGTATCAGTGTTAACCCTTACACATATTGCCAATGTCCAAAACTCACATGCTTAAAGTTAAAAGAGTTTTTTGTTGAGATTTCCTGAGTAGTTCGACAAGAAAGATAACACGGGAACTATAAAGTGATACTTCTTCCCCCTCACCAGAGGAATTATTACAATTTTAAGTTTTCATCTTAACTTAGAAAGATCTCCAGATACAATATTGGGAAAGTACTACCAAAGAGGTCTGGCATGTACAATTTACAAGATCTGTCTCCACTTGCAGTTTCTCTATTTCAATTTTATTTTGCAATTTCCCACAATCAGACAATCACAGTTTCCCCTGCTCTTGAAGTTGCTCCTGTTCAAATAGGACGAATAAATTAGAACCACCACAATTAAGAAGTGAGCAAATAGAAAAGGCAGAAGCAAAAAGTTGGAACAGAACAATCAGAGAGAGTAACAACTAACAAGGAAGCTTTTATAGTGAAATAAGATGTAGGAACCAAAAAAAAAAATTCAAATACACCCCCATAACAATGCTCTCATCTAGATCATCATACCATGCACAATAGTTTGTTTAACGGCAGCATTATATAAAATGAATACATATCCACTAAGTTCTTTGGAGAACTTATCAAGAAATTAAATAGGAAGTATTTTTGATCATTGTAGGGAAGCCCAGCAGTATTCTCAACAACTTATGCATTCTACTTTGCTCCAAAGGAAGAGTTATCAGTCTTCTTGAAAAAATTTCTTCGCTCTTTTCAAACTTAGCATCACATAACTATCAATTTCCATTGCGTCCTTTGTCCTAATCCTACTTTTCTTGGGTTTCATTCACTCATTTTGTCCCAACCTATTTGTCCTAAATTTTTTTTTTTTTTCAAAACTCTCTTTAGAATTCAGCTGTGAAGTTAATTTCAACACTAGGGAGTGATGTAAAGGAAGAAATTAAATCCAGAAGCAATTGATGTAACACTGACCTCTGTCACAAAGAAGGCATGAAACCCATACGGAACCCTGTGAGGGATCTCAATAACTGCCACTGGGTCAGCTGACATTGTTTTTGCATCAATTACATGGACTGATGATTTTCTGTATGATTATCAATGAAAAATTGAGATTGCATCATCTTCATCAAGAAATCCGAACTTTAAATCTCAGTCATCAGAGGTATTAACAAAGTGGAACTAAGCATGGTGTATGGAAAAAGCAAGATAGAATTCTGTTTGGATGCAAATGAATCAACACTAGGTTAGGCTGCACAGCTTTTACTCTTTTTGTTAAGAATGATTGACATTGAACTAGTTTTTCAGTACTAAAAAAAAGTTGCAGCCCTTAGATTCTTCACATATTAGGAATAAACATTAGTAAAAAGAGAAAACAGCAAAATAGTAATATTTTCTCCCCTGATGCAATCTACAGATCCTAAATTTGCAAGAGCAATTCGATAACCCTCTTTCAAAGGCTTTCAATCTCACATTCTGACAAGAATTTCCTCTACTTAACCAAGCAAAAACATTAATGCCAGGCACAGGGAGAATATAAATTTGTCAATAGCATGAGAAAAGAAAGTATTACCCATCATTTTCATCATGTACAAAGAATATTAAAAATCCATCATCTTCTTCAGAAGTAATGCCAGGCACACGAGGGACAAAAATAGCTTCAGAGCCAAATCTGCCAGGTCCCAAATCATAGATTCCTTGAACATTTCCTCCAACTTCAAGCTTTGTTTTTTCAGTCTCGGGTTCAGCATGCAGATCAAATTTGATTATCCCAGTGACCTTTACAACGCCTTCAAGCATGGTTCCATATACATATCTTGTTCTCCTGATAACCCACCACATAATCAGTAAATATAAATGATGGAAGTATTGACACCCAAGAGAACAAAATGAATTTAGCATAAAAACTAGAATAATAATAAAAGTGTTTTGCAAAACAAAAATGAGTTTCAGAACATTTTCAAAAAGGCAAAAGATCATATAAATATGGCCTTCGGAGTATATATAGCCTCTCTTATCTGCTGCTGCCATAATGAGCACTTATGCAATCTTGAAGATCTACCAACAATAAACAAACCAAAATCTCCCATTACCTGCCAGTGTAGCTCTCATTCACCCTAGGTAATTCTACAACAGAAGCTGATAGTTTCTTCTGTAAAGCTAGTCCAGTTTTCATGTTGAATCTCATCTCATACCTGAAAAAATAGTAACTATCATAATCACTTAGGTATGCATATATATTTACATTTTCATAAATGGATGAAAGATGTTCTACAGCTCATTTGAGAAGTTTTTGAGCTTTTCTTTGACAATTCCATTGAACATGTCCAGATCTGGATGCTGAACGCGACAAGTGATCAAAACAACTTCGTCCTCCTCCTCCCAAGCATTGGCTAGTGAAAAGGAAGTCATTAAAAAGGTCAAGATGGAAACGTGAACACAAATAAACTTCAACTACAGATTAATAATGAACTACAAGATGATATAAATTTACAAATCTAGAAAGAATTGTGATTGGCCAAATCTCAATATAAAGAAAGGAATAAGTTCCTTCTCTCCAGGTTGAGAACAATCATCTACTGCCTCATTAATCCATGGATCATGAGGTAATTAATCACACACGGATCACACAGTCATGAGTGTGAGTCATCCACTAGACTTAGGTTCCTGTTTCCCTAGTGATGAAGGATACATAGGTACGAGCCTATGGAAAGATCTTATTCAAGTAAGGTCTTGCCTATAACACTGGCTTACTACTTAAATTTGATCTTCGTGTGGATGTTATATGTTAGCCACTAACAAACTTCATCTAATAAAACAATATAAATTCAAAAGATATTTTGGCATTCAAAAAGAGATCACCATTATGAAATATGAAGCAATTTGGAAGCTCGAACCATCTGATTTGCAGCTCATCCTTTGCATACCGAGGAAGTAGACCAAAACGAGCTCTTTTTGTAGCATCAAATGTGAATGCTGACTTTTTCTCTTTTACCATTTCCTGAAAATCAAGATTTAAACAATTATTCCAAGTTACATGTCATGTGATTGATATGATGCTCAACAAAGCACTGTTTTGACCATCACATTTACCAAAACAGTAATACCCAAATTTGTCTTCAAGGCTATCGCGTCTAAATCTCAAGGAAAAAATTCCTGCGAAGATTATAAGAGTTGATCTTGAGATCAACAAAGCGTGCTGAGGATTTGATCCAAAATTATGGAAGGCTTTAAAAGAAATTACAAAAGTTCAAAATCAAAGCATCACAGCTAAGATGATTTGAACATATATGTTCATTAGAATTGTTTACTTCAGAAGGATTTATAAATTTTATATGTTGGAACTCAAGACATCTATAGATCTAAAATTAAATGACAAACTCCTGGTGCAAGCCCTTTTTCTGCTCATCTTAGGTGAGACACCTCAAATTTTAGATTTAATATTATCCATTTCAACAGCACCAATTAACTTTGTGTCTGAATTTTGAGAAACTTCTCAGTGACTACAGAATGGCTTAAATAATACCAAAGAATGGGAAAGACATGCCCCTTTGTATTGTTTATAATAATGAACACTCAACAATCAAAGTCCTGTGGCATTAAATTTCAATGCAAATATACACAACAGATAGAAGTGCACAAAACAGAAACACAAGAATGGGAATATATATTACACACATGCATGCACACACACAAGAACATTCTTGTTTCATTGATTGAGGAGTGAAAACACTAAGATGGGTGACCCTAATGGATGATGCAACAGCTGTACAATACTTCTGTGTAAAAATGCAATCCATGTACATTGTTAAAGCAAATGAGGTCAAGCTTATTTATATTCATATTGTTATGTTGAAGGCCAAATAAAATCGTAGGTACAGCTCCCTCTTAAATTCAAAATGTCAAAATAACTGTTTACAAACTAAGTTGGTGAATTTGTGAACTAAACGCTAAAACATAGCTTTAAATCCCCCTCAGATGGCACCTCCTCCTTCAGCCTACGGTTGTTCAAAGTGGTATTTCATCACTATGCACGCCAACTATTATTGTAATATCATTTGGCATCTCCTCTCTTGTAACTTGTACCAGGGAAAAACTTCCAAAAGAAACAACTTTGCAAGTACCATACCTTTGGTTTGAATATCAATGGATGATCCATGAAAATTGCATAGTTCTCAGTGATGGCAAAGTCATGCATCATGATGGGGTCTGATATTGTTATTGGTACTGGGTCATGCATGAAACCATCCTTTGAAATTACTCTATAAGTGATATATGGTGGTGTAAGTGAATAGCCAAATGTAAACATCTCGCCTGCATGGAAGGATTCTGCAAGTTAAAAAGGCAATCTTTCATTACAATGGATCACAAAATACCTTTTACAATAGTGTTTTTACCAGTGAATGGGTCAACTTTTGGATGAGCAGTGAAAGAATGTTCCAATTTCTTGTCATAATCCAGCATCCCAAGTGTTTGAATATCTCCATCTTCCAAAACTTTAAGGACATCTAAATAATGTAATGAGAACCATCTCAATTCCACATTAGAGCAGGAAAGTTTAAACAAATCAGCACTCTTTTGTAATTACTTTTTCCCCAGAATGAAAAGCACACAGCATTTACATCATCATGCCCATGCAGAGAAAAACCAACCCTTTTCTTATTAGCTTTTCAGAAGAAAAAACTATAGAACAAGACATGCTTACATGGTTTATCTGCCTCTTGAAGTGCTAAAAGTTTCCCATGGTGATATACCAAAGCCGTATTAGCTGGACACGGGAGACAAATAGCTAGCGTTTGGCACTTCACATCAAGATTATCCAAACAGGAAAAAAAGAAAAATAAAAGAAGAAGAAGAAGAAGAAGAAGATATACATATACTCAACTAAGATTACATAACAAAGGTTGTGGAAAGATGCATATATCAGAGATATTTACTGACAGATCCATACCTGTCATGTGTGTACTAATGGAAGAGGGACACATTCATAGTTTGCCAATAGTCGCTAGTTACCTTTCCGGCTAAATGGTACCACCACCCCACTCATAGAATGGGGGTTAGGCAAGGTCCCCTGTTCAAATCTGGTGGGATGTTTGAGTACCAATAAAAATATAAAAAGGCAAAAAATCATAATTTGCCAAGTGTTCCTGATGATACTCTCTTTAAGTGTTATTTACATTACATAAATGTTTACATAAGCAGTTTACACTAGTGACTCAACTGGTAGAAGTGTAGAATGGGTTGGGTAGGTCTAAAAGTTCAAATCTTACCCAACAAAAGTAGAAGTTTAAATTACACATATACTCTAGTACCCAAGACAAAAGAGTCCATTCAACATTTAAATTTATTATATCCAAAATAGAATAACACATAGACTAGTGTTTTTGAACAGTGATTACTGTACTCAAAGAATTGTGTGTACAATCCTAGTATATGTCTTTGCATTCAAGCAGAAGTGCATACAAGACTAACTTACCTGTTCCAGTTCCGTGCAAAGCATCTAATACTTTCAATTTTTGTCTCAGCAATTGCATAATCACCATGAGTAATCCAAATGGCCCGTTCAGATCTCCAATCTGAAAAGAAAAAAAAAAAAAAAAATGTGACCGCCATAGTAAACATGTATGGCAGAAGCTATCTGCCCGTAATAATTTTGCTTCTACAATCATCAACTACCTTTTCTTATTTATCTATCACAAACTTTTCCTTTTATCACCCTTTTTAGCCAATCAAAGTATTTTGATTTAAAAATTTTTGAATTTGAATCAAAGTATTCTTACTTCATAGATTAATACAAATCCCTTGATTCTCTTTTAACAGTTGTATTTCCTTTCTATAAATCACATATAATGATAGATGGAAACAAAAAGAAAATACTTTCTTCCTAAAAATTTTCATGGCATCAAAGTAGATGATTACAAGGTCAAACTCTATCTCCACTATATCTTCCAATTAGAAGTTAAAAATTTCAAATGTTGGACCTCAGTTATTGTGAGTGAGTCTTGGCCCCCAAGTACAAGAGAATGTTATACTATAGTGATTTAAATGAATTTCACCATTTTTCAAATATTGCTTGGGACAAGTGGTAGTCTATAATGATCTTGAGAGCCAAGTTTCTTGCAGTGGAACCCTATCGCTTATCATGCCCTAATTTGTCATATCAAAATGAACTCAATTCATGATTCAAATCAAGGGTATATTACAAATATAAAATTGTATGCAGTACCAGCTCATTTAGAAATTTTAAATAACGTGACACTATGCACTTTACATACTATAACATGTTCCCAAGTTGCCCACCCCATCTTCTAGTTCTTTAGAGCTTGGCTTTTCTGGTAGTGCCAATGCTTTGCCTACTTTTATCTTTTCCTAAATGACCACCTCCACATTCCCAGTCTTCCCCAATAATCCTTTAGTGCTTTTCCAACAATTGTATTTCCCCACTATAAAAGCATGCACTAAGATCAACAGAAATAAAGAGAAAATACTTCCTCAAAAGTCTTTCAATCCCATTAGCAGCAAAGTTAATATGTACAGGCAAAAGATGCAACTAAAAACCGGGAAAAAATAGAAAATAAACCTATAGCTTACTGCACACCTTCATAAATTTAGCGGCTCCAAAATACTCTTCTTGTTTAAGCTTAGATGTCCTTACATAGCGAGAGACATAGGTTGCTTTCCCATTTTTTATGCGCAAACCATGAATCATGCTGCAAAATAAAAGATATCACATAAATCCGTTCTTGCTATAACAGATTAACAGTGTATAAATGCAATGGGTTCCAACAGACATTCATGAATCTCCAAAATCTAAACAAAAAGTGGGAAGGCTGTAAACACAGAACAGAATATTGGAACATAACCAACTATAATATATCGGAGAACATAAAACTAGCCAGGATGGTTCTTGTTAGATAAATTATATTGAATTGTACTCTTGTGGATTGTACCCTTGTGATATGCAGCTCATGTAAAAATATCTATCTATTTTAGCATAAGAACATTTTTTTTTTTTTACATACTCATTTTTCAAAATACCCCACATCAAATTATCTATTTTACAATATATTTTATTAAAATGTCAATTTTTCTTGATTTTAAATTATTTCTCTTTCTTCACATACAATCACCATCTACTCTCCTTTCATCATAAAAAAATAAACTAATTACAAAAAAAAATAATGTTTGTATAAATTTACACAACTACATAGCAAACATATAAATTTACACAATATACACAAACTGATATAAGTTATTTTAAAATAAAAAAAATTGTGTAAATTCAACACATTTTTCTATTATATATGCACTGATGTAAATGCTCTTAGAACTTAAAAGTTTATGAGCAGTCATATTGAAGGATTCTCATTGCCCTATTGTAATCACTCTTTCTATATAAGAAATAAATAGTAAGAGGGTTGTAATTAATACAGCACCTAACTCACATTTTTCTATCCGTTAACAGTTCTAAATAATCAAGCAATGTCTACACTGTTGGGAATAATACATAAAGTAATAAAAGAAGAATAAAGATAATACAAAAGAAAAATAGAAAAGATAACTTGGAAGCACAAAATGTTATCCTTAGACAATATTTGCCCCCACACTCTTGTTGCTAAAAGGTTATCACAAATTTGTTCTCAGAGTACAACCAAGTTTTGAGTTCTACAATAGTAATTCTGAAAAATAATCACAGGATTTCTTGTGTTTCTCTCTAACTTACTATTTTGTAGAGTTATATTTCATCAAAAGGTACGTATGGAGAGTTAAAATGTTTCATAAAACCATTCACAATGCTTAAAACCTCTTCAAACAATCAAAACAGTTACCAGAAAATTCTCCAAAAAACTTAATTTTTACAAGTTTTGATCAGTTAAGAGTTCCTTTGATCGATCGAACAAGAATTGAGCATCGATCGAAACAGGCAAAGACTCCAGGATAGATTTCCTTACCATTTCGATCGATCGAGCAAAAGCTTCAACCAACTGAAAATACTGAATTTTAAATGTTCACTTAGAAAATTCCAGAACTTAAATTTTCACTTTATTGACTTTATGAAACAATACTCTCCAAACTCAAATATCATTATTACAATATATATATATATATATAACACAGACACACATGATTTGCCAGAACCAACTAGAAAACAACACTACAGTATAAAAAATATCATGAAAATAGCAAATGACGTTAGTATAGTAGAATCAAGTTTTCTTTTCCCCTTTAGTAATACTGTAACGCCTAAGTTTGTGAAAGGATCATAAAGAAGGAGAACATGAACAATATCTTCTTTCTATCCTAATGAACAAATCACCAATACGTCCAAAGTTTGTATTGAGTATATTACTTCATGATTATGTTGCACTCTAATACGAATACAAATCTTCTATATCACTTTTTGTGTTTTATTTTATGTTCCACTAATTACAATTTGTAATGTGTTTTTTTTTTTTTTTTCAAGATTTGGATGAATCTGTTTTATATTTGCTTGACATTCGGAGTGAGGTGTATTTTTGTCTCTAAGAATATTTGTTCGACATGCGCCAATAATTGTATGCCAAGTGTCTATACTTTTTTAAATGGGGTAATCACACCCTTCTCTCTTGAGTTTTGGGGGAATAACACTCCACCCCAAATTAGCTATGTTGGGTTGAGTGGAAGGGGATGGACGAAAAGAGAAAGGAAAAAGAGAAGGGAGAGCAAAAAGCGTGAGGAAAGAATATAAATGTCATTTCACAAAAAAAGTCCAGACCTTTTAAGTTTTAATGGTATAAGAATAATTTTAGGAGAGGAAAAATAATGGATTCCACAAAAACCTTTTCCCTCTCATTCTTCTTTTTTCCTAATTTTTCTTTCTAACCAAACAAAGGAAAGTCATTCATTTCTCTTCTTTTCCTTCCTCTTCCATCGAACCAAGCAAAGTCAAAAGGAAAAAGCACTCCCCTCCCTTGAGATTTGAAGAAATTAATATTCTCACCCTTTTGTTTATATTAGTAACGAAATATTCTTTTCTTTTCTTTTTTGTAAAAATCTCTTTAAAAAAGTTAAACCATAGTTAGTAAAAAAAAATTGATAAATTTACAATAAAATATAAAATTTATCAAATACCAAAACACTTGTAATGGAAAATTTATCCATAATTCATTGAAAAAAAGAAGAAAAAAAAAAGTAAAATATTCACACTTATTATTTAAAATACACTTTAATTAATAATATAAAATAATAAATTTTAATTATTAAATAAAATAATTTTGAAAATTTTCCCTTAAACAAAGCACAGGTTATTACACAACATTTTTAATATTAATTTAACAAAATTTGGTTAATCAATTGATAAGGGAGAAAAGTGTTTTTTCTCTTCAAATTTGGAGTGGACTATCGTTTCCTCAAATCTTAAAGGAGGAAAATGTAATTATTCATTTCTAAATTAAATGATTTGGTTTAAGTTATATTCGATATCAGCACGCCATTAAGTCACGTAGGACATAAATTAATGGACATTGATAAAAAGACGAAAAGTGTAATGTTTTGCAAAATTTAAGGACGAAAAAAAAAATATATATATATTTTTTTTTTTTTTGAAAATTTAGGGACGAAAATGAACTTTTTGTGAAAGTTTAGGGACAAAAATGACCTTTTGTGAAATTATTTTACCCTCTCTTATTTCTTTTTCTTTTTTTTTTTTCTTAAATTATGCGGAGATTTTTCCTCCAGAGTATATTGTTATGGAAGATTAACCTGTTACTTTTATTATGAAATATAGTGATCGTTTGAGTATACACTAAAAAGCACCCCCACATGTTCATCAAAAAAAAAAAAAGCACCCCCACATATTAAACACACAAAAGCTGCGGAGAGACAGTAGTGGTATTCTGGAGTGGAAAAATGGTACTGAAGTTATATGTTTGAAGTCTTTCTTCATGAAAACTTGGAAGAAATACTGGTTTGAATAAGCAACAGAAAGTCATGTACCCATCTCCATCAAACCTGCAAAGTGACCAACAAAGGGAGTGAGCAATATTCACCTCATCAACAACTGAATATAATTGATTCATGAGAACTAAAATAAAGCCCAACTCACACACATATAAAAGAAGATCTACAAAAAGACCAGGGACCATGATAAACTTCTTATATATCATAGTAAATAGTTCCACAGGAAAAAAGAGACATACAAGTGATGTCCAGCAACAGGTTCAAACTTTGGGTTAGGGCCCACCCTAACAAACTCTCCATTTAAGCAATCCTGCAAGCAATATTACACGTTGCAATTAGAAGAATCTAAAACGATACCAGGAATGCCAAAAAGAGTCTCAATCAAGAAGGTTAGGAAAATTTAAAACCTTTTTATTTAACTATGTGTGTGCATGCCACGACAAAGTTTTTTGATGAAGAGAAAGGAAAGCATGATAGGGGCTAGATCTCGTTTTAGCTAAACGCAAACCCTTAAATCCACAAAGAAAATCTAGAATCTATCAGTAAGAAGATAAAAACCTCTATGAAAATATTAGTTATAAATTCTAAACTCCGAATTTTCATTTTACATATAGCAGAGCATTTGAATGCTCCAAAAAACTTAATTTTTCAAGTAAAAGTTATTCCTAAACATATCATAATTGAGTTATTAAAATTCATAATTTAGTTATTATAATTTATAAAAATGACTATTCAGTTAGTTTGTTGATAAGCACAAGTCGAGCTCGTGTTCAAAGTAAAAATAATTGAACAATTATAAACTTTTAATACTTGACTAAGCTCGTTTACCACTAACTAATTCGCACCACTAGTCACCTGATAGTTAGGTGATTTTTTGAAAGCCCCGTAGGGGTGTTTTTGCCTGTAGGCCAAATATAAAATTTTTTAATTAATTTATTTAACAATAATAAACAATTACTATGTTTAAAAATAAAAAATTTAAAAAATAAAAAAATAAAAACCGTTGCTGCATGCAGTCCAAACCAATAGTTCCAAGAATGTGGTGCGTAAGCAAAATACAATGGACTCACTGGTAGGAAACCTTTAACAAGAAGGTCGGTGGTGGGAGGAGTCTCATGAGGAAGTGGAGTAAAGTTACCAGAGAAATAGAGATTAGGAGTAGAAGAGCGGTGCATGAACTTCACTATCAGCTTCTCCACACAGTCTATCACTTTCGAAGCCACCCCTTTGTTTGGCCTTGGCTCCACCGCCACTATTCCAGCTTCTTCATCACCACTGTACCTCTGCTTCTCCTTCGCCACGTCTCTCTCTCTTTCTCTGCGTTGGGAGCATTGCCGTGAGCTAGTGAGGCTACATATTACCATTATTCTTGGTGGTACGTGGTTCGAGTACCCCTTACGCACTAGCAACTTGTTGGTACTCCTTGTACTCCTATATTGCATATACAACGAAGGTCTTAGCTCGAAAGCAGTGAGGGTATTACTATAGAAATATCCATACAGAGAAGTCATACTGATAGTCCCGGCCTGAACCTTTTCTTTCACTGGAAAAAGAAAAATTTTGTGGTCAAGTAGACTATAGCACTTTGTCACAAGTCACAGCTAATCCCACAAGATAAAATGGCCTGGGGTTTAGTAAGTGAACGTGACCATCACTTTCAGGTACAGTGCCACTTTGTCTTTAGTCCCTCCAACTCTCGGGCGTGTCCAATACCATAGTCAACCACCGAAACCAAACCCCTTCAATTCAGCATATTCACTTCAATTATACATTTATACTTGATCCAAAAGTCTATATATCCATGATGCATGTTATAATATGTACGTATAATTAAAAAATTTATGGTCATATTAGAAATTTGAAACTTTAACTTCAATCAAAATTCACTTCAATTTGACATAAAATCCTTTTTTTTTTTCCTTTTTTGGATAGATAGATATTAGATGTTAAATACCTCAACAGATGATGCTATTCCCGTTGTACTAAAAGTCTATAAGGTGAATCATTTTAGTTCTTTAACATTAATTGTTATTTAATGCAGGCTTTTTATTACTGGCGTTAGGTGTTATTAAGTACCCAACACGTGTAAACAACACAATTTTGATTTTTTTCAGTTTCTTTAATTAAAAAATCCAAAATATGTATAAATTTTTTTCGAAAGACAAAAAAAAAAAAAACTAAGAGAAATTTAAAATTAATTTTATTTCAAATGGGAAGAATTAACACAAACCAAATACATTGATTCCGTAAAATATTTCTTCACCCAAATGAAACCAAAAATTTATATCCAAAACAAAACAACTCTCTCTCTCTCTCTCTCTCTCTCTCTCTCTCTCCGAAACTCACAACCAACTCTGTTCATTTTATTTCATCAAAAAGCAAAACTCCTCAATTCCAAACAAAACTTCATTATATGAAATCAACTAGATCACCAAAGGTTCTTGATTGTTTTCTCTTTTCTTTTTTCAAACTACATTTTTGGTCAAATGGAAGAAACCACGAGGCCACTGGTGACGCAGCTCTAGAAACGGACCACTTAGGCCCCTACCCCCTTCCAGATAGAGGAAAAAGAGACATACATATAGTGATATCCAGCTACAGGCTCCCTCTCTATCAAAATGGGGTACTATCAAAATGAGGAAAAAGAGGCATACATATAAGATATTAATTAAAAATAAGTTTGTTACAAAAGGCTCCCTCTCTATCAAAATGGGGTACTATCCCTTGGATAGACGGTGTGGGGTGCCTATATATATGTGTGTGTGTGTGTGTGTGTGTGAGAGAGAGAGAGAGTATTTATTTACATATAACATATCATGTGAATATTTATGACAAAAAATATTTACAACAAAACATGTGAGGTATGTATACATAACATGTGAGAATTTACAATGATGCAAAAATAATACATATAATTTAACATAGTAGTATTATTTATTACGTATTTAACATGTGAATATGTGCATAAAATAATATATATATATATATATATATATAAAAAGAGAGGGAAGGAAAGATGTCACATTTTAGCAAATATATACTCCATTTTCTTATTCTCATGCCCAATATAATGAACCAGAACATTAGTGCAAAAGGGGAGGGGGAATATGTTAGCTTGATTGGGGTCTATTGGTTCAATGAAATGAACTATTGGGTTGTAGATTGACCCCAGTTAATTAATTTAATTACCTAAGTTGATTAAGTAGGTCAAATTACAAGCAAATCGTGAAGGCACAAACAAGTCACGAAATAAACACAACAAGAGAATCATGGGAATCACTGATTTTTGTTTTTGCTAAACTTCAATGCCATTACTCAAAACTAAAAACATAGAGAGCAATCCCCCTTACAAACAACCTCAAGAGAATGGGGAAGATTACTTTTATTAAAACAAAACGATTGGAGGGAGCTGAGAGCAAATCTAGCAGCTGCATGTGCTGCAACATTGCTACTTCTCCTAATCCAATTAAACTTGCAAGAAACAAAACTAGAAATTAAACTATTTATGTTACTGACGATTCATGGGAATCATTGATAAAACAAAAAGGTTTTTCCACTTTTTCAATGTGACTTTTCAGGGGATGTGGAATTATTAAAAATCCTCAAATACATTAGTGTGAAAAGGTCTGGTGCAAATTAGAAGTATAAAATATTGAAGCCAAGACATATACCTTGAAAACTACCCCCTCCCCCCCCCCCCCCCCCCCCCAAAAAAAAAGCATAAGAATACCCATATAAAATATATCAATGATGGCCAAATTAATAATAACACAACAAAAGCAATAACTATAATGTTTTGGGGGAAAAAAGCAATAATTAAACTGCAATGTATATTTATATAGTTTCATGCAATAGCCGATGGGGGACAAAATGCTAAAGGGCAGTGGGAGCAATTTAAAATTCAATGGCAGGGGTGCTATGACATTAATTGGGTATTCTTTTTAATATTTAAATATCACTTAAATAATATATCTCATATTTAAAATTCATTGCATATATTTTATCAAATACAAAGTATTAATAAAATTAGTGAAAGTCTCATGTGTTGCACGATTTTAGTCATTAATTTTCTATATTTTTTTTGAGATATAATAACTAAATGAGTTATTATTACATAATTTTAGAACTTGTTTCTAAATAAATGAATGATTATTATTATTATTATTATTATTATTATTATTTAAAATGCATAATTTTGTATAGTTTTCTTTATATATACTATCTTTAATTAAATTGTATGGACGCAAAAATCAAACAGCCCAAGTCTACTTAGAATAGTGAGGTTTGTGCAGTTCAACTAGGCCCAAATCAATAGATATTTGAAAAAGAGTGGGTCAAACAAAAAGAAGGCTTAGCCCGAGGACAAAAAATAGGGGAAGAAAGACTACGAATCACAAATTGTGTATATATAAGGCTTATTACAAGCTTTCCCGATGAGGCAATTATTACACAGAATGATACACTGTTCACGTTCTTCTCTCAATGTTTTTGTTCTAATTTCTGTATCTTTGATACTTTTTCCTAGATCCCCTTCATCTGGAAGTTCCCTTCCCTTATATACTTCTCAGCACTTCACATCTTGGCCCCTCATCTCCACCTACCTAAGATCTCACCATGACACCTATCCTCTTAAACTTCTGCTAAAGGTGGTAGAAGGAGCTACTTAGCTATGAATTCCGCTGTTTAGGTCACTTCCTTGTCAATACAGTTGATAAAGCTATTGTCAGCCATTTAATGCGGAGACAGTAAGCTAATTCTCACTGGAAACTTCCCCTACCCTCCATGATTCTCTCTTCACACCCTGTCCTCCTTAACCAGATCTACCAAAAGTATTTTGTCTCTTCTCCTCCTCTCCTTGGGTTGACTTCCTCTTCAGGCTCATGACACCTTAATGGTGACAACTACCGCTCATCGAACCCTCCCTCGGTCCTCAGGTCCTCACAAAAATTATCAATAAAATTTTTCTAATGATTTTTTAAATTTCTTATTTATTAATAAAGAGGGTGATTTGAACTCAAGTAGTTAAATCTTTTTCTAATACTGCATAAATAAGGCTATCCTAAAAATAATTAATTCCAACTTAAGATTAAAAAATCAATTGTATTTGTACACCTAAAAGAAATTTCATTTTTATTCAAATGGTTAATACTATAACTTATACAACTTGAGTAATGTCTCTAATTATATTGTGTTTTAGCTTATAAGAACACATATAAATATTACACATGAAAAAAAAATAACAATTAAAACATTTGAAAATAATTAAGCCAAAATCTCAATTCATTAATAATAAACAATCCAAATTTCCTAAATTTTTAATTAAAAAAAATGAAAAAGAAGTTAAGTAAAGATAGACTTACTTAGGAATTTGGACCAATGGATCTAATTTAGCCTAATATTATCTATGATCTAAACGGATATAGGAGGAATTCTAAATTGAATTTAGTTAGACTTTTGAAGAAATACAGTCATGAAAAAGTTCACAAGAACCTTATATTATCTGATCTAAAATGATATGGGAGGAATTTCGCATAAAAATAAATAAACATTGATAAAATCTTAACAACCAATAAGTAAAAGTAACTTGGAATCAAATTGTATTACATCACATGAAAGACATGTTTTGAATCAAATTTTTCATAGTGATAGTCAATTGAAAAATCAAAACACTTAAAAACTAAATACATAGTATAATTAAAACCTAAAATACACAAAATAGTTCAAAAGTTAAGAATTTCAATAAAAATAAATAAAAAACTTTACTAAGAGAAACCAAGAACTTAAATGGGTGTCCCTTGTTTTGCTTCTTTATTGTAGACTTCCTCTGACATAATATCCATACATGAAAATTTAGAAACAAATACAAATAAATAAGATGAATTTATTTAATCAAAACTATAATATACAAATACATATGCATGCATAAGTTGCAACTTGAATAAAAAAATTAAAAAAACAAAACAAAAATGTGGGGTCCAAGAAGGATTCAATGGAAAGACCATTGGTGAATATATATAAGTTTTGAAATTTTGATAATAGATTTTTAGTTGGAGTAGGATTTAAATTTATGATAAATATATGATAAATTTTTAACTAAATTAAATTATAATTAATTATTATCTCTTGATTCGAGGATATATATCCTAAAAATTCATAAAATAAGTTTTTTAGGTAATTCATAAAACGTAAGATGCAACTTTAGGGGGAAAAAAGCGTGAGAGTGTTGTGTGGGATTCCAAATTTCAGTTTAGAATTTTTTTTTTCTTAGGGAAGGAAGTTTAAAAAGAAATTTATAATAGACTTTTAGTTAGAGGTGGCAATTCATGTTTGCAAGTCGAGTAGTCCATGTTGTGTTGAGCCATGAGTATTCGGCTATATGGGCTGACCTAAACCCGTCCTATTTAGTAAACATGTCAAGAATCCTCAATCCTAACATGACTTCTTTATGAAATAGGTCGACCCAATACAACACATTTAACCCATTTAATTAATAAGTCATGCAAATATCAATACATATCACTCCATTTATTAACTTGTTTAATTGATAGGTCATACATGACCTAAATAGCCTATTATTAATTATCATATATCTTAAGATAAAATACAATTATAACTATAAATATAGTTATAAACATATAATTATAACCTAAATTAAGCAATAATAATGAAATAATAGTAACAAAAAGGCGTAAATGCACTTTTAGTCCCTACATTTTAACTTTTTTCCATTTTAGTCCCTACATTTTATTTTTACCACTTTTAGTCCCTAAACCAATTAACGCGGGACATTTAAGTCCTTGAAATACTATTTCGTCACCAAACTAACGGGAAAATTGACAGATCAATAAAATAATAATAAAAATTTACTGTAGCACTGACACGTTAGAATATAAATTTAAAAAATTAATTAATTAAGAACAAGAACATTTTCTAGATTCAAGAACAAGAACATTTTCCTTTATTTTGAACCATTGAATAAAAATAAACAAGAACTCAAATCACAGGAACACAAGACGATGAAGCCAGATCACAAGAACACGATCCCAAATCATAAGAACACAAGAAAATTTGTATACATTGTTCCCAACAAAAATCAATTGTAAATTAAACAAAAAATGGGTGTTGTGTTCTTCCACAAAACTCAAAACCTAAACCATCAAACCCAATGACCACCACCACAATCCGCCACACTAACCCATATCCATCTCAGTGTCTCAGCTTGCACAGACCCCTTTCTTGGGTGCTCACCACCACCACCTCAAACCCATTATTCTCCCTCGTCGCCCAAACCTCATTGTCTACTCCTCAGCCTCAGCCTCTACATCTTTAAGCGTAGTCGAATCGAGCACAAGCCAAGGTACCAACCGGATTAGGTCTTGGGCTGTCAGTGGGGAGACGAAGGCAAAGGAAAACTGGTCGACATCTTGGCCCATCACTTCGACATTGTTGCTCGTTGCCAAGTACACTTTTTCCCAAATCTGCTCGCCGTTGGTCAACGAGGGAGACACCGAACATCGCCAGCCACATCTCAGCCTCTCTCTCTCTCTCTCTAAACCCAGATTGTCTTTTATTCTCTCTTCTCTCCTTTCTGGTCAGCCCCCAAGCGTTGAGAAAGTGACTTCATGTTTTTTTTTCTTAATATTTTTTTTGTTTTGAAAGCGTTTTTTTTTTTTTTTCCTTAATCTTTAAATTATAATTCATGAGAATTTTGATTTTTAATTTTGATTTTATTTTTTATTTAATTAAAATTAATAAATTAATTTTTTAAATTTATATGCTAACGTGTCAGTGCTACAGTAAATTTTTATTATTATTTTATTAATCCATCATCTTTTCCGTTAGTTTGGTGATGGAATAGTGCTTCGAGGACTTAAATGTCCCGCGTTAATTGGTTTAGAGACTAAAAGTGGTAAAAATAAAATGTAGGGACTAAAATGGAAAAAAGTCAAAATGTAGGGACTAAAAATGCATTTACGCCTAACAAAAACTAATACATTTATAAGCTAAACGGATTAGACAGGTCAAACGGGTTCTCATGTTGAACACTAACACGAGGTAATTCCATATTTTTTAACTCAAAAAGGTTATTCCATGTTGAACACTAACAATGAAGTGGATTGAACTCAAAAAGGTAATTCCATATTTTTTAAAAGAAGATTCCCAAACTTTTTAGGTTGAAAATCATTTTAAAGAAAAGAAAGGTTTTGAGAAAATGATTTAGAAAATTCCCCTTTGGAAGGCTTTTAATGGATTTAAGCGGAAAACTTCTCTTTGAAAAAGGTTTAATTTTAAGAAAATGGATGGCCATCAAAACCATTTTTATCTCTTGAAAAACACATTTTAGAGTTTTGTTTACCCAAGTTTTTTACTATATGGTAATCTAGGATTTATGCTGCTAGCTAGAGAACTAGCACCCTTAAACCCTATTGCACATGAGAAAAGGAATGAAAGATAAAGCAAGACTTTAAAGAATTTAAGAGCGAAAGGAATTTAGAGACAAGACAATAATGTAAAAGCTTGAATTTAAAGGAATTTATAGACAAGACATAATGTAAAAGGTTGAATTTAAAGGAATTTGAAGATAAGACAAGAATGTAAAAGCTTGAATTTAAAGAAATTTAAAAACAAGACATAATTTAAAAGCTTGAATTTAAAGGAATTTAAAGATAAGACAATAATGTAAAAGCTTGATTTAAAATTCTTTTTTAAGAAACCTCTCCTAGATAAGCCCTAATCTTGTCACATCTAAACTTATGAATTCTTTTCAATGTTGGGAAAAAGGAGTCTTGGAGACCTCTACCATTTTCCTGAAAACATATTCATATTATTGTTTGGAACACGGGTTAGAACCCATGAAAGCTCACTTGGTGTATAAAATACTAGTGAATGTTTAGACCCCCAATTTCAAAATTACCAACACAAGCTTATACTCAAACAATAAATGTGCAGAATGATAAGTACAAGCAATACCCAAACAAACAAATTAATCTAAACCATAATTAATCACAACACAACTGCAATTAAAGATAAAGAGTAAGGGTTAGAAAGATGCAAACACAAAGATAACACCGGCACGTGTTATCGAAGAAAAAACCAAAGAACTCGGTGAAAAATCTTTTCGCCGCCCTCCAAGCAGTAAAATGATCCACTAAAGAATAAAGTTTGGATACACGAATAGCAATAGACCCTCCAAGCCTAATCTACCCAATGCACCTAAGTCCTTCAAGTTTCTTGCTCCAACAAGATTAAGCCTAACCATGTCTTCTTTAACTTTTCGGATCCCACAATAAGTTCATTGCATCAACCAAATGAATTGGTCATCTCTGAACTGCTTCCTAAGCATCAAATTACCTCCTCACAAATATGGGTATGATGAGATAAAGATTTGGCTAATGAACCTCTCAAGGGTATGTCAATGGAGAGCGTGAGAGTAGAGGAATTTGAGAATCAATAGTATATGATTATGGATGAGTCAATCTTGTTGTTCTTTGGGATTTCTCTCTCAAAATTCTCTCTGAAAGCTCTCTACATTTCGTAGGGGTAAGAGTATTTATAGAAAGGTACGTGAGGAATGTGAAAAGTCATTTTTCTGCAAAATAGGGTGTTTTGGCATCTAACTCGCGACTAGGATGAGTCACGAGTTATAATCGCAAAATAACTGATTGGCTAGACTGTCCTTTTTTTGTCCTGTAGTACTCCAACTGTCATGACCGTTCAGCTTCCTGTATGCTTCACACATGTGGCATTTTGGCGAGTCAATAGTCGCGAGTCACTTGCAAGATCCAGTCGCAAGAATCCTCTTGAATGCACACACACTTGAATTCTTCACACTCTCTCACACACAACCCTTACATGATTCCCACCTAAATACAGGATATCTAATTGCTGAAATACAAGCAAATTTGGTACGGAATAAAGCCAACACTTGGTTGAATAAATTCAACCTTACAACCCATTTAAAAGAGACCCACCTATGGTAAATCACCATCTTCCCACTAAGGTAGGTCACACAAAAGGAAAACTCCTCCATAAATCTTCTAGTTCGGAAGATGATGAGGATTTATCAAAGATGTTGGGCTATTTTCTCTTTTTTAAGTCCGAGGTAGAGGTGTCCATGGGTTGGATTGGTCTGAGTTTAGGCTCAACCTAGAACCGACTCGATCCTATCGAGTGGAAAGACGGTGGACCCACCCATGACCACAAAAAGCTACGAGTCAAGTCAGATCAGGTTCGTGTGGACAGCAGTCGGATTCAACCTTGACTAAAAGATAGAGATCAAAGATGAAACTTGGTACAAATTTCATAAATCTAAAAAGAAAAAAATCTATACTCAAGAAAAGATCTACAAACCCAAACACCAATAGCTCACAAATCCAACGAACACAAACAAAAATAGAGAGAGGTGATAGAAGATCTGAACTTGCAAGAAACTGAAACGAAGAATTAAAGAGAGAAAATGACTGAAAATCAAACCCTTGAGAGATAATTACAGATCGACAATGGTGTGATGGAGGAGAATTGCAGGTTGACAATGATAGAGGTTTGAAGATCTAAAGATTTCGAACTGGAGGTGTTGGCTGTTGAGAGATCGAGAAAGTGAGAGAAATCAAGAGACTAAGAGAGAAGTAGAATGAAAGAATTGAGAAATTGTGTTGAGGAATCTGAACTGAAGAGATTGTAAACTAATTAAAGGTTATATATCACGGTTGGGTTGGTTGTTGAGAAATCGATTTGGTTAGGTGTTAATGTCAAGATTATTTGATTACAAATTTTCTCTTATTTATGGTGATGTTGTTCTAATTCTCAATTTAATATTAATAATAGTAATTTAAAAAAATATTTTCAACCCATGGGTCCAACCCAATTCACGTGGGTTAGGTTGGACCCCTATGATAGGTTTGATTGGCTTGAAAAAACACCCTTAACCCAACCCAACCCAACCCAATCCATGCACACCCAGTAAAGCTAAAGCCAATTTTCTTAGAACAATCATGCTCATATAGGGGCGGAGGCACGTATAGCATTAGGGGGGCCATAGCACCCCAAAAACAATTGAGGCCCCTCATAGTAGTATATAAAAATAAGCTGCACTTCTACAAAAATAAGCTAGGCTTTAACAATTGTACCAACTGCCACCCCCCCCCCCCCCAAAAAAAAAAATCATGAAACCCATTACACCCTTTGAAATCTCACAATGATACAATACAACACTCCACGATTAGTTTTTATGTACATTGAACACCCCACCCAAATAAAACAAACGCTTTTAACAAAACCTAATCAATGTCTAGTTGCCATGTGTCCATCCTTTTTAATATTTTATAATAAGAATGCAAAAGTGCTATGTAATCAATGTTCAATTTTGAAGTGCATTGTGCACGGTGCACTACTTGAACCTATGAGGTTTATCCGCCCACAAATTTGATTTTTTTTTTTTTTTCTTATTATCTCTTCTTTTCTTTTTCTTTTCTTTTTTCTCTCTAGCTGGTATTATCTTTTACTTTTGGATTTAGGTGCTTGATAAGCTGCTAACATTGAATTTTTTTTTTTAATTTTATCTTTTTCTAGAAGAAAATTTAGGTTGCAATTGAGATTTATTTATTTGAAGATTTAGATAGGAAATCCTATAATTGATAATGAATAATTTTGTTCTATGAAAGATCAACATTGAACATAACTTTTATAGGAGATGCTTTTTTTTTTTTTTTTTTGGTTCTTGTTTATAGCAAATTACTAATTTTTGTACACTGATTTGAGTTTAAAAATATTACTTAATTTCATTGATCATTTTGTATATAATATATGCATGAGTTATGACTAACATATGAATAAGTAATTCCCTCTAAATAAAAAAATCCTGCCTACGCTCCTATGCTAATACATGGGAAAGTAACAAGAAGCATATAAATCTAATACTAAAATACAGGCATCTCAGCCACCAAACGCAATGTACCTAGTCTGATTCCTGTTTTCTATAGTTGCAATTGAGATATATTTATTTGAAGATTTAAATAGGAAATCCTATGGAATTGATAATGAATAAGTTTTATTCTATGAAAGATCAATGTTGAATATAACTTTTATAAGAGATGCTTTATTTGGTTCATGTTTATAGCAAATTACTCATTTCTGTACACTGATTTGAGTTTAGAAATATTATTTAATTTTATTGATCATTTTATATATAATATATGTATGAGTTATGACTAACATATGAATATGTAATTCCCCTTAAATAAAAAATCCTACCTACGCCCCGTGCTCATACATAGAAAAGTAACAAGTAGCATATAAATCTAATACTAAAATACAGGCATCTCAGCCACCAAACGCAATGTGCCTAGTCAGATTTCTGTCCTCTATAGGTTCTGCTTCAGCTGGTCTTTATAGCGATCCAGTTTTCTCTTGCTAACTCTTTAAAATATTTAACAAAAACCGTTTTCTTACTCTGGTCGTTTTCAGTTTTCTTTAAATGCAAGTTTCGTTTGAAATATTATAGATTAACTAGTGTATAATAATAGTGAAGTCTCTCTCAAAAAAAAAAAAAAAAAATAGTGAAGTCGGCAAACAATTTCCTATACCAGCAAGGCCCAATGAATATTTTATAAAAAAATACATGCTTTGTAACTAGATGAACCCTGCTTCCTTTTAGTAAAAAAACATGAACTTTTGGGTTTTTCAGGGAAGGCCATTTGAAAGTCATGTCACATATAGCATATACATTTTATATATATATATATATATAGAAAGATAGATAGATAGATATTTAGAATATGTTACTAATTTTACCGCTCGAACTCTTTCTCTTCATAGACCCTCAAACACTTTGTTCATGGGAAAGTATCAATTCAATTATAAGGCTCTTAACATATGTGTAAACCTTATTCTTTTTATATTATTAGTCCAAAGTTGCAAAAATTATCCTTATATTATTTTTTGGCCTAAATACACCGATTGTTCTTAAGTTTATTTATTGAGTACTGTCTTTTAGGATCTGTTTAGTTGAAATGATTTTGGAGAGCATGGTAAAAAATAAATAGTGGAAATAGGAAAGAAAAATGGATTGGATTGATGTTTGGTTAAGAAGAGGAGGGAGAGAGAAAATTGGTAGGGCCCGACTATTTTCCTCGAGCCACCAAATCTCCCCCAAATTGGGGGAGAAAACACAAAGGATAACAAGGTCACTTATTTTCAAACAAAGACTGCCCCAGCCAACACCAACATTCAACGTTTATGTCTTCTTTCCTTTTTTTGTCTTTTTCATTATGTTGTCTCATACTCTCATTGTTTCTTCCTTCTTTTTATTATCTCATTATTATTATTATTATTTTTTTTTTTTTTTTTTGTGCTCATCAGTTTCTACTTATCTCAGTTTTGGACCTTTTAGTTTTTTTTTTTTTTTTTAATTATTGGTAACAGTTTTGGTTTCTTATGAACCACTAACCCGATTCCTTGGGGTTATCCAAACACAATTTTTTAATAAAAATATAATCTATTACATTTGTTTTACTAATAGAGACATAATGGTAAATTTATACAGACCTTATTTTCTATCCTTCTATTTTTTTCTTTCAACTAAACAAAAAAAAAAAAAAATTCATCTTTTTACTTTTCCACCCCCAACCAAACAAAATAAAGGAAAATAAAATCTCTTCTATTCGTTCACTTTTCCATCCTTTCTTTATTTTCTATCTTTCTTCTTTTCCATCCTGCCAACCAAATGCATCCTCAAGCTTTAAGAGAATGCTATTGAAAAGAATGAAAGATGTTACCTTCACTCGACTTGGCCTAATTGCTCTGAACAAATTGACTTTCATTGATGATGTTATTATTGAACCTCATACATAAAAAGGAAAGATTGTGCTGCTTGTAAAAGAGACAGGAATACCAACTACCAAGAAGTCGTAGCCATTAGCCAATACTCAGGAAGTCTTAAATCAAAATTTAAATGGATTTCGTGGTCTGCTTATAATTCACAAAAACATGTCTCTGTAAGGAATCCTAGGGCGCCGGAGCCCAGGGCCAACACAAAGTTATTTATATAAATAGAGGCACCCTGGCCTAATATCAATTTTTTATTTTTTAAAAAATAAAATAGAATTTTTTAACTTATGTCATTCGCTCTAATGATTATTGCCTTTTCTTTTCAAGTTAAAATGCCAATTAATTTTTGGCCCAAGATCTTTTGCTTGACAACAAGAGATTTTATTGGTTAAACTAACTGGAACTCACGTCAAAATAATTACTACTTGATAACACTATATGCAGGGGCGGAGCTATAACAAGGCTTGGGGGGGCTACGGCCTCCCCAAAATTTTAAAACATTATTTTATATTATGTATTAGTATTAAAAACTTTAAATATTTAGCTATAAAAATAGTAGTTGGCTCCTTAAATATTTGAATTAGTCCAATGATGCTCTTAAAAACCAATAGAATTTGTCAATTGGTCTAGTAATTATAGAGAAAATGTAATTTTTTTTTCTCTAATTCGTCTTTTTTGTACATGTTTAATATCAAACTAGACAATTTTTGTATAGTATTGAAGTTTAAAATATGATAGTTGTCTTAAAAAATTATCTTGGGAATATACATATATGTGAAAGTTGTTAATTTTATATATAATATATTTATAAATTATGACCTACTCTTTTATCAAAATATTAATATTTATATTCGTATACTTACATTTACACATATATGTGATGGTTTATCTTGACTCAAGAACAAAAAAAATTCTAACACCGCCCTGACTATATGAATGTTGTCTACTAATAATGCTAAAAGTTTGGTAGGTGATAGTGATACTACATAGATCATGATTTGGTAACTACAGCTGGTTAAATTAGTATTTTACAATGAATATCTATTGGAGAAGCTATCAATACCATCTCATCAAAATTGATAGGATCACTTCTTCTTCTTCTTTTTATGTTTGACCATTCAATAGGTTAAACATATCTTGTTTAACCTACTATTATATGAGATTCAATTTAGATTGTCTAGGCTTTTTGAAACCCAATTGACATTTGACAACAATGGAGTTGCCCTAAAGACAAAAGTAGGATCAATTGGAAGAAGAGGAAAGACAAAAGTAGGATCAATTTGCAAATGGGATATTTTAATTGTGGAGTCCTATTGTGGATGCTCTTAAGGCATTTATTAATTGACTATTTTATAACAAAATTTAATATTACTTTTGTTAGAAATATAAAAGCTATTAAAAAATTACTTTCTTCTTTCTTTTCCCGTAAAAAGTTTTTAAAATTAATTGTTAAATCAATGTCTTTAAGATATTTGTTAACTTTTCTCTTAAATGTAATTGTGATGCACTGTTCAATGAGGGTGTAGGAGCGTAGGAAAGAATGTGGGACTTAATTGTTATCGTTTGTTATTTTCTTTATTTCATGTAATTATTGGAATTAAGATTTTATTTCCTTTATTTTAGGTTTTTTTTAAGGTCTTCCTTGTTAAATTAGAGTTTTGTCGTTGTATTCATCCTATCAGTTAGGATATTTTCCTTAATAAGATCAATTAGGATATGTTTTAAAATATTTTTACTTGAAAAATGAACTTTCCAGGGCCTTGCAATAGCTAGATTTGCAATCTTTAAAACAAAATAATAATTTGCCTTCAATAAAATTGACTTTTTCTTTATTTCTGATAGATTTAAGAGTTTGAGTCTAGCTAAAATGAGATCCAGTACTTTCATGCTTTCTGCTATGCCATATTTGATATTAGAGGCTTTAGGACTTGTTAACATTTTGAAATGGCAAGAGGAGATTACAAAAGTAACCACCCTATTGACAGTGATCATAGTAGTGAAGGCCCTCAAAGCGGTGATTATATCTTAGGTATAGTTTTATTTTTTTTTTTTTTTTTTTTTTTTTTTTGGCCCATTTGGGATCGAAGTGAAGCAAGTTTTAGCTTATTTGAATTTTAATTTTTTTTGGTACTATTTTAAGGTCTCATTGCACTTTTTGACACTATTCATAGATCTTATTGTACTATTCAACTAATTTTTTTTTTTTTTTTACACTTTCAACAAAAAGTTTTTAGTTTGTACAACAGAATTATTCATTTTTCTTTCTTTGTGTAAATTTAATGGGCACTTCAAATAAATTAAGTAGACACAATAACCAACACAAACAGAAAAATCCAGCATCAATCTGCTACCAAGACACTAAATTTTTACATGAAAAACGCTCCAATGAGAAGGGAAAATCCACCAGTAAAAATCTTCCACTATAGAATAATAGGCTTAAACAATCTTCTCTAGAACAAATGCTAAAGACTACTAAAATATCAAGAACACAATTCTTGGATCACAAACAAATATATTCATCACACTAATGTGGATTTCAATAATTACATGGTTCTTAGCAAGAACAATATATTGATATTTCATCGGAATTAATGTATTTGACATGGCCTTCAAATTTTGGTTTGAAAGTAGACCCTAGCATTTCTGCAAATAAGTCTCTCTTAAAAAACTCCATTGCAGTGAGACTTGAATTAAAAATAATTGGCCTCCATGGAAATAGATCTTCCTAATACACCAAGACTGAATTTATGAACAAGTATGAAGATACAATGAGACCTATGAAATACTCACTATCTCTTTTACAGCAACACTGAACAGACTATGTTTCTTAACTTGACTTAATACATAACCAAACTACTTGAATATATCCGTTATTAAAACCTGTTTTTGATACAAGGGTTAGCCTAAATAACCTAAAACCTAACAAAAAGCTCTCGTAGTTTATGGTTGATGTTGCAAACTATTAGCCTTGACGGTAATTTAGACGTTGAGGTGAACATTGCAAATATAATTATAGTACCATCGAACTATATATAAGGTATTAATTACAAAAATTTTAAATCCAAGATCCATGTTACAAATACCTTTTAGTTTTGGCTGAATAATTGTAATTATTTCTATTTTTACTTGATAATTGCTTATAGCAATGTAAGGTTTTTTTTTTTTTTTTTTAATTATAGCAACGTAAGAGCATTAATATTGATGGTGCCAAATTGCTATATTGCTACTTTTAACTACACACCACAACAAAAAATATGCTCCGGATGGTGCTATCTTTAAATTTTTTGGCAAATGAGCTACAATAAATTGCCAATGAAATGACAGTTCACTGTAGCACAGAGTTATAATAAAATATTAGAAAAGTGTTATGTTCACAACATTTTTCACAACATTTTCACAACAAATCATAGGTGGTTAGTTGTTATAGATTCAAATTTGAACCTACCACTAAGATTACCTTTTTACCCTAACAACAACAACCAGTAACAACCTGCCACTTAGAATTTATTATGAAAATGTTGTGAACATATCATTTCTCTAAATATTAATATTTTATTCTCTCTCTCTCTCTCTCTCTCTCTCTCTCTCTCTCTCTCTCTCTCTCTCTCTCTCCCTTTTCTATTTTCTTTCTTCCTCACCCAGATTCTATCTCTTTTTTGTTTTTCTTAATTCTCTATTCTCTATCTCTTACCCCTCTCTCTCTTCCCTATGGGTTTGCTTTCTCTCAGACAGATGAAAGAGGTAGGTTTGCTATTCATGGGCAACAGCAACAGCGGTGGCGGGTTGAGATTGAGTTTTGAGTTGAAAGTCATGTGGTGGGTTGTGGCTAGCGTTTGTGGCAGTGGGTTGGGTGGTTCGATCTGGGTTTTTTCCTAGTGTATATTCATATGGGTTTGTGTTTAATATGGATGTGGGTTTGGTGGTTGTGATGGTGGTGCCGTGGTGGTGCTGGTTGATTTTGTGTCATGGGTTTGGTGGGTGTGGGTTGGAGGGAGAAGAAGAAGAGAGAAAATAAATAAATAAATAGTGTTTAACTGTGTTGTGAAAAATAAAAGCATTAATGTAGGCTGAGTTGTGAATCAGTGAGTTAAAATAGATAAAAAATGACTTTTTTAGATACTTAAAGTCAAATTTTAATCTAGCTCCATGATGTTGATGCTCTAAAGTTAGTGGTGGGTAACGGATTTAGTGGTTTTGAAGGCTAGAATTATGTGCAATAAATTGTAAAAGTGGCTTGGTGTGGTGGTTTGATTTGGGTTGGCAGTTATTGCGGTTGGGTACTTGGTTGACGACAATGTGATTGTGGTTGGGTACTTGTTTTGAGTGGGTTAACATCAAAAATATGACTATAATGAAGGATGGAAAGCCCTAATTTATGGAAAATATTCTCTTACATTTTTTACATCTACTATCTTACACACAAAATTACAATTGATGTAAAAATATACACATTTTAAATAGCAAAAAAAAAGTCCATACTTAAAATATGAAAATGGAGGTAAAAATAAGATAAATGTAAATTAAAAAAAAAAAAAGTGTACACGAGAAAATCATTATCCAAAAAAATCTCATTCATCTATGTTTTCCTAATTCAAAAATAGAAAAAGTAATTTTTTTTTATAAAAAGCCTGATAAGCCCATGTATGGAACGAACACAAATTTTCACTTGTGTAACACCCTCCCCAAGAGAATTCTTTTTTTTTTCTTTTTTTCTTTTTTGTTAAGATCCCACATAAATAAATATAAAATAAAAAAGGAGGAGAAATGTAATTAGGTAGTAAAATACAATGTTGTACAAATGTATAATATTCTCGTTTTATTTTTATTTATTTATTTACTTAAGATGCCAGATCAAGAATTCAAACCCACAACATGCTGATCTGGTGTCCAATTTTTTTAATTAACACATAAGATAGTTTTTATCCAATCTTGGTGGCATACTGTGGGTCAAGTAGCCCACCAAGATTATAGTTTTTATCTACCTACTAACCTTACTGTTTACTGTTTTTACTTTCTTACACAATGTGGAGCTCTCGTTCATCCGTTGGTTAGACCTGTCTGTTTTAGAGATCTTCTGTCACCTATTCAACCGTCGCTTGAAGAAAATCAATATTTTGTGAATACAGTGAAGATTTTAGAAGAACTCAATAAGGAAGAAGAAGATACACAGAGAGAGAGAGAGAGGTTGAAGAAAATTCTTGAAGAAAAGACTGAATTACAAGCTTATCATATCTGAGTGAGAACAATCCTATATATAGAGTACAATCTATCACTAAACAGAATAAGTTAAGATCCAAACTACGCGGATCGATTCCCGTGAATTTAGGAACTATAACTACCTCTCTAACTAATATTTTGAACCAACACTACCTGATGCTTAAGCCCACAGCTAGGTGACACTGTGTTTTGTATTCTGGACTAAAACCCACAGCTTAAATCAAAACGGTGCGCATCATTTAAAAACATAAAACAAAACGGTGCGCATCATTTAGTTCATTAGTGAAACGGTGCGTGTTGAGTTGGCTTCATTATTGTTGAGCTTACAGCTTGACCAGAAACAGAGTTATCTTCAACATCCCCCCTCAAACGACAGGGGGAGGAATCCACCAGGAGTTTGGAACGAATTAAGAGAAATGGAGGAGCAGATAAGGGCTTAGTAAATATATCTGCTAAATTGTCCTTGCCAGAAACAAACCCAACACAGAGATCTTTGCGAAGAACCTTTTCTCGAATAAAATGATAATCGACTTCCAAATGCTTTGTTCTGGAGTGAACAACTGGATTGGCAGAGAGAGCAATGGCAGAAACATTATCACACCAAATAACAGGTACATAAGGAAGAAAAATCTTTAGTTCTTTGAATAAAATGCGAAGCCAAGAAAGCTCAGTTGCAGAAGTAGCCAATGCTCGGTACTCAGCCTCTGTAGATGATCTAGACACAGTATTTTGTTTCTTTGCAGACCATGAAATAGGATTTGGACCAAGAAAGACCAATAAGCCAGTAGTAGAGCGTCTATAAGTAGGGTCTCCTGCCCAATCTGCATCAGAGAAGGCAGTGAGAGTCAATGGACCTGGGGAGAAGCAAATTCCATGATTTAAAGTCCCTCGAATATATCTGAGAACACGCTTAGCAGCCTCCAAGTGAGTAGAAGTAGACTTGCTCATGAACTGGCATAGCTGATGGACACTGAAGGCCAAATCAGGTCTGGTAAAGGTGAGATACTGAAGAGCACCCACCAGACTTCTATACTCAGTGGGATCAGACAAGGCAACACCAGAATGAGGGACCAAATGGGAGGATGGGCAGCAAGGAGTCTTGACAGGTGTAGAATTGGTCATATTGAACCTGTGCAATATATCAAAAGCATATTTGGACTGAGTGAGAGTGATGCCACACTTAGTGTGAGAAATTTGAATACCCAAGAAGTAGCTCAATGGCCCCAAATCTTTAAGTTCAAACACCTTACTGAGAGCAGTAATAAGTGAGGAAATCTGAGAAGGATTGTTGCCTGTAATTATAATATCATCCACATATAATAGAAGGTAGATGATAGTGTCAGAGGAATGAAAAATAAAGAAAGAGCTGTCAGCCATTGAAGCAATAAACCCCAAATGAAGAAGATGAAAAGTGAACCTCTCAAACCAAGCTCTAGGAGCTTGTTTGAGACCATACAAGGATTTATGAAGCTTTCACACATAGGAAGGATGATGAGGATCCACATAACCAGGTGGCTGTATCATATAGACATCTTCTTTAAGAATGCCATGTAAGAAAGCATTAGAGACATCAAGTTGCCTCAAACCCCAATTGCAACTCACTGCAATAGCCAAAATAAGTCTCACTGTAGCAGGCTTTATAACAGGACTAAAGGTCTCATAGTAGTCAATCCCATCTTCTTGATGAAATCCTTTAGCCACTAACCTGGCTTTGTACCTTGAAATAGATCCATCACTGTTTAACTTCAACTTGAATACCCACTTACAGCCAACAAGATTGACATGAGGAGGAGCAGGCACTAAGGACCAAGTGTGTTGTCTTTGCAAAGCTTGGAACTCAGCATCCATGGCTTCACACCACTTGGGGTATTGAGAAGCAATTTTATAGGTTGGAGGTTCAGTAAAAGTGTAATCCATGACAGCCTTGTAGCACAATTTGGATTTGGGCTTAGAAATGCCACTCTTAGATCTGGTTTGCATAGGGTGCTGATTGAGAGGCATAGATGGTAAAACTTTTAAATCTGAAATATGTGTACTGGTAGGAATTGAGGGAGGTAGTGTATCAGTAGAGACACCAGAGGGCAGTGAAGCCAAGACAGGAGACTGTGAACAATGACCAAGGGGTTCAGTTTGAGAAGTAATGGAGGGAGAGACATTTGTGGAAGAAGTAGAATGAGAATCAGACGTGGAATTAGGATGTGGACCTAGGATGGAAGATTGATTTGTAGAGTGAAAAAATAATTGATTGGACAACCAAGTGAGATCAGGTGACAAAGAAGGTGTAGGTGATGATTGAGATGTGTTGGTGTAAGAGAAAGGAAACTTAGACTCATCAAAAAGGACATGTCTTGAGGTATACAAGTGTTTAGTTTCAAAATCTAGACACAGATAGCCCTTAGTACCTACTGGATAACCAAGAAAAATACATTCTTTGGTTCTTGGTGCAAGTTTATGAGGGGTATAAGACCTGAGATTTGGATTTTAACAAATAAATCTAGGTAAACCTGGTGTAATGATCAATAAACAAAACATAGTATTTAAAACCATTAATTGAACACATTGGAGCAGGACCCCACAAATCTGAATGAACAAGCTCAAATGGACTTGATGCAGTAAACTGAGAATTGGAAAAGGGTAAATTGTGCATCTTTCCATACAAACAATGTGTACAAGAGTTATCTACAGCAGTACACTTATTCAAAAGAAGTTTGGCATCAGGAAACAAATGCTTGAGAGCTTGATCAGAAGGATGACCAAGCCTCAAGTGCCAAAGAGTTTTATTAAAAACAGTACTACTAGAAACACTATTACAGGCTTTAGAAGACAAAGAAAGCTGTGTAGACTTGTGAGGGTAGATTGGATAGACTCCATCCTCAATCCTGCCCTGGTAAAGTATTTTCCCTGTGGCCAAAGCCTGAATGGAAATAATATTTTCATCAAAATAGCACCAACATTTATTGTCATGACAGATTTTATGAACTGAGGCAAGATTGGATGCAATAGAAGGGACTCTAATCACATTGTTTAGATGAAGTGTAGATTGAGGAAGAGAAAGAGAAGCATTACCTAGGTGTGTGATAGGAAGATTTTGTCCATTGCCCACAGTAATCTAATCTTGACCATGGTAAGGTTTAGGAAAACTGAGATGATTCAAACTGGATGTAACATGATCTGTAGCAGCACTATCAGCAAGCCAAGGTTGATCTTGAGTGAGACAAGCATTTGATGCAGTGGCCATTGCAGCAAGCTTGGTAGGAGGATGCTTTCCCTGATAAGCATAGTCCATCCTATGATAGCAGTCAAGTGCTAAGGGACGAACCTTCCCACATATCTGACAGATTGGTCTTTCTGACCTAACTCCATTAGAATTAGGCTGAACTTGCTGGAACTAATTGAAATGAGTGAATTGAGAAGATTGGTGAGGTGATCCTCTTCCACCTCTACCACCTCTATTATTGTATTGACCTTTACCCTTTCCTCTATTGGAAGATGGATTAAAGCCATTGTTGCTAGGCTTAGGAGTAGCTGCTGCTGCCATAGCAAAAATATTATCTTTTATCTCAGAACCTTCATTTAGAGATTCTTCCTCTACATTGAGCATGGTGGAGAGTTCATCAAAACTCAAAAGAGTACTCCTAGTTCTTATGGCTGATCTGAATGCATTGTACTCCTTAGGGAGTCCCTTGAGAGTAATGTGGAGCAATTCTTCATCATCCACAATTACTCCAACAGCTAGCAATTTATCTCTAACCACTTTGATTTTCTGCAGATATACATCCACAGACTCAGCACCTTTCTTGAGATTGTGAAGCTCACCTTTAAGGTTCATGACATGTGACCTTGATATGGAGGAAAATCTGTTCTCCAAGACCTTCCAAACCTCTAAGGCTGATGAGCACCCTACAGTGAGTGCAAGAATGGAAGGAGTCAGGGTTGAGCTCATGAATGTTAATATAGCCTTCTCCTTTGATTTCCACACCAAGAAATCTGGATTCACCACAGCAGTATATGAACTAGAAAGATCCTTGAGAAATTTTTCAGGAATCAATTGTGGTTCTTCAATCAACTCAAACAAAGAGTAGGTTTCGAGCACCATTGTAATCTGATGCTTCCAAACTATATAGTTTGTATTATCCAATTTTATGGTCATCATGTTGGCCATATTGGAGAGAAGAAGAAGTGGCCGATTTAGTACATTCATTGAAGAACTGGAAGTTAATGATGATGTTGAAGAGGAGGCCATTGTTGAGCTTGTTGAAGCTGTTGTTGCCATTGCTTCAGTGACAATTGGCTCTGATACCATGAAGAAAATCAATATTTTGTGAATACAGTGAAGATTCTAGAAGAACTCAATAAGGAAGAAAAAGATACACAGAGAGAGAGAGAGAGATTGAAGAAAATTCTTGAAGAAAAGACTGAATTACAAGCTTATCATATCTGAGTGAGAACAATCCTATATATAGAGTACAATCTATCACTAAACAGAATAAGTTAAGATCCAAACTATGCGGATCGATTCCCGTGAATTTAGGAACTATAACTACCTCTCTAACTAATATTTTGAACCAGCACTACCTAATGCTTAAGCCCACAGCTAGGTGACACCGTGTTTTGTATTCTGGACTAGAACCCACAGCTTAAATCAAAACGGTGCGCATCATTTAAAAACATAAAACAAAACGGTGCGCATCATATAGTTCATTAGTGAAACGGTGCGTGTTGCGTTGGCTTCATTACTGTTGAGCTTACAGCTTGACCAGAAACAGAGTTATCTTCAACATCGCTAAGCTCAAGGCTCAAAAGGCTAGGATCGTCGAGCTTGACGGGCATGCCGTCGGGTTGACTGGTTGACGAAGGAGGACTCCAACATGGCCACGGAGCTGGCTGCTCTTCACGAGCACATAGAGGATGCCAAGGCCCAAGCCATCGGAAAGTTTCAATCGTCCCAAGTCTACTTTGACAAGCTGGGGGCGGAGTTTGGCTAATGCTTCCATCATTTTCGTGAGCAGGCCACTATACGCTTCCGAGACTCAGGTTCGGACTTTACCTGTACGAATTAATGTGGATAGTATCTCATTTTAATTTATTTTACATATAACATATTATGTGAATATCTATGACAAAGAATTATTTACAAACAAAACATGTGAGATATGTATACATAAAATGTGAGACTTTACAACATTGCAAAAATAATACATATAATTTAACATGTGAGTATTATTTATTACATACTAAACATGTGAATATGTATATAAAATAAAACTAAAAAGAGATGGAAGGAAAGATGTCACCTTTTAGCAAATTTATCTGTCATTTTCTCACTCTCATGCACAATATAATGAACCAAAACATTTGTGCAAAAGAGGAGGGGGGAATATTTTAACTTGATTGGTGTCTATTGGTTCAATGAAGTGGATTGAACTCAAAAAGGGATCCATATTTTTTAAAGTAAGATGCCAAAACTTTTTAGGTTGAAAATCATTTTGAAGAAAAGAAAGGTTTTGAGAAAATGATTTAGAAAATTCCCCTATGGAAGGCTTTTAATGGATTTAAGAGGAAAACTTCTTTTTGAAAAGGGTTTAATTTTAAGAAAATGGATGGCCATTGAAACCATTTTTATCTCTTGAAAAATAAATTTTAGAGGTTTTTTTACCCAAGCTTTTTACTATTGGTAATCTAAGATTTATGGTGCTAGCTAGAGAACTAGCACCCTTAAACCCTATTGCACATGAGAAAAGGAATGGAAGATAAAGCAAGAATTTAAAGAATTTAAGAGTGAAAGGAATTTAAAGACAAGACAATAATGTAAATGCTTGAATTTAAAGGAATTTATAGACAAGACATAATGTAAAAAGCTTAAATTTAAAGGAATTTAAAGATAGGGTCGGACTAGAGGCTGGAGGGGTTTCAAATTTGAAGAATCTTGGCTTCTTTGGGAAGATTGTGAGGGGGTCATTAAGGAAGCATGGGAACAGAACTCAGAGGGCTGCTCAGCTTTAGAAGTAGTAAGGCAGAAAATAAAAACCTGTGGAGAGGAGTTGCAAGTTTGGGGGTCTTCTAGAACACACCCCGATGCTAAAGAGATTAAGCAACTCCAAACTCGAGTTGAAGTGCTACAAGCAGAGGAATGTACAGTGGAGAACAGGGCTGAATTTCTGGAGGTGAGCAAGAGTTTAGACAACTTACTAAGGCAATAAGAAATCTATTGGGCTCAAAGATCCCGGGTATCTTGGATGAAACATGGCGACAAAAACACAAATTTTTTCCACTCAAAGGCCTCACAAAGGCAACAAAGAAACTTTATACATGGGATAAGAGATGAGGAGAATAATTGGGCTGAAGCACAGGAGGATATAGCAAGGGTGGCACTCAACTACTTTGGGAATATGTTTAGTGCTGGTGAGTGTAGCCAAATTGAAGAATGTTTACAGGCAGTCCCGATTAAGGTAACAGAGGAGATGAGACAATTATTGTCTAGGGAGGTTAATGCAGAGGAAATCTGGGCTGCTTTGTTCCAAATGGGACCAACAAAGTCGCCTGGACCCAATGGTATGAATGCTCTCTTTTACCAAAAATTTTGGCATATTGTTGGTAATAATGTGATTTCTGCGGTTTTAGAATTTTTACATACTAGCAATATGGTGTCTGAAATAAATTATACAAATCTTGTGCTTATTCCCAAAGTAAAGTCACCTGAAAAAATGTCAGACTTTCACCCAATCAGCTTATGCAATGTCATATATAAAATTATCTCAAAGCTATTGGCCAACAGATTGAAACAGGTCCTTCCTCAGATTATATCTCCTACACAGAGTGCATTTGTGCCGGGTCGACTTATCACAGATATTGTGTTGGTGGCATATGAGACTTTGCATGCAATGCATGGAAGAAAGACAGGAAAAACGAGATCTCTTGCTCTGAAACTTGATATAAGTAAAGCTTATGACGGGGTGGAGTGGGATTTCCTTCGAGGTATTATGACCAAACTGGGTTTTCCTGAGGTATGGATAAATTGGGTGATGACATGCATCACAACCCCAACTTTTTCTGTTCTTATTAATGGTAAATCATTTGGACATATATCCCCATCTAGAGGGCTCCGCCAAGGAGATCCTCTCTCGCCTTATTTGTTTCTCTTGTGTGCAGAGGGATTTACTGCTTTGTTAGCAAAGGCAAAGCTGGAGGAGCGTATTCATGGTGTATCTATTTGTAAAAAAGCACCAAGGATTTCTCACTTACTATTTGCAGATGATTCTCTACTTTTCTGCCAAGCAATCCATAAGGAGGTCGAGGAAGTAATTGATATCCTACAGACATATGGAAGAGCTTTCGGCCAATGCATAAACATGGTCAAATCATCAGTCTTATTCAATAGCAACACTTTGAATACACAAAAGGATTGGGTCAAGAATACTTTAGGAATGAAGGAGGTGGAGCGATTTGAGACTTATTTGGATTTACCCACAATGGTAGGCCTAGCAAAGTACCAATCATTTGCTTATCTAAAGGACAAAGTTTGGAAGAAACTACAAGGTTGGAAGGGTAAGTTGCTATCTAGAGCCGGGAAGGAAATATTAATCAAAGCGATGGCCCAATCAATTCCTACATACACAATGGGTGTGTTCTTGTTACCGGTGAAATTATGTGATGAGCTAAATTCGATGTGTGCAAGGTTTTGGTGGGGACAAGCTGAAAATGAAAGGAAGATACATTGGAAGAGTTGGGGGAAGCTGTCTCAATCAAAAAGAAAGGGGAGTATGGGTTTTCGTGACCTAAGGGCTTTCAATCTTGCCATGCTAGCAAAGCAAGGTTGGCGTATGATGCAAAATCCGGAATCTCTCATCTATCAATGCTTTAAATATAGATATTTTCCTCGATGTAATCTGTTGGAGGCAAGTGATTCCACAAATAGCTCATATGTATGGAAAAGCCTAATGGCTGCTATGCCTATTTTAAAACAAGGAAGCTGCTGGCGTGTCGGGAACGGGGCATCAATTAGTGTCATGCAGGACAAATGGATTGTGAACCATCGTACATGTAAGGTTCTTCACCCCCCAGAAGAGCGGGAATGGGAATGGAGAGTCTCTGACTTGATAGACCCGAATCTGAGGTGTTGGGATAGAGAGTTGATTTGGAATAAGTTCCACGAGGAGGATGCTGAGGCAATCTGTAGGATCCCCTTGAGCCATTGGTGTGTAGCAGACAAACTCATATGGATTCATAACAGAAATGGGAAATACTCAGTAAAATCTGGATACCATGTGGCGAGACAGATTCTTAGAGCGGACGAATGGACTGAATGCTCATCAGGTTCAGCTGGGATGGACGTGTGGATGAAGCTGTGGAAACTGAATGTCCCATGCAAGATTAAAATTTTTGGATGGAGGGCCAGTCAAAATATTCTGCCAATTCGCGTGAACTTAGCTCAAAGGAAGATTATTGAGAATACTTGTTGTGTGCTATGTCAAAGAGCTCCGGAGAATGGAATTCATGCGCTTTGGGAGTGTGGTGTAGCACAAGGTATATGGGCTGGAAGCGTGGTCAAACTACAAAAATGTACTCAAGGTCAAGGAGATGTTCTACAACTCTTTGATGACTTACTGAAAAAGTTGTCCACAAAGGAGTTTGAATTATTCTTAGTTTTGGCCTGGTTTATTTGGAACCAAAGGAATGCGGTAATCCATGGAAGGAAGCTGAAAGATCCTCGGCAAGTTCTCAAAAGGGCAGGAGATTTTTTGGATGAGTATCACCAAGCACAAGAACAGATGCTAATGATGCCGAGTGCACAGCAACAGATAACGGGTTGGCAGCCTCCTCAATCTACTAGGTACAAACTGAATTTCGATGCGGCAATATTCACAGACAAGGGGCGATCAGGTGTGGGAGCAGTCATTCGAAATGAGAGGGGAGAAGTCATGGCTGCTTTGTCTGCTATGGGACCTTTTGTTCAAGATAGTGAGGAAGCTGAGATAGTTGCTTGCCAAAAAGCTCTGGAATTTGCCATAGATGCGGGTTTTACGGATTTGGTAATTGAAGGGGATAATGTAAATGTTATGAGAGCCATTGATTCAAATTGTATGGATAGCTCCAGACTAGGCACCGTAATTGAAGACATCCATTGCCTTGTAAGTGGGCTGAGGTGGAGCGCCGTTAGCTGTGTAAAGCGGAGTGCAAATGCTATTGCCCATTGTCTAGCTCATTTTGCTAAGAATGTCTCTGAAGAACTGGTATGGATTGAGGATTGCCCACAACCTGCCAGGGAAGCCTTGTATAACGACTCTCTGATATTCAGTTAAATGCAAGACTAGTCACTTTTCAAAAAAAAAAAAAAAGACAATAGAATAATGTAAAAGCTTGAATTTAAAGGAATTTAAAAACAATACATAATGTAAAAGCTCGAATTTAAAGGAATTTAAAGACAAGACAATAATGTAAAAGCCTGATTTAAAATTCTTTTTTTAGAAATCTCTCCTAGATAAGCCCTAATCTTGTCACATTCAAGCTTATGGATTCTTTTCAATGTTGAGAAAAGGGAGTCTTGGAGACCTCTACCATTTTCCCTTAAACATATTCATATTGTGCTTTGGAACAAGGTTTAGAACCCATTTAAAAGAGACACACCTATGGTAAATCACATCTTCCCTCTATGGTAGGTAGTGCAAGAGGAAAACTCCTTCACAAACCTTCTAGTTAGGAAGATGAGAATTTATCAAAGATGTTGGATTGTTTTCTCTTTTCTATGTCCAAGGTATAGGTGTCCACGGGTTGAGCAGATTCGGGTTTGGGCTCAACCTAGAACCGACTTGATCTTGTCAGGTGGTAGGATGGTGGACCCGACCCCGACCACAAAAAATCACGAGTCGAGACAAATCAGGTTTGGGTGGACGGCAGTCGAATCCAACCTTGACCAAAAGATAGAGATTAAAGACAAAACTTGGTACAAATTTCATAAATCTAAAAAGAAAAATTCTACACTGAAGAAAAGATTTACAAACCCAAACACCAGTAGCCCATAAATCCAATGAACACAAACAAAAATAGAGAGAGATGATAGAATATCTTAACTTGCAAGAGACTGAAACGAAGAATTAAAGAGAGAAAATGATTGAAAATCAAACCTTTAAGAGATAATTGCAGATCAACGATGGTACGATGGAGGAGAATTGCAAATCAACGATGATGGAGGTTCGAAGATCTATAGATTTCAAACTGGAGATGATCGAGAGAGTGAGAGAGATCCATAGACTAAGAGAGAAGTAGAATGAAAGAATTGAGAAATTATGGTGAGGATTCTGAACTGAAGAGATCGTAAACTGACTAAGGGTTTTATATCATAGTTGGGTCGAGTGGATAGGGTTTTGGAAGGGAAGATGCACCCCCCGACTTGTCAAAATTGGTTTAGGATGACAGGGGCCTACCGTCGATCGCTAAGTAGTTGAGACTCGAGACGGGCAACGGACGGTTCGGGTCCGGTCGGTTTGGCCGAGTGGGTCGGGTCTACGACTTTGTTGGACAGACCTAATCTAAGGGATTTAAAGAGAGAAGACAAAAAAAAATTTAAATGTGGGGAAAGCTTTAAATAAAGAGCATAAGCAATAAATATACACAAGTAGAGAAATATAGAATAATATGTAAATAACAAAAGAATAGATAAGCAATATAAAAAATAATAATAACAATTAAAAAAAAAAAAAAGAGATCATTTTAGATTGCTTCAACCATTTGTTCCTAATGTTGAAAGGAAGGCTCAAAGAGAGAACGGAAACCTAAAGGGTAGGCTTGAATTGAAGTGCTTCAATGTTGATAAAGGTAATGTTGTTGTGAAGGAGCAAAGGAGGACAGAGTCTTTTGCATGGAAAAAAAAAAGTTACCATGATAGACCAATCATTATCATGCTAGGAAGTAAGAAGAAGTAGCATGTGATATGAGTGTTAGGCCCTTTCTGCATATCACTAAAGCTTAGAGGTGTGCAGCCAACCCACCAATCCGCCAAAACTCATCCAATCCAACCTAACCCGCCGGGTTGGGTCGGGTTTTAAAGGTTGGTGGGTTGGATTGGGTTGTAAATTATGTTTTTACAATGGGTTAGGTTGGATTCGAGTCATAACATTCACAAATCCGTTTAACCCGATTCGACCTAACTATATTTAATATATTTTTAAATTTTAAATAATAAATTTTAAAATATATAATAAAATTTTTATTTACTTTTTTACCCCTCTTCCTAAATAAAACCCAAATCTTAAGTTTTCCTAATATAAGTTGTGTTGGTTTGAAGTTATGCTCAGGATTATTTGGTTATAAATTTGATATTATTTGTGGTGATGTTATTCTAATTTCCAATTTAATATTAATAATAGTAATTTTAAAAAATAGTCCAACCCATGGGTCCAACCCGATTCACATCGGTTGGGTTGGACCAATGTGATGGGTTTGGTTGGGTTGAAAAAACCCTCTCAACCCGACCTAACCCGATCCATGCACACCCAGTAAAGCTAAAGTCAAGTTTCTTAGAACAATCATGCTCACACAAGGGCGGAGGCACGTATAGCATTGGGGGGCCATCCCCCCCCCCCCCCCAAAAAAAAAAAAAAACTATTAAGGCCCCTTATAATGGTATATAAAAATAAATTGCACTTCTACATAAATAAGCTGAAGTTTTACAATTGTACCAATGGGCCCCCCAAAAAATTTCATGGAACCCAGTACACCCTTTGAGATCACACAATGATAAAATACTACACTCCACTGTTAGTTTTTATGTACATTGTACACGCCACCCAAATAAAACAAACACTTTTTAACAAAACCTAATAAATGCCTAGTTACCATGTGTCCATCCTTTTTACTATTTTATAATAAGAATGCAAAAGTGCTATGTAATTAATATTCAATTTTGAAGTGCATTGTGCACAGTACAATACTTGAACCTATGAGGTTTTATCCGTCCACAAATTTGATTTTTTTTCTTGTTGTCTCTTTTTTTTTTTTTTTTCTCTAGCTAATAGTATCCTTTACTTTTGGATTTAGGTGCTTGATAAAGTGCTAACATTGAATATTTTTTTAATTTTATTTTTTTCTAGAAGAAAATTTAGGTTGCAATTGAGATTTATTTATTTGAAAATTTAAATAAGAAATCCTATAGAATTGATAATGAATAAGTTTTATTCTATGAAAGATTAGTGTTGAACATAACTTTTATAGGAGAAGCTTTTTTCTTTTTTTCTTTTTTTGGTTCATGTATATAGCAAATTACTCATTTTTGTACACTGATTTGATTTTAGAAATATTATTCAATTTCATTGATCATTTTGTATATAATATATGTATGAATTATGACTAACATATGAATAAGTAATTCCCCCAAATAAAAAATTATGCTTACGCCCCTATGTTTATACATAGGAAAGTAACAAGGAGCATGTTGAGTATGATTTTTCTCATAACATTTATGTTGGCTTATTCCATGACAAAAAGGTGTTGTAATTTCATTAATTTATTTTCTTGTATTTTTGTAGAATTTATTTGTATTGGGTTTAGTATTAAGTGGTGGAGATTTGATCAAGACGGCTAAAAGTCACATGAGGAGCACATGCCAGAATCTGAAGAGTCAAGTGCCAGTTGTGGAAGTGGCAAAGTCATGTGCTAGCTGCATTTCGCTACTCAGGCAACCCGCAAGTGACCCGCAAGTGACTCGTGAATTTCACTGGTTAGAGGATTTTTGAGTGTGACTTATTTGCCTATCACTCATATTATATATACTCTCATTACCCACAAAAATGGTAAGGAGGCCATTGAGAGAAAGCCCTAAAAAGGTTTCTACAACACATCCACCTTGTTAAAGAGAGCTACTCATCATCAAAGAGAAAATCATTGTAGTCTCTTCTCCTTCCCTCTCCCATTGTCATACCCATTGAGAGAGATTTGTATCCAAACACTGCCCACACCCATTCAAAGTGTTGAGAGTGTTTTTGGAGCATTGGAAAGCATTGGAAGATGCCAAGGATGGCGGATGCAATATGGAGCTTATTGCGGAATCCGGTAAGCTAAAAAAGACACGGTTCGAAGTAACCTTGCTGGAGCAAGAAGCTTGCAGGGCTTAGGTGCATCGGGTAGATTAAGCTTGAAGGGTCTATTGCTATTCATGTATCCCAACTAATTTTCTAGTAAATCATTTTCCGCTTGGAGGGTGGTGGAGAAGTTTTTCACTGAGTTCTTTAGTTTCCTCTTCGATAACACATCTCGGTATTATTTTTGTGTTTGCTTCTCTCTTCCCTACTCTATTCCTTTTAATTGTTGCTGTGTTTGTGATTAATTATGGTTTAGAGTGTTTTGCCAATTTGGATTGCTTATATTTATCATTCCACACATCAATTGTTTGAATATAAGCTTTAATTTGGTAATTTGTTAATATTTGGGGTCTAAACAAGCACAAGTACATATACTTGGTGCATTTTCAAAGCATATAAATCTAATACTAAAATACAAGAAGCATCTCAGTTGCAATGTACCTAGTCAAATTCCCGTTTTCTATAGGTTTTGCTTCAGCTGGTCTTTAAAGCCATCCAGTTTTCTCTTGCTAACTCGTTAAAATATTTAACAAAAACAGTTTTGTTACTCTGGTCGTTTTCAGTTTTCTTTAATTGCAACTTTCGTTTTAAATATTATAGATTAACTAGTGTATAATAATAGTGATGTCTCTCTCCAAAAAAAAAAAATAGTGAAGTCGGCAAACAATTTCCTATACCAACAAGGCCCAATGAATATTTTATAATAAAAAAAAAATGCATGCTTTGTAACTAGAAGAACCCTTCCTTTTAGTAAAAAAAAAAACATGAATTTTTGGGTTTTTCGGGGAAGGCCAGTTGAAAGTCATATCACATATAGCATATACCTTCTTCTTCTTCTTTTTTAATATAGGTATTTAGAATATGCTACTAATTTTACAACTCGAACTCTTTCTCTTCATAGACCCAAACACTTTGATCATGGGAAAGTGTCAATTCAATTATAAAACCCTTAATACATGTAGTGTAAACCTTATTTCTCTTTACATTATTAGTCCAAAGTTACAAAAAAAAAATCCTTATATTATTTTTAGGCCTAAATTCACTAATCGTTCTTGAGTTTACTTATTGAGCACTGTCTTTTAGGGTCCTTTTGGTTAGAGGAGTGGAAAAATGGAATGATAGAAAATTACTGGGAGGATAGAAAAGTGGAAGGATAGAAAAGATTTAGTTTTCTCTCATATGTGTTTGGTCAGAGGGGTGGAAAAGTGGGAGGGTGGAAAACTCTTGACTATTATACCCTTGTTACATAATATGTAAGAAATAGATTTATTTGTACTCATTAAATAATAAAAAATTTATCACATCATACATATAAATTTATATTATTATAATGTAAAAATTACAATAGTGTACATATAAATTTAACTGGGCAAAAGATTTTGTAACCAGGGTATTCCTATAACGTGGGCAACAAATAAGCTAAGCAATTCAATTCGGCAAAACTTATAAATCAAAACTTGCACTAATAATTTAATTGGGCAACTGGGCAAATCAACTTGCACTAAAACTTGCCCTGATTTATAAATTTGACTGGGCAAAAGAATTTGTAACCAGGGTATTCTTATAACGTGGGCAACGAATAAGCTAAGCAATTCAACTGGGCAAAACTTATAAATCAAAACTTGCACTAATAATTTAATTGGGTAACTAGGCAAATCAACTTGCACTAAAACTTGCACTGATTTATATAAATCAAAACTTGCACTAATAATTTAACTGGGCAACTAGGCAACAAAAACGTGGACAACAAAAACGTGGTCATCAAAAGTAATCAAGTCAGGTGAGATGAATAAAGTGAGGGGTAGATGAGATGAATAAAGTGAGGGTATTTGGTATTTTAATTCTTGGTAACAGTTTTGGTTTGTTGAATTTTTTTGCTTCTATTCCCTCAGGTGAATGAGGTTTTGAACTCAAGATCTCATGATATCTTAGGAATTACCAACCCAATTCCTTAGGGTTATTCATACACAATTTTTTAATAAAAATATAATGTGTTATATTTGTTTTACTAATAAAGACATGATGGTAAATTTATACAAACTATTTTCTATCTTTCCATTTTTTCTTTTCAACCAAATAAAAAAAGTTTTCTATCCTTTTACTTTTTTACTCTCTTAACCAAACACAAATGAGGGAAAATAAAATCTCTCTATCCTTTCACTTTTCCATACTTTCTCTATTTGCTATTGTTCTACTTTTCCATCCCTAGACCCTTAAATTTTAACAAAATGCTATTGAAAAGAATGATAGATGATGACAAGAGTGTTCTTCAGGTTATATCCTACAAGTGGAAATTGATTTAATCAAATCTGACCTCCGGTGGTAATGTCGGGAAAAGTGGTACCTTTACTCGACCTGGCCTAATTGCTCAGAACAAATTGACTTTCATTGATGATATTATTGTTGAACCTCATGCATAAAATAGAAAGATTGTGCTGCTTGTAAAAGAGACAGGAATACCAACTACGAAGAAGTCGTAGCCATTAGCCAATACTCAGAAAGTCTTAAATCAAAATTTAAATGGATTTAGTGGTCTGCTTATAATTCACAAAAACATGTCTCTGTCAGGAATCCTAGGGCACAGGAGCCCAGGGCCAATACAAAGTTATCTATATAAATAGAGGCCCCATGGCCTAATATCAGTTTTTTTAAAAAAAATAAAATAAAATAGAATTTTTTTAACTTATGCCATTAGCTCTATATATGATTATTGCTTTTTCTCTGCAGGTTAAAATACCAATTTATTTTTGGCCCTAGATCTTTTGTTTGACAACAAGAAATTTTATTGGTTAAACTAATTGGAACCCACGTCCATATAACTACTACTTGATAACGGGTCCAAATCTTCTGTCCCACTTTTCCTACTCCACTCTATACTCCACCAATAAAAACTTGTCACGTATTTACCTAATTAATTAAATACTATAATTATTGACTTATTAATACTACCGTTATTAATTAATAATATTATTTAATTAATTAGATGAACACGTGGCAAGTTTTTAGTGGTGGAGTATAAAGTGGAGTAGGAAAAATAGGACAGAAGATTTAGACTCCTTGATAACACTATATGCAAGGTGGAGCTATAACAAGGCTTGGGGGGCCATGGCCTCCCCAAAATTTTAAAACATTATTTTATATTATGTATAAGTATTAAAAACTTTAAATATTTAACTATAAAAATAAAATTTGGCCCCTCCCTCCAAATATTTGAGTTAGTTCAATGATGCTCTTAAAAACCAATAGTATTTGTCAATTGGTTTAGTAATTATAAAGATAATGTAGTTTTTGTTTTCTCTAATTCATCTTTTTTGTACATGTTTAATATCAAACTAGACAAATTTATATAGTATTGGAGTTTAAAATATGATAAGTTGCCTTAAAAAATTATCTTGCAAATATACATATGTGAAAGTTGTTAATTTTAATTATAATATATTTATAAATTATGACCTACTCTTTTATCAAAATATTTATATTTATATTCATGTACGTGCATTTACATATAAGTGTGCTGGTTTATCTTGACTCGAGAACAAAAAAAAAAAAATTCTAACACCACCCTAACTCTATGAATATTGTATTGTCTACTAATAATTCCAAAAGTTTGGTAGGTGATAGTGATACTACATAGATCATGATGTGGTAACTACAGCTGGTTAAATTAGTATTTTACAATGAATATCTATTGGAGACGCTATCAATACCATCTCATCGAAATTGATAGGATCACATTTTTTTTTTTTTTTTATGTTTGACTATTCAATAGGTTAAACATATCTTGTTTAACTTACTATTATATGAGATTGAATTTAGATTGTCTAGGCTTTTTGAAACCCAATTGACATTTGACAACAATGGAGTTGCACTCGGCGTGCAGGAAAATTTAAAAAAAAATTATTAATTAATTTTTTTTTTTTTAAAGAAAGAAAGAAAGACAAAAGTAGGATCAATTGGAAGAAGAAGAAAGACAAAGGTAGGATCAATTTGCAAATGGAATATTTTAATTGCATAGTCCTATTGACAATGCTATTAGGGCATTTATTAATTGACCATTTTAGGAAAATATTTAATATCACTTGTATTGAAAATATAAAAACTATTAAAAAATCAGTTTTTTTTTTCCTCGTAAAAAGTTTTTAAAATTAATTGTTAAACCAATGTCCTTAAAGTATTTGTTAACTTTTCCCTAAAGGCTCCGTTGGGGAGTTTATAAGGGAATGGAATGGAATGGAAATGAATAATTATAAGGGAATGAAAAGGAATGGAATGGAATGGAATGTATTTAAGTAAAGGAAAGAAATGGAAAAGATTGGAATGGAATGAAATTAAGTAACCTTGATTGAATGTTTTAAAATGAAGGAATGGAAAAAAATGAAAATGAATGGAATGTAAATAATTTTGCTTGGGAGTAACATGGAGGGAATGGAATGGAATGGAATCATTTTATGACAATATTACTATTAGATTCCTATTTTAAAATAAAATGTTGAATATATAAAGGTATTTTAGGAGTTTTAGTAAAAATTTCATTAAACCTAAATTCATTCTCTCCCATTCCTCCCAATTTTGAGGGGAAAAAAATTTGAGGTTTGAGGGAAAAGGGAGAAATGAGCATTCCCTCCTAACCATTCTATTTCCTCACACTTAAACTTCCAAACAAGGGAATAGACCTTCCATTCCCTCCGTTAAAACTTCCAAACAAGGGGAGGGAAGAATATTCTAAAAATATTTCTTTTATTCCTTTCCATTTCATTCCATTCTCTCCTCCCAAACGGACCCTAAATGTAATTTTAATAAACTGTTCGATGAGGGAGTAGGAGTGTAGGATAAAATATGGGGCTTAATTATATATTATTGTTTGTTATTTTCTTTTAATTATTTTATGTCATTATTGGAATTAAGATTTTATTTCCTTTATTTTAGGTTTTTATTTTTAAGGTCTTCCTTGTTAAATTAGAGTTTTATCATTGTATCCATCCTATCAATTAGGATATTTTCCTTAATAAGGTCAATTAGGATATGTTTTAAAATATTTTTACTTGAAAAATGAACTTTCCAGGGCCTTTCGATAGCTAGATTTGCAATCTTTAAAACAAAATAATAATTTGCCTTCAATAAAATTGACTTTTTTCTTTATTTCTGATAGATTTAAGAGTTTGAGTCTATCTAAAATGAGATCCGGCACTTTCATGCTTTCTATTATGCCTTATTTGATATTAGAGGCTTTAGAGCTTGTTAACATTTTGATATGGCAAGAGGAGAATACAAAAGTAACCACCCTATTGACAGTGATCATGGGAGGGAAGGCCCTCAAAGCGGTGAATATATCTTAGGTATAGTTTCTTTTGCATTTCAAGCCCATTTGGGATCGATATGATACAAGTTTCAGCTTATTTGAGTTTTAAGGTTTTTTTGCTACTATTAAGGGTCTCATTGCACTTTTTGGTATTATTTATGGGTCTCATTATACCATTCAGCTAATTTTTAACTTTTTTTTCTACACTTTTAGCAAAAAGTTTTCAATTTCTACAATAGAATTATTCATTTTTCTCTTTTTGTGCAAATTTAATGGGCACTTCAAATAAATTAAGTAAACACAATAACCAACACAAACAGAAAAATTCAGCATTAGTTCACTACCGAGACACCAAATTTTTACATGGAAAACGCTTTAATAAGATGGGAAAACGGGCTTAAACAATCTTCTCTAGAGCAAATGCTAGAAACTACAAAAAATATCAAGAACACACAATTCTTGGATCACAAACAAATATTTTCATCAGACTAATGTGGATTTCAATAATTACATGGCTCTTAGCATCCGAGCAAATGGAGAGGAACTTCAAGCAACAACAACAATCAACACAGAGCTCTTTTCCGCAAGAACAATATATCGAAATTTCATCAGAATTGGATTTGACATGGCCTTCAAATTTTGGTCTGAAAGTTGACCCTAGCATTTCTGCAAATAAGTCTCTCAAAAAATTCCCTTGTGGTGAGACTTGAATTAAAAAAAAATTGGCCTCCATGGACATAGATCTTCCTAATATACCAAGACTGAATTTATGAACTAGTATGAAGATACAAAGAGACCTATGAAATACTCACGATTTCTTTTACAGCAACACTTTCTTAACTTGACTTAATACATAACCAAACTACTTGAATATATCCGTTATTAAAACCTGTTTTTGACACATGGGTTAGCCTACATAACCTAAAACTTAACAAAAAGCTCTCAGTGTTTACGGTTGATGTTGCAAACTATTAGCTTTGACGGTAATTTAGACGTTAAGGTAAACATTGCAAAAATAATTATAGTAACATCGAACTATATAAGGTGTTAATTACAAAAATTTTAAATTCAAGATGCATGTTACAAATACCTTTTAGTTTTGGCTGAATAATTTTAATTATTTCTTTTTTAATTGATAATCGCTTATACCAATGTAAGGTTTTTTTTTTTTAATTATAATAAATTAAAAAACATTAATATTGGTGGTACCTAATTGCTATATTGCTATTTTTAACAACTCACCCTAACAAAAAATATGCTCCAAAGGTGCTATCTTTCAATTTTTTTGGCAAATGAGTTACAGTAAACTGCCAATGAAATGACAGTTTGCCGTAACTCAAAGTTATAACAAATATTAATATTTTATTCTTACTTTTCTCTCTCTCCTTGATCTCTCTCTCTCTCTCCTCTCTCTCCTTGATCTCTTCTATTTTCTTTCTTCCTCACCCAGATTCTCTCTCTTTTTTGTCCTTCTTAATTCTCTCTTCTCTATCTCTTACCCCTCTCTCTCTTCCCTGTGGGTCTGCTTTCTCTCAGACAGATGAAAGAGGTGGGTTTGCTATTCATGGGCAACAGCAGCAGCAGTGGTGAGTTGAGATCGAATTTTGGGTTGAAAGTCATGTGGTGGGTTGTGGCTAGTGATTGTGGCGGGGTTGGGTGGTCCGATCTGGGTTTTTCCTTGATGTATATTCATATGGGTTTGTGTTTAATATGGATGTGGGTTTGGTGGTTGTGATGGTGGTGCCGTGGTGGTGCTAGTTGATTTTGTGTCATGGGTTTAGTGGGTGTGGGTTGAAGAGAGAGAGAGGGAGAAGGAGAGAGAAAAAAATAATAAATAAATGAATAGTATTTAACTGTATTGTGAAAAATAAAAGCATTGATGTAGGCTGAGTTGTGAAACAATGCATTAAAATAGATAAAATGATTTTTTTTAGATGCTAAAAGTTAAATTTTCTTCTAGCTCCATTGATGCTGATGCTCTAAAGTTAGTGGTGGATAGTGGATTTAGTGGTTTTGAGTTTGTTAGAGCATCCGTAGCAGATGTTGCAAAAAAAATACCATTTTGCCACATTAAAAACCTACTTTATTATTTTACCATATCATTTTACAACATCTCATTTATCAGATGTTTTATAATTCAATTCTATACATTAAAATAATATTTACTACACATTAAAATAATATATTATCATTTGTTTTAGCATAAAAAACTAATTAAAGAGGTGAGAGGGGAGAGAAAACCAAATAAAAAAATATTATTTTGTTTTAGCATTTGTGTCCGTACCGTTGCAAATTTGCAATGGTACGGACACAATTCCAAATTTTTACAACATTTACAATATCTGCTATTAGGTGATTTTGGGTATTTGATGTGCCAAATGTGTCAAATATTTGGCATTTGGCACATTTGGCACAGCTGCTACGGGTGCTCTTAACATCTAAAATATGACTATAATGAAGTTTGAAAAGCCCTAATTTATGGAAAATATTCTCTTACATCTTTTTACATCTATTATTTTACACAAACAATTACAATTGAATATACACATTTTAAATAGCGAAAAAAAAAAAGATACTTAAAATTTGAAAGTGGAAGTAAAAATAAAATAAATGTAAAAAATAAAAAGCGTAAACGAGAAGATCATTAATCCAAAAAATCTCACTCATCTATGTTTTCCTAATTCATAAATAGAAAAAGTAATTTTTTTTATAAAAAGCCTGATAAGACCATGTACGGAACGAACACAAATTTTCACTTGTGTAACACCCTCCCCAAGAGATTTTTTTTTTTTTTTTTTGTTAAGATCCCTCATAAATAAATATAAAATAAAAAAAGAGGAGAAATGTTATTAGGTAGTAAAAAACAATGTTGTACCAATGTATAAAATAAATTCTCGTTTTTTTTTTTAATTTATTTGAGATGCCAATTCAAGAATTCAAACCTACAACATGCCACTTTGGTGTCCAATTTTTTTAATTAACAAATAAGATTGTTTTTATCCAATCATGGTGGCCTACTGTGGGTCAAGTAGCCCACCAAGATTATATATTATGTTGTACCAATGTTCTATATTGCCTTCCACAGAACTCTTCTAATTCCACTGAATTTGATCCAAGATTATTTGACAAGGCCTTAAGGTTCTTCCAAAAAAGGTTAGGCCCATCACAGGAATCTTGTAACTAGTCCTTCCCAACGGGTCTGTAAGCAAATAATTGGACCAATTTCATAACCAGTTCACCGAAATGGGTCCATAGGAGGGCCTAGCTGAATTGGGCTTGAAAAGAATCTATGGCAAAGTCAGCTTCTTGAGGCTTATCCTATAATAGATGATAGAAATTCCACAAGGTTTAACAAAATTGGAGCTTATTAATTAAGCTAAATCTAGTTTTTCAAGTCCCAGATTAGAATAAGCGTACAAGTGTGACTATATAATGAGATTTTTAGGCTTGATCTAAGCAGAGTCAAGAAAGGCCGAACTCTTTGATTTCATAGAACTTTCATTTTTCACACCCAGTCATATTCAATGAATGAGAATTGCAGTTTTTTACAATTACTTAACCAACCCAAATTGCCAAACTGATTAGGATGAAAATTTGTATAGTCAATTTTAGCCCCATACCCAATTTCCAAATTCAAAATAGAATTCTTGTATGATCATCTCAAATAATCTCAAATGCCATAATGTAACTATGAAAAGCATGGCATCAATTTTTCAAGCATTTCATGATTGTTCCGGTGAATACATATGTTCAAATTCAGACTCATTTTATTTTTTTCATCCTTACTTGTTCACATTCAAGACTTTGACACAAAACCGTTTGCTATTAGTAAGAAATTCCACCTTATTTTGCCTGAAATTGAGGTCAGTTGGAATTCCCTCTCCACCATTCACTCTTGTAAATTGTAATGCCATTGTTCATAATACAATGTTCTAATGCATTAACATTTGGGATCTGCTTATTTTGTAAATTGCCAAACTGATTAGGATGAAAATTTGTATAGTCAATTTTAGCCCCATACCCAATTTCCAAATTCAAAATAGAATTCTTGTATGATCGTCTCAAATAATCTCAAATGCCATAATGTAACTATGAAAAACATGGCATCAATTTTTCAAGCATTTCATGATTGTTCCGGTGAATATATATGTTCAAATTCAGACTCTTTTTTTTTTTTCATCCTTACTTGTTCACATTCCAGACTTTGACACAAAACCGTTTGCTATTACTAAGAAATTCCACCTTATTTTGCCTGAAATTGAGGTCAGTTGGAATTCCCTCTCCACCATTCACTCTTGTAAATTGTAATTCCATTGTTAATAATACAATGTTCTAATGAATTAACATTTGGGGTCTATTTGGAATCTGCTTATTTTGCTAAAACTAAAAACTTTTTGTTAAAAGTACTGTAAATAAAGATAAAAGTTAGCTGAAATAATATAGTGAGACCCATAAATAATATCAAAAAGTGCAGTGGAGCTCATGAATAGTAACAAAAATAAATTTGATAGTAAAATAAGCTGACTTTTTAATTTAGAGTCAAACGCACTCTTGGTCTTGTATAATAACTTTATTCTAGGTAATACAAACCAAAGTGGCATGTACAAAGTCCTTGCAAGTTGCAACAAAAAAATAAATAAATAAATAAAAAGCTAAAGTTAGAAGCAATGATGTTGTCATTTTTATATCAAATTTCATGTTCACTTATATTCCACCAAATGATTTTGTTGTATAATAATGGTAGAGAATAATGGGTTTCTAGAAAAATGTCACCATGGAGGGGTCTATTAATACAAAAAGGCATGATTAACAAATGTTTAATAGCTTTCTAGCTTAGGTAAAATAATGAAAACTATGCAAGTGTGAAAGAAGAAAAAAGTCACTAGCTAGCCTTGAATCCTTGATTATGTCACAAAGTACACAAGGCCGTCTAAGAGTGGCAACAAACCAAAGCCACAAATAAACAAAACTCCCCCATCCCTCTTCTTTTTTCCTAAGCACACCACGGCAAGTCATAGTTCAAGTTCATTGCTATTTCATCTTCTTCTTCTTCAAACCCCCAGAATTACACGCAAACCCCATTCTCTTACCATAGCCATACCTTCTCTCTTCCTTACACAAACGCCTAATTCACCTAAATGACTGCTATAACTTTCACAATTCTAGTTATCTTCCAAATACAGCCCCCCCTCAATTTTGACATCATGGAACATAGGCATGGATAAGATCATAAATTCATAATCATAGGGGAAATCTTGAAATGCATGTACTTGTATTTATAGCAAATTACCAACCTTATTCTCAGGAAAGTAACCTAGACAGCCTGAAATCAAAACCCAAAATTTTGAGACATATTTTCCATGTTTTCTTCTGTCAAATAAATAATAGGAAAAAAACTATATTTTAAACCATATTTTCTAGTGGTGTAACAAATCAAAGTTTTTCTCATAATCCTATAATAAAAAAAATGTTTTTCTCATAAGGGGTATTAGACTATGCCACTAAATTATAAGGTTTTGGTAGTGACAAATTAAGCCCGTAACTTTTAAAAAGTAACAAATTTAACCTTACAGTTTCAAAAGTAATAAATTGATAATTAAAAAAAAAGTATTAACAAATTAAACCTTAGTCCATTTAAATAGAAAAATATTGCATTTGAGGTGTAATAAAATTGAGGGTTTCATTTATTAGGCATTGTAAGTTTGTAACTTCAAGGTTTTATTTATTGCTTTCGAAACTGTAACATTTAATTTGTAACACCCCCTAAGTTGTACGCAATAAAATGCAATTTTCCCTAAATATCACATATTAAAAAGCTCAAGAGTCAAGATATTAAGAGCAAGGGCACATATAGTGGTGGAATGAAAAATGGAAATCAACTTTGGAAACCCTTTAAAGGATGAGACCAATCTTCATTTCGATAGCTCTCTTATTCAATATTAAAATTACTATGTTGGCTTCCATAATAAAAAATTTATATCTTTTCAGTATATGCTTTTGGGAAATGCCTCAGTAGCAAGTAAAAATCGTTTTCCAGGCAAGGTTTTTTTCGGGGTTGATAAGTTTTGGGGCCTATCTAGAACCAAACTTCTTGTAATAAATTCATATTGCCTTTGACCTGATTAACCCAAAAATTATGTATCATTGGTAGTTAGAACCCAAAATTATGTATCTTTGGTAGTTAGGTAGTTGGAATTTGAAAAGGCTAGATAAAATTTTCTATTTAACAAAGATGACACCGTTGAAACTTGAATCTAATGTACTAATTTTTTATGCAATTGGTTCTCATCGACCAAACAAAGACTTAAGAGAAAAATGTTTGACATTTTTATTGAAACTTCCTATTTGTTCAAAATTATATATCATGCAGTCAAATTTTGGACTTTGATGCCCGTGTTCTATGCCTATATGAATTTGACCATATTTATTTAACAACATTAGAATTATAGAAAGCCTTATGTCAACGGCCATTTTTTCCAGGTTAAGTCTAAGTGGATAAATACCAAAGAGTGAAGACCATTACTAAAATGGGAAAAGAAAGAAGACCAAATTATGCCTAACTCATCCTGCCGCAAAATTTTTTTCCTTCATTAATTAATAGTAATAATTCTTCCCTAGCTTTATGGATATGTGAAATTTTAGCATATTAGTTATCAATAGCAAGAAAAATGAGGTAAATCCATGTGGCATGTATCTTATTCACATTTCTAGATATGTAATATGCTGACACATTAGGTATATATGAACCTACTTGTTGACATTGAAAACATTCATCTTGTTTTAGGATATATCTACCTTCTTGATAGAAGCAGTACGTACACCATGATGTAAGAAAAATTTCAATTCAATAAAATATGGTTTTTTTAAAGAAAAAAAGTAAAATCATTTTTAATTAATTATTGAATTTGATATGTCTAAGCTAATTGGTGTTTTAGTCTATTTTTTGAATGATAGTCAAAATTTCAATCTATGGCATTCACTTCATGATGATTGGTTTTATTATCAGGCCAGACACCAATTAGTTTTTTGTGTATATTTGAAGAGACTTTACTAATTGAGTCAAATGAAACTCACAATTGTCTTATTATAAAATACAATTATCATAGAATGGATAACACATAATAAAAATATATATATCAACTTTTTTTAAGAAGAGAAAAAAAATGAAAAAAAAAAAAGAGAAACAAAGAAGCTATCAACTTGACAATAGAATTGACAAAGGAACCTTATCAAGATCTATCTTTACCACTATCCACTTCATTTTTTTTTTTTTTTCCTTACCATATTTAATGGCATGAACTAGATAAATTTGGTACACTATATGAGGATTATGATAAAAATGGTAATTTTTATAATTAGAAATAATAATAAAAAAAATGTTGTAATAGAATAAGGGAGAGATTTGGGTCCAATGCTTCCAATGCATTGAACCCGGTCAGATGATGACAAGTGTCCAAAAATAGACACGTGTTACAATCCCAATGGGTCCAGTGTCACTGAACACTAAACCTAATTCGGACCCATAGAATAATTAATCTTATTCATTAATTAGGTTGTAAAATATGATAAAATCCAAGATTTTTTTTATTAAAAAATATCTTACTTGTACAATTATTTCCTAAAAATGAATATTTTTTAATTTGACATAATTGCTCGTTAAATAAATAGCTATGGAAGAAGATTTATTATTATTATTTTAAAGGTAAAGTGCAAACTACACCCTAAAATTTGAGATGTTTGGATTTTTTGAAATTTCATAATTTGAATTTTACCCCTTGAAATTTTATTTTGTTTGCATTAGCAATCCCTCAATCTATAATTTTTCATTAAGAACCACACAAGCTTACCAAGCATGTTTAATTTGTCTTATAAAATAATGCCATGTTATTTTTGTAGCCTAAAAAAATTTAAATCATTAAAAATGACATGATATAATAAAAATGACGTGAATTATTGTATTAACTAAACAAGTGTGACAACCTCACGTGACACTTAACGAAAAATATAAACAGAGTGGGTACTGATGCAAATGAAATAGAACTTTAAAGATAAAATCTAAATTTTGAAACTTTAAAAATGTAGTTTGCAATTTAGTCTTATTTTAATTGTATATCGGTATGTGCATGTGTAAATTTTATATTTTTAAAAATATATTAAATTTAAAAATTATTAAACATACTAATAAATTATTATTATATATTACTATTACTGTATGAATAATTCTTATCTATTACCGTATGCCAAATATGTCTTAAGAAGTTTTGGCCTAATTAAGGTTTTCGGTTGGAAAAACATGTTTAATGGCAAGAAATATAAAATTGTAACCAAAGGAATACGTATTATGCATATCAAATAAATATGTTTATGACCACGTGCTCATAACTGAGGTTTATATATATATATATATTAAAGTATCAAACTGTGAAAAAAATACATTAGCACTACAAATTTATCATACATAAATATGTTGGTAAACAAGCACAAACACAAGCACCCATTGTTGACGAGCTCAAATTGATTTTCTTCATTGAAGAAAAACAATTTTGAAACGAAAATCTGGCTACCTTCCAATTGAAGCTTGTTTCTCAGTTTCTTCTATTTCAATAGTCCATACCTCTTTGACTCATCGAAAAAAAATAAAACATTCTCTGAATACCAAATTGCTTTTAATTCACAAACCTTATTAACTCTCTCTCTCTCTCTCTCTCTCTCTCTCTCTCTCTTAAAATAACAAACCCAACTCCGCCTATAAATACGTTGTCCCTTAATGACAAAGCAGTTTCATTGCTCACATTCAAACCTTCTATCATCCTAAAAACTTTTTGCACATCTTTAAGGCAATTGCTTTTTTTCTCCAAAAGTGAAAGACATGTCTCAACAAAGCCAATTTCTTACACTTTTCATAATCTTAGCCTCTTTCTCAACCTGCTTTAGCAGTTACAAAGAGGCCCCACATGCTACTAATGGAGGTCCTAATCCTTTAGCCCGCACTACATCAATGGGCACCATTAACGAGGGTAATAAACATGAGCCAAGGTTTATGGACTTCATGAAGTCTCAGACCAAAAGGTTTGGTCTCACAACCAGGCTTAGGAGCGCAAGCACTTCACAGAAGCTGGTTAATGTAGATGACTTTGGAGCTAAAGCTAATGGTGGAGATGATACTGAGGTATAATATCCCATATTTTACAAATTCAGTTTATTCAGTTTTCAAATTCTGCCTTTTTTGCATGATTTGGTTTTGAATGTTATGTTGGTCTGATATTGGTTTGTTTTTGTTAGGCATTTATGAAAGCTTGGAAGGTGGCTTGTTCTTCTGCAAATAGCGCTCTTGTGGTTCCAGCAAATAAGAACTATCATCTTAAGCCAATTACCTTCTCAGGTCCTTGCAAACCATACTTTACAATGAAGGTGAGTTTTATCCATGCATGCATCTACAGGAACAATCATGTCAAGTCAATTTATATTCTCTGGTTCGATCTTACAAATCCGATTATATATTGAAGTTTAGTTTTATTCAAACATACATATATATATCTACATGCATAACATATGAGTAATGTTAGTCACGGCACAAACTTTTTCTCAACTGTTGTACACGTCTTATTATCATCGAAAAAACATCACTTTAGCTAGAGTTCACAAATAACATCATTGCAGTTATGAAAAAATTTGTCTTTAAATTTATTAATAATAAATATATAACTGCATGTATATGTATATATATATATAATAAATATATTACTTTTATATCCTTTATTTGGAAGTTTATATATTAATTAATAATTAGTATACCAAGATAATTAATAAATGATAAAAAAAAATCATTTTTCCCATTAAAACATGATAATTTATTAGTATTATTTTGTCGTAAATGTAAATTTGGTTAGGTGGGTGGCTAAATGAAAAGAATTCTAAGAAATGTGTTTTTATATATGTGTGTGTGTGTATATATATATATATATATATATCTCATTAAAACATGATAATTTATTAGTGTGACACAACAAGTTTGACAAAATCTCATACTTTCTTATACGAGATTTATACTTATATATATATATATATATTGATCTATTGATATTGGTTACTCCTAAAGAAAAAATAATAATTTTCTTTTTCTTTTTTACTAGGTCTATGGAACAATTAAAGCTTCTTCTCACAAATCAGATTATGAAAAAGATACACTACATTGGCTTGTGTTTGAGAATCTTCAAGATTTCAATATTGAAGGTGACGGCACCATCAATGGCAATGGGAGGATATGGTGGGAAAGCTCATGCAAGATCAACGATAAACTTGTATGTGCATGGCTGATATAATGCTTTTATTTGATTTTTACCAACTTAATTTCTCTCCTTTTCTTTTTTCTAATAAATGAACTAATTATTCATTATCTTTCTCTTAATTCATTGTTTTGCAGCCCTGCAAGCATGCACCAACTGTAAGTTAATCTGTCCTCTCCGTTTTCTAAGGCTTTTCCTAACATCATAGATGGTCATGAAGGCTAACTTTTTCCTTTTATTTTCTTTGATGTCTTTGAAAATTTTGTCTATAGGCTGTGACTTTCCAAGATAGCAAGAATGTGAGGGTGTCCAGCATAAGGATAAAAAATGCACAGCAAATGCATCTTACGTTTCAGAATTGTCAAAATGTCGCAGCTTTGAATCTTGTGGTGACTGCACCAGGCAATAGCCCCAATACCGATGGAATTCATGTCACAGGATCACAAAACATTCAAATACAGAACTGTGTCATCAGGACAGGTAGTAGACCTAGAGAAGAATGAAACTTTCTATTTTCTATAAAGAGTACAAATTTTATAGTATATAATTCATATTATATTATATATACTATATAAAAATAATTCTAACATTTATTTATTACGTTGTTAAAGTAATATCATATTATCAATCACATTAATTGCTAAGTTAATGTGTAAACCTTTTTTTAATAAAAATATATAAATAATTTTATACCAATTTTTTTTTTTTTAAATCCTACCAATTAAGTGTTAAGAATATTACAAATTTGCTACATAAACCTCAAAAAAAGGTGCGTCAAATTTTTAAGATAAAAAGAAAATATAATTAATGAAATAGCTAACCAAGAATGAATGAATTAAATAGCTAGGAATTCGTTCAACCCAGCTAATAATTATTTTTTTCCTGTTTTTTTATTGAAGGTGATGACTGTATTTCAATTGTAAGTGGGTCTAAAAATGTTCAAGCCACGGACATTACCTGTGGACCAGGACATGGAATCAGGTATATACATAAAGTCTAACTTGCTTTACACCTAATTAGTGGATTTTAACTAAACTATTTCTACTAGCATGATGCACGAATATCATGTTGGTGGTTTTTATTGAATAACTTATTACTTGTTTTGATAATTATATTATTTTGCAGCATTGGTAGCTTAGGAGCTGGTAATTCAGAAGCAGAAGTTTCTAATGTCATGGTGAATAGAGCAAAACTCACAGGAACCACAAATGGGATAAGAATAAAGACTTGGCAGGTAAAAGTTTGTTTACAAAAACCCATTTTAGGACACTTTATAACTGTTATCATCATACATGTGCACACACATTTTGTCTATACTCTTCAGAGAAATATATAGCCAAAGTTTGAAAATTGAGCTTAATTTACTGCTTATTTTTAATACCAAATGACTAAATCCACTGCTTACTTATGAAGTCAAAGTCCTATTACGTTTTGGGAAAACTAGTTGAAACTTTGCAACTTTGCAAAGGAGTTAGAAAAAATGAGAACCTCATAAGGTTGCGTGAATGTAGGAGAAAAGTTCTCGACTAGAAAAAAATTTTCAAAGAAAAAAATACCCAAAATAGAAACAAAAGTTAGGCTACTGAATTTGTGAAATAAGTCAACAATGTAAAGATTGAAAGTTTAGAAAATGATGGAAACATATATAGTGACCCAAAACCAATGGTTTTAATTGTGACGTTTTTTCTTTTCCTTTCTTTAATCACTCCCACGGTTTAGAAATTAACAAGTTTACACATTTCTTGTTGCTGCTGCTGACATGTAACCTACAAAGACTTGGAAACAAGTAATACAATTTTGCCATTTCTTTACTTCTTTGCAACAGATCAAGCAAAGTACAGAGAAATGTTTAGTTTAACTTTCCTTTGTACTCCTACATCTTCATGTGCCTAGAATTAGTATTTACTTATGCATCTTTGCATGGCAATGATGGCCACGTAACATATATGTAATGGAGTCGTAGAAACAACCAACTAGGTTTAAAAGGGAGATGGAAATGATGACTATTTCATGGTAAAAAAGGAACCTAATCAAATATGTTACCCCTTTAAGGTTATGCCCATGCATGTATATTTTGTGGAGTAGACAGCAATTAAAAGGTAAAAAAAAAAAAAAAAAAAGAAGAAGAAGAAGAAGAAGAAGAAGGCCTTTGTTTTTTTTGGGGTTTAAACTCAAGTCATTCTCTTTAATATCATGAAAAATTATCACTTTTCTCAAAAGTATAAAATATTTAAAAATTTATGGCTTCGAAATTTTTGTATTTATATATTTAAAAGATCTATATTTGTAACCATACGGTCCATACTCTTATGAGAGATGTACATGAAATATGTGCTCCACAAATAATCATTGCAAGCTTGGGCCTACAACTAACTAAATTATTGATTAACTAATTTTCTAACATAACCACTATTTTAGCACTTTTATTTGACTATTATTCTATTTAGTCTCTCTCCTTGAATTAATCTTTGTTGAATTGTATTGTAATTTGTTAGTCAAACTTTTCATGATAATTTTAACAATTTGACATATTTGTTATTATCAGACAATGTACTATCTATATAACTGTGTGTTCACTTTCTATTCTTTTCTTTTTTAAATATGCAGGGAGGCTCTGGGTATGCAAAAAACATCATATTTCAAAATGTGGTTATGAACAATGTCAGCAATCCTATAATCATAAACCAAAACTATTGTGATCAAGAAACACCATGCCAACAACAGGTAATATATATACACCAAAGCCAATCACTTTCACACACACAGTGTCAAAACCATCATTAAAAATAACAATCTAATGACATATTCATCCATATGCAGCCCTCAGCTGTGCAAATAAGCAATGTGGTTTACAAGAACATCAAGGGCACTAGTGCATCAGAAGAGGCCATAACATTCAATTGCAGCAAGAGCTTTCCTTGTCAAGGGGTTTTGTTGCAAGATGTTAATCTGGTACGCCAAGGCAATGGAGATGTCGATGCTACTTGTCTGAAAGTTCGATTGACAAAAAAGGGGAATGTCTCTCCAGGGTGCTGATTACAAATTAAGATGGGGGAAAACAAACATTCATGTTCTTAGATTAATGTTTTGAATACCTTTGATTTAGCATTATAGTGATAGATTTAGTCAAGCATCATGTTGTTTTGGTCTTGAAACTGAAACAAACATAGATGATAGATCTCATCGTAAATAGCTAGGAATACCATACATTCAGAATTTATTGTAAGTTATTGGTTTTCCCTTCAAAAATTTAATAAAACATGGGTTTGCTTTAGCCAAAGTTTAATGGCAATATTCAAAGCATTGCGTGGAGAGGCCAGAGAAGAGAGGCAACATTTAAAAACAACTAATTCACCCCAACTCTGCCAAATTATATTAATCCATACTTATGTGCATTTGGATTAGTACTCCGCCCATTTGTTGTGTTGCTAAAAATTAGTGAAAGCGTAATTGTACTTTAAAAGGTTAAAGTTTAAAGAATCCATACATAAATAAACAAGCTAAAAATCTAAAAGAAAAGTTGCTGACAAACAAACACTTTACCGCTCAACTATGTGAATCCTTTGTGAGTTTGGAAAAGGTTTTTACTTAGAAGTTTATTTACTTATATTCTGAACCTAGTCAAAAGTATAATTGCATTTTGATAAACAAAATTTTAGAAAGTTATACATAAACAAATATGTTAATAAACTATCAGGAAAAAAACTAATCCAAGCAAACAAGTGAGTTTAGATTAACTTTTTTTTTTTTTATGTACAACTTTTTTTAAGTACCATTGAAGTAGTTTTGCTAATTTTCAATAAATAAGTAAATATTTTAAAATAAAAAAGTCATTTTGCTCTATCTACACGGCTAATAAAATCACAAAGTCAAGGCCTCATTCTTTCTGTCTATCCATGTCAAGTTAGATACCTATCTCCAAGAAAAAACCGAACTCAAAACATTTTCAGTGCTATATATTATAGTACCAAACTTCTGTCTTTTCCTTCTACAGATCAATTTATTTTGCATCTGCCCCAGTACAATATTCATTAAATTTAGTTACCCTTGGCCTTGGGACATAAAGTAATAGCTAGTTGGTGAAAAGTGGAGCAATGATGGCAGAGAGGACATATGAAAACTGGCTTCTGGATCTTCCTTCATACATGATACATGAATTTTTTTTTCATTTAACTTTATTATTAAAAAAAATTTGTTATTTGACAATACATAAAAGAAAGTGAAAAATTAGCATCTCGAGTTCCATTGCAAATCGAGTTTTAGAAACTCGATTTTCAAAATTCTGATAGAGTAACGTGGAGAGAAACTCCACTTTAGAGACTCGAGTTCCAAAGCAAAAACACGAAGAGCCTACGGGGAAGAAGAAGAAGAAGAAGAAGAAAAAAAGAAGAAAGAAGAGATCGTCTCTTCAAAGAAGAAGATCGGGATCGGGATCGGAGATCCACAGAACCACACCGCAGATCGGGATCGCGAACGCGATCCGCGATCCCGATCGCGATCTGGATCGGGATCAAGATCGCGATCGGGATCTTCAGTTCTTCATCATTTCTTCATCATTTGTTCTTCTTCAGTTCTTCATCATTTGTTCTTCTTCAGTTTCAGTTTCAATTTCAGTTCTTCAGTTCTTCTTCAGTTTCGGTTCTTCAGTTTCAGTTCTTTTAGAAATCGAGTCTTTAAGACTCTAGATCTATGTGGCATTTTCTGTCAAACTCATCTGCTTAAAGTCTCGCAAAGCGAGTCTTTGAGACTCGAGTTTTAATTTACATCTCGAGTTTCTAAAACTCGAGATGCTAGTTTTCTTAATCAAATTTTTTTATTGCTAACTTACTATATTACCCTTCCTCACGTTGTTACTATGCACATTCCCCCCATGATACATCCAATAAAATTGGAACGTACGGATAAATATCATGATCAACCAATATTGTTACCTATATGGATCTAGCCTGATCCATAATATATTCCATTAATTTCCTACCAGGGCCTAGGTTAAGAGCCTACAAAGATTGGTCTTTTCAAGCACCTTAATTGTTGTTGTACTTAGCAGATCGGGCCTTGGAACTGGCTCTCTCTCTCTCTCTCTCTCTCTAAACATATAACTAGCATCCAATGTCAATTCCCTATCATTAATATAGGTTACCATGGAAATGATTAAAAAAGGGGCTTAGGACTTAGAGCATTTATATCAGTCCATGCATAATCTTATAAAATACAAAAAGTAGCTCTTTTTACACATTTTAACAAAAAAAACTCCCACATCAGTCCGTATAAAATGGTGCAAAATATACACCCGACTGTGTAAAGGAACGGTAACCGTGCATATTATCACGGTTACTGTAGCTCGTGTATGGATTATTTTAATCATTTCTGTTCTCTCTATTTTTCTCTCTCTTCTCCTTGCTCAACAAACTCACTTGCTCAAAAAAAAAAAACACACAGAGACAGTGGATCAGAGCTTGTGGATCGGAGCTAGGGAGATGTGGATCGGAGCTTATAGATCGGAGTGGATCAGAGCAGATCGGAGCTAGGGAGATGTGGATCGGAGTGGATCGATGCCTGATCGGAGTGGATCGGAGCGGATCGGAGTTAGGGAGATGTGGATCAGAGTGGATCGGTGCTTGATCGGAGCAGATCGGAGCTATGGAGATGTGGATCGGAGTGGATCGGAGCGGAGATCGGAGTGGATCGGAGCGGAGATGTGCTTGATCGGAGTGGATCGGAGCTATGGAGATGTGGATCGGGATCGGAGTGGATCGGAGCGGAGATCGGAGTGGATCGGAGCGGAGATGTTGATCGGAGTGGATCGGAGCAGAGATTTGATCGGTGCTTGTGGGTTGGAGTAGATCAGGTCTTGATCGGAGATGTGCTGATCGGGTAGAGATGGGAGAGAGAGCAAAAATCAGAAATGGGTGGAGAGAAGGAGAGAGACGGGTATAGAGAGATCAGAAATGGGTAGAGAGAAGGAGAGAGACGGGTATAGAGAGAGAGCAAAAATCAGAAATGGGTAGAGAGAGAGAGAGAGGCGCGCGCCGTATATAGAGAAATAATAAAAAATTTGAGAAAATTGATTATTTAATTAAAAGAGGTGATAGAATAGATGAACTGATGCGGGTGTTTTGTAAAAGTAAACATATAAAATAGAAAAAGTAGGTTTTTAGTGTAAAAATAGATGTGTAAAATGGAAGAACTGATGTAAATGCTCTTAGGAGCCAATCCAATATTTCTAACTCTTTTTAAAATTAAAAAGTTGAAACTAGTTTGGGCTAACAATGTCAATGTGTATTTTATTTTTATAACCAAACACTTCTATGTTTATACTATTAAATTGTGTTTAATGTAATTTGGGGAAAAGATTTGGCCAAATCTAAAATTGGAGAATTATTGTTTGATGATCACAATATTTTTATGTACTAATCAACCACTATTAGGTGGTAAATTTTGACTTTTTTCTGTATGCTTATTGTAACAAACCTAGCTACTTGATTCTTATTGGGGATTGACTAATTATGCACACCATTTGCCAAAAAGCCTCTCCTGTATTGACATCCACTTCTATAGTCAGAATGAGGTGGTTGGTAGTAGTTACAGTGACCAATGAAACATGACACTCAATGACCAAATGAAAGTATCTTGGTCTTTCTATGTTACCACTAATGTTTTCAGAGTATTATGTCAACCATAGTGTTACTGTATATTGTAACATGAGCTGTTAACAAATGTGATAAAATTTACTATCATATATGACTCGATTGTTGTATTTTCAAAATGATTTAAAAAATAAAAATAAAAAAAGAAAAGAATCATGGGTTATCATGTGACCCAAAACAACTTAGTGTTGTTTTATCTAAAACAAACAAAAAAAAAATCTAAAAAACCATCAAGTTATTGCTCAATGTAATGCAAGTTATCAACAAATGCAACAACATAAATCAACCACAACCAAGAACAAGATTTATGTGGATAATCATTTCATTTTGAAGGGAAAAACCACTGGATGAACTCAAATATAAATAATTCAGTTTCAATATCTTCCCAAGTTTATATGCATATAGGTTACTACTTTCTATTTAGGGTTTTTTGCGTTTAGTCTTTATTTATAGTTATATGCAGCCTTGTAAATTTCATGGCTGCGGTACATGAGAAAAACATGCATGGAGGCGTAGCAAGACCAAGTGAATATGATTTCAAGCGCGGTAGTACCAATCATCATATATAGCAGCAATGTCTGCTATTAAGTGGAACAGTTTCAGAGAATCACTCCCTTGTGAACGTGGAGGTCATAATAAAAAGTATCGAGGCTTGGAGAAGAGCTTTACAAAGCTTGTTTTGATACGTTGACATACTATCAAGAAAGTAAAGTTTTGCATTGAGTGCAATGTGTTGGGTGCAAAGCAGCGTGTGGGTCCAGCCCACAGGCCTTGTCAAGAGCTCATTTAATGAGCATTTCACTCTTGTACGTCTTCCATGACTAGTGAGAAGTCTAACTTCTGTTCTCTTAATGAGAAGTGATCCAAAGCGTGTTGGACACGCTGAAGAAAACAGAACAGAAAGAAGCGCAGGCCATTCGCAGGGCCGGCCCTAGGCCTAGGACAATTAGGCCATTGCCTAGGGCCCTTATTAGAGAATGCCTTAAATTTAGGGACAAATTTTTTTTTATTTTTTATATATAAATATTTTTGAAGAATGTTAAAACATTTTAATTTATATCTTTTTTTCACTGTTGAAAAGACTCAAAGAATTAAGTAATTATAAAGATAGAGATAAGACAAATTTAAATAAATAGGTCTTATAAATAAATGTATTACTAATTACAAGTAATTCAATTAAGAAAATGTTAAAAATACTATAAATTTTACTACATAACTTTTATTTATTTAATTATTTTTATACAAAATAAAAATTATACTCTAGCCTAATTTAAGTGTATATATGTGTGAAACTCTCTTCTAGAAACTTAAATCTTAATCATTGCTCTCCCACATGCCACAAGAACTTATACTTGTAGAGTAATCGCTGCACCAAGGGTGCGTGGTGGTCTCCATAACTTTTATAATTTGATATGACAATGAATAAGATAGGTGGATTTTAATAAACTATTGAATGCATTTTTGAATGAATATTTGTGATTGATGATATATCTTTGTAATTCTCATGTTGTAAATTATATAATATGTCTAGTATTTTTATAAGCCTCATGTCATTGATCACATTCACTATAACATCGGTTTGTAATAAAATTTGTTATAATTTTATTATTTTCTTAAAAAAAATCATATTAAAAGGTAACAATAACAAATTTTTAAATTATTATATAAAATACTAGTTAAATATTTAAGTGATAATATAAAAGTCTCATTCGCTTCCAAAACGCTTAGGCCGACCCTGCCATTCGGCCTTAAGGAGCTGAAGAAATAGAAATTGGTTGAAGCAAATTAAAGTCAAAACAAGTTGGCTTGCATTTATTGTGATTTGATATCAAGTGTTTGAAAAAAAAAATAATAAAAAAAAATAATAAAAGAGGAGAGGCCATTTGGCCCAGTGAGTAAGAAGAGAAGTCCTAGGGAAAGTGATGACCGAAGAACTGCGTGAGTGAGAGCAAGTAGAAGAGAAGAGAAAAATAGAGAGAGTAAGAGCATTCACAGCAGCACATTTAAATTTTTATCATCTAAAAGTTACTTTATCTATAATTTTAGCTTTTAACTCTACACACTCCACAGCAATACATCTATATTTTTAGCTATTTGATTAAAATAATACAAAAAACTCTATACAATAATAATAAAAAATTTTACAGCAAGAGCACAGCCATCACCACCATCACAGCACAGCCATCACCACCACCATCACCACCACAGCACAACCATCACCACCAACACAGCAGTCCACAACAGAAAAAAAAAAAAAAAAAAAAAAAAAAAAAAAAAAAAAAAAACCCATGCGATCGGCAATGAGGGAGACATGGAGGACGGCGAGGTGGACAGCAGAACAAAGAGTAAAAGAGAGAAAGAGTAAGAACAGATCGGCCACAACCCACCACCACCGGTGGTCCACAGCAGAACAAAAATAAAAAAAAAAAGAACAGATCGGCCACAACCACCACCACCGGTGGTCCACAGCAGAACAAAAAAAAAACAACAGATCGGCCACAACCCACCACCACCGGTGGTCCACAGCAGAACAAAAAAAAAAAAAAAAAAAAGAACAGATCGGCCACAACCCACCACCACCGGTGGTCCACAGCAGAACAAAAAAAAAAAAAAAAAAGAACAGATCGGCCACAACCCACCACCACCGGTGGTCCACAGCAGAAAAAAAAAAAGAGCAGATCGGCGACCACAGCCACAGCCACAAATCGGCGACCACAGCCGCAGATCGGCGACGGGCTTGGGGTGAGACGAGATCGCTGGCCAGCTGTTGAGTTAGAGAGAAAAATAAAATGAGGAGGAAAGAAGAAAGAAGAAAGAAGAGAAGCCGGATTGAGAGAGAGAGAGAGAGAGAGAGAGAGAGAGAGAATGAGATTATTTTAATCCGGAAAGAGAGAGAGAGAGTAATAAAAAAATATTTTTTTTTTTAGCTTTGATGAACAGTGCACATCTATTTATAGATGTGCACTGTTCATATGAAGCTAAAATTTTAGCTTTTAGCTCCACTGCTGGAGCTGTGTTTTTGGAAGTTGTGGAGCTATATTGCTATATATTATAGCAATATAGCAATATAGCTCCACTGCTGTGAATGCTCTAAGAGAAAATTGTGAGAGCTATACAGTGAAAAAGAGAGCAATGAATGAAAAGAAAAAAAAAAGAGTTTTTTCTTTGCTCAAGTTGTATCTTTAAAGTGTTGTAATCTCTAATTAATATAATGAAATAATTCAGAATTTGTCTAATAATTTTTCCCTTCAAGAAGAAAGGGTCTCCACGTAAATCTTTGTGGTGCTTACTGAAATTTATTTACAGTTATATAAAATTTTTCCCAACACAATGATCTCTATCATGAAATACTAAAGTTGATGCCTCAAAACCCTAGCAGAGATAAAGTTGGAGAAATTTCTACTACTAACAAACGAAGCAAGACTTTGCTGCCTATATGATGAATAATCCGACAATGAGTAATAGCTCAACGGGTACTTCCTCCTTTCATAATAATAAGAATGGGATGAGGGCGTAGATTCAAGACAGTGCATGCATGTGTAAAGATACAAAGCGATTTTATGTTAGTAAACATGAATCAAGAACGATCGAAAAGGCCCTTCAAAGAAAAAAAAAAAAGATCGAAAAGGTAGAAATATTATATAAGTCATCTAGTCATGGAGTTTGGATGGGCTGAACCTCTCCCTGTTGTACGTGTATTTGGGATCTCTTGGTTGTAGATGCCTTGAGGAATATTAATATATAATATTATTGGTTTGTGGAAAAATATTTCTTATTATCTGGGTTTGCGTAGAGGGCTTTCTATATTGCTTCTTTGAGACAAAAATAAGTAATACTTATAAGCCTCTTACCCTTGTCATCATAATTACTACTGGTGTGGCTTATGCTATATATATGTTTCTCTTTTTTGGGAGTTAGAGCACTCACAGCAGTGGTGCTATATTGCTATATTACTATATTACTATATTTTAGCTTCTCGAATACCAAAATCAAGCTCCAGCAGTAAAGCTAAATCTATTTTTTTTAGTTCCATTGCTACAGTGCACATCTATAGATAGATGTGCATTGTTCATGAGAGCTAAAAAAAAAAAAACATTATTTTATTCTGCCTTTGATTAAATAATACCACCTCTCCTTTTTTTTTCATTCCTTTATCACCGTGCCTCTCTCTCTCTCTCTCTCTCATTCACTCTCATCTCATCTCTGAAGCTCATCTCTCTCAAGCTCACTCTCTCAACTCCGATCTCTCAAGCCCGGTCTCTGGCGTGGGTCAACGATGGCGTGATCAGCAATGGCTGGTCTGGTTCAACGGTGGTCTGGGTTTGATTCGGCGAATCTGGTTCGGCAATGGCTAATCAGCGATCAACGATGGCATAGGTCGGTGGGTTTTGTGCCTCTTGGTCTTGTTTCTTCTCTCTCTCGATCGAGCTCAGATGGTGGGTTTGATGGTGGTCTGGGGTGCTAGCTCTATCGCCGATCTGCTCCGTTGTGCTGATGTTTTTTTTTTTTTTTCTATGGATGTTTTTATTATTATTTTAAAGAGTTTTTCTGTGGTTTTTTCTTTCCTGCTGTGGACTGGTGGTGGTGGTGGTGGTGGTGGTGGTGGTAATGGTGGTGGTGTCGTGAGGGGCTGTGGGATGAAGAGAGGGAAGAGAGGAAGAAGACAAAGAGAAGATGAATAGTGAGAAAAAAAATAATAAATAGCTTATTGTGGATATATATTATTTTATCATGATGTTTATATTATTTTAGTGTGTTGAAAGCTAAAATAGATCTACTGCTGCAGCACGTGTGTAGATAAAATAAATAAAGTGACTCTTTATAGTGCTAAATAGCTATAATTATAGCTCCACTGTTGTGGATGCTCTAAATATACTAATTTAAATAAGCTTAAAATTCAATAATTGTTTGTCATTAGTTTATTAAAAGTAGGTTAAAGTATATGTACATGTACTTGAAAAAGTAAACTTTTAAAAAGTTTTACTGTTAACAAAAAAGCTCGTTACAAATCAATTTATATATATATATATATATATATATAATAAAAACAGATACTTCATGCGTGAAGGTTCTACCATAAAGCGCACTATTTAAAAAGAGAATTGAAATACTCTTAAGCATAATATAATAACAAAACAAAACAAAAATAGAGACTTTTTGTTTCTTTAGTTCAATGTTTCAAGACTTTTCTTATTAAAGAATAAAGATTCTTTGTATGACTTTTACATTTCTTTGGTTCAATATTTCAAGATAAATCTCTTGCACTTCTACTTTTTTATATATAACCCACAACCCTTCATGCATTTTATCTCAAATACATTCCGACCAAGAATGATGTCATTTATCTTCAACCTTTCAATAATACCTACCCAGCTCCAACTTCGTTGTTCTACCTAATCTTAACCCATATGAGTTTGCTATAACCAAAGAGGAGGGCTTGCTTTTTTTAATTGAGTGACAACAGATTATATATGGTTTTGATGTTGAAGTCAGATGTTTTGGGTTTTGTAAAAGTTATAGTTGCTTTACGTCTTTGGGTATTTAGTGTGAGAAAGTCATAAATGTTTTTTTTTAGAACTAAAGAGAAATAAAAAGAAACCTTATAATTGATTATTGATGAGATTAGTTGTTTTTTTATAATGTTTTAGAGCTCATAATTTACAAGTTCCTTTGTAGTTTTTTTACTAGTATTTAGTACAATATCGATATAAGCTATGATGATAAAAGTAAAAGTCAATGATGATTTTAGAGTGTTTTTGAATAGAGAATTGAAATACTCTTAAGCAACAATATAATAACAAAAAAAAATAGAGACTTTTTGTTTCTTTAATTCAATGTTTCAAGACTTTTCTTATTAAAGAATAAAGATTTATTGTATGACTTTTACATTTCTTTGGTTCAATGTTTCAAGATAAATCTCTTGCACTTCTATTTCTTTATATATAGCCCACAACGCTTCATGCATTTCATCTCAAATACATTCCGACCAAGAATGATGTCATTTACCTTCAACCTTTCAATGATACCTACCCAACTCCAACTTCGTTGTTCTATCTAATCTTAACCCATATGAGTTTGCTACAACCAAGGAGGAGGACTTGCTTTTTTTTATTGAGTGACAACGGATTATATGTGGTTTCGATGTTGAGGTCAAATGTTTTGGGTTTTGTAAAAGTTATGATTGCTTTACGTCTTTGGGTATTTAGTGTAAGAAAGCCATAAATATATTTTTTTAGAATTAAAGAGAAATAAAAAAGAAACCTTATAATTGATTATTGATGAGATTAGTTGTTTTTTTATAATGTTTTAGAGCTCATAATTTACAAGTTCTTTCGTAGGTTTTTTTACTACTATTGAGTACAATATCGATATAAGCTATGATGATAAAAGTAAAAGTCCATGATAATTTTAAAGTATTTTTGTGCTCTATTAAATTTTTATTTTATTTTTTAAAATGTGGAAGCCTTGCTAAAGGCAATTAAATCGTGATAAATGGAATTTTTTAACTATTTTTTATTTATCTTATCACATTCTCTATATGCCAGTATTTACAAAAAATTTCCTTTTGTTGAGATAATGAAATGAGTGTTTGAGATTTAGGAATCGGTATTTGGTTAAGAAAGCGTTTGGGAGGCTGCTTGAATTTTTGTAATTTTAAGATATGAAAGTATTTTATAATTTGAATTTAAATTTATAAATTTCAATTCCAAAATCATTTAACTAATTTTAAAAATATAGTCTACAAATAATATAATATGTTAAGTCTCCTACAAATGTCAAAAAACTGGATTGTTCTAACTTTAAAAGTTTAAATTAGTAGAGCAATTCCACTCAATATTCGGAAGCCAATTTTATGACAATTTTTTTTATATAAAATATGAATTAGGAAAATTGAGTTTCAAAGCATTCAACAATATTTTGGTAAAACATAAATATTATACAATGAGTATTATAAACAAGTCTTAAAAAACATAAAAATTATTTCAAATAAATTTGCAAAGTATCCGCGCATCGGGCGGGAAATTCTATACCTTCTAACTTCTCGAATTTCTTTGTTCTCTCTGATTAACAGTTGGAAATTTTTCAATTGGAACTTATTTCCCCTTTGAAGTGTGGCAAGTATGGACTGAATTAAAGATGAGGTTCTCAGAGTGGTTGAACTAGCTTATTTCCAACGGACATGTGACGGTCAACAATACATTTGTGTGCACCATATTTTATTGGCACTTTCTCAGACAAGTGTTGCTGATAGTGTCATAAAGATTGTTGATATTGCAAAGATGAAATCAATATTATGTGAATAATCTGCAGCTTGCTTTGCAGTCAATAACATTTACTTGACATCTGCCCATTTAGCGAGTTTACTTAGTGATCAAGAAATTGGACACGAGCACTTAATCCTAGCGACCGTGTTGGGAAAATGGGATGCTATACTGAAGAGGGAAAGTTTTGTAGAGTTTTTGGAATGTGTTAAGAAGGGTGATATAAGCTTAAGAGGCCCTGAAGAAGATCATCCTTTAGTGATGGGAAATGTGACATGTGCATGGATTTTGTTACTGATACATTGGATAAACTTAGAGATCATGAATCAGCTGATTATTATAGGTTAGAATCATCAGTTGCTACTCTGACTTGTAAGAACTTGGACGTTCCTGCCATTTGATAAGCAATAGTGCTGCAGAAAGTACTCAAAATCATCGAAAGATCTGGTGGTTGCAATATAGTCTATAGTTTAAAGGTCAGTCACAATGCACAAGCCTCCCATTTTTATGAGGTAGGGAAGAGGTAATTGGTAATCTATACTCTATAGTTTGTTAGCCCCAAAAAAAAAAAAAAAGCACTTGTATTGTTTTTATATATTTTTTCTCTATTTAATTATTTTAATAAAATTGAAACCAAGTTTCCTAGAAAAGCCTAATGTCCAATATGAATATTTTTTCCTATTTGCATGTACTGTCACAATCTTGGTGATGGAACTCTACAATCTTGGTGATGGAACTCTTTGAGGAAGAAAATTGCTATAATTAAGCTGTAGTGAAGCTACCAATCTCTTAAATGAAGATGATGACAATGATGACTTTTAAGAGACTTTTGTTGCATTCAAAGCATGCAACTGGTTAGAGATTATAAATGAGAATTAAGAAAATCAAACTACTAGTATGGGACTCATGGCATCATTCATAGTATGAGGGATAATTAGGATGATTTTGAGTCAGCAAATGTTCCTTTGATTAGAAATTTTCCAATTAACAAAACTAAACTGATATGTAAACAAACTTGTGTTCCATCCTTTCCAGATCAAGTGACATGATATTGATACGAATTGACTAGGAATTTTCACTGAATTGTGTAGTTTAATTGTACTCTCTCTATAGACTAGATTAGACTGGAGCTTATATATGTAATATGTTACATTTTGTTAAAGGTAGGCCTACTATACATGTGTTGGCCAGCAATGAATAAATTATTTATTGCTTTCTTGCTTAGAGGCAGACCGATTTGCTCCTCCAGTTAGAGAGGACAAAAGAAGGAATCTTACCGTGAACTTGCAAAGAAATGCTCTAGCAAAAAGATATGGGACCTGTTGACATATTGAACAGATACTCTTTTGACATGTTACTCTTCTTTGAAGCTTCTTTCCAAAGCCTTAACATTCAACTTGTCCATGACCTTCTGTACTCTAGTTTCCCCACTTGAAGCACTCATTAAAATAAGTACGTCATTTTCATTAAAGAGCACAGCAACACACCAAGAACAAGAATAAAGAAATTGCAAATTACAAAATCATTTAACCAAATAGCTTCTTCTTTTTTTAACACAATTAATCTGCAAGGTAATTTTAGGTGTCCTTAATCCTTTGCAAAATGCAATCCATATGTGAAAAATATGTGGGTCATCAAAGGAACCTTTAAAATTTACTGATTAAGATGATAGTGAATAATAAATTAATAAGGCTCTGAAAAGGGTGCAAATATCAAGACAAATTCAATTTGAATATTCACATGCAGCAAAATTTTATCTTTTTGTATCATTCCAATTTGATTTGACCTCTTTCCAGCTCATTTGTGTATATATTTATATATTGTATCAGAAAATTATTTGAGGAGGACTGTACATTAGATATTAACATTGCAAATCAGAACCGATTCAAATATTTATTAGAGGAACAAATTCACATGATTACCATCCTATATAAGTCCATCATGGAGTATACTTGCTCTATTTATAATAAGGGTCGGTGGAACGAAGAATTTAAAAGTTGAATAAGGTGACGATATATAGTTTCTGTTAAGAAAACATGACTTTTCATAGGCATCCTAATCTCAAAAGATTTTGACGTTGGCTTGGCATGTTGCTTAGGTTTTTTAATTAAATTTAATCATATAGTTGCATTAGTCAATAAATCACATATTTAAATTTAATTATCCTTGGAAAAAGATAATACATTTTTTTTCCTGCGTTGCTCAAAGCAATTACAATCACATAGTAAAATTTAATGGAAAACTTAAAATTTTACTTATCCAAAAAGAAAGTTATCTAAGTTTAGCCTAATAAAGATTATATTTTATGTGCATGACCCAACCAAATAACCTTGAACAGTTTAACCTTGCAAACACATATACAAGGCATTGGCTTTATTAGTTCAGGTTAATTATGCCAATAATGAGTTGGATTAAATTTTAGGGTAAATTATAATTACCCATTTGTTGTTTGACCGAAATTTAAGTTGCCTATCTATTGTTTGAAATTTGACATTTTACTCACCTGAGGTTAGCTCAACTAGATTTTTATAACCTACATCTGTTAAAAATAAAACTAAATATGTAATTTTACTCAACTTTTATGTCTCTCTTCTCCAAAAACACAAAAAACATAAAAATACAACATCAAATAAGATAAAAAAAACTATCCATCGGAACACTTATATCATGAAATTTCAAATCACAAATAAATAATTAAATTTTGGCCAAACCTCATGTGAATAAAGTGCCAAATTTTAAACTATAATAAGTAAATACTTTAAATTTTTGTCAAACTACAAATTGGTAAGATATAATTTGCCTAAATTTTAATATACTAGAAACCATGATAAAAGTATCCATCAAACCCAAAGACCAAGAAAAGTGTCAAAAGTTATCCATACAACAAAAATGAGTCAGTCCAACTGCTACAAAGGTAATGGGGTCATCCATCTTCATATCAAGGAGACAGATTAATGACAAAGTACAAAGGTCAAATGGTATAACCTCCTAATTCAGCACCACAACAAATTATTTGGTCCCAAAATTGGCATACCAGTAAAAAGTAAGAGAGAAATATGGGTGATTCTGGCTATATAGGCCCCATTTAAACAGTAGATAAACTTTTTAATGGGCCCAAGTCATATTCACATTCCTAAATGTAAAAAGTACAATGTCGTCGTCAAGACTGGTACAATGATATGCTGATAAATTTTCATCTACTTAACACTTTAGCTTTTACCAATAGTTTCTTGAGCACTATGGGAATAGTGATGGTTGAATTGAGCTGGATGCTGAGATTGTAATACAGACTACAGTCATCAAAAGATCCCACATCAACTAACAGTTTGTTGAGCCCAAGTCTTGACGATTGCATGCGGTTGATGAGGTTACAGGTACTACCTCTGTTGCACTTTGCACTATTCCCCACTGGGAGTCTATTGTGTGAGCTGCCGCTGATGTGTTAACAAGACTGGGGTGTAATCAAGTTGAGATGCAAATCTTTCGTCCAGTGTTTCAGTACACGGGATAAGATATGGCACGTTGACACGAGTTGTATTCATGTCATGTCTATATCGTATTCAGTGCATTAAAACGCTAGACACAAGTCAAATTGGCGTTTTAAACTTATTTTGGCTGAACTCAAAGCAAATAAAACTCTTCTCCTTCTTTTCTATCGTACTTTCAATCAACTATTTAAATTCATACTTTATAATGAAAGCCGAGTTTATCAAATAAAAGCTTTTAGAAAATGTAATGGCGAGATTAACATTATAAACACACGAAAAAATACTAGTTTTCGAAGCTAAGGATTGAGAGGAGAAATAGATTTATCTTAATAGGAATCTAAACCATGCACAGGGAATGAAATTAACTCATTTATAAAATGAATTCTTTTTTCTTCACATTTTACCTCATGTTACTTGCACAACAATAATCTAGTATTTTTTTCTGTTTTGGTGAGCACCTTGGTTGACAATTGAACCAATGTAAAAATAAAAAATGTGCCTTTTAGACTTGGAATCCAAGGAAACATGCATACCTAAGTTATAAATATCATATCATTTCAACTGTTTTGGTTATAATATATCTTACTGGTTATCAAATCAATACATATCATACATTTCGATAAATTTTAATATATATAAATAAATAACCCTCAGTGTAATAGTTTGTTTTGGCTGTTTTTTGGAGAATTCCGAGCATTCTGATCGATTTATAGTTTCAGGCTTCTATTAGTGATTCAGTTCTATCTTATAAATAAAGGTTTTTGTATACTTTAATATTTCAATAGGTACACCAGAATATACCAATATTGAAATATTTTATTTTAGGAGGCATAAACTGAAAGGTTATAACTTTGACAAATACATTACAAGCATGAAGGGATCAGTTGGGTTGACCTTTGGGCTATACCTCAAGCTATTAATAGGGTTAGCCTACAAGGTAAGGCCCAATGACCAATTACATTGGCCATACATATGAATGTATGCCTAAGGCCCATTAAGCATATGAGAGAGAGAGAGAGAGAGAGAGAGAGAGATCAGAGAGGACAACAAAATGATAAAGGCAAGAACTATTGGTCAGATGAAGCTTGGGTACAAGGCAATTTCTAAAATTCAACAAAGTTCAACAAATATTTAAGGGTTTGTTTGGTTGGAGTGAAAACAGGAAGGATGAAAAATAGGGAAAGAAAAATAGGATGGAAAATGTTGTTTTCCACTACTATTTGGTTGAGGAAAGAAAATAAGAGAGAAAGACAATATAGAAGAAAGTTTTCCTTCTTGGGCCCACTTTTTTATCCTCCCAAATTGGGAGGAAAATGAGGAGGGAAAAGTGATAAAAAATATATTTTACACAAATACCCCCACTTTATTACACTCACCTACCTCTTTCACTTTCCCACTATTATATAATAAGGACATAATAGTCAATTTATATAAACTACATTTTCTATCCTCTTCTTTTTCTCTCCAACCAAACAAAAAAATTTTCCACCCTCGCACTTTTCCACCTCTCCAACCAAACACACATGAGAGAAAGCTAAACCTTTTCTATCCTCCCACTTTTCCATCCTCCCACTAATTTTCTATCCTCCCACCTACCTCTTTCACTTTCCCACTATTATATAATAAGGACATAATAGTCAATTTATATAAACTACATTTTCTATCCTCTCCTTTTTCTCTCCAACCAAACAAAAAAATTTTCCACCCTCGTACTTTTCCACCTCTCCAACCAAACACACATGAGAGAAAGCTAAACCTTTTCTATTCTCCCACTTTTCCATCCTCCCACTAATTTTCTATCCTCCCACTTTTCCAACCCTCAAACCAAAGGAGAGAGAAAGAGAATGAATGATTTGCAAGAGAAGTGGAGGAAGGTAAAAGGAAGGGAGAATGAGATGAGCTCTTGTTGGGCTCTTCTCCAACACCAAGTACTTATTTAAGCAGACAAAAGCAAGTAGTGGAGTTCGAAGAGAGTAAGAGTGTCTCATTCTGTTTTCTTTTAACAATACCCTCGTACCTTTTCTGCATTCCATCTCTCTCTCTCTCTCTCTCTCTCTCCATTGGATACTCTCGTCTTTCACATAAGCTTCTTTGGAAGAATGGAAGGAGAAGAAGGATCATCTGCCGCACCAAATGTAAAGAAAAGAATATTCAAAAGAATATGTGTTTTCTGTGGTAGTAGGGCTGGATACAAATCTACATTTAGTGATGCAGCTCTTGAACTTGGTAAACTGCTGGTAATATATAGTTTAATTAATCAACCTAACTCAAAGTGACACAAATTCTTCATTCCCTTCTTCTTCTTTTAATCTTTTATCTTGTCATTTACTATTTTTGGAAACCTTTTGCATGTCAATCAGATTGAGCTTTTTTAGTCAACAGGTTAAGAGAAAGATCAATTTGGTTTATGGTGGAGGAAGTGTAGGTCTAATGGGTTTGATCTCTCAGACTGTGTTTAATGGAGGTTGCCATGTTCTCGGGTATACTTCATATTTTTATATTAATGCAAGAGTTTTTGTGTTTCATTGGATTGCTATAAGATAATTTACATGTATCTTTTATTTCATTTCTATGTTTGTATAGAGTGATTCCTAAAGCTCTTTTGCCTCATGAGGTACTCTTTCATGCCAATAGTATATACTGTGCTTTCTTTATCTATCTTCTTTATGAAATATTGGAACTGATCAAACCCCACTTGCAGATATCAGGAGAAACCATTGGAGAAGTGAAAGAAGTTGCAGATATGCATCAAAGGAAGGCAGAAATGGCAAAACATGCCGATGCATTCATTGCTATTCCGGGTAGGATTTCTTGGCTTGGAACACTTTCACATTGTTTTATCACCATATTCTTATGTATTTTTCAATTAAATTTTCAATCTTTTTAGGTGGTTATGGAACCATGGAAGAATTGTTAGAGGTGATAACATGGTCTCAACTTGGAATCCATGACAAACCAGTAAGATGAGTCTCTTGAAATTCTAGTTTCCAAAATGTTATTATTTGGTTTATGATATTCATGAGTTATGATGTTTGATGTTTGATTTTGAATTTTGTGACAGGTGGGCTTGTTGAACGTAGATGGATATTATAATAGCTTGCTTGCCTTATTTGATAAAGGAGTGGAAGAGGGTTTCATACAGGATTCAGCAAGACATATTGTGATTATTGCCAATACTGCAGATGAACTCATAAAGAAAATGGAGGTACATAAGAAGAATGAATATACATTTCTTTCTTCTTCTTCTTCTATTTTATTATTATTATTTTCAAAAGCAATTTATATAATGTTCAAAAGGTCATTATTTTAATATAATATGATGGGTCAATTGCTGAATTATTGGGGGAATGACAAAACAAAGTTGCAGGCAAAGTAGGGAATGATTTTTTATTGTTTTTTATATATTGCAGGAGCATGAGCCTATCCATGACAAGGTAGCACTGGGACAAAGTTGGGAAGTGAACCAATTGTTAGAGACTAATGTGGGAAGCCCAAAGATCTAAGATCTTAATCGCCAATCTGTATATATATAGCATATATATGTTGGTGTAGTTCCATTTAATCAAAGAGAAACAAGATGGCAAAAGTAGCCAAATATCTCTCTATCACTCTATCTTCCTCTCAAAGTAAGAAAATCCAAAGATCCTAAAATTTTAATCATCCATTTGTATATTCATGATCGTATGTATTTAGCAGCTGTGTTAAAATCAGTCAGTAAATCTATTCTCTCTCTCTCTCTCTCTCTCTCTCTCTAAAGGTCATTGACTATGTCAAAAAAGCATAATATGTGACTGGGGACAAAGTGGGGTAGGGGACAGAGAAGAGAGAGCTAGAGCCTAGATGGTTATTCTTTATGGTGATTATTGTTTTTCTTTAGGGTTGGGATGGTATGAAGAAAGGCTTTTCCCACTTACTTCTAATTTATATTGTGTTTGTACTAAAAACTAATTGTTTACTAGATTCTGATTTGTGAATTGGAATCTTGTGTGTTTTGGCTTAATTGTTAACTGAGGCTCTATATGCCTATTGCAAAATTGACACATTTGTTTGTTTCTTGATACCTTTTCAACTCCTAAGATTAATTAATTGGGCAGTGCTCTCCTACTTGATTGTTGAAGCCAAATCTCAATGTTAAGATTTTGTCCCCACTCTTGAAGCTGTAGTGATGGGCACAGAAGAGGCCAAGTGTAGAATCACCACTAGTTTCTTTATGGATGACCCTTTTCATTCTCATCACCAAAAGAACAAAACTCCCTTTGTCTGGATCCAAAAGAAACCCCAACCTATAATCCATCTTTTCTTATTGCATTGGATGCTCTAGAATGTCGAAAAGAAATGGAATTTTCCATGTGGCAAGAATTCATTGCAGAAAATTTCACCAATAGGGAGAGAGAGATAGAGAGCTCAGGGCTCAACATACCCCTACAAATTGTTGTCACTACATAGTGATAAATTACAATTGTTCATGCTACGAAATCATGATAAATGACCACTAATCATAAATACTAAACTGTTAAAAATGATAAGTTTGATCATTTAACCGTTATTCTAACACAGAACTTACGTCATCCATGAAAGTTTATTCAAACCCTCTTCAATAATTAAGGACCACATGATCCGGCCACTTGATAAAATTCATTTACAAAAACAATTACAAAGCCTTATGATAATATTCATAGGGAAACTTCTAAAAATTCACCCTTTTTTTTTAATTTTTAAAGAGTCACCTAAGGATTGAATAGATTGAATGCACTAAATGGTCAATTTCTAATCCAAGAAATGTGGCAAATGTGTTTTTCATACAAAATAGAGAACCGGAATTTATCCTTACTAGTTGTAGACCAATGCAATGCGTGGGAATATACAACTATTTTGTAACGTAGTATAATATATAATTTATTCTATAAAACGTACTGGATATATTATTTTTAAAATTATTTTTCATCTCTCCATCTCTACAAATATATCATTCTATTATTTTGAGTTTTTTTTTTTTTTTTTTTTGAAAAACTTAGGTGCATTCGATTGATGTTATTCCATTATTGTTTTTGAGATAAAAGATAGAAATACTTTTCTTTTCTTTTTCAAGTGATCTATATTATTCAAACTTTTGTATAGTGTGTTATGATATTTTTTTCTACAACTAAAATTTTTAAATCCAAAATTAATTATTTGTATTTCTCATTCTCTTAAGAAGACTATTATGATAAATAAATCTCATCACAAATTTATAATGGATATTACTCAAATAATTTATAGAAACATTCAAATATATAATCATTTCACTTCTAAAATACCTAAAAATTAATTCAAACCAAAATTATAAGAAGGATAGAGAGTACATGTGATAAATAACTCAAAAAACACACCACTAAAATGTATCATCCAAAAGTAGAGACCAAAAAAAAAAAGTCATCAATCTAAATTAGAGTTGCAAGAAAAAGTTAATAATATAGAGAGAGAGAGAGAGAGAGAGAGGCCAATCACCTTTTTTGGAAGAGAATGTGAGACAAATAACAAAATTATACAAAAGAAGATGTGTGGGGACAGGGGCCCAAGATCACGCATCGGGCCATGAAGAGGCTGAGAACCCCAAGATCGTGTAGTGGGCCTCGTAAGGTTGAAGGCACATAACGGTGTGCTGAGCCCCCGGCCATGTCCGAGGGCGTGGTATGGTCCGAGGAGGAGGAAATGAACATGCAGAGCCCCAGATTGCGATTTGTTACGTTTGGAGTAAGAGAGGCAGTCCGAGGTGTGACACCAGCTTTGGGGAGATGGGAATCCCCAAAAGTACCTAAGGAAAGGCTGCCACCACTACATTAATTGCGCTGCACCAACTCTTCTAGCCGCATTTATGTGGAGAAGACCCATAAACAGTGCAACTTTACCCACTATGACTCACAACATGCAAAAAAAGATACACGATGGAACATGTACTCAAGTGAATAATCAAATGGATGACAAGTGTAAGGTAGAGATGGTCTGGAGGGAGCTATATAATGTAAAGGAATTCCCCTCTAGAAAGGGGAGGCACTTTTTGTAAGGAAGAAGAAAGAAAGGAAGTGTTAATAGTAGAATTTATCTCCTCGGACATTGGTGGAGGAGAGTTTGTTAGAACTTGGGTCTTTTATTTTCTCTTTCTGGAAACCCCAACCTATTGCATTGGACGTTTAAATCGCCCTAGCCCAACTTTCGCATCTCACTCTCTATAAATTCATTGTTCAGGGACCACTTAGGGCCGTCTCATCCAATTTGGGCCGGCTCACGAGTCCATGTCCTTACAATTGGCGCCGTCTGTGGGAAAGTTTGGATTGCTTAGAGTTTTAAACCTTCAATCATGGTAGGTTCGGGGACAACCAGTTGGAACCGTACTTAGAAGGATCAGGAGGGAAGCGTGCATATCACCCGTACTGGCGAGAGTCATTCTAGGGGCGGTAGCCGCATCTCTCGGGATGAACGGGAAAGAGCCATGCAGAAAAAGATTGACCGCCTGAAGAAGAGGCCGCGCCAGGAGCGAAGGATACGAAGCCTCTCTATCTCTGACCTCTCTTCTGACGACGAGAGGGATGATGAGTACAGACACAGATCAAGGACACCTCCAAGCGAAACATTCTCTTATGAGCAGGACTACCATCATAAACGCAGGGGGAGAGGTTCATCCTCGAAGGGGTTGGGAAACGATGCTATGAGCAAGGTGCTAAGCCGAATTGCTGAGTCTCCCTTCACACGCAGGGTTGAGGACGGACAGCTTCCCAGGAGGTTCACCCAACCTACGTTCACCCTCTATAATGGTCGCACAGACCCCGTTGAGCATGTTAGCCATTTCAGTCAGAACATGGCAGTGTACTCTAAGAATGAGTCCTTGATGTTCAAGGTATTCCCGTCTAGCTTGGGGCCCATGGCAATGAGGTGGTTCAATGGTTTGAGGGCGGGTTCCATTGACTCTTTCAGAGAGCTTACTCAGGCCTTTGGATCCCGCTTCATCACCTGCGGCAAAGTCCCTCGGCCCCTGGATTCCCTATTATCCCTGTCCATGCGAGAGGGAGAGACCTTAAAGACATACTCCGACAGGTACTAAGAGGTGTTCAATGAAATAAAGGGTGATTTCGATGATGTGGCTGTCAAAACCTTCAAGGTCGGCCTGCCTGCCGAGCACGGTTTGAGGAAGTCCTTAACTGGGAAATTCGCTACCAGCGTGCGTCAGCTCATGGATAAGATTGACAAGTATAAAAGGGTTGAAGAAGACCAGTAGCAGGTGGGCAAAGGTAGGGCTATCCCTCAGGAGAGAAGGGATTTCAGGACGGATCGATACAACAACAGTCGGCACCGCAAGGACTTTGGATCTGAATCTGGACCTCCACCAGCCCAAACTGTTAACACGCTATTCCGAGAACCCGTACATCAAATTTTTGAAAAAATCAAGGATGAGCTGTACTTTACGTGACCAAGCAAAATGATCGGGGACCCAGCAAAGCGCAATCAAAGTCTGTATTTCCAGTACCACAAGAAGCGAGGCCACACTACTGAGTAGTGCAGGAACTTGTGGGGCCACCTGCAGCAGCTGGCCCGAGATGGCAGGCTAAAGCAGTTCCTGACCCAGTCTGGCGAGCAGGGGAACTAGATAAAGTCGAGGGCTCAGGGCGGCGCATATTCTAGGCCCCCTCTGGGCACCATTCACGTCATCTTTGCCGCTCCAGGCAGAACAGGATCCTGCCCTTCCCGGCTGATGTCGATAGCTAGCCCGGGTGCTGAGGCATCAGGTCATGATCCCAAGAGGGCTAAATTGGAGACTCTTCCAACATTGAGCTTCTAGGATGAGGACAAGGCCGGATCCATACAACCACACGACGATGCCTTAGTCGTAACCCTCCGGATTTGTGGCTACGATGTGAAGAGCGTACTGGTGGACCAAGGCAGCGGAGCCGAGATCATGTATCCAAACCTCTATAAGGGGCTTAACCTTAGGCAGGAGGATCTGACCAGTTATGACTCGCCATTGGTCGACTTTGATGGAAAGGTTGTTGTCCCACGCGGGCAAATCAGACTGCCGGTCCAGGCCGGCTCGAAAGTGGTAGAGGTGGACTTTATCGTGGTGGATGCCTACTCCCCCTACACTGCCATTGTGGCGCAGCCCTGGCTTCACGCCCTAGGGGCCGTCTCGTCTACCCTCCACCTCAAGGTCAAGTACCTGTCCGAGGATAGGATTGAAGAGCTGGTCGGAAGTCAGTCAGTGGCCAGGCAGTGCTTGGTTGCTGCCATCACGCATCGTCCCGACCCAAAGCCCTCGGACTCTGCCAACGGGGGATTATAGCAATTAGAGCCCGAGGCCCCCATCTCGGATGGCGGGGTCAGCGTCATGGAGTGCGAAGGGTTGGAGAAGGTCATCATCGAGGACGATCCTAAAAGGTTTTTCCAGGTCGGCGTTCAGTTGCCCCCTCATGAGAGGGACCAATTGGTGCAACTCTTGAAGCGGAACATCAACGTATTTGCTTGGAATGCTTACGAGACTCCAGGGATAAATCCGAACTTCATTTGCCACCATCTGAACGTCCATCCTTCTGTCACTCCTAAGAAGCAGCCTCCTCGGCGCTCTTCGAGGGAGTACTCTGACGCTGTTAGGGATGAAGTGGCCAAACTCAAGCAGGCTGGGGCTATTAAAGAGGTGTTCTACCCCGACTGGCTGGTGAACACCGTAGTGGTAAAGAAGAAAAGCAGCAAATGGCGGGTATGCGTGGATTACTCAGACCTGAACAAGGCCTGCCCGAAGGACCCTTACCCCATGCCTCGGATTGATCAGTTAGTCAACGCGACTGTGGGACATCCTCGGATGAGCTTTTTGGACGCCTTCCAAGGCTACCACCAGATACCTCTGGCCTTGGAAGACCAAGAGAAAACGGCCTTTGTCACTCCCGTCGGGAACTACCATTACAAGGTGATGCCGTTTGGGCTTAAAAATGCGGGGTCCACTTACCAAAGGATGATAACGCGAATGTTCGAACCGCAGCTGGGAAAAAACATCGAAATCTACATTAACGACATAGGGGTTAAGAGCAGAAAGGAGGCCGAGCACATAGATGACCTCAAAAGCACCTTCGAAATCTTGAGACGACATAGGCTTCGACTCAACGCCTCAAAATGTTCCTTTGGCGTAGGATTCGAGAAGTTCCTGGGGTACTTGGTCACCCACCGAGGGATTGAGGTCGACCCGAACCAAGTCAAGGCCATTAGTAACTTGCAACCACCTCGGAATCCTAAGGAAGTGCAGAGACTGACTAGAATGGCCGCGGCCCTAAATCGATTCATATCCCGGTCTGCAGATAGGTGTAGACCCTTCTTCCAGTTGTTGAATAAGTGGAAGGGTTTCGAGTGGACAAAAGAGTGTGCTTTGGAATTCAAGCAATTAAAGGAGTACCTTTCTCGGCCACCTATCATGTCAAAACCCGAGGCAGACGAGGTCCTGTTCGCCTACATCGCGACCACCACCCATGCCGTGAGCTTGGTGCTAGTAAGAGACGATAACGGCATACAGAAGCCCGTGTATTGCGTGAGCAAATCCCTGCACGAGGCCGAGGTTAGATATCTGCCACTGGAGAAAGCTGTCCTAGCGGTAGTACATGCCACACGCAAGCTTCCTCATTACTTTCAGTCTCACACCGTCGTCGTCCTAACCCGACTGCCGCTCAGGGCCTTACTTAAAAGTGCGAATTATACCGGAAGGGTCACCAAGTGGGGAACGAAGCTGGGGGCTTATGACATCAAGTACATGCCATGCACCTCTGTGAAGGGGCAGGTCCTAGCCAACTTTCTGGCCGAATTCGCCGAGGCTCCCGTAGAAGAAAGCACAAGGAAGCAGGGCACACATGAAGGCTCAGTTGGGGTAATGTCCGTGAATGGGGCTTCACCATGGAGGATCTATGTCGACGGCGCTACGAATCTCCGAGGATCCGGAGTGGGGCTGGTCCTGATCTCTCCTGAGAACATCATAATCGAGAAGTCACTAAGGCTCGTTTTCTCAACCACCAACAACGAAACAGAATATAAGGCCTTACTACTAGGAATGACCACGGCCCAAAAGCTGGGAGGAAAGACCGTGGACATATTCTCGGACTCTAGGCTCGTTGTAGGTCAGGTCCGAGGGGAATTAGAAGCTCGGAATCCAAGAATGCAAGAATACCTGCGTCGAGTCAAACAGTTACAATCCGAATTCGAATCCTTCAATTTAACGCGGATTCCCAGGAGTGGGAATATGCATGCAAATTTGCTCGAGACGCTAGCAACCTCCTCGACGCAAAGCCTATCGAGGATAATTCTTGTCAAAGACCTCATAAAACCTTTTGGGTCGGGAAGGGAAGTGCTGTCCGTCCATTAGGCGAGGGAAACTCCTAGCTGGATGGATCCTATCGTTCAGTTCCTTAGAGATGACACCCTACCAGAAAACAAGCTGAAGGCAGACAAAATTTGGAGAAAGGCTCCTCGTTTTTGGATGTCCGAAGACCAAAAGTTGTACAAAAGATCTTTTTCTGGGCCATATCTGTTGTGTGTGTGCATCCCGAGGCAGTTGAAATCCTTTTGGAGGAGCTACATGAGGGCATCTGCGGAAGCCACACAGGGGGAAGATCCTTGTCCCATCGAGCTCTCACTCAGGGGTACTAGTGGCCCAACATGCACCGAAAAGCCCTGGAATATGTAAAAAAGTGTGATCAATGCCAAAGGTTTGCTCCGAACATCCACTAACCGAGAGGAGAGCTCAACCCCCTATCAAGCCCTTGGCCTTTTGCCCGGTGGGGTCTGGACATCGTGGGACCCTTCCTGAAAGCGGCGAAAAACAAGAGGTATCTCCTGGTCGGCACGGATTATTTCACCAAGTAGGTTGAGGCAGAACCACTAGCCAACATCCGTGATGTAGACGTGAAGAAGTTTATTTGGAAGAACATCGTCACCCGATTTGGAGTCCCCCATACACTCATCTCAGACAACGGACTCCAATTTGACAACAAATCCTTTCGGAGATACTGCTGTGGGCTAGGGATAACCAACCGATACTCCACCCCAGCCTATCCCTAGGGAAACGGGCAGGCCAAGGCTATGAATAAGGTCATAGTGAACGGGTTTAAGAAAAGGCTGGATGATTCCAAAGGAAGATGGGTAGAGGAACTGCCGCACGTCCTATGGACGTACCGGACTACTCCTCAGAAATCCACTGGCGAAACCCCTTTTTCACTAACGTACGGTGCTGAGGCGGTGATACCATTGGAAGCCGGCTTCCCTACGCTGAGGACGAGCTCTTTCACTCCAAGTAGCAACAACGGCTTGCTAGAGAGAAGTTTGGACTTAATTAAAGAGCGAAGAGAAAGCGTCATGGTCCAATTGGCCTACTACCAGCATAAACTCAAACGTGGGTATAACACCAACGTCAAGTTGAGACCTTTGGCGCAGGGTGACCTGGTACTAAGAAAGGTGGTCGGATCCGCAAAGAATCCAGCTTGGGGAAAGCCGGGACCCAACTGGGAAGGGCGTACCGGATTATCTCGGTGGCTAGAATAGGAGCTTACTACTTGGAAGACTTAGAAAATAAGGCAACATTGCACCCCTAGAATGTAAACAACCTGAAAAGGTACTATTATTAATAAGAATATGCTTTTGTCACACTTTTGTGTTCATTATATTGTGGATGATGTTCAATTACTCTAGAAATTGTAAGAATCAGCTAAACCTCGGTTATGCACAAGCCCGTTCTAAGTGTTGAATAGATCCTAAGCTACGCTGGGTCCTCGGACCATCTGCTTTGGAAAAATTAATACTGAACCTAATTTATTCTAAGTGTTGAACAGATCCTAAGCTACGCCGGGTCCTCGGACCATCTGCTTTGGAAAAATTAACACTAAACTTAATTTATTCTAAGTGTTCAACAGATTCTAAGCTACGCCGGGTCCTCGAACCATCTGCTTTGGAAAAATTAACACTGAACCAAATTTATTCTAAGTGTTGAATAGATCCTAAGCTACGCCGGGTCCTCAAACTATCTGTTTTGGAAAAATTAACACTGAACCTAATTTATTCTAAGTGTTGAACAGATCCTAAGCTACGCCGGGTCCTCGGACCATCTGCTTTGGAATTTTTCTAAGTGTAAACTGCACCTATGACTACTTGGAGTTCCAAAAATATATGGCGAAATGCAATTCAATTAGAAGCAATAAAATATGGAATATAAAGGATGAACACATGGGCAAAAGGGAGGAGAATATTTTCATTCATCAAAACACATATTACATTTCTTTTCAAAATAACGTGCATATACCACCAAACTGAAAACAAAAAATGAAACTACAAAAACAAAAAGCAAGAAAACCCTAGGTTCTAAGCCTTGTCCTTGAGAGTAGAGGGGTCTTCTTCTTGGGCCGGCTGAGCAGCGGAGACTTCCTTAGCCTTAGGATTATCTTCCTTTACCTTGGCCTCCGTCTCCTTCGCCTCGGCAGCAGCTCCTTAGGCCCCAAGGTCGATCCCACTAGCCTCAGCATCCTTGGCCTCCTCGGCGCCAGTGACTTCTGGGAGATCGGCATCTGGAACTTCACGGATGTTAGGATGATAGTAGATGTTCTCAAAGTGCCTTAGGGCCAAGTCGGCGGGGACTCCCACAGCATTGAGAGTTTCATCCCAAGACATGCTAAAAAACTCCCTACACGCCTCGGCCAGCTCCTCAGTGAGCCTGGCCTGCGTCTCTTCAACTTCGAGCTGGTATGTCACTTGTTTTTCCACCTCAGACGCTTCCTTGGCGAGTTGAGCGGCCTCCTTCGCCTTTTGTAGCTGCGCCTTCAGATCAAGCACAAGCTGCCTAGATGTAGCCAAGTCCAGCTCCGTCTTGTAAAGCAGCTCGCGTTGGTCCTCAGCCTGCGCCTCGGCGCTCTTCAACCCCACCTCTGCGCTCTTTCTCTCCCTCTCCTCGTTCACCAGCTTATCGTGGAGCTCCTTGTTCTCGGCCTTGGCAGCTCCCAGGGCCTTCTCGGCCTCGTGGCGAAGGAGAATTTCGTTCTTCGCCTCGCCACGAGCCTCCCTCACCCACTTCTCGGCCACGAAGACCTCCTAGGTGATCTACGCAAAAATAATGCAACCACGTTAATGAAGTATGAGTGAGGAAAAATTGACGCAAGTAAAGAGTAAGGAGTTTGAGGCTCACCATTGCGAGGTCCTTCTTCAGGCACAAGAAGAGGTCCTGCTACCTCAGGTTCCTCACAGCCTCTATATCTTTAGGCAAGAGAAGCGGTTGTTCTAGCGCCTCTGCCACATAAGCAGCCTGGCCCTTGCGATACTCTCGAATCGAGGCGTCCCAAGGCACGGCCGCCCCATCTACCTCCAGCCGAGGAGTCCAAACTCGTGGTGCTATACGAACGTCAGCCCGGTTTTGGTCTTCTCGGCTATCCATGGAAGAGGACCTCTTGTCCCGCGCCTCCTTGGTCGTCTTCTGTTGCTTGGCCCCCTTTTGCTGACCAACCTCCCCCTCTTCGAGGTCCACGATCGGCCTCTTCTTCTTTAAGTCCGAGCATGGCTTTAGACCCAAGCCAACCGGAGGAGGAGGAAGAGGGGGAAGGGTAGGAGGAACCTTGGGTTTGGGGGCTCCTTTTGAAGTCTATCCCTTCATCCTTCTCGCCAGCAGCTCCTTGAGGCCCTTGCCCTTCTGGTTAGAGGCCATATCTTCCTCGGAAGTGTTGTCCAAACAGGTCACCACAACCGCGGGGGCGTGCACACTTGAACGGTCGCCGGCCTCAGCCTGAGGATCGAAAGCTCGGACTGGCTCTGGTGCCGAGCTCTCCTCCTCTTCGAATTGGAATCAGTCTATCTCCTTGTCAAGAGACAGACAGGATGAGCCGGTCTCCTCCTCAACTACACCCGACGCCACTGGAGGAAGTTGTTGCAATGGAACCACAAACTGCGGGGCGTCCTGGCGGATCGACAGCACAACTGGGGGGAGGTCGTTTTGAGCTAGAAAATCCGGACGAGATACATCTATACGGCGTATCCGAGGGTCACCTTTCCTAATGCTATGGCCGATCTCTTGGAACACTTTGGAAATGGGCTCAAAGCCTAAGATGAGATGGACTACGCGCAGCTGCCCGTCCTCGTTGACAAAGATCTCTGATCTGAGGAGGAAGTTGAAGGCCGGGACGTTGCTTAGGCTGAGCCGAGGAGCCACGTAATTCTTATCTGCAAACATACCAAGTAAAGAGGTATAATTAGTAAGAGGGAGCAAGAAGCCATCATCGATGGAGAGACAGAAATAAAAGGAAAAACGACTCAGCAAGAGGTAAAAAAGGGGCCATCTAAAACTTTTTTTAAGACACCTAACTCTAAGGCATCCCACCTAGCTCTCCCTCTCGGACGGGGCAGTGAACGTCGTCGTGCCACGCTCCTGAGGCTATCAGGTAGTCGTCCTTCATGCCTTTGTTTGATTTAGGAAGGCATGAGATTAGCCTGACCACGTTCGAGCGGGACTTAAGGTAGTACCCCCCCTCGGCTTGCGAGTAGCACTCGTACATTTGCACCACGTCGTGCCAGGTGAGCCCGAAGCCCAAATGCTTGTTCAAGGCATCAACGCACCCTAGGATTCTAAAAACATTGGGTGCGCACTGCACGGGGCAAAGTCTGTGGTTGAAAAGGTAGGCCCGAGTTACTTGTCCCACGGGGAGTGCCATCCCTCCTTCTATGAAGGCTATCATTGGGATGACCACCTCCCCCTCCCCCTCCCCCTCCCCCTCCCCCCTATCAAGATCTATCCTATCCGGGTCGCAGTACCGCAGGGCTACTCCCTGCGGAATCTGGTAGTTGTCTTTGAAGAGCTCTATATTCGCCGGAGAATCTACCAGGTACTTAAACCTACCCATAAGGGACGAGCTAGAAAGGAGTAGAAAAGGAAAAAATAGAAGAGAGGAAGTCTTTTCTTCCTTCGAACGGCCGAGGAAAACAGCCGAGGAGAAAACGAAAAATCTAAAAGACTCGACAACTTACTAACACTAGTGAATGATGGTCTCAGAGATCCTTAAAGCTACAATCGAGGAATCGAAAAGGAAGTAACGAACGTTCGTGATTTTCAGGTTCTTAAACTCTTTAAAGCTCTGAAGAATTTGAAGGCTGAAGAAATGAGGAAAATGATCCCCACAGGGGCATTATATAGGGGAGTGGAATGAGTGGGAGTTACCCCGCTCGAAATTCTTGGAGCAATGTGCACCATTAGATCAGCGTCCCACCGTTAGATAAGGGGGACAAAGCGCCGCCTGGAGCAATCAATAGCGCTTCGCGAGTTTCGAAGCGTCATTATTCCCCACGAAATGCACGCAACGTCAATCTGGCATGTGCTAGCAAGGGGGTCAACTGACGTGTCCCTTGTAAGTCAAAACTCCACCTTTTCTCCTCGGATAAAAGAGAAAATCCGGAGTTTTGAGGGGCTATTATGGGGACAGGGGCCCAAGATCACGCATCGGGCCATGAAGAGGCTGAGAACCCCAAGATCGTGTAGTGGGCCTCGTAGGGTTGAAGGCCCATAACGGTGTGCTGAGCCCCCGGCAATGTCCGAGGGCGTGGTATGGTCCGAGGAGGAGGAAATGAACATGCAGAGCCCCAGATTGCGATTTGTTACGTTTGGAGTAAGAGAAGCAGTCCGAGGTGTGACACCAGCTTTGGTGAGATGGGAATCCCCAAAAATAGCTAAGGAAAGGCTGCCACCACTGCATTAATTGCGCTGCACCAACTCTTCTGGCCACATTTATGTGGAGAAGACCCATAAACAGTGCAACTTTGCCCACCGTGACTCACAGCAGGCAAAAAAGGATACACGATGGGACATGCACTCAAGTGAAGAATCAGATGAATGACAAGTGTAAGGTAGAGATGGTCTGGAGAGAGCTATATAATGTAAAGGAATTCCCCTCTAGAAAGGGGAGGCACTTTTTGTAAGGAAGAAGAAAGAAAGGAAGTGTTAATAGTAGAATTTATCTCCTCGGACCTTGGTGGAGGAGAGTTTGTCAGAACTTGGGTCTTTTATTTTCTCTTTATGGAAACTCCAACCTTTTGCATTGGACGTTTAAATCGCCCTAGCCCAACTTTCGCATCTCACTCTCTATAAATTCATTGTTCAGAGACCACTTAGGGTCGTCTCATCCAGTTTGGGCCGGCTCACGAGTCTGTGTCCTTACAAGATGAGTAGAAGAATATTTAAAAGAAAATGTATAGCTGTAAACACCAAATTATCTAAGTCATGCTATGTAATAGAATAATATTAAATCATTTTGTAATTTCATAGGATAACATGTAACAATAAAGAAAATAATATTAAAAAAATTAAAAATTAAAATATAACCAAATCATATCAACCTAAGTAGAGTTAAACATAAAAATTCATCAATCTAAAGAATTAAATATCCACCAAAAGAAAGAATATATATATATATATATATAAATTTATATGGAGAGAGAGAGAGAGAGAGAGAGAGAGAGAGAGAGAGAGAGAGAGAGAGAGAGAGAGAGAGAGAGTATCCACATTTTTGTGTGAGCAAAATATAGATTGAATGGAAGAGAAAATAACAATTTTTTATAGTAAAAAAAAAAATGAGGAGAAGAAAAGTCAAAATAAAAGGAAGATGAATAAATAGAGAAATTGTAAGGTAAAGAAAATATTACGGCAAATGAACAACCAATGAACATATGCTTATGCTTGATGTTAAATATTTGGTGTAAATGTCTTTTTTTTTTTGTAGGGGGCCGTTGGTTTTAATGGGTAGTTGGAGATGCATAATTAAATTCAGCCTGTAAGAGTGATATTTATTTATTAAAAAAACAGTATTTTTGTTTTTGTTTGTGGTTTTGTTGTGTAATGGATGTTTATGGATGCAAAATCACCAATGAACATATGCTTCTTCTTGGTGTTCAATGTTATCCTATTAAATTCTAGGACTGTTAATTGTGAATTCAAATAGTTAGCCGGTTGGGCTTTAATGGAGTAAATGGGGAAGGTGAATGGGTTTTGGAGAGGATTCTACATAATTTATGCAAAAAGAAAATGTGGAAGGTGAAAAATAAGAAAACATTCAATGGATAGTTGAGAGCAACCGGAAATTTATAGTGTTAAAAATAACATAGTTAATTGTAGGGGTGGCAATTGAAGGGTTTGAACTTGAAAAGAGCTAATTGGATTCAAAGGGGAAAATGAAGAGTTGAGAATTGGAAAACTCCTGAATTAATTGTGAGTTGGATTTAATGAGTTAGAGAATGTGTAAAATTGCACTATTTATTTATATATTAATATTGTTTAAAAAAATGAAAAAAAAAAAAAAAGAATATGGCATGACCGATGATGTGGCTCAACTGAAGTATAGTAACAATAAATGTTACACTTCATTTTTTAGATATAAAATGCAGGTTCAACGAACAAATTGTTAAAGAAAAATATCAAAGAAACAAAGGTGTTTGTTTTGTACCATTGTGATCATTTGTGTGAATTATGAATAAGCAAAAGCTAGTATGAAGTTTGCAGGTTGAGGAGCCGTGACTCAAGCATTTCTACCAAAGGTACAACTTTAAAGAAAAAATTAAAAATCAAAAGAAAACGAGAGAGAGAGTCCTGTGAGTAAATCAACCCATAGGTACCTAAGCTGTCTGTGATATGGACATTTTTGGAATTTGAAGGTTGAAAATGATCATGCTTAGAGTTTGAGACCATTTGATAACTACATTGTTTTGAAGTACGATAGCCTATGCCATGCAGCCTTCAATGTAGAAAATGACTGGGCAAACATCAAAGGAAGATTTTTCCCCCCTAAGAGAAAAGCTCCTTTTCCCTTGATAGGTAGCCAAATGAAGTAGTTTTATATATTACTTTCACTGTCTAGAAGCATATTTTCAAGTAACAATCCAACAGTCAAATTACTCAGGCCACAGGCTAGTGAGCAATGTCAATGTTCCTCCTTTAACATTAAGAGCACTCAAAAACCTAAAAGAGCCTCTAAAGAGAGCTTTAAAGCCAGATCAGTTTGAAGACCAGCAAAAAAATAAAAATAAAATAAAATAAAAAAAGGGTATTGCAAACTTTAGGAAGGGGATCAGTACTCAGTAGGTGCTTAAAAAGACTATCAACAATTCAGTGGGGCAAACCCCAATGATAGTCCAGAACACTAAAATTTTCTAGAAGGTAGTGCCGTGGCTATGGCTGAATGCCCACTCAGTCAATCACATATCACAAAAGCCATCTAGAGTAGGCCTAAAAGCCAAAGCAATTGTATGATTGTGCCAAAGTGCATAACAAGTCCATCAAGAGCTCTAAAGAAGCAAAAAAGAATACTTGACCACTAGAGTGGTCAAGAGTGCAAAGTTGATTAGGCAAGTTGCAGGAGGTGCAATCACCTGCTAACATTACTAATACATCATCAACAAATTCAGTCTCCTGGACAGTGAACAAACTAATCAGAAATGACCACGTGTATTTGTTCCACCATTCCAACCAATCCAAAGTCATCCTCTCTTATCACCTTAATTACCACGTTCTTCAACTTGATTCATTAACATTACTGGTACCTGCATTTTTTATGTCCCGACACTTGATTTACAAAGAGAATTATTGCCAATTTACTTGGGTGATCAGCGAGCGATGAAAGCCACTAGGACAGTTACAAGAACTGGTGTTAACAGCAGATAATTAGAAGCTTTGATACTCCCAATTCAATTCCTAGTTATTGCCACGGCTTACTGATATAGCAAAGAAACCACAAAGTGACAGTTTTTTCTATGCTGCCATACCTTTTAAGTCAATAATTGCATAGAAGGAAAGCATGGTATGAACTAAAAGATCACATGGATCCAACAGTAGAATTACTTAGGAGGAAAACAAAAGGACATCTATCAACCCATTTAATTCATGCAGTACATGGAGTATAAGAAGCCAATCTTTTAAAAGAGGTGAACCAATGAACTACAATATGTTAGATCGCCTAAGTAATTAAAAGACTCTCTTTCCGCATTCAGAACCCAGTAATCTCATTTTTTTTTTCCTACTACATATTTATATGGTATAATACAAGAAGGAATGATTAACCTAATAAACAATTGAGAATTCGTTCAGATGAATATTGTCAGAAGCATTTCCGGTGAACAATGGAAGGTCCTGTTTCATCATAGTCTGCCTTGGTTATATGCTGATTTTGGGGAAAGACAACTTTGGCAAGTATTGCACCTCCCACCCATGCTGAACACACTGTCAAATTCTCTGGCATATATTCTGGAGCCTGTAATGAACAAAAAAATTAGAACAAGAACTTACATTATAAAAAAGGCAGCATACATGTAAGGTTATGTCAAACTTGCTAGGGTAAAACTCCTGGGAGGAGTAAAATGAAAGCAACTGCTAAACCATATTCGTTTTGATATTATTAATGCATGTTGCTAAATACGAAAATATCTAATCATGATTAATGGTATTCCCGGGAACTAATCAAGCAAATGCAAACCCATTTAACAAAAAGCAATTGAACTCAACGGTGGATTCCATTGCAATAGAACTCTTTAAACTTTAATATACATCAAGCTGCAGTTTTTCCACCATTTAACTAACAAAGTCTGGTTTTGAGTAATATTTGTCACATAAATATCTTAGGTTATCAAAATTTACATTTGTTACAATTGATTTCCAGGTGTCATAGAATCATTTCAATAGTTGCAACATTGTAAAATGCTAAAATAGAAGCATTTGAGCGTACTTTTTTATAAACTAAACAGAAACACCATATTTGTGATTATAAATATGGTACATAATAATACATTTCAGAAGATAAATTTTCAAAGGCAAGAAAATAAAACTTATTGTAAATAATAGAAAGATATGAGAAACCAAACTTCAGATTATACATGAGAAATTACAGAAAATTCCAGAAATAATGATTTAATGATTATTTATGCACTAGAAGCAAAGGGCAAGAAATATAACAAAAAGTGAACCAAAACTTTTGCTCAAAAAATAGCCATCAATTCAGGTTTGAGAATCACAGATAACCTCAATGGCAATCAAGGCAAATCATGCTCTCTTTTTTCTTTTTCTTTTTGATAAGTGATCAAGGCAAATCATGCTTACATTATATTTCAAGTCCAAATCAACTATCACAAGCAGTAGAATAGAGTTAAAAAAGTATAATTCAACAGGCAGGGTAGCAAACAACTATTAATAAGATGGGCTGTGATTTTTTTTCAATTGGTAAGTTACACATGCACCTAGTTGGCCTTGAACCTACAGCCTCACCCTCCATCCCACTACTATTGAAAAAGGAAGTGCCATTTGAGCAAGAACACATTAACAAGATAGGCACGAAGTTATAAACGTTAGTTTTTGATTTTTAGGAAAGAACAAACAATAAGAGTTGAAATATCTAATAAATCCCTTTTGTGATGAAATAGGTTACCTTGACCAGAGCAGGACGAACAGCAGATGAGCACAGGCTAGCTTCTTTCTGAAACCTGTCTTCAAAACCTGCAGCCAAAAGTAATTTAACCACTAGTCAGCAACTATCAAGAAACAATTTCCCCATAAACTACGTCACTGACAAGGCACATGGCAACATGATGTTAGGTGGCACTTGCATCACAAATACAGTTCACTATCCAAGCTCGTAAATTCCTATATTCTATCTTACAATGTATGTTTGATGGAGCATCTCCATCATAAAACCTAAAATAATAACCTAAAATTCAGAACATTTTTGGATCATACCAATAGTGTGGGCTTACTGGTTTATAGATTAGGTTTAAGCTACAAGGATTATTGAGTTTGGACTTAACTATTTAATATGGGCTTGCTGGATTTTAGTTGGGTGTTGGGTTAATAGGTTTAGTGAGCCAGATCAGGCCGGTTAGAATCTGACCTGGTCTTATCTCCAGCTTGGGTTGGGATAGTTGGGGGAAATTCTCACATATCAATCAATTTTAGGCAATTAATATACTATTTTGATAAGCATATCAATACTGCAGAAAAACATATTAGTCGTACTGAGATAGGTCATTCAGCCACCCCCAAGCAACACAATTCGATAACAAACATTCCTTACCATAAGTTCTGCTACAGTGCAAGGATTTATAAAGACAAATGGAACCACAAAGATGGCGCTACAGGCAGCACATCCCTTAACATTATCACACATGCAAACATTTCTTACAGAAAGTATACATAAAGACCACAGAGATCTATGTACTATTCAAGTAGCTGCAATCCTTGGCAAATTCAAACACACAGTAAAAAGGCTTGCAACTAGGAACTTCAACCTTTTCAAAGTCACTTGTGAAGTTTAGGCTAGCACTTGTCAATTTCTCCAGGCCCAAAAAGTTTAAATGCTTTATAAATATTTCATTTTGTCTAATAACTCCAGAGCTCCCTCTCCATCTCAAGGCAAGGTAAATTGGAAGAGGAAGACAGAATTTGAGGAAAGAGAGTACATTTGTTTGTTGAATATGGAAGTTGTAATCTGAGTTATTATAGATGTACTCTCTCTTGTTGCTTCTCATCTAAGTCTAAATAGCATGATATGCCCAAATCAAGAAAAGATTTCAAAGGAAAATCAGAAGAGCCCTACACATAGGGATACCTAACAATAAGTAAAGATCCATTTGAAACTCCTAGGATTTCATAAACAATGAATTTTAAAAGAGGTTTCTAACGAGAAGCACCCAAGAGAGACAGACAGAAAGAGAGAGGCCATATCATATCTACTGCAACTAAAGTTCAACAGAATCAATGAAAATAAAACACACCAGGCATTGAAGCAGTGCCACCACAGAGTACAGTGTTTTCTAGCAGCTGCCGGTGGTTATCAGATGACACTGTTGATATACTCCGAACTAGCTGCTCAACAATTCCATGTGCCTCTAAACCCAATAAAGATGGTTGAAACAAAGCCTCACCAACAGTATATTTCTCTCTTCCAATCGTTATCACCTGAATAATAACCAAGCGTTATGTTTAGATGTATAACATGCTGACACGCTTAAACTAAATATACCTGTCATAAAGCATACAGTTCATTGAAGAACTTGGGAAGCATTTACAGCCAATGGGTAGGTTACATTTGATATATAAATAACGTATTTGACCTAACCTATCTTGCGAATTTTGTGATTAAATTTGAATTTATAAAAGATAATGATTCTCAATGAAAATAAATCAATTGAGAGAATTAAGTTAGAATAAAGTTAAGGAGTGTAAGTTTCAAAGATGCAAGAAAAAGAGAGAATATCATGTACTCACTTCAACATATCCTCATCTCAACCATTCAAAGTTGGCTATTTCCTGTTTTTATAATTCATTTTACTAAGGCTCAATTTTTCATTAAACTAAAGCTATTTCCTATTTTTATATCCGTTCCTTTCACAGCATTTAGTGCACTTACTAACACTTCATTTTGCTATCTTTCATTAATCAATAAGTTCCAAACTAAATAAAAATAAAAGTACCAAGCATGCACACACACACACACACACACACACACACAAAGAGAAAGAGAGAGTCCATTTTGCATAGTAAGTTAATCAAGACACTGTTCTGGAATAATGTAAATTTGGTTCTAGACGGCTCAGAAAAACACAAGGCTACCCCGAATGAATTAATTATAAATCAGATGCATTACATCATAAGTTAGAAAACCTTGAACACAAACCTGTCCATCAGGAAGGGTATGCTTCTCTATCTGGCATGAATTTTTGGTCTTGTCATAAGCAAGTTCATCATCCGCACAACACGAATATTGCTCTTTTATTTTCTCAACATCAGACATGCTGATATTAACTAGCGGATTAGATTTGTGAAGCTCTTGAGCAAGTAACTTTGTCAAATCAATACCTCCAATTTCAAATCTTCTAGAGGCAATATGCTGAACAGCACCTTCAATTACTGGAGCAATATCTGGTTAAAGCCAAAAGAAGAAGGAAAAAAAAATTCGGTCAGTTCAAATGTTCAATTGTGGTTTTCTTAGCCAGTGGACCAAAAAGTCTCCAATCCTCTCACTACTGATTCACACAGGCATGCCAAGCATTCCTATAGAACACTAAGAAGTTTCATTCTTTAAGTTACATATACCTATCTTTCCATGACCAATATCGACAGTGCATCCTGAGATACGTCCAACGGCATATAATGATAACACTGCTTGCTCTGATGCATAAAAGCCTGAGATGTTGAACGTTTCAAACATCAGCTGCACCAACTGTTCTCTGACAGCCTGCAAAAACAATTATCTACTTCTTCAATTTCAAAAGGCTAATCTTATTATATATATATATATATATATATATTAAAATAAATAAAATAAATAATACAAATTTGGAATATTTGATGCTGGCGAATTTCATTGTAGAGAGAAGAAAAGGAAACATATTGAGAAGTGGGTTTTAATGATTGAAAACCACTTAACAGTGTCATAATACCACATAAACCCTCTCCAACCCAACCAAAAAACCCCCCTCCATCACAGAAAGACAATCCATATTAAGCATGTGCACATGCACACTGAAATGGCCAACAATCAACCATTAATGATTTGCAAGAGCTGATATACAAGGTAGAGATTCTTAAAAGAAAATCCCCACCCCTATGCACTGCCAAGATAGTCATCCATATAGAATGTGCAGCAAGAATGACATTTCTTATTCAATAATATCATTAACTAAAATGATAATAATATTGGAGTTGATAATATGAATTATAAAAATAATAATAAGAAAACAACAAAGAGTTTGACAAGAAAAAAGTAAAAAAAATTCCTCACCTTGGGGGTAGAAAGGGGATCTGTAAATAATATTTGTCCTTCATTGCCCATTTCCCATCCAAGACCAGAATATAGAACATGGTGCAACAGATCTTCCATGGCATCCCAGTCTCTAATGTAACCTCGAACAACTGGATCAATAATAATTTCCTCAGACAATGAACTATCATCCATTGATCCATCTTCAGGCATGCGTTTCATTTGGGTAGGAATTATCTGGATCACATAGGGAAAAAAAAAAAAAAGAGTTACAAAACTGCCTCAAGTCAAGAACATATGAACACTCCTTACATGCAGAGACAGAGCCAACACAAAACATATCATGTAATGACAATGCTCCAAAGACAACACAAATGTACATGAGCAATCACGAGTGAATATGGTTCTAAGTAGAACAGCTTCTAAAAGGAAGTGTTAGGTGGTGGACAGAAATCCAAGAGGATAGCGACAACTACCAAGTTTCAGAGAGTAATAAAACACAATGTTCAAAAAATAAAATAAAATCTTTTTTTCCCAGCCTCTGTCAGCAACCATGCCAAGATTAAGCAAAAGCCTTCACCCATCTATCTCTAATAGAACAGGTAGCCTTAATTCAGTATTTTCCATAAACCAACATACGATAGAAACACTTTTCTTTTATGTACCTCAGTTTTCTAAGAAACCAAACATGGAGTGAAAAAACCTCACTGACCTCCGCTCTGCCTAACCTAGTACAACTATTTGGCATTAATACAGGTTGGCTCATCATCTCTCCAATTACACCAAAGTGGAAAATATGGTGGAGGAACAAATCGTACATTTAATGGTGTAGGGATCTCACTTGAGCTTGTCTGAATGGTCTCTCATCCTCAGGGATCAATTGTAGACTTTATAGACTCTCTCTTTAAGAAGTACTTTGTATACACATCCTTTGTACATGAGGGACCTCAATTAGCCAAACATTCTTCTCCTTTCTATTCCTCACTTTCTCAGCAACCAAACAGAAACTAAAACAAAAACCACACTCTCAACCCAGCCCTAAAAACATCTACTTTCCCTTCCTGTCAACTCAAAACCCCAAAACTTCCTTTCTTTTCCTCTCTTTCTCCCCAATTTTCTAACCAGCCAAACATAATCCTCCATTCAATAAACCTTCCCACACGAATTTAGCTCATCAGGTATTCATTTCACATTAAAAAAAAAAAGTAAACAAAAAAAATCTCACTTTCAATTATCTACAGTAATAGAAAGAACTTCACATTCAACTAACCCTAACTCACTAGAACAACGAGAAAATAACGCTTCAACTCATATTCCCTTATTTTCCTTTCTACAACTTTCTCAGCAACCAAGCACGAAGAAAAGCCAATCCTAAAAACAACTACTTTTTCTTCCTGTCAGCTCAAAACTCCAAATTTCCTTCCTTTTCCTCTCTTTCAACGCAATTTTCTAACCAACCAAACATGATTTCCCATTCAACAAACATTCTCACACGAATTTCACTTTTCACACCAACAAAAACAGTAAACCAAAAAAAAATTTAAAAAACCTCTCTTTCAATCATCAATAATAATGGAAAGAACTTCCACTCCACTAACCCTAAGCTCACCAAAACAACTTCAAAGCTTCAACTCAATTTCCGCTATTTTCTTTTCTACAACTCTCTTAGCAACCAAACACAAAGAAAATCCAACCCTAAAAACAACTACTTTCCCTTCCTGTCAACTCAAAACCCCAAATTTCCTTCCTTTTCCTCTCCTTTCTCCAATTTTCTAACCAACCAATCGTCATTCCCCATTCAACGAACATTCCCACACGAATTTCACATTAACAAACAGTAAACCAAAAAAAAAAAAACCTCTCTTTCAATTGTCTATAGTAATGAAAAGAACTTCAAATTCCACTAACGCTAAGCTCACCAAAACAATTTCAAAGCTTCAACTCAATTTCCTCTACTTTCTTTTCTACAACTTTCTCAGCAACCAAACTCGATGAAAATCCAACCCTAAAAACAACTACTTCCCCTTCCTGTCGACTCAAAACCCTAAATTTCCTTCCTTTTCCTCTCCTTTGTCCAATTTTCTAACCAACCAAACATCATTCCCCATTCAACAAACATTCTCACATGAATTTCACATCAACAAAAACAGTAAACCCAAAAAAAAAAAAAACCCTCTCTTTCAATCATCTAACGTAATAGAAAGAACTTCACACTCCACTAACCCTAAGCTCACCAAAACAACGAGAAACATAAATTTTCAACTCAATTTCCTCTACTTTCTTTTCTACAACTTTCTCAGCAACCAAAACCCAAATTTAAAAACCTACTTTCCCTTCCTGTCAGCTCAAAACCCCCAAATTCCATTCCTTTTCCTCTCCTTTCTCCAATTTTCTAACCAACCAAACATGATTCCCCATTCAACAAACCTTCTCACACGAATTTCACATCAACAAAAACAGTAAACCCAAAAAAAAAAAAAAAAAAAACTTTCTTTCAATTATCAATAATAACAAAAAGAACTTCACACTCCACTAAGTACTAACCCTAAGCTCACCAAAACAACTTCAAAGCTTCAACTCAATTTCCTTTACTTTCTTTTCTACAACTTTCTCAACCAAACACGAAGAAAAGCCATTCCTAAAAACAACTACTTCCCCTTCCTGTCAGCTCAAAACTCCCAAACTTTCTTCCTCTTCCTCTCTTTCAACCCAATTTTCTAATCAACCAAACATGATTCCCCATTCAACAAACATTCTCACACGAATTTCACATCAACAAAAACAGTAAACCAAAAGAAAAAATCTCAACTTCCACTCCGCTAATCCTAAGCTCACCAAAACAACTTCATAGCTTCAACTCAATTTCTCTACTTTCTTTTCTAAAACTTTCTCAGCAACCAAACACAAAGAAAATCCAACGCTAAAAACAATTACTTTCCCTTCCTGTCAACTCAAAACCCCAAATTTCCTTCCTTTCCCTCTCTTTCAACCCAATTTCCTAACCAACCAAACATCATCATTCCCCATTCAACAAACCTTCTCACACGAATTTCACATCAACCAAAAAAAAAAAAAAACCATTCTTTCAATTATCAATAATAATGGAAAGAACTTCCACTCCACTAACCCTAAGCTCACCAAAACAACTTCAAAGCTTCAACTCATTTTTCCTCTAATTTCTCTCTACAACTTTCTCAGCAACCAAACATAAAGAAAAGCCATTCATAAAAACAAGTACTTTCCCTTCCTGTCAGCTCAAAACCCCAAATTTCCTTCCTCTTCCCCTCATTCAATCCAATTTTCTAACCAACCAAACATGATTACCCATTCAACAAACCTTCTCACACGAATTTCACATCAACAAAAACAGTAAACCCCCCCCCCCCCAAAAAAAAAAAAAACTCTCTATCAATTATCTACAGCAATAGAAAGAACCTCACACTCCACTAACCCTAAGCTCACCAAAAACAACGAGAAACATAAATTGTCAACCCAATTTCCTCTATTTTCCTTTCCACAACTTTCTCAGCAACCAAACACCAAAAAAACCCAAAAAAAAAAAAGGTTAAAGCTTTAGAGTACCATGGAAGGAGCTTGATCGGGAATGGCAGGACCAGCTTTGAGGAACTTGGAGCCGGCATCGACCACCGCAGCCTCCATCTAAAGTTTCCGTTTGAATCAAAAAGAAAAAACCAAATCCAAAACCCTAAAAGCTTTTGAGCTTGTACATATAAATTATATATAATAGCCCTGGTTCAAAGCTTCTTCTATTTCCGTTTTGTTTGGGAAGTAAAGAAAATATAAAAAAGAGAATGGCTTTTTTTTTTTTAGTTGTATTTACTATTTAGCGGGATGAACAGAACAATTTGAATCTGATGATAATAACACTTTTTTTCTTTTTCTTTTTTTTTTTGTAATTGTTCTTTCTTCGATGCCCTGATATGTCTTCGTTTGTTTGACTCTCTTTTTTTATATGTTTTTTTTTTTTTTTTTTTTATAGGGGAAGAGCAATAAGTAATAACGGTGAGTCTGAAAAAAATTAAATATTTTGACTAAATTTTAAATTACATCCTTAAAGTTTGGACTATTTGAGTTTTACGTTTTAAAGTTTTGGGATTTGGATTTTACTTCTGAAGTTTTTGGTGTTTGAATTTTACACCTTTAAATTTTGAAACTTTTGTGTATAAAATCCAAGTACCTCCAAATTTTACGTACCTCCAAATTTTATGAAGTAAAATTTAAATGCCCCTAAAATTTAGAGATTAAAATCTAAATTCTTAAATATTATGGTGTAAAATTTAAATATCTCCAAACTTCAAGGGGGTAAGATCCAAATTTTAAAACTTTAAGGTGTAAAATTCGAACATCCCCAAACTTTAAGGTTATAATTTGTAATTTACTCAAATATTTTCTCTTTTTTTTTATAAATAATAATACTTAATTTACTTCTTTTTATTATTATTGAAAACTTAGGTTGTGTTTGCCATTACCTTAAAAAATCAGTTTTTTTTTACTATTTAGCTTATTTTTGCTACTATTCATGGGTCTCATTACACTTTTTGATACTATTCATGAATCTCATTATATTATTTCAAATACTTTTCAGTTTTATCTACAGTACTTTCTATAAAAAAATTTCAATTTCAGCTAAATAAGTTATTCCCAAACAGACTCTACCTCTAAATGAAATATTTTAGCCATTGTTATAAAAGTTTGGACCAAAAGTTTCGAGCAAAATTTAACCTTTCATAGGTTTTGGCTCATGATTTAAAAATGAGTTAATAAAAATTAAGAATATTTTACAAAAACCTAAAAAAAAGTTAAAAATTGATAGGTGAATTTTTTAAAATACATAGAATATATATTCAAAATTTAAAAAAAAAAAAAAAATATATATATATATATATATATATAAGCATATGACTTAAGACAATATTTGTAAGCTAAACATAAAATGCTCCTTTTTTTTCAAAAATTTAAAATTATTATAGCTTTGATGTATAGTAGTATTTGGGGGGTAAAACAAGTTTTTTGGATAAAAAAAAAAAAGTGTGGTCGATAATTGCAATTTTGGTGATTGAATAGCGCGAATTGAAAAAACTCTAAAAATTTGCTTTTTTAAAATTGCAGATATGGTGTGATTTGTAAACGCAATTCACCTAAAATTGCACTATCAAACGATTTCCTTTTTTGCGTTTAACTTGTTAACGTGTGTTTCCTCTACAAAAACACCTATCCAAATGAGCTCTTAAACTACTAAGGTTGCACTTGCAGTTGAAGGTAAATTGCTCTCAATTTAGTGAAAGTTTGAAAAGAGTCTTTATATAGGCAAAAATTTCAAGTTTTTTGACTCAATAATCTTTCAAGTTCAATATGAAGCCTATATGTAAATGTTTATGGGTGAAATGTGGCATGCATCTTAACTCCCTAATCTAAAACTCTAATCTAAAAGTATATAAAAATGGGTTGTGTTAACGGGCACTGTAAGGTGCCTGTTAACAACACATATTGTGGCAGCTTTTCAGGTTTTGGGGTAACTTTTGACATCTTTTTTTTCTTTTTATTTTTAGATGAGACCTAAAAAGGGAAATCTTAACAAGCACCATGCAGTGCTTGTTAACATTTCCCTATAAATATTATTGAAGATAAATTATCTAATCAGTCGGCCTATGAACACACCTAACTTCACAATATATTTTGGTGTAAGCTTATGACTGGATTACAATACTTACACACGAAACAACCACTAATAGACTGTTGTAATGATCCAAATGATAAAGAATGGCACTAGGTCTAACTTCACTTTGAATGCTATTGATAAAAACTACAGGTTGCTATAAACTAGTTCCCGCTGAGGTTGAATTCCTCCATTTCACTCATTTTTTAATTCTTTTTTTTTATATATTCTATATTTCTCAGTAAAACTCCTACAATTTTCTGCTGATTAAACTTTCTAGGAGCATACCAAGTTCTCGAGCATGGTCCATGGTCAAAAAGTATTAAGACATTTAAGTTACACTGGAATAGTTAAGTTGAAACGAAAACGGAGCAGAGAAGAGGAAAAAAAAAGTATACAAATGGTAATCAGCATACATCAATTGCTTACCTAAACCAAATTTATATACAAAACCAAATAACTTTAATACTGTATCATATCAGACTTGCTGCAAACGATTCATGGCTGCAGCAGCATGGACGATAATACTGCAGGCTTTCGCCCTCGGTGATCAAAGCCACGTCCATTAAATTACAGTAGTTTGTATCCAGTGAAAAATGGCCATTGGTTGCAGGAGCTAATGGTTCACCATCCTCCACCAAAATTAAGCTGGATTGCTCACCAATGGGGGAATCATTGTCACCAGTATCCTCAATGACAGGAGGTTCAATACTTAATTTCTGCATGTCAGTCAAAAGAGCTTCAAGGGGAGTCCAAGTCTTAGAATTTTCCTGAGATGCAAATTTCACATCCAGAACTGGAGTCTTGAAATCCACTGCAGAAGCATAAGAAAATTCAAGAACTTTCCGCAGAATGTCAGACCCAGAGTTTTTGCTTTCGGTAGCAGCAACTAATTCCAAGCTTGCAACAGCTCCTTCCTGGGTAGTATCAGAGACATTCTCAGTCTGACTTGGAAGCACACCATTTGAAATATTAGTATTATCAGGAACTGACATGTCACTTATCTCATTGCTCACTTCTTCATTTTCATTTTCCTTCACTATCTGATAGGAATCTGTTCTTGCCACATCAGGTTCAGCTGAAGAGACACCAGTGTCAATTCCTGTAGCCTGACAATCGTCTTCTCCTCTGTCATAGTTCTGGCATTCGTTGTGAGCCCCCTCAGGTGTCTTCTCTAAGTAGTCATCATTAAGAGATCTAGCCACATTCCTTTCACCCTCTAAAAAAGTATCGGATGAAGTTATATCTTTCATGCTCTCTGTCCCATCTGTTTTATCATAAGAAACTGAATGATCTGTATCTATTTCACATTGAACTCTAGTTGAATCTATTTTATCGTCATTTCCATCTTCTTCATTTGAAAACTCAGGGGCTTTAACTGCAAGAGTTTGAGTATATGATGGAGGCTGAATTGAAGTTGAAGATACAAATCCTGCCAGTGCTGATGCCAAAGCATCATCAATTGACACAGCTTGCTTTGGTTTATCCATTAAAGGACTTGTCACTGATTCTGACGCCAAATTTTCTTCCTCATCATCAACATTTGAAAACTCAGGAGCTGTAACTACTAGACTTGGGACCACCAAAGTAGCATTTACTGAATCAGACGTATCATTAAAAGGGATGGATATGGCATCTGCACAAAAATCCTTCTTATCTGATTCAAATGACCCATAATTAAGACAACCATTTACACTACTGTAAAAGGAGTTGGTAACTGATTCATTGCTAGAAAATTCAGGAGCACAAATTCTTGAGCGAGATGGCAATTCAGAATTCTCTGATTTCTTGTTTAGCACTTCAAGTTGCTGCTCCACTCTCTGGAGTCTTGCCTCAATGCTGCCTATGGGCTTCAGCATGTTTTCTTCAAACCTCAAAAAAAGATCTTCTATTCTGGCCACTCGAGAAACAAGTTGGTCCATGGCTCTTTCAAGATGAGTATATGGCGGGTTATCAGGCTTGATTTCTAAAACAGGAACTTGTGGAGGGTTCTGTAACTGAGCTGGACCAGCACCATCACCATTCACTTCTTGCAACTTGACATCTTGCTGGTCAGTTATGCTGGATTTTCCTTCCTGCAGAATTTTAGCAGCAAAAGTTGTTGGATCAGTTGATCTTGAACCAGACTCTGGGAATTTCTGCATTTCCCTTGTATCAGTAGTGCGTTCAGTCGACTTGGAAAACTGCAAAAGGGTAGGTACAAGCATGGCCATAAGAGAACTTCCAGCTGAGTTTTCAATCTGACCCTCTTGATTTTCAGAATCAACATCATCAACAGGATCCGCAAACACATACACTTCATCAACATAGACACACCCTTTACTCTGAAGTGAGAGCAGACGAAGTGTGAGAGATGTGCAAGGACTAGCATCAGTAATCTCTGCTGTAGCCTCATATAACTCCTGAAATTTTTAAGATTAAGTGAAAAAAAATAATGAAGAAAAAGAAGAAAAGCACAAAAGAAAAAACTGAAGAAACATGCAAGCAAAACCAGGCTTGAACAGTCATTACCCTAAGCATTCCATCTTTTGGTAGTATCCCTTCCTAGAATTTTTTTTCTTTCTTTAATAAGTAAAATGACAAGTAAAACTGGCTAGAGAGCCTTCCCAGATTTGGGAAAACAAGCTTAACAATTTTTTTTGATAAGTAAAACAAGCCTAAGAAATAAAGGATAAATTACTCAAATTTCCCCTGGATTCTCAAAAATTACACCTACTTCCCTTGTATTTTTTGGAATTGCAGTGCAGTAGCAGTTAAGAGATACCATAAACAGAAAATGAAGATTGTCAATTATACCCTTACCATTAAAAAAAAAATTTTGCTTCATCTCAAGGGAGGGGGGATGGGTTTGAAATTAAAAGATTTATGTCATTTATCCTCCTCCTCCTCTTCTTCTTTCCTCAACCATAATATTTCACTTCCTTTTTACCTATAAGTCCTATATTTACAAACTCAAAACCACCATCAGAGAATCCAACTTGAACTTGATTCCATCTGTTAATCCAAATCTCAGGATCCCAATCCCAAATGAAATACCAAACCCAACCAGAATCCATATGCTAACCCCAAATCCATATAGAAGAAGTTCGACTATCAGCAATGAGCATTGCATATTCTGTAATGTTGTCCTAGCATTGTGTGGGTTCCCCTTGGAAAACCAGGTTTGTTGAGCGGTTTTGTTGGTTGCAAATAAGCAAAACTCAGATGTCAATGGTCTATCAGTCCGCACTGACAACAGAAGTTGCAGTGAAAAAGTAAAACTTTGGCTTATGTGAAAGGTTCAAGTGGTGGCTAAATTTAACAAAAGCAATGGCTTTTAGCCATGGGAGGTAGAGGGCAGTGGTTGGTTGAATTCCCCCTTAAGAAGAGACTTGTTTTCCCTTGGATCATCAACAACAGGTTTCATTTCATAAGAAATGAAGCCTCTATGACAGTGTGATCTGCAACTTCTGTTTGGACAAGGATCTCACCACCTGCCCTGGGGTAGGGGAAGGGGGGACCTTCTATTGATTAGCTAGGGGTATTTTTCTTTTCTTTTTTTAACATACTATGTGATGTAGGACAAGGGGAACAACAAAAATCTGACTTAGAACTCTTGGAGCAGATCTGGTAACACTTCAGTTTACTGGGTTTAGGGTTAGGTTTTGGTGGGGAAGATCTGGAAAATAATAGGGTTATAGGGTTTTCCAATGGAATAAAAATTAGTAGGGTTTAGGGATGAAACAAAGGAGAACAATCAAGGTTTGGGCAGCTTTTCCTGTGCTGTGAACAGTGGTCCGTGAACAGTAAATAAAATAAAAGATAAATAGATAAATTCTAAGAATCACACCTAGACTTCCTAAGCATCACACCTAGGGTTCCTTGGCATCACACCTTAGAGAAGGTTGCTTCACACAAACCATAAAGAAGCATAGCTCTTAAATTCTGAAAACATTCATTAATAATTAACCAACTCAATAGAAAGTACTACAACTCTTTAAATAGAAGACTAAAACTAATCCTAGTAGCACTAGGATTTCTTAAAACCCTAATAACACTTGGACTTGGACTCCATAGGCTTTTACTACTAAGCCCAACTAATTAACCAAACCTAAATAAAACCCAAAAAAAGATCTAATGGACTGTTAGCAAAGCCCATTCCAGAATATTATGAAATTACAAAATTGCCCTTGAGACTAAAAATCAAATAAAATATAACAAGTCTGTCTTCTCATTGCCTCCTACATCACTATGATAATTTAAGTTTTCCATTTTTGATTCCATGGCAGTTAATTAATGGGATGGACTTCAATTATGCCATCCATAAAACTTAAGGAAAGTACCTTATCCAAAAATAAATTAACCAAAACAATGTCCTCGTGAGTTGAAATTTTGATCATTTGCACTGTTCATCTGCTTTGATCCTATTGCTAACTAGGACATATGTGAACAGAAAATGTTTCCTCTTTTATTTTTTGTAATTTTTCCTTTGTGTTTCTTGGGGAGGGGACAAAAGTGTATACACATGCAGGCAAGCGATATACATCAAGACACTGTGGCCACCATTTCAATAGCATAAAATGAGGACAGAAAATACTTGAATAAGTACATGAATAGTCATCAGCATACCTGTTTGCTTGTCCATGCCATGCTATCAGCCTTTGATGGCACAGCGATGGTTTTATTCTCAACCACAGGACCACAAGGGGCTTTCACTTCAACCCAGCCATCTTCATTGGTGGTCAAATTACTACCATTTTTTATCTCTTCTTCACCGACGCCTTTTCTAGGCCCATCCAGATTGGCAGTAACATCTTCAATGTCAGTTGTGAGAACTTCCTCATCTCTAGCAGCAATACCACAGCGAACAGTACACAGATACTCATTGTCTTTCTGTGGGCCAGATTCATAGTATATCTCATAGACTCGAGCAGTACTTCGAACATAAACCTGCCTCACCTCATGCTTTTGTGTGAAACCAACTGTAGTGCAAGAAGTTCTATATCATTTATGAGGATAATGTGCGAGGTTCCAAGCAATTTTCTCTTCTACTTTCACTAGAAGATAAATCAATAAAAGTTTTTGGAGGATGTTTGTACGTCAAGAGCTACTTAACAAACCCAACCAATTTTACCAAGTTTCGTAGTCATAGAAATTGCTTCTATATCTTTTATAAGTAATTATACTTGTTAAAAAAATAGAAACTACCTCATAGAAATATAATCAAAAAGAGAGATTGTGGTTTTCGGGGAGTGGAATAGCTAAGTCCCAAAACATAGAAATTGCTTCAAACTACCTCATAGAAATTGCTTCTATGCTTTATCACCTACAAAATTGGAACAAATATCTAGAAATGACCAGTGCATTCAACGACAGATAGTCGAATTCAATAACAAAGAAACAATATCAATATTGCTGAAATGATCATCAAGTTTTATCATGTTTCTAGATCCCCATAATGCTTCGCTTAATTATTCCATTGCGGTATACGTAATCCTTTATTAAGCTTAGTATAGTTTTCATGGTGGAAAAACCTAACAAAAATAACATAAAACTCAAAATCTAACTTAAGTTTCCTTTGATTTTTCAACCAAGCAGAGAATTGCACCCAATCTTCGCAAACATAAATTCACTAACCCTATCCCTAATTTCTTTTTCTTTTCTTTTTTTAAGGAAAAACAATAAGGTGCAAAAAGAACAGATGACTAAGTCTAACAAAGAGAATTAAAAAACCTACAAACATAAATTTTCTTTTCCTTCGTTTTCTCAATAACCAAACAGAGAGTAACAACCCCAACCTTTGCTAACATAAAATCACTCATCCTCTTCAAATTTCTTAAATAAATAAAAAGTAAGGTTCATACAGAACAGATAACTAATAAAAATAATATAAAAACTCAAAATTTTAAATTTTTCTTTTCCTTCATTTTCTCAAGAACAAAACAGAGTTAAAACCCAACATTTGCCAACACAAATTCACTAATCCTATCCAAATTTCTTCAAAAAATAAAATAAAAGCTCAAAATTTTAAATTTTCTTTTCCTTCTTTTTCTCAATAACCAAACAGAGAGTTAAAACAACTACCTTTGCTGAAATAAATTCACTAATCCTATCCAAACTTCCTCCAAAATACAAAAATAAGCAAAACAGAACAGATTCTGAACAAAAAGAATACGAAACTCAAAAATACACTTTTCAATTCCTTCCTTTTCTCAAAAACCAAACAGAGAGTTAATACTTAATCCCTTACCATTGCCAACATAAATTCCACTAATCCTATCCAAATTTCTTCATTTTCCTTCATTTTCTCAATAACCAAACAGAAAATTAACCCGAACCTTTCACTAACACAAATTCACCAATCCCATCCAAACTTCTTAGTATCAAAACAAGTAAATAATGCTCCAAACAGAACAGACAACAATTCATGTACTTAATTTTCCCGGAAAACATTCCAACTAACGAAAAGAAACGAGTATAGTAGCAAAACAAGTAAATAAAGATCCAAACATATTATATTGCGAAATCAATTCTCCCGGAAAACTCACACTCTTTCCTCGGGAAAAAGTTTTCCCGGAAAACATTCCAACTAACAAAAAGAAACGAGTATAGTAGCAAAACAAGTATAGAAAGATCCAAACAAATTATATAACAATTCGCAAAACCAATTCTCCCGGGAAATTCACACAGGAAAATGTTTTCCCGATAAATATTCCAACTAACAAAAAGAAACGAGTATTGTCAATAGTGGCAAACCAAGTAAATAAAGATCCAAACATATCATATAACAATTCGCGAAATCAATTCTCCCGGAAAACTCACATTCATTCCTCAGGAAAAAGTTTTCCAGGAAAACATTCCAACCAACAAAAAGAAACGAGAATAGTAGCAAAACAAGTGCAGAAAGGTCCAAACATATCATATAACGTTTAGCGAAATCAATTCTCTCGGGAAATTCGCACTCAGGAAAATGTTTTCCCGGAAAACATTCCAACTAACAAAACGAAACGCGTATAGTGGCAAAACAAGTAAATAAAGATCAAAACATATCATATAACAATTCGTGAAATTAAATTTCCCGGAAAACTCACACACTCTAATTCCAAAAAGAAATAAAAAGCGAGAATTGAAATTCCGTTCTAGAACGTACTTTTGATCTCGCAAGGGTTCGAATCCGGTGAGGGAGGGCGCAGAATAAGCGGGGATTTGTCGAGTGTGGTTGGATTTGAATTGGCGATTGTGGTGGTTTCTTCATCTTCATCTTCATCTTCTTCTTCTTCTTCTTCTTCTTGATCGTTGGAAAGATAGGACTCGAAAGTGACGGAATTTACGAGAGAGCCACCGGCGATGGTCCAGTTCGTGGAGGAGCTCGACGAAACTGCGGTGGTTGTTGCGGTGGTGGTAGTGGTGGTTTTTTCCGATTCCATGTTGGTTCGTTTTCTTTGCGTTTGGGTTTTGTGACTGTGACTCTGTCTCTGTGTGACTGCTGCTATATATATATCTTTTTCGGATTTCTTTTTCAACTCTTTGACTGGATAATTTGTGGTTTGCGTTAAATTAACTCTACCAAGTTAACCTCTCAGAAAAATAAATAAATAAATAAAAACTATAAATAATATATGCATTCATAAGTGTCTCTCAATCTTAATTGAAAATAATTAAGAGTATTACACTTCAAATCTCTGTGGTATTTTTAACATAGATGTTCACACTTCAAATCTCTCTAGTTTGATAGTTATTAAATTATCGAATTCAAAGTTGAAGAAATATCACACACCATAATTTCTTTCAATTTATTGTTCCATTGGAGGACTTGCTCAATGGATTTAAAAGACATATTGTAAAGTCAAAGATATTAAATTCTATCTATTGCACTATCGGTCTATAAATAATAGGTTGGTTTGTGTTGATTAGACCTTAAGCTTGAGGCATGATAAATAGGTGTTGAGCCCTTGAGTCAAACCTATTTTTTCCCATTATGTAATAAGTGCACAAAAATGGACTAAATGCACCGAATGGTACCAAATGGACTGAAGTGGACCAAATTTTCCTAATTGAACCAAATCGACCAAATAGGACTAAAGTGAACTAAATAGGACCGAAATAGATCGAATAGAACCAAAGTAGATCAAATAGAACCAAAGTAGACCGAATAGTACTGAATAAAAGCAAAGTAGATTGAATAGAACCAAAGTGGACAAAATGGACCAAATAGGACTGAAGTGAACTGAATTAGACTAATGTGGACTGTATAAAACCAAAGTGGACAGAATGGAACGAATAGATCCAAGTGGACCGCATAAGACCGAATAGGACCGAGAATTGACTGAAGTGGAGAGAATGGACCGAATAGGACCGAATTAGACCAAATAAAACCAAAGTGGAGAGAATGGACCAAATAGAACTGAAGTAGAGAGAATGGACCGAATAACCAACGTAGACTGAATAAGACCAAAGTGGACAACATGGACCAAATAAAACCGAAGTTGACATGATAGACCAAATAGGACCAGTGTGGATTGAATAGTACCAAAGTGTATAGAATTGACTGAATATGACCTAAATGAAACGACTAAGACCTAATGGACCAAATATGACCGAATAGACCAAATGAAACCAAATTGGACTGAATAAGTCTGAATAGACCGAAGTTGACCGAATAAGACCAAATGGACTGTATAAAGTCAAAGTGGACCGAATAGACCAAAATAGTAGGCTGATGTGATCCAACAGGAATTTAGCAATAATAAATGCTATACTTTGGTTTTAAGTAGTTAAGGAAACAAATAGTTTGGACTCTTTAGTTTTTACACCTAATAACTCACTTTTCACAAAAATTAAAAATAAAATAAAATAAATAGGACACATGGCGCAAAATATATATATATATATATACACACACACACAACTAGCTCTTTTGATAATTGACATCTATCAAACATAAAAATATTGTTATCTCAGAATAATTGCAACATAATACTTGTCTTATTAAGAATTTCAAGGACTTAAATAAGAGAAATTACAATACTTCATACGGTATGAATTTATATAGAAAATTATATTGTAAAGACATTTGCATGAGCTGAGCATGTACTAAATTATATAAAAAAAATATATACTAAGTTAATATGGGTTTTATAAATTGCAATATTTCACACCGTATGAATATATATAGAAAATTATATTGTAAAGACATTTGCATGAGCTGGTCATATACTAAATTATATAAATATATATATATACACATACACACACTAATAGGGATGGCAATGGGGCGGGGTGGAGCCGAATGATGGGGTCTCAGTCCCGGCCCCGTATGGTTTTATCTTGCCTCATCCCCGCTCCACCCCAAATGACAGGGAAAACTTTCTCACCCCATCCCCGCCCCGCGAAGCCCCGCCTCACCCCGTAAAACTCTACTTTTTGTTAATTTGCCCTGCAGCTAGTACAATTTTTTTAATGAAACCTATTTCATTAATTAAAATATACATGAAATTATAACTAAATTTATCCCATAAAATCAAATCAATTTTTAGAAAAAATTGCATAATATATCCAAGTGTTTAACAAGATAATCATAAAAAAAAAAATCTCGAATAAAATATGCTAATATTAATATGTTTGTTTGAATAGTAGGGTTTTATAGTATGAAAAATTTACAATTATAACCTTTAGTAACGCAGGGCGGGGCAAGGAGGGTTGGGGCGGGGTGGGTCTAAAAAGTCTCAACCCATCCCCGCCCCGCCCCATGATGTGGGGTTAAAATCTTACCCCATCCCCGCCCCACCACATTTGCGGGGTGGGGAAAACCCACGCGGAGCAAAGCGGGGAGGGGCAGAGCGAGGAGGGGCAGGTTAAGCCAGGGAAAAATTGCCATCCTTATATGTTAATAGTCATGAACAGTGATAGTTATTCCATTATAATATCTTCTATTTCTAATAATAAAAATTAATATTTTTAATGTAATCCTATTTAGTGTACTAAACACAACCTAAGTGAATATGGGTTATATAAATGAATACCAGAAACTACAATTATGTTATTTTAGAATATATTATAAACACAACGCTGACTCCAAGTTGTAAAAGCTAAGGTCAAATAAACACCGTAAATTTAACATATAGTTGGAAATGGTTGATGGCCGTAAAAAATAAAAAGGGAAAAAATGATTTTACTTGAACTTTTATTACTTTTTAGGAGTCCAAATCTTCTGTCCCACTTTTCCTGCTCCACTCTATACTCCACCAATAAATGCTTGCCACGTGTTAACTTCATTAATTAAATACTATCATTATTGATTTATTAATATTACCATTATTAATTAATGATAGTATTTAATTAATTAAATTAACACGTGGCAAGCATTTATTGGTAGAGTATAGAGTGGAGCAGGAAAAGTGAGACAAAAGATTTGGATTCACTTTTTAGTTTATGATGATTTTCTTAAAAGAGAAATTAAAATAGTTATGGTTAGAAAATTCAGGTTTCAATTTTAAATTTGTTTTATAGAGAGGAACATTTTAAAGCTTTATTATATAAGTAATACAATATATTATATATTGATGAAATAAGTTATAAGTTAACCAAATTAAAACGTTATTATCATATATATTCTCACTCCATTTTATGATTAGATCTCCAGCAAAGCGCACCGTTTTTGCTGCGTGGGAAAATAAAACGTTAAATTGATCGTGCGCGCGCCAGATAGGGGTCGAACCTATGACCTTCCGCTTAGGAAACGGACGCTCTATCCACTGAGCTACAGGCGCTTGGTTGACATATTGTCTATCCAACATATTTATATAGCTGAAGAACACCTGCACTCAATATCCCATGCCCAAGGCAAACATTCCCTATTCAATATCTATTTCTCTCCACACCCCCACCCCCCCCTAAAAAAAAAAAAAATTTCTCATAAAAATATTCACAATTCAACTCAAATCAAGCTTAGAGATAACCTAACAATTTGACCTAACCTTGTTCAACCAACATTTCTTACATTTATTGCCAACTAAATGTTGGATAGGTGGTAGTTAACAAAAATATATATAAAATAGAAAGTCAAATCTTATTGTATCAACAATGTAAACAACCTACCCTTATTATTAATAGTCATTAAAGGAAAGGGTGAGGAGCTGAGGAAGAAGAGTGTGTGACCGTAGCTCATACTCATTGTAGAAAAAGTCTATGCAAAAACGATGACCATGTGACTTCTTTTTGGGCTCAATGGTGCTAGGCAGATGACATGACTTGGGAGTCATATATGCAATGCATGAGAGAAAGAAATAAAGAATGAGAAGAAAGAATAAGATGAATAAATAGGGATGAGGGGTATGGGTCTCAGTCGAATTAGTTAGCTAGTAAATTTTGCAATATCACATTTGACATGAAACTTGGGAAAACAAAACTTCCCACTCCATATTTGCCTAACACACCAATTGTTAGGGACGTTTTGCGACAAAGGCCGAGATTGCAGAAATGAGCCCAAAACTCCCCTTAGGTTCATTAAATTCATCAGTTATTTGGAGATCCAAGCCCAAAATTCACAATGTGGGGTACACAAAGGCTAATGGTGCTTTATGGAAAGAGAAAACCAACACAAAAATGAAAACACAACAAAGTGCCGAAATTATGTGTTCACAAGTCAGAAATTTCATCCCGCAGTCACTGAGAGGAAGAACTTGAGGGAGGTCCCCAGCAAGAGAGGGAGAGTTCCCTGATATCTGTATTTTCACCTCCTGGCCTTCAAATCGTCCATACACTAGATGGCTGACTTTTGTGTCAAAGTTCTAGGTTTTTTTGTAGGAAAAACGTTCCTCCCTTTTATGGACTGATGATGCATATTTGTATCAAGCTTTAGGAGATGCTTGTGACCAGCTTTTAGGTGGGAGGAAGGCCTTGGACTTTTCAAATGCTATTTTTATGACTTGGTGTATTATGTTTTATGCTTAGGGATAGGTTTGGTTGTTTTTTGCATGATTTTGGAGACAAAGTTGTTTCCTCTTTATATCTATTGTCTCTGGTCTTTGTAGGCCTTGGAAAACTAAATTTGGGTGGCTAAGTGGGCTAAGCTGCTCAGCCTTTTCTTAGAGTCAGCTATGCCTTGGTGTGAAAAAATGGAGATGGGCTGAAAAGTAGGGGCACAGTCACCCAAAGCATAGAGCCAAATCTAGGGTGGAAATTTCTAACATTGAACCTCCTTAATGGGCCCTAGATGCCCCCAATGTCCCTAGCCCACTTCGTGGCACATACGGGCTAGGCCTATGTAAAAAGTCCAATGGAACTAACCTAGACCCACTGAAACTATTCCTACATAATTCTCCAACCATTCGCATGGGCTTGGGCCATGCAACAAAGCAAAATACGATCGTCATATACGTTAGTTGGACCCGCTAAGCAATTGGGCTTAGTCACTTTGTCGAACTGTAAACTTTGTCGCGAAAATGACCATTAACACTAATCAAAATCACCCACAATCCGTTAGATCAAATAAGATCAATAAGGTGGAATGGTTTGGATTGGATATTTTGAGTCCTTCAACAATTTAAAGTTTAAACAATGTATTCCTTCCAACTTGTATGCATATTTTGCGCCTAGAAATTGTTTGTCTCTTATATGCTTGATCACATGCAATCATTCTTTTTTTGTACCTAGAAAATCGACTTTTAAATTTTTTTTTTTTTACAAAAATAAATAAGTGCAAAGGGTTTGATCCCTACCCCCACAAACCATTGGCTAACAAGTAATTGATTGAACATCAAAGCAAGTAAACAATAATTTGCATGGTAGTTGATGGTTCACTTCCAACAACTCACTTTGTTGGATTTTTTATTGCCAAAAGTCTTGTAGCTCATCTGATTGACATCCCTTGATGTTCTCAATGGAGACATACAAAGTTCAAATCCCTCTTCCCTGAACTATTGAATTATATTGGGAAAAGAGATTTTCTATCCATATTCCAATTTCCATATAGCTTTTCTTTTTGTTCGCACCAAATTGCATGGGAAAGAAAACTTCAATGAATATGTATAATAGAAACTGTCGCTATAGCCTGTATTTAAATTTTAAAGAAAAAAAAAATACTTTATAGCATCAGTTTAAAAAGCGTCGGGATAGGGTTTAAAAAGCGTCGAGATAGGGTTTCAAAACCACCGGAACCTCATTAACTGCGTCATTGCCCCAAGCGCAAAGATACTTTAAAAAACCTTTTGGATGTACACCACTGCAAGTTTCTTTAAAAAAAAAACTTTTCCCCTCTTCTCGTGTGTGTGTGTTTAAAAAACTTAGTATTCTCCAAAAAAAAAAAAAACTCACTGAAAACTATATTGGCGGTTTTAAAAGCGCCGGTTTAGGTCAGATGGACCTATTGCCACACTCGTTGTGCAGTGCTATAAAGCGCTAGGAAAAAAGACCGTCGGGATAGACCTTTTTGGTATATATCAGTGCTTTTTGGGGCTATCCCAATAGTTTAAAAACACTGGGATAGCCTCGGTTTTTTGTAGTGACAGTTCTTATGGAGTGTAGATGGATGATGAAGTTGTTTTCAATCTTGATTGGAAATTGACCATCAAGTTCTCAAGCACTTGAAACCGAAGAACTAAAAGGAATGGTTATGCCTATGAAGTCAAGGATACTTAAGGAAAAATTGCCACATTTTTGGAGCTAGAACATCATTTTTTACAAGCCAGGAAGCACTAGCGAAGGCTTTAGTGAAGGCTACAAAACTTGGTTTTTGGAATATCATAGGGATAATTGATAATCAGAATTTGGAACATGTCTGATATAACATAAGGAAACCATAATGATGCTAGTGGATCTACTTTACGTCCAGCAGCATGGTCTAGGTCTCATAAGAAAACTATTCCAAGAACTGTTCTATTTGATGTAATAAACAAATCCTCGGTAGCCTTGAATACGCCTGTACACCATATCTAGGCTTACTCCAACGATTTTGTAACTACTCTGACCGTGTTCCATTCATCAATAGTGCAACATTAAGACGTGGTGTGGACAAGTGTGTGTGCATGTGTCTTATAGATGCTTTAAATGTTTCCGCCCATTCTGGACTAGCAAGTGCTTTGTCTAGTCTAAGGCATATCTTGTTATTCCCATCTTGCATATGGCTCCATGTAAAGTCAGGCCCATAATAGCCTAAATCTTGGAAGTTGCAATAGTTTACAACTCTCCTAAATCGCTCCATTTGCTGTTGGGACCTAATGGCACCCTCCGACTTTTCTTCAGATGAGAGAATTTCATTAAAATCTCCCAAGCATAGCCATGGGAGTTGGAATTGATTACAAAGAAGAGCTAAGAGTTGCATGATTCATACCTTTTGTGAGTTTCTAGATGGCTATAAAAACCTGTCAACCTCCAATTGACACCATTACTTTGCTCTCTAAATTCAGCTTCAATGTGGTTCCTTGAGTAACATTTTTTTCAAGATCAACTTCCCTTGGTCGGCAATTCCTCCACTTTGGCCCACACATGGAACTATTAGGCTGTTCATTAAGCCAATCCTGTTTTTTATTATTTCCATACATTTGACCTTTAAATTGGTCTCTATAAGGAAGATCACTTTGGGATTCCATCATCGCACCAAATCGTGTAGCGCTCAAACTGACCGGGGGTTCCCAAGTCCCTGGTAGTTCCCGTTTAAGTGATTCATTGCTATCGGCGGTTGCAGCCACCGCCGATTTCTCTTCAATTTCGGACTGACTTGTGTTTATTACCAGGCATCTCCTTTTTTGCAAAGCTTCATCGTCTTCTTCATCAAAAACTAGTTTACGCACTCTTTTGGACCCCACGATTGTTGGCTAGCCTTTTGACTTTGGGCTTTTGCTTTTACCTTTCTCTCTTGCTATTTTCTTCTAGTGGGCTTTTGTTTTTGCTTTGATTTTCATTAGTGTCTCCCTTTCTCTCTTGCTATTTTCTTCTAGTGGCTTTTGTTTTTGCTTTGATTTTCATTAGCGTTTCAGAGCCTGTTATTTCGTTACTGATCCCTTTTTCTCCAGTTGGGCCAGTGACAAATTTGAGTGGACTAGAGATTTCCATGGGCTCTTTTTTTGATTGGGCTTACTGGCCCACAATAGAGAAAGCGTCCTCTACCTTCTTTTCAAAATTTGAATAACGCGGGAAGCCCATTGGGGAGGTGGTACCATCTTCGCGTGACATTTGCATAGTGGTATTTTCCATCCGAGTAGATTTGTCACATCCATCTTGAAACTTCACTGACTGGTCTCCCACGATACTTGTGTATCGTAAGATACATAAGCACTTAATAAAATTTATAAAAATATTATAGATATACATGTATAAAAGGTATATTCAGCTAATGACTAATTTATTCATCACTTATGTAATAATATTTAACAAGCTAACTAAATAAATTAAACTAACACGTGTTTATAACATACACATTTAAATTGCTTAAATTCAAAAGTGATATTTTATTTTACAAATGACCCAAAAATTAATCTATTTTCATCATATTGGCTAATCAAACCCATCTAAGTTAATGCTATGACCACGTTTATCATTTTGCAAATTTATTTATTCATTAAAATTTTCTTCATCATCATTAACATATGCTATCTGCTCTTGTTCTTTTTATTTTAATAATTTAAAAAAAATTCTTCTTGGCATTATAGTTTCTTGGACTTATAACAATAATGAAAAAAATAAAAAATAAAAAAATTTTCAATTAATATCTTATTCATAGTATAAAAAATAAATTTGTAAACATTAAAGTGAACTGTAAGTGTATACTGTGTAGTCCAAATTTTGTAGAAGAAAGAGAAGGAAAAAAAAAAACTTATAAATAGGTTATTTTATTAGGTTAGATTAAAAATAACCTAATAATTTTGTGTTTAAAACAAGTCAAACAACTTGTTAGATTCAAATAAAAGTACAAATTTTAACCCAAAAAAAAAAATCACATTTTAAAACATTTGTCAATCCTTGTTTGTGATGGTAAAAGTCTAATGACACCAATGGTGATACCTGTCCTTCCAATTCAACCAAATTAAAAGTTGGGTTAGTTGATTTTTTATTTTGAAAAAAATAAAAAATTTCAAATTGTAGGTAGTGCTGGGTTTAGTTGAGTCAAGTTGAACAGGCACGTTTATCTTTTATCTTAAAAAAAAAAAAAAAGTTAAAAAGGACACATGTCACCATTTTAAAGTAGTTTGGAGAAATTTTTTTTTCCTCTGTCATTTTGCAATAGGATCATTGATCAGTATTTAAAAGACCGAAGGCCATGCAACTACTACCCACCTAAAGTGGGCCTTGCACACATGGACTATAGAGTATAGACTAACAAATATAAAAAAAAAAAAAAAAAAAAAAAAAAAAGACAAAAGCCCACGTATCAATTTCCCACAAGCAAAACGGGTCAATTCAAAAGCCCATATAGCTACACCACATAAACGGTCAAGATCAACCCTGATAACCCAAACTAAATCCCCACCGTTGGACGAACCCTACAAAACCTCTGCTTTCCCTCACGGCCGAGAGAGAAAACCCTAACTTCTCACTTCTCAGTGCCCTCTCTCTACTCTCTACTACGCACACATCAGAAGTAAGCTTTTAGGTGGGTTCGTTAAATTTGTCAATTATTTGGAGAGCCAAGCCCAAAATTCACAATGTGAGGTATACAAAGGCTAATGGTGCTTTATGGAAAGAGAAAACCAACACAAAAATGAAAACACAAGAAAGTGCCGAAACTATGTGTCCATAAGTCATAAATTTCAGCCCGCAGTCACCGAGAGGAAGAACTTGAGGGAGGTCTCCAACAAGAGAGGGAAAATTTCCTGATATCTGTATTTTCACCTCCTGGCCTTCAAATCGTCCGTACGCTAGGTGGCTGACTGGGCTTTTATGTCAAAATTCTGAGTTTTTTTGTAGGGAAAACGTTCCTCCCTCTTGTGGACTGGTGATGCATATTTATATCAAGCTTAAGGGGATGCTTGTGACTAGTTTTTAGGTGGGAGGAAGGCCTTGGACCTTTCAGACGCTATTTTTATGACTTGGTGTATTATGTTTTATGCTTAGGGAGAGGTTTGGTTGCTTTTTGCATGATTTTGGAAACAAAGTTATTTCCTCTTTATAGTTGTTGTCTCTGGTTTTTGTAGGCCTTGGAAAACTAAATTTGGGTGGCTAAGTGCGCTAGGCTGCTCAACCTTTTCTTAGAGTCAACTATGCCTTGGTGTGGAAAAATGAAGCTAGCTGAAAAGTAGGGGCACAGTCACCCAGAGCATGGAGCCAAATCTGGGGTGGAAATTTTTGACATTGGACCTCCTTAATGGGCTCTAGATGCCCCCAGCGTCCCTAGCCCACTTCGTGGCACATACGAGCTGGGCCTATGTAAAAAGTCCAATGGAACTAACCCACGCCTACTGAAACTATTCCTACACAATTCTCCAACCATTCGCATGGGCTTGGGCCATGCAACAAAGCAGAATACGTTGATCATATACATTAGTCGGACCCGCTAAGCAATTGGGCTTAGTCACTTTGTCGAACTGTAAACTTTGTCGCGAAAATGACCATTAACACTAATCAAAATCACCCACAATCCGTTAGATCAAATAAGATCAATAAGGTGGAATGGTTTGGATTGGATATTTTGAGGCCTTCAACAATTTAAAGTTTAAACAATGTATTCCTTCCAACTTGTATGCATATTTTGCACCTAGAAATTGTTTGTCTCTTATATGCTTGATCAAATGCAATCATTCTTTTTTTGTACCTAGAAAATTGACTTTTAATTTTTTTTTTTTACAAAAATAAATAAATGCAAAGGGTTTGATCCCTACCCCCACAAACCATTGGCTAACAAGTAATTGATTGAACATCAAAGCAAGTAAACAATAATTTGCATGGTAGTTGATGGTTCACTTCCAACAACTCACTTTGTTGGATTTTTTATTGCCAAAAGTCTTGTAGCTCATCTGATTGACATCCCTTGATGTTCTCAATGAAGACATACAAAGTTCAAATCCCTCTTCCCTTAACTATCGAATTATATTGGGAAAAGAGATTTTCTATCCATATTCCAATTTCCATATAACTTTTCTTTTTGTTCGCACCAAATTGCATGGGAAAGAAAACGTCAATGAATATGAATAATGGAAACTGCCGCTATAGCCTGTATTTAAATTTTAAAGAAAAAAATACTATATAGCATCAGTTTAAAAAGCGTCGGGATAAGGTTTAAAAAGCGTCAAGATAGGGTTTCAAAACCACCGAAACCTCACTAGCTGCGTCATTGCCCCAAGCGCAAAGATACTTTTAAAAACCTTTTGGATATACACCACTGCAAGTTTAAAAAAAAAAAAAAAAAAACTTTTCCTCTCTTCTCGTGTATGTGTGTTAAAAAGACTTAGTATTCTCCAAAAAAAAAAAAAACCACTGAAAACTATATTGGCGGTTTTAAAAGCGCCGGTTGTAACACCCCAAACCCATACCAAGGATTTAGATGCATAACCTGTCTTAGAAAAAAATCAACAATAATATAATGGAACTGAGCGTAATTAATTATCCACAAATAAACTTCTATCCATCATCAAACTTTTCTATAAAATCCATAAAAACACAAAATCCTTCTTCACAATAAAGTCTCCAAATACAATCTCAAAATAGTTCCACAAATGTCAAACTCATTGTCCTAGAGAAATTATACTAAAATAGTTCACCAACTAACATGGCTCCAAAAGAAATCACCAATCTAAGGCTCTACCATCAAAAGACATTCCATTGCTCAAATCTGAAAGGGTGGAAAAAGGGGGGTGAGCTAGAAGCCCAATAAGAGACTACATAACATGAGGATGTCTTTTAAAACAAAACATTAGTATCATTGACAAAATATAGTCTTTACAAAACATTTACAAATAGTTTTAGCAGTAATATAATATATTATATAAAACTGTCAAAAATAAAACATTTCACTATAACGTTGTAATTATTAAATAAAATAATAACCACTTTAATATGCCAATATGCACTAAATAGGTAGAAACAATATATTATGAAAATAAACAATTTTTCACTTATAAAGATCAGTAGCAATAAAACAGTAGTTCAATATGGAAAGCATTAGTCAAACACAGACAAAAGCTGCTAAACACTCGGTGGGTGATTCCCATGGGTACAACAACACTAACCTCAAAGAGGCAACACTAGCTCCAAAGAGCAACAGTAACACTGCACCACACCACACTAACACTACATCGGCCGAAGACCAACACTTAACCCTGTGTTGGCAAAGGTTGCAGACTGTTTAGTTGACCGTTTGAAAACATTCTTGACATATACATTTTCATAATAGTATACAATAAATAATGAAATTCGAGTATGTATAAAACATTAACAATGGTATAAGTTTTTGAAACTTCACTTTTGCAATTATATATATATAAATATATTTTTACCACAAATATATATATATATATATACGTCCTGAGAGACGTCATGTGCTGAAGTCTACTTACCTCTAGTTGCTAAACCAAGCTTCACTTCAATTGCCCGAAACGATGTCAACTAGAACCTAAATAAGGATTAAATAACTCAATACGGGGAGGTTTTGAATAACCACAAAGTCCTCTGATAAAACTATTCCTCAGCCACTATGAAGATTTGGCAAAATAAAATTTAACATATCTTTCTAATATACCCCATACCTATTCTAGATTTTATATAATTGTAATGCATTCCCTAAACTAAAATCTGTTATACCTATATATAAGTACACGTAGACCATCTGAACACCACCCAAGGACGACTACAACCACTTAAGCTATATAGGATGTGATGCTACTCCACGTACATAAATGAGGTTCAAGTTCAAAATCAAATAATGCATGTCTATAATAATACTTCCATGATAACTTTTATCCTATGCAACTGTTAGTATACTTCTAATATTTTCAAACAGTCTTGAGACAAAGGCTCCTTAATCAAATATGTATTCAAAGATATCAATAAGGCATGCATATATAGATGTTTACCTTAATACAACGAATTTGCTGGCTGCCCCTAGTAGCGCACGGTCTTCTATCCTTTCAATTTGAGAAACCCTAAATCTCTACTCTTAATCTTTATACGCTAACCACTGATTTTTTTTTTTTTCACTCTCTGCCTTTCATGCAGAAAACCCTAACTTTCAGCTTTACACGTTAATCCTGTTTCCTACATTGGCTGGAAATTAAACTCATAATAAGGTTGTTTACATAGGCTAGGACTCTAAAGAATTCCAATAACATTTAAACTCCTAGTCCAAATAGGCTTTAATCTCTTATCCTTTTCCTTAACTGATAAGGAGACTAAAAGTTAAATTTGAATAAACCACAAAATAACTATTCACGTTACCCCTTATTATTATTATTATTATTTTTTGTAGAAAATCATAATATAAAAATAATATCTCTTCCAAAATAAATTAAGCAATTCATCAAATCCACTCTAGAAGCAGTTAAATTAAATTTAAGTGAGACGGGTGTTACACCGGTGTAGGTCAGATGGACCTATTAACACACTCGTTGTGCAGTGCTATAAAGTGCTAGGAAAAAAGACCGTCGGGATAGGCCTTTTTGGTCTATATTGGTGCTTTTTGGGGCTATCCCAATAGTTTAAAAACACTGGGATAGCCTCGGTTTTTTGTAGTGACAGTTCTTATGGAGTGTAGATGGATGATGAAGTTGTTTTCAATCTTGATTGGAAATTGACCATCAAGTTCTCAAGCACTTGAAACCAAAGAACTAAAAGGAATGGTTATGCCTATGAAGTCAAGGATACTTAAGGAAAAAATGCCACATTTTTTGAGCTAGAACATCATTTTTTACAAGCCAGGAAGCACTAGAGGAGGCTTAGTGAAGGCTACAAAACTTGGTTTTTGGAATATCATAGGGATAATTGATAATAAGAATTTGGAACATGTCTGATATAACATAAGGAAACCACAATGATGCTAGTGGATCTACTTTACGTCCAGCAGCATGGTCTAGGTCTCACAAGAAAACAATTCCAAGAACTGTTCTATTTGATGTAATAAACAAATCCTTAGTAGCCTTGAATACGCTTGTACACCATATCTAGGCTTACTCCAACGATTTTGTAACTACTCTAACCGTGTTCCATTTATTGATAGTGCAACATTAAGACATGGTGTGAACAAGTGTGTGTGCATGTGTCTTATAGATGCTTTAAATGTTTCCGCCCATTCTGGACTAGCAAGTGCTTTGTCTAGTCTAAGGCATATCTTGTTATTCCCATCTTGCATATGGCTCCATGTAAAGTCAAGCCCATAATAGCCTAAATCTTGGAAGTTGCAATAGTTTACAACTCTCCTAAATCGCTCCATTTGCTGTTTGGATATAATGGCACCCTTCGACTTTTCTTCACATGAGAGAATTTCATTAAAATCTCCCAAGCATAGCCATGGGAGTTGGAATTGATTACAAAGAGCTAAGAGTTGCACGATTCATACCTTTTGTGAGTTTCTAGATGGCTATAAAAACCTATCAACCTCCAATTGACACCACCATTACTTTGCTCTCTAATTACAGCTTCAATGTGGTTCCTTGAGTAACATTTTTTTCAAGATCAACTTCCCTTGGTTGGCAATTCCTCCACTTTGGCCCACACATGGAACTATTAGACTGTTCGTTAAGCCAATCCTGTTTTTTATTATTTCCATACGTTTGACCTTTAAATTGGTCTTTATGAGGAAGACCACTTTGGGATTCCATCGTCGCACCAAATCGTGCAGCGCCCGAACTGACCGGGGGTTCCCAAGCCCCTGGTAGTTCCAGCTTAAGTGATTCATTGCTATCGGCGGTGCTACCTTGCAGCCACCGCCAATTTCTCTTCAATTTCAGACTGACTTGTGTTTATTACCAGGCGTCTCCTTTTTTGCAGAGCTTCATCCTCTTCTTCTTTAAAAACTAGTTTACCCACTCTTTTAGACCCCATGATTGTTGGCTAGCCTTTTGACTTTGGGCTTTTGCTTTTACCTTTCTCTCTTGCTATTTTCTTCTAGTGGGCTTTTGTTTTTGCTTTGATTTTCATTAGTGTCTCAGAGCCTGATATTTCGTTATTGATACCTTTTTCTCCAGTTGGGCCCGTGACAAATTTAAGTGGACTAGAGATTTCCATGGGCTCTTTTTCTGATTGGGCTTACTGGCCCACAATAGAGGAAGTGTCCTCTGCCTTCTTTTCGAAATTTGAATAACGCGGGAAGCCCATTGGGGAGGTGGTACCATCTTCGCGTGACATTTGCACAGTGGTATGTTCCATCCGAGTAGAATTGTCACATCCATCTTGAAACTTCGCTGACTGGTCTCCCACGATACTCGTGTATCGTAAGATACATAAACACTTAATAAAATTTATAAAAATATTATAGATATACATGTATAAAAGGTATATTCAGCTAATGACTAATTTATTCATCACTTATGTAATAATATTTAACAAGCTAACTAAATAAATTAAACTAGCATGTGTTTATAATATACACATTCAAATTGCTTAAATTCAAAAGTGATATTATATTTTACAAATGACCCAAAAATTAATCTATTTTCATCATATTGACTAATCAACCCCATCTAAGTTAATGTTATGACCACGTTTATCATTTTGCAAATTTATTTATTTATTAAAATTTTCTTCATCGTCATTAACATATGTTATCTGCTTTTGTTCTTTTTATTTTAATAATTTTTAAAAAAAAATTTTCTTGGCATTATAGTTTCTAGGACTTATAACAATAATGAAAAAAAAAAAAAAAATTTCAATTAATATCTTATTCATAGTATAAAAAATAAATTTGTAAACATTAAAGTGAACTGTAAGTGTATACTGTGTAGTCCAAATTTTGTAGAAGAAAAAGAAGGAAAAAAAACTTATAAATAGGTTATTTTATTAGGTTAGACTAAAAATAACCTAATAATTTTTTTTTAAAACAAGTCTAACAACTTGTTAGATTCAAATAAAAGTACAAATTTTAACACAAAAAAAAAATCATATTTTAAAGCATTTGTCCATCCTTGTTTGTGACGGTAGAAGTCTAATGACACCAATGGTGATACCTGTCCTTCCAATTTGACCAAATTAAAAGTTGGGTTAGTTGATTTTTTATTTTGAAAAAAATAAAAAATTTCAAATTGTAGGTGGTGCTGGGTTCAGTTGAGTCAAGTTGAACGGGCACGTTTATCTTTTATCTTAAAAAAAAAAAAAAAGTTAAAAAGGACACATGTCACCATTTTAAAGTAGTTTGGAGAAATATTTTTTTTCCTCTGTCATTTTGCAATAGGATCATTGATCAGTATTTAAAAGACCGAAGGCCATGCAACTACTACCCACCTGAAGTGGGCCTTGCACACATGGACCATAGACTAACAAATATTAAAAAAAAAAGACAAAAGCCCACGTACCAATTTCCTACAAGCAAAACGGGTCAATTCAAAAGCCCATATAGCTGCACCACATAAACGGTCAAGATCAACCCTCATAACCCAAACTAAATCCCCACCGTTGGACGAACCCTACAAAACCTCTGCTTTCCCTCACGGCCGAGAAAAAACCCTAACTTCTCACTTCTCAGTGCCCTCTCTCTACTCTCTACTACGCACACATCAGAAGGAAGTTTTTCTTTCTTTCAGACATTTGATTTCAGCTCAAACCCTAATCCGAATCCTCTCATTTCTCTCTCTCTCAATCTAAAGTAATCATCTTGTTTCTGCAGAGATGGGCGAAGAGGCAGTCAAGACGGTGATTCCAAAGTCGGTGTTGAAGAAGAGGAAGAGGGAATTTCTCTCCCCCCAACCCCCCAAAAAAAAAAAAATCTCATAAAAATACTCACAGTTCAACTCAAATCAAGCTTAGAGATAACTTAACAATTTGACCTAACCTTGTTCAACCAACATTTCTTACATTTATTGCCAACTAAATGTTGGATGGGTGGTAGTTAACAAAAAAATATATAAAATAGAAAGTCAAATCTTACTGTATCAACAATGTAAACGACCTACCCTTGTTATTAATAGTCATTAAAGGAAAGGATGAGGAGCTAAGGAAGAAGAGTGTGTGACCGTAGCTCGTACTCATTGTAGAAAAAGTCTATGCAAAAACGATGACCATGCGACTTTTTTTGGGCTCAATGGTGCTAGGCAGAAGACATGACTTGGGAGTCATATATGCAATGCATGAGAGAAAGAAATAAAGAATGAGAAGAAAGAATAAGATGAATAAATAGGGATGAGGGGTATGGGTCTCAGTCGAATTAGTTAGCTAGTAAATTTTGCAATATCACATTTGACATGAAACTTGGGAAAACAAAACTTCCCACTCCATATTTGCCTAACACACCAATTGTCGAGGACGTTTTACGACAAAGGCCAAGATTGCAGAAATGAGCCCAAAACTCTCCTTGGGTTCGTTAAATTCGTCAATTATTTGGAGAGCCAAGCCCAAAATTCACAATGTGAGGTATACAAAGGCTAATGGTGCTTTATGGAAAGAAAAAACCAACACAAAAATGAAAACACAAGAAAGTACCGAAATTATGTGTTCATAAGTCAGAAATTTCAACCAGCAGTCAACGAGAGGAAGAACTTGAGGGAGGTCTCCAACAAGAGAGGGAAAGTTCCCTGATATCTGTATTTTCACCTCCTGGCCTTCAAATCGTCCGTACGCTAGGTGGCTGACTGAGCTTTTATGTCAAAATTCTAAGTTTTTTTGTAGGGAAAACGTTCCTCCCTCTCGTAGACTGGTGATGCATATTTATATCAAGCTTTAGGGGATGCTTGTGACTAGTTTTTAGGTGGGAGGAAGGCCTTGGACCTTTCATACGCTATTTTTATGACTTGGTGTATTATGTTTTATGCTTAGGGAAAGGTTTGGTTGCTTTTTGCATGATTTTGGAAACAAAGTTGTTTCCTCTTTATAGCTGTTGTCGCTGGTCTTTGTAGGCCTTGGAAAACTAAATTTGGGTGGCTAAGTGAGCTAGGTTGCTCAACCTTTTCCTAGAGTCAGCTATGCCTTGGTGTGGAAAAATGGAGCTGGCTGAAAAGTAGGGGCACAGTCACCCAGAGCATGGAACCAAATCTGGGGTGGAAATTTTTGACATTGGACCTCCTTAATGGGCCCTAGATGCCTCCAGCGTCCCTAGCCCACTTCGTGGCACATACGAGCTGGGCCTATGTAAAAAGTCCAATGGAACTAACCCACACCCACTGAAACTATTCCTACACAATTCTCCAACCATTCGCATGGGCTTGAGCCATGCAACAAAGTAGAATACGTTGATCATATACATTAGTTGGACCCGCTAAGCAATTGGGCTTAGTCACTTTGTCGAACTGTAAACTTTGTCGCGAAAATGACCATTAACACTAATCAAAATCACCCACAATCCGTTAGATCAAATAAGATCAATAAGGTGGAATGGTTTGGATTGGATATTTTGAGGCCTTCAACAATTTAAAGTTTAAACAATGTATTCCTTCCAACTTGTATGCATATTTTGCACCTAGAAATTGTTTGTCTCTTATATGCTTGATCAAATGCAATCATTCTTTTTTTGTACCTAGAAAATCGACTTTAAAATTTTTTTTTTTTACAAAAATAAATCAATGCAAAGGGTTTGATCCCTACCCCCACAAACCATTGGCTAACAAGTAATTGATTGAACATCAAAGCAAGTAAACAATAATTTGCATGGTAGTTGATGGTTCACTTCCAACAACTCACTTTGTTGGATTTTTTATTGCCAAGAGTCTTGTAGCTCATCTAATTGACATCCCTTGATGTTCTCAATGGAGACATACAAAGTTCAAATCCCTCTTCCCTTAACTATTGAATTATATTGGGAAAAGAGATTTTCTATCCATATTCCAATTTCCATATAGCTTTTCTTTTTGTTCGCACCAAATTGCATGGGAAAGAAAACGTCAATGAATATGAATAATAGAAACTGCCGCTATAGCCTGTATTTAAAATTTAAAGAAAAAAAAATACTCTACAGCATCAGTTTAAAAAGCGTCGGGATAGGGTTTAAAAAGCGTCGAGATAGGGTTTCAAAACCACCGGAACCTCACTAGCTACGTCATTGCCCCAAGCGCAAATATACTTTAAAAAACCTTTTGGATATACACCACTGCAAGTTTTTTAAAAAAAAAAAAACTTTTCCCCTCTTCTCGTGTGTGTGTGTTAAAAAGACTTAGTATTCTCCAAAAAAAAAAAAAAAAACCACTGAAAACTATATTGGTGGTTTTAAAAGCGCCGGCGTAGGTCAGATGGACCTATTACCACACTCGTTGTGCAATGTTATAAAGCGCTAGGAAAAAAGATCGTCGGGATAGGCCTTTTTGGTCTATATCGGTGCTTTTTGGGGATATCCCAATAGTTTAAAAACACTGGGATAGCCTCGGTTTTTTGTAGTGACAGTTCTTATGGAGTGTAGATGGATGATGAAGTTGTTTTCAATCTTGATTGGAAATTGACCATTAAGTTCTCAAGCACTTGAAACTAAAGAACTAAAAGGAATGGTTATGCCTATGAAGTCAAGGATACTTAAGGAAAAATTGCCACTGTTTTTGAGCTAGAACATCATTTTTTACAAGCCAGGAAGCACTAGAGGAGGCTTTAATGAAGGCTACAAAACTTGGTTTTTGGAATATCATAGGGATAATTGATAATAAGAATTTGGAACATGTCTGATATAACATAAGGAAACCACAATGATGCTAGTGGATCTACTTTACGTCCAGCAGCATGGTCTAGGTCTCACAAGAAAACTATTCGAAGAACTGTTCTATTTGATGTAATAAACAAATCCTTAGTAGCCTTGAATACACCTGTACACCATATCTAGGCTTACTCCAACGATTTTGTAACTACTCTGACCGTGTTCCATTTATCGATAGTGCAACATTAAGACATGGTGTGAACAAGTGTGTGTGCATGTGTCTTATAGATGCTTTAAATGTTTCCGCCCATTCTGGACTAGCAAGTGCTTTGTCTAGTCTAAGGCATATCTTGTTATTCCCATCTTGCATATGGCTCCATGTAAAGTCAAGCCCATAATAGCCTAAATCTTGGAAGTTGCAATAGTTTACAACTCTCCTAAATCGCTCCATTTGCTGTTTGGATATAATGGCACCCTTCGACTTTTCTTCACATGAGAGAATTTCATTAAAATCTCCCAAGCATAGCCATGGGAGTTGGAATTGATTACAAAGAGCTAAGAGTTGCACGATTCATACCTTTTGTGAGTTTCTAGATGGCTATAAAAACCTATCAACCTCCAATTGACACCACCATTACTTTGCTCTCTAATTACAGCTTCAATGTGGTTCCTTGAGTAACATTTTTTTCAAGATCAACTTTCCTTGGTTGGCAATTCCTCCACTTTGGCCCACACATGGAACTATTAGACTGTTCGTTAAGCCAATCCTGTTTTTTATTATTTCCATACGTTTGACCTTTAAATTGGTCTTTATGAGGAAGACCACTTTGGGATTTCATCATCGCACCAAATCGTGCAGCGCCCGAACTGACTGGGGATTCCCAAGCCCCTGGTAGTTCCAGCTTAAGTGATTCATTGCTATCGGCAGTGCTACCTTGCAACCACCGCCAATTTCTCTTCAATTTCGGACTGACTTGTGTTTATTACCAAGCGTCTCCTTTTTTGCAGAGCTTCATCCTCTTCTTCTTCGAAAACTAGTTTACCCACTCTTTTGGACCCCATGATTGTTGGCTAGCCTTTTGACTTTGGGCTTTTGCTTTTACCTTTCTCTCTTGCTATTTTCTTCTAGTTTTGTTTTTGCTTTGATTTTCATTAGTGTCTCAGAGTTTGTTATTTCGTTACTAATACCTTTTTCTCCAGTTGGGCCCGTGACAAATTTGAGTGGACTAGAAATTTCCATAGGCTCTTTTTCTGATTGGGTTTACTGGCCCACAATAGAGAAAGCGTCCTCTGCCTTCTTTTCGAAATTTGAATAACGCAGGAAGCCCATTAGGGAGGTGGTACCATCTTCGCGTGACATTTGCACAGTGGCATGTTCCATCCGAGCAGATTTGTCACGTCCATCTTGAAACTTTGCTGACTAGTCTCCCACGATACTCGTGTATTATAAGATACATAAACACTTAATAAAATTTATAAAAATATTATAGATATACATGTATAAAAGGTATATTCAGCTAATGACTAATTTATTCATCACTTATGTAATAATATTTAACAAGCTAATAAAATAAATTAAACTAGCATGTGTTTATAACATACACATTCAAATTGCTTAAATTCAAAAGTGATATTATATTTTACAAATGACCCAAAAATTAATCTATTTTCATCATATTGGCTAATCAACCCCATCTAAGTTAATGTTATGACCACGTTTATCATTTTGCAAATTTATTTATTCATTAAAATTTTCTTCATTGTCATTAACATATGTTTTCTGCTTTTGTTCTTTTTATTTTAATAATTTTTTTAAAATTTTTTTCTTGGCGTTCTAGTTTCTTGAACTTATAACAATAATGAAAAAAATAAAAAATAAAAAATAAAAAAAATTTCAATTAATATCTTATTCATAGTATAAAAAATAAATTTGTAAACATTAAAGTGAACTGTAAGTGCATACTGTGTAGTCCAAATTTTGTAGAAGAAAAAGAAGGAAAAAAAAACTTATAAATAGGTTATTTTATTAGGTTAGATTAAAAATAACCTAATAATTTTTTGTTTAAAACAAGTCTAACAACTTGTTAGATTTAAATAAGAGTACAAATTTTAACCCAAAAAAAAAAATTCACATTTTAAAACATTTGTCAATCCTTGTTTGTGATGGTAGAAGTCTAATGGCACCAATGGTGATACCTATCCTTCCAATTTGACCAAATTAAAAGTTGGGTTAGTTGATTTTTTATTTTGAAAAAAATAAAAAATTTCAAATTATAGGCGGTGCTGGGTTCAGTTGAGTCAAGTTGAACGGGCACGTTTATCTTTTATCTTAAAAAAAAAAAAAAAAAAGTTAAAAAGGACACATGTCACCATTATAAAGTAGTTTGGAGAAAATTTTTTTTCCTCTGTCATTTTGCAATAGGATCATTGATCAGTATTTAAAAGACCGAAGGCCATGCAACTACTACCCACCTGAAATGGGCCTTGCACACATGGACTATAGACTAACAAATATTAAAAAAAAAAAAAAGACAAAAGCCCACGTATTAATTTCCTACAAGCAAAACGGGTCAATCCAAAAGCCCATATAACTGCACCACATAAACGGTCAAGATCAACCCTCATAACCCAAACTAAATCCCCACCGTTGGACGAACCCTACAAAACCTCCGCTTTCCCTCACGCCCGAGAGACAAAACCCTAACTTCTCACTTCTCAGTGCCCTCTCTCTACTCTCTACCACGCACACATCAGAAGTAAGTTTTTCTTTCTTTCAGACATTTGATTTCAGCTCAAACCCTAATCCGAATCCTCTCATTTCTCTCTCTCTCTCTCAATCTAAAGCAATCATCTTGTTTCTGCAGAGATGGGCGAAGAGGCAGCCAAGACGGTGATTCCAGAGTCGGTGTTGAAGAAGAGGAAGAGGGAGGAAGAGTGGGCATTGGCAAAGAAGCAAGATCTCGAGGCTACGAAGAAAAAGAACGCCGAAAACCGGAAGCTGATTTTCAACAGGGCCAAGCTGTACTCAAAGGAGTACGAACAGCAAGTACGTGTTATTCATCTGAACTTGTATTTAGCGATTCCTTAATTATTGATTGTCTATTTGGGCTTATTCAGGAGAAGGAGCTGATTAGGTTGAAGCGCGAGGCAAAGTTGAAAGGTGGGTTTTATGTTGACCCGGAAGCGAAGCTCCTGTTTATCATTCGCATTCGTGGGTATGTTTTTCTTGTTTGATTGTTCCGTTACGTGAATCTTTATGGTAGATCGCCAGGTTCTTATGTTTTTTTTGGAATTTGGAACTTAACAGTATCAATGCCATGCACCCGAAGACTAGAAAGATCTTGCAGCTCTTGCGTTTGAGACAGGTATTACATGAAACTCTCACTCCTTATGGTACTATAAAATGGCTTCTGGTTATTGTAAATAGACTATTTGCTTATTGTATTGGGTAGTTTTAGTAAAAGTACTCGTTTTTTAAGCTATTTAAGTTTAAGCTCTTTGGGTCATAGCCTAGAAATGTTTGAGGCAAAGCCAGTGTTGTTAAAAGCGCTGAGCGCACATTAAAAAAAATATTATTATTATTAATGATCAATACAACAATCAAGTGATAAATTAATCATATAAATTACAATAAAACATTTTATATAATTTATATAACATTTATATAATTCTTTTGTGCTTTACAAAATATATGCAACCATGATATTTGATGGCCATTTGATGGCCATGATTACAAAACACGGTAGAGTCAAAATAGAAGTATAGAGCCAAGAAGGCAAAGGCTAAAAAGTACTAGAATGTTAAGTAATGTTATCTTTGTGAGTGTCTGAATTAGCGTTTGTTTGTGTGGTTGTGGTTAAAAGTTCAAAAATATCTAAAGAGAGGCTTAGGTATATGGTAGCACACTACACTATTAGTTTTTTTTATATTAATGCACTGTTCATGGGACATGGATAGTGAATTTAGGCCAATGAACAATACTGAACAGTAATAAACAATAACCAAAATTTTTTTTTTTTATTGTTTTCAGTTTTCAGCAAAATAAGCGGTATCCAAACGCACACTAAATCAATGGCTTATATCAAACATATTTAGATCTAATGGCTAAAAATCAAATCAGGATTTTTTAAAAATAAATTTACAAAAAGCTCAAAAAAGTGCGCTTTGCGCTTAATAAAAAAGCTCAAAAAAGTGCACTTAAAGCATGCTTTTGTGAGGGCGCTTTGCTTTAGATGGAAAAAGACCCAAGGGCTCTGCACTCTGCGCTTGAGCGCGCTCTTAGCAACACTGTAAAGCTCATACATCTAGTGTCAAGGTGTTTGGGTGTAAGCACCTTTTTTATTTTGACCTTTTAGAACTTTATATAAGCATTAAGTACACACTATTTCTAGTAGGGTTACTGCTGAATAGTTTGAAACTTGAAGCCCTTTGTTGTGAGTGTTATGATAAGCTAATCTGAAACTATGCCTGATTCTTTTATTCTGAATGCTGGGACATGGTGGCTGTGGACTTACAAATGGAACCTGTTTGGTATTAGTGGCAACACATCTTCAGTATACAGTGATTGGCTGATTAGTAATTTAGGACCAGAAGTATGTGATGATCTTTCACTATTTTAATATGTTTGACTGAAATGATGAAATTGAATGATTAGGGAAATTAGTAAAATTTTTTAACCAGCGTTATCAATCATGGCAAATGTGATTACTGTTTCCTAGTCTGCTTGAGTGCTGATTTAATCATGATGGTTATGTCTTCAAGTTGTATTAGCTTGATGTATTTTTGTCTATGTTGTTTAACAAGATGCCTTGTTGATTAAACGTATTTCTTAAACAAGACTGCTAATTTCGTTCATCTTTATTTTTTAATTTTCTTTAAAACAGATCTTCAATGGTGTATTTTTGAAAGTGAACAAGGCCACAGTGAATATGCTCCAGAGGGTTGAGCCTTATGTGACTTACGGGTGCGTATTTTTCTCTCTCCCTCTGGTCATTTGCCTTACATAAACATCTGAAGTTCAAAATTTACATCGTCTCTCACTAACTAGATGTGCATGTTTATAGATATCCCAACTTGAAGAGTGTGAGGGAACTTATCTATAAGAGAGGATATGGAAAGTTGAACCAGCAGAGAACTGCTTTGACTGATAACGCCATTGTTGAACAGGTTTGTAATTCCAAGCTACCGCTGTTTATAAAGGGAAGTTTTTGCTTGAACTTGTTGCTTATATGCTATGATGTTTTCACAGGCTCTGGGTAAGTACGGCATTATCTGCACAGAAGATCTCATCCATGAGATAATGACAGTTGGACCTCACTTCAAGCAGGCAAACAACTTCCTGTGGCCATTTAAGCTGAAGGCACCCCTGGGTGGCCTAAAGAAGAAGAGAAACCACTATGTTGAGGGAGGCGATGCCGGAAATCGAGAGAATTTCATCAATGAGCTAATCAGGAGAATGAATTAGACAACTGCACTTTTTGTTAGTTGGAGGAGTGAGGTTTTTATTTTATTTTTGGTTACTGGCTTCTGGAAGTAATCTGAACACCAATTTTTCTAAAGTCCTGTCTGAATTTAGAGAAAATTTTATATTATTTGTTAAAGATCAGAACTAGTTAATGGTGTCTACCTTTGTTTTTACTAGATGATATCTTACTGGAATGCGCATGGTGCATTTAGATAAATTTTGTAAGAAATTATTTATCATCCATTAATTTCATGAATACTATTATCTGTTTGTTTTGATAGAAACTTTTTTATAAAAATAGCTTTTTACATTTTCTGATGTTTGGTAGCATAAAAAAAAATTGGTAAATGAAAAACTATCTTTATTTAACAGAAAATCTTAACAAAAATAAGACTTATTTTCTATAAGATGTTTTCTAGATAAAATTTTTGGAAAACAATGTGTCCTGTACACTGCACTTTTTTGTTAGTTGGAGGAGTGAGGTTTTTAATTTTTTTGTTACTGGCTTCTGGAAGTAATCTGAACACCAATTTTTCTGAAGTCCTGTCTGAATTTAGAGATAATTTTATATTATTTGTTAAAGATCAGAACTAGTTAATGGTGTCTACCTTTGTTTTTACTAGCTGATATCCCACCTGATTGCATGGTGCATTTTGATAAATTTTGTAAGAAATTATTTAGGCTCATTGATTTTATAAATATTATTATTTGTTTGTTTTGAAGGAAAATTTTTTATAAGAATAGTTTTTTACATTTTCTGATGTTTGGTAGCATAAAAAAAATTGGTTAATGAAAAACTATCTTTAGGCACTAGTAAACTTTAACAAAAATAGGACTTATTTTCTATAAGATGTTTTTTAGAAAATTTTTTTTGGAAAACAATCTCTGTCCTGTACACGGCATCACTCCTTTAAATAATGCTATTCTTTTGTGTGCAGGAAACAAAAATTATTTTCATACCGGGTTGGTCATAGAGCAAAGCTTGTTTAGCAATGGCTGTAACGTCCTCACGTCCATAGGAATCATTGCTGGCTTTGAATGGGTAACCTTTATCATCACTGGGTGGGAAAATAATTCTATCCTTTTTGCTGTTCATTCAATCGGCATGGGGAAATTGTTAGGACATTACATCAACTTCAGAAAATAATTCTATCCTTTTTATACACAGCTCCGCCCCTGGTCAGCCTTATTGTTCCCACTTTCCTTTATGACTTGTAAATTCAGGTTCATGCTTATTTCTTTCTACAGCTAAATCCATGACCACCTAGATGGGTTTTTCTCTTTGAGATTGATTTTGATCTTCCTTTCTCATCCATTGTAAGTGGTTTGTGTTCATTTGTTAGTCTTATTAGGCGATTTGTAAAGGCCGGAGGACTTGTCTTTGATTTTAGGAAGTCCAGCCGCAACAACTTTAAGCGTAGTCCTCCAAAATTCCTACACATAAGAGTAATTTTTTAACAAATTTCAAACTCCAAAATATCACATAGCCCAGTCCACTCAAGACTAAGGATCTCAAAAAAAAAAAAAAATCAAACTTTAACTCCTCAGGGGCACCCAAAAAAAAAAAAAAAAACCCAACAATAATGCTAAATCAAATTGGATTTACCTTACAAACCACTGAAGTCCTTCCTGCACTTCAGCTACTCCCAATGAGTAAACTTATGAGATGCACAAATGAATAATTATCAAAGAAATAGATTGGAGCTATTTGCAAGGTTGAGACAAATAAGTAAGCTAAATCTTAAATTTTTTTTACAGCAGAGTAGACATATTTAGCATAGGACATGATCTTAGATGCGTTAGAGTCTCCAACGTGCCACTAACACCTCCTATTGTCCTCATTAGTGTGCCACATGACCACTTCCTCTTATGCAATTTATGGTTTCTCATAAGGAATATAGTTTTGAGTTCAGCATGCAATAATAATCAAAACAGCACTCTTTTACAACTTCTAGGATCACAGTGTCCTAAAAAAAACATCTACAGCGTTCGTTCGCCTTGAATCGTTTCTCACTACCCCTTTTCCTCTGCAGATTTTGTAACAACAAAAAAATGAAGGCCAATTGTGTGTTTTCTCTCTCTCTCTCTCTCTCTCTCTCTAAATTTTTCTCTATTTAGAGAGTACAAAATGCTCTAACTAGTAATTAATTGCTTAGGATACAAAATCTATACAAGATTACAGCCCAATTTTGAAGAACTTTCTTTTCAACAATTAGGCACAGGTTTAGATCAATACAAAAATTTCTCAAGTGTTCTGTTTGATAGCTATTCATATAAATATAGCTTACTACTGTAGTGGCCCATTAACTTAACTAATAAGTTGCTCATACAATACACAAATAATTTTATAATATTTTATGCAAGACAGTTTTATATAATATTGTACATATATTATAAAGAAAAAGTAAATTAAATTAGAATAAAATAACATATATTTTTTGGGATATTAAAAATTAGTTTAGTAGTTTCACTGCATATTTGTAGTTTTCTTAAGGTAAGATTTTTTTTTAATCATAAAACTAAAAATAAATGAAAAAGAGTAATAGGATCATAAACATCAACTAATTTGTGTTATGTTCACATATTTCATACCTTGAAATGAAAATATTCCAAACTTCTGTTGATGTTCTTGAACTCCATTTTTATTTTGGTGTTGAGAAAAAAAAAAAAAAGACCTTACATTTCACGGTAAGAAATCCCTCTTTGTCAAGTTGATGTGATAATAAATACGATTAGTGAATTTTAAAATTATAATTAATAAATATATAAATTAATTTATTGTGATTAGTGAGGCATTCGTTTGTAAAGATGCAGCCTCCCTAATTTAATATGGCAGATTTTTTAGACAGCCTTTGCGAAGTTGTTTGTCTTGCATGTATGTCACTCATGGACTCATGGGTATTGTAACTTTGTCAGTGTTCCAAGCCCACGTTTGCAACCTTTCTCTTGGGCTAATAAGTGGGCTTAAAAACTATCTTTTGCCCTTCAAATTACAGTCCATCAAAATTCTTAATGAACCTTACATCTGGACTCGGGCCACATTGCGGTAAAGACAAAAATAAAATAACGGGCTTAGTATTATTTGGGCTTTTCCTCTTCTTGGGCTGCATGTATTGGACCTATTAAAATTAGCCATATCAAGCTTTTTATCTTTTGTTTCAGCACCACATTTTAACAAACTTTGATATGTTCAAAATAAGACAGGCAACACCATTTTGAACTGACTCATAGAATGAGCCATTGAATTAGATTATGGTAGATTATACTGTAGGCTCATAATAAACTTAATCAAAAAATTAATTGCTCGATTTTATTCTTTAGTGAAGGTATTGAACCTGACAACATAATTAAGTGAAAAAGTGCAATTAATCAACCCTCATTGTATGTATTTGGGTTTTCTAGCAATTTTCAACTATGAATTTTTTTTTTCCGAATACTTAGTATTTTTAAAAAATACACACGGAGAGAGGAGAGAAGATCTTAAAGAAACTTAGAATTGATTCAATCAATTATGTCAAAGCAAGGTGTCATTGCAAAATGCAATGTGGATTGTGTAAATGTGTCCACAAGTTAAGGTGGATAACTACAATTAACCCAAAAATAAAAAGGTTTGCCAAAAATTATGGAATATTTTCATAACTCCGTCCATTATCCTAGTCAAGACAACCATGATGCTTAAATCTAAATTTGAACAATTAAGGCAATGGAACAAAGTATTTCCCAAAACAATATCACAATCATGCATAAATTACACCATCACTAGACTAAAACCAAATTGTTTAAAAATCCACAACAAACCACAGGCCCTGCTCACTTGCGACAGATCCTAGCAGTTGGCATGGTAACACACACCGGGGCATAGGATTTCCTAGCCTCTGGAGTCCCTCGTTTCGGCTCTACCGCCACTGCAATCCCGGCAACGGAGCAAACAGCAGCTGCTGCAGCAGCAAACACCAAGTCCCTCCTTCCATTGTTGCTCTCTTTCTCTGTGTCACAATTGACCACCTTCACTTTTTCCCCTTCAGCTCCCATTGCAGCATTTGTGATGACAAGTCTCCGGCTGGTGGCAGCTACCGGAGAACGGTTGGCAAGGGTAGATCCACCAAGCAAGGAGGATGTCATGGTGATTGAGGCCATTTTTGCAATGCGACTAAGGTACTTACTGTTTTTGCTTGGCTATATGGTGTGTGTGTGTGTGTTTTTTTTTCTATGGTCTAAGAATTGATGAATTAAGCATAAGGAGTGTAAGTAACAGGAAGTGAGCTAGTTGGAGGGCCATCCAATATCTTATCCTTAAAAAAAAATGTATTGACCAGTAGCTTAGTTCCACGTAGCATGACATATCCAAGAGGGAATTTGTGGCTTTGAGACCTCTGTATTGTTCTGAGTTAGAACGTGAGGACCAATAGTTTTGGAGATCTCCTATTAAGATTGGTTTAGGATGTTAATCAAGGACATTATGTGGTCTAAAATTAGTGGTTTGGATCGAGTGCACTCTGTGCAATTCATCTCTCACTACACATAAATTTTTTTTTTTTTTCAAGAACTGAAATTAAAAGTTATTTTTTCAACTCTCAATCTTAAACTTTAATAGCTATTGCATTAGGTGCAATACCACTTGATCTCAATCCAAAAATTAGAGAACTTAGTATGCGTTTAGATAGCTGATTGCGTTTCAGCGTCTAGCCTTTTCACCTTTTTATTTTATTTTTTACCAACACCTCTTGAACAGTACTAATCAGTATTTTCATTTGTGAACAATAATCAAAAATTATATTTTTATTGTTTTTAATTTTCAGCAAAATAAGTAATATCCAAATGCACCCTAATCTCCATCCTTAAATTAGTGACTTTCACGTTTGTAATTTTATAGTTTCTCTAAAGTTTGTAAGATAACTTTAATAAAAAATTCTATCAATTTATTTTGAAACAAGTGAATTAAATTTTACCATGTCAGTATATAAACAAATATTGACTATCGATATTTTGATACATTCTAGCTTGATTTCGTAGCGCTTTGAGTCAGATTCATCTGGTTAATGAGACAAATAGTCACTAATAGCATGTTTGGGAGTTAAAAAAAAGGAGGGAGAGTAGAGTAGAGGGAGGGAGAGTAATTCAATTACCTTGTTTGGAAGTTTTTTAAGGAATGAGGAAAAGGGATTTAGAGGGATTTGGAGGGGTTTCAACTACCTCTAACCCCGCATTTTTAATTCTTCCAAATTGGAGAGATTTGGAGGGAGAGTAGAGTAGATAAGTTATTGGCCAAATGAATTCCCTAATTTACCCTTTCTAAATTAACAAAATTATTCTTTCTAAAGTGCTAATTACCCCCTTCTCCCTCCCTAATTTTAAAAACATCCAAACAATGTAGAGAGGATTCATTCCCCTCTACTCTCCTTCCCTCTACTCTCCTTCTCTAAACTTCCAAACAAGCCATAAGCGATTTCATCGGATTCAAACTACGTACTTGACTTGCATTGAGTAAATTCGGTATATATAAATTGAGCTACATTTCAATTGAAAAATCCAGCAAGTAAATACTTGATTGAAAAGAACTTTTAATAAATTGTTACATAATATAAATCATTTCTTTTCCATGGAATTAGTAAACATTAATAAATTACTAGATACCATCAAAACAGATTAGCTATTACAATTTTGGTCCAACGAAAGTTAAGCCATTCAAGAAAGAGTCAGGAATTAGATATTTAAATGTAAGCACTCACACATGCTGATAGAGAAAATTTTGATTATCCACTGATGAATTTGGTATATATTGTTCCGCGAGACCAATGGGGCCACGCTCCAAAAATATTGCTCATGATATGAGACAAGATACAAATAATAGTAATATCAAATTCCAAATAGAAATACAAATTAGGCATATAGTACCTCCTGTTCTCTCAATTTATATGGAGTGGGAAGCAAGCTATCTATATTCTCAAAAAGATCATCACGACCGGATAGTGGCTCCGCAACAGGAGAATCCATGACAGAGTCAGGAATTGCAACAAGGGTTTCCTCAAAAAATGATTTAATTGACTACAATGTTTTTAAAATTGTGTCAGAAACTTCAAGCAAAAGAAGCAATTAAAAACAAAAAAAAAATTTAAATGAGGGAAAAGATTTAATAATGTATGCAGAAGATCGGAGAGCAAAGCACTCTTTGCATTAAGATAAGCAGCTAGGCCATTAAACACTCTTTGGATTAACCCTCCTTTTAGCTCCAAAGATGTATCCAACGGTGTTCAGTAAACAAAGAAACCACATGAAACGAAATGATGCAATAAACATGTAAATGAAATTAAGGTGTGGAAATGACTTTGCTAACAGCTAGATACGGGGATCAGAAGAATAATTCGGGGTTTATCTCTTCAGAATTTCAGTTGACTAACATCTTGCAATTTAGATTTCTTTTAGAAATTATATTTAAACCCTATAATTTATGGATGATTTCACATTAAACCCAGTAGTTTCAGTTCTAAACAAAACCGTGAACTTTTAACATATGATCCAGTAGTTTTTAACTAAACCAGTTCGGATATAAAACTGAATAACTAATCCAAGCTTTTCTAATATGCTGAGATGATGTCCATGGAGGCGGCTGACCCGTATTTGCTAATAGCTAGTATGGATGTCAGAAGAATGCTTTGATATCTATCCCAAGAGTTTCAGTTCAGAACATCTTTTCTGGAATGCATCTTTGTTTTTTTTTTTTTTTTTTTTTGGTTTAAGTAGTAAGAGATATATATCAGAAAAATGAGTCACCCAAGTATACAGGAAATATACTGGGGTGAAACAATCAGTTAACAAAAATTGCATAAATCTTTTCTGGAATGCATCTTTACTCCTTAGAGGTTGGCGCATTGACTGTAACCACTTTAGCTTGGGCCCAGCAGACACCAAAATGGCTGTATGAGTACCAACTACCAACAACAATTCAAATTTTATCCTAGGTTTTATTTTCCTTGTTGATGAAACTGCCTCAGTAAATCTTGAGAAATAATCACCCGATTCCTCAGTTGACACATCCAGGCTGTCTCTTGGATAGGGAGAGATGTTTCACAGGCTTCACCGGGCAGCCACTATTCAGAAGCAACAGATGATGGCATGCAACTGCTAGAATGAAATACTAAAATTCATACTAGCATAACTGGGTACTGTCCCATATTTGCAACTTAACACACCCAACTCAATAGGTGTCCTGGAAAAGAGTCCAAGGAGCAACAGGTTACGAATGACAAAAGCAGCAGTGGGGGGAAAGAAAGGGGGTGTGGGGGCTTGCAGTGGGGCATTGCATCTGATTATCATCCATGGACACCCAAACCACATTGTCATGCGATGGTTGGGTCTATAGACATAAGTGGTGGTGTGAGAAGGGCATGCTGTGTGCATACTGCACATAAACAGAGTCAGATAAAAAAGCCATGTTTCAGGGTTGTGGCTTTTTCTTCTCAAACTCATGCTGTCCACAAATAATTGTAGATATTAATCTTTTGCATCTTCCTAACTTTCTATATGCTGTTTTGCTTGGACTATAAATGAAGATAAAAATAAAGCAGTCCAAGCTAACGGATATGATCTACCATACAAAATTGGAACAAGTAGAGCAAATTATGCAGATGGTTTGGTAACATTTGACCACAACTTTGTATATCTTTCTTGGATAGTAACGGACCACTAAGAACCTTTTCTACAAAGCATTGAAAAAAATCACTTGTAATAATTGACATACCTTGCAATTTTGGAATGCAGCATCAGCTTTGCGCTTCCACAGGCCATTCCCAGGCTCCGAATAGAAAAGATGAAGTAAAGGCTGCAACAGGGTTTAAGGGTCATTTAAAAACACAAAAACATTTTATGGGTGGAAGGAAAAAGCTAAACTTGATCAACACTAGGCAAAAAGGCTATTCCATGCAAGTTGGGAAAGACAATGGACAGGGAAAAAATAAGGGCAACAAGTAGGGAAAGATGATATAGACATGTCTTTAGTGGTGTATGTATAGCAACACAATATTGAGGGATTCCTTTTACAAAAACTGTTTTGCACTTCCAAATATATCCACAATGGCCACTTGCAAACATTGGACCTCACAAGGCAACAGGTAGCAAGTGACAAGGGAGATATACTGGATCAGCATAGCAGCAATGGCATTGATCTGTCTCTTTGGCATCTAAATGACTTATATTCGGCATGTGGATTGATAAACAGATGCTATCAAGTTAGGGCAAAATACCAAATTCCACAAAATGGCATTATTCTAGGCAACATACACATTTATCAATCCCGCACAATTAAGGATTTACTGCCAACTTGTTTGGTGGGCACTAGGTCCTGGGTTCGACTCGTGCAACGGGAGCACCTATGGATTATTGGTGAAACACTGGCTTAGTGCTCATTGATGCCCCTAGTGGGGCTAGGGTAGCTATTGCTCACTAAACGCAACGGGTAGGATGCTACTATGGTCATGCCCAAGTAAGGAAGCCAAGCCACCTTTGGTCACCACCTCCTACCCTTTTTCTTCCAGGGGGAAAAAAAGCTGAAATCCGGACATTTATTATAATCATAGAGACAAAAGATATATATTCCCATGCAATATAACAAAAGCATAATAATCCGTGCACATGACTGCAATAGAACAGTGGTTCATATATCACACAGACACCGATTCTGTTTTATTCTATGTCCAGTTGTCCCCAAAACATAAGGCCACATGGTAAATCTTACTAGATAGCCACATAGTAAATCCCTACCTTCACCACATCCCGTACGTGTGGCTTAATTCCATATTTTCCCAAAACAGAATCGCCATACACTTGATATTTTTCCAGGATCTAAAGGGACAGAAATTATAAACTGTTAGAGAAGTAAATCAATCGAAGAAAATGAGATGCATCCATTTGAGAGACAAGCCTGCTAATGACCTGACGTCGTGTAATACCACTGCTTGGCGCACCATAAATTACAGAATCAACATGTCCCAAAACCTGCCAAGGGCTGAAACAAAGGGTAAAGTGTTATTTAGTCAACATATTCAGTATCAACATAGAGAAATATGATAGAAACATCTCAACCCAAATGCGAAAAGAAAACCTCACAAAGAAAAAAACATTAGCATAATGCTCACCACACTGCTGATGTGAGAACCCATTCTACAGTATACCAATATGCATCATTACTAAATATTTACATAAGAAACTATTAATACTATAAATTCCTGGCAATGCCTACTTGCACAAAATGGTAATTTCCTCATGGAAAATTATGTGTCATTGATATGTATCACATCTTGACAACTTTATGATACTTGCCATGAAAATGTATGTTCCTAGTACTCATGATACAAGAAAAATACAAATTTTAGGTAACTTTAACAGACAAGTTTGAAGTCAGCTCTTTCACTGTTCACCTACCCCCCAAGGGAAAAAGGGGTTCCTATTATGCAGAATTTACTATAAGACTAACAAAGGCATCAGAAAGTTCCATTTTCTTTCTATTTCCTACATGCACGGGCATGTTAATCATTTTTTATAATTTACTCTTATAAACCTTGTAGTTTACTTAAAAATAAATAAATAAATCTTAACTGATGGAGAATTCTACACACATAATAAATATTCCCTGTGTACTTCCACACCCCTTCCCCTCCAGCGGTGTAGCAGCGCTTTCTTATAAATTTTATTTATTTATTATTATTATTTTTTTGATGTGGAATCTCACCAAGGCAGGGCCCTTTGGACCCACCCCTGAGGAGTAAACTACAGAAACACAAACCTCCACCCATTAGTGAGGATTGAACCCAGGATGTCTGGGTCTATAGCTCATCCCAAGCTTCCAACCACAAGGAGGCACCCCAATGGGTTCTTTATAATGCTTTATTTACCAAAGAAAAAAAGAGATATATGCAACAATATACTTCATGTACAGACTACAAATAACACAGTAGCATTTATATAATCAAAGTATATTGAAAGTAATACTTAATGGTTCAGTATTAGACATCAGATTCTGAATATTTGAAGCATAATTTTGCATGAAAAATCAGCAGTGCTTGTTTTCCAGAAATTACATAATTCATGCACATATTTTTCCAATTATGTAAGAATTTTAAGCATATTGAGCAACATACACTAATAAAACAATAACTAATAACGAGAATAAAAGATATCACTGTAGGCAAAATACATTATTTGACAATTATGTGTACCTTGACCTCATTAAATCACTATGGTTAAGGGTGACCAATGGCAAGGAGAAAATGACATTTGACATTCCTCCAGATTTGGGCGACAATGGTTTAGGAATTTTCTTGTAAATTGAATTAAGTTTTGGCTTTAACTGATGAAGGCTAGAGAATCTATGGTATCTACCCATTTTTCACCATTAACAAAGGCCTGTTAAGAAAGTGAAGTAAGAGATTCATTACGTGCCTGCCAGGTTGCAGGGTTTAGTTTGCTAAGTGTAGAAATAGTAATGGATTGGAAGTAATAAGGTTACTCAGTATTTCTAGGAAATCCAAAGAGTTTGGATGGTTTAACAACCCAATTGACACCCCTGCCAGGATTTTAAGCACTGAAATCTCACCCCTTATGCCTTTTTCTATGGAATTAAGAAACAGAGTGCCCATGTCCTTCAGGTGATTGAATCTGAGACTCCATTATCTAAGAAAATGATAGAATTACACATGATGAACTGGATTTCAATGTTCCAGCTGTTTAAAGGGAATATCAAAGAATGTCATACAACTACCTGTTTTGAGAACTTCATAGTAAGCAACTTTGTTAAATAAAGATAGCATTGAGGATCTTCTGTAAGGTTGCCCCACCTCCTGTTCTCCCTCTGAGACCTCCTATATCAAAAAACTAATTTGCATGTGTGTGTCTGTGTAATTTATTTTTCAGACACTAATTACAACTTGATTTTACAATTGACTTAGAACTATGTTTGTTGTCATTCCATCTTCTTTTATTTTTTTTTATTTTTTTTCTTTATCGGTAAATATATTTGTAAGCATAACATTTGCAGTCTACAATGATTTTATGATGACAGTTTAAGCATATAGACTATATCCTCAACTGCTCCTAGAAAATTATTAAACAATACAATGAATTCGTGAAGCCACACAAATCTGAGGGTTGAAACTCATTGGGCAACAGCCAAGAGAATAAAGAGCTGACCAAAATAAAATTCTCAAAATTGTTCATAACACATACTTATGGTATGCAGCACGTCCAACCATTACACCATGAGCTCCTGCCCTTCGAGCTGCATTGACCTATAATTTAAAGGTCCATGAGAAAATAAATAAAAATTGAAGTATCGGAACATTCAGTAACAATTTAGAAGTTGCAAATTCCATAAACTAAAAATTCCTCAGTATACTCCCTACTTTCTTTGGCCTCAGCCTTTTCAGGTTTTCATTTTTAATAAAATTATTTACTTATTAAAAAATTTTCAATAAAATAAAACTGCTTGAAGCAAATTTTTGCAGCTGTGAACTAGCAAACCATGTCAAAAGCAAGAACCAAAGATTAAAGCAAATATAAGGACAAAAGAACAAATTTTACACCAGATGCATGCAAGCAAGCATTTTTATATATAAATGTTAGTAAATTCATAGTAAGCATTTACACCAGATGCATGCAAGTATGAAATTAATAGCATAACCTTTCCGCTAATTTTTAAAAAGGAGATAAGCAAATAGGATAGAGACGGTCAAGAAGAAACAAAATTTTGGTAATCATTAGGTCATGCTAATTCTTTTAAACCAACAAAAATTATCAACTTATGAACTTAAGGGAATTTTTTATAGATAACAACAAATTCAATAACTATATACATAAAAATTAAACAACAAATTTACACTATTCTGAGTTCCAACAAATGCTTCCAGACTCAAAAAACAAGCAATCTATTTTTTCTGTGAAATCAAGATGACAGGAGCTAGCACATATCTAACACTCTCGTATGTTCCAACCACAAAGAAAATTTTTTGACAATTCGATAATTGGGAGAGGTGAGATATGAACCCTGGATGTCTCATTTGAAAACAACAGGAAATGCCAACCACTTGAATTACAAGGCTCATGGCTAGCCTAAAACGGAAAGTAACATAAAATAGGTTCAAAAAACCTCTAGCCAGCTGACCGTTAACTCATGTCCTGTTAACATAGGGTCAGTTACTGATTTGAATGAGATTTTTTTAAACGAATGGTCATAAAAAATTCATTCATTAAGGTTCCATATAAGCTATGTGAAGGCCCAACTATAGATGTGAACTGAGGCAACACCTACATCTAGAATGTTAAATTGATTCTTTTCTAATCTTTGTATGGAGTCACAAATCTTGGAAAAGCTTGAAGATACAGAGGTGACAATCACTTCCACTGGCTTTTATTGATGTTAGGAATCCTGTCTCAAATCAATTAACTTTTAGCTTGTTAACTCTAGCAAAACATGTTTTCTAGAAATCCTATATTGATCTTCAGTTGAACCTGTTTCTGCAAACCCTGCTTCCTAACCTCCCCTTCTCCCCTAAAGAAAAAGAGAAGATAACTCTCTGCATGGTAGGCATTATCTCCCAGTCCACCCTAGTGTCTGGGCCCAAGGAATTGTTCCTTACCTATCCAACGAGATACAGACAAAGGGAAAACAGAAGAAATAGCCTTTTTATGGACATATTTGGCACAATGCTAGCTGGAGAAAAAAATCCTAAAGCATGAAAGTCATGCGGACACAAGCAGGCAAGTCCACAGGATGACGTACCCAAGCAAGGACCTCAATTTTCATTAGTAATGCAATAGTCTCTTGAGGGAGGAGTTCAGAGGCCTTATAGTAAGGTTATTCTTTTTTTTTCATGTAAACAGAACCTATGTGTGTACATATGTACATGCATTGTCTGTAAGCATTTATAAATGCATACTCATGTGTGCTTTATAGATAACATTTTTTAAAAAATACAGGTGTACACTTACAGACCTCCCCCCCCCCCCCCCCCCCTCCCCTCCCACCAAGAAAAAAAGAAAAGAAAAGAAAAGAAAAGAAACAGTTAGTTTGACAATGGCTCACCTCATCAACACAATTTATGCCTCCATTGATTGTAAACCTTAAGTCTGGAAAGTCACGCAACAGACCATAGAAGTACTCATATCTGCATAATTAAATGAAATATTTAGAAAAAGCATTCTGGAATAAAGCTAGAACCACAAAAAGAAAAGATATCTTAACCAGGAACTTTTAAAAATTACTAAAACAGCAAAATAATTAAGGACATACTTCAAGGGAGGAATACTTCGATTCTCAGCTGGGCTAATGCCATTGAGCATTGCCTTCCTTGAATGTATTATGAAATGTCTAGTTGGTGATAGAGAAGATACTTTGTAAATAAAATCACCTGAAAAGGGAAAAGAACAATAGCTGCCAAAAAATTAGGACGCAACCCTGGCAATTCCAATATAAGATACCGAAAAAAGTATCACCTAAAAAAATCATAGGTACAATATCAGATAAACAGCGACAAAGCAACTTAGCTAGATTAATTGAGGCTTCGTTTAATGGCAAAGAACATAGCCAACTCTTGGAGGGGAATCATGGAACATTGCATAATATATATATTTTTTAAATATGTAACATAGCATAAAAATTACATGGCTATCAGATATAGAAAGGCATAGAAACATAAATATGTCAAGCAAAAGGAAATCAATAAATGGCAAGATTTTATTTGCATATTTACAGTAATGATGCATAATCAAATTCCACATAACTGAATGCCAGTCTATTCACATTACAGTCAAAAGCACCCATGCTACAATAATCAGAAGATTTTGAGCTAATAACCCCACACTACAATATGAAAAAGGTTCCACATAACTGAAAGCATGATTATTTGCATGACATTCAAACGCACCCTTTAAGCATGCAAAGGTTGGAGAGGACTTTTTGGATGAAAGCATGAAAGCACAAACTTTGGCCCCGGTTTATATACATCAGTTGTTCCTTGTAAATTTATAAAAGAAAAATAAAAAGTTCCAAGCAAAATTTCAACTTAAATAGGTTGCTTTTAACTTAAACAGAAAAAAAGAATGTTCATGAGAGGACCTTACAGAGCTCATTGTACGAGTCATGATCATCAACACCAATTCGACATTTAACACTAACAGGAACATCTGTATTGGCAGCAATTACTGACATAGCCTCACCCACAAACTGTCCTCGTAAACAACAAATGTATATATCAGAGCAAGCTGACAAAGAAAATTACTGTCTAGAGAGGTAGCACTCAACAAAATAATCAGCATAGTTGCCAAACCTTTGGATCAAGCATAAGACGAGCACCAAAGCATCCATGTCCAGCTACTTTTGGACTAGGACATCCACAACTGGTAAATACTAAAAGGTCTTAGTTCAGTGATCAAAAGGAAAAAGAAACTTAGAAATATGGCACAAAATATTGTACTAACTTGAAATTTATTTCATCATAGTGGTATGGATTAGCAAGTTCGGTAGCTTTTGCCAAGTTTTCCAAATTGTTCCCACCAATTTGAAGCACAATAGGATGTTGCTCTGGAGAATACGCCAAGAATCTGTCCTGAGCAATATAAACAAAAAATAATAATAAATAAAGAATCAGAGGTCTTGAGATAGCAAAATATCAGATCCACCAGATACTTGGGGGGGTGGTGGGGAAGATGAAGTATGAACCAAGAAATCCAATTTTTTTAAAATGAGTTGAGGGTGTAGGCATTCTTGGTAGAGATGGACTCATATGTTCATGGCAGTAATCATTCAACATAAAAATGGCAAACTAATAGATGGAACTAGCGAAGCTTAAATAATTCCTCTTACTTTTTACTTCATTTCCCCTTTTGTAGTAGGCTTATAACAGGAAGATGAGCAATAAATTATAGGATATGAAGACAGAGGGGAAACTACAATCATAAGATTTTAATGTTCTTGACATATTATATATAAGCTGATACCATTATGTCAGAGCCTTTGAAAATCCAATAAAGATGGAAAACTACTATTTACTCACTTTGACATATATTGACATTTATTTGAGGGATTTGGCAGGACATCCACAAAGAACAGAGACCAAGAGAAGGACTATAAACATCGAGAGAAACCAGAAATGAAGCACAGTTATTTCTTAGATGGTGTAGATAGAGGAACTTGTATTAAATGTTTTTGAATCTCGAACCCAGAGCTTCACCCTCCATTTCTTATGGAAAAAGTAGTTGTCATTTGAGCTAGAGCTAATTGACAAGCAATCCAATATAAAATATAACACCAAAATCTATAGATTTTAAAGAACCACCTTCAAAATTTCACATGCTTCATCCTACAAAGTTACCTCCTTTTAAGTTCTAAATACTTTAGTTATTGACAATATTGGTAATACTTCTTCAAGCTCCAAAAGGAAAGTCTTTAACTAACTTACCAGATTATCCTTCTGATAAACAATTGTTTCTGCTGCAAGCATCTCTGTGTAGAGCCACGCATGTTTTGATATGAGCCGGGCAAGAGTCCTATAATGATTATCTGTCCAGTCCATCATTGGAGCAACACTGCCGATAATACACTAAATCATATTAACTTCAACGATCAATACTCTAAATAGTATTGAGCATATAAAATAGAAACGTATGAAACCGCACCTAAACCAGGGAGGAAGATACGGCCCGGCAACCATCACAGCATCTGCAAGTACTTGATCTCTTTGTGTATAAGTAGACGGTCCTCTTGATTTGGTAGGATTTCTCTGAAAAATATTGGAAGAAAATATGCTGTGTTTTTTAAGGATATTTAAATAAATAGGAGTAGATGAAGCTGGTAAAGAATATCCAGTTAACTTCATCATCACTCTAATCAGACCATAGCCTGCGCCATTGGGTACCTATCCATTAAATAAAAAACTATACCCACATGAGACAGTAGATAAATTATAAGTAAGATCAATGTTGCTGAATCACTACAAATTATTGATGGCATCCTACAAAGTCCTAGATGATCATATGCAATAAAGGAAAATTAAGTCACAGACTTAACTACCAGTATCATGACAACAAAACAGCACTTGGAATTCCATGTTTCCCTTTGAAGGAAGTTTTTAACTTAAATAAAATATGGCTTGCAGTTTTGTAACTAGAAAGATTTCAAATGTAATCAACTGAACTCAGGGAAAGAGATTCCTGATTAAAAACCAAAGGAGTCAACTGTGAGTCTGTGACACCCTGAATTATGTGAATTGGATTGAGTAGGTTTGTGCTATGCGAAGGTGCACTAAGTCCTACATTGGTGTTCATTAGGTCAAACTGGGCTATATAAGTGATTACAAGGAGCCCTAGTTGTAACTTGACTAGTTCTTTTGGCGTAAAAAACCAGATGTGGCTAGTGCCTTCCTCGGGTTGCAAAATCAACAATCAAAATGGACTCTTTTTGATGTGTAAATTGAGCAGGACAAATCCATATCAGGGCCAAATTGAAGTTTGTGTAGCTTACTCAATACCAAAAAAACTTCCAAAGCACCCAAACAATTATCCAAAAAAAAAAAAGACCCACCGCAACTTTTTCTAGATACTAATTCCAGACCCAATAAACCAAGGTCAAAGAAGAAACTTTCTAGACCATTCACTATGGAAATAACATCCATATAGTAAAAACAAGCACACAATTAACATGAATGCAGGCTAAGAATATTAGAATACCCATTAAAGGTTTTAAATTTTAAATATAAACCAATTCATAGATTACCCATTTGCTTGCATAGAAAAACAAATGTACAAATCTTAGACCAAAAAATGGAAGGAAAAAAAAAAGCATTTTTTCAAACAGTTGGTGGGCATGGAATTGTTATACGTGCATAGCAACTAATTACATAATTATACATATATGCATATACACATGGAACATATGGGTATACGTGTATGGGGGAATAGGGTTTACATGGAGGAATAAAGTCGCGTTGAGTGGAGCTTCTTTCACCTGAGAGAGAGAGAGAGAGAGAGAGAGAGAGAGAGTTTAGAGGTTGAGTTTGAGAGTTTGAGAAAATGTGGTTTTTTTATATTGTGCTTTATCCGCGGCAAATATTAGATGATGAGTGAATGCAAAATGCAAAGAATTTTATGTTGGGCTGGGCCTCTTTAACCTTCTTGGGCTCATCTTTTGTGCTCTAGGGCTCAATTATACATATAGTCATTTTTAGATTAAAAAAAAAAAAGGAACAGTTTTTATACTAAACTTTATGAGTTTTCTCTCATAGTCTCATGAGATTTATGATAAACATGGTGAATGTATTGAAATTATAATTTTTTTCTTTGAGTTAAATTATATTTTTGGACTAACTTACCTTTTATTGATTCCTAATTTGTTTGAGATTATTGATGAAGTTTTTACTTTGCCCTTTTTTTCTTTTGTTTTTTTCCAGCTTCATAAATTTTGTTATGTGATTCACCGACATTGGTAAATTGTTTTTTATCACTTGAGTTATGTGATTCACCTAATTTGTTAAATTTCGTTATTGTCAAATAAGATAATTGAGTTTGAATTTCATCTATAACTATTATTAAAAAAAAATTTGTGTCTTGGCTTGATGGTATAAAGCAATACTTATATAAAAAAAATGCCAAATATTTTAAATCCTATCCTATCAATTAGGGGGAAAAAATCATTTCAAATGTGATGTTGATCACAAACATCAAGGAGAGAATTGTCATTTGCGCAAAATTAGTGTTAGTGCAATGTCACTTTGAGGCCTAGGAACTTCTTAAAATTTCAAGTATACATTATTAATTGAGTGGTTCATATTGCATCATGTCATCCATAGCTCAAAGTAAATTTCAATTAATTTAATAGGTAAAGTCTATTATAATTAAATAAAGAAATTGGTAATAAAGAATTAGCATCATTGAGCAACATCATAAGCTTTTAATCTTATCATTTTTTTTTTTGTTGAGAAACAGAGCTTATCATCTATTTATAAACAAATGTTAATTAATTTTCTTTAAAATTTATTTAAGTGATAGATAACTTGTCAAAATCTAAAGCACTCATTTAATAATAAACAGTCTAAAATTACAAGAATTTTTTAATTACCTTAAAAAATCCATATTACAACAAGACTAATATATAATGGGCCTGGCCTATATCAAGCACATTATCAAGCTCGGCCCATTATCTCCAACGGATATATGTGGTGGAAAACAGAACTACCTACCTGTCTTTCCTTTTGTCTCACACTCTCTTATCAGTTCCCCAAACTACTCCAATGGCTAGTCTAAGCTTCAACACCACCAGAATCAGAACCCCAACACTTCAATCTCACAAACCCATCTCCAAATTCATCTCTCTCACAAAACCCATCAAAGTCTCATTCACTTTCCTCACAAAACCTTCAAGAAGAAACCAACAAAAACTCCACCCTATCAGGTCTAGTTCTGTGTCAGAAAGCTCAGTTTTTGCACCAAAAGAAGTGGAATTTGATGATGATGAAGAGGACGACCCAACTGCAGAATTGAGCTATCTTGACCCGGAAACCGATCCCGGGAGCATTTCGGAGTGGGAGTTGGATTTTTGCTCTAGGCCTATACTAGATATCAGAGGGAAGAAACTCTGGGAGCTAGTCGTATGTGACAGTTCTCTTTCACTTCAATACACAAAGTATTTTCCTAACAATGTTATCAATAGTGTTACTTTGAAGGATGCTATTGTATCAATAAGTGATGATTTGGGTGTCCCTCTACCGGAGAAAATCCGCTTCTTTAGGTGAATTTTTTGATTGTATGTATGGATTTTTGTTGTATATATATCTACACAATTATGTATGTACAAATATGTGTTTTCAAATTGAATTATTTGATAATATGCATGAATTTTGTAGTGTGTACACATTTGTGTATGTATAAATGTTTGTGTGAGTGTGTGTTTGATTGATGTCTTTAACAATGGGCTGATTCTTTGTTTGAAGGTCACAGATGCAAACAATTATAACAAAAGCATGTAAGGAGCTTGGTATAAAACCTATTCCAAGTAAACGGGTGCGTATAGCCTTTCGTTATGATTTTGTTTTACTTCTCTGTTTTTATCAAATTTTAAGTTCATTTTTTTTTTTCATTGAATTTGTTGTTTATTGAGTTCAAAACCAAAGTTAGGTCCATGTTGTTAAAAGCAACTAGGATGAAGATTGGGTCATGAATAGAAGGTCTAACTTTGATTGAATTGGATCACATTGTGCACAATAGGCATGGAGAATAAAATAACAGTAGGAATTGTAAATCTGTTAGGAGATTCATGAATTATTTCTTGAAACTATTGAGATGATACAAGTGAATACATATGTTATCAACGGGGCATATAGATTATAGAGTTTGTAACAATTCTCAAACATGATATGCTAGAAATTCTTCATGGCCATTACATGTGGGGTTCATGACAATTCCACTGATGGCCATAATATTATAAAGGAATTCTCTAGCAAGATTTAAGTCTAGATTCAATAGAAAACTCAAAATTTAATGGATAGGTGCATTGGATGGGAAATACAATGTAAAAGAGCTTGGGAAAGTATTAAATTGCTGGTACAGTTAGTGAATCATGGCATTCCAGTGTTTAGTTCAGCAAGGTTATTCCTAAGCACACTTTCATTCTATGGCTTGCTATTCAAAATCAGTTGAGAATGCAAGATAAGATGCAAATGTATGGATACTAATGATTATTGTGCATTATGTAACTCTGCTTCAAAAGATCACAATCAACCATTTTTCAATTGCTTTTATTCTGAAAATTTCTGGAAAACTTTATGTGAGAAGTGCAACTAGCCATGGATTACAAGCGATTGGAGTTATAGTATTCAATGGACGGTTCACACTCAAAGGGAAATCTTTTCCTAGGCTTGAGACTAAGATTATATTCTTCATTGCTGTGTTTTAAATTTAAGAGGGAGGGAAGCAAATGGCTCTTTGGCCTATTGGCACCTCCATCCTGGTGGTGGGTATACATATGGGGTTTGATCCCGGCATCTTCACTTGACGTTTAACCATGTTGCATAATGGGCAAGTTGAAGTAATTGACAAAAGTCCAAAGAGATCAACCATATCTTTGGCTCCAATGATCTTGGAAAACTTTATGTGATATCTTTAGTTTAGGTTGAAGCTTTTGATCTCTACATCCTTGTTTTCCTTTTTGATTGTCATTAGCATCATTGGTGGATGTTCTCCTGACCATATCCCTTTCATAATTTGCTTCTTTTCCCCTTCAAAGCCCAAATGGGTTTTGTTTGTCTATTCAAGGGTATTAGGAAATGGTAAATTTAATCACTTAACTATAATTCTTACATTTCCTCTCATGTATAGGCCCAAACTCCCCCTTAAAGTGGGCCAACACGAAGGTTTTTTAAACTTTTAAAAGGGAGATAGAGACAAGATTTGAACTTAGAACCACCTGCTCTGACACTATGATGAATTACTGATTGGGGAAGGGTGAATTTTAATTATTTAGCGTGGGGGATTCTTTGTTGCATTGTAATCTCTTTCCCAACTTTTGAGTTATACTGAGAGTTTGTTTTGCCTAGTTTATGCCCTTATGTTTTTCTATAGTTTTGTTTGCTTTTTGTACAGTCAGCTAATTACCCAAAAATTCTGCTTTTTGGTTGAATTATTATCTTTTCAGTGCCTTTCACTACTTCTATGGCTGGAAGAACGTTATGAGGCTGCATATATGCGTCATCCCGGTTTTCAAAAGGGATCTAAACCGCTTCTAGCATTAGACAACCCTTTCCCAATGGAGCTTCCTGAGAATCTCTTTGGTGAAAAATGGGCTTTTGTCCAATTGCCAATTTCAGGTACAGCACAGCAGCTTTTACTTTCAATGATAATGATAGACAGATACTACACTTATGCACTCAACCCAGACTATTTTATGAAACATTCATGTCTATGCTGCATTTTAAACTGCATAATAAATTTTTTATGCTATTATATATTAGTAGCTATCAGATATTAGATACTTTTGAAGATCCAATTTTAGTATGATGCCATTTCACTAAAGTGTCGCACAAAGAAGTCTCACTCAATTCAAAAGCGGATATAATGATTTTCTTTTTCAAGGTATTTCACTAGCCTCTGCTGATCTTACTTTCCCATTTTCAGCTGTTCGTGAGGAGGTCTCATCCTTGGAGACAAGATTGGTGTTTGGTGCAGGTCTAGATTTGGATTTACTGGGAATTGAAATTGATGATAAGACATTAATTCCAGGACTGGCTGTCGCGACTTCACGTGCTAGACCTTTAGCAGGTATATATTCCTTTTTGCTTCTTCACCTCTCATATAATTCTTAGTGATTTTATATCATGATCATTTTATTTGGTTTGTTTTACGGTTTACCAATATGTTTTTTCACATCTTTTTGAAACTACCTCTGAAAACAGCACACATTGTTTAGCATGGCAGCTATAATCTGCATTCAGGATAGTAAGAAATTTGATTCCTGCATGTAATTTTTATATACAAAGTCCAAGTCATAGGAAATGCATGGTATCGAAGTTCCTAATACTTGACTGTTAAGGTCTGGCATATCTTGCCATGGTAGGTAGCAATTATGCACAGCCTCAAATTGGTAGTGCTCAATGAGACCTGCTAGATTAATCATTGCAACAACCAAAAAGTTAAAAGTATTTCATTCTGGGTTTGAAGTGTAATCTGATTAATTTAGGTCCCTAATTACAAGTGAATTGAAGTATACTTTTCATTTTTAAGATCGGTTCCAAAGCCAGATGAATAGTTTATGAGAGCGGCAAGAAGCATTATGCATTTTCTAATTCTTAACTGCTATAGGAGGATTCGTGTTGATAAGGTGCATTTGGAGTTCTAACCACAGTTATTCTTAGCCAATTTATATCAAACAAGCAAGAAATAGGATTCCTCACTTCACTACTTGCTCATCCACTTCTTTAATTTTGATTTAATTTCCATATCCAACTCTATATGGATTGTGGAGCAATACTTTTTCAATTTGCTATCTCATTCCAAGTATGCCTTACGAACTTTTATGCTGCTTCTATGGCTAGCATGTATCATTATAAAAACGTTGTGATGTACTCTTGCAGCTTGGATGAATGGACTGGAAGTCTGTTCAATTGAGGCTGAACTCAGTCGTGCTTCCTTGATTTTATCTGTTGGAATTTCTACTCGGTATATTTATGCTACCTACAAGAAAACTCCTGTAACAACAAATGAAGCTGAAGCTTGGGAAGCAGCTAAAAAAGCCTGTGGAGGCTTACATTTCCTTGCCATCCAAGAAGACTTAGATTCAGATGATTGTGTTGGATTTTGGCTCCTACTAGACTTGCCACCTCCACCTGTATAATTTAAATTCTTAAATAAAAGAAAATGCCTTGCTAACACAATCTCTCAAAATTATATCACTTCACACTTCCTCATTGCAGAAATGAATGTGATTCTACTTTTTTCTTTGTTCTATTAATTTGTTCTGTGCCAGGTTTACCATTTTGCATTTGCATGTTATTTGACTTGGACAAAAATAAATATGATGCATTAGAGAAATGAAAAACATACAACGAAATGCAATGTCTTAGATGATGGTGAAAGTGGATGTCATTTATCTATTATTTCCAAAGAATTTATTATTTGCAGTAGAGAACCATTAATCTTATAAAAATGTCTGATTTCTTCAACATCCCCTTCCCAAACAAAATAAAGAGAAAAGAAAAACTTCTTGCATTTGCAAACATAGAGTTATAGATAGAAGGAGAAAAAGTGTTTGTAAGGCATGCATGGAAGATTAAAAATAAATAATTCTTTGTCAAGTGTGTGTATTCACTGGTTGAAGGTGTACGTAGCGTTTTTCTCATACAATTGACGCAAAACCTATTTCTCCACTAATGTCAACCAAGGATTTGTCAAGTACTTAGATCTTAATATAGAGCAAAAACAGTTGTTTAGAAAGGCAGAATAGGAGATGGTGATAATGTTATGATAACTTATATAACGAGTTCAGGGTGAAGGAGGTAGAGAATCATATTTATAAACTTGCAAAGATAAGGGAAACAAAAACAAGAGATTTGAATGGTGTTCAGTGCATAAAAGATGAAGATCAAAGAGGTGATGAAAGCCTCATGGCTTAGTGGTTGGCATGACAATAATGACATTGGTCGATATGCCATAATGCCACTGCTTGTTTACTAAAATCATCATAGATTATTAATGCTGCCAAAAATTGCAAAGGAAGTGTTAGGAAAATAAGAGGAAATTAAAGAGAATTGGAAAAGTTATTTTGATAAAATTTGTTTTGGAAACAAAATAAAAGATTAAAGCGATTTAGGTAGCCCATTAGCCCAGTGGAGGATAGAAACCACAGATTTGTCCAAAGGATTAGGATGACTGACATAAAAAATGCATTAAAGAGAATGAATATGGGAATAGCCGTGGGACTGGAATTTCCATTGTGGTTTGGAGACCTTTTCAATGTGATTTTAAGTGTCAACAAACTACCTAGTTATAGGAACAGGGGGGATATCCAAAACTATACAAACTACTGTGAAATTAAACTTATTAGTAGCACTATAAAACTTTGGGAAAGAGTGAATGAACATAGGTTAAGACATTAAACAATAGTATCAGAGAATCAATTTGGTTCTATTCTGGGATGATCTACCATGGGAGCTATTTACTTAGATGTCTAACGGAAAAATATAAAGAGGCATGTGTAAATATCTTCATATGGTTTTCATTGGTCTTGAAAAAGCATATGATAAGGTCTCTAGAGAGGTTATGTGGTGGGTTTTTGGATGAAAGTTCCTCTAAAGTATATTGAGTTGATTAAGGATATTTATGATGGGGCTATAACTAGTGTGAGAACAAGCAGGGGAATTACAAGTGAGTTTCCTATCACTATAGATTTGCATTGAGAATCAATATTAAACCTACATCTCTTTGCACTAGTAATGAATGAAATCCCTAAATCGATTCAAGTGGAAGTCCCTTGGTGTATGCTTTTTACAAATGATATAGTTTTAGTGGATGAAACTAGAAGTGAAGTTAATGAAAATTAGAAATTTGGCGAGAATCTAAAAGGTTTTTGTATAAGTAGGACTAAAATAGAGTACATGTAATGTAAGTTTAGTAGAAGTAGAAACAAAGACGAAGGAGCTATAAAACTTGATCGCTAAGAGATACTAAAGAGAGAGAGAGAGAGATTTGGATATCTTGGATCAACAATTCATAAAGATTGAGAGATTGAATAGCATGTGAATCATAAAATAAGAGTAGAGTGGACGAAGTGGAGAAGTGCATTAGGTTTATTGTGTGACAGTAGAATACCTATTAAGTTAAAGAGAACATTTTATAACACTGCTATACAAATAGCTATTCTTTATGGTACCAAATGATGGGCAGTTAAAAAACAACATATCCATGAAATTTGTGTAACCACTGTAGCGGAAACAAAAATGTAAAGATGGATAAGTGAGAATACATGGAAAGATAAAATTCAAAATGAGAAAATCTATTTAAAGATAGAGGTAGCTCCTATTGATGAAAAGATGATGGAGAGTTATTTGAAAAGATTTGGTCATGTTCAGAGGAGGGCGAGTAATGAACCGATAGGAAAGAGTGAATCGATAACTTCACATAGGATAGAATAGAGAAAAAAGAATTTATGTGGCCGATCCAATCTAATTTGTCGAGAATCCAAAGCCAACCCCAAATTTTAAGATTAAGGCTTTGTCGTTGTTGTTTGTTCAGGCAATGCCTTGTAAACATATTGGTCATTCTGTCCACTTCATTATTATATTAGGGCTAAAGGAAGCAGGACTTGTCCAAGTACAAAACTTTCTTTTGCCACATATTGAAAGACTATAAATATATATATATATATATATATATATATATAATTTTAAAAAGAATAATTAATAATTCTCTTTATAGACTTTTTGGGAATCAATGATGAAACTCATCTCTCCGAGTAGGCCTTTCCAAGATTGATTGAACCCGAAGAAATCGACCAACCCACCATCATCTGATCCGAAAATTGATCAATTTGATGAGCTTGTCAATCGGCGGCAGTTTTGAAAGATGTAGATTCGACAAAGTCAGTTTGAGTGATGGGGGAGAGGGCTTGAAACCCGACGAACCCGACTCGGACCAAAAACCTTCTCTTCCACCATTTTTCCAGCAAGTTTTATGGCCATTTAAAGGTTCCTTTGCCATCCACATCAATATTCTGATCAAATTTCATTGTCTTTGCCTCATTCTGGTAAGATTTTTCTTTCCCTCTTCGCGGATAAAAAGATCTCGACAAATTCGACCAAATTTTGGTTAGATCTAACGAGATCTTGACAGATTCAACCGGATTTCGACCAAATCCAACAAAATCTCTATCAGATTTGGCGAAATCTTCTCCGTTTATTACACACCTAATGAACTTAACATTTGACCACCACCCAATGAGGCACGATCCGATGTGCTTGGCAGGTCAATTGCAAGTTTCATTCTTTCCGACTCAAAGTGGTAAGGTTAAGTCTGAGTTGGGCACAAAACTGACTCGAACCAACTCATGAACACCCCTATTTCCAAGGGAAGAGATTTTTAGAAAATTCCAGTTTCCAAAATAACTTTCAAATATTGCTATTTTTTTAAAAAGTAATATTTAGAAAAAATAGCGTTGGGTCACTCCCACGTCATTTTCCTTTTTATTTGTTGTGGTGGAGTAGGACCAACCTTTTGGCATGGTCTTCATTGGAATTATTGTATATTGGTAATTTGCTTGGGTGGAGGACCAACCTTTTGACTGAAAATTCTTGTATGAAACAGTTGTTGGAAAAATAATAATTAATAAACAAGTTTGATACAACAAACAATATTTCAAATAATTAACAAGATTATAAATAAGTAATAATAATATAAATTTAAGTAAATTTAGGAACAATCTCATAATGCTATAGAATTATGCAAAGAGCATTATTTCTAAAGGTTAATTCGTGCCACTTAAAGTAAAACTTGGTGTGATTAATTCTCTTGGCCAAACAACCCCTCAGGATTAGACTATAACGCCGACATTTTGTGATGTACGTACTTTCACTCACAAAAGGTTGAAGAACAACCTTCTATTGCCTTTCCTTAAAAAACAAATATTCTTGTAGAAAAATATGTGAGAGAGAAAGATAATAGAATTGTGTATATTTAAAACATTGAGCAGTAAAAAATAAAACTCTTTAAAAAAGGTGTTATGATGAGTATTATATAGTTATTGGTCACTAATAACTCCTAAAAGCCAAATGGTTATATTATTCATTATTGCCTAACAGCTATTTTCTCGTAATTATCTAATTGTTATTTTTCTCATAATTACGCAACAACTATTTTACTCATAAATTTTCATAAGCTAAAAAATAAATAAAAATAAAAAGTTTGTAACAACCCACACCGACAATGGTCTCATTAGATAGTACTCTCTTTTGACATGGTCTTCTTTGGAATCATTGCACATTGGTAATTTGCTCTGGTGGAGGACCTACCTTTAATTTGACATGGACCATACAGTTTTCATTGGATTCCTTGTAATTGGTGATTTGGTCTGGCTATTGGCTGGCTCACTGCACCGTAAGGACTGAAGGTCCGTAACAACGACCTTGACTTTAGCTTTAATAATGCAAGGGGAACACCTTGCTCCACATCGCACATTCGCACGGTTTTTTCTTTGCAAAATGGCCAATCACTGACATGTTGCTTCTTGTTATTTTCTACTTTTAAAACTTGATTCTTCTTAGCTTTCTTATCATTATCTTCTAAAAAAAAAGAAAAAAAAAATTCTTATCATTAACCAAAGTCTTTTTTTTTAATCATTAACCAAAGTCATTTAGGTCTACGAGAAATTAGACATAAAAGTGTGTTATCTTTTCCTTGATTTCTCTTGATGTTTGGTAATTCTGTCTACGATTCCACCTCGCAAGCTACTTTCACATTTGGCAAGTACATTTCTATCGATGTATCATGTCAATAACTATGTCAATAACTGATTTCTATTCACAATGTTTTAATTATCTAAAGGTGATTTTTACAATAACTCTCTAATAAATATTAAATACAATTAATATATCTGTAATAGATTAAAGATGGATTATGATGACTTCTTAGGTTAACTTAATAATAAAATTATTGAAATTTTATCTATCTATTTTGAAATGAGTAAATTGAGTTTTTTCATAACATCAATAATTTAAATCAATACTAAAATTGTGATAGTCGATATTTTTTAAAATGTTTAAAAATTGGTAAAATATATTCCGCTCATTTGAAAATGAATGGTCATGGTTGGATTGCTCTAAAAATTAGAAAGGATCTTAATACAATTATAAATTCCATTTATCTTTGGAGGTCGTTTAGACTTTTAGAATATACAAACCAGTGTTATTAGGTTACATCTATAACCAAAATAATTAAATTAAATTTACAAAGTTTAAATCTTTATATCTTGTACGTCAAAAAAAATCTTTATATCTTGTACGTCATTGTAGCTCCTAGCATCCACCACGTTACGATCTATGGAAAAGAACAATTAAGAATTTATATTATATGCCAATGATTTTGCAATATTTTTTATGATTGGCTGGCTCAATGTCAAGGAGTGCTCATATTTTGGTGCAATTGAGTGTCAGACAAAAATTAAGCTGTAGATTTTTATGTAACCAGTACACTGATTTTTTTTTTTTTTTTTTTGGTTTTAAAAAATGGGAATTAGATATGTATTGAGTATTGTTTTATGTTTATAGTTCCCCCGTTGGAGCATTTTTGGGTTGGCACACAGCACACAATATTAAAATACTTAGTATTCTAAAAAAAATAAAAAATTGCATCTAAGTTTTATTTATTTATTTATTTTTAACAATCCAACCTATAAAAAACGTCTTTTATTATTGGTCTGATAAGACGAAGGAAGATAAAAAGATAATTCATTTACTTTATCGTGAAGTCAAGTTAGATAAACTTCTGTTTTTTTTTTTTTAAACAAAATTGCAATGGGTGATGTGTTAAAATTTCTTGCAAAAATTGGAAACTGAATTTACAATTAACTGGATATTGAACACGTGGTTGTTATTCTCACTTAAGGCCAATCTTCATTAGCTATTCAAATTTAGACTACTGGTACAAGGTGTTTCCAAAAAAGAAAAGAGAGAGAGAGAGACTACTGATACAAGATGTAGAAATAAAAATTATGCTGAAAAAGAATAAAATATTGATAAAGTTTAGTTACAAAATTGATTGGAATTTAAAGCTACAATTTTATTCAATAAAATAAATATTAATATACATTTTAAAAATATAAATTATATTTTTTTTCGTTCTTAAAATATGTGTCAAATTTTATTTCAATTAAATATTATTTACTATATAATTTATAAATTTATTTATTAAATATAATTTTAAATTACAAAAACTTCTCACTCAAACAAAAATATAAAGCACAGACCCTGCAGTGAAAGATATCAAGCGTAGTCTTTACATAATATTCGGAGTTAAAAGATTTTTTTTTCTTTTCTTTTATGAAGAAACGAGAATCTAGAGTTAAATCTAGCAAGAGCTTAACAGATCCAATCAGATTTCGACCAAACTCAGCAAAATCTTAGCCAGATTCGGCCAAATCTTCTTCCTTTATCACACACGTGATGAAGCTGACATTTGCTCTGGTGGAGGACTCACCTTTAATTTGACATGGACCACACGGTTTTCATTGGATTCATTGTATATTGGTGATTTGTTCGGTCTACAGGCTGGCTTACTGTACCGTAACAATGACTTAGACTTTAGTTTCAATAATGCAAGGGGAACACCTTGCTCCACACCGCACGGTTTTTTCTTTGCAGTGGGCCAATCACTGACATGATGCTTCTTGTTATTTTCCATAACGACTCTTCGAAGAAAATATAAAGGAAAACTAATCATGTTAATCGTGAGGTTAAAAAAAAAAAAAGGGTGAGATTTTAAAAAATTACGGTATGAAATTAGTTTTTTTTTTTTTTTAAGTTGAAGGGGTATTTAGCAGAGAAGTTTAAGTAATATTATTTGGGTATTTTTGATATACGTGTGAATAAAAAAGTGTGTGAAAAAGTGTATAAGTGTATTTAAAATGCTCAAAAGTGTATTTGAACTTACCTACTAAATACCCCCTTAGTGTTTGGTAAAAACTGTTAAAAAGTGTTTTTTTAAAAAGCTGAATGTTTGGTTAGCATTTATAAAAGTGTTTGGCTAGTATTTATAGAAATGTGTATAGGTGTGTTTAAAATGCTCAAAAATGTGTTTGAGCTTACCTACTAAACACTCCCTGAGTGTTTGGTAAAAACTGTTAAAAAGTGTTTTTTTAAAAAAACTGAATGTTTGGTTAGCATTTATAAAAGTGTCTTTAAGTGTGTTTATAAAAGTGTTTGGCTAGTATTTATAGAAATGTGTGTAGGTGTGTTTAAAATGCTCAAAAATGTGTTTGAACTTACCTACTAAACATTCCCTGAGTGTTTGGTAAAAACTGTTAAAAAGTGATTTTTAAAAAAGTTGAGTGTTTAGCTAGCATTTATAAAAATGGCGGTTTTAATTGTAAATTACCAAAAATGACAATATATATACAAGGGGTTTATTTTATACTTAAATCAACTACTTAATAATACTTATTCAAAAAAAAAAAAAACTACTTAATAATAATAATAATAACAATAATAATTTATTGTTAATTAAAATTTGTTGTAAAAATATTGTTAACTAAAATTTATTATAAAAATATTTTTACAATATTTTTACAACAAATCATATGTGATAAGTTATTACTAATTTTAATTTGAACACACTGCTTAATTATTATTTTTACTAATATTAATTAATAATAATTCATTATTTAAAATTTATTGTAAAAATATTATGAAAATATTATAGTAATATTTCTTAATTTTAATTTTTAATTTTATTTTCTCTTTATCTTTCGTCCACACGTTATTTATATTTTTTTTTTCACTTTTTTCTCCTCTACACACGTATTCATTGCCGTCTCCCTCTCTTCACTTTAAAACTAATTCCATTTCGTCCACGAGTCTTTTGGCTAAATAATGCCAATTCAAAACTTTATTTGCGTTATACGAACTGTTGAAACTTATTTGGGAAAATGAGGAAAGAGAATGAATTTCGGCAACACAGTTGCCGAAATTCAATCAAAAAGTTGGAGAGAGAAAATTTGCTGCCACGAATGTGCTCGGGTGAGAGAGGAGTGCCCACGAAAAAAATTTTTCCCCCTATTTCGGTAATGCTATTACCGAAATAGGAAGGAAAAGAATAAAAAATTCTGCCCCTCCTATTTCGGTAATGCCATTACCGAAATAGGGGTTTTTTTTTTTTTTCCTTCCTATTTCGGCATTCCTAGTACCGAAAATAGGAAGAAAAAAAAATTAAAAAAATTGTCCCTATTTCGGCAATGGTATTGCCGAAATAGGGACATTTTTTTTATTTATTTATTTCTCCTATTTCGGTATTCACATTACCGAAATAGGAGGCCTTTTTTTTTTTTTTTTTTTCTTCTTCCTACTAGAAAAATTCTCCCTCCTATTTCGGCAATGGTATTGCCGAAATAGGGACAATTTTCGTTTTTTTATTCCTCCTATTTCGGTATTCACATTACCGAAATAGGAGGCTTTTTTTTTTTAATTTTTTTTCTTAAAGCCCCCTATTTCGGTGAGAGAAATGATATGTCCACAACATTTTTCACAACAAATTCTAAGTGGCAGGTTGTTACTGGTTGTTATTGTTAGGGCAAAAAAGTAATCTTAGTGTTAGGTTCAAATTTAAACTAATAACAACTAACCACCTATGATTTGTTGTGAAAATATTGTGAAAAATATTGTGGACGTAGCACCTCTCTTTCGATAATGCCGTTACCGAAATAGGGAGAGAACTTTTTTTTAAATTTTTTTCTTCCTATTTCGGTTATGGCAATACCGAAATAGGAAGGAAAAAAAAAAAAAAAAAAAAGCCCCCCTATTTCGGTAATGCCATTACCGAAATAGGGGGCAGAATTTTTTATTCTTTTTCCCTCCTATTACGGTAATGGCATTACCGAAATAGGGGGAAAAAGTTTTTTTTTTTGGGGCACTCCTCTCTCACCCGAGCACACCGTGGCAGCAAATTTTCTCTCTCCAACTTTTTGATTGAATTTCGGCAACACAGTTGCCGAAATTCAATCTCTCTCCTCATTTCGCCAAATAAGTTTCAACAGTTCCTTTAACGCAAATAAAGTTTAAAATTAGCATTATTTAGCCAAAAGACTCTCTACTTTCCTCCGCACATTCAGCCACACAGCTCACACCCACGCTGCCACGCACTTCTTACCTTGATCTTTATTATTCTTTTCTTTTTCTCTAAATTCAACCACACCCAGCTCAGACCCACGCACTTCTTCATCTTGTTCTTCACAAGTAATTTCTCTTAATTTCACCAAAAATCTTCAATACCTCTCTCAGCCCACACCCACGCACTTCTTCACCTTGATCTTCACAGGTAATTTCTCTTATTTTCTATGTTTGTCTTTTCAGTTTTCAGTGTATTTTGTGGTTAGTGAGATGAGGGTAATTTGGGTCATTTCTTGCATTTCTAACGGTAATATTGATCAAACGCCTGACTTTCATTTTGCTATCTAAAAGTGCACGGGTACTGAGTGGCAGACAAAAATTAAGCTGTAGATTTTATGTAACCAGTACACTGATTTTTTATTTTTTTAAAAAAATGGGAATTAGATATGTATTGAGTATTGTTTTATGTTTATAGTTCTCCGTTGGAGCATTTTTGGGTCTGTACACAGCACACACTATTAAAATATTTAGGGCGGTATATGCATTTAAAAATTAAAAATTATTATTTGAAAATATAAATACGTAGAAATATGGTTTAAAAACTAAAAATAATTATTTGAAAACATAAACCAAACACCCCCTTAGAATTCGAAAAAAAATAAAAAATTGCAGCTAAGTTTTATTTATTTATTTATTTTTAACAATCCAACCTTTGAAAAACGTCTTTTATTACTGGTCTGATAAGACAAAGGAAGATAAAAAGATGATTCATTTACTTCATCGTGAAGTCAAGTTAGTCAAAATTTTTTTTTTTAAATGCAGTGATTGATGTGTTAAAATTTCTTGCAAAAATTGGAAACTGAATTTACAATTAACTGGATACTAACATGTGGTTGTTATTCTCACTTAAGGCCAATCTTCATTAGCTGTTCAAATTTAGACTACTGGTACAAGGTTTCTCCAAAAAAAAAATAAGGAAAAAGAGAGAGACTACTGATACAAGATGCAGAAATAAAAATTATGCCGAAAAAGAATATAGCATTTCTTTAAAAGATATAGTTTTTTTTTTTTTTTGATGGGAAAACACAGTATTTTATTCATAATTGGAAATGGGAAGTACATCATGCATGCAAGCATGCTTAATACACGCTGGCCTTCCTCCAGCCATACAACCAAAACCGAGTCATCCACGTTAGCTGCATGCTGAGCCACGGGGGGTGTGCAGCCATACAATCAGGTTGGGTCGATTTTTAGGACTTGGTGGGTTGAGTTGGATTGGGTTACAAAAATTTTTTTCTTAGCGGGTTAGGTTGGGTTTGGGTCATAAAATTCTAAACTCGCCAAACCCAACCCGACCCACCCATATATTTAATATATATATATATATTTAAAATATATTATATAATTAATTTTTTTAAAATAATTAGCTCTTTCTATCCTATATAAGAGCCAATTAGTTCACACAAATCTTAGTAAATTACTATTATTGTTTAGTCATTAGTATTTGCCTTTAAGGAGTTACATTGATACTAATCTTTGGGTTTTTTTAATATACTTATATTTATATTTTTTTCTACTCAATTTAATAATAATAAAAATAAAAAATTTGTCCAATCCATGGGTTCAACCCGACCTAACCCAAACCATGTGGGTTGGGTTGGACTTTTTTTGACCCACCATGGTGGGTTGGGTCAAAAAATCCCCTTAACCTGACCCAATCCGACCCATACACACCCCTAATACGTGGGCAGGGGTATTTCCTTGTCTTTTGGTATGGGAAAAGTCAAAAGTGCGAAAATCTTGAGCACACTTTAGGATTCCTGTGACAACATTCTGGACCGAAGGAGCAGCTTCTATTAGGCCGTGGATAGCATTACATATTATAAGCGAGTCACCCTCAAAAGTCACGTCCCTGACCTCGACCTCCTTCGCAAAATTGACCCCTATCTCCATAGCCTTAGCCTCTACCTCCAATGGCCCTAGCGGGGTGTGCAGTTTCCTACACAACGCTGCTATCACGTGTCCTGCACTATTCCGTATAACCACTCCCACACTAGCCTGCATCCTCCTAGAGAAGACAGCTCCATCAACGTTCACCTTGTAGCGATCTGCCAATGGAGGGACCCACTTCACAACCTGGTTCCATTTTACATCAGCCGTTGGTTTTTCATTCGCCATCTGGAATTCCTCAAGCAAAGAAAGAGAGCTTCTTGTCACTACCTGTCCACTTTGAAGCCTGCCCCCATGCCGAGAATTGTTCCTATTTTTCCATATCCCTCAGCTAATCATGATAGTCCGCTCCAAGAGTCCTGGCGGTGACTCCTCGCACTTTTGTAGGTGCCATATGACATCCATGTAGTTCCTCGAAGGAAGAATCTCAAACGGAAAGGAGAGCTTGCAACAGGACCACACCTCTTTCGCACGTTCACAGAACCAAAATAAGTGGCTTATGGACTCCACCTGCTCCCCACAGTCATCACATGTGCATTCATTTGTGATATTCCTCCTCCATAAATTTCCTTTGTAGCCAGGATGTTTCTACACGCTTTCCATGCAAAGTGTTTAACCTTGTTTGGTACGTTCATCTGCCATAGTCTCATCCAGGTCTGTTTCATAGTTGACTGGTTTGAGCCTTTCGCCGTCAGTTTATTCCCTTGGACCTCCTGTGCCAGTCTGTATGCACTTCTCACTAAGAACCTCCCATATTTGTTTTCGGCCCATATCACTTTATCCCTTGCCCTGGTGACGCTCAAGGGTATGCTTAGGATTGCATTGACATCCTGAGGTAGAAAACTTTGGCTAACCAGGGCTCTCTTCCATTCCTTGCTATCTTCGTCAATGAGATCATTGACCCACTAAATTTGCTTTGGTGTTCTCTTCAGCGTAATGACTTTGTACATGCTTGGACTTGGTATCCATTTGTCTTTCCAAACCTTAATCAGTTTACCGTCTCCCACCTGCCACCTCACACCATGTTGCACTAGATGTTGGGCTGCCATGATGCTCCTTCATGCGTATGAAGGTTGTCACCACATACTAGCTTCGACAAAATCGCAGCTAGGGAAGTATTTTGCCTTGTAGACCCTGTAAAATAGTGAGGAGAAATTGGTTTAAAGTCGCCACTCCTGTTTTGCCAGCAGAGCAAGGTTAAAAAGTCGCAAACCCCAAAAACCCATGCCGCCCCTCTCCTTTTGGTAGACACATTTTCTCCCAACTCAGCCATGCAAGTTTCTTTTCATCCTTTACCTGACCCCACTAGAATTGCCTAACCATTCTAGTCAACTCCTTGCATAGAGTATTAGGGAGCTTAAAACAACTCATTGTGTAGGAAGGGACTGCCCGCGCTACCGCCTTCATCAGTATGTCTTTTCTGGCATTTGACATCAATTTTTTCTTCCACACCGTTAGCTTGTGCCACCCTTTGCTTTAATTGTGCAAATGTATTTCGTTTAGATTTTCCCACCAGCGAAGGCAGACCCAGATAGGATTCGTGTGGCTTGATGTTCTATGCCCCAAACATGGCCTTTACTGCTTCCTTAGTGTCATGGTCAGTGTTAGAGCTAAAACAGAGGGAAGTCTTACTTCTGTGGAGTTGTTGACCAGAGGACTCCCCATATACTTAAGAGCACACGCTGAATTTCCTCTCCTTCCCTAACCATAGCTCTTCCAAATATCAAACTATCGTCGGCGAAAAATAGATGGGAGATAGTGGGTCCCCTTGCTGAGGTAGCCACCCCTTTGAGAGACTTGTTCTGGAACGCCTTATGAAACTGTACAGACAGTCCTTTGGCATAAATGAGGAATAAGTAGGGTGATAAAGGGTCATCCTGCCTCAGCCCTCTTGTCGAGACAATGTGGCCGCTTGGCTGACCATTGATTCACACTGCATATGTCACTTAAGAGACACACTTCATCACTAGGCTAATCCACCTTTCATGAAACCCTGGTTTTACCATAATTTATTGAAGACATCCCCACTCCACCCGGTCATATGCATTGCTCATATCTAATTTCAAGGCCATCTTTCCATTTCTTCCCTTCTTCCTTCTGTTGATATGAGTCATTAATTCATGAGCCACTAAAACATTGTCTATGATGAGCCTTTTAGACACGAAAGCGCTCTGATTTTCACACATAATGTCTTGCAAGACCAGTTTAAGGCGGTTTGCCACCGCCTTGGAGGCAAGCATGTAGGACACGTTGCACAGGCTAATCGGCCTATAATCCATCACATTCTTCGGGTTTTTCGTTTTAGGGATAAGTACAATATGCGTTTCGTGGAGCTTAGGAGAAGCTACACCATTGTTAAGAAAGTCTAACACAGTTTTAATAACAATAGGACCCACATTAGACCAAAAGTGTTGGTAAAAGATGGGGGGCATACCGTTCGGGCCAGGCACCTTCAGCAGGTGCATTTGCTTCAAGGCTTTTTCCACGTCATGAGCACGAAATTCCTGTAGGAGTAAGGAATTCATTCTATTCGTCACCTTCACATGGATGGCCTCAATCAGCTCTGTACTGACTTCAACCTGGGATGATGTAAAAACTGTGTAGAATACTCCACAAAGGTTTTGCCCATTATTTCCTCATCTCCCTACCAGACATTATTTGAATCCTTTATCCTGGAAATAATGTTTCATTGGTGTATGTTAGATGCCTTAGTGTGAAAAAAAGATGTGTTGCGGTCGCCTGACTTCAGCCAACTGTTCCTTGATCTTTGCTGCCACATGTCCCCTTCTACCAAGAGCATCCTATTCAGCTCCAACTTTGTTTTTTGAATCTCCTCCATACCGTTACTACTGCTTTTCTTGCCCTCCAACTCCTAGAGTTTTTCCTGGAGTCTTGCTGTTTTCCTGCCAACGTGACCAAAAGTATTCCTGTACCACATCGTCAGAGACTGTCTGCTCTCCTCCAAGCATTAAGAAAACGGGTGTTGGCCACCTATATTCAGTGCCCTATCCCATGCCTCAGTCACTATCTCCTTGCACCCCTCATCTCTCAGCCACATTAACTTAAACCTGAATAGCTTCTTTCGTCGGGTTCTCCACTGTCTGTCACAGTGGGCTTTCAAGACCAGCATACAATGATTTGATGTGGAGGTTGCTACATGATGTAGACCCACATTTGGGAATGTAACAGACTAGTTTGTGGACGCCAGAGCTCTGTCAAGTCTCTCTTTAACCCATCCACGAGCACCTAGTCTCTTGCACCATGTGAAATCCGGCCCACTGTAACCTAAATCCCTCAGGTTGCACCGGTTGACTGCTTCACGAAAATTCTTCATTTGCCACTCCAGACGAATATTCCAACCTTCCTTCTCCCTCTCATCCATTATCTCGTTAAAGTCCCCCATACAAATCCAAGGTAAGTTACTTCTTGTACCTAGCTCTGCTAACAGTCTCTAGGATTCTTCCTGTTTATTTGTTTCCGGGTGGGTGTAGAAACCGTTAAATCTCCACTGTTTGTTACTTTGTTCTTCAGTAACAATCGCATCGATATGTCGGGGTGAATAGGTTTGGACGTCCACTTTCATCGAGCTTTTCCATAGAAGTGCCAAACCCCCACCACGCCGAACACTAGGTACTACTAGACCCTGTTGTTGATCTAGTTTGCACTTAATACGTGCCATCTTCGACATAACAAACTTGGTTTCCATAAGAAAAACCAAGGTGGGATCTTCCTCCAAAACAAGATTCTAGAGTGCTTTCACTGTGCATGGGTTCCCAAGCCCCCTATAGTTCCAACCAATGGCACTCATTGCTCCCAGCGTGGTTGCCTCGCAGCCGACGCTGATCCAAGGTATTTTGCCATGATTATTCCCAGAGCCATGACTTCTCCTTCGAGCTTCTATTTCTTTCCATTTTCCTCATTCGCTGAAATATCCTCCAACGGTATTCTTTCCTTCCTTTTTATTCCAACGTCTTTTGCTTCCTCTTCCATTGACATATACTCCTCTTTTTTCTCCCCATGCACATGACCACGAGCCCCCACATCAATATTTTCCTTCCCTACAGAGTTGCGTCCCATTTTATTATTTTTTTGCGTGGGCCCCTTCAGTATTATGTTCTTATTACTCATTTGAGGCCTTGGAATGTGTTGGCCCATAACTAAGTTGCCTTATTTTGTTTCATGGGCTGTGGATATATAAACATTAGAACGAGTAGTATTGGTCAAACCTGGAGGCCCATTAGTCGAGCCTAAGTCCTTTTTAAGTCTGGCCCAAGTTTCAACCTTCTCTTCCCGCTTTTCACTCTCTTCATCTACCCTTGAGCTTTGCGCCGAATTTTGCAGGTCAGCCGAAACTTCTGGCACACTTTTCGCACTTGATGGCTTCTTCGAAAATACTACCCCACCCTTGAGAGCCACATCTATTTCACTGATTTACTTTTCAAAAGCTGCATCTTGCATATTTTTTGGGATTTGACATGTTTGGTGCATCGTTAATGGGTCCAAGAGTGCCATGTCGCCCCTCATGTGCTTCCCATGCGCTTTCTCGAACCCCATACCCCTGACAACCTTTGCCGCTACCGTCGCCTTGCCTGCCCGCTCCTCCGCTTCACCTAGATTGTCTTCGTGTCCATGCATTTTCCTCCCACCCCAATTACGGCTTCTGTAGTCGTTCCGGGACAGCACGCATCCAAGGGCCATATTGTTTCTCTTCTGCTCTGAGAGTTTCGCTACTTCAAATCCACAGCATGCAATCTCGCTCATCATGGTCTACCATCCCGCACTAGTAGCAAAATATCGACATGCGTTCGTATTTGAAATCCACCCATGTCGGCAACGGCCCGCCGAGGCGAACTAACCTTCCTCGACATAACGGTAAGGATATATCCATTGATACCCTGATGCGCAAATGGCCTCCCATGCAAAATCCTCTGTCATCCATATCTACCGTTTCCACTGTCCCTAATGTCCCACCGATCAACAAGCCATCATCTTTTGTCTGGCACATGGTAGGAAGACCATGGATTTGAACCCAAAAGGATGCTCTGTCAAACTTTACTTTTGTCACCGCTTCCCCTTTGTCAAGTTTGTGAAGAATCAATAGATACTTATCGAAAGACCATAGACCCAGCATAAGCACCTTATTTAGATCCTCCTAGAGAAGGAATTGGAAGAGAACCTTGTTTTCACCCATATCGTGCACCTTAAAACTTTTCTTAGTTCTCCAAACCGTCCTCAACACTCTTGCCACTTATTCCAAGTTCACCCGTCTCTTCGTGCAAAACTTTCCGGCCAAGACATGACCATGCTCCCTTGCTATCAGTTCCAGGTCCACCTCATTTACTTCCTTTTCTAATAGTTTTAAACCTGTACACTGATTCGTGATCTCCTCCATGTGTACTGGTGTTATGGGAGAGGGCAATCTATTTGAAAGTGTTCTACGGCCTAAACGGAGAGAAGTGCTTGCCCAAGCGGCAAGCCTAGGTTTCACCTCAAGGTTTTCAAGGAAAGCCTAGAGAGAAAAACTCTCGCATTTTGCTGGAGTACTTTTGATACAATACATCTAATTAAAAGATAAAGTTTAGTTACAAAACTAGTTGGAACTTAAGATTACAATCTTACTCAATGAAATAAATATTAATATATATTTTGAAACCCTTTATCAATTGCAAGTTTTCCTCTTCCTGACTCAAAGTGAGAGCTTAAATTAGGCACAAAATCAACCTAGACCGATCCGTAAACACCTCTCTGTTTTCAAGGAAAGAAATTCAAAATACGTGTTTCTAGAATAACTTTCAAATGTTGCTATTTTATAAAATACTAGTAAATTGCCCGTGCAATGCACGGATAATATTGTAATGTTTTATGTAAGATAATTTTGGAGAATGTTGTATATATATAATACCATAATTTTCATAGAACTTTGTTAGTAATGAATTCATTATAAGAAACAACAAAAGCTAAACAAAATAATGAAATAAAGATGAAATTTAGAATTAAAAAAAAAAAAAAACTTAATGAACCAAACGCTAAAATCCTTGATTCATGCATTATTGGAATTCAGAGAAAAGAAAGCACACACAACATATAGATCATTATACAATCATCATTAAACCGAAACTCCAAAAAAAAAAAAAAACCATTAACCCAAAACTCAATTTATTGTAGGAAAAAACTCAATATGTATTTCTTTATTAAAATATCAAGAGACTTACTCGAGAAAGAAGCTTTGGAGTCTAAAGAATGCGGATTGAATAGTCGTGTTGTTTTTCCTCTGCAAATTCAATTGCCATTGACTAAATCCCCTCCACCCTATCACTACACACCCTTGGTGTGATGGTCACTCCATAAATATAAGTGCTTGTAGAGTATAGGGGGTAAGGGTTGGGGTTCAAGTCTCTAAGAGATAGCTTCACACACATATACACTTAAATTTGGCTAGAGTAGAATTTCTATTAAAAAAAAAAAACCTCCACCCTAGATGATAACTGCTTGATCCCTATAATCCAATTTATGATTTACAGTAGGTTTAGCTTTTGTTTATTTTGAAAAGACCAGTCTACTCAAGCCATATGCAAGATTAAACAATCTTGAAAAGACAATGACAATGAGACTTTTACACTACAATAAACGTCATTTTGGAGGCAAGCTGTGATTAATGCATCTACACAATCATAAGGGCAGAAACTTTTTATACAACTAACGTAAAAACTTGCCGTACCCAAAAAAAAAAAAAAGAGACTAACAGTAACAGAGGAGGGAGACTTTGTTTATGAGATGTTTGTATGTAAATTCGTCACCATAAAATAATAAGGATTCCCATAGAATAAAATAAAATAATAATGATTATAGTAAATAAAAGATATGAATTTTTGTAAATTAGGCAACAGAAATGCTAGAAGATTTATCTTGATCTCATTAATTATCAGTATCCCTTTTTCTTAAAAAAAACTGAAGCATTTGGTACATTCAAAGACATGAAGAAGAGAGAGAGAGTTGTGGTGTAAACTTGAGGCAATTAATGGTAGAGTTGGATGATTGTAGAAAAACTTTATAGGCGGTGTCACTTAGCAAAAGCTTAGGCCCTCAAACAACGAAGTCTTTACTTTTATATAAACTGTTAACGAGTGCTGTACAGCACTTGTTAATAATTCATTTAAAGAAAGTTTTTATGGGAAATGAAAAAAAAAAGTAATTAATATTTTGACAGTTTTTTTTATTTCTCATAAAAGTGGTATCAAAACTTTCCTAAAATAGATTATTAACAAGGGTTGTACAACATTCGTTAACATTTTTCATATATATATATATATATATGCATTTATTGATTATTTAGAAAAGATAGCGTTGGTCACTCCCACGTCATTTTCCTTTTTGTTTGTTCCGGTGGAGGAGCAGGACTAGCCTTTAAGACATGGTCATATTGGTAATTTACTCTGGTGGAGGACCCACCTTTAATTTGACATGGTCCACACGGTTTTCATTCGATTCATTGTATACTGGTGATTTGTTCTGGACCACACAGTTTTCATTGGATTCATTGTAACGATGACCTAGACTTTAGCTTCAGTAATGCAAGGGCCAATCACTGACATGTTGCTTCTTGTTATTTTCCTATGCATGATAACGATTCTTCTAAGAAATTATAAAGGAAAATTGATAATGTAACACTTCCACTTTAAAACTTGATTTTTCTCCACAGCACTATTACCTTCACCAACATTGGAGCACTTCAAGCCCATCCTCTAGCTTTCGTCTTGCTCTTCAAAGTCCCTTTTCAACGCTACAGAGAAATGGCCGAAGGAATGCTCTATGGCCTTGCACAAAAAATCATTGAAGAATTGGGCTCTTGGGCTTTCAAAGAGGTCGCATCGCTTTGGAATGTCGAAGCTGAACTTGAAAACATCAAGAACACTGTTTCCACTATTCAAGCAGTACTTCGGGATGCAGCAGAGCGGCAGACTCATAGCCATCAAGTCAAGGACTGGCTCGAAAAGCTCAAGGACGCAGTATATGAAGTAGATGACTTGTTGGGTGAGTTCTTTGCTGAAGCTTTACAACATGGAGGGACGAGTGGGAATATTCCTAAAAAGGTACGCAATTTCCTTTCAACTCCAAACCGACTTGTTTTTCATCGAGAGATGAGTGGTAAAATAAATGCGATGAAGCAGAAACTAAATGCAATAGCGGAAGATAGGAAATTGTTCCACTTGAAAGAAGACCATGTAGAGCCACCTGTGAGTATGGATAGGGAAGAGACTCACTCATTTGTAGCTGATGAAAAAGTTATTGGTAGAGAAGATGATAAAGAGGCCATCATAAAACTGTTATTGCAGCCTAATGATGAAGAGAATGTTTCAATTATTCCTATAGTGGGGATTGGTGGGTCAGGAAAGACCACACTTGCTCAATATGTATACAATGACAAGAAAATACATTTTGAACTAAAAGTGTGGATATGTATATCTGATGTCTTTGATGTAAAAATGATTATTCAAAAAATAATATTGGCTGCAAGTCAGGAACCTGTAGACCATAGCATGGATAAATTACAAGATAAGCTTCGTAAAATAATTAATCAAAAGAAATACTTACTTGTCTTGGATGATGTGTGGAATGAGGATCCTCACAAATGGGATAGTTTGAAAGACCTTTTAGAGTGTGGCGCTAAGGGAAGTAAAATTGTAATAACTACACGTGCGAGATTGGTAGCAGAGATTACATGCCCAGTTTCAATATACACTCTTAAAGGTCTCAATGAAAAACAGTCTTGGTTGTTATTCAAGCAAATTGCATTTAGAAAAGGGCGAGGGCAAGGGACCAATAATCCTAGACTAGAAGAAATTGGAAGGGAAATTGTGCACAAATGTCAAGGGATACCCCTTGCCATAAAGTCTATAGGAAATGTATTGCGCTTGGAGAAAACAGAGCATAAATGGTCATATGTCAATAATAATATACTAGAAAGTGCAACTCAACAAAAAAATGGCATTTTTCCAATTCTAAAGTTGAGTTATGATCATCTTCCATCATATTTAAAAAGTTGTTTTGCCTTTTGTTCCTTGTTTCCTAAAGATTATGAGATCGATAAGGTGACACTCATACAACTATGGATAGCACAAGGTTTTATCCGACCATCAAACAAAAACCAAGAATTAGAAGATGTTGCAGATGAGTATTTCAAGGATTTGCTTTGGAGGTCCTTCTTTGAAGAAGTGACAAATGAAAAGGGAGAATTAAAATACAAGATGCATGATTTAATTCATGATCTTGCACAATTAGTTGCAGGGGCAGAGTGGACAATAATTACTTTGGATGGAAACAACTTTGATGAAAAAACTCGTCATGTGTCGCTTCCATTTTATATTGACTCATCTTTTATTGAAACTTCAGGTTTGCTAGTTAGAGCAGATAAGTTACGTACATGTTGTCTTCTACCATTTGAACCTAGTGATCCTTTTCAAGCGGGGAATATAGATGAATCAATGTTGAATAAACTTATTTTGAGTTGTAGAAGATTGCGTGCATTGGGTTTATGTGGAGCGCATATTGAGAGAGTACCAGATTCTATTAAAAAATTAATACATCTTACTTACCTTGATTTTTCTTATAATGAAGATATTAAAACTCTCCCTAATGCTATTTCTGGACTTTGGAAACTGCAAACACTAAAAGTCAATGCATGTCATAATCTTAGAGAATTGCCTAGAGACATTAGATTTTTGGTTGGCCTCAGGCATCTTGAGAATAGGTCTTGTAGGCGTTTGAGACATATGCCTGATGGATTAGGGCAAATGACATGCCTTCAAACGTTATCATCATTTGTTGTGAGAGGCAACCAAGCTTCTACCTCTGGGCCCATTAGTAGTGGGCTAGACGAATTGAATTCGCTAAACTCCCTGAGAGGAGAACTACAAATCTCAAATTTGAGATGTTTGGAAGATGTTTATTCAGAACCCAGTGCTGCCAATTTAAGGGCAAAACAATATCTTGACCGGTTGACGTTATTATGGCATGCAAATGATCGTTATTTTTGTTCTGACGATGACAACGATGGTGATGAGAAGTTATTAGAAGGCCTCCAACCACACCAAAATCTTAAATTTTTGTCTGTGTTTGGGTATGGGGGTGTGAGATTTTCAAGTTGGCTTTCTTTGCTCACAAATCTGGTTGATTTATCTATAAAGCGTTGTAAGAGATGTCAACAACTTCCACGATTGTCTCAACTCCACTCTCTGGCACGTCTATCGCTTGAAGATATGGGAGTTTTGGAGTACATATCAGATGGTGATATAAATGAGGAGGTTCCTACTTCATCCTTCTTCCCATCGCTAAAGTCAATTTATATTTCCCACTGCCCTAATCTGAAGGGATGGTGGAGGAGCACATCAACAACAGATCACCAACAACATCCGCATCATCACCAGTCACTGCCTTCATTCCATCATCTTTCTGCTTTAAAAATTTGTTATTGCCCTAATCTAACTTCCTTGCCTCCATTTTCGTGTCTTGAAGGAAGTCTATATTTGTGTGAAGTCAGTTTGAAAGGTTTACAACGGACAATAGCAATGAATTCGTCGCTTCCTTCTTCCTCCTCTTTCTTGTCCTCTCCTTTCTCCAAATTAAAGTCTATGCAATTATTGGGAATAAAGGATACAGAGGCTCTACCAGATGATTGGATGTCAAGCCTGAGTTCTCTCGAGAAACTACGCATACGTGGAGGCCCTTTCCTTTCTCAAGCAACTATGCTAAAATCTCTATCTCTAGCCGTGCCCCATCTCACCTCACTCGAGAGCTTGGCGATTATTGATTTTGAGCTGTTTGATTTGATTAGTGACATGGGTGATGATGGCATCGGATGGCAGCATCTTAAATGCCTCAGTTCTGTGTGTTACGATAGGGTTCGGAATTTGAAGTCTATTCCTTACGGGCTTCAACACGTTACTGCTCTGCGAAAGCTTGAGATTTCTAGTTGTCCCAATCTGACTATTTTCCCAGAGCTCACCTCAGTTGTATACCTTCAAATTTCATTCTGCCCCAACCTAACATCAATTCCCGATGGGATTAGTAATCTCACGTCCCTTGAAGAACTTCACATTTCCTATTGTCGAAATCTCATATCACTTCCTGATGAGATGGTTTCTCTCAAGTCTTTACAAAAGCTAATAATTGAAGAATGTCCTGACTTAGCGAAAAGATGTGAAAAGGATATTGGGGAAGATTGGTTCAAAATCGCTCATGTCCCTGTTATCCAAATTCGGTAACGGTGATTTTATTTGCTGAAAAAATGTGAACCAGTCCATTTTTCATCAGTTCCTCTTGGGCTACCTCAAGAACGCTAGCGCTCTCAGCCTCGACCATGCCACTCGCAACATAACCTCTGGTATGTCTTCTGCAATAGCTGAGCTTGGAAGCTCTTCACTTTTTACTTTTTTTTTTTTTTTTTTAATTTTCTTAATTATCTTATATAATTTATGTATGGTTGCTGAGAAAACATAGTAAATTTTTGGGAATTCCATTCTTTATATTTTGTTGATTTCCAAAAAATAAAGAAATTTTTAAATATCTTTTTTTTTTTTTTGGTGGATTTCCAAAATATTAGAACAATAAATATACTCAACCATGGAATATAATTGTATTGGGTTCACTTTAGTGAAACTTTTCGGTTTTTCACATTTTCTAACAATGAAAAATCCAAGATTTGATTTGAAAGAAACCAAACTGTTGGACATTGTTTAAAAGTTTTGCTTTTGGTTATTTTTTCAACTAGAAAGATTTGGCCAACCTCAATATCATCCATGAACAAGTGCTCTTTCCAGTATTTCACTTTCTTTCATTTGGAATGCATCTCTCTTTCTTGGTTTATTGGGTTTTAATTTAAGCCTTTTACAAAAATGGATTTGTTATTTTTATTGATGCAATGAGGAGCCAAGGATTCCATTGTTATAAATGGCCGTACAAAGAGTTCTGTTAAGAAGGTTAGTGTGTGATACTCCATTTTGTTGTGAAGATCACCTTTATAAGAAAAGAAATTTCGTTTCAAAATTAAAGCTCTACGAGATTCGCATTGCATTTCTAGGATGCCAATAGTGATGCACTGAAACAAAATTTAATGTTTTTTAATTTTTTGTTGTTATTGAAATATTGTTATCCTTTTTGTAATCGGTTTACATGAATGGCCTTAAAATGAATATGCCTTTTGTTCTATCAACAGATTTAATGGGATTAATCATCAAGTGAGTGTGGATCATCTAAAGAATTTGAAGATTTTTGTGGAAAATATGGTGAAGGATCTACTGCCTGGATGCTTTGAGGATTTTGGAAACTGATCTAACTCAGGTACTTGGTTAGAGTCATCAGTAATCAAAGGTTATTGAGTAATTTGGAGTAAAATTCTGGGGGGATCTCTGATTTTTGGCATTTAACAGCATGGTGATATTGAGTTAATCAATTTTCTTCCAAATAAGAAAATTAATAAATATCACAAATTCATAAACAGGGGAGAGGGGATGGTCCACCTAAAAAAGTTCATGTCCTTGGCAGTGCCTAAATTTAGTTCATCTTCTATATTTCTAGATAAATGTAGATTAATTGTGAATCCTAATCCTTTGTAGAGACTCAAATGCTAATGTTCTTAACTCTTCTTCTTTGTTCTCTTTGTGTTTTTATGATGACCTAGTCCAACCCAACAACAAAGCTTTAGTCCCAAAATTTTTGTGGTTGGATATGTTATACTGGGATAAAATCAAATGTTTTTCGGAAAATGATCTGCTCCAAACATATCAACAAAAAAAAAAATGATCTGCTCCAAAGTTTCTATCGGTCCATATATCTCTGTTAAAATTCAATCCTCTTTTTCCCCTTCAATTAAGAGCATAGTGATTTTTTTGGTCATTTGATTCTGTGTGCAGAATATAGGCAAGCTTGGAATATAACAGAAACGATTTGTTGTTTTTCCACTGCGAGTTGGTATAGCAATTATCTAGCCCAACCGAAAAATTAAGAGGTAAATCATTTAAGTTTCATATATGGTTATTTATTTATGTACTCAAACTTATGTTTGGTAGTATGGCATGGTTAAATACAACAGCTTGGTGTTAACACTCAGAGCTTTACCTCTTCAAGGATAGCTTTATTTTGTAGGTACTTGATATTTAAGATATTTGATGACTTTTTTGTGAAGTATCAATTGTTTGCTCATATTAAAATTTTCCAAATATACTTTTTTTTTTTTGGTATTAGTATATTGCAAATATAATTATTTTACCAAAATATATTTGTGTTGCAAGTAAAACAGGTTGTCCACAACTCTCAGTTTGATGTTTTCTACTCTACAAGTCATTTCACCCTGTGACCATGAATCAGACAATCATTAATTATGTTGTTGTTTATGATATACTATAATCATATATTTACTTTTATATCTCATTATGTTATTGTTTGGGGAGGGAAGGGAAAAAAAGTTTTAACTTTGGCCGATGCTTCACAACAGCAATAGTATATACTAAAACTTTATAGATCTGGCATCAGTTGACTTAGAAGGATTTAACTCATCTGATTCTTTATATTCATGCATTTCCTTTCTAAGTTCCCTGTGAATGTTAGATACTGCTCTCTCTCTTTTCATTCCTCATTTTCATTTTTGGTATGGTGAGTTTCTCAGTTATTGGAGTCTGTCTGCCAGAGCTTTGGCTCCTTAAACAAACTAGATTTCAATAGTTTATGCGTCTTCCGACCATGCTGGTAAAAACAAATATGGAGCAACTAGCAAAAGTAAATTGGTAAGTCTCTCATTCTCATCTTTATTATATCTTACCACATAGATTAGGCTAAAAGGTTCATTTGATAAAAACATTGTTATTTTCCTCTCTTTTCCCTTTTTTTTTTGTAATTTAATTTTGATTGGCTGGAATGGATGAAAATGATGATTTAGTGGTAGCAGTCTGATTACTACACAGTTTCAGATATAGCTCAATATCTCATTCCTTGTGAAGCATTAGTTTATGTTCATGTCAAAATATTGAAATCGTTTATTTTTTACCTATGTACATAAGCAGTGCTCAGAAAGCATCACGTTGAAATTAAGTAGTCACAAAAACTATTTTAAGAAATAAGGTAGAGTTACATGGAATTTCTTTCAATTTTAAATGGGAGGTAGAGTGGAGATAGGATTCAAACTTAAGAACACCTATTTTGATGCCAAGATAAACTACCAATTGTCCCAAAGACTTAAATTGATAGGAAATGTTTCCTAAGCTAAACATTATAACATTTATAATGTAGAGTTTGTCCTGACTAAACCAGGTAACTCACCTTTTACACAAAACCCACCAATATTCTCTTAAATCTATGAAGTTGCTGCATCAACAGTCAGTGCAGGGCTTGTGCTTTTGTCAGTAGAGTGGAGAAGAAAGGTAAGATTGGATATTGATTAAAGTATTATGTCTACTTTTGGCTTCTTGTAGGATGAATGCTTTGACATAAGGGAAATTGTTGTTGCACACCATGGAGTGCAATTGATATGTGTTTCTGCTTCTCTCTTTGCAAGAATGTTGCCTCCAGCATGCTAAAGATCTATCTTTGTGTCATCAACAGGCATTTTGATGTTTGAGGCTAAGATATATCACATTCTTCGTCTGAATCATTTTCTCAAGTCATTAAAGACATTATGATGTAAATTCTGTTTACAGTGTGTTTAGGCTGATTCCTATATGGGTATTATAGATGACCATCAAGTTCTTGTACAGCCTCAGGTGGATATCCGAGAATTTGGATCTGTTACTGATAATCAACTAGCTACATCATCTCTCTTTAAGAAACAAGATCTATGAATCTATCATAATGAACATTTTAGCTCAGAATTTATCTAGCATTACTTAGGTATGACATTTTATCAATGGACAGAGCTTTTACTACCCCTAGTAATCTCTCTCTCTCTGAACTGTCTGTCTCTTCTTGTTATTCTGGCGGCAGGTGACCTGACTAAGCGACTGTCAGAATCATTCATACCTGATAATGCCATCAGGTTTAGTCCATGATCAATTCGACAACAATTAAATGGTTTCCATTCCAAGGAACCACTTTCCTTCTTTGGGTATGCTCTTTATCATCATTTTTTTATTCTATCTCAGCCAATAAGATTGCAGTCTGACATCTGTCTTTATCTGAAGTATAAAAAAATTGGCGGTTGGAGTGGAGTGCCAGGAGTGGGGTGGTCTGGTTTAAAATTCCAAGTAAATATGTCAAAATGACGAAATTTTTTCAGAAACTAGCTTTTCCTTGGAGATGAGGGTAAAGAATGATGTAGCTGAGCACCAGCCCAACCTGCCACAACTCATAACGTTAACATGTAGTTCCTTCATGACTATGGTCTTTGATTGTTGCTTTTGTTGCAGGACTTCCCCACAAATTCATTATTTGAGGCTGATGCTACAAGTGAAACATCCATTGCTGACCTCTCTCGCTTCATTCTCAATATGCCGTCTTCTCCATCTGTGCCCCATGTTATCAGCAATGGGTAGCTTTTTGAAACGGTAAACTCACACTCTGTGTTTTGAGAAGAAATATGTATGTGAATGGTGAAACAAGAATATATTAATTTCCTGAATTTCTTCTGTATAATTTTTTATCCAAGATAAAGACACTCTAAAAAGAAAATGAACGATTTTATAAAAATAAAAATGACTGAAAGTTGTTTGTGAATTTGTATTAACCTAAATCAATGTAGTGACAAATTATGGAAATAGTAAAATTGACTATCTTGGCTGCTAAAATATTGTGGTTGGTGACAATGTTCTTTTTGATCTACTCCCAAGTCTTTTCCCTAAAAGCAATATTACATTGATCAGACCCCATACATTTTATGTCTTTAGTTGTTAGGTGTCTCCATGTGTTTCATGTCTTTAGTTATTTGGCTTGTAATTGAACTGGATTTTATTTGTTTTCCTTGGTGGTTATCTTCACTGCTGTTGAATGTAAAATTCCTTAAATGAAATCTTTAGCTTTCAAAATCTTGATTGGTTGATTTGAGCTGACATGTTTGGTTTCTAGATTTTAGTGATGTCATGGTATTTGAATCCATGCACTCACCAACTGTATGGAATGCAAGCTTTGGGTAAAAGTGATTATTTTGCTCATATGGTTTTTAAAACTTTTCTTGAGAAGAATTAATTTGAAGTGTTTGTGTTAAGTTCAACTCGTTTAGTTTATTTTCAATGATTGAAACATCATCCTCCAAATCCGTGCCAATAGTGATGCACTGAAATGCCTTTTGTTCTATCAACAGATGAGACTAATCATCGAGTGGGTGTGGATCATCTAAATAATTTGAAGATTTTGTGGAAAATATGGTGAAGGATCTATTGCTTGGTCCAGCTTGGATACTTTGAGGATTTCGGAAACTGATCTAGCTCAGGTACTTGGTAAATGTCATCAGTAATCGAATGTTATTGAGTAATTTGGAGTAGTGTTCTAGTGGGATCTCTGATATTTGGCATTCAACACTATGGTGATACTGAGTTAATCAATTTTCTTCCAAATAAGAGAAAAAAGCTTAATAAATATCACAAAGTCATTAATGGGGAACAGGGGATGGTCCACCAAAAAAGTTCCATGTCCTATAGTTGGGAGGGCCTGAACTTGGTTCATCTTCTATGTTTCTAGATAAATGTAGATTAATTATGAATCCTAATCCTTTGTAGAGACTCAAATGCTAATGTTCTCAACTCTTCTTCTTTGTTCTCTTTGGGTTTTTTGATGATCACACAATTTATTTGATCCTAGATGGCAAACAAATTGGAAGCACAAAAAAGCTAGCAACAAGCGAACAGCTCAGCTAATTATCTTGTTTTTGTGTTCCTTTTTCCCTCAAGGGTAAAAAAAGGGTTGGGGGTTGGGGGGAGGAAGAAGCATAAATCCTAGCCATCTGATTATCTTGTCTTTGTTCTTTTTTTTTAGATGAACTTGTTTCTTTGTTCTAGCCATCTGTACCTTTGTATAAATGATAAGACTGGGTTTGCAGAGTTGATTTTGTATAAACTAATGAAAATTTTGCACTTGGAGATGTTGGAATAGATTTATGGTAAATAATCATTATTCAGTAGGATGATCTACACCTAAAGAACAACTGTTGGAATAGATCTATGTTATACTGGAATAATGTTAAATGCATTTCAGAAATATGATCTGCTCCAAAACTTATCAGCAAAAAAAGAAAAAAAAAGAAAAAAAAAAAGATCTGCTCCAAAGTTTGTATAGGTCCATATATCTCTGTTATATTTCAATCATCTTGTTCTCCTTCAATTAAGAGCATAGTGATTTTTTTGGTCATTTATTCTGTGTTCTTCATATCTGTGTTCTTCATATAGGCAAGCTTGGAATATAAAAACAGAAAAGAGTTGTTGTTTATCCAAAGGGAGTTGGTATTGCAATTATCTAGCCACAACCCAAAAATTAAGTGGTAAATCATTTAAGTCTCATATATGGTAATTTATGTACTTGAACTTATGTTTGGTAGTATGGCATGGATAAAGGCCACAGCTTGGTGTTAACTCCCCTGTTTCTTTATATTCATGCTTCTCCTTTCTAAGTTCCCTGTGATTGTTAGATACAACTCTCTCTCTTTTCATTCCTCATTTTCGTTTTAGGTATGGTGAGTTTCTCAGTTATTGGAGTCTGTATGCTAGAGCTTTGAATTCTTAAACAGACAAGATTTCTGTAGTTTATGTCTTCCAACCATGCTGGTAAAAACAAATATGTAGCTACTAATTCTCATCCTAATTATCTTTTACCACATAGATTAGGCTAAAAGGTTCTTTTCTTGGAAATTTATGTCTACTTTTGTCTTCTTTTAGGATGAATGCTTTGACATAAGGGAAATTGTTTTTGCACACTGTGGAGTTCACACATAGAACACACAACATTTGGAAATTGTGTGTTCAAAACACGATTTGACAATTTATGTGAAATTGTGTTTTGAATGCACAACTTTAGTTTACGTGGCATACACACACCATATACACTGGTCTGTATATAACAAAGCTCTTGACATAATATGCAACTTCTCATTACAACTTTTATAATCTAGGGATGCAACTTTTAGGTCACACATTGGAATAGATGATGCCAGCAGGTTCTTTGACTTCTGTACTACTGGCCCACAGGAATTTTCCTTAGCTATCAATGGTCTTGCAATTCCCTTACTTAGAGGAAATGTGGATTACCAAAGAAAGAAAGTATAGCACTAAGACAGGGAGGTAACTTCTAAAGTTAGTTTGGATGCGCTAGCAACAAAGGGAAATCAAATTAAAAACTGATGTATGCAATCTTTTTCCGACTGGGAATGTCACCAACATCAATCATCTACTGTTGATTTTGTCATTTCACGATGAACTGAACTTGCATTCCTGTATTTTGTTTTTGTTGGCTTTTGCAATTCCATGTTTTGAGGTCCTGTAAGGTAGATCATGAGTATTTCACAGGTTGCTTTTGGTTTTTTTGGGTAAATCCACTAGGATTATGTCTTGGTTCTTGAATGATGAGGAAGATTTGGCCAATGAGCTCAACTCAACGGGTACCTCCTCCCCTTAATAGTAAAAAGTATGATGAAGAAAATTTGGAAGCTCAATACATGGATACCAATTTATGTGATTCAATTTCCACTGCAAGGGATTTTTTTTTTTTTTTTAATGCAATTCATAGCCACGTGTCCTGGCTGCATGTGAACAAATTTCTATTCTATGGTAGTGTTCTGCCTACTTACCTTTTAACCATTTAGCTGCACCTATTGAACCAATCTCCTACCTGCCTTTGTGTCCATATGATTAAAAGTCTCTAAACTATTTTTTGCATTATCTTTATAGTGGGTATATATCTATTTTTTTATACAAAATTTGTGTTTCTTTGCATTATTTAAATGAGAATAGCATACAAAAATTTCCCAACATTTTATTCATCCTTTAGAGTTTGGTCATATTTTGACACTTTTTTTCCTAAAAAGAAGGCACAGTTTAGAGCACTGCTTTAATGAATTCATTTTTTTGCCATGCTAATGACCATTTGTTGTGGCTTCTAGAATTTCATATCTTGTTGGTGATTAATGACATAAAATTATTAGATAATAGTCTTTATAAAGAGTATAGCTACTATCATCATCTTGTGAATATGCCATGGATGCTTGACCTAAATGATACATATGCAACTAATGTGTGTGTGTGTGTTTGTGTTTTGGTATAATGTGAATCCAAAAAGATCCTCAGATCCCATTCATAGGCCACCATATCAAAGAATACTAACAATTTTGTAAGAACAATGTTGTGATACTTTACTAGCTCCTCTCCAACTTTGTGACATGGTCTTCTGTTGATCATGGCATGATTTTGTTTTCCAGCCATTGGAAGATATTCACATTCATTCTTCCTTTTGTTTCAGGTAGAATGAGTTTATTAGAAATTCGATTCTATATGCTGGGCAGCAGGAGCCAGTTCGCCACAGGAGCATTGAATACTAGGCGGACGTGTTTGAGAGTGCGTATTTCTTCTTACCACACTAGTAATAAAAATATTTAGAGACTACCAAAAAGCCGATTGTTATGTATCTCATATCTATCCTCAATAAGTCTTAAATTGTAGAATAGATAACTTCATGTGTTTTGAAATTGTTTTTGCTAGTTGGTAGAAATATTAATGTTTCCTCCCTTTTCTTTTCTAATTTATTTCGCAAACTTATGTTCGATAGGATGGAATGGATGAAGATCGTAGCTTGGTGTTAGAAATTGGAGAGCTGCCTAGTTTCGGTGTAGCTTAATTTTTGAAGACTGATCATGACTTTTCAATGACTCCTTGTGAAGGTCAGCTTTATGTTCATGTAAAGATATTACTAATGATTTGGACGGGTGCTATTTCTTTTCAAATTGCCACTATTTTGTACATGTTAGAACTCAAAAACCATCCTTTAGAAATTACATGGAAAAAGAACTATCGAGAGAAATATTTTAGTGGGTCAGAACTTGTCAATTACAACAGGATTGGATGTTCCAATGCTTGTTGCCTTTTCTTCTTCGTAAGTACTTTGCTTAAGTTGGTGAGAATGCCATCACTTCGTGCACTAACAGTATGTGTGGGTAGAACCACTTTCTAAAAAAATTAAGTGATTATCAATTTCATGATTTACATTAGACTTAGTTGTTGGAGCAGGAAAAAAATAGAATGATTTTCCTAAGATATAATGGTTTATTTCTTCAGTAATTTTTCTTTGTAATCATTCAATGCCTTCTTCTCTTAAGCTGTCTCACATCCTTGGAGAAACTTAGCATATCATATAGGTCTTTCTTTTTCATTTTTTGGCGTTAGTACTTAGCATACCATACAGTTATAATTCCAGCCAAGGACAATTTAATTGTATGAAATTTCTGAAATATTATATGAATCCAACATCTTCTGTTATGAAGCATACAAATTCACGAGTCGTTAAAAAACTTTATGATTGATTGCTAAAAAATAAATAACTATAGAATGGAGAAAATTATGATCTTTTTTCAAATTATTTGTGTTGCAAAGAAAATATTAAATGAATTCAAGATACTTATTAGACCTTTTTAACTAAAAAGAATTAGTGATTACCAATTTTATGATTCATATTGGATTGACTAGCTCTTGCTGCAGGGAAAAAATGTGACTTTCCATATCAGATGACTCACAAGACTTCCATGATAAAGGTTCGTTTCATAGATAGGCATTCAAACTTTAATCTTTGAAGTAGCTGAACATTTTTGGAGTTAATTATCATATTATGAAGTTATAATCAAGCAATGGACAATTTACTACATGAAATATTGGAAATAACATATGAATTGAGAATCTTCTGTTCTCAAGCATAGTAATTCATGAGTTGTCAACAATCTTTCAAATTGAGTCCAATGTAACAGTAGCAAATGAATGGAGAAAAAAATGATCATTTTTCTAACAATTTGGGCCCCAAAGAGAAAACTTATTTTCAATGTCCAAATGCTAATTAGACCTGAAAGATCTTTGTATTTATTTTCCGATTATGTCAACTTTTGCTGGTAGTGGAGTTCATTTTCTTGGTGACCTTGGATGTGAATACAAATCCCCTGCAGTTTCATTCCATTTAAGAGCTAACCATCATGAATGCTTTTCAATGCAGAAATTTGCTCTTAAGGTGAAGTGAGGCCCATTCTCAATTCTAATGTATGAAATTCCTAGTTTTCTACCTGAACTCTTGCATCAATAATTGTTCATCATAGATACCGCGGAATATTACTTTGGTTGCTTTCTTAATATTCTAGGATTGAAAACATGTTAAATCAATCCATGCACTCATAAACATTAGGGAATGCAAGCTTTGTGTAGAAGTCATGTACATTGTTTTACATTATTGTTGTTCTTGCTCATATGGTTTTCTTAATTTTTGTTAAGAACACATCATTTGAATTGTTTATGTTAACTTCAATTCATTTGGTTTAATGTCTCTTGAGTGATTGAAACATTATATTCCTAATCCCATAAAAGCAAAAATGTCTTTACACATGTAATGAGAAAACCTTAAAACCTGCATACATTATATAATTAAATGTAATATAGAAAATTTACCAATGGTACGTTTCAGTCCATTTTCTTGTTTCATAATTCATTTCATCTCTTTACCTTACTTGAATTGGTTTTTAGTTATACACTTATTATGTCAAGATGGCAACATATACAATATGGATTTGTTCAAACAAACAATTTTATTTGTGATTGATCAAGAAACTGTAAGCATAGATTATAATGTGGATTTTTGTCCTAACTAAGCCAGGTGACTCACTTTTCACAGCTTACAGGACAAATGAAACCAATATCATCTCTTAAAAATGTGAAGTTGATGCATCAACCATTTGAGCACGGCTTGTGCTTTTGTGCTATAGAGTGGCACTAAAATGTAGGGCTAGATATTGATTAAATATCTGTCTAATTTATTTATTTTTCTATAATAATAACTGTCTACTTTTGGTTTCATTTAAGATGACTGTTGTGATATAATATGCACCCTATCTCATGACTACTTTTATGTCTGGCAGTCCAGGCATGCAGACATCACATGTTGGAGCAGATGATTCAACCAGTTGCTCTGACTTCATTATTACTGGCCTAGAGGAATTTCATTTGTTATCAGGGTCTTGCAATTCCCTACTTTACAAGAAATGTGGATTACCAACAAGAAAGTTTTACATGGGGTTGAATTAGTTCCATTTATACACATTCAACACCAAACCAAATTTGACTCAAATTTGGTGATTGCTTATTAATAGGATGAGAAGGTATTAGTGGCAACAAATAAATAGGCTTTGCACTTGTATATATAGCCAGTCATGCTTAGTTCTTTAAAATGCATGACTTTGGTCTTTTGCAAACTGGGTTTAGAGAATTTGAAAATTCTTGTTTGCTGGTTGTGGTGAGAGAGAGTTGTTTGGGTGTACTTGGGGCTTGGGTTTTGTGGGAGTGTTTTTGTGTCACTTTTGTAATCTCCTTATTTTTTTAGTGAAACTTTCTCTGGCGCTACCCGTGGATGTAGGCCTTAGGCCGAACCACGTAAATCTGTGTGTTCCCTATGTGATTGTTTCTCCTATTTTTCTACTTTTATTTCAAACAAACCCACTTCTTTTTCTTTTTTCTTTTTTGCTTCACTCATAACCAAAAAAAAACATCAAGGCTTCTGCTATCTCAACATAAAGTATAATACTAAGACAGAAATGGAACTTTAAAATTTAGTTTGGAATCTATGCACTAGAGATAAAGGGTATTTAAGATGACAATGATTTATAGTGCCAGTCTTTTTCTTTTTGAAAGTGTCACCCACCTCTGATTTTAGTCATTTTCATAATGAATTGAACATGAAATTTTGTTTTCTTATATTTGTTGGCTTTTGCAATTGCATGTTCTTTGCAGCTACTAATACTGTAGATGATGAAGAATTTTGGTGAATCAATCTCTATAGGCACATCTTAGTACTTGAATTAATGAGAAGGAAAATTAGGTGAGTATAGATGCCAAATTTTGTAATTCAACTTTCAATGCAATTGAATTTTTTAGAGAGATACTTTATGAAATGTTTGCAGATTCAAATATTTGATTTTGTAGTCATGTACTGTCTACTAATTACATTTCACCATTTAGCAGCATGGCCAAAGTTTGTTTTTGAATTTCAGAAAATGAGCTAAAAATAAAGGTGTGATTGTTTGAGATGGGAAAAGGATTGTAAAATGGATTGGACCTAAGCCCATGCGTAGGTCCAATCCATTTCAGGAGCCCAATAGTCAAACAAATATAGGAGCCCAATAGTCAAACAAGGGCAAGTTTAATAGAGTTTGGGGCCTAAGAGACTAATATGTAGTTCAATAGAGTTTGTAATCTTGCTGTTGTCTTTGGAGAAAGAATTTTAAAATACAAAAACTCTGTAAGTAGATTCTTGATGATTTAAGATTTCTTTTGCTTTGCATGATTATATCAAAGCTGCCATTGGTCATGTAATTTGACTCACTACTTAACTCATTACTTGACTCAATACTATATGAAGAAGTATCAAAGAATTTAAAAGCAGCATCACAGTATCACACAACTCAGAAAATTTATCAGTTAAGATATTATCACTAAGATCAATCTCCTCCTTTTATTTGTTGCTGCAGTCCATGTCCACCAAAGCAAGAATTCTGTCATCACAAATTCAAATGGACTTAATTAACTTTGAGGTGTTACCTAACTCACCCTCTAATCTTGGAAATTCATCACAACAACACTTGTAAAAGTATTAGCACTAGTGTAAGCATAAGAGGTGCCGTCCCCCATAAAAATATTAGTATCGGTAGAAGCATAAGAGGTGCCATATAGATATCTTGTTGGTTAAAATAAAAGTAAATGGATGTAAGCCCAACTATCCAAAATAAGTGCAATTAGCACTCAATTTTCTTTAAAATACTTAAAATAAATCCTAAAATCTGATTAAATAAATTATTATTAATCACTTTATTATTAGTTGTGTTAAAATCAAGTCTAATCACTATACTATTAATAATTAAATCATTAATAAATTATTATTAACTAATATGTTTAATAATTTTACTTAACTTATTTACCTAACCTAAATTTACTAGTAAAGTAAAGAAAACTATAGTTTAATTAGTAGACACTAGAAACTAGAGATAGGTAAGGATGCCTTTTTTTAAAAATATCTTACAATGTTTGTATTTGTAAAAATTGGTCGTGAACATAGCTTTCAGAATAACGTTAATGATGGTATAATATCTTAAAGGATCCCACTTACTACAACTCATGTGTTACCTATAGTGTACCCTCCAGAGCCTTTTATCAAGTGAATCCTAGCATTAGTTTTCAATTTGAGTTTCACTATTTACAAAAAAAATTAGGATGTGAAGCTGAATGAATTAGTGTTTGCAGGAAAATACCATGACCATGAGTTGGGGGGTAAAGCAGCCTCCAACTAAAGTTCAAAAAAAAAGAAGGGGGGGGGGGGGGGGGGCTATATAGGAACAAATTATGAAATTACAAATGTCGCGCCCCAAACCCAAAAGGGTTCAAAGCATGAGAAAAAGAACCATCAAAAGAAACTATAGGGGATTTTTCTTCTTTCTTTCCTCATGATATATATAAATAAACGTACTAATCTCTCTACAAGTACAATATAAGTCAAAACTCTATAACATAATTACAACGATACAACTAGAAATCATGTGCCTCCAAAATACAAGAATTTATTGTGAAACTCCAAACAATATCACAGACTTCCCTAGAAACTCCACCAACAAATCTAGGATTGGCACACCCAAGGCTTGCAACTCCAAGAGTTTAACCTCCAATTAAACTAACTATGACCTCTTCAAAATTAGGCTGAATCACGTAAATCTTTATATTTCTTGTGTGATAGTTAGTTTCTCTTATTTTTCTAATTTTATTTCACATAAACCCACTATTTTTTTTTCTATCACTCATAACAAATAAGGATCAATGCTTCCACTATCAACAAGAAGTATAGTAATAAGACACGGATGGAACTTCAAATGTTTTTTTGAAATCCATTCACTAGAGAAAAAGGGTATTTAAGATGACAAAATGATTTATATGGTGCCAATCTTTTTCCTACAGAAAGTGCCACCCACAACAGATTCCCACCTCTGATTTTAGTCATTTTCATTATGAACTGAACTTGCACTCCTGTTTTCTTATATTTCTAAAGGTAGATGATGAAGTATTTTGGTGAATTCCATCTATAGGTACTTCATAGTACTTGAATAATGATTAGGAAAATTAGGGAACTCTCTATACATTGATTCAAAATTTTGTAATTTTTTTCGAAGATATTCTTATATTAGATATTTGCAAATTCAAAGATTTAATTTTGTAGTTCTATCTACTTTTTATTACATTTTACCATTTATCAGCATAGCCAAAGTTTGTATTTGAATTTCACAAAATGAGCTAAAAACAAAGGTAAGGTTGGATGAGATGGGAGAAGGCTCATCAAATGGATTGGGCCTAAGCCCATATTAGCAAGCCCAATATTGAATAAGGGCAAGTTAATTAGAGTTTTGGGGTAAGAGACTAACATGTAGTTCAATAGGTCCATGGTTGTGCATGATTCTCTGGGTGTAGGAAGAAGAGTAGCTAAAATTGTTTTCCAGGAAAAACCTTTTACTGAAATAAATGAAAATACACATAAGCTAAAAGCTGTCTTTTTGGGAAAAGGAAACCCTAACCACTCTTAACGGCTAGTAACAGTACTAACAGAAAATAACCGTTGCGTGGCATCAGTTATGGCTTGAATGATTGCAAGCCAATATATGCCAAGTTGGTCAAACTAAAGCTGACCGAGTCCCACTTATGCACTAAGAGCAGGGGTGGAGCTAGGGGGGTCTAGAGGGGGCAATTGCACCCTTGACCTCACCCAAACCCCCCGCCCTTAATATATATATATATATATATTTTATTTCTTTTAGATTTTTAGCATTTGCTATGTATATGTTTCTGTTTGCTATAAGCTTATGGTCTTCAACTCTACATGTAATTGTGCCACGGGGCTATCACTCTTGGCTCCACTTATAATATACTTTTCTTGGCCAGTGATTAATAAGAAGCTCCTTTAACTTCGTATAATAATGACTATATATTGATTATTATTATTTTTCTTAATCTTTTACTTGTTTGAAAAATATACTTATGGTCACCTATGAAGTATCTTAAGTAGTAAGTACAACAACATTTATACTAAATCTAATGTTACGCACAAGGGGAAAAAAATTATCATTAACATTATCTTTTATATGTTAATCAAATTTTTTGTTAAATTAGTTAAGCATTTTGTTAATTATACTAATTAAAAAAATTGAAATTGAAATTGTCTGCAACTTTTTATTTTCATCTTGCCCCCCAAAATTAAAATCCTGACTCCGTCACTGACTAAGAGGGTATTGAAGATTACAAAATGATCTATATATGCTGCCAATCTAATTAAGCATAGGAGCAGAACTTGACCCTTCAACTTGGCCTTAAATAGTATATTAGAATACAAATATGAATACAATGATGGAATATGATTTTTTTTTCTTGAGTGAGTATGAACTATAAATAAATAAATGGTGTATCCGCTCAAGCTATTTATATTACATGTATTTTGGTAAGTTACAATTAGTTTTGAGAATGTATAAAAGCATAATACATTAATATTATTGCATACATTGAGATATATATATATATATATATATATATCTGTGTGTGTTTGTGTGTATACATGCACCAAGGCTTATAAATCTAAATTAAACTAGCATGTAGCTTGTTTGAATAATAAGGATCACAAAAATTCCTCTGGTCTCATCTAGAGACTAGAGACTAGAGACCACTTCAACTTTTTGACGGTCTTCTGTATGAGTGTGGCATGCCTAACCCACAGTATTCCAGCTCTAGTTAAGGAAGAAAATGTCCTCTCTCTTTTTATAAAAATAAATTTTAAAAAAATTAAAAAAAATTAAAAAAAAGAAAAAAGATAGATGAGTAGTTAAAGACCACAAGTTTGATATCTACAACTTTTTTTGCTATAGTGAGGGGACAAGCACCCTTGGGGATTTCAACCCGGAGGTAGAACTCAAAGTTTCAGTACTCCGTAGTAAGTTACCACTGGTAATTACTTTGATACATACACTTATGAATTATGATGCCAGAACAAGTTCCATAACTTAAGTTTTAATTGTGCAGTACAACTCTTAAGGTCTTAATGATTTTCTTTTTGTGCAGAGGGCCCCTAAGGCCCGACATTCACATAGTGTTTAGTATGCTTTTGATGCAAGTTGGAGGAATAAAACATATAGCTTCTCAGTCAAAAAAAAAAAAAAAAATAGCTTCCTTATTATGAACTTAGTGGCTATAACTTTCATGCTTTCTCTTTTGGTTTGGTTATTTGAATATGGCTATAAAACACAAAAGCCTTGTGATCTTGCTTTTTTTTTTTGGAGAAAGAATTATAAAATACAAAAACTCTATAAGTAAATTCTTGATGATTTAAGATTTCTTTTTCTTTGCATGAATATACAAAGAAAACAAGGAAAAGTAATAATGGTAACTTAGGGGACTGAGAAGTCTGCCAAAAAAAAAAAAAAAAAAAAGGTATGTCGGGGTGGAGCTTATATAATTTACCAAGTTTTAAATAAACAAACCTTTCTAACACAATTTTCACAGATTACATTACTTCATTCATCTTTATTGCAGAATTGAATATAAATCCTTTTTTTTTTTTTATCTCTGTTCTTTTATTTATTTTCTAAGCCAAGTTTACCATTTGCGATTTAAGTAACAAGGAAAAAAAAGATATGCTGCATTCTAACAATTCCAACATAGGAAGCATACAATGAAATGGGTTGTCTTTGATGATTTTGAAGGCAGTCTGATGTATTTACCTCTTTTTAATTTTTTTTATTTAAAAACACTAATTATTTGCACTCAAGAACCAATGTGATGTAGAAATTTAAGATCTAAAGTGATGGATAAGTACCATTTAGCTTATAAAAAGGTTTAATTTCTTCAACATCCCTCTTCACAAACATTTTTTTTTTCTAAGTTGCTTCCAGTTCAACATTTGCAGCTATGCCATCTTATTGACAACTTCAGATTTCTAGCCAAGAAAATCGGAAACCAGTGGGGTAAAAACACATTTGAAAAGGATTCCTGACCATCCAGTGGCATTTATGACATTGTACATTGCACTATCCTAATTATTAAACAACCCAATAGCTTCATATTATGGTTAAGAAAAATGTAAGGGCTAAAGAGAAGCAAATATTCAGCAGAAATGCAATTATAATAAACAAATACATTAACCTCAAAATGAGTAAGAGTTACACACATAGATACGAATAAAATTCATTGAAAGATACTCAAATAAATTCAAATAAAATCATCACCATCAGTTTTTCATTTTTATTGAGATATTCTGAAGTAGGATTTTAGATGACTGCTATCAGCCTTCCAATCCAAAATTAAGAGCGGTGGGTTTGTAGTCAATCACCATGTACTTCTCCACATGAGGCAGGAGCGCCTTTGCGTATTCAACATGAGCAGGATGAGCAATATACTCTGCAACACCCTCCATGCTCTCAAAGGTGGATTCTAAGACATGAGTGAAACCTTGATTTTTGTTCCCAGCACTCACATCCTTGCCCCCGTTAATCACATAGCATGACCAAAAATCATTTACATAAATGAAATCTCTTAAACCAGTGTTCCAGTCACCGAAGTCCACTAAAAAATATTTCTTGGTGCTGAAGACCTTAGAGCATCATTTCACCAACAGAATGAATCAGCTTTTGGCTACAAATACTTAAAAACATATTATACCTGTGATAAGCTAAAAATCCATTTTAGAATTTGAAAGGTGTGCACAAAAATTTCTGAGTCTTTCATGTTTTTTCTTTGGGTTTTACAACAACAATATGAGAAGTCACAGGAACTCTTTCAGGAGATTCTTTATGCTTTAGCATTCTTACAGTATTTTCCTTCCTTTTGAATGAAAATGCCAGTCTGATTCTTACTTAAAAAGCATAAAGACTTTCAAAATGATTGGAAACAAATTCTCAATCCTAGAAATGACCAATACTAAGCACTAAGTAGGACGTGTAAAGAAAGCTTTCACCTAAATGACCCTTACCTTTAGCAACAGATATGGAAAATGACTTGAATAGACTGTTAAAGGAGGGAGATTTAAAATAAAAATAATCTGTAGTTTAAGATGTATGTATACTAGATCATTTGACAAGGTAGTATATCAAATTTGGCTTCACTCTAAAACTGTTCTCTTTCTTCTGCTTCTTCTTTTTTTTTTTTTTTACCCAAGTAAAAATGCTTTTGAACTAATTAAGGATTAATAGCGAATTTAAATCATGTATTGATAAAATGGAGGATTAAATATTTGAACATTGTTCCCTTAGGCTTTAATGTAGAAAATTTGGACAAAGAGGAATTCTAGGAACCTTGATGGGTTGTGCATCCTTGGCTTGAAATTATGTCCTCATTTTTGAAATCTTTTTACTGGATGACAATTTTAGGCAATTTGTAGTCTATGTTTTTCTTTGAGTTTTCTAGATCTTCTAAATTTGAGATTGTAATTCTTTTGAGTAACTTCAATACATTCCATAAGTGTATGAGTTGTACATTTTTTGTCTGTAAAAAAAATTGGAGATTTTTTTTTTTATAAGAAAAAAATTTGAGGATTAAATTGAAACATTGTCAACTTCAAATATTTGGCATGAAACATTAATTCAATTGAAAAAATCTTTAGTTTAGTTTCTACTTATTACATTTTTCCATTTAGCAGCATAGCCAAACTTAGTTTTTGAATATTATAAAATGAGGTACAAAGGTGTGGTCAGAATGAGAGAAGTCTGGTCAATTGGATTGGGCCTAAGGCCTTAATATCAAGCCCACAAAAATAAAAGCTTGACAATTGAATACTGACACCTTTCATTTCAGTTTGGTCCTAAGAAACCAATGCACTCCAAGAGGTCAATGGGTACGATCCAAGAGTTGATCATAATTCGGACACTTCAAAGGGCCCATATGGATTGATTTGTGAGGGTTCATTATGGGGAGAGAGGTGGTGACTGGTCATAACCTATAGATTTTTTGTCCAAACGCTTAAGGGATTTAATATTTGTATACATCATCGAGCAATAATGCTAATTGTTGTTGCAAGCGCGTTGATTTTTTTTTTTTTTTTGAGTTAGATATATGTTTGATATTTATAGTACATCCATTGTGATGATGTCAAGAATCAAACCAGTGAGCTGCAGGGCCTGCGCGCACTTCGAACGAACCTGCACAGGTAAGAAGAACCTCAAAGGGAAGTATCGGCGTGGTACCGGCCGACGACCCTCCGATGGTTAAGTTAGTATTATCACAACTCCAAAGTGCCAGAGTTGGGTCTTAGTATGCGTACCTCGATTTTTGGGGGGCGTGGCGGTATTTATAGTAATAGTAGTAGTGGCCTTCAGCCAAGGCGTACTGAAGAAGATATCACTGTATCGGAATTGCCCCTGAGTAGCGTGGGGCGCAAGATACTCCTTGGGTAGCCAAGTGTGTTGGGCAAGACATCCCTTTTGGGGGGGAGAATCATGCTACGTAAGATATAGGGCCAAGTAGTAGCGTATGCGACAAGATTCACTCTCTCAGGGAAGCGTACGTGACAAGACAGGCTTTAGTGCCTGATGACAACATCCGTCGACCTTCTCCCCGTCGACCCTAAGAGTCAGGTCGTCAATATCCGGCGTTCGTCATATATATCCGTCATCATAGGTCGAGCCGTCAGCCCGTGCAAGCTCCCGCCGTCTGGTGGGAGCTTTACCCCTATCACATTGGATGGTTGATTCACAAGAATATAGTGGCATCCAAGCAAGATTTTCAGTTTGATGCTTTTTGCTCTGTAACCATGTGAATCATAGAATTAGTAATCATGCTACAATATAATTATAATATTTTATTTACTTTTATAACTCATTAGTCACTTTGGAATATGCTTTTATTCACTTTCTCAATTCTGATTATTCCTGAAACATTTAGGGAAAGTGTCATTTCCTGAAATTTTAAGGGAGGTTGCTACAATTTGCACTTAAAAAGCTGTACTCTAGAATTTTCTTGTTACAATGAGTAATCATATATTTGGGAAGCACAATTTTTGTGCTCTTTGCACCATCAAAATGGGAAAAGCATATAAACATCTTTCAATTACTTGTTAAATAATTTAAAGTGAATAGAAAAAGAGATGCAGAAGTGAGATAAGAAAGAGAGAACATAAAGAATTATGTGCTTAGGCGTGATGGCCTACATCAACAGTGTAAAGCCCTAGACAGCTATGATTACTTTTTCTCTGTTTGTCACTACTTTTATGGTTGGAAGAATGTTATGAGACTGCATATATATGTCATCAAGGTTTTCAAAAGGGATCTAAACCACTTCCAACATTAGACAACCCTTTCCCAATTGAGCTTTTTGAGAATCTTTTTGGTGAAAAATGAGCTTTTGCCCAATTACCAATTTCAGTTACATGCACAAAAACTTTTACTTTCAATGATAATAATGATAGACAGATGCTACGGACCCAAGATTTGAACTTTGGGGGAGCCCGAAGCAAAAGTGTCTTTTAGTGCTAAAGTCATTTAAGTCCGGTTAAGAAAAAAAAAAACAATATGAGCCCTAAAAATGCAATAAAAAAGATAAATATTCAAAAGTCCTATTTGGTCCACTTTGGTTTTGTTCAATCAACTTTGGTCCTTTTCGGTCTAGTCAGTCCACTTGATCCTACTCGGTCCACATTGGTTCTATTCAGTCCATTCTGCCCACTTTGGTCCACTTCAGTCCTATTCAGACCATTCAGTCCACTATAGTCCTATTCAGCCCATTCTATCCACTTTGTTTCTATTCGGTCCGCATTCGTCCTATTCAATCCATTATGTATACTTTGGTCCTATTTGGTCCATTTTGGTCTTATTTGGTCCAATTTGTTCCTATTCGGTCCATTACATCCACTTTGTCCCTAATCTATCCATTCATTCTTATTCAGTCAACTTTAGTCCTATTCGGTCCACTTTAGTCCAATTCGGTCTATTTGTGTCCACTTTAGTTCATTTTTGTGCCCCTACATACAGGGAAAGTACATGTTAAGATCACTTTCGAAAATACATGTTTCTGGACCGATGCGACACATGTTTTTGAAAATACATTACCTTTCCACCTGCACTGAAGCATTTCAAACCTGCTCTCTTGATTTTGTCTAGCTCTTTTACCGTCCCTTTTGCCAACGACTATGGAAAAGGCTGAAGCAATCCTCTTTGGTGTAGCACAGAAGATGATTGCAAATCTGGGCTCCCAGATTTTCCAAGAGATTGGATCGCTCTGGGGTGTCAAAGATGAACTTGAAAAAATAAAAAAAACACTGTTTCCATAATTCAAGCTGTACTACCGGATTCAGCAGAGCAGCAGAATCATAACCATCAAGTCAGGGACTGGCTTGAAAAGCTCAAGGATGCAGTTTATGAAGCAGATGCCTTGCTGGGTGAGTTCTCACTTCTCCATCGAAGCTTTACGACGAAGAGCTGTGAGTGGGAATAAATTCAAAAAAGAGGTACGCACTTTCTTTTCAAGTTCAAATTCACTTGCTTTTTGTAGTAAGATGAATAGTAAAATGAAAGCAATGAGATAGAAACTAAATAAGATAGTGGAAGATAGGAAAAACTAAGCATTAAATATTGTCCCAATTTGATGGGTTTACCGAACTGGATTATTGACCTCACATAGCTTGAAACTCTTAAAATTTGTAAATGCGACCCTAATTTGACCTCACTCCCTGATGGGATTAGTTGTTTAAGATCTTTACGGGAGTTGAGCATTGAAGACTTTTCCATACATTGGAGAGCTCACATCACTTGAAAGGCTTGTACTTGTTAGTAGTCCCAATTTAACTTCTCTTCCCGATAAGATTGGCTGTGTTCTATCTTTACAATCGTTAACAATTCAAAGCTACTCCAATTTAACGAATTTCCCAGAGTGGATTAGCAACTCCACCTCACTTAAATTCCATAAAATTGAAGGATTTCCGGACCTAACATCTCTCCCAAAGGGGATTAGCTATCACAACTTTTTACGGGCACTGGAAATTCAAGGCTGCCCCAATTTGACTACCTTGCCAGATGAGATAAGCAAGCTTACATCACTTCGATCTCTTGGGATTACTGAATGCCCCAATCTGACATCTCTTCCTGATGGGATGTCTGGTCTTAGCTCTTTGATTTCCTTTGCAATTTCTAGATGCCCCAATATGACATCTCTTCCTGTTGGAATGTCATGTCTTACGACTTTACATTCCCTGAGTATTGGAGACTGCCCCAATTTGACTCTTCCAAAGTGGATTAGTGAGCTGTCCTCACTTCAAACACTTTATATTAACAAATGCCCAAACCTCACTTCACTTCCGAATGAGATTAGTTCTCTCAAATTATTATCGATAATGACAATAGTAGACTTTCCCAATTTGACTACTTTCCCTGAGTGGATTAAGCAACTCACCTCACTTTAGAGGCTTCAAATTATCAAATGCCAAAATCTCACGTCGCTGCCCAATGGATTGAGGTCTGTCAAGTGTTTAGAGTGTTTAGAAATTGCTGGTTGTCCTCCCTTAAAAAAAAAATACGTGAAAAGGAAATTGGTGAGGATAGGCCCAAGATCACTCACGTCCGTTATTTTTTCAAAAAACCAGATCCGGAGAGTAACGTGCCATGGTATGTTATCTAGCTAGTGCTATAAGATAAATTCTTAGGTATTTCCGGGTAAGGTAAAATTGAATTCCTTCTTCTCACTTTTATGGTGGACTTTACCATGAATTTAATGAGTAGACCCTGTCATGAATATGAGATTGGTGCACTCTGAAAGTGAATTAATCGTCCTACAAAGGGCAATCAAAAACTGTATCTTTATTCTCATTCATATTTTTTATTTTTGATATTATGCAAAATGAATTTGTGATTTCATATGCAGAATATTTTACAATTTTGCAATGGCAAACAAAGGGTTTGACAACACCATCACTCTCTGCCCAAAAACGCCTCTTGCAGCCATCTCTGCTTCGTTTTCCGCAACTGCTATATTGATGAGCTTGATAGCTCCTTTGATTGGTAACCACACTATTTAGCCATTTCTGTGAATTATCTAAATTTCTATTTGGTTGTTGAGAAAATGGAGGGAAAAAGAAAAAGATTATGGACTTACTTTTATTGATTTTCAAATAAATAAAGAAAATTTTGAGGCAGGAAAGTAATAAATTATCTTTCTTTTAATATAGGAACAGTATATTAAACCATGGTATATAATTGTATCGGATTGGATTCACTTTAGTGAAGATTCTGAGGTTTTCTAATAATGAAAAATCAATGACTTTTGTAGAATTTCTTGAAGAATTTTAGTTGATTTGTCAGCAACCAAACTGTTGAATATCATTATCATGTTGAAATTCTGCTTTGTTTTTTTTTTTTTTTTTTTTTTTTTAAGTAAATGCTTTTTGTTCTGTTAACAGTAATGATAAGGCATTCAACACGATAGTGGTCAAGTTAACCCATTTGCTTCTTTATCAAAGAAAAATCCTAGAAATTATTACAAAGTCAGCTTAAATTAGCTCCTGTCCAAGAGTTAGGGGGGGATGAATCTGATTAGCCTTTGACGTGCTCAGATATATACATAATTATCAATCAGCTCCTTTTGAAAACTCAAATACTTTTATGAATCATTTTTGGTAGTGCCCATTCTATGTAGCCTGTTTTTGAATTATCTTATTTTATTTATGTCTGGTTGCTGAGAAAATGGAGGAAGAAATGAAATAACGTAACACTTTATGGAGTTATAATCTTTATTATAAATATTGAACATTTTAAGGAAGCCTAGTAATAAACTGTCTTAATATTTTATTTTGGATTTCCAGTATACAGGAACTATATATTCAACCATCTTATATAATTGAATTGGGCTAACTTTTTTGGTTTTTGAGGTTTTATGATAATGAAAAATCCAAGACTTTTATAGAATTTCTTGTTTTAATTGTTTCAGAGTTTTGCTTTGATTGGTTATTTTTATTTTAAAAAAAAACATACTTGGTGTTTTGTTAACAGTTATAATGGGATTAAGCATCTTGCAAATGCTGATTATCTGAATATGTTGAAGAATTTTCTGTGGAAATATGGTGATGGGATGTTTCTCTTTGATGCTTTTAAGATTTGGGAAGTTGATGCAGCTAAGGTACTTAGTCAGAGTCATCTGCAATCAAATGCTATTGATTGGAATAGTAATATAGTATTTCCACGGGATCTATGATTTGTGGAATTCAACAAAGAAAATAAAAATTGTTGTTTTTCTAACTATATGGGTCCCAAAGAATTTTTTTCAATAAAGCCCAGATACTAATTAGAATATTTTTCTTCATGCTTTTCTTATTAATTTCCAGTTTTGCTTACTTGTGCTGGCAGTGAACCTCATTGTATCAGTGAAGTCTTGGATTTGGGCAAAAGTGTTCTAGAAGTTCCATTCCAAATAGCACTTATTTTGTCAATGCTTTTCCATACAAAGGTCTGCTCTCAAGTCAAGGTGAAGTTAAGACCCTTCTGAATTATATTGAGTGAAGTTCCAAGTTTATACCCTAGCCAATGAGCTCTAGCTCAATTGGCATCTCCTCCACTTGCAAGTCCTAGGTGGAGGTTTAGGTTTGTGTACTTTCTTAATCCAATCTGGCTAACAAATGGATTTAAGAAAAGCATGTGCCTTTATCTTCTAAGGGATGTTTCATTGATCAGACTGTGTTCTGTGCAATTATATAGTAGTTTTTTCTTATGATGAGGAACCCCCTCAATGTATGGTATGGGCTAGTGGGACCACCCCTGAGGGGTAAAACCCTGGATGCCTACACACCCATGGTAAGCAGGTATTGGGTAGAATCGCAAAATGCCTCAGCTAAGAGTCTAACCAGAGACTTAAGGGTTTACATTTAGTTTAGGCACTCTCCCTTACCACTGAGGCACCCCAGGTGGCAGTTGGGTCTTATATAGTTATTTGGTTTGTAGTTATATTGGATTTTGATAGTCCTCCTTTGGATTAGTTTTTATTTTTTTTATTATAGATGAGGAAAACCTTCCCATCTGCATGCATATTATTTAATGGAATGAAAAATGGAAAATATACCATTGCTTCATTTTATTCAGTTTTCTTGAATAATTTTTTAGTTATAAAATGATTACCTACAAATGAGAAAATATATATTGTATGTGTTACAGATACGATTTTCATTTGTCATTCATTAAGTAATAGTGTTCATGGAGACAATATTGATTTGATTTTTTCCTGATTGACTCACTTTTGCAGGTTACATTAGAAGAGCTAGCAATATCATCTCTTAAAAATGTGACATTACTGCTCAACAGTCTTGAGGACTTGTGTTTTTTGTGCAATAGAGTGGCAAATAAAGGTGAGGGTGGATATTTATTAAATAACTGTATAATTTTTTGGTTTCTTTTGGGACGATTTCTTTGACATAACATGCATGTTATTTCATCACCACATGTACTGCCCAAACATGCAGCAGACTGTTGGAGCAATGTTGAAGCAGGCGATGCAATCAGATTCTTGGGATTTCTGCATACCGGCCAGCACAAATTTTCTTAGCTATCAATGATCTTGCAATTCCCAGCTGTACATGAAATGAGGATTACCAAAGAGAGAGAGAGTGTAGCAGTGAGATAACACAGAACTGCCTTTCAATGGAGGGCGATTAAGATCACAAAATGATCTCTGCCACTGTCCTTCAATGGGTATGCTCTTTATCATCATTTTTCATTCTGACAACTGCCTTTTTTTTAAGTACGAAAAAAATGTTGGTTGGGGTGGAGTGGGGTGGTCTGGTTTAAAATTCCATGTAAAATATGTCAGAAATTATTCAGAATCTAGCTTTTCCTTGGAGATGAGAGTAAAGAATGATGTAGCTGTGCATTAGCCCAACCTGCCACTACTCATAACGTCAACATGTAGCTCATTCATGACTATGGTCTTTGATTGTTGTTTTTGTTGCAGGAGTTTCCAAAAAATTCATTAGTTGAGGGTGATACAACAAGTGAAAACAGCACACATTGTTTAGCATGGCAGCTATAATTTGCATTCGGGATAGTCTTAAGAAATTTGATTCCTGTATGTAATTTTTATATACAAAGTCCAAGTCATAGGAAATGCATGGTATCGAAGTTCCTAATACTTGACTGTTAAGGTCTGGCATATCTTGCCATGGTAGGTAGCAATTATGCACAGCCTCAAATTAGTAGTGCTCAATGAGACCTGCTAGATTAATCATTGCAACAACCACAAGGTTAAAAGTATTTCATTCTGGGTTTGAAGTGTAATCTGATTAATTTAGGTCCCTAATTACAAGTTAATTGAAATATACTTTTCATTTTTAAGATCGGTTCCAAAGCCAGATGGATAGTTTATGTGAGTGACAAGAAGCATTATGCATTTTCTAATTCTTAACTAATATAGGAGGATTCGTGTTGATAAGGTGCATTTGGAGTTCTAACCATAGTTACTCTTAGCCAATTTATATCAAACAAGCAAGAAATTGGATTCCTCACTTCACTACTTGCTCATCCACTTCTTTAATTTTGATTTGATGTCCATATCCAACTCTATATGGGTTGTGGAGCAATACTTATTCAATTTGCTATCTCATTCCAAGTATGCCTTATGCACTTTTATGTTGCTTCTATGGCTAGCAAGTATCATTATAAAAACCTAGTGATGTACTCTTGCAGCTTGGATGAATGGACTGGAAGTCTTGGTCAATTGAGGCTGAACTCAGTTGTGCTTCCTTGATTTTATCTGTTGGAATTTCCACTCGCTATATCTATGCTACCTACAAGAAAACTCCTGTAACAACAAATGAAGCTGAAGCTTGGGAAGCAGCTAAAAAAGCCTGTGGAGGCTTACATTTCCTTGCCATCCAAGAAGACTTAGATTCAGATGATTGTGTTGGATTTTGGCTCCTACTAGACTTGCCACCTCCACCTGTATAATTTAAATTCTTAAATAAAAGAAAATACCTTGCTAACACAATCGCTCAAAATTATATCACTTCACACATCCTCATTGCAAAAATGAATGTGATTCTACTTTTTTCTTTGTTCTGTGCCAGGATTACCATTTTGCATTTGCGTGTTAATTGACTTGGACAAAAATAAATATGATGCATTAGATAAACAAAAAACATACAACGAAATGCAATATCTTAGATGATGGTGAAAGTGGATATCATTTATCTATTATTCTCAAAGAATTTATTATTTGCAGTTGAGAACCATTAATCTTATAAAAAGGTCTGATTTCTTCAACATCCCCTTCCCAAACAAAATAAAGAAAAAAGAAAAACTTCTTGCATTTGCAAACATAGACATAGAGTTATAGATAGAAGGAGAAAAAGTGTTTATAAGGCATGCTTGGAAGTAGGAATGGCAATTTTGCCCCGTCTCGCCGCACCCCGCCCCACAAAGGTGGTGGGGCGGGGATGGGGCAATATTTTATCCACGCGTGGATAAAATATTGTAAATTTTATGAACTCTAAATTACTAATATTTAAAGTGAATCATAAGAGTACAAGACATGAGATAAAATATTTTTTATTCTAAAACCCTAATGCTCTATAGTCTATACGTGTTTTTCAAATTTCAAGCCAAACTCCACTCCAAGTCTATAAAGAAGAAAGTGGTGTCACTACATTGGGAGAAAGCGAAACTTATTTTTAAAGAACTAGTTAACTTTTATTTGTTATAAGATAACGTTTATTTTGTTAAAAAACTAGTCAATTATCCTTAATGATTTTGTTCATGCAAAGACAATGTTTATTTTGTTATAAGAAATTTTGAATTATGTTGTTACGTATTAAACTGTTTAAATATTTGGTTTATTTAAATGCTTGGATTTTAAAACATTTTGTTTTGTTGTGATTTATATTATTGTAGCAAAAAATTTATTTATATATATAAAATTGTATTAGGAGTGGGGCAGGGCAGGTCCCCAAGGGACGGGGATGGGGTAAGGTAGTTTGCCCCGCACCCCGGGGAGGGGCAGGGACAAAGATCCCATCCTCGGCCCTACCCCGCCCCATTGCCATCCCTACTTGGAAGATTAAAAATAAATAATTCTTTGTCAAGTGTGTATATTCACTGGTTGAAGGTGTACGTGGCGCTTTTCTCATACAATTGATGCAAAACCTATTTCTCCACTATTGTCAACCAAAGATTTGTCAATTATTGGTATTTAGGTAGGACCGAGATCTGATTGATGGTCGAATAGGTGATGTCATAAATAATATAATTAATAAAATTTTAAATTATGTAAATAAAAATATAATAAATTTATTACTAATAATATGATAGCTGTGGGGACGATGGGCTGCTAGCAGAGATGGGCCGAAACGAGCCTTGGGCCAACAAGGATAATGGACTCAGAGGTTCTTACCCACTCGAGTAGCGCGCTTACTGGCCCAAGCCGAGGACTAGAGAACGTCCGAGGATGATTCACCTCGAAATGTTATGGCCGAGGTGAAGCTTGGAGCTCTGCCAACGAGGAGAACCTCCCAGGAAACCCCACTGGGTGGGAACAATTCTGTGGAGATGTACACTGGAAGAAAGCCCCCAAAATATCCAGGAGGGCTGCCAACCCCGCATTGAATGCCCCACAACTAATCCCCTAGCCGCATTGATGTGGAGGGGACATCTGAACAGTGATGGATAGTCCCATCGTTTCTACGAAGCAAGTTCTGGAAAAAGTTGGGGGGACAGGTGTCCAAAGACAAAGGGAAGAATCCACACGTGGATGGCCAAGAAAGGAGGGAAGGAAGTATAAAAGATGAGGAAGAAGGAAGGATAGAGGATCTTTTGGCTAAAAAAAAAGAAAAGGAACGGAGAAAAAAGAGAGCTATCCTCGGACGTAGAACATAATTAACACTTCGAGTCAAAAACTAGACTTTCGTGACTGTGGATGACTTAGTCCCAACCAGTTGATGATCTAAATCATTCTTAGCCCAGTCCTTCTCAACCTACTCTCTACAAATATATTGTTTAGGGGCCCTTTTTGGGTAAATCCAACCACCTTTGGGCCGGAATCACGAAATTGTGTCCCTACAATAACAAAATGTAAAAACATAATATTTAGTGACACTTTTCGTGTAAATTTAATCAAATTTCCTTAGAATGAACAATTACATATTTAATTATAATCATAAAAATAAAAAGTTTATTTTATATATATATATAATGAATTAATTGATGTTATATAAAAATTAAACAACTTTTTAAGTTTATTCACTTAATTAACTAAAACTAATATTTTTTTTCTAATCTAAAAAAAGAAAAAAAAAAGTAGCTCTACAATGAAAAAAGCTAAATTTACTTGACTTTGACCCTAAATTTATGTGACTTTGACCAATCAATTGTATAATATATATATTATAATGTTTTTGAGAAAAAGTAATCCTACAATGACAGTGTGTTAAATAAAGCAAAAACTAAAAGTAAAGCCGTAGTATAGGCTTCAAATAAAATAAAAGCACATGTTTTTTTTTTGCTTGAAAGACCTTAATATATTGTTAAGTTACTCAAATTATGGACCAAAATTTAATTTTATTGGCATTAAAAAAATTCAGGATGTTCCCAAAAATATTAATCAACCACTTAAATGATCAATAATTAGAGGAAAAAATACATATACACAAGCAAGGTGTTGATGCAATATGGAATTAAACATTTTCACTAACTCCTAATCTTTCATATTAATTTCTACATCTATACATTTTATAGTCATATAAATTCATTTTAATTAATTAATATTAAAATGTTCCAAACACAAGGCATATCACACTGTATTTATTTTTTGTAATTGGTAAAAATTATTAAAATAGCTGACATTAATGTGCAAATATGTTTTTCTACCTAATGTTATTAGAGGCTGGCTTAACTTTACGAAAATCATAAATTAGGTATAAATTCCTATATGCTACCATAATGTACCATGCATCTTATTCTTGATGGGATAATTGGAGGGGTACACTAATAGAAGCATTTATAGCTAAAATTTCCCCGAAACATTTGCGGATGCATGCCGGGCATGAGTGTTAAAAGTTAGAAAAGCATATGCAAGTGACGTCTATCGCTCTATATCCTCAATATAAGTAGTATACATTTCTCGATGCTCGCTAATTTTGCTCTTAATCATCTACCTAGGCATACAAATACATTACTAGAAGCAAATGAAAATACTAAACACAACTTCCTTAAACCAAAAGAATGAAATAAAGTAGACAAATATGTTTAGATACATTCCAGAAACATGGCTCCCCTCGTTGGTTTGTTTCAACTTTCAATAATATTTCTCTGAAGGTTACCATAAAACAAGAAGAAAGAAGAATAAAAAAAAGTGCAAGCCGGTTCCATTAAAGCAGAACTGATCTTTTTGTCTCCTAAAAATCTAAAATATATCTGCTACAAACCCAAAAAATAATGTTGACAACAGATATCAGACAAGGTTTGATATGCATAATAGAAGTGAGGATTGGGATTGGTGCAATAGTTAGAGGTATAAATTACTGAAAATAGCTAAATATCACGTTTTGATAGAATTTGTAGTAAATTAACAGTATTTATATCATTTTTTTAGTATTCGAATTTTACAAAATTAAGTTATAAATGATAACTCAAGTTTCTAGTAAGTTGTCAACGTTACACTGTTAATCTAGAATCCAAACAATAAAAAAAAATAATATAGTACTTGATATTCTTGAAATCGAGTAGCATGGACGAAACTAGGATTTGAAGTCAAAGGAGGCAAATATAATTGTTTTGAGAAGGACAAATATAATTTTTCTTGGACTTATTTTTTAAAATCTTAAATATATACCTACTATTTAATTGTTTTAAAAAAATTTGGGGGGCTACACTCCCCCTCTAATTGTATGTGGTTCCGCCCCTGTCAAGTAGTAGTCGAGCTTCTTACCTTCTTTTTTATTTTTTAACAAAACTTTTACTTAGAAAACGCTGACCTGATACCACGTTACTACTGTGTTGTCTGAAAGGTGAGATTTGAGAAGATTGTGATGTCTGACTTTGGTGACTTGGGCGTTTCAATTTTCAACAGAGAAAGGTGAGATTTGAGAAGATTGTGATGTCTGAAACTTGAATGACGAGAGAGGAGATAAAACTTAATAAATGTGAGATTTGAAGGCTCATTGTCGTGGGTACCTGTGAAGTGAACATATGGTTGTGAACTTTTTGGGGTTTTGTTTTCCTATTTCTTAATTTAAGTTGCTTAAAACTTGCACGCCATTCATACTATTGTGCATGCAATAAGGATTTACAAGCAACAAAGGAATAGGTGATGTCTAAAACTTGAATGACGAGAGAGGAGATAAAACTTAATAAATGTGAGATTTGAAGGCTCATTGACGTGGGTACCTGTGAAGTGAACATATGGTTGTGAACTTTTTGGGGTTTTGTTTTCCTATTTCTTAATTTAAGTTGCTTAAAACTTGCACGCCATTCATACTATTGTGCATGCAATAAGGATTCACAAGCAACAGAGAAATAGGTGATGTCTGAAACTTGAATGACGAGAGAGGAGATACAACTTAATAAATGTGAGATTTGAAGGCTCATTGACGTGGGTACCTGTGAAGTGAACATATGGTTGTGAACTTTTTGGGGTTTTGTTTTCCTATTTCTTAATTTAAGTTGCTTAAAACTTGCACGCCATTCATACTATTGTGCATGCAATAAGGATTCACAAGCAACAGAGAAATAGGTGATGTCTGAAACTTGAATGACGAGAGAGGAGATAAAACTTAATAAATGTGAGATTTGAAGGCTCATTGACGTGGGTAACTGTGAAGTGAACATATGGTTGTGAACTTTTTGGGGTTTTGTTTTCCTATTTCTTAATTTAAGTTGCTTAAAACTTGAATGCCATTCATACTATTGTGCATGCAATAAGGATTCACAAGCAACAGAGAAATAGGTGATGTCTGAAACTTGAATGACGAGAGAGGAGATAAAACTTAATAAATGTGAGATTTGAAGGCTCATTGACGTGGGTACCTGTGAAGTGAACATATGGTTGTGAACTTTTTGGGGTTTTGTTTTCCTATTTCTTAATTTAAGTTGCTTAAAACTTGCACGCCATTCATACTATTGTGCATGCAATAAGGATTCACAAGCAACAGAGAAATAGGTGATGTCTGAAACTTGAATGACGAGAGAGGAGATAAAACTTAATAAATGTGAGATTTGAAGGCTCATTGACGTGGGTAACTGTGAAGTGAACATATGGTTGTGAACTTTTTGGGGTTTTGTTTTCCTATTTCTTAATTTAAGTTGCTTAAAACTTGAATGCCATTCATACTATTGTGCATGCAATAAGGATTCACAAGCAACAGAGAAATAGGTGATGTCTGAAACTTGAATGACGAGAGAGGAGATAAAACTTAATAAATGTGAGATTTGAAGGCTCATTGACGTGGGTACCTGTGAAGTGAACATATGGTTGTGAACTTTTTGGGGTTTTGTTTTCCTATTTCTTAATTTAAGTTGCTTAAAACTTGCACGCCATTCATACTATTGTGCATGCAATAAGGATTCACAAGCAACAGAGAAATAGGTGATGTCTGAAACTTGAATGACGAGAGAGGAGATAAACTTAATAAATGTGAGATTTGAAGGCTCATTGACGTGGGTACCTGTGAAGTGAACATATGGTTGTGAACTTTTTGGGGTTTTGTTTTCCTATTTCTTAATTTAAGTTGCTTAAAACTTGCACGCCATTCATACTATTGTGCATGCAATAAGGATTCACAAGCAACAAAGAAATAGGTGATGTCTGAAACTTGAATGACGAGAGAGGAGATACAACTTAATAAATGTGAGATTTGAAGGCTCATTGACGTGGGTACTTGTGAAGTGAACATATGGTTGTGAACTTTTTGGGGTTTTGTTTTCTTATTTCTTAATTTAAGTTGCTTAAAACTTGCACGCCATTCATACTATTGTGCATGCAATAAGGATTCACAAGCAACAGAGAAATAGGTGATGTCTGAAGCTTGAATGACGAGAAAGGAGATAAAACTTAATAAATGTGAGATTTGAAGGCTCATTGATGTGGGTACCTGTGAAGTGAACATATGGTTGTGAACTTTTTGGGGTTTTGTTTTCCTATTTCTTAATTTAAGTTGCTTAAAACTTGCACACCATTCATACTATTATGCATGCAATAAGGATTCACAAGCAACAGAGAAATAGGTGATGTCTGAAACTTGAATGACGAGAGAGGAGATAAAACTTAATAAATGTGAGATTTGAAGGCTCATTGATGTGGGTACCTGTGAAGTGAACATATGATTGTGAACTTTTTGGGGTTTTGTTTTCCTATTTCTTAATTTAAGTTGCTTAAAACTGCACGCCATTCATATTATTGTGCATGCAATAAAGATTCACAAGCAACAGGCGAAAACATCATTTTAGTTTCTATATTTTAAGGTCATAGTCTATTTGATCCTTATATTTTGAAAGTAATCAATTTGGTCCCTATAATTTTCAAGTCACAATCAATTTGGTCTTTATTGGTAAATGACTAACGAAATTTGCTTAGATAGCAAACAGAATACACATATAACATAAATTAAATTAAAAAATATATATATATATATATATATTCCTTCCACGTCAGCTTCCACTAATGTTAAAATCACACGTGAGTCTCCCATGACGCTTATTACCAACGTCAACGTCATCCTCACCGGTCAAAAACTCAAACACGAACGGCAAACTCTTCACCCAATCCTTTTTATCGTTGAATCAAACAGTCAAAGCCACAGTCTACATGACCCATGGCTACGGCTCCGACACTGGCTGGCTCTTCCAGAAAATCTGCATCAACTTCGCTACCTGGGGCTACGCCGTCTTCGCCGCCAATCTCCTTGGCCACGACAGATCCGACAGCCTTCGCTGCTACCTAGGCGACATGGAGAAAATCGCCGGAAATTCCCTATCTTTCTTCCTCCACATCCGCAATAGCGAGCCATACAAACTCTTCCCAACTTTCCTCTGCTGCGAGTCCATGGGTGGAGCTACAATTATGCTCATGTACTTCCAATCTCCGCTAGACACGGGGACATGCTTGATTTTCACGGCCCCACTCTTCATCATGCTGGAAAACATGAAACCTAGTAAAGTGAGGCTCTTCATGTACGAACTGCTGTTTGGGATCGCTGACACGTGGGCAGCCATGCCCGACAACAAGATGGTCGGGAAAGCGAAAGCGATTAAGGATCTGGAGAAGTTGAAGATTATAGCTTCGAATCCGAGGAGATACACTGGGAAACCAATAGTTAGGACGATGAGAAAGCTGGCTAGGGTGTGCCAGTACATACAGGACAATTTTGACCGGTGAGGATGACGTTGGTGATAAGTGAGTCATGTGAGACTCACGTGGGATTTTAACAATAATAGAAGCTGACGTGGAAGGAATATATATTTTAATTTAATTTATGTCATGTGTGCATTTCGTTTGCCACCTAAACAGAATTCGTTAGTCATTTAATAGTAGGGGCCAAATTAACTGTGACTTGAAAATAGCAGTGACCAAATTAATTGCACTCAAAATATAAGGACTAAATTGACTGTAATTCTAAAATGTAATGACCAAAATGGTATTTTTGCCTAAGCAATAACATTGTTGGTTGTTGATTGTTCATAATTTTGTGTAACATTATGCAATAAGTGATTTTTAACTTTTACATTTATTGTATTTGTTTATAATTATCTAAAAATGTGAATTTTATTTCTAGAAAAATTATAAATAAATATTTTTTTAATCCCACTTTATTTTAGATTTTTTAACAATATTAAATTAAATTCATTATTTTATGTAATAGTAATAGTATATATATTTTTAGAAAAACCGAAACACTTATATGGTTTAGTGCAGAAAATTTTCAAAACTGATTGCTATGTCATATGTGTTACTGCTTAATGAAAAATGTTTTGAATTCCTTTGAAATCACATTTGCTACCTGCACGTAAAGATATGTTAATAAGAATGCTCCTCTTAACTTATATAAATATATATTATCTTATCACAAAATATATATATATATATATATTTATTACACTGCCCCGAGAGTCCGAGACAAAAGTAGCTAATGGTATGCCCTATTTTATCTTTCCCACTTTCCCAAAAAGAAAAATCCTATAAGAGCATCCGTAGCAGCCGTTGCAAAAAAAATGTCATTTTGCCACACCAAAAACCTACTTTATTATTTTACAACATCTTTTTACAACACCTCATTTATCAGATGTTTTATCTTTCAATCCTATACATTAAAATAATATTTAAGACACATTAAAATAATACATTAAACTATTTCCCCACCATCATCGTCAACAACAACAACGGGCACATCCACCTCCACTGCAACAACGCCGACAGCCACCACCCATCACCGGCACAACCCACATCCACCAACACCATCTTATTAAAAAAAAAAAAAAAAAAAAAAAAAAAACACAACCAGAAAAATTATTGCTGCCACAACCGCTGGGAAAAAAAATCACTGCAAACCACCAGAAAAATAAAATGCTGCGGCCACAACCACCAGAAAAAAAAATCACTACAAACCAACGGAAAAAAAAATTTGTTGCGGCCACAACCACCAGCAAAAAAAATCACTGCAAACCACCAGAAAAAACCCACCACCGCCACCGATTTCGCACCATTTCGCACAACGGACCGATTTCGCCACCGCCACCGATTTCGCACAGACCGATTTCGCACCACCGCCACCAATTTCGCACAGACCGATTTCGCACCACCGCCACCGATTTCGCTCAGACCGATGTCGCACCACCGCCACCGATTTCGCACAGACCGATTTCGCACAGACCGATTTCGCACAAAAAACCCACAGACCGACCCATCCTTCGCACAAAAAACCCATCCACCGCCGACCCATCCTTCGGAACCCGTTCACAGGCCGGTCCTCCCACCACCGATTTCGAACAACAGAACCCACCACCACAACCGATTCGCCCATCACCAGCCGACCCACCCACCAATGAATCTGACCATCACAACCCGGGTATCAAATCACTGCAAAAAAAAAAAAAAAAAAAAATACACAGCGACAGAGATCGGATGAAAGAAGAAAAGTGTGGGAAGAAAAAACTGAAAGAAGAAAAAAGTAAGAAGAAACAATGAGATTGAGAAGAAAAAGAAGTGAAAGAAGAAAAGAATGAAGAGGCGGAGGAAGAGTGAGGGTGCTGAGAAATGAAAGAAGTGAAAACAGAGGAGAGAGAACGGAGAATAAAAAAATAATAAACCGGTTTGCAACATATGTCCGTACCGTGCCAAATATATGATGCTACTGTTCAATGTTGCAAAAATTTGGCACATTTAGCACATCTGATAAAGAGGTTTTTTTGGTGTTTGATGTGCTAAATGTGCCAAATATTTAGCATTTGGCACATTTGCAACGTCTGCTACGAATGCTCTAAGCGTCTATCCCAGTGTCGGTGCAACTTGTTTTAAGGCATAGACAAAAAAAAAAAAATTACACTTTATTAGCTTAAAGTATCATAGTCATGGTATTTTGTTTTTTTATTAGAGTACTGTTTTGGTTTATGGTGCTTTGGAAGGCGGAATAGGAGTGTCTGAATTGATGGATAAGGTGTGGGAATGGAAAAAACTCTAGTTGTTTAGGCCCAAAACAAAACTTTCAGATTTAGGGAATGTTTGGCGAAGTAATTTGAAAATTATTGTTTATTATTTTTTGAAATACGTGTGGGTGAAAAAGTGTGTAGAAATACATGAAATGCTGTTTAAAAACTGAAAATTGTTGTTTGAAATGCTTCACCAAACAACCCTTTAGCTTTCTGTACTTTTAAAAGTTTTGAACGAAAAAAAAAAAAAAAAAAAAAAAAAAAAAAAAAAAACACAAGATACTCGACTTTAGTAAGATTGAGTATTATAAAACAGTACTCGATTTTCATAATATCGAGTTCGAGTACCATGTGGCACTGGCAACACACCTAGGAACTCGAGTTCACTGGTACTATTTAGAACTCGATTTTGTGAAATTTGAGTACTAAAAAAGTGGTAAATTGTTAAATATTTTCGAAACAGCGTTAGTTTGCCACAAATTTTGCCAAAACGTAGTATTTGACTATTTTCACCTATATATATATAATTTAAAAAGTATAATTAATAATTCCCTTTACGGACTTTTTGTAAATCAATGATGAAACTCATCTCTTCGAGTGGGCCTTTCCAAGATTGATTGAACTTGAAGAAATCGACCAACCCGCCATCATCTGATCCGAAATTTGATTGATTTGATGAGCTTGTCAGTCGATGGCGGTTTTGAAAGATATAGATTCAACAAAGTCAGTTCAAGTGACTGGTGAGAGGGCTTGAAACCTAACGAACCCGACTCTAACCAAAACCTTCTCTTCCACCCTTTTTTTAGCAAGTTTTCTAGCCATTTAAAGGTCCTTTTGCTGTCCACATCAATATTCCAATCAAATTTCATTGTCTTCGCCTCATTCTGGTAAGATTTTTCTTTCTATATCCCCGGATAAAAAGATCTCGACAAATTTGACCAAATTTTGGCCAGATCTAATGAGATCTTGACAAATTCAGCCAGATTTCGACTAAATCCAACGAAATCTCTACCAATCTTCTCCCATTATTACACATCTGACGAACTCAACATTTGACCACCACCCAATGAGGCACGATCCGATGTGCTTGGTAGGTCAATTGCAAGTTTCGTTCTTTTCGACTCAAAGTGGGAAGGTTAAGTCTGAGTAGAGCACAAAATTAACCTGAACCAACTCGTGAACGCCCCTATTTCCAAGAGAAGAGATTTATAAAATACCAGTTTCCAAAATAACTTTCAAATATTGTTATTTTTTCAAAAGTAATATTTATAAAAAATAGCATTAGGTCACTCCCATGTCATTTTCTTTTTTATTTGTTTTGGTGGAGGAGTAGGACCAACCTTTTGACATGGTCTTCATTGGAATTATTGTATATTGGTAATTTGCTTGGGTGGAGGACCAACTTTTGACAGAAAATTCTTGTATGAAACGGTTGTTGGAAAAATAATAATGAATAAATAAGTTTGATATAACATACAATATCCCAAATAATTAACAAGAATGTAAATAAGTAATAAGAATATAAATTTAAGTAAATTTAGGAACAATCTCACAGTGCTATAGAATCACACAAAGAGCGTTGTCTCTAAAGGTTGATTCGTACCACTCAAAGTAAAATTTGACGCGACTAGTTCTCTTGGCCAAACAACCACAAGGATTAGACTGTAGTGTCGACCTTTGTGATGTACGCACTTCCACTCACAAAAGGTTTAAGAACAACCTTTTATTGTCTTTCCTTAAAAAACAAATATTCTTGTAGAAAAATATGTGGGAGAGAAAGATAATAGAATTGTATATATCTAAAATATAGAGCAGTAACAAAAAAAAAAAAAAAACTCTTTAGAAAAGGTGTTATGATGAGTATTATATAGACTTTAGTTACTAATAATCCTTAAAAACCCAACGGCTATAATATTATTAATTATTAATTAAAAGCTATTTTGTCATAATTATACAAGCATTTTTTTCTCATAATTATCCTATTTTATCCATAAATTTTTAATAGTTATAAAATAAATATAAATAAAAGTGTTTGAAAAACACATACACCAACACCAGTCTCGTGAAATAGTTACTCTCTTTTGACATGTTTTTCGTTGGAATCATTCTACATTGCTAATTTGCTCTGGTGGGGACCCACCTTTAATTTGACATGGACCACACGGTTTTCATTGGATAACCTATATATTGGTGATTTGTTCTGGCTATTGGCTAGCTTACTAGTACTGCACCGTAAGTACTAAGGTCCGTAACACTTTGCTCCACATCGCACAGTTTTTTCTTTGCAAAAGGCCAACCACTGACATGTTGCTTCTTGTTATTTTCCAATTTTAAAACTTGATTCTTCGTAGCTCTCTTATCATTATCTTCTCAAAAAAAAAAAAACTTTCTTATCATTAACCAAAGTCTTTTTCTTTTCTTTTCTTTTTTCTTTTTTTATTCTTATAATCACTAGCCAAAGTCTTTTAGGTCTACGAGAAATTAAAAGTAAAAGCGTGCTATCTTTTCCTTGATTTCTCTTGATGTTTGGTAATTCTGTCTATGATTCCACGGTTTCCACCTCCCAAAGCTACTTTCACGTTTGGCAAGTCCATTTATATTGATGTATCATGTCAATAACTATGTCAATAAATGATTTCTATTCACTATGTTTTAATTATTTCTATGCTATATTTTCAATAGTTATCTTGTGGGAGCTTTTTTTGGGTCTGTATACAGTATACACTATTAAAATACTTAATATTCTAAAAAAAAAATTGCATCTAAGTTTTATTTATTTATTTATTTTTAACAATCCAACCTATGAAAAACGTCTTTTATTATTGGACTGATAAGACAAAGGAAGATAAAAAGATAATTGATTTACTTCATCGCGAAGTCAAGTTAGACAAATTTCTGTTTAAAAAAAAAATGCAATGGGTGATGTGTTAAAATTTCTTTGCAAAAATTGGAAACTGAATTTAGAATTAACTGAATACTGAACACGTAGTTGTTATTCTCACTTAAGGCCAATCTTCATTAGTTGTTCAAATTTAGACTGCTGGGACAAGGTTTCTCCAAAAAAGGAAAAAAAAAAAAGACTACTGATACAGTACGTAGAAATAAAAATTATGCCTTAAAAAAATAATAATAAAATTTAACTATAAAATTAATTGAAGTCTAAAATAAAAACTTTACTCAGTAAAATTTGCACAAAATATAAAGTCCAAACTCCGTAGAGAAAGATATCAAGTATTGTCTTTGCATAATTTTATTATTATTTTTTTTTATGGGTTGTCTTTTCATAATAATCGGAGTTAAAAGATTTTTCTCTGGAGAAATGAGAATTGGAGTCAAATCTAACAAGATCTTGACAGATCCAATCAGATTTCGACCAAATTCAGCAAAATCTTAGCCAGCTTCGGCCAAATCTTCTTCCTTTTATTACACGCCTGATGAACCTGACATTTGCTTTGGTAGAGGACCTACATTTAATTTGACATGGACCACACAGTTTTCATTGGATTGTATATTGGTGATTTGTTCCGTCTATTGGCTGGCTTATTGTACCGTAACAACGGCCTAGACTTTAGCTGCAACAATGCAAGGGGAACACCTTGCTCCACACCGCACAGTTTTTTCTTGAGAAAGTTTAGTGGGACCACCTTCCACCAACCACTGGCGAGGTGTGGTTTTTGTTGTGAATTTTTGTGTGGCACTAGACAAACTCTATTTTCTTTGCAGTGGATCAATCACTGACACTATGCTTCTTGTTATTTCCAATGCATGATAATGATTCTTCCAAGAAAATATGAAGGAAAGCTGAGGGGGTTTAATAGAGTAGTTTGCGTAATATTGATGGGATATTTATGAAATATGTAAGAAAAAATGTGTGTAAAATCTTTATATAAAAAGCGGCAATGTCGCTACAGTGCTTCGGTACTGTTCACTCAGTGTTGTTGCATTGTAGCGGCACTGTAACGGGCACAGTAATTTGGTTTCGTGAGTCGCTTTTTTTTTTTTTTTTCAGTATTCCGGTTGTGTGTGTGTGTTTTTTTTTCTTTTAAATGATGTTATACTGACACAATAAATTTCACAATATTTTCACAATTATTATTTCCTGAGTCGCTTTTTTTTTTCTTCAGTATTAGGTGTGTGTGTGTGTGTGTTTTTTTTTCTTTTAAATGATGTTATACTGACACAATAAATTTCACAATATTTTCACAATTATTATTTCCTGAGTCGCTTTTTTTTTTTCTTCAGTATTAGGTGTGTGTGTGTGTTTTTTTTTTTTTTCTTTTAAATGATGTTATACTGACAATATAAATTTCACAATATTTTCACAATTATGGTTTCGTTAGTCACATTTTTTTTTTCAGTAATCGGTTTGTGCTTTTTTTTTTTTTTTTTAATATTGATGTAAACTAGCATTTATATTGTTATACTGACACAACAAATTTTTATATAACAATGTTTTTGTATTGTTCATGTAGTGTTATTCACTGTTCATCTATAGTGCTGTATTCGTGAGTCACTTTTTTTTTTTTATTTTTTTTTCAGTAATTGGTTTATGTTTTTTTTTCTTTTAAATATTGATGTAAATTGACATTTATATTATTTTACTGACACAATAAATTTCACAATATTTTTATAATTATGATTTAGTTAGTCACTTTTTTTTTTTCCAGTAATCGGTTTGTGTTTTTTTTAAAAAAATATTGATGTAAGCTGACATTTATATTGTTATACTAATACAACAAATTTTTTATATATAAAAACGGCTATGCCGCTGCAGTGCTTTGGCACTGTGCATTCAGTGCTTTTGCACTGTTCATCTACAGTGCCGTTTTGGTGAGTCTTTTTTTTTTCTTTGCATTAATTAGTTTGTGTTATTTTTTTTATTTTAAATATTGATATAAGCTGACATTTATATGGTTATACTGATACAATAAATTTCACAATATTTTCACAATTATGGTTTACTTAGTCTTTTTTTTCTTTCCAGTAATCGATTTGTGTTTTTTTTTTCTTTCAAATATTGATGTAAACTGACATTTATATTGTTATATTGACACAATAAATTTCACAATATTTTTACAATTATTGACATGTCAATTTCTTACAAGTCGAAATAAAATAATAAAATATGAGCATGTAGCCAACCACAACTGAAAATAAATGTTTTGACAATGCCGTTATAGTGCTTTCGCACTATCAATCCAGTGTTTTGGCACTGTTTATCTACAATGCCATTTTCGTGAGTCATTTTTTTTTCCAATAATCGGTTTGTGTTTTTTTTTTTCCTTTTAAATATTGATATAAGCTAACATTTATATTGTTATACTGACACAATAAATTTTCCTTATATAAAAAGCGGCAATGCCGCTACATTTAGTGTTGTTGCACTGTAGCGGGCACAGTAACTTGGTTTCGTGAGTTGTTTTTTTTTTTTTTTTTTTTTTTTTTTTTCAGTATTCGGTTTGTGTGTGTGTGTGTGTGTGTGTTTTTTTTTTTTCTTTTAAATGATGTTATACTGACACAACAAATTTCACAATTATTGACGAGTCAATTTCTTACAAGTCGAAATAAAACAATAAAATATGAGACTATAACCAACTACAACTGAAAATAAATGTTTTGAGAAAATGTTATAACACTTATTATTATCACAATATTTTTACAATTGTTAAGATCTCAGTTTCTTATAGATTAAATAAAAAAATGCTAAGTCCACAATATTTTAACATTAATTTCTACAGTGCCTAAACTTTTTTTTTCCCTATAATCGGTTTGTGTTTTTTTTTTCTTTTAAATATTTATGTAAGTTGACATATATATTGTTATACTGACATAACAAATTTCATAATATTTTTACAAATATTGAAGTATCAATTTTTTACAAGTCGAAATAAAATAGTAAATATGAGATTGTGACTAACCACAACTGAAAATAATGTTTTGAGAATAATAATAACAATGTTATCAGTTTAATACCAATAACAACTTGTCATTTAGAATTTGTTTTAAAAATGTTATGAATATAGCATTTTTCTCAAATAAAATAAAAAAATTTCTATTCGGATACTAAAAATTAAGATATTGTGAAAATATTGTGATATTTTATTGTATTCTTAGACTTTTTTTTAATATAGTCAAATTAGGTGAGTCAAAATTCACAGTTTCACACACAAAATCTATTAATTTTTTCACTACTGGGGCAGCACGTGCCTTGCACGTGCAGCCAACACTAGTTATTTAAAATATTTGAAAGTGAGATTGAACTTACCTACTAAACACACCTTATTAATCTTAGAAGTAAGTTTGATTTAGCTTTTTTAAATTGATTTTTTTTTTTTTTAAAGTGGAGTTTTTAAAAGTGTACTATGAAATTAGGTTTTTATTTTTTAAGTTAAATCTATTAACTATATAAAAAGAGGCAATATCTCTACAGTAATTTTTACTGTACATTTAGTGTTTTTGCACTGTATATCTATAGTGCAATTTTGGTTCCATGAGTCCTTTTTTTTGTCCGTTTGTGAAGTGCTTTTGGCTGTCTGTATATCTTCTTTCTCTTTGTACCTCTTCTATCTGTCTTTTCTCTCTAGTGTTTGGTAAAATTTGTTAAAAAATACTTTTAAAACAAGTTGAGTATTTCGCTAGCAATTATAAAAGTGGCGATTTGAGTTGTAAATTACCAAAAAGGACAATATATATAAGGGGTTTATTTCATACTTAAATCAACTACAAAATAATACTTTAAAAAAAACTGCTTAATAATAATAATAGTAAAATAATAATAATAATAATGCAAAAATGCACTTTTGGTCCCTACATTTTGGGTCAATTCCCATTTTGGTTTAAAAATTGATTTCTTTGCAAATTTCATCTCTAAAAAAAGAAATCATTTTTAAAATGGTTCCTACAGCCACTAACAAAAACTTCCTACGTGGTAGACGAAGTGCCCTTTTTACTAATGTGGCGCAGACGTGGCCATTAAAATATTATTAAAAATAATTATTTGGTATTTTTAAATACCACGTCAGCGCCACATCAGTTTTCTCAATTTTAATTTTAAAATTATTAAAAATAAAAAGTCAGATTTCTCAATTTTAATTTTAATTAAAAAAATGAAAAACAAACAATTTTTTTTTTTTTGCTTTTTTAAGCAGTATAAAATTGAAGCTTAAGCTCAACTCTCACTCTCTCACACACACTGAAAACCTCTCTTGGTCTCAAGTGCCAAACAGCATGATCACTCAAAAATCAAAATCAAGATCAAGAGAACCCACAATCTCATGATCCTTAATCTGACAAACCCTAACCCTTTAAATTGAAGACCCACAAAATCCATCCAACGATCAAACCCGAGCACCCCAAGACGAATCAAGTCGGTTCGTGACCGCGCCGATCTAGCTCGGGTGTTGAAGTTGTTGCCTTTTCCGGTGAAGAAGAGCGCCGCCGCTTCGGTGGTTTGGGTTTGTGAACGATTTGGAGACGGATTCTTCTCCACCATGCACCGCCGATCTAACCCCAAACTCTCTAATCTCAAAATCTCATCTCTGCTCAAAACTTTACACCCAATATTGACCAACAGTGAGCATATCAAGAGGCTAATCTTTGAGGTTTTGATCATGGAGGCCAAGGGGTCAATGCCGTGAAAACAATGGGAAAAATTTGGATTTGGGTTTGTGTTTGTGTTTGATCTCTATTTGTTTTTTTTTTTTTTGGCTTTTTTTTTATTTATTTATTTTTTCCGTTTGTGTTGTTGTGATCTAGGTTTTTGTTTGATCTCTATCTGTGATTTGGGTCTATGTTTGTGTTTGATCTCTGTTTCTCTCTCTCTCTCTCTCTCTCTCTCGTTTGTGTTGTTGTGATCTGGGTGTGTTTGTGTTTGATCTCTGTTTCTTTCTTCTTCTTTTTTTCGTTTGTGTTGTTGTGATATGGTTTTGAGTTATTGGTTGCTAGGTTTATGTTCTTGTAATCTGGGTTGAGTTTGATAGGGAAGAACACGAAAAACAAGTTGTAATTTCTTTTGAAAATTAATAATGATAAGTAATAATTTTTTTAATTAAATTAGATTTAAGGTTTTTTTTTTTAAATTAATTTCTTTTTTTATATAAATTTTTGATGTGGCTTTGTTTAAAAAAATTAAAATGTTGACGTGGTATTTAAAAATGCCAAATAGTTTTTTTAATAATATTTTAATGATCACGTCAGCACAATGTCAGCAAGAAGGGCATTTCATCTGCCACACAGGAGGTTTTCATTAGTGGGTTGATGACTGGGATCATTTTAAAAACGATTTTCTTTTTTTAGGGATGAAATTTGCAAAGAAATCAATTTTGGGATTAAAATGAGAATTGACCTAAAATGTAGAGATTAAAAGTACATTTTCGCCTAATAATAATAACAATAATAATTTATTGTTAACTAAAATTTGTTGTAAAAATATTGTTACAATATTTTTACAACAAATCATAAGTGATAAGTTGTTACTGATTTAATAATAATAATAATTTATTGTTAACTAAAATTTGTTGTAAAAATATTATTAACTAATATTTGTTGAAAAAATAATTTTATAATATTTTCACAACAAATCATACATGATAAGTTATTACTAATTTTAATTTGAACACATTACTTAAATTATTTTTTTACTAGTATTAATTAATAACAACTCAACACTAAAAATTTATTTAAAAAATATTACGAAAATATTATAGTAAAATTTCATAGTTTTAATTTTTAATTTTATTTTCCTCTTAATCTCTTTTTCTTTCATCCACACGTTATTCGTATATTTTTTCCTCTTTTTTTCTACTCCATATACGTATTCTTGACCTTCTCCCTATCTTCACTTTTGACTTTTCTTTATACTTTTCTTCTTCGCCAAACTACTACCATTTCGTCCACTCTCATTCCAAAACATACCATTTCTTCTCTCTCTTTCTCTACTTTCCTCCACACATTCAGCCACACAGCCCACACCCACACACTTCTTCACCTTGATCTTCTTTATTCTTTACTTTTTCTCTAAATTCAACCACACACAGCTCACACCCACGCACTTCTTCATCTTGATCTCCACAGGTAATTTCTTTTAATTTCACCAAAAATCTTCAATACCTCTGCCAGCCCACATCCACGCAGTTCTTCACCTTGATCTTCATAGGTAATTTCTCTTATTTTCTATGTTTGTCTTTTCAATTTTCAGTGAGATGAGGGTAATTTGGGTCATTTCTTGCATTTCTAACTGTAATAATGATCAAAAGCACTTTTGCGTTTGCAAAAGCTCCTTAAACCTGCCCGCATGTTTTGGCTCAATTTTTTGCATTTCAAAGCGCAGCTTTTTTGAGAAAGCACGTTCTGAAGCATTACCAAATGCCTGACTTTCATTTTTGCTCTCAGAAAGTGCATTTTGGCTTCTAAAAGCCGAAACAAATACTGAGTGGCAGACAAAAATTAAGCTGTAGATTTTTATGTAACTAGTACACTGATTTTTTTTTTTTTTTTTTTTGATTTTAAAAAATGGGAATTAGATATGTATTGAGTATTGTTTTATGTTTATGGTTCTCCGTTGGATCATTTTTGGGTCTGTACACAGCACACACTATTAAAATACTTAGTATTCTAAAAAAAGTAAAAAAATTGCATCCAGGTTTTATTTATTTATTTATTTTTAACAATCTAACCTATGAAAAACTCTTTTATTATTGGTCTGATAAGACAAAGGAAGATAAAAAAATAATTCATTTACTTCATCGTGAAGTCAAGTTAGACAAATTTCTGTTTTTTATTTTATTTTTAAATGCAGTGATTGATGAGTTAAAAATTCTTGCAAAAATTGGAAATTGAATTTACAATTAACTGGATACTGAACATGTGGTTGTTATTCTCACTTAAGGCCAATCTTCATTCCATCAAAAAAAAGAAAAAAGAGAAAAAAAGGCCAATCTTCATTTGCTGTTCAAATTTAGACTACTGGTACAAGGTTTCTCCAAAAAAATTTAAGGAAAAAGAGAGAGACTACTGATACAAGATGCAGAAATAAAAATTATGCTGAAAAAGAATATAGCATTTCTTAAAAAGACAAAGTATTGTTGCAAAACTAGTTGGAATTACAACCTTCCTCAATGAAATAAATATTAATATATATTTTGAAACCCTTTATCAGTTGCAAGTTTTCTTCTTCCTGACAAGTGATAGTTTAAATTGGGCACAAAATCAACCTAGACCGATCCGTAAACACCTCTCTATTTTCAAGGAAAGAAATTCAAAAAACGTGTTTCCAGAATAACTTCCAAATGTTGCTATTTTATAAAGTATTATTTAGAAAAAATAGCGTTGGGTCACTCTCACGTCATTCTCCTTTTTGTTTGTTCCGGTGGAGTAGGAGTGTAGGACCAACCTTTAAGACATGGTCATATTGGTAATTTGCCCTGGTGGAGGACCCACCTTTAATTTGACATGGTCCACACGGTTTTCATTGGATTCATTGTATACTGGTGATTAGTTCTGGACCACACAGTTTTCATTGGATTCATTGTAACGACAACCTAGACTTTAGCTTCAGTAATGCAAGGGCCAATCACCGACATGTTGCTTCTTGTTATTTTCCTATGCATGATAACGATTCTTCTAAGAAATTATAAAGGAAAACTGATAATGTTAACACTTCCACTTTAAAACTTGATTTTTCTTCACAGCACTATTACCTTCACCAGCATTGGAGTACTTCAAGCTTATCCTCTAGCTTTTGTCTTGCTCTTCAAAGTTCCTTTTCCACGCTACAGAGAAATGACTGAAGGAATGCTCTATGGCGTTGCACAAAAAATCATTGAAGAATTGGGCTCTTGGGCTTTCAAAGAGGTCGCATCGCTTTGGAATGTCGAAGCTGAACTTGAAAACATCAAGAACACTGTTTCCACTATTCAAGCAGTCCTTCGGGATGCAGCAGAGCGGCAGACTCATAGCCATCAAGTCAAGGACTGGCTCGAAAAGCTCAAGGACGCAGTATATGAAGTAGCTGACTTGTTGGGTGAGTTCTTTGCTGAAGCTTTACAACATGGAGGGACGAGTGGGAATATTCCTAAAAAGGTACGCAATTTCCTTTCAACTCCAAACCGACTTGTTTTTCATCGAGAGATGAGTGGTAAAATAAATGCGATGAAGCAGAAACTAAATGCAATAGCGGAAGATAGGAAATTGTTCCACTTGAAAGAAGACCATGTAGAGCCACCTGTGAGTATGGATAGGGAAGAGACTCACTCATTTGTAGTTGATGAAAAAGTTATTGGTAGAGAAGATGATAAAGAGGCCATCATAAAACTGTTATTGGAGCCTAATTATGAAGAGAATGTTTCAATTATTCCTATAGTGGGGATTGGTGGGTCAGGAAAGACCACACTTGCTCAATATGTATACAATGACAAGAAAATACATTTTGAACTAAAAGTGTGGATATGTATATCTGATGTCTTTGATGTAAAAATGATTATTCAAAAAATAATATTGGCTGCAGGTCAGGAACCTGTAGACCATAGCATGGATAAATTACAAGATGAGCTTCGTAAAATAATTAATCAAAAGAAATACTTACTTGTCTTGGATGATGTGTGGAATGAGGATCCTCACAAATGGGATAGTTTGAAAGACCTTTTAGAGTGTGGCGCTAAGGGAAGTAAAATTGTACTAACTACACGTGCGAGATTGGTAGCAGAGATTACATGCCCAGTTTCAATATACACTCTTAAAGGTCTCAATGAAGAACAATCCTGGTTGTTATTCAAGCAAATAGCATTTAGAAAAGGGCGAGGGCAAGGGACCAATAATCCTAGACTAGAAGAAATTGGAAGGGAAATTGTGCGCAAATGTTAAGGGATACCCCTTGCCATAAAGTCTATAGGAAATGTATTGCGCTTGGAGAAAACAGAGCATAAATGGTCATATGTCAATAATAATATACTAGAAAGTGCAACTCAACAAAAAAATGACATTTTTCCAATTCTAAAGTTGAGTTATGATCATCTTCCATCACATTTAAAAAGTTGTTTTGCCTTTTGTTCCTTGTTTCCTAAAGATTATGAGATCGATAAGGTGACACTCATACAACTATGGATAGCGCAAGGTTTTATCCGACCATCAAACAAAAACCAAGAATTAGAAGATGTGGCAGATGAGTATTTCAAGGATTTGCTTTGGAGGTCCTTCTTTGAAGAAGTGACAAATAGAAGGGGAGAATTAAAATACAAGATGCATGATTTAATTCATGATCTTGCACAATTAGTTGCAGGGGCAGAGTGCGCAATAATTACTTTGGATCAAAACAATTTTTATGAAAAAACTCGTCATGTGTCACTTCCATTTTATATGGACTCATCTTTTATTGAAACTTCGTGTTTGCTAGTTGGAGCAGAGAAGTTACGTACATGTCTTCTAACATTCAAACCTGGTAATGCTTTTTGCTTGCGGAAAATAGATGAATCAATGTTGAATAAACTTATTTTGAGTTGTAGAAGATTGCGTGCATTGGATTTATGTAGAGTTCAAATTAAGAGAGTACCAGATTCAATTGAAAAATTAATACATCTTACTTATCTTGATTTTTCTTACAATAAAGGTATTGAAACTCTCCCTAATGCTATTTCTAGACTTTGGAAATTGCAAACACTAAAAGTCAATGAATGTCAACATCTTAAAGAATTACCTAGAGACATTAGATTTTTGGTTGGCCTCAGGCATCTTGAGAATAGGTATTGTGAGCGTTTGAGTCATATGCCTGATGGATTAGGGCAAATGACATGCCTTCAAACGTTATCATCATTTGTTGTGAGAGACAACCAAGCTTCTACCTCTGGGCCCATTAGTAGTGGGCTAGACGAATTGAATTCGCTAAACTCCCTGAGAGGAGAACTACAAATCTCAAATTTGAGATGTTTGGAAGATGCTTATTCAGAACCCAATGCTGCCAATTTAAGGGCAAAACAATATCTTGACCGGTTGACGTTATTATGGCATGCAAATGATAGTTATTTTTATTCTGACGATGACAACGATGGTGATGAGAAGTTATTAGAAGGCCTCCAACCACACCAAAATCTTAAATTTTTGTCTGTGAGTGGGTATGGGGGTGTGAGATTTTCAAGTTGGCTTTCTTTGCTCACAAATCTGGTTGATTTATCTATAGAGCGTTGTAAGAGATGTCAACAACTTCCACGATTGTCTCAACTCCACTCTCTGGCACGTCTATCGCTTAATGATATGAAAGTTTTGGAGTACATATCAGATGGTGATATAAATGCGGAGGTTCCTACTTCATCCTTCTTCCCATCGCTAAAGTCAATTTCTATTTGGGGCTGCCCTAATTTGAAGGGATGGTGGAGGAGCACATCAACAACAGATCACCAACAACATCTGCATCACCAGTCACTGCCTTCATTCCATCATCTTTCTGTTTTAAATATTAGTCGTTGCCCTAATCTAACTTCCCTGCCTCCATTTCCGTATCTTGAAGAAAGTCTATATTTGTGTGAAGTCAGTTTGAAAGCTTTACAACGGACAATAGCAATGAATTCGTCGCTTCCTTCTTCCTCCTCTTTCTTGTCCTCTCCTTTCTCCAAATTAAAGTCTATGAGTTTAATTTCTATAAAAGATACAGAGGCTCTACCAGATGATTGGATGTCAAACCTGAGTTCTCTCAAGAAACTACGCATACGTGGAGGCCCTGTCCCATCTCAAGCAACTATGCTGAAATCTCTATCTCTAGCCGTGCCCCATCTCACCTCACTTGAGGACTTGACGATTAGTGGTTTTGAGCTGCTTGATTTGATTAGTGACATGGGTGATGATGGCATCGAATGGCAGCATCTTAAATGCCTCAGTTCTCTGTGTTACGCAAGCTTTCCAAATTTGAAGTCTATTCCATCTGGGCTTCAACACGTTACTGCTCTGCGAAAGCTTGAGATTTGTTGTTGTCCCAATCTGACGATTTTCCCAGAGCTCACCTCAGTTGTATACCTTCAAATTTCAAGGTGCCCCAACCTAACATCAATTCCCGGTGGGATTAGTAATCTCAAGTCCCTTGAAGAACTTTGCATTTACGATTGCCCAAATCTCAAATCACTTCCTGATGAGATGGTTTCTCTCAAGTCTTTACAAAAGCTAATAATTGGAGAATGTCCTGACTTAGCGAAAAGATGTGAAAAGGATATTGGGGAAGATTGGTTCAAAATCGCTCATGTCCCTGTTATCCAAATTCGGTAACGGTGATTTTATTTGCTGAAAAAATGTGAACCAGTCCATTTTTCATCAGTTCCTCTTGGGCTACCTCAAGAACACTAGCGCTCTCAGCCTCGACCATGCCACTCGCAACATAACCTCTGGTATGTCTTCTGCAATAGCTGAGCTTGGAAGCTCTTCACTTTTTTTTTTTTTTTTAATTTTCTTAATTATCTTATATAATTCATGTATGGTTGCTGAGAAAACATAGTAAATTTTTGGGAATTCCATTCTTTATATTTTGTTGATTTCTAAAAAATAAAGAAATTTTTAAATATCTTTTTTTTTTTTTGGTGGATTTCCAAAATATTAGAACAATAAATATACTCAACCATGGAATATAATTGTATTGGGTTCACTTTAGTGAAACTTTTCGGTTTTTCACATTTTCTAACAATGAAAAATCGAAGATTTGATTTGAAAGAAACCAAACTGTTGGACATTGTTTAAAAGCTTTGCTTTTTGGTTATTTTTCCAACTAGAAAGATTTGGCCAACCTCAATATCATCCATGAACAAGTGCTCTTTCTAGTATTTCACTTTCTTTTTTTTTTTCTTCTTCATTTTTCTATTTTGGAATGCATCTCTCTTTCTTAGTTTATTGGGTTTTAATTTAAGCCTTCTGCAAAAATGGATTTGTTATTTTTATTGATGCAATGAGGAGCCAAGGATTCCATTGTTATAAATGGCCATAAAAAGAGTTCTGTTAAGAAGTTTAGTGTGTGATACTCCATTTTGTTGTGAAGACCACCTTTATAAGAAAAGAAATTTCGTTTCAAAATTAAAGCTCTACGAGATTCGCATTGCATTTCTAGGATGCCAATAGTGATGCACTGAAACAAAATTTAATGTTTTTTAATTTTTTGTTGTTATTGAAATATTGTTATCCTTTTTGTAATCGGTTTACATGAATGGCCTTAAAATGAATATCCCTTTTGTTCTATCAACAGATTTAATGGGATTAATCATCAAGTGAGTGTGGATCATCTAAAGAATTTGAAGATTTTTGTGGAAAATATGGTGAAGGATCTACTGCTTGGATGCTTTGAGGATTTTGGAAACTGATCTAGCTCAGGTACTTGGTTAGAGTCATCAGTAATCAAAGGTTATTGAGTAATTTGGAGTAAAATTCTGGGGGGATCTCTGATTTTTGGCATTTAACAGTATGGTGATATTGAGTTAATCAATTTTCTTCCAAATAAGAAACTTAATAAATATCACAAAGTCATAAACGGGGGAGAGGGGATGGTCCACCTAAAAAAGTTCATGTCCTTGGCAGTGCCTAAATTTAGTTCATCTTCTATATTTCTAGATAAATGTAGATTAATTGTGAATCCTAATCCTTTGTAGAGACTCAAATGCTACTGTTCTTAACTCTTCTTCTTTGTTCTCTTTCTGTTTTTATGATGATCTAGTCCAACCCAACAACAAAGCTTTAGTCCCAAAATTTTTGTGGTTGGATATGTTATACTGGGATAAAATCAAATGTATTCTGGAAAATGATCTGCTCCAAACATATCAACCAAAAAAAAAAATGATCTGCTCCAAAGTTTCTATCGGTCCATATATCTCTGTTAAAATTCAATCCTCTTTTTCCCCTTCAATTAAGAGCATAGTGATTTTTTTGGTCATTTGATTCTGTGTGCAGAATATAGGCAAGCTTGGAATATAACAGAAACGATTTGTTGTTTATCCACTGCGAGTTGGTATAGCAAGTATCTAGCCCAACCGAAAAATTAAGAGGTAAATCATTTAACTTTCATACATGGTTATTTATTTATGTACTCAAACTTATGTTTGGTAGTATGGCATGGTTAAATACCACAGCTTGGTGTTAACACTCAGAGCTTTACCTCTTCAAGGATAGCTTTATTTTGTGGGTACCTGATATTTAGGATATTTGATGACTTTTTTGTGAAGTATCAACTGTTTGCTCATATTAAAAATTTTCAAATATACTTTTTTTTTTTGGTATTAGTATATTGCATATATAATTATTTTACCAAAATATATTTGTGTTGCAAGTAAAACAGGTTGTCCACAACTCTCAGTTTGATGTTTTCTACTCTACAAGTCATTTCATCCTGTGACCACGAATCAGACAATCATTAATTATGTTGTTGTTTATGATATACTATAATCTTATATTTACTTTTATATCTCATTATGTTATTGTTTGGGGAGGGAAGGAAAAAAGAGTTTTAACTTTGGCCGATGCTTCACAACAGCAATAGTATATACTAAAACTTTATAGATCTGGCATCAGTTGACTTAGAAGGATTTAACTCATCTGATTCTTTATATTCATGCATTTCCTTTCTAAGTTCCCTGTAAATGTTAGATACTTCTCCCTCTCTCTTTTCATTCCTCATTTTCATTTTTGGTATGGTGAGTTTCTCAGTTATTGGAGTCTGTCTGCCAGAGCTTTGAATCCTTAAACAAACAAGATTTCAATAGTTTATGCGTCATCTGACCATGCTGGTAAAAACGAATATGGAGCAACTAGCAAAAGTAAATTGGTAAGTCTCTCATTCTCATCGTTATTATATCTGACCACATAGATTAGGCTAAAAGGTTCATTTGATAAAAACATTGTTATTTTCCTCTCTTTTCCTTTTTTTTTTTTTTAAATTTAATTTTGGTTGGCTGGAATGGATGAAAATGATGATTTAGTGGTAGCAATCTGATTACTACATAGTTTCAGATATAGCTTAATATCTCATTCCTTGTGAAGCATTAGTTTATGTTCATGTCAAAATATTGAAATGGTTTATTTTTTACCTATGTACATAACCAGTGCTCAGAAAGCATCACTTTGAAATTAAGTAGTCACAAGAACTATTTTAAGAAATAAGGTAGAGTTACATGGAATTTCTTTCAATTTTAAATGGGAAGTAGAGTGGAGATAGGATTCAAACTTAAGAACACCTATTTTGATGCCATGATAAACGACCAATTGTCCCAAAGACTTAAATTGATAGGAAATGTTTCCTAAGCTAAACATTATAACATTTATAATGTAGAGTTTGTCCTGACTAAACCAGGTAACTCACCTTTTACACGAAAGCCACCAATATTCTCTTAAATCTATGAAGTTGCTGCATCAACAGTCAGTGCAGGGCTTGTGCTTTTGTCAGTAGAGTGGAGAAAAAAGGTAAGATGGGATATTGATTAAAGTATTATGTCTACTTTTGGCTTCTTGTAGGATGAATGCTTTGACATAAGGGAAATTGTTGTTGCACACCATGGAGTGCAATTGATATGTGTTTCTGCTTCTCTCTTTGCAGGAATGTTGCCTCCAGCATGCTAAAGATCTATCTTTGTGTCATCAACAGGCATTTTGATCTTTGGGGCTAAGATATATCACATTCTTCGTCTGAATCATTTTCTCAAGTCATTAAAGACATTATAATGTAAATTCTGTTTACAGTGTGTTTAGGCTGATTCATATACGGGTATTCTAGATGACCATCAAGTTCTTGTACAGCCTCAGGTGGATATCCGAGAATTTGGATCTGTTACTGATAATCAACTAGCTACATCATCTCTCTTTAAGAAACAAGATCTATGAATCTATCATAATGAACATTTTAGCTCAGAATTTATCTAGCATTACTTAGGTATGACATTTTATCAATGGACAGAGCCTTTACTACCCCTAGTAATCTCTCTCTCTCTCTCTCTCTCTCTGAACTGTCTGTCTCTTCTTGTTATGCTGGCGGCAGGTGACCTGACTAAGCAACTGTCAGAATCATTCATACCTGATAATGCCATCAGGTTTAGTCCATGATCAATATGACAACAATTAAATGGTTTCCATTCCAAGGAACCACTTTCCTTCTTTGGGTATGCTCTTTATCATCATTTTTTTATTCTATCTCAGCCAATAAGATTGCAGTCTGACATCTGTCTTTATCTGAAGTATAAAAAAATTGGCAGTTGGAGTGGAGTGCCAGGAGTGGGGTGGTCTGGTTTAAAACTCCAAGTAAATATGTCAAAATGAAGAAATTTTCTCAGAAACTAGCTTTTCCTTGGAGATGAGAGTAAAGAATGATGTAGCTGAGCACCAGCCCAACCTGCCACAACTCATAACGTTAACATTTAGTTCCTTCATGACTATGGTCTTTGATTGTTGCTTTTGTTGCAGGAGTTCCCAACAAATTCATTATTTGAGGCTGATGCTACAAGTGAAACATCCATTGCTGACCTCTCTCGCTTCATTCCCAATATGCCGTCTTCTCCATCTGTGCCCCATGTTATCAGCAATGGGTAGCTTTTGGAAACGGTAACCTCAGACTCTATGTTTTGAGAAGAAATATGTATGTGAATGGTGAAACAAGAGTATATTAACTTCCTGAATTTCTTCTGTATTATTTTTTATCCAAGATAAAGACACTCTGAAAAGAAAATGAACGATTTTATAAAAATAAAAATGACTGAAAGTTGTTTGTGAATTTGTATTAACCTGAATCAATGTAGTGACAAATTATGGAAATAGTAAGATTGACTATCTTGGCTGCTAAAATATTGTGGTTGGTGACAATGTTCTTTTTGATCTACTCCCAAGTCTTTTCCCTAAAAGCAATATTCCATTGATCAGACCCCATACATTTTATGTCTTTAGTTATTAGGTGTCTCCATGTGTTTCATGTCTTTAGTTATTTGGCTTGTAATTGAACTGGATTTTATTTGTTTTCCTTGGTGGTTATCTTCACTGTTGTTGAATGTAAAATTCCTTAAATGAAATCTTTAGCTTTCAAAATCTTGATTGGTTGATTTGAGCTGACATGTTTGGTTTCTAGATTTTAGTGATGTCAGTATTTGAATCCATGCATTCACCAACTGTATGGAATGCAAGCTTTGGGTTAAAGTAATTATTTTGCTCATATGGTTTTTAAAACTTTTCTTGAGAGGAATTCATTTGAAGTGTTTGTGTTAAGTTCAACTCGTTTAGTTTATTTTCAATGATTGAAACATCATCCTCCAAATCCGTGCCAATAGTGATGCACTGAAATGCCTTTTGTTCTATCAACAGATGAGACTAATCATCGAGTGGGTGTGGATCATCTAAATAATTTGAAGATTTTGTGGAAAATATGGTGAAGGATCTATTGCTTGGTCCAGCTTGGGTACTTTGAGGATTTCGGAAACTGATCTAGCTCAGGTACTTGGTTAATGTCATCAGTAATCGAATGTTATTGAGTAATTTGGAGTAGTGTTCCAGTGGGATCTCTGATTTTTGGCATTCAACACTATGGTGATACTGAGTTAATCAATTTTCTTCCAAATAAGAGAAAAAAAGCTTAATAAATATCACAAAGTCATTAATGGGGAACAGGGGATGGTCCACCAAAAAAGTTCCATGTCCTATAGTTGGGAGGGCCTAAACTTGGTTCATCTTCTATGTTTCTAGATAAATGTAGATTAATTATGAATCCTAATCGTTTGTAGAGACTCAAATGCTAATGTTCTTGACTCTTCTTCTTTGTTCTCTTTGGGTTTTTTGATGATCTCCCAGTTTATGTGATCCTAGATGGCAAACAAATTGGAAGCACAAAAAAGCTAGCAACAAGCGAACAGCTCAGCTAATTATCTTGTTTTTGTGTTCCTTTTTCCCTCAAGGGTAAAAAAAGGGTTGGGGGGTGGGGGGAGGGGGGGGGGGGGGGGGAGAGGAAGAAGCATAAATCCTAGCCATCTGATTATCTTGTCTTTGTTCGTTTTTTTTAGATGAACTTGTTTCTTTGTTCTAGCCATCTGTACCTTTGTGTAAATGATAAGACTGGGTTTGCAGAGTTGATTTTGAATAAACTAATGAAAATTTTGCACTTGGAGATGTTGGAATAGATTTATGGTAAATAATCATTATTCAGTAGGATGATCTACACCTAAAGAACAATTATTGGAATAGATCTATGTTATACTGGAATAATATTAAGTGCATTTCAGAAATATGATCTGCTCCAAAACTTATCAGCAAAAAAAAAAAAAAAAATATGATCTGCTCCAATGTTTGTATAGGTCCATATATCTCTGTTATATTTCAATCATCTTGTTCTCCTTCAATTAAGAGCATAGTGATTTTTTTGGTCATTTTATTCTGTGTTCTTCATATCTGTGTTCTTCATATAGGCAAGCTTGGAATATAAAAACAGAATAGAGTTGTTGTTTATCCAAAGCGAGTTGGTATTGCAATTATCTAGCCACAACCGAAAAATTAAGTGGTAAATCATTTAAGTCTCATATATGGTAATTTATTTATGTACTTGAACTTATGTTTGGTAGTATGGCGTGGATAAAGGCCACAGCTTGGTGTTAACTCCCCTGTTTCTTTATATCCTGCTTCTCCTTTCTAAGTTCCCTGTGATTGTTAGATACAACTCTCTCTCTTTTCATTCCTCTTTTTCGTTTTAGGCTTGGTGAGTTTCTCAGTTATTGGAGTCTGTATGCCAGAGCTTTGAATTCTTAAACAAACAAGATTTCTGTAGTTTATGTCTTCCAACCATGCTGGTAAAAACAAATATGTAGCTACTAATTCTCATCCTAATTATCTTTAACCACATAGATTAGGCTAAAAGGTTCTTTTCTTGGAAATTTATGTCTACTTTTGGCTTCTTTTAGGATGAATGCTTCGGTATAAGGGAAATTGTTTTTGCACACCATGGAGTTCACACATAGAACACACAACATTTGGAAATTGTGTGTTCAAAACACGATTTGACAATTTATGTGAAATTGTGTTTTGAATCCACAACTTTAGTTGCCGTGGCATACACACACCATATACACTGGTCTGTATATAACAAAGCTCTTGACATAATATGCAACTTATCATTACTACTTTTATAATCCAGGGATGCAACTTTTAGGTCACACATTGGAATAGATGATGCCAATAGGTTCTTTGACTTCTGTATCACTGGCCCACAGGAATTTTCCTTAGCTATCAATGGTCTTGCAATTCCCTTACTTAGAGGAAATGGGGATTACCAAAGAAAGAAAGTAAAGCACTAAGACAGGGAGGTAACTTCTAAAGTTAGTTTGGATGCGCTAGCAACAAAGGGAAATCAAATTAAAAACTGATGTATGCAATCTTTTTCCGACTGGGAATGTCACCAACATCAGTCATCTACTGTTGATTTTTGTCATTTCACGATGAACTGAACTTGCATTCCTATATTTTGTTTTTGTTGGCTTTTGCAATTCCATGTTTCGAGGTCCTGTAAGGTAGATCATGAGTATTTCACAGGTTGCTTTTGGTTTTTTTGGGTAAATCCACTAGGATTATGTCTTGGTTCTTGATGAGGAAGATTTGGCCAATGAGCTCAACTCAACAGGTACCTCCTCCCCTTAATAGTAAAAACTATGATAAAGAAAATTTGGAAGCTCAATACATGGATACCAATTTTTGTGATTCAATTTCCACTGCAAGGGATTTTTTTTTAATGCAATTCATAGCCACGTGTCCTGGCTGCATGTGAACAAATTTCTATTCTGTGGTAGTGTTCTGTCTACTTACCTTTTAACCATTTAGCTGCACCTATTCAACCAATCTCACCTGCCTTTGTCTCCATATGATTAAAAGTCTCTAAACTATTTTTGCATTATCTTTATAGTGGGTATATATCTATTTTTTAATACAAAATTTGTGTTTCTTTGCATTATTTAAATGAGAATAGCATACAAAAATTTCCCAACATTTTATTCATCCTTTAGAGTTTGGTCATATTTTGACACTTTTTTTTTCCCAAAAGAAGGCACAGTTTAGAGCACTGCTTTAATGAATTCATTTTTTTGCCATGCTAATTACCATCTGTTGTGGCTTCTAGAATTCCAGATCTTGTTGATGATTAATGACATAAAATTATTAGATAATAGACTTTGTAAAGAGTATAGCTACTGTCATCATCAATATGCCATGGATGCTTGACCTAAATGATACATATGCAACTAATGTGTGTGTGTGTTTGTGTTTTGGTATAATGTGAATCCAAAAAGATCCTCAGATCCCATTCATAGGCCACCATATCAAAGAATACTAACAATTTTGTAAGAACAATGTTGTGATACTTTACTAGCTCCTCTCCAACTTTGTGACATGGTCTTCTGTTGATCATGGCATGATTTTGTTTTCTAGCCATTGGAAGATATTCACATTCATTCTTCCTTTTGTTTTAGGTAGAATGAGTTTATTAGAAATTCGATTCTATATGCTGGGCAGCAGGAGCCAGTTCGCCACAGGAGCATTGAATAGTGCATATTTCTTCTTACCACACTAGTAATAAAAATATTTAGAGACTACCAAAAAGCCAATTGTTATGTATCTCATATCTATCCTCAATAAATCTTAAATTGTAGAAGAGATAACTTCATGTGTTTTGAAATTGTTTTTGCTAGTTGGTAGAAATATTAATGTTTCCTCCCTTTTCTTTTCTAATTTATTTTGCGAACTTATGTTCGATAGGATGGAATGGATGAAGATCGTAGCTTGGTGTTAGAAATTGGAGAGCTGCCTAGTTTTGGTGTAGCTTAATTTTTGAAGACTGATCGTGACTTTTCAATGACTCCTTGTGAAGGTCAGCTTTATGTTCATGTAAAGATATTACTAATGATTTGTACGGGTGCTATTTCTTTTCAAATTGCCACTATTTTGTACATATCAGAACTCAAAAACCATCCTTTAGAAATTACATAGAAAAAGAACTATCAAGAGAAATATTTTAGCAGGTCAGAACTTGTCAATTACAACAGGATTGGATGTTCCAATGCTTGTTGCCTTTTCTTCTTTGTAAGTCCTCTGCTTAAGTTGGTGAGAACGCCATCACTTCGTGCACTAACAGTATGAGTGGGTAGAACCACTTTCTAAAAAAATTAAGTGATTATCAATTTCATGATTTACATTAGACTTAGCTGTTGGAGCTGGAAAAAAATAGAATGATTTTCCTAAGATATAATGGTTTGTTTCTTCAGTAGTTTTTCTTTGTAATCATTCAATGCCTTCTTCTCTTAAGCTGTCTCACATCCTTGGAGAAACTTAGCATATCATATAGGTCTTTCTTTCTCATTTTTTGGCGTTAGTACTTAGCATACCATACAGTTATAATTCCAGCCAAGGACAATTTAATTGTATGAAATTTCTGAAATATTATATGAATCCAACATCTTCTGTTATGAAGCATACAAATTCACGAGTTGTTAAAAAACTTTATGATTGATTGCTAAAAAATAAATAACTATAGAATGGAGAAAATTATGATCTTTTTTCAAATTATTTGTGTTGCAAAGAAAATATTAAATGAATTCAAGATACTTATTAGACCTTTTTAACTAAAAAGAATTAGTGATTACAAATTTTATGATTCATATTGGACTGATTATCTCTTGCTGCAGGGAAAAAATGTGACTTTCCATATCAGATGACTCATAAGACTTCCATGATAAAGGTTTGTTTCATAGATAGGCATTCGAACTTTAATCTTTGAAGTAGCTGAACATTTTTGGAGTTAATTATCATATTATAAAGTTATAATCAAGCAATGGACAATTTACTACATGAAATATTTGAAATAACATATGAATTGAGAATCTTCTGTTCTCAAGCATAGTAATTCTTGAGTAGTCAACAATCTTTCAAATTGAGTCCAATGTAACAGTAGCAATTGAATTGAGGAAAAAATGGTCATTTTTCTAACAATTTGGGCCCCAAAGAGAAAACTTATTTTCAATGTCCAAATGCTAATTAGACCTGAAAGATCTTTGTATTAATTTTCCGATTATGTCAACTTTTCTTGGTAGTGGAGTTCATTTTCTTGGTGACTTTGGATGTGAATACAAATCCCCTGCAGTTTCATTCCATTTAAGAGCTAACTATCATGAATGCTTTTCAATGCAGAAATTTGCTTTTAAGGTGAAGTGAGGCCCATTCTCAATTCTAATGTATGAAATTCCTAGTTTTCTACCTGAACTCTTGCATCAATAATTGTTCATCATAGATACTGTGGAATATTACTTTGGTTGCTTTCTTAAAATTCTAGGATTGAAAACATGTTAAATCAATCCATGCACTCATAAACGTTAGGAATGCAAGCTTTGTGTAGAAGTCATGTACATTGTTTTACATTATTGTTGTTCTTGCTCATATGGTTTTCTAAATTTTTGTTAAGAACACATCATTTGAATTGTTTATGTTAAATTCAATTCATTTGGTTTAATGTCTCTTGAGTGATTGAAACATCATATTCCCAATCCCATAAAAGCAAAATGTCTTTACACATGTAATGAGAAAACCTTAAAACCTGCATACATTATATAATTAAATGTAATATAGAAAATTTACCAATGTTACATTTCAGTCCATTTTCTTGTTTCATAATTCATTTCATCTCTTTACCTTACTTGAATTGGTTTTTAGTTATACACTTATTACGTCAAGATGGCAACATATACAATATGGATTTGTTCAAACAAACAATTTCATTTGTGATTGATCAAGAAACTATAAGCATAGATTATAATGTGGATTTTTGTCCTCACTAAGCCAGGTGACTCACTTTTCACAGCTTACAGGACAAATGAAACCAATATCATCTCTTAAAAATGTGAAGTTGATGCATCAACCATTTGAGTAGGGCTTGTGCTATAGAGTGGCACTAAAATGTAGGGCTAGATATTGATTAAATAACTGTCTCATTTATTTATTTATTTATTTTTCTATAATAATAACTGTCTACTTTTGGTTTCATTTAGGATGACTGTTGTGATATAATATGCACCCTATCTCATGACTACTTTTATGTCCGGCAGTCCAGGCATGCAGACATCACATTTTGGAGCAGATGATTCAACCAGTTGCTCTGACTTCATTATTACTGGCCCAGAGGAATTTCATTTGTTATCAGAGTCTTGCAATTCCCTACTTTACAAGAAATGTGGATTACCAAAAAGAAAGTTTTGCATGGGGTTGAATTAGTTCCATTTATACACGTTCAACACCAAACCAAATTTGACTCAAATTTGGTGATTGCTTATTAATAGGATGAGAAGGTATTAGTGGCAACAAATAAATAGGCTTTGCACTTGTATATATAGCCAGTCATGCTTAGTTCTTTAAAATGCACGACTTTGGTTTAGAGAATTTGAAAATTCTTGTTTGCTGGTTGTGGTGAGAGAGAGTTGTTTGGGTGTACTTGGGGCTTGGGTTTTGTGGGAGTGTTTTTGTGTCACTTTTGTAATCTCCTTATTTTTTTTAGTGAAACTTTCTCCGGCGCTGCCCGTGGATGTAGGCCTAAGGCCGAACCACGTAAATTTGTGTGTTCTCTATGTGATTGTTTCTCCTATTTTTCTACTTTTATTTCAAACAAACCCACTTTTTCTTTTTTCTTTTTTGCTTCACTCATAACCAAAAAAAAAAAAAACATCAAGGCTTCTGCAATCTCAACATAAAGTATAATACTAAGACAGAAACTTCAAAATTTAGTTTGGAATCTATGCACTAGAGATAAAGGGTATTTAAGATGACAATGATTTATGGTGCCAATCTTATTCTTTTTGGAAGTGTCACCCACCTCTGATTTTAGTCATTTTCATAATGAATTGAACATGAAATTTTGTTTACTTATATTTGTTGGCTTTTGCAATTGCATGTTCTTTGCAGCTACTAATACTGTAGATGATGAAGAATTTTGGTGAATCAATCTCTATAGGCACTTCTTTGTACTTGAATTAATGATAAGGAAAATTAGATGAGTATAGGTGCCAAATATTGTAATTCAACTTTCAATGCAATTGAATTTTTTAGAGAGATACTTAATGAAATGTTTGCAGATTCAAATATTTGATTTTGTAGTTATGTACTGTCTAGTAATTACATTTCACCATTTCGCAGCATAGCCAAAGTTTGTTTTTGAATTTCAGAAAATGAGCTAAAAATAAAGGTGTGATTGTTTGAGATGGGAAAAGGATTGTAAAATGGATTGGACTTAAGCCCATGCTTGCAAGCCCACAAATATAGGAGCCCAATAGTCAAACAAGGGCAAGTTTAATAGAGTTTGGGGCCTAAGAGACTAATATGTAGTTCAATAGATCCATGGGCATTTGGTGAATTGTAATATTGCTTTTGTCTTTGAAGAAAGAATTATAAAATACAAAAACTCTATAAGTAGATTCTTGATGATTTAAGATTTCTTTTGCTTTGCATGATTATATCAAAGCTGCCATTGGTCATGTAATTTGACTCACTACTTTACTCATTACTTGACTCAATACTATATGAAGAAGTATCAAAGAATTTAAAAGCAGCATCACAGTATCACGCAACTCAGAAATTTTTCAGTTAAGATATTATCACGAAGATCAATCTCCTCCTTTTATTTGTTGCTACAGTCCATGTCCACCAAAGCAAGAATTCTGTCATCACAAATTCAAATGGACTTAATTAACTTTGAGGTGTTACCTAACTCACCCTCTAATCTTGGAAATTCATCACAACAACACCTGTAAAAGTATTAGCACTAGTGTAAGCATAAGAGGTGCCATCCCCCATAAAAATATTAGTACCAGTAGAAGCATAAGAGGTGCCATATGGATATCTTGTTGGTTAAAATAAAAGTAAATGGATGTAAGCCCAACTATCCAAAATAAGTGCAATAAGCCCTCAATTTTCTTTAAAATACTTAAAATAAATCCTAAAATCTGATTAAATAAATTATTATTAATCACTTTATTATTAGTTTTGTGTTAAAAACAAGTCTAATCACTATACTATTAATAATTAAATCATTAATCAATTATTATTAACTAATATGTTTAATAATTTTACTTAACTTATTTACCTAACCTAAATTTACTAGTTAAGTAAAGAAAACTATAGTTTAATTAGTAGACACTAGAAACGAGAGATAGGTAAGGATTCCTTTTTTAAAAAATATCTTACAATGTTTGTATTTGTAAAAATTTGTCAAGAACGTAGCTTTCAGAATAACGTCAATGATGGTGTAATATCTTAAAGGATCCCACTTACTACAACTCATGTGTTACCTATAGTGTACCCTCTAGAGCCTATTACCTAGCATTAGTTTTCTATTTGAGTTTCACTATTCACAGAAAAATTAGGATGTGAAGTTGAATGAATTAGTGTTTGCAGGAAAATACCATGACCATGAGTTAGGGGGTAAAGCAGCCTCCAACTAAAGTTTAAAAAAAAAGGGGGGGGAGGGGGGGGGGGGGGGGGCCTAAATAGGAACAAATTATGAAACTACAAATGTCACGCCCCAAACCCAAAAGGGTTCAAAGCATGAGAAAAAGAACCATCAAAAGAAACTATAGGGGATTTTTTTTTCTTTCTTTCTTTCCTCATGATATAGATAAATAAACATACTAATCTCTCTACAAGTACAATATAAGTCAAAACTCTATAACATAATTACAACGATACAACTAGAAATCATGTGCCTCCAAAATACAAGAATTTATTTTGAAACTCCAAACAATATCACAGACCTCCCTAGAAACACCACCAACAAATCTAGGATTGGCACACCCAAGGCTTACAACTCCAAGAGTTTAACCTCCAATTAAACTAACTATGACCTCTTTAAAATTAGGCTGAATCACGTAAATCTTTATATTTCTTGTGTGATAGTTAGTTTCTCTTATTTTTCTAATTTTATTTCACATAAACCCACTATTTTTTTTTTCTATCACTCATAACAAATAAGGATCAATGCTTCCACTATCTCAACAAGAAGTATAGTAATAAGACACGGATGGAATGTTTTTTTGAAATCCATTCACTAGAGAAAAAGGGTATTTAAGATGACAAAATGATTTATATGGTGCCAATCTTTTTCCTACAGAAAGTGCCACCCACAACAGATTCCCACCTCTGATTTTAGTTATTTTCATTATGAACTGAACTTGCACTCCTGTTTTCTTATATTTCTAAAGGTAGATGATGAAGTATTTTGGTGAATTCCATCTATAGGTACTTCTTAGTACTTGAATAATGGTTAGGAAAATTAGGGAACTCTCTATACATTGATGCAAAATTTTGTAATTTTTTTCGAAGATATTCTTATATTAGATATTTGCAAATTCAAAGATTTAATTTTGTAGTTTTGTCTACTTATTATTACATATTACCATTTATCAGCATAGCCAAAGTTTGTATTTGAATTTCACAAAATGAGCTAAAAATAAAGGTGAGGTTGGATGAGATGGGAGAAGGCTCGTCAAATGGATTGGGCCTAAGCCCATATTAGCAAGCTCAATATCGAATAAGGGCAAGTTTATTAGAGTTTTGGGGCCAAAATTGGAAATTAACTCCATTTTTCAAACAATATAATTAGTAGACACTCTTTTCAAACTATATTTTTTACTAGCATCTCGAGTCTAAGAAGGTCGATTTTGGGCTATAGATCGAGTCTTTAGGGGTCGATTTTTATGTCCTGATCAAGTCTGAGGTGGCACTTTGTCCACTTGGAAATCGAGTGTTAGAAACTTGATTTATATAACGATTTGCTACATTAAACGTTTGAAATTTTCGCAAGTTTTGGTACAAAACACAAACACAGATCAGCCTCCATCCAAATCCACCCCAACAACCACCAGATGTTTGAAATTTTTGCAAGTGTCTAGTACAAAACACAAATACAGATTAGCCTCCACCCAAATCCACCCCAACAACCACTAGATTAAAAAAATAAAAACCCCAAAACCCATCAGATCAAAGAGAGATCAGATCAGAGAGAGAAAGAATCCAAGGAGAGAGAGCTCAAAACCATCAAATCAGAGAGAGATCAGATTAGAGAGAGCTCACCTAGGTCGCTCGGCCTGGGCACGCTGCCTAAGCACGCGGCCTGGGCACGCTGCCTGGGTAGATCGTCATTTAAACCCAGAAAGAAAAAAAAAAAAAAAAAAACCTAGATACAGAACATGGGTTTAGATTGCCATTTACACCTTCTCATCTCATCAGAGAAGAGAGAGAGAGAGAGAGAAAAAAAAAAAAAAAAACCCCAGAAACAAAAACATGGGTTCAGATCGCCGTCGAAGATCGAGATCGGAGTGGGTGGATTTCAAGTCGGCGTGGGTGGCTTCAACTCGGCGTGGCTGTGGGGCGTCAGTGGCCGTCGGTGGTTATCGGTGCTCGTGGCTAGCCGTGGCTCTGGTTCAAATCGTCATGGGTCGCCCACTTCGCTCCGTCACCACAGCCTCTAGATCACCAGTCATCTCCCCTTCTCCTCCTTGTCATTTTTTCTGTTTGGTTCGTCTTCCTTTTCTATTCTGTGGTCTTAATCGATTTTTCTTTACCTTTTTTTTTTTGTCTCTTTGTTTCTTGTGTCTCTGCTGGGTGTTTTGAGTATTTCTGGGAATGCTTAATTTTTTTTTTTTACTATTTTGGAAATCGAGTCTCTAAGACTCGATTTCCAAGTGTTCACTACGTGGAAAAAATGCCACATTAGACTCACCAGACCATGAAAATCGAGTCTCAAAGACTCGATTTATAGGCCCTAAATTGAGTCTTTTAGACTCGAGATGCTAGTAAAAAATATAGTTTGAAAATGGTGTCTACTAATTATGTTGTTTGGAAAATGGAGTTAATTTCCAATTTTGGCCGAGTTTTGGGGTAAGAGACTAACATGTTGTTCAATGGGTCCATGGTTGTGCATGATTCTCTGGGTGTAGGAAGAAGAGTAGCTAAAACTGTTTTTCGGGAAAAACTTTTTACTGAAATAAGCAGAAATACACATAAGCTAAAAGCTGTCTTTTTGGGAAAAGGAAACCCTAACCACTCTTAACGGCTAGTAACAATACTAACAGAAAATAACCGTTGCGTGGCATCAGTTATGGCTTGAATGATTGCAAGCCAATATATGCCAAGTTGGTCAAACTAAAACTGACCGAGTCCCACTTATGCACTAAGAGCAGGGGCAGAGCTAGGGGGGTCTAGAGGGGGCAATTGCACCCTTGACCTCACCCAAACCCCCTGCCCTTAATATATATATATATATATAATTTTTTTTTTTTTCTTCTTTTAAATTTTTAGCATTTGCTATGCATATGTTTCCGTTTGCTTTAAGCTTATGGTCTTCAACTCTACATGTAATTGTGCCACGGGGCTGTCACTCTTGGCTCCACTTATAATATACTTTTCTTGGCCAGTGATTAATAAGAAGCTCCTTTAACTTCGTATAATAATGACTGCATATTGATTATTATTATTATTTTTCTTAATCTTTTACTTGTTTGAAAACTATACTTATGGTCACCTATGAAGTATCTTTAAGTAGTAAGTACAACATTTATACTAAATCTAATGTTACGCACGAGGGGAAAAAAAATTATCACTAACATTATATTTTATATGTTAATCAAATTTTTTGTTAAATCAGTTAAGCATTTTGTTAATTATACTAATTAAAAAAATTGAAATTGATTTTGTCTTCAACTTTTTATTTTCATCTTGCCCTCCTAAATTAAAATCCTGACTCCGCCACTGAGTAAGAGGGTATTGAAGATTACAAAATGATCTATATATGCTGTCGATCTAAGCATAGGAGCAGAACTTGACCCTTCAACTTGGCCTTAAATAGTATATTAGAATACAAATATGAATACAATGATGGAATATGATTTTTTTTTCTCAGGTGAGTACGAACTATAAATAAATAAATGGTGTCTCCGCTCAAGCTATTTATATTACATGTATTTTGGTAAGTTACAATTAGTTTTGAGAATGTATAAAAGCATAATACATTAATATTATTGCATACATTGAGATATATATATATATATATATATATCTGTGTGTTTGTGTGTATACATGCACCAAGGCTTATAAATCTAAATTAAACTAGCATGTAGCATAGATGAGTAGTTAGAGACCACAAGTTTGATATCTACAACTTTTTTTGCTATAGTGAGGGGACAAGCACCCTTGGGGATTTCAACCCGGAGGTAGAACTCAAAGTTTTAGTACTCAGAAGTAAGTTACCACTGGTAATTACTTTGATACATACACTTATGAATTATGATGCCAGAACAAGTGCCATAACTTAAGTTTTAATTGTGCAGTACAACTCTTAAGGTCTTAATGATTTTCTTTTTGTGCAGAGGGCCCCTAAGGCCCGACATTCACATAGTGTTTAGTATGCTTTTGATGCAAGTTGGAGGAATAAAACATATAGCTTCTCAGTCAAAAAAAAAAAAAAAAACATATAACTTCCATCTTCTGAACTATGGCTATAACTTTCATGCTTTCTCTTTTGGTTTGGTTATTTGAATATGGCTATAAAACACAAAAGCCTTGTGATCTTGCTTTTGTTTTTGGAGAAAGAATTATAAAATACAAAAACTCTATAAGTAAATTCTTGATGATTTAAGATTGCTTTTTCTTTGCGTGATTATACAAAGAAAATAAGGAAAAGTAATAATGGTAACTTAGGGGACTGAGACGTTTGCCAAAAAAAAAAAAAAAAAGGTATGTCGGGGTGGAGCTTATATAATTTACCAAGTTTTAAATAAACAAACCTTTCTAACACAATTTTCACAGATTACATTACTTCATTCATCTTTATTGCAGAATTGAATATGAATCCATTTTTTTTTTATCTCTGTTCTTTTCTTTATTTTCTAAGCCAAGTTTACCATTTGCGATTTAAGTGACAAGGAAAAAAAAGATATGCTGCATTCTAACAATTCCAACATAGGAAGCATACAATGAAATGGGTTGTCTTTGATGATTTTGAAGGCAGTCTGATGTATTTCTCTCTTTTTAATTTTTTTATTTAAAAACACTAATTATTTGCACTCAAGAACCAATGTGATGTTAGAAATTTAAGATCTAAAGTGATGGATAAGTACCATTTAGCTTATAAAAAGGTTTAATTTCTTCAACATCCCTCTTCACAAACATTTTCTAAGTTGCTTCCAGTTCAACATTTACAGCTATGCCATCTTATTGACAACTTCAGATTTCTAGCCAAGAAAATCGGAAACAAGTGGGGTAAAAACACATTTGAAAAGGATTCCTGACCATCCAGTGGCATTTATGACATTGTCCATTGCACTATCCTAATTATTAAACAACCCAATAGCTTCATATTATGGTTAAAAAAAATATAAGGGCTAAAGAGAAGCAAATATTCAGCAGAAATGCAATTATAATAAACAAATACATTAACCTCAAAATGAGTAACAGTTACACACATAGATACGAATAAAATTCATTGAAAGATACTCAAATAAAATCATCACCATCAGTTTTTCATTTTTTTTGAGATATTCTGAAGTAGGATTTTAGATGACTGCTATCAGCCTTCCAATCCAAAATTAAGAGCAGTGGGTTTGTAGTCAATCACCATGTACTTCTCCACATGAGGCAGGAGCGCCTTTGCGTATTCAACATGAGCAGGATGAGCAATATACTCTGCAACACCCTCCATACTCTCAAAGGTGGATTCTAAGACATGAGTGAAACCTTGATTTTTGTTCCCAGCACTTACATCCTTGCCCCTGTTAATCACATAACATGACCAAAAATCATTTACATAAATGAAGTCTGTTCAAGGTCATAAACCAGTGTTTCAGTTATCAAAGTACACTAAAAAAAATTCTTGGTTTTGAAGACCTAAGAGCATCATTTCACCAACAGATTGAATTGGCATTTGGCTACAAATAATTAAACACATATTATACCTGTGATAAGCTTAAAGGCCAATTTAGAATTTGAAAGATGTGCACAAAAAGTTCCTTCAGTCTTTCATGTTTTCGAATTGGGGTATACAACAACAATATGAGAAGTCATTGGAACTATTTCAAGAGATTATTCATGCTGTAGCATTCTTACAGTATTTTCCTTCCTTTTTGAAGGAATTGTATATCTGATTCTTGCTTAAAAAGCATAAAGACTTTCAAAATGACTGGAAACAAATTCTCAATACTAGAAATGACCAATACCAAGCGCAAAGTAGGACATGCAAAGAAAGCTTTCACCTAAATCACCCTTTAGCAACAGATGGAAAATGACTTGAATAAACAGTTAAAGGAGAGAGATTTAAAAAATAATAAAAATAATCTGTAGTTTAAGATGTATACTAGATCATTTGACAAGGTAGTATATCAAATTTGGCTTCACTCTAAAACTGTTCTCTTTCTTCTGATTCTTTTTTCTACCCGAGTAAAAATGCTTCTGAGCTAATTATGGATTTATAGCATATTTAAATCATGTAACTTTATTGATAAAATGGAGGATTAAATATTTAAACATTGTTCCCCTAGGCTTAAATGTGGACAATTTGGAGAAAGAGGAATTCTAGGACCATTGATGGTGTTGTGCATCCTTGGCTTGAAATTATGTCCTCTTTTTTGAAATATTGTATGACTGGATGACAATTTTAGGCAATTTACAGTCTATGTTTTTCTTTGGTTTTTATAGATCTTCTAGATTTGAAATTGTAATTCTTTTGAGTAACTTCAATACGCTCCATACATGTATGAGTTGTACATCTTTTATCTGTGAAAAAATTGAGGATTTAGTTGAGAGTATATCACATGCAAGTGGCAGATTCTCACTACTTTGATACAATATCTTAGTATTCAAAAAGGCATGCATCTCTGAATCTCTTATACATATTCTCAAGTTGCATAACAAGAGTGAGATCAGAGCCTTATAGATGTTTAAAAGATCCATAATAACACAAACAAGCTTTTTTTGTTCTTGAAAGCATGAGAGATGTCAATAAAAAACTTCCTTTCTTAGACATGTTCTAAACTATTTGTACATATTATGTTCTTAACTTAGCATTTTTTGTGAAAGAAACAAACAATAATGATGACAAGAAAAATGGTTACCAATGGAAAGCCTTCAAGGGCTCAATAAGGTTGACAAGATTGGCCATTTCTCTGATGAGATGGTCGATTTGGTTAGGTGTAGTTCCATCCTTGAACTTCGCTACAAATATGTGTTTCACAACTCCCTTTGCTTCCTCCATGTTGTCTTCTTTCTTTCTCTCAAAAGTAAATTTTGAATTAAGTGATTTACTTCTTTTTTGTCTTCTTCTCCCACTAATGTTTGGCCACTAACCCTTTTATGCACAATGCCACTCTCCTGCTTTATATTTGCAACCAAACATATTGTTCAACCAATCCCAATTAAATGAGGCCCTTTCATTTTCAACACCTTCTTCAACTCTTGGCTTGTAGTACAACTTTGTAACACGACGTCGCATCTACTATTTACGCTAAAGTTATCTTGTTATGAAATGCGCTTGAGGTTTCTAATAATGGACCTCATGTTCTCATCCATTACTTGGCTAAAAATGAAGACTTTCTTTTTTTCTTTTTCTTTTTTTTTTTCGTAAGCAGCATGAAGACAGTCTTTGTTGAAAGTTGAGAAAACAAACACATGGGCAGGTGCATCTTCGTTAATGTGTTGGTTAGTGTATGCCCTTAGCAAATAAATACTTCCTAATTTTATAGGCGAGAAAGAAGGATTTCTCCATGCTGCAATTACTTGTTCAGTGCATCAAATAATTAGAGGAAAAGTGAAAAGCTAGGTATTCCTTTTCCTAAAAGCCAATACAGTACCCCCTCCCCCCGCTCCCCACCTGAAAAGAAGATCTTTAACACGCTTATTAACAATCTTAAATTCCTACATTTAGAAAGCAAAAGCAAATAAAAGAACATTATGAGCATTCACAGCAGCACATCTATATTTCTCTCATCTAAAAGTTACTTTATCTATAATTTTAACTATTGCCTCTTTACACTCCACAGCAGTACATCTATATTTTTAGCTATTTGATTAAAATAATACAAAAAACTCATTACAATAATAATAAAAAATTTTACACAGCCATCACCACCACCACAACACAACTATCATCACCACCACCACAGCACAACCATCACCACCACCACAGCAAACTTCAGCAGTTCACAGCAAAAGAAAAAAAAAAAAAAAAAAAACCCCAACGAAACCCATCAGCCACAACCACAACCACCACCACCACCACCACCACCACCACCAGTCCACAACAGGAAAAAAAAAAAACCATGAGATCGGCGTTGAGGGAGAGATGGAGGACGGCGAGGTGGGACGGCGATGGAGGACGGCGAGTGGGACGGCGATGAAGATCGGCGAGGAGATGGAGGACTGGGCGATGAAGATCGGCGATGGAGGACGGCGATGAGCTGAGTCGGGGATGGAGGATGGTGCTGACGATGGAGGATGGCGCTGAGCTGATCGGCGATGGAGGACGGCGCTGACGATGGAGGATGGCGCTGAGCTGATCGGCGATGAGGGAGAGAAAAAAAAAAAAAAGAGAAGGAAGAAGGAAGAAGAAGAAGAGAAGTCGGAGAGAGAGAGAGAGAGAGAGAGAGAGAGAGAGAGAGAGAAAGAAAGAATGAGAGGCTGAGTTGTTAATGAGAGAGGAGAGAGAGAGGTAATAAAATAAATTTTTTTTTTTAGCTTTGATGAACAGTGCACATTTATTTATAGATGTGCACTGTTCACGTGAAGCTAAAAAATAGGGAAATAGCTCCACTGCTGGGAGCTGAAATTGTGGGAGAGAGTAGCTATATTGCTATATATTATAGCAATATAGCAATTTGACACAACTGCTGTATATGCTCTTATGTTCTAGGGACACGACATTTTTCACAAAAGCTATTACAGCTTGTGATTAGTGCATAATAAAAGTAGTGTTAGTAGTAAACCCAAGTGGAAGCGATAGTCCTCCCATCACAGCAAACATCTCAGCCATTGTGAAAAATTGTGTAGCTAGCATTACTCCATGCAGCTGGAATACAATGAGAAACAGAAGCATAGTTAAGAGACTGGACAGGTCTGGCGGTCAAATGAAACAACCACATCTGCTTCAACATGAAGAGATAAATACATGTAACTGAAATAAAGTTCAGCACCATCAATTCAAACAACCAATCGTACCATGGCTTTATTACATGGGGTTCTATCAAAAACAGGCTGTCAGATCTGGACAACTCCAGTACTACGGTTATGCTGGCAACACTGTCTGCATTTATCAAAAGCTGCAGCCAATAGTTGGGACCATCCATGTTATCATTCTCGCAATTCTCAAGAAAACTATAGGTCCAGATTGCTTCAACTAAGACTGTTGTACAGTCAAGATGAAAGGAATTCAGACAATTCCCAAGAAAACTATAGGTCCAGATTGCTTCAACTAAGATTGCTGTACAGTCAAGATGAAAGGAATTCAGACTTCTGAGTGCATATTAAGGGTGAAAGAGATGAGAACTAAATCTTTAATTCTATGATTGCTGATATTAGAAATTAGAATCTGCATAGATAGTTTAGTTCAATTTTCTTGCTTTTGTTTAATGTTTTCTAATTTTACCACTGCTAGTGCAGATGCTAGTTCATGTTCTACTGCCTAAACTTAATTAGACCAAAAAAGAAAGTTCATCACCATCTCATTGACTTGAAGTTGCACAAATGTTGATCAATATAACAAACTTGAACTGGTCATTATTCTACACAAAGATGGTGAAGCAGGATCGTACACCTTACATGAGTACTACACCTCTTGTTATCCACAACAGTAAGTCTTAAAGACACAATTTTTCACAATCGTTGAGGTGGCAAGTTATGAATGACAGATAATAAAGTAGTGTTTCTAGCGTGCCAAAATTAACAATAATTTTTCAATTTAGTAAGTCTTGATAAATACTGTGAAATGTGTTTGTAGCAATACTCAAGAACTAACAGTGGTGGATTTGCAGTCAATCACCATATGTTTATCCTTGTGAAGGAGGACACAAAACCATGTTCTCTGCAATACCCTCCACTCCATATTCTCAATGGTGGTGAAGATATAAGTGAAACCTCGATGCTTATTTCCTGCACTCATATCCTTATTCATGTTCTCATACTTTGTGCATGATTTTATTTGCATTTTTGTCAACCATGCAACTCTTTTTTCATATCACCCCTCTCTTTCTCTTCTACACAGAAATCTGAAAGAGAACAAGACAAGTCTATGATGTGCTGTGTACATAGATTTTTGTATCCTAAATTCTATTTACTTAAGATTTTGGAAGTTGATAAAGATATTTTGTTTTTTATTTATTTAATAATTTGATAATTGGAGGGGGAATTTGAAACTCAGACGTTTCATGGAAAACAACAAAAGTAGTACAAGGGTTAAAGCCAAAAACAAAAACAAAACAAAACAACCAAACAAACAAACCGAAAAGACTTATGCATGGGCTGACTAGATTAGCTATATGTAAGCAAATGCGAGGTTGACTATTTGTTAGTGAGGAGCTGGTCAACTTAGTCGGGCAAGGCTATCTTTTTTTTTTCTTTTTTTTTTTTGATAACTCGAAGTTACAACGAAATGGAAGATTTAAACTCTAAATATTTTTGTTAAAAACATTAAGAAGTGTCAACTATTTGAAGTGCAAGGCTTTTGATCAAACAATCTTTGAAGTTTGTTATTAAAGATTTAATATCATTTATGTGGACTAGGCAAAATTTTAGTCAAATTTAATTAAAGAATTTTTTTTTTTACCTAAGTCATTTTTTAGTCCCACCTACACTAGATTATCTATTTGTTTACTACTTTATTAAATACTAATTATTTATTTTATTTTATTGACAAACAAATAGGACAATCAAGATAGGTCACCTAATGACCAAGATTGACCAGTCAACGACATAGGTCGACCATCCCACAGCCATAGCATATTTTGAGAGAGAGAGAGAGAGAGAGAGTTATTGCAAAAGGGAAATGAAAAATCTGAGTTATTGCAAAAGGGAAATGAAAAATCTTGTTACTCGCTATTGCACACTCCATATATACTTCATTTTAACTTTTGTTTTTTTTTTTAGAATTATATTAAATTACCAATTATCTCGAAATCTTAAACTATTAGAAAATAGTGAATTTAATCACTTAAACCATAATTCTAATAGAAATCATGTTTTCAAAAGTGTGTATGATGAGTGTGCAATAGTAAGTGTGTTAATATCATTACCCATAATAAAATATTTGTTTTGTTTAAGCAACAATATTAAATAGTTTGGGCAACGCTCTATAGCTCGAAGTTCTTTTGGACAGCTACAAGCTAACCCAATACTGTGCTTTTTTAAGTTGGTCAGTAGAATTTTATCTGGACTAGCAGGATAGCTAGCCCATCTTCGAGCTAGTAAAAAGAAAGATCTTCTCTCTCTCTCTCTCTCTCTCTCTCTCTCAGGTTTCTTAAACCACTCATTCCAACAAGAAGTGGATCTCTCACTGCCCAACCAACTTTCAACTTTAATTGTTCAGCTGACCCCATTTTCACAATTTTCTTGCTATTTTCAGCCTTGGCTTGCTGTGCCACCTATTAATGTTACATCACTTCACCCTTCAAAACAAAGTTGTCGTAATCAGTGGTGCAATCAACTTTGTCGACACAATCATACAACTATATTCTGTACAGATCTCCTGAATTGACAGAATTGTTTTTCTTAAGAAAGAACAAATTGATAAGGTTACATGATCCACAATAAGATAGGAAGAGGAAAATCATTTTATTAAATAGTGATAAATAGTTAAATACCACACAAGTTTAGTTCTTTTCAGTAGTTGAGACTTGAGAAGAAGAGATCATTAGCACCTTTGATAAATTCAACCCCCTTTTAACAATGCTAAATTGCTAATAGATGAAGTATGTTATTCACAGAGTACTCCCTAACAAGAGCTAATATTTTTCATGCCACCCATTCCTAATTGGTTACAGTGGACTCCTAAATGTCTGAGTTCCACACAAACAAGTGGCGGCTAAAGCAAAGCAACATCTAAGAATCAAAGTGTGTTCAGATACATGTAAAGGGAGAATTGAAGAAAAAAAAAAATGAAATATGGTAACTTTTTAACTTGTAGGTTGAATGGGATAAGCTATTGAGAGAATGAATAGCTCAGCCAACAATCCTTCAATGAGATATCAGCAGTACTACAAGCAACCAAAGAATAAAACTCTGAACTTCTTGGGGCCTTTGGGAAATGAAGAATTTGCCTCTTCATCTTTAACATGGAAGAAAGCCTACGGAAGATAACTACCAGTCTTCATATTTTTGATCTCTTCTGCTTTTGGGGAACAAAGCGAACCCCTTGTTTGCCAAGCTCTACAGTCTTCACTTTACCATCATCTAGGGTAACAGATAATAATGATGTCCCTTCGATCACATTGGTAACCTCTCCCTTATGCCTGGATAAAAATACAAGGAAATACAATTTAACCCACAATGTAAAAACATTGCTCAACAAAGTAATCAATAAATCTAAGGATTTATAGCACAAGTTCATCGGAAATAGAGACCTTGAGCTTATATCATAAAGGCATTAATCATTCATTTATAATGACATTTGCAATAAAACAGCAATGAGTGCTTAATTTTTCTTTTTCCCCTTTTTTTGTGAAGGTGGGGCGTTGGGGATGGGGAACGGGACAGAGTTTGGTGGGTAAAGGCTTGAAGAGAAGAATGACTTCAGCTTAAAACACACTGTTCCTCATGGGCTGTGTTTTTCTAAATTTTTCCTTCATCATGAATGAAAAACTTACCATGAATTGTCAGATGACTGGTGAACTTCAACTCTCTTTCCGATTGCATCTTTACCCAACTTTTTCAGTATCCAATTAGCGTCCATGATCTCATCCATCAAATTGTCTTGATTCAACTGTGTCACATCTTCATCTTCATTAGATAGTGTTTTATCCAAGAAGGGAGATGGTCTCCTTCTTTTTGACCTTTGGCCCTTGATAGAACTCCTTTCTTCCTCAGGCTGAGGAGAAGTTTGATTTTCAACAGTGGGTTTCTTAAATTTGAACCTCAGCAAAGGTTTGGAATCTTTTGGCAAAGAATGCAAACCAGGTGCCTGACCATAATCATCATTGCCTTCATTGTAATTCTCAGGCCTGCTTTCTGATGGTTTCCCCAGCAATACCTTGCTACCTCTTACTTCGCCCAAAGATCCTGCTGCAGCTGCATTTCCTTCATTGTTTCTCTTTCCCAATGAAATTCGTGTAGGCTCTTGAGTACTGTTTTCATTTGCATCAGCACTACTCAATCTGCCAAATTTGGGGTTTGAATCATAAACATCTGATCTAACTTTTCCCAACTTTATCAAATTTCCTTCCTTCCCAGCAACCTTCAAAAGTTTCACTTGGCCAATGCTATCAGTTCTGTCTCCTGCAAATTCATCCATTAATGAGAATCAGAGGTATACTGAGAACTAAGAAGTTGAGGAAGCCAGAAAGAAAAAATATATATATATATATATATATATATAAATCCTACCTTTACCATCTCCAGGTTTAGCAGTGCCAACCTGTCTATCTGCCATAAAATTGTCACTCGTCTTCCACTGGCTTGTACTCACATTGCCTGCTAATGAACATGAACCATGAGTCATATGCACAGAGGGAGAGAGGGTAATATTTATCATTTGTCAATAAACTAAAAATATTAGTCTCTACATAAACAATAAAGTCAAACAAATTATATTAAAAACAAGTATTTTGGGTTCCTTCTTGGTATAATATGCGAAACGAAGAAAAAGCTAAACAATAGAACCAAAGAAACCAGGAGCATAAAAGAAACAATTTACATAAATGAGATGTTGAAAGTGAAATCTATTACTAAACGAAGCTGAAAAAAGGATGGGAGGACAATAAGAACCATAAGACATTTAATGAGTAAATATGGAAAAGAGAATGATGTAGGTCAGGCACTAGGTATATAAAATCATTATAGTAGCTATTAAACATCAGTTTAAAAGTTATAAAAAGTTTTTTTTTATCGGTTAAATCATTAGAATGCAAAAGGCAAAACCACAAAGATTAACTGTTATTAGCCAAAAGCTTGTGTCAGGATAGTCTAGACCGTCACTTTAAGCCGAGAATGACAGACAATATAGTGTCACACACACACACATATATATAAATGAGGAAGACAAACTATATAAATAAGGTGTCTCTATTCAAATGAGGAAGATAAACTATATTGAACCCATGAGAACTAAAAAAAGCTTGTTGCAATAACTGCAAATTCTTATTAAAGCACACAAACAGGAAAACACACTAATCTATCCTCCTCTTTCACCTAATAAGCTCGTAATAATCATCCTCGCCTAATTATAATTGATAATACATAAAAAGGAAAAGTTAAAAATTGTAGGCATACCATTGGAGGTCATCAGATCTTGTTCTCTTTGGAAGCTTAAAGCATCAGACCTAGGAGAGTTGGTTACATTTATTTTTCGAGCACCTAGATTTATAACTAACTTCTTTCCTTTCACATTTTTTGACTTGTTAGCATGTTTTCCAGAGTCCTCACCAGTATCTAGAACATGAGGCTTATTACTCTTAATTCGAACAACTCTAGCAGCCTTATCTTCGTCACTCACCATCACCTCATCAACAAACTTGTGTTTCAAAACCCCAGGCTGATTGACCGTGCAAACCCCATCAGTTTGATTCAGAGTTCCAGCCACAGAAAATGGATATTTTTCTGGTCTATGGGACTGCTTATCATCATCATTCTTGTCATCATCCACACTGTATCCAAAAGACTGGGTATCGTTATGTCCTTCAAAACTCTCATGCGATTCTGTTTTACCAGTCAAAGGTGCCTCATATACTTTTTTCTTTGCATTCTTCTTGTTTGAATATTTCTTTCCATAATCCTTGGCTTTTTTTGGCGACTTCTCAGCTAACCCTTTGAGAGAAAACTTCAAGGACCGGCCAAATTCATTCTTTAATCTCACAGGACCATTTTCTTCATCATCTGAATAAGGTGATATGGAAAATATTTCTTCTTGGGTTGGCAAACCTGCAGCAGCCCTCAAGTTAGCAATCAAATCCCGATCAGCTTCGTCTCTTCTCCTCCACAGTTCTTGAATAGCATCCTCAATACCCTGGACCTGAAACAAAATTTTAGGTACAAAAAAAAAACAAGTCAAACTCAGCAACCCCTAAAAAAAGGGACAAAACACATGCAAGAACTCTCTTTTCAGCCAAACCTGATAGCATTCCCCACGACATGTGGGGCATCTATACTGTAGATTTCCATCCACTTGAAACTGCAGATATCTTTCATCACTGCAATACATTATTTCTGGTCATCAGCAATCTAATATCAGAAAGTTAAGAACTAATTCACCTACTTTAGAACTCAAAAAAAAAAAAAAAAGGTTTTACTTCTTGAAGGGTCAGATCAGTTATATTGGGAGTGATTTCTAAGGTCAGGATTCAATATATGCTACTCCTATGCAAGAAACATAAGAGCTAATAAAAACAGGAGAAAATGAGAGATTCCATCAAAAATTCCCCACTGATCTGATATGTTCAAGTAATCGTCACATTCTTGTTTGATAGCAGATAAAGAAGGTGCAATATCAGAACATTTAACTATTGCAAACAACCCTTTAATTCTTAATTTTATATTTGCCTGCTTCAGAAGGGTCAAATAAACTACACACACACACATATACATAAATATTTAATAATTAAATAAAAGTAACTTCCACCAGTTGAACTGAGTTTCAGTTGATTGTTTGTGGTATTGCATGTCTTGATTTGTTGCAGATTGCTAGAGCTGCCGTTAGCCACTCCCATGCAACAACTAGCAATATCTTTCAATAAACTAATAGAAATATTTGTTAAAAAAAAACTTTAACTTCTTCAATAATGTGTCAATAGCCTCCCCTCATGGTAAGTAAACATCTTCTTTTTTGTTCTTTCCCTAAGCCCTGGCCTACCCCAAAAGGAGGAAGTCATCTTCCTTCACCAATGTCAGACAGCACTCAAAACCAGCTTATTATTGATTTTGTAGTGGGCTAGGGTTCAAAAATTTTATTTTAGGGCTTTGGATTTTAGAAGAGATGTAGGATTTGTAGGTTAATTAACCGGTCAGGGAAGGAAAGAAAAGCATGAGCCCCGTTAATTGAAGAAAGAATGATGCCGGAATTCAATGGTAGCAGCTGTTCTGATGGCTTTGAGGTTGGATTTAAAGGATTATTTAATGGATAAAAAATTAAAGAACCTTAATTTTATGGGTTTCAACATATATATCATTTCAAGTTGTGAAGAGGGAGGTGCTGTACTTTAAATGTGAACAGTACCAATAAACAGGGCACTACAGCAGAAAAATGACTTGGACAAAACTAGCAATATTCACGCAGATTTCAATTAAACTAGCAATATTCACGTAGATTTCAGTTACAAAACCTAATAGGGAAGAAGGATTATCATTATCACAAACTTTTATCATGGTAACCAATCTTTAATAATGAAACCTGATGCATGAAAGAACAGAGGCATGAATGAAACCTGATGCCATCACACTGGCAATGCACCCAGCGCTGGCAAACATCACAGCAAACCATTGGTGTTGATTCTGAATCTCTATATACCTACAAAATTGGAGAAACACATCTAGTCAAGTTCTTTTTTTTCTTTTTCCTTTCTTTGGATAAGAGAGGTATCAAATATCAACACTCTCACACATACACGTACACACACGCTAGGAAACAACAGATTGCAAACACTAAAGAAGTTAAATGCATGCATGTACTTTCCCTATGGGTCTTAAAAACATGACCTCACCCTCCTCCTTATAATTACAAATGGAGGAAGTGTCATTTGAGCTAGAGCACATTGGCTACAAACGTACATGCACCACTATAACACATTAACTTTTCCCCCTCATCAAAAAGCATCAAACTAAACACATTAATCATAAACAATGCTTTCCAATTGAATAATGTAAAAGAACATCAGAAAGCCCATGAACTTTATAAAATAATAATAATAATCAATACCTTCAAACAAACAGGGCAATAATTTCCCTTCACAAACAATCTTCCACACGCATCGCAGCAAGTGTAACCCAAAAACCACCTGTAAAGTTAAAAAGAAATCATGAAGAGGAGTACTCAGTTTGTGGATAAGTACAGATCAATGTCATAAAAAAATTGGTCAGCCATCATCTTTGAAAATGCAAAGAACAAACATAAAACTCATAGTGTGTAACATCACTTTACTCTGAACTTCAAAATAGAAGTGAAAACAACAATAAGTGGCATTAAGTTCCTTTTCTTTATACACACACAAATCATAAGTTCATATGGAACCTCACTGTAACCCCTCTTTTTTCTTCTTTTTTTAAGTACTGTAACCCGTGGGGAAAGAGGGGCACCATTTGGTCCAAAAAACCATTGGCAATTTAATATACAGGAGCAAATAAAATCATAATTATATAATGAAATCATATAAATTAAACAATAAACCAAACTAAAACTTCCACAGTGGATTGAATTGTTCTCAAAATTCTTTTTGATAAGTTGTTCTCCAAATTCTCATATTGAGATGATAGCTCACACCAAAAATGAAGTCCAACCAACAAACAAAGCTCTAGAAAGCCTGATGCACATGAAGTAGTGCCAAAACCCAATATTTAGATGTTTACAACTTATTCGTCACAATATCAATGAACATCAAATTTATACAAAAGAACCTATTATATATGTGAACTTTGATTATAACAATCAATACCTTACACTTGAGCCATTTCCCGGGACATTGGAGCCACAGCTGTGACACCTTGTATGTTTTGGGCACAAATAAGGCCCAGCACTGACGTTCTGCATTATCAAAAAACAAATATGAGTAACCTCTTTTAATCAAGATAACAGAAGTTCAGAACAAGCATTTTACACCCTACCTTGTGAGATGGCTGCTGGCAGTAGCAATGGTGAGCCCCATCGCACCTTTTACAGAACATAAATTTATTTGGGTCTCCAGTTTTCAGGCAAACCTAGAGAAATCAGAAAGCAATAACACGTATGATCAACGAATATTAATTATAAAGAAAGCAGAGCATGTTAAATCAACTATGCAATCAGCCAGTAATGAATCTTTATCTAGTGTGAAAACACCATGTAAAAACCAGATATGCAGAACATCGGTGAGTAAATATAAGATGTTAATGCGACTCTAAGGGCTAGACACCTTAAGGCAGCAAAAAGGATAAAACTTCCAGAATTTCTACAATTTAATTGAAGGTTGTGATAAAATAACACAACCAACTCATGTTACATGATGGACAGAAGAAATAATTATTTTGAGCAATACTCTTGTACTGCACATAGAGGAAGAAATCCATTTGGGAAATATAAGCACTTTAAACTCATTTCTTATGGACTTGCATTGATCTTGATTGCTACTTGCTGGTTGAAGAGGACATAAGTTTTCATGCTATAAGTTTCCAGTTAATTGATGTGATTTGTATGTTAATGAAAATTAGAATCAGTGTAATGCTCTGGATCATCTCAGTTCATAAGACTTCCTCTTCCCCATTTTACTAGCCTCTTGACCATGTTTTTGTGTTGTTTTACATTCGCAATTTTAATTTTCTTTACATGAAATGTAAAAGTAGATGCATTGGAACTGATTGACTGAAAGAGGTACAAGGGCATATTGTATGATCATAAGATATAAGACATGATATGACACACTGTATTTGTGGTTATGTTGTACCATGTACTTATATTGTGCTAGTATTACTGAAACAAAATAATAATTACACTATAAAAAAGGGAATAGCCGAACTGGATAAATAGCAATAAACTTCCAATTTAGAGATTCAAAGAAAAAACTTTGACTTTCAATCATAAAAAGACTTAATAACAAGAGTTCACCAGTATTGCACATTATAATTTACCTCACAAATCCGACAAGAGGGACAGACCCATGAACTCCAGTGAAATAGATCTGCAATCAAGTCCCGCAAATGAGAATACATGTAGCTTCTTGGGTCATATATACCTTTGGTCAGTAAATCTTACCTCTATGTTGAGCCCAAGATTTCAAGCAGCTCCTGTGATACTTCTTGCCACATTTCTTGCATGGAAGCATCCTTCTTGCTTTCTCACTACCTTCATTTTCACCAAAAAAGCACAGCCGGCACATTACATTCATGTTAGAGAGACCCTGCTCCTCTCCAGCTTGACCTCTTGAAACATCCTGTTTAAACAAAACCCAATCAATATAGTAACATCAAGGAATAAGAACATGATATACAAACAAAGAATCCCAAATTGCAAGCATAACACAAACTAGAAATTTTTTTTTCAAATCTCATCAAGACAATGCCATTGCACATAAAATGAGTAAAAAACTAAATCAATTGGAATCGCCAAAAGGGTTTTTGTTTCAAATAGTATTCTCTAGATCTTCTAGAATAAAGGGTGCAAGCCCATTTTCAATTCTCTAACATATATATGTTTTCTAGATTTTCATCGCAATAAAAAAAAAGGGCAATACAAACATCCAACAAGATACAATTTAAAATTTTGATAAGAAATGAATGACCTAAACTATCATCGGATTTAAATTTTAAAATAAGAAACAAAAAGACAACATCATATAACTTATAGTTCACAAGCTCAAAGCTTCATACAATTTTTAAAGGGAATTTTATACCAAACTTCAACTAACTAAAATGCATGAAAATGCAAATTATCTATAACAAAACTCTACATCAAAGTGAAACTTGCGACATTATCTGCCATTCAAGGCTTCAAGCTCCAAATACAACGCTGAATAACAAAAATATAATATTTCCTACAGAGTTGCAAAATTCAAGCTTCAACCAAACCTAATTTGCCAGAATCCACTACAATTCCACCCCAAAATTCAAGCTTCAACCAAACCAAATTCACCAAAATACTAAAATATTCAAATTATAAACCAATTGAGAACCAAGAAACAAAAAAAAACAATATCATATAAAATTTTAAAGGGGAATTTTATACCTAACTCCAACTAACTAAAATGCATGAAAATGCAAATTATCGAAACTCTACATCAAAGTGAAACGTGCAACATTCTTGGCGATTCAAGGCTTCAAGCTCCAATTAGAACACTGAATAGCAAAAATATAATATCGAGTAACCACCAATACAAACCTAAATCTTTTTATATATAGCTTTCACAAAATCATAAGTGAAAATTCACAGATATATAAATAAAACAAACTATTTCCTACACATAAAGCTGCAAAATTCAAGCTTCAACCAAACCTAATTTGCCAAAATCCACTAAAATTCAACCACAAAATTCAAGCTTCAACCAAACCAAATTCACCAAAATTCAAATTACAAACCAACTGAGAACCAAGAACCTCACCGCAGCCAGATCACCGGACTCGAACCTCCTCGCGTAGTCCTCCGCAGCGACCATAGCAGCAGCCGCCTTCTTCTGCAACGCGATGCGCTTGCTCTGCGCGGAGGCAGCAGCAGCCACCTCATCCACCACATTTCCCCCGCCGCCGCCGCCACCAATCCCTCCTCCACCTCCGCCGTCCACAACCGGCGGCGGAAGCAACGGCGGCGGAGGCGGAACCACCTTCGGAACCAAAACCTGAACCGTATCTTTCCATCCTTCTTCCCTTCCTCCTCTCTTCTCCCTAAACCTAATCCCCAACGGGTCCCTCAGAAACTCCTCGATCCTCGATACCTCCTCCGCGAACTCCCCCCTCGCCTTCGCATTCTCTAGCCCCCGCGGAAACCCTAGCGGACAGAAACAGATTCGCCGGCTGCAAAAAAAACACACACAAACAAATTTTCAAATTCAAAAAACACAGCTCTCAGAGCCGCGAAAGAGAGAAAGAGAGAAAAAAGAAAAACACAAATATTCGCTCGCGCTCGAAGTGTTAGAGAAAGAGAGAGAGAAATAAAGAGAGCGAAAGAGAGAGAGAGTGAAGGGTACCATGTAATTGGGCAAGCAACGTGAAAGGCCATGTAGATGAAAAATTTGTTGGAATTTGAATTATTTTTGAGTTTTGGGTGAGTGAAGTGTTAGGGATCGCTCGCTCGCTAGCAAAAAAAAAATTTTTTTTTTTTTTTTTTTTTTTGGGGGGTTCAAAAAGTTTTTAAATATTAAAAAAAATTAAAAAGTGAAAAATAAAAATGGGGTTTTTTTCTTTTTTTTTTTTCTTTTTGGGGGGTGGGGGGTGTTTCAATTTAAAGCGGCCATGGATGGGTTATGTGTGTGTGTTGGGCAGGTTTATGATGTGGTGGGGGTTATAGGAGGGAATGGAGGATTTAAACGCAGAGTTTTGGGGGGATGGTGTGCGGGAAGGTAGGATCTAATCAGAGGATGTGTGAGCAATCAGAATCAGAGGTTGTGTTGAAAAAGGTCAGAGTAAAGGAAGGTTATTATAAGCCAATTGGGAAGCAAAGCCGCATTAGGATTGATGATTGATGTTTGCACAACCGATAATATTTTGTAAAATAATTAAAATAAGAGAATATATATATATATATATATATATATATGTATGATTTGTAGATTTGATAAGTTGGGATTGGTGGATGGAAAAAAATGATAGCTATGTGGACATGTATATTTGATATTTTCACCTATCACAACTTACTGTTTTTTTTATATATAAATATAATGAAATTTTAACCTATGGTTATAAGAGACTTTATTACCATATATCAATTAAGGCATGCATAAATCAGGTTGAGTTGTGTTAAGATGTTTAGTTGTAAACACCAAACTATTATGTTAGATTAGGTTGTCAAATTAAAGTAATTTTGTCAATTCTAAAATACAAAAATAAATTAAATATTTGAATTTAAACTAAGTCTTGAAATCCAAAATAAATGAAACAAAGCGATTTAAAAATACATAGTTCTTTTACTAAAAAAATTTATTATTATTATAAGAGAAGAAAATGAACAAAGTAAAAGAGAAAACATTGGGTCAGGAGGTGGCGTAAAACTAGTGTTTTACGCCACCCAATCAGCACTCGCCACATCAAAAAAAGCACTCACAGCTTAAATCCCTGGATTTTTTTTCAAAATGACTATAAAAGTCCAACTATATAGTTAGTAAGCAAACGTTTTAAACAATTTTGGTTTATAGCAATTCGAGTTCAAAGGACTCGATTTTGGGGTCAGAAAGCTGGTCCACGTAGGCTGAAAATCGAGTTCAATGCACTCGGTTTTGCTTCATAGAAATCGAGATCAAGGGACTTGTTTTCCATTCATAAAAATCTAGTACAGAGAACTCGTTTTTTGCCCATGGAAATCGAACACATAGTACTCGGTTTCGTTCATAGTACTCACAGGCGCCGATTCTGAGATGAACAAACGAAGAAGAAGAAATGCCCAGGAGTCGATTCTGAGATGAACAAACGAAGAAGAAGAAATGCCCAAGCGCCGATTCTGACCAACAAGATGAACAACGATCCCAGGCACCGATTCTGACCAAACCCCGGCGAAAGCTTCAGGTGTGGTTTCTCGCCGCCGCTCCAGTGGAAGAAAGAAGCCACCGATTCTCACCAAACCCAGCAACCCAGGCACCGATTCTCACCAAACCCAGGCGGCGAAAGCTTCAGGCGATGGAGATCGGATCGGACGTGAGGTCACCGGCGTTCCAGTGGTCAGTGGGTTTGATTTGTTTTGGATTTGATTTGTTCATGGGTTTTTGGGGCATTTGGAGAAAGGAAAGGGGAAGAACACGAAGAAAAATTTGTGCAAGTTTGAGTGGAGGCTGAACTGAAATCGAGTCCTTTGGGCTCGATTTCCATGAAGAAAAAGCAAGTTCTTTGTACTCGATTTTTATGTATGGAAAGCGAGTCCATTGAACTCGATTTCTATGAACCAAATCCGAGTGCATTGGACTCGATTTCTGGCTTACGTGGACAACTTCTGAACCCAAAATCGAGTCCTCTGGACTCGAATTGTTAGAAACCAAATTTGTTTGAAACGTTTGCTAACTAACTATATAGTTGAGCTTTTATAGTTATTTTGAAAAAAAATCCTAAATCCCTCTCCAAACAGCCAAGTTTCTCACTCCAGAAAATAGAAAAATCCCCAAACCTCTCACGCCAGAAAACGGAAAAACCCCAAAGCTTTCACCACAGCCGCAGCCTGATCGCCGGAGCAGTGGAGGAGGTAGTTGTTGTGGAGGTTGGCGTGCCGTTGGGGAGAGAATCCATGAGAACTGGAGAGAGAGCGCGAGCTGTCGTTGGTAAAGAACCTTGGGAAAAGACGGCATGAACGATCAGAATCCATCTCCACTGTGAGGGGTTCATCAAGATCATGATCAAGATCCATTTGATCCATAACGAAAACTACGTCGTTTCTTGTTTCCTTTTTTTTTTTCCCCTAAAAGCTCTATGTTCTTTAATCGAAATTCAAAAGCCTTCAACTCCAACTCCAACTGGATTGGTTTGGTTTTTTCTATTAACCAGGTAATTATTCTTGATTACTACCAACTTAACAACTTTTAATTACTTTGCTCTGTGTTTAAACGTCATGTTTGTTGGGGTTGTGGATCTAATGTGCTTGTTTCAGTTTTCATTACTTGCTTTGCTTGTCGGAAAGTTCTTTGATCATAATGCAATGAACTTTGGTGGTTTGAGCTGGTTCGGGTTTTTTTTTTCTTCAAAATTTTATGTTATATTTGTCTAATTATGCAAAATAAGTTGCTTCAATGACAGAATTTGTGTATATCTGTGTGTGTGTGAGTGGAAATTGACTATTGAGTTTTATATTAATTTTGGAAATATATTGCCTAAGAGCTAATTTAACTTAATTATTTTTAAAAATATTACCTAGAGCTCTAGTGGTAAATGAAATATATAATCAATTATTATCTAAGAGCTCTGTCATTGAGGGGTAGTTGCAAGTGAGATGTGTTGTCTTTTTTCCATGTGTGATTGGTATGTAAGAGTCAACATTTTACCAAATGTGGAAATTTGAAATAATGAAATTAAGGTCATGAGTTGAATTTTCATGGATTCAATCTGTTTCTTTTTCCTCAAATTTTCTTTGATTTTTTTTTTTTAAGAAATGGAAATTTCATGTTGACTTCAAGAAAGATGAGCTGTGTGTTTTGTTTGAAGTGATTATATTGAATGCATTCTTTTTGTGTCTCATTTCGCTTTGTGTGTTGAAAGGTATAATTATACAATCAAGAAAATAGCAGTGACATATTGTAGACAATTATGGGTTGTAATTGCTTTGGAGGCTCAAGACTTGAGAAAAAAAAAGAGAGTTTTGCTAATTCTCATCATGAGATAGATGGTAAGGACTTAAAACGAGCAATCTTTGTCATATTATATGTTCTGTCAACTACAATAGAAACTAAATTCCATTATTTTTGTTTGTAATTGATGCATGTTGCATAATAATTATGTTTCATTTGGGAGCTTTTTGGCCTGTCTTTGACACATGAAGTGATGAAACTTTTGAGGCTCCATTGCCAGTTTTCTAATCGGTGGAAACACATTTTAAGCCTCACCTGCTGCAAAGTTCATATATAGAAGACAAAGCTAATTTGTTTGCTTCCAATATAGCAAGCTAGCAAGACTTCCCAAGTTGTTTAAGCATTGTATCTACTAGGTTGATTATGCTATCCTGTTTGTTGTGTATGGCTCTTCTATGGCAGCTTAATGCTCAAGTCCATGGCATAAGGTGTAGGAGATGACTGTCATTTAACATAGATTAGGAAAAATTTTCTGCTTGACTGAATTGAATCTGAATTTTTTTTTTTTTTCGGGTTGGTAGTTATCTAACCCATTTGTTGAAGATTCAAAAGAATGTTACTTCTTGTATGATAGGATTTCTGAATTGTTTGATTTCCTTTATAAAAAGAAAAAAAAAATTGCTTCTAATTTATATTAGAGAAAGGGAATGTAAGTAAAATGTTTCCTATATATATTTCTTTCAATTTTTCATGTTTCTTTAATTTTTCAAGCAGGAGAATGTTTTGGATTTTTAGGAACATATGGAGTTGGGAAAACCACAACACTTTCAAAGCTGTCTGGTATGCAAAAATTCTGAACGATACGTGGGCTATCTGTGGAACATTTAAGTATATCTTAGGCTGCCATGAATAGTTTCTAATTCAATTAATTTTTTGGAGTCAACTTCATAAGAAATTACTACATTTCTGTGATAATTGAGAACTCAAATATATATAGTGTCTGTTCTCCCACCTAGCTGTTTTGTATGATTGTCTTTTATTTGTATTTACATTCCTGAGGTTTTATGTGGTCCCCAACTTGATGAGCTTCATAAAAACATGATAATGTTAGAAACTTTTACCAGTGTCAAGAGTTCTGATTTTTCTATAATTAAAAATCAAGTACCTGCATCTCTGTCTGTTTTTAATTACATTAGCATGTATCTGAATTTTGAAATATTTAGTGAGGTTAATGTTTTTATCATATTAATTTATTCCTTAGTTCTCTTCCTATTTGTAATTAATTTATTCTTTCTTCTCTTTTGCTTTCTTTTTAATTTTTTGGACTGCTTTGTGCTCTTTGCATAAGGTAGATTTTTATATATACATCTTTCTTGTTAATTATATATATGATGTCCTGTTTGTTTATGCTGTCCTGTTTGTTTTGTATGTCACTTGTGCTCTTTGTGCTCTTTGCATAAGGTAGATTTTTTAAAAAATTATGTGTTTGATCCATAAAAGATTCCGGTAAAGATGATGAACTCAATAGAAGATAAAATATGTTTAGATGCATGATTGGCTATTTTAGTACATCTAATGCTAAATTTGCTATATGGTTCATTGGTGTCTTTAAGAGAACTTTACGTAAATTTTTATTTAATGAATTGGCTAAAAGTTCTCATTTCAATTTCGCAAGATGTGGAAGACCAAAAGCAGCTGGCAAATGTTTGGCAAAGGACTAGAGATCTTGGTGTCTATAGTTATTAAATAGTTCTCTCTTTGGAAATTTATAATCATTTTGGCTAAGATTACTGCCTGGTTTGGATTCTGGAACAAGGTCTGGAGTTTAAACGTGCCGCCGAAAGTCCATGTGTTTTTATGGAGAGCATGCTCCAAAGGTGATCCTCGACTTGGCGAATGGCTTGTGTGAAGAATACCAACATCTTATTGATAGGCACTGAGTGACTTGATGTACCATCTTCTTGAGCTGATGTACTCTTTCTTTTGTCTTTTTGTACTACCATTTACTTGAGCCCGGACTTGGATTGCCTTGTTTGTATACTGTTTCTACATTAATGAAAGATTTTTATCATTTTGATCTCAAAAAAAAAAAAATTTGAAAAAATAAAAGCTAATTATGATTAATATTTGTTTGTAAGATCTATGTGAGCAAAATTTGATAAATGGTTAGCACCAATTGGTAAATACATATGGTTCTAGGTTCACAACAAGCAAAAGATGGTAACAGAAATAATCATCCTTATAATGTGAGTCATGAATGTGACCATTGGCTTTATGCCGTGTTTCAGTAGTCTTGAGATACTATATTAGGTTTTTTCCCCTTATTGGCTTATTGCAAAGCTTATAAACTTAAAGAGTAAAAATAACATCTTAGGCTCTATAAACAGGTCATGAATTTTCAAATAATTCAAGCCAATTAATGCTCCTGTACCATACAAACTAAAATACATCTAAAATAAAACTTGTCACAATTTTTTTTTTTTATCAAAGTTTCTAATTGAGAATACATTAACTTGAAATAAAATCTGTCACAATTTTTTCTATAACAGTTTCTAATTGAAAATACATTCACCTGAAATAAAACCTGTCATAATTTTTTCTATAATAGTTTCTAATTGAGAATACATTCACCTGAAATAAAACTTGTCACAATTCAATTCATAAAAGATCATATGATTGACCATACATCTTGAAATAAAATTTGTCACAACTCTTTTGGAAAATTTCTAATTGAAAATACATTCATCTAGAATAAAACCTGTCATAGTTCAATATACAAAAAAGAGAACCTTACGTTGGAAATACAAAAAAAGAAGATGGTTCTATGTCTATCCACCATAATTTACACATTATATAACCAAAAAATATTTGCTTCCCAATCCATTCTCTTGGACACAACTTGTTTGTACATCAACTTTCTTGGAATTGTTGTAATGGATCCTACATAAAAGAATGTACAATAAGTAAACTTGTCGGAAAGGCACTTGTAAGAAGCAAAATTGAAAGAAATACAAATCAAAGAAAAAAAAAAGGAAATAATTCAATCAAGGTTTTAAGTCAAAGTTAAAAAAAAAAAAAGGAAACACAAATTGAAAAATTGAAAGAAATATATATAGGAAACAATTCAGCAATCCTATCATACAATAAGTAACAAACTGGACTCTGCCCTTCATACAGTGAAGCAGTCAAGTCAGTCAAACTACGATTAAATTCAACTTGCAAAAGCAGTCCATATTATACTCAACCTCTCATTGTTCTAAGAAGTGTGTGTGAAAGTCACGACATAAATCAATCCACTTGTCATGTTTGTTTTGTGTGAAAGAGTGCTGTGTCATGGCACAAAATAATGTTTCTCTAGTTATGTGTAAGAAAGATCTTTGAGTGTATCTAAGCTTCAAGTTTATTGAGAGAGTCTTTGTACCACTATTATAGTTCCCTAATATCTTAGCAGAACTTTTTCCTTGTCACCCCCTTGTGGATGTAGGCAATATGCCAAACCACATAAATTCTTGTACTTTTTGTGTGTATGCTTGTTGATTTATCTATGTCTTTATTTTGAATCCACAGTTTTATTGCACAACAATAATGACCTATCATTTGTCTATCATCATCATATCATTTAGGACACTCTACAGATTCACTCAATTGCTTCTCTTGATCAGCTCACCAATATTTTACTAAATCACTTCCACTAGGCTGCTTTCGCAGTTATACAAGTTGAAACCAAGATGTGCGTGTGTGTGTGTGAATGAATAAATAATAGAGAAAGAGGGGTCCTTAGTTTGATTGCACTATGAGTGGTTGTTATCTAATGCACTGTCAAAGGCAATCAACAAATTTACTGACGCAAAAAACTGCATTATCCTTTGGTATAAGGAGTAAATAAATGTATTTGCAAAAAAAGTGTTAAAAGTAGCTGCCAGAAGAACTTTTCAATGAATTAACAGGTATTACCGCCAATGAGGTCTTATTTGGCATTAACAAATAATCAAAGTACCTGGGATATCAATGACAAACTATATCTTTTTTTTTTTTTTTTTTTTTTTTGATAAGTAAGAATGATATATATGAATAAAAATGAAAGGCTGCTTTATGCAAAAGCCATAGAGCAAACCCAGAAGGTACAAGAAAATATAGGAAAAACACAAGAGAAGACAAAACAACAGAGAAGCTACAAAAGAGAGAGGGAGCAGAGAAAAGAAGGGAGGGAATCACTAGGCGTGAGTCCCCAAGCCCGAGACCAATCAAAAAGAGTTCCACTAAAAGAGGCAAGCAACTGATCCCCGGAGCTGTCTAAATCCTCAAAAGTCCTCCGATTCCGTTCCATCCAAATACACCATAGGATGCACAGCGGGACCAAGTTCCAAACTTGAGACGAATGCTTTCCCAGCCAATTCCACCAGCCAAAAAGCAAATCTGTAATCGACTTAGGAATAACCCAACACATGCCAAAAGTTCTAAAGACAAAGCTCCATAACTGGTAAGCCCACTCACAATGAAGAAGTAAGTGGTTCATCGTCTCTCCACAATGGCGGCACATAATGCACCAATCCACAAAGTCCAGTCTCCTCAATCTCAAGTTATCACCCGTAAGAATCTTATTCCAAGCAACACACCAGACAAAAAAAGAAACTCGCCTGGGGGCCTTAGATTTCCAAATGGCTTTCCATGGAAAAATAGTTGAGGGGGCAGCCCTTAATTTGTTATAATACGACCGAGTGTCAAAAAATCCATTAGACTTCAACTTCCATCTCATTCGGTCTCCAACACCCATAGGTGGAGTCTTGGCTCCCAAAATACGGAAGAACTGCAGCCCTTCATCCATTTCCCAATCATTAAAATCTCTAATAAAACGAACATCCCAACTTCTTCTCTCCTCCACCCCCTGCCTTGGTAAAGACGCATCAACAGTCACCTCCTTGTCAACGGCGATACCATACAACCTTGGAAAAGCCAATTGAAACGAAAGATCCCCGTACCACCCATCCTGCCAAAACCTCACTCTATTCCCCAACCCAGCAACCAACTGACAATGATTGCTGAAATCCTCCCACCCCATACGAATACTTCTCCACAACCCACATCCATGAATTCCCCTACCCAGCTTAGAAGTCCATCCCCCCCATTCTTCCCCATATTTTGAAGTACCACCCTCCTCCATAACTGATCCTCTTCCTTCCTAAACCGCCACAACCATTTTCCCAATAAAGCCTTATTGAAAGTAGTAAGTTTCCTTATACCCAACCCGCCATTGGCTATAGGCGTACAAACTTTATCCCACCCTACCAGATGAATCTTGCTGACACCCCAAAGAAAATCCCTCTGCAACTTTTCAATTTTATTAGCCACGTGAGAAGGAATCGTAAATAGAGATAGAAAGTAAGTCGGTAGACTAGAGAGCGAACTCTTAAGGAGCGTCAAACGACCCCCCTTAGAAAGATACAACTTCTTCCACCCGGCTAATTTCCGCTCAATTTTTTCCAAGATTGGAATCCAAATAGAAGGGGAATTATGAGGAGCCCCCAAAGGCATTCCAAGGTACGACATAGGCAAGGTACCAACTCATAGTTGAGAAATGGAGCGGACATAGGCAAGGTACAAACTATATCTTTGAAAGACATGAATAGCTTAAGTTGAGAAATGACTTATAGTGCAGTATTATTGCAGACAAATGGCCAATATATATATATATATATATATATATTGAAACCAACATATATTTTAAAGATTCCTTTTGATCTATAATGACAATAATGCAACGAATCTCTCAATAAATAGTCATGAAAAAATTGACTGGTGGCTGTGTTAGAGATGGTGGCTCATATTCTGAATGTATCTCTTAACCCATCTTGAGTTCAAGTTGATTGTTGGAATATATCAAGTAGGCCCATACTATTGAGTACCACACTGCCTTGTACTTTTATACAATAGGTCTATAGGTGTAACTTATACTATCCTAGCAAGGTTAGTAGGCATATATATAGTGGCTCTCATGCACTTTATATTTAATTTTAATTATATTACTCAGTTTTTTCATTACCAAGAAAAATTTTTAAAAAATCAAAGAAACTGTGATACCATCTCTCCTGAGCCACCTGAAGAATGCTACTAGCCCACATATATGCTTACTGTCCTAATCTTTTTAATGGACAGTCTGAAGTATGAGTACATTAACTTCTAAATTCACAATCCAATTGACTCTTCCTTATCAACATATGTCCTCTAAAGTTATCAATTTGGAGTTTCAATTCTGAGCCCTCACCACACACAGAGAGACCTTAAACCAGTTTAAGGAATTCATAGAAAGAATAAGATGTGTTAACATATTAGAAAGTTTTTTTAACTAAACCAAAAACAATTAAAAAAAAAAGAAAATACAAATGTAACAGAAGGCTACAACCAAATCATCAAAGCTTAGATTAACTAATAGCAGCAATCATGCAAATTCACTTAATTGAGAGAGCTCACATTCAAATTTTCAAAACACATAGAAGATTTTCCTCAAATCAAACACACCGAAACAAAACAAACCTTTGCATTGCAACACCATGCTTACGGTGGCTCCGGTCTGTTCTGGTTTCGGCAGTCATAATACCAGATTGAGCTTGCATTTCTAGCAATGCCAAAATCAGCAATCTTGACAACCTGGTAGACAATTTTTTTGAAATTTAGTAGATAGAAACTTAGAGATCAATCTTAAAGCCATGTTTACAGCCATGAAACAACCTAACAAAGCTCCCATCCAGAAGAACCAATAAATCAAGGACAAGAATGCACGCAGCTGCCCTCTAGTCTGGAAGCAAAAAGAGAAGGGAATATTAATATAAAAGAAATATATAGGCTGTTAAAAAATTTCATGACAATCAGTAGTGCCTTTTTATCAACTTTCATCCATTAATACCTAATAAGCTCTCAGAGGAACGACGATCAGAGGAAGGCGTGAAGGAAGCAGAGGAATGGTGAAGCTGGTTTTTCTTCTTCGTTCTGCTTGGGCGATCAGAGGAACGGCGTGAGAACGATTTTGGGTTTTTCTGGTGTGAGAGGTTTGGCTGAGGGATTATTGCTAAGAGTTTTTTTTTCTGACGTGGCATGGTGTGATTGGGTGTCGTAAAACACTGGTTTTACGCCACCTCCTGACCCAATGTTAGATTAGGTTGTCAAATTAAAGTAATTTTGTCAATTCTAAAATACAAAAATAAATTAAATATTTGAATTTAAACTAAGTCTTGAAATCCAAAATAAATGAAACAAAGCGATTTAAAAATACATAGTTCTTTTACTAAAAAAATTTATTATTATTATAAGAGAAGAAAATGAACAAAGTAAAAACATGTAAAACTAATTTGTTTATGAGCTCGAAATATACCTCCTATTCAAAGTAATATTAAATGAGGATTCCTTAACTTTTAATTCTCAATTCCACTAAACTTGTTTACAACCCTACCAATTAAAACCAAAAGATGTTTTCAACATGCCTCAAAGTCTTCTCAAAATTTTTTTTCTTCTAATCATTATCAAATTCCTTAACAATTTCTCACATCCGTACATAAGAAAACGAAAGTAGACCACAAACTATCAAAATATGCTCAATATATTGATGATGTTTGTGGTTAGGTCAAAGAGCCCCTTATCTTTTTTGGAACAGTTATTTCTAGTGATGGAGCTCCAATTCACTCTTAACTTTTATGCTTTATAGGGTATGGTTTTGGAGGAGTGAAATGGAGAAAAATGCCAACTATTTACTATTTAGTACCATAGCTTGCCTCTCTCCTCTCGGTTCATTGCAAGCTTGCCTAAGGTGGGGGAGAATGGCTTGTTTTCTCCATTCACAGCTCGCAGGGCTCCCATTTGCTGATGGGCGAGGAGAAATTGATAATCAAACTGATTCCCCTCCCCCCCCAGCTTATGGAATTGTATGAATAAGGAGTTATTTGAAGGGAAATGTTGTTAAGTGCTAAATCTTGTGCATTATTTTGTTGAGCAATTAGATGCCTTCCATTATGCTCATAGAGTTGATGAACCCCCTTTGATGCAACAACGATTAAGATGGAAACCTATATGTATTAATGTTTTTGGTTGTTAGTGATTCTTTTTTAATGACCACGTGGTACAATTTTACTATATACACGCGCTACATCGATATTATCTTACACAAACAATAAATAATGAATTTGGGGTTAAATATCGTAAAAGCCCAAAAGGTCAATATTTTATACAACTACACAAATCAAGCTTTCTTTCCAAACAACTCCATATATTTTCGTATTAGGCTCATGACCCATAAGCCTTTCACCTCATGAGATGGGCTCACCACCCACATCTTATCTACATCATGAAATGTGCTCATGACCTAAGCTTATCTTGCATCACAAGTTAGGCTCAAGCTCATATATTGTCAAGGTTCACATTCCATAATACTTTTATCATATTTCATAGAATGATTTTCTAATAAAACTCATATTTACTTGTTTACCCAACAAAAAAAAAAAACTCATATTTACACTAAGTGAATTTGAAGGAACACTGCCCAACTTCAAGAAAGCTAGCAATTTACCATTTTTATACCATCACTTGATCTACTAAAAATATATATAATCATAAGACTTCATATCATATTTGTTAGAGACATATTTTATTTAATAAGCAAATCCTTTGACAAAATGCATTTAACTTGTAATTGAATAGATCTTGGATAGGTTTAGGACTTCAAGAAACATAGTGTTTAAATCAAGTGTTAAAGCCATGAAGATCTGACCAAGAAACAAGTGAAGAAAGAGCTATTCGCTAAAGCTCAACAGAATCTTTTCTATTGAAATTTAATGTTGAAGCTCGACAAAAGCTCGACACAAGCTGTTTCTGTCAAGGCTTACGAAATCAGAATTTCTAGATCTAATTTTTGGCCCATGCTTATGTATTTATATAGAGTTTCTTTTCTCACAACCCTAGATATATATAAGACTTATTTTAAAGGCTGTCAAAAGAAAATGAAAAAGAGAATGCGTGCAGAAAGTGATCTAGTTCATTATTCTCTCTAAAAAAATTACTACATCTTTACGCCAAGGGTTTTGTAACTAAGGAGCTTCTAAACCAATCTTCAAGTTTGATGAACTGAAGAAATTTGCAACCAACAACCTCTTCAAGTTGCTAGGAGTTAGTCACGTACTGGGATCCGTGCATCATTAGTTAGTCACGTATTGAGATTCGTGCATTGAACGAAAAGATTGCCACTACAATACAAGTCTAATTGAGTATTGGGATAAGGGTTCAACTGTAGGTTGGTATTTCAGGATAGGCCAAAGGGTTTGGTAAGATTCCTCATACTTATAACCGCTGGTAATTGATAATAATAGATTATTGGGAATGGTAACCTTAAAATCACCCGATGGGGTTTTGTCTCAGTGATTTTCCCCATTTGTGAACAAATCACCTGTGTCAAATTTATTTTCCAATGCATTTAGATAATTTGGTGATTTGTTTGTGCTGCCACGCTATTACATGTAATTTGATCTAATTAATTAACTTGGGTAATTAATTAATTGCAAGGGGTCAATTTATTTTAACCCAACAATATCCCAAGCTCATGAATTTTCATAAGGAACACTTAGGAGTTGTGGTTTGATGGGCCAAGAGATCTGTTCAATATTGGTTTGAAATTGACATGGAAACATGAAACTTGACATGTATTTCTCCAATTTGCTGACCTCTAATGGGCTACTGTGTCTCAAGCAATCTTTGGCCAACATCCTCGGAGTGCTTGACAATAGTTAGGACGTGAGAATCTCAATTATTCTATACCCAAAACTTAATCATAAAATAAAATACTTACAAAATGACTAATCATACACAAATCACACAATCTGAATGCCTTGCGATAAATTTGACATATTAAGTAATTTACATGTACAATCGTTTGAGCACCTTGCACCAATCTAGAATATTGATCATTGCTGACGTGATGGTTATTCCACACAAATAAGTATTTATGGGGGGTAGAGAGTAAGAATCAATGTTCAAGTCTCCGGAATGAAGCTTTACACACATACACTTAAATTAGACTAGAGTATAATGTTATCTCTAATAACCAAAAAAAAAAAATGTAATCACGTTGCATATATCATATGTTTTAATTCTTGATGATTTAGATGGAGGATTCTCTCCAATTCCACACGTGTAGTTGGTATTATTTGTTGATGATATTAGCATACCTACTTGACAAAGTTTTACTTAAAGTAGAATTATCTTTGCATATTTAAAAAATATCTTGCAAATTATCTTGTTATTTATCAGTTCGTTTAGACCCCTGTAAACTAGATTGTTTAACCTAATTAATTAACCAAGTGAATACTTAGGTTTATTATTCAGATCTAGGTTAAAACAATATCAATCATATCAAGTAAAGCAGCGGAAAAATAAATAACACAACGATATGATGACCCAGGAAAACCAAACCGGTAAAAAACCTGGGGAGGATTTAACCTAGCTATCCTCAAGGTAAAATAGCAAATCCACTAGAAAGAATTGAAGTTTACACAATAGCGACTTAGACCACTAACATCCTATTGCTACCCAAGTGTAGGAAACTTACTACCATGACCCTATGATAGCTCCGAGATCCACGGACTCATTCTTTCTTTAATCTTTGCAAAACACAAACACCACCGTTTATGACTTTGAGATCCCACTTAAAGGTTTAGCAACACAAACTCACCTGTTTGTGACTCCAAGACCTCTCTTGAAGGTTTAGATCATCAGCTCCTTTGATGACTAGAGAAGGCAGCAACTTCAGCAATACCGGATCTTGAGATTCTTCAAGGAACAACACCGGTAGAAGTAATAAGAGAGGTTTTAGGAATAAAACCCTAAATACAAAAGAGGCACACTCTTCTCTCTCTAAAAAGCCTTATAAAAAACGTGCTTAGGGTTTCCTTTATATAGTGGAAGAAGTAGATTTGAAACCCTAATCCTAAATGGGCTAGAACTGCTGTTTGGGCCAACTTAAAATTCTGCAGATACGATTCTCGATCGGTCGAGCCTGTTTTTTGATCGATCGAACCAGGCAGATTCTGAAATCTTCTTTCTGCAGCTTGTACGTTCTTGTGTGCTCACGATTTGCCAATTGTTCTAAACTTTTAGAACCTAACATTATTAATGAAACAATTAAATTTATTATATTGTTGAAGTGATACAATTAAATTTATTAAATGATCAATTTGTAAATAAGGAAAAATATTAAAAAATAAATTGAAAATAAAGAAGCAGTGGTAAGTAGTGCACCATGGCTTGTTTCATAATTCAAAATTTGTTATTTAATAATTTTAAAAACTGGTACGGTCAAAAGAACCGAAAAATGGATTAATCACTGGTTTTATGGTTCGACTAGTGGTCGAACTAATAATGTCATAAATAATTTAATTAATAATTTTAAATTATATAAAGTAAATAATAACTCATTATATTATTTATAAAATATATTCAAACAAATATAAACAATTTTCAATAAGTTTTTATACCTTATTTAAAATGGATAAAAAAAACTTTGAACAATCAATCAAATTAACATTACAAAAACATAACAATGTTATAATTTTGTTTAATCACTATTTACAACATAATTAAGAATAAATGATTTAATTGAATTTCCCTTAACTTAATAAGATTGATAAGGTTTTTTTTTTTTGGAAGAGATCTATTCTAAAATAGAAATGTGTTAAATTAGATGTTAGTGACCCGTTTGGTAAGAGATTTTTAGGTCGTTGTTTAAGTGTTGTGGAAATATATGTTGAAATGTTTAAATATTGAAAACTGTTGTTTAAACAGTAGTACCAAATGGGTTTTGAATAAAAATCATAATTTTTTAATAATTATGTTATATTTTGTAATATTTGTCAATCAATAAAAATTTAGAATTTAAAGAAAAAAAGAAAAGGAAAAAGAAAAGAAAAAAAGAAGAAGGAAAAACACCTAGCAGCCATGCATGGGGTGCATCATTCTATGTCCTTAAGCACCATACCTATGACATTTGCTTTTTAAATTAAAAACTATTGTTTTAAAAATTGGTACGGTTAAAGAACTGGAAAATAAACTGGTTACTAAAAATAATGCTATATAAAAATAATAATGTTAAGAGTTATAGAAAGTTGTGCTTTGTTCACTTCATAATAAAAGAAGTACTTCTTTTGCTTCCTATCCGGTTATTTGAATTTTTCAAAAACTAAAAGTTAAAAGCTCTGTTGGGGAAAATTGGGCGTTTATCTCTAATTTATCTGTAAGAAAATGTTCATATATAAAAACTATTTAATAAACTGTTCATGTTTTTAAAACTTGATTTTTAAAAAATTGAGATCTGTGTAAAATTTGATATTCTCAAAATTGAATTATATTTTCAAGTGAAACTCGACGTTAGCAATGTTAAGTTCCACTTAAATTTTCAAAAAAATTTAAGTGACAAAATATGTATAGAATTTGACATTGCTAATATCAAGTTTCACTTATAACTTGATTTCCTTCTAAAAAAAAAACCTATTACTTAATTCTGTTAAAATTAATTTAAAAAATAGGAATATTTTACTAAATAATTTTAAAATAAAAGCATTTTGTTACATAATTTATAAATTAAAGAAAAATATCCATTTTCCCTTCTTTTTCTCCCAAGTGCTTCATAGTATGTTTTAATTTACAAAAAAGAAAAAGGAAAAAGATAAGAAACGACGTCGTTTATTGGCGCGTACCCTTTGATTTGTGAAACTAAAAACAAACAAAACCCCTGTTTTTAAACAGAAACACACAACGAAAACTGAGAGACAGAGTGCAAGACACGCAGTGAGAGTTCTTGAGAAGAAGAAGCAGCAGCTGCAGCTATGAATGCTCCCGATCGATACGAGCGTTTCGTCGTCCCCGAAGGCACCAAAAAGTAATTCCATTTCACACACTTTCTCTCTCTAAAAAAAAACCCTCCCTTTCTCTCTCTCTCTCTCTCTAAACCTCACTTCTTTTTTGTTCAAAAATCACAGGGTCTCGTACGAGAGGGACACGAAGATAATCAACGCGGCGTCATTTACAATCGAGAGAGAAGACCACACCGTCGGCAACATTCTTCGCATGTATGCAAATTTTAATTAAACTTTGATTTTTTAACTTAATCAAATCCCTAATCTCACTTTGCATTTGTGTGTTTTCGTGATTATCAGGCAATTGCACAGGGACCCCAATGTTCTCTTCGCTGGCTACAAGCTTCCTCACCCACTTCAGTACAAAATCATTGTTAGGGTTAGTATTTTTTTTTATAGTTTATTAATGGGGTTTATAGTTTATGCATTTCAGGCCTTATTTTTGGGTGCGTTTGTATAAACTGTTGGAAAACGGTGTTTTGAGTTTAGTTTAAAACTAGTCGCTAACCCGTGCAATGCCCAGACTATTTGTGAAAATATATTTATTTATGGACAGTTGATGGTTAATAAAAAAATAGCTTACCTAATTTAGTTAGAATTTATTTACAGAAACTCAATCCTAATTTGTTCAAAATTTATATAGAGTTGGATCGCTTTATTTTGAATTCTAAATAGTTCTAATTAACATTTTGATGCCATAGAAAACAGTTACAGGACACAAGTTATGTTACATAAGATTTGGAGAGATCCAACGGTAATGGATCGAATAATGAGCAGCTAGAGAAGCTACTTCTAACACATTACGCAGGATAGTTTTTGGGTACAAAAATGGTGCGAAAAGTTAAACCTTGTTAAGTTAAAAAATGCAGGTCTGTCATCATAGTTTGTTCCTGCCATCTTGGTTAACTTCTTCCTTTGCGAACCTATTCATTCCTTTTTGCAATAACTGACCAACAAAGTTTGTCTAAAACCAAGGTGTTTGGCTTTCTATTGTAGCTTCTACGATTGCAGCCTGAACTGCTGCTGGGTAAGATTAGATCTCCCTTCAAGTCCTTTGCTTCATATGCATAGCCACTCCGTTTGAATTTCCTTTTCCTGCAACTAGTCACTTTGATAATGAGTTGCCAATCCCTATTGGAGACATGTTTATGAGTTGGTCTGCATACAAGAGATTGGACAGTGAGTGAGAATTATCAGATTTGGGGTCTTCCCATTGTGAGCCACTTGATTTCTGTGGTTCCATAGGGACCATAGAATGGTAAAAAGAGATTGGAGATATAGGTCCTTTTCCTGATTGACTTTATGTAACTTAAAATAATAAACTTTTAAAATATAGATTAGAATGACAATGTAGAAAATTAGCTTTTCAAATAGTTATTTGTGGGAAGTCCTAAGGGATGCAAATTAAATCACAATTAGCAACTTGCCCCAGTTTAGGCTTAGTTCCTTTGGCCTTTTAAATATTTATAAGTAATTACATGATACATATTTTACATGTATAAAAATAGTTATAAAAAAAAAAAAAGGGAAGGGAACCATACTATATTTTCCATGCTACTGAACATCTAATCATCATCATCAGGTCAATAAGCCATATGGTTGAATAAGAAACTAAGCCTAAATTTTGGCTTTTTAAATTTAGGGGTTTTTGGTGTTTATGTGTTTCTTTGTGGACGTATGTATTGGTGTGCTTTGGTTATAGTGTAATTGTACTTTAAAAAATAAGGTTTTAAAAATTGTACCTTGGATTCTCCAAATTTAATGTTGTGACATTGGAAACTGTTACTATACACAAGGAAGTTACATTGACCAATAAGCTATATGGTTGAATTTGATGGGCGAATCTAAGAAACAATGTCTAAGGATTTGAACCTAAGTTTTGCTTTTTAAAATTTTGGGGTTTTTGGTGTTTTAAGTGTTTCTGTGCGTATGTATGTATAGGTGTGCTTGTTTTTGAATTTCTGTACGTGTCCTTAGGCTTACAATCCTTTATAGTTTATGGGGTAACTAACTCTAACCATTCATGAATGGTTGTGTTTTTTTGATAGGTTTTACAATATATTTTTTCTTCTTTGAAGAAAAAAATACCCACAAATTTTAGAATGTGCAAATGGGTCAGTACAGAAAATGAGTTGCAAAAACCAAATCCCCAAAAAGGGCAAATGGGTTTTAGTTTTAGAAATGTTTCGTCAATCTATATCAAAAATAATCCTCACGCAAGAGCTTGTATTTGAAGAATTCTAGATGATCTTGATTCCTACATGTATGTGTGTAATGATGTTTTTTTTTATGGGTTTTTGGGGGGGGGGGGATTCCATGTTATTAATTCCTTATCTGTATGAATATGAGGTTTGGGGGAGGGGTGGGGAGTAGCATAATGATAGTTGTATATGGCTGATTCATTGATTTATGCAATTATAGCGTTGTTAATGTGCTGGAGATATGAATTTAGGGTTTGTCCATTTGTGGGTGTATGACATAGGTGGCTGACTTTGTTTGATTTGTTGAGGATGCTTGGCAAACCCCAAAAAAAATATGAGATTAAGGCTAGGTTGTTGTTGTTGTGGGTGTTTTACGTTGCTGTGCGTGCACACATTATATGTTGTCAATTCATCTGAACACAACATCTTGAAGGATAAGAATTCCTTTATTTTTTTTATTTTTTCATGAATTGATCTCTTTTGTAGTTCATAGGTTGGAGTGTTTTATATGAACCTTCATTTCGAATGTTCTATAGAGATTCTAGTCTTAATGATTTTGGTGTATTTCCATAGATACACACCACTAGCCAGTCATCACCAATGCAGGCATATAACCAGGCTATCAATGATCTGGACAAGGAGCTTGACCATTTGAAGAATGGTTTCGAGGTACAACATCTCTCATTACCCTGCTTTTAGTAAGAATGTAATACTTAATGTCATTTGGAAATATTAATTGCTATTTGCTCATGTCTTCATGATCAAGCATCTCTCATGGATACAGTTAAGAAACTAGTATCATATTTGTATGCATTAGAGGACAAGGAGTTCTGAGATGATGTAGAATCATTTCATTTTTTCAGAACATCCTATGCCTACTCAGGTTTCTATTGAGAGTTTCAATTTGTGATGGATGAAAACTAAGATGCTTTCTAAAATTGAGGATGCACCAACATTTAAGATTTTACCCCCCTGTTAGATGTAGAAACAAGCAATTTGCTGATTTACTGGAAATTGCTTCAATTTGTCTAGTCCATGAGATAGTGGATCGTTTCTTTATTGATTTTGGCCTTCTTTGGAGGACATAAGTTTGAATGGCAAAATATCTAACTGACTGACCGTAAAATAGTGAGAGTTTATGAATGTTTCATTGGTTGTAGTTCACTAATTTGAGATATTAAGATCTGTCCTCACTTCCTATACTGGCAAGATTTTAATACTAATATAATTTCAATTCCCTGCTTGCAGACTGAGATGGCAAAGCATTCAAGGGAGTTCTAATATGCATTCAATGCATACCAGGAAGCAGTGTGTTCTGCTGTTTTTGTTGGTGATATTTTCTTGTAAATGGTATTTGAAGGGAATGGGCTGATTTTATGAAACTTCTGCTTTGAATCTGATGGTTGTAATGGATTAATGAACTTTATGTGGTGATGAAGAATATTAAATATGTCGATTGGAGGATTTGATCATAGCCTTCACCAATAGCATTTCAATGTTTTCTGATCTCTAGCAAGGTGCATGGAACTAACTGGACCATATGGATCTCATGTATCATAGCTGTCTTTTAGGGTTTCATCTGGGAGCGCATCATTGACATAGTTTTATCTTTTACCTATCAAAAAGAAATTTTTTGATAAGAGTATTATCTTTTGAAGACGAGTTCACAGTATTGTTGCTGCATCATTTTTATCCAGCACTTGGACTACTACGATCTTGATTTATGCTCCTTTGAAATTTGTAGTAAGCATTCGGCTCTGTAGTGAAACAGAATCTATGGTAGTCCAATCTAAAGAAGAGTTAACACTAATAGGAAGAATAAGTTCGTTTTGAAAGTCAAGATTTATGTGTGTGTTTGGACGTGGTCTTTTGCAGATTGCTTATTTGCTGGATGTAAGTGAAGTGTGGTTGTACTTAAAAATTGCTTTAAAAACTGTACATGACCAATTAAGGTAAGAAGCTGAAAGAAAACGTTGTTTGCAAATAACGGCTCTTTGAGTTATTTTAGCTGTCATGATTCTTAAAAAAAAAAAAAAGGTTATTTTAGCAAACATGAGGTGTTGGTAATTGTAATCGGTGGCATCTAGATTATTAAAAATCTTAATTAAAAACACGAAAAATTCTGAAAAATTATGTGTGACATGCTCTAATTTCGTTTGGTTGGAGCGGTGGAAAAGTAGTAGGATAGAAAATGAGGAAATGATAGAAAAGTTTTTTGTTTTCTCTCGTAGTGTTTGGTTTGAGAGTAGAAAAGTGAAAAAATAAAAAATATAGTTTGTATAAATTTATATTCATGCTCCTAATAGATAAAAAAAATAACAAATAAAAAAATACAGATAAAAAAAATAAAACCAAAAGTGTACAAAGAAGGACAAAAAAAAAGATAAAAAAGGAAATTAAAAAAAAAGGAAAAGGACAAAAAAAAAAAAAAAACTAAAGGAGATAAAAAAAAAACGACAAAAAAACTAAAGGAAATTTATATAAAGAGAGAGAGAGAGAGAGAGAGAGAGAGAGACGGCTGACACGTTTTAAAAAAAAAAAGACAAAACGTGTAACAAAATGACAATACCGTTAAGAAGAAGCAGGGAAAAAAAAAATTTTGTGAAACAGTACCCAGCATGATGGGGGTGCTTGATTCAGGCATTTATAAACTGAAAACATGTGTAAAAATACGTGTGAGTGAAAAAATGTGTAAAAATGCATGTAATGTTGTTCAAAAACTGAAAACATATGTTTGACTTTGAGTGAGTGTACTAAACAGAACCAAACATTTTCTCTTTTATTTTCTCTCCATTTTGGAGAGAAAACTTTTTGGTAAGCTAGGAGAGAAAACACTTCCCTAATAATTTATTTTCCTTTCTCCCCACCCAACCAAACACACTTAAAAGTTTTCCTTCTCATTTTCTCTTTAAAGTTTTCCATTCACCCTATTTCACCTTCAAACAAACACACCCCATGTTTGAACATTCAGATGAGCCAAAATTGTCTACCCATTCATAGGATAGAAAAAGAGACACAAGCCTAGGTAGCTTAAGTTTCTAGTTGGGAGTTTGTATGGATTGCTAAAGATATTTAATTCTCGAATGATAAACATGGATATGAAATTTGATTTTTTCCCCCCTCATTCAACTTTTATTAGGAAGGATTTTTAATTGAAGGCATTGGTTGAAAAATGAAAAATTATGTCATAAAATGTCCTTCTAACTAAGGAATTAACCTGCAATGGGAAGGCATGGCAGTACACCCTAAACAGAACATAAATGAATGAATGACTAGGCTGCGTAATTTTTACAGATATTCATACAGTTGATTTCCATTCAGTTTTTCTTTTTCTTAAAAAAAAAAAATCAGCTCGTTAAATCTCTATCTTCTAATCTTGGCCAATCCCACTGTCAATTCTCATATGGGTTGTTGTAATTTCTATAAACTATAATTCTACAGCTGATCTGTTTTTTTTTTTTGTTACAATTAGTTTCTAAGTTCTATTTCTATCACACTAGGTTTGACATTTACATGATAGAGAAGTCATCATCAAGTCCATCTAGTTCTCCTCTTACATTGTTTGTTTGGATGATCAAAACTGAGGTCTTCACCGAGAAATCAGACCCTGAAAGAACATCCCCAATCGGACCCAATTCCGGGCACTGCTGCCAGTCATTCATCCCTACTGTCAATACTGAATTTACCCTCCCTCCTCTTCCTACAATGATGAGTGCATACTGCCCTTCCAATGACCTCAAAGTAGAATAAGTCTCAGCTGAATTTGCAAGATGCTTCTCCATGTAAGCTACTTGCCCCCCTGCTACATGTCTTTCATAAAACTCAGCAAAGCACTCATCATCCAGCTTCATCTCCTCTTCCTGCTCAGCAACATTGACCCTATGACTGCCGGCTCTTCTTGACGCGTTCTCTGAACTGTTCTCCACTAAGAATCTTATTACCGTGAGTTTTACCCCAGGATGGCATGCTACACGACCGGCATAAGCTAGTGCTTCTCTATCATCTTTGCCACTAATAAAGATTACTGCCACGTTGAGTGATGTATATGATCTTGATATTTTTTCTACCAGTCCAAGACCTCTGTCCACCAGAATTCCCACTGAGCACGGGGCGTTCCTGAGTACCTGTTGAAAACCAGAACTATCATCAAGCTACAATTTGGAAGAAGCATGGAAAGAGCTGTATTTGTCCCAGAGAGACACAGCAAATGCTGTCTCTGTGAAGCATTTGGATCAACTCATGATTTCAAATAATCATACTAGCTCCTTGAGTGAAAATGAAAATTTGTACTAACTAATGACAAGTAAGCCATGCTTCTATATTTTATAACCAGTATTTTCTTTACTTGATTTGTAAACAAATTATTATATCTTTCCAGCAGTGGCAGCTCCAGGATTATTTTCTAGAGGGGTCAATAGTGTTAGAACTAGAAATTTGTTGTGGGAAATAAAAAATAAATTGATTATTTATTTCTGTATATACAATAATATAAAATTGTATTCTAAATATTATATACAATATAGTCTAAAAAAATTATTAAAGATTTATAGATTGCTAAGACAACTACCAATGAATGCATAAATGAATATAATTAACTAACTAATCATATATTTTTGTCAAATTAATAATAATTTATTATATTTAATATCAATTATATAAAAATATATGATAAAAAAGAATAGTAAAACACTTTGGAAGTAGAATTGGGAGTAAACATGAAACTAAGAAAAAATAATAACTGATATAAATTTTTGCTTTTGGAGTGCATTTATTTATTTTCTAGAGAGAATGTTCATTTATTTATTTATTTATTTTTAATGAATGAACAATTTTAAGAGTAGTGCTACTAAGAGAACACTTTCAAAGCAAAATCTAAGTGGCAAGTTGTTAAAGTTACGTAAAAAAGTGATAAAAGTTGTGAGTTTAGATAAAAATCAATTACAACTTGCCATTTAACTTTTATTGTAAATTTGCCAAATGTCTTGTAGCTAAATTGGTGTCTCCTCATACACAAAGTGCTTGTGAGTCTAGGGAAGAAATGGTTCGAGTTGTGGAATTAGTAGTATGTTGTAATTATTTCTAAAAAAAAAACTTTTATTGTAAATTTATTGTGAAAAAAATTGTGAAAGTAGCACTAAGATGATCATATTCAAACTCATTTCAACAGAATTTAAACAAAATTAAAAGTTAGGGAGTTCAAATTTTTATTTTTGGTGGTAAAAAAAAAATTATATACATTAAAAAAAAAATTGGCCAGTTCAGCGGGTTCATTTGAACCCCCTGGGTTGGCTATGGTGCCGCCACTGGTTTTCAGGGTCTAAAAGATAGCATCAATGAAATATCTTTTCATTTTATTTATCCGAGGATTTTATTTTATTTTTTTGAATGATGAGGAATAGTTATTAATATCACTGTAGTAAGGCATTTAATGTAGGAATTTAACATCTTTATATAACCTAAAAATTATATCTGCAAGTAAAGATCGAAAATGATGTACTTCCAACTCCCTGATTTAGTTTTTGGTAATACAAACCCATCCTAGAGATGAACTTGGGGTCTAATTAGGAGCTTTTTTAGCTACTTAAAGTTTTGCTTAAGTTCCTGATTTTACCTTGCGGTTCACATATCTGAATCCTGGATGGCCTGCATCCAATGTTCCATCGGCACGCTGTCTCTTGTGAAATGGCAATATGATGAGTGCCGTCATCAAGTCCTCTGCCAAGATGCAGATATCCTGGGACATACCACTGAATGGTGAGAGTGCAAGAAGTCGTCTGAGTTTGACACCATCACTATTATGGTCTATATAGGCTTGAGCTGCAGCAGTGACTTGTTCTCTCATTTCTGTCACTGACTGGTCGGTCACAGTCACTGTGTCCTCTTCGTCGCCTCTCACGAGTGTGGCTGCTATGTTGTCCGTGAGTTCAATCATGTCAGTAAGATATATCGCGATTCCAGGGTCAGCTGTGCCTCGAGAAATTTCTGTGAAGTTGATGGCAGTTGGAGCATCTTGAGGCCCATGAACGCCTAACAAGATTCGGACCTCCTTTGAAGGGTCAAGTGATTGAAGTGCTATTCTATGAGTTGGTGCTCGTTTCCTTGCACGTTTGATGATATATGCAACGACTGATGGGGCGTGCACAACAGTGAAAAAGATTGCAATTACCATCACAGTGCTGGTTGAAGTAGAAATGGTACCAGCCTGCATTGATTATAAGAGTACAAAGCAGTAAGATTATATAGGCATGAAAATCATAGCTATTGACACTTATTAAGTTGTATCTGATATCATTGTTTGTAGTCTTTCATTTGAAACTTTTAATTAATTACTTGTGAAGCATTACCCTGTTCCATGGAATCGATACATCCAATTCATTCTGGCTTGCATTACTTTCAAATGAGTTAATTTAGTTTTTGTTGACTGTTTAATGCTTTTATTTTTTTATTTTCTTAAATTTATGCAGAATCACTTTTATGGGAGATTTATGATTACTTTGTCAGGTTACAATTTTTTTCCCTAAGCTGCATGCATTTTTGTTTGTGCCTGTAATAATCTGTCGAATGTAACTAGTGTGTACAAATGCTACAATAAACAAATATGGCTGTTGCTTTTCAGGCCCTCAGAAGCATGCCTTGTACTAAAATTGGAAACATTTTCTACATGGCAAGAGACACGACAGTTATCTTGCAAGTTTCAAAGTAAAATGAAGAATAGGATAGAATTTTTTTTTTGTTCAAACAAAAATTTGACAATAAAGGAATAAAATAGAAACTTACTGTTTTAGCAGCAATAGCCAAGTAAATTTGATAATGGCCCTTTGTAGAGAGAAGCAACCCCAGTGCAAATGATTCAGGCCAACGAAATCCCAACAGCACCCCAGAAAGTACTGTTCCAGCTACCTTCCCAACTGTTGCTATCAGAAAGAGTAGAAATAACCTTGCCCAGGTTCCTGTTTGGCCAGGTTCAAACTCGCGGAAATCAGCTTCGAACCCCATCCAAAGGAAAAAAATGGGATAGAAAATGGTGCTTAACAAGTAGTTGATTTTGCTAATTACCCACTTTGATACCCTCCCCTCACTTGGCAAGAAAATGCCCGCCATAAACGCGCTTAGAATGGGGCTAAAACCGTATACAGTTGAGCAGCTACAAACCAAGGCCATAAAGGCAACTGCAAGCACTAAATGTGAGCCTTTCATTGGTTTGCCTTCTGGGTTCTCATTGTTAACCCAGTTCATAATAATGGGTGAAACTTTGGCAGCGATCACAGTTTGTATAACTAGTGCAATAGTCATCTCCATGGAATCTTGAAGTCTACTCTTACCTGAAGGTTTTTCTCTTATTGGATATGCAATATAGCCAATGGAAATGAGGAGGGTGGATATAAAATCAGAGTGCATTCCTGCAGCAATCACAAGCTGCCCTATGTCTGACTTGCCTATTTTGTGACTAGTAATTAGACGGGTCAGGACTGGAGAGGCTGTGCTAGAGAGGGCAGTAGAGAGGGTGAGGGTGAAGTTCATCTTAAATTCCTGAGTATAGTTCAGAAATGGGGTTATAGCTCCGGCTAATATGAATGTGGAGAGCATTCCTGCATAGGCTACTATAGCATCCCTGGTTGGTACCTTAAAGAGTACATATGGATCCATTTCAATGCCCAACACAAACATGTAACAGATCATGCCAAAATCAATGATGAAACGCAAAGTTTGAGCTGCTGATATGTCAAAAAAACCATGTACGATTCTTAAGTTGCCAATGAGTAGCCCTACCTGCATGTAATAAGAAAAAGATGAGGAATTTAATCACAATAAAAGAGTGTCATGGCATAGATAAGCACTATTACACCCAGAAAAAAGCATTTCTTAGCAAAGTTCTAATATAAAGTGACTAATGAGCAACGATGACTGATATATATATATATATCCAGTGCTTGTTAGATATACAAGTTATGGTAGGCTTTGTTCCCTACTCGACTCTGCTCTTTACTGTACAAATTTGGTTTCATGCCAAAACCCCCATCAATAATAAGGTTTGTTCAGTTTCCTTTTGTGTTATGGAAAACATATATAATGAATTTATATATTTGATATATAGGTCTCTTTGGGATCCGTTAATTTTGTTGAAACTGAAAACTTTTTGTTGAAAGTACTGTAGGTAAAGGTAAAAATTAGCTGAAATAGTGGGTTCTGTGAATAATACAAAAAGTGCAGTGAGACTTATAAATAGTAGCAAAAATAAGCTGAATAGTAAAATAAGTTGGCAAAAAATAAGAGAGGTGCTACGTCCACAATATTTTTACAACAAATCATAAGTGATTAGTTGTTATTGATTCAAATTTGAACCTAACACTAAGATTATTTTTTTATCCAAGAATAACAACAAGTAACAACTTGCCACTTAGAAGTTGTTGTAAAAATGTTGTGGACATATCATTTCTCTAAAAATAATCTTGCCAAACAGACATGTGTTTGGATACCGCTTATTTTGCTTGAACTGAAAATTTTTTGCTGAAAGTACTGTAGATAAAGGTAAAAGTTAGTTGAAATAGTACAGTAGAGCCCATGAATAATGCCAAAAAGTACAGTGAGACCCATGAATAATAGCAAAAATAAGCTGAATAGTGAAATAATTTTAATTTTTAATCCTAACCTAAATGCACACATAGTGTGCGTTTAGCTCCAACTTAAAAACCAGTTTATTTTACTATTCAGCTTATTTTTGCTATTATTCATGGGTCTTACTGCACTTTTTGATACTATTCATGGGTCCCAATGTATTATTTTAGCTAACTTTTATATTTATTTATAGTACTTTCAGCAAAAATTTTTTAGTTTTGTAATAAAAGCGGATCCTAAACAGACCCATAGAATAAAGAAAAAAAAGAAAGAAAAAAGAATGAATTGTGTCTGCACAAGTAATAATTATCTTATTTATCCGATATATACATACAACTATGCATATTTTCTCTTATAATGTGTAAGTCCTAATGTTGCGTGGAATTCAGACTTTTGAGAGAGATGATGCATGCATGCACAAGGAATGATTAAGATTATCAAATAGACTTTTGGGTATTGAGGTTTTTTCTATTTAATTAAATTTTGGACAATAGGAGGAAGCGATTCTTTAATGCTACATTTTAACAACAACTTCGAAATCTAAAGTGCTAAAGGACCAACTGGGTGAGGCCTGGGGTTTTTGTTTTTCTAGTTAGTTTTCAGGGTCTGGAGGCTTGAATCTTGATAATTACTTTGTTTCAATTGATAATATATTAACCTAATATTTTGAGGGGATAAGAGAGAAGTAGTGGCTAACACCAACAGCTTAATTATTACATAATATTTTGTATGTAAAATGGTCCTTTGCTCTCTACAGTGATATTAGTATTCAATCACCTAGGACCACAATCATGCTATATAAGGATCGGATCTCTATACGACGGTGTTTTCATTCCCCATAATCAACATCAAAGTCACATGCAAGCATATTTTCCTATAAATCTCACTAAACAAGAAAAATGCACAGTAATTTTCTAGTGTTATTCATATTGTAGGGGTTGAAAGATTTGAATCTGAGTTCTTTTCCTATAGAGAGAACGAGACAATATCATTAAGTTACCGAACTCTTGATAGAGATAGAGAGAGAGACTTACAAAGGTATCGGAGGTGATACGAGGTTGTGAGAAAGGCCTTAACAGGTAATGTGTGACATTGCATAGAACCACCATCAAGAAGAAGCCGAATACATGCTTTGCTACTCTTGTAAAAAGTGCTGATAGCTTGCCCGAACATGGGTCATCTGGATTAGTATCTGACATTTTTTTTTCTTTCTTTCTTCTTAAAATTCACTTTCTTGATCAATAAATGATCTTTGTAGCCAAAATTTTAAAAAATTTTTAAAATTTTTTTTAATTTTATATATGTTATAGTTTTAGTTTCAGTTTTACCCAGCAAATCAGTAATGTCACAGCTTCTCTGTCTCGGATTTTCGCCGGTGGGTATTAGTGGCTGTGAATGAATGCTTAGTTTGCGGAGAGAAAACAAAGGAGTAGTTTTAGGACAGATAGACATGTAAGTGGTTTAGCTAGATGATTTGTAAAGTGAAAGAAAAAATTTAAATTAAAGGGACAAATCACCATAATAATAATAATAATTTTTTTATTATTATTTTTTCATTTAGGTAACTACCAAAAAAAAAAAAAAAAAAAAAAGCAACACAATGGTCTTGGACAAAATTATTATATACACCAGTACACTACACTTCTTTCTCATGTTCATATAAGTGTAGATCTCATCTATGGATTTTTTACGTAAGGTTCACTTTTATATGAGTTTACTAAAAAAAGGTGTAAATGTGTAGTTTATTGTGCATACAGAATAATATCTTATGATATGAAAATAACTCCTTGTATTTAGTGTATTGCGTAATTTTCTTACATAATATGAGTCCTATCTATGGGATTCACTTAAATTATATATGTGAGGCGCTTAAATTGAGAGAGAGAGAGAGAGAGAGAGAGAGGTATATACTAAGTGTACTATATAATTTATATAGATACTTAATTACCTTATATTTTATCCAATATCATTTTATCCCATTTTCTTAATTAATATATTTTCTTATAGGATGCACTAAAATATATAGTACGCGTTCATTATATTATGATTATTATTTTTTGGTTAAAAACGTTATATGATATAAATAAATAATCATCTCAAACGAATATTATAACAAATTAACAAATAGATCCTATAGATACAAAACGAATTAATTAATAAGCAAACATAAAATTAATTATGGAATTTCAAAGCAACTAGATTGTAAAAAATTAGTAACTTTTAGCTAGACTTATCTCTTTAAATAACCTTGTCAAAAGGAAAAAAAAAAATCTCTTTAAAGAAGTCGTTGGCTCGTTGCATGGAGTTCGTAACAATTATAGTAGTTGGTTAACGTAACTCTAGACAGAGTGACAGACACAGACACAGACACACACACACACACACACACAACTGACACAAGCCTTTCAAAAAAATCCACCCGCTTTAGTACTACTATTTTTGTCGTTACCAAATCATCTTGAAAAGACGACCTCCCGCTTTTAGAAACACAGACCACAGCTCATATTCTTACGTCTGTTTGAAAATTAAAAAAGAATAAAGTTTAGTTACAAAATTAGTTGTGGTTTCAATTAGCTCAATTGGTAAAGTTTTTAATAATTGTATAAGAGATTTGGGGTTCAATTTCTGCCTATATCAAAAACTGATTGGTGTCTTGATCTGATAATAAAGAGTTATCATCAGGATTGGATGTCATAGGTTGAAACTTTCTAAAGAAAAAATAATTTTGGTTATGACTTAAGATTATAATCTTACTTAATATTATTAACATTACTCAATATTTTGAAAATCTAATTGTTGAATTACATGTTCTTTACGCTCTTAATACATATATTAAATTTTGTGATAATTGAATATTTATTTAATTACTATATGATCTAGAAGAATATATTTTATACAAAATTTTAAATTACAAAAACTTATAATTTAAAAAATTTATTGATGACATAGTTATTGATTTTTAGTTGTCTAGAAATTTACGCTCTTAATACATATATTAAACTTTGTGACAATTGAATATTTATTTAATTACTATATGATCTATAAGAATATATTTTATACAAAATTTTAAATTACAAAAACTTATAATTTAAAAAATTTATTGATGACATAATTATTGATTTTTAGTTTTCTAAAAATTTTGCAAGCATGAAGGATAAAAGAAGAAGATATAATCCAATAGTGGATTTATTAAAATTCATCTCCAATAAAAAGATATTGAGTAAGATTGTAACCTTAGACTACAACTAATTTTGTAACTAAATTTTGTCCATTTGAAATTGTTTTCCTCTTGACTTTTTATTCTTCAAAATATTTTTTATTTATTTAGATTCTTCATGTTTGATTCGTACATTTCATTTGGACTCTTTTTATGTTTGAATTTTTTTTATTTGGATAATTTGACAGTTATAACTTATAACGAGGGTGAGAAATTTTGAAAACACCAGAAGAGTTTACCAAGTTACAAAACTCTTAGCTCTTCATATTTCGAAAATTTTGCAATTATTTCTCCAATAGCGCCCTGATGTGACATGAGCATGAAAGAGGTTCAAGAGTCAAATTTTTTTAAAGGGCTAAAGCATTTATTTTTGCTTTTTGGCGCCATATTATAGGGTGGAACTTGAAAGATGTGAAAGATCTTCCTTTAAATTGTAGATACGACTTTCCATAGAATCCTACATGTATTTATGAGACTAATTATGGAATTTTGTTTACTAAAAAAAATCTAAATCAAACAAAGTTCTCTAAAACACTTTTGGAGCTACTTCCTCTAGCCTTCTCCGCGGCCGTTATAATGTTATTAATATTTTTTTATTTAAACAAGTCAAAGTTTATTTCATAAAATTCATGAAATTAAAATTGTAAATATAAATAGTTACTTCAATCACTACAAATACAAAATAAATTGGATAAAGATAATTACAAATCGGTTTGAGGTTAAACTTTTTTGGTTAAAATAAACAGAAAGAGCCAAACAAAAAGTTAAATCAAATAATAATAGCTAAGATGAAAGTTAAAAAAAATGTAAAAGATCAAAATAAATAACTTTGATCATTTCAAACTAAAATAATAAACAATTTTCTTTTCAAAGAAAAAGAAAAAAAAAAAACAATTCGTGTCGATTGCAAGCGAAGACTATAAATACTTAAATAGCTCTCAACAGAAACAGAGAGATAGAGAGAGAGAGAATACAAAGCACAAACAGCTTTCGTTTTCTCTCTCATTTCTGTTCCGGCGAAGAGACTCGAAGATCCGGTGCTCTCGCTCTCTCTCTCTCTCTCTCTCTCTCTCTCTCTAACTCTCATTTCTCTTTAAGCGATTCGCGCCTTCAGATTCTCCGCTCGAATCCTGAGCCAAATCCGATTCCGATTATTCATCTCCGAAAATCCACACACACACATATATATATGATTTGATTTTTGGAGGATTGGAAAACAAGTTGAAAAAAAAGAATGGGAGTGATATCGAGGAAGATATTTCCGGTGTGCGAGAGCCTGTGTTTCTTTTGCCCTGCATTGCGAGCGAGGTCAAGGCATCCAGTGAAGCGGTACAAGAAGTTGCTCGCCGATATATTTCCGCGGTCTCAGGTTGATTTTTTCTGTGAATTTAAAAAAAAAAAAAAAGAAATTCCAATCTTGTGTAATGTCTGTTTGGCTGCCGAGAAAATGCGGGAAAATTATTTGGTGTTTGAGAGTTTAGATTGTAATGTTGCGGTTTTAATTTAAAAAGGAAAATAATGATGGACCTTGAGTTATTTTTAGGGCCAGTTGCGCTTAACTATGGTTTAGTGTCGGTTCGAGAATTACTTATTTTCGGTAGCTTATTTGCATATGTAAGCTAGAAAGCACGGACGCGGCTGGGAGGGTGCCGCACCGGAGTCCGACGCGGCCCGACGCGGGGTGCGGCGTCCGACGCGGCTGCCCGCGCGTCGGTGCCGCGTCTGAGTTTTTTTTTTTTTTTTTTTCACGAACTCGCGCCGAATCGGCTCGATTTGGGCCGAATCGGCTTAGATTCTCGCCGATCCACGCGGAACCGGGCCAATTTCGGCCAGAAAAGGCTCGTATCGGCCGTATCGGTCCGTATCGGCCCGTATCGGCCGGCGACCGAAACGGCCGAAACGGCCGAAATAGGCCGAAATTTTCTCCTAAAATCGCCGGTTTAGCCGAAATCTTCTTTTAATGAGGCCCAAACATCCTAAATCTGTCCTTCCTCAATTTTTTTAGAATATTTTAGTAGTAAAAATATATAGAAAATATAAATAAAAATATTTTTAATAATTTTTTAATCGCCGAGTCCCGCCACACCCGCACCCACCTTTTTCAAAAATTGCCGAATCCCGCACCCGCTCCCGCACCCGCACCCGAGTCCCAAAACGCACCCGTGCTACATAACAAAAAGTAGTGTGGAATCCACAAACAGTTCATAAAATAAGCAAAATGTCTACTGAACTAGAGAGCTAAGCAATGTACTATATTGGTAAGAAGAGCAATTTGTCAAGCTAGGATTTTAGTAAAATTTAATGAAATATTCAAACTTCTATTTGACATGTCTTTTGAAATTTTTTTGGCATTGTAGTTAAATTTGACTGAAATTTGCTTATTATCAATGTTATTAGGAGGGTGTTGCTTAGTTTTGAAGTTTAGGGGATATTGCACGTGTACCGTAGTTAAGGGAAGTGTCGGACTGTGAGCTGGGCCACTCCACCTCAAAACCAGTTGGTGATGAGGAGGACGCACTTAAGTCTTTTATGACATTCGACATTGCACCCCGAGGGTCTGTTTTTTAGAGTCGAATTTTAGTCTCCTCAACAGGGAGAAAGTGCAATTTTATTATTGATAAGTTATGCATATGGGTTTTGAAGTCATGATTTCACCCTTCAGAATGGGTGGAGGTGGAGGACTTATAATGTGAGCTTGAACTGATTAGCATGGTGAAGGTGGAATCTTTTGTTGAATGTGGTTTGATGGTTTGGTTGTCATGGATATGAGGGGAAAGGAATAGGGAGTTTATGACTTTGATTTATGTGTTTGTTGTTACTTGGGTTATAAGGAAAATATAACTTAGGGTGGGTGAGTTCTTTGTGGGTTGATTAGTGGAGCCTTCGATTAGTATGAATAGAGTAAGTTATTATATGAACTTGTCATTTATTTGTTTATGTGTGAGACCAGGTGCTAAGGATTGGGAGCTTTGTAAATCTGCTGCATGCTGATATTGATGTGGTCATGTGAAGTGGTGTGCTTTGACTTGGCTTGACATTTTAGATTGTTGAAATATATATTTTTTTTTGTGAAACTTGGTTTTAAAATTGGGATAATTGGTTTGGCATTTGTTAATTTATGTTATTGAGAGCATTATGGATAATAATTCTTTTTTAAGTTTGATCCTCTTGCCCTTGTTATAATGTTGGAACTTTTCTAACATGTTTTGGCAGGTTGAGGAACCAAATGATCGGAAGATCAGTAAACTATGTGAATATGCCTCAAAAAATCCTCTCCGTATCCCAAAGGTACGAGGTCTCTATTTTTTGACTGACATTGTGGAGGAATGGGTGTGAATACATTGTTTTGCATGAGGATCATATTTGCCTAGGACCTTGCATATTTGATTCATTATTTATCTATTCCTGTTTATGCAACAATTTCGTATAATTGGATTTAAATGAATTATGTTTATGTGCTATAAATAAATTAATATGTAGAAGGTGTTAATATGGAAGTCTTGATGGAAAGCTATCTATTTGGAAGACTGATAAAAGGCTGTCCAAATAGAAAGAGTATATCTGAGTCTAGGGAAGGACACACCTTGATTGTGTAAAGATCTTACTTATTGCATGCACTTTGGTTAATGCATAGTTACATCACTTCTAATCTCCAGGGGTTGAAGGGGTTTAGTGGCAGCCATCAAGATAGTGTGTGATAGTGGCTATCCAATTTTTATTTTTATTTTTTTATTGTATAGGTTACTGATGATAACCAAATTGAATGGACATGTTTGATGCCTATAGCGAGGAAGCTTGTTTTGTTGAAGATTACTTGTTTCACTCCTACATGCACTGTATTGTTTTGATTGAATAAATCAGGCATTTTGAAGGAGCCCAAGAGACTTGAAAGAAAGTTTAAAGAAGCATACCTATCAAAAAAAGAAAAAGAAATTTAAAAGAAGCATATAGTTTTTTTGACCATTGGAAACTTAGCTTGTGGGGCAATATATTAGGAGGTTTGTTTTTTTGGGTTTAGTTTTGTGGAGCTAATGTCAAGTTAGAAATTTGCAAGATAACTTTTGATTAAGTAGGACTAAAACAGAGTAAATGGAATGTAAGTTTAGCATAAGTAGGAACAAAGATGAAGTGGCTATAAGTGTTGATGGTTAAGAGATATAAAAAAGCATGAGTTTTCAATATCTTGGATCACTCAGCTCCATCATCTTTTGAAATTTTAAGTAGATGCATTGTGCCACATGCCCATTGGTTGAAACTCCATTTCTGTGTAGCTCTAGAGAATAACTTCAACCCTGAAGGCATCATGCAATTACTAGAAGCCTGAAAATCTGGATATGCCTATGATGAAGGATTGATATTTTTCTATATAATGATTAATATGCTGCAATCAGTTCCAGAAATCAGTTGGAATTTATTTAAACATTTTGGAATAAAATTTTAGTTATATTTTTTATTTGATTGCTTTTATCCCTTCTCCTATTGTTATTGTCTTTCCTCTTACCACTTATTTGTCTCCCTATTGATGTCCTTCTTTGTTTCACAATTGTAGTAGAAGGTGCAGTAATTGTTGTAAGAAAAAATACTTCTATCATGCTGTAGGGATCATGCATTCATGCTCGCAGCTGAAATTTCATAATTACTTCTTTATAACAATTCTTCTAGGGCATGCATATTGTCATATGGCTTTAATAATGAAATCAATGATAAGTAGAAAAGCTTTGGAGTGTGTAAAGTTGCTTTTCTAGGCTTCTAGCTCTGATTTTGTTTGGCAAGCCTTGCTCAGATGGTTACTTACTTCTTGGTTCTGAAAATTCATTTTTTGTTTCTCAAATTATAATATTTTGTCTTTTTTTTTTGAAAGTTTGATAGAAATTCCATATTTATATTCTTCCTAGATCACGAGTTCTCTTGAGCAAAGGTGCTACAGGGATTTGAGAAACGAGCACTTTCATTCAGTAAAAGTTGTCCTGTGCATCTACAGGAAGTTGTTGATCAATTGTAAGGATCAAATGTGAGTTTTTTTCCCCTTTTCTTTTTGTATCAGTTTTGAGTCAAGGAACTTTCCTTTTTCAGATTCCTGAAACATTGGCAGAGAAACTAGATCTAATGGGCTGCTGAGCTGTTAATGGCATACAAATCCATTGTTCCATCTATTATATCTTAAATTGATATATTAAAACCAGAATTTAAGGTGGTAATCAGATCTAAGCAACAGCAGACTGTTTAGTGTGATATTTTCTCACTTACTAATTGCTAGCAGATTGAAATATTATATACTTTCTCAGTAGGGGAAAAAAAATTACCTCTCCTCAAATATGAGCTGATTACTTGTACTGTCCCAGAACTTTTATTGTGAACTTTGATTACTCCACTAATTAGATATGTGTCAGGCTGACCTCTTCCATTAGTTGCTGTTTTAAACTTATAATGGACATCAATTTGTTATTTGAGGGTCATGCTAGCCAATTACAAGCTGATTAGGAACTCTTCATTGTCTTTTGCATTATAATCAAATGATTTTAATTGAATTTGTTTATAAGCAATAAGATTTATTAAAAAAAAAACGTTATGCAAGCTCATGATGATGAGCACTCGATAACCTGAAAGAATTACTAAAGATTATGTACAAAATAGAAGTGATTTTCTGAATTCTAGGAGAGTGCTACCATCTGTGAGACACGCCTGGTACCAATCAAAGGTGGTATGAAGCATCTAGCTGATATTTTGATCTATCTATAAGACCCCATGCACTAGGTTTTTCAAAGATTCCTTTTCAATTTGCATATGTGAATGCTTTGAAGTAGGATTTGTAATATGTTAGTTGAATAGATATGTTAGAATTTGGACCTAGCTAAGTTAGCTAATTAGTTTTGTATATGCTGATGACAAATTTGATGTATTGCCCTATTTTTTCCTCATGTGATGTATCCCTCAGCTTTCTTAAGATATGGTGATTTTAGGTACATAGAGTAGTTTTTTGTAGGCTTTCTCATACACAAAATCACACAAAAAGGAATATGGATAGCTAGCATTATTCCCATTCTAATCAACATTTGTTCTTGTCTGACCCATGATATAGGCCACGATACCTGTATTTTGTTTTTGAGGTTCAATGTCAAGCACCTTAGACTGATGTCTTCTGCATCTGTTTAAGCACATAGTCTCTTTCTAAATACCATTGAAATATATTCCCAGAAAAAGAGACTAGGTATTGTCCATTAATCATGTGGAATTTTTTAGTTGGACATGAAGTTTAAGATGCTACTTCATAAGCTTTGTGCATTGGGTACGATCTTCTATGTAGTAAGAAAATTTCTCTTCATTGGGCAGGAGAAGTTTCTTGGAACAGCATCAGCTAAAGGATACTGCATGTTTAACTATTGAAATGGACATTTATTTTTAAACTCACTTTATGCACATAGACATTACACATGCTTTAGTTACATACACTAGTTATGATCTGTGACAATTTATGGCAGGCCGTTATTTGCAAGTAGCTTGCTTAGCATCATCCACATTCTGCTAGATCAAACACGGCATGATGAAATACGCATTTTAGGATGCCAAGCTCTTTTTGACTTTGTGAATAACCAGGTGGGTGGTGTTGTTCGATTCTTTTGTTTTCAGGTTGTCGCTTGTTTATTTCAGGAAATACTTGACTGTAATTGCTTATATTTTAAGCTTGAAGATTCTCTGGAAGTCCTTAAGCTCATGAGATAATTTTGATTTTGCAGAGGGATGGTACTTATATGTTCAACTTAGATGGCTTGATTCCAAAAATTTGTCTTTTAGCTCAAGAAATGGGGGAGGAGGGTTTGGTACTACATTTGCGTTCAGCTGGGCTTCAGGCCCTTTCATCGATGGTAATTCATCCACATGCCAGTATAATTATGTCTGTGCACTGAATGATGCCTGTTTTCCACATTAACATATTTAGTGACATAGTTATTATGCATAACATTGTTTTAATTGGTAGATTTCACATGCACCCAATAGGTCTTGAATACATGATATTTCATTCACGCATTATGGGAGATGTGCTATTTGTCATAGTTTCCACTGCACTAGAGTCCACATGAGACACTCTTAATTTTGCTTTGTTTTCATTTTCTATTTCTAAAGTATATGAATTTTCTCCATTTATTTCTATCATATATATATATATATATATATGTATAGATTCCATGGGTACTTTTTCATTTCTCTCTGAAATACAGCATGAAAAGTACCTTTCAATTTTGCATAAATTTATAATTTAAAGTCCTGAGGCTTCCCTATTGATAAATAAATTAAAAAAAAAAAAAATCTGTATGAAGAAATATTTTCTTTACAATTATGTCATATGATGACATACACTCACTAACTTCATTTACCTTTTACATCATAGATATTACAACTTGGCAGCATTATAAGGATATCTCACTTTGCCTAATTCATTTTAACTGCCTGCTTTTATTTTTGTAATTTGGCATTAAAAAAATAGAAATGTAAGCTTTTGTTGCGATTACATCATAAGTACTGGATTAAAAGTCTCAAGTACCAGGTACTCAGGTACTTCTCATAAATACTAATGAGTGAAATGAGCACAATTGCATGAAAAATGAAGTATTTTTTACTCCTGTCACATAATGAGTGATAGAGTTGCCAATACTTTGTCCCATAAAATGTCCACTTCAAAAATCAAAGCATTAGTCTCCCTTAATACTTTGTTTTAAAAGCATGTATGCACCTCAATTTGCATGTTGATTTACCCTTAAAGGAGAGATTTGAAAATTTATGCAAAAGTTAAACATTTTGGCTCTTCCTCAAATTTTTGCATTTGTCAACTGAGCCACTTATTATGGGACAGACAGCAACAGAGTAATTGAATAAGGAAATAGATAGACAGGCAGGATGTGCATGGACCGATTTGGTGAGGATTAGAAATAAAGGATACTATGGTACATGTGATTCTTAAGTAATATTTTGAGTAAAAAAAACTTCATCAAAAAGGAGGATCAGATGTTGACATATAAAGAGTTATCCTTAACAAACCAGGATCATCATGCACACTCTAAAAGAATCTATATTTTTTTTAATCTTTTATGAGGCCTCAATCATATCTTTTTAAACGTTTTCATATAAATATCTTTGTCTTGTTGCAAGCCTTCCCCTTTGTTAGATAGCGTTTCCTTTGTAAACTATTGCCATTTCACCACAGCTTCTCCTGCCTGACAGATTTGATATCATTCAGAACTTTGGTTAATTATTCTATTTGCAGGTCTGGTTCATGGGTGAATTCTCCCATATTTCAGCTCAATTTGATCATGTGAGTTAACTTGGTACCATTTATTTCTTAATTTATATCTTGAGTATTTTGGTGTTGCTAGACTTATCAAAAAAAAAAAAAGTATTTTGGTATTGCTAAAGATTTTTTTCGAAACTTGTTAATATGTTAATGCTGTGTTCTTTGACTGGGAACTAAACACAGTCCATTTTTTTGAATTCAATAGCTGTTGAACTATTCTATATCAAACTTAATACTTTTGAGACAATTTTTTTTTTCATTTATTTCCCCTTCAAGATAAGTGTGCATGTGTGTGTGTATTACCTTTTAATTATTTGTTCTTCTTCTTTTTAGAATTTCTGTAGTTACTTTTTCCTTTATTAGCACCAGTCTTCCTAATAATTCCAGTGGCATTCTTGTTATCTAATGGTTTTATGTAGCAAAACTGTTGTTGGCATCCAACAGCTTTCTTTGTTTCTTCATAAATTAGGTTGTTTCGGCTGTCTTGGAAAATTACGGAAGTCTGAAGAAAAATTCTGATGCTCTTACCTATGGCAAACAAGATGCCCAGAATGGGCTTGTCGAAGAAGCTTCTCCTTCCTCAGATGCCTTGACAAGGATTTCTTCTTGGAGGATGATACTGAGTGAGAAAGGCGAAGTTAACGTGCCTGTGTAATTCCTCTTGACCTATATAGGATAATCTAGTTAAATATCCTTGCATTATTAATCTTATTATAACTAACATCTACTTCTTTTTGGAAAAATAATTTTTATTGCAGAGATGATGCCAAGAATCCCAGATTTTGGTCAAGGGTATGCTTGCGCAACATGGCCAAGTTAGCCAAGGAAGCTACAACTGTACGGCGTGTCTTGGAATCTTTGTTCCGCTATTTTGATAATGGCAATCTCTGGTCTCTAGAACATGGTGTCGCTCTTTCTGTCTTGCTGGACATGCAGTCAATGATAGAGAAATCTGGTATTTAAAATTTTTTCAGTTTCTTAAAATTGTTCTCAGTGAACTCAACCTATTTTTCTTTCTAACACAGTTTTGTCCTTTATAAATTGTCATCTTGGATTTCTAGTGTAAATGTTTCTCTCTTCAATTTGCAGGGCAGAACATACACTTTCTGTTGTCCATCTTGATCAAGCATCTTGATCACAAGAATGTTCTTGAAAATCCTAGTATTCAGCTAGACATTGTTGATGTCGCTACCTCCCTTGCTCAACAAACAAAGGTTAAGCATTCTGTGGCCATAATTGTAGCCCTGAGTGATATGATGAGACACCTGCGGAAAAGTATACACTGCTCACTTGATGATTCAAATCTGGGGGATGAATTAATTCAATGGAACCAAAAATATCGAGCTGCAGTTGACGAATGCCTAGTGCAGTTGTCACACTTGGTGATTCTATTCTCCTTGATGATTTGGAGGGTTTTGCTTGAATATATCTATAATTGATGTGTTCTATAATTAGTTATTTTGGAATTTTAGATACTAATGCGAAATTATCAGTCTCCTCAGGTAAAATATCTGAATGATGTGCAGGTTGGAGATGCAGGTCCGGTTCTTGACGTTATGGCTGTGATGTTAGAGAATATGTCAAATATTACGGTTATGGCCCAGACCCTGATTTCCACTGTTTATAGGACTGCTCAAATTGTGGCATCCATACCAAATTTGTCATATCAAAACAAGGCAAGCACACTTCAAATTTTTGAGTCATTGTCTAATCATCATAATATGATTTGATTGATTTTTTGCAGTTGTTTCTTATATAATTTTTTGATTTTATTTTTATCTGAATTCTCTAGTCTTTTCCTGCTGCATTATTTCATCAACTACTCCTAGCTATGGTCTCCGCGGACCATGAAATAAGGGTGGGCGCACACCGTATATTTTCTGTTGTTCTTGTCCCATCTTCCTTTTGCCCCCGTTCTTGTGCTGCTACTTCCTACTCCACCAAGGCAACTGATATTCAAAGGACACTCTCAAGAAATGTATCTGTGTTTTCTTCTTCAGCCGCACTCTTTGAGAAATTGAAAAGGGAGCAGTGTTCATTACAACAAAATAGCTGTCCAGTTATGACTTTAGAAGTTGAGGATGATAAGATGAATAATAACTCGATTCTGAGCAGATTGAAGTCAACTTACGGCCAAGGTCATGGTTCAAAAAGGCATTCATCTACCATAACCCCAGGTGAAACTGTAGATAATGGGGATACAACAGAAGATAATCATTCCATGCTAAACAAGTTGAAGCCAACTCACAGCCGAGTTTATAGTATTAAAAGGCTTTCATCATCTATAGCTGTTGAAGAAATATCTGTTTGTAATTCAAATAAAGAACTGGTATGTGCTAACATTTCTCATTTTCACATTCTTTATATAGAATAGTACTTTAGATTTCAGATTTATGCATCATCATCATCTTGTATGATCATTGTCTTCTGATTAAACCATGGCAGATATTATCCCTTAAGTTGAGCAGTGTTCAGATAACTCTACTACTTTCATCAATTTGGGCGCAGTCCATCTCTCCTTTAAATATGCCTGAAAACTATGAAGCAATAGCTCATACCTACAGCCTTGTGTTACTATTTGCACGGACCAAGGTATCGGTGTTGTTCTTTGCTGGTTGACATTATCATGAATGTAATATTCTTCTTTGGTAAATGGTGATTGATTTCCATGTTTTTATTCTTTGTTTTGAAGATGAATCCTTTGGTTCATTCCACTGATAGTTGTGTATGAGCTGCATTTTTTACTTTCTCAATGGCTGGTGTTTTCTTATGGTATGAATTTAATTGCTTCAACTTGGATTAAATGATCAATACTTTGTGACCATTTTACCTAATCTTAAACACTAGGATGTGAAAACTTGCAAGGGATGTGACACTCGTCATTGGCCATGCCTTATGGAGGTCGTTTTTTTAAATCTCTCATATGGGGTCCTCTTAAGGCCAAAAACTCACAGGAGCCCCCCCACCCCAAAAAATGGAATAAAAAATATACTAGGATATTTCCTTTGCAAGAATTGCAACTTCTTTAGTTGTCAGAACCTCCAAAAACTCCAAATATATAAACATACATTATGTGACATTCCCTGACTTTACACAGGTGAAATCAAATCCATGATGATTGGTCTTGCTTTGAGGCATGCTTGTGACAATCAATTTAACAAATAGTTCTTGGAATCATGATTTTTTGAGTTCTTTGTTTGGAGTTCTTGGAATCATGATTGTGACAATCAATTTAAAAATAGCTCAATTGTTTATGAAATTTGATTATGGAAATAATATATTTATCTTTAAGCTTTAGTTTCTCAACCAACCTCCTATTTGAATCCATAAAGATAGTGTGGATTCTTTCTGTAGAAAAGAATTACAGATTGGGTTTCTTTGTTAGACTGTAGAAGCACAAGAATGGAATGGTAGCAAGTTTCATTATTTATTTTTCTCTCTTTTCTATAGAATTCTAATATAGCCATAAAGTTACTTTCTTTCCCTGGTTTTGTATTAGCGACGGTTAATATATTTAACTCTTTAGTTATATCCTTTTCAAGATTCTTAGTCTTTACAAATTACCATGGGATTCATATTTGGTTATTTATTTCCATGGTGCTCCCTGGTTTTCATTTGGTGTATTTCTTATAATTCACTCTGTCATGTAGAACTCATCCAATGAGGTTCTAATTAGAAGTTTTCAACTGGCATTTTCTTTAAGGAGTATTTCTCTTGGAGAAGGAGGTAGGCTCACAAGTCCGACATTATTTACAATTTATTGTTCTGTATGTGCAATTCTTGGACTCTTGCAAGGTTTTGTGGCCATATAACGAAAATGCTCATACCATGGGAATGCATGATACTAATAAGTAAATTGCGTGATTTCTAGTTTTCCCACTCGTACTTTAAAATTCCAAATACCATGAGAGGAGCAAACTTATCTGGGGGGAAACAAATTTCTTCACAATTATGGGTCAGGAGCAGAATAAAATTATAGTAGCATGCTTTCAGATTAAAAAATATATATTAAGGAACTAGTGAAATGAGATTGGAATGGTTTTATGTTGATAATTTAGATAATTCACTTTTCTTATTCAAGAATTTGGTTTTCTTTTCCTTTTTTTTTTTGGAGGGGGGGGAGAGAGAGAGGAGAAAAGATGTATCATGAATTAAGATTAGCAATTGAATGCCTCTATTTTAATTATTATTATTAGGTATATTTTGCATGAGTCCCCTAGAATTGCATTGGACATAATGACCATTTGGTTTTTTATAGCAATTTTGGATTCCATCTCTGCAACTGAATAGATGTACTTTGCAGCAGCACTGCACCCATCACGCCGCCGATCTCTCTTTACTTTGGCAACATACATGATTATCTTCTCATCAAAAGTCTATGATGTTCTCCCACTTGTTTCACTTGTGAAAGCTGCACTTACAGATGAAACGGTAGGGGCAAAAGTATATTTTAGGATTTGTTTGTATTGGTTTATTTTGTAGCACGTGTCATTCTTGGATTTCCATTTTATGCTTTTCATTTGTTAAATTCACTCTGCTCTCTATTTTATTTGCATATGCATTTGATTTTTTCAAATATAGGCAAATGTGTGTCATATAGGAAAGTTGAAAGTGTTCAACATAAAGCGTACTTCCTACATACCTTTTTACATGTGTGACTTTGTATCAGGTTGATCCATTTCTACGGTTAGTTGATGATTGCAAGTTGGAGGCTGTCAATGCTGGACTAGACCATCTGATGAAAGTTTATGGATCAAAAGAAGATGACGAAGATGCTCTAAAGTCACTTTCAGCAATAAAAATAAGCAAGAGCCAATGTAAAGAATCATTTGCTACTACGATTGTACAGACCCTGGGAAAATCTTCCAATGTAACCCCAATCTCACATTCTCATGATATATAATGCATTTAATTTGTCATTTAATGGGATTACCGTACTGACTTTTTAGATCTTTGCACAGCATGAGTCATCTTTTATCAGAGAGCAGTTGCTTAGTGATTTTTTGCCTGATGACATATGCCCGTTGGGAGGTCAGTTATCCAAGGAGACGCTGGGACAGTTCTACCAACTTGAATTACAAGATAACGAGCCTCTTGATGTGGTAACTTGTACAGCTTTTTTTCTCCTCACCGCCCTTTGGAGGAAAAAAAAAAAACCCCTCAAAGATATGTATTGATATGTAGTAATTTTTCCATAAGAATTATCGTGTACTAATTTATTTGATTATATACATATTTCATTAACCAGGGTATTCTTGTACTCCTCCAACTCTTTTGATGCATGTGTAAATAACACAAACAACACTAACCTTAATATGGTTGTTCTGACTTCACTCTTCATGTCTCATGATGTACTCTCGGTGTCCTTGTTTAGGTTGACCGTCCATTATTTACAACTGATGATGATGTTTTACCCAATGCATTTGAAAGACCAGCTGATTCTGGCACACAGCAGGGCATGGAAAGTACAACCCTACTGAGTGTTGATGAACTTTTAAATTCAGTAAGTTATCTCTATTTTTGAGAGACACCCACATATATCTTTGTATGTATGTATGTATGTGCACAGATGATTTTGTTTTTTGCCCATGAGTGTACAGATGAAGTTTTTTCTTTTTTAGATCTCACTCTTCATTTGATATTGTATGATCCAGATCCCAATGTTATCAAAATCACGATCTAGATTGTAGAATTATATGATCTTATGATCCCACTTTAGCAAATGATTCTGATCACTCCAGTGCTCCCTAAATTGTTTGGAAATAGAATCATGGATTGATCATTTCAGTATTGGTTAGGATCAGTAGGATCATACAATTTTATGATGCCAATCTAATCTTGCATTAATTATCATTTGGGCTATTACTGTTGCAGACCGGCATGAAAATTGTTTGAGCTCTCAGGCTAAATTTAAAAAACATTTGGGCATTGGGCTTTTGTGCTATATTTAAAGCAAAATGTGGCCCCAAATACCATTTCAAAAGGCCCTAAAAATTTTCCCCAGTTTCCCAAATCATGCAAAAAGCTCTCAAGAGGCTGAGAGGGCACTTTGCTTTTTCTTTTCTTTGGTTTTTTTTCCCCTTTATTAGTGAAAGATTAGGTCTGCAAACTCATAGTATTAAGAAGAATCTTGGTTCAAAATTTTCTGCAGCTTTAATGTGCACATAATTCGGCTTGTAATACATACTCCAGTCATGTGAATTCTAGAGAATATTACCACTAAATTCATTGTGTATGTTTATCATCATCATGACTGCACATGATCTAGGAAAAAATAAAAACTTCAATGCTTTATTGCAAAGGTGTTTGAAATTAGAATCTCTAGTAACTGAAAATGTCCACAGGGTGATGTAGGACAACTTAGAAAAAATTTCTTTGATTGCGGTGGGTTTAGGGTTAGGAAATAAAGAGAATTAGAGAGAAATTAGGGCTGTTCAGGGGCTGCATGAACAGTACCCGTGGACAGCAACTTTAGAAAGAGAAGAGAGGAGAAAGAACCAACAAAGGCCAACGTGCCTATTGTTCAAAACACTCAATTTTATTACTAAAAAATCCTTGACTCTAGAATAACCAAATATAATATAAAAACCTAATTAACTACCATGGACACTTATTCTTGGGCTTTGCCTTAGCCTTAGGCTTTCAAAGAGGATATTCTTTCTTGTACCACGCTATGGCTATGCCATCACAGGGGCTCCAAAGTAGAGTAATGAAGAAGAGGTATCTTCATCTCAAAGAGGAAAGTATAGTTTAGATCTGAATGTAAACAGGAATTAGGCTTTAAACTGACACAGAAATAGCTTGAAGCCAGAGAACTGTAGTGACAGTGCTGTTAGTAATATCTGTGATACCCTTAGACTGGTGGAAAGATTCCTGGATATACTTATGCTTGAGTCTTGACATGAGTAATTTCTTTGGTACTGGTTTAGTAATTACAAGGGAAAACATACGACTCAACTTCCCTTGAAATTGTGCAGAGTTGTAAGATCCACCTGTATTTTATATTGTATAAAAGTATTTCCAAGATGAAGGCCAGGCCTTGGTGCGATGGCAAGGGCATTCCACCAAAAGCGAAAGGTTGCGGGTTCAAGTCTGAGAACTAGCCTCTCCAAAAAAATAACTGGGGGTATTATTGTAATTTACAAATCTTGATGTACTCCTATCCATGTACACTCCCGGTGTACGTGGGTCTTTTTGATTAATGATATTTCGTTATTTATAAATAATAACACGGTGAATAAAATGGTGACCAAGATTATTGTGGCAAGGTTAAGACCTTTTTTGGATAAGCTTACATCTCCCTTACAGGCGGCTTTTGTCCCGGGTAAAAAAGGTATTGACAATGTCATCATTGCACAGGAGATAATTCATTCCCTTGGGAAAAAGAAAGGGAAGACGGGGTACATGGCTTTGAAGATAGATTTGGAGAAGGCTTATGACAAGCTTGAGTGGGGTTTTATTCGAAACATGCTTGTTAGGATCAATCTTCACACAAAGCTCATAGATGTCATAATGAGTTCTGTGTCGACGGTCTGCACTTCCATCCTGTTTAATGGGGAAGCCTTAGACCCAATTTTGCCTTCTAGAGGGATAAGGCTGGGTGACCCGCTTTCCCCATACCTTTTCATCATTTGCAAGGACTTTCTTGATCAACTAATAGAAGAGAAGTGCAATATGAAGACACAGCAGCCAGTCAAAGCCTCTCAAAGTGGTCCTGCATTCTCTCACCTTCTCTTTGCGGTCGATCTCATCTTCTTTGCCAAAGCGGATTGGATGAATTGTTCCGCCATTAGGGATGTTCTTGATGAGTTTTGTGAAATATTTGGACAATCAGTGAGTGAAGCTAAGTCGAGAGTTTATTTCTCTCCAAATGTGGATAGAGACACAAGGGAATCACTATATGACATTCTTGGTTTTGCTTCCACTCCTTCTTTGGGGAAGTATCTTGGTTTTCCTCTAAAGCATCCTAGCTCTTCATCTCAGGATTATAATTTCATCCTTGATAGAGTGAAACAAAAACTCTCGGGTTGGAAGGCTAATATGCTCTCTTTGGTAGGGCGGTCTGTTCTCATACAAGCTTCCTTAGCTGCTATACCTTCGTATGTCATGCAATGTACCCATCTGCCCGGCAGAATTTTGGATGGGTTAGATAGAGTTAACCGAAATTTCCTTTGGGGATCTTCGGAGTCAACCAAGAAGATTCATTGGGTTGGATGGGATAAGGTGATAAAGTCTAAGGAGGAAGGGGGCCTTGGGCTGCAATCAGCTAAGGGCAAGAATATAGCTCTCCTCTCTAAGCTTAATTGGCGGTTTCACACTGAAAAGGAGGCCCCTTGGGACCACTGAAGCTGAAATATTGTAATCAGAGAAGAAGAGTTGCTGCCAATGCCAATAGATTTCCTTGTTCTCACATATGGGCTGCAATGAAAAAAGGTGTGGATACTTTCAATAAGGGTAGCAGGTGGTTGGTTGGTTGGTAGGGATAGTGGGCTGAATGTGTGGCAAAATAATTGGACAAATGGAGGTTCTCTTAGAGGGCTGATTCAGGGTCCTATCACAAGGGAGGCTAGCCTTTAGAAGTTAAAGACTTTATGATGGACACGGGTTGGGATTGGGGAAAGATCCCCTTTGAGCTTCCCTTAGAAATTAAAAGGTTGATTCAAGCTACCCCCGTGACGCTTTTGAGTAGAGGCGTTGATAAGTTGGCTTGGTCGGGGTCTCCTCAAGGCACTTTTGATTTGAAAAGTGCTTATAGGATTGCCATGGGGGCTGAATGCACAGAACCTTTCTCAGCTAATTGGATATGGAAAGTGAATACTCTTCCTAGGATTAGAACTTTTCTTTGGAAATGCGCCCATAATAGCATTGGAGTTAAGGTTTGCCTTGAGAGGAGGGGTGTTAGTCATGATACTGCATGTCCATATGCCAGGAAGGAGCAGAGAGCATTTTGCATGCTCTTAGGGACTGCCCGCTGTTAAGATGCCTGTGGAACCAGCTGGGGGTTTTATCCTCTAATCAAGCATTTTGGAGGAGCAACCTTCAGGAATGGCTGATGTTAAATAGTAAATTTAAGCACAGTTTAGGTGCTACTCAACCGCCTTGGAAAGTTGTTTTTCCCTTTGCTGTGTGGAATGTTTGGAAGAGTAGAAACAATTTGGTTTTCAATGGTAAGAGCAGGAACCCAAAGCTAGCTTTGGTGATTGTTAATCAAGCCATGGAGTTCTTTCACTGCCTTTCCTCTCCAAGGTTGCTGAACCGAAATGTCATGATGAGGATTAAATGGGAGAAGCCAATCCAAGGCTGGTGGAAACTTAACACAGATGGCTCCTATTGTGGCAACACCGGCTTGGCAGGTTGTGGAGGGGTAGTTAGGGATGATGCAAGTAGGTGGGCTATTGGTTTTAGTAGGCGTATTGGCATGGCAAGCAGCTTTGCTGCTGAGCTGTGGGGATTAAGGGAGGGGCTCCTTCTATGCAGCAACCTAAACATTACTTCTCTTGAAATTGAGCTTGATGCCAAGTCTATTGTGGATGCCTTAGGAAATCCTTCATATGTAAATAACATCATTTCACCTTTATTGGATGATTGCAGGCTCTTGATCTCTCGCATACCACAGATTTGTATTAAGCATTGCTTCCGTCAGGCGAGCAGAGGTGCGGATAGTCTTGCTAGGATGAGCTATTGTTTAGATGCTGATTTTTCTACCTTTGATAGTCCGCCTATGGACTTAGTTGATATTTTTGAGGATGACCTCAATGGGGTGTATTTTAACAGGATTTGTACTGAGACTGCTAGTTCTTCTTAGTTTTTAATGAAGCTTCTTTTCACCAAAGTAATAATAATAATAATGGGGGGTAAGGCTACCTACCAATCACCTACCCTAAATCCTAGAAGTGGAAGAGGTGAACAACATGGGAACTAAGAGATGTAATCCAAGAATTCACAATTCTTGATGGTACTATGGTTGCTTGATTCTTCTGCACTTTTGCGATTTTGAGGTTTGACTTTTGATGCTAACTTTTGTACATCTAAAATATCTTGGCATATTTCATTTGGAACCTATGTTTGCTGTTGATAGCTGATCAATATGTAAGATGTATTAGAATCTTTGTTGTTTGACCTGTCATTGACAAATAAGGTGAGTCGTCTCATACATTTGACCAATTCTTCATTGATTGAGTAGTGGTTTTGGATTTTATCCAAATGGTGAATGATCTAGAGAGGGTATAAGATTACAAACTAAGATGGCTCTAATTGGGGCTATCGTAATGTGTGCAAATCAACATAAATGAACCAACTTGGTACTTTTGCATTATCAACACACGGAATATCTTTCCGATTTCTTAGAATTATAGGGCTTGTGGAGAGGCAAAACAAAGAAGAAGAAAATATTGAACAGAGAAAATTAGTGTAATAGACTGGAAATCACCCTCCCCTTGAAGGAAAAAAATTGCATCAAAGCACAACCTCCTCCAGGACACTATGTTGTTTCATTTTCAACTTCTATTGTACAGTTTCAATAAATTTTTCATAAGAAGGTGGTGTGTATGTAGGTTTTGGAGACTACAAATCAGGTAGGAAGATTTTCATTCTCAAACCCCAATGACATGACATATAAGGAAATGGCTGGCCATTGTGAGGCCCTTCTAGCGGGAAAGCAGCAGAAGATGTCCACTTTCATGAGTCCCCAACAGGTTCAAGAAAGTTTAGTTAGCATTTCTTATCATGATTACTATGGAAAAGAGCTGCCTCCTTATTCCCCAGTTCAGCCTGTTTTTCCTTTGGTACTTCCTAACTTTATCATATGTTAGATTCTTATACTGGCTTTCTAATTTCTTTAAGACACAGAAACATATTGAGCAAGAAGTGCAACTTAGCTGCTAACTGATTTCTGCCAAATGATTTGATTCTGAAACCATCTGGAATTGCAGGGTGGAAATCCATTCCTCGACTCAAACATGGGCGCTTCACACAACCCATCCATTGCTAATGGTCCTATGCTTTGTGCAACTGAGTTTCAGCATCATCCCCACTTCTTTCAGCTCCCATCATCAAGCCCATATGAAAACTTTTTAAAGGCTGCTGGTTGTTGATGCCCTTAAATGGATAGTAACTCTTATAGGGATGATGTATCGACCGGAGTTTTGTGGTGATGCATGCAATGACTGGGGCTTGAACTCCTCGGTGGGCTACATAATGCTCAGGATTCCTTGCACTGGTTGCTTTCCAAATTTTGCATTGCCTCAGCCGTTATAGCTGGATCAGTGATTGTGTTGTTTTCTAACTTTAGTCAAACAGTTCACCGATTCATAGCCGATGCCATCATTATTTTTATTCTTTTTTTCTTTCATTTTAACGGGGAGGATTTTGTCCCCCTTATATTGGCTTCTTCCCCCATTTTTTTGTAGAGTGTTGAAATGTGCAATAGGTATTGGGCTGAATATGGGTTTTCTTTCATTGTTGTCAAGGCACATTGCGTAATTGTCATATGAGGCATTTGTGAAGTTATTATTTTGGTAGGAGAGCTGGAGAGGAGTTTGTAATATTCAAATTTTCTGTAAAAGAAGACAAGCAATGCAAGTTTGTTTATAATGATGTTTGGAAGGTAAACTTAACTTTCAAGTTTCCCATATTTCTATCTGCCACCATCTTTTTTTTTTTTTTTTTTTTTGAGACGGGATATTTTTATGTGAATGAATTTATATTCGATGGATTGTAAATTATACCAATATTTTTTTTAATTTGCTTGTACATTTATCCTACTTGTTTAGCAGAATTTAAGGCTTTAGGATCTGTGCTTTGTAGGCTGCTTTGAGTTTCCATATTACATACATTTTTTGGTCTAATCTTGACAGTAAGAATTTTGTTTTGTTTTTATTAAAAAATGGTTTGTTTAATGTATACCTCTTTTTCAAAATTTCAAAATTAGGGAATTACACAAAAGTCAAAACCACTTTAAATTTACACGTACTTGTTAATCAATTTAGTCCTTGATAAAGGGTTTTTTTTTATTATAATTTATAACTTAATATTTCTTATTATGTCCTAACTAGATTCCTCTAAAAATATGTCCTAACTAGATTGTATCTCTTACAATCATTATTCCTCTCATATAAAGGTGAATCCCTATGCTTAAAGAGTCCACTTTCATGTAAAAAGAAATGTGGTATAAAATAAAAATGGTTTTACAAAACAAAGTGATATTTGCAGACTGGTATTGTGAAGGGATAAAATATAGTAAGTTAATATGGGTCTGAAAGATAATTGCAAACTAGTATCTTAAGTTTTAGAAACTCAAGTTCTATTTAAAACTCGAGGTTTAAAGACTCGCTTCCCACATGCTGAGTTGTTCAAATTAATGTCACATAGATCTCGAGTTTTTAACAATCGAGACTAAAAAAACATAAATCTCAAGTTTTCTACACTCGACTTCAAACACAAAAAAAAAAAAAAAAAAAAAAGTCCACATAAAAGACTCGAAGAAAGAAAGAAGTACAACCCCCATAAAACAAAACAAAAAAAAAAGAACAAACCTAGAAGAATGAAGGAAACCTAGAAGAAAGAAAGAAGAACTACACTCGATTTCAAACACACAAAAAACGTCCACTCAGAAAAAGAAGAAAGACCCAAAGAAAGAAAGAAGTACAAACCCCATAAAAAAAATATAAAAAAAAAACCCAGAAGAATGAAGGAAACCCAGAAGAAAGAAAGAAAGAAGAAGAAGATCTACAGCAAAGAAGAAGACCCACGGCACACACAAATCCAATCTCCATCAAGCACATCCCGATTGTCGATCTACGATATAGTTCACGATCTCCATCACCGAGCAAACGATTTGAACAAATTACACACAACTCTTAAAGATGTGAATGATTTGAAAGAAAAAGCTATGGAGGAGAGATGAACAAGATTGAGTCTTTTTGTTGTCTTGGTCTGTATTGAAAAGGGTCTTATTGCTTTTTGGGTTTTGAAGGGTTAAACATTTGCTGGAGGTTGGTGGGTTGGTTCTTGATTGGAGCTTCTTCTTTCTAAAATCAGGTACGTTTGTGGGGTTGAATTTCATAGCTACGCCCTGGAACTCTAGTCTCTAAGACTCGAGTTCCACGTGGATTCCACGTGGAATTTTCATTCACATCAGCTATCTCAAGTCTCTGGAACTCGAGTTTTTAAAACTCGAGATGCGAGTTTTCCACTTTCTTTCGCAACTGGTCAGCTAACAAAATTCTTCTAATAATAAGGTTAAATGGAAAAAAAATTCAAACAAAGTGCCTACAACAACGACCAAACCCAAGTTCAATTACACAACTTGCTTAGGTGTTAATTTTGTGATTGAATTTGAGCATTTACAAACGGAATCAGCACATAAACTTAATAATAATAAAAATTAGCTGCATCAATTACAACGTGACACTTAAACAATTAAACATATTGTAGATTTGAGTGCGAAGTTGGGCGTGCATTTTTCTACACAAAATAATAAATCTATCTTTAAAAAAAAAAATTAACAAAGATATTTATTTACTGCATTGTAGCTACTAGGTAGTAAGAAAATCTACCATATATCTAATACTTGCATCTATCATCTTACATGAGATGGACCCCACAAGTGTGAACCCATCTATTGTGAGAGAATAGATAGGGAAAAATGGGTATTCGCCCATAATTTACAGACTATGCAGTAAAATGCTCTTATTTTGAAATTATATAACAAAATGCTTTTGCAATTTGATTTTAACAAAATTGACTTACAGGCGGAACCTGATATCCTCAAAATCAAGTTTTGTGTTTTTTTTTTTATTTTATGAACGCCTTCTTGGATCATACACTTAGACGGGAGATTTTTATGGGAGTGAATTTATATTTGATGGATTGTAAATTATAACAATATTTAATTTAATTTGCTTGTACATTTATCCAACTTGTTTAGCAGAATTTAAAGGCTTTAGGATCTGTGCTTTGTAGGCTGTTTTTGGTTAAATGCTTTGAGTTTCCATATTACGTACATTTCTTTTTTTTCTTTTTTTTGGTTAAAATATTACATACATTTCTTTGTCTAATCTTGACAGTAAGAATTTTTTTTTTTTTATTAAAAAAATGGTTTGTTTAATCATTAATGTGTACCTCTTTTTCAAAATTTCAAAATAAGGGAATTACACAAAACCACTTTAAATTTATACGTACTTGCTAATTAATTTAGTTATTGATAAAAGGGTTTTTTTAAATTATAATTTATAACTTAATATTTCTTATTATGTCCTAACTAGATTCCTCTAAAAATATGTCCTATCTCTTACAATCATCATTCCTCTCGTATAAAGGTGAATCCCTATGCATATGAAGTCCACTTTCATGTATACAACGTGCGTTTGGGATGCTTATTTTGCTGCTGCGTTTGCTGTTTTTTTTTTTTTTTGTCCCAAATGTTGACTTTTCATATGTGAACAGTGCATCTGTATACTGTTCATGGGACACACAAACATCACTTTTCAACAATTTTTTCATTAAAAATGGGTCTCACGGTACCTTTTACACATTTAAAAATTATTTTGCTACAATATTTTCAACTATAAGTAAGTCCCAAACAGACCCTAAGAAGAATGTTGTATAAAATTAAAATGGTTCTACAAAACAAAGCGCCTACATCCACAACCAAACCCACAATCAATTACATAACTTGAGTGTTATTTTGTGACTAAATTAGAGCACTTACAAACAGAATCACCATATTAACTTAATAATAATAAAAATTAGGTGCACCAATTACAAAATGACACTTAAACATTTAAACATATTGTAGATTTGAGTGTGAAGTTGGGTGTGCATTTTTCTATACAAAATAATAAATCTATCTAAAAAAAAAATCTAACAAAGATATATATTTACTGCATTGTAGCTGCTGGGTAGTAAGAAAATCTACCATATATCCAACACATGCATCTATCATCTCACATGAGATGGACCCCACAGGTGTGAAACCCATCTAATTGAGAGAATAGATAGGGGAAAATAAGTATTTGTCCCTAATTTATAAACTATACAACAAAATATTATTTTTTAGAAACTATATAGCAAAATACCCTTATTTTTTAAAACTCGATTTTAACAAAATTGACTTATAAGTGGAACTCGTTATTCTTAAAATCAACTTCTGTGTATATTTTTAAGTATAATTTAACATTAACAATATCGAGTTCTATTAAATTTTCAAAAAAAATAAATAACAAAATATGCATAAAACTCAATATTACTAATATTGAATTCCGCCTATAACTCAATATTGTTAAAATTAAATTTAAAAAATAATGACATTTTACTTGGTAGCATTTTTTCCGAATTACATGACGTATGCAATGCCACCTCATGCTTAGTGCCTCTATCGCAATCATCTTTAAAATCTTGTCCAAGTAAAAAGAGTAAAATGATTCTCACGGGCTTAAAGACACCATAAAATGCCATTATCTACGAGCAGAGCATCTACCTAGCAAGCCTAGCATAACTAAATGCCAATTTTTTTTTCTTTACAAAAATAAAAAAGTAGTAGTAGTAAACTGTATAAATGTTTTTATCTATCTCTTTCTAGAAACTTCGATGGATCGTTGAAATATCAAAAACCAAAAAACCAATACAAATCGCATTTGCCACTCCAAATTCCAAGCTCTCAAATTCCTTTCCTCCACCTGTAAGTCTCTCTCTCTCTCTCTGTCTCTCTCTCTCTCTCTCTCTCTCTCTCTCTAAATCCGTTTGTTTCCCCAGAAAACTCTATCCTCGATTGCAATCTGTTTCATGTTTTACAGTTATGCTCTGAACTAGTGAAAATTCAAACTGTTATCGTAAACTAGTCTTGGCTGAATAGTGGAGTTTCTGTTTGTTTTCAGCTACATTTTCTCGGTAACCAAACGGAGAGTAAACTATGTTCGAATTGTACGCTTACTTTTTTTTTTTTGGGTGCAGAGATTTGATCGTTAAAGTCAAAGCCCTAGCTGCGTTTGCTAAATTTGTGAGTAATGGACGAAGTTCACGAGGAGCAAAGTCAACCGCTCGGTAATTCATTGCATTTCTGGTCTTTGAAGGTTTAATCTAGGTCATTATGTGTTGTTGTCTTTGGATTTTGAACAAAAATTGTTTGCTCGATATTTGTAATGGCAAGGATTCTGAGCTGTTTTATGCATCACATTTGACATATAGTGAATGAAAATTACAAGCTTGGTTGATAAAGAAAGTGTTTTTATGGTCTCATTGAGGATAATTTTTCAATGATATAGTTCAAGTTTTGGGAATCTAGGCTGACCTTTTGATATATGTGTGATTGCTAAACTTGTTTAATTGTGTGGCAATGCAATGCGGTAATGCGGATGTGAAGGTTTTTTTTTTTTTTTTGATGGGTAATGTAAAAAATTTTATTAAAAAAATAGTCAACCCAAGTACACTGGAAATGTGCTATAGGGGCAAAACATCAAGAGCCCAAATTACAGTGATCAATTAAAACAGAAAGGGGAAAACAAGAAAAGGATGGCAAAACTAGACTCCATTCAAGGAGAGTAAGGAAGAAAAAGGACTTAATCTTGAGAATAGACCGTTCACAGCCGTCAAAGATTCTAGCATTCCGTTCCCGCCAAATACGCTGTGTAAATTTTTATCATTGGATTGTGTTTGCCATGAATGTAAATATCTAATTAATTCTTGGACTAGATCATGCTAAGTTTGACAGAGGTCCAGTTAATACTTGATGTACTAAGCAATATATATATATATATTTACATATATATATATATATATATATATATATAGTCTTCCAAAGATTTTGATAATTAAAAAGATGTTTATTGTACTTCTTAAATATATATACGCATAATCTAGTAACTGGAGTCTTGCTCTGCTTGGTTTTCAGCTTATTAGGGAGAAGAAAATGGTACTTTTCTCTATGATTTGTATGATTAAGAAAGATTGCTCAATAGGCGGTTCTTACATACTACAATTATTTTGAAACTTTAGGTTTAGGAAGTAACATCATGACTACCAATCCGTACTTATACCCTGCCTGACCTCATCTTTTGCAGATCAAGAGGAAGACAATGAAATACGTACTGAAAGTGCTGCATTTGTGCAAGGGGAACCTCCGCAAGATGGTAATGGGCCCCCAAAAGTGGACTCTGAGGTGGAAGTTCTTCATGAGAAAGTCACAAAGCAAATCATTAAGGAAGGTCATGGTCAGAAACCATCCAAATATTCAACATGCTTTTGTAAGTGCCAGATAGTTTCTTATTTTTGTGCTTCTGAGCTATTTTCCATGAGCATTAATTATTCTCATATCTACAACTAATTTGCAGCTAATATTACCTAACTCATGTAGTTGTATGCCATTAGTTGATCTGTCTAAATTTCTGTTTTCGTATCAGGTGTCTCATGTCTGGCATTGAATGTGTGATGGTACTTTACCCAATATCTCATTGAAACTTCAATGATGATTATCTTAATAAACCCGGATTTGAAATGTTTGTGGAAAACAGTATGGCAAAGGTTGAGACTGATCAATTTGAGGGGTCCTTAAACTAATATACAGGGCTATAAATGAACCAAGCCGATCATGAAGAACTCAGGCTCGGCTCGATAAAAAGCTTGGTCATGTTTGTTTGTTTATAAATAAGCCAAACTTGAGCCTTTGTTTTAGGCTCGTTTAATAAACAAGCCAAGCCCAAGCAACAGAATTTGTTCACAAACAAGCTCGTGAGTTATTAGGCTTGATACACAACAATTCAAGTATAGACTCATTTATAAATTTATATGCGTTAACTAAATATATTCATTATACTTATTTTAATAATGACATGGCTAACATGAGACCACTACCTATAGTACCTTAATTTTTTTTCCTTCCATTTAAACTGAATAAGAACCACTTTAGACTATAGTTACATTTAACAATAAACAAATAATTAAGTAAGCCACATATGATTCTTCCCTATCAATCACCTAAAGTAAAGTTATGAAACATGTTAATATTTTCTCATTCATAATAGTTACAAATAGGTATTTTTCTAGTCCTTCATCATCTAACGTGAATGTAAAAATTGTATTTTGAACAATTGTTGAAACTATAGATAAGGAATGATGAATGAATGAACTTAATTATGTAAATTATTAATTTGAATAATAGTTAATCATAAGTAAGACTAGATGCATGATAAAATGAGTATACTATTTTCTTTTCCTTTTTTCTTAATTTTAGAGATTTAAGCATTTAATAATGTAATTTTTTTAGATCTCAAGTTCAAAAACTTGACCTGAGCTCGAGTTTGGCTTGACTAAATTAATCAAGCCAAGCCAAGCCAAGCCAAGCTCAGCTCAAGCTTTTTGGCTTTCCTACATGCTCAAGCCAAGCTCGAGCTTTTGATTTTTCCTGACAAGCCAAGTTTGAACATGCGTTACTCGACAAAGCTCGGTTTATTTACAGCCCTACTAGTATATTAAGCTTTAAAGCTATAGACATACACACTATTTGAAGTCATTCTGCCATTTGACTAACCATGGCTAAGGTGAAAAGTCTTTATGTCAGTGCAATTTTTTCTTTTATACATATAGGAGGTACAGATGTTTCTTTGATTTTCACTTTTCTCTCTACTTTTGAAGGGAAATATTGTGTTGATTGCTGATTGTTTCTTGCATTTTACATCTTAGAATTGTGCCTTGCAAGTTGAGGTTTTTAATTTTTTTACTCTTTAAATGTTGACATGACATATAAGGCTGCCTTGGTTGGCTGGGCAAAGAGATAGGTACTGGAAATCCATTTGAAAATCTTGCCTAATAGGTTGGATTAAGTATTTGCCTTTGTGGCTGGATGAAATTTTCTTCACTGTTCTGTTTTTCAGGGTAACCATGATGCAGTTGAATTTTTCATCTAGCAAGCTCATTTCTAATTTAATGTATTGGCAGCCTGAAATTTGTTTGTTAGGAATGTTTTTCATGTGTTGGGTCCCATAAATCTTAGGGAAAACCCTTTCTCCAAAAAAAAAAAACTCAACCACTTATTCCAAGGCATCGAGAAGATCTGGCATTAAGTTTTACTACTTCAAGCTAAATTTTTTCACTCACTAAATGATAAGATTGCAACCAAGGGATCTGAATTAATACAGTTTATGGGGTATTTTCTTCAAGGCTGAATGCACAAGGTACCAAAATAGAAGGTGCGTTTTAGAAATACTGTTCAAAAATGGTTTTACGAGAGTGTAACAATTTTCTTGCTTATAAGATTGTTTTCTGTACTTGTATGAGGTGACAACTTAAATGTCTGATTTCCTGCAATTCATGCACCTCATGTTATGTTTCTCTTTCTACTAGGTATGCTTTGGCCTGGCCCTATATAGGGCCAAGTAGTGTAAAAGGATTCATGTAGCCTACCTTTATTAGTTGGGATTAAGGTTTAGTTGACTTCTTTGCATATTCCTGTGGCATCATGATGTTAGATAGTTGTTATACAAATAGTAATATTATACCCATCAAAGAAGCTATTCAAAACTGTCTCATGGTATATTTTTGGGTGATGTTAACTCCATTATGCTTTCCAAACCACACCATGTGATAGTGCACTACAGGGCTTGGACGGAAAGCACCCTGCACAAGTTTGAAGACACATGGAATGAACAAAAACCAGTTGAGTTGGTATTAGGAAAAGGTACTTGCTTATATGATCCTTTTTATTACTTTTCAAAATGTACATAATATCTACATTAAACTTTTTATCTGTCGCATGGATTATCTCATTGTAATTTTTCACTGTGTTAATTGCTGATTCCCTCTATCTATATTTTTCCATCTACAATTATTACAGATAATGAGTTCTTATTAATCTATGGTAGTATGGTGTTGTTTATTAATTAAGATGAAGTAGGTGAAAATCACATAGTTATTCATGAATTTTTATCAATTAAGGAAGTAACAAAGAATATGACCTTAGATAGAATAGAATGGAGGAAAAGAATACATACGACCGACTCTAACTAGTCCGTTGAGAATCCGTAGCCAACCCCAAAAACTTGGGATTGAGGCTTGTTGATGTTGTTGTGAAATTCATTACCTATGGACTGCATAAATTTATGGTAGGCGCTTTTTTTTTATGTTACTTTTTGTTCATCATTGTGAACATGAAGTAATCTTTTCTATTAATAAATATTATTACATATATAAAAAAAAATTAAAAAAAAAACCATAAATTTCTGGTAGGCTTTAGGCTTAATTCCACAAGGTCGAAACTTGAAAATATAATTAATTCATTCAGAAAATTGGATCACTAAATGTCTCTTTTTCATAATTCCAATTAAATCCAACATGAAGGTTAAAGCCAACAATGGAAAATTATATTGGAGAATACAGCTGCAGCAGTATACAACACATAAATACACCTAACACACTCACACTGACACATTTGCATGTATGTTTAAATTTTATTGATATCAGCCAAATCATCTATCTGCTGTAATATTCTATTGAACTAGTTCTAGAACATTGATGTACTTCCTTCTGCAACAGAGAAGAAAGAAATGACTGGCTTGGCTATTGGTTTGTCCAGCATGAAATCCGGTGAACGTGCTCTGTTACATGTGGGCTGGGAATTGGGTTATGGGAAAGAAGGAAGCTTTTCTTTCCCAAATGTTCCACCCATGGCAGACATCATTTATGAAGCTGAGCTAATTGGGTTTGATGAGACTAAAGAGGTAAATTTCTGTTAAGTGACTTTCGAAGTACTTGTTTATGGATGTTCAGAGTTTCTATATGATTTTATAAGCTTGACACATACATGGGGTAATGCATTTCTCAGGGGAAAGCACGTGGTGACATGACTGTGGAGGAAAGAATTGGTGCAGCAGATCGAAGAAAGATGGATGGCAATGCTTTATTCAAGGAGGAAAAACTGGAGGAGGCTATGCAACAGTATGAAATGGTTACACACTTAGTTCCTTCAATTTATTGTTTCTTTGCTTGAGTTCGTGTGTGTGTGTGTCTATAAATAAATATATATATATATATATATATATGTATGTATATATATTCCTTTTCTAAGCAAGTTCTGATGGTTTTGTCCTGATGTCAGGCCATTGCATATATGGGTGACGACTTCATGTTCCAGTTGTTTGGGAAGTACCGGGACATGGCTTTAGCTGTTAAGAATCCATGTCACCTTAACATGGCAGCATGTATGATAAAGCTCAAGCGCTATGAGGAAGCAATTATGCAGTGCAACATCGTAAGTATATAGTTTGAAGGATGGATTCATTTCATCTGTGCAAACATGTCTTTTCATCTTTAGATTCCACAATATTAGAGAATTTTGAAGCTTATCTACGTTAAGAACATGCTTGAATTGGCATATTTTACTCCACGAACCCATGTTTTCATATTTCTTTTTGAAATGTACGGAAAACACTAAGCCACCTCAATATGCCTCAGAAATTGTACTAACTACTTACAAGCCCCGATATAGTCAATTATGACTTTAAGGAGCCCTATTGACTTACTTACTCAACAATACACACTTATAATCTCCATAATACGTACCTTTGTGGCATGCTGTATGGCTATTTTTATTGCAGTCCCACATTGTTAATATAACTGATGTCAAATACAATTAATGCATGGTTTTCTATGCTTATACATTGTTTGAAGACCTGATGATCATTAATCTATTAAGGCTCCATTTGAATCTAGGAACAAGAGAATAGAATCTTAATAGTTGCTTTCTTTCTCTCTCTTGCTCCTTAGTATAACTTGTAAAAGGTTTTAACTCAAATGTCTCTAAATGATAAGTCTGCCAGCTCTTTGCAGACAAGCCCAAATACAGTTTGTGTTTCTTCTTAGTCTGCAGGAACTTGTGTTCTAATGCAATGGACATTAATTAAAACTTTAACATGCAAAGCCACAGTGAACTTGGCTGTGGGTCTATATTTAAGGGCTTATACGGGGACTGCATTAATTGCAACAGGTCATTAAACCTTCTTTAGGACCTGGAAATTAAGGTGAAGTCTTGTTGGCTCTTAGGTATCCAGAATTTGACATTTTGTCACAGGCAGCCAACATTTCAGGAAACAACAATTTGTTTCTCTCATGTAATCAACACAATTGATTGTGTTGAACAATTAGAGTTCTAGAACATTGACATGTACCATTTAATGACTTATTAAAAAAGAAAATGATACTCAATGGTATGATGGGTTCACAGGTGTTGGCGGAGGAAGAAAACAATGCGAAAGCACTGTTCAGGCGAGGTAAGGCTAGAGCAGAGCTTGGGCAAACAGATGCTGCTCGGGAGGACTATCTAAAAGTGCGAAAATTTGCACCTGAAGACAAAGCAGTTGTGAGGGAGTTACGTTTGCTTGCTGAACATGACAAGGCTCTTTATCAGAAGCAAAAGGAGATTTATAAAGGAATCTTTGGACCAAGACCCGAACCAAAACCAAAGCGAACTAATTGGTTGGTTCTCTTTTGGCAGTGGCTGTTGTCACTATTCTATCGCCTCTTCAAACGTGAAAGGTACAAAGCAGACTAATCAGAGGTTTTAATAAGCAGACGAGCGAGAGATTTTGGGTACTAAGTATGAGTTCTGGTGTTGAATGTTTACCTGCCAATGGATTCAGTCAGTGACATCCAGTTCTTTCCTCTTGTGTATGCTATAATGAGCCTAAATATGTTTACTAATGAACTTTTCATGGTGTAGTGGGACCCTGAACCAATATGTTAAATTGATTTATAATCCAACAGGACTTTTCTCTTTTACATTAGGATGTAACAAGTTTATCTTGTATTCTGGGCTGGTTCATCGTTAGGAGTGGTACTTTAATATGATAAATATTTCATTGATGACTACACCTCTTGAAGGGCTTACAATTTTGTGTGTCGCTGATGAATTGAACTTTTTCATCCCTCTCTTGGTGTTTTACTTTATGCGCTATCGATTGCAATATGTCACACCTCTTTCTATTTCAAATGGCCTATTAGAAAAAACTTGTTGCAGGAATGAAGATGGCCTCCACTCTAATGTATGTTATAGGAATATGATTAAAAGAAGTGATCTTCTAAATAGAGAATTGGCCCTAAAAGTCTAGATCTCTAGCCCTCCTTTTCTTGCACCTAAGACCAAACTCAGTTTGCAGTTCTTGTTATAACCTCAGATATTTGCTGGTAGCATTACCATTTGTGATCATTTAAACTGAAATAAATATTCTACTTAATGTTGAAATTAGAGCTCCAATAATTTGATCCTAGACTGAGGAGCTCCAAAGTACTCTTGGTGACTCTACTCTAATCACCGAAACAGGTTTGAAAGATTGTTGAAATACACAAAAGATTGAAAATAGTATTCTGCAAAAATCTATGTTAAACAATGGAGCAATTATCCATTCACTCTGAAGAAAAATGATGAATATGTCTACTTCGATCTCATATTGCATGGTTGTTTCTTTATTTATTTATAAACTTACTAAATAATTGCATCATAAAAATGTAGTCTCTGTTCTTTGCTGAGCTTATAAACCCAAACAAAAAAACTTTCATTGATCCCAAAGATATTATTCAACTTCTTCTACATGAAACATTAAAAACGTCTACCATGGTTGCTTTGGCATGAACGTCCAAGCACAATAAGCACAAACAATCCTCTGTGATATATACACATAAACAGCAAATGATAAACTCATTAACATCACATCCTTCCAGTCACCCTTCTGCTTGGGGCTCAAATTCTCCTGCAAAACCTTCCCAAACTTCTCAAACCCAACAAAAGATGGTGGTAACAATGACTTCCTTTTGCTCTCTTTCTTCGATCTTGGTTTGGAAGTATCCACAGGCTTGTTGCTTTGGCAACATAGAAGGGTGAGAATTCTTGGGCTGCTTCTAGTCTTTCTGTGTTCTTGAGTTGTGCTGTGTTTTGTGTGGAATGAAGGGCCAATTGAGAGAGCAGCCATGGAAGATAAAATGGGGTTTTTGAATCTTCAAGTTTAGATCAGTTGCAGAGGAAAGCTTTGTTCATGGATGTTTGTGAGGAAGGAGAGGTGAAGGTGCTGTGTTTGACCTCATTTTGCAAAGAGAAGATAAACCCAATCACTTTCATTGGCTGCTTGTGGAGTGCAAGAAAATATCTTTCATGGAAAAGCAAATATTTACCTTATATTTTTTGGTACGTATGGGTTGGATAAGAGTCTGGCTCTTGTCATTGTGTCAGTTTGTGGGACAAACATCAATGTGACCCCTAATTGAAAGGTTGCTAACACACTTTTCCCTGGATCTATTTTCCATAACTGCTTCAATTTGGCACCATTTTTTTTATATATATTCTAGGACTTAGTGAGTTAGAATAGCTTATTTTATAGGTTTTTAACATGAATTGTTAGAAAAATGGTACCTAAAAAACTGGTATAAAGTGCTGTTTTAAACTATCTTATCTGCTAATCTCTTAGGACCAACCAAATTTATAAATAATTTATCAGCCTATCAGGAATTCAAATAGTCCATAATTTGAGCTCACTGATATATTAAAATCTCAAAAATAAAAAATCTTACCAACCAAACACTAGCCAAGATATTCGTTCATGACAGCTGAATATCCTTTTCCTCTATTTTCTTTAATGTGAATAAACGTCCTTCTTATATATGTTATCTACTTATCTGTAGTTAAAAATAAATTCTAAAAAAAACACAACACATGTTAAAGAAAAACATGACCAGACATAATAATTTTGTATACAGAACCACTAAATTATTGAGAAATGTACTGTTATATGAACTTTGAAATAAAACACTCCGTGACAAAACCCAAAACACTTACAAATAGGAAAATGTTAACAAATGACTTAAGAAGATTTGTTAGTGAACTATTTTAAGAAAGTTTTTATGAATAAAAAAAAATTGATAGCTTTTTATATTTCTCATAAAAGTGATATTTAAACTTTTTTAAAATAATGTGTTAACAATTGCTCTAAGAATACACCTGATTACCAAGAGCACACAAATATCATAAAAACTTTTTTCTTTTTGAGTCTGATTAATATGTACTTTTATAAAGAATTAAAAAAATTATAAAAAAAGTTGATATCTTTTTTATTTTTAAAATAAAAATTTTTAAAAATAATTTACTAATATATGCCAAGACACACGTTAGTAAAACTTTAAAAAAAAAAATTTGGGGTTAATGGAGAATGTAGGCATTTTCAAGGGGAATCATTTTTTTGATAAGCCAAGGGGGGAATAATTTTGTGCCAACAGTTATTAATCCATTGGCATTGACTTCAAATCAGTAGACTGTCTCTCTCTCTCTCTCTAATCTCTTATTAGATCTTTCAAACAACAGAACTCTTCTTCATTCTTTAATCATTATCTTTTCTTCTTGGCCTTCACCCAATTTGACTATTAGTTCCATCCTTAACTTACACGTATAGTTGTCCTTCTTATCAAAGTTTCAAAAGCTCATCCAAAGTGGTGGGACCCCAAGAAATCATCCAACGGCTCTAATTCAAAACCCCCAAAACTCAATCAACACACATCATCATACACGAGTATCGATACGAATACTTTTAATATCATATAAAAAGTTATAATTTTTATTATAATTATTTTACATATCATATTGTAATTATCTACATATTGTCTCTCTCTTATAATATACTACGACAACGGGACACAAATTATAATATAAGAAAATGCTAACAAGTGTTCTAAAGGTGCTTATTAAAAATTTATTTAAAAAAAATTTTTATAAAAAAATAATTAATATTTTAATAATTTTTTTTATTTTTTATAAAAATAAAATAAAAATTTTTTTAAATAAATTCTTAACAAATGTTCTAAAGACACTCATTAACGTTTTTCTATTTAGGTGAAATTATAACTTTTTGTTACAACGTTGAAAGAAACAGTCAAAAAAAAGTATTATTATGACGTCAAAAGTCTAACCACAAGAGTCAAAGCTTCTTAACTCTTCTTACGTGTTACACATGTAACACTAACATTGACTAAACTCTCTTCCAGATTTTGACACGTGTGCTCTCAAAGATATGTACGGTCAAGATTGCGAGTATTTTGATTTGAAAAGCTAAGAATTGCAGACTGAGCAATCAACTAGTAGGGTAGGGCTAAATTTTTTTAAGGTTTTATGTACCCGACAAAAGTTACACAGGGTTGCAGAGCTTGGCATCCCAAGAACCAATAGGAATGTGACACGCAAGCGTACTGGACTGAATTGTCAATATGAGTTATTTATTTTGACATTGGACTTAATGGAAATGTGGGGTTGGGATTGCATGAAACACGGTGCACCAAGCATTCCTTGTATTCTGAACAAGATCTAAGGTTAGGGATTGAGAAGTTTGGACAACATGTCTTTGACTAGTACATGGAGTTTTCAGTTCATGGGCAACATTTCTTTGAGAAGTAGTACAACAATGTCTTTGACTAGTGCATTGTGTTTTGGACTTTTAGTTAATGTCCGACATATTAATTAAAATGTCTTTTTTCTCTCCTCTTCTTGACATTATGTTTGGTTGAATGGAAAATATGGGAAAGGGTGGAAAGAGAAAGAGAAAAATATATGGGAAGAGAAAGAATGTTAAGGAGAAGAGAAATCAAAGTGAAAAAAAAATGTCTTTTACACTTTTATCCTCTTAAATTATAAAATAATAAGGTTATAAAAGTAATTTTACAAAAAAAATCCAAACTTTTAAAGGGTATTAAAGTAATTTAATAATTAAAAAAAATGGTGGACTCACAAAAAACCTTTTACCTTCCTCTCTTCTTTCGTTCCTCACTTTCATTTTTACCAAACAAAAGAAATTAATCTCTTCCTTCAATGCAACATCAAACATAATGTTTATATAAAAAATATATTATGTATTTGTTATAATTTATATATATACAACATCTCTCTTCACACTGTAGGTCTCAATTACTTGTAGGACTTATATAATGCAAAAGAGATATTATATGTAACTAATGCATGAGATATTACATCTTTTTCATATAAGCAGTTCGATGAACTAAAGTCATTAGGATATTTGTTAATATACAATTTTAGGAAAATGTTAATATTACTTTTTTTTTATAAATATAAAAAATTATTAAAAAATCAATTATTTTTTTCTTTTTCCATCAAATAAAAAAAAAATACTTCCTAAACCAATACTCTTAGGGTCCTTTAATATATAAGCATCAAATAAAAAATATATATACTTTCTAAACCAATACCCTTAGGGCCCTTTAATATATAAGATATGATTAAAAACTCATGACTTTCACTCTTTAATATTAAAAGGTCTTGTTAATGAGTGTCTTTAGGGTAATTATTAATAAACCGTTTTAGAAAATTTCTAAAATATTTTCTAAACCAATTTTCTTAAGATATACATTAACCTTTTCCATATTAATATTACATTTCATCATTATGTTCAACATTAATGAGTCTCCTTTTGATGTAAACTGGATTCAATCATGGATCTATATTTGACAACAAAACCTTCTCTTATTATATATGTAATGTACAAATGTGAATTTGTTAAACAATTTTGTAGCTCAATGTTAATATCCAAAACTTTTGTAGAGAACTTATTTTTAGAGGTAGAATTTTAACCTACAGCATCTGCTCCTGATAATTGTCCTTTATCATCAGATTAAGATATCAATTAGTTTTTAGTGCATGCAAAAATAGAACCTTATATCTCTTATTGAAAGAGAAAAGATATATATTTAATGTTAAACCACCACCAATCTATTTGTCTAAATAGCATTAAAAAAAAAAAAGGTACAACGTTGGAAGTGAAGGAATCAAATACTATATTGACGTGGATTGACAAACTCAATGTTGTATTCATCTCATTCAAAATGAAGTGTAGACACGATACTAACTTTACAAAAGCTACATTGTTTTAATTGGTTAATTTTCCACTCCCCCAAAAGATAAATAAAAATTGTTCCTTTATGTAATTGAAAAAATGAACATGCATGCACTTGTTAGTTTTATAAAGAAAAATAGTCTAACTTAAGGACAATGCAACAGTCAAAATTGACCAATTAATTACCATAAGACGCCCTTTGGGTAGACTGTCGAGTAAACATCAGTCACAATATCATACATATTGATTGTGAGATACATATAATTAACGAGACCCACGTGTGTCAAAGCAATTGAGGCATGCAACAACGTGACAACGTTCTAGATGATATGGAGTCCTCTTATATATATTTAAGACAATGTATAATAATATTACGGGATGTCTTAAGAGTATTAATTAATTTAATATATATTTTTATAGAAAAAAAAAAACAATTGATTTTTTTTACTGTTTTTTTTTTTTTTTTTTATAGGAGTGGTATTTAAAGTTTTTTAAAATGGTTAAATTAACAAGTGCGTTAAGGACACTCATTAACAAGACCCTAATATTATTTGTTATGAGTAAGTGTTTTTTTGTGACTAGCTTTTTTTATTAGCTCTTAGTTTTTTGTACAACTTTTTATACCTTATTTTATCTCACTTTTTCAAAATACAATACAAGCATATTTAACACACTTACAAAAAAAAATAAAAATAAAAAAGCTGATGTCAAACACACATCAAAAGTAACTTATGGAAGTTGAGAATTTTATAACTCAACTAGTACTTTTTTTTGTTTTTAACAAAAACTTCCCATATTTAAATCCTCAATTTCCCAATTATCAGTTATAGAAAAAGAGAATCCTATGGACAAAAAATGATTCCATCTGGATAAAAATGGTCTAAGTTCCTAAAATAACTCTATGTTAGAGTTTTTGAAATCTTATATTTTCATTCTAAAATGAAAATGATGAATTTTAGAATATTTTGAATAGATACTAAAAGTCAAGACTTTTCTAAATGTTGATGACATGGTAAAATTCAATCCACTCATTTTAGAATGAATGGATAGGATTTCAAAAACTTTCTAATAGAGTTACCTAAAAACTCTAAAACATTGTTACGTTCAATATCTAGTGCTCTAGCATTTTATTTTTTTTTATTTATATATAAATAAAGTTAAATTATACACAAATATTAACAGAAGTAGGCGCCTACACCAAAAGCTCAGTAAACATATTTAATAATCCTTAAATTGTATCATATAGAAACTCTAATTAGTAATATTATTTTTGGTAAATTACGTATTTAGTCCTTATACTATATACCATATTTCAATTTGGTCCATAACTTTTTAATTGTATTAATTTAGTCCTTAACCTTTTAGTATTGTGTTAATTTAGTCCTTACCAGTATTTTTTGGATGGAAATTGATGACATGTTTTATGGCCAAAATAAAAAATTAGTTTTCATAAATGTGATAATACACTAAAATTTTATTTTGGTTGTTTGACATGTCATCAATTTTCATCCAAAATATAACAATAAGGACTAAATTGACACAACGTTGAAAGGTTAGGGACCAAAGTGACATAATTGAAAGGTTAGGAACCAAATCGAAATATTTTGTAAAGGATAGGGACCAAATATGTCGTTTATCCTATTATTTTTAAATAATTAACGTCTTATAAAATATTACTCCATTTGTCAAGAGCTTTGAACTTCAATAATATTGTTTAATATGGGTTCAATTAGGTCAACTGGTAAACAAAAAATTCAAGGTTTGAACTTCAAACCTGCCTATAACAAAATTTCACTAAACATATTTAATAATTCTTAACTTGTATCATATAAACACTCATAGATAGTAATATTTTTGTTAATAATTAATGTCTTATAAAATATTACTTCATTTTTCCAGAGTTTTGAACTTCAACAACATTGTTTAATTTGGGTTCAATTAAGTCAACTAGTAAAAAAAAAATTTCGAGGTTCAAACTTCAAACTTGCCTACACCAAAAATTCAGTAAACATCTTTCTCAAAAAAAAAAAAAATCATTAAACATATTTATTAATCCTTTAACTTGCCTTTCAAAAAAAATTAATCCTTTAACTTGTATCATATATACACTCATAAACAATAATATATATGTGGGGGTCAAAAACAACCACCAAAATGATAATGATGGAAAAAATGACTTGCACAATTAATTTCTAAAAAAAGGGGAAAATATTGCACAATGGGAGATCTAAATAGCAATTTCAATGAACAAAAGGATCATTTCATTATCATTTTGGTGGTTGCTTTTGACCCCCACAATATGTTTATTAATAATTAATGCCTTATAAAGTATTACTCCATTTGTCAAGAGTTTGAACTTAAACAACATTATTTAGTGTGGGTTCTAATTAGGTTAATTGGCAAAAAAAAAAAAAAAAAAGTTCCAGGCTCAAACTTCGAACCCACCTACTCCAAAAATTCATTAAACATATTTAATAATCCTTAACTTGTATCACATAGACACTCATAAACAATAATATATATATTTTTAATAATTAATGTCTTATAAAACATTATTTTTTAGTGTAGGTTCCAATTAGGTTAATCAATATAAACTTTTTCAATCAAATAAGAAATATGATTCGGAATTTGAATTCTATCTATATTAAAAATTAATAAGCATTTTGACTTAATGATAACAAGAAAAAATTGTTTAGTGAATTGGAACTTGTCTTCACATTATAAAAAGTTCTGTTGACGATTATTCTTATGACATTTAGTAATAAAACATGGATGATGTGAATGAACACCCTTAGGACAATTATTAATAAACTATAATAGGAAAGTTTTAACACTACTTTCATAAAAAATATAAAAAAGCTGTCAACAACATTTATTGTTTTATCATTCCCCTAATAAAATATTTTTAAAAATAGTTTTTAAACCAATATAAAAATGTTTCTAAAAATTTTGATATTATATTCAAAATAAATATAAAAAGTTGTTCAAAGAGTCAATTGCTTTTTTCATTTTTTTCTTTCTCTTTCTAAAAAAAAAAGTTTCTATATATATTTGCTAAACCAGACATGATTAACTTAAGATTAAAAAAGAAAAAGAAAGAAAAATGGTTGAAAGTGCAGGGCATGTGGAAGCATGTGAGTGGTCACACCAAACACACTTACATTTGACCTACACTACACTCTACCCAAACCCCTCAAACCCCGAAACTCTCTCTCCACCAATAACTATCATGCGCCTTGAAGCGCATTACGCACCCCCCAAATCCCATAACCCCAAAAACCCAAACCTTTTCACACTTTTCTTATGCCCCCTTCCTTCAACGCACTTTGCGTATCCAACTCTCTCTCTCTCTCTCTCTCTCTCTCTTTCAGTAGTTAAACTGCGTTGACTCACCCATTTCTTTTTTTCCCCATTATGCCCTCACCCAATTCCTCACATTTACACCGGCGTACCACGAACCAAAGATACCACCACCTTTTATGGCAGTTTCTGTAATTTCGGCGTAATCTCTGGGCTTTACAATACCAAATCTAATTAATTAGAAACAACAACAACAACGCCACCTCTTCGTAGCTCTGAAGCTGAAACCAAAAAAAACCCTAAGAGATAGAGAGAGAGAGAGAGGGAGGGGTAGTTCTCGTAAATATTGCATGAGTTTTGGGCAACAGAGAAAGAGGCGAAGAAGAGGAAGAGGAGGAAGAAGATGAAGAGGTTGAGGTCTAGTGAAGATCTCGATTCGTACGGCGACAAATGCAAGGATCCGAACCCGAGTTTGAATCCGAACCCGAGTTCGAATTCGAACCCGAGCCGTTCCTCTTCGCAGTATCGGACTAGCTTCTACCACAAGTCGGAGAATGCGCGGAAGGGCGGGTTGGTTTCGTCGTCGTCGGCGGCGGCGGTGGCTTCGTCGAGGTACGACCGGGATCGGTCGTCAGGCGGGGACGATGATCGGGAGGGGTCGAGGGTGGTGAGGAAGAGATCGGAGCATGATTTCGATGGGTTCGATAGGAGGAAGGGGTTCGATCGGTATAGTGGAGAGAGTAGGGGAGGTGGAGGCGGAGGTTACGATCGGAGTTTGATTCACCGGTCGGAGAGTTTCTGCGGCGGCGGTTCGTCGACTTCGTTGTCTTTGTCTTCGTCTAGGAGGGAGTTTCCGAAGCGGTTTAGATCGGAGCGGTCGTCTTCGGGTTCGGATCCGTCGAGACGGGAAGGGAGCGTGTCGTCGTGGCGGCGGTTCGGTAGCAATGGGAATAAGGATTCGGAGGAGAGGAGTAGAATTGGATTGAGGGATGTGAAGTCGCCGACTTGGTCTCGGGACTCGGCGGCGAGCGAGCAATCGAGGATGGTTAGGGTTTCGGCGGCTTCGACTGTGACGGGTAATACGGCTTCGAATTCAGGTTCGTCGCCGTTACGAACGGTGTCGAGATCGGATTCGAGGGCGGTGGCTGCGACGAAGGAGAATTCGGCTTATTCGAATAAGTCAAAATCGAAATCGAAGTCGCCGACTTGGTCGAGGGAATCGGGTGCGAGTGAGCAATCAAAGAGTATGGATATGGAGATGGCGAAGAAGAGTGAGGAGACTCAAGTTGAGAGTGGAAGTAGTAGCGAAATGGAGGAAGGAGAGCTCGAGCCGGAACCAGAACCCGAACAGGAGCCAGAGCCTGAGCCTGAGCCAGAACTGGAATCGAACCTCAAAGTTGAGGCTGAAGCTGAAATCGAATCGGGTATCGAGAATAAGGAGGATGGGGTGAAAGAATTGAGTAAAGAAGAAGAGAGAGAGGTGCAAAATAAGGAGAGTGATAGTGAGGTGAAAGATGTGGAGAAAGAAGATGATAAAGTTGATGAATCGAGCAGTGGAAGCGAGGACGGGGACGAGGCTGAGGCAGGGAATGATGAGGGTTGTGGTGGTGGTGATAAGGAAGAGTGTGTGAAGGAAGATGGGGAGTGTGTTGAGGAGGAAGGAAAGAATGATGGGGTTGATGATGATGATGATGATGAAAAGTCTTTGGGGTCAGAAGAGGAGTGTGATAAACAGGACAAGGGTGTGAGCATAGATCTTGAAGCCAAGGTAGAGGATGTGGAAATGGAAGTGGAAGTGGAAGAAGCACAGGAGTTGGATAAGGAAGTTGGGGAAGAAAACGGAGGAGAGGGTGAAGTGAATATGGGGAGAGAAAGAGAGGAGGGTTTGAGTCAGAATTTCAAGGATAAGGGGAAAAGTGTGTCGATTGAACCGACCCATATTGCCGATTCTGCTGAAGATGGTGTATGGATGGAGAGGGAATCGAGGGAGTTTGAAAGGGATAGTGATGATATGGAAGGACCGAGTACTCGGGGGTTTGAGTTGTTTAGTACATCTCCGGTTAGAAGGGAGGAGAAGCTTGATCAATCCGGTGTTAATAGGCCGAAGGAAGAGAAGCTGGTGTTGGAACCGTTTGATCTTTCGTTAAGCTTACCGAATGTTTTGTTACCGATTGGTGCTGCTCAGGATACAATTCAAGCAGCTCCTGGTTCACCTAGTCAAGCTAGGAGTGTTCAGTCCATGAGTACTACATTTCGTACTAATTCGGATGGATTTACTGCATCAATGTCTTTTTCAGGTTCTCAGTCGTTTTTCCACAACCCCAGCTGTTCTCTGACACAAAATTCGATGGACAACTTTGAACAATCGGTTGGCAGCCGCCCCATATTTCAGGGAATCGATCAAGCTTCTCAGGGAGCTTGGCAGGGACAGTCTCAGAATGAGTCTAAGCCTAAAGATATCCCTCAATATCAGAGAATCTTGATGAATGGAAATGGCTCTCTTAATCAGTCTCAAGTATTACAAGGCATTTCAAATGGTCAAGCTGTGCAAGGACAACATCATAGGGGTTTAGAAGGAAGCTCTAAAATGGGCAATGGACTAGAAAGGCAGTTGAGCTTTCATAGGCAGCAGTCGTTCAACGATGATGTTAGATCGCCTTCGCAAAGTGTAGGGTCTCATGATATTGGATCAAATTATAGTTATGACAAGAAGCGGAGAATGAGGGAAAAGAGTAGTGGTAGTTTATATAGGAGTAGTGGCCTGAAGGAGTTTGAACACAATGGTTTTGGACCTGAATATGTTGAGAAAATCATTGCCAGGATAGTTGAGGAACCGGTGCATGTAATGGCTAGGAAATTTCACGGCATGACAGCACAATCCATAGTGCGTCTGAAAGAGAGCATCAACGATACCATGTTGAGTGTTGATAAGCAAAAGCAACTCGTTGATTTTCAGAAAGCTCTGCAGAACAGGTCTGATATGACCTTGGAGACACTACAGAAATCCCACCGGGCTCAACTGGAAATCTTGGTCGCTTTGAGAACTGGTCTTCCGGATTACCTTCAGCTAGATGACAGTGTTACAAATGCTCATTTGGCGGAGGTATTTCTCAACTTAAAATGCAGAAATCTTGCCTGTAAGAGTTCTTTGCCTGTGGATGAATGTGATTGCAAGGTTTGTGTGCAGAAGAAAGGTTTTTGCAGTGCTTGCATGTGTCTTGTGTGTTCAAAGTTTGACATGGCAAATAAAACATGTAGTTGGGTTGGTTGTGATGTTTGTCTTCATTGGTGCCATACGGATTGTGCGTTACGAAAATCTTATATTATAAATGGAAGAAGTGCAAAAGGGGCTTATGGGACGACTGAGATGCAGTTTCATTGTATTGCCTGTGATCATCCTTCAGAGTTGTTTGGCTTTGTGAATGAGGTTTTTCAAAGTTTTGTAAAGGAATGGACAGCTGAAACTCTTTCCAGAGAACTTGATTATGTGAAGAGAATTTTTCGTGACAGCAAGGATATGAGAGGGAGACGGCTACACGAAATTGCTGATCAGATGCTGGTACGATTGGCAAATAAGTTGGACCTTCCTGAGGTTTGCAGTCATATCTTGGCTTTCCTTCGTGGTAAGTCCTTTACAACGCTGTTGGTAATATGAGTTCTTTATATTGGGTACTGTATTTTTTTTCTTCCTTGTATGATTATGAGATCGTGTTAACTTAGCAACTTGTCATGGACAAATCTACTAGAGATTCTTTACCTCTTTCATGTTTTTGTTACAATATGACATGATTTGGGATAACTTTTGCTCGTTGTCTCTGGGGTCTATTATTACATTCATTATTAGGAAATGATTTTAGATAACTTTAGCTATTCACAGGATACCAGTAAAAGAGAGCTGATGACTTCCGAGGAAGACAAATAATTTTTGGTTCTTAGAAGTTATTTGGGTGAAATTTAATGTGTGGGGAAGGTACTTTTTGGAAGAAAAAATGCCAACTAAACTGCTCTATTTATCATTATGCCTTTTGTTTCTTCTATTATAAATGTGAACACTGCATAATCTGCATTATTTAGGATATGTGCATGACATATTAGGGGATATGTGTCAAGAGCCTTGTAGCTCAACTGGTTGGCACCTCCTATGGAGCCATCTAGGGTTCAAAATCCCCCACCTCCAACTATTGATGTATCAAAAAATTTATTAGGGGATATGTGTGACTTATTTTGGTAATTGCTTGAGCTTCTGTATTTATATTTGTGAAGCATATGATGATAACCTAGTGATGTTGTAATGCAGAATCGAGCAACTTTTTTTAATGGAAGATAGAGAAGAATCGAGCAATTTCTGAATTCAATATAGTGAATAAAAATTAAAGCATCTCTAGTCCAAAACCTTCTCTTTTAAGTGTAAATCATATCAATCTTTGGGCAACTCAAGAATTCCATATGAAGTAGACTTTAGGAACTGATTATTTTATGTAAGACAGAAAATGATGCCGAGCAACCAAAACTAATCTGCTTTCTGTAGTTTTGTATTGAAATCATGCATTAGTGTTTTGCTTGGTTATGTTGAGTGTGGTTCTTAGCATTTGACTTTTGTAATATAAGAAAATGGTAAACCATTCAATGCAGTGGCTTGGAACTGCAATATTTGCTTCATTGCTGTTCAGAGGGCAATTTTATGTTTTGTAAGATCAATAAAGGGTTTAGAGAGGGGAAAAATTATTTTTTCTTTTTCTGTGATATATGCATCAATTATTGGAATGGGGAAGGGGAAGGTATGTCAATTTTTTTGCATGGGTTCATATGTGTGATAGACTTAGTGCCATCTAATGAAATATATTGCAGTGTTTTCTTCTTTTCTATATATCATTATTTTGAGGTCTCAAGCTGAACCATGAGGTTATAATTTATATCCTTTAACTGTTATTGCAGAAGCCGAAACTCCCAAGTTAGGCAAGATGCCAATCTCATCTGGCAATGAACAAGGTAAAGAAAGCAATGGGATTGCTGGGACGAGCCAGGATCCCAGTTGGCTAAAATCTGTTTATTCAGAGAAGGCCCCTCAGTTGGACAGGGCACCTGTTGTATTTCCTAGATTCAGTTATGACCAGATTGATAAACGCACTTTGGAGTCTGAGTTGCAGACAAGTATTCAAAAGGAACCCGTGTTTGATGAATTGGAGAGTCTTGTGAGAATCAAAGAGGCAGAGGCTAAAATGTTCCAAGCCCGTGCTGATGAAGCAAGAAGAGAAGCTGAGGGCCTAAAGCGCATTGCCATTGCAAAGAAGGAAAAAACTGAAGAGGAGTATACAGGTCGATTCACAAAGTTGCGTTTGGCTGAGGCTCAAGAAATGCGTAAACAAAAATATGAAGAAGTCCAGGCTCTAGACAGAGCACATCGAGAGTACCATGATATGAAGAGGAGGATGCAAGCAGATATTAAAGATCTGTTACTGAAAATGGAAGCTACAAGACAATCTTGATTTGTGATTAGCCGATCAGTAGGTCTTTCTATAGAATTGTCATCTTCTCAGGTAATTGTACCCTTACTGCTGAAGGTTCTATGCTGTATTATAACATCATGTGTCCTATCTGTTATAGTTCATGATCAGTAGGTGAATTTTCTGTTCTAGGTTCTGTTTTTCTTTTTTCTTTTTCTTTTTCTTTTTATCAGCTGCTAACCAGAATCTGTACAGAGATTGCAACATCTCTTTATATCTCTTTGTATGATGAAAGGTTTCCCTTTTAGTGAAGCAATATGAAAGAGATTATTTTACATCAAGCCTTAATTTCCTGATGGAATTTTTAGTTAAAGAAAAGGATTTCAATTTTAAATTTTAGGTAGAAATTACTTGAGCTAAACCTCCAAAGATTTCAAACAGTTTATATTAATAACTATTCTTTAAATTTGTTTAGATTTTAAATCCTCAAACTCAAAACACAACCTGAAGGGATTTATTGTAATGGTTGAGACTTTAAGATCTCCATTGTGGACTGGCTTGATTGCATTTAGGATTAGCAATGAATTGGTATTTTGTTAAACAAAAAGTACTCCTCTAAGGAGTGAGAAAAGGAAAAAAGAAGAAGAAAGAAACGTTTATGTTTTTGTTTGTTTGCATAGGTCACAAAGTAGACAACTTTAAAACAACACGTGCACAGATCTGTTTGGATTAATTATATTTGCTGGTTTAAAGATGCTTGACTTGCATTATTGTGACAACTTGCAGGTATTGTGTAATTTAATCATCAGATTTTATTTTTTTTATGGGGTTTAAAAATAAAAAAAAAAGGTAGAAGAAGACAAAAAAATAATATTGGAAGAAGTAGTTAAAAAGACATGTCAATTAAGGAAGTAATAGACTAATAGGGACTATTTTTAATCAAATAAAATTGATAAAAAAAATACATGTAACTAAGCCAACATTGACTAACACAGACTAATGTTGTTGAGAATTCAACCACTCCAAAGAAATTGATCAAAGTATATTTAAAGCCCCCCCTATATTTTACGGTGGTTTTAAATTAATTCTTATAGTTTTCAACGTTTCAAATTAAACCTTAAAATCTAAATTTGATACAAATAAAATAAAACCATATAGATTCATTATTGTTAAATGGCTTGAAAAATTCAGAGGTTAAAACAAAAAACAAACAAAAAGATACCAAGAAGATAAAAGTTTTTCCTATTCTGAATTAAATAAACTGCACGTTGAATCATTGATCTATACAAAATTCACAATGAAGCCAGGATTATGATATCCTTTGACTATAACAGATGTAGAGTCCCAAGCCCAATGCCATGTAGCTATTTTGCTATCTTTTTTTAATTTATATTGGTTTCTTTCTTTTCTACTTTGGTCAAAAGTTCAAAAATAATGAACAAGTCTTCGAAAGGAGCCATCAAAGGGTTGGCCGAAAGCCTAACAAAGAGTCAAAACTCAAACCGGCTTTACCCAATTGAAGTGGAAGTGATGATACACTCACCAGTCACCACTTTTACATACACTTATGCTTGGTTCTAAAATAATGTCTAAAAGTCCTTTTGGTTCCTAATGCTGGTAAGATTGAGGACTTTCATTACCATATTTTTTATTTGCTTGTCTTTATGCTATATCAATTATCAAACCAAATCAAGATTGTAACTTATTTAGCACATATCAGTTAAGTGATAGGCGATTCATTTTCAAAGAAAAGAGGAATTAATCTTTTGATAGATACAATATTATTTTAAACTTATGACATCCGTTTCATGACGATTGTTCTTTATCATCAGGTTAAGATACTAATTGATTTTCGGTATAGGTGGTGAGAAAACTCTAGATCTTATATTTGACAACAAAAGATTTTAATATTTGATATGCCATTGGAACCCCTCCTTTGTTTAATTAGGCATGAAATATTTGTCATTCATGAAATTAAAATGATACATGTGACTTTTGAGCAATGATAGGGATATAAAATCTCTCTCTCTCTCTCTCTCTCATGAATTCATTAAGAAGAAGAAAGATCTCTCCTCCAAACCTCACAAACAAAAGGTGGGAGTGAGAAATTACCGAATAGGACCAATGTGGACTGAATAGGCGTGAAGTGAACAAAATGGACCGATGGACCGATTAGAACCAACATAGACCAAAGTGGACCGAATAGGACCAAAATAGACTGAATAGGACGGAATGGAGAATATGACCCAAGTGGACCGAAGTGGACATAATGGACCGAATGTTCCGAATAGAACCCACGTGGACTGAATAGACCAGATATGACCAAAATGTTGGCATTCCTTCTCACCCAACAGAAACTAGTACTACATTTGAAAAAAATCTAAACTCTTAAGAGTCATTACCAAAACTTTAAATTTCTCAAGCACAATCAGGACACTCGGTACCCAGTGCATCAAAGCACACTTTTGCAACACCTTCTACAATTAAACCTTTTGAAAAAGTTCCAGTTTTGCAAACTGGATTGCCCATAGAATAGCTTCAGCTTCAACTACAGCAGGTGTCCAGGATTGAGCTTCCTTGGTCCAAGCTTTCATAATCCATCCTGATTTTATTTTGAGCTACCACTGCTAATGTTGCTATAGTTGCATGCACATTTAATTTCGCTGTTTCTGTAGGTGGCCTTTTCCAAGCTATGTAATTTATTTACCATCAGTCTCTTCATGGGATTCCACAGCTGCAGTGTGCTCCATAAACCTGTGTTCTAGGGCTTGGATAGTAGTCAGAATGTTTACCTGTGCTGCTTTGTACTCTACCTAGTTTCTAAGGTTCTAGAGGGCTTCCAATGGGTGTGTTATTTGCAAGGAATATTGCTCTTGGAGAAGTTTTGATGATATGCTTGAGTTTGTCACAAAATCTGGTGCATCCAAGACCAGCTCAGCAATCTCCACATGGTTGTTGATAGGAATTAGATTATAATGCAAACCAGATAGCTCTGGCCACAGCACAGTTGAAGAAAAAGTGTGTTCCGGATTAAAATTCCTCCTTGCAAAGAGGACAATTTGTGTCAATTGTTCCTAGTTTTTGAGCCAATCTTTTCACACACCGTCAATTACAACTTGTCACTTCAACAATTAATTAGTTGTGAAAAAAGCATGTGAAATATGTTTCATATATAAATTTATTCATGATTCTAATATATTTCCCTTGCAAAATCCATGTCAATCTGGGATTGAGGTAGACGGGACTGAGAAGTTTTTTCACATTAATGGTTAGGAAAAGAAAAACATGTAAGTTGAAACATAGTTTTCGAGAGAACAAAGTATAGAGTAGAACTTGTTCTCATTCCTACAGTTTTAAATGGTTCGAAATATAGTTACTATTAAATTTTAATTTGGAATTTATATAGGCTAAAATGCAAAACTGACACTTTAAGTTTTTTTTTTTCCAGATTTTATTTCAATCCTTTAACTTTGCTTTTGTTCATTTTAATCATCTAACTTTCAAGTTTATTTAATTAAGGCTTTTCTATTAACTTTTGTTATATGTTGTGGTTAATTTTTCAATTTTTTCTTCAAAGTTTTTAATTAAAAAAAGTCAATTAATGATTTTTTTTTTCAAACAATTTTTACTAAAGTTGACGGAAAAGTCTTAATTGAATAAATTTGAAACTTAGAAGACTGAAATGAATAAAAACAAAGCTAAAGGATTGAATTGAAATCTAAAAAAACTTAGAGGGTCAATTTGCATTTTACCCTATAAAATAAGGGTTGTGTTAAGGGATACTACAAGGTGCTTGTTAACAACAACTTTTTAGACTTTTTTTTTACAACTCTTTTGTATTTTTTTGCAGCTTTATGTCATTTTTTTCCTACTTTACAAGTACTTTTATGTCTTTTTTTTTTATTTATCTCATTTTTTTATTACGTATGAATCACATTAGGAAAACCTTAACAAGCACCGCACAATGCTTGTTAACATTTCCCATAAAATAATATGACTTGTTAAATAAGAGCAGGAAAATTTTTAAAAGATAAAATTTGCTGCTAATGGGTTGATAAAAGATAAAATTTGTGATAAGGTAATTGAAGATTGTATATATTTACTTTGATGGTTACATTACAGTGTGTTGTGTCTTTTATTGACTTAATTTCATGCTCAGCTTGGAGATCTCTAGGGGCTATTTGGATTACTCATGACTACCATGAAATGCTGAGAAAGTAGAAACATATTGAAGGTCATAAAACTTTCAAAGCCTGCGTAGAAGACTCGTTTAATGTGAACTGGGCAATTCAGGGCCTTGTAAATGACATTAAGGCCTTGTTGGCCTAATTTTTTATTTAATGAATTTTAAATTTATAACAAGAGAGAGAAATTTATGGTCTATACTTCGGCCCATTGGTTAAGAAATTGTAATATGGATATATGGCTATATCCAATTTTCTCTCTTCCTGCAGGCCGAGTGGATCATTTTATCAGGGAAAGAAGATAGACTTGGCCCAACTGTTTCTTTTGGGCTAATGCCTAAAGGCCTAGCCTATGTAGGACTAGGAAGGGAAGCCATTTCTTTTTGGTGAAAATGGATAAATATCATTCAAAATTTCAAATATTATTAAGTCTAGTTATAAGTCTAGGAAGGGAAGCCATTTCTTTTTCAAATACTTATTAATAAGTCTACAAAATTTCAAATATTTATCTATTTGGATACAGCTGAAAACTGAAAATACTGTAATAAAATAATTTTTAAATATATGAATAGTATTGTGGGACTTATTTTTAATGAAAAAGTTGTTGAAAAGTGAAGTTTGTGGGTCCCGTAAACAGTGCACGGGACCCACTGATGTGTATTGTTCAATCAAAAAAGTCAACAATCATGGCTCCAAAAAAAAAAAAAAAATCGCAAACACAAACGCAGGACGTGGGAAGTGCAAATGCGTTTTCCAAACGCTCACAAAGAATACCAATTTCGCTAAATAATAGTTGATGGTGATTTATAACAAGTCTCATTCATCCATAAGGGTCGTCCAAGCCCAATAACGTCCAAGATAATCTTCAGAAAGGAGAAAATAGAAAGACGCATCGCAAATATGAAAATAGGTTGTCCAAGGAAATGCTATTCATCCAAAGAGATATTGGTTGTCCATGCCACAAGAAGGTGTAGACAACCAACTAACACTTTGTGTAGTTTAGAGTATTTTTTATAATCACAAAACAATCAGACCACGATTCACTATTTTGAGACGTGGGGTGAATTTCTCAAAATTCGCTCCACTCTCCCCACACATCTCCCATGATGTTAGTGGAGCCAAACTAGTAGACCCACTCCAAAACTCTCTAAAAAAGGGCCAAGTTTCATCCAACCAAGGTATGTTTTACTATTCATCCACTCACTACTTAAAGTTTAGAGAGAAAAATGACTTAATTGATGGAGGGTCCTTTGCTGATTCACCCTAGTCATCTTTGGTAGTCTCTTTCTTTATTTTCAGGTCATCTAACCGCTGTTAAAGCTTGAAGCATTCAATCTACTGATTTCACACCATTATCAATATTAAAACTTTTTTTTTGGGGTCAAAATAACAATATTTGAAAGTTATTGATAAAATATTGTATATGTATCAAAAAATGGAGCTCGTCTTTTCAAACATGATATTTTTTCCTGAGTTTTTAACATGAATGTTGTTTCCGAATAACTTCAAGTAATATTATTTTGAATTTATTTATTTATTAATATTAAAAATGATTACTAATCAGCAAAAATGGCCTAATAAAAAGAATTGCATGAACATGACCGAACGAATATATGGCAATACCTCATATATCTCTCTATATTTGAACAAAATGTATAAAAAGCTAACGCAAAAATGTCCAGATCCCTCACGTGACCTCCAAAATTTAACCACAACCGTCCGATCCCTCTCCTCGAATCCCATCCATCCAATCTCCACAATTTCAAAACCCCGCCCAAACTCCCTCAAATTCAAATTCAAATTCAAAAAATCCCACACTCCCCTTCTCGACCGTTGGAATCTCCCTATAAATCCCATCTCTCTCTCTCTCTCTCTAAAACCCAAAAACTCATTTCTCTCTCCAAAAAAAAAAAAAACCAAATACACCTCCGCCACCACAGCAACCATGGTAGTCGAGAAAAAACGCCCCTTACAGCCCTCGGCAGCCGCGAATGTGGACCCCGCACCACCCGTCGCAGCGGCGGCAGCCCCCGCGGCCGCCGCCAAAAATGGAAAAACCATCGAGGAAATGTACCAAAAGAAGTCTCAACTCGAGCACATCCTCCTCCGGCCGGACACCTACATCGGCTCCATCGAGAAGCACACGCAGTCGCTCTGGGTCTACGAGCCCGACCGCGGCATGGTCCACAGGCCGGTCACCTTCGTCCCGGGTCTGTACAAGATTTTCGACGAGATCTTGGTCAACGCGGCGGATAACAAGCAGCGGGACCCGAAGATGGACTCGCTGAAGGTGGTGATCGACGTCGAGGAGAACCGGATCAGCGTGCAGAACAACGGAGATGGAGTGCCTGTGGAGATTCACCAGGAGGAGAAGGTGTACGTGCCGGAGTTGATTTTCGGGCACTTGCTGACGAGTAGCAATTACGACGATACTGTGAAGAAGACGACTGGTGGGAGGAATGGCTATGGTGCGAAGCTCACGAACATCTTCTCGACCGAGTTTGTTATCGAGACCGCCGATGGGAAGCGACTGAAGAAGTACAAGCAGGTTTGGTTTGGTTTGGTTTGCTTTGTTTGTGTTTCTTGAGAGGTTTTAGGGTCTTTGGATTCTTGGAAATTAGTTTTTGGTTTGATTTGAACAAGAAAGTGATGTGTTGGACCTTTTTTTAGGGTTTCTGTGGGTATGGATTTGGATTCTTGGACTTGATTTTTTCTTTGTTGAAATTTTAGGGTTTTTTGGATTCTTGGAAATGGTTTTGGTTGTTATGGGTTGGGGTTGGTGATTTCGATTTTTGGGGTTTTGGGACTGTTGGACATTTTAGGGTTTTCTTGGTGCTGGATTTGGATTCTTGGACTTTGTTTTGGTGGCATATATGGTTTAGCTGGTTTGTGAGGGTTCATGGTGTTTGATATGTTTGATTGAGTTTTCGGCGCGTGATGGATTTAGTTAGGGTTTCAGTTTGTTTAGCGGTTGTTCTTTGATTCATTCTTGGAGCTGATACAATTTTAGGTTATGTGATGTGGGCCAATTTTTGATGAACTCTTTTGTTTTTTCAATCAGTCTTTTGGTTCAACTGGGAATTTAGGATTTACTATGTCTATGAACGAATGCTCTTGGATATCAGTGAATTTCAGTTATTGTTTATTACAGTGAGAATTCTGATCCTGTTTTTTGATTCTAGTCTTGGCTTATTTATCAAATAAGAAGGAAAAAAAAACTGTACAAAAGTATTTCTGTTGTGTAGTTATAGAAGGGTTCTTGTCTAGATGCGTATGCACAAGGTTCTGGGTTTCATGGGTTATTTTAGTGATTATGTTATAATTAAAATGTTAATGGTTCATAGATTTGTGGGTGTTTTATTACTTAATGTGGTTCAGAGTTCTGTTCACTTTGTGGAGACATAATATTGGCCACTGAAATTATTGTTTAATGTAGTTCTAGATTAAGTCTTATTACTTTGAAAAACATAGCATTTCATCAATGTGCTAATTCAGTAAAATGGTTTTGGTGATCTGAAGGTATTTTCCAACAACATGGGAACGAAATCTGAGCCAGTCATTTCAAAGTGCAAAGAGAGTGAGAACTGGACTAAGGTTTCATTTAAGCCCGACTTGGAAAAATTTAACATGACTCATCTTGAGGACGACGTGGTTGCGCTGATGAAAAAGCGGGTATTTGACTTGGCTGGGTGCCTTGGGAAGTCTGTGAAGGTTGAACTGAATGGGACTCGGGTCCCTGTAAAATCATTTACTGATTATGTTAATCTCTACTTAGATTCTGCTGCTAAATCTAAACCTGAGAAACCTCCAAGGTTCTTTCTATGAAACTCTGAATGTTTCTATTTTATTTGTATTTTCCCCCTTCATAGTAATAATTGCTTACTAGAATCATTTGTTTCCTCAGCTATCATGTGAAAGTTAATGATAGGTGGGAGATATGCGTGAGTCTTAGTGACGGGCAGTTTCAACAGGTACCTAGGTCTTTTGAAGCGAAGGGATTAATGAGTCAATTGAAATTGCAATTTTGTGAGACTTAACATCGTTTTTTTGTTTTTTAACCAGGTCAGCTTTGTGAATTCGATTGCCACAACCAAGGGTGGAACTCATGTTGATTATATCACTAATCAAATTACAAACCATATAATGAATTTTGTAAATAAGAAAAACAAGAATGCCAACATCAAAGCCCATAACGTAAAGAACTACTTGTGGGTATTTGTCAATGCTCTTATTGACAACCCTGCTTTTGATTCCCAAACTAAAGAAACTCTGACACTTCGTCAAAGCAGTTTTGGGTCCAAGTGTGAGCTTTCACAAGATTTTCTGAAGAATGGTTCGTTTCACTTTATTTTTCATTATTGTAGACACTAGTATGTTACCATTAAACTGCTGGAAAGTGATTCTTATGAACCACTTGTTTTTGCAGTCTCAAAGTCTGGAATTGTAGACAGTCTCCTATCATGGGCAAATTTCAAGCAGAGTAAAGATCTTAAGAAAAGTGATGGAACAAAGACAGAGAAGATTCATGGTATTGAAAAACTAGATGATGCTAACAAAGCAGGAGGGAAGGAATCTGATAAATGTACCTTGATTTTAACTGAAGGAGATTCAGCTAAGGCTCTTGCAGTAAGTTGTTGTGTCATTGTGCAGAGTATTTTAGCATTAAAGTTAGCTCTATTGGGTATCAATTTGTATGATTTTTGACGTTATTCATTTTAATACAGTTGGCTGGGCTTGCTGCTGTGGGTCGAGATTACTATGGTGTGTTCCCATTGAGAGGTAAATTGCTCAATGTGAGGGAAGCCACTGCTAAACAGCTCACTGAGAATAAAGAAATTGGGTACATAAAGCAGATTCTTGGACTTCAGCAGCATAAAGAATACGCCAATGTAAAATCTTTGAGATATGGTCATTTGATGATAATGACTGATCAGGTGTGCCTTAAGTTTCTCTTGTTGTTTTGTTCTTGTTTTATGCTTACAATTCTCTCTACAAGGCACACTGACAGCCTTCAAGAAATATAAGATTTTAACTATAATTGTTGTACAGGATCATGATGGTTCCCACATCAAAGGGCTGTTGATCAATTTTATTCATTCGTATTGGCCATCACTGTTAAAAGTTCCATCTTTCTTAATTGAGTTTATCACTCCTATTGTGAAGGTTGGTATTTTCAGTAAACTAGTTCAAATATTAGCACAACTTCAAAATTAGTGGAATGTTTCTTGAGGGAAAATGATCATTTATCATCTTTGCAGGCAAATCACAAAAATGGGACACAATTATCATTTTATACCATGCCTGAGTATGAGTCATGGAAGCACAATTTGACGGGCAATGCAAGTGGGTGGTCTATCAAGTACTATAAGGTTTGCATTGTTAAATTTGTTACATGTGAACCAATTACAGAACCTTTTATTTTAGTATCTGTTTTCTGTCTTTTGCATATTGATTTGTTTGTGTCTTTTTAGGGGTTGGGAACAAGCACATCAAAGGAAGGAAGAGAGTACTTTGCAAATCTTGAGAAACATAGGAAAGATTTTATTTGGGAAGATGAACAGGATGGGGAGGCCATTGAGCTGGCATTTAGTAAGAAGAAGATAGAAGAGAGGAAGAGTTGGCTTAGGCAGTTTGAGGTCAAAGTTTTGCCATGCTTTCTTCTTGTGTTTTTAGAGAAAGTGAATGAATATATATCTAATATAACCACCTTCTGAATGTGCAGCCTGGTACTCACCTTGATCAGACGGGCAAGCTCATAAAATACAGTGACTTTGTCAACAAGGAGCTTATACTGTTTTCAGTGGCAGATCTTCAGAGGTCTATTCCCTCCATGGTTGATGGCCTGAAGCCTGGCCAAAGGAAAATTCTTTTCTGCTCTTTCAAGAGGAACTTTGTCAAGGAAGCAAAAGTTGCCCAGTTTTCTGGTTATGTGTCTGAGCATTCAGCTTATCATCACGGTGAGCAGAGTCTTGCGAGTACCATCATCGGAATGGCACAAGACTATGTGGGCTCCAACAACATTAACCTGCTTCAACCAAATGGCCAATTTGGCACTCGTAATTATGTGAGATGAACATGCCTCATGCGTCACTCTTTAAAGCTGAATCTAGTTCAGTATGCGTTTTTAGTTTTAATCTTATTATCACATTTTGAATTCACAAATGATCTGTTCGATTCCAGGGAGGAAAAGATCATGCAAGTGCTAGGTATGTCTATACGCGGCTTTCTCCAATCACGCGGTTTTTGTTCCATAAGGATGATGATGACCTTCTTGACTACTTGAATGAAGATGGGCAATCAATTGAACCAACTTGGTATCTTTTTCCCCATTCTTCTATCTATTTGGTAGAAGGTATTTTAGTATTTTGTATGAAGAACTCCTATATATAAATAAGGCTTATACTTTAATTTTTTGGTTATTTTAGGTACATGCCAATTATACCAACGGTTCTTGTCAATGGTAGTGAAGGAATTGGGACTGGTTGGAGCTCTTACGTTCCTAATTACAACCCAAGAGACATAATAGCAAATGTTAGGCGCTTGTTGAATGGTGATGCTATGGAGCCTATGGATCCATGGTATAAATGGTTTAAAGGAACTATTGAGAAAACTGCTGCAAAGGAAGGAGGGAATAGCTACACTATTTGTGGAACTATAGAGGAAGTCAATGAGACAACACTAAGGATAACAGAGCTACCAATCCGTAGATGGACACAAGATTACAAGGAATTCCTGGAATCTATTTCTTCTAGTAATAAAGAATGCAAGGATCCCTTCATTGAGGTAAATTTGCTCAAGTCCTTGAGAATTATGTTATCCACCACAATGTGAATTAGATTGTACCCAGTTTCTCATGAAAAATAATGCTGGCTGCAGGATTTTGATATGAATTGTGATGACGTAACAGTAGAATTTGACGTCTTCTTGACCCCTGAGAACTTGGTTAGGGTCACTCAAGAGGGCTTGCTGAAGAAATTTAAACTAACCACTACAATTAGCACAACTAATATGCACCTATTTGACCCAAGAGGCGTGATTAAGAAGTATGACAACCCGGAGCAAAGTATGTGAGAGAAATTGGAGTTCTTTACATTGATTTACCAATTTAATTTCCATGATAACACTTTTACTGCTTGTGATTTTCCCTCCTGCAGTTCTTGAAGAATTTTTTCATTTAAGACTTGAATTTTATGAGAAAAGAAAGGTGAGCTCACTTATGCTCATAGCAAAAGTGTAGAACTCATACGCAGTAATTTCAGCCATTTCTTAGGTAAACAATTATTAATTGCAATTTTTGTATTTTGTGCAGAAATTTCTACTGAACAAACGTGAAATGGAGTTATTGAAGTTGGAAAACAAGGTTAGGTTTATCCTTGCAGTTGTGAAGGGAGAGATCATTGTAAGTAATAGGAAGAGAGCTGATCTGTTTGTTGAGCTGCAAACAAAAGGTTTCACTCCTTTTCCAAAGAAAACTAAAGCTGTTGAGCCAGAAGTTGCTGGTGCAACTGATGATACAGAAGAAACAGAAGTGAAATCTCCTGCTGAAAGCAGTAGTAATGGGGTACAGATCAGTGATTATGAGTATCTACTGGCCATGGCAATTGGAAGCTTGACCATTGAGAAGGTTCAGGACCTATGTGCTGAAAGGGATAAGCTCAATAAGGAGGTTGATGATTTGAGAAAGGAAACTCCAAAGTCCTTTTGGAGGAAAGATCTTGATGCTTTGGATGGGCAACTCGATGTATGACTGAAAAATTAACAATTCCTTGTGATGATTTGTTTATTTTTGTGTTTTTCTGTTTCTTGACTGTTTAGTTTTATGTCATTTAGGAGCTTGAGAAAAGTGATGCTCAGTCAGAGGAGTTAAGAAAGAAAATGAGAGGCAAAGCAAGGGGTGAAGCTGCTACGAAGTCTACTAGACAAGCACCCAAGAACCCACGGAAGAACAATAATAAGAAGGCAAATAATGCAGAATCTGTTGCAGAAGCTGTCTCATCATCTATGGCTGCAATGGAAATTGGTAAGTGTCAAACAATTTTATGTCTATTATATGTATTAGTTTTTGTTTGATTTTTGATTTACATCTGCTTGATTTACCAGAGAAAGCTCCTGAGGCAGCAAAGCCCAAAGGCAGAGCAGGCTCTAGGAAAGCTCCTGCTAAGGTCTGTTTCTGTTACTATGTTCTATTTTTCCTTGTAATGGATTTCTCTAGAACTCGTGTTGATATTACGTTTTCTTTTCAGCTGAAAAAGCAGACTTTAGTCTTGAATGATGATGACGACGACGACGACGATGTACTTGAGCTTAAAGAACGACTTGCTGCCTATAACCTCGACTCGTCTCCTGATCAATCAGCCGGTAAATGCTATATTATTATATTTCATTAGACTATATATTATGACCTTTACACAAATCGGCTGAAATGTAGGAAAAATTACAGTGGATGATATGGGGATATTATTTGCAAACCGGATAATATATGATCTTGTGTGAGAAATTGTGTTTCTATTATATTTCTTCATAAAATCAATTCCAAGAGAACAAAATACTGTAATGTACATTGATAAAAATTTTCCATGTTACAAGCATCAACTAAAATTTCCACTTGAGATTCAGCAGAACTAATAATTATTTTCTTGTGAATTTTTCCATGATCTTTTACTGTGATCATTAGGAATGTGTTGGAGTGTTTTTTCTGTAAGTATTTGTGAGGTAAATTTCTCTTTGTTTTTATGCCCGACAGCCATGGAGACTGAAGTGCCCAAAGTACCAGCCAAGAAGAAAGAACCTAGCAAAAGGGCTGCTGCTGCACAGAAGAAGAAGCCCTTGGCAACTGTTTCGGAGATATCTGATGGTGATGATGATGATATTAATGAAATTGATGATGATGATGAAGATAGTGAGATAGAAGTTGTAGCTGCTCCAGAAGCCGGGAAAAAGGGCGGGAGAAAACCAGCTGCAAATGCTAAGGCAGTTAAGGCCCTTGCAGCGGCAAAGAAGAGAGGTGCAGCCAATAAGCAGCAGCCTCAGACATTGGGCCAGAAGCTTTTAACTGACATGTTAAAGCCTGCTGAAAATTCTGGGATTTCACCAGAGAAGAAAGTGAGAAAGATGAGGGCTTCTCCATTCAACAAGAAAAGTGGTTCTGTGTTGGGAAGGGTTGGTAAGGTAAATGAAGTGACTGAAAATGAAGAAAATTCGGGTTCTGCTTCTACTTCTGCCAGTACTGAAGAAACAATTGAAGTTGCACCAGCAAGAGCAAGACCTCAAAGGGTGAACCGTGCGCAGACAAGGTATGTGTTGAGTGACTCTGAAAGTGAACATGCCACTGAGGATTCTGAATTTGATGAAGTGACTGATGAAAGTGAAGATGAATAGAGTAGTAGTTCTGTTGAGAAGGTGACTGATGCAATACTTGAAATGGGAACTTAATCTCATTCCCCTTGTAACGTACTCTGTTGAGAAGGTGACTGATGGAATTCTTGAAATGGGAACTTAATCTCATTCCCCTTGTAACGTACTCCATTACTCTTAGTTGTGACTTGGATGATTTGCTAAACTGCAATTCCTGGAAAGGATGTTCTTTGTCTATTGTGATTTGTTATGGGGCAAGGATGTTCTTTCCCCTTCACTGCAATTCTGCTTTAACAACTTACTAAATATATTACAAATTAGAATGTCTGCAATTTAAATCAGTGGAATATTTTCAAAAGAAATAGATGTACCAAATAATTGAACTTGAAGAGAGATATAGCATTTCCAGGTGTGAATTGGTTTCCCAAGTGTCACTTATTAATTCTGATTTATTGTCTAAAAGGGATGGAAAGAGGATTTAAAGTCTAAAAGAGGATTTCCTTGCGCTCCATCAAAAAGAGTGTGTCGAACTTTTGGGTTTTGAGTGTGTCAAATTATTGCGAATAATATTTTAAAATTCTTGTTTTATAAACTTTAAGCGTGAAATTTACTATTGATGAAGTTTAATTATAAAATTGGTTGTAGTCTTAGCTTAAGATTATAATTTTATTTAATATATTTTTATTGGAGATAAATTAAGATAAATACACTATTGGATTACATTTTTTTCTTATATTTTTTATGCTTGTAAAATATCTACAAAAATAATGATCAATAGTTATATTAAATTGTTTAAATTACAAGTTTTTGTAGTTTAAAATTGAGTACAAAATGTAAATTTATAGATCATATGGTAAATAATATTTGATTGACACAAAATTTGACATGTATATTAAGAGTATAAAGAACATGCAATTTAATAGTTAAATTGCATGTTATTTGTAAAAATATTTATTTTGTTGAGTAGATTGTAGCCTTAAGTTATAACTAATTTTGTAGTTAAATTTTATTTGATTTTGCTTTTATTTATATCAAATATCATTTAGAGGTAGTTGTATTTTAAAAATATCAAATAATTACTTGATATAAAAGTGAGAAAAGATTTTTCTAGACTTCTAATAATATTGTAGTTCAACAATGTTGCATGTATGAAATGAGCACTAGATTTGAACGTGACCTTGGGAAATATCACACCCCTCTCAAATGGCATCCTATGCATGTGGCACTGTGTGTGGGGGTTCAAACCATCATCACTTTGAATCTAAATTGGGGATCTATGCTTTGTAGCAGTTTTAATGATGTTTTGAACCCTCTGGTCACATTTTTCCAACATGTTTATTGCCTTGTTGTTGCTATAGTAGTTGGAATGGATGGATTTAAAAAACACTAAAAACTTGCAAAAGGAAAAAACCAGAAATAGTAGGAAAGAGCTTTTTAGTTAGCTAGCTCACGGTATAATTCTCTCACTACTATACCCATGAAAAGTGGAATTTCGAAAAAGAGGATGAGGAGGAGGTGATGACTTTACGCATTAGAGTTAGAATGTGTGGAAGAGTATTTTAAACACTCATTTTCAGTTTTTAAACAACATTACACACATTTCCATATACTTTTTCACTCATACGTATTTCAAAAAATTACAAGTAACATTACTCAAACTCCTCTACCAAACGGGTGTGGAATTTTGAAAAATCAAGAATAAAGTAAGGTGGTGATAGTTAACGTTATCTCATTAATTTTGAGTAGTGTTTTTTTCACTATTAAATCTTATACAATATTTCCAATGAAGTTACATCAAGTAACGGTGTAACTTGAACCTATCTTATGTAATATATATATAGGGAAATGCTAATGAATGTCTTTAGGACATTGGTTAATAATCTATTTATAGAATGTTTTTATAGAGAAAAAAATAATTAATATTTTGACAGTTTTTTTTCATATCCCATTAAAGTAGTGTAAAAATTTTCTTAAAATAAATTGTTAACCAATGTCTTAAGGGCATTCATAAACATGTAACCAACACTATGAGTCCATGATATGTCGGTTTTCTTTTTATTTATTTATTTATTATTAATTTTTATAGCTGATGTGATATCATTGTTTTCAAGTTTTAGTTAGCGAATTAATGACAGTATAATTTGAACTATTTATTTTAAAATGAAATGTTCAATTAAAAGAACTCTGTGTGGATCCATGTTTATGGCCTTGTTGCTATAGTCGTTGGAATGGATGGATTTAAAAAACACTAAAAATTTACCAAAAAAAAAAAAAAACAGAAATAATGGGAAAGAGCCTTTAGTTAGCTGGCTCACTGTGTTATTCTCTCACTGCCATATACCCATGACAAGTGGAATTTCGGAAATGTGGATGAGGAGGTGATGATGACTTTACTTATTAGAGAGATAGAATGTGTGGAATTTTGAATTATCAAGAATAAAGTGAGGTGATTCTCAAAAAAGAAAAGAAAAAAAAAGAATAAAGTGAGGTGGTGGTAGTTAATGTTATCTCATTAATGTTGAGAATATTAATGAATTAACAAGTAATTAATTTGTCACTATTAAATCTGATAAAATATCTCCAATGGAGCTACATAGTATCGGTGTAAAAAAAATTATGTTTAATTTTTTGTAAATATTATTTATAAAAAACAGATTTGGAAATTGGGAGAAAACATTCTTGTTCAAATTGAGTTGAATTTGTAACAATTAAAACAAAGTCTAGTAAAAAATAAAAACAAATTTATTAACATAAAATCAAAATACAAAAATAAATGTAAGATTAAATTAATAAAAATGAATAATAGTCTTTTAATTCACTCAAGCAATAGATTCATATTTTTAATTATAAAAAGGGTACATTACACCAACTTTCATTGAGGTTTTACAAATTCATACTTCAAAATGTTTCATGAAATAGCACTCTTCCTCTAAGGTTCATATAAATGTTATAGTTAATTGCGTTTTCAAGATTCTTACCCAAATTTTGGACAAAATGATACTTGTTGTCTTAATTTTTTGAGGTTTGTGGATGAATAACACTTCCTTGAGATATGTATAAATTAATAGAAATATTTTTTTAAATGAAATATTTTAGTAATGAAAATTTAACTGTTGATTTTTTAAAAATTGGATGTACTATGGAACCTAAAGGGAGATTGTTATAATTTACCCTTAAAACTATCTTTGTTTCTATTTCTAAATGACATGCAATATACTTGAATTTGTTTTTGAGAAGAAATAATAAACTTGGAGTTGATTCCTTCAAATATTATAGCACATAATAATTATAATGCAAGGGCCATAAGATACTTTCTTACAAAATGTTTCAAAATTAAGTGGGGGACGGCTAGTCCTTAGAATTATACACGAACCATAATGGTGAAGAGTGAAATGCAATTTGTCATGTTAAAGCGATTTAAATAACAATATAAACCTATGAAATAAAAAAAGCTTACATAGAATAAAAAATCTTAGGCTCTATTAGATACTTGATAATTACAAAGTTCTAAGCCTTGTAATTAGATTCTTGAGAATTTATAGGTTGCTTTTGCTCTGCATGAGTTTGGAGTATGTTTTTATTTAAAGGAACACAAAGGTAATAATTAACGGGAAGGAATCAACTTTTTCTTTAACATAAGGTGACTTAACAAATGAGCCATTGATTGAGAGAGAAAAGAATCAGACATAACAAGCTGACACTTTGTGAATGTGAAGGAGACCATTTCTTGTTTGCAGAGAAAAGAATCAAACATAAAAATAACATTATTGCAGGCTGACACTTTGTGAATGTGAAGGAGACCATTTCTTGTTTGCAGAGAAAAGAATCAAACATACATAACATTATTGCGGGCTGACACTAGTGAATATGAAGGAGAATATTGAAGGAGAATATTTTGTTTGTCATCGTTCATAAGCAAAGAATACGTGTGTTATTAATTATAAATGTAATGCAAGCACGCAAAAGAACTTGGTATATGTATTTGTTGCTGTTTTTAGTTCATCCTCCTCACAGAAATTGTTCTCATCATACCCTCTTCACAAAGATAGCATTCATTTAATTTCCAGAAAGAAATGGCGGAAGGAGTTCTGTTCGACGTTGCTAAGGGAATGATTGAGAAGGCCAGCAACCTTGCAATCCAGGAGATTGGACTACTCTGGAGTCTCAAAGATGAGATTGAAAAGCTCAAAGACACAGTTTTGACAATCAGTGCTGTGCTTCTGGATGCAGAGGAGCAGCAGCAACACAACAATCAAGTCAAAGTGTGGTTGAATAGGCTGAAGGATGCCATTTATGATGCGGACAACTTGCTGGATGACGTCTCCACTAAAGCTTTGCGACGGGAAGTAATGACACGAGATAAGAAGGCAAAAGAGGTACGAATCTTCTTTTCCAAATCAAATCAGCTTGCTTATGGTTTTAAAATGGGTCATAAGGTTAAGGAAATGAGGGGAAGGCTAGATACCATAGCAGCAAATAGGAAGTTCCACTTAGTGGAACATCCTGTGGAGACACAAGTGAGGGATCATAAGGTGAGAGAAACTCATTCTTTTGTACATACTGAAAAAGTCATTGGGAGAGAAAAAGATAAGGAAGAGATTATAAGAATTCTTTTGGATCCCAATGATGAAGAGAGTGTTTTGGTCCTTCCAATAGTCGGACTTGGAGGATTAGGGAAAACCACGTTAGCTCAACTTGTTTTCAATGATAAAGAAATCAAGAAACACTTTGAGCGAAAAATGTGGGTGTGTGTCTCTGATAACTTTGATGTGAAAATATTAGTTGAAAAAATTCTAGAGTCTGTAAAAAACAAGAAATTAGAAACCCTTGGAATGGACACATTGATTATTGATCTTAAGGAAGAAATTGATGATAAGAGATACCTACTTGTGTTGGATGATGTATGGAATGAGGATCATAAAAATTGGCTTAACCTAAAAGACCTTTTAATGAGTGGTGCAAGAGGCAGTAGAATATTAGTGACAACACGTAGTAATAAAGTGGCAAAGATTACACAAACTGTTCCACCATACATGTTAGAGGGTTTAGATGAAAAAGAGTCTTGGTCTTTATTTAAACAAATGGCATTTGAAAAAGGACAAGAGCCAGAGAATTCAATATTTAAGGCAATTGGAAAGGAAATCCTTAAAAAATGTAGAGGAGTCCCCCTTGCCATAAGGACTATAGGAAGCCTTTTATACTTCAAAAACACAGAAAGAGAGTGGTTATCTTTTAAGGATAGTGAGCTTTCAAAAATACCCCAAGAAGAAAATGATATCCTACCGACACTAAAGTTGAGTTATGATCATCTTCCATCATATTTGAAACAATGCTTTGCTTATTGTTGTTTGTTTCCAAAGGATTACAAAATTCATAAACCAACATTAATTCAAATGTGGATGGCACAAGGTTTCATTAGGCCTTTAAATCAAAATCAACGCTTAGAAGATGTTGGTCATGAGTATATTATGGATTTACTTTGGAGATCATTCTTTCAGGAAGTTGAAATGGGTGAGGTGGGCAATATTTTACAATTCAAAATGCACGATTTTATGCATGATCTTGCTAAATTAGTAGCAGGATCTTATAGCACCACTTGTAATTCAAAAGAAGAAATTATAGATGAAAAAACTATGCATGTGTCATTTGGTGGTCAATCACAACCACAAATTCCAAGTTCATTGTTCAAAGCTAGCAGGATACGGACATTTATGTTGCCAGGTCGAGTTTGGGGTTCAGGTGAGCCAATTTATAGTAGCACAATTGTTGCAAGTTTTAAGTTCATTCGCCTGTTGGATTTGCATGCTATGAACATTGGTACAGTTCCAAGTTCTATTGGAGAGTTGAAGCATTTAAGGTATCTTGATCTATCTTTTAACTCCATTAGCAGGCTTCCTAATTCAATTAAGAAATTGCATAATTTGCAAACTCTGAAACTCTATCGATGTTATATTATGAAATTGCCTAGTGATTTTACCAAATTGGTCAACCTTAGGTTTCTTGAGATTGATACCTTGTCTTTGACTCATATACCACGTGGATTGGGGCAAATGACTAGTCTTCAAAGTTTGTCAAGATTTCTGATAAGAATGAATAGCGGTTCGCGTAACAGTGAATGGAAGGAACTTCACGAACTAAAAGAGTTGAGAGATCTTAAGATTTCAAATCTGAACCATGGGAAAGATGTTGCCTTAGAATCCAAGGCTGCAAATTTGAAAGGGAAACAACTTCAAAGGTTGGAGTTAGAGTGGAAGCGAATATCAAAAGTCAATGAGTTAAGTGTTGGTTATGACGAGCAGTCCCTTGAAGTCATGCAGCCGCAACCAAAACTTGAAGAATTGGTTTTATGTAATTACGGGGGAGTGAAATTTCCAAGTTGGATGTCATCGCTCACAACTCTCGAAAGATTTTCGTTGGAAGGCTGTAACAAATGCCAACATCTGCCACCGTTGGAGCAACTTCCGAATTTGAAGTATCTCTCTCTCAACAAATTGGATTCTCTAGAGTACATGTCAGAGATAGATTACAGTGAGGATTCTCTAGAGTACATGTCAGAGATAGATTACGGTGAGGAGCTCTCTAATTCTTCATTCATCCCATCTCTAAATGAACTCAGACTCTCTTGTTGCCCTAATCTAAAGGGATGGTGGCGATAGAGAAGGGATTCTTTAGCGGAAGTCGATGATGATGAGAATCATTTGTTGCCCTTTTTTCCTGGTCTTTTCAATTTAGAAATTAAGAATTGCCCTAAGCTTACCTCCATGCCTCTGTTTCCAAATGTCCAATGGCTGACATTGGATATGTGTAGCTTGAAGCCATTGAACCAAACATCAACACTCCAGATTGCCAACTCCTCCTTTGCCTCTCTCTCCAAATTAAAATATCTGGAAACTGGGACCCTAAAGGAACCTTTACCCAACCTGTCCAACCTCGTTTCTCTCTGTTGTCGTGGTCCTCCTCCTCAAGGTATGCAATATCTCACTTCACTTAGGGATATGGAAATTAAGGATTCTACGGAGGTTGATTTATCAAAATTTTGGGATGCCGTAGAACGGCAAGGCCGCCTTCAATCACTTGAAATTAGGAGTTGCCCCAATTTAATATCGTTGCCTGAAGGGATAAGTGGCCTTACCTCTTTACAGACACTGGAAATTGAAGGATGCAGCAAATTGAAATCATTGCCTGAAGGGATGGGTGGCCTTACCTCTTTACAGACACTAAAAATTGAAGGATGCGGCAAATTGAAATCATTGCCCGAAGGGATGGGTGGCCTTACCTCTTTACAGACACTGGAAATTGAAGGATGCGGCAAATTGAAATCATTGCCGGAAGGGATGGGTGGCCTTACCTCTTTACAGACACTGGAAATTGAAGGATGCGGCAAATTGAAATCATTGCCTGAAGGGATGGGTGGCCTTACCTCTTTACAGACACTGGAAATTGAAGGATGCAGCAAATTGAAATCATTGCCTGAAGGGATGGGTGGCCTTACCTCTTTACAGACACTGGAAATTGAAGGATGCGGCAAATTGAAATCATTGCCCGAAGGGATGGGTGGCCTTACCTCTTTACAGACACTGGAAATTGAAGGATGCAGCAAATTGAAATCATTGCCTGAAGGGATGGGTGGCCTTACCTCTTTACAGACACTGGAAATTGAAGGATGCGGCAAATTGAAATCATTGCCTGAAGGGATAAAAGGTCTTACCTCTTTGAATACACTACAAATTGTGGACTGTCCCATCTTACTGAAAAGATGCAAGAGAGGAACAGGTGAAGATTGGTCAAAGATTTCTCATATCCCAAACTTGAGAGGAATCTAAGTCAGCAACAAACCAACTGAGGTATCTATCTAACCCACCGTTTTTTTCCAATGTTTCATTGAAAATCAAAAACCCAATTTCTTTTTCTTCTTTACCTCATTGTTTTCCTGTTGCCTATCTCAATATATTTCTTGGTGATTGAATTTCAGATGAAGAACCAAATGAACCACAGAAGATTCGCTCATAATAATTGCAACTTAATCAAACCAATTGGGTGGTTCAAAAATTCATAAACTAACCATAGGTACTGTCTCATTCTTTCTTCTCTTTCCTTTTAACCTCTTTTATCTACTCATATGATTTTTAATTTTTATTCCTTAATTTATAACTTCCCCTTATTAGGAAAAATAATATGTGAATTATCCCGAATCAGTTTCTTTATTCTAAGAAATTGCATGTTTGTGTTTCGAATTAAGTTGATGAGGTGCTTCATTTCTCATTGTGTAAAACAAAGTAAAATTAGCCACTAGGTGATGTATGAAGAAATAAGAGGAGAGATTTCTCAACAAGTGATTGGGGTTGTTGTGATGCCCTGTATTTGATTGGATATTGACTTTAAGTGTGTCTTGCGTGGGTGTGTGATAAGTCCCACATTGGTTGTTTACTGGGCTGAAGTTATTCTTTCTGCCGATGTCAGCTTCATGACCCGATGTATTGTTTTGATGTGAACTTCTGATCAACCGTTGAGGTAACTTTCATACACTATCCTAATTGACATAAAAAAATTGGTCTCTCATACTGTGTGACTTGATGCATTCCATTTATGTACTAATATCAATGCTTGTTTTATTGTATTTTCACTTGCTATAGGAGTGCATGTTCTAATTAAATAAATCTGAGTAGATTAGGTTTAAATTTTTTATTTCTTTTTTTGGAAATATGATAAACAAATTGTTACTTTTATCACCTAGTCCCTTTAATGTATTTCTCAAAATTAGGTCCGATTGGTTCGCTTGGATCAATAATTATCAAACAGAAGAAATGGAATGATTATATTTCCAGTTATAGTAAAACAAAGTCTTGATACTGATTGGTTCTTTTCTCTGTGTTTTTGGTGAAAATTTTCTTATCGTGCTCATGTTTCATGTAGGAGTCCTTGTATCATTCTGTCTGGGAACTCAACAACTGTGACTGGAAGCTTCATTCTATTTCCATAAACAATCAATTTTCTGAAATCAGCTTACGAGGTGAAGGTGAGGCCTTGTCTCAGTTCGCCAAATGAGAAAGATCAATGCTTTTAAATGTGCACTTCCTCTCTGTATGCTTCCTTTTTCAGTTGTGGAGATTTTTTTGGGCTGATTTAATAATTATATTTTAGGTGGGTGTGTAGCTTTTAGGTGGTTGAAGGAGGAAGCAATTCAGTGTATGAAAGAGGCAGATTGGCCATTGATATTCAGGATTGCCCCAATTTGACAATATCATTGATTGTAGGGATTTGTTCCCACACCTCTGTTGTAAATACTGGAAAATTCATCAGTGTCACCACAATGGTGCAAAAGGAAACAGGTGAGGATTGTGCTTACATCCTAGAGTTGGAAGGGGCAGTAAGAAAACTTGTTATACAAATCTCTGTTTTATCCCAGTCCTTGATAGAAGTCAAAATCCAAAATTTTCATTGTTCTCTCCAAGTTTGTCAACTTTTTCTTGATTAATGAATATCAGATCTTGAAACAAATGAAGCATGTGAGAGAACTGCACTTAAAAAATGTGGATTAATCGAAACTTCTTGGTTGCAACAAATCACAACTCAATGGTTTAGAATTTTATTTACATCATTTGTTGAAATATTAGGAAACAGAAGATGTAAATTTTCCTTCATCTATTTCTTATTTCAAACAATTTATGGATAAGGTGATATATCTTGATGCTTTGATTTCTCATTGTGTAAATAGAGTGAAAATCGGCACTTGGTGATATTGGGGTAATGGTTGTAGGATTAAATCTGGTACCTATTCCTACATTACAGATATTTGCTGTTGTATCTACAGATGATGGTGATAATGATGTTAACAACAGAAATTCACAAAACCTAAGTTAAATTGCTAACTGTTATTTTGTAAATAACGAAGTTATATCTGCATTTACTCTTTATTTTGATTAGTATCATGGTGTTCATTGAAAACAAAGGTTGAAATTAGAGTCTTGAAGTTCATAATTTCAGTAATGGATTTTACTTGGCGCTCCACTTTGACTTGAATTCTCCATTTAAAATCAATTAATAATTCCTAATTATGTTGAAATTGTTCCTATATTTTATTGAAAAAATAAAGTACCATATTTTTCTTAATCTTTCAATTTTTTAGATTGCAGGTTGCCTTGGGTTAAAACTTAAGACCGTAGGTTATTGCTCATTGTAATACCCAAATAAAGGAACTTTTCATTTTCCAGATGGTTGCCTTGCAATTATTGTACACTCCTAGAGGTTAATGTTAAAAAGGTAATAACACACTAGTATGCTTCATAAGTTTATTACAAAACTAGATATCAGTGTGTGTCGATTACTACTATTGTCAATAAAGACTTAATATCAACTATTCTTTCTATAAACATTAGCAGCAGAACCCGAGGCATAATTTCATTGTGTAAGTTCAGGATTTATTAATGGTGATTAATATTGGCAGCTCTCCATAACAATTTCTGCCATCTCTTACATTTTGTGACACTTTGATTCAGAGAAGAATTCAAGTAATTTGAATAAGGGGGGCTAATGACCTCTTTAAATTTAAGATTCAAATTTCAATTCTTTTTTTGTTGTACATCAGATGCATTGGCACAAGACAAGTAGAAGTGCAGATGTCTATCAAAATGTATAAAGTGATCTTTGGTAGTTTCAGGTGGCATAATTGCAATGACATATGTTGATGATTGCTTTTATAAAGAACGTAAGTAGCCTTCATGACTTTTATGAGAGGTGAGCCAATGCATCTAAGAACCTAATGATTTAATTTTTGCTTCTATATACTTTACTATATGATATGCGTAGCTACTTTTTTATTTGCTAGTTTACACACCCAGTGGGTCTTGTAATGGGAAGAATGTGCCATTGGAGCTAAAGCTCATTGACGTATATGATATTTGCAACTTAAACTTCCTGAATTTGTATATTTTTCTAAGCCTTAATTATGTTTTTTTTCTTTCTTTCAAATATTCAGAGATACTTTTCCCTTACAGTTTTAGCTTTACCTATTGAGGGGGAGTGGCAACCAGGTTTTTTGTTTGTCTTTTGTTGGGGAGAAAGTTGGGAGGAGGAAGAAAGAGAGAAATATCTTTCTGCTATAGAATATAAAAATTCCATTGAGTTCTTACTTGCAATGAGGATTTGATTTTTTATAATCAGACAACATGAAAAAGTGTTCAAACTTCTGTGGTATGCCTTTTTCTTACTTATTTGAGAAAATGTTGGGTGGAAATAGGTCATGAGAGGGCCAAGCAATGCACATCCCAGAGATTGAAATCTATTCAGGAAGATTTAACTCCACTGTAGGTTCATTCATTTCTTTTCTCAGTCCCCTTTTAAATGTATCAAATAGAAGTCCAGCTATATCTTAATTTTTTGGTTTCATTAGGAATGGTGAGTTTATTAGTTATTGGCTTTTAGCAGATGCCCTAAGGACCAGTACTAAAGGAAACAAGTTTAAGGGTGCATGTTTCTTCAAACCTAGCTGGTAATCAGATTATGCAGCAATTATTGGAAAGAATGGTAACTATCTCATTCCTTACCATATAAAATTGACATTATTACCTGAAGGGATGGGTGGTCTTACCTCTTTGCATACACTTGATATTTGGGATTGCCCCAAACTAAAATCATTGCCTGAAGGGATACAAGTCCTTACCTCTTTGCATACACTAGATATTTGGGATTGCCTTAAACTAAAATCATTACCTGAAGGGATACAAGGTCTTATCTCTTTGAATACACTACAAATTACTAGCTGTCCCATCTTACTGAAAAGATGCAAGAGAGAAATAGGCAAAGATTGGCCAAAGATTGCTCATATCCCAAACTTGAAAGGGGATCTACGTCAGCAGCAAACTGAGGTATCTAATTAAACCACCGTTTTATCCAATGTTTCATTGAAATTCAAAAACTCAACTTCTCTTTCTTCTTTACTCTCGTTTTTTTCTCGTTGACTATTTCAATATATTTCTTGGTGATTGAATTTCAGATGAAGAACCGAATGAACCACAGAAGACTTGCTCATAATAATTGGAGCTTAATCAAACCATTTGGGTGGTTCAATAATTCAACAACTAACCATTGGTACTATCTCATTCTTTCTTCTCTTTCCTTTTAACCTCTTTTATCTGCTCATATAATTTTTTAATTTTCATTTCTTAATTTGTAACTTCCCCTGTTAGGAAAAAGAATATGTGAGTTTTCCCATACCAGTTTCTTTATTCCTAAAGTTGATGAGGTGATGTATTTGAGGTGCTTCGTTCCTCATTGTGTAAAACAGAGTAAAATTAGCCACTAGGTGTTATCCGAAGGAATAGGAGGAGAGATTTCTTAACAAGTGATGCCCTGGATTTGATTGGATATTGACTAAGTGTGTTGTGTGGGTGTGTGATGAGTCCCACATTGTGTATTTACTGGGATGAAGTTATTCTTTCTGCAGATATCAGCAACATTACTGTATGTATTCTTTTGATGTGTACTTCAGGATTTGATCAACCATTAAGGTAATTTTCATACGCTATCCTAGTTGACATAAAAAAATTGGTCTCTCATACTGTGTGACTTGATGCATTCCATTTATGTACTAATATCAATGCTTGTTTTATTGTATTTTCACTTGCTATAGGAGTGCATGTTCTAATTAAATAAATTTGAGTAGATTAGGTTTCAATCTTTGATTTTTTTTTTTTTTTGTTATTTTGGAAATATGGTAAACAAATTATTACTTTTGTCACCTAGTCCCTTTAATCTATTTCTTCATTTTGGCAAATTACATCTTTGTATCTTGAATTGAGTTGATGAGTTGATCTGTTTTATATGCAATTATGCATCATTACTCGCTGTGTAGACAGAGTAAAATTGAGCACAAACCACAAAGTGATATTGGGGTAATATTGTGGGAAGAATTAAATTTGGCAGCTGTTCTGCAGGAACTAGCTTGTTGTGCAGGTATTTAGTTGATTCAATTTCTTGTTATATATGAACTTTCAACTTGCTGTTATATCTTCAATTTTTTTTTTTGGTAAATAATACCATGTCTACAAATAATTAGTTTTATTAAAAGCACTGCTTGATATATGAATCAATTGTTAATTTCTAATTGAATTGAATATGTTTCTAAACCAAAGAAACAGAGGTTTCACTAGTAATAAAATGATATACATTGAGAATTCAATAACTTATAGCATTATTGCATTGAATTGATACTCGTGAATGTAATACCCCAGCCTTTACAAAAAAAATAAACAAATAAAAGGGTTGTTTTGGAAATTATTTAAGTGGGGACATTTTTGTAATAAGACTTAAGCCTAACCTAGCCTTATATATAACTCACGTTGGCTTCCTCATCTATTTTTCTAAAGTACCGCCCTTCATCACTGTTCCCTCTTTCCTTTGGTGTTTCCATTCCCCATAGTTGAAAATCCTCTCTCTCATATTCATGTGAAGTTTATTCACTTTTGCCTCTTAGATTTCTATCTTAGCCGACTTATGGAAGGTTCTTTTCCAATCAAAATCCACCACCAAGAGTTTTAGTGGCTATTTTGGCAGACCCATTTGAAAGACCATCCCTCTAAGTTTGGTTAATTCAATAGATGAGGTAAAAATCTAAGTACTTTATCATTTTCTTTTATGAAATCCTTTGGGTTTTGTTATTTTATGATGTTTATGGTATATACTTGATGGGTTTGGTGAGTGTTGGAAGATTAGAGGGGTATGAGAATTTGGGCAGCAAGAGTTTTTATTAAATCCGAAAATTTCAAACTATTTGGGGGTGTTTGCCTTGATGGGGTGTTATGGTTGTTTATTTTTCTAATGGGTATTTGAGGGTTGGTTTGCTAGATCAACTATGGGTCTTGTTGTTGCATATGTTGATGTGAGTTAATTTTTGGAAGTGTGTTCTTTGTATTTTAAATAACTTTGGGAAATGTGGGTGTGAGTAAAGTGATAACTACATATTTATGCTAGTGAAGTGTGAGCATGTGCTTTTTGCATACCAAGTGTTTGATAAGTTGTTTATATGAGATATTGGGTTTGATTCCTTGCTTGTAATATGCTTTAAATCTTGTGGTTTTAACTTTTAATGGGAGTGATTCTCAAATAATTTGGGCTTGTCTCAAAACTATAACAATTTTCTAAAGCTGTCAGGGACAGATTTGAGTCAGCTGCAATACATGATTTTTAATAAATTACAGAAAAATTTTTTTGGGCTGAATTTTTGATGGTGCATACTACACATATAAGAGCTTATCCTTATTTAATTTGAAGTTAATCGGATAACGTTTTATGGACCAAATAATTTTTACAAAATGGCTGACCTGCTGTGTATTGAATCTGAAAGTGCGATGAATATGCTGGGATTTTGTGGAATTTACTTCAAATCTTTGTTGGATGGATTGGTTTGTAAATTCGTGTGCTTTCTTCGACATGTGTTTTACTTAGTTAAGTCTAATAATGGTTTGGTTTAATCATTTAGTGCTCTAAAGGGAAACTCATGAGATATGCTACCCCTATTATGAGTTGATGTGTTTTATGTTATGTTTATATGTGCCCATTGCTTGCAGTGGAGAATTAAAATGCTTTGGTTTTGTGTTATGGCACTATGAGTTTGTATGCTTGTTTGGTTTCCGTTGGAAATGGGTACTTGTCTTAGATTGGACAAGCTAGGCTTTAGTGCATTTGATTTGTTTTAGGGGATTCTATTCGATTTTGGAGACAAATGTGATGATAAACTTGGCGATAGGTCTTGTTATTAATAGGTTTGCTCCTCATGTTTCTAGGTTTTGAGATTCCTGGTAATGGACCTAGTGACGAGATTGGTTGATTTCCTTTAATTTTTGCAACTAAGAGGTAAGTAGTGTTTACTAATTTTGGGAGTTTTTCCAAAACAGTGTTGATTATTAAACTATTTTATATCAAAGAAATGTGTTGATATTCTATATATAAATTGATATTTTAAAAATGTTTGATGTGTACATTGACTATTCGTTTTATGAAAAACTTGAGGGACAACCTAAACTTATTTAAACTTGTATGTGTGAATATACCTTTATATTGTTGAGAATTATAAATGAACTATTTTTGTGAGTATATTGAATATATTTTGAAAACCTATGGCAAGTCGTGATTAGAAGCTCAGTATGGTATTTAGTCCTTAGTAAGGGACAATCATACTGCAGCTAGTCCTTAGCAAGGGACGGTCCCAGAAAAGGGGACAGTGCACGTTTGATAGCTCTTTAGCAAGGGAGTATACTAATGAGGATCCAAAAAAGAAGTTCCTTAGCAAGGGAGGGCACCTTTAGGTTCCAAAGGAGCCATCCTTAAGAAAGGGAATGAAAAGGAGGTTCCAGTCCCAAAAAGGGGACGACACAACCCTGTCAATGGGACGTAATCGTTGACCACAAGAAAAATATAGAAAATTCTGTATATGATGATATTGATTTATATATTATGATGGCTCACAACATAAAGATATTTTCTTTTATATGAAATATTTGATGATAAAATATTGATGAGTTATAAGTATGAATTTGTTGTAAGAAATATTTATTTGAAAGGTTTGTTCCCACACCCCAATTTTAGTGAATTCTACTTATTGAGTTATCTCACCCTCCTTTATTTTCTCCTTACAGATACATTAGAGGGATAATTGGAGTAGAGATTCTTAGAAGACAACAGTTACAAATTATATTGTGAAATTGAGGATTTCATTATTATCTTTATGGTATTGAATATTGTACTAGGAAATTATTTTGAGCATTTCTATCTTTGGTAGAATTAGAGCTCTGACAATTGTGATGAGATTTTAGGTTTTTGGTTACATTTATTTAATATTTTTTATGAATTATTTAGATTGAATACACATTTATTATTTATGAATTTTGGGGCGTTACAGCGAAACATTTGTGGCTTTTGTGATTGAATTCCCTATATATATATATATATATAGCTAACAGAAAAGAATAAATGATTATTTACTTCCATCTATAGTAAAACATAGTCTTGATACTGAATAGTCATCACTTTTTGGTTTTTAATAAAAAATTTCGTTTCTTGTAGGAGCCCTATAATTCAGTCAGGGGATTTAGCACATGCCTAGAAGCTTCATTACATATATATATATATATATATATATATATATATGTAAACAATTTTCTGGAATTGGCTTACAAGGTGAAGGCGAGGCCTTGTCTGAACCAAGCTAAATGAGAAAGATCAACGCTTATAAGCGTGCACTAGCTCTCTGCATGCTTCTCTTGAGTAGTGGTGAGCCCTCTTTCCCTCTCTCATCTCTTGATTGTGGAGATTTTTTTTTTTTTTTTTTTTTGGGTTGATGTAGTTTTTATTTATTTTTGAGGTGGGTATGTCACTTTTAGGAGATTGAAGCAAGAATTAATGCAGGGTATTGGAGAGTTGGATTGGCCACTGATATTTGTGCCCTCACCAGTGAGGATTGCCAAAAGATTTGTAGATACTGGGAATTCATCAGTGTGCCATCTTACCACAAAGATGCAAAAGGGGATCCATTTCAGTGGTAAGAAAACTTATGTCTACATATCATTGTTTTTTTCCTATCCTCGATAGAAAACAAAATAAAAATTTCTTCTTTGTTCTCTCCAAGAAATGGAGCTTAATGAAAACTGTTTGGTTTCAACAACTCAATGGTATTAGAATTTTTTTTTTCTCTGCAACTCAACAAAATATGTGAATTATCCTTTTATCGATTTCTTATTTATATCATGGTATCTCAAACTGAGTTGATTAGGTGGCGTATTTGGATGCCAAGGTTTCTCACTATGTAGATAGTGTCAAAATTGGCACTTGGTGATATTGTGGTAATGTTTTTGTGGGGGGGGGGGGGGGAGGGGGTGGTGGAGTAAATCTAGCGTATACATCTACAGTACATAAATTAGCTTGTTGTGCAGTATTTGTGTTTATGTGTGTGTGTGTGTGTGTGTTTATTCCTTTTTCGTGTTGTGCAGTATCTACAATTGATGATGACAACCACAACAAAAATTCACAAAATTTAAGTTAAGTTGCTAAGAAGTATTTTGTCCATAACAGAATAATTTTTGTATTTACTCCTAATTTTTTTTAGTATCTTGGTGTTAATTGAAAAGAAAGGTGCTACACTTGGTGTTCTAGAAGTTCACAATTTCAAGGGTGGATATTACTTGGTGCTGCACTTGGAATTAATTTCAATTTTTAAAATGAATCAATCATCCTTATTTAAACGGAAGTTGTTCCTATATTTTATTGAAAAAAATCAAAGTACCATATTTTTCTAACTATATAAATTTTTAGATTGCAGGTTGCCTTGGGTTAAGATCATAGTTAATGCTCAAAGTGGTAGCCAAATAAATGAACCATTCATATTTCCCTTTCTTCACGTATGGTGAGTTTATCGGTGACTGGATTTTAGCTGAGGCCTGAGGAGTATTGAATACTGAAGTCGGCAAGCTTAAGAGTGCATGTTTGTTCAAACCTAGCTGGTAATAGGATTATTCAGCAAACTATTAGAAAAGGAACGGTAACTATCTCATTTATTACCAAATTTAATCTTTTCACATAATTTAGGTTTCATTTTTTGGAAATTTATTTGCGATATCGTTGGCATATTATTAGTTTCCTCTCTTATTCTGTTTTTATTTCATTCTCAAACAGAGCTTTGGTAGGTTCTAATGAATGAAGAGCATAGCTTGTTGTTAGAGCAGATTGCAGAGTACTCCCTGATTTCATAGATAGATTCATTTCATGGTAAATGATTCTTGGACTTTTCACCACTTGTGACGTTTTTTTGTTATAAATGTTATTTTTTGTGCTTCTCAAAAGTATAACCTTTATTCCTACAGTATTTTTTGTGATTCTCAAAGTATGACCTTTATTCCTACATAATGGTATTCATAAAGCTTCTGATAGAAATTAATCACTAGAACTATCAAGAGAAATATATTAATCTGGGCTAAAGATGCCATTAGTTACTACAACAGGTTTTGATATTACTATTTTCTCTATTTGTGGAAGGTCCAAACATGATGCATATATTATTTGATCTTGCTTTGACAAAAATGTGGTTGATATACAACTTCTAAAGAAAATAAGAGATTAGCATTGTCAGGATTCATGTTTAACTGACTAGCTGATTTTCAGTGAGATTGCACCTAAAACTTTCCATGAACAATGATCGCTTGGTGAGTGCATTCAGTTCATTAGCATGACATTTGCTTTCATCTTTGAAATTGCCTTACATTGTTAAGGATGCTTGGCATACAAAATAATCCAGCAGTGGATAATTAGAGTTATGACACCTACGACATATTACTTGAATTCGCACCTTCTTGTTTCAATAACAGGAAGTCATTAGTTTTCACAAGGCTTTAAATGGAATGCCAAATAATCACATGCTTAATGGCATTGAGTTGTCTACTCATGAAATTAATTTTGCCTTCTTCATGAGTGGCCTGCTGGTATTGGCAGAGAGTTCCTTCTCTTTTGTAGACTTTGTTGATTATTTACATTTTAGCTTGTAAGTCTTTAAGGGGTTTCTGTGATTACTGCTTGTATGGACAGAGGTCCTCACTTTTTAATAAATTTATATTACACATCCAAAAAAAAAAAAAAAAGGATTGCTAAATAACTATAGCTATCAATCAAAAGACAACAAATGAGTAATGTTCCAACTGTTTGGGTCCCCAAGTAAAATTATGAATACATTATTGTTACTAATTGGACCTCCTCTCTTCATGTTGCTCTTATTAGTTTTCCAATTATGTTCACTTTCTTGGTAGTGGTTCTTGTATCGGTGAGTATTGGGATTGAGCACATGTTCTAGCAGTTTTTTGGACAGAAATTTGCATTTAAGGTGAAGGTAAGGCCCTATCTCAATCCATCTAAATGAAGCTCCTAGTTTTCTACCTGACTCTTATTTGATATTTTTTCCTTACTAGAAATTATGAAATGTTCCCTGTTTCTCAAATAAAATTGCTGCTCAAATGACTACAAAGGTTTCCCATGATAATATTTTCTGGTAGTAGCTTTTCAGAACCCATGGAAAAATGGGCTTTTGGATTCCTATTGTCTCAACTGAGTTACCAGAGATTTTATTGGTCCTCCTTGGTGATTAGTTTCTCTCACATTTAAACACCAGTTTCTAAAATGGATTGTTTATCATAAAAATTTTTGATTGGTTGATAAACGTCTGGAGTATGCTTTCTAGATATTGTGAGAAAGAAGTTATTCTCACTTAATGGACAAAATTTAAGTATAGGTACTTGCACTCACTATCTTTAGGAAACAAAAGCTTCATATAGAATTCAATTAAATTTGCACAGTTGTTTTCTTCACCCACAAGATTTTCAAAATATTTCTTAAGACAATCACCATTTGAATGTTAGGGTGAAGTTCCATCTTATTTAGTTTAAGCATTGATTATGTGTTTGAATTTTTTCTTCTTCCACGAGAGTGAACAATTCACACGTGCAATTAGCTAACCTTATTTGAATGCATTTCTTGTTAGGCATTGATCAACTTAGAATTTTCAACTTGTTAATTGGAGTTAACACAGTTAATCAATTTTATTTGTCATTCATCCAATATTAAGTTTTGTCCTAATAAATGCCAGGGTATGCTTTTTTTGCAGATTAGATGACAAGAGCAACAAATGTCATCTCATACCACTGTGAAGTCCACCACCTTGGAGGACTTGTGCTTTTGTGCAATAAAGTGGAAAATAAGGGTAAGTGGATATAATAAAAGAACAACATCAATTTTTGGTTTTGTATTTGGGTGACTGCGTCCGCATAACTTGCATCTTGTCTTATGACATACTTTTGTGTCCAAAAAATGTTTAGGTATTATGTTGGAGCAGATATCAAGTTGATTTTAAACCAAGAAGAGAATGAGAATTAGCGGGTGAAGGAAGCAATTGAAGGAGTTCTTGTTTGTTCCATGTAGTTGTAGACCTAACAACCATCAAGAAGAGCTGCCCTATCCCCAACTGGAAGGGGTATTCTTAAGTGGGGAATTCAAGCATGAATGTCTTGTGTGAAAGTCAAATTTGAGTTGTATCTGACTTGGAATCCTTTTGTTGACTTTGGCTAGGACTCTATTCCTTTTTGGTTTGGTACTGTACTTGGCTTAGGATTTGAATAATTTTACTTGGGGTATTATATATATGTGGGCTCTTTATGAAATATCTTCAGCCTTGGCTCTTGTAAACTGAGAGTGAGAGTTCTTTGGGTGTATATGGGTTTGGGTTCTATGAGAGTGTCTTTGTGTTACATTTGTAATCTCCTTATTTTCTTAGTGAAACTTTCTTTGAAACTTTCTTGAAACCGCCCGTGGATGTAGGCCTAAGGCCGAACCACGTAAATCTTCTGACTTCTTGTGTGATTCTCTCTTCTATTTTTCTGTTTATATTTGCATAAACTTATTAAAGTTGAGCCAATTGATTATAAACGCTGTTTAGATCAATCTCTAGAGACAAATAGTGAGATAGTGAGCCCTTTTTTGCATAGAAGAGGCACTATCTTGGTTTGAAAATTGATGTGTCTTGTCAACGACTGTCCATCTTGGTACCAAAAATGTCAGATGTCCATGGATGATTTATGTTATAACTGCTAGATATATATGATCTTTGTAAGAGCGAATTTACCATTGTTTTCATGGTATGTTCAAGTGCAACAGATGCAACTAACTTAATGTTGTTCATACTTCTATGTGTAGTGTTGATCATTGAAGTGCTCCGTCCTCAATTAGATACTCTACATGTCTATAGCATAGCATAGCATAGCAACAATCATGTAGGAGTAACAAACATTTTACTGAAGTACTATAAAAAAAATGCTTCAAATGGTTTTATTTTAATTAGGCTTTTCATTAATAAAATTTGATGTTGTAGATTTTCCAAATTGCCGAGTGTCAGATAGGTTTAGTTTTGGTTGTTAGCAAGTTATTGTATTATTGTTAAGTGGTTCAGACTAGTTGTAACAGATTTGGTTAAGTTTGATTTAGCGCACGTGCTGAGAATAGAAAATGCAATATAGAGTAAGCGTGCAGCTTATGCCAGTGTAAATAGCATAGCACTGTTATTCCCTTCTTGTGTTATCAGTTTGATCATAATCATATAGTAAGAGAAACAACGACTTTGATCTCTCGGCATCAATTAAAGGAACTCATTAGTTGTCACAATGCTTTAAATTGAATGCTAAATAATCTCATGTTTAATGGAATTTAGTTGTTTACTTTGAACTAAAAATATTTATTCTTGTCTTTGAATGAGTGGACTACTGGTATTGGCAAAGTTACAATTCATTCTCTTTTGAAGACTTTATTGATTATTAACATATTTGCTTGCAATTGCTCAGAGGGTTTCATGACTTCCTTTTGGGTGTATGTGTAACCTGTATAGAAAAAAAAATTCTTTAGAAATTAGAAGGTTTGTTTGTTTTTTGTTTTTATTTTTTATAATTTTTTAATACGAGATAGAAATTTTACTATAATTTAATCTAAGTGTATATGTGTGTGAAACTCCTTCCTGAAGATTTGAACTCCGACTCTTGCCCCTCACACTCCACAAACACTTATAATTGTAATAAAATGTTTATCACTTAAAAAAAAAAAAAAAACCCCTAATGCTGAAGGGCTATGGCTATCAAAAAGCTAGGAGTGAACAAATGAGCATTAATCTTCCAACTGTTTAGGTCCCCAATTAAAATTTTGAATTCAGTATTGCTATTAATTGGACTTTTCTATACATGTTTCCCATGTTAATGTCCCAATTATGCTCACTTTCTTAGTATTAATCCTTACTTCCGTGAGCCTTGTAATTGAGTGCACGGGTCCACAAGTTTCATTTTATGAATCAAGTTATATACTTAAAACATTTTTCTAGGAAAAAAATTGGAATTCAAGGTAAAGGTATGGCCCTGTTTCAATTTGTCTAAATGAATCTTCTATTTTTTAACTTGAACTCTTATTTCATATTTGAAGCCAATTACAAAATTTGTAGTATTTTTTTTTCACTTGCAAGATTTTCGAAATATTTCTTAAGAAGATAATGTTAAAAATATTTAGGTGAATTTCCATCGTAATATGGTTTCAGCATTGCTTATGTGTTTGAATTCTTTCTATATCCATGTGATTGAAAAATTCACCATATGTGCAATGAACTAACCTTATTTGAATGCATTTATTATTAGACACTAGTTAGCTCAAAATTTTCAACGTGTAGTTTCAAGTTAGCACAGTTAAAATTTTTTCGTTTTTCTTTCATACAATAATTTGATAATAGATGATCATATGATGTTTTATCCATACTAATACCAGGTTACCCTTTTTTGTAGATTAGAGACAAGAGCAACAAATATCATCTTATACCACCGTGAACTCCACCACCTTAGAGGATTGTGCTTTTGTGCAATAGAGGGGAAAAAAGGGTAAATAGATATAATTAAATAACACATCTATTTTTGGTTTATTTTTAGATGACCATGTCTACATAACTTGCAACTTGTCTTATGGTAGATTTCTGTGTCCAGAAAAAGTTTTGAGTATCATGTTGGAGCAAATATCAAATTGATAGCTTGTTGATGATGCAATCAGTTGCTTGGCAGCAAACCAAGAAGAGAATGATGTAGTAGCGGATGCATGAAGCAATTGAAAGTATTCTTGCTTGTTCCAAGTTAGTTGAAGACTCAATAACAATAAAAAAGAAGAGGTAACCTGGACTCCTTGTTAGAGATGGTGGCTAATATTCTGAATAAGAGTGTGAGCGCAATGATTTCAATGTACCGAGTTAAGATTTTTTTTTTTATAGGGGTAGTATAAATATGTTGGAAACCATATTTTTTTTTATATAGTGAAACTAGTAGCCACTCGCTCTTGTGGATGTAGGCATATTGTATTGTTTTACTCTTCCTTTTTCTCTCTATTTCCATAAAATTGTGTAAACAAAATATAACACTCCTATATTACTGGGCCCACTGAAATATCCTAAGTTATCAATAATCTTGCAGTTGACTATTATTCAAGAAAAATAAAGATAACAAAATAGAAGATACAACATCAAGACTATTATTACTTCCAAAAACACACACACACACACACATACCAAGATTGGGAGGGATATTCTAAAGTTCAGAATCCAAGTACCAATGATAGAGGATGATAAAGGTAATGGTTAACAGGAAGGAATCAACTTTTCCTTTCATTTAATTATTTTTAGTCAGATCATGACATAGGTGACTTAACAAATGAGCAATCGATTGAGAGAGAAAAGAATCAGACATAACAAGCCGACACTTGTGAATGTGAAGGAGACCATTTCTCGTTTGCAGAGAAAAGAATTAATCAGACATAACTTAATTGCAGGTCGACACTTGTGAACATGAAGGAAAATATTTTGTTTGTTATCGTTTATAAGCAACGAATACGTGTGTTATTATCAATGTTATGCAAGCACGCAAAAGCAATTAGTATATATATATATATATATATATATATATATATATATATTGGTTGCCCTGTCTAGCTCATCCACCTCACAATAATTGTTCTCATCTTTGTCTCTTCACAAAGATAGCATTCACTTAATTTCCAGAAAGAAATGGTGGAAGGAGTTCTGTTCGACGTTACCAAAGGAATCATTGAGAAAGCAGGCAACCGCGCGATCCAGGAGATTGGACTACTCTGAGGTGTCAAAGACAAGATTGAAAAGCTCAGGAAGACAGCTTCAACAATCCATGCTGTGCTTCTGGATGCCGAGGAGCAGCAGTACAAGAATCAAGTCAAAGAGTGGTTGGAAAATCTGAAGGATGTCATTTACGATGCAGACAACTTGCTGGATGACATCTCCACTGAAGCTTTGCGACGGGAAGTAATGACACGAGATAAGAAGGCAAAAGAGGTACGAATCTTCTTTTCCAAATCGAATCAGCTTGCTTATGGTTTTAAAATGGGTCATAAGGTTAGGGAAATGAGGGAAAGGCTAGATACCATTGCAGCAAATAGGAAGTTCCTCTTAGAGGAACGTCTTGTGGAGACACGAGTAAGGTATATGGTGAGAGAGACTCATTCTTTTGTAGATACTGATAATGTTTTTGGGAGAGAAAAAGATAGGGAAAAGATTATGAGAATTCTTTTAGATGCCAATGTTGAAGAGAATATTTCAATCCTTCCAATAGTTGGACCTGGAGGATTAGGGAAAACCACATTAGCTCAACTCGTATTCAATGATACAGAAATCAAGAAACATTTTGAGCAAAAAATGTGGGTGTGCGTCCCTGATAATTTTAATGTGAAAATAATAGTTGAAAAAATTCTAGAGTCCGCAAAAAAGAAGAAATTAGAAACCATTGGAATGGACACATTGATTATTGATCTTAAGAAAGAAATTGATGAAAAGAGATACCTACTTGTGTTGGATGATGTATGGAATGAGGATCTTAAAAAATGGCTTAGTCTAAAAGACATTTTAAAGAGTGGTGCAAGAGGTAGTAAAATATTAGTGAGACTACACGTAGTAATAAAGTGGCAAAGATTACCCAAACCGTTTTACCATACATGTTAGAGGGTTTAGATGAAAAAGAGTCTTGGTCTTTATTTAAACAAATGGCATTTGAAAAAGGACAAGAGCCAGAGAATTCAAAATTTAAGAAAATTGGAAAGGAAATCCTTAAAAAATGTAGAGGAGTCCCCCTAGCCATAAGGACTATAGGAAGCCTATTATACTTTAAAAACACAGAAAATGAGTGGTTATCTTTTAAGGATAGTGAGTTTTCAAAAATACCCCAAGAAGAAAATGATATCCTACCAACACTAAAGTTGAGTTGTGATCATCTTCCATCATATTTGAAACAATGTTTTGCTTATTGTTGTTTATTTCCAAAGGATTACAAAATTCATAAACCAACATTAATTCAAATGTGGATGGCACAAGGTTTCATTAGGCCTTTAAATCAAAATCAATGCCTAGAAGATGTTGGTCATGAGTATATTATGGATTTATTATGGAGATCATTTTTTCAGGAAGTTGAAAAGGATGAGAGGGGCAACATTTTACATTTCAAAATGCACGATCTTATGCACGATCTTGCGAAATTAGTAGCGGGATCTTATAGCACCACTTGTAATTCAAAAGAAGAAATTATAGATGAAAAAACTTTGCATGTGTCATTTGGTGGTGAGTCACAATCACAAATTCCAACTTCATTGTTCAAAGCTAGGAGGATACGAACATTTATGGTGCAAGGTCAATTTGGAGATCTACATAAATCAGTTTATGATTCTAAAATTGTTGCATGTTTTAAGTTCATTCGCTTGTTGGATTTGCAATATAGGAGCATTAGAACCGTTCCAAGTTCTATTAGGAAGTTGAAACATTTAAGGTATCTTGACGTATCTGGTAACCGCCGCATTAAGATGCTTCCTAATTCTATTGCGGGATTGCATAATTTGCAGACTCTCAAACTATATGAATGTCCTCATATTACCAAATTGCCCAGTGATTTTACCAAGTTGGTCAACCTTAGGCTTCTTGAGATCAATACCTTGACTTATATACCACGTGGATTGGAGCAAATGAGTAGTCTTCAAACTTTGTCGGTATTCGAGATGAGGGACGGTTCATGGTTTAAGCGTAACAGTGGATTGAAGGACCTTCAGGGACCAAACAAGTTGAAATTTCCAGAACTTCGAAAAATGCGTTTATATAATTACGGGGGATTGAAATTTCCAAATTGGATGTCATCGCTCACAACTCTTGTAGAATTTGAATTAAAAGACTGTAACAAATGCCAACATCTGCCACAGTTGGAGCAACTTCCGAATCTCAAGTATCACTCTCTCAACAAATTGGATTCTCTAGAGTACATGTCAGAGATAGATTACAGTGAGGAGCTCTCTAATTCTTCATTCATTCCATCTCTAAATGAACTCAAACTCTCTTGTTGCCCAAATCTAAATGGATGGTGGCGACAGAGAAGGGATTCTTAAGAGCCTTCAATCACTCGTAATTTGGAGCTGCCCCAATTTAATGTCATTGCCTGAAGGGATGGGTGGCCTTACCTCTTTGCAGAGACTAAATATTTTGCATTGCCCGAAGAAATAAAAGGATTTTTTTTCAAAATGACTATAAAAGCCCAACTATATGGTTAGTTAGCAAATGTTTTAAACAATTTTGGTTTATTGCAATTCGAGTCCAAAGGACTCGATTTTGGGCTTAGAAAACTGGTCCACATAGGCTGGAAATCGAGTCCAATGCACTCGATTTTTATTCATAGAAATCGAGTTCAATGGACTCGCTTTCCACACATAAAAATCGAGTGCAAAGAACTTACTTTTTCTTCATGAAAGTCGAGCCCAAAGGACTCGACTTCAGTTCAGCCTACTCAAACTTGCACAATTTTCTTCGTGTTCTTCCCCTTTCTTTTCTCCAAATGCCCCAAAAACCCATGAACAAATCAAATCCAAAACAAATCAAACCCACTGACCACTGGAGCGCCGGCGACCTCACGTCCGATCCGATCTCCATCGCCTGAAGCTTTCGCCGCCTGGGTTTGGTGAGAATCGGTGCCTGGGTTGCTGGGTTTGGTGAGAATCGGTGGCTTCTTTCTTCCACTGGAGCAGCGGCGAGAAACCACGCCTGAAGCTTTCGCCGGGGTCTGGTCAGAATCGGCGCCTGGGATCGTTGTTCATCTCGTTGGTTAGAATCGGCGCCTGGGCATTTCTTCTTCTTCGTTTGTTCATCTCAGAATCGGCGCCTGTCTTCTTCTTCGTTTGTTCATCTCAGAAGCCGGCCTGTGAGTACTATGAACGAAACCAATGTGCTCGATTTCCATGGACAAAAAACGAGTTCTTTGTACTCGATTTTTATTCATAGAAAACGAGTCCCTTGATCTCGATTTCTATGAATCAAAACCGAGTGCATTGAACTCGATTTCCAGCCTACGGGAACTTTCTCACCCCAAAATCGAGTCCTTTGAACTCGAATTGCTATAAACCAAAATTGTTTAAAACGTTTGCTTACTAACCATATAGTTGGGCTTTTATAGTCATTTTGAAAAAAATCCGAAATAAAAGATCTTACCTCTTTGAAAAAACTACAAATTGATGTCTGTCCCATCTTACTGAAAAGATGCAAGAAAGAAACAGGCAAAGATTGCTCATATCCGAAACTTGGAAGGGGATCTATATCAGCAACAAACCAACTGAGGTATCTAACTAAACCACCGTTTTATCCAATATTTCATTGAAAATCAAAAACCCAATTTCTTTTTCTTCTTTACCTCATTTTTTTCTCGTTGCCTATCTCAATATATATCTTGGTGATTGAATTTCAGGTGAAGAACCAAATGAACCACAGAAGACTTGCTCATAATAATTGCAACTTAATCAAACCAATTGGGCGGTTCAAAAATTTATCAACTAACCATTGGTACTGTCTCATTCTTTCTTCTCTTTCCTTTTATATTTATAAATGCTCCTATTAGGGAAAAGAATATGTGTGTTTTCTCAAATCAATTTCTTTATTCTAAGAAATTACATGGTTGATGAGGTGGTGTATTTGAGGTGCTTCATTTCTCATTGTGTAAAACAGAGTAAATTTAGCCACTTGGTGATATCTGAAGAAATAGGCGGAGAGCTTTCTCAACAAGTGATTAGGATTGCTGTGATGCCCTGGATTTGATTGGATATTGACTAAGTGTGTGTTTTGTGGGTGTGTGATTGGGTATTTACTGGGTTGAAGTGATTCTTTCTGTAGATATCAGCAACATGACCGGATGTATTGTTTTGATGTGTACTTCAGGATTTGATCAACCATTGAGGTGACTTTCTGATGCAGGACAATCTAGGCTTCCCACCTAGATTAATCCTACGAAGTACCTTAGGCTTCCCACCTAAGGTGTTTGGAATCACCACCAAACAAATCAATGAAAATAATCTCAATAATAATGATAATAGTCTGTCTAATACAAAAGGAATCATCTGGAGCTTTATATACAGCTTCCAGGAATCACAAAGATTAGGATAAACTCTCCTAAACAAATCCTAAACAATTTCAAATACTAATCTGATAATCCTAAACAATTTCAAATACTAATCCGATAATCCTAAACAATTTCAAATACTAATCCAATAATCCTAAACAAAGGATAATGATGAACTAATCCTAACCAAACTCAAATACTAACAAATAACTACGTTACAATCTGAAATTATCCACTGAAAATCTAAAATGAAACATTGAAATAATTTTTGATTATGCTCCTGCATTATACTCCCCTGGTTTAAGAAAACTCGACCTCGAGTTTTGTAGTGATGAAGAATTAAGACTTTGGTGCTTAATACTTTCTTCAGATCAGAAATCACCCTAGGAAGCATTGAGAGTAGAATAACCTTCAATTCCATGACACCATAGAACTCCACTGGAAACACAAAATCAATGTGTTGAACAGGCACAATTTTATCTTGAACCATAGTATCAACCTTTTGGACTTCAACAACTTGTAGATGTTCATCAACCTCATGGATCATGACGGGCTCAATACCACTTTCATCATAATCAACCTCCACATCAAGTGCACCCTCTACATCTTCGCTCACTTGTTGAAATTTCTCTTCTTGTGTAGACTCTATAATATGTTCTTCTTGCTGCATGAATGTTGAAACATCATCTATTGGCACTTGTACCTCTGTTTCAACAGTAGTCTTTGGTGGAACCTGAGCATCCTTTTTCTGAGTAGAAGAGTCTAGCAAAACCATTATTTTTCTTAAGTCTTGAGCTATGGCAGTGAGTTCTTGACGGAAGGATGAGGTGTTTTCTTGCTGAATACTGTCTCTGTGGTGCAGAAAATTCCCATAAGAGGATTGAGGTTGATAATTCTCTTGATAGCATTGGGGAACATATTTCTCTCTAAGTATTTGTTTCATTTCATTCCAATCAGTTATTGCAGGCTTGCTCCTTCCTTTGAGATTATTCTCAATACTACGCCAAAAGTCTCTAGCTCTACTTCTCAATTTCAACCTGGCAAACCTAACCTTATTAGCATCTGGCAGACATATCTGATAAAAGAATTGATCCATCTCATCTAACCAATTAATCAAGGTCCATGGATCTGGACGTCCATCAAATATTGGTGCTTCTGAAACTACCATGATTCACTGGAATGGACTTTCAACAATTTGAAATGAATATGGGCTTGGTAATCTTGTCTTTGGTTGGGGCTCTGTACTGATCATTATGTGGGGCTTGATGAACGTGGCTTGTACGTGAACTCCAGTGTCTGCTGGAACTTTTCTGCCTTTGACTTTTTTTTTTTTTTTTTGGGTTGCTGAAAGGAGAGATTGGATTGGGCTCTGATACCAATTTGATGCAGGACAATCTAGGCTTTCCACCTAGATTAATCTTACGAAGTACCTTAGGCTTCCCACCTAAGGTGTTTGGAATCACCACCAAACAAATCAATGAAAATAATCTCAATAATAATGATAATAGTCTGTCTAATACAAAAGGAATCATCTGGAGCTTTATATACAGCTTCCAGGAATCACAAAGATTAGGATAAACTCTCCTAAACAAATCCTAAACAATTTCAAATACTAATCTGATAATCCTAAACAATTTCAAATACTAATCCGATAATCCTAAACAAAGGATAATGATGAACTAATCCTAACCAAACTCAAATACTAACAAATAACTACGTTACAATCTGAAATTATCCACTGAAAATCTAAAATGAAACATTGAAATAATTTTTGATTATGCTCCTGCATTACTTTCTTACACTATTCTAATTGACATAACAAATTGGTCTCTCATACTGTGTGACTTGGTGCATTCCGTTTATGTACTAATATCAATGCTTGTTTTATTGTATTTTCACTTGCTATAGGAGTGCATGTTCTGATTAAATAAATCTGAGTAGATTAGGTTTCAATTTTTTTTTCTTTTTTTGGAAATATGATAAACAAATTATTACTTTTATCACCTGCTCCCTTTAATGTATTTCTCAAACTTAGGTCTGATTGGTTCTCTTGAATCAATAGTTATTTAACAGAAGAGAAGGAACGATTATATTTCCAGCTATAGTAAAACAAAGTCTTGATACTGATTGGTTCTTTTCTCTGTGTTTTTGGTAATCATGTTCATGTTTCATGTAGGAGTCTTTGTATCATTCAGTCTGGGAATTCAGCAAATGTGACTGGAAGCTTCATTCTATTTCTATAAGCTAACAATTTTCTGAAATCAGCTTACGCGGTGAAGGTGAGGCCTTGTCTCAGCTGGCCAAATGAGAAAGATCAATGCTTTTAAATGTGCACTTGCTCTCTATATGCTTCTCTTTTTGGTTGTGGAGAATTTTTTGGGATGATTTAATTTTTATTTATTAGGTGGGTGTGTGGCTTTTAGGTGGTTGAAGGAGGAAGAAATCCAGTGTATGAAAGAGGTAGATTGGCCATTGATATTCAGGATTGCCCCAATTTGACAATATCATTGATTGGATGGACTTATATTGCCCACACTACTTTTGTGAATACTGGAAAATTCATTAGTGTCACCACAATGATGCAAAAGGAAACAGGTGAGAATTGTGCTTACATCCTAGAGTTGGAAGGGGACCTGTTTCAACTGTAAGAAAACTTGTTAGACAAATCTTTGTTTTATCCTAGTCTTTGATAGAAGTCAAAATCCAAATTTTTATTGTTCTCTTCAAGTTGTCAGTTTTTTCTTGGTTAATGAATATCAGATGTTGAATCAAATGAAGCACAGAAGAGAACTGTAAATAAAAAATGTGGATTAATCGAAAATTTTTGGTTGCAACAAGTCACAACTCGACGGTTTAGAATTTTCTTAAAGTCATTACTTCACATATTAGGAAACAGAAGATGTGAATTTTCCTTCATCTATTTTTTATTTGTAATGATTTATAATTAAGGTGATATATCTGGATGCTTTGATTTCTCATTGTGTAAATAGAGTGAAAATCGGCCCTTGGTGATATTGGGGTAATGTATTTAGGATTAAATCTGTCACCTATTCCTCATTACAGAAATTTGCTGCTGTATCTACAAATGATGGTAATAGCAACGTTAACAACTGCAATTCACAAAACCCAAGTTAAATTGCTAACTGCTATTTTGTAAATAACTAAGTTATATCTGCATTTCCTCCTTATTTTGATTAGTATCATGTTGTTCATTGAAGACTAAGGTTGAAATTTAGTCTTCATAATTTCAGGGAGGGATTTTACTTAGCTCTTCACTTGGACTTGAATTCTCCATTTAAAATGAATTAATAATTCCTAATTAAACTGAAAGTGTTACCATTTTTTGTTGAAAAAACAAATTACCATATTTTTCTTAATCTTTCAATTTTTTAGATTGCAGGTTGCCTTGGGTTAAGACTGTAAGTTAATGCTCATAGTAGTACCCAAATAAAGGAACTTTTCATTTTCCTGATGGTCGCCTTTCAGTTACTGTTATTGTACACTCCTAGAGGTTAATGTTACAAAGGTAATAGTATGCTTCATAACACTCATTATAGTTTGTTACAAAACTACATATCAGTGTGTTGATTACTGTTATTATCAATACAGACTTAATATCAACATTCTTTCTATAAACATTAGCAGCAGAACCCGAGGCATAATTTCATTCTGTAGCTTTTGGTTTTGATCATGCTAATTAATACAGGCAGCTACCCATAACAATTTCTGCCATCTCTTACATTTTGTGACACTTCTATTCAAAGAGGAATTCAAGTAATTTGAATAAAGGGGCTAGTGGCCTCTTTAAATTTATGGTACGAATTTCAATTATTTTTTTGTTGTACATTAGATGCATTGGCATAGGACAAGTTGAAGTGTAGATGACTATCAAAGTGTATGAAGTGGTCTTTGGTAGTTTTAGGTGGCATAATTGCATTGACATATGTTGATGATTTCTTTTATAAAGAATGTAAGTAGCCTTCATGACTTTTATGAGAGGTGAGCCTATGCATCTAAAAACCTAATGGTTTAATTTATGCTTCTATATACTTTACTATATGATATACGTAGCTACTTTTTTATTTGTAAGTTTACACACACTCGGTGGGTCTTGAACTCATGACCTCACTCTTCACCTTGTTCTTGTAAGGGAAGAATGTGCCATTGGAGCTAAAGTTCATTGGCGTATATGATATTTGCAACTTGAAATTCCTGATTTTGTATATTTTTCTAAGCCTTATTTATGTTTTTTTTTTTTTTTTCCTTTTCAAATATCCAGAGATACTTTTCCCTTACAGTTTAGCTTTACCTATTGAGGGGGAGGGGCAACCAGGTTTTTTGTTTGTCTTTTGTTGGGGAGAAAGTTGGGAGGAGGAAGAAAGAGAGAAATTTCTTTCTGGTATAGAATATAAAAATTCCATTGAATTCTTACTTGCAATGAGAATTTTTATTTTTTATAATCAGACAAAATGAAATAAAAGTGTTCAAACTTCTGTTGTATACCTTTTTCTTATTTATTTAAGAAAATGATGGGTGGAAATAGGTCATGAGTTGCCCAAGCAACGCATATCCCAGAGATTGAAAACTATTCAGGTAGATTAAACTCCACTGTAGGTTCATTCGTTTATTTTCTCAGTCCCCTTTTAAATGTATCATATAGAAGTCCAGCCATATCTTAGTTTTCTGGTTTCATCAGGTATGGTGAGTTCACAATTATTGGCTTTTAGCAAATGCCCTAAGGACCATTACTAAATGAAACAAGTTTAAGGGTGCATGTTTCTTCAAACCTAGCTGGTAATCAGATTATGCAGCAATTATTGGAAAAAGAATGGTAACTATCTCATTCTTTACCATGTTAATCTTTCCTCGTAGATTAGGTTTATATTTTTGAAATTTTTTTTGCTATATGGTTGGCATATTATTAGTATCCTCTCTTATTTTCTTTTCATTTTACTTGCAAACAGAGGTTTGATAGGATCTAATGAAGAAGAGCATAGATTTTTGTTAGCGCAAAGTACTCCCTAATTCCAAGGATAGCTTATATTCATGGTGAATGATTCTTGGACTTTTCAACCATTATTCCTTGAGATGGCTCATAGGACTTCTGTGAACAATGTTTACTTGGTGAGTGCATTTGGTTCGTTAGCATGACATTGCTTTCACAATAGAAGTTACTTTTTTTTAAGGATCAGGCATATTAATAACCTAGCAATGGAGAATTAGATATATCATATATGAAAACTATGACATTACATGAGTCTAGCACCTTTTAGTCTCAATTACAAAAACTCATTAGATGTCATAAGAATTTAACCTGAATGCTAAATACTCACATATTTAATGGCATTGAGTTGTTTAATGTTTACTCTTCAACTAAAGTATCTATGATTGTTGTCTTTTTATGAGTGGACTACTGGTATTGGCAAAGTTACAGTCTCTTCTCTTTTGTAGACTTGATTGATTATTTACATTTTAGCTTGCAATTCTTTAAAGGTTTCACTGCCACTTCCCTTTTGGGTGTGTGTAATTTCTACCCAAAAAAACACTTAAGAAATTAGGGGGTTTCTTTGTTTTCTTTCTATTAAAATTAGAGGGTTTCTCTGTATTCTTCCAACTGTTTAGGTCCCCAAGTAAAATTTTGAATATAGTATTGCTATTAATTGGACCTTTTCTCTTCATGTTTCCCATATTAATTTCCTAGTTATGCTCACTTTCTTGGTACGGTCCTTATATTAGTGAGTCTTGGAATTTAGCACACGGGTCCAGAAGTTTCATTGCACGATCAAGTTATATATGTAGACAATTTTCTAGAAAAAAACTGGCATTCAAGGTGAAGGTAAGGCCCTGCATCAATTCTTCTAAATGAATCTTCTATTTTTCTACCTGAACTCTCATTTCATATTTGTTCTTCCTATAAATGGTGGAATGGTCATTATTTGAAAAATAAATTTGCTGCACAATGAATTCAAAAGCTTTCTCACTACTTTATTCTATGGGAGTAGTTTTTCAGAACCCAGGGAAAATTTCACTTCTGAGACCAAATAGATGTTGATGTACTTTAATTTTTCCCTTTTAAGAATTGTAATCGATCTCAATCGATTAACAAGTGAATGAAAGAAAGGCTTCATTATTTTTTTTTTTGTCCAACCAATGAATTTTCCATTGATTAGACTATTTACTCCTCGGTATTTGGTAAATGTGTCATGTATGCTTTGAAGATTTGGTGTTGAAGAGTTTATTTATTCCCCCTTAACTTGGCTGATTATTTGAAAATCTAAATTCAAAATCTTGGTATTTGAGTCCTTGCACACTCACTAAGTTTAGGAAACAAATGCTTCATATAGAAGTCAATTACACAATTTGCCTTAATGTTTTCTTCACTCAAAATATTTTCAAAAAATCTCTTAAGATAATCAAATTAAAAATGTTGAGTTGAAGTTGTATCTTAATTTAGTTTTGACATTGATTATGTGTTTGAATTCTTTTTGCTTCCATGATACTGAAAAATTCACCACATATGGAATGAGCTAAACTTATTTGAATGCGTTTCTTGTTAGGCATTCACAAAATAGAAGATATAACACCAAGATTGAATATCTCAAATTTTTTGTAATTTTAACCGGAAATGAATTCACAAACTTGATTTTGTTTCAATCTTCTTCCTCACCCCTTTTAACCATTTCTTTGGTTGAGTTTTGATTCTGTTTCAATCTTCTTCCTCAACTTGATTTTGTGAGCTATACCTTGAGTGTTTCATAGGCCAGTTATATCTTCTTTAATTTAAAGCGTCCATAATTCCTTTTTTTTTTTTTGATCAATCCATTTATCTTACTATATGTACTTGGTTGAAAAGAATGTGTAAATCAAGCTTCACGTGAGGGAATTTATTTATGAAATATATTGATTCAATCTATACAAATTGCAGATTTATGCATTTGATAATTTGGCTTGTAATAAAACTGGAGATCAATACCTTACCGCTTACATATTACCAATTAGCTCCACTTACTGAACCTATTTATGTGCCTATTGAAGTCTCGATGTCCCTTTAAGATTTTAATGTGTACTTAGATAACTGCCAATTTTTAGTTGCATTTTCTTACCTTTATTATTTTATTATTTTTGTTTTTTGGGGGCACAATTTTGTACCATGAAGTTTACACTATATAGAGGATAAATGCTTTAAAAGTGATTTAATTGATTTTATTCGTAAATACTAATTAGCTCAAGGTCTAAAGACACGGGCCCTTTTTTGCCCAGAAAAAGTACCATTCTGGTTTAAAATTGCTTTGCTGAGGACTGTTTATGCTTGATTTATGATATGACTAGTAGATATATATGGTCTCTGTAGGGATGTAGTTAATGTTCTCATCACAGTATGTTCCACCATTACTTCAATTGAAACATATGCAACTAGCATGTTAGTTATACCAATAGTGTGGATACTAAAGGGGTCTGCTCTTGAGTTGATTAGATACATCTATAGCGTCGTATACCAATAATTGTGTATAAGAACCACATTATGATATGTAGCTAACCTTTCCATCAAATCTATATATTACTAAAAGCTGAAGCGTAGCATTTATTATTGCTACGCTCTAGTTCTGCCACATCAGCGGCCATGATATCTTTATAAAAAAAAATTACATATTTTTTTAAAATATTAATATCTAAGGATGACTTTACACATTCTAAAATAATAATTAAATACATGTAACTTACAAACTATAATAAAATATTAATATCTAAATATCTAAAGATGACTTTACACATTCTAAAATATGATTTTTTTTTTTGGAAAGGCTTTCTAAAATAATAATTAAATACATGTAACTTACCGAGATAATAATGCTATAATTATTATCATTGAAACCATGTAGTCATAAAATATGTAATTTATAAATAATAATAAAAACCAAAATAAAAAAGTAGGAATTCTTCCCCGGACATACTATCCTTTTTTATTGGTTAACCCTTCTCATAGGCATTTTATCAAACATGTGACATAGAACTACAAATAGTGGGATTATCTTCAGCATACCACTTTGTTGGTGGTAATTTATAGTAAAAGAGATATGATAGAAATAGAAATACCACTTAACACTCCAAAATATTTAACAATATATATATATATATATATATATATAATACTAAACATATTAAATATTAAAATATTCAATATTGGACATAAAAAAATTAAAATTGCATTATTAGTTTATGACCTTACACATTCTCTTGAATGAACATATGAATACTAAACTATTCTCAAGTGCATTATGGCAAAATAAATTGTCATATGAACAGAATATTTTTAAAATATTAATATCTAAGGATGACTTTACACATTCTAAAATAATAATTAAATACATGTAACTTACCAACTATAATAAAATATTAATATCTACATATCTAAAGATGACTTTACACATTCTAAAATAATGATTTTTTTTTTGGAAAGGCATTCTAAAATAATAATTAAATACATGTAACTTACCGACATAATAATGCCATAATTATTATCATTGAAACCATGTAATCATAAAATACGTAATTTATAAATAATAATAAAAACCAAAATAAAAAAGTAGGAATTCTTCACCGGACATACCATCCTTTTTTCTTTTTTTGTTTAACCCTTCTCATATGTATTTTATCAAACATGTGACATAGAATTACAAATGGTGGGATTATCTTCAGCATACCACTTTGTTGGTGGTAATTTATAGTAAAAGAGATATGATAGAAATAGAAATACCACTTAACACTCCAAAATATTTAACAATATATATATATATATATATAATACTAAACATATTAAATATTAAAATATTCAATATTGGACATAAAAAAAATTAAAATTGCATTATTAGTTTATGACCTTACACATTTTCTTGAATGAACATATGAATACTAAACTATTCCTAAGTGTATTATGGCAAAATAAATTGTCATATGAACATAATATTTTTAAAATATTAATATCTAAGGATGACTTTACACATTCTAAAATAATAATTAAATACATGGTACTTACCAACTATAATAAAATATTAATATCTAAATATCTAAAGATGACTTTACACATTCTAAAATAATGATTTTTTTTTGGAAAGGCATTCTAAAATAATAATTAAATGCATGTAACTTACCGACATAATAATTATTATCATTGAAACCATGTAGTCATAAAATACGTAATTTATAAATAATAATAAAAACCAAAATAAAAAAAGTAGGAATTCTTCACCAGACATACCTTTTTTTTTTTTTTTTTGTTAACCCTTCTCATAAGCATTTTATCAAACATGTGATATAGAACTACAAATGGTGGGATTATCTTTAGCATACCACTTTGTTGGTGGTAATTTATAGTAAAAGAGATATGATAGAATATTCAATATTGGACATAAAAAAGTCAAACATATTAACACTCCAAAATATTTAACATTATATATATAAAATACTAAACATATTAAATATTAAAATATTCAATATTGGAAATAAAAAAAATCAAAATTGCATTATCAGTTTATGACCTTACACATTCTCTTGAATGAACATATGAATACTAAACTATTCCCAAGTGCATTATGGCAAAATAAATTGTCATATGAATAGAATAGTAGAAAATACACCCAATATTGCATTATGAGTTTATGACCTTACACATTCTCTTGAACGGTCATATATTAAGTTATGCCAAAGTGCATTATGACAAAATAAATTGTTATATGAAAATGAACAGTATAAAACACACTCACGAAGAAAATAAACGAAAACACACCCATCAAGAAACTCTGGATTTTCTTTACTAAGATTGAGATGATTTCTTTGATCAGAGATAACAATTCAACAAAAAGTTATTGTCTCAATTTGGTAAGTATTTCAATGTGCTTACAATACTCTTGATCTTCACTCTATTTTTTTTTTTGGGTACATTTTAAATGTTTTCCACTTCTTCTTTTGAGTAATGGTTATTTTCCTTGATCACAATTTATCAAATCGCTTCCATCATATCAAAATACATTACCATCTTGCTAATTTCTTATTTTGTTTTAGTACATGGTCTTTTGCCTCCCATTTGTTTATTTTATTTTCTGAATAGCTTTGTTATTTTTTAAATTAAATACTACACAAATTCTTGCTAAAATCCTTTAATCTCATCTAAATATATGCTAATTTATAATTTTTTTCTTAGGATACCTTGGGAGAGGAAACAAAATCTTATGATTTATAGGTATGGCGTTTCTCTTTTTCTTTATATTTGGGATTATACCCTGTGTTTCTCTTTTTCTTTGTATTTGAGATTATACCTAATCTTTATATGGTTTTTTCATTAATTTTTCAACAAAATACAATGCAAATAACATTATGGTAATTCAAACACACTAAAGGTTTTTTAAAATTTTATTTTAAGATCTAATCTCTAAATCTTACCATTTATAATTTTCAAGGAAACAATTTTGGGACACTTACAATGTTTAAGTATTGCATCCATTTTATGACTATGGGCATGCATGCAATATTTCTTTATGTTTTTCATGGTTAACCTAATATCAATTTCTTTGGATTTAAAAATTCTTTTAACTGAGGCATATACCTTGATGTAACTTATTCCTAGAAAATTCCACAACTTAATTCAAATCATGCTAGCCAAATATATATATATATATATATATATATATAGACACACACACACACACTATTATTCCTCACCTCAGTTAGCTTAAACTTATCTCATTCTCAAGGGGAAAAAAATGCTTCAAATTATCTCTTTTCTGAGGTTCAATATGTTCTTTGTATTTATTAAGACAGGATTTTGTACCCTTCTATATGAATTAAATATTCATACCTTATTTAGCTTAAACTTATCTCTTATTCGAAGTTCAATTTGGCTACGACATGTTGCTCTTCAATCCATAATACTCCTTAAATATTTTAGTGTAATACATATTTCTTTAGTACTTTTTTCTTATATTCATCTGCATAAACTTCTTATAAGTTCTTGAATTGATTAGAATTTAAGAAGGTCATATCAAGATAATGGCAACAATCTTTTGTGTTAGCACTACTCAAAGAACCAAAACTATTAAACACAAAATTACTACCATAATTTTTTTTTTCTTTAGGATAATAAGTGATAAATGGTTGTTAGTTTGTTTACATTTCTTTGTAAATAGTTGTTTTTTGTTATTTTGGGTGATGATGTAGGTATTACTAATCAAATTCTCTTACATTGTTTTTTTTTTTTAAATTTTTTTATCACTAAAATTATGTTTCACATATGTCACACTTTTTAGCAAGTGTTCTGAAGATATATATATATATATATATATATATTATTTCATTGGTAATTCTACAATCAGCAATGCAATACTCTTGCGGTGCAATTTATAATTTATTTCATTGATTGTTTACACGTGATAGTTTATCATTTAATATCTTTCTCTCTTCCTTCTTTTTAGAACGTATTTAACAATTGTTATCATATTGGACAACACAACATGAATTGGATATATTACACTTTTTATTTTAGGCTTGGTGCTCCACGAACAAATATGCTCTTCTTCGAAGTTTTTTTTTTTTTTTTTTTTTTTTTTTTTTTTTTTTTTCTTGGCTGATTTGTTAAAATTTAGAAATTGTGTTCGGCTTCATCTTGCTAGGTTCATTTTGCATGATCATTGGTTTATATGCTATAATTTGGGCTAAAGCTATAGACCTAGAGCTGGAAGAGATCAAACTAGATATAGTCGTAGAGAACAAGAGTATTAAATGTATAAATTTGTGAATAGCTCAACAAAATGAACTGGTTCTATGGTATTAAAACACAACTATGAGCATGTATAAACAATTCTTTTATAACTAATTTTGCTTTCTCCTACCCCTTTTGTGTTATTTATTGATTGACTAAGATTTACTACACATTTAGATTCCTCTGTTTTCAAGTTTATTAAATTGTGGAGAAAAAATTCTATAAAATAAGTAATTTTCATATATGAGTTTAGTGAATATCAAAATATAAATTGTTATAGCTTGGTTTAATAAACAAAGTTTGTATAAATTGCTCATTAACTTCTCAAAAAATGAAAAATAATGTTAGCTTCCATATGAAATAATCAAGATTCATTTTCATGTTCTAATCAAAATTGTACATTCTCCAATTTTTTTTTTTTTATTGTGTTGGGTTTTGATGCATATTTCACTATATTATAACATGTTACAAAATATCTTGCCATATATAATAATTGAAAGCAAATTGCAACATGTTTCCTTGGATATAGACTTCTTTACTTACAGAATATATACTACTCTATATTAGAATGTAATCACATTATTTTAGATGAGTTTATGACTATTACTTATAAGTCTCAAGTTCAACTTAGGTCGCCCCATCTACCCATTTTTTTTCATTAAAAAAAAAAGTCACTAGTATTATTCTCATTTTTAACTTCACCACCAACAAAAAAAATTATGATGTCAAATTTTTCCGCATACCACTTTGTTGGTGGTAATTTATAGTAAAAGAGATATGATAGAAATAGAAATACCATTTTCCGCACATTGCGCGGGTTTGCGACTAGTATCCTTAAATATTGAATAAGAATTTAAAACGTTGAAATTAAATTGTGTTACTCCAGAAATCAGTGATCAACTATTAGCCTAATCATAAAACCCAGCTCATCATCAGTGACATATTCCTTATCCTTGTTAGTTAGCTTCTCCTTTCTTATGGCCCAATATAGGGCCCACATTAACTCATTTTCTTCGATCATTTGAAAATCAATCAACCATTTGTCTAATATATCCAGCCCATTAAAACCAAATAGCCCATGGGCCTATTAGAACATGCACTGAATTACTTGGATAGCCCATTAGCACATGTACTCTATTTCTTGCATCGTGATCTGACTTTCAATTTACGGCCTTTATGCATCTCTATTATTCACTTACGTTATTCTTTTTAAAATCAATTGCAAGAGAATAAAATACTGTTATGTATATTGATAGAACAAAGCATCAACTAAAATTTGGTGTTTTGCTTACATCAGAAACCGATTGATATCTTGGTTTGATGATATGTTGTCTAATATATCATGATAATAAAGAATTATCATCAGGAGTGGACATCATAGGTTGAAACTCTCTAAAAAAAAAAAAAAAAAAAAATTCCACTTGAGATGCGATAGAACTAATTACACCAGAAATTGATTGATTTTTTGGTTTGATGATATCTTGTTTAATATATCCTGATGATAAAGAATTATCATCAAGAGTGGACATCATAGGTTGAAACTCTCTCAAAAAAAAAAAAAAAAAAAAATCCACTTGAGAAGCGATAGAACTAATTATTAGATTCTTGCGAATATTTCCATGATCTTTTATTGTGAACATTGGGAATGTGTTGGAATGTTTTTACTGCTAAGCATTTGTGAGTAAAATTTCTCTTTGTTTTTATGCCTCACTGCCATGGTGACTTAAGTGCCCAAAGTACCAACCAAGAAGAAAGATAGCAAAATGGGGCAACTGGAATGAAGAAAATTGGGATTCTACTTCTACTTCTAAAGAAACTGTTGAAGTTGCACCAGCAAGAGAAAGACCTCAAAGGTAGACAAGGTATGCGTTGAGTGACTCTGAAAGTGAACATGCTACTTTTCACTGATGATTCTGACTTTTGATGAAGAAGATGAGTAGAGTAGTTCTGTTGAGAAACTGACTTTGGGAACTAATCTCATTCCACTTGAAATGTACTTCATGATTCTTAATTGTTTGATTATCTGCTAAACTGTGTTCCTTGGCAATGATCACTGTTTATTATGATTTGTAAGAGCAAGGATTTTCTTTCCGTCAAAGCAATCCTACGGTCATCTTATTGAAGTTCCTAAAATTGTTTTATCCATTCATTTTAAAATAAGTGAATTGGATTTTGCTTCATCAATGGATACCCAAATAGTGACAATTGTTTCACAATGAATCAAATGATAATTTGATATCCACCCTAATCTACTTATTTTAAAATAGTATAATGAACTTATAGTAATACCATAGTCGTGTATCTTAAGAATTCAAAAGGATCTTAAGAATGTTTTAAAGGATTTTAATTGAATACAACTTGTCAATGTGTGTAACCAAAATAGGAACTCTATTTTTGTTCTGTGAAGAATTATTTTCTTTTATAACGGTGGGTCGTCTCACGTGTGTCCTACAAGAGAGGCCACATTTTTGTGATATGTGGTGAATTGAATAATTTTTTTCATTTTTTTTTAATGTAGGACCTGTATGTATTATCGAATACTAAATCAACTAAATAAATAATTTCTTAAAAAAAAATAAACTAAATAATTTTTTTTAAAGTACAATTAATCAGACTAGTTGTAACGACTAAAATTATGTGGTGTTTCATGTGTGTGTTTTGAATCTCACATTCTCCTCTCATCACTAGTGACCTATCCAATATATATATATATATATAGTTCAGCTTTTTAGGGCATAAATATGACTTGCTCTCATCTTGGTAATTGCTTTTTTTTTTTTTTTGAAGAATAAAAAAGTATTCAAAGGTCAACTTGAATAAGTAATATCTTATGGTGTTTTTAATGAAGACATTTAAGGCTTAAATCTTCCTACTCTCATTATAACTACTAATTTTTTTTAAAAAAATAAATAAATCAATGATGCTTGGCCATGAATTTGGCCACATATTTTCCCTAAGTAAATAGTGATAAAGGTGGGTTTAAACTCCAAACATTGGACATCATAGAGGGTGTTAGTAACGAAATTTCTTAGTATATGCGTTTGATGGGAATTTAACTAAGTTTCTTTCTTTCAAGTCGCCTGGAAATTAAAATGTAAACAATTTAAATAAGTGGAATCAGTTTAAAAGAAGTACTTTATCAAAAAAAAAAAAAAAAAGAAGAAAGTTTAGAAGAAGTAGATCATTAGTTTGTCAATTTATGTGATGGAAGGGCTTAGTGTATAAGGTGTATTGAATAATTTCACATGAAGAAGTAGCATTTCAAGATTAATTTCACATGAAGAATTAGCATTTCAATATTTGAGTTGGTTTCGTTTATGTAGCTTATTATTTTGAGGTCATTGTCTTTGTTTGTTTTTTTTTTTTTTTTGGATAGAAAGGAAATATATATAAAAGGAAACATCTAAAAGCATCCTTGGAAAGCAAAAAAAAAAAAAAAAAACATCATCCATGGGAGGATCATTACAAAAAACAAAATCTTATTGCAGCTTAGGTCACCTCCTAACCAGATCATCGGCACACTTACTCGCCTCTATGAAGCAACGTTTGATTTTAGTATGGGGCATCTAGATAGGAGAGCCTTGCAATCATTTAGGATAGAAGAAGAACATCAAGTTCGACCATTATTTTGAATCAATGAATTCACAATAATCTTAGCATTCAACTCAATCTCAACATGACTAAACTAAAAACATTACGTAAAACTCTACTTTATAAAAGAGTTACAGTATTCACATTACAAACTACAGCTCTACAAAGCCATTCTATACCCTATTCAAAACCAATGCATTAATTACGATTATGAGAAACACTTGGTCAAGAAACCAATACTAGAAATACTTTAGGGTGCTTTCCTGTTGAAGATTCTATGGACAAAATGGGCAAATGCCCTTTTCGTGCAAAAAAAGTGGCATTTTGCCCCCTTTCCCAAACTAATTAGAGAAATGCCCCTCTTTTGTAACTCGATTTTCTAAAAATCGAGTTTAAAAAATAAAAATTTCTAGAGTTCTACAGCGGCGTTTTAAAGAGCCTATAGTGACGTTTTTAGGACCTATAGTGACATTTTGAAACTCGATTTCCATGAACTCGAGTTATAGGCAAATTTTTTTTTATATTTTTTTTACCTATAACTCGAGTTCATGGAGATTGAGTTACAAAACGCTACTATAGGTCCTGAAAACGTCACTATAGGCTCCTTAAAAACGCCACTATAGGACTTAACTCGATTTTGAGAAAATTGAGTTTCAAAAGAGGGGCACTTCCTTAATTAGTTTGGAAAATGGGGCAAAATGCTAGATTGTTTTTTTAAAAAGGGTATAAGCCAATTTTGTCCAAGATTCTACATATAGCTTCATTAGCCACTGATTTGTTGCTACCTCTTTTATAGAGATTCGAGTCCCCGCAATTATCTAGTCCTGACTTTACAAAAACCGTTCACGTTTCTTTCATGTAGCTTGACAATAACAGGTGGTGAATGACAATCAACAAGAGCAATGGAATAGCATGAAGATAATTTCTTCAAAAATCAAAGCAAGATTTCATAAATAAAGAGAGTGGCTGTCAATATTGAAAACCACAGGCCTTATCCATACAAGAAACAGAGACCATACAAAATTTTTGACTTATTATCTTATGACAATAGAACGAAACATGTTCTTATCTCAAAATGATAATAATATGGCTTGATTTGTTATTACGTACGATTATCTCCATCATAGAAAGAAAAACAGAAAAATTGTCAAGTCTTATTGTTCAATTGATATCTAAGTGAGACAACTAGGATTTAAATCCTCCTATCCCCTATTATCAACTTATATATATATATATATATATATATAGCACATGTTTGTCTTGATACACTTGTAGTACACTCTGTATATCAAGGCTATCTGGCTGGTTCCCTGCACCATGAGGGTTCCATGGGTCTTGATATTCAAGGTGAGCGCCTTCATGATATGCGGGTCATGGAGGTGAAGTGTAAAATTTGGGAAACAGTCAAAATGGACTAGTCCGTTACTTAAATTGGTTTGAATGGTTCCTAAGAGGCTGTCATTAAACCTTATATGACGAGTATCTTTAAGGGCCGAAAGGATTGAATTGTTCAAACCTGGTCTAATGAGGGCTTTAACTATAACTTGGACTAATCCTATGTGTAGGAAGTTATGTCCTTTCTTCTTATGTTCTTTAATTTTGGTTGGGCTAAACAGGTAGCACGTCTCGTACTCCTTGTTTATTCCATAAACTTGTTCTATGGATCTAACATAGTAATCTGATTTGAAAGCTTTTTTCAAATCCCATGAAGACTTATAGAATTCTTTTGTGGGTACTTTTGGGAGGTTCCAATCTCCTAACTTGAGATCTATATCTGATAACTCATATTCTTCACTATTGATAATTCCAGCTTCTTGAGGAATTTCTGGAAGTGATGTACATCTGCTGGCTAAACTAGAGGTTGAGTTACTTCTAAACAATTTACTCATCATCTTAATTATCTGAGAAATTAACACAATTAAAACCTAATTACCTTTAACTCCAAATAACTGGATCTAACCTTAGATCTGACAATAGGAGTTTTTAACTAGAGACAAGGTGGCTTCTCAATGCACAGTTCAGCCTCTAACTACCACTATCCTTTCCTCTAAGGGACCACCCTAAACGTCTCACTTCGGCTAAACGGGCTGACCAAACCTAGACCAGATTGGATACCGTGGACTAACTGGGCTAAAGGACAACATTGATATAGGTCTTACACATCTCTTATGCATTCTACACCTACAACAGACTTTGGGGCTAAACACAGGGATAAGAAGAAGCAGATAACTGGGAAATAACTGGGTTAGCTTGAACAAATAACACAGAATGAATGAATAAATAGAAGAGAAATAACTGAATCAACAGGTAAGTGAGTAGAAGAAGATCACAATACAGAAATAAAGAATTGGAATATAGTGAGAAAATAATGACATTTAAAATAATGAAAATAATTAGATAACTTTGATAACTTTGGCAATATAACCGGCCAACTTATGATTGATAAATGTAACTTACAAACTGATCTGCCAAACTTGGCTCTGATACCAAAAGGGGGTAAGTTACAACTGCTCTGGAATCAGGCTATTGGGGCTCTGATACCAAAAGGGGGTAAGTTACAAGCGGAAGGGGTCAGACGCCGACTGGGACTATCTGATTACAAACTGGAGGCCGACTGGGGCCATATGGTTACAATTGTAAGACTATCTGGGGTATTACAAAAGTATTCTGATTACAAGTATTGGGTTGTAAGAGAAAGGAGGGTTCTTTTCCTAAAATTGGTTTCTGCAATTTTTGGATCCTGCCTTCAACTAAACCTAAAGCTTCCTTATATAGACTGGAGGAGAGCTTTGGATTCCCTGATTCATTGCTGAAAATTCAGAGAGTAAATTGCTTTTACTGAGGTGAAAACTTTTCCCACCGAAAGCAAATAGTACTTCTGAATTATTGTGCCGGGTACTGTTCATGAATAGTGACTGGTACTGTTCATAAATAGTGCTCTGTCCCTTGTCTTTACTGTCGGCTGAGTGCTGGTTATTGTTCATCAACAGTGACTAGTGTTGTAAATGAATAGTGAACTGTTTGGAAATACTATTCTGAATAGTGACTAGTGCTATCCAGAATTCCTTTAATCACTGTCTAGCCTGTAGGCATCATTCGGATCCTGAGAATCTTGGAATATCTTAGGATCAAAGTTAGCTGAGGCTTCAGAGGAAGCAGGAGATCCTTTCTCCTGAGACTGTAGCTCTTCTGACTAGAGAAGTAACTATTGGGCAAGATCCAACTTACCTTCTGAAATACAAGTCTGTGTTTTAGGAAGTAAGGTAATGACTGAATCACTTGACCTATGGTTCAAACATTTCAGGATATTGGTCACGACCAGATACCCAGATCCTGATGACACAGATCCTGATGCCTATGTTGAGTTTATGATCGTATAAATCAGGGTATTTACTCCATCAGGAATTCCTCTTCTTGGATGTTCTTTAAAAATGGGGAGACCTTCCTCATTCTTTTGGATGGCAATTCTGATGTCATCTTTAGATTCTTCAGTGAGGCAGTTATTCCACCATTGGAGCAACTTTCTTGTGAAGCCTAAAACCATGAGGTCAATGACTTCTGAGTGGGTTTTTCCCTCATTAAGGTAATTGTTAGCGACCATCACTATGTGTTGGATTTTATTCAGAATTTCTTGTTCTGATAGACCATCTATGTTCGAGGAGATGGCTCGGGATGCAGGTCTATCTCCTAAGAGAATGGGTGGCTGCCTACTGGGTAGAGGAGATTGGCGGAGATTTATTGGGGATCTAGACCTATACTCATCTAAGGGTGTTTTAAACCTAGACTGGTCAAATTTGAGCCTAACGGTATCATCTGCTAGCTGCTGGACAAAATCTAATATATATATATATATATATATATATATATAAAACTCACATCCATAATAGTTGAGAACTTGTAGAATATATATTCCATCCTAAGGCAGCATAACTAGAGCACGTACGGCTCAACCATGAGCCCTAGAGACAAACAATGAGCCCTTTCTTGCAAAGAAGAGGCACTATCTTGGTCTAAAAATTGGTCTGCCTTGCCAAAGACTGTCCATCTTGGTATAAAAAATGTTAGATGTTCGTGAATGATTTATGTTTTGACTGGTAGATATATAACATCTTTGTAAGAACGTATCTATTGTTGTTTTGATTTATGTATAGTGTTGATCATTGAAGTGCTCTGTTCTCAATTAGATATCACTACATACTCTATAGCGTAGCACACAAATAATCAGAAGCAAAAGCATAGCCTTAAACCCATTGGTTTAGTTCTCCAAAATCCTTGTTGAACTGATATTGAAGGGAAAGGGAATGATTATTACATATTGGCATCAGTCTATATATTTTAAGTGGGTTGTAGATTCAATCGACAACAAAGCTGCAGACATTTCATTAAACATAAGTGGGTTGTAGATTCAATCGACAATAAAGCTGCAGACATTTCATTAAACATTATGCTAATGGTGAATGCCTTCAATATCTATAATCACATGAAATTTTTCAATATATATACCCAAATATTTTTTAGAAAAATATACTAAAATTCTATAGCATTGTTTGAAGCAGTAATAGTAATGAATAATGATACTATGTTTTTGGACATTTTTTTTTTAAATTTAATTTTTTAAGTAATTTTCTTGTCATGAATTTGTGTGTGGTAATGCGTTCATTTATGTGAGAACTAATTATTAGGAAAATGGTAATTGAGGTATAAAATTTGTTACCTTGGAGAATTGATTTATTAGAATTAAAAAAAAAAAAAAACTTATAAAGGTCTAATGAAAGCACTTTTCAAACCTTAATTATTTGATTAAAATTTTGAGAAAATTTATCTTACCGTTGATTCTTATTCCTTATTTATATAGAGGAATCTAATTACCAATGACAAAAGATGATAAAGATCACAAAATAATCTCTTCTACAGGGTCTCATCCTGAATGGTTAACTATCCCAATAAAATTGTAAAGTTGATTTTGTTTCTTTCTTCTTTTTCCCCCATTTCTTTGGTGCATGTTTTGAAATTCTTTTTTTTTTTTTTTTTGAGCCCCATGTTTTGAAATTCTAAGTGTGTTCATTGTTGCTGAGCTGCTATCAAAAAAGGGGATAATTATTCAATGCAGGAACTAGTCTCTGTATTTCAAGAGGATTGCAGTCCCAGTTTAGAATAAATCTGCAAACATTTCATTGAAGTGCAAACTTCTCCTTTTACGACCAAACTTGGGCTCACATTAACTTACATTCTATGGCCATCTGAATAATACTGGTCCATTTGTCTAATATAGATCCAGAACATTTAAAGCAATAGCCCATATGCCTATTAGGGCATTCATGGATTACTTGGATTGGCCCATTAGTACATGTATGTTACCATGTTAGCCACTGATTTGTTGCGACCTCTTTTTCAGATATTCGAGTCCCCACAATTATCTAGTCCCGACTTTACAAAAGCCGTTCACGTTTCTTTCATGTAGCTTGACAATAACAGGTGGTGAATGGCGATCAACAAGAGAGTGGCTGTCAATATTGTAAACCACAGGCCTCATCCATACAAGAAACAGAGACCATACAAAAGTTTTGAATCATTGTCTTACCACAATAGAATGAAACCTGTTTTTATCTCAAAATTGTAATAATATGGCTTCATTTGTTATTATGTACGGCTATCTCCATCATAGAAAGAATAACAAAAAAATGTTAAAAGTCTTATAGTTCAACTGATATCTAAGCGAGACGTTTAGGATATAAATTTTTGTACCCCAATTACCAAATTATAAAAAGCAAAAAAAAAAAAAAAAAATCAAGTGCTTGAAGAGTTATGTACACCCATGATAACAGGAAAAAAAAAAAAAATCAATCACACATTTTTTCCATAATAACAATTAATTTTATAGGCTAAAATGGTAGGTACTCAATATCATTAATCACCTACTAGCTTTTCTGCATTATATATATATATATATATATATATATATATATATAAAGTTGGGTTCAATTTATACTTTGTGTAACTTTAAGTAATATTATATCACCTAATTTTTTTTATTGGATGTGAATTTGATAAATTCACCATTATATTACATTTCCTTCTCATACTCCCCGTGCTTGTAAATTTCAAGTTAATCAAACATTAATAGTTATATCATCTACTAAATATTTAAAATCATGTATAAAAGATGAGTTTTTTGGTCGAATAGTAAATACCACTCTGGTTGGTATGAAATTTCGTATAACTATTAAGAACTAGAAAAAAAAAAAAATACTCTAATGGTGGGATTTTTAAAATTTTAATTTAATAAATAATTATTAAATAGCATAGCATTGCTTAAAATTATACTAGGAAGTAAATAATAAGTCATCGGATACACCTACTTATTCTTTTTTTTTTCTTTTTTTTTTGAAAACTACTTATTCTTTGAGAGAATTTTAACTTATGGCGTCCGCTCCTGATGATAGCTCTTTATCATTAGACCAAGACACCAATTAGTTTTTGGTGTAGACGGGAATTGAACTCCAGATTCTTATACAATCATCAGAGACTTTACCAGTTAAGCTAACTGGAACCCACAAAACTACACATTCTTAATTTTGCAGGTCCAACAATTCGGACAGTGTGGACCAGAATTTAATTTACATTTAATTTGTCGATTATCTGTTACTGTCACTTATTTAGTTGTACCTAATAACGATAAATCACAGCAATTAATTATAACAAGCCACTCAAAGGGATAAGAAGAAAGTTGGCGATGTGCCATGCAAAACGTCACAATAATCATTAATGGCCAAATGTTCTGCCCAAACGTATGTGTTTTGTATTGAAAAATGAAAACAATTTTAATATATACAACACTTCAATACTATAATCTATCAATTAACTCAAAAAAAAAAAAACTATAATCTATCAGTTCATAAAAAAAAAAAAAAACTATAACCTATCATAGAAAATTTAAGTACATAACAATAATATTATTGTTGAGAGCCTTATAGTTTAATTAACTGATAATTTTTTATATGTTCATAAAATTCAGAATTTAAATTTCTCCCATCCGTTGTAACTACTAAATTATAATAAAAAAATATTACATATATCAATTTTTTTCACATCTAATTTTATAATTTCATTATTGACTTGTACAACAACAGTAAGTGATCTACTAAAATAGTGGGATGAAAGCGTCCACTAATAGTTGCATACATCATCACGTTATGAAATTGGATATGAGATTGAATGTATTCCTATAAATTATTTGTTGACACAATTTTTGTGCCACAATTTTGATATGGTTGAGGAAAAAAAATTGTGGGTTAATATAAAAATGATAAGTAACCACTCATAATTTACAAGGTTGGAGTTTGTGTTATTAAAAGAAGTGAAGAACTATTCTCCAATATATCTTTTTTTTGGAAAATAAAATTAGCAAATACAAGAATAAAATTAAGATGTAGACATTTTCCTCTTTTATAATTTGAAGTGATCCATATCATTCTCCAAGTGTATCTTATGCGTTTTATACTTTTATGGCTTTTATTTTTATATAAATGTATTACTTAAATAAAATTAACAAAATATATCATAAAACCCTTCATTGTATTATTATTTCATTTTCAATTATAAAAATCCATTAAAAATAGTACAAAATTTAATTTAAAATTATACTTAATATATTCTCCAACTATTTTTTTTAAAACACTGCATAAATGTGAAAAAAAAAGATTTTTTGTCACCAAAAATATGTTTTCCGTTCATAATATTTGAAAGAAAAAAATAGCGCACGGTCCAATGTCTAACAATTGTAAAAGAAAAACTATTGTCCAATCAAAGTTAAAATTGTGGTATACTGTGTGTAAATACTAAATGCCCACTGTCCAATGTCCATTGTCCAATCAAAGTTAAAAGTGTGATATGCATCGGACTGTTTGCAATATATTTTTCCCATTAGTATTTAGTGGAGTATTTACTATATTTGCCATCATGCAAGTACGCCAGGCCCCGGGTCTTTATATTTCAATCGTTCTCATCTTACTCTCCTCACAAAGTTACTATTCATTCAATTCCCACTAAGAAATGGCGGAAGGAGTTTTGTTTGACGTTGCTAAGGGAATCACAGAGAAAGTGGGCAGCCTCGTAGCCCAAGAGATTGTACTACTCTGGAATCTCAAAGACGAGATTGAAAATTAAGCTCAAGGACACAGTTTTAACAATCAGTGCTGTGCTTCAGGATGCAGAGGAGAAGCAGCAGCACAACAATCAAGTCAGAGTGTGGCTGAAAAGGCTAAACGATGCACTTTATGAAGCGGACGACTTGCTGGATGACATCTTCACTGAAGCTTTACGGCGGGAAGTGATGACACGGAATAAGAAAGCAAAAGAGGTACGCATCTTCTTTTCCAAATCCAACCAGCTTGCATTTGGTCTTAAAATGGCTCATAAGGTTAAGGCAATGAATAAAAGGCTAGATGCTATCAAAAACGATAATGGGTTCCACTTAGATGAACGTCCTGTAGAGACACAAGTGGGGGGTTATAGGGTGAGAGACTCATTCTTTTATACTTACTGAAGAAGTCATTGGTAGAGATAATGATAAGAAGAGATTATAAAAACTCTTTTGGATCCCAATGTTGAAGAGAGTGTTTTGATCCTTCCAATAGTTGGACTTGGAGGGCTAGGGAAGACCACATTAGCTCAACTCGTATTCAATGATAAAGAAATTGAGAAACATTTTGAGCTAAAATTATGGGTGTGTGTCTCTGAAAACTTTGATGTAAAAATGATTGTTGAAAAAATCCTAGAGTCTGCAAAAAATGAGAAACTAGAAAGACTTGAAATGGACCCATTAATTAAGATTCTTAAGGAAGAAATTGATGGAAAGAAATATCTGCTTGTGTTGGATGATATATGGAATGAGGATTCTATAAAATGGGGTAGCCTAAAGGATCTTTTAATGGATGGGGCAAAAGGTAGTAGAATATTAGTGACTACACGCAGTAATAAAGTGGCAGAGATTACAGGAACTATTGGACCATACATGTTAGAGGGTTTAGATAAAGAAAAGTCATGGTCTTTATTTAAAAAGATGGCATTTAAAAATGGACAAGAGCTAGAGAAATCAATCTTTGAGGTAATTGGGAAGGAAATCATTGAAAAATGTAAGGGAGTCCCCCTTGCCATAAAGACTATTGGAAGCTTATTATACTTTAAAAATACAAAAAAAGAATGGTTGTCTTTCAAGAATAATGAACTTTCAAAAGTAAGTCAAGAAGAAAATGATATCCTACTAACACTTAAATTGAGTTATGATCATCTTCCGTCATATTTGAAGCAATGTTTTGCTTATTGTTGTTTATTTCCTAAGGATTACAAAATTCATAAACCAACATTCATTCAAATGTGGATGGCTCTAGGGTTCATTAGGTCTTCAAGACCAGGCCAATGCTTGGAAGATATTGGTCATGAGTATTTTATGAATTTGCTTTGGAGATCATTCTTTCAGGAAGTTGAAGAAGATGAGAGTGGCAATATACTACAATTTAAAATGCACGATCTTATACATGATCTTGCAAAATCAATGACAGCATTTGATAGCGCCACTTTTTATTCAAAAGAGGAAGGCATTCATGAAAAAACACGCCATGTATCATGTGATCAAACATTTCTCTCATTATCAGGAATTCCAAGCTCGTTGTATAAAGCAAGCAGGTTAAGAACATTTCATTTGCCAAGTGAATCAAGAAATCAATATGTAAGCTTGGATAAGTCAACTTGTAATGCAATTGTTTCAAGTTTGAAGTTCATACGCTTGTTGGATCTACATGATATGAATATTAAAACAATTCCAAGTTCTATCTAGAAGTTGAAGCATTTAAGGTGTCTCGATGTATCTTATAATCCCATCAAGATGCTTCCTAGTTCCATCACAAGATTGTATAATTTGCAAACACTAAGTTTCTTTGGATGTAAAATTAAAGAATTGCCTAGAGGTATGAGAAAATTAGTCAACCTCACATACATTGATGGGGATTTGGATTGGACTCATATGTCACATGGACAATTAATTAAGCTTCAAACAATGTCAGAATTTGTGATGAGTCAAAATAGATTTTTGAACTTCAGGCGCCACGGTGGATTGAAGGAACTCAACGGGCTAAACAAGCTGAGAGGAACACTACAGATTAATGGATTGAGACACGGGAAAGAAGCTGCATCAGAATCTAAGGATTCAAATATGAAAGAGAAAATACATCTTCAAGACTTGACGTTATCATGGATAGAAGAAGACGTGGATGAGTCCAACGTTGGTTATAATGAAGAGTCACTTGAAGCCTTGCTCCCAGTCCCACACGGCCCGCTTTCAAATCTTCAACAATTGTGTTTAATTAGTTACGGTGGAATGAAAATTCCAAGTGGGATTTCATCGCTTTCAAATCTTGTAAAATTTACCTTAGATGGCTGTAACAGATGCCAACATCTGCCACCGTTGGATCAATTTCTCTCCAAGATTTAACGATAGACAATTGTTGTGGTCCTCTCCCTCTCTCTCGACATCTCACTGCCCTTCAGAATTTGACAGTTCGTTGGTCTGAAGAGGTTGATTTAACAAACGATGGAGATGAGATGGAATGGCATGGCCTTCAGAGCCTTCGCAACCTACAGTTCCACAGCCTTCCAAATTTGGCCACTCTTTTATCCCAGTCCTTGATGGAACATCAAAAATCCAATTTCTTCTACTTCACTAAAATTTCGTGGTAATTAAATTTCAGATGAAGAACCTACTCTTACGATTTGGAGCTTAATCAAACCTTTTGGGCGCTGCAATTGCTCAACAAGTCAACAAATTCACCGGTAATATCTCTTTTCTTTTTTCCTTTTTTAGATGCTCATAGGATTTTCATTCTTTAATTTATGAATTCCCATATTAGGAAAAAGAATATGTGAATTTTTCCAAATCTATTTCTTCATTTTGGCAAATTACATCTTTGTATTGTGAACTGAGTTGATCTGTTTTGTTTGCTTTATAAACAGAGTAAAAGATCAATGGTACAAGATGATATCGGGTAATATTGTGAGAAGAATAAAATCTGGTAGCCATTCTGCAGGAACTAGCATGTTGTGCAGGTATTGGGTTGATTCAATTTCAATTTCTTGTTATATCTACAGAACTTTTTATTTTTTTGGGGTAAATACTACTATATCTTCAAATAATGATAGACGGTTTAGTATTTGAATTAACAGAGTATTTTTTGTATTTCATCCTGATTTTATTTCAGTATCTGTAAAAACACAGTCTTGATACTGAATAGTCCTCACTCTTCAGTTTTTAATAAAAAATTTCATTTATTGTAGGAGACCTATCATTCAGTAAGGGATTTATCACATCTTGAAGCTTCATTCTATTTATATATGTATACAATTTTCTGGAATTGGCTTGCAAGGTGAAGGCGAGGCCCCATCTCAATCAAGGTAAATCAGAAAGATCAATGCGTTTAAATGTGCACTTCATCTCTGCATGATTCTCTTGACTGATGGTTAGCACTCTTTCTATCTCTCATCTGTTGATTGTGGAAATTTTCTTTTTGAATGGTAATTTCTATTTATTTTTGTGGTGGGTATGTCACTTTCAGGAGAATGAAGCATGAAGCAATGTAGGATATTGGAGAGGTGGATTGGCCACTGATATTTGTGCCCTTACCAGTGAGGATTTCCCAAAGATTTGTAGGTACTGGAAATTCATCAGTGTCCCATCTTACCACAAAGATGCAAAAGGAAGTATGTGAGGTTTTCCATAAGATTTGTTACATCCTAGAGTTGGAAGGAGATCCAATTCAGTGGTAAGAAAACTTATGTCTACATATCATTGTTTTTTCCCTTTCCTTGATAGAAATCAAAATCAAAATTTCCTCTTTGTTCTCTCCAAGAAATGGAGCTTAATGAAAAACTTTTTGGTTTCAACAACAACTCAGTGGTATTAGTATTTTTGTTCTCTACAACTCAACAAAATATGTGAATTTTCCTTTTATCTATTTCTTATTTATATCATGGTATCTCAAACTGAGTTGATTAGGTGGCGTATCTGGATGCCATGGTTTCTCACCATGTAATTTGTAAATAGTGTCAAAATTGGCACTTGGTGATATTGTGGTAATGTTTGTGGGGAGGAGTAAATCTAGCGAATACATCTACAGTACAGTAATTAGCTTGTTGTGCAGTATTTGTGTTTATTCCTTTTTGTGTTGTGTAGTATCTACAATTGATGATGACAACCACAACAAAAATTCACAAAATTTAAGTTAAGTTGCTAAGAACTATTTTGTCAATAACAGATAATTTCTGCATTTCCTCCTTATTTTGTTCGGTATCTTGGTGTTAATTGAAAAGAAAGGTGCTAGTGCTACACTTGGTGTTCTAGAAGTTCACAATTTTAGGGGTGGATTTCACTTGGTGCTGCACTTGGATTTCACAATTTTAGGGGTGGATTTGGATTCTTGGACTTGCTTTTGATGCAATATCTCTGTTTATTTATGTGTTTCTTTTTTGGAATTTTAGGGTTTTAGGTTCTTGGATATGGTATTGGTTGTTATGAGTTGGGGTTGGTGATTTCAATTTTTGGGGTTTTGGGACTGTTGGACATTTTAGGGTTTTCTTGGTGCTGGATTTGGATTCTTGGACTTTGTTTTGGTGGCATATATGGTTTAGCTGGTTTGTGAGGATTCATGGTGTTTGATTTGTTTGATTGAGTTTTCGGCGCATGATGGATTTAGTTAGGGTTTCAGTTTGTTTAGTGGTTGTTCTTTGTTTTCTTTGATTCATTCTTGGAACTGATACAATTTTAGGTTATGTGACGTGGGCCAATTTTTGATTAACTCCTTTGTTTTTTCAATCAGTCTTTTGGTTCAACTGGGAATTTAGGATTTAATATGTTTCTGAATGAATGTTCTTGGATATTTGTGAATTTCAGTTATTGTTTATTTCGGTGAGAATTCTGATCCTGTTTTTTTGATTCTAGTCTTGACTTATTTATTTAATAAAAAGAAAAAAACTGTACAAAAGTATTACTGTTGTGTAGTTATAGAAGGGTTCTTGTCTAGATGCATATGCACAAGGTTCTGGGTTTCATGGGTTATTTTAGTGATTATATTATGTGCTTGTTTGGATTGCGGCACGTTTGCCGTGTTTTGCGCGTTTCAGGTTTTTTTTTCTAGCTCCGTGTATGGCACTGTTCATTGGTCATGAACAGTAAAAATAGGCCAATGAACAGTACAGCATAGTAATTAAAACAGTAAAAAAATATTTTTTATTCTTTTCAGTTTCAGTTTTCAGCAAAATAAGCGGTATCCAAACGCATACATAATTATAATTAAAATGTTAATAGTTCATAGATTTGTGGGTGTTTAATTACCTAATGTGGTTCAGCGTTCTGTTCACTTTGTGGAGACATAATATTGGTCACTGAAATTTATTGTTTAATGTAGTTCATAGATATTTTGTCGAGCAATTTTAGCATCCTGTTCTAGATTAAGTCTTATTCCTTTGAAAAAAATAGCATTCCATCAATGTGCTAATTCAGTAAAATGGTTTTGGTGATCTGAAGGTATTTTCCAACAACATGGGAACGAAATCTGAGCGAGTCATTTCAAAGTGCAAAGAGAGTGAGAACTGGACTAAGGTTTCATTTAAGCCCGACTTGGCAAAATTTAACATGACTCATCTTGAGGACGACGTGGTTGCGCTGATGAAAAAGCGGGTATTTGCTTGGCTGGTTGCCTTGGAAAGTCTGTGAAGGTTGAACTGAATGGAGCTCGGGTCCCCGTAAAATCATTTACTGATTATGTTAATCTCTACTTAGATTCTGCTGCAAAATCTAAACCTGAGAAACCTCCAAGGTTCTTTCTATGAAACTCTGAATGTTTCTATTTTATTTGTATTTTTCCGCTTCATAGTAATAATTGCTTACTAGAATCATTTGTTTCCTCAGCTATCATGTGAAAGTTAATGATAGGTGGGAGATATGTGTGAGTCTTAGTGACGGGCAGTTTCAACAGGTACCTAGGTCTTTTGAAGAAAAGGGGATAATGAGTCAATTGAAATTGCAATTGTGTGAGACATACATGGTTTTTTTGTTTTTTAACCAGGTCAGCTTTGTGAATTCGATTGCCACAGCCAAGGGTGGAACTCATGTTGATTATATCACTAATCAAATTACAAACCATGTAGTGAATTTTGTAAATAAGAAAAACAAGAATGCCAACATCAAAGCCCATAACATGAAGAACTACTTGTGGGTTTTTGTCAATGCTCTTATTGACAACCTTGCTTTTGATTCCCAAACTAAAGAAACTCTGACACTTCGTCAAAGCAGTTTTGGGTCCAAGTGTGAGCTTTCACAAGATTTTCTGAAGAATGGTTCGTTTCACTTTATTTTTCATTATTGTTGGTACTAGTATGTTACCATTGAAATACTGGAGAGTGATTCTTATTAACCACTTGTTTTTGCAGTCTCAAAGTCTGGAATTGTAGACAGTCACCTATCGTGGGCAACTTTTAAGCAGAGTAAAGATCTTAAGAAAAGTGATGGAACAAAGACAGAGAAGATTCATGGTATTGAAAAACTAGACGATGCTAACAAAGAAGGAGGGAAGGAATCTGATAAATGTACCTTGATTTTAACTGAAGGAGATTCAGCTAAGGCTCTTGCAGTAAGTTGTTGTGTCATTGTGCAGAGTATTTTAGCATTAAAGTTAGCTCTATTGGGTTTCACTTTGTATGATTTTTGACGTTATTCATTTTAATACAGTTGGCTTGGCTTGCTGCTGTGGGTCGAGATTACTATGGTGTGTTCCCATTGAGAGGTAAATTGCTCAATGTGAGGGAAGCCACTGCTAAACAGCTCACTGAGAATAAAGAAATTGGGTGCATAAAGCAGATTCTTGGACTTAAGCAGCATAAAGAATACACCAATGTAAAATCTTTGAGATATGGTCATTTGGTGATAATGACTGATCAGGTGCGCCTTAAGTTTCTCTTATTGTTTTGTTCTTGTTTTATGCTTACAATTCTCTCTACAAGGCACACTGACAGCCTTCAACAAATATAAAATTTGAACTATAATTCTTGTACAGGATCATGATGGTTCCTACATCAAAGGGCTGTTGATCAATTTTATTCATTCTAATTGGCCACCACTGTTAAAAGTTCCATCTTTCTTAATTGAGTTTATCACTCCTATGGTGAAGGTTGGTATTTTCAGTTAACTAGTTCAAATATTAGCACAACCTCAATATAAGTGGAATGTTTCTTGAGGGAAAATGATCATTTATCATCTTTGCAGACAACTCACAAAAATGGGACAAAATTATCATTTTATACCATGCCTGAGTACGAGTCATGGAAGCACAATTTGACGAGCAATGCAAGTGGGTGGTCTATCAAGTACTATAAGGTTTGCATTGCTAAATTTGTTACATGTGAACCAATTACAGAACCTTTTATTTTATTATCTGTTTTCTGTCTTTTGCATATTGATTTGTTTGTATCTTTTTAGGGGTTTTGGAACAAGCACATCAAAGGAAGGAAGAGAGTACTTTGCAAATCTTGAGAAACACAGGAAAGATTTTATTTGAGAAGATGAACAGGATGGGGAGGCCATTGAGCTGGCATTTAGTAAGAAGAAGATAGAAGAGAGGAAGAGTTGGCTTAGGCAGTTTGAGGTCAAAGTTTTGCCATGCTTTCTTCTTGTGTTTTTAGAAAAAGTGAATGAATATATATCTAATATAACACCCCCTGAATGTGCAGCCTGGTACTCACCTTGATCAGACGGGCAAGCTTATAAAATACAGTGACTTTGTCAACAAGGAGCTTATATTGTTTCAATGGCAGATCTTCAGAGGTCTATTCCCTCCATGGTTGATGGCCTGAAGCCTGGCCAAAGGAAAATTCTTTTCTGCTCTGTCAAGAGGAACTTTGTCAAGGAAGCAAAAGTTGCCCAGTTTTCTGATTATGTGTCTGAGCATTCAGCTTATCATCATGGTGAGCAGTCTTGCGAGTACCATCATTGGAATGGCACAAGACTATGTGGGCTCCAACAACATTAACCTGCTTCAACCAAATGGCCAATTTGGCACTTGTAATTATGTGAGATGAACATGCCTCATGTGCCACTCTTTGAAGCTGAATCTGGTTCAGTATGCATTTTTAGTTCTAATCTTATTATCACGTTTTGAATTTACAAATGATCTGTTAGATTTCAGGGAGGAAAAGATCATGCAAGTGCTAGGTATGTGTATGCGCAGCTTTCTCCAATCACACGGTTTCTGTTCCATAAGGATGATGATGACCTTCTTGACTACTTGAATGAAGATGGGCAATCAATTGAACCAACTTGGCATCTTTTTCCCCATCCTTATGGCTTATACTTTAATTTTTTGGTTATTTTGGGTACATGCCAATTATTCCAACAGTTCTTGTCATTGGTAGTGAAGGAATTGGGACTGGCTGGCGCTCTTAGGTTCTAAATTACAACCCAAGAGACAGAATAGCAAATATTAGGCGCTTGTGGAACTATAGAGGAAGTCAATGAGACAACGCTGAGGATGACAGAGCTACCAATCTGTAGATGGACACAAGATTACATGGAATTCTTGGAATCTATTTCTTCTAATAATAAAGAATGCAAGGATCCTTTCATTGAGGCAAATTTGCTCAAGTACTTGAGAATTATGTGATCCACCACAATGTGAATTAGATTGTACCCAGTTTCTCATGTAAAATAATGCTGGCTGCAGGATTTCGATATGAATTGTGATGACGTTACAGTAGAATTTGACGTCTTCTTGACCCCTGCTAACTTGATTCAGGTCACTCAGGAGGGTTTTCTGAAGAAAATTAAACTAACCGCTACAATTAGCACAACTAATATGCACCTGTTTGACCCAAGAGGCGTGATTAAGAAGTATGACAACCCGGAGCAAAGAATGTGAGAGAAATTGGAGTTCTTTACATTGATTTACCAATATAATTTCCATGATAATACACTTACTGTTTGTGATTTTCCTCCTGTAGTTCTTGAAGAATTTTTTCATTTAAGACTTGAATTTTATGAGAAAAGAAAGGTGAGCTCACTTATGCTCATAGCAAAAGAGTAGAACTGCTACTCAATAATTTCAGCCATTTCTTAGGGAAACAATTATTAACTTTAATTTTTGTAATTTGTGCAGAAATTTCTACTGAACAAACGTGATATGGTGTTGTTGAAGTTGGAAAACAAGGTTAGGTTTATCCTTGCAGTTGTGAAGGGAGAGATCATTGTAAGTAATAGGAAGAGAGCTGATCTCTTTGTTGAGCTGCAAACAAAAGGTTTAACTCCTTTTGCAAAGAATGCTAAAGCTGTTGAGCCAGAAGTTACTGGTGCAAATGACGATACAGAAGAAACAGAAGTGAAATCTCCTGCTGACAGCAGTAGTAATGGGATACAGATCAGTGATTATGAGTATCTACTGGCCATGGCAATTGGAAACTAGACCATTGAGAAGGTTCAGGAGCTATGTGCTGATAGGGATAAGCTCAATAAGGAGGTTGATGATTTGAGAAAGGAAACTACAAAGTCCTTTTGGAGGAAAGATGTTGATGGTTTGGAGGGGCAACTCAATGTATGACTGAAAAATTAACAACTCCTTGTGATGATTTGTTTATTTTTGTGTCATTCTGTTTCTTGACTGTTTAGTTTTATGTCATTCCAGAGCTTGAGAAAAGCAATGCTCAGTCAGAGGAGTTAAGAAAGAAAATGAGAGGCAAAGCAAGGGGTGAAGCTGCTATGAAGTCTACTAGACAAGCACCCAAGAACCATGGAAGAACAATAATAAGAAGGCAAATACTGAAGAATCTGTTGCACAAGCTGTCTCGTCATCTATGGCTGCAATGGAAAACGGTAGGTGTCAAACAATTTTATGTTTATAATATGTGTTAGTTTTTGTTTGATTTTTGGTTTACATCTGCTTGCTTCACCAGAGAAAGCTCCTGAGGCAGGAAAACCCAAAGGCAGAGCAGGCTCTAGGAAAGCTCTTGCTAAGGTTTGTTTCTGTTCCTAGATTCTATTTTTCCTTGTAAAGGATTTCTCTAGAACTCTCGTTGATATTATTTTTTCTTTTCAGCCGAAAAAGCAGACTTAGTCTTGAATGATGATGATGATGATGATAATGACGATGACGACAATGTGCTTAAGCTCAAAGAACGACTTGCTGCCTATAACCTTGACTCATATCCACATCAATCAGCTGGTAAATGCTATATTTATTATATTTCATTAGACTATTTATTATGATCTTTACACAACTCAGCTGAAATGTAAGAAAAATTACAGTGGATGATATGGGGATATTATTTGCAAACCGGATAATATATGATCTTGTGTGAGAAATTGTGTTTCTATTATTCTTCATAAAATCAATTCCAAGAAAACAAAATACTGTAATATACATTGATAAAATTTTTCCATGTTACAAGCATTAACTAAAATTTCCACTTGGGATTCATCAGAACTAATTATTAGTTTCTTGTGAATTTTTCCATGATCTTTTACTGTGAACATTAGGAATGTGTTGGAGTTTTTTTTTCTGTAAGTATTTGTGAGGTAAATTTCTCTTTGTTTTTATGCCTGACAGCCATGGAGACTGAAGTGCCCAAAGTACCAGGCAAGAAGAAAGAACATAGCAAAAGGGCTGCTGCTGCACAGAAGAAGAAGCCCTTGGCAACTGTTTCGGAGATATCTGATGATGATGATGATGATGATATTAATGAAATTGATGATGAAGATGAAGATGGTGAGATAGAAGTTGTAGCTGCTCCAGAAGCCAGGAAAAAGGGTGGGAGAAAACCGGCTGCAAATGCTAAGGCAGTTAAGGCCCCTGCAGCAGCAAAGAAGAGAGTGCAGCCAATAAAAGATACCTTGAGCTTTGGGAAGGTAGGAAGTACTGAAGCCTAGTTGCGTGGAGCAGATTACCATTGATGGTGGAATGAAGGCAATGGGGAGCTATATACATCCTAGAAACAAACGTTACACCGGTTCACTATCTGTGTTGTAACTTATAACGGCAAGGTGGGAAACGGAACGCTTAGGCTGAAAAGAGAGAGGGAGAAATAGTAATCTGATGTGGCATAAGAGGCCAGCCAACTAAATGGTTGAGGCACAAATGGATATTACCAAGTGCATCAACGGTTTTGTCCAATTTATCAATATTTAATTATATTTTGAAAAAGAGAGAAAACATAAAGAAAATAAGGAAGAGGGGAAAATATATAACATGTGATTGCTGGTGGAATTAAATTAATAAGAAGTGGGATTTATGGTGGAGATAGTGGTGAGAATTAAATTAATAAGAAGTGGGCTTTATGGTGGAGATAAGGGTGGGATTTATTTTATATTTGTTAGTATTTTAAAATTGAAAAAAATTAATTTTAAATTATTGAACAACTACAAAAATATAGTGGAAATGACATGGCTGCTGATGTGGCTCAATATGAGTGTAACGACATTAAATACTACGCTTTAGCTTTTAGTAATACATAGATATAGATGTGGGCTCTTTATGAAATATCTTCAGCCTTGGCTCTTGTAAACTGAGAGTGAGAGTTCTTTGGGTGTATATGGGTTTGGGTTTTATGAGTGTCTTTGTGTCACATTTGCAGTCTCCTTATTTTCTTAGTGAAACTTTCTTGAAATTGCCCGTGGATGTAGGCCTAAGGTCAAACCACATAAATCTTTTGTCTTCTTGTGTGATTCTTTCTTCTATTTTTCTGTTTATATTCGCATAAACTTATTGTTCTTAGCACTTGCAAAAAATTGACATGAAAACTTTTGCTATATCAATGGATCTGTTCTATTGATCTCTCTCTCTCTTGCTAGTTATTTAGAAAGGTAATTTAGACCCCCTTTATTTTGTGATTATTTCGTTGGCAAAAAAACTTGCAAGCTTGATTTTGTTTCTTTCCTTTTTATTTTCTCATTTCTTTGGATTTATTTTGCAATTCTAAGTATGTTAAGTGTTGCTGTGCTATACAGTGAGTTTTTCATAGTTTATAGAGGAGAAAAGTTTTAAAGTTGAGCCAATTGATTATAAATGCTGTTTAGATCAATCTCTAGAGACAAATAGTGAGATAATGAGACCTTTTTTGCAAAGAAGAGGCACTATCTTGGTCTGAAAAATTGATGTGTCTTGTCAACGACTGTCCATCTTGGTACCAAAAATGTCAGATGTCCATGGATGATTTATGCTATGACTGCTATATATATAAGGTCTTTGTAAGAACATATTTACCGTTGAATTCATGGTATGTTCAAGTGCAACAGATGCAACTAACTTCTTCTTGTTTATACTTCTATGTGTAGTGTTGATCATTGAAGTGCTCCGTCCTCAATTAGATACTCCACATGTCTATAGTGTAGCATAGCAACAATCATGTAGGAGTAACAAACATGTTACTGAAGTACTATAAAAAAAAAAAAAAGGTTCAAATGGTTTTATTTTAATTGGGCTCTTGATTAATAAAATTTGATGTTGTAGATTTTCCAAATTGCTGGGTGTCAGATTGGTTTAGTTTTGGTTGTTAGCAAGCTATCGTATTATTGTTAAGTGGTTCAGATTAGTTGTAACAGATTTGGTTAAGTTTATTTAGAGCACGTGCCGAGAATAGAAAATGCAATATAGAGCAAGTGTGTAGCTTATGCCAGTATAAATAGCATAGCACTGTTATTCCCTTCTTGTGTAATCAGTTTGAACATAATCATATTGTAAGAGAAACAAAGGCTTTGCTCTCTCGGAATCAATTAAAGGATCTCATTAGTTGTCACAAGGCTTTAAATTGAATGCTAAATAATCTCATGTTTAATGGAATTTAGTTGTTTACTTTGAACTAAAAATATTTATTCTTGTCTTTGAATGAGTGGACTACTGGTATTAGCAAAGTTACAGTTCCTTCTCTTTTGTTGACTTTGTTGATTATTAACATTTTAACCTGCAATTGTTTAGAGCGTTTCATGGCCACTTCCCTTTTGGGTGTATGTGTAACTTGTATTAAAAAAAAAATTCTTAGAAATTAGAAGGTTTGTTTGTTTGATTTTTTTTTTAATTTTTTTAATACAAGATAGAAATTCTACTGTAGTTTAATTTAAGTGTATGTGTGTAAAACTTTCTCTTGAAAACTTGAACTCTAACCCTTGCCTCTCACACCCTACAAACACTTAAGTTTGTAATAAAATGTTTATCACTTGACCAAAAAAAAAAAAAAAAAACCGTAATGATGAAGGCTATAGCTATCAAAAAGCTAGAGTGAGCAAATGAGCATTAATCTTCCAATTGTTTAGGTCAATTAAAATTTTGAATTCAGTATTGCTATTAATTGGACCTTTTCTATTCATGTTTTCCATGTTAATGTCCCAATTATGCTCACTTTCTTAGTATTAGTCCTTACTTCAGTGAGTCTTGTAATTGAGTGCACGGGTCCATAAGTTTCATTCTATATGAATCAAGTTATATATGTAGACATTTTTCTAGGAAAAAATTGGAATTCAAGGTAAATGTATGGCCCTATCTCAATTTGTCCAAATGAATCTTCTATTTTTAAACCTGAACTCTTATTTCCTATTTGAAGTCAGTTACAAAATCTGTAGTATTGTTTTTTTCACTTGCAAGATTTTCGAAATATTTCTTAAGAAGATCTTGTTAAAAATATTTAGGTGAATTTCCATTGTAATATGGTTTTAGCATTGCTTATGTGTTTGAATTCTTTCTATATCCATGAGATTGAAAAATTCACCATATGTGCAATGAATTAACTAACCTTATTTGAATGCATTTATTATTAGACACTGGTTAGCTCAGAATTTTCAACGTGTAATTTCAAGTTAGCACAGTTAAAATTTTTTCATTTTTCTTTCATACATTAATTTGATAATAGATGATCATATGATGTTTTATCCATACTAATGCCAGGTTACCCTTTTTTGCATATTAGAGACGAGCAACAAATATCATCTCATACCACTGTGAACTCCTCCACCTTAGAGGATTGTGCTTTTGTGCAATAGAGGGGAAAAGTAGATATAATTAAATAATATCAATTTCTGGTTTCTTTTTAGATGACCACGTCTACATAACTTGCAACTTGTCTTATGGTAGATTTCTGTATCCGGAAAAAGTTTTGAGTATCATGTTGGAGCAAATATCAAATTGATAGCTTGTTGATGATGCAATTAGTTGCTTGGCAGCAAACCAAGAAGAGAATGATGAAGTAGCGGATCCATGAAGCAATTGAAAGCATTCTTGTTTGTTCCATGTTTGTTGAAGACTCAATAACGATCAATAAGAAGAGGTACCCTAGACTCCTTGTTAGAGATGGTGGCTAATATTTTGAATAAGAGTGTGAGCGCAATGATTTTAATATACCGAGTTAAGATTTTTTTTTTTAAATAGGGGTAGTATAAATATGTTGGAAACCATATTTTTCATATAGTGAAACCGTTAGCTGCTAGCTCTTGTGGATGTAGGCATATTGTATTGTTTTACTCTTCCTTTTTCTCTACATTTCTATAAATTGTGTAAACAAAATATTTAACACTCCTATATTACAAGGTCCGCCGAAATATCATAAGTTATCAATAATCTTATAGTTGACTATTGTTTAAGAAAAATAAAGATAACAAAATAGAAGATACAACTTCAAGACTATTATTAGTTCAAAACACACACACACACACACGCACACACACCAAGATTGGGAGGGATATTCTAAAGTTAAGAATCCAAGTACCATTGATAGAGGATGATAAAGGTTAAATGATCTCTTCTATTGATCTTTCTTCAGCTAGATCTCACTTAGAAGGGTTTTGTCCCAAAATTTTGGTTATTTGAACAGGGAAATGAAATTGCAAATGTGATTTCTTTTTTCTCTTCTTAATTTTTTTCCCTTTTCCTTGGTTGTATTTTGCAATTCTAGTTCTAGGTATGTTCAATGTTGCTGTGACCTATACCATTAGTATTTCATAAGCTGATTATTGATAAGTTACTAATTCTTCCAAAAACATAAACTTTTAGGAAATGTTAAATTCAATTATTCTTTCATGCGTAGGCCGCTTGTGTTGCCATTGTTAAGTGAGGCCTAAAATGTCAAAATTTTTTAATGGGGGTAAGGTGGAAATAGAGGATTGATACCATGATAAATCTCCCTAAATTTTTTTTAGTTTTTATGAAATAGTGAAATGGTGAATTTAACAGTAATATTTTCTTTAGTTTAAAGCGTCCAAAAATACTTTTTTTTTGGGTACATTTTCATTAATTTATTTACAAATATAAACTTGGTTGAAAAGAATGCGTAAATCAAGCTTCATGTGAGTAGCCAAAGGCCTTGTAGCTGAATTGGCATCTCCCCATACACAAAGTGCTTGAGGGTCTAGGGGGGAAAGGGTTCGAGTTGCGAGGTTAGCAACATGTTGTAATTATCTCTAAAAAGAAAGCTTCATGTGAGGAAAGTTTTACAAAATATAATGATTAATCTCTGTAAATTACAGATTAATGAATTTGATAATTGGCTTGTGAAAAAATTGGAGAGTTAGCTCCACTTAACTCACCCAATAATGGTGCTTCTCCTATGATTAAAATTTGTACTCGGATATCTGCCAATTGTCAATGTTAGTTGCTATTTGTTCATACCCGTTTCTTCTTATTTTTTGATAAAAGTTCAAACATGTTTCAATTCAGTCATGAAGCGTAGTATTTGTACCTCAAAAGTTTGCACTATATGAAGGATGACCAGTGACAGTTTTAGAAATATTTTTTAGGGTGGTCACTAAGAAACTTAAATGATACAAAATCTAATAAAGAAATAATTAGAATATTCATCGTCAAAAAACAAATAAACGTAAATATATGAAGTATTATAATTTCTTTATACTATCAAAGAGAAAAAGAAAAAAAAAAAAAACTAATAAGAGATAAAGTGGCAATTAAAAATCCTGAGATAAGAGTAGTAAAGTAAGAGAGCTTGAAATGATATTAGAGAAGAGAAAAATGGAGAGAGAGAGAGAGAGAGAGAGAGAGAGAGAGAGAGAGAGAGAGAGATGATATTTGCTACAATTGCAAGCTGAGTTGCTAAGAAGAGCAAAATTGTTGCAACTATAAAGCTATAGAGAGCATAACTGTTGGCACTACTAATGAGAACTCAAGACTATAATATTTCTCTCGGTACAAAATTTTAACGAATAATGAAATTATAGATACTTTTATATAATGAGTTGAACGAGTTACAAATTTGAATAGGCTTTTTATTGAACAATTTTTTCACTTATTATTATTTGGTTTAATCTTGTTTTGTTTGGGTTATTTTTGTTGTTATTTGAGCTAATTTTTTTTGTTATTATGTAAGCCATTTTTTTGGGGTTTAAGGTGTTAAGAATTATGTTTGGGAGGCCAAAAGTATTTTTGGTGAAATGTTAATGTCATAACATTTTCACTACAAATTTTATTTGACAAATTGTTATTGGTAAATAGAAAAATAATGTCAGTAATGTTAGCATTGAGTCCAAATTATTGTGAAAAATATTGTGGAGGTGAGATTACTCTTATTTTTGTTGAACCTAAATTGCTATAATTTTCAAGTCAGGGTATTCAAAATTTGTATTAGAGTGATCAAGATAAGTTAGTTTAGCATATAAATATTTTTTTGCAAGTCAGAGTGATGGTCTCGTGACCACCCTCCCATATATGTAGAACCGCCAGTGAGGACTGTTATAAAGTTGAGGCAGCTGATAAATGTTGATTAGTTCAAGCTTAAAGAAACACAAGTGGGCAAGTGGGCTCGATTTGAGTGGGCCTGAAACCTTTTATTTTGGTTGAGCGGGGGTGTTTGAGATTTTTGCTTTGTTTTAATTGGATCGGGTCAGTTAAAGAAGTGTTTTGGGTTGGGTTGGATTGTGGGTTATTAATAAAGAAAAAAGAACCACACTAGGCCTAAAACTACTCCCTTAAGGGAATAAAAAAAATATTTAGCTTAAGAAATTAGACATGAGATGAGATCTACAAATTATATTGTATATTTTTTCTTTCTTAGAATGGAAAAAAAAAAAAAAAACTAATTAAAGACTGCAATCTACAACTTCGGTAATATAAACTAATTGTAGAAATTAGATATGTGAATTTTCCTTTATCTATTTCTTATATCAAATAATATATATCATGGTATCTCAAATTGAGTTGATCAGGTGATGTATCTGGATGCTTTGATTTTCCGTGTAAATAGAGTGAAAATTGGCACTTGGTGATATCGGGGTAATGTTTGTGGGGATGATTAAATCTAGCGCATACATCTACAGAAAGAAATCAGTTTGTTGTGCATTGCATTGGTTCCTTCCTTTTCATATATTCCAATTTTCAGTATCTACATAGGGTGTGTAGTATGTGTGTTATCTTGTCATTGACAGAGTAATTTCTGTATTTCCTCTTTATTCTATTTAGTATCTTGGTGTTCATTGAAAACAAAGGTGCTATACTTTGTGTTCTAGAGGTTCACAATTTCAGGGATGGATTTCACTTGGTGCTGCACTTGGATTTGATTTCTCCTATTCAAATCAATAATAATCCTTAATTAAAAATGGAAATTGTTTTTATATTTTATTGAAAAATCAAAGTGCCATCTTTATCCATTTTACATTTTCCTGATGATTGCCTTTTAGTAATTGTATGCTCCTACAGGTTAGATGTTACAAAGGTAATAAAATACTAGTATTTACTTTAGACAAAATAAATAATGTTTTATTTTATTTAATTTTACCTCATTATCAATGTTGTGACAGGAGGGGGTTAGTGGAGGAAGAGTTTTCTTTTCTGGCATATGTTTCATGATACTCGTTATAGTTTATTGCAAAACTAGATATCCAGTAAGTTTTGGTTACTGTAGGTAGCTTCAGACGTTGATCATGATGATTTATATAGGCAGCTCTCCGCAACAATTTCTGCCATCTCTTAAATTTTGTGACACTTTGATTTTAAGGGGAATTTAAATAATTTGAATATAGGGGCTAGTGAGCTCACTAAATTTTAGATTGCAGTAATTTCAATTTTCTTTGCATGAATCATCCATGAAGGTAAGTCACATACGGTATCCTAAGTTGTCATTTGAGTCTGATTGAATTTTGATAGTTTTGACTTAGCTATTAAGGGGGATGGGCAACCAGCTGGTTTTTCCCATTTCTTTTGTTTGGGTGAGGAAGAAAAAAATTAAAATACTTTCTGGTAGAGAATACTAAAATCCCATTGAAAATACTTGAAATGAGGAATTTAATTCCATTAATACAAAACATAAGATTGGAAACATTACTTATATATATATATATATATTTTTTTTTTTTTGAGTAAACAATAATACTTATTAGTATACACACGAAAATAATAATATTAGTGTTTTAAACCGGGTTTATAATACATTACATAACTAGAGTACAACTGCAAAAGAGCCCAACCTTTGTAGTTGTAAACTGGGATTTCTTATTCTTACTTATTTGGGAAAATTCTAGGTAATAGGTTAAGAGTGGCCTTTGCAGTGCACGTCCCAGTGATTGATATTTATTTCAGATGGAATTAACTTCTCCAATTCTATATGTTCATAAATCTCTTTTCACAGTTCCCATTAAATTGTCAAATTTTCCCTTTTCATCAAGTATAGTGAGTTCATCAGTTATTGGATTTTATTTTATCAGAAGCTTAGGGTGGGTTGAATACTAAAATTGACAAGTTTAAGAGTGCATGTTGCTTCAAACCTAGATGGTAATAAGAATAAGATAAGAAACAACAATTAGTGTGCGTTTAGATACCGTTTATTTTGCTAAAAATTGAAAAGAATAAAAAAATATTTTTCAATTACTGTTCATCACTGATTAGCATTGTTCATTGACCTATTTTTACTGTTCATGGCCAATGAACAGTGCACGGTGCGCTGAGCTGGAAAAAAAAAAAAAATCGGATGAAAACGCAAACGTGGGAAGCGCGGACCCTTTAGAAATGGAACAGTAATTATCCCATTTCTTACCAAATTAAATCTTTTCACACAAATTTAAGTGTTATTTTTTTGGAATTTGTTTGCAATATGGTTGGCATATTAGTAGTTTTCTCTCTAACTGACATTTTTTTTTTAACTCTTAAACAGAGTTTCGGTAGGTTCTAATGAATGAAGAGCAGAGTACTCCTTGATAGCTTAATTTCATTGTAAATAAGATAATTTCGTGATGAATGTTATTTTATTTGCTTCTTAAACTATAACTTGTTTCCTAGGTTGCACCAACACGCCATTTTTGGCAACGTGTCAGTGTTCGACATGTGTCGAACGCTGGAATCGGTATGATTTGCCGGACTCCTGTGTCTGAGCAGTGTCTCTTTTTTTTTTTATTTTTTTTATTTTTTTTTTGCTTCTCCAACACGGTGCCAACGCGGCGCCGACACAGCTTTGACACGACTCTGACACGCTAGCAGTGAAAAAAAAAATCACAGATTTTGACAGATGGACTTACCAATACCATTGATTTTGTGATATACCCTAAAACAACAAGTCTGAGATGTCATTAGACCAAAACCCACATCTCAAGTTCTCACTTCTCAACCCACCCACCCTCCCTCTGACCTCTACCCACTGCCGCTGCCCTCTATCCCTTGCTAGATGGGGCCGATCAGCAAGTTCTATAGACGTTGACGTCATGCCCTGTTCCTTCCGATCTCTCTCTCTCTCAGCGTGGACAATAGGTCAGGTCTGACCTCTTTAAGCTTCTCTCTATTTTTTTTATCAGATATTAGGCCATTTGGTTTGGGTGAATGGGTTACTTAAATACTCACTTATTATAACGCGTTTTGTTTTTTTTGTTTTTTTGTTTTTTTTTTTAATCCCACTCTCATTGTCACTGTGTGAGAGTGGGATATAATATAGTGTTATTACTGCCATTGTGTGCTATATATAATGTTGTTGCTGCCATATAAGTTATACCTTATAACTTATATATATATTTTTTCTCTTTACTCGGTCTTTTGTTTTGCCATATAGTTTTATTTATTTATTATAGTTAAATATTGTACGTGACTTTACTAAAATGAATACTGAAAGTGAAAAATCAATTGAGTCATAAACGTCATTAAAATGAATACTTTAGGTGTTAGTTTACTTATTTGTAGTTCTTACATAATTTAAATTCTAAACATAAACGTATTTTATGTCTAAAAATATTTAAAAATATATCTAAATATAAAATTTAATTAATTATTTAATTACTGTATCCACGCCGTGTCGTGTCCTTGTTTTTCAAAAATTGCCGTATCGCCGTGTCTGTGTCTGTGTCCATGTCGGTGCATCATTGCCTGTTTACCTACATAACAGTATTCATAAAGCATCGGACAAAAATTACTTTGATCGCAAGAACTTTCGAGAGAAATACTTTAATCTGGACTAAAGATGTTGATTAGTTACTACAAGAGGTTTTGATATTATTATCTTCTCTATTTGTGTGAGGTCCAAACATAATTCAAATATGTTGATGTGAAACTCTAACAGCAAAGTGGTTGATGCAAATATCTTCTCTATTTTCCTTTCCATCATTGTTATGATTCACATTCAACTGACTTGCTGATTTGCAGGGAAATTACATGATTTCCAATGAGCTTGCTTGTAAGACTTCCATGAACAATGTTTGCTTGGTGAGTGCATTCAGTTCATTAGCATGACATTGCTTTCATCTTTTAAAACGCCTTACATTCTCAAAGATATTTAGCATATAACATAATCTAGCAATGAACCATTAGAGTTATGAAACCTATGACATATCACATGAATCCAGCACCTTTTTGTCTCAAGCACAGGAACTCATTAGCACCTTCTGTGAGAGCAGTTTTTCAAAAATCATGAAAAAAAAAAACACTTCTGAGCTCAAATAGACGTTGAAGTACTTTCATATTTTCTTTTAAGATTTACATTCAGTCTCAACCAAATAACAACTGCTCTAGTCTTTTACCGCCGGGGAGTTTTACCCTGATCAGTCTATTTGTGTTTTTTTCCTTAGAAGCTTTTTTGGCTTGCTGTGCCGGAGATTTTATTGGCCCTCCCTAGGTGGTAGTTTCTCTCACTTTTAGATGTCAATTTCTAAAATGGATTGTTTGTCTTAGATTTTTTTTTATTGGTTGTTAAATATGTCATTTATGCTCTCTAGATTGTGCTGATGAAGAAGAAATCCTCGCTTAACCTTGGTTGACTACTTGAAAGTCTAAAATTAAAATCTGGGCCTGTACTGATTAATTTCGGTTAATTACAAAATTTGCAATATTGTTTTATTCACCCACAAAATTTTCAAAATATTTCTTAAGATAGTCATGTTAAAATTGTTTAGATGAAGTTCCATCTTATTTATTGGTTTTAGCATTGCTAATGTGTTTGAATTATTTCTACTTCCAAAGACTTAAAATTTCTTCACATTTGCAATGAGCTAACCTTACTTGACATACAATATAATACCATATATTATATAAAAAAAATAACTAGAACATCAATTCAATATATTAAATTAAACTTCCTTCTTCACCGCTCACGTTGTAGACCTCGTCAATTGCTTTAAACTTCTGCGTTCGACCCTACTACTACAACAACTATATATTTAGGTTGATTCGGTGGAGGTGGATCAGAAAGGGTTCTAAATAATTTGATGATTGGTTTGGGTTGTATCTGGTACTTGATTATTATAATCTAACCCTTAAACCGTGGAAAGCCAAGTTTATTTATATATTGTTACTTACTACAATTTTTCACGAGCACGAAAAGCACATTGAGTTTATTTTCCATACACCACACAACCGCCACCCAACTTGCAGATGTTTTACAAAGTTGCTTAACTTGCATTGATCTTCAGGGGAGTATTGTAGAAATTAGCTTCAGTACAAGAAAAAGACTCCATCCTTATCAAGTTATTATTTTAGAGTTGTTTCATTTTTATCATATCTTTACCTCATTTTTTTGTTTTTAATTAATTTCTTTTATTTCTATTTTTGATGTATTTTTACTCATTCCTACATGTAATATTACATGTAAACATGCCAATCCAGTACACATATATAAACAAAAAACCATTAATAAATAATACATAACTCTTTTCCACACATTCAAATTTTATCAAGAGCTATTATTGTGAGTTCTAATTAGTTTAAGTGATAAAATTTTTGTCTTCAATTTAAAGATTTGGATTCAAAATCTGCTTACACCAAAAACGAAACAACCCTTAGTGAAATTCTATCTCATCTTAAAAATTGATAATAAAAAAAGAAAAGAAAGAAAGAACAACTACCTAAAAATGTGCATTAGAGATGAGTATATCTTAAGAATGATGCTTGTAAACCACGGAAACACATGGTTAGATGCTTATATGAACTCAATGATAGGTGTGAGCATTTTTTTTAGTCCAAACCATAGTTTTGAACTTATTAATCAAATATCTATAAGGAATGTCAAATTTATAATTGAAAAATTGTTTGGCAATTAAATTATTCTGCGCAAGTGTCCATTAATTAATTAATTATTCAGCTTTCAAAGATAAACTTTTTTTATTTTTTGGTATTACAATTTAACAATTCATTTTATATAATTTTTTTTACTAGCTCTTAATATAATATTGTAAACGATAAAAACAATGATGTTAAACCCGTAAGTAGTCCACACATGTGACGGGTTCACACTACACACCTTATTCATTCTTTATTTTTTAGATCCAACAATTTGGAAAAGTGTGGAACAACAATTAATTTACATTTAGTGTGTGTTTGAATACCACTTATTTTGCTGAAAATTGAAAACTTATTGCTGAAAACAATAAAAAAAATAATTTCTGGGTTACAGTTCATTGTTGAAAACACTATAATTTTGCCTTAATGCACTATTTATGTCTCATGAACAATGCACGAGGCGTTGGGAAAAAAAAGAAAAAGAAAAAAAAAGGCAAAAACGCAGAAACACAGACGTGCATATGTGATTCAAACGGAGCTCTATGTGTTTGGATTGTGTCCATGTCCTTGCGTCTAGCGTTTCACGCTTTCTTTTTTTTCCAGCATTTCACGGGTTTTAGTGCTTTTTAGTGGGTTCCATGCACTGTTCACAAGACCCACAAACCTTTTTTTTAACAAAACTTTCATTAAATATAGGTCTCACAGCACTATTCACACATTTAAAAATTATTTTGTTACAGTGTTTTCAGTTTTTAACAAAATAAACAGTATCTAAGCACACCCTAAATTTGCCATTCAACTAAGGTAGGTGACACCATCACAACAATCATACATGGCCAAAACCTTATTAGATGCATCAACTCTCTCTCTCTCTCTCAAGACATAATGATAAAAAATCTCTCTCTCTCTCTCTCTCTCTCCCTCACACAGTTTTTTTAGAATGAAGTCTAGATTTCCATTTCAACATAAGCTTTCATACATTACATCTTCAGGTCTTTGAGCACTAGAGGCTCAATATGTAGAGGTTTATCTTCATTAGAAAATAAAATTAACAAATACATGCGCCGTCCGCATGTTTGTCTTTTTTTGATGAACGGCCGCGCATGTTTGTCTTTTTTATTTTTATGAACGTCCGCATGTTTGTCTTCTCATGCATTTTGCATTGTCAATTTGTCTTTATATATAAATATAAATATAAAAATCCACGTGCATTTTTACAATTAAGATTAGTCAAGCTAATATTGTTTATTGAAATTGAATGATGGAATACTTACTGGTGGAGAGAGGATTTATTTTATATTCTCTTGTTTGAAAAATCAATAAATTAAATTATCCGAAATTGAAGCACACGGTTAGATGTTTTGGTCCTCTCTCTCTCTCTCTCTCTCTCTCTCTCTCTCTCTCTCTCGTGTTGATGAAAAAATAAAAAATAAAAAATATCTCCATTTCTATTGCTTGATTTTTAATAATAATATTTTTAGTTTCTATAACATTGTTCTAAATTTTTTGTTGGACTACACTTCCGTGGAGCATGTTAGTTTCATTTAGAAACATGTCCCTTGCCTAGGTATTGGTATACTATGTAATTGTGGTATGTAATGTAAGTATCCCTCTCATGTGGGAGTAGACTCTATAAAGCTATCCACATTCAAGACACAAATTGAGGAAAAAGAGTCGTTAGCAAAACTTAATGGCACCAAATATATAAAGAACTTTTGCAATATATATATATATATATATATATATACACACATATATACACATTTATAATGATGGTATCTATAGCTCTTCGAGCATCTGACTGTTCCTCTAGGCATGTGTTGTCTATTCGTCCCACACATACTAGGTAATTAGGCAAACCTCTTGAGGTTGAGTAACAAAAATCCTTTATTTCTTTTGAGTGTTTGACTTTATATTTCACCCTAGTATACTATGTTATGGATTTGATTTTGTTTTTCTTTTATATTTTGGTTATTTTTTTAATCTAAAAAAAGTGACACATGACACACTGGCTACGCATAAATGGTCTCTATAGTTACCACATAATAAGTTGGAGGAAAATAGCTCCAAACATATTTGGAGTCAATTTTTATAATTTATATATATATATATATAATACACTTTACACTCTATAATTGTCAATTTTTAGTTTAAATAAATAAATAAAAGAATCTTTAAAATTATTTTTTAATGTTAGAATATGAAAGGATGTCATTTTGAAGGGGTTAACAAAAAGTTTTTTTTTTTAAATGATTAAAAATTTAAAATGCGTTGTTATCAAAGTTAATATGTTGTTATGATAAATTTTAAATTTAATGTAATAAAATGACAAGTGATCAAAATCATAGGATGGCATGTGTGTTTTTGTCTCTAATTCATTTTGAAAACGAATATCGAAAAATGGCTGTTTAAAAATAAATTTTTTTTCTTTAATTTAAAAACAAACACATAGCCACGGAGATTAGAAGAAGCAATGCTTTAATATATATATATATATATATATATATATATATATATATATATAATCACAAGATTCACAACAGTTAAATTAACAGGCTTTTATTAGTAATATTACTTTTTTTTCCCTACCTTATTAGATGCATCAACTCTCTCTAAAGACATAATAATAAAAAATCTATCTCTCTCTCTGTCCCTCACACATTTTTTTTTAGAATGAAGTCAAAATTTCCATTTCAACATAAGCTTTCAAACATTACATCTGCAGGTCTTTGAGCACTAGAGTCTCAATATGCAGAGGTTCATCTACGTTAGAAACTAAAACTAACAAATACAAGCACTGTGCGCATGTTTGTCTTTTTTTTTTTTTTTAATTATATTTTCCATGAAAGTGTTGATTTAGTAGTTATTTTTAGAAATATTTTATTAGAAGAATGATAAAACAATAAATGTTGTTGATAGCTTTTTTATATTTTTCAAGAAAGTGGTGTCAAAATTTTTCTATTATGGGTTATTAAAAATTGCTCTAAGGGCATCCATTAACACAACTCATTTTTTATTAGAGGTGAATTTTGACAAATCTACCATTAGATTATATTTTCTCATTATATCCTTCATGCTTACAAAATTTATAGAAAATTAAAGATCAATAGTTATGTCATCAATAAATTGTTTAAATTGCAAATTTTGGTAGTTTAAAATTATGCATAAAAATATAATCTTATAGATCATATAGTAAATAAAATCTAATTAGTACAAAATTTTTCATGCATATTGAGAGCGTAAAATACATGCAATCCAACAGTTAGATTTTCAAAATATGTAATAATATTAATGATATTAAGTAAAGTTATATCCTTAGACTACAATCAATTTTATGACTAAAGTTTGTCAAAAAAAAAAATATTAATTAGAGCTGTAGCCTTAATTTACGATCAGGGATGGACCCAGGTGGGGGCCCAGGCCCTCGAATCCAAATTTTTTTTTTACTCATTCTGTACTTCATTTTTGTATTTGGGCCTCTTTCTCCCTAGTCAGTCTAGCAATTATCCAACCCAAAAACAATAAAAACATTCACAATGGTGATTGTTTTAGTAAAAAAACTATTTTACCACCAAAGAAAAAAAAAACATGTGTTATTGGAGAAGCTAAAGCTAAAATTTTTGCAACTATAGTAAATGGATATAAATACCAGTTGACTTTAGCAAATTGTTAAAAATAAAACACAATATTTTATTAAGATTATATCTTTTCCTTTAATTAGGAAAAAAAAAACTCAAATTCTCTTTCTTCCTTATTATTTTAATGAGTTGTTTATATTATTTTAAATGAAGTAATAAAAAAAAATTTGATATTGGGTGTATTATAAAGTGAGATAGTAAAATATATAAAGTAGTTTTTTGAAGTACTAAAAGCTAAAATTTTTAGCACCACCACCGTGAATGCTTTAACTTCAACAAAAAGAAATCCTAACTAGCCCAGTATTAAAAAAAAAAAAACATTATTTTATTTTTGTTTTTGTCTTTGTTGGTAGTTGACTACATCTTACCATATTTAGAGACAACGATTTTGTATATTTATAATTTTTTTAATACTATATGGATGTTTATTTAGAGTTTTTTTTTTCTTTATACTCCAGTCCCTGCTATCTTAAAATTTTTGGTCCGTCCCTATCTTCGATCATATTTGTTACTAAACTTTGTTCTTTACAAACTTTTTAAGAGAGAAGAAAAAAAACCGTTTTTTTAAATAGATTTTTATATTTTTCTTGAAAATAAAATCAAAATTCTTTAAAATTGGTCTATTACTAAATGTATTGAAATTACCACTTATACAAACCCTAGTTAATTGAACCAAATGAGAGGGAGCACCAATAAATTTTGGGAATCCTGAAGTCGACAACCCATGTGAAGGTTTATGGTCATGTGACCTGTCCCACGTAGTCAAACGAAATTGGCACAGACTATCTCCCCCCTCCCCCCAAAAATATGGGCATCTCACCGAGTCACAGTTATGTCCAAAATCAGTTTTAATTATTTATTTATTTTTCTTAAAATTTGATTATTGGTCTTGCAACTTGTTATAACTAGTCGCTAACTCGTGGGATTTATGGGAAAACTATTAAATGTAAGATTCAAAAAATAATGCCATGCACTTTTATAACATAAGGTATCAAAGAGATAATACAAGTAATTTTTCGATAATATGGTGGTCATCGCCTACTCGAAATATTAAAATCACTGTATTGAAGTAAAAAATTCAAATTTAACTATTATTAACAAATTAAGATAAATTAACAATTATTAATAAAAGTTGCTATAGATGGTAGTTGTAGTAGAATTCATTCAATATGTTATAACTGTTTACATCACTTCATAACATTGCTTAATAATCCATGTGTGCACACCTCATAATAGAATAAGCAACCTTGTATAATCGAGGAATACCAAATATTTTGCAATGAATTCATCATACGGATTTTGGACATGTTTTGGTAGCTTTCTTATTAATTTATTTATATTCAATGGTTAAAACCACCAACACAACACCCTTTTTTTTATTTCTTTTTTCTTCCGTTTTTTCTCAGCCACATTTCCTTCACCTTTTGTCTTCTATATTTGTCCCTTTTCTCAATTTTCCTCCACAAACTTCTTTCAATACCTCTCTTCAACTTTGTTTCAAATATTGCTTGCCTTAACCCAGTACCCACACTTCAACAAAGTGACTTCGGTAAGTCATAACCAACACAACATGCTTTTTTTTTTTATTTCCTTTTTCTTCCGTTTTTTCTCAGCCACATTTCCTTCACCTTTTGTCTTCTTTATTTCTCCCTTTTCTCAATTTTCCTCTACAAACTTCTTTCAATACCTCTCTCTAACTCTGTTTCAAATATTGCTTGCCTTAACCTAGTACCCACACTTTAACAAAGCGACTTCGGTGAGTCATAGTTCATCAAGAATCAAGACCCACTTTAGCACCCCTCTTTGAAACAACTTTTTGATCATTGTGTTGATTGGTGACTCTATGATTCTCATCAAGAATCAAGACCCAGTTCACTTCGTTAGTACCCACGACATGCAGTGGTGATGAGGCTCCATCGGTGATGAAAATGACATGCAGTGGTGATGGGGTCCATCTGCGACAAAAATAGCTGTTGAGAGCAACAAATCTAAAAGTTGTGTACGGTCATGATTGGTCGTGGGTTTGTGTTCATATATATAGATGATGGTAGGCAGAGCATCCTGAAAGAGCAGAGCATTGTGAAAGAGTTTTGGCGAAAGAAAAGGTACAACATCGTGAAAGAGAAGGCAGAGCATGGGAGGATATTTGCAGATTAACACAGTGAGGGGAAAATATATGATAAGTTAACATACGGTGGAAAGGATGCTAGAAACTAGCATCTCGAGTTTTAAAAACTCGAGATCGATAACGAAAATTGAGGCTTTCAAACTCGAGTTCTATTGTTGTCGTGTACCAATTTAGCCACATAGATCTTGAGTCTATAAGACTCGAGTTCTAAAAACCAAAACCGAGTCTTCGAAACTTGATTTTGTCGAACTTGAAGAAAAACAAAACCTGAAAAACGCAGCGGCGAAGAAGACGATCTGGTTGGAGATCTGTAGCGCCGAAGAAGATGATCTGGTGCTAGGTGGGCAATTTGGTTGGTAAAGAATAGAGCGAGGAAAGAGAATAGAGCGATCTGGGTGGGCGATCTGGTGCTGGTGGATGATCTGATCTTCAGCGACTGGGTGGACGAAGAGACGAAGAACAGAGCAAGAACACTGGAGCTCCGATTGGACGTGAGGAAGAAGAAGAACGCTGGGTCATCTGCACGAAGAAGGACACTGGGTAGAGGAAGAAGAAGTGAAACTCAAGTCTTATAAACTTGAGTTCTACGTGAATTTTTATTCCACGTCATCTCCCACCACCTACAAATCGAGACTTAAAAACTCAAGTTTTAACTTGAAACTTGAGTTTTAGATGCTCGAGATGCTAGTTTTCAGCATTGTTTTGAAACTTGACAACTAACTAAATTTTTTAAAAGTTAATGTTGTTTGAAAAAAAACTCCAGAGCATGGGTTTGAGAATTAGAAAAATTTTATTATTATTTTTATTTTAATATTATGTTGACATGAAAAATTGTAAGAGTTTCAAAAGTTTCAATTTTATATATATGTATAGATAAGTATTCAATCCATTGAGATACTGCAAGAGTCGGTAATTTTGATTATTGGTCAAAGAAGGCAAAGCCCGAGGTTGAGCGAAAAAATAAAAATACTTCAATAATCTTACAATTCTGCCCTCCTCTTTCTCCCAAGTCACAAGTCTCACAAGTCCCAACTCACCTAACCCATAATTTAATTTAAAGTTTTTTTTTCACTTATTTTTTTTGTGCAAATTTATTTTTTCTATTTCTTGTTAATGTATTTTTTATATTATAATTAGGACAAAACTTAATTACAGTACCTTAGGTGCTGTTTTTTATGTTTTTCTCTTAAGATTCAGCATTGTGACTACTTAATTAAAAATTCACTTCTATCCTATAAGAAAAAATCCACATGACTGAATCTTAAGAGGAAAACCTAAGGAACAGAACTTAAGTACTTTACCTAAGTCTTGTCCTTATAATTATAATCTACATTCTATTTTTTCTTTTATACGTCAATATTCACTAGCAAACAAAAACAAAAATTTTGGTATTATTGATACTTTTTAAGTGATAATAATAATAACTTTTAATATGTAATATTTTAGGGAAAAATACATTTTTTTTCCTTACATTTTAGATCATTTTTTACTTTAATTCTCATATTTTTTTGAGCTTCTAATCAAGTCTCTAAAATTCAAAAATCCTTTTCAATTTATTCCTTACTATCATCTCACTGGTGATTAAAATGTCTTCCCTTGGAAGGTTTTTCAGGGTTCTTACTTTGTTATATTTTCATCAATCAATAAAATTTCTTTCATTTACTTTTAAAAAAAATTCGTAATTCTAGATATATATTTATATTTATATATATATAGGCAAACCTTAGAGAAAATGTAATTAGATTTTAAAATTGAAGTCTAATTTTGCGTCTTGTGTCCTAATTTTAAAACATAACACAAAGACCAAATTCATAAAGTAGACATAATTTAAAAAAAAAAAAAAATAATAATACAACAAAGGGCAAACTATGGAAGTCCGAAAACAAAAAATTAAAAAAAAAAAAAAAAACATGAACTTTTCAAGTAGGTTCTAGTTAGCTCAATTGGTAAAGCCTCTGATGGTTGAATAAGATATCTGGGGTTCAATCTCCGCCTACACCAAAAATCAATTATTGTCTTGGTCTGATGATAAAGAGATACCATTAAGAGTGGATGTCATAGATTGAAACTCTCTTAAAAAAACATGAACTTTTCAAAATAAAATGAAATAGTAATATTAATAATAAACTACTACCATATGGCTAGAGCTAGAGCTATGTGATATCAAATCTAAGATGCCAATAGTAGAGTACATGAGTTATTAGATGCCAAATGTCCCTATATTTCAAATGAGTTTTTATTTGTGCTAAGCGTCATTTCATCTCATTTGTCAAATTTTAAATGTATAACACTTTCAACTTATTTAAAACTATTTTAAGTTCAACTAAAATTACTTAATCTATAACTACTTGTAGCTCATTTTATTTAGGCCCAATTTGAAATTACTTCAAATCTATTTAATACCTAATTTTTCTTACAAAAACTTATTATCGGTTCAAATATAAATTTCAATGAAAAAGTATATTATGTTCTAGAAGTTGTTCATAACTTATTTCAAAATGCACACATGAAATAAATTTATTGAAACACAATAAAAAAAAATTAAGTCAAGAAGTAAAATAATATTTTTTTTTTTACTAAAATAAAACACACAAGCACGAACAATTTGTATTTTCTACTAAAAAAATATTCTTACAAAGTTACAATACTATTTTTTAAGAATTAAAAAAAAATGTAATAATGATCACATTTAGCTTATGTAGAAATTATGAAATGCATATAAGTATATATTAAAATGTACCCATGCAAGGATTACAAGTTAGTTTCAAATTTATAGTTGAATATTGTTTGGCAACTAATTGAATTTTTTTTAAAAAATGGTTAGAATTGCCAACCACTACCCGAACCCCTTTCCTCCCTTAGGTTACGTAGGGAGGTGCAAATTGAAAATTGTTTGGCAACTAATTGACATTTGTTTAATCAATAACTATTCATAATTCTAAATTGTGCCAAACATTTTCTGCGCAAATGCCCATTAACAATATAGTTTAACCGATAAATAAAAATGATATTATACTTGTAAGTAATCTGTGCATCTCACGGTTCACACCTTCTTAGTCATCGTCCTTAATTTTGCAAATCCAACAATTTGGAATAGTTGTGGACCAACAATTAATTTAAGGCAAGACTTAGGTACAGTATTTAAGTGCTGTTCCTTAGGTTCCCCTCTTAAAATCTGGATTCACCCTTTAAACCCCTCTCAATAGGAATGCGGATTCTCTTTAAACCAGGTGGATATCCCGATTCCCAAGCTTAAACAAAATTGTATTTTTTTATAAATTGACAATTTTGAACCATTTTTCCTTATCATTTAAGCAATTAAGATAAAATATAAAACAAATCATCAATATCTTTTCCCTTGTCTGTATCTTTTCCTGCCAAAATAACATAAATAGGATAGACGACTCTGTTGATATATTCTTTAACAAAGTTCTATTTAGGTTTCACGTGTGGGGAAAAAAAAAGTTTGAAGGGGACCCTCCATTATTGTTAGGTATTCACTTTTCCTGTTGTATGTGTGTTGCTCAACAAATTATTAATAGTTTATATTTTGTTTTTCATTATTTATTTAGAGGAAGATTTTTTTAAAGGACTTGGTAATTCATATTCAAATCGAAGGATAAAATGGGAAAAATAAATAATTCATTTAAGATTCTTGAGAATAAACCAAACATTATTATCTCACATTCCTGTGAATCTCAAGAGATTCCCAATGAAACCAAACATAAGAATAGTTATATTCCTAGGCATTCAGATTGGCAGGAATTACATTCCTACAAATCTAGATGCCAGGGGTAATGTGGATTCCCTCGTACCAAACGTCACATTAGGGAAATGATTCATTTTCCAGAAATTTTATTGTTGTTTATTTCGATGTTTTTTGTGTGTGTTTTATTGTGTCTATTAGTATTTAGAAATAATGGGTCAAAGGAAAATTATCTTTTAACTTCTCTTATTTAACTTGGCAAGAAATAGAGTTGTTTTCCATGTCAACCTATCTTAGTGAAAAATAATTCTATTCATGCCAACCTTTATAGCTCTAGTGAAGGAGGTACTTGTTCCTTTGGCATTATGATCATCTTCTCTTAGAAATCTTAACAAGCAAATATAGTTAGAAGTCCCAACAAGCAAATTTAGTGTCTGATGGCTGATGCCTATGAGTCTTTGACAGTCTCAATTACAAATTCCAATTATAGTTAGTGATTACTAATCCAAGAGGAAATTTCAAACCAAGCTTTGCATCCCAAGTTGGTTGCAAAAGAGACAATGTCTGATGATGGTGACACCAATGTTGTGAAAGACCAATTGAGTTCTTGCAAAGGACCCAAGAACAGTTTGTTATGTTTGATCATGAAGACCAAAATTAAAAATTTTTTTTTTCTTTGGATATGTTTGGCAATGTGTTGAATAATTTGTGTCCTTGATTGTGTAGGATGGATTTCCTTTGGGAAGTCACAGACCAACCACGAGGTACTAACTCATGAGGTTAAGTCCTTGTTTTCATTGAAGCCTAATTTCATATCAAAATCGACTCCCCATTAATTCCAATAGTTGTAAGACATAGAAATCAGGCTAGTTGGGATTCCAGGGCCCGTATACGCGCAAAGAGCTCTGCCTCCACATCGGAGTTTTGCGCTCGCATCAAGCTAAAGAAAAGTTAATTCAAATAGATAGATTTGTTTTCTTTTGAAAAACAATTCTATCTCCACCAAGCTAAATAAAGGGAATTAAACGATAATTTTCCAACTCATGTTAAGGTTGTTATCAAATATTGGAAAATGAGATAGTTTTCTAAAAATAATGCTTTTTGATAAATGAATCATTTTCTAGAAATTTTAATGTTGTTTATTTCGATGGTTTTTCGCGTTATCTTCTGTCTAGTAGTATCTAGAAATAATGGGTCAAACGAAAATTATCTTTTAACCTTTCTTATTTAACTTGGCATGAAATAGAGTTGTTTTCCATGTCAACAAACGCTCTGTTTTGTTTCGGCAATGATGTTTTTTAGAAAACGAGTCATTTTCTAAAAAGCATTTTCTATAAAACTATCTCATTTTCCAATGTTTGGTAGAAATAGAAACTTTAAATGAATTGAAAACCATCCTCCTAACTTCCCTTATTTAGCTTGTTGTGAGATATAGTTATTTTCCAAAAAAAATTTAATGAAAAACAATCTCTAACAATAAGTCATACTTTTTATGTTGATCAAAGATAGTTTTCCTTTAACTCATCTTTTTTTATGCTACCAAACACTGGAAAACACAGAAAACTATCTGTACACATGGTTTTCTATCGGGCCAACCTAATATATTATAAATAGAAAGCCAAAAGATACATGAAACAACAATATCAAACAAATTTTTCTCTTTCCTTTTATGTTTCCACACATCTTTGACTTACTAAATTCTTTAAAAGCCACTTCTCAATTGAGTTGTTTTCCATACCAACAATATCATTCTTGACAAAGAACTAAAAAAAGAAAAAGATAGTTTTCCTTTAACTCATCTTTTTTTATGCTACCAAACACTGGAAAACACAGAAAACTATATGTACACATGGTTTTCTATCGGGCCAACCTAATATATTATAAATAGAAAGCCAAAAGATACATGAAACAACAATATCAAACAAATTTTTCTCTTTCCTTTTATGTTTCCACACATCTTTGACTTACTAAATTCTTTAAAAGCCACTTCTCAATTGAGTTGTTTTCCATACCAACAATATCATTCTTGACAAAGAACTAAAAAAAGAAAAAGATAGTTTTCCTTTAACTCATCTTTTTTTATGCTACCAAACACTGGAAAACACAGAAAACTATATGTACACATGGTTTTCTATCGGGCCAACCTAATATATTATAAATAGAAAGCCAAAAGATACATGAAACAACAATATCAAACAAATTTTTCTCTTTCCTTTTATGTTTCCACACATCTTTGACTTACTAAATTCTTTAAAAGCCACTTCTCAATTGAGTTGTTTTCCATACCAACAATATCATTCTTGACAAAGAACTAAAAAAAGAAAAAGAAAATGGCATCTCCAATTAGTTGCCTATCACTCTTGGTTATCCCTCTACTAGTCACCTCTCTTTTCTACCATGTTTCTAATGAAGATCGACCCTTATTGAAAGCATTTGCGAAAGGTCCATGGACAATGTGTTTTGGTTGTCAGCTTTACTTTCAGACCCACAGAGTAGTACAGCTAGTCTGTATATGCTGAGAATTATTACTGCTGATTTGAACTTGAAAGTATTCGAAAAAGCCGATTGTCGGATCCCAAATCTTCTTGCATCACTCACAGACTCACTAGATCGGTCTCGACTTTTGAAATGCCAAACCAATTTAGATGATGCACACGAGAAAATGATTGCTGCAAGAAATGCTGTGGGAGGACAATCTTATACGAAAGAGTCAAATTTAATTTTGGATGTATTTTCAAAAATTTCACATTGTAATTATGAATATGAGGTCCCCCCTATCTTTGGCTCAAACGAATTTCTCTCTTTTGTTTTATGTTTCCACACATCTTTGACTCATTAAATTCTTTAAAAGCCACTTCTCAATTGATCTTCACCCTTGGATTCTCTTGGCTTCATGTTTGCATGATTAGCTCATTAGTTTTAATCTCATACAAAAGAAAAATATATGTAATGAGAATATTTTAGAGAAACTAGAAAACTCTCATATTAACGTGTAAATGTGGGAATAAACTCAAAATAAATGTGATAATGCCTACCAAAAGTAAGATAATATTGTACTTTTAAGTTATTATTAGATGGACAAACATTTGTAAGAAATCTGAGGACTACAACTAACATCGTCTTGTCTCACTCTCAATTGCAATAATCGCTGACATAGTACAAGCTACGTATGATCGAATCCCATAAATTCTTAAAAAAACTCACAGATCCAGTGGATAAGGAACAAACTAAGGTTTACTTCTCTAATTATCGTGATCCACTACAGAAATTCAAAGGTGCATACATGGCTTCGATTGCAAGGTCTTACTGGGAAGTGATAGATTAGGTTAGGCATGGAGCTAACAAAGCTATAAATTGTGAAGATATATACCGAAGGATTCCCTTTATATCAAAATTGACTCCCCATCAATTGAAGCCTAATTTCATATCAAAATCGACTCCCCATTAATTCCAACAGTCGTAAGACATAAAACTCAGGGACCACACATGATATGATATTGAGTTAGCCTTGGTGTTGGGAAGTTGGATTCATTTTGGGTTGCAAAAGTCCATTTTCGAGAAGAAGTTGGATTCATTTTGGGTTGCAAGCAAGCATGAAGAGAAGCAAATCCTTTCTCACTTTAAGCTAAAAAAAAGTTAATTCAAATATAGATAGAGTTGTTTTCTTTTGAAAAACAATTCTATCTCCACCAAGCTAAATAAAGGGAATTAAACGATAATTTTCCAACTCATTTTAAGGTTGTTATCAAATATTGGAAAATGAGATAGTTGTCTAAAAGTAATGCTTTTTGATAAATGATTCATTTTCTAGAAATTTTAATGTTGTTTATTTCGACGGTTTTTCGTGTTATCTTTTATCTAGTAGTATCTAGAAATAATGGGTCAAACGAAAATTATCTTTTAATTTCCCTTATTTAACTTGGCATGAAATAGAGCTGTTTTCCATGTCAACATGTGCTTTGTGTGTTTCAGCAATGATGTTTTCTAGAAAATAAGTGGTTTTCTAAAAGGCATTTTCTATAAAACTATCTTAGTTTCCAATGTTTGGTAGAAACTTTAAATGAATTGAAAAACATCTTCCTAACTTCCCTTATTTAGCTTTCTGTGAGATATAGTTGTTTTCCAAAAAAATGTAATGGAAAATAATCTCTAAGCTATACTTTTTATATTGATCAAAGATAGTTTTCCTTTAACTCATCTATTTTTATGCTATCAAACACTGGAAAACACAAAAATCTATATGTACACATGGTTTTCTATTGTGCCAACCTAATATATTATATATAGAAAGCCAGAAGATACTCGAACCAACAATATCAAACGAATTTTTCTCTTTCCTATTATCTTTCCACATGTCTTTGACTCATTAAATTCTTTAAAAGCCACTTCTCAATTGAATTATTTTCCATGCCAACAATATCATTCTTGACAAAGAACAAAAAGAAAAAGAAAATGGCATCTCCAATTAGTTGCCTATCAATCTTGGTTATCCCTCTACTAGTCACCTCTCTTTTCTACCATGTTTCTAATGAAGACCAAGCCCTTATTGAAAGCATTTGCAAAGAGATCACGGACAAAGCGTTTTGCATTGAAGTTTTAACTTCAGACCCACGGAGTAGTACAGCTAATCTATACATGCTGGGAATTATTACTGCTGATTTGAACTTGGATGTATTCAATGAAGCCGATAGTCGAATCCCAGTTATTCTTGCATCAATCAGTGACGTATTGGATAGGGCTCGACTTTCGAATTGCCAAACCAATTTAGCTGATGCACGCGAGAAAGTGATCGCCGCAAGAAACGCTGGGAAAGAAAAATCCTATAAGGAAGAGTTAAATTTAAATAAGGATGCATTTGCGCACATTGCAAACTGTACTGATGCATATTTGCAGAACCCAAAACGTGATTCACCAATATCATATATCACTTACAACATGGTGACGCTGCTTAATATGTCTAATAAAATAATTGCAATGTTAGATTCATCTTAAGATATTGTCAACACAATCTTATGTGATCTATAATAAAAATAGGTCTGCTAAGGTCCTTGTAACTCAATTGCTACCTCTTGGGGGTACTATATAAAAAATATAATCAATAAATACGTACTTGTATTAATATTTATTTGTAATCATCTCTCTTTCCCTCAATCAATATGGTATTATTGCATTATATTCAATACATCTTTGTGTTAACATTATTTCAACCGTGGGTCACTTTCAGGTCAGTTTTGGCCTGGAAAACAGCAGATTCTGAAGTTTTGATAAACTATAAAGTTTTATATCATTAAGTCTTTTTTTCCGTGGCCACAAGAATCAAATCAATCCAATATCGGAGTAAAAAGATATGGCCAAAATACCAAATCTGGTCAGAATATTTCTATGCCAGGATTTTTTTCTATCTTTGGCTCAAACAAATTCTCTTTCTTTTTATGTTTCCACACATCTTTGACTCATTAAATTCTTTAAAAGCCACTTTTCAATTGATCTTCACCCTTGATTTATTAAGAGTCAAAAATGCGAGAAAGTGCCAAATCTCCCATTGGGTTCTTCAAAATTTATTATTTCTAGAGAGTTTCAAGCCCAAAATTCACAATGTATAGCAAACAAAGGCTAATGGTGCTTTAACAAGAGAGAAATCAACATGTCAATAACAAAAATGCTGAAAATGACTAAAAACACGATAGGTTCAAAACTTCAACCTGGAGTCAGCAAGAAAATGAAATTAAGAGAGGTTGTGAGGAATTGAGGGAATGTTCCCATGTACCCATATTTCCACCCCCAAGCTTTGGAATTATGAGAATGTTAGCTAGCACAATGTGCTTTTGCTCTAAAGTTTCAGCTCTAAGGGTAAAACGTGGTTGGTTCTTTTTTCCTCCAGTTTTCAATCTAAATAGGGATTTATATATTAAGTTTTAAGGTACTCTTAAGTGATTGGTTTTTGGTCAACAGAAGAGGTTTTGAACCCCAAAGTGCTAAGTTGATTTTTGGTTCAGATTTGCTTTAGTTAGGTAAAAGAGTAGCTTACTTTATGCATAATTTAGGAAAGATTTGACTAAGCCCCCATTGGCTCCTAATTTTTAGTTGTTTCAAACTCTTGGGAGGCTCCCCTAAGTGAGGACAAGCAATTGGAGTTGGCCAATGAGAGCCATATATTTTTAAAGGGAAAAATGGGTTCAGACAGAAGCTTTGGGCCACAGTCACCCAGAGCATAAAAGCTCTTTTGGGGTGGAAATTTTAGATACAAGACCTCCTCCATGAGCCCGAGGTGCTACTAGTGTCCCTTACCCACTTGGTAGCACGCACGGTTTGGGCTAATGCAAAAGGTTCAAAAGAAACCGGCTCATACCCTCCAAACCACATTTTTTCAATTTCTCCCAATAAGTCATATGAGATTTGACCATGCTTAAAAGATTAAAATATAATATAATACATGAATTGGGCCCTCAAAGAAGTCGAGCTTGGTTGAATCAGGCTTGTAAAGAATGTGAGGTGAAAATAAGTAATAACATCAACCCCAATAGCATAGCCAGAATTTTATCTTTGGGGGGGCCATGTATAATTTTTTTTTTTTAATAATGTATAGTACTTCATAACTCAATATGTACTATAAGCAACAACTAAATGCATGTTAATATAGTAGTATATATGGTATATATATATATATATATATATTTATATATATATTTGAGAGATAATTACATGCTGCTAGCCCCGTAGCTTGAACCTTTTCCCTCCTAAACCCCAAGCACTTTGTGCATGGGCATGTGCCAATTCAGCAACAAGGCCTTTGGCATATGATATATTTTAATCAAACTAATCAAGTACATTTGTAAATTATAATGCCATGTGGTATATAATATATTGATTATTATAATAACAAATAATATATTATAAGGATATCAAAACAAAGCAAATGAAAAATAAAGGAAAACAGGAGCACTACATAGGGGTGAGGGGCCTACAGAAGCTTTAAGCTTGTCTTTCACTATTTTTTGTCTAGTCTAGTCATATAGAACTATTACTTTTTACATTGTAAACACAAAATTGTAGTAGTGGGAAAAGAAAAAGAGCTAAAAGGACAAAAGAAGAAGGCAAATGCCAACGTAGACACAGAGAGAGAGAGAGAGTCACCTGTAAGACCACTAAGAGCAGAATGTTTTGCAAAATGTGTGGGGGACTTGGTGGTGCGGCAAATCAGCAAAACTTCTGACCTTTCAATTTTCTATTGTTGTGGCACATGTAAGCTCTAGATGTGTTAGGATGAAAATTAGAATTTTTTTGCCTTTTATTTGCTGAGGTAATTGTTAAAATACCTACGTGTTCATTTTAAAGATGCTAAATGTTTAATTATTGTAATTTTTTGACATATATATATATTTATGAATTGTATTTTATTTAAATTAAAGTTATGTTTATTTGTAGTCTTTCTTAAATAAATAAATAAATATATATATATATATACACGTATATTATTGGGTATGGGGGGCCAAATGATAAGGTTCATTTAAAAATTTTCAAATTATTTAGGATAATTCCAAAAAAAAAAATAATTTTTTTTCAAAAATTTGGGGGGGGGGGGGGGGCGCTAAGGCCCCCTTTTGGTCCTATTGATCATCTGCCACTGATCAACCCCTCGAGCACGCATGACGCTTGCAGCATGCATGTGAGTAGATGTTTCCCATTACTTGAAAATGTTACAAGTTTGAGAATTAGTTTACCCAAATGCTCCATTTTTTTTTTTTTTTTTGGTTGAGAAGATATGGGTCAAGGAAGCCAATTTGTAGAGTATCATGACTTGTAGAATGGTCACCAATTGAAGAAACCCAAGAAGAGTTGTGTAGTAACCAACTTAAGTTGTGTTTTTCCAGCTTCGAGCTTCATGTCCACGTATTAATTCGGCCGATAGGCTTCCACATATAAGAATTATATTATCTATACTACTATTTAAAGGGTTTCTCCTGTTTGCACAGGATTTTTTTTGGTTCTAAAATACCCTTACATCCCTATGTTTAAGCAGAAACAAAACTAAAGGACAATCTGGTAAAAATACAACCCTAACTTCCACTAAAAAATATGGTCACTCTCTTGTTGATTTTCAAATTTATTTATCCATTTATAAATTAGATTCTCAAAATAAAAATTATATATATAAAATAAAAAATATAGATTTTTTTTTGCTACGACCACTTAAAAAAAAAGAAAGCCTCATTGCATGCGCAAAGCGTGTATGATGAAGCTAGTTCTTATATTACTTTTCTTTAGATAACCTATAGTTCTGATAAGCCATTTTATATCTCCTTCTTGTATTATGAAAGTGTGTCATTTGGCTATATCTCCAAAGAAATTACACTTGTTTTTTAACAGTTAGGAGTCTTGGTATGTATCAAATAGGCTAAATAGATTCATCACCATTGCCAATAAATTTATTTCAACTGGTATATAAATAACGAGGAACTTCCAAAACTTCTGAACTGAATGCAACGTAAAAGGGAAAACAATACCTCAATTTGAAAAGGTGATGTTGTTGGTTGGTATCATTCAACTACTTTACCACTTTTGTGCACCAAGAACTTTTCAAAATTCCACTTCATAAGATCACCTAAAAACCCACCAGCACTTGACTTCAGGAACTGGTAAACTGGAGTTGTACAAATCAAAAATCGGGAATTCTACTTTAAACCTAGTACAAGCAAACTGCTTGATTCTGGGTTTGATCCACCTTCTTGCCCACCAAACTGATTGCAAGGGAAAGCTAGAATCTCTAATCCTGCAATGAGAAAACAACTTAGGAGTATTATATTCATGAGAAAAACAATTTCATCCTTAAAAATTTTCCAAGTGTGTCAAAGAAACATCAACAAAATTTATTAATAATCAACATGAAATCTTTTTTTTTTCTTCTGGAACTACTCATATGCATTACAACGAAATGACTTATGTTGTCCTAAGTTTGAATAAAACAATGATTGATCAGATATACCCGAAAGATATCTGTATATACAAAATTTTTCTCAATTGCAGAAAAAAATCAAACAACTGAGAAGAAATATGGTTTGCAAATATAAATTTGTATTGATGAATAATGAGTACAATCTCTATTTCAATTCTTTTACAAAAGAATACCCTCTAATTCTATCTTCATTGAACTTGACTCAAACAAGAAATCTTTTCGACTTTGGCTGGAAGATGGATCAAATGGTCTCCACAACAAATCTTTAGTTTCGAGCTTATTAGAGATTTATTGTTCTTCAAGTCTTTGAATGTGAAGGTTTTAGGTTGAAGTTCTTTGGGGCTTTAGAGGCTTGATTCGTCGAGCTTCAAAGATTTGGGGTTTGTTGAAGTTTATGGAAGCTTTTTGTAGCTTAATTCCAATAGAACTTCAAAGAACTCATTTGAATGTTCTTCGTATGTTCTTGAGGCACAATTTCTCCAGAGCTTCGACGTCTTAGAAAAATTCCCCCTAAAATGAGAGGGGATGTCCTCAATTTATAGTGGTTTCAAAGGATAAGCTCCCTTTTGAATTGATATGCTTGAAAATATGTAGTAGGCTCTTGAATGACCTAAATTTTGCTTAGAGATAATTATTCTTATTTATCTATTTTGATAAATATCACATGCTGATAACGATAATAATCAACAAGGATAAATAATTATCTCTATTTAACCACCGCTCTCCCTTGGTGCGGTGGCCACTCCATAAGTATAAATGCTTGTAGGGTATGGGGGGCAAGGGTCGGGGTTTAAGTCTTCAAGAGGGAGTTTCACACACATATACACTTAGATTAGGCTAAAGTAAAAATTCTATCTTGTATCAAAAAATAAATAAATAATTATCTCTATTTAATTTATTTATTTTAATAAAGATAATTATCCATAAATTTTGAATAGGAAATTTATTTTTATTTTGTGGGCCAAATGACACATGGCAAAGTTTGAAATGCCAATCTGATGTCAATTTGGATGACACATGTCATCATCTAATTTAATTGATTTAATGACATTAATTTAGAATTTGCCACTAAATTTTGATGTGCCATTTTACAATTGGCTTAAAATTTTGCCTCCTACAAATGCCCCCTCAACACTTGATTATGTCCACAATTTTAAGTGTGGAAAGTGATCAAGTCTCGAAAAATTTCATGCTTTGATGCAATTAATTTCAGCACCTTTCATATATACATGCCCTTTTTTTTAATGATCCCACTGTTGGTTCATTGCCCAAGTAGAGATTGTCTATTGTAATAGTAGCCACGTTCAAATCCATTGACCAAGGTATATCAAGACTTAAAAGAGTTCTAATGCATGCAAGAATCCACCCATATAATACATGCAAGAAGCCACGTTTCTTTTTCCTAGACCAAGCTGAAGAAGAATTCCCTTCCCCTGAGAAGATAACCTCAAGAAGGAATTGGTTTCCTAGCCAAAGTGGTCTTTGATTAGATAGGTAGGAATTAAACAAATAACCTGGGAATGCTTGATATCAATGTCCCAATTATATAAGGACTGAAACTCCATCTTTTGGACAAACCCCAATTTGCTTGTTTGATTGCAATGATAATTCTTTGCACTTTCTCGAGTGTAACAGAAAGGTGTTAGTGTTCGTTGCAACTTAAAATTTTTAGAATTTAATTCCTAGCATAACAAAGGGACTTGCACTTGTTTATCCGTTCCATCAGGTACAAGAATTCTTCCTTATTTTGACTCCTGGCCAACCCAGTCTTGACTGGATGAGTTTTAGTTGCAATTAAACTCTCTCTGACTAGCATTATAAAAGGGGTGCTCCAGCTGCACACAATTCACAATTTTCCTCGCATAGCGCATAAGTTCGGTAATCTCAAGGAAAACTTCTTGAAGAAGGCATAAGATTTTTCTTTTCTTTTCTTCTTTATTAGTCAGGTAGCAATGCATGATCTCTTCTTCTTTTTTTATTTTTTTTTATTATAACCTCGTATTTTTTTTAAACCATGCTCATGACTCTTTTTCTTCTTGTAGTATCCGGCCTCACAATTTTCATTGTTTCTAAAGACCATCGCAACTGTGTTAAATTTTACACAAGCTCGATTATGGAACCTCCTTTTCGAGAGGTACATTCTTGTACTCAGTTTTTTTTTCTTCCCTTTTTTTTTATATGCAATATTTTCTTCTGCATGTTGTGATTTTCTCTTGACATACATACTTGAGATGCGGGACTTGGGTTATCCATCTCTCTTAAGCGTGTAATTAAATTTTTTTTTTTTGAGAGAAAATAGTTGAGATGCGGGACTTGGGTTATCCACCTCTCTCAAGTGTGTAATTAATTTTTTTTTTCGAAAGAAAATACTTGAGATGCGGGACTTGGGTTATTCATCTCTCTCAAGTATTAAGATTTGAAAGTACTCACTTGAGATGCGAGACTTGGGTTATCCATCTCTCTCAAATGTATAATTAAATTTTCTTTTTTAGAAGAAAATACTTGAGATGCGGGACTTGGGTTATCCATCTCTCTCAAGTGTGTAATTTTTTTTGTTTTAGAAATAATTGTGAAGACTGACTTTTGCTTCTTTTCCTCCCTTTTTAGTGTGTCCAAGCCTTTTCCTTCGAAGATTCGTAGATTGGCAACAAACCGGACCTATTCATTTATTCAGAGAAAGACAACAAATACGCGAAGCCCTACACTCTAATCACCCGTCCTCCCATTATTGGAGAGTTTTCACCAAAATGGGATTGGGATATATGTCCACCTTAACTTGCCGCAATGGTCATAAGCTGCTCCCCAAAATGTCAATGCAAGTGCAACACTTCTACTCGCTTCCCACCACACAAACATTGCGAGTACAAAACCATACTCAACTCTAGGATGAGAAATAATTGCGGGTCGAACAAACTGGGAGTACTCCTTCAACATGAATGGAGGAATTTCCTATATTCCATTATATTGGGAACTCCTTAAGGCTGCCAGCCTTTATGAAGCTGTTTTTGCTTCCTTTTTCACATATGATTACAATGATCATCTTATGAAAGCATTTTGTGAATGTTGGAGTCCAACGACAAATACTTTGCATACTTCAGTTGGGGAAATTTCTATTACAACATGGGATTTGCATAAGCTTGGTGGGCTTCCCATTAGAGGACTTTTTTATGATGAAGTGGTTCCCACTGCAAAGGAGCTTGAAGGAGTTGATGATCAAGGGAAAAATTACTTGCCTCGAAGTTGTTGCTATTTGTTTATTGTCTACCATCATCTCCAACATCTAACGAAGAGGCAAAGTAAAGTTAATGTCAATAATTGGATTGCTTTTTGGTTTAAAGGAGACGAAAGACATCCTACTCCAAAGAAACAAGCAAAGAAAGGACTCCATCCAAAACGCAGCCAAAATCCATCAGGCCTTATCCTTGACTGTGGGCCTTGGAAAGACAAAGAACACGCGGCACTTTTTGATCTCCAGGTTCCTGAAGACCTTAAGAAAGAAACTTATTTGGCAGCTTTTCTTGTTTGCTGGCTTTGTGTATCTGTTTTTCCTATTAAGGACTTGGGTAGCATTCGTCCTAGTACTTCTAAGATTGCTAGTCTCATGGCTAGTGGTGAAGTTTTTGGTCTTGCCATTCCTGTTTTAGCAAGCATCTATCAAGGACTCAATACAATCTTTAACAATCCTGTACGAAGCAAGTCTAGCAATGGCTTTGCTGTCCATTATGTTTCTGCATGGATAGCGCACTTCTTCAAAAGCCATTATGTTGTAAATGATGAACTGGGCAGGCCTATGATGACAAGATATTCTGGAGTAAGCTCTGAGGCGCTGTTCGATGAAACATTTGCACGTAACCGCATACGGTCTGGTAAAGATTTCTTTTGGCACGGGACTTCATTCAGGTCGGACCTTGACCTAACTTTTGAGGACAATGGAGGACTATCTGTTCCAAGACTAGGTTATTTTATGTCTCTCCGCTCTGGATATTTATCTCTCCGATGTGAAGATCATTGTGTTGTAGAATCATATAGCCCTCATCGATTTAGTAGACGCTTTGGGTTCTACCAAAACATTCCATGTGACCTAAAAAAAAGAATTCAAACTGGTACTTTAAAGGAGTTGTACCAATATTATCAATCATTCACCCGTTCCAACACATCTTCCATAGTGCTTATACCATCTTTATCCACAGACTTTAAAAAGAGAGTTACTCGTAGCTACACGGATTGGTGGAAAAATATTTGCAAGGATGACTTTGCTACGAGTACTGATTCATTAGCCTAGATTGCACTTCTTCTTGCTAAGCCACCAGTTAGTAAATCTCGCAAAGGAAAGAAGGAACAAGCAACTATGAGTCCTAGCCATCAACTTCAATCTATTGAGAAGCCTTCTAGCACTACTATTGCTGTTCAAAAGAGAGGTACTAAACGTTCAAGTGATATGCAATATGAGGATACACTTGAAGTTTCAGATGATGATGCAAGCAAGGATTCTTATGTTAACTAGAAACATAAAATAAAATCATCAAAAGGTAGTAGCACAATGACCTTAGCTGACCATGTTCCTACTTCAACCCACAACGAGCCTTCTGTTGTGGACTTGGAGACCAAAGAGCATAAGGTTGATAATGCTATAGCATCTCCTAAACTTGTGAATGACACAAACAAGGTTTCTTCACAACAAGAACAAGAGATGTCTTTGAGTAAACAAGGGGCCTTAATGCTTAGAGACCTCCTTTGTCGCAGCTTTCAGACTTCCCTTTGAATAAGATCTTTCCCAAGAATGAGGTAAGCAAGATATATCATGGGATACAAAATTTTGGGATTGACCCTCAGCCATTGCAGGAGCATGTTGATAAATACTTAAAAGATGTTTCATACTACATAGAGAAGGAGGCATCTATGAGTAGCCATGTGAGTCTAGAGATTCAAGCACGTCGTGTGAATGACACTGAACTTCTTATTACAGAAGCATTGAGTAGGAAAGAATCTCTAGACACTAAACTTCGAAATACCAATTCAAAGATTGATGACCTGGAGGCAAAGCTAGCTGAGTTAGAACAATTAGTGCCACAAATAAAGTCGAAGCAAGTTGAAGAGGATGTGACATCATAGAAACTCCGCAAGATCAAGTTGAAAGCATTAATTTAGCTATTGTGCTTGAAGACCAAGACGTGCAGGCCTTGAAGAAGATACAAAGCACCTTAGAGAGCAAGTGTTCCAATTTGAAGAACTTGAAGTGGATGCCTTGACCATACTTTTTTTTTTTTTGAGATATGACATTTGTTTTGTTCAATTAGGTAGCTTAAGGAATTGGAATTTTTTATTTAATTTTTTTTTCAGCTATTGTTGCTAGATTTTTTTTTCTTTTCTTTAGAAGAATTCTGCAATGCATAGGATTTAGTCATGATGTAGTTTGGAATTTTCCTTCAATATGATTGAACTTCTTAGTCACTACTCTCCCTCTTCTTCTTTTTTGACATGTGATTGAACTAATTTTGTTCAATTTGTAGCATGTAATTGAACTTCTTAGTTAAAAACTAATTGCTTAAAATTATTTTTCAACAGGCAACTAAACTTAGTATAGACTACCAAGCTCCTTACATATCCCTTGAACGGGTTCAAAGCCATCACATAATTTAAAGGACTTTTGTTTTAACATGTGACTGAACTTAGTATGACATACCAAGCTGCCTACGTACCCCTTGAGAGATATCAAGACACCACGTAGTTCAAAAAGTTTTTGTTTTAACATGTGACTAAACTTAGTATGAAATACCAAGCTGCCTACGTACCCCTTGAGGGGGATCAAGTCACCACATAATTCAAAAGGGATTTTCAAACTGGAAATTTTTTTTGAAGATATGACTGAACTCAGTACCAAGCTGCCTACGTACCCGAAAAAGGGATCAAGTCAACACGTAGTTCAAAGGTTTTTTGATTTTTTTTTTTTGGGAACACTTTCAAGAGTAATGGGAAAACTTCATGTACCCTTTACGTGTTGAGGTAGGTAGTTTAGGCTCTTACCAAAGAGTGCTTCAATCTTTAGACATAATAATTCTTCTAGAACTTGCCGTTGATAAGGCCAATTCTTAAAATGTATTCAGTTGTATTAGTGTTGATTCCTTTAATTCGTCAATTATAGCTTGTATGCCTTCTTCAAATGAGGGTGGAGCATCCTCAGTATCATCTTTAATAGAGGAACCTTCTTTTTTGTCTTCAATGATTGTTATATGATTTACTGAGGTAACAAATTCATCTTCTAACTCTTGGTTAGTGGTTACCATTGTAAGCCTTTTTATAGTTAAGGCTTCTCCAGCATTCACTTCCCAAACGGTTCTACGTTTCATATAAGACTGGATGGAGCTTCGAATCTCATTTGAATCTTGATCAACAATAAGTGTGTCATTAGCACCTCTAGGGAGGAGATTTTTCCTCTCACTCTGCTCTTACTTTGCCTTCAAATCTTTCGAGAGTCGAAAAGGGATTGCATGACTGAGCCTTGTGAAAACTGAACCTTGAATGTCAACTTGAGAAGGAGTTGAGTGACTGGATCTTGTGAAAATAAGGCCTTGAGTGCCAACCATAGAGTTATCTTCTTGTGTCCCCAACCTATCAAAGACTGAGATATGGGAAGTGGGTCGCCCAATGAGGTCAAAAATAGATGCACTCTTTGATAGGTTTGAAGACTGTTCTTCTTCCTCATAATTTGCTGAAATTACTTAAACACTAGCTTTGCGAATGGGAAAATGAACAGGAGTTGGTGGAGTGTATCCAATTCCAACCTAAGAACTTGTTACATCAACACCTTCAGCCTCCGACATCTTATGTTCTTCTTTTCCTGAGGCTTTAGGGATGAGCTTACCCAAAACACTCAGCTTCTTATGGTCATAACCAACTTTAGCTATAATTCTATATGCATTAGTGTCAAAACCCTCTTTGGTTCATTTGGTGAGCAAAGTCCCATGTTCAACAATCGGTCCTTGGGATGGTCTTGTGAACCCTTTCAATGGTTGGCTTGAGATTCTTGGTTTTGTGATTTTAACAACTGGTAGAGTTAGTCCCTGCAGATCTTCCAATATTGACTCTCCATCTCCTAAAAAGGGTAATTGGCCCTCATTTCTTTTGGTGACTGGGACATAGTGTAACACAAGAGCTGCCTTAGTTGCTTTAGAAGCTTGATGCTTCTTCTCTTTTGTGGAAGTCTTTGTTTGCTGGGTTTCCTTCTCCTCAATTGGAGAGTCAATCTTTGAAGTTCTGGAAGGGAGGTTTACTTCTTTGCTGGTGAAACAATGACTTGTGCTTCCTCTAGCGTATCATCTTCCAAGTAAAATTTTGCATTAGCAAAATGTGATTCAGCTACAGTAAAGGACTTGTGATCAGCTACTATCTTTTTTACTTGTCCATCTTGGAATATTTAAGGCATTGGTGATATGTAGACAGCACAACACCATACTTATGCAACCATGGTCTTCCAATAAGTAGTTTATAGGTGGTCTTGGCATCAATGACATGGAAGAGTGCACTTGATTCCATTTCACCTATGAGCATTTGAAGCCTAATCTTCCTAATGGCTCTTTGTCCACCTTAATTAAAGCCTTGAATCATCAATTTACTAAGAAGTAGTTCATCCAAGGAGATTCCGAGTTCTTTCAATATTTTGAGTGGCAGAATGTTGACTGCAAATCCACCATCAATAAGGATGCAATTGACCTTTTGTTCTCAAATGTAGCCAGTCACGAATAAGGGACGATTGTGAATCTTGGATCCCAACAAACGATCATCATCAATGAAAATGATTGAAGACCAATATGCTCTATACACAATAGCTCGCTCTGTTTCCTCCTCACTTTCTGAAGATTCTTCTTCACCACTTACTTGATAACATGTAAGAGATGAAAAGATATAGTCCTCGGGAATTGGTACTGCGGAGAAAGGTGTTGGGAAATCATCATGTTTGTATCGCATACAAAACATACGCAGCGGAAAATAAACGGATCTACTTCATTCGCAATTGATAACATGCACTATGTAGGTTTCAGAATTTAAGAACAAGAGAGTGTACCTTGAAGCGGTGAAATTCAAAACCGAATGAAGAAGTACTCGGGAAGACTTTCAATCTTCACTCCAATTCCACTTGATGCCCAAGATGTGTGGTCTCTCAATCAGTTCTATGTTTCTAGAGAGAATATGAAAAAGTGTCTCTCTTCCTTATTTCATTACCTTGCACATACAAACCATTTCATTTTTTAATATAAAATTCTGTATGTTTCTCTCCACATAACTGATTATCTAATTGGGCTAGTCTTTTGGGCCTTCCCAATTGGGCTAGCCTTTTGGGCCTTCCCAATTGGGCTTTAGTGTGTGGCTTGGAGTGGGACCAAAAGGGAACAAATAAGACACTAGCTCCAATGGGCCTTGGGCTTTTCTGTCAACTCTTGACAAGTCCAAAGTTACCATTAATTATATTTAATACCACTATATAAATATAATTGCACTCTAGGCCTCATTAATAAATTATATCCCAAGACTTTATTATACATGCAACCCCTTCATAAAATATTCGTAGTAATGCAAAGTCATGAATATAGACTGCCACTTTGTAAATTACTACATCTTAATTCTTGAGTACCCGGTTTAATCCTTTTAAGTTATTCACCATATATTTATGAAATCCAATTTCATAAATATATACTTTAGTCTTACTAAAGTGATTAGGCCTAACTCTCTGAATAACTGTACCCATTAAACTTATCTCAAGGGAATATTTTATATCTCCGTTAAGAGACTATGAATTCCATCTTGAGAATATATGTTCCATCAACACTAAATGTGGCTGCCCAACATACTGAGGTTTTGACCGTTACTTTAGATCTCACTCCTGATATATCAAAGCAACCTACATTTCATGATCAGGTCCATTATTCTCTCAGGATTAAGAGTTCATGTGAATACAAGTCGTGAGATTATTATTCAATTGACAGTCGTTAAGAGAATTATAAATCTCACAGCGGTCCAGTTCAATATGTCTTAACTCTTAAAACATATCAACATATTAACTAGAAGTCACCACTTCCATGATCAAGACAAATCATCGTAGTTAATATGTTATAGTCTTCGCAGATGAAATGCCCAATTTCATCATCGACTACGAACTAAAATTCTGAGTTTACAAAGAACTTGTGATCTATATCTTCTGTGACTAAATCACATAAATCACATACTATGCATCTCATGGACTATTTGATAATGTCCGAATATTCATGTTACCATTATTTTAGATAAGAATAAAGTAACTTTATTAAACACAATATTAAGTCATACATTATTTCTCATAAAATGTCATACATAATATCATACATAACATCATACAATAGGATTTAAGGGCACATATCCTAACAAAAGGTACTTTCACCTCAATAGGCTCAAAAGAACCAAATTTAATGGTGAAAGAAGTAAAAGTAGTTGTTGGGGCTACCATGGCTAGATTGACAGTTGCAACTTCATAATTAAATATGATCTTTCCTTGATGAGCTAGCTCCATGATTTTATCTTTCAACACAAATCATTGCTCAATAAGGTGGCCTATGAGGTGATGATACTTGCAATACTTGGGATCATTTATTTGGTCAGCCTCTTAAGGATGTTTCATCTCCGGTAGCTCAATCAACTTCAACTCTAGTAGATGATCCAACATGTTGGAGATATCGGAATCATGGATTGGATATTGCTTTTCTCTCATTTCTTGTAATGTTGGTCTTCTTCTTCTTTCTTGAGTGAGAGTAGATGTCTATTGGCACGTGAATTTTTTTTCATGGGATGAAAGCATATTTTTTAATTAAGTAGCCACATGACTGAATCTTAAGAGGGGAATCTAAGGAATAGCACCTAAGGTATTGTACCTAAGTTTTATCCTTAATTTAAAATTAATTTGTCATTCAAACTGAGGGTTGTGACAACAATCATTCATGGCCAAAGCCTTATGCTTTTTTTTTTTTTTTTTTTTTTTTTTTTGAAAGAGGTAGAATTAAGCCTTATGCTGGAAAACGACAAAATCAAATGGTTAGATGCTTTAGATCAACACAAACAGACATCTTATTAGTTTATTATTTCAAGTCAAAGGCGCCAAGTATTGATTTGAGACTAATAAGTCATTGTTTTATGTTGTTAGGTCTATTGGATAAAAAATAACTTGAATTAATTATAAAAGGTAAGAGTTAACAGTGATTGAAATAAAGAATTTGGTTTAGGAAGTATTTTTAGAAGGATAAAAATTAGATACAAACTTGGTTGTATATAGCCTAGGGCTACAACTCCTATTAAAAAAAAATTAATATAACTACATATTTTGAAAATTTTACAGTTAAGTTATATGTTTTTTTATATTTACTAACATGCATGTCAAATTTCGTGTTAATCAGATATTTTTTACTATTCAATTTATAAATTTATTTTTTATGCATAATTTTAGACTATAAAAATTTTGAAATTTAAATAATTGATTGATGATATAGTTATTGATTTTTTTATTTTCTAAAAAACTTTCAAGTATTGAAAATATCATTCAATGCTGATTTATCAAAATTCACAACCAATAGAAAAATATGGATAAAGTTTAATTACAAAATTGGTTTTAACCTAAGACTACAACCTTACTCAATATCTTTTTATTGCAGGTAAAATTTGACAAATTCACCATTAAATTATATTTTCTTATTATATCCTTTATGCTTACAAAATTTATAAAAAAATTAAAGATCAATAGCTATGTTATCAATAAATTGTTTAAATTACAAGTTTTAGTAATTTAAAATTATGCATAAAAATATAATCTTATAGATCACATAGTAAATAATATCTGATTAGCACAAAATTTTACATAAATATTAAGAGCGTTAAAAACATGCAATTCAATTATTAAATTTTCAAAATATGTAATAATATTAATGATATTGAGTAAGGTTGTAGCGTTAAAAACATGCGTTATAAATTGTTTCTAAATTTTTCTGCACAAATGTCCAATTGTCCATTCATTAATCAATTAATTACTTAGCTTTCAATGATAAACATTTTTTTTTTGGTTCTAAAATTAGCCATTCATATTTAAAAAGTATTTTAATCGATAAATACCAATAATCTCTCAAAAGTAATCCACACATGTCACAGGTTCACACCTTAGTCATCGTCCAGCAATTAATTTAAATTTAATTTGTCATTCAAGCTGAGACTGACATAGTCACAACAGTCATTCATGGCCAAAACCATATGTTTTGAAATGATGCTTTTTTTTTTTTAAGAAACTAAAATGGTGCTTGAAAAACGATAAAAGCAAATGGTTAGATGCTTTAGATCAGCACAAACACTCGCGATCTTATTACTTTATAATTTCTGGTCAAAGTAGGCAAGTATTGATTCTAGACTAATTAATTGAACCAAATGAGATAGCATAGATAGAACCAATAAATTTTGGGAATCCTAAGATAAAAATAACAATATATTTTGAAACTGCTGAAGTCGACAACGTTAACAAATGACTCAAAAGAAATGGGCATATTTTAGTATTAATTTTAATAGAAGTTTTAGTAACACATAAATTGTCATAATTTTTATAATAATAATTTAATGTGTCAGATTATAGGTGGTTGTCTATTACTTTCATATGAACTTATTAATTTTTTTAACTACTCACAATTTATCATGTGGACAATTGTGGCACAAATTGTAACATTTTATATGATCTCAGAATTTTTGTAATTTTAAAGGAAAACAAAATGTAATAGTAACGTGTATGTGAAGGGAAGCCACGTGTGTTATTATCATGCAAACGCTAAAAAGCAGGGTAATATATATTGGTCACTCTGCCTAGCAAGTACATTCTCTTCATAGATATCATTCTCATCTTATCCTTTGTCACAAAGATAGTATTCATTCAATTCACAGTTAGAAATGGCGGAAGGAGTTCTGTTTGACGTTGCTGCGCGAATCATTGAGAAAACAGGTGACCTAGCAGTCCAAGAGCTTGGACTACTCTGGGGTGTCAAAGACGAGATTGTAAGACTCGGGGAGAGGGTTTCCACAATTAAGGCTGTGCTTCTGGATGCAGAGAAGAAGGAGCAGACCAATCAAGTCAAAGAGTGGCTGAAAAGACTGAATGATGCCATTTATGATGCAGATGATTTGCTAGATGATATCTCCACTGAAGCTTTACAACAAGAAGTGATGATGCGCCAAAATAAGAAGTCCAACAAGGTATGCATCTACTTTTCCAAATCGAACCCGCATGCATATGCACTTCAAATGGCTCATGACGTTAAGGCAATGATGGAGAGGCTGGATAATATAGGAAGGGATAGGGACCAGTTCCACTTTGAGGAGCGTCTTGAGGAGACACAAGTTAGGAATAGGGCAAGAGAGACTCGTTCTTTTGTATGTGCTGAAACTGTTATTGGGAGAGAGAATGATAAAAAGGCAATTATAGGAATTCTTTTGGATTCTAATGTTGAGGAGAATGTTTCGATTCTTCCGATAGTTGGAATTGGAGGGTTAGGGAAAACCACCTTAGCTCAACTTGTATTCAATGATGAAGAATTTAAGAAACATTTTGGCCAAAAATTTTGGGTGTGTGTCTCTGATGACTTCGAGGTAAGAGTAATCGTTGAGAAACTTATGGACTGTGCAAAAAATGAAAAGCCAAAAGATCTTGAAATGAATACTCTGGTTAAGGAGCTTAATAAAGAAATTGATGGAAAGAGATGCTTGTGTTGGATGATGTATGGAATGATAATTGTGAAAAATGGCTTAACCTAAAAAATCTTTTAATGTGTGGTGCAAAAGGCAGTAGAATTTTAGTGACAACACGCGAGGAGAAGGTTGCAAAGATTGTACAAACTATGCAACAATGCATTTTAAAGGGTTTAAATGTAGATGATGCTTGGATTTTATTTAAGCAAATGGCTTTTGAAAAGGGTCAAGAGCCAAAGAATCCAAGAATCAAGCCAATTGGAATGGAAATAATTGAGAAGTGTAGAGGAGTCCCCCTTGCCATAAGGAGTATGGGAAGTCTATTATATTTTAAAATTTTTGAAAGAGATTGGTTATCAATTAAGGACAATGAACTTTTGAAAGAAGCCGATATCCTGCAAACACTTAAATTAAGTTATGATCATCTTCCATCATATTTGAAGCAGTGCTTTGCTTATTGTTGTTTATTTCCAAAGGATTACAAAATTCCTAAAACAACATTGATTAAAATGTGGATGGCGCAAGGGTTCATTAGGTCTTCAAGTCCAAATCAATGCTTGGAAGATATTGGTCATGACGATTTTATGGATTTACTTTGGAGATCATTCTTTCAGGAAGTTGAAGAAGATGGGAAAGGCAATATATTACGATTTAAAATGCATGATCTTGCAAAATTAGTAGCAACATTTGATAGCGCCGCTTTTTATTCAAAAGAGGAAGACATTCATGAGCAAACTTGTCATGTGTCATTTGATAGTACGTTTCTCTCATCATAAAAAAATATAGTCTCATTGTATAAAGCAAGTAGGATAAGAACATTTCATTTGCCAAGTCAGTCACAATATCTATTTACAAGATTACAGAAGTCAACTTATAATGCAATTGTTTCAAGTTTTAAGTTCATAAGCTTATTGGATCTACATGATACACAAATTAAAACAATTCCAAGTTCTATTGGGAAGTTAAGGCATTTAAGGTATCTCGATCTATCTTATACTCCCATCAAGATGCTTCTTAGTTCCATAACAAGATTGCATGATTTGCAAACACTAAGACTCTCTCAATGTGAAATTAAAAAAATTGCCTAAAAAATTAACAAATTAGTCAACCTCATGTATCTTGAGATAGATTGGTGTTAGAATTTGACTCATATGCCACGTGGATTGGGGCAATTGACTAAGCTACAGACATTGTCACAATTTGTGATAAGTAAGTGTACTTGTTTTGCCTTGAGGAGTAATAGTGGGTTGAAGGAACTCTACGAGCTGAACGAGTTGAGAGAAACTCTAATGATTAGAGGATTAAGACACGGAAAAGATGTTGCATTAGAATCTAAGGATGCAAATATAAAAGAGAAACAGCGTCTTCAAGGCTTAACGTTATCATGGATAGAAGAAGACGTGGATGAGTCCAACTTTGGGTACGATGAGGAGTCGCTTGTAGCCTTGCTCCCACAGGGCCCACCTTCAAATCTTCAAGAATTGGGTTTAATTAGATACGGGGGAGTGAAATTTCCAAGTGCGATTTCTTCGCTTTCAAATCTCGTAAAATTGTCCTTAGATGAATGTAACAAATGCCAACATCTTCCACCGTTGGATCAGTTTCATTCTCTCAAAACTCTCTTTCTTAGGCGAATGAATGATTTGGAGTACATATCAGAGAGAGAAAACAACGGGGAGTTCTCTGATTCTTCATTCCTCCCATCTCTAGAGCAACTCACAATTGAAGATTGTCCTAATCTAAAAGGATGGTGGCAACGACAGAGGGATTCTGTTGAGGAGTTCCATAATCATTCACTGCCTTCATTTCCTCATCTTTCCAAATTAGAAATTCGGGATTGCCCTAAGCTGATATCCTTACCTCTCTTTCCATATCTCGAAGAGCTAGAGCTGGGTAAATGTAGCTTGAAGCCATTGGAGCAAACAGTGAGAATGGAGGTGATAAACACGGCAACCCCAACCTCTTCTTCTTCTACACTTGCCGCTTCCTCGTTCATCCCTCTCTCCAAATTGAAGGAGTTGATGTGCAACCTCATTTCTCTCCAAGATTTAATGATAGATAATTGTTGTGCCCTTCAGAATTTGAAAGTTTGGAGTTCTAAAGAGGTTGATTTAACAAACGATGGAGATGAGATGGAATGGCATGGCCTTCAGAGCCTTCGCAACCCACAGTTCTGCGAGCTTCCAAATTTGGCCACTCTACCGGTGGGGATTCAACATCTCAAAGACTTGAGATTATCAATTGTCCGAGTGAATCTGTAACCTTACCTCTTTGCAGACACTGCAAATTTGGTTTTGTCCCATCTTATCGAAAAGATGCGAAAGGGAAGCGGGTGAAGATTGGAGTAAGATTGAGCACATCCCCAACTTACATATACACAGGTACCTTTATGTTTTTTAACCAGGTCAGCTTTGTGAATTCGATTGCCACAGCCAAGGGTGGAACTCATGTTGATTATATCACTAATCAAATTACAAACCATGTAATGAATTTTGTAAATAAGAAAAACAAGAATGCCAACATCAAAGCCCATAACGTGAAGAACTACTTGTGGGTTTTTGTCAATGCTCTTATTGACAACCCTGCTTTTGATTCCCAAACTAAAGAAACTCTGACACTTCGTCAAAGCAGTTTTGGGTCCAAGTGTGAGCTTTCACAAGATTTTCTGAAGAATGGTTCGTTTCACTTTATTTTTCATTATTGTAGATACTAGTATGTTACCATTGAAATACTGGAGAGTGATTCTTATTAACCACTTGTTTTTGCAGTCTCAAAGTCTGGAATTGTAGACAGTCACCTATCGTGGGCAACTTTTAAGCAGAGTAAAGATCTTAAGAAAAGTGATGGAACGAAGACAGAGAAGATTCATGGTATTGAAAAACTAAACGATGCTAACAAAGCAGGAGGGAAGGAATCTGATAAATGTACCTTGATTTTAACTGAAGGAGATTCAGCCAAGGCTCTTGCAGTAAGTTGTTGTGTCATTGTGCAGAGTATTTTGGCATTAAAGTTAGCTCTATTGGGTTTCACTTTGTATGATTTTTGACGTTATTCATTTTAATACAGTTGGCTTGGCTTGCTGCTGTGGGTCGAGATTACTATGGTGTGTTCCCATTGAGAGGTAAATTGCTCAATGTGAGGGAAGCCACTGCTAAACAGCTCACTGAGAATAAAGAAATTGGGTACATAAAGCAGATTCTTGGACCTCAGCAGCATAAAGAATACACCAATGTAAAATCTTTGAGATATGGTTATTTGGTGATAATGACTGATCTGGTGCGCATTAAGTTTCTCTTATTGTTTTGTTCTTGTTTTATGCTTACAATTCTCTCTACAAGGCACACTGACAGCCTTCAACAAATATAAAATTTTAACTATAATTCTTGTACAGGATCATGATGGTTCCTACATCAAAGGGCTGTTGATCAATTTTATTCATTCTAATTGGCCACCACTGTTAAAAGTTCCGTCTTTCTTAATTGAGTTTATCACTCCTATTGTGAAGGTTCGTATTTTCAGTTAACTAGTTCAAATATTAGCACAACCTCAATATAAGTGGAATGTTTCTTGAGGGAAAATGATCATTTATCATCTTTGCAGACAACTCACAAAAATGGGACACAATTATCATTTTATACCATGCCTCAGTACAAGTCATGGAAGCACAATTTGACGAGCAATGCAAGTGGGTGGTCTATCAAGTACGATAAGGTTTGCATTGCTAAATTTGTTACATGTGAACCAATTACAGAACCTTTTATTTTATTATCTGTTTTCTGTCTTTTGCATATTGATTTGTTTGTATCTTTTTAGGGGTTTTGGAACAAGCACATCAAAGGAAGGAAGAGAGTACTTTGCAAATCTTGAGAAACACAGGAAAGATTTATTTGGGAAGATGAACAGGATGGGGAGGTCATTGAGCTGGCATTTAGTAAGAAGAAGATAGAAGAGAGGAAGAGTTGGCTTAGGCAGTTTGAGGTCAAAGTTTTGCTATGCTTTCTTCTTGTGTTTTTAGAAAAAGTGAATGAATATATATCTAATATAACACCCCCTGAATGTGCAGCCTGGTACTCACCTTGATCAGACGGGCAAGCTTATAAAATACATTGACTTTGTCAACAAGGAGCTTATATTGTTTTCAATGGCAGATCTTCAGAGGTCTATTCCCTCCATGGTTGATGGCCTGAAGCCTGTCCAAAGGAAAATTCTTTTCTGCTCTGTCAAGAGGAACTTTGTCAAGGAAGCAAAAGTTGCCCAGTTTTCTGATTATGTATCTGAGCATTCAGCTTATCATCACGGTGAGCAGTCTTGCGAGTACCATCATTGGAATGGCACAAGACTATGTGGGCTCCAACAACATTAACCTGCTTCAATCAAATGGCGAATTTGGCACTTGTAATTATGTGAGATGAACATGCCTCATGTGCCACTCTTTGAAGCTGAATCTGGTTCAGTATGCATTTTTAGTTCTAATCTTATTATCACGTTTTGAATTTACAAATGATCTGTTCGATTTCAGGGAGGAAAAGATCATGCAAGTGCTAGGTATGTGTATACGCGGCTTTCTCCAATCACACGGTTTCTGTTCCATAAGGATGATGATGATCTTCTTGACAACTTGAATGAAGATGGGCAATCAATTGAACCAACTTGGTATCTTTTTCCCCTTCCTTATGGCTTATACTTAATTTTTTGGTTATTTAGGGTACATGCCAATTATTCCAACAGTTCTTGTCATTGGTAGTGAAGGAATTGGGACTGGCTGGTGCTCTTACGTTCTAAATTACAACCCAAGAGACATAATAGCAAATATTAGGCGCTTGTGGAACTATAGAGGAAGTCAATGAGACAACACTGAGGATGACAGAGCTACCAATCTGTAGATGGGCACAAGATTACATGGAATTCCTGGAATCTATTTCTTCTAATAATAAAGAATGCAAGGATCCTTTCATTGAGGCAAATTTGCTCAAGTACTTGAGAATTATGTGATCCACCACAATGTGAATTAGATTGTACCCTGTTTCTCATGTAAAATAATGCTGGCTGCAGGATTTCGATATGAATTGTTATGACGTTACAGTAGAATTTGACGTCTTCTTGACCCCTGCTAACTTGATTAGGGTCACTCAGGAGGGTTTTCTGAAGAAAATTAAACTAACCACTACAATTAGCACAACTAATATGCACCTGTTTGACCCAAGAGGCGTGATTAAGAAGTATGACAACCCGGAGCAAAGAATGTGAGAGAAATTGGAGTTCTTTACATTGATTTACCAATATAATTTCCATGATAATACACTTACTGTTTGTGATTTTTCCTCCTGTAGTTCTTGAAGAATTTTTTCATTTAAGACTTGAATTTTATGAGAAAAGAAAGGTGAGCTCACTTATGCTTATAGCAAAAGAGTAGAACTGCTACTCAATAATTTCAGCCATTTCTTAGGGAAACAATTATTAACTTCAATTTTTGTAATTTGTGCAGAAATTTCTACTGAACAAACGTGAAATGGTGTTGTTGAAGTTGGAAAACAAGGTTAGGTTTATCCTTGCAGTTGTGAAGGGAGAGATCATTGTAAGTAATAGGAAGAGAGCTGATCTGTTTGTTGAGCTGCAAACAAAAGGTTTAACTCCTTTTCCAAAGAATGCTAAAGCTGTTGAGCCAGAAGTTACTGGTGCAAATGACGATACAGAAGAAACAGAAGTGAAATCTCCTGCTGACAGCAGTAGTAATGGGGTACAGATCAGTGATTATGAGTATCTACTGGCCATGGCAATTGGAAGCTAGACCGTTGAGAAGGTTCAGGAGCTATGTGCTGATAGGGATAAGCTCAATAAGGAGGTTGATGATTTGAGAAAGGAAACTACAAAGTCCTTTTGGAGGAAAGATGTTGATGGTTTGGAGGGGCAACTCAATGTATGACTGAAAAATTAACAACTCCTTGTGATGATTTGTTTATTTGTGTCATTCTGTTTCTTGACTGTTTAGTTTTATGTCATTCCAGAGCTTGAGAAAAGCAATGCTCAGTCAGAGGAGTTAAGAAAGAAAATGAGAGGCAAAGCAAGGGGTGAAGCTGCTATGAAGTCTACTAGACAAGCACCCAAGAACCCATGGAAGAACAATAATAAGAAGGCAAATACTGCAGAATCTGTTGCACAAGCTGTCTCGTCATCCATGGCTGCAATGGAAAATGGTAGGTGTCAAACAATGTTATGTTTATAATATGTGTTAGTTTTTGTTTGATTTTTGGTTTACATCTGCTTGCTTCACCAGAGAAAGCTCCTGAGGCAGGAAAACCCAAAGGCAGAGCAGGCTCTAGGAAAGCTCCTGCTAAGGTCTGTTTCTGTTCCTATGTTCTATTTTTCCTTGTAAAGAATTTCTCTAGAACTCTCGTTGATATTATTTTTTCTTTTCAGCCGAAAAAGCAGACTTTAGTCTTGAATGATGATGATGATGATGATAATGACGATGACGACAATGTGCTTAAGCTCAAAGAACGACTTGCTGCCTATAACCTTGACTCATATCCACATCAATCAGCCGGTAAATGCTATATTTATTACATTTCATTAGACTATTTATTATGATCTTTACACAACTCAGCTGAAATGTAAGAAAAATTACAGTGGATGATATGGGGATATTATTTGCAAACCGGATAATATATGATCTTGTGTGAGAAATTGTGTTTCTATTATTCTTCATAAAATCAATTCCAAGAAAACAAAATACTGTAATATACATTGATAAAATTTTTCCATGTTACAAGCATCAGCTAAAATTTCCACTTGGGATTCATCAGAACTAATTATTAGTTTCTTGTGAATTTTTCCATGATCTTTTACTGTGAACATTAGGAATGTGTTGGAGTTTTTTTTTCTATAAGTATTTGTGAGGTAAATTTCTCTTTGTTTTTATGCCTGACAGCCATGGAGACTGAAGTGCCCAAAGTACCAGGCAAGAAGAAAGAACATAGCAAAAGGGCTGCTGCTGCTGCACAGAAGAAGAAGCCCTTGGCAACTGTTTCGGAGATATCTGATGATGATGATGATGATGATATTAATGAAATTGATGATGAAGATGAAGATGGTGAGATAGAAGTTGTAGCTGCTCCAGAAGCCAGGAAAAAGGGTGGGAGAAAACCGGCTGCAAATGCTAAGGCAGTTACGGCCCCTGCAGCGGCAAAGAAGAGAGGTGCAGCCAATAGAAGATACCTTGAGCTTTGGGAAGGTAGGAAGTATTGAAGCCTAGTTGCGTGGAGCAGATTACCATTGATGGTGGAATGAAGGCAATGGGGAGCTATATACATCCTAGAAACAAACGTTACACCGGTTCACTATCTGTGTTGTAACTTATAACGGCAAGGTAGGAAACGGAACGCTTAGGCTGAAAAGAGAGAGGGAGAAATAGTAATCTGATGTGGCACAAGAGGCCAGCCAACTAAATGGTTGAGGCACAAATGGATATTACCAAGTGCATCAACGGTTTTGTCCAATTTATCAATATTTAATTATATTTTGAAAAAGAGAGAAAACATCTAATAAGGAAGAGGCGAAAATATATAGCATGTAATTGCTGGTGGAATTAAATTAATAAGAAGTGGGATTTATGGTGGAGATAGTGGTGGGAATTAAATTAATAAGAAGTGGGCTTTATGGTGGAGATAAGGATATGATTTATTTTATATTTGTTAGTATTTTAAAATTGAAAAAAATTAATTTTAAATTATTGAACAACTACAAAAATATGGTGGAAATGACATGACTGCTGATGTGGCTCAACGTAAGCGTAACAACATTAAATACTACGCTTTAACTTTTAGTAATATATAAATATAGATGTGGGCTCTTTATGAAATATCTTCAGCCTTGGCTCTTGTAAACTGAGAGTGAGAGTTCTTTGGGTGTATATGGGTTTAGGTTCTATGAGAGTGTCTTTGTGTCACATTTGTAATCTCTTTATTTTTTTAGTGAAACTTTCTTGAAACCGCCTGTGGATGTAGGCCTAAGGTCGAACCACATAAATCTTTTGTCTTCTTGTGTGATTCTTTCTTCTATTTTTCTGTTTATATTCGCATAAATTTATTGTTCTCTGCACTTGCAAAAAATTGACATGAAAACTTTTGCTATATCAATGAATCTGTTCTATTGATCTCTCTCTCTCTTGCTAGTTATTTAGAAAGGTAATTTATACCCCCTTTATTTTGTGATTATTTCATTGGCAAAAAAACTTGCAAGCTTGATTTTGTTTCTTTCCTTTTTATTTTCTCATTTCTTTGGATTTATTTTGCAATTCTAAGTATGTTAAGTGTTGCTGTGCTATACAGTGAGTTTTTCATAGTTTATAGAGGAGAAAAGTTTAAAGTAGAGCCAATTGATTATAAATGCTGTTTAGATCAATCTCTAGAGACAAATAGTGAGATAGTGAGACCTTTTTTGCAAAGAAGAGGCACTATCTTGGTCTGAAAATTGATGTGTCTTGTCAACGACTGTCCATCTTGGAACCAAAAATGTCAGATGTCCATGTATGAACATATAAGGTCTTTGTAAGAACATATTTACCGTTGAATTCATGGTATGTTCAAGTGCAACAGATGCAACTAACTTCTTGTTGTTTATACTTCTATGTGTAGTGTTGATCATTGAAGTGCTCCGTCCTCAATTAGATACTCCACATGTCTATAGCGTAGCATAGCAACAATCATGTAGGAGTAACAAACATTTTACTGAAGTACTATTAAAAAAAAATGGTTCAAATGGTTTTATTTTAATTGGGCTCTTGATTAATAAAATTTGATGTTGTAGATTTTCCAAATTGCTGGGTGTCAGATTGGTTTAGTTTTGGTTGTTAGCAAGTTATTGTATTATTGTTAAGTGGTTCAGATTAGTAGTAACAGATTTGGTTAAGTTTGATTTAGAGCACGTGCCGAGAATAGAAAATGCAATATAGAGCAAGTGTGCAGCTTATGCCAGTATAAATAGCATAGCACTGTTATTCCCTTCTTGTGTAATCAGTTTGAACATAATCATATTGTAAGAGAAACAAAGGCTTTGATCTCTCAGAATCAATAAAAGGAACTCATTAGTTGTCACAAGGCTTTAAATTGAATGCTAAATAATCTCATGTTTAATGGAATTTAGTTGTTTACTTTGAACTAAAAATATTTATTCTTGTCTTTGAATGTGTGGACTACTGGTATTGGCAAAGTTACAGTTCCTTCTCTTTTGTTGACTTTGTTGATTATTAACATTTTAACCTGCAATTGTTCAGAGCGTTTCATGGCCACTTCTCTTTTGGGTGTATGTGTAACTTGTATAAAAAAAATTCTTAGAAATTAGAAGGTTTGTTTGTTTGTTTTTTTTTTTTTTTAAATTTTTTTAATACAAGATAGAAATTCTACTATAGTCTAATTTAAGTGTATGTGTGTGAAACTCTCTCTTGAAAACTTGAACTCTGACCCTTGCCTCTCACACCCTACAAACACTTATGCTTGCAATAAATAATTTTGTGACACTTTGATTTTAAGAGGAATTTAAATAATTTGAATATAGGGGCTAGTGAACTCACTAAATTTTAGATTGCAGTAATTTCAATTTTCTTTGCATGAATCATCCATGAAGGTAAGTCACATGCGGTATCCTAAGTTGTCATTTGAGTCTGATTGAATTTTGATAGTTTCGACTTAGCTATTAAGGGGGATGGGCAACCAGCTGGTTTTTCCCATTTCTTTTGTTTGGGTGAGGAAGAAAAAAATTAAAATACTTTCTGGTAGAGAATACGAAAATCCCATTGAAAATACTTGAAATGAGGAATTTAATTCCATTAATACAAAACATAAGATTGGAAACATTACTTATATATATATATATATATATATTTTTTGAGTAAACAGTAATACTTATTAGTATACACACGAAAATAATAATATTAGTGTTTTAAACTGGGTTTATAATACATTACATAACTAGAGTACAACTACAAAAGAGCCTAACCTTTGTAGTTGTAAACTGTGATTTCTTGTTCTTACTTATTTGGGAAAATTCTAGGTAATAGGTTAAGAGTGGCCTTTGCAGTGCACGTCCCAGTGATTGATATTTATTTCAGATGGAATTAACTTCTCCAATTCTATATGTTCATAAATCTCTTTTCACAGTTCCCATTAAATTGTCAAATTTTCCCTTTTCATCAAGTAGAGTGAGTTCATCAGTTATGGATTTTATTTTATCAGAAGCTTAGGGTGGGTTGAATACTAAAATTGACAAGTTTAAGAGTTCATGTTGCTTCAAACCTAGATGGTAATAAGAATAAGATAAGAAACAACAATTAGTGTGCGTTTGGATACCGCTTATTTTGCTGAAAATTGAAAAGAATAAAAAAATAATTTTCAATTACTGTTCATCACTGATTAGCACTGTTCATTGACCTATTTTCACTGTTCATGGCCAATGAACAGTGCACGGTGCGCTAAGCTGGAAAAAAAAAAAAGAATCAGATGAAAACGCAAACGTGGGAAGCGCGGACCCTTTAGAAATGGAACAGTAATTATCCCATTCCTTACCAAATTAAATCTTTTCACACAAATTTAAGTGTTATTTTTTTGGAATTTGTTTGCAATATGGTTGGCATATTATCAGTTTTCTCTCTAACTGTCATTTTTTTTTTTAACTCTTAAACAGAGTTTCGGTAGGTTCTAATGAATGAAGAGCAAAGTACTCCTTGATAGCTTAATTTCATTGTAAATAAGATAATTTCATGATGAATGTTATTTTATTTGCTTCTTAAACTATAACTTGTTTCCTAGGTTGCACCGACACGCCATTTTTGGCAACGTGTCAGTGTTCGACACGTGTCGGACACCGTAACCGGTATGATTTGCCGGACTCCTGTGTCTGAGTAGTGTCTCTTTTTTTTTTCTTTTTTTCTTTTTTGCTTCTTCGACACGGCACCAACTCGGCGCCGACACAGCTCCGATGTGACTCCGACACGCCAGCAGTGAAAAAAAAAATCACAGATTTTGACAGATGGACTTACCAATACCATTGATTTTGTGATATACCCTAAAACAACAAGTCTGAGATGTCATTAGACCAAAACCCACATCTCAAGTTCTCACTTTTCAACCCACCCACCCTCCCTCTGACCTCTGCCCGCTGTCGTTGCCCTCTGTCCCTTGTCGGAGCTAGATGGGGCCGATCAGCAAGCTCTATAGACGTCGACGTCGTGCCCTGTTCCTTCCGATCTCTCTCTCTCGGCGTGGACAATAGGTCAAGTCTGAAAGCTTCGCTCTATTTTTTTTTATCAGATATTAGGCCATTTGGTTTGGGTGAATGGGTTACTGAAATACTCACTTATTATAACACGTTTTGTTTTTGTTTTTGTTTTTGTTTTAATCCCACTCTCACTGTCACTGTGTGAGAGTGGGATATAATATAATGTTGTTACTGCCATTGTGTGCCATATATAATGTTGTTACTGCCATATAAGTTATACCTTATAACTTATATATATATTTTTTTTGTTTCTTTACTCAGCCTTTTGTTTTGCCATATAGTTTTATTTATTTATTAAAGTTAAATATTGTAGGTGATTTTACTAAAATGAATACTGAAAGTGAAAAATCAATTGAGTCATAAACGTCATTAAAATGAATACTTTGGGTGTTAGTTTACTTATTTGTAGTTCTTACATAATTTAAATTCTAGACATAAATGTATTTTATGTCTAAAAATATTTAAAAATATGTCTAAATATAAAATTTAATTAATTATTTAATTGCTGTGTCCACGCCGTGTTGTGTCCTTGTTTTTCAAAAATTGCCGTATCGCCGTGTCCGTGTCCGTGTCCATGTCAGTGCATCATTGCCTGTTTACCTACATAACAGTATTCATAAAGCATCGGACAAAAATTACTTTGATCGCAAGAACTTTCGAGAGAAATACTTTAATCTGGACTAAAGATGTTGATTAGTTACTACAAGAACTTTTGATATTATTATCTTCTCTATTTGTGTGAGGTCCAAACATGATTCAAATATGTTGATGTGAAACACTAACAGCAAAGTGGTTGATGCAAATATATTCTCTATTTTCCTTTCCATCATTGTTATGATTCACATTCAACTGACTTGCTGATTTGCAGGGAAATTACATGATTTCCAATGAGCTTGCTTGTAAGACTTCCATGAACAATGTTTGCTTGGTGAGTGCATTCAGTTCATTAGCATGACATTGCTTTCATCTTTTAAAACGCCTTACATTCTCAAAGATATTTAGCATAAAACATAATCTAGCAATGAACCATTAGAGTTATGAAACCTATGACATATCAAATGAATCCAACACCTTTTTGTCTCAAGCACAGGAACTCATTAGCACCTTCTGTGAGAGCAGTTTTTAAAAAATCATGAAAAAAAATACACTTCTGAGCTCAAATAGACGTTGAAGTACTTTGATATTTTCTTTTAAGATTTACATTCAGTCTCAACCAAATAACAACTGCTCTAGTCTTTTACTGCCGGGGAGTTTTCCCCTGATCAGTCTATTTGTGTTTTTTTCCTTAGAAGCTTTTTTGGCTTGCTGTGCTGGAGATTTTATTGGCCCTTCCTAGGTGGTAGTTTCTCTCACTTTTAGATGTCAATTTCTAAAATGGATTGTTTATCTTAGAATTTTTTTTTATTGGTTGTTAAATATGTCATTTATGCTCTCTAGATTGTGCTGATGAAGAAGAAATCCTCGCTTAACCTTTGTTGACTACTTCAAAGTCTAAAATTAAAATCTGGGCCTGAACTGATTAATTTCGGTTAATTACAAAATTTGCAATATTGTTTTTGTAGGGGTGAAAGGCCCAATATCAGGTAATAGGCCACGGCCTGTCCGAGGAGACCTGTACATCCGAGGACGACAAATCTTGAGGAGTGTGCCCAGCCTAATTCGATTCTAAAGTGTAAGTCACGCGGGAGAAAGACTTGTTCGAGGAGACTTGCCTGTTCGGGTTGTCAAAAGGTTGTCCAAGATAAATGCTCCAACATCCATCCTAGCTTTCCCGGAGAATCCCCTAATTTATATGGACAAAAAAAAAACAGGTGGCAAAGATCAGATATTAGGCAAAAGGCTGTTACCACCGCATTTATGATCCTGCAGTTAACATCATGGCCGCATAATGGGAAAAGACACCTAAACAGTGACCTTCATCCTTTACACCTGCCACATGAAGACTCCAGAGAGGGGCTGATAGGACAAGTATCAAAGAAAACCCACCTAACTGGCACAGAAGAAAAGAGGGGCGTATAAAGAGAGAAAAAGAAAAAGAGAAGGGGGAGGACCATCAGAAGAGGAAAGAGAGCAACAAAGAGAGAAAGAGAAAGAGAAAAAGAGAAGTGTTTATTGTATTAGTCTAAACATACTTCTCGGACTGTGCCGAGAAGAACCTTGTATCTACCTTGTATCTCATCATTGTAAATCTGATCATAATTATACTTGGGCCACCAACCCATACATCTTCAATCAAGTATGCTCTAGCCCACTCTCTTTACAAATTTATTCCAAGGATACTGTACACAGCCTGGGCCTCAATTTGTTCTGTTCGTAGGCCCAACCCGTAGATTTGTGTCCTTACAATTGGCGCCGTCTGTGGGAAGATTACTATTGTATCTGTGAGTTGAGGCTTGAACGATGGCTAGATCAGGTTCTAACAGAGCGGAGTCAGATGGCTCCCAGCATATTGATCATTTCGTGCACCTCGAGCGTAAAAGAGACCGCGAAGGGAGTGTGCACACAAATCGTACTGGGAGAAGTCGACGTCGAAATGACAGCGACGAGTCTTATGAGGACATGCAACGCAAGATTGATCGTCTCAAGAAGAAGTTGCGCTGTGCGTGAAGGAGGCGCAGTCCGTCTAGCAGTCTGTCCAACACAGATGACTCTTATGACAATAATGACGATGCCAGTTATAGACGCCGCTCTAGGACACCCCCAAGTGAGTCTTTCTCCCACGTAGAAGAGCCTCACCATAACCGCAGGGGCAGAAACACGTCCTCAAGGGGTACTGGGAGTGATGCAATGAACAGGGCACTCAACCAAATTTTCAGGTCGCCCTTCACACGCAGCAACGAGGGAGGGAGCCTTCCTCGACGCTTTACTTAGCCCACCTTCACTGCGTACAATGGACGGACCGATCCTGTGAAGCATGTGAGCCATTTCAATCAGAAAATGGCCGTCCATTCTAGGAACGAGACTCTCATGTGCAAAGTGTTCCCCTCCAATCTGGGGCCTGTAGCCATGAGGTGGTTCGATGGCCTTGCGGAAAATTCTATCGGATCCTTTCGGGCGCTCACTAGGGCCTTCTGCTCTTGGTTCGTGACGAACACCAAGGTCCTTCGGCCATTAGACTCCTTGCTGTCCATGTCTATGCGGGAGAGGGAGATGCTGAAAACATAGTCAGACAGGTACTGGGAGATGTTTAACGAAATCGAAGGGAGTTTCGATGACGTGGCAGTAAGAACTTTCAAGGTCGGCTTACCAGCCGAGCACGACCTGCGGAAATCATTGACTAAGAAGCCGGTGAAAAGTGTGCGCTGGCTAATGGACTGCATCGACGAGTATAAGCGCGTCGAGGAAGACCAGCTGATCGGAAAGGGGAAGGCTAAGGTTATCCCTCAGGAGAGGAGGGAGTTTAGGTCGGACCGGTACAGTAACAGCAGGCCGCGGAGAGACTACAGTGGGCAGTCCGGGTCTGTTGCATCACAAGCGGTCCACCCCGTGTTCCGAGAGCCAATCCACCAGATTCTGGAGAAAGTTCAGAACGAGCCATACTTCAAATGGCCAAACAAGATAGGGGGAGACCCCATGAAGCGCAACCAGAGCCTTCATTGCCAGTATCATCAGGAGCGAGGGCACACGACCGAGGATTGCAGGACTTTGAAGAGCCATTTGGAACAACTTGTGAGGGAAGGAAAGCTACAGCAGTTCATCTATCGACCAAGCAACCAGGGAGACCATATCAGGCCAGGGGCATCGGGGACCGCCTCATTAAGGCCCCCTTTAGGCACGATTAACGTTATCTTCGTGGTCCTCGGGAGAACTGGGTCCTACCCTTCCAGAGTAATGTCCGTTTCTAGGACATCCGCCGAGGACGCCAATCAAGAGGCGAAGCGGGCAAGGATGGAGGCCCGACCAGTCTTAAGCTTCTCGAATGAAGATAAATCGGGGACAATACAACCCCATGATGACGCTCTGGTCATCACCCTTAGAATAAGAGGGTACGATGTGAAGAGGGTGATGGTTGATCAAGGGAGTGGGGCTGAGATCATGTATCCAGACCTATACAAAGGATTGGGCTTACGGCCTAAAGACTTGACAGCGTATGATTCACCCTTAGTCAGCTTTGATGGAAAGACTGTCATCCCTAAGGGTCAGATAAGGCTACCCGTACAAGCAGGGTCTGAAGTGGTCGAGGTGGACTTCATCGTGGTGGATTCATACTCTCCCTATACGGCCATTGTAGCCAGGCCTTGGCTCCATGCTCTGGGGGCCGTTTCTTCGACCTTGCACCTAAAGGTTAAATTTCTGTCGGGAGGACAAGTGGAAGAGATTGTAGGCAGCCAACCTATGGCAAGACAATGCCTCATAGCTGCCATTACACATCGGCCTGATGCCGAACCAACGACCACCACGGTCGGGTACTCATAGTAGTCAAAGTTCCCGATTCCCCCCAAAGCCGTAGAATCGGCCGAGAAGCAATGTGAAAGACTAGAGAAAGTTGTCATTGGGGAGGACCCAGATAAGTTTTTCCAGATAGGGGCTCTGTTACCCCCCAGGAAAAGGAAGAGCTGCTGACCTTCCTTAGGAGAAACATTGACGTGTTTGTCTGGAACTCTTACGAGGCCCCAAGAGTGGATCCCGGGTTCATCTGCCATCACCTTAATATGAGCCCAGCTGCCCTCCCCAAAAAGCAACCACCTCGGCCCTCATCTAGGGAACATTCTGACGCTGTCAGGGATGAGGTGAACAAGCTCAAGTAGGCAGGGGCTATCAGGCAGGTCTTCTATCTAGAATGGCTGGCTAACACAGTTATGGTGAAGAAGAAGAATGGGAAATGGCGTGTATGCGTGGACTTCACGGATTTAAACAGAGCCTGTCCAAAAGACCCCTTTCCTATGCCACGGATTGATCAACTGGTAAATGCAACCGTAAGGCATCCACGAATGAGTTTCTTGGACGCCTTCCAAGGGTACCACCAGATTCCCTTAGCCCTGGACGATCAAGAGAAAACAACTTTCGTAACTCCCATTGGGAACTACTATTATAAGGTGATGCCATTTGGTCTGAAGAATGCAGGCTCCACCTATCAAAGAATGATAACAAAAATGTTTGAACCATAGCTAGGAAAATGCATTGAGATTTATATTGATGACATGGTGGTCAAAAGCAAGCTGGAGACCAACCACGTTGGAGACCTCGAAAACATCTTTGAGATCTTAAGGAAACACAAACTACGACTCAATGCTTTGAAGTGCTCTTTCGGCGTTGGATTAGGAAAGTTTCTGGGCTATATGGTCACCCATCGTGAAATTGAGATCAACCCCGACCAGATTAGGGCGATCAACAATCTCCAGCCTCTTCGGAACCCAAAAGAAGTCCAGAAGTTGACCGGGATAACTGCCGCTCTCAACCGATTCATCTCCAAGTCTGCAGAGAGATGTCGGCCTTTCTTCCAGCTGCTGAATAAGTGGAAGGGGTTTAACTGGAATGAAGAGTGTGTTCTAGCTTTCCAGCAACTAAAAGAATACCTAACTCGGCCTCCCATCATGTCCAGTCCTGCAACGGACGAGGTCTTGTTCACCTATATTGCTGTAGCCACCCATGCTGTGAGTCTAGTACTCATAAGAGTCGACAATGGCATACAGAAACCTGTGTACCACGTGAGTAAATCCCTTCACGAGGCCGAGGTCCGTTATCTGCCACTTGAGAAGGCCATCTTTGCAGTAATTCATGCTAATTGTAAACTCCTTCACTACTTCCAATCACATACGGTTGTGGTCCTTACCTAACTCCCGCTCAGATCATTGCTTCGGAGTGCAGACTATACGGGCAGGATTGCAAAGTGGGGTACCATCTTGGGAGCTTTTGACATAAAGTACATGCCTCGCACCTCAGTCAAGGGGCAGATACTGGCCAATCTTGTGGCCGAGTTCGCTGAGCCTATGTTGGAAGAGATTGCCGAGACGGTACACTTGGACGAAAATTCAGTTGGCTTAGTGTCAGTGCAAGAGCCCACACCCTGGAAACTATATGTGGACGGTGCAGCCAACCAGAGAGGCTCAGGAATGAGGCTAGTTTTGACATCTCCAGAGAATATTGTCATCGAAAAGTCCCTTAGACTAAACTTCCCAGTTACTAATAATGAGGCTGAATACGATGCGCTATTGATCGGAATGTCTATGGTCAAAAGAATGGGTGGAAATATCGTGGAGGTGTTCTCGAATTCAGCACTGGTCGTTGGCCAGGCCAGGGGAGAATTAGAAGTGCGTGGTGAAAGAATGCAGAAATATCTAAGGCAGGTCAAGCAACTACAATCACGGTTCAAGTCATTTAATCTGCAACATGTCACTCGGAGTGGGAACACGCACGCGGATTCCTTGGCCACTCTTGCAACCTCCTCGGGTCAGGAATTATCCCGACTTATTCTGGTGGAGGATGTACAAAGGCATGCTGAAGAGAAAGAGGGGCGGCCTGACATCTATCAAGTTAGAGTAGGGCCAAGCTGGATGGACCCTATGGTGACTTACCTCAGGGACGATGTCTTACCAACAGACAAGGCTGAAGCCGACAAAGTGCGAAGAAAAGCTCCTCGGTTTTGGTTATTCGGAGACAGTAAGTTATACAAATGCTCTTTCTCTAGACCCTACTCACTGTGCGTGCACCCTGAAGCCACGGAGCTACTCCTCGAAGAGCTGTATGAAGGGATTTGTGGCAGCCACACAGGAGGAAGATCCCTAGCACACAGAGCCTTAACTCAGGGATACTGGTGGCCAAACATGCAAAGGAAATCACAGGAATACGTAAAGAAGTGTGACCAGTGCCAAAGGTTTGCGCCAAATATACATCAACCAAGAGGAGTTCTGAATCCTTTGTCAAGTCCATGGCCTTTCGCACAGTGGGACCTGGACATTGTAGGCCCTTTTCCTAAAGCAACTGGGAGTAAAAAGTACTTGGTCGTTGCAACAGACTACTTCACCAAATGGGTTGAAGCCGAGCCATTGGTAAACATCAGGGATGTAGATGTCTAGAAATTTGTATGGAAGAATATCGTAATCCGGTTTGGAGTACCACATACTCTCATCTCGGACAATGGTCTTCAATTTGACAGTAAAGGGTTCAGAAGATTTTGCTGTGGACTAGGCATTACGAACAGGTACTCCACTCCTGCGTACCCTCAAGGAAATGACCAGGCTGAAGCAGTTAACAAAGTCATAGTAAGCGGTCTTAAGAAGGGTTAGATGATGCCAAAGGAAAATGGGTAGAAGAACTACCAAACGTCCTCTAGACCTATAGGACAACTCCTCGAAGATCTACAGGAGAAACCCCTTTTGCAATGACGTACGGTGCTGAGGCTGTTATCCTTATAGAAACTGGGTTCCCCACACTTAAAACCAGTTCATTTATCTCGGCCGACAATGACAAACTACTAAAGGACAATCTGAACCTAGTTACCGAGCGCAGAGAAAACGCTGCGGTTCAGCTAGCCTACTATCAGCATAAACTCAAGCAGAGCTATGATGCCAACGTCAAGCTAAGACCACTTGCACCAGGAGACTTAGTTCTACGGAAGGTCGTGGGCACAGCAAAAAATTCAGCTTGCGGAAAATTGGGACCCAATTGGGAAGGCCCATACCGCATCCTGTCAGTGGCCGGAATAGGGGCCTTCTACTTGGAAGATCTAGATGAGAGAGCTGTATCACACCCCTGGAATGTAAATAATCTAAGAAAGTACTATTACTAATAAAAGTTTCCATTCTCTCATTGAAGTCTATTATATTATTTGTACGCCTAAGTATTAAACAGAACCTCGGTCATGCCTGGTCCCTCGGACCACGTACCTTGGGTAAATTAATACTCCTAAGTATTAAACAGAACCTTGGTCATGCCTAGTCCCTCGGACCACGTACCTTGGGTAAATTAATACTCCTAAGTATTAAATAGAACCTCGGTCATGCTTGGTCCCTCGGACCACGTACCTTGGCTAAATTAATACTCCTAAGTATTAAACAGAACCTCGGTCATGCCCGATCCCTCGGACCACATACCTTGGGTAAATTAATATTCTTAAGTATTAAACAGAACCTCGGTCATGCCTGGTCCCTCGGACCACGTACCTTGGATAAATTAATACTCCTAAGTATTAAACAGAACCTCGGTCATGCCTGGTCCCTCAGACCACATACCTTAGGTAAATTAATACTCCTAAGTATTAAACAGAACGTCGGTCATGCCTGGTCCCTCGGACCACATACCGTGGGTAAATTAATACTCCAAAGTATTAAACAGAACCTCGGTCATGCCTGGTCCCTCGGACCACATACCTTGGGTAAATTAATACTCCTAAGTATTAAACAGAACATTGGTCATGCCTGGGGTCTCGGACCACATACCTAGGGTAAATTAACACTCCTCTACATTATTATAAGTGTAATCTAGGACCTCAAACGTACCAAACCCCTTCGATCATTTATTTGAAGCTACATTACCATCTCAAACACTTCACTACACGCTGCACACTTCGAGTTAGTATTCTCACTAAACATTAATGTCTCTAGCTGATAAATCAGGGACTGCATTAGCTTAAGTCCATCCCCACTTGCTAAGATAAGACTGAATTGCTTGAATGACTTCAGTGTAATTGTCAAGGTTTTCTTCTCATTAATCCCGGAGTGCTATTATCATGTTCATGATGTCCTCATCATTGCATGAGAACAGAGATTTATTTTTGCTACTATTTCACTCTATGGATTTAAACTTTTTATGGGTTTAAGAACTTCATGGCAGGAAAAGCAGATAAATAAAATCGAAAACAGCTAAAGTTAAGTGAAATATTTTCATTGAATCATAAAGTTGGAGTACATTAGTCCGACATACAAAAATGATTGCTACAAAACAAAACAAAACAAAACAAAACAAAACAAACAAACGATCACAACTACAGCAACTAAGAATCCTAATCCTAAGCCTATATAGTCTTAGGAGGAAGGCTGCCTACTCCGCTTGGCTCTACTTCAAATGATCCGGCCTCGACCTCCGAGGGGGCTGTGTCCTTGGCCTGGTCAGCATCCGCATCGGCAGAAGAAATGTCCGGAGCCACTTGTTCAGTTGGGGCAACTTGTTCCTCCTCAGCCTCCTCGGCTGCTTCATGAAGAACAAGCGCCAAGCTTGCTTGCTCCGGAACTTGAGAAGATAAGGAGGCGGGGTCAGCTGGGGTCAAACTGATGTGGGGATGATAGTATATCCTCCCCGGCTGCCTTAGGTCCAAGTCAGCTGGGACTCTTGCCAAGTTCAGGGCTTCCTCCCATGTGAACTTGCAGTAGTCCCTGCATACCTCAGAGACCTCCTCCGCCAGCCTTATTTCCGTCTCTTCGATGCCACGGATATACTCGGCCTCCTTCTCGGCCTCAGTAGCTCCAAGGGCCTTCCTAGCCTCCTTTTTCCGCTGGTTCTCGGCCTAATCCTGGGCGCTCTTGAGGCCAGCCTCGGCGCTTCGCCTCTCCCTCTCCTCTGCAGTTAGCTTTTTGGCTAACTCCTATTTTTCTTTTTTCAGAGCCTCCATGTCTCTCTCCACTTCAAGGCGAGACTGGGTCTCGGTCCTAGCCAAGTTTCGAGTGTCCCTGACCCAGTCCTCGGCCACGTAGACTTGTTGTGTGAGCTGCACAGAAAGAGAGACAAAATTGTATCGTTAACAATATAAAGGAAATACACAATACACACCTAACCTAATCTGCTATGCAGTGAGGTGATCAGAAACTTACCATGGCCAGGTCTCTCTTCATTGACATGAACAGATCAGCTTGCCTCCACGACCTCACTGTGTCCATGTCTTTGGGCAAAAGGAGAGGGCGATTTAGGGCCTCGGCAATGTAGCCCGAGCGCCCCCTCTGGAATTCCCTAATGGAGGCCGTGGAAGGAATGGGCGCGCCGTCCAAGTCTAGCCTAGGGACCCAGGCTGGTGGTTGCTGGATGTCCGTGACATGGGTGTCTCCCCTCCGCTCGGATGAGGAGGACCTCCTGTCGTCTTTCCCCCCTTTTTGCTGCTTTGCCCCTTTTTGTTGTGGAGGGGACAATTCACCCTCCTCGGCATTCTGCTCCACGACTTTCCTCTTCCTCTTGAGATCAGGTATGGGGAGAAGGCCAAGCCCAGTCGCAGGAGGAGGAGGAGGTGGGGGTAGTTGAGCAGGTTCTTTTCCTTTTGGCGCCTCCTTGGAGGGAGCACCCTTATTTCTTCTGGCAATAAGGTCCTTCAACCCCGCCCTTGGCTTCAAAGGCATATCGTCCTCTTCTTCTTCAGAACTTTCGGACTCTGGGGTGTCCTGAAGCTTGCCCTATACTTCCTCTTCACCGTCAAAGTAGAATCCGTCTATCTCTTCCTCCAAGGATAGCACAGGTGAAGTGGACTTTCCCTTTGAACGGCAGGTTGAGAAGCAGCCTATCAAATTGGCCACTCAACGGGTGGAAGGTCTCTCTTGGCCAAAAAGCCCGGTTGCGAAACGTCAATCCTGTTGATTCTCTTATCGCCTGCTCGGATAGAGTTGCCGACGTCCAAAAAACTATCCGACAAAGGAGTAAAATCCAATATGAGGTGGACAGCACGTAGTTGACCGTCCGTGTGCAAGCACACCTCGGACCTTAGGAGTTTGTTTAGTCCCAGCACGTTCACAAGGCTGAGGCAGGGAGCGACGAACTTCCTATCTGCAATCACAACCACCGAATATGAAGTTAGCTACACCGTTTCAAAACCAAGTGATAGAACAGCACAGAAAAGTGAAGCCTAGAACCTAGATTCTAGGTTAACTCAATCTAGTCCTAAAGCAGCCCACCTGGCTTTCCCTCTTTGATCGGGCAATGGTGACCATCATGCCATGCCCCGGAGACGATGACGTAGTCGTCCTTCATGCCCTTGTTGGACTTCGGAAGGCACGACACTATCTTAACGACGGGAGACCGGGATTTCAGGTAATATCCCCCGTCGGCCTGAGAATGACACTCGTACATATGTACGACGTCGTGCCAGGTGAGCTGCAGATCCATCATTTGGTTAAGGGCATCGACACTGCCTAAGACCCTAAACATATTGGCAGTGCACTGGTGCGGACACAACCTGTGGTTTCTAAGGTAGTCTCTAGTTACAATACCCATGGGAATGGTCATCCCTCCCTCCAAAAAAGCGATTACAGGGATGACCACTTCACCGGTTCGCCTGTCGGTCAGAATGTTTTCCGGTGGGCAATATCGAAGACCAACCCTCTCAGGGATATGGTACTTCGCCTTGAAAAGCTCTATGGCTATAAGTGTATCAACGAGACTCTTAAATCTACCCATTGGACTGTGTGAAGAAGACGCTAAGGAGGTTCCCTAAGGCAAAAAAAAAAAAAAAAATGAAAGGGAGAAAAGGCCGAGGTGCTCGGCCGAGGTGGAACGAACAAGGGAACCAAATACTTACAAGAGGGGTTGATATTTCTGGTGCAGAAATCTCTTAGACACCTAGAGGTCTTTGTAAAAATGTCCTCGGAATGCCTAGAACGAAGAAACGTGTGTTAGCAGGGATGCTTTGGAATACTGGAATACTTGGATAATTGCGAAATGAGGAAAACTACTTTCTCACGGCCTTTTATATATATAGTAGGTGAAAATGAGTGAGATTTATCCCGCTCAAAATTTCATGAAGAAATCTTAGCCGCACGATTTACACCTCGCCGTTGATTAAGGAGACAGAACGCCACCCAGAGCAATAAATGACGCGTTACAACTTTCGAAGCGTCCTTGGAAATTGAAAGTCTCGCGAAACAGCGCCTCCACGTGGATTAGTTGAGGGGTTTGAGGGATTTCACCCCTGAAGAAGTCAAAATCCCGTCCTTCTCCTCGAATAAGAGGGAAGGTCAGAATTTTGAGGGGCTATTGTAGGGGTGAAAGGCCCAATATCAGGTAATGGGTCACGGCCTGTCCGAGGAGACCTTTACATCCGAGGGCGACAAATCTTGAGGAGTGTGCCTAGCCTAATTCGATTCTAAAGTGTAAGTCACGCGGGAGAAAGACTTGTCCGAGGAGACTTGCCTGTTCGGGTTGTCAAAAGGTTGTCCCAGATGAATGCTCCAACATCCATCCTAGCTTTCCTGGAGAATCCCCTGATTTATATGGACAAAAGAACAGGTGGCAAAGACCAGATATTAGGCAAAAGGCTGTTGCCACCGCATTTATGATCCTGCAGTTAACATCATGGCCGCATTAATTGGAAAAGACACCTGAACAGTGACCTTCATCATTTACACCTGCCAAATGAAGACTCCAGAGAGGGGCTGATGGGACAAGTATCAAAGAAAACCCACCTAACTGGCACAGAAGAAAAGAGGGGCGTATAAAGAGAGAAAAAGAAAAAGGGAAGGGGGAGGACCATCAGAAGAGGAAAGAGAGCAACAAAGAGAGAAAGAGAAAGAGAGAAGTGTTCATTGTATTAGTCTAAACATACTCCTCGGACAGTGCCGAGAAGAACCTTGTATCTACCTTGTATCTCATTAACGTAAATCTGATCATAATTATACTTGGGCCACCAACCCATACATCTTCAATCAAGTATTCTCCAGCCCACTCTCTTTACAAATTTATTCCAAGGATACTGTACACAGCCTAGGCCTCAATCTGTTCTGTTCGTAGGCCCAACCCGTAGATTTGTGTCCTTACAGTTTTATTCACCCACTAAATTTTCAAAATATTTCTTAAGATAGTCATGTTAAAATTGTTTAGATGAAGTTCCATCTTATTTATTGGTTTTAGCATTGCTAATGTGTTTGAATTATTTCTACTTCCAAAGACTTAAAATTTCTTCACATTTGCAATGAGCTAACCTTACTCGACATACAATATAATACCATATATTATATATATAAAAAAAAAAAAAAAAAAAAAAACTAGAACATCAATTCAATATATTAAATTAAACTTCCTTCTTCACTGCTCACGTTGTAGACCTCGTCAATTGCTTTAAACTTCTGCGTTCGACCCTACTACTACAACAACTATATATTTAGGTTGATTAGGTGGAGGTGGATCAGAAAGGGTACTAAATAATTTGATGATTGGTTTGGGTTGTATCTGGTACTTGATTATTATAATCTAACCCTTAAACCGTGGAAAGCCAAGTTTATTTATATATTGTTACTTACTACTCCAATTTTTCACGAGCACGAAAAGCACATTGAGTTTATTTTCCATACACCACACAACTGCCACCCAACTTGCAGATGTTTTACAAAGTTGCTTAACTTGCATTGATCTTCAGGGGAGTATTGTAGAAATTAGCTTCAGTACAAGAAAAAGACTCCATCCTTATCAAGTTATTATTTTAGAGTTGTTTCATTTTTATCATATCTTTACCTCATTTTTTTGTTTTTAATTAATTTCTTTTATTTCTATTTTTGATGTATTTTTACTCATTCCTACATATAATATTACATGTAAACATGCCAATCCAGTACACATATATAAACAAAAAACCATCAATAAATAATACATAACTCTTTTCCACACATTCAAATTTTATCAAGAGCTATTATTGTGAGTTCTTGTTAGTTTAAGTGATAAAATTTTTGTCTTCAATTTAAAGATTTGGATTCAAAATCTGCTTACACCAAAAACGAAACAACCCTTAGTGAAATTCTATCTCATCTTAAAAATTGATAATAAAAAAAGAAAAGAAAGAAAGAACAACTACCTAAAAATGTGCATTAGAGCCTAGTATATCTTAAGAATGATGCTTGTAAACCACGGAAACACATGGTTAGATGCTTATATGAACACAATGATAGGCGTGAGCATTTTTTTTAGCCCAAACCATAGTTTTGAACTTATTAATCAAATATCTATAAGGAATGTCAAATTTATAATTGAAAAATTGTTTGGCAATTAAATTATTCTGCGCAAGTGTCCATTAATTAATTAATTATTCAGCTTTCAAAGATAAACTTTTTATTTTTATTTTTTTGGTATTACAATTTAACAATTCATTTTATATAATTTTTTTTACTAGCTCTTAATATAATATTGTAAACGATAAAAACAATGATGTTAAACCCGTAAGTAGTCCACACATGTGACGGGTTCACACTACACACCTTAGTCATTCTTTATTTTTTAGATCCAACAATCTGGAAAAGTGTGGAACAAGAATTAATTTACATTAGTGTGTGTTTGGATACCGCTTATTTTGCTGAAAATTGAAAACTTATTGCTGAAAATAATAAAAAAATAATTTATGGATTACTGTTCACTGCTGAAAACACTGTAATTTTGCCTTAATGCACTATTTATGTCCCATGAACAATGCACGAGCCGTTGGTAAAAAAGAAAAAAGAAAAAAAAAAAGGTAAAAACGCAGAAACACAAACGTGCATATGTGATCCAAACGGAGCTCTATGTGTTTGGATTTCGTCCATGTCCTTGGCGTCCAACGTTTCACGCTTTTTTTTTCCCAGCGTTTCACGCGTTTCAGTGCTTTCCAGTGGGTCCCATGCACTGTTCACGAGACCCACAAACCTCTTTTTTTAACAAAACTTTCATTAAAAATGGGTCTCACAGCACTATTCACACATTTAAAAATTATTTTGTTACAATGTTTTTTTAACAAAATAAGCGGTATCTAAACACACCCTAAATTTGCCATTCAACTAAGGTAGGTGACACCATCACAACAATCATACATGGCCAAAACCTTATTAGGTGCATCAACTCTCTCTCTCTCTCTCTCTCAAGACATAATGATAAAAAATCTCTCTCTCTCTCTCTCTCTCTCTCACACAGTTTTTTTAGAATGATGTCTAGATTTCCATTTCAACATAAGCTTTCATACATTACATCTTCAGGTCTTTGAGCACTAGAGGCTCAATATGTAGAGGTTTATCTTCATTAGAAAATAAAATTAACAAATACATGTGCCGTCCGCATGTTTGTCTTTTTTTGATAAACGGCCGCGCATGTTTGTCTTTTTTATTTTTTTATTTTATTTTTATGAACGTCCGCATGTTTGTCTTCTCATGCATTTTGCATTGTCAATTTGTCTTTATATATAAATATAAATATAAAAATCCACTTGCATTTTTACAATTAAGATTAGTCAAGCTAATATTGTTTATTGAAATTGAATGATGGAATACTTACTGGTGGAGAGAGGATTTATTTTATATTCTCTTGTTTGAAAAATCAATAAATTAAATTATCTGAAATTGAAGCACACGGTTAGATGTTTTGGTCCTCTCTCTCTCTCTCTCTCTCTCTCTCTCTCTCTCGTGTTGATGAAAAAATAAAAAATAAAAAATATCTCCATTTCTATTGCTTGATTTTTAATAATAATATTTTTAGTTTCTATAACATTGTTCTAAATTATTTGTTGGACTACACTTCCGTGGAGCATGTTAGTTTCATTTAGAAACATGACCCTTGCCTAGGTGTTGGTATACTATGTAATTGTGTTATGTAATGTAAGTATCCCTCTCATGTGGGAGTAGACTCTATAAAGCTATCCACATTCAAGACATGAATCGAGGAAAAAGAGTCATAATTAGCAAAACTTAATGGCACCAAATATATAAAGAACTTTTGGAATATATATATATATATATATATATATATATACATTTATAATGATGGTATCTATAGCTCTTCGAGCATCTGACTGTTCCTCTAGGCATGTGTTGTCTATTCGTCCCACACATACTAGGTAATTAGGCAAACCTCTTGAGATTGAGGAACAAAAATCCTTTATTTCTTTTGAGTGTTTGACTTTATATTTCACCCTAGTATACTATGTTATGGATTTGATTTTGTTTTTCTTTTATATTTTGGTTATTTTTTTAATCTAAAAAAAGTGACACATGACACACTGGTTACGCATAAATGGTCTCTATAGTTACCACATAATAAGTTGGAGGAAAATAGCTCTAAACATATTTGGAGTCAATTTTTATAATATATATATATATATATATATATATAAAATACACTTTACACTCAATAATTGTCAATTTTTAGTTTAAATAAATAAATAAAAGAATCTTTAAAATTATTTTTTAATGTTAGAAATATGAAAGGATGTCATTTTGAAGGGGTTAATAAATTTTTTTTTTTTTAAATGATTAAAAATTTAAAATGTTATCAAAGTTAATATGTTGTTATGATAAATTTTAAATTTAATGGAATAAAATGACAAGTGATCAAAATCATAGGATGGCATATGTGTTTTTGTCTCTAATTCATTTTGAAAACGAATATTGAAAAATGGCTGTTTAAAAATAAATTTTTTTTTCTTTAATTTAAAAACAAACACATAGCCACGGAGATTAGAAGAAGCAATGCTATAAAAATATATATATATATATATATATATATAATCACAACAGTTAAATTAACAGGCTTTTATTAGTAATATTACTTTTTTTTCCCCTACCTTATTAGATGCATCAACTCTCTCTAAAGACATAATAATAAAAAATCTATCTCTCTATCTCTGTCCCTCACACATTTTTTTTAGAATAAAGTCAAAATTTCCATTTCAACATAAGCTTTCAAACATTACATCTGCAGGTCTTTGAGCACTAGAGTCTCAACATGCAGAGGTTCATCTTCGTTAGAAAATAAAACTGACAAATACAAGCACTGTCCGCATGTTTGTCTTTTTTTTTTTTTTTTTTTTATATTTTCCATGAAAGTGTTGATTTAGTAGTTATTTTTAGAAATATTTTATTAGAAGAATGATAAAACAATAAATGTTGTTGATAGCTTTTTTATATTTTTCAAGAAAGTGGTGTCAAAAATTTTCTATTATGGGTTATTAAAAATTGCTCTAAGGGCATCCATTAACACAACCCATCTTTTTATTAGAGGTGAATTTTGACAAATCTACCATTATATTATATTTTCTCATTATATTCTTCATGCTTACAAAATTTATGAAAAATTAAAGATCAATAGTTATGTCATCAATAAATTGTTTAAATTGCAAATTTTGGTAGTTTAGAATTATGCATAAAAATATAATCTTATAGATCATATAGTAAATAATATCTAATTAGTACAAAATTTTACATGCGTATTGAGAGCGTAAAATACATACAATTCAACGGTTAGATTTTCAAAATATGTAATAATATTAATGATATTAAGTAAAGTTGTATCCTTAGACTACAACCAATTTTATGACTAAAGTTTGTCAAAAAAAAAATATTAATTGGAGTTGTAGCCTTAATTTACGATCAGGGATGGACCTAGGTGGGGGCCCAGGCCCTCGAATCCAATTTTTTTTTTTTACTCATTTTGTACTTCATTTTTGTATTTGGGCCTCTTTCTCCCTAGTCAGTCTAGCAATTATCCAACCCAAAAACAATAAAAACATTCACAATGGTGATTGTTTTAGTAAAAAACCTATTTTACCACCAAAGAAAAAAAAAAACATGTGTTATTGGAGAAGCTAAAGCTAAAATCTTTGCAACTATAGTAAATGGATATAAATACCAGTTGACTTTAGCAAATTGTTAAAAATAAAACACAATATTTTATTAAGATTATATCTCTTCCTTTAATTAGAAAAAAAAAAAACTCAAATTCTCTCTCTTCCTTATTATTTTAATGAGTTGTTTATATTATTTTAAATGAAGTGAAAAAAAAATTTGATATTGGGTGTATTATAAAGTGAGGTAGTAAAATATATAAAGTAGTTTTTTGAGGTACTAAAAGCTAAAATTTTTAGCACCACCACCATGAATGCTCTAACTTCAACAAAAAGAAATCCTAACTAGCCTAGTATTAAAAAAAAACATTATTTTATTTTTGTTCTTGTCTTTGTTGGTAGATGACTACATCTTACTATATTTAGAGACAGCAATTTTGTATATTTATAATTTTTTAAATACTATATGGATGTTTATTTAGAGTTTTTTTTTTTTCTCTTTATACTCCAGTCCCTGCTATCTTAAAATTTTTGATCCATCCCTATCTTCAATCATGTTTGTTACCAAACTTTGTTCTTTTCAAACTTTTTAAGAGAGAAGAAAAAAAAAACCATTTTTTTAAATAGATTTTTATATTTTTCTTGAAAATAAAATCAAAATTCTTTAAAATTGGTCTATTACTAAATGTATTGAAATTACCACTTATACGAACCCTAGTTAATTGAACCAAATGAGAGGGAGCACCAATAAATTTTGGGAATCCTGAAGTCGACAACCCATGTGAAGGTTTATGGTCATGTGACCTGTCCCATGTTATCAAACGAATGGGGCACAGACTATCTCCTCCCTCCCCCCAAAAATATGGGCATCTCATCAAGTCACCATTATGTCCAAAATCAGTTTTAATTATTTATTTATTTTTCTTAAAATTTGATTATTGGTCACGCAACTTGTTATAACTAGTCGCTAACTCGTGCGATTTACGAGAAAACTATTAAATGTAAGATTCAAAAAATAATGCCATGCACTTTTATAACATAAGGTATCAAAGAGATTATACAAGTAATTTTTTTGATAATTTTGGTGGTCATTGCCTACTCGAAATATTAAAATCACTATATTGAAGTAAAAAATTCAAATTTAACAATTATTAACAAATTAAGATAAATTAACAATTATTAATAAAAGTTGCTATAGATGGTAGTTGTAGTAGAATTCATTCAATATGTTATAGCTGTTTACATCACTTCATAACATTGCTAAATAATCCATGTGTGCACACCTCATAATAGAATAAGCAACCTTGTATAATCGAGGAATACCAAATATTTTGCAATGAATTCATCATACGGATTTTGGACATGTTTTGGTAGCTTTCTTATTAATTTATTTATATTCAATGGTTAAAACCACCAACACAACACCCTTTATAATTTTTTGATCAGATTAATGTATACATGTGAGGTAAGCTTATCTTTTGTCTTCTAACCAACACAACACCCTTTTTTTTTATTTCTTTTTTCTTCCATTTTTTCTCAGCCACATTTCCTTCACCTTTTGTCTTCTATATTTGTCCCTTTTCTCAATTTTCCTCCACAAACTTCTTTCAATACCTTTCTTCAAATTTGTTTCAAATATTGCTTGCCTTAACCCAGTACCCACACTTCAACAAAGTGACTTCGGTAAGTCATAACCAACACAGCACGCTTTTTTTTATTTCCTTTTTCTTCCGTTTTTTCTCAGCCACATTTCCTTCACCTTTTGTCTTCTTTATTTCTCCCTTTTCTCAATTTTCCTCTACAAACTTCTTTCAATACCTCTCTCTAACTCTGTTTCAAATATTGCTTGCCTTAACCTAGTACCCACACTTCAACAAAGCGACTTTGGTGAGTCATAGTTCATCAAGAATCAAGACCCACTTTAGCACCCCTCTTTGAAACAACTTTTTGATCATTGTGTTGATCGGTGACTCTATGATTCTCATAAAGAATCAAGACCCAGTTCACTTCGTTAGTACCCACGACATGCAGTGGTGATGAGGCTCCATCGGTGATGAAAACGACATGCAGCGGTGATGGGGCTCCATCTGCAACAAAAATAGCTGTTAAGAGCAACAAATCTAAAAGTTGTGTACGGTTATGATTGGTCGTGGGTCTATGTTCATATATATATAGATGATGGTAGGCAGAGCATCATGAAAGAGAAGAGCATTGTGAAAGAGTTTTGGCAAAAGAAAAGGTACAACATCGTGAAAGAGAAGGCAGAGCACGGGAGGATATTTGCAGATTAACACAGTGAGGAGAAAATATATGATAAGTTAACATACGGTGGAAAGGATGCTAGAAACTAGCATCTCGAGTTTTAAAAACTTGAGATCGATAACGAAAATTGAGGCTTTTAAACTCGAATTCTATTGTTGTCGTGTACCAATTTAGCCACATAGATCTCGAGTCTATAAGACTCGAGTTCTAAAAACCAAAACCGAGTCTTCGAAACTTGATTTTTGTCGAACTTGAAGAAAAACAAAACCTGAAAAATGCAGTGGCGAAGAAGACGATCTGGTTGGAGATCTATAGCGCTGAAGAAGACAATCTGGTGCTAGGTGGGCGATCTGGTTGGAGAAGAATAGAGCGAGGAAGAAGAATAGAGCAATTTGGGTGGGCGATCTGGTGCTGGTGGATGATCTGATCTTCAGTGACTGGGTGGACGAAGAGACGAAGAATAGAGCAAGAACACTGGACCTCCGATTGGACGCGAGGAAGCAGAAGAACGCTGGGTCATCTGCATGAAGAAGAACGTTGGGTAGAGGAAGAAGAAGTGAAACTCAAGTCTTATATACTTGAGTTCTACGTGGATTTTTATTCCATGTCATCTCCTACCACCAACAAATCGAGACTTAAAAACTCGAGTTTTAACTTGAAACTCGAGTTTTAGATGCTCGAGATGCTAGTTTTCAGCATTGTTTTGAAACTTGACAACTAACTAAATTTTTTAATATTTAATGTTGTTTGAAAAAAAAACTCCAGAGCATGGGTTTGAGATTTAGAAAAATTTTATTATTATTATTATTTTAATATTATGATGACATGAAAAATTGTAAGAGTTTCAAAAGTTTCGATTTTATATATATATATATATATATATATATATATATATGTATGTATAGATAAGTATTCAATCCATTGAGATACTGCAAGAGCCTGTAATTTTGATTATTGGTCAAAGAAGGCAAAGACCAAGGTTGAGCGAAAAAATAAAAATACTTCAATAATCTTACAATTCTGCCCTCCTCTTCCTCCCAAGTCACAAGTCTCACAAGTCCCAACTCACCTAACCCATAATTTAATTTAAAGTTTTTTTTTTTCACTTATTTTTTTTGTGCAAATTTATTTTATCTATTTCTTGTTAATGTATTTTTTATATTATAATTAGGACAAAACTTAATTACAGTACCTTAGGTGCTGTTTTTTAGGTTTTTCTCTTAAGATTCAGCATTGTGACTGCTTAATTAAAAATGCACTTCTATCCTATAAGAAAAAATCCACATGACTGAATCTTAAAAGGAAAACCTAAGGAACAGAACTTAAGTACTTTACCTAAGTCTTGTCCTTATAATTATAATCTACATTCTATTTTTTCTTTTATACGTCAATATTCACTAGCAAACAAAAACAAAAATTTTGGTATTATTGATACTTTTTAAGTGATAATAATAATAACTTTTAATATGTAATATTTTAGGGAAAAATACATTTTTGTTCCTTACATTTTAGATCATTTTTTACTTTAATTCTCATATTTTTGAGCTTCTATTCAAGTCTCTAAAATTCAAAAATCCTTTTCAATTTATTCCTTACTATCATCTCACTGGCGATTAAAATGTCTTCCCTTGGAAGGCTTTTCAGGGTTCTTACTTTGTTATATTTTCATCAATCAATAAAATTTCGTTCATTTACTTTTAAAAAAATATTCATAATTCTAGATATATATTTATATATATATATATAGGCAAACCTTAGAGAAAATGTAATTAGATTTTATAATTGAAGTCCAATTTTGCGTCTTGTGTCCTAATTTTAAAACATAACACAAAGGCCAAATTCATAAAGTAGACATAATTAAAAAAAAACAAATAATAATACAACAAAGGGCAAACTATGGAAGTCCAAAAAAAAAAAAAAAAAACAAACAAACAAACAAAAAAAAAACATGAACTTTTCAAGTAGGTTCTAGTTAGCTCAATTGGTAAAGCCTTTGATGATTGAATAAGATATCTGGGGTTCAATCTCTGCCTACACCAAAAATCAATTATTGTCTTTGTCTGATGATAAAGAGATACCATTAGGAGTGGATGTCATAGATTGAAACTCTCTAAAAAAAAAAACGTGAACTTTTCAAAATAAAATGAAATAGTAATATTAATAATAAACTACTACCATATGGCTAGAGCTAGAGCTACGTGATATCAAATCTAAGATGCCAATAGTAGAGTACATGAGTAATTTGATGCCAAATGTCCCTATATTTTAAATGAGTTTTAATTTGTGCTAAGCGTCATTTCATCTCATTTGTCAAATTTTAAATGTATAACACTTTCAACTTATATAAAACTATTTTAAGTTCAACTAAAATTACTTAATCTATAACTACTTGTAGCTCATTTATTTAGGCCCAATTTGAAATTAAAACCTAATTTTTAGGTTTTAATTATAACTACTTGTAGCTATATTTAGGCCCAATTAAAACCTAATTTTTCTTACAAAAACTTATTATCAGTTCAAATATAAATTTCAATGAAAAAGTATATTATGTTCTAGAATTTAATTGTTCATATCTTATTTCAAAATGCACACATGAAATAAATTTATTGAAACACAATAAAAAAAAAATTTAAGTCAAGAAGTAAAATAATATTTTTTTTTTACTAAAATAAAACACACAAGCATGAACAATTTGTATTTTCTACTAAAAAATATTCTTACAAAGTTACAATACTTTTTTTTAAGAATTTAAAAAAAAAATGTAATAATGATCACATTTAACTTATGTAGAAATTATGAAATGCATATAAGTATATATTAAAATGTACCCATGCATGGATTACAAGTTAGTTTCAAATTTATAGTTGAATATTGTTTGGCAACTAATTGAATTTTTTTTTTAAAAATGGTTAGAATTGCCTACCACTACCCAAACCCCTTTCCTCCCTTAGGTTACCTAGGGAGGTGCAAATTGAAAATTGTTTGGCAACTACTTGACATTTGTTTAATCATTAACTATTCATAATTCTAAATTGTGCCAAACATTTTCTGCGCAAATGTCCATTAACAATTGATATTTATAAAATAGTTTAACCGATAAATAAAAATGATATTATAGTTGTAAGTAATCTGTGCATCTCATAGTTCACACCTTCTTAGTCATCGTCCTTAATTTTGCAAATCCAACAATTTGGAACAGTTGTGGACCAACAATTAAGGCAAGACTTAGGTACAGTACTTAAGTGCTGTTCCTTAGGTTCCCCTCTTAAAATCTGGATTCACCCTTTAAACCCCTCTCAATAGGAATGCGAATTCTCTTTAAACCAGGTGGATATCCCGGTTCCCAAGCTTAAAGGAAATTGTATTTTTTTTTTTTATAAATTAACAATTTCGAACCATTTTTCCTTATCATTTAAGCAATTAAGATAAAATATAAAACAAATCATCAATATCTTTTCCCTTGTCTATATCTTTTCCTGCCAAAATAACGTAAATAGGATAGACGACTCTGTTGATATATTCTTTAACAAAGTTCTATTTAGGTTTCACGTGTGGGGAAAAAAAAGTTTGAAGGGGACCAAACATTGGTAATTCATATTCAAATCGAAGGATAAAATGGGAAAAATAAATAATTTATTTAAGATTCTTGGGAATAAACCAAACATTACTATCTCACATTCCTATGAATCTTAAGAGATTCCCAATGAAACCAAACATAGGAATAGCTATATTCCTAGGCATCCAGATTGCAAGGAATTACATTCCTACGAATCTAGATGCCGGGGGTAATGTGGATTCCCTCGTACTAAACGTCACATTAGGGAAATGATTCATTTTCCAAAAATTTTATTGTTGTTTATTTCGATGTTTTTTTTTGTGTGTTTTATTGTGTCTATTAGTATTTAGAAATAATGGGTCAAAGGAAAATTATCTTTTAACTTCTCTTATTTAACTTGGCAAGAAATAGAGTTGTTTTCCATGTCAACCTATCTTAGGGAAAAATAATTCTATTCATGCCAACCTTTATAGCTCTAGTGAAGGAGGTATTGTTCGTTTGGCATTATGATCACCTTCTCTTAGAAATCCTAACAAGCAAATATAGTTAGAAGTCCCAACAAGCAAATTTAGTGTCTGATGGCTGATGCCTATGAGTCTTTGACAGTCTCAATTACAAATTCCAATTATAGTTAGTGATTACTAATCCAAGAGGAAATTTCAAACCAAGCTTTGCATCCCAAGTTGGTTGCAAAAGAGACAATGTCTAATGATGGTGACACCAATGTTGTGAAAGAGCAATTGAGTTCTTGCGAAGGAGCCAAGAACAGTTTGTTATGTTTGATCACGAAGACCAAAATTAAAATTTTTTTTTCTTTGGATATGTTTGGCAATGTGTTGAATAATTTGTGTCCTTGATTGTGTAGGATGGATTTTCTTTGGGAAGTCACAGACCAACCACGAGGTACTAACTCATGAGGTTAAGTCCTTGTTTTAATTGAAGCCTAATTTCATATCAAAATCGACTCCCCATTAATTCCAATAGTTGTAAGACATAGAAATCAGGGACCACACATGATATGATATTGAGTTAGCCTTGGTGTTGGGAAGTTGGATTCCTTTTGGTTTGCAATTAAAGTCCATTTTCGAAAAGAAGTTGGATTCATTTTGGGTTGCAAGCAAGCATGAAGAGAAGCAAAACCTTTCTCACGTCAAGCTAAAAAAAGTTAATTCAAATAGATAGAGTTGTTTTCTTTTGAAAAACAATTCTATCTCCACCAAGCTAAATAAAGGGAATTAAACGATAATTTTCCAACTCATTTTAAGGTTATTATCAAATATTGGAAAATGAGATAGTTTTCTAAAAATAATGCTTTTTGATAAATGATTCATTTTCTAGAAATTTTAATGTTGTTTATTTCGATGGTTTTTCGCGTTATCTTCTGTCTAGTAGTATCTAGAAATAATGGGTCAAACGAAAATTATCTTTCAACCTCCCTTATTTAACTTGGCATGAAATAGAGTTGTTTTCCATGTCAATATACACTCTGTTTTGTTTCGGCAATGATGTTTTCTAGAAAATGAGTTATTTTCTAAAAAGCATTTTCTATAAAACTATCTCATTTTCCAATGTTTGGTAGAAATAGAAACTTTAAATGAATTGAAAACCATCCTCCTAACTTCCCTTATTTAGCTTGCTGTGAGATATAGTTATTTTCCAAAAAAAATTTAATGAAAAACAATCTCTAACAATAAGTTATACTTTTTATGTTGATCAAAGATAGTTTTCCTTAATTCATCTTTTTTTATGCTACCAAACACTGGAAAACACAGAAAACTATCTGTACACATGGTTTTCTATCGTGCCAACCTAATATATTATAAATAGAAAGCCAAAAGATACATGAAACAACAATATCAAACAAATTTTTCTCTTTCCTTTTATGTTTCCACACATCTTTGACTTATTAAATTCTTTAAAAGCCACTTCTCAATTGAGTTGTTTTCCATACCAACAATATCATTCTTGACAAAGAACTACAAAAAGAAAAAGAAAATGGCATCTCCAATTAGTTGCCTATCACTCTTGGTTATCCCTCTACTAGTCACCTCTCTTTTCTACCATGTTTCTAATGTAGATCGACCCTTATTGAAAGCATTTGCAAAAGGTCCATGGACAATGTGTTTTGCTTGTCAGCTTCACTTTCAGACCCACAGAGTAGTACAGCTAGTCTATATATGTTGAGAATTATTACTGTTGATTTGAACTTGAGAGTATTCGAAAAAGCCGATTGTCGGATCCCAAATCTTCTTGCATCACTCATAGACTCACTAGATCGGTCTCGACTTTTGAATTGCGAAACCAATTTAGATGATGCACACGAGAGAAATGATTGCTGCAAGAAATGCTGCGGGAGGACAATCTTAAACGAAAGAGTCAAATTTAATTTTGGATGTATTTTCAAAATTTTCACATTGTAATTATGAATATGATGTTGGGCTTTGTGGAGTCTAGTTTATGTTTGATCCGGTTGATGACCCGACCCAACCCGAATAACATTGCGTGGTTTTTAATGGGAGATCTTTTGAGGCTTAGTCCATGGAGCGGAGGCTTGGGCCGATAGGCCCAAGCCGGAGCACTCATCTCCTGGGGGTCCGGGGGCAACGCCCTTGGGAAAATTTTTTGGACCCGTTTTGTAGCTCCTGTGCGCAAGATATAAAAACCGTTTTTTTGGTGATTAGGGTTTTGTCTAGTTGTAGTTTTTGAGAGAGAAAAAATACTGTAGCTGCACTATGTATTTTTCCCTAATAATAGTGAAATCCCTGCAACTCCGTGGACGTAGGCAAATTGCCGAACCACGTAAATACTGTCTTGTGCGTGTGATTGTTTTCTTTGGCGTGTGTTTTCTCTATTTTTTGTTTCTCACAGGTTGGGAATTTCGGGTTAAATTCCCTACATATGAGGTCCCCCCATCTTTGGCTCAAACGAATTTCTCTCTTTTGTTTTATGTTTCCACACATCTTTGACTCATTAAATTCTTTAAAAGCCACTTCTCAATTGATCTTCACCCTTGGATTCTCTTGGCTTCATGTTTGCATGATTAGCTCATAGTTTTAATCTCATACAAAAGAAAAATATATGTAATGAGAATATTTAGAGAAACTAGAAAACTCTCATATTAATGTGTAAATGTGGGAATGTGGGAATAAACTCAAAATAAATGTGATAATGCCTACAAAAAGTAAGATAATATTGAACTTTTAAGTTATTATCAGATGGACAAACATTTGTAAGAAATCTGAGGACTACAACTAACATCGTCTTGTCTCACTCTCAATTGCAATAATCGCTGACATAGTACAAGCTACATATGATCGAATCCCATAAATTCTTAAAAAAAGTCACAGATCCAGTGGATAAGGAACAAACTAAGGTTTACTTCTCTAATTATCGTGATCCACTATAGAAATTCAAAGGCGCATACATGGCTTCGATTGCAAGGTCTTATTGGGAAGTGATAGATTAGGTTAGGCATGGAGCAAACAAAGCTATAAATTGTGAAGATATATACCGAAGGATTCCCTTTATATCAAAATTGACTCCCCATTAATTGAAGCCTAATTTCATATCAAAATCGACTCCCCATTAATTCCAATAGTCGTAAGACAGAACTCAGGGACCACACATGATATGATATTGAGTTAGCCTTGGTGTTGGGAAGTTGGATTCATAGCCTTGGTGTTGGGAAGTTGGATTCATTTTGGGTTGCAAAAGTCCATTTTCGAGAAGAAGTTGGATTCATTTTGGGTTGCAAGCAAGCATGAAGAGAAGCAAATCCTTTCTCACTTTAAGCTAAAAAAAGTTAATTCAAATATAGATAGAGTTGTTTTCTTTTGAAAAACAATTCTATCTCCACCAAGCTAAATAAAGGGAATTAAACGATAATTTTCCAACTCATTTTAAGGTTGTTATCAAATATTGGAAAATGAGATAGTTTTCTAAAAATAATTCTTTTTGATAAATGATTCATTTTCTAGAAATTTTAATGTTGTTTATTTCGCGGTTTTTCGTGTTATCTTCTATCTAGTAGTATCTAGAAATAATGGGTCAAACGAAAATTATCTTTTAACTTCCCTTATTTAACTTGGCATGAAATAGAGCTGTTTTCCATGTCAACATGCACTTTGTGTGTTTCAGCAATGATGTTTTCTAGAAAATGAGTCGTTTTCTAAAAGGCATTTTCTATAAAACTATCTTAGTTTCCATTGTTTGGTAGAAACTTTAAATGAATTGAAAAACTTCCTCCTAACTTCCCTTATTTAGCTTGTTGTGAGATATAGTTGTTTTCCAAAAAAATGTAATGGAAAACAATCTCTAATAATAAGCCATACTTTTTATGTTGATCAAAGATAGTTTTCCTTTAACTCATCTATTTTTATGCTATCAAACACTGGAAAACACAAAAATCTATCTGTACACATGGTTTTCTATCATGCCAACCTAATATATTATAAATAGAAAGCCAGAAGATACTTGAACCAACAATATCAAACGAATTTTTCTCTTTCCTATTATCTTTCCACATATCTTTGACTCATTAAATTCTTTAAAAGCCACTTCTCAATTTAATTGTTTTCCATACCAACAATATCATTCTTGACAAAGAACAAAAAAGAAAAAGAAAATGGCATCTCCAATTAGTTGCATATCAATCTTGGTTATCCCTCTACTAGTCACCTCTCTTTTCTACCATGTTTCTAATGCAGATCAAGCCCTTATTGAAAGCATTTGCAAAGAGATCAGGGGCAAAGCGTTTTGCATTGAAGTTTTACTTTCAAACCCACAGAGTATTACAGCTAATCTATCCATGCTGGGAGTTATTACTGCTGATTTGAACTTGGATTTATTCGATGCAGCCGCTACTCTAATCCCAAAAACTCTTGCATCACTCAATGACCCATTGGATAAGTCTCGTCTTTTGAATTGCCAAACCAATTTGCTGACTGATGCACGCGGGAAAGTGAGTGCCGCAAGAAACGCTGCGAAAGATCAATCCTATGCGGAAGAGTTACATTTAAATACGGATGCATTTTATAACATTGCAAACTGTTCTAATGCATATGCGGACCCCCCAAAACGTGATTCACCAATATCATTTCTCACTGACAACATGGTGACGCTACTTAATATGTCTAATCAAATAATTGCAATGTTATCATAATCTTAAGATATTGTCAACATAATCTTATGTGATCTATAATAAAAATAGGTCTGCTAAGGTCCTTGTAACTCAATTGCTACCTCTTGGGGGCACTATATAAAAAATATAATCAATAAATACGTACTTGTATTAATATTTATTTGTAATCATCTCTCTTTCCCTCAATCAATATGGTATTATTGCATTATATTCAATACATCTTTGTGTTAACATTATTTCAACCGTGGGTCACTTTCAGGTCAGTTTTGGCCTGGAAAACAGCAGATTCTGAAGTTTTGATAAACTATAAAGTTTTATATCATTAAGTCTTTTTTCTGTGGCCACAAGAATCAAATCAATCCAATATCGGAGTAAAAAGATATGGCCAAAATACCAAAACTGGTCAGAATATTTCTATGCCAGGATTTTTTCTATCTTTGGCTCAAACAAATTCTCTCTTTCCTTTTATGTTTCCACACATCTTTGACTCATTAAATTCTTTAAAAGCCACTTCTCAATTGATCTTCACCCTTGGGTCATTAAGAGCCAAAAATGCGAGAAAGTGCCAAATCTTGGGTTCTTCAGAATTTATTATCTCTAGAGAGTTTCAAGCCCAAAATTCACAATGTATAGCAAACAAAGGCTAATGGTGCTTTAACAAGAGATAAATCAATATGTCAATAACAAAAATGCTGAAAAATGACTAAAAACACGATAGGTTCAAAAATTTAACCTCGAGTCAGCAAGAAAATGAAATTATAAGAGGTTGTGAGGAAGAGAGGGAATATTCCCATGTACCCATATTTCCACCCCCAAGCTTTGAAATTATGAGAATGTTAGCTGGCACAATGTGCTTTTGCTCTATAGTTTCAGCTCTAAGGGTAAAATGTGGTTGGTTTTTTTTTCTTCCAGTTTTGAATCTAAATAGGGATTTATATATTAAGTTTTAAGGTAGTCTAAGGGTGCGTTTGGTTCAATGTAAATTGAATTCCGAGTGTAAAATGAATGCAGGGGAAAGTAAATTTCCGTAAGTAAAATAAAACCTGGGTGTTTGGTTTTGCAATGGAAAATAGTTCAAAAAATGATTTACGGTGTTTGGTAACATTCTGAAAATGTTATTTTCCTACCAATTTTACACATTTTCTCATTCATTTTCTCAGTTCCCAAACAAATTTTATAATAGAAAAATTTAAAATATAAACTTAAAAATCAAAGAAACAAAAATCACAACAAAAAAAATCAAAGAAACAAGACCAATCAAGAGAGAGGGACAGAGAGAGAGATCGGTTCGTGGTAGAGGGAGATCGGTGAGAGATCAGTTCGTGGGTGCGACGGCGAGATCGGTTCGTGGGTGCGACGGAGAGATCGGATCGGTTCGTGGGTGCTATGGCAAAGGCAAGGAAGAAACAGTGAGAGGTTGAGGGAAAGAGAGATCGGGAAGGAGAGGATCGGAGGGAGAAAAGAGTGAGATCGGAGGGAGATCGGAGGGAGAAAGAGTGACAGATTGAGGAAAAGAGAATGGTGGTGCTTCAGGCGGCGCGACCGAGAACGATGGCGAGAACAAGAACGGTGCACCGATGAGCTTTGGGTCGCGATCTCAATGCGCCGGTGCTGGGGTGCGACGAGACCGGTGCTCTGGGGTCGCGATCGGAGGGAGGTCGGCGCTTGATCTCGCCGGTGCAATCTCCTTTTGCGTGTGTGTGTGTGTGTGTGTGTCTCTCTCTCTCTCTCTCTCTCTCTCTCTCTCTCTCTCTCTCTCTCTCTCTCTCTCTCTTTCTTTGTCTGAGTCCTGGAATTCGTTTGAAGGTAAAACGAAGGCTGCATTGGTTTTACGGCTGAATGGGCGTATTTTCCAGTCAAGGCTGCATTGGTTTTCCGTTGACCATATTTTCCATAGCAAAACAAACACACACAAGGGTGTAAAACGTTTTCCTGAAAGAGTTTACTGCCAAAACAAACGCAGCCTAAGTGATTGGTTTTTGGTCAACAGAAGAGGTTTTGAACCCCAAAGTGCTAAGTTGATTTTTGGTTCAGATTTGCTTTAGTTAGGTAAAAGAGTAGCTTACTTTATGCATAATTTAGGAAAGATTTGACTAAGCCCCCATTGGCTCCTAATTTTTAGTTGTTTCAAACTCTTGGGAGGCTCACCTAAGTGAGGACTAGCAATTGGAGTTGGCCTATGAGAGCCATATATTTTTAAAGGGAAAAATGGGTTCGGACAGAAGCTTTGGGCCACAGTCACCCAGAGCAAAAAAGCTCTTTTGGGGTGGAAATTTTAGATACAAGACCTCTTCCATGAGCCCGAGGTGCTACAAGTGTCCCTTACCCACTTGGTAGCACGCACGGTCTGGGCTAATGCAAAAGGTCCAAAAGAAACCGACCCATACCCTCCAAACCACATTTTATCAATTTCTCCCAATATGTCACATGGGATTGGACCATGCTTAAAAGATTAAAATATAATATAATACATGAATTGGGCCCTCAAAGAAGTCGAGCTTGGTTGAATCAGGCTTGCAAAGAATGTGAGGCGAAAATAAGTAATAACATCAACCCTAATTGCATAGCCAGAAATTTATCTTTGGGGGGGGGGGGGGGGGCATGTATAATTTTTTTTTTTAATAATGTACAGTACTTCATAACTCAATATGTACTATAAGAAACAACTAAATGCATGTTAATATAGTAGTATATATGGTATATATATATATATATATATATATATATATATATATTTGAGAGATAATTACATGCTGCTAGCCCCGTAGCTTGAACCTTTTCCCTCCTAAACCCCAAGCACTTTATGCATGGGCATGTGCCAATTCAGCAACAAGGCCTTTGGCATATGGTATATTTTAATCAAACTAATCAAGTACATTTGTAAATTATAATGCCATGTGGTATATAATATATTGATTATTATAATAACAAATAATATATTATAAGGATATCAAAACAAAGCAAATGAAAAATAAAGGAAAACAGGAGCACTACATAGGGGTGAAGGGCCTACAGAAGCTTTAAGCTTGTCTTTCACTATTTTTTTTGTCTAGTTTAGTCAGATAGAACTATTACTTTTTATATTGTAAACACAAAATTGTAGTAGTGGGAAAAGGAAAAGAGCTAAAAGGACAAAAGAAGAAGGCAAATGCCAATGTAGACACACAGAGAGAGAGAGAGTAGTCACCTGTAAGACCACTAAGAGCAGAATGTTTTGCAAAATGTGTGGGGGACTTGGTGGTGCGGCGAATCAACAAAACTTCTGACCTTTCAATTTTCTATTGTTGTGGCACAAGTAAGCTCCAGATGTGTTAGGATGAAAATTAGAATTTTTTTCCCTTTTATTTGCTGAGGTGATTGTGAAAATACCTACGTGTTCATTTTAAAGATGCTAAATGTTTAATTATTGTAATTTTTTGACATATATATATTTATGAATTGTATTCTATTTAAATGAAAGTTATGTTTATTTATAGTCTTTCTTAAATATATATATATATATATATACACACGTATATTATTGGGTATGGGGGGCCAAAATGATAAGGTTCATTTAAAAATTTTCAAATTATTTAGGATAATTCCAAAAAAAAAATTAATTTTTTTTCAAAAATTTGGGGGGGAGGGGGTGCGCCAAGGCCCCCCTTCGGTCCTACTGATCATCTGCCACTGATCAACCCCTCGAGCACGCATGATGCTTGCAGCATGCGTGTGAGTAGATGTTTCCCATTACTTGAAAATGTTACAAGTTTGAGAATTAGTTTACCCAAATGCTCCATTTTTTTTTTTTTTTTTTGGTTGAGAAGATATGGGTCAAGGAAGCCAATTTGTAGAGTATCATGACTTGTAGAATGGTCACCAATTGAAGAAACACAAGAAGAGTTGTGTAGTAACCAACTTAAGTTGTGTTTTGCAAGCTTCAAGCTTCATGTCCACGTATTAATTCAGCCGATAGGCTTCCACATATAAGAATTATATTATCTATACTACTATTTAAAGGGTTTCTCCTATTTGAACATGATTTTTTTTGTTTTAAAATACCCTTACATCCCTACGTTTAAGTAGAAACAAAACTAAAAGACAATCTGGTAAAAATACAACCCTAACTTCCACTAAAAAATATGGTCACTCTCTTGTTGATTTTCAAATTTATTTATCCATTTATAAATTAGATTCTCAAAATAAAAATTATATATATAAAATAAAAAATATAGATTTTTTTTTTTGCTACGACCACTTAAAAAAAAGAAAGCCTCATTGCATGCGCGAAGCGCGTATGATGAAGCTAGTTCTTATATTACTTTTCTTTAGATAACCTATAGTTCTGATAAGCCATTTTATATCTCCTTCTTGTATTATGAAAGTGTGTCATTTGGCTATATCTCCAAAGAAATTACACTTGCTTTTAAACAGTAAGGAGTCTTGGTATGTATCAAATAGGCTAAACAGATTCATCACCATTGCCAATAAATTTATTTCAACTGGTATATAAATAACGAGGAACTTCCAAAACTTTTGAATCGAATGCAACATAAAAGGGAAAACAATACCTCAATTTGAAAAGGTGATGTTGTTGGTTGGTATCTTTCAACAACTTTAACATTTTTGTGCACCAAGAACTTTTCAAAATTCCACTTCATAAGATCACCTAAAAACTCACCAGCACTCAAATTCAGGAATTGGTAAACTGGAGTTGTACAAATCAAAAATCGGGAATTCTGCTTTAAACCTTGTACAAGCAAACTGCTTGATTTCTGGGTTTGATCCACCTTCTTGCCCACCAAACTGATTGCAAGGGAACGCTAGAATCTCCAATCCTGCAATGAGAAAACAACTTAGGAGTATTATATTCATGAGAAAAACAATTTCATCCTTAAAAATTTTCCAAGTGTGTCAAAGAAACATCAACAAGATTTATTAATAATCAACATGAAATCATTTTTTTTTCTTCTGGAACTACTCATATGCATTACAAAGAAATGACTTATGTTGTCCAAGTTTGAATAAAACAATGATTGATCAAATATACCCGAAAGATATCTGTATATACAAAATTTTTCTCAATTGCAGAAAAAATAATAATCAAACAACTGAAAAGAAATATGGTTTGCAAATATAAATTTGTATTGATAAATAATGAGTACAATCTCTATTTCAATTCTTTTACAAAAGAATACCTTCTGATTCTATCTTCATTGAACTTGACTCAAACAAGAAATCTTTTTGACTTTGGCTGGAAGATGGATCAAATGGTCTCCACAACAAATCTTTAGCTTCGAGCTTATTAGAGATTTATTGCTCTTCAAGTTTTTGAATGTGAAGGTTTTAGGTTGAAGTTCTTTGGGGCTTTAGAGGCTTGATTCGTCGAGCTTCAAAGATTTGGGGTTTGTTGAAGTTTATGGAGGCTTTTTGTAGCTTAATTCCAATAGAACTTCAAAGAACTCATTTGAATGTTCTTCATATGTTCTTGAGGCAGAATTTCTCCAGAGCTTCGACGTCTTAGAAAAATTCCCCCTAAAATGAGAGGGGATGTCCTCAATTTATAGTGGTTTCAAAGGATAAGCTCCCTTTTGAATTGATATGCTTGAAAATATGTAGTAGGCTATTGATTGACCTAAATTTTGCTTAGAGATAATTATTCTTATTTATCTATTTTGATAAATATCACATGCTAATAACGATAATAATCAACAAGGATAAATAATTATCTTTATTTAACTACCGCTCTCCCTTGGTGCGGTGGTCACTCCATAAGTATAAATGCTTGTGGGGTATAGGGGAAAGGGTCGGGGTTTAAGTCTCCAGGAGGGAGCATCACACACATATACCTTTAGATTAGGCTAGAGTAGAAATTCTATCTTGTATCAAAAAATAAATAAATAATTATCTCTATTTAATTTATTTATTTTAATAAAGATAATTATCCATAAATTTTGAATAGGAAATTTGTCTTTATTTTGTGGGCCAAATGACACGTGGCAAATTTTGATATGCCAATCTAATGTCAATTTGGATGACACATGTCATCATCTAATTTAATTGATTTAATGACATTAATTTAGAATTTGCCACTAAATTTTGATGTGCCATTTTATAATTGGCTTAAAATTTTTCCTCCTACAAATGCCCCCTCATGCTTGATTATGTCCACAATTTTAAGTGTGGAAAGTGATCAAGTCTCGAAAAATTTCATGATTTGATGCAATTAATTTCAGCACCTATCATATATACATACCCTTTTTTTTTTAATGATCCCACTGTTGGTTCACTGCCTAAGTAGAGATTGTCTATTGTAATAGTAGCCACGTTCAAATCCATTGACCAAGGTATATCAAGACTTAAAAGAGTTCTAATGCATGCAAGAATCCACCCATATAATACATGCAAGACTCCACCATGCAAGAAGCCACGTTTCTTTTTCCTAGACCAAGCTGAAGAAGAATTCCCTTCCCCTGAGAAGATAACCTCAAGAAGGAATTGGTTTCCTAGCCAAAGTGGTCTTTGATTAGATAGGTAGGAATTAAACAAATAACCTGGGAATGCTTGATATCAATGTCCCAACTATATAAGGACTGAAACTCCATCTTTTGGACAAACCCCAATTTGCTTGTTTGATTGCAATGATGATTCTTTGCACTTTCTCAAGTGTAATAGACAGGAGTTAGTGTCCGTTGCAACTTAAAATTTTTAGAATTTAATTCCTAGCATAACAGAGGGACTTGCACTGCTTTATCTGTTCCATCAGGTACAAGAATTCTTCTTTATTTTGACTCCTGGCCAACCTAGTCTTGACTGGATGAGTTTTAGTTGCAATTAAACTCTCTCTGACCAGCATTATAAAAGGGGAGCTCCAGCCGCACACAATTCACAATTTTCCTCGCATAGCGCATAAGTTCGGTAATCTCAAGGAAAACTTCTTGAAGAAGGCATAAGATTTTTCTTTTCTTTTCTTCTTTCTCAGTCAAGTAGTAGTGCATAATCTCTTCTTTTTTTTTTTTTTTATTATAACCTCGTATTTTTTTTAAACCGTGCTCATGACTCTTTTTCTTCTTGTAGTATCCAGCCTCACAATTTTCATTGTTTCTAAAGACCATCGCAGCTGTGTTAAATTTTATACAAGCTTGATTATGGAACCTCCTCTTTGAGAGGTACATTCTTGTACTCAGTTTTTTTTTTCTTCCTTTTTTTTTTTATATGCAATATTTTCTTCTGCACGTTGTGATTTTCTCTTGACATACATACTTGAGATGCGAGACTTGGGTTATCCATCTCTCTCAAGTATGTAATTAATTTTTTTTTTGAAAGAAAATACTTGAGATGCAGGACTTGGGTTATTCATCTCTCTCAAGTATTAAGATTTGAAAGTACTCACTTGAGATGCGAGACTTGGGTTATCCATCTCTCTCAAGTGTGTAATTAAATTTTCTTTTTTGGAAGAAAATACTTGAGATGCGGGACTTGGGTTATCCATCTCTCTCAAGTGTGTAATTTTTTTTTTGTTTTTGTTTTTAGAAATAATTTTGAAGACTGACTTTTGCTTCTTTTCCTCCCTTTTTAGTGTGTCCAAGCCTTTTCCTTCGAAGATTCGTAGATTGGCAACAAACCGGCCCTATTCATTTATTCAGAGAAAGACAACAAAGACGTGAAGCCCTCGACTCTAATCACACGTCCTCCCATTATTGGAGAGTTTTCACCAAAATGGGATTGGGATATATGTCCACCTAACTTGCCACAATGGGCATAAGCTGCTCCCAAAATGTCAATGCAAGTGCAACACTTCTACTCGCTTCCCACCACCCAAACATTGCTAGTACAAAACCATACTCAACTCTAGGACGAGAAATAATTGTGGGTCGAACAAACTGGGAGTACTCCTTCAACGTGAATGGAGGAATTTCCTATATTCCATTATATTGGGAATGGTTGGAAGACGTACTTAGTCAATGCAAGGAACTCCTTAAGGCTGCCAGCCTTTATGAAGCTGTTTTTGCTTCCTTTTTCACATATGATTACAATGATCATCTTGTGAAAGCATTTTGTGAATGTTGGAGTCCAACGACAAATATTTTGCATACTTCAGTTGGGGAAATTTCTATTACAACGTGGGATTTGCATAAGCTTGGTGGGCTTCCCATTAGAGGACTTTTTTATGATGAGGTGGTTCCCACTGCAAAGGAGCTTGAAGGAGTTGATGATCAAGGGAAAAATTACATGCCTCGAAGTTGTTGCTATTTGTTTATTGTCTACCATCATCTCCAACATCTAATGAAGAGGCAAAGTAAAGTTAATGTCAATAATTGGATTGTTTTTGGTTTAAAGGAGACGAAAGACATCCTACTCCAAAGAAACAAGCAAAGAAAGGACTCCATCCAAAACACAGCCAAAATCCATCAGGCCTTATCCTTGACTGTGGGCCTTGGAAAGACAAAGAACACGCGGCTCTTTTTGATCTCCAAGTTCCTAAAGACCTTAAGAAAGAAACTTATTTGGCAGCTTTTCTTGTTTGTTGGCTATGTGTATTTGTTTTTCCTATTAAGGACTTGGGTAGCATTCGTCCTAGTACTTTTAAGATTGCTAGTCTCATGGCTAGTGGTGAAGTTTTTGGTCTTGTCGTTCTTGTTTTAGCAAGCATCTATCGAGGACTCAATACAATCTTTAACAATCTTGTACCAAGCAAGTCTAGCAATGGCTTTACTGTCCATTATGTTTATGCATGGATAGCGCACTTCTTCAAAAGCCATCATGTTGTAAATGATGAACTGGGCAAGCCTATGATGACAAGATATTCTGGAGTAAGCTATGAGGCGCCGTTCGATGAAACATTTGCACGTAACCGCATACGGTCTGGTAAAGATTTCTTTTGGCATGGGACTTCATTCAGGTCTGTTAGGTTTTGAGTTTGTAATGTTGGCAAACCATGACAAAAACTAAGTCTTATTAGTTTATAATGGTCTACGTTGAAGCCCAAGGCAGAAAACTCAAGTTCGGGATGAAGAAAAATATGTTACAATCTGTTCCGTTCGATTGGTACTCGATTGGTGCTCGATCGATCGAAATTCGCGGATCAGCAACATCAGCAAAAGTAAAAAGGCCATAACTTATTCGTTTGAAGCCCAAATCGCGAGCCGTTTTTTCCAGTATTTAAAGGACATTATAAGCTAACCCTAGAGAGGGTTTTCAGAGTTTTTTAGAGAGATTAGAGTGCATCTTGTGCCTCTTTTGTAGATCTAGGGTTTTGTACCCAAAAGCTCTCTAAAGTCTTCCATCGATGTTATTCCTTGAAGAATCTCAAGATCTGGTGTTGTAGAAGTTGTTGCATACAAGATCAACATTTAAGAAGATCCAAAACCTTTGAGTGGAGTCTCAAAGTTACAAGCAGGTGAGCTTGTGTTGTTGCAAAGGCCAAAGAAAGAAGGAGTTCGTGGTCTCGGAGCTATCATGGGGTCGTGGTAGTAAGTTTCCTACACTTGGGTAGCAATAGGATGTTAGTGGTCTAAGTCGCTATTGTGTAAACTTCAATTCTTTCTAGTGGATTTGCTATTTTACCTTGAGGATAACTAGGTTAAATCCTCCCCAGGTTTTTTACCAGTTTGGTTTTCCTGGGTCATCATATCTTTGTGTTCTTTATTTTCCACTGCTTTATTATTTTTGTTATATTTGTGTTAACCTAGTTCTGCTTAAATTACCTAAGTTAATCACTTAGCTAATTCTCTAGGTTAATCTGTTGGGTTTAAGGGGTCTAAACGAACTTACAAGGTCAGACCTTGACCTAACTTTTGAGGACAATGGAGGACTATCTATTCCAAGACTGGGTTATTTTATGTCTCTCCGCTCTAGATATTTATCTCTCTGATGTGAAGATCATTGTGTTGTAGAATCATATAGCCCACACCGATTTAGTAGTCGCTTTGGGTTCTACCAAAACATTCCAGGTGACCTAAAAAAAAGAATTCAAACTGGTACTTTAAAGGAGTTGTACCAATATTATCAATCATTCACCTGTTCCAACACATCTTCCATAGTGCTTATACCATCTTCATCCACAGACTTTAAAAAGAGAGTTACTCGTAGCTACACGGATTGGTGGAAAAATATTTGCAAGGATGACTTTACTATGAGTATTGATTCATTAGCCAAGACTGCACTTCTTCTTGCTAAGCCACCAGTTAGTAAATCTCACAAAGGAAAGAAGGAACAAGCAACTATGAGTCCTAGCCATCAACTTCAATCTACTGAGAAGCCTTCTAGCACTACTATTGCTGTTCAAAAGAGAGGTACTTAACGTTCAAGTGATATGCAATATGAGGATACACTTGAAGTTTCCGATAATGATGCAAGCAAGGATTCTTATGTTAACTAGAAACATAAAAGAAAATCATCAAAAGGTGGTAGCACGATGACCTTAGCTGACCATGTTCCTACTTCAACCCACAACGAGCCTTCTGTTGTGGACTTGGAGACCAAAGAGCATAAGGTTGATAATGCTATAGCATCTCCTAAATTTGTGAATGACACAAACAAGGTTTCTTCACAACAAGAACAAGAGATGTCTTTGAGTAAACAAGGGGCCTTAATGCTTAGAGACCTCCTTTTGTTGCAGCTTTCAGACTTCCCTTTGAATAAGATCTTTCCTAAGAATGAGGTAAGCAAGATTTATCATGGGATACAAAATTTTGGGATTGACCCTCAGCCAGTGCAGGAGCATGTTGATAAATACTTAAAAGATGTTTCATACTACATAGAGAAGGAGGCATCTATGAGTAGCCATGTGAGTCTAGAGATTCAAACACATCGTGTGAATGACACTGAACTTCTTATTACAAAAGCATTGAGTAGGAAAGAATCTCTAGACACTAAACTTCGAAATACCAATTCAAAGATTGATGACCTGGAGGCAAAGCTAGCTGAGTTAGAACAATTAGTGCCACAAATAAAGTCCAAGCAAGTTGAAGAGGATGTGACATCATAGAAACTCCGCAAGATCAACTTGAAAGCATTAATTCAACTATTGTGCTTGAAGACCAAGACGTGGAGGCCTTGAAGAAGATACAAAGCACCTTAGAGAGCAAGCGTTCCAATTTGAAGAACTTGAAGTGATGCCTTAACCATACTTTTTTTTTTTTTTTTTTTTTTTTTGAGATAGGACATTTGTTTTGTTCAATTAGGTAGGTCAAGGAATTGGAATTTTTTATTTAATTTTTTTTTTCAGCTATTGTTGCTAGGTTTTTTTTTTTTTTTTTTCTTTAGAAGAATTCTGCAATGCATAGGATTTAGTTATGATGTAGTTTGGAATTTTCCTTCAATATAATTGAACTTCTTAGTCACTACTCTCCCTCTTCTTCTTTTTTGACATGTGATTGAACTAATTTTGTTCAATTTGTAGCATGTAATTGAACTTCTTAGTTAAAAACTAATTGCTCAAAATTATTTTTCAACAGGCAACTAAACTTAGTATAGACTACCAAGCTCCTTACATACCCCTTGAAAGGGTTCAAAGCCATCACATAATTTAAAGGGCTTTTGTTTTAACATGTGACTGAACTTAGTATGAAATACCAAGCTGCCTACGTACTCCTTGAGAGGGATCAAGTCACCACGTAGTTCAAAAGGTTTTTGTTTTAACATGTGACTAAACTTAGTATGAAATACCAAGCTGCCTACGTACACCTTGAGGGGGATCAAGTCACCACATAGTTCAAAAGGGATTTTCAAACTGGAGAATTTTTTTGAAGATATGATTAAACTCAGTAAATGATACCAAGCTGCCTACGTACCCGAAAAGGGGATCAAGTCAACACGTAGTTCAAAGGTTTTATGATTTTTTTTTTAGGAACACTTTCAAGAGTAATGGGAAAACATCATGTACCCTTTAAGTATTGAGGTAGGTAGTTTAGGCTCTTACCAAAGAGCGCTTCAATCTTTAGACATAATAATTCTTCTAGAACTTGCTGTTGATAAGGCCAATTCTTAAAATGTATTCAGTTGTATTAGTGTTGATTTCCTTCAATTCGTCAATTATAGCCTGTATGCCTTCTTCAAATGAGGGTGGAGCATCCTCGGTATCATCTTTAATAGAGGAACCTTCTTTTGTGTCTTCAATGATTATTATATGATTTACTGAGGTAACAAATTCATATTCTAACTCTTGGTTAATGGTCACCATTGTACGCCTTTTTATAGTCAAGGCTTCTCCGATATTCACTTCCCAAACGGTTCTACGTTTCATACGAGACGGGATGGAGTTTCGAATCTCATTTGAATCTTGATCAACAATAAGTGTGTCGTTAGCACCTCTAGGGAGGAGATTTGTCCTCTCACTCTGCTCTCGCTTTGCCTTCAAATATTTAGAGAGTCGAGAAGGGATTGCATGACTAAGCCTTATAAAAACTGAACCTTGAATGTCAACTTGAGAAGGAGTTGAGTGACCGAATCTTGTGAAAATAAGGCCTTGAGTGCCAACCACAGAGTTATCTTCTTGTGTCCCCAACCTATCAAAGACTGAGATATGGGAAGTGGGTCGCCCAATGAGGTCAAAAACAGATGCACTCTTTGATAGGTTTAAAGACTGTTCTTCTTCCTCATAATTTGCTAAAATTACTGAAACACTAGCTTTGCGAATGGGAAAATGAACAAGAGTTGGTGGAGTGTATCCAATTCCAACCTTAAAACTTGTTACACTGAAACCTTTAGCCTCCGACATCTTATGTTCTTCTTTTCCTGAGGCTTCAGGGATGAGCTTACCCAAAACACTCGGCTTCTCATGATCATAACCAGCTTTAGCCATAAGTTTATATGCATTAGGGTCAAAACCCTCTTTGGTTCATTTGGTGGGCAAAGTCCCATGTTCAACAATCGGTCCTTGGGATGGTCTTGTGAACCCTTTCAATGGTTGGCTTGAGATTCTTGGTTTTGTGATTTTAACAACTGGAAGAGTTAGTCCCTGCAGATCTTCCAATATTGACTCTCCATCTCCTATAAAGGGTGATTGGCCCTTATTTCTTTTGGTGACTTGGACATAGTGTAACACAAGAGCTGCCTTAGTTGCTTTAGAAGCTTGATGCTTCTTCTCTTTTGTGGAAGTCTTTGTTTGCTTGGTTTCCTTCTCCTCAATTGGAGAGTCAATCTTTGAAGTTCTGGAAGGGAGGTTTACTTCTTTGCTGGTGAAACAATGACTTGTGCTTCCTCTAGCGTATCATCTTCCAAGTAAAATTTTGCATCAGCAAAATGTGATTCAGCTACAGTAAAGGGCTTGTGATCAGCTACTATCTTTTTTACTTGTCCATCTTGGAAATATTTAAGGCATTGGTGATACGTAAACGGCACAACACCATACTTATGCAACCATTGTCTTCCAATAAGCAGTTTATAGGTGGTCTTGGCATCAATGACATGGAAAAATGCACTTGATTCCATTTCACCTATGAGCATCTGAAGCCTAATCTTCCTAATGGCTCTTTGTCCACCTTAATTAAAGCCTTGAATCATCAATTTACTGGGAAGTAGTTCATCCAAGGAGATTTCGAGCTCTTTCAATATTTTGAGTGGCAGAATGTTGACTGCAAATCCATCATCAATAAGGATACAATTGACCTTTTGTTCTCGAATGTAGCCAGTCACGAATAAGGGACGATTATGAATCTTGGATCCCAACAAACGATCATCATCAATGAAAATGATTGAAGACCAATATGCTCTATACACAATAGCTAGCTCTGTTTCCTCCTCACTTTCTGAAGATTCTTCTTTACCACTTACTTGATAACATGTAAGAGATGAAAAGATATAGTCCTCGGGAATTGGTACCGGGGAGAAAGGTACTTTCACCTCAATAGGCTCAAATGAACCAAATTGAATGGTGAAAGAAGTAAAAGTAGTTGTTGGGGCTACCATGGCTAGATTGGCAGTTGCAAATTCATAATTAAACATGATCTTTCCTTGATGAGCTAGCTCCATGATTTTATCTTTCAACACAAATCATTGCTCAATAGGGTGGCCTATGAGGCGATGATACTTGCAATACTTGGGATCATTTATTTGGTCAGCCTCTTCAGGATGTTTCATCTCCGGTAGCTCAATCAACTTCAACTCCTGTAGATGATCCAACTTGTTGGAGATATCGGAATCACGGAATGGATATTGCTTTTCTCTCATTTCTTGTAATGTTGGTCTTCTTCTTCTTTCTTGAGTGAGAGTAGATGTCTGTTGGCATGTGAATTTTTTTTCATGGGATGAAAGCATATTTTTTAATTAAGTAGCCACATGACTGAATCTTAAGAGGGGAATCTAAGGAACAGCACCTAAGGTATTGTACCTAAGTTTTATCCTTAATTTAAAATTAATTTGTCATTCAAACTGAGGGTTGTGACAACAATCATTCATGGCCAAAGCCTTATGCTTTTTTTTTTTTTTTTTTTTTTGAAAGAGGTAGAATTAAGCCTTATGCTGGAAAACGACAAAATCAAATGGTTAGATGCTTTAGATCAACACAAACAGACACTCTTGCATCTTATTACTTTATTATTTCAAGTCAAAGTCGCCAAGTATTGATTCGAGACTAATAAGTCATTGTTTTATGTTGTTAGGTCTATTGGATAAAAAATAACTTGAATTAATTATAAAAGGTAAGAGTTAACAATGATTGAAATAAAGAATTTGGTTTAGGAAGTATTTTTAGAAGGATAAAAATTAGATACAAACTTGGTTGTATATAGCTAGGAATGGCAACGGGTCGGGTTTGGGACGGGTTTTTTGATACCCGGACCCGACCCGCGGGCCTTTCTCTGTTACCCGGACCCGACCCGTTTAATAAACGGGTCTTTTTTTAAGCCCCAAACCAGCCCCGTCGGGTCTCCACGGGCCCCGTCCAGCCACTTTTGGGCCTAATCCGTGGCCCAATCTTATTAATTAAAAAAAAAAAAAAAAAACACAAGCACAAACACAAACAGCAACAGCAACACAAATACAGATCAATCAACATTGTTGAAATGATATTTTTAGACAATAAATAATAAATAAACACAAAAAAAAGAAGAAACAAAACTCCATTTATGGACCGATTCTTACATGAATGATGAATCCTTAATCCTCCAACATCAAATACCCAAAAACAAAAACTACTGAGAGGAAATGAACCCAAAAAAAAAAAACAATGAACCAAAAAAAAAAATATATATATGAAGAACTTAGACAGTAGCTTCATCGGCGGTGGTTTTTAGCAATCTTCGCCTGACCTCACAAGATCCGTGCTCCTCCGTGACAAACGAACTCAGACAGTTGCTTCATCGGCGGTGGTTTTAGCAATCTTCTCCTGATCTCACAAGATCCGTGCTCCTCCGTGACAAATGGCAACCACCACAAGATCCGTGCTCCTCCACGAGAGTGAGGTGGGTCAGTCAGATGTGAGTGAGAGTGAGAGTCAGTGAGGTGGTGAGAGGCGGTTGAGATGTGAGTGTGAGTAAGGGTGAGAGTAAGAGTCAGTGAGGGTGAAGTGAGACTTGAGAGAGGCGGCTGAGTTGAGAGTTAAGTGAGAAATGAGTTTTAGGGTTAGGTTTATGATATATATAGGTAGGGTTTTTGGTAATTTTATATTTAGCTAACCGGGTCGGGTCGGGGTCTGGGTTCGGGCTGAGTTTTTAAAAAAACCCGAATCCGACCCGGACCCGTTTCGGGTTTTTTTTTTTTAAAACCCAAACCCGACCCTATTCTTATCGGGCCGGGTAAAATCTACCCCATTAGGGTCGAGTCGGACTGGGTACCCGCGGATCGGGCAAAAATTGCCATCCCTATATATAGCCTAGGGCTACAACTCCTATTAAAAAAAATTAATATAACTACATATTTTGAAAATTTTACAGTTAAGTTATTTTTTTTTATATTTACTAACACACATGTCAAATTTCGTGTTAATCAAATATTCTTTACTATTCAATTTATAAATTAATTTTTTATGCATAATTTTAGACTATAAAAATTTTGAAATTTAAATAATTGATTGATGATATAGTCATTGATTTTTTTTTTTATTTTCTAAAAAACTTTCAAGTATTGAAAATATCATTCAATGCTGGATTTATCAAAATTCACAACCAATAAAAAAATATGGACAAAGTTTAGTAACAAAATTGGTTGTAACCTAAGACAACAACCTTACTCAATATCTTTTATTGCAAGTAAATTTTGACAAATTCACCATTAAATTATATTTTCTTATTATATCCTTTATGCTTACAAAATTTATAAAAAAAATTAAAGATCAATAATTATATTATCAATAAACTGTTTAAATTACAAGTTTTAGTAATTTAAAATTATGCATAAAAATATAATCTTATAGATCACATAGTAAATAATATCTGATTAGCACAAAATTTTACATAAGTATTAAGAGCGTAAAAAACATGCAATCCAATTATTAGATTTTCAAAATATGTAATAATATTAATGATATTGAGTAAGGTTGTAGCCTTACTTAATATTAAGTGGAGTTGTAGTCTTAAACTATAATCATGTTTGTTTCCTAACTTTGCTATTTATACAGTTTTTAGGAGAAAAGAAAAAAAATTTTTAATTTTTTATATTTTTTTTTCCATGAAAATAAAAATAAAAATTCTTTAAAATTAGTCTATTAATAAATGTCTTAAAATTACCACTTAACCGAACCCTAGTTAATTGAACCAAATGAGAGGGAGTACCAATAAATTTTGGGAATGCTGAAGTCGACAACCCATGTGAAACGAAATGGGCAAAGCGTATCTCCCCTCGCCCCAAAAAATTGGGCATCTCAATCTCACCGTTATGTCCAAAAGCCGTTTTAGTATTTATTATTGTTATTATTTTCTTAAAATATGATTATTGGTCTTGGTACTTGGTATTCAAGCCATTAAGATACTACAAGAGCCAGTAGTTTTGATTATTGGTCAAAGAAGGCGAAGCCCGAGGTTGAGCCAAATACTTCAATATTCTCTAGTCCCAACTCACCTAACCCATATTTTAATTTGAAGGTCTTTGTTCTTTTCTTTTTTTCTGCAAATTTATTTGATCTATTTCTTCTTAATGTATTTTTTATATTATAATTGTGATCAACATTCTGTTGTTTCTATTGTACGTCAATATTCACTTGCTTGTTGTGTGATAATTTAGGGATAAATACTTGTTTGTTTCTTACATTTTGGATCATTCTTCAATTTAGTGAATTCCCACAATTTTTGAACTTCTATTCTGGTCTCTAAATTTCTAAAATCATTTTTAATTTATTCTCTATCATCATCTAATTAACAATTAAAGGTGTTTAAAGGTTCTTACTTTGTTATACTTTCACCAATCAATAAAATTTCTATCTTTTAACTTAAAAAAGAAAACTATTCATAATTCTAAATTGTGCCTAAACTTTTATGCACAAATGTCCAATTGTCCATTCATTAATCAATTAATTACTTAGCTTTCAACGATAAACCTTTTTATTTATTTTTTTTGGGTTCTAAAATTAACATTTCATATTTATAATTTATTTTAAGTGATTAAAAACAATAATGTTATCCTTGTAAGTAATCCGCGCATCTCCCTATTTCACGCCTTAGAGCATCCACAGCAGTGGAGCTAAATTTTTAGCAATTTAGCTCCACTAAAAGTTACTTTATCTATTTTAACTACACATGTGCTGCAGCAGCGGATCTATTTTAGCTTTTAACACAATAAAATAATATAAATATCACAATAAAATAATATATTTTCTACAATAAAATAATATACCCACTACCCAAAAAATATACACCACACCACCACAACCACCTCTACCATCAGCCACAGCCACAGCCACAACCACCACCACCACCACCAGTGGTCCATAACAGAAAAAAAAAAGAACAGATCGGCGATGACGAGCTGACCGGCGATGGGGCTTGGGGTGGGTCGGCGGAACAGATTGGCAATAACCACAACCACGCCCACAACAACCACCACCACCAGTGGTCCACAGCAAGGAAAAAAAGAAAAAGAAAAAGAGAGAGAACAGATCGGCGATACGAGCTGACTGGCGATAGGGCTTAGGGTGGGTTGGTGGAACAGATTGGCGATGACCACAACCACGCCCATAACCACCACCACCACCAGTGGTCCACAGCAAGAAAAAAAAGAAAAAAGAAAAAAAGAGAGAGAACAGATCGGCGATACGAGCTGATCGACGATGGGGCTTGGGGTGGGTCGGCGAAATAGATCGGCGATGACCATAACCACACCCACAACCACCACCACCACTAGTGGCCCATAGCAGGAGAGAGAGAGAGAGAGAGAGAGAGAGAGAGAACAGATCGGCGATATGAGCTGACCGGCGATGGGGCTTGGGGTGGGTTGGTGATGACGAGCTGACCGACAAGCTGGGGGATGAGGGAGACGAGGGAGCTGGCCGGTGAGCTTGAGAGAAAAAAAAAATTGAGGAAGAAAGAAGAAAGAAGAGAAGCCGGAGAGAGAGAGAGAGAGAGAGAGAGAGAGAGAGAGAGAGAGAGAGAGAGAGAGAGAGAGAGGAGAGAATATGAGATTTTTTTAATTCTAGAAGAGAGAGAAGATTAATAATTTTTTTTTTAACTGTGTGCTACAGTGCACATTTATTTATAAATGTGCATTGTAGCACTTTAGCTATAAATTTTAAATATGGCTTCACTGTTGTATGTGTTTTTTGCTATATTGGTGGAGCTAAAATAGCAATATAGCTATTTAGCTCCACTGCTGCAAATGTTCTTAGTCATCGTCCTTAATTTTGTAGATCCAACAATTTGGAACAGTTGCGGACCATCAATTAATTTAAATTTAATTTGTTATTCAAGCTAAGACTGACATAGTCACATTAGTCATTCCTGGCCAAAACCTTATATGCTTTAAAATGATGCTTTATTTATTTGAGAAACTAAAATGATGCTTGAAAATGATAGAAGTACATAGTTAGATGCTTTCGACAAACAAAAACACAAACGCTTTGGAACCTTTATAATTTCAATTTTAAACAACATTATACGTATTTTCATACACTTTTTCACCTACACGTATTTTTAAAAAAATTGAAAATTGTTTTTTAAATACAAGTACCAAACGAACCCTTTATAATTTCCACTCAAGGTCACTAAGTATTGATTTGAGACTAATTCATTGAACCAAATGAAATCGAATAGCACCAATACATTCTGGGAATGCTCATATAAAAATAATAATAAATTTTGGGACTGTTGAAGTCGACAACGTTGTTAAATGACTCAAATGAAATAAGAATATTTTAACATTAATTTTAGAGTCATGTTAACAGATGTTCTTAAGGCAATAGTTAACAATTTATTTTAGAAAAATATTTTGACACTATTTTTATGGAAAATAGAAAAAGCTGTTAAAACATTAATTTTTTTTTCTTTTCTCATAAAAAATTTCTTAAAATTGATTATTAATTATTGCCTTAAGGGTCCGTTTGGGAGGAGGGAATGGAATGGAATAAAAGGAACATTTTTAGAATATTCTTTCCTCCCCTTGTTTGGGAGTTTTAACGGGGGGAATGGAAGGTCCATTTCCTTATTTGGGAGTTTAGGTGAGAAGGAACGAAATAGTTAGGAGAGAATGCTCATTCCTCCATTTTTCCTCAAAACCCCAAATTTTTGTTTCCCTCAAAAATGGGAGGAATGAGAGGGAATGAACTTTAGATTTAATGAAATTTTTACTAAAACTCCCAAAATACCCCTATATATTCATCCTTTTATTTTAAAATATGGGACTAATAGTAATATTGTCATAAAATGATTCAATTCCATTCCCTTCATGTTACTCCCAAACAAGATTACTTACATTTCATTCATTGTCATTCCTTTCCATTCCTTAATTTTAAAACATCCAATCAAGGTTACTTAATTCCATTTCATTCTATTCGTTTCCATTCATTTCCCTTACTTAAATACATTCCATTCCATTCCTTTCCTTTTCATTCCCTTATGATCATTCCATTCCATTCCTTTATAAACTCCCAAACGGAGCCTAAGGGCATCCGTTAATGTTTCCCTTAATTTTAATAGAAGTTTTAGTACCACATAAATTGCAAGAATTTTTACCATAATTATTTTACGTGTCAAACTATAATTGGTTGCCTATCACTTTTATATGGACCCACCGCTTTTTTTCAACCACTTACCATCTGCCATGTGAATAGTTACGGTATAAGTTATGACATTTTATGTGGTCTTAAGATTTGTGTAAATTTAAAGAAGAACAAATGTAATGGTAATGTGGATGTGAAGGGGAGCCGCGTGTTTCTATCGTGCAAACACTAAATGTAAAATTTATAGAAAATTAAAGATCAATATTTATGTCATCAATAAATTGTTTAAATTGCAAGTTTTGGTTTTTTAAAATTATGCATAAAAATATTATCTTATAAATCATATAGTAAATAATATATGATTGACATAAAATTTGACATGAGTATTAAGAGCGTAAAATGCATGCAATCTAACAATTAGATTTTTAAAGTATGTAGTAATGTTAATAATATTGAGTAAAGTTGTAGTTTTAGGCTACAACTAATTTTATGACTAAAGTTTGTTAAAAAAAATATTAAGTGAAATTGTAGTCTTAATTTATGATCATATTTATTGCCAAACTTTGTTCTTTATAAACTTTTTAAGATAGAAGAAAAAAATAACATTTTTTTAATAGATTTTTATATTTTTCATAAAAATAGTATCAAAATTCTTTAAAATTGGTTTATTAATAAATGTCCTAAAATTACCGCTTAACCAGACTTTGATTAATTTAACCAAAGGAGAGGGAGCACCGATCAATTTTGGGAATACTGAAGTAGACTTGTTAGAGCACTCTCATCCGAGAATGCTACTCTATCCTATTTTACTATCTCAAAAAGCTACTTTATTAATTATACAATACCATTTTACAATACATCCAGCATCTCAACTTTTATTTTCCTATTCTACTCATTAAAATAATATATCTACACAATAAAATAATCTAATCTAATCTCTCTCTCCACCCATCACACTTTTATCTTTTCCTCACAGGCTCTCTCTTTCAACCACCCACCACCACCACCCCTGCCACAATAAACCCACCACCACCATAACCACAAAAAAAAAAAAAAAAAAACCCATTACCAATACCACCACATTTGCCACAAAAAACCCACCACTACTACCACGGAAAAACCCATCACCACCACATTTGTCACAAGAAACCCACCACCACCACAACCCACAAAACCCACAAAACAACCGCGAAAAAATCAACCAAACAACACAACCACAGCCACAGCCACAAGAAATTGGCCACCATGCCACCACCAAACCCAAAAACCAAACAACAACAAAGCCCATGCCAATCTCCACAAACTCAGACACAGGCCACCAAAAAAAAAAAAAAAAAAAAAAAAAAAAAAAAAAAAAACCCTACCGGAACCCACCCAAAAAAAAAAAACCTATTGAATCCATTGAGATACTACAAGAGCCGGTAATTTTGATAAGGCAAAGCCCGAGGTTGAGCCAAGAAACAAAAATAATTCAATATTCTGACAATTCTGCTCTCCTCCTCCTCAGTCCTCCCAAGTCACAAGTCTCACAAGTCACAAGTCCCAAGCCCCTACTCACCTAACCCGTATTTCAATATTCACTTGCCAATAGAAACAAAAATTTTGGTATTATTGATACTTTTTTAAGTGATGTAAATAATATTAAAAATCTCAATTTTAACTTTTAATATGTACTAAATAGGGAAAAATTCTTTTTTGTTCCTTAGAATGATTTTTCACTTTATTCCCGCATTTTTTTAGATTCTATTATGGCCTCTAAAATTTGAAAATATTTTTCAACTTATTACCGACCGTCATCTCACTGATGAGTCCCTTCGAAGGGTTTTATGATCTTACTTTGTTATATTGTCATAAATCAATAAAATTTTTATCTTTTGCCTCAAAAAAAATTTCATAATTATAATTTATATATTGTTTCTAAATTTTCAAATGTCCAATTGTCCATTCATTAATCAATTAATTACTTAGCTTTCAATGATAAACATTTTTTTTTTGGTTCTAAAATTAGCCATTCATATTTAAAAAGTATTTTAATCGATAAATAGCAATAATCTCTCAAAAGTAATCCACACATGTCACAGGTTCACACCTTAGTCATCGTCCAGCAATTAATTTAAATTTAATTTGTCATTCAAGCTGAGACTGACATAGTCACAACAGTCATTCATGGCCAAAACCATATGTTTTGAAATGATGCTTTTTTTTTTTTAAGAAACTAAAATGGTGCTTGAAAAACGATAAAAGCAAATGGTTAGATGCTTTAGATCAGCACAAACACTCGCGATCTTATTACTTTATAATTTCTGGTCAAAGTAGGCAAGTATTGATTCTAGACTAATTAATTGAACCAAATGAGATAGCATAGATAGAACCAATAAATTTTGGGAATCCTAAGATAAAAATAACAATATATTTTGAAACTGCTGAAGTCGACAACGTTAACAAATGACTCAAAAGAAATGGGCATATTTTAGTATTAATTTTAATAGAAGTTTTAGTAACACATAAATTGTCATAATTTTTATAATAATAATTTAATGTGTCAGATTATAGGTGGTTGTCTATTACTTTCATATGAACTTATTAATTTTTTTAACTACTCACAATTTATCATGTGGACAATTGTGGCACAAATTGTAACATTTTATATGATCTCAGAATTTTTGTAATTTTAAAGGAAAACAAAATGTAATAGTAACGTGTATGTGAAGGGAAGCCACGTGTGTTATTATCATGCAAACACTAAAAAGCAGGGTAATATATATTGGTCACTCTGCCTAGCAAGTACATTCTCTTCATAGATATCATTCTCATCTTATCCTTTGTCACAAAGATAGTATTCATTCAATTCACAGTTAGAAATGGCGGAAGGAGTTCTGTTTGACGTTGCTGCGCGAATCATTGAGAAAACAGGTGACCTAGCAGTCCAAGAGCTTGGACTACTCTGGGGTGTCAAAGACGAGATTGTAAGACTCGGGGAGAGGGTTTCCACAATTAAGGCTGTGCTTCTGGATGCAGAGAAGAAGGAGCAGACCAATCAAGTCAAAGAGTGGCTGAAAAGACTGAATGATGCCATTTATGATGCAGATGATTTGCTAGATGATATCTCCAGTGAAGCTTTACAACGAGAAGTGATGATGGGCCAAAATAAGAAGTCCAACAAGGTATGCATCTACTTTTCCAAATCGAACCCGCATGCATATGCACTTCAAATGGCTCATGACGTTAAGGCAATGATGGAGAGGCTGGATAATATAGGAAGGGATAGGGACCAGTTCCACTTTGAGGAGCGTCTTGAGGAGACACAAGTTAGGAATAGGGCAAGAGAGACTCGTTCTTTTGTATGTGCTGAAACTGTTATTGGGAGAGAGAATGATAAAAAGGCAATTATAGGAATTCTTTTGGATTCTAATGTTGAGGAGAATGTTTCGATTCTTCCGATAGTTGGAATTGGAGGGTTAGGGAAAACCACCTTAGCTCAACTTGTATTCAATGATGAAGAATTTAAGAAACATTTTGGCCAAAAATTTTGGGTGTGTGTCTCTGATGACTTCGAGGTAAGAGTGATCGTTGAGAAAATTATGGAGTGTGCAAAAAATGAAAAGCCAAAAGATCTTGAAATGAATACTCTGGTTATGGAGCTTAATAAAGAAATTGATGGAAAGAGATGCTTGTGTTGGATGATGTATGGAATGATAATTGTGAAAAATGGCTTAACCTAAAAAATCTTTTAATGTGTGGTGCAAAAGGCAGTAGAATTTTAGTGACAACACGCGAGGAGAAGGTTGCAAAGATTGTACAAACTATGCAACAATGCATTTTAAAGGGTTTAAATGTAGATGATGCTTGGATTTTATTTAAGCAAATGGCTTTTGAAAAGGGTCAAGAGCCAAAGAATCCAAGAATCAAGCCAATTGGAATGGAAATAATTGAGAAGTGTAGAGGAGTCCCCCTTGCCATAAGGAGTATGGGAAGTCTATTATATTTTAAAATTTTTGAAAGAGATTGGTTATCAATTAAGGACAATGAACTTTTGAAAGAAGCCGATATCCTGCAAACACTTAAATTAAGTTATGATCATCTTCCATCATATTTGAAGCAGTGCTTTGCTTATTGTTGTTTATTTCCAAAGGATTACAAAATTCCTAAAACAACATTGATTAAAATGTGGATGGCGCAAGGGTTCATTAGGTCTTCAAGTCCAAATCAATGCTTGGAAGATATTGGTCATGACGATTTTATGGATTTACTTTGGAGATCATTCTTTCAGGAGTTGAAGAAGATGGGAAAGGCAATATATTACGATTTAAAATGCATGATCTTGCAAAATCAGTAGCAGCATTTGATAGCGCCACTTTTTATTCAAAAGAGGAAGACATTCATGAGAAAACTCGTCATGTGTCATTTGATAGTACGTTTCTCTCATCATCAAAAATTATAGTCTCATTGTATAAAGCAAGTAGGATAAGAACATTTCATTTGCCAAGTCAGTCACAATATCTATTTACAAGATTACAGAAGTCAACTTGTAATGCAATTGTTTCAAGTTTTAAGTTCATACGCTTATTGGATCTACATGATACACAAATTAAAAAAATTCCAAGTTCTATTGGGAAGTTAAGGCATTTAAGGTATCTCGATCTATCTTATACTCCCTTCAAGATGCTTCTTAGTTCCATAACAAGATTGCATGATTTGCAAACACTAAGACTCTCTCAATGTGAAATTAAAAAAATTGCCTAAAAAAATTAACAAATTAGTCAACCTCATGTATCTTGAGATAGATTGGTGTTAGAATTTGACTCATATGTCACGTGGATTGGGGTAATTGACTAAGCTACGGACATTGTCACAATTTGTGATAAGTAAGAGTACTTGTTTTGCCTTGAGGAGTAATAGTGGGTTGAAGGAACTCTACGAGCTGAACGAGTTGAGAGGAACTCTAATGATTAGAGGATTAAGACACGGAAAAGATGTTGCATTAGAATCTAAGGATGCAAATATAAAAGAGAAACAGCGTCTTCAAGGCTTAACGTTATCATGGATAGAAGAAGACGTGGATGAGTCCAACTTTGGGTACGATGAGGAGTCGCTTGTAGCCTTGCTCCCACAGGGCCCACCTTCAAATCTTCAAGAATTGGGTTTAATTAGATACGGGGGTTTTTTTTCCAAAATAACAATAAAAACCCAACAATATAGTTAGTAAGCAAACGTTTGAAACAAATTTGGATTCTAACAATTCGAGTTCAGAGGACTCGATTTCGGGGTCGGAAATCGAGTGTGCTTAACTCGGTTTTCCCACTGCGCCTTCTGCTGAGCTGGACATGTGGTTTAGAAATCGAGTGCAGCGTACTCGGTTTCTGTTCATAGAAACCGAGTCCAGTACACTCGATTTCCATGAACAGAAACCGAGTGCACCGCACTCGATTTCCAACTATTCCCACTCACGTGACTACTGACGTTGCGCTGCCTGACGTGACTAGACAACTGCCTCAATAGAAATCGAGTTCAGTGCACTCGATTTCCATGAACAGAAACCGAGTGTAATGAACTCGATTTCCTAGCCCTCCCACTCACGTGACTCTTCTGACGTTGCTCTGCCCTGACGTGATGGATGTGATTACACAACTGACTCAATGGAAATCGAGTTCAGTAAACTCGATTTTTCTACATGGGTCCCACCTGGGACCTCTTTTCCCCCTTGTCCGTCTCACGCCTCTTCTTTTGCTCTCACAACTCTCTTCAGCTCTCACATCTTTTAACTCTCAGAGAACTCACTCAACTCTCACTTTTTTTCAGCTCATAAACACTCACTTCTTTTCAACTCACAAACACACTCACAACTTTCCCACCTTCTCACACAACACACATCCCACACAACAATCTCCTTAACAACACTCATTTAAAGGTAATATTTTTTACAATATTGTCATTATTTTGCTAAGTTTTTTTTTAAAGAAAAATTTGAATATTACGAATTTTTTATTTTATTTTGTTAGTATAATGTGATTAACTTATTTGTTCGCATGTTGTGATTAGTATATTTGTATTGTGATTATTTTCCATTTTTTAAAATTAATATTATGGTTAATTATTGGAAATATTTAGTACTAAATATTGTTCTAATGTTATTACAACATATTGGGAAATTTTTTTTTTGTTAGTGTAAAATATTGTGATTATTGGTAATGTTTTTACAATATTGTAATTATTTGCTAGGTTTTTATTAAGGAAAAATTACATAGTAGGAAATTTTTTGTTTTTTATTTTTTAGTAGTGATTAATTTATTTGTTAGTACTGTTTAATTTATTTGTTAGTATAATGTGATTAATTTATTTGTTAACATATTGTGATTAGTATATTGTGATTATTTGCCATTTTTTAAATTAATATTATGATTAATTATTGGGAATATTTAGTACTAAATATTGTGATTGATGTTATTACAACATATTGGGAATATATGTTTTCTTTTTTTGTTAGTGTAAATATTGTGATTAAATTATTTGCTAAGTTTTTTTAAAAGATTAATATTGTGATTAATTTTGTTATTACAACATATGAGAATATTTGTTATTTTTTTTTTTTTTTGTTTGTTAGTGTAAATATCGTTATTAATAATATGCTAGGTTTTAAAGCTAACAAATTAATAAATATTGTGATCAATTGTTAGGAATATTTAGTACTTTTAGGTCTTTATCATGGGTATGAAATGATACATGAGTTTAATAATGAAGATAGTATTTGTAGTTTTTTTAGCATAAATTATTTCAAAATATATTTGTTTCTGATTTGGGTACCTGAGGTTTCAATAGATAACTGATTGGTATAATACTTTTATTGACATACATCAAGTTGAATGGGTTTTGAAAGTCATGCCCCTAGAATGATTTGGAATTTTAAAAGAATATGAAATTGGTAATAACTATTTTTGTACATGCAAATTTGGTTAAGGTTGGCTTTTCATACGTAAAGTTTTGTGATTGATGTTGATTGAGAATTATAAATTTGTCACTGATACAATTGCACTTGATGATCTATATAGGTTGACAATGATCTATATAAATATATACTACGGTGGACCCCTTAGCAATGCCGACCCTTATGACGGAGTCCCATTTCAAGGTCCGGGTATCCAGTGCTACTATATGATGATACGACGTAAGCTAAAGACCCTGAATGAACTGAAAATAAAAATTATGGAAGAGCTGCAAGTGAACCCTTCTTTGCATGATATACATATTACTTTCCGTTGTCCACATGAAGTCCTCAATCAATGCATTAATTACAGATATATGCCGATAAAAGAAGACAAACATGTGAAGATCATGTTTAACATGATAGAGAGATGGGCACAAATAGCAAATATTGAGTTGTACGTCACTTTAGAGCCACGTGCGGAAGTCAGCATAGAGGAAATTATACAAACAACTACATCTCTACAAGTTGCAGTCCTAGATAATCACAATAGCATTACATTGGGAGGCTATACACCCCCTTTTCAAGAGACACCAACAACAATTGGGAGTGAACCTAGCAATAGATATGAAGATCAATTTTGTACACATCGAGGTGAATCCTCTACACTTCCAGTTGTTGAAGACGAAGACTGTTTTGGGGAAGATCTTGACGATAGAGATGAGTATGAAGAGAGGATTGAGCGAGGCGACTTTGACAGGGGTGTTGATGACCATGAATTTACTCCCAATCCTCATGTTGATGATATGGCTGAATGTGATGAAGATGATGCGGACGCTGCTATTACAGTTCAACATGTTACAAATACGCCCCCTGTTTATGAACCTCCTGCCTCATCATTTTATGCAAATACTTGGGAAAATATGGTTGATCCTGAAGTTGTTCAGCAAGAATTTGCTTCTTCTTGGAATGCGGACATGAATTTTGCAAAAGGGTTGATTTTTGCGAATAAAGAGGCGGTGAAACGTGCATTAATAATTTATGCTGCAAAGGGTAACAAAAACTTTATCACTGATAGGTCGACCAAAAGTAGATTGTCTGTGAAATGCATGAATGAGTCATGCCAGTGGTACGTTGGGGCAGTCCTAAAGCCAGAGCTTGGACTATGGATGGTCACATCTTATAAGGGTCCTCACAGTTGTATGTCCCTTGGCATGGCCCGTGATGGTAGAATGATGGATTGTAATTTTCTTGCAGCAGAATTTGTTCCATTGTTACAAAAAAAGCACACGGCAACAATTTTTCACCTCGGAGATTTCATTGCAGCGAAGTATGAACATAAGCTTTCTTACTATAAGATATGGGATGCGAAACAAAAGGCTATTGCAAGGATATTCGGGGATTGGGAAGAGTCTTACCAAAGGTTGAGAAAGTTATTGTTGGCATACTCAGATCAAGAAATTGGCACTCGGTTTTGGTATCACACCATACGCAATGAGGTGTCCGGTGACACAATATTGCGCTACGTATTTTGGGCTTTCGCTCCATGCATTGAAGGATTCAAACATTGTAAGCCAGTGATCAGTATTGATGGGACCCATTTGTATGGTAAATATCGAGGGGTGTTGTTGATTGCAATGGCCACCGATGCCAACAATAAGGTTTTGCCTCTCGCCTTTGCTGTTGTGGACAAAGAATCAGGGCCTAGTTGGAGCTGGTTTTTAACATGCCTCAGGAATTCATTGGAATATGTGATAGTAGATAAGGACATCTGTGTAATTTCTGACCGACATAAGGGTATTCAAAACGGAATTGCAAATTGGCGTAGAGATGATGATGGACGAGTACGAGTAATTCATAGATATTGCCTTCGACACGTTGCTAGCAACTTCAACACGCATTTTCAAGACGCCACTTTAAAGTCATTGGCCTTGCAAGCGGGGTATGCTACTCAGGAAGCTAAATTTGAGTTATACATGCAACCTATCAAGGAAGCTGAGATCGAGGTCCTTAGGAAGAAACTGAGAACCGGGCGGCAGGAAAGTGAACCCGACTCATCCATCATGCCATACACATATCTAATGAAAGAGGATCTAGACATGTGGACCCAACTACATGATGGTGGATACCGTTATGGGGCTATGACAACCAATGTCTCGGAATGCTTCAATGGAGTACTCAAAGGTGCTCGTGGCCTGCCCATTGCTGCAATGGTTGAATTCACTTGGAGCAAACTTGTCGCGTATTTCCATGATCGACACAAAGAAATTACTCATGATCTCTCGGAGGGCAAGGTGTGGAGTACATATGTGTTAAACATCTATGATAAAAATCTGAGAAAATCAAATACACACTCCGTAAGGGCATTTAATAATTTCCTTGGTACATATCAAGTGGAGACCGCATACAACAACTATAGCTCTGGCGGGGGACACCATAGTCATGAAATAAACATAAAGGCCAGAACATGTGGTTGTGGAAAGTGGCAAAATCGAAAGATCCCTTGTTCACATGCAATTACAGTTCTTCAGTTGTTGGAGCAAGATGCGACTAGATATATTGATCCATGTTATAGTTTGGAAAACGCCATTCGCACCTACTCACATCAATTTATGGTGCCAAAGTCAGAGTCATTGTGGAGGGATGTGGACGGTCCAAAGTGGGTGCCTGACCCAGCCCTGTTGCGGGGCAAAGGTCGACCTGTGAAGTCTAGGATACGGAATGAGATGGATGGGGTCCGGCGAGAACCGAGAAGCCGGAGGCCAGAATCTGACTTGAGGGAACTTCAACAACAGCAGAGTTGTGGACTATGTCATCAACATGGGCATAACCGTAGACGATGTCCGCTTTCCCGTGGGGCTTCGACAAGCAGTAATGATCCAAACTAGGTATGTGATGCTTTGATATCAAATGCCATGATTGTATCAATTAGCCAAGCTGCATAGATTAGTACCTTTGTTTTGGCTTTTGCTATCTGACGACAATATTTCAATTTTTGTCAGGCATGCAGATACTGGAACATGTTGGTATGGCATTGTAGATGTAAATTGTGATTCTCGTTATGATGTATTCGAACTTACCACCATCGGCGCAATTATTATTTTGTTTATCACTGAATGCACTTGTAATCGAAGTATTCTATATCCAATGTACTTGTTTCTAGATTATGATATTATGAATGTTTAATATGGTCTTTCAATTAGTTGTTACTTATTTCCATTCTTTTCCCCCTCTAGCTCTTGGGATTGGGTTGTGATTTATCTTCAGAATAGATGCTTAATTTTTTTCGTAATCATAATATGTTAACTGGTGGTTGATTTTGTAGGGGTGGTCGGTGGTTGTGGCGGTTGATCTGTGGGTGTGGGGGGTGGAGCATTTTGTGTATGTATATATATATATATATATATATATATATATTTGTAAAAGTTTTTTTATATTATTTTAATTTGTTGGATATAGTATTTTAATGTGTTGCAGGAAAAAATAGAATATCTGATGCATGGGATATTGTAAAGTGGTGTGTTAAAATAGAAAAAGTAGGATTTTATGTGTGAATATGGCATTTGAGATAGAAGAGCTGATGAGAATGCTCTTAAATGAGCAAAATGAAAATGATACCAGAATTTGGAAGTTTTAATGGCATACTCTTATATGATTCTCAAGAATTGCAAAATTGTTAGGTTGGACCTATGATGGTGTGATGAATACTATACAAAAATGTGATGGTTTTGAGTTTTGACCCTAAGTGGGGTGGGAAGGAACTACAAGATGCATGTAGGGGTGGGAAGGACCCTAAGTGAGTTTCAATTTCTTCTAGTTTGCCTCCGTGTTTGGATTTGCATATGGCTCTTGGTTAAATAGGTTGTGTTTTGAATTATCATGTCGAATTATTAGTGATAAGAACTAGTCACAGGTTTTTTTCAAAGCCGTTATTTTGTGTCTGGTGGAGCTTCTATTACCCAATTTTTGGCACCTACAAGGACCACAACCGAACTCCACATATAACCTCTTTTCTACATTTATTTTTTGTTCTCAGATAGTGACTTTTTTTTTTGTCAATACAGGTCAATGTTAACTTGGCAGGGCTACCTGCATTGGTTTTGCCTTGTGGATTTGTTGAAGGGGGAACGGCAGGTCTTCCTGTTGGTCTTCAGATGATTGGTGCAGCATTTGATGAGGTACTGAAAACTTGTGTTGCAATAGATATTTTGATATTATAATTGCTGCATAGTCCAACCCTGTTCATGTCCTTTTGTGCAAGAGAGATGGGTGACAACCTGCTAAAGTGTTTGGGTAATTTAATTTTGAGGAGACGTAAGAGAGGAGTAAAGTTTAACTATACAATTTTTTTTAATTAAAAAAATAAGAATGAGATAATATAGAACCATGAAGAAAATACTTTCTATAAAGTTGGATATACTTTGGCCACAGCCTGATCCTGATGCATCAAAATGATCCCACTCAACAATTCCAACTACTTGCGAAAATGCGTATTCTAAAGGCATCCAATTGCATCTTCACGTTGGGTAAATTTTAAATGGCTGATATTAAGATTCTATTCGATAATGTTTGCAGGAAAAATTGCTCAAAGTTGGTCATATCTTTGAGCAAACTCTTCAAAATTGCAGATTTGTCCCTCCACTGATAGAAGATGACACTGCATGGTAGCTACCAATGATCTTTGATGAGGATAAAGACAACTTGTAATGCCATTGCATCCATTGATTGGAGAATTTTCAGTCATCATCAATTTGCACATGACAGTATTCAGACCCAGCAATGCCTAGATACACTTCTGATGAAGTATTTTAGTAGTGGTAGCCAAAGAATTAGACAAAAATGATGATTTTGCCAAAGTATTTTAGTAGTGGTAGCCCCTTATCCATGTTACCATGAACCTTGAAAATGTTCACTGTTTGAAATTACATCGTTATATGTAAATTAAGTCAGATTGAATTTTGTACACCAGCTTCACTACAAATGATATCAAACGTGCTAGGTGTGTTTTGTCTGGATTTACGGTTCTAACACGAATCAAGTTGCTTGTGATTTCCAGAGTCCTCAATGCATCCTAATTTTATTAACCTGCCGAAGTTCTCCCAAAATTTCTTGTAATCCTGGAATCAGAATATTAATTTTCAATGTCCATTAAGAATATTAAATTTCTTGTACTCCTCAATGTCCATTTCTTCAGACATGCTTCATTAAGCAAGCTTTGCTTTGGCCAAGGACTTTGCACTTAATGGTTTTGCGTTTTGAGCTTTGAGCTTCAAACACACCTAAATGTACTTTTAACAACACTGATTCAAAGAGTTTGCAATGCACAACCTCACCCTTGGTATCATTTTTAATAATCTAATTTTTATTGGGAGTAGAGTATCCCTTGAGATAAAAACCCATAGATATTAATTTGAAGACGTCCTACCTTAAAATATGACTTTGAATTGACAATATTCACTGCTATGCATTACAATGAAGAAATCATATAATACTTGACATATCATAATACCAACAACGATGCATCAATAAACCTAAAACTTGATCAGTTTTTCCTTGTTTTTCTTTTTTCTTTCTATTTTCTTCTTTAGCTCCGTCATCTTAAACATCTTATCCACACACTTCTGTTTCTTAGTTTGACAGTAGATTAAAAGGAGACAAGATAGATCCAAGCTGATACGATAAGAAACAAAAGCATGGATGACAAACATGGCCACAACTGCCAACACAATTAGGTGAAGCCTTCTAATCTGCTTTGCTCATAAGCAACAAATATCAAAGTATGCACCATTGAAAAGTTTTTTGGTTTGGGTTAAAGACATCATGAAAACAAGAGGGAAGCCATGTTGAAAATTCATCAAGATAGAGAGGAAGACGCAAGTTCAAGCAGATGATCCATTAGACAGCTGAACAAGAGGAAAGGAATTATATATGCAACCAAAAAAATTCAAAATAAGGACTAAATACAGTTCACTTAGGAAAGTAAAGTGGATTTCCAAAACTACCTAAAAATTATACATTAAACATTTCGTGATGCTATGCATACCTAGTCTCATATTTCTCATTCTTCCCATCATTTCAACGTCATCTCAAATTTCTATGGTCATCTTCTGTCATAGCCATCAGCAAAGGAAATAATCCAAAGGTAAAGGTTTTTTTTTTTTTCTCAGCACAGATTAAATTTGGTACTTCATGAGCTTCATCCAGGAGATCCTCCAAAGTACTGAAGAAACAGCCATTACTGAAAATTTGTGCTCGCCTGTCCAGTTTCCCGTATCAGTCAAACATCTGCATGTAAATAGTCTCAAATTAATTCTGCTGATCCTACAGCAAGGGGAAAAAGGACATTCATCCAATTCTTGTAGAAAACTGTAACTTAATCCAGTGATGAATTCTATTTCAAGCCATGAGATTTGCTACCCCAAGAAAAATTATAAAATAAAATGTAAACCAACCAAACTGATAATGCAGTCAAAATGTAACTTCTATTGCAGTTTGCAAAAACATGATAATGAAAAATAATGATGCCTCAACAGCCAATCCAACAATCATCATTCGGAGGAAAAACAAAAACCAAAAAAATAAAGTTTCATGATTTGACACTAAAGACTTAAGAGCAACAGAAAACAAAGATTCACATTACAGGACCCAAATATGTCCATCCAAATTCAATCTTATCTAAGGTGTTAAGTTTTTCAAACAGAATCGACTTCCCAAGGTGTTAAGTTTTCAAAGGGAAGTTTAAAAAACTCACCTAGTGAAATGGGCTACGGTGAAAGGGAAGTTTAGCTTCAAGTTTGAGGATGTCCAATATTAAACAAGACAAGCCGAAATTGGCAACAAGATTATAAATGATCACATTGCCATCTTGTGTTAATAATACACAAAAGGAACATTAATGGCCCAACTAAAAAAGTATGTAATCAATAGTTAAACAGTTGAACTCAAAAGAATGAAGCACAAACGTTGAGGGCAAGAAGAACTAATTGTAAAAATGAGATATGAAAAGGAGGAATGGTAAAAACAGCTGACCATGAAAACCCATAGTCACCATACTTGGCATCTCATATGTATCTTGTAAAAATTAAGAGGATATTGCCTAAAGACTTCAAAAACCAATGTATAAAATTATATTGTCATTGGTATACGTGCAGTAGATGAATGCTTAACAATAGACTTTGAAAGACAACCACAAACAACCTGTGCAGTAGATGAATGCTTAACAATAGACTTTAAATGACAACCACAAACAACCCTATAACCAACCTTTTGCACACTAAAGTAATTGAAAGAAAACAACAACCTTAATCCCAAATTTCTGGGTCAGCTATGTATCCTCAACAAATTAATTAGGGTCAGCCACATGTATTCTTTCTTCGATTCTATTCGATTTGAAGTCTATTTTTTTTCTTTTTTCTTTTTTGTTGATAAGTTATTCTATCTAAAGTCATATTCTCTGTTAAAGTAATTGAAAGACGTGTTTCTAAAATAAATACACCTACGTGAGGACGTTTAACTGGGAGGTTACTGGATACAGGACAAATCAGAAACCAAAAACAAATCTTCTAAAAAAAAAAAAAAAAAAAAAAGAAACCAAAAACAAAAAATAAATACTTAGGAAAGTGCGAGAAGGACAACTTGGTGCTTAATTAAGAGGGATAACCAAAGTGAAATCATATACTTCATCACAATTAATAAAGGTTTAGTAACAACATCATCGTATCTGTATCATACCATGAATTAAAACTCACACAAACTTCAGTTGGACAGTAAAAGGCAGGAGATAGATCATAGAACTCTACAAATATTTCTAATTTCTCATAATTCAGAAACGTAGAGCTGAATACAAATCTGAACTTAGATTCACATTTAAGCAACATACATCAAAACCAAACAATCTAAGAAATGAAATTACAAATAAATACATAAATAAATAAAAAGTGAAATGGAATTCTAACCCTGCAAGAGAGCTCAGCAAAAACAAAGCAATGACACACCAACCGGTCACGGTAGAGGTAGTGACAGCAGCATAATCAAAGAAATACACAAGGCTCATCCGAGACACTCGAGTCCCGACTAGAAATGTCAAGAATACTCCTAGAGAGAGATAGTATAAGCATTGAAGGCAAAGAATTTGGGCAACAATAAGCCAAGCTTGTCCCATGCCACTGTACCATAGAACATGACTATAATAACCTCTTCCCAGACACCCAAAGCCACCCTCAAAATCTCCAAAGTCACAAAATTTTGCTTCTTTTAACCCAATTCCTTGAAACCCAATTCTCAAAAACTTAAAATAATCAAAGAAATACACTTTAAACTCATAACTCTGAACTCCAAACTACTTTCCAAAGAAAACCCAGTTCTTCAATAACAAAATTCAACACCCAAATCAATCTAATTCCAATAAAGTTCTCAATCTTCCACCTATATTCAAATCCATGAGTCTTACGGATTCGGATCTGAAACTAGCCTATATAAATCTGAAAACTTTTTCCCAGAAAAAATATAATATCAGTTGCTGAAGCAAATCCTAGTTTTTCTTACAGCTTGGAATGAAAATCAGATTTGAATTACAATCCAATTCCGTAAGACTAAAAGAAGAAGAAGAAGAAGAAGTAAAAAGCTGACCGTGACTCGATTTCAGCTCATACACACAATTATGGGTGAACAGCTTTTTCTTAACATACAATTATGGGTGAACAGCACAAAATAAAGCAAACTTGGATCTAAAGATGCTGTCAAAAGATGATATCATATAAATTTTCATGATCGAAGCCAATGGTCTTTGGACCAATTGACATTGCCTCCCTCGAAAGAAAGAGATGGAGGGTGAGGCCATGGGTTCAAACCCAAGCAGTTGCATGTGTTTTTACCTATCAGGGGGAAAAAATCACAACTGAATACCTTCACATGAAGCTTGCACTTGACTTCATGAACAACAACTATTCCCATCTCCTCAGACTTTTTTACTGATGGGCTGCTAGGCTGCTCCAACTCATTTTCTATAAATAGAAAAATAAAATGCATTATGCATACAATAAAAAGGATAAACAATGAAGATAAACCTAAAGTTTTCAACCAATTGAAGCCTCAGATTCAGAATAAATCATAGTATATTTTACAGGTTTAGTAGAATTCTCCCTGGGTACCCATCGTTGTCTACTTTATTATTATAGTATTTTTCTAGAACTTAGAAAAGAATATTTCCCCTTTACCATTCACTAGAGTCTATATTTCATTAACTTAGTTAACTTAGTCTATATTTCTAGAAATAAAATGCAATTTCCTCACGTTCTGTGGTATTTTTCTTTTCTTTTTTCTTTATTATCTATTTATTTTTTTTATAAATAGAAAACAAATAACATCACAGAGCTAGAAATATGCATTTCCCGTCCATTAAGGAATATAAAAGCATTAAAAAATATACCCACCAAAAGAGACAGGAGTTAGATTGTTTGAAAATACTCCAGAGCTCCATAAATTTGGAAAGCTTGCAGTTGGACTCGCTGGAATAAATCCAGGGGCTTGATTGTTTGAAAATAATCCAGAGCTCAATGAAGAATCCAGGGGCTGTGGTTGTGCTTGCTGGAGTAGATCCAGGGCGTTGACTATTTATATTTCACCAGAGCTAAATGAATTTGCAAAGGCAGGGGCTGTGCCTGGAATAGATCCAGGGGTTTGACTGTTTGAAAATGCTCCAGAGCTAAATGAAGTTGCTGATGGTGTAGTTGTGCTCGCTGGAGGAAACCCAGTAGATTGGTTATTGAATAAAAGTCCAGAACTCCATGGTGTTCCAAAGCTTGAAGAGGTACCCGCTAGAGTTCCGGCAGCTTTCGCTGGAGATAACTTTATCCCACTATTCTTGGTTTCATTAAACATTTTGTTTTCCTTGGTTTGAGATTCTGCAGCAGAAGAGCTACCTCCATTGGCTGCATTTGCTTTGAGCCAGTTGACAACATCACTGAACTTCTCCTGGAAAGGGAGGTTAAATGGAAATATCTTTTAAATCAGCAAATAATACAGCCAACCAGTTGACAACATCACTGAACTACTCCTGGAAAGAGAGATTAAATGGAAATATCTTTTAAATCAGCAAATATTACAGCAAAAAAAAAACAGCTCACCAAACCCCCAATTCCGAGAGGGAAAACATTATTTAGAATTAATAGAGAATTTTTTCCATGCTGCCTGCTTATAGCTATCTTCCATGGCAAAGCACCCAACCCCACCCCACTTAACTTTTTAACGACCCAGTGAAAAGACCAAAAATCTAAATATCTAAATTGAAGTTAAGCAAGAATGAACCACTACTTTTTCAACTACCCACTTAGTTCTAAACGAAACACATCACTTCACCAGCCATGCTTGTCAAATGTCTTAAAATATCAAACTGTAAGGAGCATAAACTCACTAATAAGAGAAAATGTGTAAAAGGAAGACCTTCAAACAGGAAATTGAAGTGTACATGTCAAACTATGAGAAAGTCCTTTGTTGACAAACCAGAATTTAAATTATACACACAAACAGGTACATATCTATGTTAAAATAAGATCCTAAACCGAGATACATTGACAAATGTGACATGGTGAAAGATATAAAACCCCCAACTTGTCAGAATATATTTAAGCAAAAAGATTGAGAATACAAACCTCATTTTCAGAGGAACGAGGATTTCCAATAATCACAATGTGTTGATTTATCATCTTCATGATTTAACATTGCGAAATTATCATTAAGTGAGCACATGCTTTAAACGACAAGACCTCTGTAAATCCGCACATTGCCATCTGAAAGGAAAATTTTACAGTAAAAGAGGGGTGGTTAAAAGAGGGGTGGTTCACAAATTTTTCCAATTAATAATATGGAACATAAACTTGTCTCCTATACCACTCCTAAGAAAATCCCATTGTAATCCTCAATACCATTAGCAATGCTAATGGGAATAAGAAATAAAGAGAAAAAAAAAATGTTTGCAAAGTCAACAACATTCTCTTTATCAATACAAGTTTACTTCCCTTTTTTTTCATGTATGCAGTTTACCTCCCTTTGAAAGGTGAACCTTCTTCCTTCCCACTAATCTCCCCTCCACCTTCTCAAGAACGCAATCTGATATTGCTCTTGATTTAAATTTAGAACCCCAGAAAAACCCAAGCATCTCACGGGAAATTTGAAACCTTATGGTCAAATCTAAGTAAATTTTTCATTTTTTCAACGTCGGACAGGTATCAATTCAGATTTCACCAGGTTAATCTTTCATCCAGAAACTACTTCAAAGCACAGCACACATTACAAGTACCTAAGCTGTTAAAAAAAAAAAAAACAAAAATCAAAGTATCATACCAAAATAAGAGGTGAGAAACCATGAGGTGGAATACATGTTCTACTTCCCACTGTGAAACCAGCAAGATGCTGTCCTGAATTTCACATGATACTGCCTTGCCACTGCTCTTACCAATAACTTACTCAGTGCCTTCATCTCTATCATCAATAACAATTGTGACAATGGATCACCTTAACACAAACCCCAAGGACTATAAAAAATTCCACTCAAGCTGCCATTAACTAAAATAAAAAACCTAATTGTGGAAATGCAACAACTAATCCAATTCGTCCATTTCTCTCCAAAGCATGTAAATCAGAAAGTTACAAATAATATGGTTGTAGAATTTCTTCAAATCCAACTAACAATTCAGATTTCAAGGATGCCCAATATCATTCTACTGTCAATACATTCATTGGCAATGAGGACAAATTCGAAATCTACCTCCCTTTGATAAAAGCATTTCAAAATTGGGCAAACAGCAACCAATTAACTAGCACCCTAGGGAATATTTTATATACACTACCAATGAGACTAATATGCCTGTTAGTGAAATTGCACAAGAATTTATTTCAACTGTTAAAAGAATTGAATGTTAGTCTCCAGTTATTAAACAAACAACACTATAATCTATAAATAAAAGGAAAATTGTACAAATTTCTATTCTAAATAATTTGCTAATGTTATAATTTGCATAATAGAATCTGCATTTCAAATGGGGTGCTTACCCTAATGCATTTTACGCTTATGCTGTCTCGTATAGTGTCTGGTATGTGGGGGAGGGGGTCCTGCATCTCCTTGGCCAGGCTCCTCGCGTTGCTGCAAAGATGAAGTTAGAACCAAAGAATGGATTAAATGAATTCTAATACGAAAGTAACAGCAGTCGCGAAATTATGCATTACATTAAAGTACTTGTCATACCGTTGGGCCAGCATTGTGTCCTGCTTTGTGACCACCTGTCCCACAAGAAGGTGGTTTTCTTGTGCGTTTAGGTCGACCTTCTGGGGGCGCAGGTAACCCAACTACCTGCTCATGCTCGACATGCACATCTGGCTGTTTTGCTTGACTCCCAACGACTAAAGATCCTACAACTGCGGGGGAGGATGGTGTAGCAGATGATATGTGAGTGAGGCCAGTAATCAAGGGATTTGTATGCAGTCCAGGAGTTGGCATGAATGACATAGAGTCACTATGGGGTGGATGGCCAATGCTGTACAAGGGGGACTGAGTGTGCATGACAGGAGGGGTTGCACTGAAATCAATGCCGAGATCAAAGGACGGCGGAGTAAGTGAAAGATGCGCGGGGTCAGAAAATGTAGGGGGGGTAGGTGAAGGGATCTCGGGGTGAGAAGATGTATGAGTTGTGGGTAGAGGGATCTCTAGGTTAGGAACTGGATAAGCAGTACGTGAAGGGATCTCTAGGGAAGGAGATGCATGTGGAGGTGGAGGGAACTCTGGGGCAGGAGATGCATGTGGGGGTGGAGGGAACTCTGGGGTAGGAGATGCATGTGGGGGTGGAGGGCAATCTGGCCTACTGACAACCTGATGGGGTGTAGCACGCTGACCATGGCTATGGCTAGCAGGAGTTGAGCTCGTGCTTGGTCGTCCAGTATCTTCTGCCACTTCTAGATTTGCCCCATCGGCATCTTCCAAGGGAAGTTGGGCAGTTATACGGTGAAGGCGATCCACTACCTTAAGTACAGTTGTAATCTGCTGGTACTCAGGACTGCCTACTGCATAACGCGTCAACATCTGCTTGTGACTGGCAACCTGCAAGTAAATAAATGCAATTAGTACATCTAACGCAAAAAATGGTGGTACGCAACAAAATTTGAAAAAGAAAGGTCGAAGCAATTACCATAATAAGAACTGCAGCGGTGGTGTGGTCGACGAACCTCCAAGTCACCCTATCGTACCAACCGAAGTATGGATGAGCAGGCGACATTTCACCCTCTAGCCGTGCTCCATGACATATGGATTGTGCTCGACTATTCCATACTTGGATATGGCCAACATGCTTGTCCCTCCAATTCACATTGATCTTCCCCCTCAGGTCTATGGCATGAAGGGCGTCGTCAGTATCAACATTCGGGGGGATTTCTTGTACCAGCCCAAACTGACGAACAACACGTTCCGGTGTATGTTTCTCTACTAACCAGAAACATACAAGCGGCACTCTCGCCGTCCACACGTCCCTTCCTGCAACACAGAACGCAGGTAGGTGGCCTAATTCAGCTTCATACGGTTGCCACACCACCTGCGATAGCCAAATAAAAGAGCAGCACATTATGCAATGTTCCATAATTTTCGACTATAGCTATTTTACAGTTATAACAGTATAAAATGGTCGTAAACAATAGAAAAAACACAATTTAGGTACCTGGTTTGGATGCATAGAATCCAAGAGCTGACGGTACCGGACCAGACAGATTTCCGAGGGGCTATTTTTCGTGCTCACGACCCACACGGTCCTACAATTAAGAAAGAGGGAGTCAATACTTGGAATTGAGTAGATTGTCTGTAATCAACAACAATAAAATGATGGGCAATCGAAAATTTAACATTACATACCACTGAGTTTATACCAACAAATAAAATCTAAACATATGATTAGCGGTGGAGCTAGAAATTAATATCACTTGTATTATACATCAATCATAACAATAGACCTCAGTGGTTGTAAGTCTAACAATGTGTCATGTACTTTAAAATTATGAATCTATTTCCAATAGAGAGAATCGGTCAAGGAAGAGACTTACTTAATGGACAATGGAGAAGGTGCAAATGGTGGGCCATATGCACCATCGGGTGGGAGGTTCATCCTTGGGCACAAAAAAGGAAATCTGAACCACGCCCAATATTGAACCAGTAGCAAGGCCCCACCAATCTGACCGGCATCTATGTCGGTTGCCCTGCATAGCTCTCTGTATAACCATGCAAGGCAAGCACTCCCCCAACTGTACCGAGGTGGGTTGTTTAGATCCCTCAACATTTGCAACCACATCGTATGCACCCTATCGCCAGACTTATCGGCAAAAATCGTGTCCCCCAAGAGTGCTAGAATATAACACCGTGCATACTGATGCACAACCACCTCTGCTGCACCATCGGGCAACCCTTGGTCAACTTTTTGAAGTAGCCTATTAATTTTGATCCTTTGTCCTTTAAGCACCACATTATTAGTAGCAATTCCAAGCATGTCCCGACATTCAGTCGCCCATGTCAAGTCGGTTATTCCAACCATTACCTCACCATCGATTGGAATCCCCAAAAGAACCTCCACATCCTGTAATGTGATCGTTGTCTCACCATGCGGCAGGTGGAAGGTGTGGGTTTCAGGCCGCCATCTCTCAACGAAAGCCGTGATCAAGTTATGATCAATCTCTCTAGATGGGGTCCTATGCAGCCCCTCTAATCCAACTCTCTTGACAATGTCAAGGACGCGATCATCAACCATCGGGGGTCGTTTACGAAACTCGTCATTACGACCACGGCATGTCAGTGCCCCCGGATCCTGCACATGATAGAACCATGGTGATGAGCAATATGCCATAACCGTTGTATATATGATGATAGCTTTTAATCCCAAAAAACAAAAACAAAGCGGTGGGACCAAAAGAGAAACTTAGAATTTTAGAAATGGAAAAAAAAAATCAACATAGTGTAAAAGGATAAGAAGAGAGTACTCAAAACTGGTCGGTTTTAATTTTACCTTGCCTTCCCAAACAGCGCATGATCGATGTTCTTTAATAAACCTTAACACTGAACCCTCTATGGGACCAGGACCGAACTCATCAGGAATCTCAGCAGCAACGGCAGCCATACTGCATTTAACATAATAAAAAATAAAATAAATAAACCAAATAATGCAAAGACCAAGGAATAGAACATCTAGGTTGCTGAACACCACAAAATAATGTTCTCTAGTCTTTCATTAAACATTCCACCATATAATTTTACTAGTCGCTAATATGTACGATGCACTGGAAAGTTATTGAACACAAGATTTAAAAACTCAAAGATTTTCAGCAAAGGTAAACATCATAGGAACACAACAATAATGAAATTAAAATTCAAAACTCACTTAATATTATATATTACAAAGCCCTCCAACACAAGTGATTATAATATTTGAATCGTTTCCATACTATTGAGACAATTTCAACACCAAGTAAAAGAGGACCTCTAGGAGTTAGCACCTAGGGGCTAGGGTTGGGTGGAGTCCGTACCATACCATTGAGACAATTTCAAGAGAAATATGTACTCATCATCAAAAGAATCCATTGAGCCCATTCAAGCCCCTCTTGCTGCTTAAGGGCTTAAGGCTTCAAAGGTACTCAATCTACCGCTACCAACAAAATCAACCAATGAACTGCTATTCCATCAGTTTCAGTTGATTTGATTGTTTAATCTGAGAGCCGGTGATCGATTTTTAAATTTTAGAAACTAATGATGTCGATTGAGTGGAACAAATTCCTCAACACCAACCGAATTACACTTGTAATAGTGACACTTCAATAAACAAAAGCATCATCTTCCTTAAACTTTCAAAACTGACAAACACATCAAGCAGTCTAGGGAATCAAATTAATTTTTTTATCACTGAGATTTTGGCAAGCTACTGTTTCTGGTTCTAATAAAATTTTAAAATCACACCCCCCCCCCTTCCAAAAAAAAAAGAAAAAGAAAATAGGTGAATAATGGAAAGCCCCAATGGCACAAATTCTAATAAAGACAGATTTAATTCTAATAAAGACAGATTTAACACAAGACTCATCAATAAGATTGGAATGCACAAGTTGGAATGCGACACACTCAGTCTGAATTTAAATGCCTTACACATTTTGGTCAATTTTTTTTTTTTCAAATAAGATTCATTATCATGCTTAACCCAGCTCATCTTAGAAAGTGTGTGTGAATTTGGTGATCATATATGCCTTAATTGAAACAGAGAATCCAATAATACCCAAATAAACATATTCAACAAACACTCTAATTAACAGAAACATGTAAAAAAAAAATTTGTGTTGATCTCCCAAGCAGATTGACAAGGGGTACCTTCAGATTGAGGTTCAGGAGATCGAGGGTTTGAAGAGTGATGAGGTCCTCACAGTTGGCGCGAGGTCTGAAGACGGCGTGGCGCGAGGTCTGAAGACGGCGCGGCGCGAGGTTTGAAGATCGGTTTGAAGCTGAAGAGATCGGTTTTTTGAGTGAGTGTGAGGGTGTCTGAGCGTGTGTTTTGAGTTGTTTGAGTTGGTGATGAAGATGTGTGAGGAGTGGCGCGAGGTTTGAAGATGGAGTGATGAAGATGTGTGTGGACTCGGAGTGGCGCGAGGTTTGAATTTGTGAGGACTGTGTGAGGGACTCGGAGTGATGAAGTGCTACCGGTCTGAGCTTGTGTTTTTGAGTTGTTTGAGTGGGGTATGAGAGAAATGAGTGATTAAGTGTTTGGCTGAAACCGGCTCGGTCTATATGAACAGAAACCGAGTACTAAGGTCTCGATTTCCAGAACAAACGTCATCTGCACGTGAGCTGGGAGCGCAAGGAAATCGAGTGCAGCGCACTCGGTTTCTATTCACAGAAGTCGCGTGCAATGGACTCGGTTTCGATGAACAGAAACCGAGTGCATGGCACTCGATTTCTAGGCCACCTGGACACCCCTGTCCAGCTCAGCTCAAGGCGTAATGGGAAAACCGAGTTCGTTGCACTCGATTTCCAAGCCCCAAAATCGAGTCCTCTGGACTCGAATTGTTAGAAACCAAATATGTTTGAAACGTTTGCTTACTAACTATATTGTTGGGCTCTTATAGCTATTTTGAAAAAAAAACCAGATACGGGGGAGTGAAATTTCCAAGTGCGATTTCTTCGCTTTCAAATCTCGTAAAATTGTCCTTAGATGAATGTAACAAATGCCAACATCTTCCACCGTTGGATCAGTTTCATTCTCTCAAAACTCTCTTTCTTAGGCGAATGAATGATTTGGAGTACATATCAGAGAGAGAAAACAACGGGGAGTTCTCTGATTCTTCATTCCTCCCATCTCTAGAGCAACTCACAATTGAAGATTGTCCTAATCTAAAAGGATGGTGGCAACGACAGAGGGATTCTGTTGAGGAGTTCCATAATCATTCACTGCCTTCATTTCCTCATCTTTCCAAATTAGAAATTCGGGATTGCCCTAAGCTGATATCCTTACCTCTCTTTCCATATCTCGAAGAGCTAGAGCTGGGTAAATGTAGCTTGAAGCCATTGGAGCAAACAGTGAGAATGGAGGTGATAAACACGGCAACCCCAACCTCTTCTTCTTCTACACTTGCCGCTTCCTCGTTCATCCCTCTCTCCAAATTGAAGTCCATGACAATTTGGGATATGGAGGAAACTCTGCCCAAGGAGTTGATGTGCAACCTCATTTCTCTCCAAGATTTAATGATAGATAATTGTTGTGCCCTTCAGAATTTGAAAGTTTGGAGTTCTAAAGAGGTTGATTTAACAAACGATGGAGATGAGATGGAATGGCATGGCCTTCAGAGCCTTCGCAACCCACAGTTCTGCGAGCTTCCAAATTTGGCCACTCTACCGGTGGGGATTCAACATCTCAAAGACTTGAGATTATCAATTGTCCGAGTGAATCTGTAACCTTACCTCTTTGCAGACACTGCAAATTTGGTTTTGTCCCATCTTATCGAAAAGATGCGAAAGGGAAGCGGGTGAAGATTGGAGTAAGATTGAGCACATCCCCAACTTACATATACACAGGTACCTTTATGTTTTTTAACCAGGTCAGCTTTGTGAATTCGATTGCCACAGCCAAGGGTGGAACTCATGTTGATTATATCACTAATCAAATTACAAACCATGTAATGAATTTTGTAAATAAGAAAAACAAGAATGCCAACATCAAAGCCCATAACGTGAAGAACTACTTGTGGGTTTTTGTCAATGCTCTTATTGACAACCCTGCTTTTGATTCCCAAACTAAAGAAACTCTGACACTTCGTCAAAGCAGTTTTGGGTCCAAGTGTGAGCTTTCACAAGATTTTCTGAAGAATGGTTCGTTTCACTTTATTTTTCATTATTGTAGATACTAGTATGTTACCATTGAAATACTGGAGAGTGATTCTTATTAACCACTTGTTTTTGCAGTCTCAAAGTCTGGAATTGTAGACAGTCACCTATCGTGGGCAACTTTTAAGCAGAGTAAAGATCTTAAGAAAAGTGATGGAACGAAGACAGAGAAGATTCATGGTATTGAAAAACTAAACGATGCTAACAAAGCAGGAGGGAAGGAATCTGATAAATGTACCTTGATTTTAACTGAAGGAGATTCAGCCAAGGCTCTTGCAGTAAGTTGTTGTGTCATTGTGCAGAGTATTTTGGCATTAAAGTTAGCTCTATTGGGTTTCACTTTGTATGATTTTTGACGTTATTCATTTTAATACAGTTGGCTTGGCTTGCTGCTGTGGGTCGAGATTACTATGGTGTGTTCCCATTGAGAGGTAAATTGCTCAATGTGAGGGAAGCCACTGCTAAACAGCTCACTGAGAATATAGAAATTGGGTACATAAAGCAGATTCTTGGACCTCAGCAGCATAAAGAATACACCAATGTAAAATCTTTGAGATATGGTAATTTGATGATAATGACTGATCAGGTGCGCCTTAAGTTTCTCTTGTTGTTTTGTTCTTGTTTTATGCTTACAATTCTCTCTACATGGCACACTGACAGCCTTCAACAAATATAAAATTTTAGCTATAATTCTTGTACAGGATCATGATGGTTCCCACATCAAAGGGATGTTGATCAATTTTATTCATTCGTATTGGCCATCACTGTTAAAAGTTCCATCTTTCTTAATTGAGTTTATAACTCCTATTGTGAAGGTTGGTATTTTCAGTTAACTAGTTCCAATATTAGCACAACTTCAATATAAGTGGAATGTTTCTTGAGGGAAAATGATTATTTATCATCTTTGCAGGGGACTCACAAAAATGGGACACAATTATCATTTTATACCATGCCTGAGTACGAGTCATGGAAGCACAATTTGATGGGCAATGCAAGTGGGTGGTCTATCAAGTACTATAAGGTTTGCATTGTTAAATTTGTTACATGCGAACCAATTACAGAACCTTTTATTTTACTATCTGTTTTCTGTCTTTTGGATATTGATTTGTTTGTGTCTTTGTGGTCTATCAAATACACTTACTGTTTGTGATTTTTCCTCCTGTAGTTCTTGAAGAATTTTTTCATTTAAGACTTGAATTTTATGAGAAAAGAAAGGTGAGCTCACTTATGCTTATAGCAAAAGAGTAGAACTGCTACTCAATAATTTCAGCCATTTCTTAGGGAAACAATTATTAACTTCAATTTTTGTAATTTGTGCAGAAATTTCTACTGAACAAACGTGAAATGGTGTTGTTGAAGTTGGAAAACAAGGTTAGGTTTATCCTTGCAGTTGTGAAGGGAGAGATCATTGTAAGTAATAGGAAGAGAGCTGATCTGTTTGTTGAGCTGCAAACAAAAGGTTTAACTCCTTTTCCAAAGAATGCTAAAGCTGTTGAGCCAGAAGTTACTGGTGCAAATGACGATACAGAAGAAACAGAAGTTAAATCTCCTGCTGACAGCAGTAGTAATGGGGTACAGATCAGTGATTATGAGTATCTACTGGCCGTGGCAATTGGAAGCTAGACCGTTGAGAAGGTTCAGGAGCTATGTGCTGATAGGGATAAGCTCAATAAGGAGGTTGATGATTTGAGAAAGGAAACTACAAAGTCCTTTTGGAGGAAAGATGTTGATGGTTTGGAGGGGCAACTCAATGTATGACTGAAAAATTAACAACTCCTTGTGATGATTTGTTTATTTGTGTCATTCTGTTTCTTGACTGTTTAGTTTTATGTCATTCCAGAGCTTGAGAAAAGCAATGCTCAGTCAGAGGAGTTAAGAAAGAAAATGAGAGGCAAAGCAAGGGGTGAAGCTGCTATGAAGTCTACTAGACAAGCACCCAAGAACCCATGGAAGAACAATAATAAGAAGGCAAATACTGCAGAATCTGTTGCACAAGCTGTCTCGTCATCTATGGCTGCAATGGAAAATGGTAGGTGTCAAACAATGTTATGTTTATAATATGTGTTAGTTTTTGTTTGATTTTTGGTTTACATCTGCTTGCTTCACCAGAGAAAGCTCCTGAGGCAGGAAAACCCAAAGGCAGAGCAGGCTCTATGAAAGCTCCTGCTAAGGTCTGTTTCTGTTCCTATGTTCTATTTTTCCTTGTAAAGAATTTCTCTAGAACTCTCGTTGATATTATTTTTTCTTTTCAGCCGAAAAAGCAGACTTTAGTCTTGAATGATGATGATGATGATGATGATGATGATAATGACGATGACGACAATGTGCTTAAGCTCAAAGAACGACTTGCTGCCTATAACCTTGACTCATATCCACATCAATCAGCCGGTAAATGCTATATTTATTACATTTCATTAGACTATTTATTATGATCTTTACACAACTCAGCTGAAATGTAAGAAAAATTACAGTGGATGATATGGGGATATTATTTGCAAACCTGATAATATATGATCTTGTGTGAGAAATTGTGTTTCTATTATTCTTCATAAAATCAATTCCAAGAATACAAAATACTGTAATATACATTGATAAAATTTTTCCATGTTACAAGCATCAGCTAAAATTTCCACTTGGGATTCATCAGAACTAATTATTAGTTTCTTGTGAATTTTTCCATGATCTTTTACTGTGAACATTAGGAATGTGTTGGAGTTTTTTTTTTTCTGTAAGTATTTGTGAGGTAAATTTCTCTTTGTTTTTATGCCTGACAGCCATGGAGACTGAAGTGCCCAAAGTACCAGGCAAGAAGAAAGAACATAGCAAAAGGGCTGCTGCTGCTGCACAGAAGAAGAAGCCCTTGGCAACTGTTTCGGAGATATCTGATGATGATGATGATGATATTAATGAAATTGATGATGATGATGATGATATTAATGAAATTGATGATGAAGATGAAGATGGTGAGATAGAAGTTGTAGCTGCTCCAGAAGCCAGGAAAAAGGGTGGGAGAAAACCGGCTGCAAATGCTAAGGCAGTTAAGGCCCCTGCAGCGGCAAAGAAGAGAGGTGCAGTCAATAAAAGATACCTTGAGCTTTGGGAAGGTAGGAAGTATTGAAGCCTAGTTGCGTGGAGCAGATTACCATTGATGGTGGAATGAAGGCAATGGGGAGCTATATACATCCTAGAAACAAACGTTACACCGGTTCACTATCTGTGTTGTAACTTATAACGGCAAGGTGTGAAACGGAACGCTTAGGCTGAAAAGAGAGAGGGAGAAATAGTAATCTGATGTGGCACAAGAGGCCAGCCAACTAAATGGTTGAGGCACAAATGGATATTACCAAGTGCATCAACGGTTTTGTCCAATTTATCAATATTTAATTATATTTTGAAAAAGAGAGAAAACATTAAGAAAATAAGGAAGAGGCGAAAATACATAGCATGTAATTGCTGGTGGAATTAAATTAATAAGAAGTGGGATTTATGGTGGAGATAGTGGTGGGAATTAAATTAATAAGAAGTGGGTTTTATGGTGGAGATAAGGATAGGATTTATTTTATATTTGTTAGTATTTTAAAATTGAAAAAAATTAATTTTAAATTATTGAACAACTACAAAAATATGGTGAAAATGACATGACTGCTGATGTGGCTCAACGTAAGCGTAACAACATTAAATGCTACGCTTTAATTTTTAGTAATATATAGATATAGATGTGGGCTCTTTATGAAATATCTTCAGCCTTGGCTCTTGTAAACTGAGAGTGAGAGTTCTTTGGGTGTATATGGGTTTGGGTTCTATGAGAGTGTCTTTGTGTCACATTTGTAATCTCTTTATATTTTTAGTGAAACTTTCTTGAAACCGCCTGTGGATATAGGCCTAAGGTCGAACCACATAAATCTTGTCTTCTTGTGTGATTCTTTCTTCTATTTTTCTGTTTATATTCGCATAAACTTATTGTTCTCTACACTTGCAAAAAATTGACATGAAAACTTTTGCTATATCAATGGATCTGTTCTATTGATCTCTCTCTCTCTTGCTAGTTATTTAGAAAGGTAATTTATACCCCCTTTATTTTGTGATTATTTCATTGGCAAAAAAACTTGCAAGCTTGATTTTGTTTCTTTCCTTTTTATTTTCTCATTTCTTTGGATTTATTTTGCAATTCTAAGTATGTTAAGTGTTGCTGTGCTATACAGTGAGTTTTTCATAGTTTATAGAGGAGAAAAGTTTTAAAGTTGAGCCAATTGATTATAAATGCTGTTTAGATCAATCTCTAGAGACAAATAGTGAGATAGTGAGACCTTTTTTGCAAAGAAGAGGCACTATCTTGGTCTGAAAATTGATGTGTCTTGTCAACGACTGTCCATCTTGGAACCAAAAATGTCAGATGTCCATGTATGAACATATAAGGTCTTTGTAAGAACATATTTACCGTTGAATTCATGGTATGTTCAAGTGCAACAGATGCAACTAACTTCTTGTTGTTTATACTTCTATGTGTAGTGTTGATCATTGAAGTGCTCCGTCCTCAATTAGATACTCCACATGTCTATAGCGTAGCATAGCAACAATCATGTAGGAGTAACAAACATTTTACTGAAGTACTATATAAAAAAAAATGGTTCAAATGGTTTTATTTTAATTGGGCTCTTGATTAATAAAATTTGATGTTGTAGATTTTCCAAATTGCTGGGTGTCAGATTGGTTTAGTTTTGGTTGTTAGCAAGTTATTGTATTATTGTTAAGTGGTTCAGATTAGTAGTAACAGATTTGGTTAAGTTTGATTTAGAGCACGTGCCGAGAATAGAAAATGCAATATAGAGCAAGTGTGCAGCTTATGCCAGTATAAATAGCATAGCACTGTTATTCCCTTCTTGTGTAATCAGTTTGAACATAATCATATTGTAAGAGAAACAAAGGCTTTGATCTCTCAGAATCAATAAAAGGAACTCATTAGTTGTCACAAGGCTTTAAATTGAATGCTAAATAATCTCATGTTTAATGGAATTTAGTTGTTTACTTTGAACTAAAAATATTTATTCTTGTCTTTGAATGAGTGGACTACTGGTATTGGCAAAGTTACAGTTCCTTCTCTTTTGTTGACTTTGTTGATTATTAACATTTTATCTTGCAATTGTTCAGAGCGTTTCATGGCCACTTCCCTTTTGGGTGTATGTGTAACTTGTATAAAAAAAAATTCTTAGAAATTAGAAGGTTTGTTTGTTTGATTTTTTAATTTTTTAATTTTTTAATATAAAATAAAAATTTTACTATAGTCTAATTTAAGTGTATGTGTGTGAAACTCTCTCTTGAAAACTTGAACTCTGACCCTTGCCTCTCACACCCTACAAACACTTAAGGTTGTAATAAAATGTTTATCACTTGACCAAAAAAAAAAAAAAAAAAAACCGTAATGATGAAGGCTATAGCTATCAAAAAGCTAGAGTGAACAAATGAGCATTAATCTTCCAATTGTTTAGGTCAATTTTGAATTCAGTATTGCTATTAATTGGACCTTTTCTATTCATGTTTTCCATGTTAATGTCCCAATTATGCTCGCTTTCTTAGTATTAGTCCTTACTTCAGTGAGTCTTGTAATTGAGTGCACGGGTCCATAAGTTTCATTCTATGTGAATCAAGTTATATATGTAGACATTTTTCTAGGAAAAAATTGGAATTCAAGGTAAACGTATGGCCCTATCTCAATTTGTCTAAATGAATCTTCTATTTTTTAACCTGAACTCTTATTTCCTATTGAAGTCAGTTACAAAATCTGTAGTATTGTTTTTTTCACTTGCAAGATTTTCGAAATATTTCTTAAGAAGATCATGTTAAAAATATTTAGGTGAATTTCCATCGTAATATGGTTTTAGCATTGCTTATGTGTTTGAATTCTTTCTATATCCATGAGATTGAAAAATTCACCATATGTGCAATGAACTAACCTTATTTGAATGCATTTATTATTAGACACTGGTTAGCTTAGAATTTTCAACGTGTAATTTCAAGTTAGCACAGTTAAAATTTTTTCATTTTTCTTTCATATATTAATTTGATAATAGATGATCATACGATGTTTTATCCATACTAATGCCAGGTTACCCTTTTTTGCAAATTAGAGACGAGCAACAAATATCATCTCATACCACTGTGAACTCCACCACCTTAGAGGATTGTGCTTTTGTGCAATAGAGGGGAAAAGTAGATATAATTAAATAACATCAATTTTTGGTTTCTTTTTAGATGACCACGTCTACATAACTTGCAACTTGTCTTATGGTAGATTTCTGTATCCGGAAAAAGTTTTGAGTATCATGTTGGTGCAAATATCAAATTGATAGCTTGTTGATGATGCAATTAGTTGCTTGGCAGCAAACCAGGAAGAGAATGATGAAGCAGCGGATGCATGAAGCAATTGAAAGCATTCTTGTTTGTTCCATGTTTGTTGAAGACTCAATAACGATCAATAAGAAGAGGTACCCTAGACTACTTGTTAGAGATGGTGGCTAATATTTTGAATAAGAGTGTGAGCGCAATGATTTTAATATACCGAGTTAAGATTTTTTTTTTTTTTTTTTTTAAATAGGGGTAGTATAAATATGTTGGAAACCATATTTTTCATATAGTGAAACCGTTAGCTGCTAGCTCTTGTGGATGTAGGCATATTGTATTGTTTTACTCTTCCTTTTTCTCTCCATTTCTATAAATTGTGTAAACAAAATATTTAACACTCCTATATTACAGGGTCCGCCGAAATATCATAAGTTATCAATAATCTTGTAGTTGACTATTGTTTAAGAAAATAAAGATAACAAAATAGGAGATACAAATTCAAGACTATTATTAGTTCAAAAAAAAAACACACACACACACACACACACCAAGATTGGGAGGGATATTCCAAAGTTAAGAATCCAAGTAACATTGATAGAGGATGATAAAGGTTAAGTGATCTCTTCTATTGATCTTTCTTCAGCTAGATCTCACTTAGAAGGGTTTTGTCCCAAATTTTTGGTTATTTGAACAGGGAAATGAAATTGCAAATGTGATTTCTTTTTTCTCTTCTTAATTTTTTTCCCTTTTCCTTGGTTGTATTTTGCAATTCTAGTTCTAGGTATGTTCAATGTTGCTGTGACCTATACCATTAGTATTTCATAAGCTGATTATTGATAAGTTATTAATTCTTCCAAAAACATAAACTTTTAGGAAATGTTAAATTCAATTATTCTTTCATGCGTAGGCCACTTGTGTTGCCATTGTTAAGTGAGGCTCAAAATGTGAAAATTTTTTAATGGGGGTAAGGTGGAAATAGAGGATTGATACCATGATAAATCTCCCTAAAATTTTTTTAGTTTTTATGAAATAGTGAAATGGTGAATTTAACAGTAATATTTTCTTTACTTTAAAGTGTCCAAAAATACTTTTTTTTGGGTACATTTTCATTAATTTATTTACAAATATAAACTTGGTTGAAAAGAATGCGTAAATCAAGCTTCATGTGAGTAGCCAAAGGCCTTGTAGCTGAATTGGCATCACCCCATGCACAAAGTGCTTGAGGGTTTAAGGGGGAAAGGGTTCGAGTTGCAAGGTTAGCAGCATGTTGTAATTATCTCTAAAAAGAAAGCTTCATGTGAGGAAAGTTTTACGAAATATAATGATTAATCTCTGTAAATTACAGATTAATGCATTTAATAATTGGCTTGTGAAAAAATTGGAGAGTTAGCTCCACTTAACTCACCCAATAATGGTGCTTCTCCTATGATTAAAATTTGTACTTGGATATCTGCCAATTGTCAATGTTAGTTGCTATTTGTTCATACCCGTTTCTTCTTATTTTTTGATAAAAGTTCATACATGTTTCAATTCAGTCATGAAGCGTAGTATTTGTACCTCAAAAGTTTGCACTATATGAAGGAGGACCAGTGACAGTTTTAGAAATATTTTTTAGGGTGGTCACTAAGAAACTTAAATGATACAAAATCTAATAAAGAAATAATTTGAATATTCATCGTCAAAAAACAAATAAACGTAAATATATGAAGTATTATAATTTCTTTATACTATCAAAGAGAAAAAGAAAAAAAAAAAAAAAACTAATAAGAGATAAAGTGGCAATTAAAAATGCTGAGATAAGAGTAGTAAAGTAAGAGAGCTTGAAATGATATTAGAGAAGAGAAAAATGGAGAGAGAGAGAGAGAGAGAGAGAGAGAGATGATATTTGCTACAATTGCAAGCTAAGTTGCTAAGAAGAGCAAAATTGTTGCGACTATAAAGCTATAGAGAGCATAATTGTTGGCACTACTAATGAGAACTCAAGACTATAATATTTCTCTCGGTACAAAATTTTAACGAATAATGAAATTATAGATAATTTTATATAATGAGTTGAACGAGTTACAAATTTGAATAGGCTTTTTATTGAATAATTTTTTCACTTATTGTTATTTGGTCTAATCTTGTTTTGTTTGGGTTATTTTTGTTGTTATTTGAGCTAATTTTTTTTGTTATTATGTAAGCCATTTTTTTGGGGTTTAAGGTGTTAAGAATTATGTTTGGGAGGCCAAAAGTATTTTTGGTGAAATAATGTTATTTGACTACAAATTTCATAACATTTTCACTTCAAATTTTATTTGACAAATTGTTATTGGTAGATAGAAAAATAATGTTAGTAATGTTAGTATTGGGTCCAAATTATTGTGAAAAATATTATGGAGGTGAGATTACTCTTATTTTTGTTGAACCTAAATTGCTATAATTTTCAAGTCAGGGTATTCAAAATTTGTATTAGAGTGATCAAGATAAGTTAGTTTAGCATATAAATATTTTTTTGCAAGTCAGAGTGATGGTCTTGTGACCACCCTCCCATATATGTAGAACTGCCAGTGAGGAGGACTGTTATAAAGTTGAGGCAGCTGATAAATGTTGATTAGTTCAAGCTTAAAGATACACAAGTGGGCAAGTGTGCTCGATTTGAGTGGGCCTGAAACCTTTTATTTTAGTTGAGCGGGGGTGTTTGAGATTTTTGCTTTGTTTTAATTGGATCGGGTCAGTTAAAGAAGTGTTTTGGATTGGGTTGGATTGTGGGTTATTAATAAAGAAAAAAGAACCACACTAGGCCTAAAACTACTCCCTTAAGGGAATAAAAAAATATTTAGCTTAAGAAATTAGACATGAGATGAGATCTACAAATTATATTGTATATTTTTTCTTTCTTAGAATGGAAAAAAAAAAAACTAATTAAAGACTGCAATCTACAACTTCGGTAATATAAACTAATTGTAGAAATTAGATATGTGAATTTTCCTTTATCTATTTCTTATATCAAATAATATATATCATGGTATCTCAAATTGAGTTGATTAGGTGATGTATCTGGATGCCTTGATTTTTTCGTGTAAATAGAGTGAAAATTGGCACTTGGTGATATTGGGGTAATGTTTGTGGGGATGATTAAATCTAGCGCATACATCTACAGAAAGAAATCAGTTTGTTGTTCATTGCATTGGTTACTTCCTGTTCATATATTCCAAGTTTCAGTATCTACATAGGGTGTGTAGTATGTGTGTTATTTTGTCATTGACAGAGTAATTTCTGTATTTCCTCCTTATTCTGTTTAGTATCTTGGTGTTCATTGAAAACAAAGGTGCTACACTTTGTGTTCTAGAGGTTCACAATTTCAGGGATGGATTTCACTTGGTGCTGCACTTGGATTTGATTTCTCCTATTCAAATCAATAATAATCCTTAATTAAAAATGGAAATTGTTTTTATATTTTATTGAAAAATCAAAGTGCCATCTTTATCCATTTTACATTTTCCTGATGATTGCCTTTCAGTAATTGTATACTCCTACAGGTTAGATGTTACAAAGGTAATAAAATACTAGTATTTACTTTAGACAAAATAAATAATGTTTTATTTTATTTAATTTTACCTCATTATCAATGTTGTGACAGGAGGGGGTTAGTGGAGGAAGAGTTTTCTTTTCTGGCATATGCTTCATGATACTCGTTATAGTTTATTGCAAAACTAGATATCCAGTAAGTTTTGGTTACTGTAGGTAGCTTCAGACGTTGATCATGATGATTTATATAGGCAGCTCTCCGCAACAATTTCAGCCATCTCTTAAATTTTGTGACACTTTGATTTTAAGAGGAATTTAAATAATTTGAATATAGGGGCTAGTGAACTCACTAAATTTTAGATTGCAGTAATTTCAATTTTCTTTGCATGAATCATCCATGAAGGTAAGTCACATACGGTATCCTAAGTTGTCATTTGAGTCTGATTGAATTTTAATAGTTTCGACTTAGCTATTAAGGGGGATGGGCAACCAGCTGGTTTTTCCCATTTCTTTTGTTTGGGTGAGGAAGAAAAAAATTAAAATACTTTCTGGTAGAGAATACGAAAATCCCATTGAAAATACTTGAAATGAGGAATTTAATTCCATTAATACAAAACATAAGATTGGGAACATTACTTATATATATATATATATATATATTTTTTAGTAAACAATAATACTTATTAGTATACACACGAAAATAATAATATTAGTGTTTTAAACCGGGTTTATAATACATTACATAACTAGAGTACAACTGCAAAAGAGCCTAACCCTTGTAGTTGTAAACTGGGATTTCTTATTTTTACTTATTTGGGAAAATTCTAGGTAATAGGTTAAGAGTGGCCTTTGCAGTGCACGTCCCAGTGATTGATATTTATTTCAGATGGAATTAACTTCTCCAATTCTATAAGTTCATAAATCTCTTTTCACAGTTCCCATTAAATTGTCAAATTTTCCCTTTTCATCAAGTATAGTGAGTTCATTACTTATTGGATTTTATTTTATCAAAAGCTTAGGGTGGGTTGAATACTAAAATTGACAAGTTTAAGAGTGCATGTTGCTTCAAACCTAGATGGTAATAAAAAATAAGATAAGAAACAACAATTAGTGTGCGTTTGGATACCGCTTATTTTGCTAAAAACTGAAAAGAATAAAAAAATATTTTTCAATTACTGTTCATCACTGATTAGCATTGTTCATTGACATATTTTTACTGTTCATGGCCAATGAACAGTGCACGGTGCGCTGAGCTGGAAAAAAAAATCGAATGAAAACGCGAACGTGGGAAGTGCGGACCCTTTAGAAATGGAACAGTAATTATCCCATTCCTTACCAAATTAAATCTTTTCACACAAATTTAAGTGTTATTTTTTTGGAATTTGTTTGCAATATGGTTGTCATATTAGTAGTTTTCTCTCTAATTGTCATTTTTTTTAACTCTCAAACAGAGTTTCGGTAGGTTCTAATGAATGAAGAGCAAAGTACTCCTTGATAGCTTAATTTCATTGTAAATAAGATAATTTCATGATGAATGTTATTTTATTTGCTTCTTAAACTATAACCTGTTTCCTAGGTTGCACCAACACGCCATTTTTGGCAACGTGTCAGTGTTCGACACGTGTCGAACACCGAAACCGGTATGATTTGTCGGACTCCTGTGTCTGAGCAGTGTCTCTTTTTTTTTTCTTTTTTTCTTTTTCGCTTCTCCAACACGGTGCCAACGCGGCGCCGACACAGCTCCGACACGACTCTGACACGCCAGCAGTGAAAAAAAAAATCACAGATTTTGACAGATGGACTTACCAATACCATTGATTTTGTGATATACCCTAAAACAACAAGTCTGGGATGTCATTAGACCAAAACCCACATCTCAAGTTCTCACTTCTCAACCCACCCACCCTCCCTCTGACCTCTGCCCGCTGCCGCTGCCCTCTATCCCTTGCCGGAGCTAGATGGGGCCGATCAGCGAGCTCTATAGACGTCGACGTCATGCCCTGTTCCTTCCGATCTCTCTCTCTCAGCTTGGACAATAGGTCAGGTCTGACCTCTTTAAGCTTCTCTCTATTTTTTTTTATCAGATATTAGGCCATTTGGTTTGGGTGAATGGGTTACTTAAATACTCACTTATTATAACGCGTTTTGTTTTTTTTTTTTAATCCCACTCTCACTGTCACTGTGTGAGAGTGGGATATAATATAGTGTTATTACTACCATTGTGTGCCATTTATAATGTTGTTACTGGCATATAAGTTATACCTTATAACTTATATTTTTTTTTCTCTTTACTCAGTCTTTTGTTTTGCCATATAGCTTTATTTATTTATTAAAGTTAAATATTGTAGGTGATTTTACTAAAATGAATACTGAAAGTGAAAAATCAATTGAGTCATAAACGTCATTAAAATGAATACTTTAGGTGTTAGTTTACTTATTTGTAGTTCTTACATAATTTAAATTCTAAACATAAACGTATTTTATGTCTAAAAATATTTAAAAATATGTCTAACTATAAAATTTAATTAATTATTTAATTGTTGTGTCCACGCCGTGTCGTGTCCTTGTTTTTCAAAAATTGCTGTATCGCCGTGTCCGTGTCCGTGTCCATGTCGGTGCATCATTTCCTGTTTACCTACATATCAGTATTCATAAAGCATCGGACAAAAATTACTTTGATTGCAAGAACTTTCGAGAGAAATACTTTAATCTGGACTAAAGATGTTGATTAGTTACTACAAGAGGTTTTGATATTATTATCTTCTCTATTTGTGTGAGGTCCAAAAATAATTCAAATATGTTGATGTGAAACTCTAACAGCAAAGTGGTTGATGCAAATATCTTCTCTATTTTCCTTTCCATCATTGTTATGATTCACATTCAACTGACTTGCTGATTTGCAGGGAAATTACATGATTTCCAATGAGCTTGCTTCTAAGACTTCCATGAACAATGTTTGCTTGGTGAGTGCATTCAGTTCATTAGCATGACATTGCTTTCATCTTTTAAAACGCCTTACATTCTCAAAGATATTTAGCATATAACATAATCTAGCAATGAACCATTAGAGTTATGAAACCTATGACATATCACATGAATCCAGCACCTTTTTGTCTCAAGCACAGGAACTCATTAGCACCTTCTGTGAGAGCAGTTTTTCAAAAATCATGAAAAAAATACACTTCTGAGCTCAAATAGACGTTGAAGTACTTTCATATTTTCTTTTAAGATTTACATTCAGTCTCAACCAAATAACAACTGCTCTAGTCTTTTACCGCCGGGGAGTTTTACCCTGATCAGTCTATTTGTGTTTTTTTCCTTAGAAGCTTTTTTGGCTTGCTGTGCCGGAGATTTTATTGGCCCTCCCTAGGTGGTAGTTTCTCTCACTTTTAGATGTCAATTTCTAAAATGGATTGTTTATCTTAGAATTTTTTTTTATTGGTTGTTAAATATGTCATTTATGCTCTCTAGATTGTGCTGATGAAGAAGAAATCCTCGCTTAACCTTGGTTGACTACTTGAAAGTCTAAAATTAAAATCTGGGCCTGTACTGATTAATTTCGGTTAATTACAAAATTTGCAATATTGTTTTATTCACCCACAAAATTTTCAAAATATTTCTTAAGATAGTCATGTTAAAATTGTTTAGATGAAGTTCCATCTTATTTATTGGTTTTAGCATTGCTAATGTGTTTGAATTATTTCTACTTCCGAAGACTTAAAATTTCTTCACATTTGCAATGAGCTAACCTTACTCGACATACAATATAATACCATATATTATATAAAAAAAATAACTAGAACATCAATTCAATATATTAAATTAAACTTCCTTCTTCACCGCTCACGTTGTAGACCTCGTCAATTGCTTTAAACTTCTGCGTTCGACCCTACTACTACAACAACTATATATTTAGGTTGATTCGGCGGAGGTGGATCAGAAAGGGTTCTAAATAATTTGATGATTGGTTTGGGTTGTATCTGGTACTTGATTATTATAATCTAACCCTCAAACCGTGGAAAGCCAAGTTTATTTATATATTGTTACTTACTACAATTTTTCACGAGCACGAAAAGCACATTGAGTTTATTTTCCATACACCACACAACTGCCACCCAACTTGCAGATGTTTTACAAAGTTGCTTAACTTGCATTGATCTTCAGGGGAGTATTGTAGAAATTAGCTTCAGTACAAGAAAAGACTCCATCCTTATCAAGTTATTATTTTAGAGTTGTTTCATTTTTATCATATCTTTACCTCATTTTTTTGTTTTTAATTAATTTCTTTTATTTCTATTTTTGATGTATTTTTACTCATTCCTACATGTAATATTACATGTAAACATGCCAATCCAGTACACATATATAAACAAAAAATCATCAATAAATAATACTTAACTCTTTTCCACACATTCAAATTTTATCAAGAGCTATTATTGTGAGTTCTAGTTAGTTTAAGTGATAAAATTTTTGTCTTCAATTTAAAAGATTTGGATTCAAAATCTGCTTACACCAAAAACGAAACAACCCTTAGTGAAATTCTATCTCATCTTAAAAATTGATAATAAAAAAAGAAAAGAAAGAAAGAACAACTACCTAAAAATGTGCATTAGAGACGAGTATATCTTAAGAATGATGCTTGTAAACCACGGAAACACATGGTTAGATGCTTATATGAACTCAATGATAGGTGTGAGCATTTTTTTTAGCCCAAACCATAGTTTTGAACTTATTAATCAAATATCTATAAGGAATGTCAAATTTATAATTGAAAAATTGTTTGGCAATTAAATTATTCTGCGCAAGTGTCCATTAATTAATTAATTATTCAGCTTTCAAAGATAAACTTTTTTTATTTTTTGGTATTACAATTTAACAATTCATTTTATATAATTTTTTTTACTAGCTCTTAATATAATATTGTAAACGATAAAAACAATGATGTTAAACCCGTAAGTAGTCCACACATGTGACGGGTTCACACTACATACCTTAGTCATTCTTTATTTTTTAGATCCAACAATTTGGAAAAGTGTGGAACAACAATTAATTTACATTTAGTGTGTGTTTGGATACCACTTATTTTGTTGAAAATTGAAAACTTATTGCTGAAAACAGTAAAAAAATAATTTCTGGGTTACTGTTCATTGTTGAAAACACTATAATTTTGCCTTAATGCACTATTTATGTCCCATGAACAATGCACGAGGCGTTGGGAAAAAAAAGAAAAAGAAAAAAAAGGCAAAAACGCAGAAACACAGAAACACAGACGTGCATATGTGATTCAGATGGAGCTCTATGTGTTTGGATTGCGTCCATGTCCTTGGCGTCCAGCGTTTCACGCTTTTTTTTTTTTTCCAGCATTTCACGAGTTTCAGTGCTTTTCTCTCTCTCTCTCTCTCCCTCACACATTTTTTTTAGAATGAAGTCTAGATTTCCATTTCAACATAAGCTTTCATACATTACATCTTCAGGTCTTTGAGCACTAGAGGCTCAATATGTAGCAATGGCGGTTCCAGGAATTTCTTCCAGGGTGTTCCTCAATAAACAAAAATTACATCACACACTCTCTCTCTCTCTCTCAAGACATAATGATAAAAAATCTCTCTCTCTCTCTCTCACAGTTTTTTTACAATGAAGTCTAGATTTCCATTTCAACATAAGCTTTCATACATTACATCTTCAAGTCTTTGAGCACTAGAGGCTCAATATGTAGCAGTGGCGGTTCTAGGAATTTCTTCCAGGGTATTCCTTAATAAACAAAAATTACACAATCTAATAAAAAGAAAATTTTATATATTGACAATAACAATCAAAAAACACGAAAATACATAAAATTTACAATTGCCTTCTACGAGTTTTCATATTTTGAAATCGTTGCATGATAGTCTCATTATCAATGCTACGAGCTACATCTTTTTCAATATACACAATCAAGCAATCATTCATCCATTGATCTCCTATTCGATTGCGCAGTTCATTCTTTATAATTTCATTGCTGAAAAACTTCTTTCAACTGTTGCAGCGGCTACAGGAAGTGTCAAAGCTAACTTCACAGGCAAATAGACTAATGGATAAGTCTCATGCTTTCTTGTGTACACTAACTTTTCAGCAAGTTCACTAACTCCTTGAAGCTCCAAAAACAAGTCATTGCTGCGCATATCAAAAATATAATTCTGTAGTTGAGAGTTAAGTGCCAAGATATCTGTCCCAATAAAATTAGATGGATAGAACTTTGCTAGACGTATCAACTTTTCCTTATCAAAAGCCACAAATGAATTGCTTGGATTCAAGCAAGCCATACAAAGTAGCAAATCGGTATTCGCCTCTGAAAAACGGTTATTAAGCTCTTGAAGTTGCATATCTATGACTGTGTAAAATAGCTTAGCACGATAATGATGTAAATTTTTAATTTGTTGGGTGTTACGTCGCGGCCTCCCACTAACTACAAATATTTCATCCATGTTCAAGATAGGAATATCATGTGTGGTACAAAATGAAGACACCTCAGTCAATAAAGGTATCCATTCATCATCTCTCATCACTTGCAATCGTTGCTTAGACACTTTAACAAGATCCATAGCATTTACTATATCTTGATTTTTTTTTTTTTTTGCAATGCTATTGACAACTCATTTGTGATCCCTAAAATGTTTTTCATCAAGTGTAAAGCAAAGACAAATTCAAAAGATAGAATTGACCTCATAATAGATCGAGCTTCAACTTTTTGGTCGGAGAGGCCATCTTCTTCAATAATCTCAAGTACATCAACAACAGCAGAGAACATCAAAATCAAGTTGAGAATAGTCCCATAATATGATCCCCAACGTGTATCACCAGGACGTTTAAGACTTGTCTCTTGATTTAAATCTTGCCCACTTCTACGTACTCCATTCTCTAAATCTTCTTTAATTTTGGCAAATTGTGCATCTCGAAGAGCATCTCGTCTCTTATAAGAGTCTCCAACAATAGTTACTAAATTACTAACCACATAAAAAAATTCAGCAATGTTAATGTGGTTTTTAGCAACGGCAACAAGTGTCAATTGAAGTTGATGAGCAAAACAATGGACATAAAATGCTGACTTATTCTCTTTCAAAATTAAAGTTTTGAGACCATTGATATCACCTTGCATATTACTAGCTCCGTCATAACCTTGCCCACGTAGTTTCGATAAACTCAAATTATGTTCACAAAGTAAACATTCAATAGCATATTTGAGTGACAAAGCGGTGGTACTTGCTACATGTACAATACCAAGGAACCGCTCTATAATAATTCCTTTTTTGTTCACATAACGAAGAACGAGAGCCATTTGTTCTTTCACTGAGATATCACGTGACTCATCAACTAATATTGAAAAGAAGCCATTGTCAAGATCCGTGATGATGGCTTTGGATGTTTTACGTGCAATTGCATTCACAATGTCTTTTTGAATATCATGGTGGGTAAGCTTGCAATTTTTTGGAACATTTTGCAACACTTCATTGATAGATTCATTGTGATCCCCCAAAAATTGTAGAAGCTCAAGGAAATTTCCTTTGTCACTTGAACCTTGAGATTCATCGTGACCACGAAAGGCTAATCCTCGGCATAAAAGGAATCTTATGCAATCAACTATTGCATTTAATTGAATCCCATATTCAAGTTTATCTTGATTTGATTGCTTAACCAAAATAGTTGAAATGTGTTGCTTTTCCTTCTGTAGATCTTCACTCTTCTTGACAGCTTGGTTATGAGCACTATTAACTCCTCCAACATGGGAATCTAACTTCAAAAGCTGATTCCAAAGTTTGAATCCCTTCGTTACAAAAGTCTCACCTCCTCCTTGCTTACCAACATCTTGCCCAAAAAAGTAGCAATAAAAACAAAATGCCGCATCGTTGTCTATACTATATTCCAACCAATTTCTATTTGCATACCATTCGGATCTAAATCGACGGGGCTTTCCAGAAAAATATGATACAGGGTAATCGTGCATAGGTGGTTGACAAGGGCCTTTTGCTAAATAATATCTTCTGATTTCATCTTGATTATTAGGATGATATCTTTTAGCCCAGGATCTGAAGGAAGATTTTCTAAGTTAAAGTCAACACGAATTCGCTTAGAAGATGAAGATGAATCTTGCACAGGAGATGAATCTTGCACAAGAGATGAATCTTGAGTATGTGGTTTTCTTATCAAATATTTGTCCATAATTCTAGCAAAAGAATAAACAATAAACTATAAGTTCATTTGAAATATTAATAAAATTATTAATTATTGTTGTTTAGTTGTTTCATTAATTTTTTTGTCTTTTATTAATTATTGTTGTTTCATTAATTATAAAATTATTAATTGTTGTTTAACTTAACATAATTTAATTTGTTTGTCTTTTATAATATATTGGTTTATTAATTATTATACTGATTTAATTATTGTTGTTTAGCCTATCAATAAATTATATTGCTTTAATTTATTATATTGTTTAGCCTCATGTGCACATTACACTAAAAGCACTAAAAGAACCACTTATATGCACATTATTTACACATAATGTGTAACACAATAATTAAAACTCTAAAACTGTGCAATGTGCAGCCCGGCCCCATCCCATGTGCACCCACTGCCTATTCACCCCCACCCCACTCAACACACAAGCACGCCTCTTGATGCTCCCTGCCAATCAGAAAATTTCACAATGACACATTACACTAAAAGACAAGCAATATTTCACCAACACCAACATACTGCACACACCAACACAGCACCAATAGATAAGATAAACAGGAAAAGGCATAAAGGCAAATTCAATTTTCAAAAAGTAAAGAACAAACAAAATTGAATAAAGATAAAGACAATTCGGCCAATAAAAGGAGATAGAGAGTTATTGAGTTTGAGTTGGTGGTTGTATTAAAGAATAAATAGAGAGAGAGAGAGAGAGTGAGAGTCATTTTATTCTTTTCAATATTTTCAATTTTTCATCTTTTCAGTTCATAGTGTGAGAGTTAGAGGGAGACTGAGAGACCGAGAGAGAGTCTGAGAGAAAAAGAGAAAGTGAGAAACCGAGTTAGCTTAGGAAAAAAATTAAATACCTTGAGGGAGCCCAGGGAGGGAGGGTCTCAGGGAGCACCGGAGCTGATGAGGGAGCACCGGAGCGCACTGCTGCAGCAGCCGAGCAGCGAGCAGGGAGGCGGGGCCGCGGGAGGCCGGAACTGGACTGGGCACGAGGAGGATGAGCCGGCGGGCTTGCGATCTGGCACTGGCTAATGGCGATCTCCTCTCCGATCCAATGGCTAGTGGCGAGATCCTTTCCGATCCAGCGATCTCCTCTCCGATCCGATGGCTAGTGGCGATCTCCTCTGCTTGGCTTGGATGACCTCTGTCTGTCTTTAGGTTAGGCGTTAGCTTAGTGATTTTTTTTTTTTTTTTTGATAAAGCCTTTAGTGACTAGGAGAATCCGTGGGTTTGAGCCTTTGAGGCACTGTGCTGCTCTGTTTTTTTTTTTTTGGGTGAGAATCTGTGGGTTTGTTTGTAATCTGTTGGCACTTGGGCTTTGCCGTGGGCTTGTCGCCGTGGGCTTGTCTCTTTGTTACAAATTTTTCTTTTTTCATATTTTAGTTCAAATTTGTTTTTTGGGCTTTTTTTTTTTTTTTTTTTTTTTTTAAGCTTTGCTTGATAGTAGAACAAATAAATTTTTTTTTTTTAATTTGAGGGTGTTCCTAATTTTGTGTTGAGGGTGTTCCTAGTATAGAGCATATATAAAATTTTTTTTATTATATATAAAAATTTTTTTTTTCAACTCAGGGGGTTCCTGGGAACACCCTGAGCTGTACATGGCGTCGCCACAGATATGTAGAGGTTTATCTTCATTAGAAAATAAAATTAACAAATACATGCGCCGTCCGCATGTTTGTCTTTTTTTGATGAACGGCCGCGCATGTTTGTCTTTTTTATTTTTATGAACGTCCGCATGTTTGTCTTCTCATGCATTTTGCATTGTCAATTTGTTTTTATATATAAATATAAATATAAAAATCCACTTGCATTTTTACAATTAAGATTAGTCAAGCTAATATTGTTTATTGAAATTGAATGATGGAATACTTACTGGTGGAGAGAGGATTTATTTTATATTCTCTTGTTTGAAAAATCAATAAATTAAATTATCCGAAATTGAAGCACACGGTTAGATGTTTTGGTCCTCTCTCTCTCTCTCTCTCTCTCTCTCTCTCTCTCTCTCTCGTGTTGATGAAAAAATAAAAAATAAAAAATATCTCCATTTCTATTGCTTGATTTTTAATAATAATATTTTTAGTTTCTATAACATTGTTCTAAATTTTTTGTTGGACTACACTTCCGTGGAGCATGTTAGTTTCATTTAGAAACATGTCCCTTGCCTAGGTGTTGGTATACTATGTAATTGTGGTATGTAATGTAAGTATCCCTCTCATGTGGGAGTAGACTCTATAAAGCTATCCACATTCAAGACACAAATTGAGGAAAAAGAGTCATTAGCAAAACTTAATGGCACCAAATATATAAAGAACTTTTGCAATATATATATATATATATATATATACACATTTATAATGATGGTATCTATAGCTCTTCGAGCATCTGACTGTTCCTCTAGGCATGTGTTGTCTATTCATCTCACACATACTAGGTAATTAGGCAAACCTCTTGAGGTTGAGTAACAAAAATCCTTTATTTCTTTTGAGTGTTTGACTTTATATTTCACCCTAGTATACTATGTTATGGATTTGATTTTGTTTTTCTTTTATATTTTGGTTATTTTTTTAATCTAAAAAAAGTGACACATGACACACTGGCTACGCATAAATGGTCTCTATAGTTACCACATAATAAGTTGGAGGAAAATAGCTCCAAACATATTTGGAATCAATTTTTATAATTTATATATATATATATATATATATAATACACTTTACACTCTATAATTGTCAATTTTTAGTTTAAATAAATAAATAAAAGAATCTTTAAAATTATTTTTTAATGTTAGAATATGAAAGGATGTCATTTTGAAGGGGTTAACAAAAAGTTTTTTTTTTAAATGATTAAAAATTTAAAATGCGTTGTTATCAAAGTTAATATGTTGTTATGATAAATTTTAAATTTAATGTAATAAAATGACAAGTGATCAAAATCATAGGATGGCATGTGTGTTTTTGTCTCTAATTCATTTTGAAAACGAATATTGAAAAATGGCTGTTTAAAAATAAATTTTTTTTCTTTAATTTAAAAACAAACTGTGCGTACCAAAAAGAGCTTATTGGGCCGGACCCTCTCTCTTGGGCTCAATTTATTTGTGGCGTGGGCTTTGTTTTTCCTACAATGGGGGCTCAGTACGTTGAGGCCCGTTTAACTCCCTTACTTCCCGATCAGTCCGTTCTCCTTTCATCCATTTCCTCTCTCTCTGTATCTCTTTCTCCTCCCTCCTCTCCAACCCCCTTCTTCTTCACAGCTCTTTCTTATTTATAGCTTCCACTGGGTGGAGGTGTTATGATTATTCCAATCAATAGTGGAAGAGAGGGTCCAATGTTATCGTTGTTAAGTGGGAATTTGGTAGTTGAGCAGCAAAGTGGCTTGGGAACTTGCTCTTCGTTGCTGTGTTATGCACGACAACGACTTCATGGGTGTTTTGCCGACCAATTCGAACATCACGCTTCCCCGTGAACAAACACTTATGGTAATACTAATTACTACCCTACGGTCGGGTAACTCACCGACCAAGTGACAATGAAAGGATATTGTGTGCAACGGAGCTCCCATCAGCAATACAAACCTGTTTGGGAGCCCAATATTGTCCGGCCCGGCCCAGTTTATGAGGGACTGTTCGGGCCCCGTGTGCCGCGTGGTGATAAGTTATGCTCGGCCCTAATGAAGGCTTGGGCCTGGACCATACAATAGCCCCCCCTTGATTTGTATCCGCTTGCCGGGGACGAATCAAGGTAACCCGGGTGCTGCTTTTGCCGTTTAGGGAGAAGGAGTTTTGATACTGAAGGGTTAGTAGGCAAAACTTTAATGCGCCCTGAAAAGGCGCGTCACTCCAGCCAGCTGCTCTATCCATCATTATTGCCTGACGGTTCGCGAACCAAGGCGCTACAAGTGAAAAGCTGCAACTTTTCCCGCTCCTTCCCTCTTCATTAAATGATGCTCATCATTGCTTTCTTCACACCTATAAATAATCCATTCTAAGTCGTTCCGATACTTTTATTCCCCTCAATTCTTGAATTCCCTCTCTGCCGAGCATTCATCTGAGTGGTCATTTCCCAGCCCAGAACACCCCTTTCCTATAATCCCAAGTAAGTTCTCTGCCTCTCCTTTCTACTTTTATCTCTTCCTTTAGCTTCCATTCTTAGTTTCCATACTTTTTAGAATGGGTTACGCTCATTTGTTGAACACCGAAGCATCTTTAGCCTCCTTTAGGCGGACATTCAACATCCCAGAGGATGTGAATGTTGCGTATTGTCACGAGAGCGAAATTGCTCTACACAGAGGACCCAACATTGCGTTTTTTCCTTTAATGGCCATTCTAGAGGGCGGGGTTAGGTTTCCCGTGAACCTCCTGTTACTTAGCACCCTTAGGTTTTACGGACTGTCTCCCGAGCAACTTCCTCCCAACTTTTACCGGGTAGTTAGTTGTGTTGACCGATTGAACCGGATTTATGGTCTACAACTGGATCATAATGACATAAATCACATGTATAGCTTGTGCGGAAGTAAAAGGACCAACTATTATTTGAAGGTCAGAGACATGAGGGTACGGCTGATCTCCTGCCTACCCGATTCTAATAAAAATTCCGCCGGAGAGTTTGTCCGGGTGAGCGGCAACTGGTTTGCCGATGAGGCTCCTTGCCTCCTTTCTCGGCGCGAAGTTGGTTCGTACCGCACACCAACCTCCCCCTAATTTTTCCCTTTATTATTATTATTGCCCTCTTATCTTCTCCTTATTTTTCATTTTTGTCTCGTTTGCAATGGGGTCTGATTTATTGTCTCCTTCTTTTACAGACGGAAGAGTGTTCACACCGGACATCAGATCAGTGCACGTGAGGGATCTCAATTTCGTGCTAAGGTCTGAGATTTTCGTACACACAGACGGGCAACTCCGGGCATCCCATCTAATTTTGGGCTATATACCCGCCTACCGGACTTGGCAGCCGTTCTCTCAGGCTTTCTTGGTAGATAGTCCCTTGCTCTCTTACATTGACGTTCGGCACACCCACTTCCTACCCCCCTCTCTAACCGTAGGAGAAGCCCGAGACATCGGCCCACGCTACACAACAGCCGACGACCTCCCCCCCGTCCGTGACGAATCTGCTGAGAGAGTTTCTCGGTTACTAAGGGAACGAGCACACGTTCCAGTCGAACAAGGCAACACTGAGTCCGAACTACCCCAAACCCACATTGCTGAAGGTATCCGAACCACCACCCCTGCTCACGAAATGGTTACAAGAAGGACGCTGACCGTTGACCGTTTTCTACTCGGCCCGAGGCAACAAGGCCAACAGCAACAAACCTGGGCCCGAGACCGTTCCCCTCCCCCTCCGCCTGCTAGACAAAAGAAGAAGCAACGTGTTGAGGATCCCCCTCCCGGGAGGCAAGGTGATGCCTCCTCCAAGACCCCTCCCTGCCCCTCTGGCGGGATTGTGATAAGCGAGCCTGCCGGTAGCTCCCAGCCGGCCATCCGGGGAATTGCTGGGCGGGCTTCCTCCTCCAGGCAGGCGCCCGGTTGGCAACTGACCTTCTTGCTGGGAAACGAGCCCCTGCCGGCCACAGAAAGCCTACGGCTATGGGCACAAGGAGAGGGTGGCCGAGTAGCTCATAGCTTAGCCAGTGGTCTGATGCTGCCCGCGGACGTCCAGTTTTTCCGGGACGGCACTGAGGAGTCCATAGCCAAGCGGCTCCAATGGCACACTATAGCGGTAAATTCTCTTGTCATGTCCTCTCTCAATTCAATTAGCATGTACTTATTTCTTTGTTTCCTTCTAAACTCGCCGATACTGTGTCGCAGGCCGCGCAAATTACTCATGTGCTCGGGGAGAGAATGAACGAGCTGGCCGAGGATGCCGAGCGGGAGAAGGCGCTCAGGGAAGTGGCTGCTGAGACGGCACGGGAGAGGTCCACAGCTGCCGAGAATGCCAAGAGGAGGGCACAATCGGAGGAGAAGGCTAAGCAGCAGGCTGAGAGGAGGGTGGCTGAGCTGGAGGAGAAGTTAAGTGAGTCAGAGCTGAAACTTGCACAAGCCGAGAGCCTGGCAATGGCCCATGCTGACGAGGTGGCCGACCTTAAGGTGACCTTGGAGGCGTGTGAAGAAAAATGGTACAACGAGGGCTTCGCGGACGCCGAGAACTCTGTGGAGCCCGTCGTTTCGCAGGCCAGGGCTCACGGCTTTGAGGAGGGTTGGTTGGCCGCCCTACGAGCGGTCGGTGTGCCCGGGGACTCCCCGTTCTAGATCTCTAAAAACATTCCTCGACCTACTTCTCTTAACCCGGTTCAGAGCCAAGCAATCCCTGCCGATGAGGAGGACACCCCGAGCATGAGGGAGCTGGTCCGGGCAATTGATACTCATGTTGAAGACCTCGATCTAGAGGTATCCAGCGCCCTCAATGCTCCTGGTGACGAAGAGTTACGGAAACCCCCTACCGAGGAGAACCAAGGACCAGAAGTGACAGGCTCATCTCCACTCTCTCCGCTCAACCCTGCGACTTAAGTTTGTTGGTTTTTTTTTTATGTTAACCTTTATTTGCTTTATTTGCCTAGGCACCGGGTTGTGGTGCCGGAACAATTTTAGACTCATCGTACAATATTTGCTTTATTTGCCTAGACGCCGGGTTGTGGCGTCCGTACAATATTTTACTTCTTGGTTTTATCTATACTTATTCCGGTCTGTTTTAAAGTGCTTAATCTGACTGTTGCATGCTCGTACTTGTTGCATATTCCCAAACATTATGTTTTTAACTTGATTATTCCGTGAAGACGGTTAGAATTTGTTCAACCAAACCCTTGTATGATGGTTTAGTTGTTGAATTTGATCATTCGATGACAAGGATCAGTTCGGGGCGATTATTGCTCGGCAAATAGATTGTACCGGAAATACTTTTCTGCATTTAGGAATTTTACTTCTAGAATTCCACCTTTACGGTGACCATGTTTGAGCCAGGGACAGGTTTACGTCTTTAGGAACTTTGCATTTAGGTTTTCACCTGCCCGGTGACCGTGATTGAACCGGGGACAGGTTTCTGTCCTTAGAGTTTTTTACGTTTAGGTTTCAACCTGTCCGGTAAACGTGATCGCACCGGGGACAGGTTTCTGTCCTTAGAAAATTCAACGTTTAGGTTTCCGCCTGTCCGGTAAACGGGATCGAACCGGGGACAGGTTTCTGTCCTTAGAATTTTTTTCTTCTATTAGGTTTCCACCTGCCCGGTGAATGTGATCGAACCGGGATCAGGTTTCTGTCCTTAGAAAATTCAACGTTTAGGTTTCCGCCTGTCCGGTAAACGGGATCGAACCGGGGACAGGTTTCTGTCCTTAGAATTTTTTTCTTCTATTAGGTTTCTACCTGCCCGGTGAATGTGATCGAACCGGGATCAGGTTTCTGTCCTTAGAAAATTCAACGTTTAGGTTTCCGCCTGTCCGGTAAACAGGATCGAACCGGGGACAGGTTTCTGTCCTTAGAATTTTTTTCTTCTATTAGGTTTCCACCTGCCCGGTGACCCTGATTGAACCGGGGACAGGTTTCTGTCCTTATATAAGGAGTCTTCCGGCGGACAATACTGCGCCAACTGTGCATTCTTATGACCACAATAAGTAAAAATGAACGCAGGATAACAACTAGATCCATAGTTTCTTTTAGAATTCCCTAACAATAAAATTTCTTCAGGTTATGAACGTTCCATGGCCGAGGAAGTGGTTTCTCGTCTAAGCTCTCCAAATAATAAGCCCCCTCCTCGGCTATTGCGGTAACCCTGTACGGTCCTTCCCAAACTGCAGCCAGCTTCCCGGCGTTGGTATCACGCATGTTACCCACGGCTCGTCGCAGAACTAGGTCCCCTGCACCGAACTCTCTCGTCCTTATCTTTTGGTTGTAGCGGCGAGCCATCTTCTGTTGATACCTGGCAAGCTGTATTAGTGCGGTGTCTCTGAACTCTTCGAGCAGATCTAAACGCTGTACCAGCATTTTATCGTTCTGGTCGATGTCAAAACCCTTCACCCGCGCACTGCATAAATGCACCTCGCCTGGGATTACGGCCTCTGCCCCGTAGGCCAGGGAAAAGGGGGTTTCCCCAGTAGATCTTCGGGGTGTCGTTCGATATGCCCATAACACACTAGGGAGCTCCTCCGCCCACCGGCCTTTCGCTCCGTCTAATCTCTTCTTCAATCCGCTCACAATTGTCTTGTTAACGGCTTCAGCTTGACCGTTGCTCTGAGGGTAGGCCGGTGTCGAGTACCTGTTCTTGATGCTCAGGTTGCTGCAAAATTCACAAAATGCCCGGCTATCGAACTGTAACCCATTGTCGGATACGAGGCAGTACGGTACCCCGAACCTTGTCACTATATTTTTCCACACGAACTTCTTGACGTCCGTGTCTCGAATGTTTGCTAACGCCTCAGCCTCAGTCCATTTGGTAAAATAATCCACGGCTACGAGGACGAACCTTCGGTTTCCCGTAGCCCGGGGAAACGGACTGATGATATCCAGCCCCCATTGGGCGAAAGGCCAGGGACTGCTGACAGGGTTGAGAGGTCCTGCCGGTTGATGAACCGAGGGGGCGTGCCTTTGGCATTTCTCACATTTCCGTACATACTCGGCGGCATCTTTTTGCATCTGCGGCCACCAGAATCCTTGGGTGATTGCCCGGTGAGCCAACGAACGTCCTCCCACATGACTACCGCATACCCCATCATGTAACTCAGTCAATAGTTCGTGCACCCGACCGGGGTGTAAGCACAACAGGTATGGTCCTCCATAAGATCTCCGGTACAATTTCTAATCTGTTGATAACCAATACCTGGCTGCTACACGACGAATCTTCTCGGTTTCCATTTCATTGCCCAGGGTCTGATTATTAGTCAGGAATTCAATGATAGGGTCCATCCAGCATGGTCCGGCACGGGTGATGCTGTCAATGCCTACTGTGGGGCCGGTAGCTTCCCCCACTTCTAGGATGCTGGGTTCCTGTACGAGTTCTACCTTGATCATCCGTGGCACATTTTCGGTTAGTGCCGAGGCCAGTGTGGCCAGCGAGTCTGCATGTCTGTTTTGTCCTCGGGGAATCTAGGCTATTTTTACTGTCCGGAACTCAGCCATGACCCTTCTTGCCAGCTGCAAATACCTCCTCATTCTGGAATCTTTGGCTTCAAAGCTTCCCTGCAGCTGGTTGACAACCAGCCGTGAATCCGAGTATACTTCGACGCTCTTTGCTCCTAACCTCACCGCAGTTCTCAGGCCGGCAAGCAATGCTTCATATTCTGCTTTGTTATTGGAAGCCTTAAATCCGAGTTTGAAGGAGTGTTCCAACCAAATCCCCTCTGGTGTGATCAAAACGATCCCGGCTCCGGCCCCTGTTGAGCTTGAGGCGCCGTCCACGTAGACCTTCCACGGTGGGGAGACTACCTGGCAAACCATTCCCCCTCCATTCTTGGGGGAGAACTCGGCCACAAAGTCTGCCAACACCTGACCCTTGATCGAATTCCTAGGCCTGTACCTTATGTCGAAGGCACCAAGCCGGGTCCCCCATTTAGCTATCCGACCTGTGAAGTCTGATCTTCTCAATAAGGACTGCAAAGGGTACTCGGTTAACACATACACGGTATGGGCTTGGAAGTAGTGCGACAACTTTCTAATGCCGTGCACTAGGGCCAACACCAGCTTTTCCAAGGGCAAATATCTGGTTTCCGCATCGACCAAGGTCTTGCTAATGTAATACACGGGCCGTTGTGTATCCCGGTTCGGTAGGAGCACGGCACTGGCCGCGTGCTCTGAAATCGAGAGGTACATATATAAGTCTTCTCCGGGCAATGGTGCGGTTAGTACAGGGGCCCGTGTCAGATACATCTTCAAATCTTGGAATGCTTCGTCACACTTCTTGTCCCATTCAAACCCTCTCGATTTCTTCAGTAGTTGATAAAAAGGGCGGCAACGGTCGGCAAACTTTGAGATGAACCGGTTAAGGGCGGCCAACATCCCAGTTAGAATCTGCACCTCCTTTGGGTTCCTCGGGGGCGTTAAATTCATCACGGCCCCGATCTGGTCGGGGTTGACCTCTATTCCCCGGGTATTGACCAGATATCCCAAAAATTTTCCTGCTCCCACCCCGAATACATACTTTTCAGCATTAAGGCGCAACCGATGTCTCCGGAGGATTTCAAACACCCCGAGGAGATCCTCATTGTGCTCGGACTCGCGTTTGCTTTTGACGACCATGTCATCTATGTATACTTCCACCGTGTGTCCTATCTTATCACGGAACATCCTCGTCATCATTCGCTGATAGGTGGCCCTGGCATTCTTTAGACCGAAGGGCATCACTGTGTAGTGATAGTTGGCTTCCGGCGAGATAAATGCCGTCTTTTCCTGATCTTCAACTGCTAGGGCTATTTGGTGATAACCCTGGAAAGCGTCCAAGAAGCTCATCCTGGGGTGTTTGCATGTGGCGTCCACCAATTGGTCGATCTTCGGCATTGGGAATGGATCTCTCGGGCATACTCGGTTCAAATCCGTGAAATCTACACAAACCCTCCACTTACCGTTCTTCTTCTTCACCACCACCGTGTTCGCTAACCAGTCCGGGTAGAAGACCTCCTTTATTGCCCCCGCTTCCTTCAGTTTTTTTACTTCCACTTTTACTGCCTCGACGTGCTCCTTCGCTGATCTTCTCGGCCGTTGCCTTTTAGGGGTTATGGTCGGGTTGGTATTGAGACAATGAACGATGAAATCGGGGTCCACCCCGGGCACCTCATACGGGCTCCAAGCGAATATATCCACATTCCGGACAAGAAGCAGTAACATTTCCACCCTTTCCTCGTCCGTCAAGCTGGCTCCTATCTGGAAGTACCTGCACTCGTCTGGCAACAGTCTCACTCTGATCAGTTCCTCTGTGGGATTAGCCCCCGCTTCCCCCGAGGGCCACAGTAATTGCTATGAAGGGGCCTCTTCAGATTGACCCCCTTTCTCGGTGGCCTGACTCTCCCGGCTCATCGCTGCAATAAGGCACTGCCTGGCCGTTCGTTGGCTGCCCTTTACCACTGCGACGCCTTGCTCGGTCCGGAACTTAATCTTTACGTGCAGGGTGGACGGCACGGCCCCCATCGCATAGATCCACGGCCTCCCAAGAATTGCGGTGTAAGGAGAGAATGAAGCAACCACTATGAACGTCACTGTGACTTCCTTGCCTTCCAAGACCATGGGAAGGGAGATTTGCCCCTCTGGAACCACTATCTGGCCGTCAAAGCCGATCAAGGGCGCGTCGTACTTCGTGAGATCCTCAACTTTCAGCCCGAGCCCCCTGTACAGGTCGGGATACATGACCTCGGCGCCGCTTCCTTGGTCCACTAACAACCTCTTCACCAAGAAGCCGCATATCTGAGCTGTCACCACCAGTGCGTCGTCGTGTGGCTGGATTGTTCCCACGAGGTCCTCATCGCCGAAAGCGATAATCTCCCGAGCAAGTTTTACCCTTTTTGCAGGTAATATTTCCCCCGTTCCCACGTCAGCCGGGGTCGCCATCAAGACCTCACTCTTGCCGATCCTCATGACATCTCTTGGAGCAGCGTGAATTACCTCAATTACTCCAATGGGAGGCGGGCGCAGGCCCTTGCCCGGCTTCGCACCCAGTTCGCCTTCAGTGTTTGCAGTGTTGATAACGAACTCTTTTAAGTGCCCTGCTCTCAACAACTGTGCCAAGTGATCCTTTAGTACCCGGCAGTGCTCGGTGGTGTGTCCCTTATCCTTGTGGTATGTACAGTACAAGTTTTGGTTTCTCCGGGATGGGTCGCCCGCCATTTTATTCGGCCATCTAAAGTACGGCTCGTTCTTTATCTGGTCAACGATCTTGTGCACCGGCTCCTTGAACAACACGTTTACTTCCTCGTGCTGCAATCCTTGTTCTTGTACGGCTGGACCCTTTCTAGGTTTTGGCTGAAATTCATAATGCCGAGGACGGGTGGTTAGCAGGGCTTTACCTTTATTTTGTATCCGATCATCTTCTAGGCGTTTATACTCCTCTATGCGCCTCATTAGCTGCCTCATGCCCTCTGGCGGTTTCCTAGTCAACGATTCTCGTAGCTCGGAGTCCTCGGGGAGTCCCATTCTAAAGGTACTTACTGCTATCGTCTCGTTGCCCCCTCCGATCTCGTTGTAGAGTTCCCAATAGCGGTTCGCGTAACTGCGCAGGGTCTCCCCAACCCTCATCTTTATGGATAGCAACGCGTCCACGGGCTGCGGAACCCGGCTACAAGTCACAAACTGGGCACCGAACTCCTGAATTAGTTCCGCAAAGTTGCAAATAGAACCCTTTGGAAGCCCATTAAACCATCTCAACGCGGTAGAGCCGAGATTGGAGGGGAAGACTTTGCACATTAGCGCGTCATCACGCTTGTGCAAAGACATCATGTGAATGTAATGACTGACATGCTCCACCGGGTCCGTTTTTCTGTCATAAGAGTTGAACGGTGGCCGATTAAACCTATTCGCCATTGGGGCCCGTTCAATTTCATCCGAGAACGGGGACCGTGCAACTTTACGTAGCGCCCTGCTCATAGCGTCCATGGCTGCATTTCGCGGGCGTTGCTCCTCCGGGGAATCTGAGCCACGGTCGGCATAACCGCGTGATCGGGAGCGGTCCCGGTGTCCCAACCTCTCCCGTGAATGTGGACGATCATGCTGCCGGTAATGGATGGAATGTTCGGAATGTTCTCCCTGGCGTTTCCTCGTTCCTCCCTGTCTCCCCCCCCGTTGATCTAAGTTCGCTCCCCGGCGTCTTTCCGCCTCCAGCTCCAGATCCCTTACCAGCCTACGAAGTCGCTCCAGTTCTTCGTCTCTCGGATCGGGTCGTCTGTTTTCTGTGGCGCCGGACACTGTTTGGTGAGTTCGGCGCAATCCTTCGCTCCGGCCGGACTGCTCTCCATCTTCTCCACGGTGCCTGTCTTCGTGCCTTTTCTGCCTTCGTTCCCGCCAAGTGGATCCTTGCGAGGACCCTACCAAACCGCTCTCAGCATGACTTCCCGAACGTCTCTCAGACATCACCCCTGGTGTGGACCAAGGCTGGGCTACCGCTTAGTAGGAGTTCCCCACAGACGGCGCCAATTGTGCGTACCAAAAAGAGCTTATTGGGCCGGACCCTCTCTCTTGGGCTCAATTTATTTGTGGCGTGGGCTTTTGTTTTTCCTACAATGGGGGCTCAGTACGTTGAGACCCGTTTAACTCCCTTACTTCCCAATCAGTCCGTTCTCCTTTCATCCATTTCCTCTCTCTCTGTATCTCTTTCTCCTCCCTCCTCTCCAGCCCCCTTCTTCTTCACAGCTTTTTCTTATTTATAGCTTCCACTGGGTGGAGGTGTTATGATTATTCCAATCAATAGTGGAAGAGAGGGTCCAATGTTATCGTTGTTAAGTGGGAATTTCGTAGTTGAGCAGCAAAGTGGCTTGGGAACTTGCTCTTCGTTGCTGTGTTATGCACGGCAACGACTTCATGGGTGTTTTTCCGACCAATCCAAACATCACGCTTCCCCGTGAACAAACACTTATGGTAATACTAATTACTACCCTATGGTCGGGTAACTCACCGACCAAGTGACAATGAAAGGATATTGTGTGCAACGGAGCTCCCATCAGCAATACAAACCTGTTTGGGAGCCCAATATTGTCCGGCCCGGCCCAGTTTATGAGGGACTGTTTGGGCCCCGTGTGCCGCGTGGTGATAAGTTATGCTCGGCCCTAATGAAGGATTGGGCCTGGACCGTACACAAACACATAGCCACGGAGATTAGAAGAAGCAATGCTTTAAATATATATATATATATATATATATATATATAATCACAACAGTTAAATTAACAGGCTTTTATTAGTAATATTACTCTTTTTTTCCCTACCTTATTAGATGCATCAACTCTCTCTAAAGACATAATAATAAAAAATCTATCTCTCTCTGTCCCACACACATTTTTTTTAGAATAAAGACAAAATTTCCATTTCAACATATGCTTTCAAACATTACATCTGCAGGTCTTTGAGCACTAGAGTCTCAATATGCAGAGGTTCATCTTCGTTAGAAAATAAAACTAACAAATACAAGCACTGTGCGCATGTTTGTCTTTTTTTTTTCTTTTTTTTTTTTAATTATATTTTCCATGAAAGTGTTGATTAGTAGTTATTTTTAGAAATATTTTATTAGAAGAATGATAAAAAAATAAATGTTGTTGATAGCTTTTTTATATTTTTCAAGAAAGTGGTGTCAAAATTTTTCTATTATGGGTTATTAAAAATTGCTCTAAGGGCATCCATTAACACAACCCATCTTTTATTAGAGGTGAATTTTGACAAATCTACCATTAGATTATATTTTCTCATTATATCCTTCATGCTTACAAAATTTATAGAAAATTAAAGATCAATAGTTATGTCATCAATAAATTGTTTAAATTGCAAATTTTGGTAGTTTAAAATTATGCATAAAAATATAATCTTATAGATCATATAGTAAATAAAATCTAATTAGTAAAAAAATTTTCATGCATATTGAGAGCGTAAAATACATGCAATCCAACGGTTGGATTTTCAAAATATGTAATAATATTAATGATATTAAGTAAAGTTGTATCCTTAGACTACAATCAATTTTTTGACTAAAGTTTGTCAAAAAAAAAAAATATTAATTGGAGTTGTAGCCTTAATTTACGATTAGGGATGGACCTAGGTGGGGGCCCAGGCCCTCGAATCCAAATTTTTTTTTTTACTCATTCTGTACTTCATTTTTTAATTTGGGCCTCTTTCTCTCTAGTCAGTCTAGCAATTATCCAACCCAAAAACAATAAAAACATTCACAATGGTGATTGTTTTAGTAAAAAAACTATTTTACCACCAAAGAAAAAAAAAACATGTGTTATTGGAGAAGCTAAAGCTAAAATTTTTGCAACTATAGTAAATGGATATAAATACCAGTTGACTTTAGCAAATTGTTAAAAATAAAACATAATATTTTATTAAGATTATATCTTTTCCTTTAATTAGAAAAAAAAAAAAAAAAACTCAAATTCTCTTTCTTCCTTATTATTTTAATGAGTTGTTTATATTATTTTAAATGAAGTAATAAAAAAAAATTTGATATTGGGTGTATTATAAAGTGAGGTAGTAAAATATATAAAGTAGTTTTTTGAAGTACTAAAAGCTAAAATTTTTAGCACCACCACTGTGAATGCTCTAACTTCAACAAAAAGAAATCCTAACTAGCCCAGTATTAAAAAAAAAAAAACATTATTTTATTTTTGTTTTTGTCTTTGTTGGTAGTTGACTACATCTTACTATATTTAGAGACAACGATTTTGTATATTTATAATTTTTTTAATACTATATGGATGTTTATTTAGAGTTTTTTTTTTTCTTTATACTCCAGTCCCTGCTATCTTAAAATTTTTGGTCCGTCCCTATCTTCGATCATATTTGTTACTAAACTTTGTTCTTTACAAACTTTTTAAGAGAGAAGAAAAAAAAAAAAACCGTTTTTTTAAATAGATTTTTATATTTTTCTTGAAAATAAAATCAAAATTCTTTAAAATTGGTCTATTACTAAATGTATTAAAATTACCACTTATACAAACCCTAGTTAATTGAACCAAATGAGAGGGAGCACCAATAAATTTTGGGAATCCTGAAGTTGACAACCCATGTGAAGGTTTATGGTCATGTGACCTGCCCCACGTAGTCAAACGAAATTGGCATAGACTATCTCCCCCCTCCCCCCAAAAATATGGGCATCTCACCGAGTCACTGTTATGTCCAAAATCAGTTTTAATTATTTATTTATTTTTCTTAAAATTTGATTATTGGTCTTGCAACTTGTTATAACTAGTCGCTAACTCGTGCGATTTATGGGAAAACTATTAAATGTAAGATTCAAAAAATAATGCCATGCACTTTTATAACATAAGGTATCAAAGAGATGATACAAGTAATTTTTCGATAATTTTGGTGGTCATCGCCTACTCGAAATATTAAAATCACTATATAGAAGTAAAAAATTCAAATTTAACCATTATTAACAAATTAAGATAAATTAACAATTATTAATAAAAGTTGCTATAGATGGTAGTTGTAGTAGAATTCATTCAATATGTTATAACTATTTACATCACTTCATAACATTGCTTAATAATCCATGTGTGCACACCTCATAATAGAATAAGCAACCTTGTATAATCGAGGAATACCAAATATTTTGCAATGAATTCATCATACGGATTTTGGACATGTTTTGGTAGCTTTCTTATTAATTTACTTATATTCAATGGTTAAAACCACCAACACAACACCCTTTTTTTTATTTCTTTTTTCTTCCGTTTTTTCTCAGCCACATTTCCTTCACCTTTTGTCTTCTATATTTGTCCCTTTTCTCAATTTTCCTCCACAAACTTCTTTCAATACCTCTCTTCAACTTTGTTTCAAATATTGCTTGCCTTAACCCAGTACCCACACTTCAACAAAGTGACTTCGGTAAGTCATAACCAACACAACATGCTTTTTTTTATTTCGTTTTTCTTCTGTTTTTTCTCAGCCACATTTCCTTCACCTTTTGTCTTCTTTATTTCTCCCTTTTCTCAATTTTCCTCTACAAACTTCTTTCAATACCTCTCTCTAACTCTGTTTCAAATATTGCTTACCTTAACCTAGTACCCACACTTCAACAAAGCGACTTTGGTGAGTCATAGTTCATCAAGAATCAAGACCCACTTTTGCACCCCTCTTTGAAACAACTTTTTGATCATTGTGTTGATCGGTGACTCTATGATTCTCATAAAGAATCAAGACCCAGTTCACTTCGTTAGTACCCACGACATGCAGTGGTGATGAGGCTCCATCGGTGATGAAAATGACATGCAGCGGTGATGGGGTCCATCTGCGACAAAAATAGCTGTTGAGAGCAACAAATCTAAAAGTTGTGTACGGTCATGATTGATCGTGGGTTTGTGTTCATATATATATATATATATATAGATATAGATGATGGTAGGCAGAGCATCCTGAAAGAGCAGAGCATTATGAAAGAGTTTTGGTGAAAGAAAAGGTACAACATCGTGAAAGAGAAGGCAGAGCATGGGTGGATATTTGCAGATTAACACAGTGAGGGGAAAATATATGATAAGTTAACATATGGTGGAAAGGATGCTAGAAACTAGCATCTCGAGTTTTAAAAACTCGAGATCAATAACGAAAATTGAGGCTTTCAAACTCGAGTTCTATTGTTGTCGTGTACCAATTTAGCCACATAGATCTTGAGTCTATAAGACTCGAGTTCTAAAAACCAAAACCGAGTCTTCGAAACTTGATTTTGTCCAACTTGAAGAAAAACAAAACCTGAAAAACGCAGCAGCGAAGAAGACGATTTGGTTGGAGATCTGTAGCGCCGAAGAAGACGATCTGGTGCTAGGTGGGCGATCTGGTTGGTAAAGAATAGAGCGAGGAAAAAGAATAGAGTGATCTGGGTGGGCGATCTGGTGCTGGTGGATGATCTGATCTTCAGCGACTGGGTGGACGAAGAGACGAAGAACAGAGCAAGAACACTGGAGCTCTGATTGGACGAGAGGAAGAAGAAGAACGCTGGGTCATCTGCATGAAGAAGAATGCTGGGTAGAGGAAGAAGAAGTGAAACTCAAGTCTTATAAACTCGAGTTCTACGTGAATTTTTATTCCACGTCATCTTCCACCACCTACAAATCGAGACTTAAAAACTCGGGTTTTAACTTGAAACTTGAGTTTTAGATGCTCGAGATGCTAGTTTTCAGCATTGTTTTGAAACTTGACAACTAACTAAATTTTTTAAAATTTAATGTTGTTTGAAAAAAAAAACTCTAGAGCATGGGTTTGAGAATTAGAAAAATTTTATTATTATTATTATTTTAATATTATGTTGACATGAAAAATTGTAAGAGTTTCAAAAGTTTTGATTTTATATATATGTATAGATAAGTATTCAATCCATTGAGATACTGCAAGAGTCGGTAATTTTGATTATTGGTCAAAGAAGGCAAAGCCCGAGGTTGAGCGAAAAAATAAAAATACTTCAATAATCTTACAATTCTGCCCTCCTCTTCCTCCCAAGTCACAAGTCTCACAAGTCCCAACTCACCTAACCCATAATTTAATTTAAAGTTTTTTTTTTTCACTTATTTTTTTTGTGCAAATTTATTTTTTCTATTTCTTGTTAATGTATTTTTTATATTATAATTAGGACAAAACTTAAATACAGTACCTTAGGTGCTGTTTTTTAGGTTTTTCTCTTAAAATTCAGCATTGTGACTACTTAATTAAAAATTCACTTCTATCCTATAAGAAAAAATTCACATGACTGAATCTTAAGAGGAAAACCTAAGGAACAGAACTTAAGTACTTTACCTAAGTCTTGTCCTTATAATTATAATCTACATTCTACTTTTTCTTTTATACGTCAATATTCACTAGCAAACAAAAACAAAAATTTTGGTATTATTGATACTTTTTAAGTGATAATAATAATAACTTTTAATATGTAATATTTTAGGGAAAAATACGTTTTTGTTCCTTACATTTTTGATCATTTTTTACTTTAATTCTCATTTTTTTTTTGAGCTTCTATTCAAGTCTCTAAAATTCAAAAATCCTTTTCAATTTATTCCTTACTATCATCTCACTGGTGATTAAAATGTCTTCTTCCCTTGGAAGGTTTTTCAGGGTTCTTACTTTGTTATATTTTCATCAATCAATAAAATTTCTTTCATTTACTTTTAAAAAAATATTCGTAATTCTAGATATGTATTTATATTTATATATATAGGCAAACCTTAGAGAAAATGTAATTAGATTTTAAAATTGAAGTCCAATTTTGTGTCTTGTGTCCTAATTTTAAAACATAACACAAAGACCAAATTCATAAAGTAGACATAATTAAAAAAAAAAATTAATACAACAAAGGGCAAACTATGGAAGTCCAAAAACAAAAAATTAAAAACAAAAAACAAAAAAAACATGAACTTTTCAAGTAGGTTCTAGTTAGCTCAATTGGTAAAGCCTCTGATGGTTGAATAAGATATCTGGGGTTCAATCTCCGCCTACACCAAAAATCAATTATTGTCTTGGTCTGATGATAAAGAGATACCATTAAGAGTGGATGTCATAGATTGAAACTCTCTTAAAAAAACATGAACTTTTCAAAATAAAATGAAATAGTAATATTAATAATAAACTACTACCATATGGCTAGAGCTACAGCTATGTGATATCAAATCTAAGATGCCAATAGTAGAGTACATGAGTAATTTGATGCCAAATGTCCCTATATTTAAAATGAGTTTTTATTTGTGCTAAGCGTCATTTCATCTCATTTGTCAAATTTTAAATGTATAACACTTTTAACTTATTTAAAACTATTTTAAGTTCAACTAAAATTACTTAATCTATGACTACTTGTAGCTCATTTTATTTAGGCCCAATTTGAAATTACTTCAAATCTATTTAAAACCTAATTTTTCTTACAAAAACTTATTATCAGTTCAAATATAAATTTCAATGAAAAAGTATATTATGTTCTAGAAGTTAATTGTTCATATCTTATTTCAAAATGCACACATGAAATAAATTTATTGAAACACAATAAAAAAAAATTAAGTCAAGAAGTAAAATAATATTTTTTTTTACTAAAATAAAACACACAAGCATGAAAAATTTGTATTTTCTACTAAAAAATATTCTTACAAAGTTACAATACTATTTTTTAAGAATTAAAAAAAAAATGTAATAATGATCACATTTAGCTTATGTAGAAATTATGAAATGCATATAAGTATATATTAAAATGTACCCATGCATGGATTACAAGTTAGTTTCAAATTTATAGTTGAATATTGTTTGGCAACTAATTGAATTTTTTTAAAAAAATGGTTAGAATTGCCTACCACTACCCGAACCCCTTTCCTCCCTTAGGTTACCTAGGGAGGTGCAAATTGAAAATTGTTTGGCAACTAATTGACATTTGTTTAATCAATAACTATTCATAATTCTAAATTGTGCCAAACATTTTTTGTGCAAATGCCCATTAACAATATAGTTTAACCGATAAATAAAAATGATATTATACTTATAAGTAATCTATGCATCTCACGGTTCACACCTTCTTAGTCATCATCCTTAATTTTTCAAATCCAACAATTTGGAACAGTTGTGGACCAACAATTAATTTAAGGCAAGACTTAGGTACAGTATTTAAGTGCTGTTCCTTAGATTCCTCTCTTAAAATATGGATTCACCCTTTAAACCCCTCTCAATAGGAATGCAGATTCTCTTTAAACCAGGTGGATATCCCGATTCCCAAGCTTAAACAAAATTGTATTTTTTTATAAATTGACAATTTTGAACCATTTTTCCTTATCATTTAAGCAATTAAGATAAAATATAAAACAAATCATCAATATCTTTTCCCTTGTCTATATCTTTTCCTGCCAAAATAACATAAATAGGATAGACGACTCTGTTGATATATTCTTTAACAAATTCTATTTAGGTTTCACGTGTGGGGAAAAAAAAAGTTTGAAGGGGACCCTCCATTATTGCTAGGTATTCACTTTTCCTGTTGTATGTGTGTTGCTCAACAAATTATTAATAGTTTATATTTTTTTTTTCATTATTTATTTAGAGGAAGATTTTTTTTAAAGGACTTGGTAATTCATATTCAAATCGAAGGATAAAATGGGAAAAATAAATAATTCATTTAAGATTCTTGAGAATAAACCAAACATTATTATCTCACATTCCTATGAATCTCAAGAGATTCCCAATGAAACCAAACATAAGAATAGTTATATTCCTAGGCATCCAGATTGCAAGGAATTACATTCCTACAAATCTAGATGCCAGGGGTAATGTGGATTCCCTCGTACCAAACGTCACATTAGGGAAATGATTCATTTTCCAGAAATTTTATTGTTGTTTATTTCGATGTTTTTTTTGTGTGTTTTATTGTGTCTATTAGTATTTAGAAATAATGGGTCAAAGGAAAATTATCTTTTAACTTCTCTTATTTAACTTGGCAAGAAATAGAGTTGTTTTCCATGTCAACCTATCTTAGTGAAAAATAATTCTATTCATGCCAACCTTTATAGCTCTAGTGAAGGAGGCATTGTTCGTTTGGCATTATGATCATCTTCTCTTAGAAATTTTAACAAGCAAATATAGTTAGAAGTCCCAACAAGCAAATTTAGTGTCTGATGGCTGATGCCTATGAGTCTTTGACAGTCTCAATTACAAATTCCAATTACAGTTAGTGATTACTAATCCAAGAGGAAATTTCAAACCAAGCTTTGCATCCCAAGTTGGTTGCAAAAGAGACAATGTCTGATGATGGTGACACCAATGTTCTGAAAGAGCAATTGAGTTCTTGCGGAGGACCCAAGAACAGTTTGTTATGTTTGGTCATGAAGACCAAAATTAAAATTTTTTTTTTCTTTGGATATGTTTGGCAATGTGTTGAATAATTTGTATCCTTGATTGTGTAGGATGGATTTTCTTTGGGAAGTCACAGACCAACCACGAGGTACTAACTCATGAGGTTAAGTCCTTGTTTTAATTGAAGCCTAATTTCATATCAAAATCGACTCCCCATTAATTCCAATAGTTGTAAGACAAAGAAATCAGGGACCACACATGATATGATATTGAGTTAGCCTTGGTGTCTGGAAGTTGGATTCCTTTTGGGTTGCAATTAAAGTCCATTTTCGAAAAGAAGTTGGATTCCTTTTGGGTTGCAAGCAAGCATGAAGAGAAGTAAAACCTTTCTCACGTCAAGCTAAAAAAAGTTAATTCAAATAGATAGAGTTGTTTTCTTTTGAAAAACAATTCTATCTCCACCAAGCTAAATAAAGGGAATTAAACGATAATTTTCCAACTCATGTTAAGGTTGTTATCAAATATGTTAGGTTCTAAAAGCTTAGAATAATTGGAAAATCGTGAGCACACAAGAACATACAAGCTGCAGAAAGAAGATTTCAGAATCTGCCTGGTTCGACCGATCGAAAAACAGGCTCGATCGATCGAGAATCGTATCTGTAGAATTTTAAGTTGGCCCAAACAGCAGTTTTAGCCCATTAAGGATTAGGGTCTCAAATCTACTTCTCCCACTATATAAAGGAAACCTTAAGCACGTTTTTTAAAAGGCTTTTTAGAGAGAGAAGAGTGTGCCTCTTTTATTTTTAGGGTTTTGTTCCTAAAACCTCTCTTATAACTTCTACTGGTGTTGTTCCTTGAAGAATCTCAAGATCCGGTATTGCTGAAGTTGCTGCCTTCTCTAATCATCAAAGGAGCTGATGATATAAACCTTCAAGGGTGGTCTTGAAGTCACAAACAGGTGAGTTTGTGTTGCTAAACCTTTGAGTGGGATCTCAAAGTCACAAACGTGGGTGTTTGTGTTTTGCAAAGATTAAAGAAAGAAGGAGTCCGTGGATCTCGGAGCTATCATAGGGTCATGGTAGTAAGTTTCCTTCACTTGGGTAGCAATAGGATGCTAGTGGTCTAAGTCGCTATTGTGTAAACTTCAATTCTTTCTAGTGGATTTGCTATTTTACCTTGAGGATAGCTAGGTTAAATCCTCCCCAGGTTTTTTACCGATTTGGTTTTCCTGGGTCATCAAATCTTTGTGTTCTTTATTTTTCCGCTGCTTTACTTGATATGATTGTTATTGTTTTAACCTAGATCTGAATAATAAACCTAAGTATTCACTTGGTTAATTAATTAGGTTAAACAATCTAGTTTACAGGGGTCTAAACAAACTCACAAGTGGTATCAGAGCGGGTAGCTCTTCTGTTGTAGATCCTTTGATCTAAGAGTTGATCCTTGATCCCTGTTATCATGGATAATTTTAAGTGTCTTACTGTTTTTGATTGTGATGATTTGAATAAAAAGGACACTGTTGTTTCTGTTGATCTTTTTGATGCCTGTGAAACTCTTCGTAAAGAATTATTGAAATTTATGAAAATTGCTAAGAAATTCAAGGAAGAGTTAAAATTGGCTAATCTTGAAAAAGAGGAATTGATAATGAGATTAGATGAATCTAATAAAAAGAATGAATTTTTGAGAAATCAAATTTCCTCTCAAGATGAGAAGATGAAAAGCTTGGAACAAGATTTAGTTGAGTCTAAAGTTAAAATTGAAAATTTGACTAGTACCAAGCTTACTGCTGATAACAGAAGTGTTTCTGTTTCTCTTAAGCCTAAAGCTGAAAAAGTTTATATCCCTCATTTCAAGAGGAATAATAAAGAAAAGGCTTATTTTGCTAGGTTAGACAAAGGTAAAAATTCTGATAGAGACGCCGAAGTTTCTAAACCTATGTCTAAAACTACTGCTAGTGTGCATAAGAAATCTGTTTTTGTGCCTACTTGTCACCTTTGTGGTGTTGTTGGTCATATTAGACCAAATTGTTCTTTGTTGAGGCAAAAACCAAAATCTGAGACTAGATTTGTTGTTAGGAATACTGATGTTCCTAAATTTGTTCCTGTTTGTCACTTTTGTGGTGTCTCTGGTCACATTCGTCCTAATTGTCATAAATTGAAATTTAAAAATTCTGTATTTCAATCTAGGACATGTGATGATATTTCTCTTGCCATAAGTCCAAATAAATTGTTTCATATGCTTTTGAAAAATTTAAGCTTGTTGGCTTGTGAAAGGAATTTGCAGGATTTCAGTCTTTCTCAGAAGATTGGTGTAATCCCTCAAACACACTCTGCTTCACATGGATTTTCACCTACAAAGCTGAAGACTCGTGCTATATGGGTGAGAAAAGATTCTCTAAGGTGAGTGTTGTTGATTTGTCCCTATTTTAATTCTTTCAATTGTTTGTGGACATGTTTTGTTTTTTGTTTCTGGTTATTTTATTTTTTAGTTTTTTAGTTTTTTTTTTTTTAAAAATCCAAAAACATTGAAAATTTTCAAAAAGACAAAAATATTTTATTTTGTGTCTTGTTTTATTTTTTCTTGAGGATTACATGAACTATGATATCTCTCTCTTGATTTAGAACATGCTTGACATTGTAGAGAAACTTGAATAGTATGTGTTCTATAAGTGCTAAGCTATTTTTGATTTTGTGTGAGTATGTACTAGTTTGTACATGTACTCAAGGGTTAATTAAGAAATTGATATTTCTTGTTTGTGTACCCTCTATAGTTTAGTTAAGCACTGTCATGCATTGCAGTTGCATTTTTGTTCATTTAGAATAATGTGTACTTATTGTTTTTGGTCATAAAATTTTTTAAACCAAAAATATTTTTATATGTTTTGTATTATATATCTTGGATTTATAATTAAGGTTGGCCATATTATCTTTACATAACATGTTTATGTACCTTGTTTAGCTTGGATGAGCTTCTTTAATGCACTTTACTAGCTGAAGTCTTTGTAGTGCATGTTGTGTGGGAAAGATGTTTATAGTTTTTGATCACATGATCTTAATCTTAAAGTCACATGCCTTTGATTGTTGGACTTGAACTTATTGAGAAAGGCATAAATAACCATCTCACCACTGTTTATTAGCCAATCATGAACACCTTAGTGCATATCGTAAGATTTTGTGCTCGAGAAAGTGTAGCACATGCACAAAAAGAACATAAGGTGTAGCCTCGGTTAAATTGTTAAAATTGGTGTGTACATTATTGGGCTATAATAAGTTTCTAATCAATTAAAATTGGTATGTATATTATGAGGCAAATCAAGAAACTTACATGATTGCAAGTTTTTAATCTAGGAGATGTGAGAGTTATATGATGTAACTCTTTAGGTGATAGTCTCTTTCAAATTTATGTGATGAATTTTGTAGACTTTGTGATTGATTACTATTCACATATCACCTCACATGTTTCTTGAAGCTTTTGCTAGTTGCACACACTACACAAGTTACTCTTTGCTAAACTTTGTACATGTTATTGTGCGTGATTTTGTTGTGGCCATCCAAGATTATATGTTCCTTGATTTTGATGCAAAATTTGAGTTTTGAGGACAAATTGGTTGATAAACTTGTTTTTGAAATATCTGAGTTGTATTCATATGTTTTTGAAAAACTTTCAGTCTCATACTCATGCATTTCATTCATGAAATACTATGCTTTGAGGAGTTTCTGCATAAAATTGCTCTGTTTTTCAAAATTTGAGTTTTCCAGAATTTCGACCAATCGAGGGTGTTTTTCGATCGATCGAAATTGCGATTAAAATTTTTGGTTTGATTCTGTCTGGCTCGATTGGTATTCGATCGATGCTCGATCGATCGAAACTGAAAAATTTTCAATTTTTAGAGTTTTTAACCAAATTTTTTTCATGCATCATTTATGGTTAGGATTCACATGAGTTGCATTGTTTTTCTGTATCCATCTTGCAGTTTTGCAGTCATATCTCTCATTGTTTTCACACATAACATGCATACACTTTGCTAAATTGGGTACTCAACTTGAATTAAAAATTGATTGATTAATTTTTGAGTCCTTTGTACATTTTAGTATATGTTATTTTTCTTGTTGTGTGAACTGTAGAAAATATTTCTCTTAAGAGATATGATGGATAATCAATGTGTAAATATTTTCTCTACTCATGCAACTGTTTATGGGTCACATTGTGTCAAGTTTGCAATTATTGAAAGAGAGAATATTTTTCTTCATGTGTATTCTCAACTCAATTTTTTTTTTGGTTTGTGTGTTTTTATTTATCCCCACCTCCTAAATTTTCCCCAGAACTGTTTTTCCCAAACTTGTTTTGTTTTTCCTATTTTCATAGGGAGAGTTGTTGCTCTTTATAGGGGGAGTTGTTGCTCTTTATAGGGGGAGTTATCTCTTTTTTCTATAGAGCTAATCTGTTTTATGTTCCCTTGGTTCTCTTTTTTCTCTCATGTTTACTCTTTGTTTGAGTTGTATTTGTCAATATGTGACAAAAAGGGGGAGAAATAGATGAAATGTGGGAATCCTAATTGTCTTGTTTAGGGGGAGAAAATTGTTTTTGAAAAGGGGAGAATATAAAAACTTTTTGATGTATCTAACTTAGGGGGAGAGTTAGTTTACTTTTGTTTTTATATTGTGCTTCATTTTGTTTATATGTCTTTCTTTCCACACATGCGTTGATGTGTTTGTTGAGTGTTTCAGGAAAGACAGGTGCATTCTGATCAAGACCTTCTACCTCTTCTTGGCAACTTCTAGGTTATGAGTCTTAGATTGGGATTTGTGATGTAATTGAGCATTTTATTGTATTGGGTTGTTCTTGTATTTTAACATTTCATTTTGTATGAAAGTTTTGTCACGAATTGCCAAAGGGGGAGATTGTTAGGTTCTAAAAGCTTAGAATAATTGGCAAATCGTGAGCACACAAGAACATACAAGCTGCAGAAAGAAGATTTCAGAATCTGCCTGGTCCGACCAATCGAAAAACAGGCTCGATCGATCGAGAATCGTATCTGCAGAATTTTAAGTTGGCCCAAACAGCAGTTCTAGCCCATTAAGGATTAGGGTTTCAAATCTACTTTTCCCACTATATAAAGGAAACCCTAAGTACGTTTTTTAAAAGGCTTTTTAGAGAGAGAAGAGTGTGCCTCTTTTATTTTTAGGGTTTTGTTCCTAAAACCTCTCTTATAATTTCTACTGGTGTTGTTCCTTGAAGAATCTCAAGATCCGGTATTGCTAAAGTTGCTGCCTTCTCTAATCATCAAAGGAGCTGATGATCTAAACCTTCAAGGGTGGTCTTGAAGTCACAAACAGGTGAGTTTGTGTTGCTAAACCTTTGAGTGGGATCTCAAAGTCACAAACGTGGGTGTTTGTGTTTTGCAAAGATTAAAGAAAGAAGGAGTCCGTGGATCTCGGAGCTATCATGGGGTCGTGGTAGTAAGTTTCCTTCACTTAGGTAGCAATAGGATGTTAGTGGTCAAAGTCGCTATTGTGTAAACTTCAATTCTTTCTAGTGGATTTGCTATTTTACCTTGAGGATAGCTAGGTTAAATCCTCCCCAGGTTTTTTACCGGTTTGGTTTTCCTGGGTCATCATATCTTTGTGTTCTTTATTTTTCCGCTGCTTTACTTGACATGATTGTTATTGTTTTAACCTAGATCTGAATAATAAACCTAAGTATTCACTTGGTTAATTAATTAGGTTAAACAATCTAGTTTACAGGGGTCTAAACAAACTCACAAAATATTGGAAAATGAGATAGTTTTCTAAAAATAATGCTTTTTGATAAATAATTCATTTTCTAGAAATTTTAATGTTGTTTATTTCGATGGTTTTTCGCGTTATCTTCTGTCTAGTAGTATCTAGAAATAATGGGTCAAACGAAAATTATCTTTTAACCTTTCTTATTTAACTTGGCATGAAAGAGAGTTGTTTTCCATGTCAACATACGCACGCTCTGTTTTGTTTCGGCAATGATGTTTTATAGAAAATGAGTCATTTTCTAAAAAGCATTTTCTATAAAACTATCCCATTTTCCAATGTTTGGTAGAAATAGAAACTTTAAATGAATTGAAAACCATCCTCCTAACTTCCCTTATTTAGCTTGCTGTGAGATATAGTTATTTTCCAAAAAAAAATTAATGAAAAACAATCTCTAACAATAAGTCATACTTTTTATGTTGATCAAAGATAGTTTTCCTTTAGCTCATCTTTTTTTATGCTACCAAACACTGGAAAACACAGAAAACTATCTGTACACATGGTTTTCTATCGTGCCAACCTAATATATTATAAATAGAAAGCCAAAAGATACATGAAACAACAATATCAAACAAATTTTTCTCTTTCCTTTTATGTTTCCACACATCTTTGACTTACTAAATTCTTTAAAAGCCACTTCTCAATTGAGTTGTTTTCCATACCAACAATATCATTCTTGACAAAGAACTAAAAAAAGAAAAAGAAAATGGCATCTCCAATTAGTTGCCTATCACTCTTGGTTATCCCCCTACTAGTCACCTCTCTTTTCTACCATGTTTCTAATGCAGATCAACCCTTATTGAAAGCATTTGCGAAAGGTCCATGGACAATGTGTTTTGGTTGTCAGCTTTACTTTCAGACCCATAGAGTAGTACAGCTAGTCCGTATATGCTGAGAATTATTACTGCTGATTTGAACTTGAAAGTATTCGAAAAAGCCGATTATCGGATCCCAAATCTTCTTGCATCACTCACAGACTCACTAGATCGGTCTCGACTTTTGAAATGCCAAACCAATTTAGATGATGCACACGAGAAAATGATTGCTGCAAGAAATGCTGTGGGAGGACAATCTTATACGAAAGAGTCAAATTTAATTTTGGATGTATTTTCAAAAATTTCACATTGTAATTATGAATATGAGGTCCCCCCATCTTTGGCTCAAACGAATTTCTCTCTTTTGTTTTATGTTTCCACACATCTTTGACTCATTAAATTCTTTAAAAGCCACTTCTCAATTGATCTTCACCCTTGGATTCTCTTGGCTTCATGTTTGCATGATTAGCTCATTAGTTTTAATCTCATACAAAAGAAAAATATATGCAATGAGAATATTTTAGAGAAACTAGAAAACTCTCATATTAACGTGTAAATGTGGGAATAAACTCAAAATAAATGTGATAATGCCTACCAAAAGTAAGATAATATTGTACTTTTAAGTTATTATCAGATGGACAAACATTTGTAAGAAATCTGAGGACTACAACTAACATCGTCTTGTCTCACTCTCAATTGCAATAATCGCTGACATAGTACAAGCTACGTATGATCGAATCCCATAAATTCTTAAAAAAACTCACAGATCCAGTGGATAAGGAACAAACTAAGGTTTACTTCTCTAATTATTGTGATCCACTACAGAAATTCAAAGGTGCATACATGGCTTCGATTGCAAGGTCTTACTGGGAAGTGATAGATTAGGTTAGGCATGGAGCTAACAAAGCTATAAATTGTGAAGATATATACCGAAGGATTCCCTTTATATCAAAATTGACTCCCCATCAATTGAAGCCTAATTTCATATCAAAATCGACTCCCCATTAATTCCAACAGTCGTAAGACATAAAACTCAGGGACCACACATGATATGATATTGAGTTATCCTTGGTGTTGGGAAGTTGGATTCATTTTGGGTTGCAAAAGTCCATTTTCGAGAAGAAGTTGGATTCATTTTGGGTTGCAAGCAAGCATGAAGAGAAGCAAATCCTTTCTCACTTTAAGCTAAAAAAAGTTAATTCAAATATAGATAGAGTTGTTTTCTTTTGAAAAACAATTCTATCTCCAGTAAGCTAAATAAAGGGAATTAAACAAAAATTTTCCAACTCATTTTAAGGTTGTTATCAAATATTGGAAAATGAGATAGTTGTCTAAAAATAATGCTTTTTGATAAATGATTCATTTTCTAGAAATTTTAATGTTGTTTATTTCGACGGTTTTTCGTGTTATCTTTTATCTAGTAGTATCTAGAAATAATGAGTCAAACGAAAATTATCTTTTAACTTCCCTTATTTAACTTGGCATGAAATAGAGCTGTTTTCCATGTCAACATGCGCTTTGTGTGTTTTAGCAATGATGTTTTCTAGTAAATGAGTCATTTTCTAAAAGACATTTTCTATAAAACTATCTTAGTTTCCAATATTTGGTAGAAACTTTAATGGAAAACCATCTTAGTTCCCTTATTTAGCTTGCTGGGAGATATAGTTGTTTTCCAAAAAAATGTAATGGAAAACAATTCAAATATAGATAGAGTTGTTTTCTTTTGAAAAACAATTCTATCTCCAGTAAGCTAAATAAAGGGAATTAAACAAAAATTTTCCAACTCATTTTAAGGTTGTTATCAAATATTGGAAAATGAGATAGTTGTCTAAAAATAATGCTTTTTGATAAATGATTCATTTTCTAGAAATTTTAATGTTGTTTATTTCGACGGTTTTTCGTGTTATCTTCTATCTAGTAGTATCTAGAAATAATGAGTCAAACGAAAATTATCTTTTAACTTCCCTTATTTAACTTGGCATGAAATAGAGCTGTTTTCCATGTCAACATGCGCTTTGTGTGTTTTAGCAATGATGTTTTCTAGTAAATGAGTCGTTTTCTAAAAGACATTTTCTATAAAACTATCTTAGTTTCCAATATTTGGTAGAAACTTTAATGGAAAACCATCTTAGTTCCCTTATTTAGCTTGCTGGGAGATATAGTTGTTTTCCAAAAAAATGTAATGGAAAACAATCTCTAATAATAAGCCATACTTTTTATATTGATCAAAGATTGTTTTCCTTTAACTCATCTATTTATATGCTATCAAAGACTGGAAAACACAGAAAACTATCTGTACACATGGTTTTCTATTGTGCCAACCTAATATATTATAAATAGAAAGCCAAAAGATACATGAAACAACAATATCAAACAAATTTTTATCTTTCCTTTTATGTTTCCACACATCTTTGACTTACTAAATTCTTTAAAAGCCACTTCTCAATAGAATTGTTTTCCATACCAACAATATCATTCTTGACAAAGAACAAAAAAGAAAAAGAAAATGGCATCTCCAATTAGTTGCCTATCAATCTTGGTTATCCCTCTACTAGTCACCTCTCTTTTCTACCATGTTTCTAATGCAGACCAAGCCCTTATTGAAAGCATTTGCAAAGAGATCACGGACAAAGCGTTTTGCCTGGAAGTTTTACCTTCAGACCCACGGAGTAGTACAGCTAATCTATACATGCTGGGAATTATTACTGCTGATTTGAACTTGGATGTATTCAATGAAGCCGATAGTCGAATCCCAGTTATTCTTGCATCAATCAGTGACGTATTGGATAGGGCTCGACTTTCGAATTGCCAAACCAATTTAGCTGATGCACGCGAGAAAGTGAGTGCCGCAAGAAACGCTGCGAAAGAAAAATCCTATAAGGAAGAGTTAAATTTAAATAAGGATGCATTTGCGCACATTGCAAACTGTACTGATGCATATTTGCAAAACCCAAAACGTGATTCACCAATATCACATATCACTTACAACATGGTGACGCTACTTAATATGTCTAATCAAATAATTGCAATGTTAGATTCATCTTAAGATATTGTCAACATAATCTTATGTGATCTATAATAAAAATAGGTCTGCTACCTCTTGGGGGTACTATATAAAAAATATAATCAATAAATACGTACTTGTATTAATATTTATTTGTAATCATCTCTCTTTCCCTCAATCAATATGGTATTATTGCATTATATTCAATACATCTTTGTGTTAACATTATTTCAACCGTGGGTCACTTTCAGGTCAGTTTTGGCCTGGAAAACAGCAGATTCTGAAGTTTTGATAAACTATAAAGTTTTATATCATTAAGTCTTTTTTTCCGTGGCCACAAGAATCAAATCAATCCAATATCGGAGTAAAAAGATATGGCCAAAATACCAAATCTGGTCAGAATATTTCTATGCCAGAATTTTTTCTATCTTTGGCTCAAACAAATTTTCTCTTTCCTTTTATGTTTCCACACATCTTTGACTCATTAAATTCTTTAAAAGCCACTTCTCAATTGATCTTCACCCTTGGGTTATTAAGAGCCAAAAATGCGAGAAAGTGCCAAATCTCCCATTGGGTTCTTCAGAATTTATTATTTCTAGAGAGTTTCAAGCCCAAAATTCACAATGTATAGCAAACAAAGGATAATGATGCTTTAACAAGAGAGAAATCAATATTTCAATAACAAAAATGCTGAAAATGACTAAAAACACGATAGGTTCAAAACTTCAACCTGGAGTCAGCAAGAAAATGAAATTAAGAGAGGTTGTGAGGAAGAGAGGGAATGTTCCCATGTACCCATATTTCCACTCCCAAGCTTCGGAATTATGAGAATGTTAGCTAGCACAATGTGCTTTTGCTCTAAAGTTTCAGCTCTAAGGGTAAAACGTGGTTGGTTCTTTTTTCCTCCAGTTTTCAATCTAAATAGGGATTTATATATTAAGTTTTAAGGTACTCTTAAGTGATTGGTTTTTGGTCAACAGAAGAGGTTTTGAACCCCAAAGTGCTAAGTTGATTTTTGGTTCAGATTTGCTTTAGTTAGGTAAAAGAGTAGCTTACTTTATGCATAATTTAGGAAAGATTTGACTAAGCCCCCATTGACTCCTAATTTTTAGTTGTTTCAAACTATTGGGAGGCTCCCCTAAGTGAGGACTAGCAATTTGAGTTGGCCTATGAGAGCCATATATTTTTAAAGGGAAAAATGGGTTCAGATAGAAGCTTTGGGCCACAGTCACCCAGAGCATAAAAGCTCTTTTGGGGTGGAAATTTTAGATACAAGACCTCCTCCATGAGCCCGAGGTGCTACTAGGGTCCCTTACCCACTTGGTAGCATGCACGGCTTGGGCTAATGCAAAAGGTCCAAAAGAAACCGGCTCATACCCTTCAAACCACATTTTATCAATTTCTCCCAATATGTCACATGGGATTTGACCATGCTTAAAAGATTAAAATATAATATAATACATGAATTGGGCCCTCAAAGAAGTCGAGTTTGGTTGAATCAGGCTTGTAAAGAATGTGAGGCGAAAATAAGTAATAACATCAACCCCAATGGCATAGCTAGAATTTTATCTTTGGGGGGGCCATGTATAATTTTTTTTTTTTAAATAATGTATAGTACTTCATAACTCAATATGTACTATAAGCAACAACTAAATGCATGTTAATATAGTAGTATATATGTTATATATATATATATATATATATATATATTTGAGAGATAATTACATGCTGCTAGCCCCGTAGCTTGAACCTTTTCCCCCCTAAATCCCAAGCACTTTATGCATGGGCATGTGCCAATTCAGCAACAAGGCCTTTGGCATATGGTATATTTTAATCAAACTAATCAAGTACATTTGTAAATTATAATGCCATGTGGTATATAATATATTGATTATTATAATAACAAATAATATATTATAAGGATATCAAAACAAAGCAAATGAAAAATAAAGGAAAACAGGAGCACTAAATAGGGGTGAGGGGCCTACGGAAGCTTTAAGCTTGTCTTTCACTATTTTTTGTCTAGTCTAGTCATATAGAACTATTACTTTTTATATTGTAAACACAAAATTGTAGTAGTGGGAAAAGGAAAAGAGCTAAAAGGACAAAAGAAGAAGGCAAATGCCAATGTAGACACAGAGAGAGAGAGAGAGAGTCACCTGTAAGACCACTAAGAGCAGAATGTTTTGCAAAATGTGTGGGGGACTTGGTGGTGCGGCAAATCAACAAAACTTCTGACCTTTCAATTTTCTATTGTTGTGGCACAAGTAAGCTCTAGATGTGTTAGGATGAAAATTAGAATTTTTTTCCCTTTTATTTGCTGAGGTAATTGTTAAAATACCTACGTGTTCATTTTAAAGATGCTAAATGTATAATTATTGTAATTTTTTGACATATATATTTATGAATTGTATTTTATTTAAATGAAAGTTATGTTTATTTATAGTCTTTCTTAAATAAATATATATATATATATATATATATACACGTATATTATTGGGTATGGGGGGCCAAAATGATAAGGTTCATTTAAAAATTTTCAAATTATTTAGGATAATTCCAAAAAAAAAAATTAATTTTTTTTCAAAAATTTGGGGGGGGGGGGGGCGCCAAGGTCCCCCTTCGGTCCTACTGATCATCTGCCACTGATCAACCCCTCGAGCACGCATGACGCTTGTAGCATGCATGTGAGTAGATGTTTCCCATTACTTGAAAATGTTACAAGTTTGAGAATTAGTTTACCCAAATGATCCATTTTTTTTTTGGTTGAGAAGATATAGGTCAAGGAAGCCAATTTGTAGAGTATCATGACTTGTAGAATGGTCACCAATTGAAGAAACCCAAGAAGAGTTGTGTAGTAACCAACTTAAGTTGTGTTTTTCCAGCTTCAAGCTTCATGTCCACGTATTAATTCGGCCGATAGGCTTCCACATATAAGAATTATATTATCTATACTACTATTTAAAGGGTTTCTCCTGTTTGCACAGGATTTTTTTTTGTTCTAAAATACCCTTACATCCCTATGTTTAAGCAGAAACAAAACTAAAGGACAATCTGGTAAAAATACAACCCAAACTTCCACTAAAAAATATGGTCACTCTCTTGTTGATTTTCAAATTTATTTATCCATTTATAAATTAGATTCTCAAAATAAAAATTATATATATAAAATAAAAAATATAGATTTTTTTTTTTTGCTACGACCACTTAAAAAAAAGAAAGCCTCATTGCATGCGCAAAGCGCGTATGATGAAGCTAGTTCTTATATTACTTTTCTTTAGATAACCTATAGTTCTGATAAGCCATTTTATATCTCCTTCTTGTATTATGAAAGTGTGTCATTTGGCTATATCTCCAAAGAAATTACACTTGTTTTTTAACAGTTAGGAGTCTTGGTATGTATCAAATAGGCTAAATAGATTCATCACCATTGCCAATAAATTTATTTCAACTGGTATATAAATAACGAGGAACTTCCAAAACTTCTGAACTAAATGCAACGTAAAAGGGAAAACAATACCTCAATTTGAAAAGGTGATGTTGTTGGTTGGTATCAATATTCAACTACTTTACCACTTTTGTGCACCAAGAACTTTTCAAAATTCCACTTCATAAGATCACCTAAAAACCCACCAGCACTTAACTTCAAGAACTGGTAAACTGGAGCTGTACAAATCAAAAATCGGGAATTCTGCTTTAAACCTAGTACAAGCAAACTGCTTGATTCTGGGTTTGATCCACCTTCTTGCCCACCAAACTGATTGCAAGGGAAAGCTAGAATCTCTAATTTTGCAATGAGAAAACAACTTAGGAGTATTATATTCATGAGAAAAACAATTTCATCCTTAAAAATTTTCCAAGTGTGTCAAAGAAACATCAACAAGATTTATTAATAATCAACACGAAATCTTTTTTTTTTTTTTTTTTCTTGTGGAACTACTCATATGCATTACAATGAAATAACTTATGTTGTCCTAAGTTTGAATAAAACAATGATTGATCAGATATACCCGAAAGATATCTGTATATACAAAATTTTTCTCAATTGCAGAAAAAAAATCAAACAACTGAAAAGAAATATGGATTGCAAATATAAATTTGTATTGATGAATAATGAGTACAATCTCTATTTCAATTCTTTTACAAAAGAATACCCTCTGATTCTATCTTCATTGAACTTGACTCAAACAAGAAATCTTTTCGACTTTGGCTGGAAGATGGATCAAATGGTCTCCACAACAAATCTTTAGTTTCGAGCTTATTAGAGATTTATTGTTCTTCAAGTTTTTGAATGTGAAGGTTTTAGGTTGAAGTTCTTTGGGGCTTTAGAGGCTTGATTCATCGAGCTTCAAAGATTTGGGGTTTGTTGAAGTTTATGGAAGCTTTTTGTAGCTTAATTCCAATAGAACTTCAAAGAACTCATTTGAATGTTCTTCATATGTTCTTGAGGCAGAATTTCTCCAGAGCTACGACGTCTTAGAAAAATTCCCCCTAAAATGAGAGGGGATGTCCTCAATTTATAGTGGTTTCAAAGGATAAGCTCCCTTTTGAATTGACATGCTTGAAAATATGTAGTAGGCTCTTGATTGACCTAAATTTTGCTTAGAGATAATTATTCTTATTTATCTATTTTGATAAATATCACATGCTGCTAACGATAATAATCAACAAGGATAAATAATTATCTCTATTTAACCACCGCTCTCCCTTGGTGCGGTGACTACTTCATAAGTATAAATGCTTGTGGGGTATGGGGGGCAAGAGTCGGGGTTTAAGTCTTCAAGAGGGAGCTTCACACAAATATACACTTAGATTAGGCTAAAGTAGAAATTCTATCTTGTATCAAAAAATAAATAAATAATTATCTCTATTTAATTTATTTATTTTAATAAAGATAATTATCCATAAATTTTGAATAAGAAATTTATCTTTATTTTGTAGACCAAATGACACATGGCAAATTTTGAGATGCCAATCTGATGTCAATTTGGATGACACATGTCATCATCTAATTTAATTGATTTAATGACATTAATTTAGAATTTGCCACTAAATTTTGATGTGCCATTTTATAATTGGCTTAAAATATTGCCTCCTACAAATGCCCCCTCGACACTTGATTATGTCCACAATTTTAAGTGTGGAAAGTGATCAAGTCTCGAAAAATTTCATGCTTTGATGCAATTAATTTCAACACCTTTCATATATACATGACCTTTTTTTTTAATGATCCCACTGTTGGTTCACTGCCCAAGTAGAGATTGTCTATTGTAATAGTAGCCACGTTCAAATCCATTGACCAAGGTATATCAAGACTTAAAAGAGTTCTAATGCATGCAAGAATCCACGTTTCTTTTTCCTAGACCAAGCTGAAGAAGAATTCCCTTCCCCTGAGAAGATAACCTCAAGAAGGAATTGGTTTCCTAGCCAAAGTGGTCTTTGATTAGATAGGTAGGAATTAAACAAATAACCTGGGAATGCTTGATATCAATGTCCCAACTATATAAGGACTGAAACTCCATCTTTTGGACAAACCCCAATTTGCTTGTTTGATTGCAATGATGATTCTTTGCACTTTCTCAAGTGTAACAGAAAGGTGTTAGTGTCCGTTGCAACTTAAAATTTTTAGAATTTAATTCCTAGCATAACAAAGGGACTTGCACTTCTTTATCCTTTCCATCAGGTACAAGAATTCTTCCTTATTTTGACTCCTGGCCAACCCAGTCTTGACTGGATGAGTTTTAGTTGCAATTAAACTCTCTCTGACCAGCATTATAAAAGGGGTGCTCCGGCCGCACACAATTCACAATTTTCCTCGCATAGCGCATAAGTTCGGTAATCTCAAGGAAAACTTCTTGAAGAAGGCATAAGATTTTTCTTTTCTTTTCTTCTTTCTTAGTCAGGTAGCAATGCATGATCTCTTCTTCTTTTTTTATTATTTTTTTTTATTATAACCTCGTATTTTTTTTTAAACCATGCTCATGACTCTTTTTCTTCTTGTAGTATCCGGCCTCACAATTTTCATTGTTTCTAAAGACCATCGCAATTGTGTTAAATTTTACACAAGCTCGATTATGGAACCTCCTTTTCGAGAGGTACATTCTTGTACTCAGTTTTTTTTTTCTTCCCTTTTTTTTTATATGCAATATTTTCTTCTGCATGTTGTGATTTTCTCTTGACATACATACTTGAGATGCGGGACTTGGGTTATCCATCTCTCTCAAGTATTAAGATTTGAAAGTACTCACTTGAGATGCGGGAATTGGGTTATCCATCTCTCTCAATTATCCATCTCTCTCAAGTGTGTAATTAATTTTTTTTTTTTTTGAGAGAAAATAGTTGAGATGCGGGACTTGGGTTATCCACCTCTCTCAAGTGTGTAATTAATTTTTTTTTTCGAAAGAAAATACTTGAGATGCGGGACTTGGGTTATTCATCTCTCTCAAGTATTAAGATTTGAAAGTACTCACTTGAGATGCGAGACTTGGGTTATCCACCTCTCTCAAATGTATAATTAAATTTTCTTTTTTAGAAGAAAATACTTGAGATGCGGGACTTGGGTTATCCATCTCTCTCAAGTGTGTAATTTTTTTTTGTTTTTTTTTTTTTTAGAAATAATTGTGAAGACTGACTTTTGCTTCTTTTCCTTCCTTTTTAGTGTGTCCAAGCCTTTTCCTTCAAAGATTCGTAGATTGGCAACAAATCGGACCTATTCATTTATTCAGAGAAAGACAACAAATATGCGAAGCCCTTGACTCTAATCACCCGTCCTCCCATTATTGGAGAGTTTTCACCAAAATGGGATTGGGATATATGTCCACCTAACTTGCCGCAATGGTCATAAGCTGCTCCCCAAAATGTCAATGCAAGTGCAACACTTCTACTCGCTTCCCACCATACAAACATTGCGAGTACAAAACCATACTCAACTCTAGGATGAGAAATAATTGCTGGTCGAACAAACTGGGAGTACTCCTTCAACGTGAATGGAGGAATTTCCTATATTCCATTATATTGGGAATGGTTGGAAGACGTACTCAGTCGATGCAAGGAACTCCTTAAGGCTGCCAGCCTTTATGAAGCTGTTTTTGCTTCCTTTTTCACATATGATTACAATGATCATCTTGTGAAAGCATTTTGTGAATGTCGGAGTCCAACGACAAATACTTTGCATACTTCAGTTGGGGAAATTTCTATTACAACGTGGGATTTGCATAAGCTTGGTGGGCTTCCCATTAGAGGACTTTTTTATGATGAAGTGGTTCCCACTGCAAAGGAGCTTGAAGGAGTTGATGATCAAGGGAAAAATTACTTGCCTTAAAGTTGTTGCTATTTGTTTATTGTCTACCATCATCTCCAACATCTAACGAAGAGGCAAAGTAAAGTTAATGTCAATAATTGGATTGCTTTTTGGTTTAAAGGAGACGAAAGACATCCTACTCCAAAGAAACAAGCAAAGAAAGGACTCCATCCAAAACGTAGCCAAAATCCATCAGGCCTTATCCTTGACTGTGGGCCTTGGAAAGACAAAGAACGCGCGGCTCTTTTTGATCTCTAGGTTCCTGAAGACCTTAAGAAAGAAACTTATTTGGCAGCTTTTCTTGTTTGCTGGCTTTGTGTATTTGTTTTTCCTATTAAGGACTTGGGTAGCATTCGTCCTAGTACTTCTAAGATTGCTAGTCTCATGGCTAGTGGTGAAGTTTTTGGTCTTGCCGTTCCTGTTTTAGCAAGCATCTATCAAGGACTCAATACAATCTTTAACAATCCTGTATCAAGCAAGTCTAGCAATGGCTTTGCTGTCCATTATGTTTATGCATGGATAGCGCACTTCTTCAAAAGCCATTATGTTGTAAATGATGAACTGGGCAGGCCTATGATGACAAGATATTCTGGAGTAAGCTATGAAGCGTTGTTCGATGAAACATTTGCACGTAACCACATACGGTCTGGTAAAGATTTCTTTTGGCACGGGACTTCATTCAGGTCAGACCTTGACCTAACTTTTGAGGACAATGGAGGACTATCTGTTACAAGACTGGGTTATTTTATGTCTCTCCGCTCTGGATATTTATCTCTCCGATGTGAAGATAATTGTGTTGTAGAATCATATAGCCCTCACCGATTTAGTAGACGCTTTGGGTTCTACCAAAACATTCCATGTAACCTAAAAAAAAGAATTCAAACTGGTACTTTAAAGGAGTTGTACCGATATTATCAATCATTCACCCGTTCCAACACATCTTCTATAGTGCTTATACCATCTTTATCCACATACTTTAAAAAGAGAGTTACTCGTAGCTACACGGATTGGTGGAAAATATTTGCAAGGATGACTTTGCTACGAGTACTGATTCATTAGCCTAGACTGCACTTCTTCTTGCTAAGCCACCAATTAGTAAATCTCGCAAAGGAAAGAAGGAACAAGCAACTATGAGTCCTAGCCATCAACTTCAATCTACTGAGAAGCCTTCTAGCACTACTATTGCTGTTCAAAAGAGAGGTACTAAACGTTCAAGTGATATGCAATATGAGGATACACTTGAAGTTTCAGATGATGATGCAAGCAAGGATTCTTATATTAACTAGAAACATAAAAGAAAATCATCAAAAGGTAGTAGCACGATGACCTTAGCTGACCATGTTCCTACTTCAACCCACAACGAGCCTTCTGTTGCGGACTTGGAGACCAAAGAGCATAAGGTTGATAATGCTATAGCATCTCCTAAACTTGTGAATGACACAAACAAGGTTTCTTCACAACAAGAACAAGAGATGTCTTTGAGTAAACAAGGGGCCTTAATGCTTAGAGACCTCCTTTTGTCGCAGCTTTCAGACTTCCCTTTGAATAAGATCTTTCCCAAGAATGAGGTAAGCAAGATATATCATGGGATACAAAATTTTGGGATTGACCCTCAGCCATTGCAGGAGCATGTTGATAAATACTTAAAAGATGTTTCATACTACATAGAGAAGGAGGCATCTATGAGTAGCCATGTGAGTCTAGAGATTCAAACACGTCGTGTGAATGACACTGAACTTCTTATTACAGAAGCATTGAGTAGGAAAGAATCTCTAGACACTAAACTTCGAAATACCAATTCAAAGATTGATGACCTGGAGGCAAAGCTAGCTGAGTTAGAACAATTAGTGCCACAAATAAAGATGAAGCAAGTTGCAGAGGATGTGACATCATAGAAACTCTGCAAGATCAACTTGAAAGCATTAATTCAACTATTGTGCTTGAAGACCAAGACGTGTAGGCCTTGAAGAAGATACAAAGCACCTTAGAGAGCAAGTGTTCCAATTTGAAGAACTTGAAGTGGATGCCTTGACCATACTTTTTTTTTTTTTTTTTTTGAGATATGACATTTGTTTTGTTCAATTAGGTAGCTCAAGGAATTGGAATTTTTTATTTAATTTTTTTTTCAGCTATTGTTGCTAGGTTTTTTTTTTTTTTTTTTTTCTTTAGAAGAATTCTGCAATGCATAGGATTTAGTCATGATGTAGTTTGGAATTTTCCTTCAATATGCTTGAACTTCTTAGTCACTACTCTCCCTCTTCTTCTTTTTTGACATGTGATTGAACTAATTTTGTTCAATTTGTAGCATGTAATTGAACTTCTTAGTTAAAAACTAATTGCTTAAAATTATTTTTCAACAGGCAACTAAACTTAGTATAGACTACCAAGCTCCTTACATATCCCTTGAAAGGGTTCAAAGCTATCACATAATTTAAAGGGCTTTTGTTTTAACATGTGACTGAACTTAGTATGACATACCAAGCTGCCTACATACCCCTTGAGAGGGATCAAGTCACCACGTAGTTCAAAAGGCTTTTGTTTTAACATGTGACTAAACTTAGTATGAAATACCAAGCTGCCTACGTACCCCTTGAGGGGGATCAAGTCAGCACATAATTCAAAAGGGATTTTCAAACTGGAAAATTTTTTTGGAGATATGACTGAACTCAATACCAAGCTGCCTACGTACCCGAAAAAGGGATCAAGTCAACACGTAGTTCAAAGGTTTTTTGATTTTTTTTTTTTTTTTTTTGGGAACACTTTCAAGAGTAATGGGAAAACTTCATGTACCCTTTAAGTGTTGAGGTAGGTAGTTTAGGCTCTTACCAAAGAGTGCTTCAATCTTTAGACATAATAATTCTTCTAGAACTTGCCGTTGATAAGGCCAATTCTTAAATGTATTCAGTTGTATCAGTGTTGATTTCCTTTAATTCGTCAATTATAGCCTGTATGCCTTCTTCAAATGAGGGTGGAGCATCCTCAGTATCATCTTTAATAGAGGAACCTTCTTTTTTGTCTTCAATGATTGTTATATGATTTACTGAGGTAACAAATTCATCTTCTAACTCTTGGTTAGTGGTCACCATTGTACGCCTTTTTATAGTTAAGGCTTCTCCAGTATTCACTTCCCAAATGGTTCTACGTTTCATACAAGACGGGATGGAGTTTCAAATCTCATTTGAATCTTGATCAACAATAAGTGTGTCGTTAGCACCTCTAGGGAGGAGATTTGTCCTCTCACTCTGCTCTTACTTTGCCTTCAAATCTTTCGAGAGTCGAGAAGGGATTGCATGACTGAGCCTTGTGAAAACTGAACCTTGAATGTCAACTTGAGATGGAGTTGAGTGACTGAATCTTGTGAAAATAAGGCCTTGAGTGCCAGCCACAGAGTTATCTTTTTGTGTCCCCAACCTATCAAAGACTGAGATATGGGAAGTGGGTCACCCAATGAGGTCGAAAACAGATGCACTCTTTGATAGGTTTGAAGACTGTTCTTCTTCCTCATAATTTGCTGAAATTACTGAAACACTAGCTTTGCGAATGGGAAAATGAATAGGAGTTGGTGGAGTGTATCCAATTCCAACCTTAGAACTTGTTACATCGACACCTTTAGCCTCCGACATCTTATGTTCTTCTTTTCCTGAAGCTTCAGGGATGAGCTTACCCAAAACACTCGGCTTCTTATGGTCATAACCAACTTTAGCCATAATTCTATATGCATTAGCGTCAAAACCCTCTTTGGTTCGTTTGGTGGGCAAAGTCCCATGTTCAACAATCGGTCTTTGGGATGGTCTTGTGAACCCTTTCAATGGTTGGCTTGAGATTCTTGGTTTTGTGAATTTAACAACTGGCAAAGTTAGTCCCTGCAGATCTTCCAATATTGACTCTCCATCTCCTAAAAAGGGTGATTGGCCCTCATTTCTTTTGGTGACTGGGACATAGTGTAACACAAGAGCTGCCTTAGTTGCTTTAGAAGCTTGATGCTTCTTCTCTTTTGTGGAAGTCTTTGTTTGCTGGGTTTCCTTCTCCTCAATTGGAGAGTCAATCTTTGAAGTTCTGGAAGGGAGGTTTACTTCTTTGCTGGTGAAACAATGACTTGTGCTTTCTCTAGCGTATCATCTTCCAAGTAAAATTTTGCATCAGCAAAATGTGATTCAGCTACAGTAAAGGACTTGTGATCAGCTACTATCTTTTTTACTTGCCCATCTTGGAAATATTTAAGGCATTGGTGATATGTAGACAGCACAACACCATACTTATGCAACCATGGTCTTCCAATAAGCAGTTTATAGGTGGTCTTGGCATCAATGACATGGAAGAGTGCACTTGATTCCATTTCACCTATGAGCATTTGAAGCCTAATCTTCCTAATGGCTCTTTGTCCACCTTAATTAAAGCCTTGAATCATCAATTTACTAAGAAGTAGTTCATCCAAGGAGATTCCGAGTTCTTTCAATATTTTGAGTGGCAAAATGTTGACTGCAAATCCACCATCAATAAGGATACAATTGACCTTTTGTTCTCAAATGTAGCCAGTCACGAATAAGGGATGATTGTGAATCTTGGATCCCAACAAACGATCATCATCAATGAAAATGATTGAAGACCAATACGCTCTATACACAATAGCTCGCTCTGTTTCCTCCTCACTTTCTGAAGATTCTTCTTCACCACTTACTTGATAACATGTAAGAGATGAAAAGATATAGTCCTCGGGAATTGGTACTGCGGAGAAAGGTACTTTCACCTCAATAGGCTCAAAAGAACCAAATTTAATGGTGAAAGAAGTAAAAGTAGTTGTTGGGGCTACCATGGCTAGATTGGCAGTTGCAACTTCATAATTAAACATGATCTTTCCTTGATGAGCTAGCTCCATGATTTTATCTTTCAACACAAATCATTGCTCAATAGGGTGGCCTATGAGGCGATGATACTTGCAATACTTGGGATCATTTATTTGGTCAGCCTCTTCAGGATGTTTCATCTCCGGTAGCTCAATCAACTTCAACTCTAGTAGATGATCCAACATGTTGGAGATATCGGAATCACGGAATGGATATTGCTTTTCTCTCATTTCTTGTAATGTTGGTCTTCATCTTCTTTCTTGAGTGAGAGTAGATGTCTGTTGGCATGTGAATTTTCTTTTCATGGGATGAAAGCATATTTTTTAATTAAGTAGCCACATGACTGAATCTTAAGAGGGGAATCTAAGGAACAGCACCTAAGGTATTGTACCTAAGTTTTATCCTTAATTTAAAATTAATTTGTCATTCAAACTGAGGGTTGTGACAACAATCATTCATGGCCAAAGCCTTATGCTTTTTTTTTTTTTTTTTTTTTTTTTTTTTGAAAGAGGTAGAATTAAGCCTTATGCTGGAAAACGACAAAATCAAATGGTTAGATGCTTTAGATCAACACAAACAGTGTACTCTTGCATCTTATTACTTTATTATTTCAAGTCAAAGGCGCCAAGTATTGATTCGAGACTAATAAGTCATTGTTTTATGTTGTTAGGTCTATTGGATAAAAAATAACTTGAATTAATTGTAAAAGGTAAGATTTAACAGTGATTGAAATAAAGAATTTGGTTTAGGAAGTATTTTTAGAAGGATAAAAATTAGATACAAACTTGGTTGTATATAGCCTAGGGCTACAACTCATTAAAAAAAATTAATATAACTACATATTTTGAAAATTTTACAATTAAGTTATATGTTTTTTTATATTTACTAACACATATGTCAAATTTCGTGTTAATCAAATATTTTTTACTATTCAATTTATAAATTTATTTTTTATGCATAATTTTAGACTATAAAAATTTTGAAATTTAAATAATTGATTGATGATATAGTTATTGATTTTTTTTTATTTTCTAAAAAACTTTCAAGTATTGAAAATATCATTCAATGCTGATTTATCAAAATTCACAATCAATAAAAAAATATGGATAAAGTTTAGTTACAAAATTGGTTGTAACCTAAGACTACAACCTTACTCAATATCTTTTTATTGCAGGTAAATTTTGACAAATTCACTATTAAATTATATTTTCTTATTATATCCTTTATGCTTACAAAATTTATAAAAAAATTAAAGATCAATAGCTATGTTATCAATAAATTGTTTAAATTACAAGTTTTAGTAATTTAAAATTATGCATAAAAATATAATCTTATAGATCACATAGTAAATAATATCTGATTAGCACTAAATTTTACATAAGTATTAAGAGCGTAAAAAACATGCAATTCAATTATTAAATTTTCAAAATATGTAATAATATTAATGATATTGAGTAAGGTTGTAGCCTTACTCAATATTAAGTGGAGTTGTAGTCTTAAACGATAATCATGTTTGTTTCCTAACTTTGCTATTTATACAGTTTTTAGGAGAAAAGAAAAAAAATTATATTTTTTTTCCATGTAAATAAAAATAATTTTTTTTTTTAAATTAGTCTATTAATAAATGTCTTAAAATTACCACTTAACCGAACCCTAGTTAATTGAACCAAATGAGAGGGAGTACCAATAAACTTTGGGAATGCTGAAGTTGACAACCCATGTGAAACGAAATGGGCAAAGCGTATCCCCCCTCCCCCCAAAAAACTAGGCATCTCAATCTCACCGTTTTGTCCAAAAGCCATTTTAGTATTTATTATTGTTATTATTTTCTTAAAATATGATTATTGGTCTTGGTACTTGGTATTCAAGCCATTAAAGATACTACAAGAGCCAGTAGTTTTGATTATTGTTCAAAGAAGGCGAAGCCCGAGGTTGAGCCAAATACTTCAATATTCTCTAGTCCCAACTCACCTAACCTATATTTTAATTTGAAGGTCTTTTTTCTTTTCTTTTTTTCTGCAAATTTATTTGATCTATTTCTTCTTAATGTATTTTTTATATTATAATTGTGATCTACATTCTGTTGTTTCTATTGTACGTTAATATTCACTTGCAAATAGAAATAAAAATTTTGGTATGATTAATCTTTTAATTGATGTAAATAATAATAATAAACCTCAGTTGTGTGATAATTTAGGGATAAATACTTGTTTGTTTCTTACATTTTGGATCATTCTTCAATTTAGTGAATTCCCACAATTTTTGAACTTCTATTCTGGTCTCTAAATTTCTAAAATCATTTTTAATTTATTCTCTACCATCATCTAATTAACAATTAAAGGTGTTTAAAGGTTCTTACTTTGTTATACTTTCACCAATCAATAAAATTTCTATCTTTTAACTTAAAAAAGAAAACTATTCATAATTCTAAATTGTGCCTAAACTTTTATGCACAAATGTCCAATTGTCCATTCATTAATCAATTAATTACTTAGCTTTCAACGATAAACCATTTTTTTTTTTTTTGGGTTCTAAAATTAACAGTTCATATTTATAATTTATTTTAAGCGATTAAAAACAATAATGTTATCCTTGTAAGTAATCCGCGCATCTCCCTATTTCACGCCTTAGAGCATCCACAGCAGTAGAGCTAAATTTTTAGCAATTTAACTCCACTAAAAGTTATTTTATTTATTTTAACTACACATGTACTACACCAGTGGATCTATTTTAGCTTTTAACACAATAAAATAATATAAACATCACAATAAAATAATATATTTTCTACAATAAAATAATATACCCACTACCCAAAAAATATACACCACACCACCACAACCACCTCTACCATCAGCCACAACCACAGCCACAGCCACCACCACCACCACCACCAGTGGTCCACAGCAGAAAAAAAAAAAAGAAAAAAAAAAAAGAATAGATCGGTGATGACGAGCTGACCGGCGATGGGGCTTGGGGTGGGTCGGTGGGACAGATCAGCGATAACCACAACCACGCCCACAACCAGCACCAGTGGTCCACAGCAAAAAAAAAAAAAAAAAAAAAAAAAAAAAAAAGAATAGATCGGTGATGACGAGCTGACCGGCGATGGGGCTTGGGATGGGTCAGCGAAACAGATTGGCGATGACCACAACCACGCCCACAACCACCGCCACCACCACCAGTGGTCCACAGCAAGAAAAAAAAAAAAAAAAAAAAAATCGGTGATACGAGCTGATCGTCGATGGGGCTTGGGGTGGGTCGGCGAAACAGATCGGCGATGACCACAACCACGCCCACAACCACCACCACCACCAGTGGTCCACAGCAGGAAAAAAAAAAAAAAAAGAGTGAAAAGATCGGCAATACGAGCTGACCAGTGATGGGGCTTGGGGTGGGTCGGCGATGATGAGCTAACCGGCAGGCTGAGGGATGAGGGAGACGAGGGAGCTGGCCGGTGAGCTTGAGAGAAAAAAAAAATGAGGAAGAAAGATGAAAGAAGAGAAGCCAGAGAGAGAGAGAGAGAGAGAGAGAGAGAGAGAGAGAGAGAGAGAGAGAGAGAGAGAGTATGAGATTTTTTTAATTCGGGAAGAGAGAGAAGATTAATAAAATTATTTTTTTTAGCTGTGTGCTACAGTGCACATTTATTTATAAATGTGCACTGTAGCACTTTAGCTATAAATTTTAAATATGGCTCCACTGCTGTATGTATTTTTTGCTATATTGGTGGAGCTAAAATAGCAATATAGCTATTTAGCTCCACTGCTGCAAATGCTCTTAGTCATCATCCTTAATTTTGTAGATCCAACAATTTGGAACAATTGCGGACCAGCAATTAATTTAAATTTAATTTGTCATTCAAGCTAAGACTGACATAGTCACATTAGTCATTCCTGGCCAAAACCTTATATGCTTTAAAATCATATTTTATTTATTTGAGAAAATAAATGATGCTTGAAAATGACAGAAGCACATAGTTAGATGGTTTAGACAAACAAAAACACAAACACTTTGGAACTTTTATAATTTCAATTTTAAATAACATTACACGTATTTTTATATACTTTTTCACCTACACGTATTTTTAAAAAAATTGAAAATTATTTTTTAAATACAAGTACCAAACGAACCCAAAGTTTATAATTTCAAAGTCACCGAGTATTGATACGAGACTAATTCATTGAACCAAATGAAATCGAATAGCACCAATACATTCTGGGAATGCTCATATAAAAATAATAATAAATTTTGGGACTGTTCTCACAAGTCACAAGTCCCAAGCCCCTACTCACCTAACCCGTATTTCAATATTTTCTTGCAAATAGAAAAAAAAATTTGGTATTATTGATACTTTTTTAAGTGATGTAAATAATATTAAAAATCTCAATTTTAACTTTTAATATGTAATAAATAGGGAATAATTCTTTTTTGTTCCTTAGAATGATTTTTCACTTTATTTCCACATTTTTTTAGATTCTATTTTGGCCTCTAAAATTTGAAAATATTTTTCAACTCATTACCGACTGTCATCTCACTGACGAGTCCCTTCGAAGGGTTTTATGATCTTCCTTTGTTATATTTTCATAAATCAATAAAATTTTTATCTTTTGCCTCAAAAAAAATTTCATAATTATAATTTATAAATTGTTTCTAAATTTTTCTGCACAAATGTCCAATTGTCCATTCATTAATCAATTAATTACTTAGCTTTCAATGATAAACAAATTTTTTTTTTTTGGTTCTAAAATCAGCCATTCATATTTAAAAAGTATTTTAATCGATAAATAGCAATAATCTCTCAAAAGTAATCCACACATGTCACAGGTTCACACCTCAGTCATCGTCCAGCAATTAATTTAAATTTAATTTGTCATTCAAGCTGAGACTGGCATAGTCACAACAGTCATTCATGGCCAAAACCATATGTTTTAAAATGATGCTTTTTTTTTTTTTTTTTGAAGAAACTAAAATGGTGCTTGAAAAACGATAAAAGCACATGGTTAGATGCTTTAGATCAACACAAACACTCGCATCTTATTACTTTATAATTTCTGGTCAAAGTAGGCAAGTATTGATTCTAGACTAATTAATTGAACCAAATGAGATAGCATAGATAGAACCAATAAATTTTGGGAATCCTAAGATAAAAATAACAATATATTTTGAAACTGCTGAAGTAGACAACGCTAACAAATGACTCAAATGAAATGGGCATGTTTTAGTATTAATTTTAATAGAAGTTTTAGTAACACATAAATTGTCATAATTTTTATAATAATAATTTTATGTGTCAAATTATAGGTGGTTGTCTATTACTTTCATATGAATTTATTAATTTTTTTAACTACTCACAATCTGCCATGTGGACAATTGTGACACAAATTGTAACATTTTATATGATCTCAGAATTTTTGTAATTTTAAAGGAAAACAAAATGTAATAGTAATGTGTATGTGAAGGGGAGCCACGTGTGTTATTATCATGCAAACACTAAAAAGCAGGGTAATATATATTGGTCACTCTGCCTAGCAAGTACATTCTCTTCATAGATATCATTCTCATCTTATCCTTATCACAAAGATAGTATTCATTCAATTCACAGTTAGAAATGGCGGAAGGAGTTCTGTTTGACGTTGCTGCGCGAATCATTGAGAAAACAAGTGACCTAGCATGCAGTCCAAGAGCTTGGACTACTCTGGGGTGTCAAAGACGAGATTGTAAGACTCGGGGAGAGGGTTTCCACAATTAAGGCTGTGCTTCTGGATGCAGAGAAGAAGGAGCAGACCAATCAAGTCAAAGAGTGGCTGAAAAGACTGAATGATGCCATTTATGATGCAGATGATTTGCTAGATGATATCTCCAGTGAAGCTTTACAACGAGAAGTGATGATGGGCCAAAATAAGAAGTCCAACAAGGTATGCATCTACTTTTCCAAATCGAACCCGCATGCATATGCACTTCAAATGGCTCATGACGTTAAGGCAATGATGGAGAGGCTGGATAATATAGGAAGGGATAGGGACCAGTTCCACTTTGAGGAGCGTCTTGAGGAGACACAAGTTAGGAATAGGGCAAGAGAGACTCGTTCTTTTGTATGTGCTGAAACTGTTATTGGGAGAGAGAATGATAAAAAGGCAATTATAGGAATTCTTTTGGATTCTAATGTTGAGGAGAATGTTTCGATTCTTCCGATAGTTGGAATTGGAGGGTTAGGGAAAACCACCTTAGCTCAACTTGTATTCAATGATGAAGAATTTAAGAAACATTTTGGCCAAAAATTTTGGGTGTGTGTCTCTGATGACTTCGAGGTAAGAGTGATCGTTGAGAAAATTATGGAGTGTGCAAAAAATGAAAAGCCAAAAGATCTTGAAATGAATACTCTGGTTATGGAGCTTAATAAAGAAATTGATGGAAAGAGATGCTTGTGTTGGATGATGTATGGAATGATAATTGTGAAAAATGGCTTAACCTAAAAAATCTTTTAATGTGTGGTGCAAAAGGCAGTAGAATTTTAGTGACAACACGCGAGGAGAAGGTTGCAAAGATTGTACAAACTATGCAACAATGCATTTTAAAGGGTTTAAATGTAGATGATGCTTGGATTTTATTTAAGCAAATGGCTTTTGAAAAGGGTCAAGAGCCAAAGAATCCAAGAATCAAGCCAATTGGAATGGAAATAATTGAGAAGTGTAGAGGAGTCCCCCTTGCCATAAGGAGTATGGGAAGTCTATTATATTTTAAAATTTTTGAAAGAGATTGGTTATCAATTAAGGACAATGAACTTTTGAAAGAAGCCGATATCCTGCAAACACTTAAATTAAGTTATGATCATCTTCCATCATATTTGAAGCAGTGCTTTGCTTATTGTTGTTTATTTCCAAAGGATTACAAAATTCCTAAAACAACATTGATTAAAATGTGGATGGCGCAAGGGTTCATTAGGTCTTCAAGTCCAAATCAATGCTTGGAAGATATTGGTCATGACGATTTTATGGATTTACTTTGGAGATCATTCTTTCAGGAAGTTGAAGAAGATGGGAAAGGCAATATATTACGATTTAAAATGCATGATCTTGCAAAATCAGTAGCAGTATTTGATAGCGCCACTTTTTATTCAAAAGAGGAAGACATTCATGAGAAAACTCGTCATGTGTCATTTGATAGTACGTTTCTCTCATCATCAAAAATTATAGTCTCATTGTATAAAGCAAGTAGGATAAGAACATTTCATTTGCCAAGTCAGTCACAATATCTATTTACAAGATTACAGAAGTCAACTTGTAATGCAATTGTTTCAAGTTTTAAGTTCATACGCTTATTGGATCTACATGATACACAAATTAAAACAATTCCAAGTTCTATTGGGAAGTTAAGGCATTTAAGGTATCTCGATCTATCTTATACTCCCTTCAAGATGCTTCTTAGTTCCATAACAAGATTGCATGATTTGCAAACACTAAGACTCTCTCAATGTGAAATTAAAAAAATTGCCTAAAAAATTAACAAATTAGTCAACCTCATGTATCTTGAGATAGATTGGTGTTAGAATTTGACTCATATGCCACGTGGATTGGGGCAATTGACTAAGCTACAGACATTGTCACAATTTGTGATAAGTAAGTGTACTTGTTTTGCCTTGAGGAGTAATAGTGGGTTGAAGGAACTCTACGAGCTGAACGAGTTGAGAGGAACTCTAATGATTAGAGGATTAAGACACGGAAAAGATGTTGCATTAGAATCTAAGGATGCAAATATAAAAGAGAAACAGCGTCTTCAAGGCTTAACGTTATCATGGATAGAAGAAGACGTGGATGAGTCCAACTTTGGGTACGATGAGGAGTCGCTTGTAGCCTTGCTCCCACAGGGCCCACCTTCAAATCTTCAAGAATTGGGTTTAATTAGATACGGGGGAGTGAAATTTCCAAGTGCGATTTCTTCGCTTTCAAATCTCGTAAAATTGTCCTTAGATGAATGTAACAAATGCCAACATCTTCCACCGTTGGATCAGTTTCATTCTCTCAAAACTCTCTTTCTTAGGCGAATGAATGATTTGGAGTACATATCAGAGAGAGAAAACAACGGGGAGTTCTCTGATTCTTCATTCCTCCCATCTCTAGAGCAACTCACAATTGAAGATTGTCCTAATCTAAAAGGATGGTGGCAACGACAGAGGGATTCTGTTGAGGAGTTCCATAATCATTCACTGCCTTCATTTCCTCATCTTTCCAAATTAGAAATTCGGGATTGCCCTAAGCTGATATCCTTACCTCTCTTTCCATATCTCGAAGAGCTAGAGCTGGGTAAATGTAGCTTGAAGCCATTGGAGCAAACAGTGAGAATGGAGGTGATAAACACGGCAACCCCAACCTCTTCTTCTTCTACACTTGCCGCTTCCTCGTTCATCCCTCTCTCCAAATTGAAGGAGTTGATGTGCAACCTCATTTCTCTCCAAGATTTAATGATAGATAATTGTTGTGCCCTTCAGAATTTGAAAGTTTGGAGTTCTAAAGAGGTTGATTTAACAAACGATGGAGATGAGATGGAATGGCATGGCCTTCAGAGCCTTCGCAACCCACAGTTCTGCGAGCTTCCAAATTTGGCCACTCTACCGGTGGGGATTCAACATCTCAAAGACTTGAGATTATCAATTGTCCGAGTGAATCTGTAACCTTACCTCTTTGCAGACACTGCAAATTTGGTTTTGTCCCATCTTATCGAAAAGATGCGAAAGGGAAGCGGGTGAAGATTGGAGTAAGATTGAGCACATCCCCAACTTACATATACACAGGTACCTTTATGTTTTTTAACCAGGTCAGCTTTGTGAATTCGATTGCCACAGCCAAGGGTGGAACTCATGTTGATTATATCACTAATCAAATTACAAACCATGTAATGAATTTTGTAAATAAGAAAAACAAGAATGCCAACATCAAAGCCCATAACGTGAAGAACTACTTGTGGGTTTTTGTCAATGCTCTTATTGACAACCCTGCTTTTGATTCCCAAACTAAAGAAACTCTGACACTTCGTCAAAGCAGTTTTGGGTCCAAGTGTGAGCTTTCACAAGATTTTCTGAGGAATGGTTCGTTTCACTTTATTTTTCATTATTGTAGATACTAGTATGTTACCATTGAAATACTGGAGAGTGATTCTTATTAACCACTTGTTTTTGCAGTCTCAAAGTCTGGAATTGTAGACAGTCACCTATCGTGGGCAACTTTTAAGCAGAGTAAAGATCTTAAGAAAAGTGATGGAACGAAGACAGAGAAGATTCATGGTATTGAAAAACTAAACGATGCTAACAAAGCAGGAGGGAAGGAATCTGATAAATGTACCTTGATTTTAACTGAAGGAGATTCAGCCAAGGCTCTTGCAGTAAGTTGTTGTGTCATTGTGCAGAGTATTTTGGCATTAAAGTTAGCTCTATTGGGTTTCACTTTGTATGATTTTTGACGTTATTCATTTTAATACAGTTGGCTTGGCTTGCTGCTGTGGGTCGAGATTACTATGGTGTGTTCCCATTGAGAGGTAAATTGCTCAATGTGAGGGAAGCCACTGCTAAACAGCTCACTGAGAATAAAGAAATTGGGTACATAAAGCAGATTCTTGGACCTCAGCAGCATAAAGAATACACCAATGTAAAATCTTTGAGATATGGTAATTTGATGATAATGACTGATCAGGTGCGCCTTAAGTTTCTCTTGTTGTTTTGTTCTTGTTTTATGCTTACAATTCTCTCTACATGGCACACTGACAGCCTTCAACAAATATAAAATTTTAGCTATAATTCTTGTACAGGATCATGATGGTTCCCACATCAAAGGGATGTTGATCAATTTTATTCATTCGTATTGGCCATCACTGTTAAAAGTTCCATCTTTCTTAATTGAGTTTATAACTCCTATTGTGAAGGTTGGTATTTTCAGTTAACTAGTTCCAATATTAGCACAACTTCAATATAAGTGGAATGTTTCTTGAGGGAAAATGATTATTTATCATCTTTGCAGGTGACTCACAAAAATGGGACACAATTATCATTTTATACCATGCCTGAGTACGAGTCATGGAAGCACAATTTGATGGGCAATGCAAGTGGGTGGTCTATCAAGTACTATAAGGTTTGCATTGTTAAATTTGTTACATGCGAACCAATTACAGAACCTTTTATTTTACTATCTGTTTTCTGTCTTTTGGATATTGATTTGTTTGTGTCTTTTTAGGGGTTGGGAACAATCACATCAAAGGAAGGAAGAGAGTACTTTGCAAATCTTGAGAAACACAGGAAAGATTTTATTTGGGAAGATGAACAGGATGGGGAGGCCATTGAGCTGGCATTTAGTAAGAAGAAGATAGAAGAGAGGAAGAGTTGGCTTAGGCAGTTTGAGGTCAAAGTTTTGCCATGCTTTCTTGTGTTTTTAGAAAAAGTGAATGAATATATATCTAATATAACACCCTCTAAATGTGCAGCCTGGTACTCACCTTGATCAGACGGGCAAGCTCATAAAATACAGTGACTTTGTCAACAAGGAGCTTATATTGTTTTCAATGGCAGATCTTCAGAGGTCTATTCCCTCCATGGTTGATGGCCTGAAGCCTGGCCAAAGGAAAATTCTTTTCTGCTCTTTCAAGAGGAACTTTGTCAAGGAAGCAAAAGTTGCCCAGTTTTCTGGTTATGTGCCTGAGCATTCAGCTTATCATCACGGTGAGCAGAGTCTTGCGAGTACCACCATCGGAATGGCACAAGACTATGTGGGCTCCAACAACATCAACCTGCTTCAACCAAATGGCCAATTTGGCACTCGTAATTATGTGAGATGAACATGCCTCGTGTGTCACTCTTTAAAGCTGTTCTAGTTCAGTATGCGTTTTTAGTTCTAATCTTATTATCACATTTTGAATTCACAAATGATCTGTTCAATTTCAGGGAGGAAAAGATCATGCAAGTGCTAGGTATGTCTATACGCGGCTTTCTCCAATCACGCGGTTTCTGTTCCATAAGGATGATGATGACCTTCTTGACTACTTGAATGAAGACGGGCAATCAATTGAACCAACTTGGTATCTTTTTCCCCATTCTTCTATCTATTTGGTAGAAGGGATTTTAGCATTTTGTATGAAGAACTCCTATATATAAATAAGGCTTATACTTTAATTTTTTGGTTATTTTAGGTACATGCCAATTATACCAACGGTTCTTGTCAATGGTAGTGAAGGAATTGGGACTGGTTGGAGTTCTTACGTTCCTAATTACAACCCAAGAGACATAATAGCAAATGTTAGGCGCTTGTTGAATGGTGATGCTATGGAGCCTATGGATCCATGGTATAAATGGTTTAAAGGAACTATTGAGAAAACTGCTGCAAAGGAAGGAGGGAATAGCTACACTATTTGTGGAACTATAGAGGAAGTCAATGAGACGACACTAAGGATAACAGAGCTACCAATACGTAGATGGATACAAGATTACAAGGAATTCCTGGAATCTATTTCTTCTAGTAATAAAGAATGCAAAGATCCCTTCATTGAGGTAAATTTGCTCAAGTCCTTGAGAATTATGTTATCCACCACAATGTGAATTAGATTGTAACCAGTTTCTCATGAAAAATAATGCTGGCTGCAGGATTTTGATATGAATTGTGATGACGTAACAGTAGAATTTGACGTCTTCTTGATCCCTGAGAACTTGATTAGGGTCACTCAATAGGGTTTGCTGAAGAAATTTAAACTAACCACTACAATTAGCACAACTAATATGCACCTATTTGACCCAAGAGGCGTGATTAAGAAGTATGACAACCCGGAGCAAAGTATGTGAGAGAAATTGGAGTTCTTTACATTGATTTACCAATATAATTTCCATGATAGCATACTCACTGTTTGTGATTTTCCCTCCTGCAGTTCTTGAAGATTTTTTTCATTTAAGACTTGAGTTTTATGAGAAAAGAAAGGTGAGCTCACTTATGCTCAGAGCAAAAGTGTAGAACTGATGCTCAATAATTTCAGCCATTTCTTAGGGAAACAATTATGAATTGCAATTTTTGTATTTTGTGCAGAAATTTCTACTGAACAAACGTGAAATGGAGTTGTTGAAGTTGGAAAACAAGGTTAGGTTTATCCTTGCAGTTGTGAAGGGAGAGATCATTGTAAGTAATAGAAGGAGAGCTGATCTGTTTGTTGAGCTGCAAACAAAAGGTTTCACTCCTTTTCCAAAGAAAACTAAAGCTGTTGAGCCAGAAGTTGCTGGTGCAACTGATGATACAGAAGAAACAGAAGTGAAATCTCCCGCTGACAGCAGTAGTAATGGGGTATAGATCAGTGATTATGAGTATCTACTGGCCATGGCAATTGGAAGCTTGACCATTGAGAAGGTTCAGGAGCTATGTGCTGAAAGGGATAAGCTCAATAAGGAAGTTGATGATTTGACAAAGGAAACTCCAAAGTCCTTTTGGAGGAAAGATCTTGATGCTTTGGATGGGCAACTCGATGTATGACTGAAAAATTAACAATTCCTTGTGATGATTTGTTTATTTTTGTGTCTTTCTGTTTCTTGACTGTTTAGTTTTATGTCATTTAGGAGCTTGAGAAAAGTGATGCTCAGTCAGAGGAGTTAAGAAAGAAAATGAGAGGCAAAGCAAGGGGTGAAGCTGCTATGAAGTCTACTAGACAAGCATCCAAGAACCCACGGAAGAACAATAATAAGAAGGCAAATAATGCAGAATCTGTTGCAGAAGCTGTCTCGTCATCTATGGCTGCAATGGAAATTGGTAAGTGTCAGACAATTTTATGTTTATTATATGTATTAGTTTTTGTTTGATTTTTGGTTTACATCTGCTTGATTTACCAGAGAAAGCTCCTGAGGCAGCAAAACCCAAAGGCAGAGCAGGCTCTAGGAAAGCTTCTGCTAAGGTCTGTTTCTTATGTTCTATTTTTCATTGTAAAGGATTTCTCTAGAACTCATGTTGATATTACCTTTTCTTTTCAGCAGAAAAAGCAAACTTTAGTCTTGAATGATGATGACGACGACGACGACAATGTGCTTGAGCTTAAAGAACGACTTGCTGCCTATAACCTCGACTCATCTCCTGATCAATTAGCCGGTAAATGCTATATTATTATATTTCATTAGACTATTATTATGATCTTTTCACAACTCAGCTGAAATGTAAGAAAAATTACAGTGGATGATATGGGGATATTGTTTGCAAACCGGATAATATATGATCTTGTGTGAGAAATTGTGTTTCTATTATTCTTCTTCATAAAATCAATTATAAGAGAACAAAATACTGTAATGTACATAGATAAAAATTTTCCATGTTACAAGCACCAACTAAAATTTCTATTTGAGATTCAGCAGAACTAATAATTAGTTTCTTGTGAATTTTTCCATGATCTTTTACTGTGATCATTAGGAATGTGTTGGAGTGTTTTTTCTGTAAGTATTTTTGAGGTAAATTTCTCTTTGTTTTTATGCCTGACAGCCATGGAGACTGAAGTGCCCAAAGTACCAGCCAAGAAGAGAGAACCTAGCAAAAGGGCTGCTGCTGCACAGAAGAAGAAGCCCTTGGCAACTGTTTCGGAGATATCTGATGATGATGATGATGATGATGATATTAATGAAATTGATGATGATGATGAAGATGGTGAGATAGAAGTTGTAGCTGCTCCAGAGGCCAGGAAAAAGGGCGGGAGAAAACCGGCTGCAAATGCTAAGGCAGTAAAGGTCCCTGCAGCGGCTAAGAAGAGAGGTGCAGCCAATAAGCAGCAGCCTCAGACATTGGGCCAGAAGCTTTTAACTGACATGTTAAAGCCTGCTGAAAATTCTGGGATTTCACCAGAGAAGAAAGTGAGAAAGATGAGGGCATCTCCATTCAACATGAAAAGTGGTTCTGTGTTGGGAAGGGTTGGTAAAGTAAATGAAGGGACTGAAAATGAAGAAACTTCGGGTTCTGCTTCTACTTCTGCCAGTACTGAAGAAACAATTGAAGTTGCACCAGCAAGAGCAAGACCTCAAAGGGTGAACCGTGCGCAGACAAGGTATGTGTTGAGTGACTCTGAAAGTGAACATGCCACTGAGGATTCTGAATTTGATGAAGTGACTGATGAAAGTGAAGATGGATAGAGTAGTAGTTCTGTTGAGAAAGTGACTGATGGAATTCTTGAAATGGGAACTTAATCTCATTCTCCTTGTAACGTACTCCATTACTCTTAGTTGTGATTTGGATGATTTGCTAAACTGCATTTCCTGGCAATGATCTTTGTCTATTGTGATTTGTTATGGGGCAAGGATGTTTGTCTATTGTGATTTGCTAAACTGCAATTCTGCTTTAACAACTTACTAATATATTACAAATTAGAATGTCTGCAATTTAAATAGATGGAATATTTTCAAAAGAAATAGATGTACCAAATAATTGAACTTGAAGAGATATATAGCATTTCCAGGTGTGAGTTGGTTTCCCAAGTGTCACTTATTAATCCTGATTTATTGTCTAAAAGGGATGGAAAGAGGATTTAAGAAGTCTAAAGAGGATTTCCTTGCGATCCAGCAAAAAGAGTGTGTCGAACTTTTGGGTTTTGAGTGTGTCAAATTATTGTGAATAATATTTTAAAATTCTTGATTTATAAAGCATGAGCGTGAAATTCACTATTAACATAAGAGGAGGTAGTAAATCATTATTGTACTTTGGACAAAGTTTAATTATAAAATTTGTTGTAGTCTTAGCCTAAGATTACAATCTTATTTAATATATTTTTATTAGAAATGAATTTTGATAGATACACTATTGGATTACATCTTCTATGCTTGCAAAATATCTAAAAAAATAAAGATCAGTAGCTATATCATTAATAAATTGTTTAAATTACAAATATTTGTAGTTTAAAATTGTGCATAAAATGTAAACTTATAGATCATAGATATAGTAAATAATATCCGATTGATACAAAATTTGACATGTATATTAAGAGTGTAAAGAACATGCAATTTAATAGTTAGATTTTCAAATTATTTGTAAAAATGTTTATTTTATTGAGTAAAATTATAACCTTAAGCTACAACAAATTTTGTAGTTAAATTTTGTTTGAATGCTTTTATTTATATCAAATATCATGTCGTTAAGTAGTTATACTTTAAAAATACTTTAAAAATATCTAATAATTACTTGATATAAAAGTGAGAAAAGATTTTTCTAGACTTCTAATACCATTTACTCAAATACCTTGTCTTCTATCATGGTTTGTTAATGTAAAAGGTTTAGAGCTAATAATATTGTAGTTCACCAATGTTGCACGTATGAAATGAGCACTAGATTGGAACGTGACCTTGGGAAATATCACACCCCTCTCAAATGGCATCCTATGCACGTGGCACTGTGTGTGGGGGTTCAAACCATCATCACTTTGAATCTAAATTGGGGATCTATGCTTTGTAGCAGTTTTAATGATGTTTTGAACCCTCTGGTCACATTTTTCCTACATGTTTATGGCCTTGTTGTTGCTATAGTTGTTGGAATGGATGGATTTAAAAAACACTAAAAATTTACAAAAGGAAAAAACCAGAAATGGTGGGAAGGAGCCTTAGTTAGCTAGCTCACAGTATAATTCTCTCATTACTATACCCATGAAAGTGGAATTTCGAAAATGAGGATGAGGAGGAGGTGATGACTTTACGTATTAGAGAGATAGAATGTGTGGAATTTTGAAAAATCAAGAATAAAGTAAGGTGGTGGTAGTTAATGTTATCTCATTAATTTTGAGCAGTGTTTTTTTCAGTATTAAATCTTATACAATATTTCCAATGAAGCTACATCAAGTAATAGCATAACTTGAATCTATCTTACGTAATATATATATATATATATATATATATATATATATATATATATATCTGGAACTAACACTATGAGTCTATGACATGTCAGTTTTCTTTTTGATTTATTTATTTATTATTAATTTTTATAGCTGGTGTGATATCATTGTTTTCAAGTTTTAGTTAGCGAATTAATGACATAGTATAATTTGAACTATTTGTTTTAAAATGAAATGTTCAATTAAAAGAACTCTACGTGGTTTCTCAAAAAAAGAAAAAAAGAAAAAAAGAAAAAAGAACTGTGTGCATGGAATCCTATGCATGTGACACTGTGTGGGTTCAAACCATCATCCCTTTGAATCTAAACGTGGGGATCCATGTTTATGGCCTTGTTGCTATAGTCGTTGGAATGGATGGATTTAAAAAACATTAACATTTACAAAAAAAAAAAAAAATCGGAAATAATGGGATAGAGCCTTTAGTTAGCTGGCTCACAGTGTTATTTTCTCACAGCCATACACATGACAAGTGGAATTTCGGAAATGAGGATGACGAGGAGGAGGTGATGATGACTTTACTTATTAGAGAGATAGAATGTGTGGAATTTTGAATAATCAAGAATAAAGTGAGGTGGTGGTAGTTAATGCTATCTCATTAATTTTGAGAATATATATTAATGAATTAACAAGTAATTAATTTGTCACTATTAAATCTGATAAAATATCTCCAATGGAGCTACATAGTATTGGTGTAAAAAAAAATTTATGATTAATTTTTTTAAAATATTATTTATAAAAAACAGGATTGGAAATTGGGAGATAACATTCTTGCTCAAATTGAGTTGCTTTGGTAACAGTTAAAACAAAGTCTAGTAAAAAATAAAAACAAATTTATTAACATAAAATCAAGAATACAAAAATAAATGTAAGATTAAATTAATAAAAATGACTAAATAGTCTTTTAATTCACTCAGGCAATAGATTCATATTTTTAATTATAATAAGGGTACATTACACCAACTTTCATTGAGGTTTTACAAATTCATACTCCAAAATGTTTCATTAAATAGCACTCTTCCTCTAAGGTTCATATAAATGTCATAGTTAATTGCGTTTTCAAGATTCTTACCCAAATTTTGGACAAAATGATACTTGTCTTAATTTGTTGAGGTTTGTGGATGAATAACACTTCCTTGAGATATCTCAAAAAAAGAGATATGTAGAAATTAATAGAAATCTTTTTTTAAAATGAAATATTTTAGTAAAGAAAATTTAACTGTTGATTTTTTAAAAATTGGATGTACTATGGAACCTAAAGGGAGATTGTTATAATTTACCCTTAAAACTATCTTTGTTTCTATTTCTAAATGACATGCAATATACTTGAATTTTTTTTTGAGAAGAAATAATAAACTTGAAGTTGATTCCTTCAAATATTATAGCACATAATAATTATAATACAAGGGCCATAAGATACTTTCTTACAAAATGTTTCAAAATTATGTGGGGGATGGCTAGTCCTTAGAATTATACACGAACCATAATGGTGAAGAGTGAAATGCAATTTGTCATGTTAAAGCGATTTAAATAACAATATAAACTTATGAAATAAAAAAAAGCTTACATAGAATAAAAAATCTTAGGCTCTATTAGATACTTGATAATTACAAAGTTCTAAGCCTTGTAATTAGATTCTTGAGAATTTATAGGTTGCTTTTGCTCTGCATGAGTTTGGAGTATGTTTTTATTTAAAGGAACACAAAGGTAATAATTAACGGGAAGGAATCAACTTTTTCTTTAACATAAGGTGACTTAACAAATGAGCCATCGATTGAGAGAGAAAAGAATCAGACATAACAAGCTGACACTTATGAATGTGAAGGAGACCATTTCTTGTTTGCAGAGAAAAGAATCAAACATACATAACATTATTGCAGGCTGACACTTGTGAACATGAAGGGGAATATTTTGTTTGTCATCGTTCATATGCAAAGAATACGTGTGTTATTAATTATCAATGTAACGCAAGCACGCAAAAGAACTTGGTATATATATTTGTTGCCGTGTCTAGTTCATCCTCCTCACAGAAATTGTTCTCATCATACCCTCTTCACAAAGATAGCATTCATTTAATTCCCAGAAAGAAATGGCGGAAGGAGTTCTGTTCGACGTTGCTAAGGGAATGATTGAGAAGGCCAGCAACCTTGAAATCCAGGAGATTAGACTACTCTGGAGTCTCAAAGATGAGATTGAAAAGCTCAAAGACACAGTTTTGACAATCAGTGCTGTGCTTCTGGATGCAGAGGCGCAGCAGCAACACAAAAATCAAGTCAAAGTGTGGTTGAACAGGCTGAAGGATGCCATATATGATGCGGACAACTTGCTGGATGACATCTCCACTGAAGCTTTGCGACGGGAAGTAATGACACGAGATAAGAAGGCAAAAGAGGTACGAATCTTCTTTTCCAAATCGAATCAGCTTGCTTATGGTTTTATAATGGGTCATAAGGTTAAGGAAATGAGCGGAAGGCTAGATACCATAGCAGCAAATAGGAAGTTCCACTTAGTGGAACATCCTGTAGAGACACAAGTGAGGGATCATCAGGTGAGAGAAACTCATTCTTTTGTACATACTGAAAAAGTCATTGGGAGAGAAAAAGATAAGGAAGAGATTATAAGAATTCTTTTGGATCCCAATGATGAAGAGAGTGTTTTGGTCCTTCCAATAGTCGGACTTGGAGGATTAGGGAAAACCACGTTAGCTCAACTTGTTTTCAATGATAAAGAAATCAAGAAACACTTTGAGTGAAAAATGTGGGTGTGTGTCTCTGATAACTTTGATGTGAAAATAATAGTTGAAAAAATTCTAGAGTCTGCAAAAAACAAGAAATTAGAAACCCTTGGAATGGACACATTAATTATTGATCTTAAGGAAGAAATTGATGAAAAGAGATACCTACTTGTGTTGGATGATGTATGGAATGAGGATCTTAAAAATTGGCTTAACCTAAAAGGCCTTTTAATGAGTGGTGCAAGAGGCAGTATAATATTAGTGGCTACACGTAGTAATAAAGTGGCAAAGATTACACAAACTGTTCCACCATGCATGTTAGAGGGTTTAGATGAAAAAGAGTCTTGGTCTTTATTTAAACAAATGGCATTTGAAAGTAGGAGTGTGCAAACCATCACCGGAGCCGACCACACCGACCGGCACCGACCCTCCCGCACCGCCATTGGCACCGACCGACGGAGCCGATGCCAGAGATCGAAACGCGAATGGAGCTCCGATGCCGGTGCGGTGAGCAGATCGGAGACGCGCACACCCATACCGACTTGAGCCAAACCGAATCGATACTCTCCATTTAAATTTTTTTTTTTTTTTTAAACGCCGTCGTATTGGTTTGGGTTAGCATAAAAATAAAAAAAAAAATAAAAAAAAATAAAAAAAAAAACACACACACACACACACAAAACGCAAACGGCACCGTTTAGCATAGGTTTTCAGACACAAGTCACACAACCCAGTAAACCCAATTGAGTTCCTCACTATATGTTAGGTTCTAAAGACTAGGATCTAATGTATTTAGAACTTCAATTTGTATGTTGGCAAACCATGATCAAAACGATGTTTAGCCGTGTGTTAGACTTGCTCAAAGTATGGGATTTAATGTAAAGTTGGAATCGAGTTTTTATGCAGAATTACCTTTAACTTTCTGTATGACTCGATCGATCGAAAATCGTGCAAAACGTTTTTCTGCAGAAAATTCCAACTCAGCCCAAGCCCGTTTTAATGTATAGGGTTTTATGTTTTGCCCTAAGTATAAAAGGGAAAACCCTAGCCACATTTTTAGAGTTCTGTTTTGCTGTGTTTGTGAATCTCATTGTGAGATCTAGAGGTGTTTACCTTCACATACACTTAGGGTTTACAAACTTGAGATTTATGTCAAGAGTTGTGTAGATCAATACAGTTGCAGAATCAAAGAGCACAAAGATATACAAGCAGGTGCGCTTGTGGATTTGCTGAAGAATTCCGGAAAGAAGGAGTCCGTGGATCTCGGAGCTATCATGGGGTCGTGGTAGTAAGTTTCCTACACTTGGGTAGCAATAGGATGTTAGTGGTCTAAGTCGCTATTTTGTAAACTTCGATTCTTTCATAGTGGATTCAGTTTACCTTAAGGATAGTTAGGTTAAATCCTCCCCAGGTTTTTTACCGGTTTGGTTTTCCTGGGTCATCATATCTTTGTGTTATTTATTTTTCCGCTGCTTTATATATTTGTGTTAACCTAGTTCTAATTAAATTACCTAAGTTATTCACTTGGCTAATTCACTAGGTTAATCTGTTGGGTTAAGGGGTCTAAACGAACTGACACTATAAATACCTTCTATTCAACATCTGGGGCCCTTAACTCTCTCTCTCTCTCTCGCCCAGCCGCCTCGCCTCAAGCCTCTCGCCGGCCTGAGTCGCGCCTTGCAGAGTTGCAGCAGCAGCAACTCCCCGCGGCAACCACAGTAAGCCTAACCCAGCAGCCCCTTTCTTTTGGTTTTAATGGATGTTGTCATTGTTGACTGTTTTAAGTGTGCTGTGCCTGTGCGCCTGTGCCGCTGTGCGCCTGTGCCGCTGTGCGTGTGTTGTGATGTATCTGATGATAAAGGGGAAAGGATTAGGAAAGTGATACTGTGAGTGTGAAATACTGAGAGTATTTGTGCGTGTGAAACTGTGAGAGTTAGGGGTATTTGTGCGTGTGAAACTATTTATTGGGTATTTATTGCACACTCCTACTGTGAGTTAGTAGAGTTAATGTGTGAGTGTGTTGTGCCTTCAACTGCCTTGTGCGTGTGAGTCGTGTGACACTGTGAGTCACTGTGCGAGTGTGTTGTGCGTGTGAGTGAGTGTTGATTAATTAAGTGTGTTGGTCAGTTTAGTTAGCTATTTATTTAATTTAATTTTTGGTGTGTTGGTCAGTTTAGTTAATTTATTTAGTTAGTTTTTAGTTATTTATTTACTTAGACAGTTGATTAATTAAGTTTAGTTAATTTATTTAGGTAGTTTTTAGTTATTTATTTATTTAGTCAGTTGACTCAATCTACTAAGTAGCACTAAAGTTTTTTTTTTTTTTTTCCTTCAGCATTTTAATTTTTGAGGGAGACGAGATTGAGAGAGTTCACGCTTTCAATCTTTCACCAAGAGGTAATCACTAAACACTCATTATATTCAATATTATGATTTTAAATTTTTTGTACTTAGTAACAATTGCTTTAAGTTTATATATAATTATATATAAAATAAAGCTAATTCTCTAGTTCTGAATTGTTTTTAATATTAGTGACATGAATTATTGAGTAATGACTAATGATTAATAATTGTTAGTCTGTTATTGTATTGATTGAGAGTGAGCTATTTGATATTACATTTGCTGGAAAAATTATAATTTGATATTGTTGTGAAAACTTTATTTTTTGTTGTTTGGAAATTTTTTTATTAGATGGATGTCGATGCTCCACCTGGATTTGGTGCACCCGGGGACCCTAACCCACCTCCTCCTAGTCCTGGTAGTGCTAACCCTAACCCACTTGAACCTGCAGCACCAATTGGACTTGGTGCATCACTTCCCCCACTATCACCTAAACAAGGTGGTAAGGACCCGTCTATAGTATGGCAATACTTCATTAAGTTGGCTGGTTCTAATCCCCAAAATCCTAGATCTCAATGCAAGTATTGTAAAAATCAATATAAATGTCATGGTAAGAAAAATGGTACTTCGGGCATGTTGCAACACATGAAGGTGTGTAAGAAGTGGCCTTTTCCCCGTGATGATAAGCAAAAAACTTTATCTTTTCAAGCGAAGATAGAAGGGGAAAGTGGTTCAAATGTGTTAGTGGTTGCAAACTATAGTGAAGAGAGGATAAGGTTGGCGTTGGCAAGGATGATCATCATTGATGAATTGCCTTTTAAATTTGTGGAACGTCAAGGCTTTCAAGAATTTATGGAAATAGTTGAGCCTAGGTTTCCTATTCCCCATCGCACTACCATTGCAAGGGCTTGGATGAAGATTTATTCAAGTAAGTTGGATATTTTGAGAAGGGCTTTTGTTGGGCAACGAGTTTGTGTGACAACGGATACTTGGACATCTATACAAAACTTGAACTACATGGTAGTCACCGCACACTTCATTGATGGGGATTGAACTTACCAAAAGAAAATCTTGAACTTTTGCCCTATAGCTAATCACAAAGGGGACACCATAGGTAGAGCGGTTAAGTTATGTTTGTTGAAGTGGGGTATAGACCGCTTGTTTACAATCACCGCGGACAATGCTAGTTCTAATGATGTGGCAATTGATTATGTGAAGAAGAAAACAAAAGAAAGAGATAGTAGCATATTGGGTGGTGAGTTTATGCATATGCGTTGTTGTGCGCATATTTTGAATTTGATAGTGCAAAGTGGGTTGAAGTCCATTCATGAATCAATTGCCAAAGTAAGGAATGCGGTGCGATATGTGAGAGCCTCTCCCGCAAGGTTTGAGAAGTTTCAAGAATGTGTTGAAAATGAGAAAATCAAAGCCAAATGTTTGTTGTCCCTTGATGTGCCAACAAGGTGGAATTCCACTTATCTCATGTTAGATTGTGCTTTGAAATTTGTGAGAGCATTTGATAGGTTGGAAGAGGAGGATGGGCATTACAAACTTTATTTTTGTGAATTGGATGGGAATGGGAAAAAGCCTATTGGTCCTCTTAACTATCTTGATTGGGAAAATGTCAAGACTTTTGTGAAATTTCTTGGCATATTTTATGAGGCGACACTTAGATTTTCTGGGTCCTTATTTGTCACTTCTAATACATACTTCCATGAGCTAATTAGCATTGAAGATCAATTGCAACAGTTGTGTAGTGTTGATGGGGATCCACTTTTGAAGAGTATGGCGGTAGAGATGAAAAAAAAAATATGATAAGTATTGGGGAAGTGTGGATAATATCAATTTGATGCTTTTTGTTGCTATTGTTCTTGACCCAAGGTATAAATTGAAGTATGTAAAGTTTTGGTTTAGGGAGTGGTATGGAAAGGACAAGGGAGATGTGATGAGCTCTAAGGTTCGAGATGCATTGAAGAGGTTGTATGTGGAGAGAGTGGGTCAAAATGGAGCCTCAAGTTCTAGTGGTAGTGGTGCTTCATTGTCTAGGGACTCCATGCCAAGTGTTGGCAATGCTTCATTGTCTGATCGTATTAAAAGTTATAATAATAAGTTTAAGCAAGACTTGGCGGACGAGGACAGTGTGGAAAGCAAATCTGAGTTGGATAGGTATTTGTTGGAATCTTCTGAGGACCCTGATGTGGAAGATTTTAACATCTTGATGTGGTGGAAAATGAATTCTTCTAGATACCGAGTCCTTTCCCAAATTGCCCGTGATGTGTTGGCTATTCCTGTCTCTACAGTTGCATCCGAGTCTGCTTTTAGTACCGGGGGGCGTGTTTTGGATTCATTCCGTAGTTCACTATCTCTTAATACAGTTGAAGCCCTTATTTGTACCCAAAATTGGTTGAAGGATGCAAAGAAAAAAAGACCAATAAAGCTTCGGGAGTGCATGGATAATGTGGAGGATATGGATGGTTTTGAGATTGACACTGGTAAATATATGTTCATTTTGTTTGTTGTATATCAATTGTTTAGTTATTTGCTCAATACTTACGAATCATTTTATTTTGAATGGGATTGTAGAAATTGCATCGGTTTGCCCAATGCCTATGGAGGAGGATCCAAGCACCGTTGTGTTGGATGATGATGAGTGATGTGCTGCTCTTTGCTTGGACTTAGTTAGTAGTTAGTATTATGTAAGTATACTTGCTATTCTCATTCATTTGTGTTAATTATAAATTTTATATTGTTCATAAATGATTTATTGTTATTAACACGTGTTTTTTTTTTTTTTTTTTTTTAGTATTTTGTAGGAGTTATAGAATGATGCATAGTGCACAGACTTACTGGACAAAGGACTTACAAGAATTAGCATTCTTTTGCCTATATGCTAATTATATCTGTACATGTTATTGGTAGTGGACTTTTCACTAATGGTAGTTATTTTGGTATTCATGGGTGGGATTATTATTGGGGATACAAGTAATTAGCATTCTTTTGCCTAAATGCTAATTTAATTTGTATATCTTTCTTTTGGCATTTGTGGACAGTGACAAATGGTTTTGTAATACGGTATTAAGTAGATACATTAATGTTTATTATTATTGACACTGACACACACAGTGACACTAATGATATTATATGCTACATGATAGTATTTTAGGAGTTGAGCTCTTATTGATGCAATTTCAAAATATTTTTGCATGGTGAATGAAATGAAAAAATTTGGATCATTATGTGAACATATTTTTTGCATAGGTTTTGCACAGGTTTGAAATGAAAAATACAGTTTTGAAATTTTGGATCATTATGTGATCATTATGGATCATTATGTGAAATTTTGCATAAGTTTAAAATTTTGGATCATTATGTGATCATTATGAAATGAAAAATACATTAACGCTTTTGCTTTTGTTCTATGTTTGACTAGGTTGGCACAGGTTTCATGAATTATTTGGCACAAGTTTTTTGATTAGGTTGATATATTGATATTGGGCTTGAAAGTCCAATTTTTTTATTATTAAAAAATAGTTTTTTTTTTTTTAATATTTCAAACCGACCAAACCGACTAAACCACACCGCTAAAACCGCACCGCTATAGGTCGAAAAACAGACCCTAGGCGGTGTGCATCGGTTCCAATTATGAAAAAACCGATCTCTATCGGTTCGGTAGTAAATTTGGAAAAAAACCGCCCTTACCGAACCGCGCACACCCCTAATTGAAAGAGGACGAGCCAGAGAATTCAATATTTAAGGCAATTGGAAAGGAAATCCTTAAAAAATGTAGAGGAGTCCCCCTTGCCATAAGGACTATAGGAAGCCTTTTATACTTCAAAAACACAGAAAGAGAGTGGTTATCTTTTAAGGATAGTGAGCTTTCAAAAATACCCCAAGAAGAAAATGATATCCTACCAACACTAAAGTTGAGTTATGATCATCTTCCATCATATTTGAAACAATGCTTTGCTTATTGTTGTTTATTTCCAAAGGATTACAAAATTTATAAACCAACATTAATTCAAATGTGGATGGCACAAGGTTTCATTAGACATTTAAATCAAAATCAATGCCTAGAAGACGTTGGTCATGAGTATATTATGGATTTACTTTGGAGATCATTCTTTCAGGAAGTTGAAATGGATGAGGTGGGCAACATTTTACGATTCAAAATGCACGATCTTACGCATGATCTTGCTAAAAGGATCTTATAGCACCACTTGTAATTCAAAAGAAGAAATTATAAATGAAAAAACTTTGCATGTGTCATTTGGTGGTCAATCACAATCACAAATTCCAAGTTCATTGTTCAAAGCTAGCAGGATACGGACATTTATGTTGCAAGGTCGAGTTTGGGGTCTAGATAAGCCAATTTATAGTAGTACAATTGTTGCAAGTTTTAAGTTCATTCGCTTGTTGGATTTGCGTGCTATGAGCATTGGTACAGTTCCAAGTTCTATTGGGGATTTAAAATATTTAAGGTATCTTGATCTATCTAATGACTCCATTAGCAGGCTTCCAAATTCAATTATGAAATTGCATAATTTGCAAACTCTCAAACTCTATCAATGTTATATTATCAAATTGCCTAGTGATTTTACCAAATTGGTTAACCTTAGGCTTCTTGAGATTGATGCCTTGTCTTTGACTCATATACCACGTGGATTGGGGCAAATGACTAGTTTTCAAGGTTTGGAAAACTTTCGGATAAGAATGAATAGCGATTCGCGTAACAGTGAATGGAAGGAACTTCACAGACTAAACGAGTTGAGAGATCTTACGATTTCAAATCTGGACCATGAGAAAGACGTTGCCTTAGAATCCAAGGCTGCAAATTTTAAAGGGAAACAACAACTTCAACGCTTGAAGTTAGAGTGGAAGTGGAGTTCAAAAGTCAATGAGTTAAGCGTTGGTTATGACGAGCAGTCCCTTGAAGCCATGCAGCCGCAACCAAAACTTGAAGAATTGGTTTTATGTAATTACGGGGGAGTGAAATTTCCAAGTTGGATGTCATCGCTCACAACTCTCAAAAGATTTTTGTTGAAAGGCTGTAACAAATGCCAACATCTGCCACCGTTGGAGCAATTTCCTCATCTCAAGTATCTCTATCTCTACAAATTGGATTCTCTAGAGTACATGTCAGAGATAGATTACGGTGAGGAGCTCTCTAATTCTTCATTCATCCCATCTCTAAATGAAGCCATTGAAGCAAACATCAACACTCCAGATTGAGATTGCCAACTCCTCCTTTGCCCCTCTCTCCAAATTAAAATATCTGGAAACTGGGACTCTAAAGGAACCTTTACCCAACCTGTCTAACCTCGTTTCTCTCTGTTGTCGTGGTCCTCCCCCTCAAGGTATGCAACATCTCACTACGCTTAAGGAAATGGAAATTGTGGGTTCTACGGAAGTTGATTTATCAAATTTTGGGGATGCCATAGAATGCCAAGGCCTACAGAGCCTTCAATCACTTGAAATTAGGAACTGCCCCAATTTAATATCGTTGCCTGAAGGGATGGGTGGCCTTACCTCTTTACAAACACTGGATATTTGGAATTGCCCCAAATTAAAATCATTGCCTGAAAGTCTTACCTCTTTGAATACACTAGAAATTGGTTTCTGTCCCATCTTACTGAAAAGATGCAAGAGAGAAACAGGCGAAGATTGGCCAAAGATTTCTCATATCCCAAACTTGAAAGGGGATCTAAGTCAGCAACAAACCAACTGAGGTATCTAACTAAACCACCATTTTATCCAATGTTTCATTGAAAATCAAAAACCCAATTTCTTTTTCTTCTTTACTTCATTTTTTTCTCGTTGACTATTTTAATATATTTCTTGGTGATTGAATTTCAGATGAAGAACCAAATGAACCACAGAAGATTCGCTCATAATAATTGCAACTTAATCAAACCAATTGGGAGTAAGGACAAGGATGGACCAGACTCCTCTTGAGGCAATTTTGTAACCTCAAATAAACGTTCCAAAATGAAATATGGAATTTGATTTTCAAGCCTGAGAAAGTCTCTGTAGAAAAACGGTAAAATCCAGGCCATAGTGATGAGAGGGTCATCGGGATCGCACCTTATGTGATTGTCAACCTTGCGGAACAACTCCAATATAAAACAACCATCAACAACCATCATTTCTAGGAACTCATTGGAGCTGAGGTGAATGGTCTCAGAATAACACTCTCTAGCTTCTTTTTCAAGTGGGTGTATGCTTTTCAAGTAGTCCTCTAAGGTTAAACCTATAATTTTGGTCTTAGAGAGCCAAGAACCTAGGTACCTCCACTTGTGCTCCTCGATCATTTGTAAGTGAGGCTCGCCGCGGTGATAGGGGCCGATGGAGACGATGTGGGGTTGATACGAGTTTCCATTGATGTCGATTAAGCTCTTTGGGACTCTGAAGATGCAACATGACCGGATGTATTGTTTAGATGTGGGCTGACATGATAGGGGTCGAAGGAGACGATGTGGGCTGAAGTTATTCTTTCTGCAGATGTCAGCGACATGACCGGATGTATTGTTTAGATGTGTACTTCAGGATTTGATCAACCATTGAGGTAACTTTCATACACTATCCTAATTGACATAAAAAATTGGTCTCTCATACTGTGTGACTTGATGCATTCCATTTATGTCCTAATATCAATGCTTGTTTTATTGTATTTTCACTTGCTATAGGAGTGCATGTTCTAATTAAATAAATCTGAGGAGATTAGGTTTCAATTTTTTTTTCTTTTTTTGGAAATATGATAAACAAATTGTTACTTTTATCGCCTAGTCCTTTTAATGTATTTCTCAAAATTAGGTCTGATTGGTTCTCTTGGATCAATAATTATCAAATAGAAGAGATGGAATGATTATATTTCCAGCTATAGTAAAACAAAGTCTTGATACTGATTGGTTATTTTCTCTGTGTTTTTGGTGAAAATTTTCTAATCATGTTCATGTTTCATGTAGGAGTCCTTGTATCATTCTATCTGGGAACTCAGCAAATGTGACTGGAAGCTTCATTCTATTTCTATAAACAATCAATTTTCTAAAATCAGCTTATGAGTTGAAGGTAAGGCCTTGTCTCAGTTCAACAAATGAGAAAGATCAATGCTTTTAAACGTGCACTTCCTCTTTGTATGCTTCCTTTTTTGGTTGTGGAGATTTTTTTGGGCTGATTTAATTTTTATTTATTAGGTGGGTGTGTAGCTTTTAGGTGGTTAAAGGAGGAAGCAATCCAGTGTATGAAAGAGGCAGAATGGCCATTGATATTCAGGATTGCCCCAATTTGACAACATCATTGATTGTAGGGATTTGTTCCCACACCTCTGTTGTAAGTACTAGAAAATTCATCGCTGTCACCACAATGATGCAAAAGGAAACAGGTGAGGATTGTACTTACATCCTAGAGTTGGAAGGGGCAGTAAGAAAACTTGTTATACAAATCTCTGTTTTATCCCAGTACTTGATAGAAGTCAAAATCCAAAATTTTCATTGTTCTCTCCAAGTTTGTCAATTTTTTCTTGGTTAATGAATATCAGATCTAATGAAGCACATGAGAGAACTACACTTAAAAAATGTGGATTAATCGAAACTTCTTGGTTGCAACAAATCACAACTTAATGGTTTAGAATTTTCTTTACATCATTTGTTCAAATATTAGGAAACAAAAGATGTGAATTTTCCTTTATCTATTTCTTATTTCAAACAATTTATGGATAAGGTGATATATCTTGATGCTTTGATTTCTCGTTGTCTAAATAGAGTGAAAATTGGCACTTGGTGATATTGGGGTAATGGTTGTAGGATTAAATTTGGTACCTATTCCTACTTTACAGATTTTTGCTGTTGTATCTACAGATGATGGTGATCATGATGTTAACAACAGAAATTCACAAAACCTAAGTTAAATTGCTAACTGTTATTTTGTAAATAACTAAGTTATATCTGCATTTACTCTTTATTTTGATTAGTATCATGGTGTTCATTGAAAACAAAGGTTGAAATTAGAGTCTTGAAGTTCATAATTTCAGTAATTGATTTTATTTGGCACTCCACTTCGACTTGAATTCTCCATTTAAAATCAATTAATAATTCCTAATTATTTTGAAATTGTTCCTATATTTTATTGAAAAAATAAAGTACCATATTTTTCTTAATCTTTCAATATTTTAAATTGCAGGTTGCCTTGGGTTAAGACTTAAGACCGTAGGTTGTTGCTCATTGTAATACCCAAATAAAGGAACTTTTCTTTTTCCAGATGGTTGCCTTGCAGTTATTGTACACTCCTAGAGGTTAATGTTACAAAGGTAATAACACACTAGTATGCTTCATAAGTTTGTTACAAAACTAGATATCAATGTGTGTTGATTACTGCGATTGTCAAAAAAGACTTTATATCAACTATTCTTTCTATAAACGTAACCCGAGGCGTAATTTCATTGTGTAAGTTTAGGTTTTGTTAATGGTGATTAATGTTGGCAGCTCTCCATAACAATTTCTGCCGTCTCTTACATTTTGTGACACTTTGATTCAGAGAAGAATTCAAGTAATTTGAATAATTCAAGTAATTTGAGTAAAGGGGCTAGTGACCTCTTTAAATTTAAGATTCAAATTTCAATTATTTTTTTGTACATTAGATGCATTGGCACAGGACAAGTAGAAGTGCAGGTGTCTATCAAAATGTATAAAGTGATCTTTGGTAGTTTCAGGTGGCATAATTGCATTGATATATGTTGATGATTGCTTTTATAAATAACATAAGTAGCCTTTATGACTTTTATGAGAGGTGAGCCTATGCATCTAAGAACCTAATGATTTAATTTCTGCTTCTATATACTTTACCATATGATATACGTAGCTATTTTTTTATTTGCAAGTTTACACACCCGGTAGGTCTTGTAAGGGAAGAATGTGCCATTGGAGCTAAAGCTCATTGGCATATATGATATTTGCAACTTAAACTTCCTGAATTTGCCTATTTTTCTAAGCCTTATTTATGTTTTTTTTTTTTTTTTCCAAATATCCAGAGATAATTTTCCCTTACAGTTTTAGCTTTACCTAATGAGGGGGAGTGGCAACCAGATTTTTTGTTTTTCTTTTGTTGGGGAGAAAGTTGGGAGGAGGAAGAAAGAGAGAAATATCTTTTTGGTATAGAATATAAAAATTCCATTGATTTCTTACTTGCAATGAGGATTTTGATTTTTTATAATCAGACAACATGAAAAACTGTTCAAACTTCTGTGGTATACCTTTTTCTTACTTATTTGAGAAAATGTTGGGTGGAAATAGGTCATGAGAGGGCCAAGCAACGCACATCCTAGAGATTGAAATCTATTCAGGAAGATTTAAGTCCATTGTAGGTTCATTCATTTCTTTTCCCAGTCCCCTTTTAAATGTATCAAATAGAAGTCCAGCTATATCTTAATTTTCTGGTTTCACCAGTTATGGTGAGTTTATCAGTTATTGGCTTTTAGCAGATGCTCTAAGGACCATTACTAGAGGAAACAAGTTTAAGGGTGCATGTTTCTTCGAAGTTCAAACCAAGCCGGTAATCAGATTATGCAGCAGTTATTGGAAAAAGAATGGTAACTTTCTCATTCCTTAACATATAAAATTGACATCATTGCCTGAAGGGATGGGTGGTCTTACCTCCTTGCATACACTAGATATTTGGGATTGCCCCAAACTTAAATCATTGCTTGAAGGGATGCAAGGCCTTACCTCTTTGCATACACTACATATTTGGGATTGCCCCAAACTAAAATCATTACCTGAAGGGATACAAGGTCTTACCTCTTTGAATACACTGCAAACTACTAGCTGTCCGATCTTACTGAAAAGATGCAAGAGAGAAACAGACAAAGATTGGCCAAAGATTGCTCATATCCCAAACTTGAAAGGGGATCTACGTTAGCAACAAACTGAGATATCTAACTAAACCACCGTTTTATCCAATGTTTCATTGAAAATCAAAAACTCAACTTCTTTTTCTTCTTTACTCTCATTTTTTTCTCGTTGACTATTTCAATATATTTCTTGGTGATTGAATTTCAAATGAAGAACCTAATGAACCACAAAAGACTTGCTCATAATAATTGGAACTCAATCAAACCATTTGGGTGGTTCAATAAGTCAACAACTAACCATTGGTACTATCTCATTCTTTCTTCTCTTTCCTTTTAACCTCTTTTATCTGGTCATATGATTTTTAATTTTCATTTCTTAATTTGTAACTTCCCCTGTTAGGAAAAATAATATGTGAGTTTTCCCAAATCAGTTTCTTTATTCCAAGAAATTACATGTCTGTGTTTCGAATAAAGTTGATGAGGTGATGTATTTAAGGTGCTTCATTCCTCATTGTGTAAAACAGAGTAAAATTAGCCACTAGGTGTTATCCGAAGGACTAGGAGGAGATACTTCTCAACAAGTGATGCCCTGGATTTGATTGGATATTGACTAAGTGTGTATTGTGTGGGCATGTGATGAGTCCCACATTGGGTATTTACTGGGTTGAAGTTATGCTTTTTGCAGATATCAACAACATGACTGGATGCATTGTTTTGATGTGTACTTCAGGATTTGATCAACCATTGGGGTAATTTTCATACACTATCCTAATTGACATAAAAAATTGGTCTCTCATACCGTGTGACTTGATGCATTCCATTTATGTACTATTTTCAATGCTTGTTTTATTGTATTTTCACTTGCTAAAGGAGTGCATTTTCTAATTAAATAAATCTGAGTAGATTAGGTTTCAATCTTTGATTTTCTTTTCTTATTTTGGAAATATGGTAAACAAATTGTTACTTTTGTCACCTAGTCCCTTTAATCTATTTCTTCATTTTGGCAAATTACATCTTTGTATCTTGAATTGAGTTGATGAGTTGATCTATTTTATATGCAATTATGCATCATTACTCGCTGTGTAGACAAAGTAAAATTGAGCACAAACCACAAAGTGATATTGAGGTAATATTGCAAGAAGAAATAAATTTGGCAGCCATTCTGCAGGAATTAGCTTGTTGTGCAGGTATTCAGTTGATTCAATTTCTTGTTATATGAACTTCCAACTTGCTATTATATCTTCAATTTTTTTTTTTTTATAAATACTACCATGTCTACAAATTATTACTTTTGTCACCTAGTCCCTTTTATCTATTTCTTCATTTTGGCAAATTACATCTTTGTATCTTGAATTGAGTTGATGAGTTGATCTATTTTATATGCAATTATGCATCATTACTTGCTGTGTAGACAAAGTAAAATTGAGCACAAACCACAAAGTGATATCGGGGTAATATTGTGGGAAGAATTAAATTTGGCAGCCATTCTGCAGGAATTAGCTTGTTGTGCAGGTTTTCAGTTGATTCAATTTCTTGTTATATGAACTTCCAACTTGCTATTATATCTTCAATTTTTTTTTTCTTATAAATACTACCATGCCTACAAATAATTAGTTTTATTAAAAGCACTGCTTGATATATGAATCAATTGTTAATTTCTAATTAATTAATATGTTTCTAAACCAAAGAAACAGAGGTTTCACTAGTAATCAAATGATAGACATTGGGAATTCAATAACTGACAACATTATGGCATTTGATATACGTGAAACATTTGTGGCTTTTGTGATTGAATTCCAGATACACACACACACACACGCACACACATATATATATAGCTATCTAACAGAAGAGAATAAATGATTATTTATTTCCAGCTATAGTAAAACGTAGTCTTGATACTAAATAGTCATCACTTTTTGGTTTTTAATAAAAAATTTCGTTTCTTGTAGGAGCCCTATCATTCAGTCAGAGGATTTAGCACGTGTCTAGAAGCTTCATTCCATTTATATATATATATATATATATATATGTAAACAATTTTCTGGAATTGGCTTACAAGGTGAAAGGCGAGGCCTTGTTTGAACCAAGCTAAATGAGAAAGATCAACGCTTTTAAGCCTGCACTAGCTCTCTGCATGCTTCTCTTGAATGATGGTGAGCCCTCTTTCTCTCCCTCATCTCTTGATTGTGGAGATTTTCTTTTTGGGTTGATGTAATTTTTATTTATTTTTGAGGTGGGTATGTGACTTTTAGGAGATTGAAGCAACAAGCAATGCAGGGTATCGGAGAGTTGGATTGGCCACTGATATTTGTGCCCTCACTAGTGAGGATTGCCAAAAGATTTGTAGATACTGGGAATTCATCAGTGTGTCATCTTACCACAAAGATGCAAAAGGGGATCTATTTCAGTGGTAAGAAAACTTATGTCTACATATCATTGTTTTTACGCTACCCTCGATAGAAATTAAAATCAAAATCAAAATTTCTTCTTTGTTCTCTCCAAGAAATGGGGCTTAATGAAATCTGTTTGGTTTTAACAACTCAATGGTATTAGGATTTTTTTTTTCTCTACAACTCAACAAAATATGTGAATATTCCTTTTATCTATTTCTTATTTATATCATGGTATCTCAAACTGAGTTGATTAGGTGGCACATCTGGATGCCAAGGTTTCTCATTGTGTAGATAGTGTGAAAATTGGCACTTGGTGATTAGGGCTGGTCCTAGGCTTAGGCCAACCCCCTTATTAGAGAAGGCCCCGAATGTGGGGGCAAATTTTTTTATTTTTTATATATAAATATTTTTGGGAGATATTAAAGCATTTTAATTTACATTTTGTTTCACTATTTAGAAAGCTCAAAGAATTAAGTAATGTTAGAGATAGAGATAAGACAAATTTAAATAAATAAGTCTTACAAATAGACGTGTTACTAATCACAAGTAATTCAAATAAGAAAACGTTAAAAATTCTATAAATTTTACTACATAACTTTTATTCACTTAATTATTTTTATACAAAATAAAAATTCTACTCTAACCTAATCTAAGCATATATGTGTGCGAAACTCTCTTCTAGAGACTTAAATCTTGGCCATTGCCCCCCACACCTCACAAGAACTTATACTTGTGAAGTGATTACTGCACCAAGGGTGCGTGGTGGCCTCCATAACTTTTATAATTTGATGTGACAATGAATATAATAGATGAATTTCAACAAACTATTGAATGCATTTTTGAATGAATATTTGTAATTGGTGATATATTTTTGTAATTCTAATGTTGTAAATTTTATAATATTTCTAGTATTTTTGTAAGCCTCATGTCATTGATCACATTCATTACAACACCAGTTTGTAGTAAAATTTGTTATAACTTTAGCATTTTCTCAAAAAAAAAAAATCATATTAAAAAGTATAAGGAATGGATTTAAAAAAAAAATTATTATATAAAGTGCTAGTTAAATATTATTTAAGTGATAACATAAAGGCCTCATTTGAAGATTTCGCCTTAGGTGTCTGAAACGCTTGGGCCGACCCTGTTGGTGATATTGTGGTAATGTTTGTATTGGGGGGGCGGGGGGTTGGTGGAGTAAATCTAGCGTATACATCTATAGTACATTCATTAGCTTGTTGTGCAGTATTTGTGTTTATATGTGTGTGTGTGTGTGTGTGTGTGTGTGTGTGTGTGTGTGTGTGTGTGTGTTTGTGTGTGTTTATTCCTTTTTCTTGTTGTGCAATATCTACAATTGATGATGAATTTTGTCAATAACAGAATAATGTCTGCATTTTTTCCTAATATTTTTTAGTATCTTGGTGTTAATTGAAAAGAAAGGTGCTACACTCGGTGTTCTAGAAGTTAACAATTTTAGGGGTGGATATTACTTGGTGCTGCACTCAAAATTGATTTCAATTTTTAAAATGAATTAATCATCCTTAAATAAATGGAACTTGTTCCTATATTTTATTGAAAAAATCAAAGTACTATATTTTTCTAACTATATAAATTTTTAGATTGCAGGTTGCCTTGGGTTAAGATCATAGTTAATGCTCAAAGTGGTAGCCAAGCAAATGAACTATTCATTTTTCCCTTTCATAAGGTATGGTGAGTTTAGAGGTAACTGGATTTTAGTTGAGGCCTGAGGAGTATTGAATACTGAAGCTAGCAAGCTTAAGAGTGCATGTTTCTTCAAACCTAGCTGGTAATAAGATTGTGTAGCAAACTATTAGAAAAGGAACGGTAACTATCTCATTTATTACCAAATTTAATCTTTTCAAATAATTTAGGTTTCTTTTTTTGGAAATTTATTTGCAATATAGTTGGCATATTATTAGTTTCCTCTCTTATTCTGTTTTTATTTCATTCTCAAACAGAGCTTTGGTAGGTTCTAATGAATGAAGAGCATAGCTTGTTGTTAGAGCATAGCTTATTATTAGTTTCCTCTGTGTATCCTATGGTGTATTTGGAAGGAACGAAATCGGAGGACTTTTGAGGATAGGGATAGCTCTGCTGTTCAGTTGCTTGCCTCTTTTAGTGGGTCTCTTTTTGATTGGTCTCGGGCTTGGGGACTCACGTCTAGTGATTCTCTACCCTCTTTTCTTTGCTCCCTTTCTCTTTTGTAATTTTGTATGTTTCTTTTCATTTTTTCATCAATAATAATTCTTATATTACCTATCAAAAAAAAAAAGCTTGTTGTTAGAGCAGACTGCAGAGTACTCCCTGATTTCATAGATAGCTTAATTTCATGGTAAATGATTCTTGGACTTTTCACCACTTGTGACATTTTTTTTGTCATAAATGTTATTTTTTGTGCTTCTCAAAAGTATAACCTTTATTCCTACATTATTTTTTGTGATTCTCAAAGTATGACCTTTATTTCTAAATAATAGTATTCAAAAAGCTTTTGATAGAAATTAATCACAAGAACTATCAAGAGAAATATATTAATCTGGACTAAAGATGCCATTAGTTACTACTACAGGTTTTGATATTGCTATTTTCTCTATTTGTGGAAGGTCCAGACATGATGCATATATTTTGATGAGAAAGCCATCTGATCTTGCTCTGACAGAAATGTGGTTGATATACAACTCCTAAAGAAAATAAGAGATTAGCATTGTCAGGATCCATGTTTAACTGACTAGCTGATTTTCAGGGAAAATGTGTGATTTTCCAGTGAGATTGCACCTAAAACTTTCCATGAACAACGATCACTTGGTGACCGCATTCAATTCATTAGCATGACATTTGCTCTCATCTTTGAGGTTGCCTTACATTCTTAAGGATGCTTGGCATACAAAATAATCCAGCAGTGGACAATTATTGTTATGACACCTACGGCATATCACTTGAATCCACACCTTCTAGTTTCATTAACAGGAAGTCATTAATTTTCACAAGGCTTTAAACGAAAAGATGCAAGAGAGAAACAGGCGAAGATTGGCCAAAGATTTCTCATATCCCAAACTTGAAAGGGGATCTAAGTCAGCAACAAACCAACTGAGGTATCTAACTAAACCACCGTTTTATCCAATGTTTCATTGAAAATCAAAAACCCAATTTCTTTTTCTTCTTTACCTCATTTTTTTCTCGTTGACTATCTCAATATATATCTTGGTGATTGAATTTCAGATGAAGAACCAAATGAACCACAGAAGACTCACTCATAATAATTGCAACTTAATCAAACCAATTGGGCGTTCAAAAATTCATCAACTAACCTTAGGTACTATCTCATTCTTTCTTCTCTTTCCTTTTAACCTCTTTTATCTGCTTATATGATTTTTAATTTTTATTCCTTAATTTATAACTTCCCCCTATTAGGAAAAATAATATGTGAATTTTCCCAAATCAGTTTCTTTATTCTAAGAAATTACATGTTTGTGTTTCGAATTAAGTTGATGAGGTGCTTCATTTCTCATTGTGTAAAACAGTAAAATTAGCCACTAGGTGATGTATGAAGAAATAAGAGGAGAGCTTCCTCAACAAGTGATTGGGGTTGCTGTGATACCCTGGATTTGATTGGATATTGACTTTAAGTGTGTGTTGTGTGGGTGTGTGATAAGTCCCACATTGGTTGTTTACTGGGCTGAAGTTATTCTTTCTGCAGATGTCAGCTTCATGACCCGATGTATTGTTTTGATGTGAACTTCAGGATTTGATCAACCATTGAGGTAACTTTCATACACTATCCTAATTGACATAAAAAATTGGTCTCTCATACCGTGTGACTTGATGCATTCCATTTATGTTCTAATATCAATGCTTGTTTTATTGTATTTTCACTTGCTATAGGAGTGCATGTTCTAATTAAATAAATCTGAGTAGATTAGGTTTCAATATTTTTTTCTTTTTTTTTTTTTGGAAATATGATAAACAAATTATTACTTTTATCACCTAGTCCCTTTAATGTATTTCTCAAACTTAGGTCTGATTGGTTCTCTTGGATCAATAGATTGGTTATCAAACAGAAGAGAAGGAATGATTATATTTCCAACTATAGTAGAACAAAGTCTTGATACTGATTGGTTCTTTTCTCTATGTTTTTGGTGAAAATTTTCTAATCATGTTCATGTTTCATGTAGGAGTCCTTGTATCATTCTGTATAGGAACTCAGCAAATGTGACTGGAAGCTTCATTCTATTTCTATAAGCAATCAATTTTCTGAAATCAGCTTATGAGTTGAAGGTAAGGCCTTGTCCCAGTTCACCAAATGAGAAATATCAATGCTTTTAAACATGCACTTCCTCTCTGTATGCTTCCTTTTTTGGTTGTGGAGATTTTTTGGGGCTGATTTCATTTTTATTTATTAGGTGGGTGTGTAGCTTTTAGGTGGTTAAAGGAGGAAGCAATCCAGTGTATGAAAGAGGCAGAATGGCCATTGATATTCAGGATTGCCCCAATTTGACAACATCATTGATTGTAGGGATTTGTTCCCACACCTCTGTTGTAAGTACTGGAAAATTTATCAGTGTCACCATAATGATGCAAAAGGAAACAGGTGAGGATTGTACTTACATCCTAGAGTTGGAAGGGGCGGTAAGAAAACTTGTTATACAAATCTCCGTTTTATCCCAGTCCTTGATAGAAGTCAAAATCCAAAATTTTCATTGTTCTCTCCAAGTTTGTCAATTTTTTCTTGGTTAATGAATATCAGATCTAATGAAGCACATGAGAGAACTACACTTAAAAAATGTGGATTAATCGAAACTTCTTGGTTGCAACAAATCACAACTCAATGGTTTAGAATTTTCTTTACATCATTTGTTCAAATATTAGGAAACAGAAGATGTGAATTTTCCTTCATCTATTTCTTATTTCAAATAATTTATGGATAAGGTGATATGTCTTGATGCTTTGATTTCTCGTTGTATAAATAGAGTGAAAATTGGCACTTGGTGATATTGGGGTAATGGTTGTAGGATTAAATCTGGTACCTATTCCTACATTAAAGATATTTGCTGTTGTATCTACAGATGATGGTGATAATGATGTTAACAACAGAAATTCACAAAACCTAAGTTAAATTGCTAACTGTTATTTTGTAAATAACTAAGTTATATCTGCATTTAGTCTTTATTTTGATTAGTATCATGGTGTTCATTGAAAACAAAGGTTGAAATTAGAGTCTTGAACTTCATAATTTCAGTAATGGATTTTACTTGGCGCTCCACTTCGACTTGAATTCTCCATCTAAAATTAATTAATAATTCCTAATTATTTTGAAAATTTTCCTATATTTTATTGAAAAAATAAAGTACCATATTTTTCTTAATATTTCAATTTTTTAGATTGCAGGTTGCCTTGGGTTAAGACTTAAGACCGTAGGTTATTGCTCATTGTGATACCCAAGTAAAGGAACTTTTCATTTTCCAGATGGTTGCCTTGCAGTTATTGTACACTCCTAGAGGTTAATTTTACAAAGGTAATAACACACTAGTATGCTTCATAAGTTTATTACGAAACTAGATATCAGTGTGTGTTGATTACTGCTATTGTCAATAAAGACTTAAAATCAACTATTCTTTCTATAAACATTAGCTGCAGAACCTGAGGCATAATTTCATTGTGTAAGTTAAGGTTTTGTTAATGGTGATTAATATAGGCAGCTCTCCATAACAATTTCTGCCATCTCTTATTTTTTGTAACACTTTGATTCAGAGAAGAATTCAAGTAATTTGAATAAAGGGGCTAGCGACCTCTTTAAATTTAAGATTCAAATTTCAATTATTTTTTTGTTGTACATCAGATGCATTGGCACAGGACATATATAAGTGTAGGTGTCTATCAAAATGTATAAAGTGATCTTTGGTAGTTTTAGGTGGCATAATTACATTGATATATGTTGATGATTGCTTTTATAAAGAATGTAAGTAGCCTTCATGACTTTTATGAGAGGTGAGCCTATGCATCTAAGAACCTAATGATTTAATTTCTGCTTCTATGTACTTTATATGATATATGTAGCTATTTTTTTATTTGCAAGTTTACACACCCGGTAGGTCTTGTAAGGGAAGAATGTGCCATTGGAGCTAAAGCTCATTGGCGTATATGATATTTGCAACTTAAACTTCCTGAATTTGTATATTTTTCTAAGCCTTATTTATGTTTTTTTTTTCCAAATATCCAGAGATAATTTTCCCTTACAGTTTTAGCTTTACCTATTGAGGGAGAGTGGCAACCAGGTTTTTTGTTTGTCTTTTGTTGGGGAGAAAGTTGGGAAGAGGAAGAAAGAGAGTAATATCTTTCTGGTATAGAATATAAAAATTCCACTGAGTTTTTACTTGCAATGAGGATTTTGATTTTTTATAATTAGACAACATGAAAAACTGTTCAAACTTCAGTGGTATACCTTTTCTTACTTATTTGAGAAAATGTTGGGTGAGAATAGGTCATGAGAGGGCCAAGCAACGCACATCCCAGAGATTGAAATCTATTCAGGCAGATTTAACTCCACTGTAGGTTCATTCATTTCTTTTCTCAGTCCCCCTTTAAATGTATCAAATAGAAGTCCAGCTATATCTTAATTTTCCGGTTTCATCAGGTATGGTGAGTTTATCAGTTATTGGCTTTTAGCAGATGCCTTAAGGACCATTATTGAAGGAAACAAGTTTAAGGGTGCATGTTTCTTCAAACCTAGCTGGTAATCAGATTATGCAGCAATTATTGGAAAAAGAATGGTAACTATCTCATGCCTTACCATATAAAATTGACATCATTGCCTGAAGGGATGGGTGGTCTTACCTCTTTGCATACACTTGATATTTGGGATTGCCCCATACTAAAATCATTGCTTGAAGGGATACAAGGCCTTACCTCTTTGCATACACTACATATTTGGGATTGCCCCAAACTAAAATCATTACCTGAAGGGATACAAGGTCTTACCTCTTTGAATACACTACAAACTACTAGCTGTCCCATCTTGCTGAAAAGATGCAAGAGAGAAACAGGCAAAGATTGGCCAAAGATTGCTCATATCCCAAACTTGAAAGGGGATTCACGTCAGCAACAAACTGAGGTATCTAACTAAACCACCGTTTTATCCAATGTTTCATTGAAAATCAAAAACTCAACTTCTTTTTCTTCTTTACTCTCATTTTTTTCTCGTTGACTATTTCAATATATTTCTTGGTGATTGAATTTCAGATGAAGAACCAAATGAACCACAGAAGACTTGCTTATAATAATTGGAATTTAATCAAACCATTTGGGTGGTTCAATAAGTCAACAACTAACCATTGGTACTATCTCATATTTTCTTCTCTTTCCTTTTAACCTCTTTTATCTGCTCATATGATTTTTAATTTTCATTTCTTAATTTGTAACTTCCCCTATTAGGAAAAAGAATATGTGAGTTTTCCCAAATCAGTTTCTTTATTCCAAGATATTACATGTTTGTGTTTCGAATAAAGTTGATGTGGTGATGTATTTGAGGTGCTTCATTCCTCATTGTGTAAAACAGTGTAAAATTAGCCACTAGGTGTTATCCGAAGGAATAGGAGGAGAGATTTCTCAATAAGTTATGCCCTGGATTTGATTGGATATTGACTAAGTGTGTGTTGTGTGGGTGTGTGATGAGTTGATCTGTTTTACTTGCAATTATGCATCATTACTCGCTGTGTAGACAGAGTAAAATTGGGCACAAACCACCAAGTGATATCGGGGTAATATTGTGGGAAGAATTATATTTGGCAGCCATTCTGCAGGAACTAGCTTGTTGTGCAGGTGTTCAGTTAATTCAATTTCTTGTTATATGAACTTCCAACTTGCTGTTATATCTTCAAATTTTTATTTTGTAAATACTACCATGTCTACAAATAATTAGTTTTATTAAAAGCACTGCTTGATATATGAATCAATTATTAATTTCTAATTGAATTGAATATGTTTCTAAACCAAAGAAACAGAGGTTTCACTAGTAATCAAATGATATACATTGGGAATTTAATAACTAACAACATTATGGCATTGAATTGATACTCGTGAAACATTTATGGCTTTTGTGATTGAATTCCCGATATATATATATATATAGCTGTCTAACAAAAGAGAATAAATGATTATTTATTTCCAGCTATAGTAAAACATAGTCTTGATACTGAATAGTCGTCACTTTTTGGTTTTTAATAAAAAATTTTGTTTCTTGTAGGAGCCCTATCATTCAGTCAGGGGATTTAGCACGTGTCTAGAAGCTTCATTCCATTTTTATATATATATATATATATATATATATGTAAACAATTTTCTGGAATTGGCTTACAAGGTGAAGTCGAGGCCTTGTTTGAACCAAGCTAAATGAGAAAGATCTACGCTTTTAAGCGTGCACTAGCTCTCTGAATGCTTCTCTTGAATGATGGTGAGCCCTCTTTCTCTCTCTCATCTCTTGATTGTGGAGATTTTCTTTTTGGGTTGATGTAATTTTTATTTATTTTTGGGGTGGGTATGTAACTTTTAGGAGATTGAAGCCAGAAGTAATGCAGGGTATTGGAGAGTTGGATTGGCCACTGATATTTGCGCCCTCACCAATGAGGATTGCCAAAAGATTTGTAGATACTGGGAATTCATCAATGTGTCATCTTACCACAAAGATGCAAAAGGGGATCCATTTCAGTGGTAAGAAAACTTATGTCCAAATATTATTGTTTTTTCCCTATCCTTGATAGAAATCAAAATCAAAATCAAAATTTCTTCTTTGTTCTCTCCAAAAAATGGAGGTTAATGAAAACTGTTTGGTTTCAACAACTCAATGGTATTAGAATTTTTTTTTTCTCTGCAACTCAACAAAATATGTGAATATTCCTTTTATCTATTTCTTATTTATATCATGGTATCTCAAATTGAGTTGATTAGGAAGCATATCTGGATGCCAAGGTTTCTCACTGTTTAGATAGTGTCAAAATTGGCACTTGGTGATATTACGGTAATGTTTGTGTTAGGGGGGGGGGGGGGGGGGGGGTTGGTGGAGTAAATCTAGCATATACATCTACAGTACATACATTAGCTTGTTGTGCAGTATTTGTGTTTATATATATATATGTGTGTGTGTGTGTGTGTGTGTGTGTTTATTCCTTTTTCGTGTTGTGCAATATCTACAATTGATGATGACAACCACAACAAAAATTCACAAAATTTAAGTTAAGTTGCTAATAACTATTTTGTCAATAACAGAATAATATCTGCATTTACTCCTAATTTTTTTTAGTATCTTGGTGTTAATTGAAAAGAAAGGTGCCACACTCAGTGTTCTAGAAGTTCACAATTTTAGGGGTGGATATTACTTGGTGCTGCACTTGGAATTGATTTCAATTTTTAAAATGAATCAATCATCCTTAATTAAATGGAAGTTGTTCCTATATTTTATTGAAAAAATCAAAGTACCATATTTGTCTAACTATATAAATTTTTAGATTGCAGGTTGCCTTGGGTTAAGATCATAGTTAATGGTCAAAGTGGTAGCCAAACAAATGAACTATTCATTTTTCCCTTTCATCAGGTATGGTGAGTTTATCGGTAACTGGATTTTAGCCGAGGCCTGAGGAGTATTGAATACTGAAGCCGGCAAGCTTAAGAGTGTATGTTTCTTCAAACCTAGTTGGTAATAAGATTATGCAGCAAACTATTAGAAAAGGAATGGTAACCATCTCATTTATTACCAAATTTAATCTTTTCACATAATTTAGGTTTCTCTTTTTGGAAATTTATTTGCAATTTCGTTGGCATATTATTAGTTTCCTCTCTTATTCTGTTTTTATTTCGTTCTCAAACAGAGCTTTGGGAGGTTCTAATGAATGAAGAGCATAGCTTGTTGTTAGAGCAGACTGCAGAGCACTCCCTGACTTCATAGATAGCTTAATTTCATGGTAAATGATTCTTGGACTTTTCACCACTTGTGACGTTTTTTTTTCTGTCATAAATGTTTTTTTTTTTTTTGTGCTTCTCAAAGTATGACCTTTATTCCTACATAATAGTATTCAAAAAGCTTCTGATAGAAATTAATCACAAGAACTATCAAGTGAAATATATTAATCTAGACTAAAGATGCCATTAGTTACTACAACAGGTTTTGATATTACTATTTTCTCTATTTGTGGAAGGTCCAGACATGATGCATATTTTGATGAGAAAGCCATCTGATCTTGCTCTGACAGAAATGTGGTTGATATACAACGCCTAAAGAAAATAAGAGATTAGCATTGTCAGGATCCACGTTTAACTGACTAGCTGATTTTCAGGGAAAATATGTGATTTTCCATTGAGATTGCACCTAAAACTTTCCATGAACATTGAACAACGATCACTTGGTGAGTGCATTTAGTTCTTTAGCATGACATTTGCTTTCATCTTTGAAATTGCCTTACATTCTTAAGGATGCTCGGCATACAAAATAATCCAGCAATGGATAATTAGAGTTATGACACCTACGGCATATCACTTGAATCCGCACCTTCTAGTTTCAATAACAGGAAGTCATTAGTTTTCACAAGGCTTTAAATGGAATGCCAAATAATCACATGCTTAATGGCATTGAGTTGTCTACTCATGAACTTAATTTTGCCTTCTTTATGAGTGGCCTGCTGGTATTGGCAGAGCTACAGTTCGTTCTCTTTTGTATACTTTGTTGATTTTTTACATTTTAGCTTGTAATTCTTTAAAGGGTTTCTGTGACTACTGCTTGTATGGATAGAGGTCCTCACTTTTTAATAAATTTTTATAACATATCCAAAAAAAGAAAAAGAAAAAGATTGCTAAATAACTATAGCTATCAATCAAAAGACAATAAATGAGTAATGTTCCAACTGTTTGGGTGCCTAAGTAAAATTATGAATACATTATTGTTACTAATTGGACCTCCTCTCTTCATGTTGCTCATATTAATTTTCCAATTATGTTCACTTTCTTGGTAGTGGTTCTTGTATCGGTGAGTATTGGGATTGAGCACATGTTCCAGCTGTTTCATTCTATGAATCAAGTTATATATGTCAACACTTTTCTGGACAGAAATTTGCATTTAAGGTGAAGGTAAGGCCCTATCTCAATCCATCTAAATGAAGCTCCTAGTTTTCTACCTAACTCTTATTTGATATTTTTTCCTTACTAGAAATTTTGAAATGTTCCCTGTTTCTCAAATAAAATTGCTGCTCAAATGACTACAAAGGTTTTGCATGAGAATATTCTCTGGTAGCAGCTTTCCAGAACCCATGGAAAATTGGGCTTCTGAATTCCTATTGTCTCAACTGAGTCACCAGAGATTTTATTGGTCCTTCTTGGTGATTAGTTTCTCTCACATTTAAGCATCAGTTTCTAAAATGGATTGTTTATCATAGAAATTTTTGATTAGTTTATAAACGTCTGGCATATGCATTCTAGATATTGTGAGAAAGAAGTTATTTTCACTTAATGGATAAAATTTAACTATAGGTACTTGCACTCACTAACTTTATGAAACAAAAGCTTCATATAGAATTCAATTAAATTTGCGCAATTGTTTTCTTCACCCACAAGATTTTCAAAATATTTCTTAAGACAATCACCATTTGAATGTTAGGGTGAAGTTCCATCTTATTTAGTTTAAGCATTGATTATGTGTTTGAATTTTTTCTTCTTCCACGAGAGTGAACAATTCACATGTGCAATTAGCTAACCTTATTTGAATGCATTTCTTGTTAGGCATTGATCGACTCAGAATTTTTGACTTGTTAATTGAAGTTAACACAGTTAATCAATTTTATTTGTCATTCATCCAATATTAAGTTTTGTCCTTATAAATGCCAGGTTACTCTTTTTTTGCTAAATTAGATGACAAGAGCAACAAATGTCATCTCATACCACTGTGAAGTCCAACACCTTGGAGGACTTGTGCTTTTGTGCAATAGACTGGAAAATAAGGGTAAGTGGATATAATAAAAGAACAACATCAATTTTTGGTTTTGTATTTGGGTTACTGCGTCCACGTAACTTGCATATTGTCTTATGACATACTTCTGTGTCCAGAAAATGTTTAGGTATTATGTTGGAGCAGATATCAAGTTGATTTTAAACCAAGAAGAGAATGAGAATTAGCGGGTGAAGGAAGCAATTGAAGGAGCTCTTGTTTGTTCCATGTAGTTGAAGACCTAACAACCATCAAGAAGAGCTGCCCTATCCCCATCTGGGAGGGGTATTCTTAAGTGGGGAATTCAAGCATGAATGTCAAGTGTATTCTTAAGTGGGGAATTCAAGCATGAATGTCTAGTGTGAAAGTCAAATTTGAGTTGTATCTGACTTGGACTCCTTTTGTTGACTTTGGCTAGGACTCTATTCCTTTTTGGTCTGGTACTGTACTTGGTTTAGGATTTGAATCATTTTACTTGGGGTATTATATATACTAGTCGCAGGCTCGCGTGTTGCGCGTGATTATTTTTTATGGTAGTCTCATTATTATTATTATTATTATTATTATTATTATTATTATTTTGTAATTTGAACTAATTTAATGAAAAGTAATGCATTTCATAATCATATTTATTACAAAATAATTTTTTATTATTGTAGAATTGTTTTATTTAAAATTTGAAACTTTAATTCTACCATAGTTAGTTGACTAATTTTTACATCTCTAAGTCAATTAAACCTGTTTTGCATGCTACATATAAACCTTCTTTTCCATAAAGGTTGAAATAATGTGGGTAATATTTTTTTCTATGGAGGTTAAAAAGAATAAAATTCACCTTGTCTTGATGTTTTCTAAAAATTAAATTTGGAGATTCTCTTTCAATAATTGTGAAAATTCCAAGCAATAATTTAGAAGGTAATACATGTTGCATGTTCATGCTTTGATTGTGCAATTGTATGATTGATTTGGGTTATAATTTATAAGTTGAATATAGTGGTGTATATCCAAAAGGACCTAACTCTGTTGTTTAGGATATTGAATATAGTATTGTGTGATTTATAGAGTAGCAACCGTTGTAGTAATTAAAAATTGGTTTTTCATTGTTTTTAAGTTAATAAAAACCTTCCTTTCAAAAAAAAAAAAGTTAATAAAAACCTTACATATATTTTTTTTTTCAAAAAACCTTTATTTTTTTAACGTGAATCTTTACGTATACCTTAATAAGTAAACCCACATTTCATTTTCTTAGATGCATAAAAAAAGACATCTATTCCATAATAATAGTGGTTAATTAGTTTTTTCATATTCTCATTTATAACGTTTCTTATTGTTATCATATTTACTGGATGTTGATTTTCATAATAAAGGCATTAAATGAGAGTTAAATTCTTAGAACCTTTCATTAGATTTTAAAAGTCATGGCGTGTGAAGAATATAAGCATTTAAGGACTTTTTTTATATTTTATTATTTATAAATAATGTTAAATGAAATGTCAAAAAAAAGATTTTGAAAATTTTCATCTTTATTTCTTATATATTTTTATTATTACTGAAGAATGTCTTCCTTTTAGTTTTGATAATAAATATGATTTTTTAAATTAGAGTTTGATTAGTTTCAAGTTTCAATTTTGTATGATTTTATTTAATTGTTGATTATATGATTTAATTAAGTGAATTTAATGATTTATTTATTTGCATTATAAAGTTTATAATAACATTCGTAAGGTCATCTTTAATTAATTTTTTACTTCTTTAGCCGTCAGTCTCTTTGTTTTCCAATTAACAGTTACTAATTAATTTATTTAATTGACGTTTGATTAGTAATATATAGATGTGGGCTCTTATGAAATATCTTCAGCCTTGGCTCTTGTAAACTGAGAGTGAGAGTTCTTTGGGTGTATATGGGTTTGGGTTCTATGAGAGTGTCTTTGATTATTGTTATCATATTTACTAGCTGTTGATTTTCATAATAGAGGCATTAAATGAGAGTTAAATTCTTAGAACCTTTCATTAGATTTTGAAAGTCATGGTGTGTGAAGAATATAAGCATTTAAGGACTTTTTTTTATATTTTATTATTTATAAATAATGTTAAATGAAATGTCAAAAAAAAATTTTTGAAAATTTTCATCCTTATTTCTTATATATTTCTATTATTACTGAAGAATGTCTTCCTTTTAGTTTTGATAATAAATATGATTTTTTAGATTAGAGTTTGATTAGTTTGAAGTTTCAATTTTGTATGATTTTATTTAATTGTTGATTATATGATTTAATTAAGTGAATTTAACGATTTATTTATTTGCATTATAAAGTTTATAATAACATTCGTAAGGCCATCTTTAATTAATTTTTTACTCCTTTAGCTGTCAGTCTCTTTGTTTTCCAATTAACAGTTACTAATTAATTTATTTAATTTACGTTTGATTAGTAATATATAGATGTGGGCTCTTATGAAATATCTTCAGCCTTGGCTCTTGTAAACTGATAGTGAGAGTTCTTTGGGTGTATATGGGTTTGGGTTCTATGAGAGTGTCTTTGTGTCACATTTGTGATCTCTTTATTTTCTTAGTGAAACTTTCTTAAAACTGCCCGTGGATGTAGGCCTAAGGCCGAACCACATAAATCTTTGGTCTTCTTGTGTGATTCTTTCTTCTATTTTTCTGTTTATATTTGCATAAACTTATAATTATTCTCTACACTCGCAAAAAATTGATATGAAAACTTTTTCTATATCAATGGATCTATTCTATTGATCTCTTTCTCTCTCTTGCTACTTATTTAGAAAGGTAATTTATACCCCCTTTATTTTGTGGTTATTTCGTTGGCAAAAAAACTTGCAAGCTTGATTTTGTTTCTTTCCTTTTTATTTTCCCATTTCTTTGGATTTATTTTGTAATTCTAAGTATGTTTAGTGTTGCTGTGAGCTATACAGTGAGTTTTTCATAGTTTATCTCCTTTAGTTTATAGCATTCATAATTACTTTATTTTATTTGTGCATTTTGGTGAATCCATGTTTATATAGAGGAGAAAAGCTTTAAAGTTGAGCCAATTGATTATAAATGCTGTTTAGATCAATTTCTAGAGACAAATAGTGAGATAGTGAGACCTTTTTTGCAAGGAAGAGGCACTATCTTGGTCTGAAAATCGATGTGTCTTGTCAACGACTGACCATCTTGGTACCAAAAATGTTAGATGTCCATGGATGATTTATGTTATGACTGCTAGATATATAAGATCTCTGTAAGAACGTATTTACCGTTGTTTTCATGGTATGTTCAAGTGCAACAGATGCAACTAACTTATTGTTGTTTATACTTCTATGTGTAGAGTTGATCATTGAAGTGCTCCGTCCTGAATTAGATACTCCACATGTCTATAGCGTAGCATAGCAACAATCATGTAGGAGTAACAAACATTTTACTGAAAGTACTATAAAAAAAAAAATGCTTCAAATGGTTTTATTTTAATTAGGCTTTTGATTTATAAAATTTGATGTTGTAGATTTTCCAAATTGCTGGGTGTTAGATTGGTTTAGTTTTGGTTGTTTGCAAGTTCTTGTATTATTGTTAAGTGGTTCAGATTAGTTGTAACAGATTTGGTTAAGTTTGATTTAGAGCACGTGCCGAGAATAGAAAATGCAATATAGAGTAAGTGTGTAGCTTATGCCAGTATAAATAGCTCAGCACTGTTATTCCCTTCTTGTGTAATTAGTTTGAACATAATCATATTGTAAGAGAAACAAAGACTTTGATCTCTTGGAATCAATTAAAGGAACTCATTAGTTGTCACAAGGCTTTAAATTGAATGCTAAATAATCTCATGTTTAGTGGAATTTAGTTGTTTACTTGAACTAAAAATTTTTATTCTTGTCTTTGAATGAGTGGACTACTGGAGAAATTATAAGGTTCTCATGGTGGACAAGTGATGTGGTCCACCATTTCAGTAAAAGACTCCCACTTATTTAAAATTGTGGAGTTTTAAATAAAAACTGAATATTAACTTAGCAATTTTAAATATATGAGAGTCATTAACTGGAATGGTAGACAAATGACGTGGTCCACCATGAGGACTGTATAATTTCTTGGACTATTGGTATTGGCAAAGTTGCATGTTCCTTCTCTTTTGTTGACTTTGTTGATTATTAACATTTTAGCTTGTCCCTTTTGGGTGTATGTGTAACTTGTATAAAAAAAAAAATCTTAGAAATTAGAAGGTTTATTTGTTTGTTTTTGTTTTTTTTTTTTTAATTTTTTAATACAATATAGAAATTCTACTATAGTCTAATTTAAGTGTATATGTGTGTGAAACTTTCTCCTGAAGACTTGAACTTCGACCCTTCCCTCCCACACCCCTCAAACACTAATGCTTGTAATAAAATGTTTATCACTTGAAAAAAAAAAAAAAAAAAAAAAAACCCTAATGCTGAAGGACAATAGCTATCTAAAAGCTAGAGTGAACAAATGAGCTTTAATCAAGTTATATATGTAAACATTTTTCTAGGAAAAAAATTGGAATTCAAGGTAAAGGTATGGCCCTGTCAAAATTTGTCTAAATGAATCTTCTATTTTTTAACCTGAACTCTTATTTCATATTTGAAGTCAATTACAAAATTTGTAGTATTGTACTCTTATTTCATATTTGAAGTCAATTACAAAATTTGTAGTATTGTTTTTTTCACTTGCAAGATTTTCGAAATATTTCTTAAGAAGATCATGTTAAAAATATTTAGGTGAATTTCCATCGTAATATGGTTTTAGCATTGCTTATGTGTCCATGAGATTGAAAAATTCACCATATGTGCAATGAACTAACCTCATTTGAATGCATTTATTATTAGACACTAGTTAGCGCAGAATTTTTAACGTGTAGTTTTAAGTTAGCACAGTTAAAAATTTTTCATTTTTCTTTCATACAATAATTTGATAATAGATGATCATATGATGTTTTATCCATACTAATGCCAGGTTACCCTTTTTTGCAGATTAGAGACAAGAGCAACAAATATAATCTCATACCACTGTGAACTCCACCACCTTAGAGGATTGTGCCTTTGTGCAATAGAGGGGAAAATAAGGGTAAGTACGTATAATTAAATAACACATCAATTTTTGGTTTCTTTTTAGATGATCACGTCTACATAACTTGGACCTTGTCTTATGGTTGATTTCTGTGTCCGGAACACAGAAATCAAACTGATTGCAACTTGAGTTACCCTGATTGCTTCATGCATCTGCTACTTCATCATTCTCTTCTTGGTTTGCTACCAAGCAACTGATTGCACCATCAACAAGCTATCAAAATTGATAGCTTGTTGATGGTGCAATCAGTTGCTTGGTAGCAAACCAGGAAGAGAATGATGAAGTAGCGGATGCATGAAGCAATTGGAAGCATTCTTGTTTGTTCCATGTTTGTTGAAGACTCAATAACAATCAACAAAAAAAGGTACCCTAGACTCCTTGTTAGAGATGGTGGCTAATATTCTGAATAAGAATGTGAGCGCAATGACTTTAATATACCGAGTTAAGATTTTTTTTTTTTTTTTTTAAATAGGGGTAGTATACATATGTTGGAAACCATATTTTTCATATAGTGAAACCGTTAGCCGCTAGCTCTTGTGGATGTAGGGATATTGTATTGTTTTACTCTTCCTTTTTCTCTCTATTTCCATAAATTGTGTAAACAAAATATTTAACACTCCTATATTACAGGGCCCGCCGTAATATCATAAGTTATCAATAATCTTCTAGTTGACTATTGTTCAAGAAAAATAAAGATAACAAAATAGAAGATACAACATCAAGACTATTATTACTTTTAAAAAAACACACACACACCAAGATTGGGAGGGATATTCTAAAGTTTAGAAGCCAAGTACCAATGAAAGAGGATGATAAAGGTTAAATGATCTCTTCTATTGATCTTTCTTCAGCTAGATCTCACTTAGAAGGGTTTTGTCCCAAATTTTTGGTTATTTTAACAGGGAAATGAAATTGCATATGTGATTTCGCTTTTCTCTTCTTAATTTTTTTCCCTTTTCTTTGGTTGTATTTTGCAATTCTAGTTCTAGGTATGTTCAATGTTGCTGTGACCTATACCATTAGTATTTCATAAGTTGATTATTGATAAGTTACTAATTCTTCCAAAAACATAAACTTTTAGGAAATGTTAAATTTAATTCTTCTTTCATGCGTAGGCAGCTTGTGTTGACATTGTTAAGTGGTGCTCAAAATGTCAAAATTTTTTAATGGGGGTAAGGTGGAAATAGAGGATTGATACCATGATAAATCACTAATTCTCTAAATTTTTTATTAGTTTTTATGAAATAGTGAAATGGTGAATTTAAAGTAATATTTTTTTTAGTTTAAAGTGTCCATAAATACTATTTTTTGGGTACATTTTCATTAATTTATTTACCAATATAAACTTGGTTGAAAAGAATGCGTAAATCAAGCTTCATGTGAGAAGCGAAAGGCCATGCACAAAGTGCTTGGGGGTCTAGGAGGAAAAGGGTTTAAGCTGTAGGGTTAGCAGCATGTTGTAATTATCTCTAAAAGAAAACTTCATGTGAGGAAAGTTTTATGAAATATAATGATTAATCTCTGTAAATTACAAATTAATGCATTTGAAAATTGGTTGTGAAAAAATTAGAGAGTTAGCTCCACTTAACTCACCCAATAATGGTGCCTCTCCTATAATTAAAATTTGTACTTGGATATCTGCCAACTGCCAATGTTAGTTGTTATTTGTTCATACCCGTTTCCTCTTATTTTTTGATAAAAGTTCATACCCGTTTCTATTCAGTCATGAAGCGCAGTCTTTGTACCTCAAAAAGTTTGCACTATATGAAGGAGGACCAGTGGCAATTCTAGAAATATTTTTTAGGGTGGTTAATAAGAAAGATGATACAAACTCTAAAAAAGAAATAATTTGAATATTCATTGTCACAAAAAAAATACACGTAGATATATGAAGTATTATAATTTCTTTATACTATCAAAGAAAAAAAAAAACTAATAAGAGATAAAGTGGGAATTAAAAATGCTGAGATAAGAGTAGTAAAATAAGAGTTTGAAATGATATTGGAGAAGAGAAAAAAGGAGATAGAGAGAGAGATGATATTTACTACAATTGTAAGCCGAGTTGCTAAGAAGAGCAAAATTGTTGCGACCATAAAGCCATAGAGAGCATAACTGTTGGCACTACTAATGAGAACTTAAGACTATAATATTTCTTTTGGTACAAATTTTTAACGAATAATGAAATTATAGATTATTTTTATATAATGGGTTGAACGAGTTACAAATTTGAATAGGTTTTTTATTGAACAATTTGTTCACTTATTGTTATTTGGTCTAATCTTGTTTTGTTTGGGTTATTTTTGTTGTTATATGAGCTAATTTTAATTGTTATTATGTAAGCCATTTTTTGGGGGTTTAAGGTGTTAAGAATTATGTTTGGGAGGGCAAAATTATTTTTGGTGAAATGCTAATGTCCACAACATTTTCATAACAAATTTTATTTGACAAATTGTTACTGGTAAATAGAAAAATAATGTCAGTAATGTTAGTGTAAGGGTCAAAGGCCCAATTTTAGATGTTGGGCCGTGTGCCTATCCGAGGAGGCACATCTGTCCGAGGACAGTAAATTACGAGGAAGATACATGGCCACAATTCTCACAAGGGTTTGGCCAGTATGTGAACAAAGAGGAGTTGTCCGAGGAGGACTACCTCTTCGGATACTTAGAGAGAAAGCCAGGATATACACTCTGGCATTCATTCTGATATTTTTGGAGATTCTTTTGATACATGAGTGTCCAGTAAGCACATAGAACAGGTGGAAGCAACGAGATATTATATGGAAAGCTGCCACCACCACATTAATGACCCTGCAGCTGACCCTCTGGCTGCATTAACGAGGAAAGAATGTCTGAACAGTGACTCTCAACCTTTACAGCTGCCGTGTAAAGACTTTAAGGGGGGGTTAATGGGACAAGTATCAAAGAAAGGTCATCTGACTGGCACGTGAGAGAAAAAGGGAGTATAAAGGGAACTGGAGGCAAGGAAAGAGGGGATCGAAAATTTGGAGAAAGGAGAGAGAGAGAAAGAGAAAAACAAGTTTGTAAACATTCAAGTAACTATAATACAATTCTCCTCAACCTAAGCCGAAGACAGTTTTACATAACATCTTCAATCTATTTCTGATGATTTGGTTATTGAATACATCTGGACACCATTTGATTTCACTTAAAACCCAGTTGTTCTAACCCACTCTCTACAAATTCATTACAAAGACTTTTTGGGCCTGAGTCCATCCCGTTTGTGGGCCTTACCTCCCACTTTGTGTCTTTACAGTTAGTATTGGATCCAAATTATTGTGAAAAATATTGTGGAGGTAGGATTACTCTTATTTTTGTTGAACCTAAATTGCTATGATTTTCAAGTCAGGGTGTTCAAAATTTTTATTAGAGTGATCAAGATAAGTTAGTTTAGCATATAAATATTTTTTTGCAAGTTAGAGTGATGGTCTTGTGACCACCCTCACATATATGTAGAACCGCCAGTGAGGAGGACTGTTATAAAGTTAAGGCAGTTGATAAATGCTGATTAGTTCAAGCTTAGAGATACACATGTGGGCAAGTGGGCTCGATTTGAGTGGGCCTGAAACCTTTTATTTTGGTTTGGGGGGGGGGGGGGGTTGAGATTTTTGTTTTGTTTTAATTGGATCGGGTCAGTTAAAGAAGTGTTTTGGGTTGAATTGTGGGTTATTAATAAAGAAGAAAGAACCACACTAGGCCTAAAACTACTCCCTTAAGGGAGTAAAAAAAATCTTTAGCTTAAGAAATTAGATATGAGATGAGACCTACAATTTATATTGTACATTTTTTCTTTCTTAGAATGGAAAAAAAAAATTAATTAAAGACTACAATCTACAACTTTGGTGATATAAACTAATTAAAGAAATTAGATATGTGAATTTTCCTTTATCTGTTTCTTATATCAAACAATATATATCATGGTATCTCAAATTGAGTTGATTAGGTGATGTATCTGGATGCCTTGATTTTTCAATGTAAATAGAGTGAAAATTGGCACTTGGTGATATTGGTGTAATGTTTGTGGGGATGATTAAATCTAGCGCATACATCTACAGAAAGAAATCAGCTTGTTGTGCATTCCATTGGTTCCTTCCTTTTCATATATTTCAACTTGCAGTATCTACATATGATGTGTAGTATATGTGTTATTTTTTCAATAACAGAGTAATTTCTATATTTCCTCCTTATTCTGTCTAGAATCTTGGTGTTCATTGAAAACAAAGGTGCTACACTCAGTGTTCTAGAGGTTCACAATTTCAGGATGGATTTCACTTGGTGCTGCACTTGGATTTGATTTCTCCTATTCAAATCAATAATAATCCTTAATTAAAAATGGAAATTGTTTTTATATTTTATTGAAAAATCAAAGTGCTATCTTTATCCATTTTACATTTTCCAGGTGATTGCCTTTCAGTAATTGTATGCTCCTACAGGTTAGATGTTACGAAGGTAATAAAATACTAGTATTTACTTTAAACAAAAAAAAAAATGTTTTATTTTATTTAATTTTACCTCATTATCAATGTTGTGACAGGAGGGGGTTAGTGGAGGAAGAGTTTTCTTTTCTGGCATATGCTTCATGATACTCGTTATAGTTTATTGCAAAACTAGATATCTGGTAAGTTTTGATTACTTTAGGTAGCTTCAGACGTTGATCATGATGATTTATATAGGCAGCTCTCCACAACAATTTCTGCCATCTCTTAAATTTTGTGACACTTTGATTTTAAGAGGAATTCAAATAATTTGAATAAAGGGGCTAGTGAACTCATTAAATTTTAGATTGCAGTAATTTCAATTTTCTTTGCATGAATCATACATGAAGGTAAAGTCACATACGGTATCCTAAGTTGTCATTTGAGTATGATTGAATTTTGATAGTTTTGACTTAGCTCTTAAGGGGGATGGGCAACCAGGTTTTTCCCATTTCTTTTGTTGGGGTGAGAATACAAAAATCCCATTGAAAATACTTGAAATATGGAATTTAATTCCATTAGTACAAAACATAAGATTGGAAACATTAGTTTTATTTCTTATTCCAACTTATTTGGGAAAATTCTAGGCAATAGGTAAAGAGTGGCCTTTGCAATGCACGTCCTAGTGATTGATATTTATTTCAGATGGAATTAACTTCTCTAATTCTATACGTCCATACATCTCTTTTCACAGTTCCCATTAAATTGTCAAATTTTCCCTTTTCATCAGGTATGGTGAGCTCATCAGTTATTGGATTTTAATTTTATCAGAAGCTTAGGGTAGATTGAATACTAATTGACAAGTTCAAGAGTGCATGTTGCTTCAAACCTAGCTGGTAATAAGAATAAGATATGCAGCAACAATTAGAAATGGAACAGTAATTGTCCCATTACTTACCAAATTAAATCTTTCCAGACAGATTAAGAGTTATTTTTTTCTTTGGAATTTATTTGCAATATGGTTGGCATATTATTAGTTTTCTCTCTAATTGTCATTTTTTTTTTAACTCTCAAACAGTGTTTCGGTAGGTTCTAATGAATGAAGAGCATAACTTCTTCTTAGAGCAAACTGCAGAGTACTCCCTGATTTCATTGATGGCTTAATTTCATCGTAAATAAGATAATTTCATGATGAATGTTATTTATTTGCTTCTTAAACTATAACCGTTTACCTACATAACAGTATTCATAAAGCATCTGACATGATGCAAATATGTTGATGTAAAACTAACAGCAAAGTGGTTGTTGCAAATATCTTCTCTATTTTCCTTTTCATCATTGTTATGATTCATATTCAACTGACTTGCTGATTTGCAGGGAAATTACATGATTTCCAATGAGCTTGCTTGTAAGACTTCCATGAACAATGTTTGCTTGTTGAGTGCATTCAGTTCATTAGCATGGCATTGCTTTCATCTTTTAAAACGCCTTACATTCTTAAAGATACTTAGCATATAACATAATCTAGTAATGGACAATTAGAGTTATGAAACCTATGACATATCACATGAATCCAGCACCTTTTTGTCTCAAGCACAGGAAATCATTAGCACCTTCTGTGAGAGCAGTTTTTCAAAAATCATGGGAAAAATACACTTTTGAGCTCAAATAAATGTTGGAGTACTTTCATATTTTCTTTTAAAATTTACATTCAGTCTCAACCAAATAAAAAGTGCACTAGTTTTTTACCACCAGGGAGTTTTCCCCATCAGTCTATTTGTGTTTTTTCCTCAAAAGCTTTTTTGCTTGCTATGCTGGAGATTTTGTTGGTCCTCCCTAGGTGGTAGTTTCTCTCACTTTTAGATGTCAATTTCTAAAATGGATTGTTTTATCTTAGAATTTTTTTATTGTTTGTAAAATATGTCATTTATGCTCTCTAGATTGTGCTGATGAAGAAGCACTCCTCGCTTAACCTTGGTTGATTACTTGAAAGTCTAAAATTAAAATCTAGCTAGGCCTGTACTGATTAATTTTGGTTAATTACAAAAAAATTTGCAATATTGTTTTATTCACCACAGAATTTTCAAAATATTTCTTAAGATAATCGTGTTAAAATTGTTTAGATGAATTACCATCTTATTTGGTTTTAGCATTGCTAATGTGTTAGAATTATTTCTACTTCCAAAGACTTCAAATTTCATCACATTTGCAATGAGCTAACCTTACTTGAATATGTTTCTTGTTGTGCAGTAATAAGCTTGTTGTGCAGTATTTGTGTTTATTCATTTTTTGTGTTGTGTAGTATCTACAATTGAAGATGACAACCACAACAAAAATTCACAAAATTTAAGTTAAGTTGCTATGAACTATTTTGTCAATAACAGATAATTTCTGCATTTCCTCCTTATTTTGTTAAGTATCTTGGCATTAATTGAAAAGAAAGGTGCTACACTTGGTGTTCTAGAAGTTCACAATTTTAGGGGTGGATTTGACTTGGTGCTGCACTTGGAGTTGATTTCAATTTATAAAATGAGTCGCATCCTTAATTAAATGGAAATTGTTGCTATATTTTATTGAAAAAATCAAAGTACCATACTTTTCTAAATATATAAAATTTTAGATTGCAGGCTGCCTTGGTTTAAGACCATAAGCTAATGATAATGCTCAAAGTGGTACCAAACAATGGAACTATTCATTTTCCTGATGGTTGCCTTTCAGTTATTGTATACTCCTACAGGTAATAAAATACAAGTGTTGAGTTCACAAAAAAGAAAGTGTTTTATTTTGTTTAATTTTACCTCATTATTGTTATTGTGACAGGAAGGGGTTAGGGGAGGATGTGTTTTCTTTTTGGATATGCTTCATAATACTTATTATAGTTTATTACAAAACTAGATATCCAGCATTTGTTGATTACTATTATTGTCAATACAGACTCAATATCAGTTATTCTTTCTATAAACATTAGCTTCAGAACCAGACGCATCAATTCATTGTGTAGCTTCAGATTTTGATCAAGCTGATTTTATATAGACAGCCCTCCATAATAATTTCTTCTTTCACTTAAATTTTGTAACAGATTGATTTAGAGAGGAATTCAAATAATTTGAAAAATGGGGCTAGACCTCTTTAAATTTTTGAAAACATGACCCTTGCATTAAAAAAAATGATCTATGAGATGTAATTTCAATTTTCTTTGCATGAATCATCCATGAGTTAAGTCATATACAGTATCATTAGTTACTAACTTCCCCATTTAGAGTCCTTTGTCATTTGACTCTTCCTTCACCTCTTCATGGCCCGATTCTGATTGAATTTTCACAGTATCGCCTTAACTAGTACATTTTAGCTTTACCTATTAAGGCGAATGGGCAACCAAGTTTTTCCCATTTCTTTTGTTGGGGTGTGATGAGAAGGGTTGGGGAGGGGGGGATGAAAGAAAAATACTTTCTGGTAGAGAATACAAAAATCCCAATGAATTCTTTCTTGAAATGAGGAACTAATTCTATGAATACCAGTTTAGCTCTATCTTAATTCTTCTCTTTCATCAGGTTTGGTGAGTTTATCAGTTACTGGATTTTAACAGAAGCCTGAGGAGTATTGAATACTGAAGCTGACCAAGCTTAAGAATGCATGTTTTTTCAAACCTAGCTGGTAATAAGATTATGCAGCAAACTATTAGAAAAGGAATGGTAACAATCTCATTTATTACCAATTTAATCTTTTCTCATAATGTAGGTTTCATTTTTTGGAAATTTATTTGCAATATGGTTGGCATATTATTAGTTTCCTCTCTTATTCTGTTTTTATTTCATTCTCAAACAGATCTTTGGTAGGTTCTAACGAAGGAAGAGCATAGCTTGTTGTTAGTGTAGACTACAGAGAACTCCCTGATTTCATTGATAGCTTGGTTTCACGGTAAATGATTCTTGGACTTTTCACTGCTTGTGACGTTTTCTTCATGAACATTATTTTTTGTGCTTCTCAAAGTATAACCTTTATTCCTACATAACAGTATTCTTAAAGCTTCTCATAGAAATTAATCACAAGAACTCTCAAGAGAATTATTTAATCTGGACTAAAGATGCAACTAGTTACTACAACAGGTTTTGATATTATTATTTTCTCTATTTGTGCAAGGTCCAGACTTGATCCATGTATTTCGATGAGAATGCCAACTAAACTTGCTCTGACAGAAAAGTGGTTGCTATACAACTTACTAAAGAAAATAAGAGATTAGCATTGTCAGGATCCATGTTCAAGTGACTAGCTGTTTTGCAGGGAAAATACATAATTTTCCAGTGAGATGACTCCTTTGACTTTCCATCAACAACTATTTCTTGGTGAGTGCATTCGGTTCATTAGCATGACATTTGCTTTCATCTTTGAAATTTCCTTACATTCCTAAGTACGCTTGGCATACAAAATAATCCACCAATGGACAATTATGGTTATGATGCCTATGGCATATCACTTGAATCCAGCGCCTTCTAGTCCCAATAACAGATGCTCCGTTTTCACAAGGCTTTAAATGGAATGCTAAATAATTGCATGCTTAATGGCATTGAGTTGTCTACTCTTGAACTAAATTTGGCGGATTTTATGAGTGCAGTCAGTGGACTACCAGCATTGACAGAGCTACAGTTCCTTCTCTTTTGTAGACTTTGTTGATCATTTACATTATAGCTTGTAATTTTTTAGAGGTTTTCTGCTGCTTGTATGGGTAGAGGTCCACTCATTTTAATAAATTTTTTATTAATCCAAAAAATAATAATAATATGATTGCTAAATAACTATAGCTATCAAACAAAAGACAACAAACGAGTACGCTTCCAACTGTTTGGGTCCGCAAGTAAAATTATGAATACATTATTGTTACTAATAGGAACTCCTCTCTTCATATTGCTCATATTAATGTTTCAATTATATTCACTTTCTTGGTAGTGGTTCTTGTATCAGTGAGTATTGGAATTGGGCACATGTTCCAGAAGTTTCATTCTATGAATCAAGTTAGATATATCAACACTTTTCTGGACAGAAATTTGCATTCAAGGAGAAGGTAAGGCTCTGTCTCAATTCATCCAAATGAAGCTCCTAGTTTTCTACCTGACTCTTATTTGACATTTTTTCTTACTAGAAATTATGAAATGTTCCCAGTATGTCAAATAAAATTACTGCACAAATGACTGCAAAGGTTTTCCACTACAATTTTCTCTGGTAGCAGCTTTTCAGAACCCATGGAAAAATGGGCTTCTGAATTCTTATTGTCTCAACTGATTAACAAGTGGATTAGATAGTTTTCTTTCCCTCCAAGGAGTTTTCCATTGATCAGACTATCTGTGGTTAGTTTGCAGTTCCTGGAGATTTTATTGGTCTCCCTTGGTGGTTAGTTTCTCTCTCATTTAAACATCAGAATGGATTGTTTATCTTAGAAATTTTTGATTGGTTGATAAATATGTGAAGTATGCTTTCTAGATATTGTGAGAAAGAAGTTATTTTCGCTTAATGGATAAAATTTAAGAATAGGTACTTGCACTCACTAACTTTAGGAAACAAAAGCCTCACATAGCATTCAATTACAAAATTTGCATTATTGTTTTCTTCACCCACAAGATTTTCAAATATTTCTTAAGATAATCACCATATGAATGTTTGGATGAAGTTCCATATTATTTTGTTTAAGCATTGATTATGTGTTTGAGTTCTTTCTTCTTCCACGAGAGTGGAAAATTAACCACATGTGCAATTAGCTAACCTTGTTTGAATGCATTTCTTGTTAGGCATTGATCAACTCAGAATTTTCAATATGTTAATTGGAGTTAACACAATTAATCAATTTCATTTGTTATTCATCCAATATTAAGTTTTGTCCTAACAAATGCCAGGTTACTCTTTTTTTGCAGATTAGATGACAAGAGCACCACCTTGGGGGACTTGTGCTTTTGTGCAGTAGAATGGAAAATAAGGGTAACTGGATATAATTAAAGAAAAACATCAATATTTGGTTTTGTATTTGGTTGACTGCGTCTTCATAACTTGCATATTGTCTTATGATAGACTTCTGTGTCCAGAAAAATGTTTAGGTATTATGTTGGAGTAGATATAAATTTGATTTTAAATCAAGAAGAGAATGAGAATTAGCAGGTGAAGGAAGCAATTGAAGGAGTTCTTGTTTGTTCCATGTAGTCGAAGACCTAACAACCATCAAGAAGAGCTGCTCTATCCCCAACTGGGAGGGGTATTCTTAAGTTAGGAATTCAACCACCAATGTCAAGTGTGAAAGTCAAATTTGAACCGTATCTGACTTGGACTCCTTTTGTTGACTTTGGCTTGGACTCTATTCCTTTTTGGTTTTGTACTGTACTTGGTTTAGGATTTGAATAATTTTCCTACTACACCTTGACTTGGGGTACTATATATATGTGGGCTCTTTATGTAAATATCTTCAGCCTTGGCTCTTGTAAACTGAAAGAGTGAGAGTTCTTTGAATGTATTTGGAGTTAGGGTTCTATGAGAGTGTCTTTGTATCACATTTGTAATCTCCTTATTTTCTTAGTGAAACTTTCTTGACATTACCCGTGGATGTAGGCCTAAGGCTGAACCACGAAAATCTTTGTCTTCTTGTGTGATTCTTTCTGCTATTTTTCTGTTTATATTCACATAAACCCATTATTATTCTCTACACTTACAAAAAATTGACATTAAAACTTATGCTATGTCAATAGATCTCTTCTATTGATCCCTCTCTCCTGCTAGTCATTTAGAAAGGTAATCCATTCCCCCTTTATCTGTTGGTTATTTCATTGGCAGAAAACTTGCAAGCTTGATTTTGTTTCATTCCTTTTTTGTCCCCATTTCTTTGGATGAATTTTGCAATTCTAAATATGTTTAGTGTTGCTGTGAGCTATACAATGATTTTTTCATAGTTTATCTCCTTAAGTTTAAGGCATCCATAATTTCTTTATTTTATTTGTGCATTTTGATGAATCCATGTTTATATATGTACTTGGTTGAAAAGTACATGTAAAATCAAACTTCAGGCAGTGGAATTTTATCAATATACCAATTCAATCTCTGCAAATTGCAGATATATGCATTTGATAATTTGGAGATCAATTATCTTGCGTGCTTTCCTATTATCAGTTAGTTCCACTTACCAAACCAATTTATCTGCCTGAAAAATTTCAATATCTTCTGTAAATAGATATTTGCTAATAGCCAGGTGAAATTTTCTTACCCCTTTCTATTTGGTTAGGTAGCACAATTTTTATTCCTCAAAGTTTGCCCTATATAGAGGAGAAAAGCTATAAAGTTGAACCAATTGATTATAAATGTTGATTAGATCAAGCTCTAGGGACAAAAAGTGAGACCTTTTTTGCGAAGAAGAGGCACTATCTTGGTCTAAAAATCGATGATTTATGTTATGAGTGCTAGATAGATATATAAGATCTTTGTAAGAACGTATTTACTGTTTTTTTCATAGTCTGTTCAAGTGCAACAGATGCAATTAGCATGTTATAGTTTATTCTTCTGTGTAGTGTGGATATCATTGAAGTGCTCTGTCCTTCATTAGATACCACTACATACTCTACATATCTACGGCGAAGCATACCAACAATCATGCAGGAGAAATCAAAAGCAAAAGCATAGCCTTTAACCCATTGGTTTGAGTTCTCCAAAAATCCTTGTTAAACTGGTATTATTGAAGGGAAAAGGAATGATTATTACATGTTGGCGTCAATCTATAAATTTAAGTGGATTGCAGATTCAGTTGACAACAAAACTGTAGACATTTCATTAAACATTCTGCTAATGGTAAATGCATTCAATATCTATTTTTTCAAAAAATGCCAATTTTTTTAGATAAAATAAATTAAATTCTATAGCATTGCTTAAAGCTATAATAGTGATGATACTATATTTTTAGCTTCTTCTTTTTTTAATTTTTAATTTGTAATTTTTTGAGTAATTGACCTGCCATGAATTTGTGTGTGGTAAACTGGTTGTGTTTAATTATGTCATAATTAATTATGATAAAAATGGTGATTGAGGTATAAAATTTGTTACCTTGGAGAATTGACTTATTTAAAAAGAATTTTAAAAAAATAAACTTTTATTCTTCTAATGAAAGCCCTTTAAAGTTTAAACCTTAATTATTTGATTATTGTTTTGAGAAATTGTACTTCACAGTTCATTCTTATTCCATATTAATATATAATATGTGACTTCAAGCATATTTTATTCAAATAATAGTAATAATAATAAATAAATCAAGAAATATGTTGTAAACCCCATTTTTCATAGAGTCAAAACATTAGTTGCTTGCTTCCATGGATGTTGGCATGAATCAAGAAAAAATTGGAGATCAATTATCTAATTCAAATTACAGATTTATGCATTTCATAATTTGGCTTGAAAAAAAATTTGAGATAAATTATCATGCCTGCTTATTACTTGTTAGCTCCACTAGCTGAACCAATTTACATGCCTCTTAATATCTCAATGTCTCTTTATGATTAAAATTTGTGCCTAGATATCTGCTAATTGTTAGTTACATTTTTTTTTTTTACCCATTTCTATTTAATAGGGAAGCTAAATTTTGTACCTTGAAGATTGCACTATATGGAGGTTAAAAGCTCTAAAATTGAGTGAATTGATTTTATTTGTAAATATTGTTTAGTTCAAAGTCTAGAGACATTGTGTGCCTTTTTTGCCAAGAAAAGACACAATCTTGGTTTAAAATTTCTCTATGCCTTGCTAAGGACTGATTTGTGCATGATTTTATATACATGACTGGTAGGTATTGTTGTTATCAGAAAATGCTGCAACTAGCACGTTGGTCATACTTATACCAATAGTGAGGATAATTAAAAAGCCTTGTTCTTGACTAGATACATCTACAACATGGTATTCCAACAATTGTGTAAGAACCACATTATGACATGTACTTACAGGCTAACCTTTCCATTGTAATTAAGAAACCTTGTTAGTAGCTTTTGAATTTGTTCTCCATCAGTTTATACATAGTAATTAGAAAGAACCAAAAAGCTGTTTTTCAAGTGGATTGTAGGCCCAGTTTAGAATAAATATGCAAATATTTCATTGAAGTGCAAGCTTCTGCTATTAAAGTGGGTTGCTCAAATTAACTTATTTTCTTTAGCCTTCTGATCTCACACCAACTTATTTAAAGCAACGGCCCATATGCCTATTATTGCATTCACCAGATTACTTGGACCGGCCCATTAGAACCCCATATGCCTATTATTGCAATCACCAGATTACTTGGACCGACCCATAAGAACTTGGACTCCCTTCCTTGCAACGTGATCCAACGGTGCATGGTCCGAATATATACATTATTTTTTGGGTAAATAAAATTAGATATATAAAAATCCAAAGTTTATATTATATTTTAGATTAGGTATCAGATTTGATAATTTTGTCAGTTAAAGTCCCAAATTAATAAAATCGTTCCAATTTAAGGCATCTATCTATCTTTATTATTCATTTAACTTATTATGGCAGTAAAAAAGCTTATAAAAAATCTTGTGTTTTGCAAAAGACTTATTCAAAGAGAGAGAGAGAGGGAGAGAGAGAGAGAATGTTTTGGCTCTACAACTGTACATAATAATGGAAATAAATAATAAGAAAATATTGTGTCTATAATACATCACGACATTTTTACAGCAAATTATAAAAGACAGGTTGCTACAAGTTGTTATTTGTGCACAAAAAGTAATTTCGGTGGTAGTTTTAAATTAGAATCAATAACAACTTATCACTTATAACTTGTTGTGAAAGTATTATAAAAATATTGTGAACGTAACAATTCTCTAATTATAAAGATAAATAGAGACTTCCAATTTGAACTAGTTTCATAAGTTTGAGATGTTAATTGACAAAATTAAAAACTTATAAAGATAAATGTATGGTTCATTTAATATAATTCTCTCTCTCTCTCTCCGTGTATATATATATATATATATATATATATATAAAAGTATTTTTCTTATTAGTCTTTAAAATTTTAAAACTCATCAATTCAATCCTTAGTTAAACTGTCATTCACTACCTACTGTTAAGATCCCAAAATAGGGATGGCAATGGGGCGGGGCAGGGCCGGAGGATGGGATCTTCGTCCCCGCCCCGCATGGTTGTTGTCCTTCCCCGTTCCCGCCCCGCCCCGGGGTGCGGGGCAAACTACCTTGTACCATCCCCGCCCCTTGGAGCCCCACGGGGACTCGCCCCGCCCCGCCCCGCCCCGCCCTAATACAATTTTATATATATAAATAATTTTTTTGCTATAATAATATAAATCACAACAAAATAAAATGTTTTAAAATCCAAACATTTAAATAAACCAAATATTTAAATAGTCTAATACGTAACAATATGATTCAAAATTTCTTATAACAAAATAAACATTGTCTTTGCATGAACAAAATCATCAAGTATAATTGATTAGTTTTTTAACAAAATAAACGTTGTCTTATAACAAATAAAAATTGACTAGTTCTTTAAGAATAAGTTTCGTTTTCTCCCAATGTAGTAACACCACTTATTTATAGACTTGGAGTGGAGTTTGGCTTGAAATTTGAAAAACACGTATAGACTATAGAGTAAAGGGATGGATCAAAAGGCGACAATAGCATTAGAGTTTTAGAATAAAAAATTTTTTATTTCATGTCTTGTACTATTGTGATTCACTTTAAATATTAGTGATTTAGGGTTCACTAAATTTATAATTATAGTCCTTATTAGTGCGGGGCGGGGTGAGGCAGGGATAAAAATACTAAACCCATCCCCGCCCCTCCCCGGGGTGCGGGGACAAAATATTGCCCCATCCCCGCCCCACCACCTTTGCGGGGTGGGGTGGAGCGGGGCAAAATTGTCATCCCTATCCCAAAACGTACAACTTGGTTTTGGCTTGATTTTAAATTTTATTTTATTATTTATTTCTTAATAATTTTTTTTTTTTAAAACGTTAATTTAAAAAACCATTAAAAAAAAAAACCTAAGTAACCCGAATCTGAAAAAAAAAAAAAAAAAAAAAAAAAAAAAAAAAAAAAAAAAAAAAAAAAACCACCCCCGAAAACAAATCCCTAACCCAATAGAAAGAGAAAGAGATTGAGAGATCTCTTATAAATTTTCAAAGAGGAAGAAAGAAATAGACGAGATCAAAGATTATGTCCAAGGGACGAATAAGAAGCTCCAATTTAATGGTAGGCTACTTCGTCTGTATTGCTGTGCTGATATTTTCAGCACATTTTCAAAGTTCAAACGTACAGTGCAGGATGCATTTGAAGTGATATGGAGGACAATTCACACAATAGATAGACTAAAATGTACTTTGGGAAGCCATATGCAGGTGGTATATGACAGACTAATAAAGATGGCTTTTAGAGAGTGAGGCTAAGGAAGAGTTCAAAGAAGAGAATGGCTGAGACAAAGCCATCTGCTAATGAGTGGAACAAAGTTGAAGGCATTTGTAAACAATTATTTTTAGAGAGTTTATATAATGCAGCAAAAGCTTTTCATTGAAACAAAAAGATTCAACGGCATGCATGCATGCATCTATCTTCAGAATCTTCAAGAGGTAAGGGCAAATTTGACCAACGAGACTAATTCTTCGGATAGTTTTGTTAGAGACATGGCTGCAGAAATGCATAAGAGGTCTCTCAATCTCTCAATTTATTTCTCTCTCTTTCTCTCAAATTATTGGGTTAGGGATTTGTTTTTGTGGATGGGGATTTTTTTTTTTTTCCCTTCAAAATCAGTTAGGGACTACATTTTTTTTTTAATTTACATTTTTTAAATTAAAAAATAAATAATAAAATAAAAAGTAAATATTAAAATCATGCCAAAATATCATCTTCTTTGAGGTTTTAACGGAAGACTTAAATTGAGAAATTTGGAAATTTAGAGAATTGAAATAAACGAATACAAACTTAAAAAACTGAAATGAAAAGTGACAAAACTTAAAAGGTAAGTTTTGCAGTTTGATTAAAAATTTAAAAAAAAAAAAAAACAAATTCAATCCAATAATAGATATTTCTTAAACTTTGATAGTTTTTATTAATTTTGTGACAACTAACATATGGACCTTGATAGGGGTAAAACTCCCACCCGACGGCGGGAGCTCGCACAGGCTGACGGACGGGTGGAAGGTCGACGGACATCGAACCTTGACGACCTCAGCCCTGGGTGGCAACGGGTGGAAGGTCGACGGGCGTTGTTATCAGGCACTAGAGCTTATCTTGTCGCGTACGTTTCTCTGGGAAAGTTGAATCTTATCGCACACGCTACCACTCAGCTAGATGTCTTACGTAGCACGATTCCCTACCCCCAAGAAGGGAATCGTGTCCAACACACTTGGCCATCCAAGAAGAGTCTTGCGTCCTACGCTACTCAGGGGCAATTTCGGTACAACGATATCTTCTCCAGCATGCCTTGCCCAAAGGCCACTACTACTACTATAAATACCGCCACGCCCTCCAAAAATCGAGGTACGCATACTAAGACCCGACTCTGGCACTCTGGAGTTGTGAACAAATACTAACTTAACCATCGGAGGGTCGTTGGCCGGTACCACACCGGTACTTCCCTTTGAGGTTCTTCTTACCTGTGCAGGACCGTCCGGAACGTGCGCAAGCCCTGCAGCTCACTGGTTTGATTCTTGACATCATCAGTTGGCGCCGTCTGTAGGAAACGCACAAGTTCCTGTTACGTGTTTCCCGGACTAAGGGTTGCATGGTACTCACGCGTTCAAGGACGACCACCATGAACGACCAAGGCAACGAACAACGCACCACGGCCCTCGAAAGGCAAGTCCAGACTCTGGCGGCCGCGGTGGAACGTCTCACGAAGCGCAACAATGACTTGGAAGAGCAGCTGCTGCGAAGGAATGTGACGGGTGACAACCAGGTAGAAAATCAGGAGGAGAGCAGTGCCGAGGAGAGGAACCGCGAGGGTCCTGAGGGAAGCCATGCATTGAGCCGGCCTGAAGGACAGCAGCCAAACCGTCCGTCGGCAGACGGCCATGCCCAGTCTAGTATGGCCGTGGAAATGCGAATGATGAAGGAACGCATGGACTTCATGATGAACGCCCTCAAGGGACGAGTGTCCAGCGACCTCGACGACCTCGTCCACCGCACGGACTCCCCATTTACAACGCCTATCATCATGTTCCCTATGCCACTGAAGTTCCGCATGCCCCAGGTGGAAAGCTGCGACGGGTCCAAGGATCCGCTGGACCACTTGGAAACTTTCAAGAAGTTGATGCACCTGCACGGCGCGCCAGACGAAATCATGTGCCGGGCCTTCCCTGCAACGCTGAAAGGCTCTGCAAGGACCTGGTTCGGCAGGCTGGCGCCCGGTTCTATCGGCACCTTCAGGGAGCTGAGCGCTCTATTCGCCTCCCAATTCATCGGAGGACACCGACACAAGAGATCCACCGCATGCCTGATGAACATTAAGCAGCGGGAGGATGAAACGCTGAGATCCTATATAGCCTGCTTTAACAGAGAAGCGCTGACAATTGACGAAGCGGACGACCGGATACAAGTGGCCGCGTTCACAAACGGGCTGCGGAAGGGTAAATTCCTGTTCTCTTTGTACAAGAATGACCCGAAGACAATGTCAGATGTGTTTTACAGGGCAACGAAGTACATGAACGCGGAAGATGCGTTACTGGCAAGGGAAGAGAAGCCACCCAGGAAGAGGGAAAGGCAAGAAGACACCCGACAAGACAAGGGGCGGAAGGCGCCTCGGACAGGGGAAAGCCGAGACAGTAGACGCCCAAAGCCTAATGCCGGGAAATTCACAAGCTACACCCCATTGACGGCTCCGGTTGATCAGGTCCTGATGCAGATCAAGGATGACGGATCCTTGACATTTCCGGAAAATATGAAATCAAACCCGAACAAACGACTGAAAGACAAGTATTGCCGCTTCCACCGAGACCATGGGCACGATACTGCCAACTGCTACGATTTAAAGCAACAGATCGAAGCCCTGATTAGGCAAGGGAAGCTGCAGAGGTTCGTTAACAGAGAAAAGGCCGAAACGCCTCGGCAGGAACAGACCCCCCACCGGGACAATGAGCGTCCCAAACCGCCTATAGGGGACATAAGGGTGATTGTGGGTGGTACACCGGCCGCCGGTTTTACAAAGAAGGCTCTGAAATCCCACCTCAGGGCGGTCCAAAATGTCCAGGCTGCGAGCTCCGTCCAGAAGAAGCCGAGAACCAGCAGCCCCACTATGGAATTCACAGAAGAGGATGCCCAACACCTCCATCATCCGCACGACGACGCCCTTGTCGTCAACATCCGGATAGGGGACTACAACACCTATCGGGTCCTAATTGATAACGGGAGCTCCGCGGATATTCTCTACTATCCCGCGTTCCAGCAGATGCGGATCGACAAAGAACGCTTGGTCCCTACCAAGGCACCACTCACAGGTTTTGGGGGAAAAAGAGTATATCCCCTCGGCTCGATCACATTGCCCGTCACTGTCGGGGAATACCCTCGGCAGCTCACCAGAGACGTCACCTTCCTAGTCGTCGATTGCTCCTCAGCGTACAACGCAATCATAGGGCGACCAACCCTCAACGCCTGGAAGGCCGCGACCTCAACCTATGCCCTAAAGGTCAAGTTCCCTACAGAGTACGGGGTAGGAGAGCTATGGGGAGACCAAGTGACCGCACGAGAATGCTATGTTGCAATGGTAGAAATGAATGGCCAGCTACAGACGATGAACATAGAGCAGAGGACGGGGGCAGAACCTGTGGAGGAACTCGAAGAAGTGATTCTCGACGAGTCCAAGCCTGGCAGAACCACCAGGATCGGGGCCCTCAACAGTCCGGCAACTCGCCAGGCACTCATGACCTTCCTCAAGGAAAACCAGGATGTATTCGCCTGGAGCCATGAGGACATGCCAGGGATCGATCCATCGGTCATCGTACATAGGCTGAATGTAGCAGCCTCCTTCCGGCCCGTCAGACAAAAGAAGCGAGTGTTCGCTCCAGAGAGAGATCGCGCAGTGGCAGAGGAGGTCGGTAAGTTACGAGAGGCAGGGTTCATCCGGGAAGTTTACTACCCCGACTGGTTGGCTAATGTTGTAATGGTCAAGAAGGCCAGCGGGAAGTGGCGGATGTGTGTGGACTTTACGGACCTGAACAAGGCATGCCCGAAGGACAGCTACCCCCTCCCTCGAGTCGACGTTCTGGAAGACTCTACGGCCCGGCACCAGCTGCTGAGCTTCATGGATGCCTTCTCGGGGTATAACCAGATCCGGATGGATGAGGCAGATCAGGAGAAAACCTCATTCGTCACCAGCCAAGGACTGTTTTGCTACAAGGTGATGCCATTCGAACTGAAGAATGCAGGTGCCACATATCAGAGGCTGATGAACAAAATGTTCGCCAACCAGATAGGGAGGAACGTTCAAGTGTATGTCGACGATATGCTTGTAAAAAGCCAGAAAGAGGAGGATCATCTGAGCGATCTCGAGGAAACGTTCGGAACCCTCCGTTCCTACAATATGAAGCTCAACCCCTCGAAATGCGCCTTCGGGATGACCGCAGGAAAATTCCTCGGCTTCATGGTCTCTCAAAGAGGCATCGAGGCCAACCCGGATAAGATCAGGGCAATAATGGAGATGGCCCCTCCGAAGAATGTAAAAGAGGTTCAGAGTCTAAACGGGAAGGTTGCCGCACTGAACAGATTTGTATCGAGGGCCACGAACAAATGCCTTCCCTTCTTTCGCACATTGAAGAAAACGTTCGAGTGGACGGACGAGTGTCAAAAGGCATTCGAAGAGTTAAAAGCTTATCTCTCTTCCCCTCCATTGCTGAGTCCTTCACAGCTCGGGGAAGAACTCTTCCTCTACTTGGCCGTAACCCCAGCCGCCGTCAGCGCGGCCTTGATCAGAGAAGAGGACGGGGTGCAGAAACCCGTATACTACGCCAGCCGGGCGTTCTAAGGGGCGGAAGGAAGGTACCCGCCCATGGAGAAACTCGCCTTCGCCCTAGTCGCCGCAGCCCGAAAGCTCAAGCCCTACTTCCAAGCTCACACAATCGTCGTCCTAACCGACAAGCCTTTGCGGCGAGCAATGCACAACCCAGAAGCCGCAGGTCGTCTGGCCCTATGGGCAATAGAGTTGACTGAGTTTGACATCCGCTACAGCCCACGTACCGCCCTCAAAGGACAGGCAGTAGCTGATTTCATAGCCGAGTTCACCAACACGGAAAACAAGGGGGCAGATGCATGTCCAGCATGGAGTGTACATACAGATGGGTCGTCAACTAGACGAGCCGGTGGCATTGGGGTCGTGCTCCACTCCCCCGAAGGAGACCAAATTGATTGTATGATCCGGCTGGACTTTCCCATCACCAATAATGAGGCGGAGTACGAAGCCTTGATAGCCGGATTGGATCTCGCCAAAGCAGCAGGCGCGGCCCGAGTGGTCGTCTCCTGCGACTCCCAGGTAGTCGTCAACCAAGTCAACGGGAACTACGAGTGCAGAGGCGACAGAATGAAGAAGTACCTCCATCAGGCAAAAAGAAGGGTAGATGAGCTCAGGGCAAAGATAGCCCAAGTCCCCAAGGAGGAAAATGAGCAAGCCGACCGCCTCGCCAAAGCTGCTTCGTCGGAGCAGGAGAGCAGCACTGACAGTGTGCTCCATCTTGTGCAGGTTTCTCCACTGGTAGACTTTATTGAAATGCAGGAAGTCGGCTCGGAGAGCAACTGGACCACGCCATTGGTCTCATATCTGAAAGATGGCGTCTTGCCCGACGGAAGAGAAGCCGCCAGGAGATTGAAGGTCCAAGCATCAAGGTTTGTCCTGATAGAAGGAGTCCTATACAAAAGGGGCTTCTCTCGCCCATACCTAAGGTGCCTAGGTTCCGAAGAAGCTGACTATGTCATGAGAGAAGTACACGAAGGGATATGTGGAAACCATTCAGGGTCGCGGTCATTGGCGCATAAGCTGATCCGCGCAGGATACTACTGGCCGACCATGAGAAAAGACACGCAGGCTTATGTCAAAGCTTGCGACAAGTGCCAGAGGTTCAGCAACATCGTCAGGCAACCCCCCGAAGAGCTGACCCCCATGATGGCCCCATGGCCATTCGCTCAATGGGGACTAGATATCATGGGCCCGTTCCCAACAGCGGTGCGACAGCTAAAGTTCTTTGTGGTAGGTATAGACTACTTCACGAAATGGGTGGAAGCTGAAGCATTGGCCACCATTACAGAGAAGAACATACGAAGCTTCGTCTGGAAGTCTATTATATGCAGGTTCGGAATACCCAGGGTATTAGTCTCCGACAACGGCAAACAGTTTGACAATGGTCCCTTCCGAGAGTTCTGTGCGCAGTTGGGAATAAAAAACCATTACTCTTCCCCCGCCCATCCCCAAGCCAACGGTCAGGTCGAAGTAACGAACCGATCCTTGCTCAAAATTATCAAGACTCGGCTCGAGGGGGCAAAGGGGATATGGCCCGAGGAGCTGCCAAGCGTATTGTGGGCATACAGAACGACAGCAAGGACCCCCACAGGAGAAACACCGTTCAGGCTAACCTACGGAAGCGAGGCAGTCATTCCAGCCGAAGTGGGACTAACAACCTACAGGGTGAACACCCATGATGAAGGCCGGAACAACGAGGCCTTGCGCCTACAGCTTGACTTGATCGACGAAGCCAGAGCAGCAGCAGAGCAAAGGTTAGCCCGGTATCAGGATCGCATGGCTAAACACTACAACGCCCGAGTCAGGCACAGGGAATTCCAGGTCGGTGACCTCATCCTAAGAAAGATCATGGGCGCTGCCAGAGACTCAACCCAAGGAAAGCTCGGCCCCAATTGGGAAGGACCCTACCGAATCACAGCGTGGCAAAGAAAGGGCACCTACCACTTGGAAACACTGGACGGCCAGAAGCTGCACCACCCGTGAAATGCCGAGCACCTACGTAAGTACTATCAGTAAGAAAGAACGGCAGCCCCCTACTTGTATCTAGTCTGTAATTGATCTACTCTAATGTATATTCCTGGGACATGTTTTCTTCCTCACAAAAATTATGCGAGTCATACAGAGGTTTATTCAAAGTCTCTTCTACTTACTATTAAGTGTTGAACATCAGAACTTGCAAAGTACAAAGCCTTAGCGTTAAATCCGTTCAAGCATAAAAAGCTGACGGTGTCAAAGGCTGACGGCTCCACTCTACAGGCATAAAAGCGTCAAGCACCCAAGCTGACGGCTTAAAAGCCACCAAGTTTTCCTAAATGGAAACACCCAACGCCTAAGTCTAAAAGACGACGGCCCAAATTCGACGACGGCATAAAAGCGTCGCCCATGCTGACGGCTTAAAAGCCACCAAGTTTTCCTAAATGGAAACACCCAACGCCTAAGTCTAAAAGACGACGGCCCAAATTCGACGACGGCATAAAAGCGTCATGCGCCCATGCTGACGGCTTAAAAGCCACCAAGTTTTCCTAAATGGAAACACCCAACGCCTAAGTCTAAAAGACGACGGCCCAAATTCGACGACGGCATAAAAGCGTCACGCACCCATGCGGACGGCTTAAAAGCCACCAGATTTTCCTAAATAGGAACCCCAAAAGCCTAAGTCTGATGACGACGGCCTCTATGGCGACGGCTCAAAACCCACTACATTGCCCCACAAGGATAAAAGCCAAAGCCTAAGTCTAAGGATGACGGCATAAATGGCGACGACTCAAAGCCAACTACATCGTCCTAAGAGGTTAAAAGCCAAAGCCTAAGTCTAAGGATGACGGCATAAATGGCGACGGCTCAAAGCTAACTACATTGTTATAAGAGGTTGGAAGCTAAAATCCTGTCAAGGGTGACGGTGTAATAACTTAATAACAATAAAGTTGACGGTTCCACGAAGCTCTTTGCGTGAATATATTAATTGTGACGGCCTATTATGTTGACGGCTCATCATATTGACGGCTTATTATGTCAATAGTTTCACGAAGCATAAACAGCATTTGAAATGAACCATGCAAGCAAGCAACACACACAAGAAAAATTTGAAACAGGATGCAGATTAACACAAATGCTTCTAAAGGCAACATTGTTCTCGACGGTCCAGAAATTGACCGTTCTACAAAAAAAATTATTACAAAAATTCTCCACAAAAAATTGCAAGTCTAATGAACGGGGGAATCAACTATATTTACTTCTTCTTCAGCTTGGATCTTGGCCTGGACGGCTGTCTCGGCATCGTCGTCAAGGGTCCCGTCACCTTTATCATTCTGGCCTTCATCAAGAGGGCGACCCGTATACTCTGAGGCAGCCTGGAGGACGGACGTCTGCGCCTGGGCCTCGTCAATAGACACTCAGGAGAGGTCCAGCTCCGGATAAGTGGCTCTCACCTGACGGACGGCTTCATCAAAACCGTCCGCAAATGTGCCGCCCAGCTCCGTCAGGTAGGCATCAGAATCTCGGTACTCCCTGATAGCGTCATCCTTAGCCTGACGGAGCTGATCCTTCATAGACAGGATCTCCTTCTCCTTGTCGGCGAGGACCGTCTGCAGCGTCTCTGTCTGCATCTTATACTCGGATCTCTCCTCCTTGAGGGCGGATAGCTTCTTCTCGATCCTCACCCTCCAGGCCTTGTATTGTTCAAGCTCATCCTCCGTCTCGGCCGCCTTAGCCCTTGCGCGGTCCAGGGCCGTCTCCTCCCGAACGCAACGGTCCATTAGCCCCTTCATCATGACGACGGCCTGAGACAGAACGGTATTAGAATCAAACGAGGGTAAAAGAAATGTATTTGAAGTGAAGTGCACGGATATCGTATTTACCTGGGCAAGACTGAATAGGCCCGTCTCTCCCATCGCTTCCGTCGCGTGGTTTCCAAGGTCCTCATAGTCGTCTATCGTCAGAATGGAGGACAGCTTATCTAGGGTGTACTTGGAGTCCTCACGCAGAAGGACGGGTGACTTCTTCGGGTCAGAAGCTGGGCCAGCCATCATCAAGCCCTTCCCTTTGCCATGTTTGACGGGAACCTTATTTCCGTCCGCCTCCAGCCCTATGACGGTCTCGGGGGTGGTTTTGGGTTTTTTGGGGAGACGGTCCCCCTCCTGCTCGGGCTTCCTTTTGGTGACGGGCACCTTGGGCGCACCCGTCCCTGCAGCTTGGCCTTCTTTCTTCTTTGCAGCTGCTTGCTGCTTAATTATAGCCCTCCTCCTCGCTTCGTCCATTTCTGCGAGACAAGACGGCACATGAATTGATAAAAAAGGGGGAAGCAAAATGGCCAAGCATAAAGTTCAGGTGAACGGACATACGTTTCCTGACTTGTGACTCGTACTTCTCGGCTTCTGGTGACGGCTCAGGTCCGTCGCAGTGCCAACAGATGGTCTTCAAGCACACCAAATTGGCCCAAGACCTTTCCTTCAACTCAGACTTCTGAAAAATCTTCTCCAAGAAGCTCCAGTCTTCAATTGATACTTGCGGACGGTCTTGAGCTGAGGACAGAAGACGGTTATAAGTAGACGGTGCGTAAAAGATGAATGAAAAAGAGAAGGAAAAAGTGAGTGAAAGTGAACGGGCGAATACCAGACGGGGACAAGACACCCCACGTCGTGTCGACGGGCATGAACTCGGTCTCACCAGGATGCCCCATCCACTCATCTCCGTCCATGAAAAAATACCTAGATTTCCAATCCCTATTGGAGTCTGAAGTATCACACACCAACCTTAATAGTGGACCCCTCGCCACAAAACTGTACATCCCCCTGGATTTTTGTATCTCCATCGGACGGTAGCAGTGGAAGAATTCCTTCACCGTCAACCTTTTCTTCCCCTTGGACATGGACCCGTACAACACCTCTACCCCGATAAAAACCCTCCAGGCGTTCGGGGAAACTTGGTTGACGGATAGTCCTAGGTAGTGAAGGAGGTGACGGTGTAGTTGGGTCAGTGGAAACCTCAGCCCTGCCTTGAGCATTTGCTCGTAGACTCCGACACCCCTGACACCACGGTAGTAACACTTCTTTCCTGGGTGGGGTAGACGGAGAGGTATATTGGCTGGAATTTGGTACTTGCTTCTAAGTGTTTTGAAGTGTGACTCTTTGATTGTGGAGAAAAAGTCATTCACTGTCCACAGAGAAAGCATGACGTACTTCCTCATCCCATCACTGCCCATGACGGACTGGACTTGAGGTTCATCTCCCTCTAGACCGTCACTAAGGTTGCTCTCCGCCCTATCACTACTCGATGAGGAAGAGGCGGTAGATGAGCTCTCCTCACTCGAGGATGTTGTGGCTGCAGGATCCTTTGGACCCAACGGGTTGACTTCATCGTAGCCCGCTCCGTCGCGGACAAACGACTGGTTACTGGACGCGCTAGACATGTCACCTACATGTGACGGAAAACCCTAAGTTCAACTGCCCTAAAGACACTGACGGTGGAAAAAATGAACAAGCAATAATTACTTACCGGCTGCTTGCGCTGATGAAAGATGAGGTCGACGGTTGTGGAAGTGTGACGAATACGCGAGTTGACGGATCAAGTGCTTTCCTGCTGGGTGAACGGAGACGCTCTGATCGTTTGTTTTCTGTGAGAAGTGAAAAATGAGAGGAAAGAAGGAAGGCTTTTATATGGGAGAAATAGCGGGAGACGAAGGGACGCCTCGGTCCGAGCACACGGTCCACGGGTTGACGACACGTGTCCTGCATTTATTACCCGACATTAATTACGAATGACAGCTTGTCTATCCGACCCTTGTTATGGATTGAAACCGTCACCCCATTAGTCCGTCCTTCTGTGGTTCACGGACTGATGGGCTGAGGGGGCACCTGATAGGGGTAAAACTCCCACCCGACGGCGGGAGCTCGCACAGGCTGACGGACGGGTGGAAGGTCGACGGACATCGAACCTTGACGACCTCAGCCCTGGGTGGCAACGGGTGGAAGGTCGACGGGCGTTGTTATCAGGCACTAGAGCTTATCTTGTCGCGTACGTTTCTCTGGGAAAGTTGAATCTTATCGCACACGCTACCACTCAGCCAGATGTCTTACGTAGCACGATTCCCTACCCCCAAGAAGGGAATCGTGTCCAACACACTTGGCCACCCAAGAAGAGTCTTGCGTCCTACGCTACTCAGGGGCAATTTCGGTACAACGATATCTTCTCCAGCATGCCTTGCCCAAAGGCCACTACTATTACTATAAATACTGCCACGCCCTCCAAAAATCGAGGCACGCATACTAAGACCCGACTCTGGCACTCTGGAGTTGTGAACAAATACTAACTTAACCATCGGAGGGTCGTTGGCCGGTACCACACCGGTACTTCCCTTTGAGGTTCTTCTTACCTGTGCAGGACCGTCCGGAACGCGCGCAAGCCCTGCAGCTCACTGGTTTGATTCTTGACATCATCAGACCTTATTATCCTCTCTTTCTTTCGCATCTTACGTTCACCATTCTCCATTCACCATTCACCAGTCAAAAGTCTCTCTCCCCAGTCTCTCACACTCTTTGTCTCTCTCTACTCATATGTCTGATCCCTGCATGCAAGTAGTGCCTTCTTTGGCACATTAACCTAAGTCACTACACGCCGGTTGCAAACACAGCTCGTATTCACTTCCACTCCACCGTAGATATTCAGAGCACGAGTTCGTGAAAATCATTCAAAATTTGTAGCATCCTCACTCCTCCTCGGTAATTTTTTTTATCTTTCCTTTTTTTTTTTGAAAACAATCTGTGTCTGAGAAAATCTGGGTTTTATTTTTATTTTCTTATTTATATTTTTTACTTTTATAGTCATAGACAACCATCAGCTGTTCATGTATATCTGGTCCGTGCCACTGTGATTATGAAAATCTATATATGCGTTTGTACTATTATTATCTGCTATCTTCATTTTTTCATTTCACTTTGTGTTCGGTTAGCTATGTCTTCATCTGTGGATATCTCAACACAAACCGATGAATTCTTGACCCTTGAGAACATCATTGCCACCCTGCTTGCTCATCTTTCTGCACTCAAGGGCTCTGTCCCTCAATCCAGCAGCAGTAACAACACCACTGACAACAATAGTGGCAGTAATGATCTCAACAACGACAACACCTCCATCGCCGCCACCACCACTGACAACGGTCATTCTCTTAACGAAGAATGTCTTGTTACACACTGGCAATTTGATAAGTTACAGAGAGATCTCAATCAAATTAAAGAAGCTTTCCGCAAACGGAAGAATTTTGGGCACGATGCCGGTGAACCAATCAAGAATCTTGAATGCTGCCTTGATGACATCTCCAAGATAGTTGTAGAAGCTTCTAATGATGCCTTCCCAATTCAAGCCAAGCTTAGTGCAGTAAAAAAGGATGCCTTGAAGTTGAAGTTGAACATTCCATCATTGCCACCCAAAATGTCTACTAAATCGAGGCCAACTAATGGGTCCAATGTGTGGTTAATGAATTTCTGAGCTTACGTATGAATCATAAGTTTGTGTGTAGGTCAGTTTTCACTGAATTTAAGGAAGTTTTTGAGAACCTTGATATGAGGCTGAAGCTTTGCTTCTTGTCCTTGGCTGTTCTTCCGGAGGATGTGGTAGTAAAGAGGAGGCCACTGATAAATTGTTGGGTAGAGGATTTAGTGGAACCTCCAAGTATTGGATAAAAGAGACCTGAAATTGTTAAGGAAATGTGCAAACTGGTTGCAAACAGGTTTAAGATGCTGCCTCTGGTGCACTATGTGGTTACCATGTTTGAGGTTTAAGATGCAGCCTCTGGTACACTGTGTGGCTATTATGCTTCCCCAGGAGGCTGGGTTCTTCGATTGTCATTTTAATGGGATTCCAACTGTAAATTCTTCCTGGTGTGACAGGGCATGTTTAGTGAAGGATAAGGATGGAACTTTGGAGCAGGTATTGAAAAATATTCCTAATTCAGATCAGGAGAAACTGCAAACCATATTCAGTGTTAATGAGAGTTTTCCTGATCTCAGATTTTGGTGGTTTGCAAAGCTGAAAATTTTCAACATTTGTGGAGTGGTTTTCGAGGATGAAAACTGTCAATGTTCTTTATTTGGGAAGGTGGAAAAGCTCAGATCAGCATCACATTGTAAGGGAAGGCTCACTTGAGAATCATATTGAAGTAGAAAGCACTGAGTTCTTAAAAGGGTTGAAGATTATGAAATGTTTAAGGCTTTTAAGCCTGCAAGGAGTTTCTAGAATTGAAGAGCTTCCCAATTCCATAGGCAAGATAACAAATTTGAGGATTTTAGATCTCAAAGCCTGTCACAATCTGGAGGCACTTCCAGATGGGACAGCGTTACACAAGAAGCTGTCACACCGGGATATTTCAGAATGTTACTTGTTCTGCATGCCCAAGGAGATAGCCTCACTTTCAGAACAACAAGTCCTTAAGGGGTTTGTAGTTGGTAATTTGGAAAGCAACAGAGATAATAATTACCAGGGCCTGCCACAGAAATTTCTTGGGGAATTTTTTTTCCCTCAAAAGAGAGACTCATGTACTCCTGAAGATTTGATAAAATTTAAGAAGCTAAGAAAGTTGAGCATCAATACAAGCAGCAAGGCTTTCCAACAAAGGAAGAGCTAGAGGCTCTAAAAAAGTTGAAGGTGCTGCGGAAGTTAGCAATACCCTGGGGTGTCAACAGTAACTGCAAGAAAATGGTCTCAAACTGAGACACCAGGACATCCTAGAAACCTGGAGAAACTTGAACTTCAAAGCTTTTCTGACTATTACACCCAATTGGCTGATGCCTGGAAAACTGAAGAGCCTAAAGAAACTTTACATATGAGGAAAACTCATTAATTTAGGGCAAATGCAAGAGGAAAATAATAAGTGGACCGTGGAAATTTTACGTTTGGAGTACTTGGATCAATTTAATATGCACTGGAATGAACTGCAAACATCATTCCCAAAGATGATTTTCTTGGAGAATTTCAAATGCCCTAAACTCACTTCATACCCATGCGATGACTGTGGGGTGTGGCCGAAGCATTGAGCAATGTCTGCAATACATTATGAATTCACTTGGTTGTCAGTCATTTCCTCTTATTTTACAGATAAATCCCATGACCAAGGTTATGATCATGTCAGAAGGGCAGCCAACACAAAACCTATTGTCAAGTGCTTAACAATAAAATCTAATGTGTTAATACGACCCCATCTAGATGTTTATTAATCAAACAGTAGAAGTCGAACAGTCTTTCTAGTTGCACAGTCTGCAGCATGTCTGTCATCCGAAAAGCATCTGATTTCTAACTCTAAATTCAGTTATGTGAATTTGGTGCTACATCTTGGTCCAATATGTGTTCTTGAGATGAAGTTGTTAGACTTTTATAAGTTGGGTTTAACTAATGTATGCCCTTAGGGCATATAATAAACTAATTTATAAAAAATTTTATGGAAAAATGAAAAAAATAACTCACTTTTTTTTTAGTTTATAATTTTTTCAATTTTTTGTAAAAAGTTTTCTAAAATTGATAACTAATATCTGCCCTTAGGTATATATTAACCGGACTCTTGTAATTCTAAAGTTAGCTCAAGGACATGTGTTAAGCAAAATTGAACACATTGACCTTTTATAGAGTACAAGAAATTTGAACACATTGACTTGATGGTTGCTGACAATAATATTTCAACTGGTGAACAATCTCTGACTCCATCTACAAGTAGTCCAAACAGCTGCTTGTTAGATTCAGAAAGTATAAGCTGCTACATCTTTGTTATGTTCAATTGTACAGCTCATAATGAACGTAAGTAGGGTATATACGATATACTTGGGCTAACCTTGCAAGAAAGATCTTAGCATGCCATCATTGAGCTTTAACTCGAATGAAACCTCCTTGTTCTTATAGAGCCTAAACAACACTTTATACTATAGAAACCAATTTGCTTTACATATTGTTGCTACTCCAATTTTTCAGCACGAAAAGCACATTGAGTTTATTAGCTGTATACCACAACTGCCACCCAACCTGCAGATGTTTTTACAAAGCTGCTTTACATGCATTGAGTTCCAGTTTCTTCACTTTCCATCTTCAGGGGAGTACTATAGAAATTAGCAGCTTCAGTACAAGAAAGACTCCTCCATCCTTATCAAGTTATTATTTCAGAATAGTTTCATCTTTTTCACATCTTTACCTCATCTTTTTTGTTTTTTATTTTTTAATTTTATTTCCTTTATCGTATTCTTGATATATTTTTATTCATTTCTACTGTATCATGTAAACATACCAATCCAATACGTATATATAAATAAAAACCATCAATAAATAATACTTTTAACTCTTTTTCACACATTCAAATTTTATCAAGAGCTATTATTGTGAGTTCTAGTTTGTTTAAGTGATAAATTTTTTGTCTTCGCTTTAAAAATTTGAGTTCAAAGTCCGCTTACACCAAAAACGAAACATCCCTCGGTGACAAAGAGTAATCATTATGGACATAGGCGGAGGAAGGTGGGGCTAGGGCCATGGCCCCCCTAGATTTTCCAAAAATGCCCCATCCCCCTTTATTTAATGATAAAAATTTTAAATATTGAGTAAAATTTAGGTGATGGCTCCCTTTCATTTTAAAAAAATAGTATAAATGCTCTTTAATTTATTATTGTCTCTGTTATTTTCCTTTTAGTATTTAATTTTTTGTCATATATAAGTCATTAATTTAGGAGAATTTAAAGTATAAGTCAATAAAAATATATAAGTAAATTTGTTTAACAAAATATTTTTGTTGTTTTTCATAAATAGTCACACACACACACACACACACACACACACACACACACACATATATATATATATAGAGAGAGAGAGAGAGAGAGAGAGAGAGAGAGAGAGAGAGAGAGAGAGCTAAAGCTATTAGAATACAATGATACATTTTTGGCTTAGCCCCCTTGAGAAAGTTTTTTGGCTCCACCACTGATTATGAAAAAAGGAGGATAGAAAATAAGGAAGAAAAAATTGATTTTATGGGTGTTAGGTTAGAGAGAAAGGGAGGAGGGGAAATTGGTGGGGCCCAAGTACTTTCTCCCCTGATTCACCAAAATTCTATCTCTCCAATTTGGGGAGAAAATAGAGGGAGAAGAATAGTTATAGTTGCAATTAATGACTGAACTACTCCCCCTCCTCTTACACGGACTTGTTGCTTTTTCACTTTTTTTTTTTTTTTTTTAACTAAGCATGGACCAGGTTGCTATTTCACTACTTTTATTTTTTATTTTTTTGGGCTTTCCTGCGTGGACTGGACCTGGTTGCTTTTCCACTTCTTCTTCCTATATTTTTGCTCGAGATACATATTTTGTTTTGTTCTTTTTTATTTTGGTTTAACTATACAGTGAATTTTTTTTTTTAATTTCTAGGCATTGTTTTTCGTTTTTAATAAATTTGGGTGATTGGGCTTATTTATTTTTTGGTTGTTTGACATTTTTTTTGTTTTAATTGGATATCATTTTTTAACAAGAACATATGAGTAAATTTATACAAATTCATTTTTTCAATTTCTCCACTTTTTCACCTCCTAGCCAAACACAAATGAGAAAAACTAAAATCTTTTTTATCTTCCCACTTTTATACCCCTCCAACAAAACGGACCCTATAAGTTGAAATTCTATAACATCTCAAAAATTGATTTAAAAAAAAAAAAAAAAAAAAAACACCTATCACATGTGCGTTAGTGCCTAGTACTCCCTCCATCTCACTTTGTTTGTCATGTTTGAAAAGTCAAACTTTTTAAAGAAACATCATTTATTGTTTTATATACCTTTTAACAATGTATAAGTTTCCAAAACTACCCTTAAATAAATTTATCAAAAAAGTGAATTATTAAATCTATGTTTAGAAACAGGAGTATAATAGGAACATTAGTAAATTAATAACTTCTATATTTAGAAATAGGATAATATTTTGGAACATCTTAAAAGGGAATAGAGGACAAACAAAGTGGAATGGAGGAAGTATATCTTAAGAATGATGCTTGTAATTTGTAAACCACAAGAGCACATTCTTCTCCCAAAAAAAAAAAAAAAAAAACAAAAACAAAAACAAAAGCAAATGGTTAAATGCTTTTATCAACACAACGATGGGTATGAACTTTTTTTTTTAGCCCAAATTATAGTTATGAACTTATTAATCAAATATTTATCTATAAGGAATGTCAAATTTATTATTGAAAATTTGTTTGCCAATTAAATTATAATGTGCAAATGTCCATTAATTAATTAATTAATTATTCAGCTCTCAATGATAAACATTTAATTTTTGGCTTTACAATTTAACAATTTTTTTTATATAATTTTTTTTACTTGCTCTTAATATAATATTGTAACCCATAGATATCATAAAACGGGGAAAATGGGAAACTAATTTCGTTTTCCAAACAATATAATTAATAGGCCAGGTTTTCAAACTATATACAATACTAACACCTCGAGCCTCTGAGGCTCGATTTTGGCTAGTAAACCGAGCCTCAGAGGCTCGATTTTCATGTTCTGCGGGAGTCTCACGTGGAGCAGTTTTCCACGTAGAAATCGAGCTTTTAAGACTCGGTTTTTAATAACGGGTGTTAAAGGCTCGATTTCTATAGGGTAAGATACCACGTGGGCTGCCACTTGGAAGTCGAGCATTAGAGACTCGGTTTAGCCGGGAAAACCGAGTCTCAGAGACTCGATTTCCAAGCTTAAAAAAAAGCCAGTTCACGTGATGTTTCTCTGTATATAGATCTGGCTGGTTTCTTCTTTTCTGGGTCTGGTATTTTTTTTTCTGTGTCTCGGGTACTGCGTTTCACTTCCTCTCTCTCTCTCTCTGATACACACACCAACACTCATTGTAGTAGCTCTCACTCCCCCTCTCACTCATACAAGCTCTCATGGCAGGTAAGGCTGTTGGTTGTGGTTGTTGATTTTGCTAGTGTAGTATAGTTAAGACTTTGTATAGATTTTTTTTCATGGGTATTTATCATGAATTTCTTATGTTGTTTGGTTTATATTTGTCTTTAGTTTTTTTTTTTTTTTTTTTTTTTGCTTGAGTGTGAAATTATAATTATTGACTGTATATGTATCATGAATTTCTTTTGTTGTTTGGTCTCCAATTTGTCTTAAAAATTTTTTTGCTTGAGTATGAAATAATGATTTATTTAAGATGTATTGTTGGTATATATTGTTAGGTTTTTAATGATTGTATTGTTGTTTGGTTTGATATTTTGATTTATATTTTTTGTTAGAGTTGATTTGAAATTTTGTAATGGGGGTGAGTTTTGGAGTCTAAGGTGATTTTTTTTTTTGTTTTTATAATTTGTGGTTTTTATAATTTGTTATAGACATGTATTACAAATATTGAAGATTGGTTTTTCCAAATGTCAAATACGAAGACACTTTGAGTAGAAGTCATTATGGAATTCAAAATAGTAAATAAAACCTATCAATTGGGTAAAATAAATAAATTAAAGGAAATAAAATAAAATCATAAACCATAAGATAAATAAATGGAAATGAAAAATGAGAGGAAGAGTTATACGTCTCAAAAAACTCTACTTAGCTAGACTCATTTCCTACGAGCTATAGTCAACCACTAAAATAGCTCTGCTTTACACTCCCTAGTCCCTTTTTGGGATCTGCTTCTGAACAATGAGCGAGGAACTCGTAAAGTCCTAAACACAAAAAAAATCCATCTCAGAAACACTATATTCATGCATGCTTGAAAAGAAATGTATCCATGTCACATTAAAAAAAAAGTGTCTTTATGTGGTTTTCATTAACTTAATTGGTTATGTAGCAATGATTTGATTTGAATCAAAATTGTATCTTCATGGAGAATCTCTTTAAGTTTCATATTTGCCTAATTATTTTTGATGTATTTAATCTTAGAATTCGACATTTACATCCCTCAATGGGGGTGAGTTTTGGAGTCTAAAGTGATTTTTTTTGTTTGAGTATGAAATGATAATAATTGGGTGTTTGTATGTGATGTGGGGGCGAGTATATGCAAATGTGGGGTGAGAAGTTGTAATTATTGAACTTTGAGTAGATAGAAAGGGTTTTGCAATTGATGTTAAATGAAAGAGATAAAATATGTGACTAAAATATTACACTTGACTGTAACAGGTTCACAATCTTTGAAGAATATTAATATAAATGTATACTACGGTGGATCCCTTGTCAATCCTGAAGAGATTGATGGATTTCCATTTAGAGGACCGGGTATCGAATGCTACTACATGATGATACGTCGTAAGTTGAAGACGTTGAATGATTTGAAGAGGAAGATAATGGAAGAATTGAATTTGAACCCTGCTTGTTATGACATCAAGATTATTTATCGTTACCCACAAGAAGTCCTTCATGAACAGATAAATTACGAGTATATGGCGATCAAAGAAGACAAACATGTAAAGCTCATGTTTAATATGATCCATAAAATGCCCCAAGTAAATGCTGCTCAGTTGTATGTAAGTTCGGAGCTGCTTGCAGAAGTTGATACTGAGGAGGTGCAACAAACAACTACATCTTTACAATTTACAGCCCTAGATGATGGATGCACTACAATGGGAGACTATACAATGGGAAGTTATATGCTCCCATCTCAAGTTTATGCTGCCAATACTAGTGAAACATTCCAACCTCAAGAGACACATTTAGGGGAGGAAGATAAAGAAGAAGATGAAGACGAAGATCATGCTGCGTATAATGGTGAAAATATTGATGATATGGATGAGTATGAAGAAAGGATTGAGCAAGGCAACTTTGACAGGGATGTGGATGACCATGAACTCGTTCCCAATTTTGAAGAGGAAAATATGGAGTACCATGATGAAGGTGATGCAGACGATAATATTGGCGTCCAACATGATACAAATATAACCACTGCCTACACACCTCCTGCGGAGTCATTCTACGCAAATACTTGGGAAAATATGGTTGATCCTTCACGTCTTCAAATACCATTTGTTTCTACTTGGGAAGATGGGATGCATTTTAGTAAAGGGTTGACTTTTGCAAACAAAGAGGCGGTGAAGCGTGCATTGATAATATACGCAGCAGGAGAAAATAGAAATTTTATTATCCGGAGGTCGACCAAAACTAAATTGTGCGCCGCATGCATTAACACCAATTGCAAGTGGTACGTTGGGGCATTCATGAAGGCTAAACTTAATGGTCTGTGGATGGTCACGTCTTATGTGGGTCCACACAGTTGTATACCCTTTGGCCTGCGACAAGATGGTAAAATGATGGATTCTAATTTTGTTGCATCAGAAATCGTGGGAAAATTGCGACAAAATCACACTACTCGTATTCATGAGCTTTGGGAGATCATACATACTAAGTATAAGCATGAGCTTTCGTACTATAAGGTGTGGGATGCAAAACAGAAGGCAATTGCTAAGATATTCGGAGATTGGGAGGAGTCTTACCAAAGATTGTGAAAGTTGTTGTTGGCATACTTGGATCAGGATTCGGGTACCCAGTACAACTATTACACCATACCTAGGGGCATAGATGGTACTGCGTTACTGCGCTATGTATTTTGGGCATTTGCTCCATGCATTGCTGCATTCGGATATTGCAGGCCAGTGATCAGTATTGATGGGACTCATTTGTATGGTAAATATCGAGGGGTGTTGATGATTGCAATGGCAACTGATGCTAACCAAAAGGTTTTGCCTCTCGCCTTTGCTGTTGTGGACAAGGAGTCAGGGGCTAGTTGGGGGTGGTTTTTAGAGTGTCTCAGAGTTTCGATACAGAATGTGATACCTAGGGAGGGCATTTGCATTATTTCTAATCGACATAAAGGTATTAAATGCGCCATTGCAGAGTGGCCCAGATTTCAAGACGGAAGAGAACAGGTATATCACCGATATTGCCTTCGACATGTTGCTAGCAACTTCAACACACACTTTGATGACCCGACTCTAAAGGCCTTGGCCTTGAAAGCTGGATATGCGACTCATGCAGCTAAATTTGAGTCCCTAATGCAAACCATTAAGGATGTCGAGATTAATGCACTGAGAAATGTAGAACCTGATGATCCCCATATTGCACGCTATATGCCATACACATATCTAACGAGTGAGGATGTGGAGAAATGGACCCAGTTACATGATGGTGGAAGACGTTATGGGGCAATGACAACCAATATCTCTGAGTGCTTTAATGGGGTACTTAAAGGTGCCCGCGGTTTGTCCATTGCTGCAATGGTTGAATTCACTTGGTGCAAACTTGTTGCATATTTCCATGATCGACATAAACAAATTACTTCTGATCGCTCTCAAGGTAAGGTGTGGAGTGATTATGCAATGGGGATCTATACCAAAAATGCGCAAAAAATTTCAGGACACACTCTGAGGAATTTTAATCACGAAACTGGTGTATATCAAGTGGTTACCCCATACAACGACCACAGAGGTGGAGGGGGAAACCACAGTCATGAAGTGCACACATTTGCTAGAACATGTGGTTGTGGAAAGTGGCAAAACATTAAGATCCCTTGTTCACATGCAATTAAAGTTCTTCAAGGTTTGCACCTCAATGCGACCACCTATATTGACCCATGTTATATTTTGGACAACGCCATTCAAACATATGCACATCAATTTGAGGTGCCAAAGTCAGAGTCATTGTGGAGGGACGTTCACGGACCACAGTGGGTGCCTGACCCACAGCTGTTGCGGGCGAAAGGTCATCCTGTGAAGTCAAGAATAAGAAATGAAATGGATGGGGTACGGCAAGAACGGGGAAGCCGGAGGCTTGATTCGGACTTAAGGGAGATTCAACCAAGGCAGCGATGTGGAGTTTGTCATGAAGAGGTGCATAACCGCAGAAGATGTCCCAATGCCCATGGGGCTTCGACAAGCGGTTCCCGTGGGGCTTCGACAAGCGGTAGTGCTACAAACTAGGCAAGTGCTATCGCTATTTTTATATAATATGCTCAACGTTTCATTTGCTTCTTGTTAATCGCATTTGGGAACTAACGATCGTATTTTAATGTTTGTCAGGCGAGCGGAGACAGAGCCTTCGGAATGGCATTGTATGTGGGAGTTGTGGTTATCTTCGGTATAGACAAGTGCTAGACGACTATGTAGACTATGTTGTATCGACTCAACGATTATTTTGTTTATGGTTGAATGTTGTTGTAATTGAACTATTTGCTATCCATTGTACTCGTTACATTAGTTGTGTTGTGCAACGTTTGCCTATAATGCCAGCAATGATAGTACTTTGGCAAGTTCAATGATAGCTATCAATGATTTGTGGGTCTCATGCAATGGTTAAAACTGTCTAGTTTGCAGCTAAGAGGCCAACTATAATGCCCATGAATAGTAGCTGTTTTAATCCAGTTTTTTGCATTTGATATACTCCCTTTGATTGGTATCATAATATTATTATGTTCGTATCTAGTTGTTTACAGTGCTCATGTGATGCTGGATTTGGTTTAGTGATGCAGGTTTGAAAAAAAAAATTTCTGGGTTGCTGCTGCAGGTGGGGGAACAAAAAAATTCCCAGTGGAAATCGAGTCTTTAGAACTCGATTTCCATTGCTGTGGCATTTTGGTAAATAATTGCCATTGTAAATCGAGTCTTTGAAACTCGATTTCCATTTCCGTGGCATTTCTGTAAATAACTGCCATTGTAAATCGAGTTTCTAAGACTCGATTTCCACTCACGTATTTTTAAAATAATGGAACTCGAGCATATAAGGCTCGAGTTCCACTGAAACTTTTTTTATAAAAAAAACGAGAATAATCCACAGTATCCCTGCCTACTGCTCATCTACAAATTCATGCCTTTTATGCGACCTTGTAAGACAAAAGAGGGGCATCATCATCTTATCAAACCAATTAACTCGATTTCCTAGGAATGCAACAGTGTAACTACTAAACAAAAGCTTTTACATCATCATCTTATCAAACCAATTAACCAATTAATCAAAATCTACAAAACCTAAATTGATTGGCAGGTTTTTTTTTTTTTTTGCCACTTGTACAATTTGGTCTCACTGATCACATAATGGAAGCAACATAAGAAACCTATACAATTTGGTCTAACTGTTTTGCCTTGCAACTTGTTAATGGAAAGCGCAACACGCACCAGCTAAAGGATTTCTTTAATCGATACATATATAACATAAAGGAAATTAGGTGATGACAATATTTTTGAAGCTCACGATGAGCATTCACAATCACCAGCTATCAAAACATCACACCTTCACTTAAGGGCTATTTCATTTGTCCTGTATGCACATTAGAATAAGAAAAGTGACATTCATGCATTGCACCGGCATTAGCATTCTAGTTTTCTTTTTTACCCATGACTACCATTCTGAAAAGGGGTTACTGATTCATATCACTAACCAACTTGAAACTCAAAGAGAGAATTCAATCTAAAGCAACGAATCACATATCTAAGACATTAAAAAATCAACAATATAAAGAGGGAATAGCCTTTTGCTTGTAGCAAAGCAGAAGATTTCACTTTTTCAAGATCCACACATATGGACTTTTATTTTTTTATTTTTTTGTAAATGGTGTCCTTGTATTTGTTTTGTAGAAGATACTATTGCTTGCTAATTCTTGAGAATCGCAGTACGTCCATCCCCAGTACGTCCATCCCCATAACAGGTCAAAAATCAATAATCTAGTAACTCCATCCCCAGTATGTCCATTTTTTTTTTTTTTTTGCAGGCTTTCCAGAAGCAAAGCATTTAGTACCTATGAGGAATTGAACATTAAGTTACGGAACAGAATATAAAAGAACTTCATACAGCAATATTGAATGAAATATACAATCAAATTGCAATTTATCATAACACTGGAAACTGATTAAGAGTGAAGAATTTCAGTGTAAGGACTTACTGATTGGCAGTTTGGCCATGTCAACCATATAACTTGAGGGCTTCTCCTGCAAATAGTATGATAGCAATGTATCAGAGCCAAATACTAGTATTGTTGAGTTACATTAATAACTTCAATCAGAATAATCATAAAACCAGGAGATGTGAAACCCATTAAAAAATTAATATGCAATGTAGAACTATTTAACAACCATGTCAACAAACATGTGAATACTATAGATATCTGTGGATATATAAAGAGAAAACGTTGTAATTAATCCATTGATCTGTCCTATGGAACTACATAGAGTTCCAAAACATGTTTTACATTGTCCCTCTACCCACCACAAACTTCATTTCACAAGGTTTTAGCGGGGACCAATATAAGCTCAAATAAGGAGCATGAAGACAGTGTCACAAGGCCAATTGCTATGTCAAAAAGATTGTCACAGCAGTGAACAACATGATTGTCAATGAGTTATAGCACATGGCTCCAGTAGAGCAGAATGAAAGAAGGATTTGGGCAGTCAAGCCCCAGGGAGTAGGATTGAAGCATTCTAAGTCAATCTCTTTTTTACATTAGTTGTATGCCAATGTACAATGACACTTTTGAACAAAAATTAATTATTAATTCTTTCGTTGAAACATATTGACACCACCTACTACAAATTAGGTATCATGTTTTCATGTTTCTCAAAATTTTACTGTGTTAGCAAATCTTGCCTTCTTAATCCCCTTAGTTTGACTTACATGGCTGCAATCTCATCACCTTCGAGACCATGCCTCCACGTGAGCCACTGCAACTCTAAAACAAGTGCAATAAATGACGGAGACTTAAAGTAGCTGTCAAACATGAAGTAAAGCATACTCAACACTAAACACATGTCATGCATTATTGACTATTTGTAGATAACAGAGTGTAGTTTTATACTCATTACTTACATCTTCAATTGTTTAAATTATTCAAACTTTCCTTTCACAACTCAGATCAATATGAAGATCAAAATTTCCTTTCACACTTTTCACAACTCATATTGTTTTAATGAATCACTTTCTATTAATATGTATACGATTGTCATTATGCATAATTGTATTCTCTGCACTTCATTTATACAAGATAGATGAACATGGGCATAAATATTAAGCAAAAAAATGAAAACCTGTTTCGATTTAATTGCTTTCATAAGAAGCATTAAGTCCCCATAGGAATGAGAGGTTTGTATAACATTAAGCCCAGTAGGAAGAGCATGACTAGTCTGTACAACCATGTGTGTATCATTAGTAATAATCTACAGTTAATAGCATGATGGAAAAAAGAAAAACATACAGGGGAACTCGTCTTATAAATTTGCACAAGCTCCACAATTGATAGTGCTCTTAGAAAAGAAGTTACACACACTCATTTTAAAGCTTCATTTTGACATCCTAATTTAAGCCATCCATTGTACTTTATATACTTCATGTCTCTAGCTACATTTGGTAGCTGAGAGCTAACAAAAAATACTCAATAAATATCAAAGAAATGTCTAACTCCTGTATTATCACTTCGATTGTGAAAGCACAAAGCATAAAAATTGAATGAGCTAAGATATCCTTCTCCTAATAACTTGGGAGCAATCAAACTGAGAAACTGAATTTGTGAAGTTAAGGTAAAGGAACCAAAATGAACAAGAAAAAAAAAAATAAAAATGATAAATCACATAAAATCACAACATTTAACATGCTTTGCAACACAGTGAGCTGTGAGCCCACTCATACCGACACACATATTTAAAGTATTGAATATAAAACACATAAAAGTCAAACGACAGGGCACACTTGCACAAAAGTTCAAAGATGCAAAATTTCCTGTAAGACAGCAGAATAGGTTAACTACCAAACTGAAAAACTGCTACGAATATATGAAAGTTCAAGTACATGACAAAAATAAAACTATTACAAGCAGCGACTCACCCTATTATCAAATTGAACAGCAGTTTCTTTTTGATCAGTGAGGGGTGAAACAATAGGACGGTATTCTACCTGTTCAGTCCAAATAAAATGTCTCCGATTAATTCAAATCAATACAAAAGTTTGCAAAACCAGACAATGTAGTAACCCAGAGTTCAAACCCAATAGGGACAACATACCTCCATAACTTTGTGAAACTGCGTGAACATCCTAAACATGAGCATTGCCAAAGAGATATTCCCCCTATGCAAAATGGCATACCACATTACACAAGGCGCCTAAGGTACCATTAGAGACAACACCAAAATGACATTCAACACAAGAAAAGTGTCATACCATGATTAGTCAAAGTGCAGATGAGGAAAATGGACAATTACAGGTTGGATTGGGTAACCAGGGATGAATGCACCAAAAGAAAGCTAAGACAGTTAAAATTGAAAGATATAAAAGAAAGATCATCATTATTTCATATAGATCAAAAGAAAGATCAACAGTTAAGACAGTTAAAATTGGACAATCATTAATGTCATATAGATCAAAAGAAAGATAAGACAGTTAAAATTATAGAAGTTTTCTACCATTATTTCATTGATGGCATGCTTCCTTGACGGCGGTGAGAACCTATTGACATATATCACCTGAGAACATAAAATCCAACTCATTGGAACTAAATTGAAAACAATTCAAGCATTAAAAAAAAATAGTTTCAGTGATTGCAGAAATGAAATTACCTGCATTGCTCTGATAATGGTCCCTGCCAAAAGGTATGGAATCATGAAACTCAGCTGCCACGATGGTAGGGAATAACTCATAGAAATAGAAGTTAGGTTCAATGTATGATACATGGTTAGATACAATTATTGGAGCAATCTCCCTGGGCGCAGGTTTTCCTTTCCTTCTTATCCAATGATACCTTCACACACATACACCCAAAATGTATTAGTAAAATGTAGGGGGAAACTACTAGTAAATTATACTAGTAGTAAAATGTATTAGTAAAATGATCAAATTCAAATCAACAACAACCCTTGTGATACTGTACAGCAAATAAAACTATTTAGGAAATGCATAAACTTAAAAAAAAAAAAAAATGATCTCAGACCTCCTCATCACACCAAGGTGCTAAGATCATTTTCCTTTGGCCGAGTGCTTCCATAAATTCATCCCAAGTTTTTACAGTCTGAATGCAAGCAGCTCGTTTTTTTTTTTTTTTTTTTTTTTTTTTTGCAGCATCAAACAGGCTTTGTTGGATATTGTCCAGCATTTCTTTTACTTGCTCAACCAGCTTGCCCATAGGAATGTCTGTTTTTGCTGAATTATCACGGCGAACAGCACGTACCTGTGAATAAAAGCAGCATGTAACAATCCAACAAGTTGGTCAACTATAGGAACCAACGACAGCTGACAATAATGCAGCAAAAATAGATACATACTAAAGCAATGCAAGTAAAAAAATAACAGCAGAAAATCAAGACACTAGCTGAGCTGACTATTTGCCAAGTCTTTTGGACCAATTTCAATTCTTAGAGGAACGCCTTTCATTTCCCAATGTGAGTACTTCCAACCAGGAGAGTAATTATCTCTAGAGTCTGCCTTAGCACGAATACCTGCCTCAGACAAGGAGGCCACAGTGGCAGAACAGGCATCAAAGATTGCCTGAGTATCAGCATCTTTATAAGGCATAGGAATTACAATAACCTGGACAGATGCTACTTTTGGTGGCAGCACTAAGCCTCTGTTGTCCCCATGAAACTCAGTCTAAATGGCCAGTTGCAATAAGCAAAAGCTGCAAAACTATCCCTACAACATCCCACAAGATGTATCTAGTTGTTATGTTTACTGGGCAGTCCTAATTACACCTAACATTCTTTTTTCTTTTTTAATTTATTTATAGTTCGCTAGTTACTACAAGAAAAGGGGAATTTGAACCCTAGATGTCTTGAAATAATTACACCTAATTCTTATAGTATCTAACCAATGAACTTTAGTTCAAACGGCACTTCCTATCCCCCATAAGAATGGGTAGAGGGAAAGGGCATGAGTGTAAGACCTACTAGGTGCATTTGTAACTTACCAAAAATTTTTTTTTTTTGAAGGTGCATATACTATGTTTAAAATAAAATTATAAAAATAAAAAAGCATCCTTTATTCTAAGTTAAATAATAGGTTAGAATATATGTACAAACTAGAACCAAAACTACAGGTAAAGAGCTCACAGTGACCCTCAGGTGAGGACCTATGCACAGCAATTCCCTCAAGTCATTTTCGCTGAATATGCAGCTCAAACTAATAGTTGAAGTGGTAAGAGTGCATACCTTCAACTGAAGTTAAACCCACCAGAAGGAACAGGAACTTCATTTCCTCCAAAATTGAAGCTAGATTGACGAGCATCACCTGGGGGCAATGGCTCATCATCATCCTCAACCCAATATGTCTCTAAACTCTTGACTGCCTTTTCATATATCTCATTGTTCTCATGACTCTGAAGATTTTCAATCTTATCTATCCCCTCAGCATCATCAATCAATTGGGCATTCAAGTTCACATCTGTCTTTCCCATATTTTTCTCAGCTTCCCCAACCTTTAGAATGTTCTCAAGCCCTTCCAAGCAAACTGTGACAATTCTTGGGTCTGGACAAATTAGGAGATCACACAATGGCTTAATACACCCCTGGCTTACCAAGTACCTACCAGACATTAATCAAATCAAACATTTACATGTAAGACAACAATTAGGCAGAACTATTTAAGAAAAACCAAAATCATTGCTGGGGAAAAAAAATACTTGATTTGATCATGGGTGCCACCAGATGTAGCGTTTGAAATTGCCCAAGCAGCTTCTTTCTTGATCTCAAACTCTGCAATTTGAAGTAGTTGGACAAGGGGTGGAATGATACCAGCCTCAATTACAGCCTGCAAGTTTCAAAATACAGGCCTTAAATATCATCTTCACAACGTATTAACAAGAATAATATCACCACTTTAACAGGCAATTGACAGATTTCTTCCATAGCCATATTCAGTATGCAGTTATCTAATCGATGGATGAAAATGTTTATTGAGCCAAAAAAGATATCAAAGATAATCATGACAACACACTGATTAGTGTGCATTTTCAAAAATGAATTTACTTGCCCACCTGTATCTGATTTACATTTCTAGCTGTGATGTTTGAAATGGTCTAGCAAGCTTCCTTCTTGATGCTCTTCTTATGATTATGTGTCAACAGGGTCAGGAGGCAAGGAAGAGCTTGATGATTTATCATACACTGAAAGAGGGAAAAAAAGGGAAGCATTAAATACCTCCTGAAGGCAAAGTACGACATTTTAAACCTAACAAACATGCCATATTCATCGAGCGACCAGCATCCCACAGGGATTTCACACAAATATGCCATTTGAAATTTTATCTTCTCACCAGTTTTGATAAAGTATTCTATTAATTAATTTATTAATTTACAGGTAGGTCCTGATTGGCTGGTTAGGATCGATCTGAACCAGCTCATTATGTATACAAGTCAATATGACAACTATTAAACAACTTAATAGAAAGACAAGACAGCCAATCAGAAGTGTTTTGAAATCCCGACATAATTCTAAACACGCAAACAGGGATGAATGAACACAAACAAGTGCCTTCAAAAGTAATAAACACAAAAAGTGAGCAAAATTAAATTAAATTCATAAAAATATTTACAGTTTTGAAAAAACCTAGAACAGTGGATTTACATGTATAATTTGAAAGTTATTCAAGACTATTGAAAACTCTAAACTAATATTCTGTGCTAAAAATTCTTATTTTTGTTTCAGCCTTTGTTGTAGTTGGAATATGGTTTTGCTGAACATCTTCAGCTGGATTGTTAATAATTCTGATTAGAATTATTAACAATCTTCAGCTGGAGAGCCTAAAAGTTTGACAAATATCGGGATGGCTCAATGATCAATTACAACCCTGGTGTTTTCCGATGTCCCAGAAGCAATAGTTGTTAGGGCCGAAGCTGCCTCAAACTGAACAATGCACCCAAGACCATAGAAGAAAAAAATCAACAAACATGAAACGACACAAATAACATACGTGAATTCAGTACCAAACAAATAACATAAGTTACAAAATCGAACCTGAAGTTGCGGGAACTCATCCCTCGCAAGGAACTCAACAAAGCGAGGAACAACACCAGATTGTACAACTTCATTAATCGGAGGACTGCGCTCTGGTAAAACATTCATAGCAAGACAAGTTATCCTACTAATCACTGCCAGTACAAAACGAACAAAATTTCCACATGACATTGAAAATTTACCGATCGAAAGCAGCTTTCGGAACTGAGTGGTTGCCTCAAGCTGCAAGTTCATGTCATCGGAACAAACGCCAGCAACCATGTCATTTCCGACGGCAAGCGCCACCCTCCTCCATGAGCTTCTTCCTCAAGTTCTGGATACACTTCGATTTCGGCCTCTCTTTCGGCTGCTTCTTCCTCTTTCTTTGCCTCAGCAGCTGAAGGAGTAACTAATCAAAACGCACACAAACAAAAAATTCCCAACAAAACCTTCCAAGCTCAAAACTTTATTTTGTTACACATACCCTATCTCTCGTCAAAGGCAATGCAGCCTTCCCTTTAGTTGGCTTTGTGACAGTAACCGTACCAACAGCAGAAGACCCATCAGCCACCTCTGCCACCTCTACAGCCACAGCACAAAATGAAAACCTTCCTACAATCCAATTCAACGATTCACTAACTATCGAGTTTCAAAATTAACACAATTGAATACCACAAACATCATAACCAACCAAAATTCACATCAAATACGCAATAAAAGGATCAAAATTGAACTCTTACTTTACACCTTGAGTCCCATCGAAAGTGCACAAACCAATCTGTGACCAAATTTTCATTCGTTGGTCCTGGCAAAGTATAGTGTTGGTATTAGAATTGAACAAGCATACACCATACAACAATTAGTTCAACCCACAACCTCACCCTACATATAACTCTTACAAAGGTTGAAGGTACCATTTGAGTTACCTTTTTTGAACTTTACGCCGTCTGGTATAATGAGGAGGAGGTCTTGCATGTCCTTCGTCAGATGCCTCGGGCCCAGCTTTGTGTCCATGTTTGTGCCCCCCTGTCCCACAAGGAGGTGCCTTTGATATGCGTTTTGGCCGACCTTCCGCCACTGCAGGTAACCCAACAGCCCGCTCAGCCTGAACATGAGGTGGATCAATGTCTGAAGAAGGGACAATAGACATACTGTGGGAGGGTGGCTCCTGGTGGATGGCAGGAGGGGTTGGATCAATACCCAAGTCAAAGGACGGAATGGGTGACAGCTCAGGAAATGACCGTGGAGTGGGTGAACGGATGTCAGACCCAGGACATGGCTGTGGGGTGGGTCTAGGGATGGTAGGACTAGGGGATGGAAGTGGCGTGGGTGAAGGGATGGTGGGGCTAGGGGGTGGATGTGGGGTGGATGAAGGGATGGTGGGGCTAGGGGGTGGATGTGGGGTGGATGGAGAGGGATCGGGAGTAGGGACAACCCGAGGAGTAGCAATAGGCGGACGAGAGCGACGTCTAGCAAGAGCTGTGCTCGTGCTTGGGCTCTCAGTAGTGCTTGGCCTCTGAGTAGCTGCTGCCGCAAGAGTAGCTGCCTCTGCATTCGGGTCCTCAGGGATAGGAGGTTGTACACGGTCAATCTCCTGCACTGCCTTCAGCACATCGGTAATGTCCTTGTGGTCCTCCATGCCCACTGGGTGACGCCTCAACAAACGGACGTATCCTTCAATCTACACATGGAAAAACCAAGTACATTAGTAATGCAATACGAAAGCCACAATGCCAATGAATAATAAAATAAATGTTGGTTCTAATTTGGTTCTGCTAGTAATAAGTTTAAATTATTATAGGGAGACCAAGTGTTACCTTTGACTAAATTTAAATTATCTTCTCAATTAAAGATGTAGGTAGCGGATGGCGTAAACAAAAATGCGAATTAAAAATTAAAATGAGCAGAATATTAAAAATAAAAAAAATGGAAAGAAGAATGTGTACCATAACTCTAAAGGCTGAAATAGGAAATATGACCTTATAGCATCTCAAATTATATTTTTAAATCAACAAAATTCTCTATAAGGTAAATCAACAAAATTCTCTATAAGGAATCTTAAGCAGACAACAATTTAAAAGGGAGGTTTGATGCTTAGCAGACATATGCACATATATCATGTTCTCGAAACAGTGGTTTCATGCTAAGAAGTACGGTAAGACGTAGAACACATGGAGAAGTTACCATTATAATCAATCTAGCACCGGGGATATTGATGAACCTCCGAGTTATCCTGTTGAACCAGTCGAAGTACTCGTGGTGTGGAGGCATGTCACCAAGAACTGCTTGACAACGCCATTGAAGGCGATTACCCCACTCCATGATATGCATAGCATGTCTCTGCATCCAATTAACACCGACCTTCCCCCGCAAATCAATTTGATGAAGCACTGTGTTCGTGTCAACATCGCGGGGAATTTCTTGGATCATCCCGAATTGACGAACAACGCAATCCGGTGTATGTAACTCTACTAGGTGGAAACATACAAGCGGAACCGTTGCCGTCCACACGGCCCTCCCTGCAACGCACCACGGCGGAAGGTCCTCTAAATCAGCTTCATACGGCTGCCACACCACCTACAACAGCCCAAACAGACGTACGCAACACATTAGGCAACTACTGTCAAGAATCAAAGTTCACCAAACGTAAATATTGTTCCTAAACATGTTAAACAAGGCATTTTCATACCTGGCCTAGCAACATTGAAGCTATTTGTTGGCGATACCTGTCCCTAAAGATGTGGGCGGGCCTGTTTTTCTTGCTTGGGACCCACACCCACCTACAATCAAGAACAAAGGATCAATATCTAGAACTTTCCTACTAAGATAATGTTATGATTAAAACTATAAATCCTTTCAAATATAACTACTAAGATAATCTTATAGATATTTAGTCAATTAATAATATCACTAGACATTTAGTAACAGTCCTTATAAAAACAGAGCACATACAAGCCACATGACAGTCACAAAATTAGAGTATATTAACGTAATTATATATATTGAACCTCTGTTTAAAATTTGTTACTGTTGACCTAAATAATTCCGACAAGCCTTGAAAATATATAAATAGAATCAAGTTACATGATTGTGGGGTTAGGTAATGATCACATAATGTATATGCCGTGTATGAGATAGAGACTTACTTAAGGGATAGTGGACCACACACCGGAGGACCATAAGCACCCACTGGCGGGCCACGCTCAACTGCCGGGCACAAATAGGGGAACCTGGCCCACGCCCAATACTGGACCAACAGTAAGCACCCACCAATCTGACTAGCTTTCTTATCACTTGCCCTGCATAACTCTCTGTGCAACCATGCAAGGCAAGCACTTCCCCAACTGTACCTTCGTGGGTTGCGAAGGTCTTCCAACTGCTGAACCCACATTAGATGCACCCTATCGCCGGATTTGTCCACGAAAATTGTGTCTCCTAGTAGCGCTAAGATGTAGCATCATGCATACTTATGCACCTGATCCTCGTCAGCATTAGGCGGCAATGCATCGGCAACTTGCTCCAAAAGCCGTTTGATGAGAATCCTTTGGCCATCAAGTTGCTTTCTCTCATTATTTACAGGTTGAAAGCCAAGGAAGTTTTGGCACACAGTCACCCAAATTTTCTCTGTGCTCCCTGTTATAGCCTCGCCGTCAACAGGAAGTCCAAGGAGAACCTCCACATCTTGCAATGTAATGGTCACCTCACCATATGGCATGTGGAAGGTGTGAGTCTCGGGCCGCCATAGCTCCACTAAGGTCGTTATCAGGCCATGATCAATCTCTCTACCCGGGAGCCTGAGGAGTCCCTCCAAACCAAGTGCCTTGATGATGTCAACGACTCGGTCGTCCACCATTGGCTCTCGATTGGAGAACTCTTCATTACGGCTACGGCAAGTAAGGGACCCTGGATCCTGCACAAAACATAACCATGAATTAATATATGACAGCAAGTTCGTGTACATTGTATGAATTAAATGCATGTACTTGCTTCACAATCTGTAGTGTTGTGTTTTACCTGCCCATTTCAAATAACTTCAGACCGATGGTTGAGCTGCTGTGTCAACACCGACCCGTCAATGGGTCTAGGCTCTGCATGGTTAATTTGTCCAGCATTTGCAGCAGCCATACTGCACAAGAATGATAAGCATTTAGCATGTAATAGAGATTATGATGCCTAGACGTTTGATTTGCTGACTATAGAACTAAAATGGGTGTAAAGCTATACGGGAGATGGCAGAAGCAAGCTTGTCAATTAAAACAAGTTGTAGAGTTGATGATAGCTTTGTTTCAAGTGGCAAATGCAATGTAAGGATGATCTGTCTTTCACTAATTGGGGTCATCAATCCATATATTGATACCCAATGATGCTGCTATTCAATTGTTACCTTCTCAAAGAAGAAGCTGCTCTTAGTTTTCAATAAACTTTTTAATGTTGCGGTTTCTCAAAGTGAAAGTTATCCTTAATTGAGCCTTGTAATTTTTATTAGACAAATTTGAGTGAAGTTTTTTGTGTGCTCGAAGCCATTATGTGATAGAATATTTAAGGTCAATAAAATAAAGATCTAACTTTCCATGATCCTTATGGCATCTACCCATTTTCTTGACAGCTAAATTCTAGAGCATTATTATTGTCTTGCTATGACAATCTGGATTTTAAATTGATAGGAAGCTTAGGTTTGTTTGAAACTCTAGTCTTTTAAAAGGTACACATCCTGTTTAACTTCAACATCATATTTCTAGTCCATTGCTGTGTGAGTTTCACTAGGTTCCAAGATGTGTGATACACCATAGGTGAGACACCTAGAAGCCCTTGATAAGATTCAAACATTTCCTACTGTTTCCCACGATTAAACCTAATGTAAGTATCCTTAATTCCTCTAAAAAGAAGCTTCCCAAAAGAAAAATCCATCAAATTTCCTTTTTCCTTTGACCATCAAACCTCATTAAAAGTTTAAAGCATAGCCAACCAAACCTATCCATGATGCTTAGCTCACCTACATCAACTACAGCAAACCCTAATCTCTAATTTAATGAGCCATCCTGCAGAAGTGGACTTGGGAGCAGGCTCATAATCTCTCACGTTTGATAAAATAATAAATGAACAAGTGCTGGTACTTGTCTACCTTTTATAAAATTATTTATGATCAATGACCTTGAGTATTCTGTGGTCAAAACAGAATCACATTTCCTTTTTGTTCTTTTATCTCGCAAATGTTTAAGTTTTCTTCTGTCCAGCAAGCACAAGATTAATTATGCTTACCCACATATGGTTTGGGATGAGTTTGATTTGCCAAATTGTGGTTTCAAACGTTACACTTTATCCACCTCAAAAAGTTTGCAGCCCAAATTGTTTAAATAAAAGAATGCCATGAAACAAAATAGCAACTTTATTATAATCTGAATACAATAAATTTATATATCAAATGCAAATACAAATAAACCTCATGTGGGTGAATGCAATATGTTAATCCTCAGGTTCGTAATTCAAACTCAACCTAATTCATAGGTAGATGAAGTTACACTACTTTCAAAGAACTATTCTGGTAAGTGCTAACTTGGTTGGGTGTTATTTAAACCTCATCTATAAGAAATCTGAATGAGATATGGGCCACTTACCCTATTTAGTCTTCAACAAATTCAGTAAAACACACTGGTCATAAATTTAGTGAATTGTAGTCAAAGATCTTCCAAGTTTAGATGCCAAGGAAATTGCTGTATACAATTGGATGCAAATTTGGCAGTAACTACGACATTTGAAGGCAATGAACAATAAAACTACAACAAAAAGCAAGCCTTACTCCTAAAATTTTGAGTTCAGCTATGAATCCTCAACGAACGTAAATTTTGGATAAGATTAAGAATACCATAACACTTACACATACCAAAACAAAAAACTTCGGTAAAACTTGGTTCAATCGGACAGAGTATGCATATGTACATACATATATGTTATAAAGGAACTTGATTTTTTTTTTTCAACCTGTACAGATTCAGGCACAAAATTGAGCATTTGGACAAGTCCTATTTTGGCCTAAATCAAGCATTTGGAAAAAAATTCAGAAATAAACACAAAGAGAGTATGTCACTATGTTCTCAGTCTTCCATTTAAAACTACAAATTTCATAAGCTACGGATTCAATCAAAACTGTCATGTTAGAGAAAGGGTACTGAACCTACATAAATGATAACTATTTCCATAACAAAGACTGTCATGCTACGGATTCAATCAAAACTGTCATGTTAGTAAAAACTCAGATCTTAAACCATAACAAAGATAATGAGCCCATGTTCAGTTTGATAGTTAAAAGCAAAAGATACAGTCAGAAAATGAACAAAGCAAAACAACAAAGAATAAGAAATGGAGAAGATGGTAAGTGAGAGAAGATGGTGAGTGAGACAAGACGGTGAGTGAGAGTGGAGAGGGTGAGTGAGAGAGGCGCTCAGAGTTGCTTACTTGAGAGAAGACCGCCGGTGAGTGTATCGCCTAAGAGAAGACGGCCGGTGAGTGTATCGCGTGAGAGAAGACGGCTGGTGAGTGTATCGCTTGAGAGAAGACGGCCGGTGAGTGAGAGCGTGAGATTAGGTGGGAGAAGACGGTGAGTGACAGCGGAGAGGGTGGAGTCTGTGCGAGAGAGAGGGTGAGAGTGAGAGTGGAGAGTGAGTGAGAGGCGTTAAATTTGAAAAAAAAATCCCTATTAGAAATCGAGTCTTAGAGACTCGATTTCCAGGCCTCCCAGCCACGTCACACTCAGATCGCCACGTCAGAAATCGAGTCTCTAAGACTCGATTTCCACGTGGAAAACACTCCACGGTGGACCTGATCGGATCAAAAAAACCGAGCCTCAGAGACTCGGTTTATAAGCCCAAAATCGAGCCTCTGAGGCTCGAGATGTTATTAACTGATATACTTTGGCAACGGTGCTTACTAACTGAATAGTTCCCAAATTGGGCTCATTTCCCAATTTTCGCCTCATAAACTCAGCCCATCATCGGTGACATTATTTTCCTTATACTTGTTAGTTAACTTCTCCTTTTTATGGCCCAAGATTGGCCCCACATTAACTCATTTTTTACAACCTTCTGAAAATCAATGAACCATTTTTCTAATATATCCGGCGCAGCAAAACCAATAGCCCATGGGCCTATTAGCACATGCACTGGATTACTTGGATTGGCCCATTAGCACGTGTACTCTATTTCTTGCATTGTGATCTGACGCTACGCAGTTCAAATACATATAAAAAAACTCAAACGTCATTCCCAAAGTTGATTTTCTTGGAGAATTTCAAATGCCCTAAACTCACTTCATACCCATGCGATGATTGTGGAGTGTGGCCAAAGCATTGAGCAATGTCCGCAATACATTATGAATTCACCTGGTTTGTTTCTTGTTCAAAGATTGAAAACATCAAACTGTTGCATGTTTCTGATTAATTCTCTTTCAGTTTGTCCCTACACAATCATGTCTGTGTTTTCTAGTTGCACACAGTTTGCAGTATGTCTGTCACCTAAAAGGCATTTGATTTCTAACTCTAAATTCAGTTATGTGAATTTGATGCAACTAGCTAGTTCAGCAAATTGTGTTAGACCTTTATAAGTTTTGTACACATTGACCTTGATGGTTGCTGACAATAATATTTCAACTGGTGAACAATCTCTCTGACTCTGCATGTTTTCCATCTAAAAATAGTCCAAGCAGCTGCTTGTTAGATTCAAAAAGTTTCAGCTGCACCTTTTTTGAGCTCAATTGTACAAAACATAATGAACGTAAGTGGGTTATATACAATATACTTGGGCCTCTTGGACCACGTCTTTAACACACACCCACAATATACTAGGCCTAACCTTACAAGAGCATACAATATACTTGGGCCTTTTGGACCATATCTTTAACACACACCCACAATGTCTTTAACAATGGTTTAACCTAACATGTACCTCATTTATGGCCTGTTTGGGAGTTAAAAAAAGGAGGGAGAGTAGAGTAGAGGGAGGGAAAGTAATTTAATTACCTTGTTTGAAAGTTTTTTAAGGAAGTAGGGAGAGAGGTTTGGAGGGATTTAGAGAGGTTTGGATTACCTCTAACCCCTCATTTTTAATTCCTCCAAATTAGAGAGATTGGGAGAGAGAGTAGAGTGGATAAATTATTGGCCAAATGAATTCCTTAATTTACTATTTCTAAATTAACAAAATTACCCTTTCTAAAGAGCTAATTACCCCCCTCCCCTTTACTAATTTTAAAAACATCTAAATAATATAGAGGGGAACCATTCCCCTCTACTCTCCTCCCCACTACTCTCCTTCCCTCTACTCCTCTCTCTCTAAACTTCCAAGCAGGCAATTAAGCATTGGCACCTAGATGTTACTATCCTTGGATTGACAAAGTGCAACTTATGGAGTTCCATTATTGAGCTCTAACTCAAGTGAAACCTCTGTGTTCTTATAGATCTTAAACAACACCTTAGACTGTGGAAAACCAAGTTTATTTACATATTGTTGCTACTCCAATTTTTCACGAGCACGAAAAGCACATTGAGTTTATTGTCCATATACCACAACTGCCACCCAACTTGCAGATGTTTTACAAAGTTGCTTTACTTGCATTGATCTTCAGGGGAGTACTATAGAAATTTGCTTCAGTACAAGAGAAAGACTCCATCCTTATCAACTTATTTTTTTAGAGTTGTTTCATCTTTATCACATCTTTACCTCATCTTTTTGTTTTTAATTTAATTTCTTTATTTTTATTTTTGATGTATTTTTACTCATTCCTACCATATTACATGTAAACATGCCAATCCTGTACATATATATATTAAAAAAAAAACCATCAATAAATAATACTTAACTATTTTCCACACATTCAAATTTTATCAAGAGCTATTATTGTTAGTTCTAGTTAATTTAAGTGATAAATTTTTTGTCTTCGATTTAAAGATTTGGATTTAGAGTATGCTTACACCAAAAAATAAACAGCTCTTGGTGAAATAACAACCACTGAAACATGCGTGTTAGTGCCTGGTATATCTTAATAATGATGCTTATAAACCACAGAAGCACATGGTTAGATGCTTTTATGAACTCAACGATAAGTATGAATATTTTTTAGCCCAAATCATAGTCATGAACTTATTAATCAAATATCTGTAAGGAATGTCAAATTTATAATTGAAAAATTGTTTGGCAATTAAATTATTTTGTGCAAATGTCCATTAATTAATTAATTAATTATTCAGCTTTCAAAAGATTTTTTTTTTTTTTTACAATTTAACAATTCATTTTATATAATTTTTTTTACTAGCTCTTAATATAATATTGTTACCAATAAATAACAATGATGTTAAAGTCGTAAGTAATCCGCGCACATGACGGGTTCACACTGTACACCTTAGTCATTCTTTATTTTGTAGATCCAACCACTTGAAAGAGTGTAGAACAAGGTAGTCGGCACTATACTGGTACCGGCTATACTAGTCGGTATGTACCGTATCAGTATGTATACCAGTATCGAAACACCACTTTTCGTACCGGTTTAAATACCAGCCATACTGGCCAATTTCGGGCAATACCGGCCGGTACACAAAAAAAAAAAAAAAAAAAGCTTTTTTTTTTTAAGTTTTGTAATTTTCGAATTTTTGTAAGGGCAAAATGGTAACTTATTTGCTTTAACTTATTAGTATTATTTGTTTTCTTAGTATGCAATGAACAATTAAGCTTTCTATTTTTTATATTGTGTTTTTTTTTCTTTTAATTGATGCTAAAGTCTAAAATCATGAATAATTTGTTCTGAATTGAGGTAATATTTTATAGTAAACTTTTATATTTATTATAATATATATACACACATATATAACGGTAAACTCGAAACGGTACACCGGTATTTATCGGTACCGAAATATATCGTTCTACTGGTCAAACCAATACAGCCTCTGGTACAAAATTGACTCCCTTGGTGTAGAACAACAATTAATTTACATTTAATTTGCCATTCAACTAAGGTAAGTGACACCTTCTCTCAAAAAAAAAAAAAAAAAAAAAAAAAAAAAAAAAAAAGAAGAAAGAAGAAGATAGGTGACACCATCACAACAATCATACATGGCCAAAACCTTATCAGATGCATCAACTCTCTCTCTCCTTCACACATTTTTTTTTTTTTAAAGAATATAATAAAGTCAAGATTTGCATTTCAACATAAGCTTTCAAACATTATCTTTGAGCACTAGAGGCTCAATATGTAGAGGTTCATCTTCATTAGAAAATAAAATTAACAAATATGCGCATATTTGTCTTCTTCTTTTTTATTTTCTTTTTCTTTTCTTTTTTATTTTATTTTTATTTTTATTTTTTTATTAACGTCGGCATGTTTGTCTTTTTTTATGAACGTCCGCATGTTTGTCTTCTCATGCATTATGCATTGTCAATTTGTCTTTATATATAAAAATAAAAGAAAATATTAAAAAGAATCCACTTGCATTATTTTTACAATTAAGATGATTTATTTTATATTCTCTTGTTTGAAAAATCAATCAATTAAATTATTTGAAACTGAAGCACAAGGTTAGATGTTTTGATCCTCGCTCTCTCATTCTCTCTCTCAAATTCATCTTGATAAAAAAAATAAATAAAAATAAAAATTCTCCATTTCTATTGCTTGTTTTTTAATAATAATATTTATAGTTTCTATAACATTATTCTAAATTATTTGTTGGACTAAACTTCCGTGGAGCTAGCATGTTAGTTTCATTTAGAAACATGACCCTTGCCTAGGTGGTGGATACTATGTAACTATGGTATGTAAATATCCCTCTCATATGGAAGTGGACTCTATAAGGTTATCCATATTCAAGACACTAAATGAGGAAAAAGTGTCATTAGCAAAACTTAATGGCACCAAATATATAAAGAACTTTTGGAATATATATTCATTTATAACAAGGGTGTCTATAACTCTTCGAGCACCTGACGGTTCCTCTAAGCATGTGTTGGCTATGCATGCCACACACACTAGGTAATTAGGCAAACCCCTTGAGATTGAGGAACAAAAATCTTTTATTTCTTTTGAGTGATTCACTTTATATTTCACCCAAGTATAATAGGTTATGGATTTGATTTTATTTTTCTTTTATACTTTGGTTATTTTTTAATAAAAAAATGACACGTGACAAACCGTGGCTATGCATAAATGGTCTCTATAGTTCCCAAATAATAAGTTGGAGGAAAATAGCTCCAAACATATTTGGAGTCAATTTTTAATGTATTTTTTATATATATAAAATACATTTTACACCTTATAATTGTCACTTTTTAGTTTAAATAAATATATAAAAGAATCTTTACAATTATTTTTTAATGTAGAAATATGAAAGGATTTCATTTTGAAAGGGTTAACAAATTTTTTTTAAAAGGATTAAAAATTTAAAATGCGGTGTTATCAAAGTTAATATATTGATATGATAAATTTTAAATTTAATGGAATAAAATGACAAGTGATCAAAATCATGGGATGGCATGTGTGTTTTTTTCTCTAATTCTTTTAGAAAAAAAATATTGAAAAATGGCTGTTTAAAAATAAAACTTTTTTTCATTAACTATTCATAATTCAAAATTGTGCCAAACATTTTCTACGCAAATGTCCATTAACAATTCATATTTATAAAATAGTTTAACCGATGAATAAAAATGATATTATACTCGTAAGTCGTAAGTAATCTGTGCATCTCACGGTTCACACCTTATTAGTCATCGTCCTTAATTTTGCAAATCCAACAATTCGGAACGGTTGCAGACCAACAATTAATTTAAAACTAGTGTGTAATCCCGTGTACATGCACGGGTACATTTGAAAACAATCACAATTACATATTATATATATGATTATGGTTTTTATGATTTATTATATTGGACTCCTCGTTTTCTACATTAAATTAACTAATTTGGCAAAAAAAATTTAAAAATTTAGATTAGATGAGACACGTAACACAAAATTAAACTCCAATTGAAATTCAATTTTTACCTAAATTAACTCACTTGCACAAAATTCTAAAATTTAGATTAGATAAGACACGTGGCGTAAAATTAGACACTAATTGAATTCCAATTGAAAATTTAATTGAATTTTCTCTCTGCTTTACCTATTATTATTATTATTATTATTATTATTATTATTATTATTATTATTATTATTATTATATAGATTAATTTGTCATTCAAACCGAGGGTTGTGACAACAATCATTTATGGCCAAAACCTTATGCTTGAAAAACGAAAGAATCACATGGTTAGATGCTTTAGATCAACACAAACAGACACTCTTGCATCTTATTACTTTATCATTTCAAGTCAAGGTCGCCAAGTATTGATTCGAGACTAAGAAGTCATTGTTTTGTGGTGTTAGGTGTATTGGATAAAAAATAACTTGAATTAATTATAAAAGGTAAGAGTCAACAAAGATTGAAATAAAGAAATTGGTTTAGGAAGTATTTTTAAATGGATAAAAATTAGATACAAACGTGGTTGTATATAGCCTAGGGCTACAATTCCTATTAAAAAAAATTAATATAACTACATATTTTAAAAATCTTACAGTTAAGTTACATGTTTTTTATATTTATTAACACACATGTCAAATTTTGTGCTAATCAAATATTTTTTTACTATTTGATTTATAAATTTATTTTTTATGCATAATTTTAGACTATAAAAATTTTGAAATTTAAATAATTGATTGATGACATAATTATTGATATTTTATTTCCTAAAAAAAATTTCAAGCATTAAAAATATAAGAAAAAAGTATAATCCAATAGTGGATTTATTAAAATTCACAACCCATAAAAAAATATGGACAAAGTTTAGCTAGAAAATTGATTTAATTTAAGATTACAACTTTACTCAATATCTTTTTATTTAAGGTAAATTTTGCCAAATCCACCATTGGATTATTTTTTCTTTTTATATTTTCTATGCTTGTAAAATTTCTAAAAAATTTTAAGATTAATAATTATGCCATCAATAAATTGTTTAAATTACAAGTTTTAGTAGTTTAAAATTAATTATGCATAAAAATATAATCTTATAGATTTTGAAATAATATCCGATTAACACAAAATTTGATATATATATTAAGAGCGTAAAAAAAATGCAATCAAATAGTTATATTTTGAAAATATGTAATAACATTAATAATATTGAGTAAAGTTGTAATCTTAAACTACAATAAATTTTATAGCTAAATTTTGTCCAAAAAATATTAAGTGGAGTTATAGCCTTAAACTATAATCATATTTGTTGCCTAACTTTGTTATTTATAAACTTTTTAGGATAAAAGAAAACAATTACTTTTTTAAATAAACTTTTATATTTTTTTATGAAAATAATATCTAAACTTTTTAAAATTAGTTTATTAATAAATGTCTTAAAATTACCGCTTAACCGAACCTTAGTTAATTGAACCAAATGAGGGGGATCACCAATAAATTTTGGGAATGATGAAGTCGATAACCCATGTGAAACGAAATGGGCATAGCCTATCTCCCCTCCCCCCAAAAAAATGGCATCTGAATCTCATCGTTGTGTCCAAAAGCTGTTTTAGTATTTATTATTATTATTATTTCTTAAAATATGATTATCGGTCTTTGGCACTTGTGGTTAAGTATTCAAGCCATTGAGATACTACGAGAGCCAGTAGCTTTGATTATTGGTCAAAGAAGGCGAAGCCCGAGGTTGAGCCAAGTACTTCAATATTCTCAAGTCCCAACTCACCTAACCCATATTTTAATTTGAACTTCTGTTTTTTTTTTTTAAATTTATTTGATCTATTTCTTGTTAACGTATTTTTTATATTATAATTATAATCTACATTCTGTTGTTTCTTTTGTACGACAATATTCGCTTGCAAACAGAAACAAAAATTTTGGCATGATTACTTTTAAGTGATCGATGTAAATAATAATAATAAACCTCCAGTTATGTAATAATTTAGAGAAAAATACTTTTTTGTTTCTTACCTTTTGGATCATTTTTCCCTTTAATGAATCCCTCACAATTTTTGAACTTCTATTCTAGCCTCTAAATTTCTAAAATTTTTTTCAATTTTTTCCCTACCATCATCTTACTAACAATCAAAGGTGTTTTTAAGGTTCTTTTCAACTAATCCACTTCTATTCTGGTCAAAATCTTACATGCTTTAAAATGATGCTTTATTTATTTTATTTTATTTTTTGAGAAACTAAAATGATGCTTGAAAACAACATAAGCACATGGTTTGATTGATTTTTGGGGTTAAAATACTAAACTTACCTATAATTTGAGCGAAAATCACTTTACCTATCCGTAGTTTGAAAAGTATCACTTAACCTACCTGTAGTATGTTCCGTTTGTTTTCCGTAACCCACCTCTATTAAAATCAAGGATAAATGGTATTTTTGCTCAAATTTTATGTCTCTTTCCTCCCAAAACAAAAAATAGCACAAAAATGTAAGAGAAACAAGATCAAATAGTGATATTGGTCTTTCTCTCTCAATTCACATAAATCTTGAACATGAAGAACATAAATCATTAAACCTAGATTTTTTTTTTTTTTTTCACATTCCCAAGTTCTCTCAAATTTTCTCAACAACCATATAACTATATAAGTAATCAAACTCTTCAATGTTAGTCTTAAACACCCATTTGGCTCAACTTTTAGTAAGTCTCTCATCTTTACAAGAACCTCAACAACATAAATCACAAAACTCAGAATTTCTTTCTCCTTCCCAATAGAAAACAAATCAAAAGTTTCAACCTTTAGGATCCGTTCGGTTAGAGGAGTGAAAAAGTGAGAGGATGAAAAATATTTAGTTTTCCCTCTTGTGTGTTTGGTTGGAGTGGTGGAAAAGTGAGAGGGTGAAAAACTCTATTGTTTGGTTAGAGAGAAAAATGGAATGATAGAAAATGTAATTTATATAAATTGACTATTATACCCTTGTTACATAATATGTAAGAAATAGATTTATTTGTACTCAATAAATAATATAAAATTTATCACATCATATATATAAACTATTATTTTTATTATTATAATGTAAAAATTAGATCAGGTCACATTAAAAAAAAAAAAAGAAAAAAAAAACGTTCAGGTCTGAGGTCACATTGAAGAAAAAAAAAAAAAAAAAAAAAAAAGAACATTCATCAGGTCACGTTGAAAAAAAAAATGCTCAGGTCTGAGGTCACGTTGAAGAAAGAAAAGAAAAGAAGAAAAAAAAAACATTCATCGGGTCACGTTGAAAAAAAAAAAAAACAAACAAAACGTTCAGGTCTAAGGTCACGTTGAAGAAAGAAAAGAAAAGAAAGAAAAAAAAACGTTGAAAAAAATAAGCAGGAATTTTTGTAAAAGTACTACTATAGCACTTTTCTCTCCAGATTTTCCTTTCGATTTGGAAAGAAAAAAAAATGTGGACCTGGAGAGAAAACTTTCTCCCGAACCTTCTCTCTTTCCTATTTTCCTTCCCCAAACGAACAGTGAAAAACAGTATTTTCCATCCTATTTTCCTCTCTTTGTTTTTCATTCTCTCTGTTTTCACTCCAAACGAACAGAGCCTTACACAGCAATATAAAGCTCAAATAGCACAAACTACAATACCCAATATTTTTTTTCCCTTTTATTTTCTTGGAAACCAAACAAAGAGAGAAATTTGAATAATGGGTATGTGTTAAACCTCAAAAAAAAAAAAAAAAAAAGTTTACCAACATACAAGGACGATTTGGAGAAGAATTTAGAGAAACCAGGTGTTTCATATGACTGTGGTGAGATTGAGATTGTAAACCCATAACCAAATTCTCTAAAGCCCCAAACCTCTATCTTTCTTTTCTCTCTATTGTGAACCTATAACCAAATCCACTAATAACCACTGTGATTTCTACAAAAAAAATAAAGCAAACCCAAATGCAAAAACCAACAAAACCTATGAATGGTGACACAAAACCACCAAATAGAGAGCCACAACCCATTATAAAAACACGTGTTTTCTCCCCCTAACTTCGATGTTGCGATACTTGTGTTTTCTCCCTTTCAAGACACTCCAAACCACGAAAAACACATTGATCTTACCACAAGTCTCTCTCTAAAAGTTTCTGAGTTTTTAGTGTTTTGATTCGCGTTATGTTGTGTTTTGGGGTTAAGAAGTGTTTTTGTAACGGCTGGGCTTGAGGTGGGTAACGAAAATTGACAGAAACATACCACAGGTGGGTTAAGTGATACTTTTCAAATTACGGGTAGGCAAAGTGATTTTTGCCCAAACCACAGGTGGGTTATGTGTAATTACCCCTTGTTTTTTTGATAAACACAAGCGCAAACACTCCGACATCTTATCTATATATATAATAATATGTAAAGCAGAGAGAAAATCCAATTAGATTTCAAATTGGAATTAAATTAGAGTCTAATTTTACGCCATGTGTCCCATCTAATTTAAGTTTTTAAATTTTTGTGCTAAGTGAGTTAATTCAATGTAAAAATTAGATTTCAATTAAAGTTTAATTTTGTGCTATATGTCTCATCTAATCTAAATTTTTTTATCTTTGCGTTAAATGAGTTAATTTAGTGTAAAAAACGAGGAATCCAATATAAATAAACTATAAAAAAAATATAATTTTTGAATGATTTTATATTTATGAGCCTTTTTTTTTTTTTTTTTGTATAACTAAACACAATTCAAGTTTATAAGTCATATATATATATATATATATATTAATAGCCAAAGTTAAGAGAAATCTCAATTAAATTCTAAACTGGAGTTTAATTTTGCGTCATATATCTCATCTAATTTTTAAATCTGTATGTCAAGTGAATTATTAAATGCAAAAATTAAAGAGTCTAAATTCAATTAGACTCTAATTTGAATTTTAATTGAAGTTCAATTTTGCGCATTTGTTCCATCAAATTTTTTAAGTTTTGTGGCAAATAAATTATTGAATGCAAAAACAAAAGAATTTGATCTAATTGAATTCTAAATTATATATATGTAATTGTGATTGTTTTTAAATGTATCTGTGCATATGCACAGGATTACACACTAGTCTATATATATAATAATAGGTGAAGCAGAGAGAAACTCAAATAGAATTTCAAATTAGAGTTTCAATTTTGTGCCATGTGTTTAGATTTGGATTCTCAATTTTGCGCCACTTGTCCTAACCAAAACTCAATAAAAAATCTAATTAGATTATAAATGGACTCCAATTTTGTGTCATGTATCTTTTCTAAATTTTTTAATTTTTGTGCTCAAATAAATGATGTATTAACATTTAACACAGAAGCCAAGAAAACCACAATGATAATGCTTATTGGCCTAAGCAAGAACATCTCACCTGCACACTTTTATGGGTGAACATCTCACCTGCCCACTACCAGAACCAAGTAGTCCAACAAGAAAGACTATAAAAGTAAAACATCATCTTCTCCTATTGTCATATCGTTATCTCATGTTTCCTCCTTCTCTCTCAACCTTTACCAACTAGATCCACACACTACCCTCTCCTCTTCCTTTCGGATTTTTAAGAGTAAAGCCGGGATCAAACACAATGTTCAATTCCACTATTCCTTACTTCACACTCTCATACATTACTGCTTCATTGACGCCTCTAGAAGATTTCAAGCTCAATGTGGAAATTGAATCTACCAAGATGAACATCTTATCATCACAATTGTTAATATTTCTGTGCGTAAGCACGGACTACATGCTAGTTACTTTATAATTTCCGCTCAAAGTCACCAATTATTGATTCGAGACTAATTCATTGAACCAAATGTGATAGAATAGCACCAACACATTTTTGGAATACTCATATAAAAATAATAATAAATTTTGGGGCTGTTGAGTCGACAACGTTGTTAAATGACTCAAATGAAATGGGAATATTTTAGCATTAATTTTAATAGAAGTTTTACTGCCACATAAATTGCAAGAATTTTTACTGTAATTATTTTACGCGTCAAATTATAATTAGTTGTTTATCACTTTTATATGAATTTAATATTTTTTTTCCCACTATTTATCATCTGTTACGTGAATACTTCTGATATAAATTATAACATTTTATGTAGTCTTAAAATTTTTGTAATTTTAGAGCACGTTTGGTATATTGTAATAGACACTGTAATGTAATAGATATTTCTATGGCATAACTATTTGGTTATTTGATTATGTCTTTATTACAATGAATAATCATTCTTTATAAATAGCTATTATTCAAAATCAGGAATAACTATTCCTAAAAAGCCATTAGTTGCCACATCTTCAAAATTAAAGAAAATAAATTTTCTTTGTTGTAAATTATTATCTCTATTTTGAACACCCTAAAATAAGTGTATTTTAAAAAATTTGACTTAAAAATGATTTAATTACATCTTCTTTTTATATTCTACTAAATTGTGAATGCATATTTAGAATTCTATTCCTAAATGGTCACCAAACTAATGAATAGTAATGCTTATTACATTCCAACTTAATGTATTCCTTATAATACTTATTCCTATTCCCATATAATAATCATTACAGTGTACCAAACGTGTCTTTAAAGGAGAACGAATGTAATGGTAACGTGAAAGTGAAGGAGAGCCATGTGTTTTTATCATGTAAACACTAAAAAATAGAGTAATATATATTGGTCACTCTACCTAGCTAGTTCGTTCTCTTCACAAATGTCATTCTCATATTTTATATTGGAGGTGAATTTTGACTGGGGTCATGTTAACAAGTGCCCTTAGGGCAATGGTTAACAATCAATTTTAAAAAAGTTTTGACATAACTTTTATTGAAAATGAAAAAAACTGTCAAAATATTAATTTTTTTTTCTTTTTCCATAAAAACTTGTCATAAGGGCATCTGCTAGCTTTTTCCTTTTGACAAATCCACCATTAGATTATATTTTCTCATTATATCCTTCATGCTTGCAAGATTTATAGAAAATTAAAGATCAATAGATATGTCATTAATAAATTGTTTAAATTGCAAGTTTTGGTAATTTAAAATTATGCATAAAATATAATCTTATAGATCATATAGTAAATAATATCCAATTAGCACAAAATTTGACGTGTGTATTAAAAACGTAAAACACGTGCAATTCAACAGTTAAATTTTCAAAACATATAGTAATGCTAATGATATTTAGTAAAGTTGTAACCTTAGACTACAACTAATTTTATAGCTTAACTTTGTCCAAAAAATTATTGAGTAGAGTTGTAGTCTTAATCTAAGATCATGTTCATAGCCAAACTTTGTTCTTTATAAACGTTTTTGGAGATAGGAAAAAAAACTGATTTTTTAAATAAATTTATATATTTTTTCATAAAAATAATATTAATTTTAAAAAAATTAATCTATTAATAAATGTCTTAAAATTATCACTTAACCGGACCCTAGTTTTTTTTTTTTTTTTTTTTTGGAGAATCAACCGTACCCTAGTTAATTGAACCAAATGAGAGGGAGCACCAATAAATTTTGGGAATGCTAAAGTCGACAACCCATGTGAAGGTTTACGGTCATGTGACCTGTCCCACGTTGTCAAACGAAATGGGCACAGCCTATCTCCCCTCCCCCAAAAAGATGGGCACCTCACCGACGTCACCGTTATGTCCAAAAACAATTTTATTTATTATTATTATTTTCTTAAAATTTGATTATTTTCTAAAAATTTGATTATTGGTCTTGGTACTTGTTATAATAAGTAGTCAATCCATTGAGATACTACAAGAGCCGGTAATTTTGATTATTGGTCAAACAAGGCGAAGCCCGAGGTTGATCCAAGAAATAAAAATACTTCAATATTCTTACAATTCTCTCCTCCTCCTCCTCCTCCTCCTCCTCCCAAGGTCACAAGTGTCAAAAGTCACAAGTCCCTACTCACCTAACCCATATTTTAATTTGGAGTTCTATTTTTTCAAAAATAAAAATAAAAATAAAACTAAAAGAGCTCCTACCATGCATGGGTTTAAAGACTCTTTTTTTTTTTTTTTTTGATAAAAATTAATAATTTGTATTCATTATAATTTGAGATTATTATATTTTTTAATCACAAAAATATTTAAGAGCGTGATAAAAAATTATTTCACATACAAACGCATGATATTCATCACACTTCTAAGTTTTTTTTCTATTAAAATATATAATAATCCTAAATTATAATGGATACAAATTATTACAAAAAAAAATTACAAACCAGGTAGTTAGGTCAACCCCTTGAGGTTGAGAAATAAAAATCATTTATTTCTTTTGAGTGTTTCACTTTATATGTTACCCAAAGTATAATATGTTATGGATTTGAATTTATTTTTTCTCTTTTATACTTTTTAAGGTAAAAAAATGACACGTTAAAAATTGTGGTTACCCATAGATAGTTTCTATATTTACCACATAATAAGTTTTTTTTTTTTTTTTTTTTGATACAACCACATAATAAATTAGAGTAAGATAATATTAAATATGTTTATTGTTCATTCTCAAAAAAAAAAAAAAAATGCTTATTGTTTTTTTAGATTCAAAATTTTTCATTTTCTTTATATAAAAAAAATACACTTGACACCTTATAACTGTCAATTTTTGGTTTAAACAAATAAATAAAATAATCTCCAAAATTATTTTTTAATGCTAAAATTATTAAATGATGTCATTTGAAAGGATTTAACATACAGTTTTTAACGATAATGAACAAGTGGATTAAAATGGTGTTATCAAAGTTATTATTAATATTATAAATTTTAGATTTAATTAACTAGAATGACAAGCGATCAAAATTATAGGATGCCAATTGTGTTTTAGTCTCTTTTTTTTTTTTTTTTTTTTTTGTAAACGAAAAAAAAAATTGGCTGGTCAAAAATAAAAACTTTTTTTCTTTTAAAAACAAACACACATTTAGGAGAAGCAATGCTATATACATAAAAAGAAATTTCACAATAGTTTTTTTTTTTTCCACGATAGGACAAAGTGATGGCCAATAATGCTTACAATTTCACACAAAAAAATTCTAAGTTTAAAGAAGTAAGAACTTTTTTTTTTGAGAATCAAGTGTAAAGTAACGGGGTTAGGAACACTGCGGGATCCACAGGGTTTCCTTTAGGTGCGAGGGCCCATGGTCCATCATTCTCGGGTATATTTATTTATCATGATTTTTGAGTGGAGTTATGGTGTGCCTTTGTGTTAGAATTCTTCCTCTCTCTCTTGTGTGTGTTTGTTTCTCAAAAAAAAAAATAATAATAATAATCGTTCACTTTTGACTAATCACTTATGAAGTAAAGTAACTTTTAGGAAAAAAAAAAAAAGCATGTGAAAACGCATCGTAATGGCCCATCATCAATTATGCGTTCTACTATCATGCAGTACAAGGCCCCGGGTCTTTATATTTTGATCGCTCTGCCTATTACATCCTCCTTTCACAGAAATCGTTCTCATCTAACTCTCCTCACAAAGTTTCTATTCATTCAATTCCCACTAAGTAATGGCGGAAGGAGTTTTGTTTGACGTTGCTAAGGGAATCACAGAGAAAGTGGGCAGCCTCGTAGCCAGTGGCGGCTTTAGGATTTTCTTTTAGAGGGGTCAACAGTGTCTTGAGGGGAGTAAAAAATAAAATGATAAATTTTTTTTTTTTTTTGTACATACAATTGTCATATTACATACAATATAATTGTATACAATACAATTTCAAATAGTATACAATACAACTATATTGTGAAATAGTCTAAAACCATTATTAATAGTTTAAAGATTTGTAAGAAAATAACAATAAAATGCATATAAATAAATAACTAATCATAATTTTTGTCAAATTAATAATAATTTATTATAATCATATATAATATCAATTAAATAAAAATATATGATAAAGAAGAATAGTAACACACCTAAGATTAGGTTTGACAGTAAACATTAAATTAAGGAAAATAAATAGTAATTTATATAAGATTTTGCTTTTGAAGTGTATGGATTTTTAACCACACATGTGGTCATTCTCTTGGAATTGGAGTAAGCACTAAAAGACTTTTTGGACTTTAAAAACCGTAAAATACTTATCAAACTACTTGAATAGATAGAAAATATAAAAGGGAGAAAGAGAGAATGAGAAAAGAATCATAGATGAAAATACAGATCAGTTGGTAGTACAAGTGGTGTAATTTTTTTGTTGATGAAGAAGCAAAGTGTAGGAAAAAAAACAATTTCATTCTACCATCAACTGTAAAGTAAGTCAGAATCCAGAGAGAAAGTTTATTTATTTTTTAATAAATGAGCAATTTTAATAGTACAAAACATTTACGTAATAAAATCTAGATTGTAAGTTGTTAACGGTATGTAAAAAAATTATTTCAGTTATGGGTTTAGATAAAGAGTCAATTACAACTTGTCATGCATTTAACGTTTATTGTAAAAATATTGTAAAATTAGCAATAATATGGTCATATTTGAAGTTTATTTCAATTGGGTTTAAACAAAATTTAGGGTTAGGGTGATCAAAATTTTATTTAAGGGTCAAAACAAAAAAAAAATTTTAAAATTTTAAATATATATATATATATATATATATTTTAGGGACAAAGCCAGGTGGTTCATTTGAACCCCCTGGGCTGGCTGTAGAGCCGCCCCTGCTCGTAGCCGAAGAGATTGTACTACTCTGGAATCTCAAAGATGAGATTGAAAAGCTCAACGACACAGTTTTGACAATCAGTGCTGTGATTCAGGATGCAGAGGAGAAGCAGCAGCACAACAATCAAGTCAGAGTGTGGCTGAAAAGGCTAAACAATGGCACTTTATGAAGCGGACGACTTGCTGGATGACATCTCCACTGAAGCTTCACGGCGGGAAGTGATGACACGGAATAAGAAAGCAAAAGAGGTACGCATCTTCTTTTCCAAATCCAACCAGCTTGCATTTGGCCTTAAAATGGGTCATAAGGTTAAGGCAATGAATGAAAGGCTAGATGCTATCAAAAACGCTAAGGGGTTCCACTTAGATGAACGCCCTGTAGAGACACAAGTGGGGGGTTATAGGGTGAGAGAAACTCATTCTTTTGTACGTACTGAAGAAGTCATTGGGAGAGATACTGATAAGGAAGAGATTATAAAAATTCTTTTGGATCCCAATGTTGAAGAGAGTGTTTTGATCCTTCCAATAGTTGGAATTGGAGGGCTAGGGAAGACCACATTAGCTCAACTCGTATTCAATGATAAAGAAATCCAAAGTTGGTTTAAGCAAAAGTTTTAGGTGTGTGTCTCTGATGACTTTGAAGTAAAAGTAATTGTTAAGAAAATTTTAGAGTGTGCACAAACTAAGAAGCCAGAAAACCTTGAAATGAACGCATTGATTAATGATCTTAAGAAAAAAGTTGATGGAGAGCGATACCTACTTGCCTTGGATGATGTATGGAACGAGGATCCTAAAAAATGGCTTGAACTAAAAAACCTTTTAATGGGTGGGGCAAGAGGTAGTAGAATATTAGTGCCTACACGCAGTAAGAAAGTGGCAAAGATTACAAAAACTGTTCAACCATACTTGTTAGAGGGTTTAGATGAAGAAAAGTCTTGGTCTTTATTTAAACAGATGGCATTTGAAAATGGACAAGAGCCAGAGAAATCAATCTTTAAAGTAGTTGGAATGGAAATCCTTAAAAGATGTAAAGGAGTTCCCCTTGCCATAAGAACTGTAGGAAGCCTATTATACATTAAAAACACAGAAAAAGAGTGGTTATCTTTTAAGGATAATGAGATTTCAAAAGTACCTCAAGAAGAAAATGATATCTTGCCAACACTTAAGTTGAGTTACGATCATCTTCCATCATATTTGAAACAATGCTTTGCTTATTGTTGTTTATTTCCAAAGGATTACAAAATTAATAAAACAACATTGATTCAAATGTGGATGGCTCAAGGGTTCATTAGGTCTTCAAGTCCAGACGAATGCTTGGAAGATATTGGTCATGAGTATTTTATGGATTTGCTTTGGAGATCATTCTTTCAAGAAGTTAAAAAAGATAAGAGAGGTAATATGCTACAATTTAAAATGCATGATCTTATGCATGATCTTGCAAAATCAATAGCAGCATCTGATAGCGCCACATCAATATATATATAAAAGCAGAAACCTTATAAGTCAAAGCATGAGATGCTGCCATGGGGCGCACTATTTGAAAAGAGAATTGAAATACTCTTAAACCACAATATAAGAACAAAAAAAAAAAGAGTGACTTTTTGTTTCTTTAGTTCAATGTTTCAAGATTTTTCCTATTAAAGAATAAAGATTCTTTGTATGACTCTTAGATTTCTTTGGTTCAATGTTTCAAGATAAATCTCTTGCACTTCTACTCCTTTATATATAGCCCACAACCTTTCATGCATCTCATCTCAAATACATTCTGACCAAGAATGATATCATTTATCTTCAATCTTTCAATGACACCTACCCAGCTCCAACTTCGTCGTGCTATCTAATCTTAACCCGCATGAGTTGGCTATAACTAAGGACGAGGGCTTGCTTTTTTTTTTTTTTTTTTTTATTGAGTGACGACGGATTATATATGGTTTTGATATTGAGGTCAGATATTTTGGGTTTTCTAAAAGTTATGGTTGCGTTACATCTTTGGGTATTTAGTGTGAGAAAGTCATAAATGTATTTTTTTTAGAACTAAAGAGAAATAAAAAGAAACATTATAATTGATTATTGATGAGATTTGTTGCTTTTTTTTTTTTTATAATGTTTTAGAACCCATAATTTATAAGTTCCTTTGTAGTTTTTTAATTACTGTTTAGTACAATTTTGATATAAGCTATGATGATAAAAGTAAAAGTCAATGATAATTTTAGAGTGTTTTGTGCTCTATTAAATTTTTATTTTATTTTTTTAAATGTGGAAGCCTTGCTAAAGGCAATTAAATCTTGATAAATGGAATTGTTTTAACTATTTTTTCTATATCTTATCACATTCTCTATATGCCGGTATTTACAGAAAATTTCCTTTTGTTGAGATAATGAAATGAGTGTTTGAGATTTAAGAATCGGTATTCGGTTAAGAAAGTGTTTGGGAGGTTGCTTGAATTTTTGTAATTTTAAGATATGAAAGTATTTTATGATTTGAATTTAAATTAATAAATTTCAATTTCAAAATCATCTAACCAATTTTAAAAATATAGTCTACAAATAATATAATATGTTAAGTCTCCTACAAATGTCAAAAAACTTGATTGTTCCAACCTTAAAAGTTTAGATTAGTAGAGCAATTCTACTCAATATTCGGAAGCCAATTCTATGACAATTTTTTTTATATAAAATATGAAATAAGAAAATTGAGTTTCAAAGCATTTAACAATATTTTGGTAAAACATAAATATTATACAATAAAATTAGTATTATAAATAGGTCTTAAAAAATGTAAAAATTATTTCAAATGAATTTGCAAAGTGTCCGCGCATCGCGCGGGAAATTATCTAGTTTTATTCAAAAGAGGAAAGCACTCATGAAAAAACACGCCATGTATCATTTGATAGAATGTTTCTTTCATCATTAGGAATTCCAAGCTCATTGTATAAAGCAAGCAGGATAAGAACATTTCATTTGCCAAGCGAATCAAGATACGGAGATGTAGGCATGGATGAGTCAACTTGTAATGCAATTGTTTCAAGTTTTAAGTTCATACGCTTGTTGGATCTACATGATATGCATATTAAAACAATTCCAAGTTCTATCGGGAGGTTGAAGCATTTAAGGTATCTCGATGTATCTTATAATCCCATTAAGATGCTTCCTAGTTCCATCACAAGATTGCATAATTTGCAAACATTAAGACTCTTTGGATGTGAAATTAAAGAATTGCCTAAAGATTTTAGCAAATTAGTCAACCTCACATATATTGATGGGAAATTGAATTTGACTCATATGTCATGTGGACTGGGGCAATTAACTAAGCTTCGTACATTGTCACTATCTGTGATGAGTCAGAATAGCAGGCGCCACAGTGGATTAAAGGAACTCAACTGGCTAAACAAGTTGAGAGGAACACCAGAGATTGTGCGGTTGAGACATGGGAAAGTGTATATACATCTTCAAGACTTGGAAGTTATCATGGAAAAGAGAAAACGTGGATGAGTCCAACGTTGGGTATGATGAAGAGTCACTTGTAGCCTTGCTCCCACACGGCCCACCTTCAAATCTTCAAGAATTGTGTTTAATTAGATACGGAGGAGTGAAATTTCCAAGTGCGATTTCTTCGCTTTCAAATCTCGTAAAATTGTCCTTAGATGAATGTAACAAATGCCAACATCTTCCACCGTTGGATCAGTTTCATTCTCTCAAAACTCTCTATCTTTACCAAATGAATGATTTGGAGTACATATCAGAGAGAGAAAACAACGGGGAGTTCTCTGATTCATTTCTAGAGCAACTCACAATTAGACTTTGCCCTAATCTAAAAGGATGGTGGCAACGACAAAGGGATTCTGTTGAGGAGTTCCATAACCATTCACTGCCTTCATTTCCTCATCTTTCCTACTTTGATATTCGGGATTGCCCTAAGTTGATATCCTTACCTCTCTTTCCATATCTAGAAAAGCTATTGCAGTGTAAATGTAGCTTAAAGCCGTTGGAGCAAACACTGAGAATGGAGGTGATAAACACGGCAACCCCAAAGAACCTAACATCAATAGCAGCAACATCAACCTCTTCTTCTTCTACACTTGCCGCTTCCTCGTTCATCCATCTCTCCAAATTGAAGTACATGTTAATTTGGGATATGGAGGAAACTCTGCCCAAGGAGTTGATGTGCAACCTCATTTCTCTCCAATATTTAAGGATAGAAAATTGTTGTGGTCCTCTCCCTCTCTCTCGACATCTCACTGCCCTTCAGAATTTGACAGTTTGGGGTCCTAAAGAGGTTGATTTAACAAACGATGGAGATGAGATGGAATGGCATGGCCTTCAAAGCCTTCGCAACCTAGAGTTCTACGATCTTCCCAATTTGGCCACTCTACCGGTGGGGATTCAACATCTCAGCTCTTTGCAAATCCTCAAGATTGGCTATTGTCCAAGTTTGTTGGCTATACCGGAGTGGATTTGTAACCTTACCACTTTGCAGACACTAAAAATTTGGGAATGTCCATTCTTATCGAAAATATGCGAAAGGAAAGCGGGTGAAGATTAGAGAAAGATTGCGCACATCCCACATTTGCATATTAGGTAGCTATCTAAGCCAGTCTTTTATCCCAGTCCTTGATAGAACATCAAAAATCCAATTTCTTCTTCTTCACTAAATTTCCTGGTAATTAAATTTCAGATGAAGGACCTACTCTTACGATTTGGAGCTTAATCAAACCTTTTGGTGCCGCAATTGCTCAACAAGTCAACAAACTCACCGGTAATATCTCTTTTCTTTTTTCCTCTTTTAGATGCTCTTAGGATTTTCATTCTTTAATTTATGAATTCCCATATTAGGAAAAAGAATATGTGAATTTTTCCAAATCTATTTCTTCATTTTGGCAAATTACATCATTGTATTTTGAACTGAGTTGATCTGTTTTATATGCTTTATAAACAGAGTAAAAGATCAATGGTACAAGATGATATCGGGTAATATTGTGAGAAGAATAAAATCTGGTAGCCATTCTGCAGGAACTAGCATGTTGTGCAGGTATTTGGTTGATTTAATTTCAATTTCTTGTTATATCTACAGAACTTTTTATTTTTTGGGGGTAAATACTACTATATCTTCAAATAATGATAGACAGTTTAGTATCTGAATTAACAGAGTAATTTTTGTGTTTCATCCTGATTTTATTTCAGTATCTGTAAAACACAGTCTTGATACTGAATAGTCCTCACTTTTTAGTTTTTGATAAAAAAAAATTCATTTATTGTAGGAGACCTATCATTCAGTAAGGGATTTAGCACATCTTGAAGCGTCATGCTATTTATATATGTATACAATGTTCTGGAATTGGCTTACAAGGTGAAGGCGAGGCCCCATCTCAATCAAGCTAAATCAGGAAGATCAATGCTTTTAAATATGCACTTCTTCTCTGCATGATTCTCTTGACTGATGGTTAGCACTCTTTCTATCTCTCATCTGTGGATTGTGGAAATTTTCTTTTTGAATGGTAATTTTTATTTATTTTTGAGGTGGGTATGTCAATTTTAAGAGAATGAAGCATGAAGCAATGCAGGATATTGGAGAGGTGGATTCGCCGCTGATATTTGTGCCCTTACTAGTGAGGATTTCCCAAAGATTTGTAGATACTGGGAATTCATCAGTGTCCCATCTTAACACAAAGATGCAAAAGGAATTATGTGAGGTTTTCCATAAGATTTGCTGCAAATGCTAAGGCAGTTTAGGCCCCTGCAGTGGCAAAGAAGAGAGGTGCAGCCAATAAGCAGCAACCTCAGACATTGGGCCAGAAGCTTTTAACTGACATGTTAAAGCCTGCTGAAAATTCTGGGATTTCACCAGAGAAGAAAGTGAGAAAGATGAGGGCATCTCCATTCAACAAGAAAAGTGGTTCTGTGTTGGGAAGGGTTGGCAAGGTAAACGAAGTGACTGAAAATGAAGAAAATTCGGGTTCTGCTTTCACTTCTGCCAGTACTGAAGAAACTATTGAAGTCGCACCAGCAAGAGCAAGACCTCAAAGGGTGAACCGTGCGCAGACAAGGTATGTGTTGAGTGACTCTGAAAGTGAACATGCCACTGAGGATTCTGAATTTGATGAAGTGACTGATGAAAGTGAAGATGAATAGAGTAGTAGTTCTGTTGAGAAAGTGACTGATGGAATTCTTGAAATGGGAACTTAATCTCATTCCCCTTGTAATGTACTCCATTACTCTTAGTTATGACTTTGATAGTTTGCTTAATTGCGTTCCCTGGAAATGATCTTTGTCTATTTTGATTTGTTATGGTCAAGGATTTTCTTTCTCCTTCACTGCAATTCTACTGTTACAACTTACTAATATATTAGAAATTAGAATGTCTGCAATTTAAATAAGTGGAATATTTTCAAAAGAAATACATGTACCAATCTCACTTGAAGAGATACACAACATTTCCAGGTGGGAGTTGGTTTCATTAGTCAGTTAGTGTCACTTTTTATTTCTGATTTATGTCAAAGGATGGAAAAGAGGAATTAAGAAGTGTAAAGAAAGTGCATGACACGCCCTGCGCTCCACCAAAAAGAGTGTGTTGTACTTTTGGGTTTTGAGTGTGTCAATTTAATGGTCTAAAATTCTTGATTTATAAAGTATGAACAATGACTTATGGAGTTGGTGAACATGGCTACCAAATCTATTCGTCTTCTTCTACCTATAGGGCACTTGCTTCCATAGGGCATTATAATTAGCTGATTAATTAGTGCAAAGTTGGAAACTACTAAGTTTAACAATATTTTGAGACTACACATGATAACATACTTTTCCTCTTGTATGAATGGTGACTTCCGCCATGAATTAAATGAGTGGAATTCAATATTACGTGAGAGGAGGGAGCAAGTTATTATTGTACTATCAATGTATAAGTATTTTTTATTTAGATTGTTATATACGAAGGAAATTTTTAAATATTCTTGAAATAGTACAACTTATGTGGTATTTCATACCAATAAAAACAAACCATTTAAATATGACTTAAGCTTAAAAATCATGTGAAAAACTTAAAAGTTTTGTATTAAGTGAGCTTGCTTTTATTTCTATGAAATATCATGTAGTTTTGTAGTTGTACTTCAAGAATCAATATCAATCAATCAATATACATATAAAAGCGGAGATTTTATGTGGGAGAATATGAGATTTTGCCATGTGGCGCTCTTTTTGACAAGAAATTTATTCATATAAATTTTTTACTCAAATGTCACATCAGAGATAAAGACTAATTAAAATTCTAAAGATAATTCCCATAAAAAAATTTAAAAGATAAAAACTCTTTATTTTCTTAAATTAATTGTATCAAGATGTTTCTTAAGTGCCACATTATAGATAAGGACTAATTAGAATTTAAAAGATAATGACTCTTTATTTTTTTCGGTTCAATATTTCAAGACTTTCCTCTCTCACAAGACACAAAACTTTTCGTGATTCCAATAACCATTTTCACCTCTTGTACTTCCGTTACTTTATATACACCTGCCTATAGCCTTTCATTTTCATACCATTCTGTAGGTGCTTTTTTATTTTGTTTTAGCCCTCATAATTTCTTTGTTTCTTTGTCATTTTTGACAACTATTTAGCAAGGTGGTCGATACCGTACTGGTAGTGGCTAATATGTACCATACCGTACTGGTACATATACCGGTATCGAAACGCCAACGTTTTGTACCGGTTAAAATACCGGCCGTATCGGCCATATCGGCCAATTTCGGACCACACCGGCCGGTACAAAAAAAAAGATTTTTTTTTTTTTAGTTTTGTAATTTTTGAATTTTTGTTAGGATAAAATGGTAACTTACTTGCATTAACTTATTAGTATGATTTGTTTTATTAGTATGCAACGAACAATTAAGCTTTCTATTTTTAATATTGTGTTTTTTTTTTAATTGATGCTAAAGTCTAAAATTATAAATAATTTGTTCTGAATTGAGGTAATATTTAATGGAAACTTTTATATTTATTATAATACATACACATGTGACACACACACACACACATGTGTGTGTATATATATATATATATATATATATTTATAAATATAAAAAATAACAGTAAACCCAAAACGATACATCGATATTAACTGGTATCGAAATATATCGTTCCACTGGTCAAACCGGTACAACCTCCGGTACGAGATTGACTCCCTTGATATTTAGTGTGGTATTGGTATAAGCCTCGACCATAGAAGTAAAAAAAATGATGATTATTTTAGAATTGTCTTTGTTCTGAATCAAGATTATCTCAACCTTAGTTGCAACCCCAGGTTTAGTTGCAACTATTCAAGAATAATGTGCAAACGGTGTACAAACCACAATCATATTTTGTAGCTCTCTCCATCAAAGCTACAATTAAGTAGTTCTTCACATACTTTTTATTTTCTTTCTCATTTATGTTTCATGTATAGTACTAATCCACTTGTATCTTTTTTATTACTTTTGTTAATGCTGTTAATTATAGTTGTTGTGGTTTGTTATGATTAGTTTCAAATTATTTAATTTGTTGCTACGGTTTTGATGTACAATTGTAAGTTAAATTAACATGCTCTACTTCTATATATAAAGGCAAATCTCATGTATAAAATTAATAATGCAAGATTAGTTCTCCCAATTTTAGCTTATACTTTTCTTGAATTTTAGCATTCTCTCTCTTTTTAAAAAAAAAAAATATAAAGGTCCTATTAGAGGTAATTAAATATTGATAAATGCAAGTATATTTAGCCAATTTTTCGTTATTTGATTACGTTCTCTTTATGTTGGTACACAAATAATTTTGTTTCATTTAGATTATGAACAAAGTGTTTGAGGTTGGGGTTTTAAGATTTGGTGGTGAGAATGAAGTGGTTGAGGAAGTGTTCAATTTTAGAAATAAAGTCTACCTTTTATTTAGATGTTATTTAATTATTTTAAATATTAAATTTATAATATTGTATAGACTCCTAGAAATTTCTAACAACTATACAATTCCAATCTTCATATATATATATATATATATATTATATTATTATTATTATTAATGAAGGGTTTGGTTTACCTCCTGTACTTTTTTAAAAGGAATTTTATTTTGTTTTAATGAGAGATTGTCATATTACCCACTAACTAAATAAAATGTAAGGATTAAAACCTACTACCATTTGCTATTGTATATTTAAAACAAAAGGACTTGTTTAGTTTAAAAAGTACTGGAAGTAAGCCAAACCCAGTAATTAAAACCCACTCAGTAGTCGAAAACTACATCTAGGATAAGGAAAAATAAGGATTATTTCAAATGAGATTATCCTAGAGGTAGTTTTCAACTACTGTCTGGGTCTTAAAAAAATAAAAATGATTTTCAAATGAAACTACCATGCATCCACACATTGCACGGGACATTGTCTAGTATCTAATAATTACTTGTCATGAACATGAGAAATTTTTTTCCTAGACTTATAATACCATTCACTCAAATATCTTCGCTTTTATCTTGGTTTGTAAATGCAAAAGGTTTATAGCTAATATTTGCAGTTTCACTAGTGTTGCATGTATGAAATGAGCACTAGAATTGAATGTGACTTCGGAATTGTAAGGACACGGATTCGGGGTAACAGCCTAAAGGAGAATGGACCAACCCAAAGAGCCTAACAATAATGAATTTGTAGAGAGATGGGAAGCGAAAACTGGGCTAGAATGGGCTAAACAACCAACTGGATAGACTTTCGGCCCAAAAGGATAGAATGCAAGATGTAATACAATAAACTATCCTCGGCTATGGTCCGAGGAGATTAGGTTCAATTTAATTATCTTTGGTTCTTATACAAGCTTTTTTCTGTCTCCCTTCTCTTTCTAAGAAGGTTTTTCTTTACATTATATATCTTGTTCTAAATCATCTACACCCTCCACTTATCGATTGTTCAAGTCTCCACTTGAGTAGCTGTCCCATCATGTATCTTCTTTGGACTTCTGGAGTTGCGGTGGCCAAGATTACACTGTTTAGGGGTCTTCTCCACATAAATGCGGTCAGGAGAGCAGGTGCAGCACATTTAATGCGGTGGTGACAGCCTTTTCCTTAGATATTTTAGGGAGTTCCACTCATCAGGGGTTAGGTCTACTCCTCGGCCGTCCTTATTTGTTCCATAACGCACTAATACGTTCTGGGAGTTCGTGCATTTGCTTTTCGTCTCCTCGGATCTGGCTCCATCCTCGGACATGATTGGGCCTGATGGGCGTCTTTGAGCCTTTACCCTTGCAAGGCCCAACATGTGATCTAGGGATTCCAAGTGTTGCGTGACCCAGTACATAATCTTGGGCCCCTATGCCCACAGGAATAATTTGGAGAATCGAGAAATATCACACCCCTTTCACATGAAAGTGGATTCCACTAGTGTGATGTATCTTAGTAATACCAATACACCTTCTCATCCTAAAAAATTAGGAGTCAAATGGCATCCTATGTGTGTCATTGTGTGGGTTCAAAGCCATCATCTATTGGATTTTTTTTCAAAATTTTTTCAAAATTTTTTTATTGAAAAAATCATCTATTGGAATCTAAAAATGTGGGGATCTATGCTCTGTAGTAGGTTTGATGATGTTTTGAACCCCCTGGTCACATTCTTGCTAAATGTTAAGGCCTTGTTGCTGCTATAGTCGTTAATGGATGGATTTAAAAAAAAAAAAAATTGCCCAAAAAAAATGGGAAAGAACCTTGGTATGGTAGCTCATAGTAAAATGTACAGTATAATTATCTCACCGGCCGCCATACCTACGACTAGTGGAATTTTGAAAACGAGGAAGAGGAGACGATGATGACTTTTTTCGTGATTAGAGAAATAATGTCTGGAGTTTTGAAAAATCAAGAATAAAGTGAGGGGGTGGCAATTAGTGTTATCACATTAATTTTTAGAATAATAATGAATTAACAAGTAGTGTCTTTTACTTTTTTTCACTATTAAATCTTAAAAAATAGAGAAGCTACATCAGATAATGGTGTAACTTGAATTTATCACATGTATATATATGCGTGTGTGTGTAGAACCAACACTCTGACATGTCAGTTTACTTGTTTTTAAAATGAAATGTTTATATTAAAAAAACTCTAAGTGAACTCCAAAGAGCTGTCTTAGTGGTTCCTAAGGTTTCATGATATTCATGAAATCCTGAGTTCGAAACCTCTTTGGGTCACCCTCATGAGATTCCTCCCTATAACTTGGTGCGTGTGGGACAGGAGGGATTGCATACACCCGAGGAAAAAGTTAGATACTCGAAGAGGTTTAAACATCCTTGTTTGTAAAATAAAAAGAACTCTAAGTGGTAAAGTTTCCTAAGAACTCTAGAGGATCTCAATCCTAAATGGGTATTAATAGTGTAAAAATATTAATCATTTATAAGCAGTGCATTGATTATTTGTGTAAAACAAAATTTATGAATAATATATATTTTTTAAAAATTATATAAAGAAAAACAGATTTGGAAATTAGAAGATGAAAATCTTACTCAAATTGTGTTGCTTTGGTAACAATTAAAACAAAATCTAACAAAAGATAAAAACAAATTTATTAACACAAAATCAAGAACCAAAAAAAAAAAAAAATGTACGATTAAATTTATAAAAAGAACTAAATAGTCCTTTAATTAATTCACTCAAGAAGAAGATTTTTCCCTAAATTATGGTCAATTGACACTTGCCTTTGTTGAGGTTTGTGGATGTATAAAACCTCCTTGAGGTATGTATAAATTAATAGATATGTTTTTTTAAAATGAAATATTTTTGTAATGAAAATTTAATTGTTATTTTTTTTAAAACTAGGGGTATTATTTTATGAAACCTCATATTGTTGTATATACCCTTACAGCTATCTTTATTTACTCTATTTCTAATGACATGGAATATACTTAAATTATTATTATTATTATTTTTTTTTTTGAGAAGAAATAATATACTTGAAGTTCATTCCTTCAAATATTAGAGCACATAATAATTCCTAGCTCAACAGAGAAAGTCTCTATTAGCTCCTACGCTCTAACTTTAATTCAGACAGTTCTTAGAAAAGAAGTACTAGACTGATGACAGGGAAGAGAACTATTTAAGATTGATATCACTTAACTGATTGCACCATAAGTGCAGTATTAGAGTAAAGGAGGAACTTTCTAAAGACCAATTGCTTACTTGCTGATAGGGTAGTCTTTGAAAGACCTGTGGTCCATCGCACTTGCGATAGGCTATACTTGATAATTACAGAGTTCTAATAAGCATTGTAAATAGATTCTTGAGAATTTATTATTAGTTGCTTTTGCTCTGCATGAGTTTGGAGTCTCAATGTTTTTTTTTTTTTTTTGTGTTTTTTGAAGGCTTTTGAAAATTAGAATGCAAAGAGATGTAGCGAAAATGATTTTAGGAGATGAAAAATGACAGGTTCATCTTAGTTCTGAAATCAAGCGAAAATGGAGTCTCCATGTTTTTCCTCTGTTCTCTCTAGTTTTTCTTTCTTTTACTCCCCCTTTTCCTCCTCCTCTTTTTTTTTTTTTTTTTTGTTATTTCCCTTTTTATATGGTCTCTCCTCCCTATTTTCAAATTCAAAATTCACCCACTATCTTATTTTGTTTGCACACACCCTACTGCACCCGCTGGAACAATGGAATGACAACCAAGACAAAAATCGTGCAGATGAGGGCACGCTGGACCTGCTTAATGTAGGAGGTGTCTGTCCACTATACCCACAATGTATGTCTCACTGTTTTGTTTTGTTTTGTCCTTTTCTTTTTGACCACTAAGGCTAGGTTTGCCGATACATTCAAAATAAAATGCAAATGTTTTTAAGTTAAATTAACAAAAGAAGCTTGAGGGACAAAACTTGATCTTTTTGGATGTAACTTTCAAAAATTGAGGATTTTGTGGAAAAGGGAAAAAAGACAAGCGTGCATGGATTAAAAATTGTTGCTTCAAATGGACTTAAAATAAAGATTGAGAATTAAAACTAGAAATAAAAAAATAAAGGAGTTAAAAATAAAAAATAAAGATGTGTCAAATGAGAGAGAGATCAAAGAGTTATGCACATCATTCAATCAGTTCATCATTAGGGGGACGCATGCGCAAAAGGTATGCATTATAATTGAGGAACGAAATAAGGTGTCTACAATTAGTTACATAAAAAAAAAAAAAGGTGCAGCCAAAAAACAAAGAGACATAGAACATTGAAAAGAATCACATTGCCATCCTCTAGAAACCAAATAATTAACACTTAAAAAAAAAAAAAACAAACAAACAAACAGAGAGAAAACATAAAAACTTAGAACCTCATAATTAAAAAAGGTGGATGAAACATGATTTCAAGATTCAGCTCTAATGTGTAGCTCAAACTTCAAAGCTTGTTTCTTGAAAACTATATGTGCCCATGTCCTTACCCGTCTCCTTTAGGAAAACAATAGTAGGATTCAAGTAATAATCTGTGAAGTACAAGCTATTAGGAATTTAGGATTGCATGCCAAGTAATCTTTGGCATTGATAGAAAAAATAAGAAAATAGGAACTATTTAAAAATTAAAAAATAAAATTAAGGTCCGGACTTTGACAGTTTTGTTTTATAGATATAGACCCATACCCAAATAACTATTGTGCCGTCATTTAGCCACAACCCACAAGCAACAATGAGTCAACGACTACGTAGTTCAATGATCCAATCTAATGTTTTATAACTAGTTTTAGAATTTTGAAGTTAAATGATTAAATCTATTATTTTTTAATAATTAAAATTTTTTGGACAATTGGCAATTTAACAATATATTAGAGCAGGAGGTCCTGAGTTTCAATCCACGTCTCTTCTACACTACCTCTCATTTAAATTTCAACATGTTGGGTTTCACCTATCAAAAAGTTAGTTTAAGCTCACACGTGAAGGGGAGTGTTAAAATAATTCCCACGTATTGGGTCTTGCCTATTAAAAAGGTAGTTTAAGCCCACTTGTGAAGGGGAGTGTTAAAATTATGTTGTTAAATGATTACATATAATATTTCCTAATAGCTTATAAGCTTTAACAACTAAGATTAGATTCCAAGATAAACTAAAAATTAATAAATGCAATCTACATATATCTGGGTGATAGCATTAAAATTTTCATAATGTGAAATTTAGGTTAAATGTGGGACAGTGGGAGCTTGATTTAAGCTCGTGTCGTGCAAGTGTGCACCATTACCTAGTGAGTAATGCTACATACTCAAAAAAATTGGCAACATTTTTCACACTTGTTGTACTTGTAAGTTAAATTTGAGCTTATATAGATGAAAAAAATAAGTTATCTAACAATACATCTACATGAAAAACTTTTAAGTGACAAAGATGCTAGCTTTGACATGACACACGATAAAGAAGAAGAAAGTGATAGAAAGAACGTAAAAAGCCATAAGATGTACGTGGAAAACCCTAGAAAATGGATGAAAAACCACAGTTTGAGTAGGAATGGAATGTCTTGCTTTGCTTAGATTGTATTATGTGTGAAAGAAGGTCACTCTTGTACAATAAGGGTGTTCTTCCTTCAAGAGAAACCTTGTCTTCTACTTTCCTATCTTATCAACTTTTTACTCTCTTCTACAAATATCTACTTGGGTTCTAGCCTCAAATTACAACTGCATGTTCCTCTTATAATCTGAAGAATATGGCTGAGTACAAAGATAGGTGTCAAGTCATCATTTCTCTATTTTAGACTTTTCCATGATTGTGGTATTATCTGCTGACTAGAGGATAGAAATTCCGCCAACATGGCACTGGGACCCGTGGGTAGGTGACTTTGCCACTGCTTGGGAAACAAGTCTTGGACATTAAGAGGGACATCAGGAGTACTGTGATTGATACACGTGTCTCTAAGCTGGTCCAACATGCATTCAACCAATAAAGGATATCCTCATAGTTGCTAATCTTAGACAATTACTATCTCTCTTTTTGTGAACGCTTGAGTACCATGTCAGGTGCATATCTTACTTCCTTCCCAAGGCAGTCACACCTTTAGCACAAACCAAGATTAGGATCCCTTAACCAACGCTTCTTCTTCCTTTGCTCACAGCCGTTCCACAGGTAAGGTCCAATTCCAACCACCCATGCATTCTCTCATGCCTTAGCGGCATTATGTACACTTGTTAAGTTGAAAATTTTTTTATTGATTTTCATCTTGACCCACTACTAATTTTGTTTTTTTTAGCTATTATTAACAACCTATCACAACATGCGTAAAATTTTTTGTCTCTTGAATTTCTCTCTTTTAGGCTCTATTGGTAGAATAAAATTCTTATAACTCAACAGAGAAAATGTTCATATTCAAATCTTCCTTTTTATTACAACTTTCGAAGCAAAATAAATAAATAAAATTCGGTGTGCAATTTTTCGGTACAATAATTAAGTTGGGTTGAGAATTTGAGTAATTTGACTACACATTCTTTTCATGGAAGAGACTTAACAATGTTGCTGAGTCATAGCATCTTCATGGCACCATTCTATTATTATTTGAATATATAATTATGAACATTGACATTTTACATAATTACGAGTTAGTGAGTCAAGGAGAAAATTCTACTTTGATTCATAATCTTACGTACACCGACGTCTCTACGTGGGACACTATTCAGTAGGCCTTGACACTTTGTATAATATCTTCTTTAGGATAAAGTAAGTAATATAATATTTTAGATCATATTGTTTTCTTTTCAATTATTTTAATATTTTTTTTTTCATGATTGATAAGCCACTTGGAAAAGTGAAATCTATAAACCATTTTTTCTTATATGTACCTGAAATTTAATACTGTGGGGGAGGCACTACACACACAAAAAAAAAATAAATAAATAAAAAATAAAAAATTCTTGGTTAAGAGATGCTAAGATAATATCTCACTAGACAATTTTTTATTAGATTTTAGATGTTATTAAAATTTATGTATATGAATTATGTTAAAACTCTGTTAAATGAACTAAATGGAGACTAATTGGAAGATGGAAGGTATCAATTTCCTGTTTATGTAAAAAATATTTATTCCCAAATTTTGGGGTCTTTTTCAATTTAGGGGCCCCTAGATGTCAAACTTTTTTTTTTTTTTGGGCTCTATTAGAGACTAATTGGATGATGGAAGGCATCAATTTCTGTTATAAATGAGATTCGATCTTCATATCTTTTGTATGCTAAATAAGATTCAATGAAACCCACAAAAATTTATCTAGTATTTCTAAGGTCTTGTGAGATCCATGAGGTATTGGGTTTAAAAGTTAAAACTCTTAACTAGTTTATTGGGGCCATTTCAAAGCGATTATTTCCTGTAATTACTTGTGTTTGTTGGAAGGAGAACTACACACACCCAAAAAAAATAATCAAGTGCTTGAAGAGTTTTGTACACCCATGATAACAGGAAAAAAAAATCAGTCACATTTTTTTCCATAAAAACAATTAATTTTATAAGCTAAAATGGTAGGTACTCAATATCATTAATCACCTATTAGCTTTTTGGCATATATATATATATATATATATATATAGTTGGGTTCAAGTTATACTTTATGTAACTTTAAGTAATATTATATCACCTAATTTTTTTTGTTGGATGTGAATTTGATAAATCCACTATTATATTACATTTCCTTCTTATACTCTCCATGCTGGTAAATTTCAAGTTTATAAAAGTTTAATAGGTATGTCATCTATTAAAAACTTAAATTTCAAGTTTTTGTAATTTAAAATCATGCATAACAGATGAGTTTTTTGATCAAATAGTAAATGCTATTTAGTTGGCATGAAATTTCATATAAATATTAAGAACAGAAAAAAAAAATCCAATAGAGGGATTTTTAAAATTTTAATTCAATAAAAAATTATTAAATAGTATAGCATTGCTTAAGATTACACTAGATGTAACTTGATTTTAAATTCTCTCCCTCTTATATATAACTCCATCTCTCAAATATGGTGGAAACGATCAACTAACACCCAATTACCAATTAATAAAATGACTAAACCTTCATACTAAAATTATCTATCCATAGCCTTAGTTTTGTTTTCTTTTTATTTATAATAAGAGGGAACAGAGAATTTTAACACCAATATATTTTTCTTTCATGGGAGGTTTGAAACTCAGTCAGTAAAACTTTTGGTAAAAATAAGTAACTTGATTGAATTTCTCTTTTCGAAAACAAAATTTTAAATTATTAGATTAATTAGATCACAATTAAACATAATATTTGATTATTTAATAATAATAATAATAATATTAATATTAATATTAATAACCCATTGAAAAATTCAAATCATACATGCCCTTATAACTATATATACACACATTAAATTTATCTGCTATTCACCGCATTGTTAAAACGGCCGAACCCATGGTCATGGTCATGGGCCTACGTTCACGTGGTGTAAAATCAAAATATAACAAACAAACAAAAGAAGAAAAAGAAAAAACGAGAAGAATGGTTCATGAGTCCCATCCATACAGTTTTCTTCTGGTCCAAGACTCCAGAGGCAGCTCATGGTCAAGGCCCTACATTCACGTGGTGTTTCGTTTAGTCTGCTCATGAATTGTTCATGCAAGTAGCAGAAATGGGTGTCTTATTTGCACCGTTAGACCGGCCAAAATGGCCAAATACCATTATTTTATGAAATATTTAGCAAAAAAAAACTGTTTCGGAAGTAAACGGAGATCTACCACTTTTTCCAATACTCGAGCTTCCTAAACACGAGTTCCCCATTTTCTATTCCACCGTGGCACTGCTGACATGGCACTTGGGCATTAAAAAAATATAACTTGGTACTCGAGCCTAAGAAGCTCGAGTACAGTACACTGTGGTACCCGAGCCCTCTAAACTCGGGTATCAATCTGTATTGGCACCCCATTTTTTGAAATTCATGCCAGTTGATACTTGAGTCTGTGAAACTCGAGTACTGTGTTAGCAGTACCCGAGTCCACTAAACTCGGGTATCCACTAAACTCTGACATTCTCAATCTCACACTTAAACACTGACTTTCTGAATCTCACTTTCACTTTCACTTAAACTCTTACTCTCTCATCACTCTCACTTTCTCAATCTCCCTCTCACTCTCTCAATCTTGCTATTATCTCACTCTAAACTCTTTCACACGCTCTCAATCTCCCTCTTGATCTTGCTCTCGCTCTCATTCTCAGTCTCGGTCTCGGTCTCCCTCTCAGTCTTGGTCTCGATCTCGGTCTCGGTCTGTACTCTCCCAGCTCACGCTTTGTCTCGTTCTGCATCTCGAGTTTGGCATCACAAGGTATGTCTCATTATCTCAATATTTGTTTGAGCATTGGGGGGTTAGGGTTATTTGTGGGTATTTGTGGTGTAATGTTTGAATTTTTTTTTTTTTTTTTTAATGAACATTTTCATGTGTGCAATCAGTCATTGAGGCCGAGAAGACCTCTTTTCTTTTGCCTCTTTTTCAAACTCTTTCTATTTTTTTTTTTCGTTTTTTTCGTTTTTGTTTATTTTATTTGTTTTTGTTTTAGTGAAAGTTAGTTGGAAATTCTATATATAATTTCTAAGTTGATTTTGTTTACCAAATAAAGGTGAACATTTGGAGTGGTGGCTTTTCTCGGTAAGTATATTTGGAGTTATGGCATTTCCAAGGAAGAGGAATTTAGTGATGAGTTTTGAACTTTTGAGCAATTTGATGGGTTTGGACTTTGGAATTAAAAATGCTGTGGAAAAAGTTATAGTATGTTTTGAGAAGCTTTTTGTTACGAGGCTGAATAGTCCGTGCCAGTCTTGAAATTGACTTGGCTGCAACTGAACAGCATAAGGAGTGAGGAGTGCCTAGACAAAAACTAAAACAATGCTGACATATTATTTGATAAGATTGGAATGATATTGATTAATTTTCTTTTTCATTTTTTAACAATGCTGACATATTATTTCTTTTAACTGAATTAAAAAAAAAAAAAGTATTGTCAATTCTGTGATAAAATCTCATTAAAGTAATTCCTGCAAACATACTTTGTTTCACAGTATCAACATTTCTATATAAACCTACATAAGATTTGTCGTCGTATGTTTGATAGATTCTTTATATACTAATTGCTAAATACACATTGTTAGCTTTAGAGGTCATTCTACAATACACACCTTTTCTTTTGTATTTGTCTATGCGATTGAGTGCTTTGGTTTTAGGCTATTGTGTTTCATCTGTGGTGTTATTTTGCTGTTTTGTTTGAATTTGAGCATTTAGGATGAGAATTATGTGGTCTAATCTGTGTGATTTTGATCCTTTTGGGATAAAGCTTAGTTTCTTTCATGAAAAGAAAAGGTTGAATTTTTGTTACTACTTTTGCAGGTATTTATGCCAGATATGGGTGATCATTTTTTTGGTTCAATAAATCTCATTATAAAAATATATATAATGATGGCACTACCAGTGTGGACTGTTAAGTCTCATGATTGTTTATTTGGTGATTTATTCCTGATTAAGCTTGAAACTTATCTATTTAAGGCATCAGATATGGGCCATTAATCACCTTTAATTTATGCCAGATATGGACCCACATCGACAAGGACCCTCTATACAAGATGTCTTGAGGAGGCAGGATGTGCATCGTTCAAGTTTGCTTTGGGATGCTCCTTTGGAGGGTGAGGTATGCACTTGTCTAAAATTGTTGTAAATATATGTAATAGAAAGATTTTTGGCATTTAAGTTTGAAGCGTAATTATTACATGCTTAGTGAATGCTATTATTAATACTAAGCTACTCTGTTTGCAAGAAGTGCTAGGTGTACTGAATTGTCGTCACCGAGAGAAAAGTCTGCTAGAAGGTGGGGTAGATCCACAGATTGCCGCTTATATCACAGATGCGGGGTTAGATGGGCTACTTCGGGTCCCAAATATAGACATTGACCATGCACTGATCACAGCGTTGGTGGAGAGGTAGCGGCCGGAGACCCACTCATTCCACTTGCCCCACGGTGAGATGACCATCACGCTGCAAGACATGGAGGTTATAATGGGGCTACCTGTAGCTAGCTTGCCGATGGTGGGATATACTCGTATGGACAATTGGGGCAACCTCTACGCCGAATTGCTAGGGCATAGGCCACTGGACAGAGTAGTCAATCATGGTTCGAACACCGCAGTGATGGAAGGAGCGAGGGTAAAAGCCAAATGGCTTGAGGAGCGGTTTAGCAATCCTCTCCCGGCTGACGCCACTAAGGTGCTTGTGCAGTAGTATGCTCGGTTTTACATACTGGAGATGTTGGCTGGTATGCCGTTTATGGACAAGTCTGGCGAACGGCACTCAATTATGTATTTGCAATTTTTCAATCCAATTAGCAATGGAAAGAATTATAGTTGGGGTAATGCAACACTAAGTTGGCTATATAGACACCTCTGTAAGGCATCAGAGAAGACAGCCAAGCAAATTGGCGGTGCCGTGCTATTGGTGCAATTGTGGGCATGGGTGAGGTTTCCACACATATGTCTTGTGATAAGGCATCCACACTAGGCATTGCCCCCAGGTCCACTTGCTATCAGGTATGTACGATCTTAGATAGTTATCGTTTTTCATTTTTGCATTATCTTTTTTTGCATGGGAATTTTGTAAGTAAGTAACATAAAGCTATGTCTATGTTGTTTGCTAGATGGAAATGAGCTAAAATAACAACTGAACATCCAACACACGTCCTACGTGCCTATCGTATGTCGCTTGCTTCGCTACGACCAAATCAGGTATCGTGCCTTACAAGTGGGAACCACTTTGACATGTAGTTATTGTACTTACAATTCGCTTTGGAATGAATAAACATTTTTTATTTCAGAGTTCAACATTGTTGCCATGTATTGTTCACATTTGTTACACATTTTTTCTAATTATATTGTTAATATGATTGTTTGCATCTGTTGGATCATTGTAGATTGTCTGGGAGCCATACAGAAATTAATTAGATTCCCTGCCCACATATTGTACCACAAGCCAATACATATGGAGGTCTATCGTGCCGCTCATACATTTTTGGGTGGTTGAAGGCCATCTGAACGTGTTCTTTGACAGTTTGGGATGAAGCAAGGCGTACCGGACGACGTAGATACTTCAATTGAACTTCACAAGATAACACTCTTGGGCAAGCAGGATAAAAACTGGGCTAAAGAACATGCCGCACATATTGCTAGATGGGCTGCGCACGCCAGAATTGCCGATGTACCTCCCTTTCATGGGGAGATGAGCTACAATGACGAGTATATGGTGTGGTTTCGTCCCCGCACTGTTCGCCATATTACAAAAGCAACCTCATACTGGGACACTTTGGTAAGTTTACAAAGACTGTTCTATTATAAATGTACCTCACTTCGCATAGTTTAGTTCAATCTACTAACAGTACTCTTGTATACTTGTAACAGGTTGAATCACAGTTGAAGATTATGGGGAAGTGCGAACCAGGGTCTGAGATCTACACCAAATGTATTAATGCCTTGCAAGCTATTGAAGAGCTCGGTCGGTTGACCTTGGATGATGCACGCGGTGTGGGCAACACTAGTGTACCGGCTGTAGGGCGTGGTCGGCAAGCAAGTGGACGTCAAGGGCAAGGAGGCCACCATCAATCTAGTCAGCGTCCCACATCTAGTCGGCGTTCCACATCTGCTCAATGTCCCACATCTAGTCGGCGTCACACACCTGTGCCCACATCTAGTCGACGTCACACACCCGTGCATGACCACACCATGGAGAAGGCAAGTCAGACAGCAGATGAGACGTGTTTGGACACTGGTTATGACATGGGCTCCATGGCACACGATGATACAAGTCCATCCCATACGTTTGCCCATGGGGACATATCTCAGTCCCCATCCATATCCTTTAGTGGATGTCCGTTGCCCACCACCAGTACGTCTCCCCCACAAACTACCAACATTGCCCCTGCAGATGTACGTGGTAAAGATGAGATGAGATTCATGCCCACCCCTGGTGCTGTCCCGATACCCACCCCCCCCCCCACCAGAGGCTTCACACATTGAGAATCAGCCGCGAAGGCCGCAACGGACACAGACACATCCTCCTAATTATGGGATTGGACATAGTACTATACTTTGATTTAATACAAATTACATATACATGTCTTTATAGTTAAATGATTTGCATATTAGTATTTGCTTCTATTATTTTCAGGCGAGGTGAGACTAGTGAAGGAACCAGTGAGGAGAAGAAAAAGGGGATGATTTTCGATGGTCAATTGGCATGGGTGGAACCAAAAAGGTGAGACCAAAAAGGGGATGCTTGTGTTTTTTTTTTTTTTTTTTCGATTGGTTTTGGCTGTCTGATATGGTTTCTAAGGTTGACAAGGTACTATTTTTGTTGGGTTTTTTTTTTTTTTTTTTTGGTTTTGAAGGCCTACAAGGCAATTGGAATGGTGGGATGGTGGTGAAATATTAGGAGGGAGAGATGAGCTTGCAGGTGGGACATGGTTGGCTTGTAGCAGGGATGGCAGGGTTGCTTTTCTCACAAATGTTAGGGAAGTTAAGTGTCTTCCTGATGCCAAGAGTAGAAGGGATCTCCCATCTCAATTCTTGCAGGTAATCTCATTTTGCTTTTGTTAAATCTAAAGAGAAAAATGTAGAGATTGATGTAGAGAGTGGAAGCAATGAGAGAATGAGAAAGAGAGAACACTAGAATTACATGGTTCGGCCTAAAGGGATAAAGCCCTTGATGGCTACATTGTTACCATTATCAGTGTGTATTACAATGAGTCATTGTCAATGACCCTAATATGGTTTAGGTGTACATGAGCTGAGTAATGCAGTTAGGCCTCTTAGCCATTAGCCCATTACACATAGTTAACACATAAACCCAATATAAACATTACCTTTAACAGCTTTTGATAAAATTCTTTGCTATCTCTCACTCTCTCTATTTTGTTTGTTTTCCTTTTAATTTGAATGATTAAAAAGGGCAGTGTATAAAGGACAATACTTAGGTACAATTTATTAAGTGTTGTACCTTAGATGCCATACCATAGGTTCCTTAATGTGATTACATTGACCAATTAGTGCAAATTTATTATCTTTCTCATGGATAATTAAATTTGACCATGTGGTAATTGGCCAATGTGGCAACATAATTCAGTTTAACTGGGAATATCTGTTCAACTCATAAAGAATGTAGCTAAGTTTTGTCCATCTATGAATTGTTTTGAAAGAAAGCTGATCTTGTATCAAGAACTGAAGCAGGCCACGCCTTCTATCATATTCTCTCTTTATTTACTGTTTAATACTTGCAAGTAGATTGCGACTGATGTGAGATGCTGAATGATTTTGGAAATTTCTAAAATTACTACCAAGTTCACAAACTGACATGCCAGGGAATCTGAAATTTCTGATTGTTTTGTTGGTGTGTAAAAAAGTTCACACTTATCTGGTAAAATTTAGAGTATCCTAGCATCACTCACTGATCCTAGTTCTGTGCACTTTGGATGCTTTACCTTTAAGCTTTTAAACTCATAATTCAATAGCTAGCCAACTTTAATGAGATTGATTTTTTTTTAAAGGTAACTCTTTTTAAGACCTTGAATGATTGTTTTGTCATGGCTGTAGAGCAAGAAGAAACCCATGGATTTTGTAGAAGAAGTGGCGAAGGAGGTGGATCAGTATAATGGGTTTAACTTGATATTACATTACCCTCCATGAATGACACATCTACAAAAACTAGGACAATGCCTTTCTATTTTATTTTGATATCACAGACTTATTTGTGTACTTGTGATTTTTAGGATCCATACATGGCTTCTCTTGTGAGTGAAAGATTTGCAAGTACAGAAAGGTTTAAGGTAAACTATACTTTTCACAAAAAATAACCTTTGAGAAGTAATAATGTGTTCTGGCTAGTCTCTTTCTTGCTGAGATGCACATGTTATGTTGTTTTTTTGAAAGTGACAGCTTAAATGCATCATCTGTTAGGAGGTGGTACTTGCTTTTTAGTATAACATTTCAATAAACCAGCAGAATGTAAGACTGCAGTTCAGAAATTTCATGTGTTAGTTACCTTTTTGCACTTTTCAGTGAACGACTTTAGATGTATTTCATTATAAAGATATGTTCTCGGTAAGTTTACGAATTTCCTAGGTGCTAAGCAAAAATGGCCATCATTCAAATTGTTGTGCACTTTTTAGTGTAACGGGTTTCCACTGAACTCTGGAAGATTTTTACTTTTGCACTTTATATCCAATTGTCTTGCATACACTTTCATCTACTCCACATTTGATAACGCTCATCAAACTTTCTAGCATAATCAATCACTGACAACCTTGGTGAAAACTGAAAACTAACAATATCATTGTAAAATATTTGTTTTAAGTCTATCTTGAAAAACCTTTACTTTAAGATGCATCTGTAATTCCCCCCCCCCCCCCCCCCCTCTCATCACATCACTAAAGGTGTGTAAAATACCACTGTGTGGAAATATAGTGGTGTAACTAACCGCTTTGATACCAAAATTAAATTAGGACAAAGGGAGCAAAACCATATCAGATCTAGCAGTTTGGACGGCTGAGATTTTTGAGAAATTTGGGTTAGGGTTTGGTCAGAAAAGGGGTAGACAATAGTAAGAGATATAGGGTTTTTAATGGTAAAGAGGAATGGTAGGATTTGTTGATGAATTATAGGGGAAAATTAGGATTTGGGTTGCTGTTTCCAGGGCTATAGACAGTAACTTGTGAACAGTGTTTTGACTATTTGTCAATTATTTGGGGCTAATTGATAGATGGGTGGTTTAGGGTTTTGAAGTCTTGGATTTTGGTTTAAAAGGTGGCAAACCAATGTGTGTTTGCAAGGTTGGGAATTTAAGAACAGAAAACATAAACAAATACTCCCTCTATTCCAAATTGCTGATCCTATTTAGAAAATCTAACTTTTTAGGAGAATATCATTGGATGCGTTGTCTTTTATTTAAAGAGGTACAAGTTTCCAAAATTGCCCTCATTAATTTAAACTCTAGAGAAAGAATGGTATTGAGTTTTTAAATAAAGTAAGGGGTAAGATAGGAATTTTATTTATTGAATTTTAAAGAGGACTACATTTTGGGACATCCCAAAATGGAATAGAGGACCAACAATTTGGAACGGAGGGCATCACACCTTGGAGAAGGTGTATCACACAACCTCAAATGAAGCTTCAAACCTTCTGAAAAGATAAACTTCTCCAAGGTGTGATTCCTATTATTGTGCAACTCTTTAAGTTCTCATTTCCAGCTATACATTGGGAACAATGTTGACTTCTATAATTGAAACCTGTAGGTTTTGAAAGAAGACTTTGTCAAATGTCACATTCACTGGCACATGACGTTGTTGCTGGGAAGTAAAAAGCCATTGGATCATCCAAAGTCAAGATATACCAAGGTGAGAACCCTTCTTCATATTTATGTGCTATCTACCTTTTTTTTTTTTTTTCTGGACACTATCCTCCTAAATCTGGTCCCATTTATAGATATGTTGCAGCAAATGCATCTTTCGTACAATATGAGAAAGTATGTAGCACAAATGGTTAAATTCATTGCACTTGTTTACAAATGTGGATCAAGACTCACCTGAACATGAGTCTGGGATAATATCATATATTTATGTGTTTGAATGTCAGTATGTGTGCATGTGTTTGTGTTTCTATTTTTTTTAATTTTTAATATACTTCGAGTAAACATTAAAGGCAACATGGCTGAGTTTCTTGTTTGCAGGTAGTCTTTAATATACCCTTAAATATAAGTACTGAAGTAGTGAAACTATTACTTCCAATGGGTGACATTTTTTCAGAAGTTGTTCTCTTACTCCAGGTCAGTATTGCCCCCCTCTTTTTCTTTTCCTTTTTTCTCCTTTCCTTTCAGTATACAGGTTAATATATCTACCTTTCTGTTATTTACTTCCTATTTGTACTGTTTTTTAGAAATTTATTATCAGGAGGCACTTGCCTTTGGAATTGGAAAAGGGATTTCTTTTTATTTTTTATTTTTTTTGATAAGTAATAAAAATATATTAAAAAGAAGAAGGGTGTCAGTTGAGTATACAGGAAGTATACATCAAGGACAAAAACAAATCAAGTGCATAAAGTACAAGAGTCCATGAAACCATGGACTGAAGAAAAAGAACAAAAGCCTAACATTGCAACCCATTCCAGAAGAGTCTTAAGGAAGAAGAGTTTAAGATCTGAAATAGATCTCTCTAAATCCTCAAAAGGGATTTCTGGCCTTTTTCTAGTTTTATCTGCTATATGATGGTTCCTTAACTCTATTAGTGTGAATGAATTAGGCTGCTTAACAGCACATTTATTGATTTTCACAGCTCATGGCAATAGTACTAAAGGCATCCCCATTCATAGAGTATTAGACCAGCCGATCCTTGTCAATAAGGATTTTTGAAAAAAACTTTTCTCAAGAATCTGAGCAGATAATGTGGGGGTTACTCCTATTGATTGGTTGGTTATTTGACAAAGAGCCCTTCAATATAGCCTCTTCCTTAACCCATCTAAACTTAATTTATGATTTATATGTTGAATATAATTTTCTCATAATTCCTTTCTGTCTAATATGTATCAAATGTCTTGCCACTAAGCATATATGCTTTGTGCATTGTAGAACTTACGAAATATGGAATTTTTGCAGAGATACATGGCCGATATTGGAAAGGCGTGGCCAGTATTGATTGTTTGTGGAGGATTCTTGCCATTGTTTTTATCACTGAAAGAGCATCCGCTAATAAACGTGAGGTATCTTTTGGATGCTTGAGCTTATGTATGTTTCCTCATGCAAAATAATGGTAATATGGGCTCAATGATCAGTATCTGTCTTCAGGTCAAGTCCCTGGCCAAGAAATATGAAGAGAAATACAAGCAAAATGGAGAACTTGTTTATGTTCATTTTCAACTGCAAATTTCAGGTTCACGCTGATCGTATCCAATCAAATCTTGATGAACTAGTAAAAGGTCTAAATGAACGTTGCAAGAAATATGGATTACGTGCAAAACCAACCACATTGACCAAGCTTCCTTACTGTAAATAAAACCTTAAGCGTCTACTCCTTTAGTGGACAGTTCAAGACTTGGTGTTCATGTAGAATTGAGTTACTAAGTAGATGTAATGTCATTGATGTCAAGAATTTCAGAAATAGCAGATCTGATGCTACAAGCTCAAATTCACTTCAACATACTACCTTCATGCAATGCAATAATTCTTTTGCGTCTTATGGGTCTTATCTATTCAATCTCAATCATGCCTTTCTATTATCACTGAAGGGAGTTGACTACACCAAATCGGTAATCGTGGCTATACCATATTCCTTCCTGCCTGAATTAACTTTTACATAAACTAGTCGCAGACCCGTGCGTTGCGCGTGATAATTTTTTAGATAAAATATTATTTTACCCCCTAGACTTTATAAAGAGTTTTTAAAAAAGAAAAAAAAAATAGTTTTATCATATTTTTCATAACTTTGTCTATAACATTATTTCCTATCATCATATATTTATAGTTGATGATTTGTATAAAATAGACATTAAATAAAAAGTAGAACTATTCAATAATTTTTTTTAAGTCATGGTGTATGAAGATTATGATTTATATATGTATATATATACATACATATATATATATATATATATATATATATAATTTCCCTAGTTAAAATTTGATTATTTTTAAGTTACTATTTTGTATTATTATATTTAATTATTGATTTTATTGCACTATAAAGTTTTTAATGTCATCTGTATAGTCATCTCTATTTTATTTCTTACTCCTCTTTACCACATTTTTATTTTCCTAATAATAGTTATTAATTGACGTTTGATTTCAATTCTTTTTTTCTTCCTTCATTTTCTTTATTACTTTGTGTGTTCCCTTGTTAGTTGTAAATTTTGTGGTTATCAATAAGAAATAGATATCATGGATGGCTTAAATAGTATAGTTATAAATGTAATTACGTTAGTGGTATGTCAAAGGGTTTTTTTTTTTTTTTTCCTGCTAAATTTTCAAGGAAATATGAAAGACATTTCTCTAGTTTGGTCTCAATCAATTAAGATATCCATAATATAATAACGGAAGTAATAATGAGCCATAAATTTTTTTAATGTATGAAGTGGTTAGGTTAGTGGTATGTCAAAGGTTTTATAAAAAAAATTTAAAAATAATTCCAAGGAAATGTAAACGGTCTTTTTTTCAAAAAAAAAATTGTGACTTTTTGAATTGTGCAAATATGATTGTTTTAATCACCTTGTTTATAGATGTTATTATTAAGTTATAAATATCTAATTAAAGTAGATGAATATATAAATGCAAAAGTATATGTAAAGCTACAACTGCACAAGATAAATATGTATAGATATATATATATATATTTTTTTTTTATTATTCATAAATCATTATTTCATTGTTTACTTATAAATATCTAAATTAAAATTTTATTTTGGAAAAAAATATAAATTAAAATAGATGAATGTGTAAAACATTTTTAGTATATTGTAATATAAAATTTTTTTTCTCAATATTTTATGTAACTTTTCTCATAAGATCAATATTGTTGGCATCCTTTAAAGATGATACATAATATTTTTGAGAAGAAGAAGGAGAATAAATAGAGACTATGCTAACACATAATATAAAATTATTAAGTTTGCGTGATTTAAATATGTGGCAAAAAAAAAATATTAATGTATCTATGACAAAAACTTTTATCTAAATGATATATAGTAATTCATATTTTGTTAGACTTAATTCAAAAAGTTTATTCTCAATAGCCTTTTTAAGTCTACAGATTGCTAAATCCATGGGCCTAGTCATATTCAAAGGATGCTATCTAAATTATAAATTATATGACCCTTTATCACATAAATATATTGATTTCCTCAACGTATGGTAAAGGAAGGCAAGTTTGTGTCTAGCCATTTTCTTAATTTGTGCTGCATAATTTAACAGCATAGAGGATGTGACTTGATTTAAATGTTGAATATAATAATATGAGAGGAAAAAAGGTAAAAATAAACTATATAGCAATAAACATCAAATTATCCAAGTCATTCTATGTAATATAATAACATTATATTATTATATATTATATGTATAATGCAGTAGGATAATATTTAATCAAAGAAAATATAAAAGATAATAACTTAAAACACAAAAATAAATTGCATCATCCCAAAGTAGAATTCTAATTAACATAAATATTCATCAACCTAAAGAATTGATGCAATGAAAAAAAAATCAAACAAAAAATGAAAAAAAATTGAGAGAGAGAGAGAGAGAGAGAGAGAGAGAGAAGTAACTTTTTTTGTGTGAGAAAACTATGCATAGAATGAAAAGATAAAAGATTACAACTTATAACATAAAAATAAATTGCATCAACCCAAAGTAGAATTCTAATTAACATAAAAATTCATCAACCAAAAGAATTGATGCAATGAAAATATAAAATAAAAAAAAATCAAACAAAAAATGAAAAAAATTGAGAGAGAGAGAGAGAGAGAGAGAGAGAGAGAGAGAGAGAGAGAGAGAGAGAGAGAGAGAAGTAACCTTTTTTGTGTGAGAAAACTATGCATAAAATGAAAAGGAAAATGTCAAATTTATAGTAAGATGTTGAGAATAAGAAGAGTCAAAATAAAAGAAGATAAAAAGGTAGAGAAAGAATGATATTAAGGTAGAGAGTAGTGGGGAGATGAAGAGGTAAAATGGATGGAGAGTTTTGGAAAATTAATAATAATAATAATAATAATTGTTAAAAGATATTTTAATTTTTAAATAATGGTGTTTTTAAGTCACCTTAAATTAATGAGAAAATGTTATAAAATATATATAACAAAAATTGAAAACAAAAATGATGACGTGGCTGCTGATGTGGCTCAATGTGAGCGTAGCAACATTAATTGCTACGCTTCAGCTTTTAGTAATATATAGATTGACAATGTAACGCTCTCTTTATTTTTAAATAAGGTAATTTTTTCCAAATTCATTTTTTAGAAAATGTAAATGTTCTAACAAATGGAGCAATACGATATTTAGTCAAAGTAATCCACTGGGAAATACTCGAGTTTATTGGACTCGAGTACTTCTCACACAGTACTCGAGTCTTGGAAACTCGAGTACCAACTGGCACACTCATTATTACACACCTATTTACTGGCACCACCCGTTATATTAAATGCATAATGAATGGTACTCGAGTTCAGAGAACTCGAGTACCTTTTAACAAAATGCCCCCCTTCAACTTTAATCCATTTTCAATATCTCTCTCTTTCCAAGTCCATGTGCGAGGGCCATGTGCAAATCAGAAACTGGAAGCAGAAACGTTACTGTTGGGTCACCATCTGCAAGTCTTTGACTCAGTGTCAGTGTCTCCATCCACCAACGTGCTATTCATTTAACCTTTGGGTCAATCTTGACCATATGGTAGCAAATAAAGAGCATGCATAGTAGATTGTATTCGTCAAGGGCAGCGTTATCCTTTGGTCAAGGATTTCAAATGAACCCCCCGATGTTCAAAAAAAGAAAGAATAAGAAATATATTTTAAAAAAAAAGAAAAAGAATTATATATGTTTAATATTTTTTTTGTTAGTTTAATACATTAATTAAAAAAATATATTTTTGCACACAAAATTACTAAATTTTATGCACTCTTATTACAAGTATTTTTAACTCTTAAGTGTTTGTGAATTGTCAGTGTCATTCTTTATTATAAATTTTTTTATTAATTATATGTGTATGAGTGTGTCTAATATTGATTGTGTGCATTACTTTTTTTTTTCCTAATGTCATTTATGTGAATAATGACAGGTACGTGGATGTTTGTGTGTACAATATAAATATAATATAACTTTATATAATTTAATAATTACGAAATAGAGAAAACTTGTTATGTGAGTGTGTATAGTTATCATGTTATAATAACTTTTTGTCATAAAGCCAAAAAAATTCAAGAAAAAAATTGCAAAGTTAGTGATTATTCAAGCATTTGATTGGTTAAGTAAACATATAGTGCATTATTTTGTGTATGAATGATTGTGGTTGTGTGCGTCCATAATTTATGTAGACCCCCCTAAACAAAATTCCTGAAGCCGCTACTGGTGTTCGTATGAGATTTTTATGCATGAGTTTCATGTAATGAGTTTTGCAATATTAACTGTGTACAACTGCTGATATATATATATATATATATATATATATATAACTTTTTTGTCAAAAAAATGGACCACAAATATAAAAGAATCAATCTTAACCATATGATAGCAAATAGAGAGCATGCATAGTAAGATTATTTTCTAAAGTATACAGATACACGTAGTGGTGTAAACACAATAAAATTAAGCAAATCCTTTGAAAATCTTCAATCCAACAACGCCTTCAGAATAAGCAAGTGCTAGAACTAGTAAATGTTAGTTCAATTCCCAATTACTGACAAGTATAGTTCACGTGTGGCTTAATTGTATAAAACTCATGGGTTGATAGATAGAGGTAATATGATATTTTGTTGACCTTTTATTTTTGCTATATGTGTATAAAATATATATATCTATATATATGGTTAAGTGCACATTATGATCGAGATTCAATTATGATCGAGTTTATATGTAAATTGTTTTTATCATACGCCAAATTTATATAACTATTTATAGATTATGACAACTTTTAATATTGTTAATAACAGGTCGGTGATGGATTTTCACTTTTTCTATGTGTACTACGATGGAGAGGCGTATTATCATGAGTTGCATGGGTTGTCATACCAAGGCTCGAACCAAAAGCAAAAATGTGTTAAGGTGACGCATGAGATAGGCCTTATGAACTTCAAACGAAGAATATTGAAGGCGATGGGGTTAGACCAGTCTAGGCATAACATTTTCATCGTGTATCGAGCACCTCAACTAGTTGTAGGCACCCAGGTTTTCTACAACTCACTACAGTTATCGAGTGGCGCCGAAGTGAAAATGATGTGGGAAGTTGTTTCACAAATGGTGATGAAAGGATTCGTTGCTTTGGAGCTCTATGTCACTGTTGAGCCTGCCATAGTAGAGGCTGGAGAGGGTTCACAACATACTGTTTTGGATGGAATTGTAGATGAGCACATCGACTCAATACCATTACAATCTTATCAAGGATGTACAGAGAACATAGGAGATGGGTATGGCAGTGAACCGTAGCAAACATTTCCCCATGTGAACTCAACTGAGGAAAAGGAAGGGCCTCAAGAAGTGCATGAAAGAGAGCATTTATCTCATGGTGAGCTGCATAGGGGCACATCCGAAAATGAAGATGATCACGGACTTGGTGATGATGCGACCCATATTAATGTTACTAGGAATGACTTCGAGGAGTTCCTGGATACCATGGGTGAACATAAGGATGTTGATCATATCGAAGATGTGGTTGTAGAAGAGAATAGAGACATATGCCCCCTTCCCGATCCTACGCCGAAATGGTTCACAAAAAACACTTGGGATAATATGTTTGATCCATCACCGGTTATGCAAGTGGAAGTATCAAGTTTGACGCCAGGGGAGCAGCCAATGAAAGGGATGGTATTCACGACTAAATTGGCGATGCGACATGTGTTGACCTAGTACGCACTAAGAGAGAATTTTAGCTTCAAAACTGAGCATTCAGACTAAGAGAGGCTTATGGTGAGTTGCGAGGATGATTCTTGTCTATGGTCAATCCGTGCGATCTGTTACAAGGGAGACAATGTCTCGAAGATCGCAAAATGCAAGAGCCCTCACACGTGCGACAAAATTCAGAATGCTCATGATGGTCGAATGATTGATTTGGCGTTCCTAGCATACGTACTTGAGCGTTATATACGAGCAGACCCTGCGTATAAGATAAAGAACTTACGCCACATTGCTTTAACAGACTTAAAACATGAAATATCTCACTACAAGGTATTCTTTAACTTGCATTCTTTTTTTAATACAATGTAATGTAGAGACATCAGTCTTCTGTAAAGTATAAGCATTATATTTTTTCTCAAAACTCATATACATTATATTATGAAAATTGAAATTGAAAAGAAAAAAGAAAAAAAGGAATAAAGAGAAAGAAATATTATCTTCATCTTATAGGCTTACAAGTCTTGATCTGTTTTCTTCAACTATAATTATTTAACTTGTATTCATTTCTAACATGATCATTATGGTTCACATACAAGGTATGGGATGCCAAACAAAAGGGCGTTGCAGCTATATACAGGGATTTTAAGGAGTCTTATGCAGAGTTGCCGCATTTTTTGGCAGGGCTTAAGGATGCAAGTCCGGGTACAAAGTATAAGTTAGTAGTGGACGATAATTATGAATGGGGAACATGTACATTCAAGTCCGTATTTTGGGCATTTCGTCCATATATTGTTGGGTTCAAGCACTGTAGGCCTGTGATTAGCATTGATGCAACTCACCTCTATGGAAAATATAAAGGGAATTTGATGATTGCAATGGCGACAGATGCTAATAATAAGATTTATCCACTAGCCTTCGCCATTGTCGAGAGCGAGAGCACAGAGACTTGGGGTTGGTTCTTAGCTTGTATAAGAAGGTATGTTACCGACCGGAGACACCTGTGTGTCATATCTGACAGACACCCAAGGATACAAGCTATCTTTAGAGACACTAATCGAGACTTTTTATAGCCTTCCATGACAGAACATCGTTACTGCCTTCGTCATCTATGCAGTAACGTCAATACTAGATGAAACAATGAAACTATAAAGAATCTAGTATGGAGGGCAGCAACTGCTACCGAAGAGCGAAAATTCAATGCCACTTTCGATTTAATTGAGAATGTCAACCGAGATGCGCACCAATATCTGAAGGATGTGCCCAAAGAGAAATGAGCTCTAACTTTTGACAAGGGTTACCGTTATGGGGCGATGACTACAAACGTCTCTGAGTGCTTCAATGGTGTTCTAAAAGGTGCTCATAGCCTACCCATTACGGCAATGGTGAAATACACATGGTTCAAACTGAATTCTTACTTCAATGATCGTCGCAATAAGAGCATAGAGCAATTGAATTTAGGAAAAAAATGGTGTTAGTATGCCTTGGATATCTTCATGAGAAATAAGGCGAAGGCGGAGCATCACAGGGTGACGAGATTGAGCGCGCAACAACAATCATATCAAGTAGATACACCGAATAATCCAGGGACTACTGGACATGGGGATCACACACATGGAGTTAATCTGCTGTAAAGAACTTGCACATGTCAGAAATGAAAACTGTACAAGATACCGTGTTCACATGTCATTGCAGTTGTATCAGGTATCGACATGATGCAGAGCAATACATTGACCTATGCTATAGTGTGGACGCACTATTCCGGAGCTATGCTCCCATTTTCTCTATGTTGAAAGATAGATTATCATGGCCGGATCCTAAAGAAACTCGAAGGGTCCTCTCTAACCCCTGATTGATTTGAGAGAAAGGTCGCCCTGTCTCAACATGAATCAGAAATGAGATGGACGAGGGCGGGAAACAGCCGAGAACCACACCATGGAAGGAGGGGAAGCGGAAGGTGCAATGTGGGTTGTGTGACCAAGAGGGGCATAACTAAAGAACATGCCCTAAGCAGAACGAGGTGCCGACGAGTGGTGGTCTCGGGGACTAGGTACGCTAAGTTTAACTGTGGCACCTTTGGTACAAACAACTTGAAATTAATTTTTTAAACATTGTGTCAATGATGCATGGTTTTTAGCTTCTGTTTAGTGTAAAGAATTATTGCTAGTCTGCTTACTGCTTAGTATATTTCATACTTTATGTGTATAGATGACCATATAGTTGTATAACTTTGTATTGATGATTGTAGATGCTTTAAATTTTTTTGGTGGCTACACATACACACACACACACAAAAGGAGAAAAAAGATGGAGCAATATCAAATAAGGATTCATTTATGTGACATTAATTATTGAACCTTTTGACCTTATATAATAATCAATCATATTGATTGCCTATGCTTAATTACAACATTGAGCACCATCTCTGTTATTTCAAGTTCTGTAGTAGAGTTGGTTCTGATACTCTAGATTTCAGTTTAAATTGGTTAGGTTGCAAAGAAATTGACCATAGCCTACTTTCCTCACTAGTGTCATTTCTGGCAATATAAGCATTTAATTTTAACTTTTACTTTTCCAAAAAAAAAAAAAAATTTCAACTTTTACCATGTTAGGAAAAACAAGGTAAATGTTATCGTTGGTAAAACTCTCTGTGAAAGGCTCAGTTTTTAAGTGTTTACTATGCCAATATAAGCATATAATTTTAACTTACTTTTCCTCAACAGAAAAAAAAAAAAAACAAAAAAAAAAAATTCAACTTTTACTATATTAGGAAAAAGAAGGTTCTTCTCAAGGGAAAAAAGCAAAGAAAAAGAAGGTAGATGTTATTGATAAAACTTAGATATAAGATGTTAGGTGTAGCTATGTAGACTAAGTTATTTAATTAAATTCAAATACATAGTTATATTAACCAATAAAATATATAAATTATTGTTGTGTCTTATTATAATTAAATTCAATTCACTTAAGTATTTGAATTTAATTGAAAAACTTAAAATATTACATCTACACATAAGTTTTATTCAAAATAATAATAATAATAATAATAATAATAATAATAATAATAATAATAATTAAAAAAACAAAAAAAAAAAACAAAACACTAGAGCAGAACATATATTTTTATATTTTTATTCGGGGTTGTTAATTATTTGATTATTTGTCTATCTATCTTATAAAAGAAGATTCTCCTTTTGTGGTTGGGCTTGGAGTCTTTGGACTTTTAAGTGAAGGCCTACTAGTACGGACCAATGTTTCATATATGTCATATGTTAGATTTTTTTATTTTTCTATTTTATTTACTTTATAAACTTTGGATACTTTATAAGAGGAAACAAAAAGTGGCATGAAATTAGTGGAACATAAAATGGAACACCCTACCATTCTAAAGAAAGAAGATTCCTAGCTAATTAGGCAATAAGCATTGCCATATACATGTTTTTCCTAGAAACTTTTTTAAGAAAGTTTGAATCATTTGATAGGTAGGGGGCATTAGGTTATTTCGACGATGATTTTTACCAAGAATGTGATTCTCCATTATTTGACAACTAGATACAATAATGAGCAGTTCAGATTTTTTAAAGAATGAGGAGCATGATTTTGTATATTGGAGAATATAGTACTAGTGTTGTGTTACCAATCATTTTTTTAAATGCATGGTAATAACCAACTCAAATTCAATTTTAATCATACATTTTATAGTATTGTTGACCCAATTATTGAGTTTCCTAATTTGCTAAATGTTTTCAAAGGAAATATGGATGGTTGAGATCTAATGCAAGTTTTTGGATTTTAGCATTTTTGACCTCATATGCAAAAGCACCAAATTTGCTAAGTGCTAACACAGTCTATTATGGTGATTGAAATGTGAACTAGTCACAACAATGACAACTTGATTTTAAGTTTGTTTTACTAGATTTGTTTCCTCATACAATCTGAATTTGAGTGGCGTTTGTCAATCCCCCTAATTAAACAACCCATCACTCTTTGGATAACTTGTATACAAATCTTATTTTATTTTTATTTCAGCCCAAATATCTTCAAAACATAGCTTGGAGTAAATTGGTTTTGAGTGAAATAGAAAGCCCTTGCCTAATATATTAAAAACTAATGAGTTAGGTTTTCAATAATTTTATATAGCAATTACATTCAGCTTTGTAAATTGAGTTGCAAACTTGCATTGTCCTCTTTTATTAGGATTTCTTCATGTTGAACTGTACAACAATCAGATACTGTGGGGACAGAGGACCAAGACACCAAAAAAGAATGGAGTCGCAAACTATATCTTCCATGCAAAATATATATGGACCACGTTGGCATGCCTTCTTAGACATTTGGATGCAACTTGTCTCCTAACCTTAACCATCATGTTCTGACCAACCCTTAAATTCATGGTTGTCATCATTAAGGGCAAGACATGTCTTAAGTAACAGAGCCAGAGAAAAGATGTTTCCCTTGTTGCACAAGTGATTGGGGGTGCACGCTGAAGACTGCATCCATGTAACAGATTTTAGTATAGCTTTTTACTAAATTGTTCTTTTGATGCAAAAGGTCATTCGTAGAAGCAAACAATACAATCTTTCTTGAAGTTCCTTTCAGTGTGGACACCCTTATTAACTTATCATACTTTCTCAACATTGTACATGTAAATGAATTATTGTTGATGATGAATATGGTTTGAGAAACAATCTATATTGCATGACTGATCTGGTGGATGTCAATGTGTGGCTAATGGTTTAATGCATAAACCTTGCTATATTAAAAGGAATTACATCTCCTAGCCTAATGAATTGTGAGAAGCAAAATCTCTTGGGTCTTGCAAATCAAATTATGGCTTAAAGTAATACTGCATTTGTGGTGTTGAGATTTGACCTATCTCAACAAGGTTTTAATACTTGTTAGTTGGGTTTCAATGTCCAATTGGAAGTGTAAATAGCAGTGAGTGACTCTTAGCATGTACCAGACACTTGGTCTCATTGAGTTTCCTTAAGGTTAAAGGTCAATAGCAAGTGTGATGTTTTAATTCCTTTCCCTTGTCACTGACCCATTAGTTAAGAAGTAGCTATGGTTGTAGTCAATGTTCCAATTTCTATTAATAGGACCGAACTGGGTGTCCAACCATGAAACTGGAAATAGTCATGTAAAAGGGGCTAGTGTCTTTTTACACTCTAGAAATTGGGGCCACATACAGTACTCGAGTTTAGTGGACTCGGGTACTGCTAACACAGTACTCGAGTTTCACAGACTCGAGTATCAACTGGCATGAATTTCAAAAAATGGGGCGCCAATACAGATTAATACCCGAGTTTAGAGGGCTCGGGTACCACAGTATACAGTACTCAAGCTTCTTAGGCTCGAGTACCAGAAAAAGTGGTAGATCCCCATTTACTTCCGAAACAGTGTTTTTTTGCTAAATATTTCATAAAATAATGTTATTTGGCCATTTTGGCCCCATTAGACCAATACTATTGCGTGTATTATTAGTATCATACAAGCACTCAACCGATCAAAATCAACCATAATTCTGAGAGAGAGAGAGAGAGAGAGAGAGAGAGAGAGAGAGTATTGGACTTTGTTGGAGTTTGAAAGGTACCTTAGTTGGACGGCTGTGACTAGAGGTATTGGTGGCACCATCGAATGATGTGTTTTGTCTGCTTTTGATGCAAGTTGTGGGAGGAAAAGCATAGTGTTTTGTCTGCATTCTTATCTTTGGGGCTTTCTTAGTAATATTATTAGCAGTATTTGTGAGTGCAAATACAAGAATAATGGAAACAATACAAAGAGAAATTGAATAATATGCTGAATATTATTAATTTGAAGAGATGAACACAACACTATTTGAATTGAGGCGCGACACTTGCTCTTTTTAAGGAGATTCAAGCCCTTGGTTGGCTAATATTTGTAACCGGTGCAGACCTTCTCTGACTTGTCTCCTCTAGGATACAACAGCCCAACAAATGTTGTATGGCTAGAATAGCTTCTGTATAAAGTGTTCAAGTCCAAAGCTCCACCAAAAGAACACCTTTCTTTGGTCTGAAATCTCTCAAGCATTTAGGAATATTATTGAATTCACTCTCTCACACGATACTCTTTGCTTTTAACTATTTCTCTTCATTCACTCTTGATATGAAATTAGTCCATAGCATAGCCATATATATAGTCTTCCAACCCTTCGCATAACCTACATGTTATTTATTAATTTAGAAAACTTCTCTTAATTTGTTTAATCTAACTTACATACAAGTAACTCTTTTTTTAACAAATTATAACTCATCTCTTTATCCATCTTCAGTTATTTTGAGTTTCAACATATTTAACTTAAAATGTACTAACAGTATTTTAAGTGTGAGTTTGGATTGCAATGAAATCCAACCACGTCTGCGTTTGCGTTTTAAACATACGAGTCTCGTGCACTGTTCCTAGGACCTACAACTACGGATTTCAGTAAATTTTTCTTTAAAACTGGGTCCCACAATACTATTCACACATTTAAAAATTATTTTACTATAGTATTTTCAGTTTTCAGCAATAAGTGGCATCCAAACAGACCCTAATTCTAAAAATCTGCTTTGTTAATTGCTGTTATCATTGGGTCAAAAGAGAGTGTAATTACGCATCTCATGCTGCTGCAAAGCATTCCTAGTTTCTAAAGAGTCTTTATGCTGTAATAAGGACAGGTCATGCTGCAGCTCCTTTTGTTTGAATGAAAATTGAAGTTTATCAACAAAAAAAAAAAAATAGTTGTGGCTTATAATTTGAAAAAGCCTTGATTTTTTTTTTTAAAGGTTGTGGCTTATAAGCTAATTTTCTGTTTTTAGGTTTTATGTAAATTTTTTTAAAATCTGATTTTTATTATTTTTTTCACTTTTTCAAAATAAAAATGTATTTTAGCATATTTTCAGCAAAAAGTTAAATAATTTATTCTCAAACAGACATGTACGTGTGTGTTTAGGACTAACTTATAAGCTAATTTTTTGCTTTTAAGTCAACTTTTTAAAACTTTACTTTATTCTAATATCTTTTTTCATTTTTTTAAAGTACAAGTATACTTTAGTACATTTTCAACAAAACAATTTCAGTAAAAAGCTAAAGTAATGTTTGGTAACAGTTTTTATTTTCTATTTTCAAAAACTTGTTTTTGGGTATCAAAAGAAAAAAAAAAATTTTTAAATCAAAAACATGTTTGGTTAGTAAAAATTAAAAAAAAATTGAAGAAAAAAAATAGAAACTTTGTTTGGTAATTTTGATGATGCTGAAACAAGATTATATACTTTTTACAAGAAGGCCAATTAATGGAAATTATTATCCAAATATGAAATGAGGCACGTAAGCTGATTACAAATATACAAAGAATCTATATGTTATATAGTTTATACTCTATGTGCACAAAAATATATGGTATCAGTTTTAGATGGAAATTGCACAAAGCTTTTGACGAAGCAGGTGACAGTACAACCAATTTTTATATCAAAAATAGGAAATTTATTAGTTTACATTTGACTGTTTATATAAGCTGATTTACATTGTATTTGTGGATTAAACAAATGTTTACATGTTGTATATATTTGCATGAATAGTGTATAATATTGTACACTTTACATGAATAGTAAATATAAATCAATAATTGTTCTTTTGACATTAAAAAAAATATTGCTACTAATATATATAGTGAGAACCAACCTGCAGGGAACTAAGCCATTGAAAAATTAGAATAATTCGATCACAGTTAAACATGATATTTGATTATTTAATAAATAAATAAAAATACCCATTGAAAAATTCAGATCATACATGCCCTTATAACTTTACACACACACACACATTGAATTTATCTGCTATTCACCGCATTGTTAAAATGACTAGGGACGGAACCACCTATAGGCAGAGGGGGGCTGTGCCCCCCCCCCCCCCCCCCCCAATTTTTTTTTAAATATTAAATAGTATGTATATATTTAAGATTTTAGAAAATAAGTCCAAGAAAAATTATATTTGCCCCCTTAGATTTCGAATCCTAGTTCCGTCCCTGAAAATGACCGAACCCAAGTCAGGTCAATAAGCATCAAAACAAAAAGGTACTCAAATTAGTGGACAATTCAATGCTTATGTTTTGTTTTTGTTGAGGTCCATCCATACAGTTTTCTTTTGATCCAGACTCCAGAGGCGGCTCATGGTCATGGTCCTACATTCACTTGGTGTTTCATTTAGTCTGCTCATGAATAGTTCATGCAAGTTGCAAAAATGGGTGTGTCGTATTCGCATCACTAGACCCTAGTACTAATACGTGTATTATTAGTATCATACACTCAAACGATCACAATTAACCATAATGTTAAGTTTGTGGGTCTTCTTAGAGTAGGGGGGCAATTTTTATTCATATCCATGAACCCACCCATTATCCACCTAATTTGGATAAGTCTTGACCCAATCCACTTAAATATTTAGGTTAATTAGATAAAGACTCATTAGGTTATTTAATTATATGGGCCTTAATGAATAAACCCACTAATACCCACTAAAACCCATCTAAAATTTAAATAAACAACATAAAATCTAAATTTCTAGAAAATGACCAAAATACCCCTGAAACCTAAAAAATGACCAAAATACCTCAAAAACCGAAAAATGACCAAAATACCCACAAAATCAAAAAAATGACCAAAATATCTCCAAAACCGAAAAATGACCAAAATACTCCAAAAACTCAAAAAATGACCAAAATACCCCTCAAACCCAAAAAATGACCAAAATGCCCCCTAAAACTCAAAAAATGAACAAAATACCTCTCAAACCTAAAAATTACAAAAATACCCCCAAAACTCAAAAAATGACCAAAATACCCCCGAAACCTTAAAATTACCAAAATACCCCCCAAAACCCGAAAAAACCAAAATACCCCCAAAACCCAAAAATTACCAAAATACGCCCAAAACCTAAAAATGACCAAAATACCCCCCCAAAACCCAAAAAATACCTAAAATACCCCTGAAACAAAAAAAAATGACCAAAATACCCCAAAACCTAAAAATAACCAAAATACCTTCAAAACCCAAAAATGACCAAAATATCCCTAAAATCGTAAAAAATGACCAAAATACCCCTAAAACCCACAAAATGACCAAAATACCTCCAAAATCTCTAGAATGAGCAAAATACCCCCAAAAACTCTAAAATGTCCAAAATATCCCTAAAACACAAAAAATGACCAAAATAACCCCAAAACCTAAAAAAAAATGATCGATAAAAACTCTTGAAACCTAAATTATGACCAAAATACCCCTAAACATGTAAGATGACCAAAATACACCTGAAACATCTAAAATTACTAAAATAGAAGTTTAGGGTATTTTGGATGTTTTAAGGATATTTTTGTCAAATTAATGGTTCTAAGAGTATTTCAGTCATTTTATAGGTTTCAAGGAAATTTCGGTAATTTTATAGGTTTTGAGGGAATTTTGGTAATTTTTTAGGTTTCAGGGTTATTTTGATCGTTTTTTAGATTCTAAGAATATTTCAGTCATTTTTTAGGTTACGAGGGCATTTCTGTCATCTTTCAAGTTTTAGGATTATTGTAATAAGTTTTATATTTTTTGGTTATTTTGGTAAATTTCTAGGGTTCAAAAGTATTTTGGTAATTTTTTAGGTTTTGGGGTATTTCAGTAATTTTTTAGATTACGAGGGTATTTTGGTAATTTTGTGTGTTTTGGGGGGGGGGGTATTTTGGTCATTTTTTGGGTTTTGGGGGTATTTTGATCATTTTTAGGTTTTAGGAATATTTTGGTCATTTTTTGGGTTTTAGGAGTATTTTGGTAATTTTTGGGTTTGGGGGGTATTTTCGTCATTTTTTGGGTTTCAGGGGGTATTTTGGTCATTTTTTAGGTTTTAGGGGTATTTTGGTCATTTTTTGGGTTTTAGGGGGTATTTTGGTCATTTTTTGGGTTGGGGGTACTTTGGTCATTTTTTGGGTTTTGGGGGGTATTTTGCTCATTTTAGAGATTTTGGAGGTATTTTGGTTATTTTGGTGGTTTTTAAGCATATTTGGTGATTTTAGAGATATTAAGAATATTTTGGTCATTTTAGATATTTTGAGGATATTTTGGTCATTTTAGTAGTTTTTTAGCATATTTGGTAATTTTAGAGATATCGGAGGTATTTTGGTAATTTTAGAGATATCGGAGGTATTTTTGTTATTTTAGATGTTTCATGGGTATTTTGCTCATTTTTGAGATTTTGGCGATATTTTGCTCATTTTAGAGATTTTTGGGATAATTTTGGATGTCCAAGGGTGTATTGGTAATTTTGGAAGTGTAGGGGTATTTGCGTCATTTTAGGTATTTAAGAGTATTTTAGTAATTTTGAAGGTCAAGAGGGTATTCAAGTAGTTTTAGAGGTATTTGGGTCATATTGGGTTAAATGGGTGGGTTACTAATTAATTGGGTTGAGTTGGTAGTGGATAATTAATTTATATATAAACAAGTCATAAATAGATAAATGGGTAATTACACACCTAACCCATTTATGACCAAACCCACCCATTTACCACCCCCGGGAGAGACTAGAGAGTACAATTCACCTATGTTTTTCATGTTTATGTAAAAAATATTTATTCCCAAATTTTGGGGCCTCTAGATGTCAATTTTTTTCTTTTTTGGCTCTATCAGAGACTAATTGGAAGGTATCAATTTCTGTTATAAATAAGATTTGATCTTCATATCTTTTGTATACTAAATAAGATTCAATCAAACCCACAGGGATTTATCTAGTGTTTCTGTGGTCTTGTGAGATCCATGAGGTATTGGGTTTAAAAGCTAAAACTCCTAATTGGTTTATTGGAGCCATTTCAAAGCAATTATTTCCTATAATTACTTGTGTTTGTAGGAAGGAGAACTACACACACCCCAAAAAAAATCAAGTGCTTGAAGAGTTTTGTACACCCATGATAACAGGGAAAAAAAAAAAATCAATCACACAATTTTTCCTTAATAACAATTAATTTTATAGGCTAAAATGGCAGGTACTCAATATCATTAATCACCTACAATCTTTTCAGAATTATATATATATATATATATATATATATATGAGTTGGGTTCAAGTTATATTTTGTGTAACTTTAAGTAATATTATATCACCTAATTTTTTTTGTTTTTTTTGGATGTGAATTTGATAAATCCACCATTATATTACATTTCCTTCTTATACTTCTCATGCTTGTAAATTTCAAGTTAATTAAAATTCAATAGTTATATCATCTATTAAATATTTAAATTTCAAGTTTTTGTAATTTAAAATCATGCATAAAAGATGAGTTTTTTTGATCGAATAGTAAATAGTATCTGGTTGGCACAAAATTTCGTATAAATATTAAGAATAGAAAAAAAAAAATCTAATGGCTAGATTTTTAAATTTTAATTCAATAAAAAGTTATTAAATAGTATAGCATTGCTTAAAGTTGATGATGCACAACAAAATCAGTACGCTGGATGCTTCGGGTTTCGATGGTGAAAAGATAATCTTATTAAAAATCTAAAGAGATGAACAAAAGATCAGAGGTGACTGGGGTGGATCGGCCAAAAATACTCCGATGGTAAAGTCAGTAACTCTCTTAACTTTTAGAACTTCCAAAAAACTTGGGAGATGATTTTCCGTACCTTTTCATCTGGTGATCGTTGTTCAGACACATCCATCCAAGACTTGCCACTGACCTCATGAGCAGTTACTTACTTACGACCAAATAAATACTCCATACATTTGGAGGATGTCGGAAGGTTCGGAAATATTTTATTTGGTCGTACGTTCCGTAACTGTCATTGGAGGTGGTTCCGTGGCAATGTCTTTGGTTGCGCATGTGTTCTGGAACAAGTGTATAAACCTCATCTAGGGATTGTATGCGTTGACCACGTCTAAAGTCACAGTAGGCTGTCCAAGACGGACGACCCTGACATGGACGAGCTTCCTGGGTCAAACCATCTTTCCTCCTTCTTTGGACTACCCTTAAGGACGAGCATGGAGTTGGATAATTTCAGGACACTATCAAAAGTTACACTAGATATAACTTGATTTTAAATCCTCTCTCTCTCTCTCTCTCTCTCTCTCTCTCTCTCTCTCTCTCTCTCTCTCTCTCTCTCTCTCAAATATATATATATATATATATATATCTTCATCTCTCAAATATAGTGGAAACAATCAACTAACTCCCAATTACCAATTATTAAAATGACTAAACCTTCATACTAAAATTATCTATCCATAGCCTTAGTTTTGTTTTCTTTTATTTATAATAAGAGGGAACAGAGAATTTTAACACACCAATATATTTTTCTTTCATGGGAGGTTTGAAACTTTGTCAGTAAAACTTTTAGTAAATATAAGTAACAACAATAATATTATTGTTAAGAGTCTTATAGTTTAATTGATTGAAAATTTTGATATGTTCATAAAATTTAGGATTTGAATTTCTCTCCCCATTGTAACTAGAAATGGCAAACGGGTGGGTCGGGTCAATCGGGTTGCAGGTAAAAAAAAAGGCCATTTTAAGCGGGTTAAAAATGGGTTTGGATCAATCGGGTTGCGGGTCAAGTCGGGTTGGGTCGACTCGTATTTTCACATGATTTTTTTTTTAATAAAAAAACAGCATGTATTTGCCATTTGGAAAGTCATGCAACAAATTACTTGATGTAAAATACATTATTTTGAATTCACCACTTATATAAAAAATGAACTCAGTTAAACTTATTAATACTTATTCAATAATTTTAAAATTATACAAATCTCAACATTGCTAACTAAAACAAAATAACACAAAGATAAGTAAAACAAATACATGAGTTTTATTTTTACACAATATCAAAATTCCAAATATAAAACAAAATTACAAATGACTTACTAGATAACTCATTTGACAAAGGAATGAAAACATATAAGAAATTTACAATTTTGAAAATTAATTTATAATCTATTATCAATTGTAGTTAACACTCTATTTCAATTTGAGAATATATATTAAAGTTTGATTGTTCACTTATTTATACATAATCTTTTTTATGAATATCATATCATTGTTAAGCAATACGTACTCTAAGAAATATCATAATTTATTTTAAAATATCGTTTATTTTTGGACATAAATTGTTAAAAAAATTAACTAAAATTCTATTACCAGAAGTTTTATACTTTAAAATAATGTAAACTGAATATTAAATTATTTTAATTATTTATCATAATTATATATTTTTTAATATAATAAATTTTAATATGATAATTAATAAAATTTTAATATTATAAAATTTACACATTACACACCCGTTGCTGTGCAAATTGACTTGAAAATTAATGTTTTTTTTAATCATGTAAATCACTCATTATTAATATTAATAGAGTTTCCTATAAAAAAAAATTATCAATATAGTTTCAATTTATTTACAAATTTTATTTATTTATTTATTTTTAATTCGTCCATTTGTATTATAAGAATACCATATAATATAATATAGGAATAAAAAAGAGAGGGAAGATAATAATAATCCTAGGCGCGTGGGTGCACATAAGTTAGGAGATACCTCTTCGATCACTTCGCTATGAACCGCACTTCAAAACATAAATAAATTAGAATTTTTAATTAATCCATACATTTTTATTTATTTATTTTTAATTTCGTCCATTCATATCATAATAATTCAATATTGGCTGTGTCATATGTGCTTCGCATGTATGATAAAGCTTTTTTTTTTTGGGTTTAGTATCATATTTTTTTCATTTATTCTAATTTGAGATTGATGTATTGGAGAAAACTTACATACTTTTTTAACAAAATAAAACAAGATTTGTACACAAATTTTTGCAGACGATCCAAGCAGTAAGTTCGTGTAGAGACCATACACCAGAAGAAAATAAGCGGTGTTTTAAGCATAGAAGCACTATTGTCAATCTTAAATAAGAGGGAGAAAAGATGATAGGAGAGAGATGTACGTTGTAGTTATGGAATTTGGCTTGAAGTAGGAAATAGTGGAGGAAGAATCGGGGGAGAGACATAAATTCTAGTTATCGTATTTGGCTAGAAGTAGGGAGGTTATCTAAAAGTAGTTTTTGGCCATGTTTAGTTAGAAGTGTTCATTTTGCAGTGGGAAAAAAATGTCTTTTTTTTTTTTTTAATTTTATTTGAAAACATCAATACTTGGTTTATAGATATGTTGTGGCAGATTGGCATTTTTGTTGTTGTTGTTGTTTTTTTTTTTTTTTTTTTACAAGATAGAAATTTTACTTTATCCCAATCTAAAATTTTACTTTATCCTAACTAAATATATATGTGTATAAAGCTTATTTTTGAAAACATCAATACTGGGTTTATAGATATGTTGTGGCAGATTGGCATTTTTCTTGTTGTTGTTTGTTTGTTTGTTTGTTTTTTTTTTAAAGATAGAAATCTTACTTTATCCTAATCTAAGTGTATATATATGTATAAAGCTTATTTTGGAAATTTGAACCTCGATTTTTGCCTTCCACACTTCACAAGCACTTATATTTTTTGAGTAATCATTGCGCTAAAGGTAATAGTCTTTTTGTTTTGTTTTGGTAATACGGATAATTGTGTGTTTTAGTTGTGGGGCCTATTTTTGAGGGTGTGGGAGAAGAAGAAGAACGAGTAGAAAAAAATTAACCGGTTTCTTCATTGAATTATTAACTTTAAATTACTTGTATACCCTTATTTATTTGTTTAAATTAAAAATTAGGGGCGATTTAGAGATTTGATTGTTTGGTAAGGTTGTTTTAGTAAAATTGTTTAAGTGTTGTGAAATATATGTATATAAAAAAAATATTATGAAAATACATATTGTATTGTTTAAACAACTAAAACTGTTAGTTTTTTTTTTGGTAATCAACTAAAACTGTTGTTTAAACTATACGACGAAACACTCCTAAATAATTAACTTTTAATGATAGATTTAAATTAAAATCTTGTAACAATTTGCAAATTAAAATTTGTAGCGAAAGCATCGTAAAAATACTGTGCGGTAGCATTTTACTAAGAATAATCCTAGGCGCGTGGGTGCACTTAAGTTAGGAGACACCTCATCGATCAGTTCGCTACGAACCGCACTTCAAAAGCATATATGTATCTTTGGTCAATCTCCTCCATCCTTCTCTCGCAGAAATCGTTCTCATCATATACCCTTCTCACAAAGATAGCATTCATTCAATTCTCAGCAAGAAATGGCGAAAGAATGGGGGGAAGTAGTTCTATTCAACGTTTCTGCGGGAATCATCGAGAAAGTGGACGACCTCACAGTCCAAGAGATCGGACTACTCTGGGGTGTCAAACACGAGATTCAAAAGCTCAGCAAGACAGTTTCGGCAATCAGTGCTGTGCTTCTGGATGCAGAGAAGAAGCAGTGGAACCGTGAAGTCAAACAGTGGCTGACAACGCTGAAGGATCCCATTTATGAGGCTGATGACTTGGTGGATGAAATCTTCACTGAAGCTTCAAGATTGCGACAGATGACTTGGAATAAGACAGCAAAAGAGGTACGCATCTTCTTTTCCAAATCGAACCAGCTTGTTTATGGTCTTGAAATGGGTCATAAGGTTAAGGCAGTGAGGGAGAGGCTAGATGCTGTTGCAGCAGATAGGACGTTCTACTTGGAAGAACGTCTTGAGGAGACGCAAGTCTGTAATAGGGTGAGGGAGCGGATTCATTCTTCTGTACGACCAGAAGTTTTTATTGGGAGAGAGAATGAAAAGAGGGAGGTGATAGAACATTTATTGGATGCCAATACGCAAGAGAATGTTTCAGTACTATCGATTGTTGGAGCGAGATCAATAGGAAAGACGGCATTAGCTAATCATATATTTAATGATGAAGAAATCGATAAACATTTTGAGCTAAAATTGTGGGTGTGTGTCTCTGCCGACTTTGATTCAAAAGTAATTGTTGAGAAAATCCTAGTGTCTGCCTCAAATCAGAAACTGGAAAGCCTTGAAATGAGCGCGTTAAGAAAGGATCTTAAGAAAGAAATTGATGGAAAGAGATATTTACTTGTCTTGGATGATGTATGGAATGAGGATCGTGAAACATGGGAAAGCTTGAAAAGGCATATACCGAGTGGTGCAAAAGGCAGTAAAATATTAGTGACTACACGAAGTAAAATTGTGGCACATATTGTAGGAAGTTCTGGACAACATTACCTACCAGCTTTAACTGTAAAGGAGTCTTGGTCTTTATTTAAGCATGTAGCATTTGAAAATGGACAAGAGCCTGCCAATTTAAGAATCAAGGAAATTGGAATGAAAATCCTTGACAAGTGTAGAGGACTCCCTCTCTCAATAAGGATTATAGGAAGCTTATTGTATTTTGAAAACCTGGAAAATGAATGGTCTAGTATTATGGATGATGAACTTCAAGAAATAGATTCTGATTATAATATCCGACCAAGCCTTAAGTTGAGTTACGATCATCTCCCATCATATTTGAAACAGTGTTTTGTTTATTGTGGTTTTTTTCCGGAGGATCACAAATTCCATAAGCCAACGTTGATTAAAATGTGGATGGCACAAGGATTCATTAGGCGTTCAAGTCAAAACCAATGCCTAGAAGATGTTGGCCATGAGTATTTCATGGAGTTACTTTGGAGATCATTCTTTCAGGATGTAGAAAAAGATAAATGGGGTAATATATTACATTTCAAAATACACGACCTTCTGCATGATCTGGCATTATCTCTTGCAGGATCTGACTTCACCGAATATGATATAGTTCGTGTAGAAATTTCTGTGAAGACTCGTCATGTGTCATTTCATGAATCATTTATCTCATCAAACAAATATAGAGTCTCTTTGTTTGAAGCTAGCAAGATGAGAACATTCCTTTTGCCAAGTGACCTAGAGTTTGAACATATAAGTTTGGATGTGTCAACAATAAGGAAAATTGTTGCAAATTTTAAGTTTTTACGCTTGTTGGATTTGCATGATAGTGGAATTAAAGTAGTTCCAAGTTTTATTACAAAGTTGAAGCATCTAAGATATCTTGATCTTTCTCAAAATACAGGTATCAAGATGCTTCCTGAATCCATTAATAGATTACAAAATTTGCAGACACTAAGACTCTCTGGATGTTCAAAACTTAAAGAATTGCCAAGAAATATTAACAAATTAGTCAACCTCAGATATCTTGAGATTGATGGTTGCCAAGATTTGTCTCATATGCCACGGGGACTGGAGCAGTTGACTAATCTTCTAACTTTGTCACGGTTTGTGATAAGTAACTCTAGGAGTTATGGTGGGTTGAAAGAACTTCACAACCTAAATGAGTTAAGAGGAAGACTAGAGATTGCAAAGCTAAGACATGGGAAAGATGTTGCATTAGAATCTGGGACTGCAAATTTGAAAGAAAAACAACTCCTTCAATACTTGAAGTTAGAGTGGATAGAAGAAGACATCGATGAGGCAGATGTTAGCTATGAAGATATTTCACTTGAAGCCTTGCAGCCACATCCAAATCTCAAAGGATTGGGAATATATTGGTTTGGGGGAGTAAGATTTCCAGGTTGGCTATTATTGCTTACAAACCTTGTACAACTTACATTACACGGATTTAAGAGATGCCAATATCTACCATCTTTGGATCAATTTCATTCTCTCAAAGTTCTCACTCTATGCAAATTGGATTCTCTAGAGTACATATTAGAAAGAGATCACAATGAGGAGCTGTCTGATTCTTCAGTCCTCCCATCTCTAGAGCATCTCACACTTCATGATTGCCATAATCTGAAGGGATGGTGGTGGCAAAGGGGGCAGTCTATTGAGGAAGTCCATAATTGTGATGATATTACCATTGCCATAACTTCAAGGGCAGAGAATCATTCATTGCCTTCATTTCCTCTTCTTGACTACTTATCAATTATGGGTTGCCCTAAGTTGACTTCCTTGCCATTATTTCCATATCTCAAAGAGCTGAGATTGTACCACTGTAGCTTGAAGCCATTGGAGCAGACAATGTCGATGAGAATGATAAACATGGAAACTCCAGGGAAACTAAAATCAACAACAATGGCAACAACAATAGCATCAACCTCATCCTCTTCTTCCCATTCTTCTACGCATGTCACCTCCTCGTTCGTCCCTCTCTCCAAATTGAAGTCTTTGGCAATTGGGGAACTGGAGGAACTTGAGATTGAATGGAAAGGCCTTGGAAGCCTCGACATTCTTCAGTTCAGTAGCTTTTCAAAATTGGTGTCTCTTCCAGTTGAGCTTCAACATGCAACCCATTTGCGAAGGCTCATAATTGAGAATTGTCCCAGTTTGACTGCTATACCAGAGTGGATCCACAACTTCACATCTCTTCGATCACTTGACATTCGAGATAGCCCCAGTTTGACGTTATTGCCTCAAGGAATGCGTGGTCTTACCTCTTTGCGGTCATTGGAAATTTCAAATTGTCCCGTCTTATTGCAAAGATGTCGGAGGGGAATAGGTGAGGACTGGCTTAAAATTGCTCACATTCCAAAGTTGCTAGGGGATCTATCTCAACTGGAAACAAACTCAGGTATTCATCAAAGTAACCATTTTATCCCAGCCCTGGATAGAAAATCAAAATCCCAATTTCTTCTTTTTCTTCTTCACCTTGTTCATTGTTCTCAGTGTTTCACTATATTTCTTGGTAATTAAATTTCAAACTTACAGAAGAAGACAGCTTTTAAGAATTGGAAATTAATCAAATTTGTTGGGTGCTGCAATTGTTCAACAAGTCAACAACTCACTGGTATTATCTCTTTTCTTTTCTTTTCTTTTCTTTTCCCCCTTTTTAACTGCTCATAGGGTTTTCATTCTTTATTTTATAAATCTGCATTTCAGGAAAAAGAATATGTGAAGCTTTCCTCATGTGATTCTTTATTCTAATAAATTACATCTTTGTGTCTCAGATTAAGCTGATGAGTTAAGGTATTTGATGTGCTTCATTTCTAATTAGGTAAATGGAGTAATATTTGGGACAAGGTGATGTTGGGGTAATGTTGTGGGAAGAATTAAATTTGGCAACTACACTGTGTGAAGATATTAATAGGTCGGTTCAATTCCTTTTTGTTTATAAGCTTCCAACTTGCTCTTATATCGGCAAAGAATAATAATAATTACAATGTACAGTTTGGTATGCAAGTTAAAAAAGTAATTTCTGCATTTTTTGTGATTCTGTCTAGTAGCATAGTTTTCATCTGTAACACATCTCAATGTTTAAAGCAATTAATAATTTTTTATTATATGGAAAATATTCCTATATATTATCATTATAAGAAAGTACTATAATTTTTTGGTAGGTAATGACAAAGTACCATATGTTTCCCACTTTATGGATTTTTAAATTGTAGGTTGGCTGGTTAAGAAGAAGGAAAAAAGATCTCCAAAAATATGTTTCATACATTAATTATAGCTTATTATTAAACTAGAGATCCAGTACATGTTAATTCCTGTTATATTCATTACAGTATCAGTATTACATTCAAAAACATCCCTTTTTGTGAAGCTAATCTTTCTACAAATATTAGCAACAGAACCTGATGTATCGTTTTAATGTGTACTGTGCTTCAGGCTTTGATCCTGTGCATTTATATGGGTGGCTTTCTACAACAACCTGTGGCTTCCTTAGGTAAATCATCCTTGGAGGTAACTCACATACAACATCCTAATCTCCATCTCTAGGTCTAGAGTCCTTTTTGTCATTTTTGGAATTAATTTATTCTTTTGCCTCTTCAAGCCATAATTAACATGTAGATTATCTATCATACCATGTGACTTGATGCAATCCGTTTCTTTACTGATATCAATTCTTGTTTTATTGTATTTCAGCTACATTGACATAGGACAAGAAGTGGAGAGTAAATGATTACCCATGTATAAAGTAAATTTTAGTAGTGCTTCTAATGACATAAATAGGGATGGTTGCTTTTGTAAAGAATGCAAGTAGCCTCATGACTCTTGTGAGGGGTAAGTTTATGTATCTAAAAGTGTATTGGCTTATGCCGCTTTTGCTAGTACTGCATGTTTCTCCAAACCTAACTAGTATGATAGAATGGTTACAGTAACTAGCTCCTTCCTTACTGTGAAAGTGTAGGTGTGGCTTTTGCCACCACAACATAATGTCTGTCAAGTTGAACAAATTAGACTTGTTTTGGGAGTTATAGCAGCCTCCTTATTCTTCTTTGGGTGTGCCAAAAACTAAGTATTGTGTTCTCCACACATTGCACATCTATATATATATATCCAGCCTCTTGTTTATTTTCAATGTGTGAGAATATCAAGCTACATCATCTAAGATTTTATTGCTGCATGCATTTTCAATGTGTGAGAATATCAAACCACACCATCTAAGATTTTATTGCCGCATGCTTTTGTTAGAGAGATGTGTATTTGGTTTCTTAAGAGAATCCATGTGCGACTATTGTAAACTCCCTATTTTATAATGAAACTTTCTCCCTGTCGCAGCTTGTGTATGTAGGTATCTTACTGGACTACATAAATTCTTATCTTCTTGGCGTGTGCACTTGTTAATTAATTTTGTCTTTAGTATTGTTGGCTTGTATCCTGGGGGTGCTATTGCATAGCACTAACCTAATTATTCTTTTCAATTAGATTAGGTTTTGCCTAGTCTCTTTTTAATTTATTTCTCAAACTTGGGTGCGATGGGTTCTCTTGGATGAAATACCAAATTATTCCCCAATTTTCAAGGTAGCTTCACTTCATGTGAATGATTCTTGGACTTCTCAATCAGCAAGACTTCCTTAAACAAGGATTGCTTAGTGAGTTCTATTACTTCATAAACAGGCAGTTGATTTCATCTTTGCCTACTACTTAAGGATGTGACATGAAGTTATAATCTAGCATTAGACAATAAGAGGTATGACACCTGTGAAATATCACATGAATCTGGCACCGTATATCATCAACCACAGGAATTTATTACTTGTTAAAAGGCTTTTAAATTGAATACTAAACAACAATACCTATCAAACCGAAGAGAAGAAATGATTAAATTTCCTGCTATAGTAAAACACAGTATTGATACTGATTGGTCCTTTTCTCTTTCTTTCAAATGAAAATTTCCCATTTATGTTCTTGTTTCTTGTAGGATTCCTTGTGTTATTCATCTGGGAATTTAGCTCATGTATATGATTTTCTAGGTGGAAATTGGCTTTCTTGGTGAAGGTGCGGCCTTGTCTCAGTTCACCTGAATGAGAAAGATCAATGCTTTTAAATGTGCGCTTCCTCTTTGTGTGCTTCTCTTAAATGATGGTGGGCACTTTTCTCTCTCTTACTTTTTTATTGTGGAGATTTTGTGTGGGTTGGCTTAATTTTATTTATTTTTGTGGTGGGTATGTAGCTATTATGAGGTTCAAGCTGGAAGCAATGCAGTGTATGGAAGAGGCAGTTTGTCCATTGATATTTAGCATGGCCCCAATTTGACATTATTGTTTGTAGATACTTGGAATTTATTAGTATCCTATCTTAACAAAAAGATGCAAAAGGAAACAGTTGAGGATATCCATAAGGATTTTTTTCATCCTTGAGTTGGAAGGGGACCCATTTCAAGAGTAAGAAAACTTAGGTGTACAAATCACTGTTTTCTCCCATTCCTTCATAGAAATCAAAATCAAAATCCAAATCCAAATTTCTTCATTATTTTATTTAATTGTTTCATATTTTTTTGGTAAATGAATATCATTTGCAGAATCAGAAACGAATGAAGCACAGGAGAGAACTGCACTTAAGAAAATGAGCTTAATCAAAACTATTTGGTTTCAACAAGTCAACAACTCAATGGTATATAGTTTTTGTTCTTTACATCATTTCTGCACATATTAGGAAACAGAAGATGTCAACTTTCCTTCATCTATATCTTATTTCAAACAATTTATCTCATTGAGTCTCAAACTAAATTGATCAAGTGATGTGTTTGGATGCTTTGATTTCTCATTGAGTAAATAGAGTGAAAATTAGCACTTGGTGATCCCAGGGTAATTTTTGTGCTGAGGATTTGACCTGGCACCTACACCTACAGTACAGAAATTAGCTTCTTGTTCAGTTATTCTGTTGGTTTGTTCCTTTCTTATATAGTACCAGCTTTTACGAGTAAAAAAAAAAGTGATGGATGTTATCTTGTGTGCTTCTTAAACTATAACCTTTTTGCCTATGTAACAGTATTCATAAAGCATCTGACAGAAATTACTTATTCCAAAGGACTATCAAGAGAAATATTTAATCTGGACTGTAAGGTACTTAATTTACACTCTTAAATTGTTGCTGTTCTCTCTTTAGTTGAATATCCTACTTAATGGGACATAGTTTTCTTCTAAACTGGTTTAACGAAAAATTTTGATACCCACTTTGTGGTTTAAACTAACATTCACCTGTACTTCTGGAGTTTAGTCACATGACCTATTTAATAAGTCATCTAACTTGTTTAAATAATTTAGAATAAGTCTAGTGACACCAACTTGTTTAACAAGTTAAATCATGTATTAACCTTGAATAATTATATTAATAACATAATGGTTGGAGACCTCCAAACTGATTTGAAGAAAAACTTTGCTAACCACATTTAGCAATGTTTGAGCTGACCAAGTACTTAATTTGTACCTGTATCATCAGGCAAGCAACATAATCGTCCATGGTCTTCGCATCCACCATTGCCATTCCCAACCACGTAGCACAATAATGGGTCCAGATTCAAAGATAGTGTTGCTAGGCCAAGTTGATGGAGATGCAATTAGATTGGTTACTGCATCAAAGGTCTGGTTAGACCATAATACGCTTTATGAGTGTGAGGATGGTGTTCTTGATGTAACTCAGGATTCTATAGATATCACCATCTCCAACAACTGGTTTAGAGACCAGGACAAGGTCATGCTTCTTGGGCATGATGATGGTTACTTGCGTGACAAGAACATGAAGGTCACAGTCATGTACAACTACTTTGGACCTAATTGCAACTAAAGAACGCCAAGGTAATTGTTCATTAATAATTTGCTTATTATATCCTTCACAGTCAAACAAATTGCAAACACAAACCAATATATCAATGTACCACTATCTTATAATGTATTCAGTTAAAAAAAATACCATATAATATATTAAATAAGCTATCTTATTCACAAATATAAACTTTCATGATTCGTTTTGGATATGCATGTGTGGTGAACAACCTTTATCAAGTATGGATGCAATATGCCAAAGGAGGGAGCATGAACCCTAGTGTCAAGAGTCAATCCAACCTCTTTATTGCACCAAAATCAGGGAACAATGAGGTAATTTTAGTACTTCCATTATCGTTTAAGCAAGAAAATGAATGTATAAGGATGCAAAAATATTTCAACTTTTTTCACGATAGTTGACATGACGTATTGTAATTAGTGCATAATAAAAGTGTGCTAGTGGTCATGTAAAAATATTTTTGATGACAACTTGTCACCTTAACAAGTCTGTAAAAAAGAAATTAAAAAAAAAAAAAAAAAAAAAACTGTATTTCTAACATTGGTTAATAAAAATGCACATACCAATACTAACACAATCAATGCATATGATCATAGGGTCTTATTAGTCTGCTAGTACCCTTTTTCATTCAGAATTCATATATAAAAAAGAAACTGCACTGAACTCATGCAACATAATTGTTGTAACAGGTGACATGGAGAAATGGCGAAACAGGGTCATGGAAATTCTACTCTGTGAGTGATGTTTTTGAAAATGGAGCTTCTTTCATTCAAGCAGGATTTTCATTCTTCAATTTATAACTTCCCATTAGGAAAAGGAATATGTGAATTTTCCCAAATCTATTCCTTCATTCTATCAAATTACATCTTTGTATCTTGAACTGAGTTGATGAGTTGATCTGTTTTATATGCTTGATTTCTCACTGTGTAAACAGAGTAAAATTGGGCACTGGGGTAATATTGTGGGAAGATAAAATCTTGCATTGGGTATTTGGTTGATTCAGTTTCTTGTTATATATGAACTTTCAACTTGCTGTTATATCTACGGAACTTTTTTTTTTTTTTTTGGGTAAATACTACTATGTCTACAAATAATGATAGACAGTTTGGTATCTGAGTTAACTGAGCAATTTTTGTATTTCATCCTGATTTTGTCAAGTAGCTTAGTTTTCATTAAAAACACTGCTTGATAATTAAATCAATTGTTAATTTCTAATTAAATGGAAAATGTTTCTAAACTAGTGAAATTAATTAGTTAGATTAATTTCACTAGTAATCAACTGAAATACATTGGGAGTTGAATAAACAACAACATGATGGCATTGAATTGATACTAGTGAAACATCGGTGGCTTTGGTGATTGAATTCCCTATACATATATTTAAATCAATTACGATATCAAGAATTTTTGTCACTACTTTCCTCCACTAGTCTCATTTTAATTTATTTCTCAAACTTAGGTCTCATTGATTCTCTTGGATGAAAGACCATAGCTTGGTGTAAACTCAGAGTACTCCCCAATTTCAAAGATAGCTTAAATTCGTGGTGAATGATTCTTGGACTTCTCAACCAGCAAGACTTCCTTGAACAAGGATTGCTTGGTGAGTTCTATAACTTCATAAACAAGTAGTTGCCTTCATCTTTGTCAACTTAGCATATCCTGAAGCTATAATCTAAAGTTAGACAATTAGAAGTATGACACCTGTGAAATATCACATGAATCTGGCACCTTCTATACTTGAGCACAGGAATTCACTACTTGTCAGAAGGCTTTTAAATTGAATACTAAACAACAATAGCTATCTAACAGAAGAGAATAAATGATTTTATTTCCAGCTATAGTGAAACACAGTCTTGATACTTAACAGTCCTCACTTTTCAGTTTTGAATAAAAATTTTCATTTCTGTAGTAGCCCTATCATTCAGTAAGGGGATTTAGCATGTGTCTGGAAGCTTCATTCTATTGATATATGTAAACAATTTTCTGGAATTGGCTTACAAGGTGAAGGCGTGGCCCCGTCTCAATCAAGCTAGATGAGAAAGATCTATTCTTGTAAACATGCACTTCCTCTCTGTATGCTTCTCTTGAATGACTCTTGAATGATGGTGAGCCCTCTTTCTCTCTCTCATCTATTGATTGTGGAGATTTCTTTTTTGGGTTGATGTAATTTTTATTTATGTTATAGGTGGGTATGTCACTTTTTGGAGGTTGAAGCAGGAAGCAATGTTGGGTATTGGAGAGGTGGATTGGCCGCTGATATTTGTGCCCTCACCAGTGAAGATTGCCCTAAGATTTGTATATACTAGGAATTCATCAGTGTCCCATCTTACCACAAAGTTGCATAAGGAATTACGTGGGGATTTCCATAAGATTTTGTTACATCCTAGATTTGGAAGGGGATCCATTTGCATGTCACAGTTTTTTCTCTGTCCTTGATAGAAATCAAAATCCAAATTTCTTCTGTGTTCTCTCCAAGAAATGGAGCTTAATGAAAACTTTTTGGTTTCAACAACAACTCCATGGTATTAGTATTTTTGTTCTCTACAACTCAACAAAATATGTGAATTTTCCTTTTATTTATTTCTTTTTTGTATCATGGTATCTCAAACTGAGTTGATTAGGTGGCGTATCTGAATGCCATGGTTTTCTCACTGTGTAATTTGTAAATAGTGTCAAAATTGGCACTTGGTGATATTGTGGTAATGTTTGTGGGGAGGAGTAAGTCTAGCGTATACATCTACAGTACAGAACTTAGTTTGTTGTGTAGTATTTGTGTTTATTCCTTTTTTTGTGTTGTGCAGTATCTACAATTGATGATGACAACCACAACAAAAACTCACAAAATTTAAGTTAAGTTGCTAAGAACTATTTTGTCAGTAACAGATAATTTCTGCATTCCCTCCTTATTTTGTTTAGTTTCTTGGTGTTAATTGAAATGAAAGGTGTTACACTTGGTGTTCTAGAAGTTCACAATTTTAGGGGTAGATTTTACTTGGTGCTGCACTTGGAGTTGATTTCACTTTTTAAAATGAGTCACATCCTTAATTAAATGGAAATTGTTCCTATATTTTATTAAAAAAATCAAAATACCATATTTTTCTAATTATATAAATTTTTAGATTGCAGGTTGCCTTGGGTTAAGATCATAAGCTGATTTTAATGCTCAAAGTGGTACCAAACAAAGGAACTATTCATTTTCCTGATGGTTGCCTTTCAGTTGTTATACACCTACTGGTTAGATGTTACGAAGGTAATAAAATATAAGTGTTCAGTTCACAAAAAAGAAATAGTTTTTTATTTTGTTTAATTTTACCTCATTATTGTTGTTGTGACAGGAAGAGGTTAAGGGAGGATGTGTTTTCTTTTTGGATATGCTTCATAATACTTATTATAGTTTATTGCAAAACTAGATATCCAGTATTTGTTGATTACTGTTATTGTCAATACATACTCAATATCAATTATTCTTTCTATAAACATTAGCATCAGAACCAGATGCATCAATTTGTTGTGTAGCTTCAGGTTTTGATCAAGCTGATTTATATATGCAGCCCTCCATAACAATTTCTTCCATCACTTAAATTTTGTGACACTTTTATTTAGAGAGGAATTCAATTAATTGAATAAAGGGGCTAGACCTCATAAAATTTTAGAAAACATGACCCTTGCATTAAAAATGGATCTATAAAAAGTAATTTCAATTTTCTTTGCATGAATCATCCATGGAGGTATGTCATATACAGTATCATAAGTTCCTATCTTCCCCCTTTAGAGTTCTTTTTGTCATTTGACTCTTCCTTCACCTCTTCATGACCTGATTCTGATTGAATCTTCAAAGTATCACCTTAGCTAGTACAGTTTAGCTTTACCTATTGCGGCAAATGGGCAACCAGATTTTTCCCATTTCTTTTGTTGGGGTGTGATGAGAAGGGCTGGGGGGGAGAAAGGAAGAAAGAAAAATGCGTTCTCGTAGAGAATACAAAAATCCCAACAAATTCTTTCTTGAAATGAGGAATTAATTCTCTGAATACCAGTCTAGCTCTATCTTAATTTTTCCCTTTCATCAGGTATGATGAGTTTATCGGTTACTGGATTTTAGCAGGAACCGTGAGGAGTATTGAATATTGAAGTCAACAAGCTTAAGAGTGCATTTTTCTTCAAACCTAGCTGGTAATAAGATTATGCAGCAAACTATTAGAAAAGGACTGTAACTATCTCATTTATTACCAAATTTAATCTTTTCTCTTTTGATAAGTAACAAAGATGTATATTCAAAAAAACATCACCTCATGCATAAAGTCGTAAGGCAGAAAAAAGATTACAAAAAAAGAAGATAGAAAAAGAAAGAAAAGATACTAATTACAAATGAGAGAGCTAAGGAATATAGGGAGAGAATCACTAGAGGTGAGTTCCCAAGCCCTAGACCAGTCAAAAAGAGAGCTACTGAAAGAGGCCAATAGCTGGTTATCGGAGCTTTCCATATCCTCAAACGTCCGCCAATTTCACTCCCTCCAAAGACACCACATTAGGCACATCGGAGCTAAATTCTAGATGCTAGACGAATGCTTTCCAAGCCAATTCCACCAACCAAAGAGAGTATCTGCAACCGATCTTGGCAAGACCCATGAAATCTCAAAAGATCTAAAATCCAAACTCCACAACTAGTAAGCCTTACCGCAATGAAGTAGCAAGTGATCCACCATCTCCCCATTACAACGACACATAATGCACTAGTCAACAAAATCCATCCCTCTACCTCTCAAATTGTCACCTGTAAGGATCTTATCCCAAACATCAGTCCACACAAAGAAAGAAACACTCCAAGGAGCCTTAACCTTCCAAACACCTTTCCAAGGTTTTTTGGAAATTTATTGCAATATGGTTGGCATATTATTAGTTTCCTCTCTTATTCTGTTTTTATTTCATTCTCAAACAAAGATTTGGTAGTTACTAATGAATGATGAGTATAGCTTGTTGTTAGAGCAGACTGCAGGGTATTCCCCGATTTCATAGATAGCTTAATTTCATGGTAAATGATTCTTGGACTTTTCACCATTTGTGACGTTTTTTAAGTCAAATGTTATTTTTTGTGCTTCTCAAAGTATAACCTTTATTCCTACGTATCAGTATTCTTAAAGCTTCTCATAGAAATTAATCACAAGAACTCTCAGGAGAAATATTTTAATCTGCACTAAAGATGCCATTAGTTACTACAACAGGTTTTTGATATTATTATTTTCTCTATTTGTGCATGGTCCAGACATGATGCATATATTTCGATGAGAAAGCCATCTGATCTTGCTCTGACAGAAAAGTGGTTGATATACAACTTAATAAAGAAAATAAGAGATTAGCGTTGTCAGGATCCATGTTCAATTGACTAGCTGATTTGCGGGGAAAATACGTGATTTTCCAGTGAGATGGCTCCTCAGACTTTCCATGAACAAAGATTTCTTGGTGAGTGCATTCAGTTCATTAGCATGACATTTGCTTTCACCTTTGAAATATCCTTACATTCTTAAGGATGCTTGGCATACAAAATAATCCAGCAATGGACAATTATAGTTATGACACCTATGACATATCACTTGAATCCAGCGCCTTCTAGTCTCAATAACAGGAACTCTGTTTTCAAAAGGCTTTAAATGGAATGCTAAATAATTGCATGCTTGATGGCATTGAGTTGTCTACTCTTGAACTAAATTTGGCTGTTTTCATGAGTGCAGTCAGTGGACTAGTTCCTTCTCTTTTGTAGACTTTGTTCATCATTTACATTTTAGCTTGATATCTTTAGAGGGTTTCCGTAATTACTGCTTGTATGGGTAGAGGACCACTTATTTTAATAAATTTTTTATTAATCCAAAAAAAAAAAAAAATTGATTGCTAAATAACTATAGCTATCAAACAAAAGACAACAAACTAGTACTCTTCCAACTGTTTGGGTCTGCAAGTAAAATTATGTACTGATTATTGTTACTAATAGGACCTCCTCTCTTCGTATTGCTTATATTAATATTTCAATTATTTTCACTTTCTTGGTAGTGGTTCTTGTATCGGTGAGTATTTGAATTGGGCACATGTTCCAGAAGTTTCATTCTATGAACGAAGTTAGAGTCAACACTTTTCTGGACAGAAATTTTGCATTCAAGGTGAAGGTAAGCCCCTGTCTCAATTCATCTAAATGAAGCTCCTAGTTTTCTTCTTGACTCTAATTTGACATTTTTCTTACTAGAAATTATGAAACATTCCGAATATGTCAAATAAAATTGCTGCACAAATGACTGCAAAGTTTTCTAGCGACAATATTCTCTGGTAGCAGCTTTTCAGAACCCATGGAAAAATGGGCTTCTGAGTTCTGACGTAGGACAACCACCAAAAACGATAGAACAAGTGATAAAACCCTAGGAGTCAGCACCTAAGGGTTGCTTGGAGTTAGCACCAAGTGTAAAAGAAAACTCAATAATTTTATTATCTCAAAACTGTCTTACAATATTCAGAAAAAGTGCTTAAATAGCTAACAACAAAGTGCATAAAGAAACCCTAGTGCATAAAGAAACCCTAATTATTAAATGTTTGGGCTTGCGTATAGTCTCAAGCCCAATAACTAATAGGCTCCATCCATAAGGCCACAGGTTGGGCCGTCTTCTTTTTGGTCTTCCTCCCATACATGCGAATAATTGGAGGCCTATACCTCATGTCCGCACCAACTCCCCCTGGGTGAGAAGAACTCGACCCCGTCGAGTGGAAATCTGAAGAGCTCTGATAGTACTCCAGCAGGTCAGGATCCAGTCGCTGTAGCTCATCTCGAGTAATCCATGTGCAATCAGAATCAGGTTGCCCTTGCCACCGAACTAGGAAACGGTGAACTCCTCCATTCCTGGTAGAAACAATCTGCTCATCTAAAATAGCATCAATATAATCTTTATGTGCATAAGGCAGATGTAAAGGTAAAGGGGTAGGAAGAGGGGCATCAATAGGATCAAGCACAGGCTCATCAAAAGGGGTATCAGGAATAGCTGTAGGATTTTTATAAGCAATTAGATCCTCAATATTAAAGGAGGAGCTAATACCATAATCATGAGGAAGGTCAATGACATATGCATTTGGGCCTATTCGTTTCAATACCTTGAACGGACCGGCACTACAAGCCTGCAATTTCTTAACGGTCTCAGAGGGAAACCGTTCAGGTCGAATCCGGATCATGACATAATCCCCTACCTGAAACTCTGCATGACGCCGATGAGTGTCAGCATGAATTTTATATTGAGAATTACTTGCTTGAATTTTTTTGCGAATCTCATTATGCAAATCATGAATATGTCGTGCAAATGCCTCAGCAGACTCAGAAATCCTAACATGTGGGGACATGGGCAAAAGATCTAAGGGCTTCCTAGGCGTATATCCATGCACAATCTCAAAAGGGCTAGCGCCTGTAGACCTATTGACAGAGCTATTATATGCAAGTTGAGCTATAGGAAGAATTGAATCCCAGTTCCGATTGGCTTCACCCACTAGACACCGAAGGAGGTTGCCTAGACTACGATTAACTACCTCAGTTTGACCATCAGTTTGAGGATGAAATGCCGTGGAAAATTTCAATTTGGTGCCCACTAAATGCCACAAGGTCTTCCAAAAATAACTCATGAAGCGAACATCCCTATCAGACACTATGGTTTTGGGGAGACCATAAACCTGGCTCTGATACCAAAACTGACGTAGGACAACCACCAAAAACAATAGAACAAGTGATAAAACCCTAAGAGTCAGCATCTAAGGGTTGCTTGGAGTCAGCACCAAGCGTAAAAGAAACTCAATAATTTTATTATCTCAAAACTGTCTTACAATATTCAGAAAAAGTGCTTAAATAGCTAACAACAAAGTGCATAAAGAAATCCTAGTGCATAAAGAAACCCTAATTATTAAATGTTTGGGCTTGCGTATAGTCTCAAACCCAATAACTAATAGGCTCCATCCATAAGGCCACAGGTTGGGCCGTCTTCTTTTTGGTCTTCCTCCCATACATGCGAATAATTGGAGGCCTATACCTCGTGTTCGCACCAACTTCTGAATTCCTATTGTCTCAACTGATTAACAAGTCGATTAGAGAGTTTTTTCCGACCAAGGAGTTTTCCATTGATCAGGCTATCTGTGTTTTGTATCTTAAAGATTTTTGGCTTGCAGTTACCGGAGATTTTATTGGTCCTCCTTGGTGGTTAGTTTCTCTCACATTTAAACATCAATTTCTAAAATGGATTGTTTATCTTAGAAATTTTTGATTGGTTGATAAATGTGTGATTTCTAGATATTGTGAGAAAGAAGTTATTTTCACTTAGTGGATAAAATTGAAGTATAGGTACTTGCACTCACTAACTTAAGAATACAAAAGCCTCATATAGCATTCAATTACAAAATTTGCATTATTGTTTTCTTCAGCCACAAGATTTTCAAAATATTTCTTAAGATAATCACCATATGAATGTTTGGGTGAAGTTCCATCCTATTTGGTTTAAGTATTGATTATGTTTTTGAATTCTTTCTTCTTCCACGTGAGTGGAAAATTCACCACATGTGCAATTAGCTACCCTCATTTGAATGCATTTCTTGTTAGGCATTGATCAATTCAGAATTTTCAACATGTTAAATTGAGTTAACATGGTTAATGAATCTCATTTGTCATTCATCCAATATTAAGTTTTGTCCTAACTAATGCTAGGTTACACTTTTTTCGCAGATTAGATGACAAGGGCAACAAATATCATCTCATAGCACTGTGAAGTACACCACCATGGAGGACTTGTGCTTTTGTGCAGTGGAGTGCAAAATAAGGGTTAGTGGATATAATAAAAGAACAACATCAATTTTTGGTTTCGTATTTGGGTGACTTTGTCTACTTAACTTGCATCTTGTCTTATGACAAACTTTTGTGTCCAGAAAAAGTTTAGGTATCATGTTGGAACAAATATCAAGTTGATAGCTTGTCGATGATACAACTAGTTGCTTGGCAGCTAAACCAAGAAGAGAATGAAAATTAGCGGATGAAGGAAGCAATTGAAGGAATTCTTGTTTGTTCCATGTAGTCAAAGACTTAACAACCATCAAGAAGAGCTGCCCTATCCCCAACTGGGAGGGGTATTCTTAAGTTAGGGATTCAAGCACCAATGTCAAGTGCGAAAGTCAAATTTGACTTGGACTCCTTTTGTTGACCTTGGCTAGGACTCTTCCTTATTGGTTTGGTACTGTACTTGGTTTAGGATTTGAATCATTTTCCTACTACACCTCGACTTGGGGTACTATATATATGTGGGTTCTTTATGAAATATCCTCAGCCTTGGCTCTTGTAAACTGAGAGAGTGAGAGTTCTTTGAATGTATTTGGGGTTTAGGTTTGATGAGAGTGTATTTGTTTCACATTTGTAATCTCCTTATTTTCTTAGTGAAACTTTCTTGACAGTGTCCGTAGATGTAACATAAACCCACTATTATTTGCTACACAACAAATTGACATTAAAACTTCTGCCATGTCAATAGATCTCTTCTGTTGATCTCTCTCTCTTACTAGTAATTTAGAAAGGTAATCTATCCACCCTTTATTTTTTGGCTATTTCATTGGCAAAAAAACTTGCAAGCTGGATTTTGTTTCTTTCCTTTTTTGTTTTTTTTTCCCCCTATTTCTTTGTATGGATTTTTCAATTTTAAGTATGTTTAGTGTTGTTGTGAGCTATACAATGAGTGTTTCATAGTTTATCTCCTTTAGTTTAAGGCGTCCATAATTTCCTTCTTTTTTTTGTGCATTTTGATGAATCCATGTTTATATATGAACCTAGTTGAAAAGGAATGGTAATTCAAGCTTCATGTAATGGAATTTTATGAATATACCGATTCAAATTTCAAACTCTAAAAATTAGAGATATATGCATTTGATAATCTGGCTTGTGAAAAAAGAAAAAATTGGAGATCAATCATCTTGCTCGCTTACCTATTGCCAGTTAGCTCCACTTACTGAACCAATTTACCTGCCTCTTAAAATTTCAATGTCTCCTTACGATTAAAATTTGTAATTAGCTAATTGTCAGCTGAAATTTTTATTGCCCCTTTCTATCTGGTCAGGAAGCACAATTTTTGTACCTCAAAGTTTGCCCTATATAGAGGAGAAAAGCAATAAAGTTGAGCCTATTGATTACAAAAGCTGATTAGATCAAGTTCTAGAGGCAAACAGTGAGCCCTTTTTTTGCAAAGAAGAGGCACTATCTAGGTCTAAAAAACGATGTGCCTTGCCAAAGACAGTCCATCTTGGTATCAAAAATGTCAGATGTCCATGAATGATTTATGTTTTGACCGGTAGATATATAAGATCTTTCTAAGAATGTATTTACTGTTGTTTTCATGGTATGTTCAAGTGCAACAGATGCAATTTGCATGTTGTTGTTTATACGTCTATGTGAAGTATTCAGTCCTCAATTAGATACGACTACATACTCTACATGTCTAGAGTGTAGCATAGCAACAATCATGTAAGAGTAATTAGAAGCAAACGCATAGTCTTAAACCCAATGGTTTAAGTTCTCCCAAAATTCTTGTTGAATTGATATTAAAGGGAAAGGGAATGAATATTACATGTTGGCATCAATCTATATATTTTAAGCGGATTGTAGATTCAGTTGACAACAAAACTGCAGACATTTTCATTGAGCATTCTGCTAATGGTGAAAATTGCCTTCTATATCCATAGTCATATGATATTTTTTATCCAATATATATATCAAAATTTCTTTTTGAAAAATATACCAAAATTCGATAGCATTGTTTAAAGCTATAATAGTGATGATACTACGTTTTTGGCCTTTTTAATTTTTTGAGTAATTGACTTGTCATGAATTTGTGTGTGGTAAACTGGTAATGTATTCAATTATGGGAGAACTAATTATAAGAAAATTGGTAATTGAGGTATAAAATTTGTTACCTTGGAGAATTGACTTATTTAAATATACTTTTTTAAAAATAAACTTTTATTCGTCTAATGAAAGCACTTTAAAGTTTAAACCTTTTTTTAGTCATTGTGCAAAACCAAAACGAAAAAAAAAAAGGTTTAAATCTTAATTATTTGATGATTATTGTTTTGAGAAAATTTACCTCACCGTTCATTCTTATTCCATATTTATATAGAGTACTTATATGCAACTTCAAGCATATTTGATAATAATAATAATAATAATAATAATAATAATAATAATAAAATATGTTGTAAACCCTATTTTTTTATATAGCGAAAACATTAGTTGCTTGCTCCTGTGTATGTAGGCATGAATCACGTAAATTTGTATTGTTTTTCTCTTCCTTTTTCTCTCAATCCCCATTAACATTGCGTAAAGAAAAATCCTTAATCCGCCTATATTATTGGCCTGTGGAAATACCATAAGTTATCAATGATCTTGCATTGATGTTATGCAAGAAATAAAGATAACAAATTAGAAGATATGACACCAAGACTAGGAGGGATATTCTAAAGTGAGGAACCCAATCATCACTGATAAAGAATGATAAAGAATACAAAATAATATATATATCTAAAGTCACATGATATTTTTTGTTTAGTGGGGAAGTTGAATTTTGTACCTTGAAGATTGCACTATATGGAGGATGAAAGCTCTAAATTTGAGTGAACTGATTTTATTTGTAAATACAGATTAGTTCAAGTCAAGACACTATGTGCCTTTATTGCCAAGAGAAGACACTATCTGGTTTAAAATTTCTTTGTGTCTTGCTAAGGACTGATTTGTGCACGATTTTATATATGACTAGCAGGTATTGTTGTTATCACAATATGTTCCGTGATTACTTCAGGTGAAAATGCTACAACTAGCATGTTGGTTATACTTATACCAATAGTATGGATAATCAAAGGGTCTTGCTCTTGACAAGATAAATCTACAACATAGTATACCAACAATCAGTGTAAGAACCACGCTATGATATGTACTTACATGCTAACCTTTCCACTGTAAATAAGAAACCTTGTTAGTGGTTTTTGAATCTTGTTCTCCATCAGTTTATACATAGTAACTTATTTTCTATAGCATTCTTAATATCACTCCGACATTCATCTAATATAGATCCAGGCCATTTATAGCAATGACCCATATGCCTATTAGCGCACTCACTTGATTACTTGGATTGGCCCATTAACACATGTACTCCCTTCCTTGCAACGCGATCCAACAGTGCATGGTCAGAATATATGTATACATTATTTTTTGGGTAAATTAGATATATAAAGATCCAAAGTTTATATCATATTTTATATTAGGAATTGGGTTTTAGGATTTTGTCAATTAAAGTCTCAAATTAATGAAAATTTTCCAATTTTAGGCATCTATCAATCTTTATTATTCATTTAAGGTATTATTACAGGAATAGACCTTATAAAAGCTGGAATTTGTCAATTAAACCTTGTGTTTTACATAAGAAGGTAGAGAGAAGCTCTACTCAGAGAGAGAGAGAGAGAGAGAGAGAGAGAGAGAGAGAGAGAGAGAGAGAGAGAGAGAGAGAGAGAGAGAGAGAGAGAGTGATTGTTTGAAAATTGAATCTAATTACCTAGATGAAACATAATACCGTTTTCCCTTTTTTTGGGCTCTACAACTCTACCTAATAGTGTAAATAAATAATAAAAATAGATGAAGACTTTCATTTGAAATAGTTTCATAAGCTTGAGATGTTAATTGGCAAAATTAAAAACTTGGGATTTAACTTAAGATAGCGTATGGTCTCTTTTATTATAGAGTTTCCCCTATAGCTTTTTTGTTTGAATAATGACTATTTATATGAAATAGTTTACAAGTGCCGTCTATCATGTAAGGACGCAATTTGAGTGCCTGGCCCACGAACTGGAGGATGTAGGCCCAAAACAATGAAGTCTTAGAGAGTGGATTAGAGAACTGGGCTTTAATGAATTGGACAATAATCAAAGCATATCCAGGAAACTAAAAAATGAAGATAGATTGATTAAATTTACAGGAAGCCGTCCTCGGCATGATCCAAGGAGGTCAGTTTTTATGTTTTTTTCTTAAGTATGGTTACAAGCTTCCCCTTCAATGTTTACAGTATTTTTCCCTTGATTGTTCAATCCCCTTCTCTCATTGCTTCCCATTCCTTTTATACTCTCTTCCTCTTTCATCTTCATCCTCTACGTGTAGGCCAGATGGTTAGTGCTGATACTTGTCCCATCAGCCTCTTCCTGAAGTCTTTAGATAATAACTATAAGACTGAAAATTACTATTTAGATATCACTTCTTCATTAATGCGGCCAGAGTGTTAGCTGCAGAGCATTCAATGCGGTGGTAGCAGCTTTTCCTTTAGATGTTTTTCAGTTCTCAACTATACCGTATATTCGTAGGGTATGCCCTTACCAGTAGAATCTTTTGGTGCATCATCCTAGATAGTGAAATACATACCTTGTCCTTCGCCTTGCTCAGTCGAGGATCTGTTCCTCCTCGGATCACCTTCCTTATCTTTTATAGTCCAAAATTGGTAGTGAAGCCTACCATCTGCATCTTCTATATCATTGACCCAACCTCGAACATTTGAATCTCCTCGGACGGGCACAAGGCCCAATATATATATCTGGGCCTCTGGTCCCTACAATAGCCCGTCAAAATTCCAATTTTCTCCTCCTGTCCGAGGAGAAAAATGGAGTTTTGATTTTTAAGAGTTAAGATAACTCGTTTTTCCTTTGTTTTCGCATGTGGGAACACAATTTCACGCGCTCCATAACTGCCACTGACGCTTCAGATCCCGCAATGCGTCATTAATAGCTCCAGGCGGTGTTTTGTTCCCCCCATCCAATGATGGGAAGCAGATCTAACAGTGGATATTTCTCCTTGAATTTTGAGCAGGATAACTCCCCCCCAACTGCATCTCTTATATAAAGCACCTGGGGAAATCATTTTTCCCCATTTAACAAGCCTTCAAGCTCTCAAGAGACTTCAAGCACTCCACTCCTTAAGATCTTCTAAGTATTCCAACTTCTCAAGCCTTTTTTCTCAAAAATACCCATTTCTTTCTTAAAAGTTCAAGGGCTAGTTCACGTGCTTCTCCTTGTAAGTTTCTAAATCTTTAAATAAATTTTTTGTGTTTTCTCTCTCGGCCAACCTCCTCGGCCTTCTGCTCTTTATCTTCTTTTTTAGAAAATTTCTTTCGTGTCCATATAGTTTGCCTAGATGGGTAGATTCAAATATCTCGTAGATTCCGATTCTTCCATGGAGACATTTAGGGCTAGATACCACATTCCTCAAGGAGTAAACCTGAGGTATTGTTCACTAGACTAAATACACACCGATAGAGGTATGGTTGAAGTGATTATTCCTGTAATTGCCTTCATAGAAGGGGGAATGATGCTCCCCATGGGCACAATGACCCGTGACTACCTCCTCAACCATAGGCTGTGTCCCCATCAATGTGCACCTAACCTATTTAGAGTCTTAGGGAGCGTAGATGCTCTGAATGCACGTATGAACTTAGGGCTTAGGTGGCATGATGTCGTCTGCATGTACGAGTGTCATTGTTATCATGCCTTCCTAAGTCCAATAAGGGCATGAAGGATGATTACTTGATTGCGTCTAGAGAATGGCACGACGGTCTTCACTGTCCAACTCGGGAGGGAGAACCAGGTGGGGTACCTAGATTTAGGTCCCTCGGCATGGGATTTTACCCCTATAGTTTTACAATTTTCTATTCCTGTCTCTTTGTTTTATTTTGATAATGGCTTTTGTCAATCTTACTACGGTTTTCTCCTCGAATGTTTTTACAGAAAAAAGGCACATCACTCCCTGACTTAGCCTCGTCAACGTTGTCGGACTCAACAAGTTGCTGCGGTTCGAGGTTTACATAAGCGCAAACGGGCAATTATGAGCCGTCCACGAGATATTGGGCTTCTAACCCTTGTCCAATGCCTTTCAAGATTTGAGCCAAGCTATAAGGGCAGGCGACCCCAGAATCCGCCAGATAGACGTTTCTTGGCCCGGATTCTTAGCCCTTGAAGACCTTCCACCCGTTGAACTTCCTTCTCAACACAATCTACAACAAGTAGCAATTCTGAGGGAGGAAACAAATTCATTGCGCCTCTCCCTTAAGGCTGAGATTTACCAATTCAAATTTGAAGAAGAAGAAGAAAAAGAAAAAGAAAAAACGCCGAACAGGTTCGACGAACTTTCAGATTCCGAGGGTGAATTTGACAGATCTTCCGTAGTACACCCTCCCGAACCTGTGATAACTCGGATCAACATAAGTTCCGAGGAAGAAGTGATGACTACCATCCCCAAGAGAGGACTCAGGGAATTAGTAGCTAGGAGGAAGGGGTCATCATCCAAGGATGTCCCAAAGAACCAACTACCTCCCAATCCTCCTCTTCGTCCTCTCCCATCTCCCCTCGGCCTACTCCCCGACCAAAACCTACAAAAGAAGAAAAGGAAGGGGAAAGAGATCGAGGAAGGAAAGGTTTCTCCACCGAAGGGCCCGAAGCAGCAAAAGGTGTCTAAGGACAGGCAGAGGGAAACCTCGATAGAGAGTAAGGGTGATTCTTTAGGAGTAGAAGTGCCAAGGCAGAGGCAAATTTGGGCTCCCCGATTGGAGTTGGACGGCACTCCCATCCCATGGGATGCTTCAATCTGCAACTTCTAGGGAGGGCACTCAGGCTACGTGGCTAAGGCCCTAGAGCAGCCTCTTCTCCTTCCCAAGGACATGGAGGCTGTCAGGCTCCTCAAGCAACTTGATCTCTTCTTATCCCTGAAGAGGGATCTGGCAATGGTAAGAAGTCCAACCCATATTCTAATTAGGCACTTCACCACATTTTTTTAAAAATATATATATATTTTTATTCCTTTATTACTTGTATGCAGGTCACTCAACAAGTTTTTTGGTTGAGGAATGGGTCCGAGAAGCCCGCAATGAGGCTAAGGCCCAAGCCCAATCCCGCGCCGAGGTGGAGAAATCCCTAGGGGCACTCAAGCACGAGAAGGCCGAGTTGGCAAAGAAACTAACTGCTGCAAACAGGGCACGCCTGAGTGCCGAGTCCTTCTTAAAGAGCGTAGAGACCCAAGCCAAGGAGCAGCGGCAGCAGCTCCATCTGACCGAGATTGAACTAGCCACCCAGAGACAACTGGTCCCGGACCTTAAGGCTGAGTTGCAGGCAGCAAAGGATGCAGCTCGGGTGGCCAAGGAAGCTTCTGAGGCTGTAGAGATTGCATCCTACAAGCGTGGGGCTTAGGAAACAGAAGCTCGGCTGGCAAAGGAGGTGGCAGGAGTGTGCAGGGACTACTGCGCCAAGACATGGGCGGAAGCGCTTAATCGAGCGGGCGTCCCTGCTAACTCCGAGCTGAGGAAGGCCAAGAATGTCTTCTTCCTGAAAGACATCCAAGAAATTCCTATGACGCTTCCCCTTCCAGAACAACTTTCTACGACCTAGGCCCCTCCTCCTAGTGTTGAAATCGACAAAGGGTCCGAAAAAGATAAAAATGTTCAACCACTGGCGAAGACCAAAGACTCTAAGGACACCCTAACAATCAAAGATGTGGTCTTTAAGGCCAAAGATGCTGAGCTGAAGTCTAAGGCTGGGGACTCCCAATCCAAGACAACTGATACCAAAAAGGACTCGCACTCAGCGAAGATTTAGCTCTAGGGATTTCCTTCCTTATTTTTCTTCATGTATTTTGATTTATCGTTGTATTTTTCTTTCTATCTGTAATATAATTTCCTTTTGATTAATGAAGAAAAAATTTCCCTTTAACTGTCAATCTTATGAACTTTTATTTTGCCTTATAACTCTTATTCTATTGTTAGTATTAACCAAGATTACCAGCAACAATGTGTTGTTACCTCACATACCTTAACACAAGCTAATAGTATTGTACTACAGTTAACTTGAATAAATTGAACACATGCCAGCAATAAAAAGAATTGTTACATACATGTATTGAGAAGGCTTGTGTAAATACACAAGAACACTTAACTTGACAAGAACCACCAAACCGAGAAGATGAACAAAAGATCCATAGCATTTGGTCCGAGGGACCATACATGATTGATACTTTTGTTAAGTACTCAAAAAGTATAAGTAGAGAGTGTTAATTTATCAGATGTATGTGGTCCAAGAGACCAAACATGACCAAGATCCTGCTTAACACTGAGCAAAAATAAACTTTAGTATTAATTTACCTAAGGTATATGGTCCGAGAGACCAGACATGACCAAGGTTCTGTTTAACACTTAGTGAAATTGAACTAAAGTATTAATTTACCCAAGGTATGTGGTTCGGGAGACCAGGCATGACCACGGTTCTGTTTAGAGCTAATGTTATTTGATGATACCCTTGAAAGGCATCTAAAAAGCTCATTTGACGATGGATTACCGTTGCGTCTACTAGTTGATCAATCCAAGGCATGGGGAAATGATCCTTTGGGCAAGCCTTGTTTAAATTTGTGAAGTCTACAAACATTCACCATTTCTCGTTCTTCTTCTTTACTACCACTGTATTAGCCAGCCATTCAGGGTAAAATACCTCCTTAATAGCCCCTACCTGCTTAAGCTTATTCACCTCTTCTTTGACAGCATCAGAATGTTCTTTAGATGAACGCCGAGGTGGCTGCTTTCTGTGGAGGACAGCTGGGTTAATATTCAAATGATGGCAGATGAATCCTGGATCTACCCCCGAGGCCTCATAGGCATTTCAGGCAAACATATCAATATTCCTTCTAAGGAGTGCTAACAGCTCTTCCTTTTCCCGAGGAGGCAATTGAGCTCCAATCTGGAAAAACCTCTCCGGATCCCCATCAATAGCAACTTCCTCCAACCCCTCGCATTTCACCTCTTCTGACCCTATAACACTAGGTAGGATCAGGACCCTTGATTGCTATGGGCCCCCATCTACGGAAGCTGTAGACTCAGCCACAGGCTGATGCATAATGGCGGCTACAAGGCACTGCCTAGCCACAGACTAGCTTCCTACAAGCTCCTCAATCCAATCCCCTAACGGGTATTTCACTTGCAAGTGTAGAGTTGAAGAAACGGTCCCTAGGGTATGAAGCCAGGGTCTGGCTACAATTAAATCTACTTCAACCACTTCTGATCCTACTTGTACGGGTAACCTAATCTGACCCCTCAGAATGACAACCTTCCTATCAAAACTTACCAAAGGCAAATCATATGTTGTCAGATCCTCAAGTTTTAAGCCCAAACCTCTGTACAGATCGGAGTACATAATCTCAACCTCACTGCCCTAGTCGACCATCACCCTCTTTACATCGTACCCCCCTATTCTAAGGTGACCACCAAAGCGTCATCGTGCAGTTAAATGTTCCCCTTCTTATCCTCATCCAAGAAACTTAATGTTGGTTGGACCTCTACCTTGGCCCTCTTCGGCATAGAATTCGAGTCCTCAGCAGTCAGCTGAGCAACAGACATCACCCTAGAGGGATAAGATCCAGTCCTGCCAGGTACTCCTTGAAGAAGCACTCCCTTGAGCCCCAGGCCTTGTGTGGTCTCCTTGTCCATTGGGTCGATACACAAACTGCTGTAACCTTCCTTCTCTGATCAGTTGTTCTAAATGATTCCTTAGAGTTGTGCAATCTTCGGTAGTATGCCCCCGCTCCTGGTGATATTGACAGTGAAGGCTCTGATTGTGCTTCATAGGGTCTCCTCCCATCTTATTCGGCCATTTGAAGCATGACTCATTCTAGATCTTCTCCAAGACTTGGTGTAATGGCTCTCAGAACACCACGTTGACCGCCTGAGGTGCCATGGAACCGGACTGCCTAGTGTAATCCCTCCGTGGCTTGTTGTTATATCGGTTCGACCTGAAATCCCTCCTCTCTTGAGGAATAACCTTAGTTTTTCCCTTACCTTGCAATTAATCCTCCTTAACCCATTTATACTCATCGATGCGATCCATCAGTCGGCGCACACTTCTCACCTGCTTCTTGGTCAAAGACTTCCTCAGATCAAGCTCGGTTGGTAGACTGACCTTAAAAGTCCTTACAGCCACGTTGTCAAAATTCCCATCGATCTTGTTGAACATATCCTAGTACCTGTCCAAGTACGTTTTCAGGGTCTCCCCTTCTCTCATGGAAAGAGATAACAAAGAATCCAGGGGCCGATGAACTCTGCTACATGTAATAAATCGAGAGTAAAAAGCCCTTGTGAGCTCTTTAAAGGAACCAATAGAACTTGCTGCAAGGCCATCAAACCACCTCATTGCCATAGGCCCTAAGTTAGATGGGAACACCTTGCACATAAGGGCTTCATTCTTGGAATGGACAGTCATTCTCTGATTGAAATGACTCACATGCTCCACAGGATCCGTTCGACCGTTGTACATAGTGAACGTGGGTTAAGTAAGCCGTCAAGGAAGCTTTCCTCCCTCAATTCTGCGCACGAAATGTGACCTGGAAATTTGGTTGAGTGCCCTACTCATAGCGGCATTTCCCAAGCCCCTAAAAGACGAGTTTCCACTTCTGTGTTCAAGATGGTATTCCTCTTCGTGGGAGAAAGATTCGCTAGGAGGTGTTCGTGTCCTGCACCTATAACTGCCACCTTCTTCATCATCTGAAGAAAGATTAGAGATAGAGGAACTGAGCCTTCTCCGCTCAAGGTGTAGCCTCTTCTTTAGGTGATCTATTTGATGCTGTATGTTCCTAGTATTGTTATCATGGGATACGTGGCCCTTATCTTGAAGTCGACTCCTACTAGTATGAATCGTATGCACGCTTCTTTCACGATCCCTTTCTCGTTCAAGGTGAAGAAAATGATTGAGATGTTGGGAACCGTCAGACTCCGCCTGGTTTGGCCCTATTCCTACCATAGTTGAATATCGAACTCACTAACACACCATAATTCCCATAGACGGCGCCAATTGTAAGGGTGCAATTTGAGTGCCTGGTAATAGAACATATATACAATCATGAATTTAAACCTTATCTCTACTATTTTGATACACTTCTTTCAAATTAAGGTGTCAATCAAGTAAATTGATAGATGGAAGGGACATTGTAAATAAGATGAAAGTTTATGATGAAAAAATATATATAATTTTTCCTAATAAAACTTTTCAATTACCAATAAAGGTATGAAAACTAAGTAATCGTTTGGGGGAACGAGTAAAGACCATGAAACAAATGCAATAGCACATTTCCTGCGTGGACTGGACCTAGTTGCTTTTTCACTTCTTTTTTTTTTTTTTTGTTTTTTTTTTTTTTTTTTGAGTGTGATACATATTTTGTTTTGTTCTTTTTTTTTTTTTTTTGGGTTTAACTATACATGAATTTTTTTTTCTAGGCATACTTTTCAATTTTTAATAAATTTGGGTGATTGGGTTTTTTCTTTGGGTTGTTTGACACTTTTTTTTTTAATTAGGTATCATTTTTTAACAAGAACATATGACTAAATTTATACAAACTCATTGTTTCCATATCTCAACTTTTCCACTCTTAGCCAAACACAAATGAGGGAAACTAAATTATTATCTATCCTCCCACTTTTCCACTCCTTCAATCAAACGAACCTTAGAAGTTGAATTCTATTTTATCCAAAAAATTGATATAAAAAAATAAAGAAAAGAAAGAGAAGCTATCGGAACATGTGCATTAGTGCCTAGTATATCTTAAGAATGATGCTTGTAAACCACAAAAGCACATTCTTCCCCAAAAAAAAGAAAAAAAGAAAAGCAGATGGTTAGATGCTTGTATCAACTCAATGCTGGGTATGGACTTTTTTTAAGCCCAAACAATAGTTATGAACTTATTAATCAAATATTTATCTATAAGGAATGTCAAATTTAGAATTGAAAATTTGTTTGCCAATTAAATTATTATGCGAAAATGTCCATTAATTAATTAATAATTCAGCTCTCATTGATAAACATTTTATTTTTAGTTTTACAATTTAACAATTCATTTTATATATTTTTTTTACTAGCTGTTAATATAATATTTTAGCCCATAAATATCATAAAACCCAGCCCATCGTTGGTGACAAATTCCTTATCCTTGTTAGTTAGCTTCTCCTTTTTGACGCCCACGATTAGGCCCACCTTTTGAAAATCAATCAACCATATCTCTAATATGCCAGCCCATCAATACCAATAGCCCATGGGCCTATTAGCACATGCATTGGATTTAGGGTTGTCCACCACCCGTTGGCACCTGAAGTCCCACACACTCGAACCCGACGATCTCCACTCGATAACTGCCCAATCCAAGCAGTGGTTCAGCTGGCTGTAGGTCGCAGGCACCAAGACCCGACGTTGTCGGTTCGAGTGGTGGTTTGGCTACCTGAGAAACCGATAAACCCGTCTTGCCTAAAGACTTATTCTTTCCCCATCAAAAATCGCAAGTTTCAGCCAAAAATCCAATAAGCCCAAACTATAACTCCACCGATATTAGGTTATCTCGGCCAAATCTCCATAGATCTGAAGAAGTATCGGCCAGATTTCGACCAAAATCCAACAAGATTGGCAAACACAAAACCACGTGATACAGACTGAAAACCAATACGACCCGATTCAGTTGACCTAAAACTCCATTCGGGTCAGTAGCGGGTTAAAATCTCCCCCACCTAATGATGTCAGGTCAAGTCCGGGTTGGGCACAAACCCGACCCGTGGACAGCCCTAACTGGATTTACTTAGATTGGCCCATTAGCACATGTACTCCATTTCTTGCATTGTGATCTAACTTTCAATTTACGGCTTCTATAAATCTTTATTATTCACTTACGTTATTCTTCGTAAAATCAATTGCAAGAGAACAAAATATTGTTACTGTTGAAATACTGGAGAGTGATTCTTATGAACCACTTGTTTTTTCAGTCTCAAAGTCTGGAATTGTAGACCGTCTCCTAAGTCCTATCATGGGCAAATTTCAAGCAGAGTAAAGATCTTAAGAAAAGTAATGGAACAAAGACAGAGAAGATTCATGGTATTGAAAAACTAGACAATGCTAACAAAGCAGGAGGGAAGGAATCTGATAAATGTTCCTTGATTTTATCTGAAGGAGAGCTAAGGCTCTTGCAGTAAGTTGTTGTGTCATTGTGCAGAGTATTTTAGCATTAAAGTTAGCTCTATTGGGTTTCACTTTGTATGATTTTTGAACGTTATTCATTCTAATACAATTGGCCGGGCTTGCTGCTGTGGGTGAAGATTACTATGGTGTGTTCCAATTGAGAGGTAAATTGCTCAATGTGAGGGAAGCAGCCACCGCTAAACAGCTCCCTGAGAATAAAGAAACTGGGTACATAAAGCAGATTCTTGGACTCCAGCAGCATAAAGAATACACCAATGTAAAATCTTTGAGATATGGTCATTTGATGATAATGACTGATCAGGTGTGACGCCTTAAGTTTCTGTTATTGTTTTGTTCTTGTTTTATGCTTACAATTCTCCCTACAAGACACACGTACAGCCTTCGACAAATATAAAATTTTTACTATAATTCTTGTACAAGATAGGTGAAAGTGAGAAAGGAAAGTGATGATGTTGTGGAGGAGCTGATTTTGCTTGTGAATAAAGAGAGAAAACCGTGGGTATAGGGTAATCTGATGGTGGGGTTGATGAGTGTAATTCTCACTAACCACGTCTACTAATTTTGGTCAATAGCGATTGAGGTGCCACTAGATATTACCCACCATTTAATATAATTAATTTCTTTTAAATTTTAAAACATATCCAACACTTTGGTCCATCTACCTAAATCTCACTACACGCCGTTTGCAAACACAGCTCGTATGAGTCGTATTCACTTCCATTCCGCTGTAGATATTCAGAGCTTGAGCATGTGAAAACCCATTCAAGATTTGTAGCATCCTCACTCCTCCTTGGTAATTTTCTTTTTCTCTTTTATTTGAAAAACAATTTGTGTCTGAGAAATCTGGGTTTTATTTTTATTTATTTGTCTCTTACATGTGTCTCTTTTGTTTTCTTATTTATGTGTTTTACTTTTATAGACCAACATCATAGAAGTTTATTAGTTTATTTACATTGGAATTATGCTCCTAAGTGCATGGGTTGATTTCATTTGCTTTCAGTCGAGGTTCATGTATATCTGATCCGTGCCACTATATGCAGGTACCAAACATAAATTTTCAGATGAATACGTTCTAAAAAAAAGAACCAAAATCTTCTTTACTATTTTCTCTATTCCATTCTACGTACCATCAATAAAATTCGAGAAATAATATGTCTATAACATTTTCACAACATTTTTACAACAAAACTTAAGTGGCAGGTTATTACTGGTTGTTATTATTGGGGCAAAAAAATAATCTTGGTGTTAGGTTCAAATTTGAACCAATAACAACTAACCACCTATGATTTATTATGAAAATGTTGTAAAAATGTTATGGACGTATCACTTCTCGTCAAATTCTCTCATGTGCCCATTACTTCCTAAATTTATGCTTTTAATTTCTTTCACCTAAAATAAAGGATAACAAACAAACCAAAAAAAAAAAAAAATCTTCTTTTCCTGACCACCATCAACCTCCGCCTCTGGCACCAACTAAGACTACCACCACACCTCACTGGCACCACAACTACTCCTAAAAGCTTATATCTTTGTTGAATGTTCCCAATGCACACCTCTGCCCATGACCTTAAAAACCCCTTCACCTACCCATTACCTTTTCTTCTTAAGCAAACAAAAACCATTTCTCTACGAACCCCAAAACCAAAATTGACCCAACAATGCGACCAATCAGTCCCAAAGAATCAAATCTTGTCAATGACGTTGAGGTTTTGTTGGATTGCAAGGTTTGAGTTATTTAAGGTTGAATAGATTTTTTCGGCCTTCTTCAGGGGCAGTTTGTGGTGCCGGTGAGGTTATGGTGGTCTTTGTCAATGTCGGTTTTTTTTTTTTTTTTTTTTTTTTTAATCCTTTATTTTACGTAATAGAGGTAGGAGAAATTAAAGGCATAAATTTAGGAATTAATTTACCCATGGTAGAATTTTATTGGTGGTACATAGAGTGTATAGAGAAAATAATAAAATTTTGATCCTACAATATTTTTATAATATTTTCACAACAAATCATAGGTGGTTAATTATTATTGGTTCAAATTTAAACCAAACACTAAAATTACTTTTTTACCCTAACAATAACAATAAGGCGAAAATGCACTTTTGGTATTTACATTTTGGGCCAATTCTCGATTTAGTCCCTAAATTGATTTTGCTCCTAGGTCAGTCCCTGATTTCGGAAAATCATTTTTTTTTTTTGGTTCTTGTCATCAACCCAATAACAGAAAAATCTGAAGTGACAAACGAAATGCATAGGTGGCATATTAAATGCTGATGCAGCTGAAAATAATAATAAAAATTATGACGTCAGCATCCATGTCAGCATCTAATATATTTTTTTAAAAAATCAATTTTAACAAAATTAAAAAACATAAAAATACATCTATTCAAATTTGAATAAAAATAAACAAGAACATGAACACAGATCATAAGAACACAAACCTAGATAACAAGAACAGTACTCAGAATTTCTATTCTGAAATTTGTATGCATTCTTCCACCAAAAATCAATTATAAATTAAATAAAAAATGGTGTTGTGTTCTTCCACAAAAATCAAAACCTAAACCATCATACCCAATGAGCACCACCACAATCTGCCACACTAACCCATATCCACCAACACCAAACCCGAATGACCTCCAACACCACTACTAGATCCATCACCACCAAACCCGACTCTCAGATTTCAACCATAACTCAAACATATTTTGAACCATTAAACAACCCAAACCCCCCACACCATCACGGATCAAAGAAAGAGGCATCAACTGGGTGAGTCCAAGAAAAGAATAAATAGAGGGAGAAATCAAGGAGACTACCTTGATGGTGGCTAGTGGCAGTGAATGGCGAGGAAGGAAACCACAGCCACTAACACCTTTTTGAGTTTCACAACACACACAAGGGGGAGAAACTGTGTTGCCTATCATTTTCTCCAATCCGTGTTTTCCACTAAGCACCAAAGCCTCCATGATCAAAACCCCAAAGAGGGATAAGTAGATATGCTCACCATTGGTCGACGAGGGAGAAGCTGAACCACCGCTAGCCACATCTCAGCCTCTCTCTTTCTAAACCCAGATCATTCTCTCTCTCTCTCTCTCTCTCTCTCTAAACTAGATCGTCTTTTTATTTTGGTCCCAGATCACTCTCCCTCTCTCTAAACCCATATCGTTCTCTCTTTCAACCCAGATATATTTCTGTAAACATGATAAAAATTCATACTCCAAAAATAGTTTTAAAGTTTTTTTTTTTTTTTAAGAATCAAAACTTGTGACCACTTTTTACCATAATTTTAGATTTAAGATTAAAAAAATTAGTTTAATTAATTTTTTTTTTAAATTAGAAATTCAGAAATTTTTTTAATTCAACGATTGTTGTTGTTGTTTTTTTAACATTATTAAATTATTTATTTTTATTAGATTAATGTTTATTTTTTTAATTTTCTAAGCTGAATTTTTTTATTAATTTAAATGCTGATGTGGCTTTTTAAATGCTGATGTGGCATTTAAAAAATGCCAAATAATTTTTTTAATATTATTTTATTAGCCACATCAGCATTTATTGTGCACACAATGTATTCCGTTTACGATCTCAGATTTTCTATTACTGAGTTGACGGCAAAAATCAAAATAAAAACGATTTTTTAAAATCAAGGACAAACTTAGAAGCGAAATTAATTTAGGAACTAAATCAAAAATTGGCCTAAAATATATGAAACAAAAATATATTTTTGTATAATAATAAGTAATAACCTGCCACTTAGAATTATTGTAAAAATATTAGGAAAACATTATTTCTCTTCCTTACAAAAAAAAAAAAAAAAAAAAAAAAAAAAAAAAAAAAATTTCTGCTGCATTATTGGAGATGAGATTCCACACGCAATCTAATACCCATTTGGTCTTATTCTTTTATCTCTCTTTCATCTCTTATCCCACCTTCTCCAGTCCCCGCACCATCTCCATCACCATCTCCTTCTCCGTCCACTTCGCCTTGTTGCCACCATTACCACTCCAGATGGGCCTGAACTTGAGATACATCATCACCAACTCCTGATCTACATCTGAAGGGAATCTGCGACCGTTGTCATAGCCACAAGGGAGGCTAAAAAACAAGCAAATATGGTGGACAGTGTGGTGGGCAGTGTTGTGACTTTCCTCTTAGGGAACGTGACTCAATTGCTCACAGATGAAGCAAAATTACTTGGTGGGGTGAAGGATCAAGTGAAGTCACTTCAAAACGAGCTGAGCATGATCAACGACTTCCTTCAAAATAGCGAGGGAAAACGTGATGCACCTGGAAAACGCACGCTGAAGGAGGTAGCCTATGATGCTGAGGATGTTATCGATACATTCATCACGAAAGCCTCACTGCATGGGAAAAGAAGTAAGGTGAGGTAGTTAATCTGTTTCTGTAACCAATTAAGCACACTTCACGATGTTAGTAAAAAGATAGAGCAAATAAAAAATGCCATTAAGGAAATTAAAGATGATTGGAGCTACTATAGCACAGAAAAAGTTGAATCCGTAGGAGATGCGGAAGTGGAGGAGATACTGGACAAGCGCAGGAGAACCGTGGAGGAAGATCACGTGGTGGGCTTCAGTCAAGACACAGACGCATTGGTGCAGCTGCTTGTTGAAGGGGCTTCTCGACTTGATGTCATTTCAATCATCGGCATGGGTGGCCAAGGTAAGACCACTCTTGCCAGAAATATTTAGAACAACCATTGTGTCTGTAATCACTTTGATGTGCGTGGGTGGGTTTATGTATCTCAAAAATACACAATCAAAGATCTGTTGCTTGAATTTTTAAAGGCTGTGAAGCCAACGTCACAGTTGATGATCTTGAAAGATGAATTGCACGAGGAATTATTCCAAATTTTGGAAGCTAATTATGGCTCCAATCAGGATAAATTGAAAGACAGGAAACTGTTCACACACTTGGAAGATATGAAGGAAAAGGATGATGAAGAATTCAAAAAGATGCTGTTCAATGAGTTGAAACTTATAGAAGACTCTAAATTGGAAGATTCAATACAGAATATAGTGGCAAAAATATATGAAAAGAATTGTGAAGATTTGCAAGATTTCACTGATGATGAATTGAAAAAAGGTCTATTTAGATGCTTGACAGGAAGAAGGTACCTACTAGTCCTGGATGACATCTGGGACAATACAGTGTGGGACCAGGTAATTGCTACATTTCCTGATAAGTCGAAAGGAAGTAGAATATTGATCACTAGCCGCATAAAAGAAGTGGCTTTACATGCATGTCCTCATATTCTTCCTGATGCATGCCCTCATATTCCTCCTTATGAACTTCGTAAGCTTAACAAGAAGGAAAGTTGGGAACTCTTCTCTAAGAAGGTGTTCCGAGGAGCTACATGTCCTCCAAATCTTGTAAATCCAGGGAAACTAATTGCAGAAAGTTGCGATGGTTTACCACTTGCTATTGTGGTATTGGGGGGTCTTTTGGCCAACAAGGAGAAATCAAGCTATATATGGAATAAGGTGACAGGTAATGCCGTTGCGTACCTTACTCAGAAAAGATCAGATTGCTCAGGCATACTTGCTCTAAGCTACAACCACTTACCCCGGCACTTGAAACCTTGCTTTCTATATTTTGGTATATATCCAGAAGACTTTGAGATACCTGTGAGGCAACTAATCCAGCTGTGGCTAGCCGAGGGGTTTATACAGCAAATTCACAACAGAAATGTGGAGGATGTTGCTGAAGACTACTTGGAGGAACTCATTGATCGAAGCTTGATTCAGGTGGCAACAAGAAGGGCAGATGGAGGAGTCAAAACATGTCGTATTCATGATCTGCTACGAGACCTCTGCATAAAAGAGAGTGTCGAAGAGATGTTTCTTGACATCCGTACAAAAGATAACATCTCATCCAATAGCAAATCCCGTAGACTTTCCATCCAATGTGCCATCCCTCTATACATTTCTTCGAATCATTGTGAGCCTTGTTACACTCGTTCTTTACTATGCTTGGGGGATGATGAACCTTCGTATGATGAAAGCAACTTGAGATGGTTTTTTGAAACGTTTCAGTTGGTTCGGGTGGTAGATCTCGGGAATATGGTGACTTCTAGCTTAAGTCCCAAGAAAATAGAAAAGCTAATCCTTGTGAGGTACTTGAGGATTCAACCTGGTGAGCTTGATGTCATGCCGTCTTCTATATGCAGCCTCTGGAATCTGGAGACTTTGGACATGAGAAAATCTAAAATAAAATGTTTGCCTAAAGAGGTATGGAGGTTACAAAAATTAAAGCATTTCTACTTGGGTGGCCCAACTTCCCTACCTAGAACAAACAAAGAAGCTTTACCGAATCTTCAAGTCTTCACTGGTATAGCTATAAATCAAGACACTGAGAATCTCCTCGCCAATGCCAGATTTCCTAATGTGAAAAAGTTAGGATTGCATTCTTCAAGCGGGGTGGAGTCAACTTTATTTACAAGCCTCCATTCCTTATCTCATCTGCAAACTTTGAAAATTAGTGGACTCTTTGATCTTCCAAGTCCAGCATCATTCCACTTGACTCTCACCAAGATAACCTTACTGTGCAAGAACATTTCTCCAACTGTCGTGACAGTGTTGGGTAGCCTTACTAAACTTCAAATAGTGAAAATAAGAGGCGTCAATCCAGTACAGATGGACCTCAATTGCGGTGAGAGCAGTTTTCCTCAACTGGAGGTCTTTAAAATGACAAATTTGGATATTATGCATTGGAACATGCAAGGTGGTGCAATGCCAAGCCTTCAACATTTGGTCATTGACAATTGCAAGTATTTGAATATGCTCCCTGACGAATTATGGTGCTTGAATGCCTTGCGGGATGTGGAAGTTTTATATCCCTCTGGAAGTTTGGCAAGGAAGCTTCAACAGTTGCAAATGAAGAGTGGATGTAAGCTCCAAGTCTATCCTCCCCTGGGCGCAAGCAACTAAATGAAAGAAGGTCGATGGCTTCATCTGCTGCTGTGTGTTTGGGGGCTGAGGGGTCCATACATATGTTCCTTTCAATTGTCCATCACTTCAGGTTTCAATATCATGTATGATGTACTTGTTAGCTCTTACCTTTTTTTTTATTTTTTATTTATTATTATTATTATTATTATTTTGACTTCCTAATTGTCCTTACTCCTTAGCTTCAAGTCTTTACTTTGAATGTTGCTACTGCTATTCTTTCCAAGTTTTTGGTAATGTATCCATAACATTTGAACTGGAATGTGGACTATTCGACTAAAAAGTCCTGTGCTTCTATAATGACTTGAATTTGCGACCCTTCTTTTGCAGAGTGATTTCCAGTAATGCCAATGTACCAAAATGGCTTATAAAAATTTTTGGTTTTAAATTAATCTGGGGCATGTAAATATATGTTCCGAGTCCGACTGCAATAGAAAGGCAGTCGATATTGATCTGATGTTATTTGAAAGTTTGTCCAGATTTCATATTTAACCTTTGAGATCTGTATTTGTCTGGCTTAATTGGTAAAACAAAGAAAAAGTGCTAACTGCGTCTTTCATTATGAAGGCAATGTTTCCTGATCAATGAAAATCAAGAATATTATTCTTGATTAAATTTTAAGGGCAAGTGGAAATTGGCAAGCCCTCATCACTTCCGTAATTTTCAGAGTTATTCTTGTTTATTGAATTTTTTTTTAATTTTTCCTCCAAAGAGATGGATACACTGGCAATTGGCAAACCTTCCCAAACTACAGATTTTGAGACTACATGGTCACTGCTGTTTTGACAATCATCACTGCTATACTGGTGAATTTCCTTGAACAACTTCGAAACCATCAAATGGAGAACTTGCTGCGCAAAAGGCGCAATGCCAAGCTGAAGTACAGAGATTGAAGGTGCTGCCTAATCAGCTATAGAGGTGGCTGCTTCCTTTGCCTGATGTGCAGGGTGGTGTTAGCCCTCCTCAGAATCAGCAATGGGAATTGCATATGAATGAAGGGTGTGTTGATTGAGGTCTCTTTTTTGTTTGGTAAGTTACTACTTAATTTACTTCACTCCAACGTCCAACGGTGTCCATACTCCTTGCATACCGCATTAAAAATGTGGTAGGAGTGTGGACATATTGGTGTGGTAATTGTCCTTAATTTGCTCCAAAAAAAAAAAAATTTTAAAAAATTACAACTTAAAACTAAAGAGGAACACGACCGTTACCAAACGGTATCGATTCAACAAGACAAAACCAAAATAAAGCAAAATGGTTGTGATTTATAACAGAAACTAAACGTGAGGGCGACGTCGTTTTGAATTTTAAGAACAACAAAGGAACTAAAACGTTGCTGTTGTATTAAAAGTCTCACACGCATCTTACTTGAGGGCTGAGGCAGATCTGTAACTAACTCCCAGGTGTCTAATTGTAATTGGTTGAGTTAGTTATTGTTAGCCGTTGCATAGTTTCTTGGTTAGTGCTACACTTTAGATCCTATTCATTAGGTTCTATATTAAGATTTAACCATATGACTAATTAATTAAAAAATACACTTCCATTTTATGAAGAAAAATCAACATGGCAGAATCTTAAAAGGAGAATCTAATGAACAGCACTTAAATACTGTACTTAAATCTTGCTTAATAAATAAATAAATAAATAAATAAAAGACAAAGCAACTTAAAATTAATATGAAAAAACATTTTATACATACGAAAGTAAGATGACCATATCAATCGAGCAAATTTTATACATACAAAAAATTTTATAATATTTTCTCACAATAATTAAGTTGATAAGTATTTAGTGATTTTTATTTAGGATTACCATTGACATCACACTTTTATGCTAACAATCTATTGCATTAACATATTTGAAAATTTTTGTCAATTTTTATTTTATTTTATTTTTATACTATATGTATAGAGTTCCTCATATCAATAACCCTAAGCATATGGGTGATCAGTGCTGGTGGCTCTCATTGAATCAATTATTTATGCGTTAGTGATGTACACGCAAAAGTAAGAATACATCACTATAATTGCAAGGTTAAACACGTATATATAAACTCTTAAACACTCTCACATTGCAAGCCGATTTTCAAGGTCAAGTTTTATCCATGATTTTGTATCATTTTTCCCTTATAAAAACTTAAAATTAAAAAAAAAAAAAAAAACTAAAACAATAGTTTTTGCGGGCTTAAAACAATAAGATGCACATTTGGGAATGTGTAACTCTTGAGAATTGTAAGCATCACATGGGTGATCCAAGTGTTTCACATTACTTAATTGCAAGATTAAACACGTATATATAAACTCTTAAACACTCTCACATTGCAAGCCGATTTTCAAGGTCAAGTTTTACCCATGATTTTGTATCATTTTTCCCTTATAAAAACTTAAAATTTTAAAAAAAAAACTAAAACAATAGTTTTTGGGGGCTTAAAACAGTAAAATGCACATTTGGCGATGTGTAACTCTTTGAGAATTGTAAGCATCACATGAATTGTTGTCGCCAGCGCTTACATCAGTAGTTGTTTAGTTTATTCAGGAAAAAAAAGAAAAAAAAGAAAAGAAAAGAAAAAGTAGTTGTTTATTTTTTAAGCACATTTGGCGAATAATGACTCTCGAAAATTGTAAGCATCACATGAATTGTTGACGCTAGCTCTTATTTAAATGGTTGTTTATTTTTTAAGCACATTTGGCGGTGTATGTTTCTTGAAAATCGTAAAGGTCTGTTTGGTTAGATCAGTAAAAAAAAAAAAGAGAGAATAAAAGAGTAGAAAGATAAAAAAAAATACTTTAATTTTTTTTTATTTGGTTGGAAGTGAAAAAGTAAAGAGATGAAAAAAGTGAGTTTGTATAAATTTATTCATATACTCTTGTTAAAAATTTATGCTCAATTAAAACAAAAAAAAGTGATAAGCAACAAAAAAAAAAAAAAAACCACTCAAATTTATTTAAAAAATAAAAATAATGTCTAGAAAAAAAAATCATGTCTAATTAAAAAAAAAAAAACAAAAACAAAGCACCACGCACAGCCTAGGAAATCAAAAGAAAAATGGAAAAAAAAAAAAAAAAAGAGGCAACGTTCTCATGAAGTAAATAATAATAATAATAATAATAATAATAATAATAACTAGTCGCTAACCCGTGCGATGCACGGAATAGTTAAATAAAAATTAAAAGTACTTATTTCACTTAAAGGTATATGACTTAAATTTTAAAAATATATAATTTGAAAATGAATGAAAATAACTAATTTCTTCAATATAATGATTTAGAAAAATTCTTTTTCTTTCGTATCATTAGTTTCACATAACACATTTTGACGTGGGCTATTATATGGTAATAACTTTACATAATATTCAACTGCAATTATATCTACTATCCACTACCAATCTAATATATGTTATCTTGATAGTAGATCTACAAATTGCATTATCGTATTCTTAGAGTTTGCCACATTATTATTATTATCTATATATAATATAAAACTGAAAATTTTAACTTTTTCAAAGACTTACATTAGAATTAGGATTAAAAAATAATTTTTTTTTAAATTAGACCTCACGTTAGTTTTTTTTTTTTTTAAGGGCTCACTTTAGGTTAAAAAAAAAAAAAGGCTCAAGTGAAAAAAAAAAAAGACTCCTATTAAGATTAAGGAAAAAAGAGAGAGACTCCTATTAGAACTCTCTCACTATTTAGTTTAATAAATTAAAATGATGAGGAAAAAAGAGGAAGAGAGACTCCTGTTAGAACTCTCTCACTATTTAGTTTTAAAAATTAAAAAAAATTATAAATTAAAATGATGATGTGAAAAATTGTGGGAGTTTCAGAGGCTTCAGTTTTTAATAATAATAATAATAATAATAATAATAATAATAAAATGCCTTAGAGGGCCAAACGCCTAGGAAAGCAAAAAATTAAAAATTAAAAAAAAAGGAAAAAAAAAAAAAAACAAAAAAAGGAAAGAAAGAGGCAACTGGACGAAACCAGTGCAATGGGCAATTTTGTTATTATCCATCAAACTTCTCCGTCCTATTTTGTGTGGTCCCGGAAAATGACTGAGCCCTACCAAAAATTTTTCCTCTTTTCTTATCAAACATCAACCTTCTTCATTTTCTTTCATTTTTTTTTTCTATCCCTCCTATTTCACTTCCTACCAAACTCACCCAAAGCATCACATGAATTGTTGACTCCAGCTCTTTTATATATATATATATATATATATATATATATATATATATATATATTGTTTTATGCACATTGCAGATGTTACTTAATCTAAAGTGACAGCCAAATATAAAATATAAAAAAAAAAATTTTTAATAAAACAATATTTTTGGGGCATATAATTAAAATACGCATTTGGCGCTGTATAACTCTCGAGAACCGTAAGCATCACATAAATTGTTGATGCCAACTCTTATTTATATAGTTATTTACATTTTATGCACATTTGGTGATGTATGACTCTTGAAAACCGTAAGCATCACATGAATTGTTGACACCAGCTCTTATTTATATAGTATATTTTTTATGCACATTTGGCGATGTATGACTTTTGAGTACTGTAAGCATCACATGAATTGTTGATACTCTTATCTGCGCGCGCGCGTGTGTGTATCACTGTATCTATATATATATATATATAATTGAAGTCTCTGAAACTCTCACAATTTTTCACGTCAGCTCAATATTTAAATAAAATTATTATTTTATTTAAATAATATCATTTTTGTTTAGTTCAAACTTAACAAAGAGTAAAACTCTATTTAACTTGAACTCAAACTCATTTTTTTAAAAAAACAAAATTATTTTTATTTAATAAAGAGTGAAACTCTATATCTTTAATAAGTTCAACTTAAGCTCAAACTCAAACTCAAACATTATTATTATTATTATTATTATTATTATATCTCTACTTCACTAACGTGATATTTTATGATAGGGTGCAAACTTATAACCATGGATTATTCTTTTGAATGTAACCCAATTTTTTTCTTATATTTTCTATTTTTTAGTCATATATATTTTGTGTTGTTTCAATAATTTTTAAAATGTGAATCATTTGATTCTTTAATATTGTTTGGTCTTTCAGAAGTTTTAATATCTGAATTTTAAGTTATTTTTTGCAGTATTTGAAATTGTTTGACAAATTTTTTGTAAGCTATTGCATGTTCAAACACTAACTTCTTCATCAAATTGTAACACAAATTGAAGTCATACAAGAGTAAATCATGTAATGGTGTAGTTTTTTAATTAATTTAAGATTTCATAAAATCATTTTAATCTACTTCACAAATAGATAGGTACCCATGCATAACACAGGTTAGTGACTAGTTTATTATATATATTTATTTATTTATGAGAATGATAGCAAGGCATATTATTCCCCCCTCCTACTTCCTTTATTTTTTCATCAAAAGATGCATTTTTCGTTTTTTGCATTACAGAACATGCACATTTGGCGATGCATGACTCTCGAAAACAATAAGCATCACGTGAATTTATTTAATTAAATTCATATTATATTCATATTTATAATCCGACTATTTTTGGGCTAATGCAACTTATCTATCCTATATATAAGAAGATTCTCCACTTTCAGTTAAATTTTTATATGATTCAAAAATACTCTCATTAATGAAGAGTAACTTCATTTAAAAATGGGGTCATAAATGTCAAATAACAAACTTTATTTTGAATTCAAAAAGAAAACTCTAAAATTTATGATTGTTTTTCCCTTCACTTAAAAAAAAATTATAGTTACTATTGATCTTTAAAGTGTATCATTTTTATTTATTTGAAAAATAAAAAAAAAATAAATTATAATAGAAACAAATCGTTAGCTTTTACAAAATAGAAGAGCCTCTAAGCAAGGGCAATACGTTTGCTTAGAGGCTAGTAAAGTTATAATAGTGTTTGGAATTTATAAATTGGTGACTTTTTAGTCTTTTAGTGCTAGTAAAATGCGAAGTGGGAAGCATGTGCACTTGTCGCATGTTCTATGGCAATTTGCACGTGATTCTGAATCGAAAGGTTAGATAGACGCTGAGAAAGAGTTGATTATTACTTAATTTGTCCACAACATGGTCTATATTCTGTTAATTATAGTAGAAAAATTGAGATAGGAATCAATTCGAACCATTCTTAAACTTCAAAAGTAGGGGTGTCAAATGGTGGGTTTAAAGTGGGCATAATTGGGTTAGGTATATAAAAATCATTCGCCCAATAAAATTCATTTAACTAATTGCTTTTAATCCAAACCCAACCCAATCCAACCCAATTATAATGGGTAAACCCCAACCCACCCAATTAGCCAATTATCAAAATGACCATAAACACAGTAATAGCTCAGCGACAGGAAAATAGAGGAATAAGATAAGAAACTAAGTGGTCTACCATTTGGTTGCCGAGAAAATTTAGAAAAATAAGGAAATGAATTTTGAAAATTGGATTCTAATTATTTACGAACCGAAAACCAACACAAAAAAAAAAAGAAAAAAGAAAAAAAAAAGAAAGAAAAAGAAAGAAGAAGAAGCCAAATGAAGCAACTTCGACTCAATCGAACCAAATATAGCCAAATGGCTCTATTACATACACCAATTCAAAAAAAGTAGACAGTGAAGAATAAAAACTATCAACTCCTCAACTTTCTTAGCAACCAAATGGATTTTGGATCTGAAAAAAGAAACCATCCGTTCAACTTCCGCGACGACTTGATCACCGGCGTTCAGTACCAGAACCTCTTTGACATGATGGTGGACGTGGTGGTTAGCGCCATGGTCGTCGTCAACTACAAGAATATTCTGGTGGTCATGGCCAAGACAGGGTGGCCGAGCTCCGACACCGACATCGAAAGCATCCAATGCAGGCATTGTCGCTCCCTCTCTCTCTCTTTCTCAAAAATCACTCTCTATGCTTATGCTTTCGAATAACGATAATTATATAGAGATATATCTCTTTATGGGTTTGCTGGAGATGGATTGGTTACTTTTTTTATAGGTGTATTTCTTGGGTTGATTTATGGTTTGGTTTGGTTTGGTTTCTTGTTTTCTTGGATTTGATGGAGATTAAGCTTTCTCAAAGACCAAATAGTGCAAAGTGGTGAATAGAAAGAAAGAAAAAAGATCACTAGGTCTCCGACTAAAACGTGATTAGAGGCCGAGAAAATGAGGGAAAATGAAAACCCTCGTGAAATACTGAAATGTTTGAGGGTTGGGTTTTTTTTTTTTTTTAAATGGGAAGGGCTCGGTTAAATTTGGGTATATTGTTTTTGGGTTAAATGGGTTTTAATGAGTTTTTAGTTAAAACCTAATAATCACTAGGTCTAATTGGGTTGATGTCCATTTAATTCAACTAATAATTGGGAGGGTTTGGGCGGGCAAATGGGTTTGGGCTTACTTTGCCACCCCTATTCAAAAGTCAATAATACAAAATTGATAATACAAGAGTCAATTTGTAATTGAGGCCAAACCCTAAGAGTCTTTTTTGTATTTTGCCCTATTCTTTTCTTTATCCTTTTAACGAAATAGCAAGAAAATTTACATGAACTAGATATTATTGGATTCAATAAGTCATAAGATACTTCATATTTATTGAGAATTTAAGTTGTTCAACCCTATCAGTGATGGAAATCAATAACAACTTTTTAAATACTATGAAAGTTATTGTGCTAGATTTAAGATATAATTAGGGATGGCCACACTCATTGGGCAATGGATATTTAACCCTACCCGATTCAATTATTCTAAGTAATATCCAATTCTTAATGGGTAGAAGGTAATTAGGTAGAATTTGGATATTATCCAAATATATGAGGGTTTAGATATTACCCATTTATCCATTATTATCCATTTAACTAATAAGATATATGGGTAGGGTTTAAAAATCATGATTGTGTCAAGTGGTTATATTCTCTATGCACCAAATGGCTACCCCTTTATATAAGAGTTTGATAAATTACACAATTCCTTTGTAGTTTTGGATGGTTTCTTGTACATGTAAACATAATCTATATCTATATTCTATATCTCACTACTATTTAAGGGCTCAGCTATACATCCTCTTCTCTCTCTCTTTCTTTCTTTCTTCTTCTTCTTCTACTTTCAGATTTGGGTTCTAATTAAACAGTTTAATTATCAACCTTTTCACGTCTAAGTCTTCACATTTTCTATACTTAAGTCGGCAATTGGGTTTCCTAATCCAAGTTTTATTCGGTCAAGTTGTGAACAACTTGGGCTTGGAGAATTCAAGCAACACGAAAAAGTCAAAACCTATAAATTAGAGAAAGATAGAGACGAGACAAAAAGGTAATTCACTCTGCACTGATTCTAAACCTAGAAAGTTCTCTCACGCTTTTAGTTCAAGTTCTATATGATTTTGATTATTATTGGTTTTAAGTTTCAATTGATTTCGGGATATCATATTTGCTTTGCGTTTAAGCTACATATACGTTTACCCCAGGTAAGTCTTTTTTTGCTTGTATGTATTATTATTGCAATTTTTATATATAATCAAATCATGAAAAAGATTATGCCTTATTTATTTATATATGGGATAGAGAATGAGTTGGATACAAACATATATATATATATATATATATATATATATATATGAACTCAAATTATGAAAAAGATTATGTCTTCTAATCCAAATTGCAAGTTCCTCTTTTTTTTCTTTTTTTTTTTTTCTTTTCCCTCATCATTGACTTTTGTTTTTTCGCTCAAGTAAATGCTACGATAATTTAATAGTACAATTCCTTTTTCTTGCAGCCAATTTAGCATTTTTTTTTTTCATTTTAATTCCCGGATATGTTACTTTTGCTATTCATTCTTTATTTTTCGCAATTTTTTAAATTATTAACATTGGATTAAAAAAAAAATACAAACTTTTCATTCAAACATAAACTCTGCACCAACGTGTTTCCATTTAATTTTTTTTTAATTTTAAAATACTTGGTTTTTTAAAATAATGATAACCTTATATTTAACCCTTAAAGAAACTATATTTATTCTCCATGTAATTCTATGTGGGATTCAATTTACAATTTTTTAATAATTACTAATTTACTACCCATAAAAAAATTTTACGTACCTTTTCTTTGGTTTAAAGGTAGTTGCTAAATCCTGAATTTAATCTTTTTTGAACTTTTGCTATGGATATGTAGTAAGTAGCTGAATTTTATGATTAAAATCTAAAATTTAGGATTACAAATAAGTTGATAAGTGATAACTCCCATAAATAAATTTTTTTTTTTTTTAAAGCAACAATAACAAAATGGGTTTTTCAATGATTGAAAAATGTAGCAATCTTAAATTATGATGAATGAGTGCGTGAGCAAGTGCTTAGAGGCCATTGTTAGAAAAAATTTTGGCTACAAACCTGGTTGTAGCCATTGACAAATTCACCATTCGATTTGTAAGCATGAAAAATATATGAAGAAAAAGTAATTCAATGGTGAATTTGTCAAAATTCATAACCAATAAAAAGATATTGAGTAAAATTGTAACCATTGGCTATAATCAAGTTTGTAACCAAACTCTTTTTCAAAAAAAAAAAAAAAAAAGTTTGTAACCAAACTTTTTTCTAAATAGGATGTTAGTTATATTTCATATTAGTCCTTTTGTATTAGTTTGGTAATGGTTATTTTGTAGCTTTTTAGATACAAATCATATATTATATAATAGGATAAAATATAAAAATTACCCTTAAGGTTGGGCCTAATGTCAGGTACTACCACTTTCTCTACAAAAAAGAAAAAAGAAGGTACTACCAAAATTTTTTAAAAATTTATTAATTTGTTCCTAAGCACAAACATCAATTAAAAATGTTAAAAATGCCTTGTTCCTCATGTTTCCGTCTCTATTTTTGGCTGTTATTTTTCTATCATTGGCAACACACACACACACACACTCCCTTCTGCACATAATTGTCATAATGCAACAACTGTGAGACGTATGCAATCAAGACGAGGGGAAGCAAAGGTCATAGAGGAGCATAGAACTCTCAAATGGTGTTAAGTTTTATTTGCGCTTAAGTTTTATTTGCTATTCCTGAGTCAATCAAGTTAGCAACATTTATATTAGCACTCAAAAAACAACCTTGGAGAAAGTACTTTATGAGACGAAACCCCTGGTAGCCACTTATCTTGCCAAATCTTGATATTTGCTCAATTACCAACTCTCCATCGCATCCCTTCAATGACTAAGCTTTGGGTAGAGATTAAACTCCTCCATGTATAAGAAGGGTTGTGTCCAATCGAAGCATGAACAAAATCACCTGTTGGGAAATATTTAGCATTAAAGACCCTATAAACAAGAGAATCGCCTCCCATTTGAAGATGCCATCCCTGCTTCGCAAGCAAAGCCTTAGTAAACCATTTTAAATTCTTGAAACCCAATCCTCCATCACACTTAGGCTCACACATTTTTTGCCAACTAAGCCATGCAATCTTCCTTTCCTCCTTTTTTTGACCCCATCAAAAATTCCTAATCATCCCCATCATTTCATCACAAAGCGAATCTGGAAGTTTGAAACAACTCATAGTGTAAGTTGAAATTGCTCGAGCCACAGCTTTTATTAAAACATTTTTTCCCGCCTTGGACAACAATTTTTCCTTCCAACCTGCCAACACTTTCCCCAATTTCTCCTTGATGGCATTGAAGTAAGTCTTTTATTTTTCCCCACTAAAGAAGGTAAGCCAAGATACTTTTCATGTTGCTTAATTATTTGGGCACTAAACCAATTTTTTATCTCCTCTTGAACTTCTCTTGAAGTGTTATTGTGCGGGCCAGGTACGAGGCTTCTGGACTGGGCCTTACTTGGACTCACAACTTATTTGTAGAGTGGGTTTTAGGATTTCCTACATTGGGTCATTCACCATATTGAGGCCCAACGACGATTCCTCCTTATCCAAACTTTTTCACGACTCACTGTTTTGTTGCTCTCGTATTTCTACTCTCTTTTGCTCTCTCTCTCTACTTCCCCAAAAATTCCCCCCTTTCTTCTTCCTCGATTCCTCTTATTTATAGTCTCAAATGAATGGAGGAATCATGATTACTCTGAGGAATAGTGGAAAGTAAGGTCCAATGTCATTGTTGCTAAGTGGAAGTTTGGTGGTGAGTGGGGTGTGGTAAGAGTAGCATCGGAACTTGCTCATTGTTACTGGAGGGATGTCCGGTAACGACTCATTTAGGGTGGTGCCGGGAAAACTGACCGTAGTGCTCCTGGGCAAATTAACCCCCACGGGGATGTTTCCCACCGAACAGTAGCTTGTCCGTCAGCTAATCGTGTAAGGATGATTGGGGTTCGAGCAATGGGCGTTTTGCCGGTCACGTCAACAGCATGACTCCCGGGCACTCAATCATGCACGACTACTCCCAAGTTGATGCGAAAAGGCCGCGCTTATGGGCTGCTTGGCGAGACCGGTTTCCAACACTCAAGGCCCAAAAAGGGGCCATGCTCGAGCTGTACAGTTACTATTGAAAAACAATGATGTTTTTGTACGATTTAAAACAATTCTACCACCAAGAGTTTCTAGAATTTATTTTTAAAAAAAGTTTCATTATTTATTTTATATTTTAAATATTTTATCATAATTTTTTATTATAATAAAAAAGTTGGGTAGTACATGTTGTGGTTGCCCTGTATGATGTAATGCACTGTTTTAAAACCGGGCTAGATCGATAGGTTCACCCTAAAATCGAACTGGCCCAAACCGAGAAACTTGAGATAAAAGACAGTAATTAGTATCTTTTTCGATTCTTTGACCCTTTTGGTATTTAAAACCAAGGTTCAATGTAAGTATTATTGTTGTACGAAATTCTTTTGTTACGTGGCTCATTATAAGTACATTAAAATAAAAGTTAAAATTATTTACATATGTAAAACTATGTTACTAAATATTTAAATGGAATGTAATGACATAGTGGTTCATATGTAAACATAGTACCTATTTACATAGGCTTGAATAACCCTAAGACCGACCAACATAATGAATTGATCGACTCACATTCAAATAAGTGACGCGCATTTGAATCCCGCTTATACCAAAAGGAAATTAATTAATGTCTTGGATTGGTAGTAGAGAGTAGTATACGTTTGGAAATTTCTTATTTTCGTTAGCTTATTTGCATGACACAAGACAAAAAGCTAAAAGTTAGATTATTTGAATAATGTGAGACTCAGAGGCTCTTCTATTTTTTTTCCTTCTTCTAAAGGTTATAATTTTCATTTACCATAATTTAAAGTTGCTACATTAAAACATTTTCCCATTAAAAAAAAATACTTAGGGGTGTGAGGAGATTTATATGTTTGTGGGTAAAATGATTTTTTTGTATATAAATCTCACCACACTCTAGGTATTTTTGTGATTGGAAAATATAGTGATTCCAAATTATGATTAATAAAAATTATTAACATTTAGAAAAAAAAAAAGGAAGAACCTTTTTTTCTTTTTAAGAAGGTGAGAAAAAATATATTTTAAAGTTGGTTTCTTTCTTGCAAAAGAGATTTAAAGAAAAAATAAGGGTGGGTTACCGGGTTTTGATAGGAGTTATTGTAGCAAATTTAAATTTTGGAAGTGGTTTAGTGGAGTGGAATTTTTTATTTTTTTGGATAACTAGGGTTGTTTTGAAACATGGGTCAGTAAAAGAATTGTTCTATTTTGTAGGCAGTATTTTACGTGGAATTAGAAATATATTTTGACCAAGTTATCCCATATTTTGTCCCAACTTAGTCGTAGGGTGCGGGAGTATTTTGGCACCACAAAATTGTTCATCTAAGCAAACTTTTTAAATAGTATAAAATATTAGACACGCAATCAACGTAAGATAAATATTTTTTTTAAGTAAATAGTAATACTTATTATAATTTTTTTTTAGTAAAAATTTAGTATATATGGATATAAAAATAGATTAATATAATTTCAATTTATTTACAAACAATATTTAATTAATTCATACATTTAAAAAAAAAAAAAATATTCGTCCATTCATATCATAATACCATATCACAGAAATAGTTCTCATCGTACCCTTCTCACAAAGATAGCATTCATTCAATTCTCAGCAAGAAATGGCGGAAGAAAGGGGGGAAGCATTTCTATTCAACGTTTCTGCGGGAATCATCGAGAAAGCGGGCGACCCCACAGTCCGAGAGATTGGACTACGCAGGCGTGCCAAACAGGAGATTCAAAAGCTCAGCAAGACAGTTTCGGCAATCAGTGCTGTGCTTCTGGATGCAGAGAAGAAGCAGCGGAACAGTGAAGTCAAACAGTGGCTGACAACGCTGAAGGATCCCATTTATGAGGCTGATGACTTGGTGGATGACATCTTCACTGAAGCTTCAAGATTGCAACAGATGACTCGGAATAAGACGGCAAAAGAGGTACGCGTCTTCTTTTCCAAAGCGAACCAGCTTGTTTATGGTCTTGAAATGGGTCATAAGGCTAAGGCAGTGAGGGAGAGGCTAGAGGCTGTTGCAGCAGATAGGACGTTCTACTTGGAAGAACGTCTTGAGGAGACGCAAGTCTGTAATAGGGTGAGGGAGCGGATTCATTCTTCTGTACGACCTGAAGTTTTTATTGGAAGAGAGAATGAAAAGAAGAAGGTGATAGAACATTTATTGGATGCCAATTCCAAAGAGAATGTTTCAGTACTATCGATTATTGGAATGGGAGCAATAGGAAAGACGGCATTAGCTAATCATATATTTAATGATGAAGAAATCGATAAACATTTTGAGCTAAAATTGTGGGTGTGTGTCTCTGATAACTTTGATCCAAAAGTAATTGTTGAGAAAATCCTAGTGTCTGCCACAAATCAGAAACTGGAAAACCTTGAAATGAGCGCATTAAGAAAGGATCTTAAGAAAGAAATTGATGGAAAGAGATATTTACTTGTCTTGGATGATGTATGGAATGAGAATCATGAAAAATGGGAAAGCTTGAAAAGGCTTTTAACGAGTGGTGCAAAAGGCAGTAAAATATTAGTGACTACACGAAGTGAAGTAGTGGCAATGATTGTAAGAAGTTCTTCACGGTATGACCCGTCGCGATTAGGTGAACAGGAGTCTTGGTCTTTATTTAAGCATGTAGCATTTGAAAATGGACAAGAGCCAGCCAATTTAAGAATCAAGGAAATTGGAATGAAAATCCTTGACAAGTGTAGAGGACTCCCTCTCTCAATAAGGATTATAGGAAGCTTATTGTATTTTGAAAACCTGGAAAATGAATGGTCTAGTATTATGGATGATGAACTTCAAGAAATAGATGCTGATTATAATATCCTACCAAGCCTTAAGTTGAGTTATGATCATCTCCCATCATATTTGAAACAGTGTTTTGTTTATTGTTGTTTATTTCCGGGGATCACAAATTCCATAAGCCAACGTTGATTAAAATGTGGATGGCACAAGGATTCATTAGGCGTTCAAGTCAAAACCAATGCCTAGAAGATGTTGGCCATGAGTATTTCATGGAGTTACTTTGGAGATCATTCTTTCAGGAAGTAGAAAAAGATAAATGGGGCAATATATTACATTTCAAAATACACGACCTTATGCATGATCTTGCATTATTTGTTGCAGGATCTGACTTCACCAATTGTAATTCATTTCATAAAGAAATTTATGTGAAAACTTGTCATGTGTCATGTCATGAATCATTTATCTCATCATTGGAAAGTACAGTCTCTTTGTTTGAAGCTAGCAAGATGAGAACATTCCTTTTGCCAAGTGACCTAGAGTTTGAACATAGAAGTTTGGATATGTCAACAATAAGGAAAATTGTTGCAAATTTTAAGTTTTTACGCTTGTTGGATTTGCATGGTAGTGGAATTAAAGTAGTTCCAAGTTTTATTACGAAGTTGAAGCATCTAAGATATCTTGATCTTTCTCAAAATATAGGTATCAAGATGCTTCTTGAATCCATTAATAGATTACAAAATTTGCAGACACTAAGACTCTCTGGATGTTCAAAACTTAAAGAATTGCCAAGAAATATTAACAAATTAGTCAACCTCAGATATCTTGAGATTGATGGTTGCCAAGATTTGTCTCATATGCCACGGGGACTGGAGCAGTTGACTAATCTTCTAACTTTGTCATGGTTTGTGATAAGTAACTCTAGGAGTTATGGTGGGTTGAAAGAACTTCACAACCTAAATGAGTTAAGAGGAAGACTAGAGATTGCAAAGCTAAGACATGGGAAAGATGTTGCATTAGAATCTGGGACTGCAAATTTGAAAGAAAAACAACTCCTTCAATACTTGAAGTTAGAGTGGATAGAAGAAGACATCGATGAGGCAGATGTTAGCTATGAAGATATTTCACTTGAAGCCTTGCAGCCACATCCAAATCTCAAAGGATTGGGAATATATTGGTTTGGGGGAGTAAGATTTCCAGGTTGGCTATTATTGCTCACAAACCTTGTACAACTTACATTACACGGATTTAAGAGATGCCAATATCTACCATCTTTGGATCAATTTCATTCTCTCAAAGTTCTCACTCTATGCAAATTGGATTCTCTAGAGTACATATTAGAAAGAGATCACAATGAGGAGCTGTCTGATTCTTCAGTCCTCCCATCTCTAGAGCATCTCACACTACATGATTGGCATAATCTGAAGGGATGGTGGTGGCAAAAGAGGCATTCTACTGAGGAAGTCCAAAATTGTGATGATATTACCACAGCCATAACTTCAAGGACAGAGAATCATTCATTGCCTTCATTTCCTCTTCTTGATTACTTATCAATTATGGGTTGCCCTAAGTTGACTTCCTTGCCATTTTTTCCTTATCTCAAAGAGCTGAGGCTGTACCACTGTAGCTTGAAGCCATTGGAGCAGACAATGTTGATGAGAATGATAAACATGGAAACTCCAGGGAAACTAAAATTAACAACAATGGCAACAACAATAGCATCAACCTCATCCTCCTCTTCTTATTCTTCTACGCATGTCACCTCCTCGTTCGTCCCTCTCTCCAAATTGAAGCCTTTGGCAATCGGGGAACTGGAGGAACTTGAGATCAAATGGATAGGCCTAGGAAGCCTCCGCATTCTTCAGTTCAGTAGCTTTTCAAAATTGGTGTCTCTTCCAGCTTAGCTTCAACATGCAACCCATTTGCAAAGGCTCATAATTGAGAATTGTCCCAGTTTGACTGCTATACCAGAGTGGATCCACAACTTCACATCTCTTCGGTCACTTGACATTCGAGATAGCCCCAATTTGATGTTATTGCCTGAAGGAATGCGTGGTCTTACCTCTTTGCAGTCATTGGAAATTTCAAATTGTCCCATCTTATTGCAAAGATGTCGGAGGGGAATAGGTGAGGACTGGCTTAAGATTGCTCACATTCCAAAGTTGCTAGGGGATCTATCTCAACTGGAAACAAACTCAGGTATTCATCAAAGTAACCATTTTATCCCAGCCCTTGATAGAAAATCAAAAACCCAATTTCTTCTTTTTCTTCTTCACCTTGTTCATTGTTCTCAGTGTTTCACTATATTTCTTGGTGATTAAATTTCAAACTTACAGAAGAAGACAGCTCTTAAGAATTGGAAATTAATCAAATTTGTTGGGTGCTGCAATTGTTCAACAAGTCAACAACTCACTCGTATTATCTCTTTTCTTTTCTTTTCTTTTCCCTCTTTTTAACTGCTCATAGGGTTTTCATTCTTTATTTTATAAATCTGCATTTCAGGAAAAAGAATATGTGAAGCTTTCCTCATGTGATTCTTTATTCTAATAAATTACATCTTTGTGTCTCAGATTAAGCTGATGAGTTAAGGTATTTGATGTGCTTCATTTCTCATTAGGTAAATGGAGTAATATTTGGGACAAGGTGATGTTGGGGTAATATTGTGGGAAGAATTAAATTTGGCAACTACACTGTGTGAAGATATTAATAGGTCGGTTCAATTCCTTTTTGTTTATAAGCTTCCAACTTGCTCTTATATCTGCAAAGAATAATAATAATTACAATGTACAGTTTGGTATGCAAGTTAAAAAAGTAATTTCTGCATTTTTTGTGATTCTGTCTAGTAGCATAGTTTTCATCTATAACACATCTCAATGTTTAAAGCAATTAATAATTTTTTATTATATGGAAAATATTCCTATATATTATCATTATAAGAAAGTACTATAATTTCTTGGTAGGTAATGAAGAAGTACCATATGTTTCCCACTTTATGGATTTTTAAATTGTTGGTTGGCTGGTTAAGAAGAAGGAAAAAAGATCTCCTAAAATATGTTTCATACATTAATTATAGCTTATTATAAAACTAGAGATCCAGTACATGTTAATTCCTGTTATATTCATTACAGTATCAATATTACATTCAAAAACATCCCTTTTTGTGAAGCTAATCTTTCTACAAATATTAGCAACAGAACCTGATGTGTCGTTTTAATGTGTACTGTGCTTCAGGCTTTGATCCTGTGCATTTATATGGGTGGCTTTCTACAACAACCTGTGGCTTCCTTAGGTAAATCATCCTCGGAGGTAACTCACATACAACATCCTAATCTCCATCTCTAGGTCTAGAGTCCTTTTTGTCATTTTTGGAATTAATTTATTCTTTTGCCTCTTCAAGCCATAATTAACATGTAGATTATCTATCATACCATGTGACTTGATGCAATCCGTTTCTTTACTGATATCAATTCTTGTTTTATTGTATTTCAGCTACATTGACATAGGACAAGAAGTGGAGAGTAAATGATTACCCATGTATAAAGTAAATTTTAGTAGTGCTTCTAATGACATAAATAGGGATGGTTGCTTTTGTAAAGAATGCAAGTAGCCTCATGACTCTTGTGAGGGGTAAGTTTATGTATCTAAAAGTGTATTGGCTTATGCCGCTTTTGCTAGTACTGCATGTTTCTCCAAACCTAACTAGTACGATAGAATGGTTACAGTAACTAGCTCCTTCCTTACTGCGAAAGTGTAGGTGTGGCTTTTGCCACCACAACATAATGTCTGTCAAGTTGAACAAATTAGACTTGTTTTGGGAGTTATAGCAGCCTCCTTATTCTTCTTTGGGTGTGCCAAAAACTAAGTATTGTGTTCTCCACACATTGCACACCTATATATATATATATATATATATATATATATATATCCAGCCTCTTGTTTATTTTCAATGTGTGAGAATATCAAGCCACACCATCTAAGATTTTATTGCTGCATGCATTTTCAATGTGTGAGAATATCAAACCACACCATCTAAGATTTTATTGCCGCATGCTTTTGTTAGAGAGGTGTATTTGGTTTCTTAAGAGAATTCATGTGCGAATATTGTAAACTCCCTATTTTATAATGAAACTTTCTCCCTGTCACAGCTTGTGGATGTATGTATCTTACTGGACTACATAAATTCTTATCTTCTTTGCATGTGCACTTGTTAATTAATTTTGTCTTTAGTATTGTTGGCTTGTATCCTGGGGGTGCTATTGCATAGCACTTACCCAATTATTCTTTTCAATTAGATTAGGTTTTGCCTAGTCTCTTTTTAATTTATTTCTCAAACTTTGGTGCGATGGGTTCTCTTGGATGAAATACCAAATTATTCCCCAATTTTCAAGGTAGCTTCACTTCATGTGAATGATTCTTGGACTTCTCAACCGGCAAGACTTCCTTAAACAAGGATTGCTTAGTGAGTTCTATTACTTCATAAACAGGCAGTTGATTTCATCTTTGCCTACTACTTAAGGATGCTTAGCATGTCATGAAGTTATAATCTAGCATTAGACAATAAAAGGTATGACACCTGTGAAATATCACATGAATCTGGCACCGTATATCATCAACCACAGGAATTTATTACTTGTTAAAAGGCTTTTAAATTGAATACTAAACAACAATACCTATCAAACCGAAGAGAAGAAATGATTAAATTTCCTGCTATAGTAAAACACAGTATTGATACTGATTGGTCCTTTTCTCTTTGACTTTCAAATCAAAATTTCCCATTTATGTTCTTGTTTCTTGTAGGATTCCTTGTGTTATTCATCTGGGAATTTAGCTCATGTATATGATTTTCTAGGTGGAAATTGGCTTTCTTGGTGAAGGTGCGGCCTTGTCTCAGTTCACCTGAATGAGAAAGATCAATGCTTTTAAATGTCCACTTCCTCTTTGTGTGCTTCTCTTAAATGATGGTGGGCACTTTTTCTCTCTCTTACTTTTTTATTGTGGAGATTTTGTGTGGGTTGGCTTAATTTTATTTATTTTTGTGGTGGGTATGTAGCTATTATGAGGTTTAAGCTGGAAGCAATGCAGTGTATGGAAGAGGCAGTTTGTCCATTGATATTTAGCATGGCCCCAATTTGACATTATTGTTTGTAGATACTTGGAATTTATTAGTATCCTATCTTAACAAAAAGATGCAAAAGGAAACAGTTGAGGATATCCGTAAGGATTTTTTTCATCCTTGAGTTGGAAGGGGACCCATTTCAAGAGTAAGAAAACTTAGGTGTACAAATCACTGTTTTCTCCCATTCCTTCATAGAAATCAAAATCCAAATCCAAATTTCTTCATTATTCTCTCCAATTGTTTCATATTTTTTTGGTAAATGAATATCATTTGCAGAATCAGAAGCAAATGAAGCACAGGAGAGAACTGCACTTAAGAAAATGGGCTTAATCAAAACTATTTGGTTTCAACAAGTCAACAACTCAATGGTATATAGTTTTTGTTCTTTACTTCATTTCTGCACATATTAGGAAACAGAAGATGTCAACTTTCCTTCATCTATATCTTATTTCAAACAATTTATCTCATAGAGTCTCAAACTAAATTGATCAAGTGATGTGTTTGGATGCTTTGATTTCTCATTGAGTAAATAGAGTGAAAATTAGCACTTGGTGATCCCAGGGTAATTTTTGTGCTGAGGATTTAACCTGGCACCTACACGTACAGTACAGAAATTAGCTTCTTGTTCAGTTATTCTGTTGGTTTGTTCCTTTCTTATATAGTACCAGCTTTTACGAGTAAAAAAAAAAGTGATGGATGTTATCTTTTGTGCTTCTTAAACTATAACCTTTTTGCCTATGTAACAGTATTCATAAAGCATCTGACAGAAATTACTTATTCCAAAGGACTATCAAGAGAAATATTTAATCTGGACTATAAGGTACTTAATTTACACTCTTAAAGTGTTGCTGTTCTCTCTTTAGTTGAATATCCTACTTAATGGGACATAGTTTTCTTCTAAACTGGTTTAACGAAAAATTTTGATACCCACTTTGTGGTTTAAACTAACATTCACCTGTACTTCTGGAGTTTAGTCACATGACCTATTTAATAAGTCATCTAACTTGTTTAAATAATTTAGAATAAGTCTAGTGACACCAACTTGTTTAACAAGTTAAATCATGTATTAAGCTTGAATAATTATATTAATAACATAATGGTTGGAGACCTCCAAACTGATTTGAAGAAAAACTTTGCTAACCACATTTAGCAATGTTTGAGCTGACCAAGTACTTAATTTGTACCTGTATCATCAGGCAAGAAACATAATCATCCATGGTCTTCGCATCCACCATTGCCATTCCCAACCACGTAGCACAATAATGGGTCCAGATTCAAAGATACTGTCACTAGGCCAAGTTGATGGAGGTGCAATTAGATTGGTTACTGCATCAAAGGTCTGGTTAGACCATAATACACTTTATGAGTGTGAGGATGGTGTTCTTGATGTAACTCAGGATTCTATAGATATCGATCACCATCTCCAACAACTGGTTTACAGACCAGGACAAGGTGATGCTTCTTGGGCATGATGATGGTTACTTGCCTGACAAGAACATGAAGGTCACAGTCATGTACAACTACTTTGGACCTAATTGCAACCAAAGAACGCCAAGGTAATTGTTCATTAATAATTTGCTTATTATATCCTACACAGTCAAACAAATTGCAAACACAAACCAATATATCAATGTACCACTATCTTATAATGTATTCAGTTAAAAAAAATACCATATAATATATTAAATAAGCTATCTTATTCACAAATATAAACTTTCATGATTCGTTTTGGATATGCATGTGTGGTGAACAACCTTTATCAAGTATGGATGCAATATGTCATAGGAGGGAGCATGAACCCTAGTGTCAAGAGTCAATCCAACCTCTTTGTTGCACCAAAATCAGGGAACAAGGAGGTAATTTTAGTACTTCCATTATCGTTTAAGCAATAAAATGAATGTATAAGGATGCAAAAATATTTCAACTTTTTTTACGATAGTTGACATGACGTATTGTAATTACTGCATAATAAAAGTGTGCTAGTGGTCATGTAAAAATATTTTTGATGACAACTTGTCACCTTAACAAGTCTGTAAAAAAGAAATTAAAAAAAAAAAAAAAAACTGTATTTCTAACATTGGTTAATAAAAATGCACATACCAATACTAACACAATCAATGCATATGATCATAGGGTCTTATTAGTCTGCTAGTACCCTTTTTCATTCAGAATTCATATATAAAAAAGAAACTGCACTAAACTCATGCAACATAATTGTTGTAACAGGTGACATGGAGAAATGGCGAAACAGGGTCATGGAAATTCTACTCCGTGAGTGATGTTTTTGAAAATGGAGCTTCTTTCATTCAAGCAGGATTTTCATTCTTCAATTTATAACTTCCCATTAGGAAAAGGAATATGTGAATTTTCCCAAATCTATTCCTTCATTCTAGCAAATTACATCTTTGTATCTTGAACTGAGTTGATGAGTTGATCTGTTTTATATGCTTGATTTCTCACTGTGTAAACAGAGTAAAATTGGGCACTGGGGTAATATTGTGGGAAGATAAAATCTTGCATTGGGTATTTGGTTGATTCAGTTTCTTGTTATATATGAACTTCCAACTTGCTGTTATATCTACGGAACTTTTTTTTTTTTGGGTAAATACTACTATGTCTACAAATAATGATAGACAGTTTGGAATCTGAGTTAACTGAGCAATTTTTGTATTTCATCCTGATTTTGTCAAGTAGCTTAGTTTTCATTAAAAACACTGCTTGATAATTAAATCAATTGTTAATTTCTAACTAAATGGAAAATGTTTCTAAACTAATGAAATTAATTAGAAAATTAGATCAATTTCACCAGTAATCAACATAAATACATTGGGAGTTGAATAAACAACAACATGATGGCATTGAATTGATACTAGTGAAACATCGGTGGCTTTGGTGATTGAATTCCCTATACATATATTTAAATCAATTACGATATCAAGAATTTTTGTCACTACTTTCCTCCACTAGTCTCATTTTAATTTATTTCTCAAACTTAGGTGTCATTGATTCTCTTGGATGAAAGACCATAGCTTGGTGTAAACTCAGAGTACTCCCCAATTTCAAAGATAGCTTAAATTCGTGGTGAATGATTCTTGGACTTCTCAAGCAGCAAGACTTCCTTGAACAAGGATTGCTTGTTGAGTTCTATAACTTCATAAACAAGTAGTTGCCTTCATCTTTGTCAACTTAGCATATCCTGAAGTTATAATCTAAAGATAGACAATTAGAAGTATGACACCTGTGAAATATCACATGAATCTGGCACCCTCTATACTTGAGCACAGGAATTCACTACTTGTCAAAAGGCTTTTAAATTGAATACTAAACAACAATAGCTATCTAACAGAAGAGAATAAGTGATTTTATTTCCAGCTATAGTGAAACACAGTCTTGATACTTAACAGTCCTCACTTTTCAGTTTTGAATAAAAATTTTCATTTCTGTAGTAGCCCTATCATTCAGTAAGGGGATTTAGCATGTGTCTGGAAGCTTCATTCTATTGATATATGTAAACAATTTTCTGGAATTGGCTTACAAAGTGAAGGCGTGGCCCCGTCTCAATCAAGCTAGATGAGAAAGATCTATTCTTTTAAAAATGCACTTCCTCTCTGTATGCTTCTCTTGAATGATGGTGAGCCCTCTTTCTCTCTCTCATCTATTGATTGTGGAGATTTCTTTTTTGGGTTGATGTAATTTTTATTTATGTTATAGGTGGGTATGTCACTTTTTGGAGGTTGAAGCAGGAAGCAATGCTGGGTATTGGAGAGGTGGATTGGCCGCTGATATTTGTGCCCTCACCAGTGAAGATTGCCCTAAGATTTGTATATACTAGGCTTTACCGGGTAAGGTGGCTAAGCGTATGGAGAAATTACAGAGAGATTTTTTGTGGAATGGGATGGGTGGTGAACCGAAATTTCATTTGGTTAATTGGGTCGAGGTTTGTAGGCCTTTGCAAGTTGGGGGGTTGGGTATAAGACGGTTGGGAAATTTTAATTCTGCCTTACTAGGTAAATGGCTGTGGAGGTATGGCACGGAGAATGATGCTTTATGGAGGAGGGTTATAGAGGCAAAATATGGGAACAGTTGGGGTGGTTGGTGTACGAAGAAGGTGACTAGTCCTTATGGGGTCAGCTTGTGGAGATACATTAGAGTGGCTGGTTGACCTTCTCTAAGTTCCTTGCTTATGATGTGGGGGATGGTACTAGAGTAAAATTTTGGAAGCATGTGTGGTGTGGGGATAGTACTCTCCAAGAGGCCTTTCCGGAGCTTTACAGTTTTAGAAGGTCAAAGGATTCCTCGGTAGCTGAAGTTATGGGTTGGTCTGCTGGGAGGTTTCACTGGAATGTGCAATTTCGTCGTCCACCACAAGATTGGGAAGAAGAAGCCTTTGACCGGTTTATGGGGTTGGTCTATTCTTCGTCAGTGCGGGGGTTTGGCCCAGATAAAGTTTGTTGGAAACCTGCAAGGAATAGAGGTTTTGAAGTTAGAAGTTTTTATAGCTCCTTCTACCCTCCTAATCTTGCTACCTTTCCTTGGAAAATGATATGGCAATCGAAGGTTCCTCCAAGGGTCGCCTTCTTCTCTTGGTCTGCTTCCTTAGGTAAGATCTTAACAACGGACAACCTTCGTAAAAGACGAGTGATAGTTCTTGATTGGTGCTATATGTGCAAGAGGTGCGGGGAGTCGGTGGATCATCTTCTACTTCATTGCTCCATAGCTTGGGAGTTGTGGTCTTTGGTTTTCTGCTTGTTTGGTATTCAATGGGTTATGCCTCATACTGTTCGCGAGTTGTTTGAGGCTTGGCATAGAAAGTTTGCGCGACATCGTCATATTGATGTTTGGAAGCTTGTGCCTCATTGCTTAATATGGTGCATTTGGCGTGAAAGGAATGCTAGAAGTTTTGAGGGTTGCGAACGCTCTTTGCTGGAGATCAAGTCTTTTTTCTTACACACTCTCTTTGAATGGAGTGTGGTTTTTTCTCACTTTTCTTGTCCTTCCTTTTCTATTTTTCTGGACCGTTGCTCTTTTGTTTCTTGATTTCTGCCCCCTTAGTACATCCCCAATGTACTCGGCTTGGCAATTTTTTAATTATTAATAATATTCTTACGTTATTTATCAAAAAAAAAAAAAGATTTGTATATACTAGGAATTCATCAGTGTCCCATCTTACCACAAAGTTGCATAAGGAATTACGTGAGGATTTCCATAAGATTTTGTTACATCCTAGAGTTGGAAGGGGATCCATTTGCATGTCACAGTTTTTTCCCTGTCCTTGATAGAAATCAAAATCCAAATTTCTTCTGTTTTCTCTCCAAGAAATGGAGCTTAATGAAAACTTTTTGGTTTCAACAACAACTCCATGGTATTAGTATTTTTGTTCTCTACAACTCAACAAAATATGTGAATTTTCCTTTTATTTATTTCTTATTTGTATCATGGTATCTCAAATTGGCACTTGGTGATATTGTGGTAATGTTTGTGGGGAGGAGTAAGTCTAGCGTATACATCTACAGTACAGAAATTAGTTTGTTGTGCAGTATTTGTGTTTATTCCTTTTTTGTGTTGTGCAATATCTACAATTGATGGTGACAACCACAACAAAAACTCACAAAATTTAAGTTAAGTTGCTAAGAACTATTTTGTCAGTAACAGATAATTTCTGCATTCCCTCCTTATTTTGTTTAGTTTCTTGGTGTTAATTGAAATGAAAGGTGCTACACTTAGTGTTCTAGAAGTTCACAATTTTAGGGGTAGATTTTACTTGCTGCTGCACTTGGAGTTGATTTCACTTTTTAAAATAAGTCACATCCTTAATTAAATGGAAATTGTTCCTATATTTTATTAAAAAAATCAAAGTACCATATTTTTCTAACTATATAAATTTTTAGATTGCAGGTTGCCTTGGGTTAAGATCATAAGCTGATTTTAATGCTCAAAGTGGTACCAAACAAAGGAACTATTAATTTTCCTGATGGTTGCCTTTCAGTTGTTATACACCTACTGGTTAGATGTTATGAAGGTAATAAAATATAAGTGTTCAGTTCACAAAAAAGAAATAGTGTTTTATTTTGTTTAATTTTACCTCATTATTGTTGTTGTGACAGGAAGAGGTTAGGGGAGGATGTGTTTTCTTTTTCGATATGCTTCATAATACTTATTATAGTTTATTGCAAAACTAGATATCCAGTATTTGTTGATTACTGTTATTGTCAATACATTCTCAATATCAATTGTTCTTTCTATAAACATTAGCATCAGAACCAGATGCATCAATCCGTTGTGTAGCTTCAGGTTTTGATCAAGCTGATTTATATAGGCAGCCCTCCATAACAATTTCTTCCATCACTTAAATTTTGTGACACTTTTATTTAGAGAGGAATTCAATTAATTTGAATAAAGGGGCTAGACCTCATTAAATTTTAGAAAACATGACCCTTGCATTAAAAATGGATCTATGAAAAGTAATTTCAATTTTCTTTGCATGAATCATCCATGGAGGTATGTCATATACAGTATCATAAGTTCCTATCTTCCCCCTTTAGAGTGCTTTTTGTCATTTGACTCTTCCTTCACCTCTTCATGACCTGATTCTGATGGAATCTTCAAAGTATCACCTTAGCTAGTATAGTTTAGCTTTACCTATTGCGGCAAATGGGCAACCAGATTTTTCCCATTTCTTTTGTTGGGGTGTGATGAGAGGGGCTGGGGGGGGGGGGGGGGGGGAAAGGAAGAAAGAAAAATGCGTTCTCGTAGAGAATACAAAAATCCCAACAAATTCTTTCTTGAAATGAGGAATTAATTCTCTGAATACCAGTCTAGCTCTATCTTAATTTTTCCCTTTCGTCAGGTATGATGAGTTTATCGGTTACTGGATTTTAGCAGGAACCGTGAGGAGTATTGAATACTGAAGTCAACAAGCTTAAGAGTGCATTTTTCTTCAAACCTAGCTGGTAATAAGATTATGCAGCAAACTATTAGAAAAGGACTGTAACTATCTCATTTATTACCAAATTTAATCTTTTCTCTTTTGATAAGTAACAAAGATGTATATTCAAAAAAACATTACCTCATGCATAAAGTCATAAGGCAGAAAAAAGATTACAAAAAAAGAAGATAGAAAAAGAAAGAAAAGATACTAATTACAAATGAGAGAGCTAAGGAATATAAGGAGAGAATCACTAGAGGTGAGTCCCCAAGCCCTAGACCAGTCAAAAAGAGAGCCACTAAAAGAGGCCAATAGCTGGTCATCGGAGCTTTCGATATCCTCAAACGTCTGCCAATTTCACTCCCTCCAAAGACACCACATTAGGCACATCGGAGCTAAATTCTAGATGCTAGACGAATGCTTTCCAAGCCAATTCCACCAACCAAAGAGAGTATCTGCAACCGATCTTGTCAAGACCCATGAAATCTCAAAAGATCTAAAATCCAAACTCCACAACTAGTAAGCCTTACCGCAATGAAGTAGCAAGTGATCCACCATCTCCCCATTACAACGACACATAATGCACCAATCAACAAAATCCATCCCTCTACCCCTCAAATTGTCACCTGTAAGGATCTTATCACAAACATCAGTCCACACAAAGAAAGAAACACGCCAAGGAGCCTTAACCTTCCAAACACCTTTCCAAGGTTTTTTGGAAATTTATTGGAATATGGTTGGCATATTATTAGTTTCCTCTCTTATTCTGTTTTTATTTCATTCTCAAACAGAGCTTTGGTAGTTACTAATGAATGAAGAGTATAGCTTGTTGTTAGAGCAGACTGCAGAGTATTCCCTGATTTCATAGATAGCTTAATTTCATGGTAAATGATTCTTGGACTTTTCACCATTTGTGACGTTTTTTAAGTCAAATGTTATTTTTTGTGCTTCTTAAAGTATAACCTTTATTACTACATATCAGTATTCTTAAAGCTTCTCATAGAAATTAATCACAAGAACTCTTAGGAGAAATATTTTAATCTGAACTAAAGATGCCATTAGTTACTACAACAGGTTTTTGATATTATTATTTTCTCTATTTGTGCATGGTCCAGACATGATGCATATATTTCGATGAGAAAGCCATCTGATCTTGCTCTGACAGAAAAGTGGTTGATATACAACTTAATAAAGAAAATAAGAGATTAGCGTTGTCAGGATCCATGTTCAACTGACTAGCTGATTTGCAGGGAATACGTGATTTTCCAGTGAGATGGCTCCTTAGACTTTCCATGAACAAAGATTTCTTGGTGAGTGCATTCAGTTCATTAGCATGACATTTGCTTTCACCTTTGAAATATCCTTACATTCTTAAGGATGATTGGCATACAAAATAATCCAGCAATGGACAATTATAGTTATGACACCTATGACATATCACTTGAATCCAGCGCCTTCTAGTCTCAATAACAGGAACTCTGTTTTCAAAAGTTTTTAAATGGAATGCTAAATAATTGCATGCTTGATGGCATTGAGTTGTCTACTCTTGAACTAAATTTGGCTGTTTTCATGAGTGCAGTCAGTGGACTAGTTCCTTCTCTTTTGTAGACTTTGTTCATCATTTACATTTTAGCTTGTAATTCTTTAGAGGGTTTCCGTAATTACTGCTTGTATGGGTAGAGGTCCACTTATTTTAATAAATTTTTTATTAATCCAAAAAAAAATAAAATAAATAATGATTGCTAAATAACTATAGCTATCAAACAAAAGACAACAAACTAGTACTCTTCCAACTGCTTGGGTCTGCAAGTAAAATTATGAACTCATTATTGTTTCTAATAGGACCTCCTCTCTTCGTATTGCTCATATTAATGTTTCAATTATTTTCACTTTCTTGGTAGTGGTTCTTGTATCGGTGAGTATTTGAATTGGGCACATGTTCCAGAAGTTTCATTCTATGAACCAAGTTAGAGTCAACACTTTTCCGGACAGAAATTTGCATTCAAGGTGAAGGTAAGCCCTTGTCTTAATTCATCTAAATGAAGCTCCTAGTTTTCTTCTTGACTCTAATTTGACATTTTTCTTACTAGAAATTATGAAACGTTCTGAATATGTCAAATAAAATTGCTGCACAAATGACTGCAAAGTTTTCTAGCCACAATATTCTCTGGTAGCAGCTTTTCAGAACCCATGGAAATATGGGCTTCTGAATTCCTATTGTCTCAACTGATTAACAAGTCGATTAGAGAGTTTTTTCCCACCAAGGAGTTTTCCATTGATCAGGCTATCTGTGTTTTGTATCTTAAAGATTTTTGGCTTGCAGTTACCAGAGATTTTATTGGTCCTCCTTGGTGGTTAGTTTCTCTCACATTTAAACATCAATTTCTAAAATGGATTGTTTATCTTAGAAATTTTTGATTGGTTGATAAATGTGTGATTTCTAGATATTGTGAGAAAGAAGTTATTTTTGCTTAGTGGATAAAATTTAAATATAGGTACTTGTACTCACTAACTTAAGAATACAAAAGCCTCATATAGCATTCAATTACAAAATTTGCATTATTGTTTTCTTCAACCACAAGATTTTCAAAATATTTCTTAAGATAATCACCATATGAATGTTTGGGTGAAGTTCCATCCTATTTGGTTTAAGTATTGATTATGTGTTTGAATTCTTTCTTCTTCCACGTGAGTGGAAAATTCACCACATGTGCAATTAGCTGCCCTCATTTAAATGCATTTCTTGTTAGGCACTGATCAATTCAGAATTTTCAACATGTTAAATGGAGTTAACATGGTTAATCAATCTCATTTGTCATTCATCCAATATTAAGTTTTGTCCTAACTAATGCCAGGTTACACTTTTTTCGCAGATTAGATGACAAGGGCAACAAATATCATCTCATAGCACTGTGAAGTACACCACCTTGGAGGACTTGTGCTTTTGTGCACTGGAGTGCAAAATAAGGGTAAGTGGATATAATAAAAGAACCACATCAATTTTTGGTTTCGTATTTGGGTGACTTTGTCTACTTAACTTGCATCTTGTCTTATGACAAACTTTTGTTTCCAGAAAAAGTTTAGGTATCATGTTGGAACAAATATCAAGTTGATAGCTTGTCGATGATACAACTAGTTGCTTGGCAGCTAAACCAAGAAGAGAATGAAAATTAGCGGATAAAGGAAGCAATTGAAGGAATTCTTGTTTGTTCCATGTAGTCAAAGACTTAACAACCATCAAGAAGAGCTGCCCTATCCCCAACTGGGAGGGGTATTCTTAAGTTAGGGATTCAAGCACCAATGTCAAGTGCGGAAGTCAAATTTGACTTGGAGTCCTTTTGTTGACCTTGGCTAGGACTCTTCCTTATTGGTTTGGTACTGTACTTGGTTTAGGATTTGAATCATTTTCCTACTGCACCTCGACTTGGGGTACTATATATATGTGGGTTCTTTATGAAATATCCTTAGCCTTGGCTCTTGTAAACTGAGAGAGTGAGAGTTCTTCGAATGTATTTGGGGTTTGGGTTTTATGAGAGTGTATTTGTTTCACATTTGTAATCTCCATATTTTCTTAGTGAAACTTTCTTGACACCGTCCGTGGATGTAACATAAACCCACTATTATTCGCTACACTAACAAATTGACATTAAAACTTCTGCCATGTCAATAGATCTCTTCTGTTGATCTCTCTCTCTTACTAGTAATTTAGAAAGGTAATCTATCCACCCTTTATTTTTTGGCTATTTCATTGGCAAAAAAACTTGCAAGCTTGATTTTGTTTCTTTCCTTTTTTGTTTTTTTTTTTCCCTATTTCTTTGTATGAATTTTTCAATTTTAAGTATGTTTAGTGCTGTTGTGAGCTATACAATGAGTGTTTCATAGTTTATCTCCTTTAGTTTAAGGCGTCCATAATTTCCTTCTTTTTTTGTGCATTTTGATGAATCCATGTTTATATATGAACCTGGTTGAAAAGGAATGGTAATTCAAGCTTCATGTAATGGAATTTTATGAATATACCGATTCAAACTCTACAAATTAGAGATATGCGCATTTGATAATTTGGCTTGTGAAAAAAGAAAAAATTGGAGATCAATCATCTTGCTCGCTTACCTATTGCCAGTTAGCTCCACTTGCTGAACCAATTTACCTGCCTCTTAAAATTTCAATGTCTCCTTACGATTAAAATTTGTAATTAGCTAATTGTCAGCTGAAATTTTTATTACCCCTTTCTATCTGGTCAGGAAGCACAATTTTTGTACCTCAAAGTTTGCCCTATATAGAGGAGAAAAGCAATAAAGTTGAGCCTATTGATTACAAAAGCTGATTAGATCAAGTTCTAGAGGCAAACAGTGAGCCCTTTTTTTGCAAAGAAGAGGCACTATCTAGGTCTAAAAAACGATGTGCCTTGCCAAAGACAGTCCATCTTGGTATCAAAAATGTCAGATGTCCATGAATGATTTATGTTTTGACCGGTAGATATATAAGATCTTTCTAAGAATGTATTTACTGTTGTTTTCATGGTATGTTCAAGTGCAACAGATGCAATTTGCATGTTGTTGTTTATACGTCTATGTGAAGTATTCAGTCCTCAATTAGATACGACTACATACTCTACATGTCTAGAGTGTAGCATAGCAACAATCATGTTGCTAATGATATTAAAGGGAAAGGGATTGAATTGATATTAATTCAACAAGAATTAAGTTCTCCCAAATTCTTGTTGAATTGATATTAAAGGGAAAGGGAATGATTATTACATGTTGGCATCAATCTATATATTTTAAGCGGATTGTAGATTCAGTTGACAACAAAACTGCAGACATTTTCATTAAGCATTCTGCTAATGGTGAAAATTGCCTTTAATATCTATAGTCATATGATATTTTTTTTCCAATATATATATCAAAATTTCTTTTTGAAAAATATACCAAAATTCTATAGCATTGTTTAAAGCTATAATAGTGATGAAACTATCTTATCAAAAAAAAAAAAAAAAAAAAAATAGTGATGATACTACGTTTTTGGCCTTTTTAATTTTTTGAGTAATTGACTTGTCATGAATTTGTGTGTGGTAAACTGGTAATGTATTCAATTATGGGAGAACTAATTATAAGAAAATTGGTAATTGAGGTATAAAATTTGTTACCTTGGAGAATTGACTTATTTAAATATACTTTTTTAAAAATAAACTTTTATTCGTCTAATGAAAGCACTTTAAAGTTTAAACCTTCTTCTCAAAAAAAAAAACTTTAAAGTTTAAACCTTTTTTTAGTCATTGTGCAAAACCAAAACGAAAAAAAAAAAAGGTTTAAATCTTAATTATTTGATGATAATTGTTTTGAGAAAATTTACCTCACCGTTCATTCTTATTCCATATTTATATAGAGTACTTATACGCAACTTCAAGCATATTTGATGATGATGATAATAATAATAATAATAATAAAAAAAAATATGTTGTAAACCCTATTTTTTATATAGCGAAAACATTAGTTGCTTGCTCCTGTGTATGTAGGCATGAATCACGTAAATTTGTATTGTTTTTCTCTTCCTTCTTCTCTCAATCTCCATTAACATTGCGTAAAGAAAAATCTTTAATCCGCCTATATTATTGGCCTTTTGAAATACCATAAGTTATCAATGATCTTGCATTGATGTTATGCAAGAAATAAAGATAACAAAATAGAAGACATGACACCAAGACTAGGAGGGATATTCTAAAGTGAGGAACCCAATCATCACTGATAAAGGATGATAAAGAATACAAAATAATATATATATCTAAAGTCACATGATATTTTTTGTTTAGTGGGGAAGTTGAATTTTGTATCTTGAAGATTGCACTATATGGAGGATGAAAGCTCTAAATTTGAGTGAACTGATTTTATTTGTAAATACAGATTAGTTCAAGTCAAGAGACACTATGTGCCTTTATTGCCAAGAGAAGACACTATCTGGTTTAAAATTTCTTTGTGTCTTGCTAAGGACTGATTTGTGCACGATTTTATATATGACTAGCAGGTATTGTTGTTATCACAATATGTTCCGTGATTACTTCAGGTGAAAATGCTACAAAGGGTCTTGCTCTTGACAAGATACATCTACAACATAGTATACCAACAATCAGTGTAAGAACCACGCTATGATATGTACTTTCATGCTAACCTTTCCACTGTAAATAAGAAACCTTGTTAGTGGTTTTTGAATCTTGTTCTCCATCAGTTTATACATAGTAACTTATTTTCTATAGCATTCTAAATATCACTCCGACATTCATCTAATATAGATCCAGGCCATTTAAAGCAATGACCCATATGCCTATTAGCGCACTCACTTGATTACTTGGATTGGCCCATTAACACATGTACTCCCTTCCTTGCAACGTGATCCAACGGTGCATGGTCAGAATATATATACATTATTTTTTGGGTAAATTAGATATATAAAGATCCAAAGTTTATATCATATTTTATATTAGGAATTGGGTTTTAGGATTTTGTCAATTAAAGTCTCAAATTAATGAAAATTTTCCAATTTTAGGCATCTATCAATCTTTATTATTCATTTAAGTTATTATTACAGGAATAGACCTTATAAAAGCTGGAATTTGTCAATTAAACCTTGTGTTTTACATAAGAAGGTAGAGAGAAGCTCTACTCAGAGAGAGAGAGAGAGAGAGAGAGAGAGAGAGAGAGAGAGAGAGAGAGAGAGAGAGAGAGAGATTTGCTTAGTGTGAGAAAGTGATTGTTTGAAAATTGAATCTAATTACCTAGATGAAACATAATACCGTTTTCCCTTTTTTTGGGCTCTACAACTCTACCTAATAGTGTAAATAAATAATAAAAATAGATGAAGACTTTCATTTGAAATAGTTTCATAAGCTTGAGATGTTAATTGGCAAAATTAAAAACTTGGGATTTAACTTAAGATAGCGTATGGTCTCTTTTAGTATAGAGTTTCCCCTATATTTTTTTTTGTTTGAATAATGACAATATTTATATGAAATAGTTTAAAAGTGCCGTCTACAATGTAAGGGCGCAATTTGAGTGCCTGGCCCACGAACTGGAGGATGTAGGCCCAAAAAGCCCAAAACAATGAATTTCTAGAGAGTGGATTAGAAAACTGGGCTTTAATGAATTGGACAATTATCAGAGCGTATCCAGGAAACTAAAAAATGAAGATAGATTGATTAAATTTACAGGAAGTCGTCCTCGGCATGATCCGAGGAGGTCAGTTCTTATGTATTTTTCTTAAGTATGGTTACAAGCTTCTCCTTCAATGTTTACAGTATTTTTCTCTTGATTGTTCGATCCCCTTCTCTCATTGCTTTCCATTCCTTTTATACTCCCTTCCTCTTTCATCTTCATCCTCTACGTGCAGGCCGGATGGTTGGTGCTGATACTTGTCCCATCAACCCCTTCCTGAAGTCTTTAGATAATAGCTATAAGACTAAAAATTACTGTTTAGATATCACTTCTTCATTAATGCGGCCAGAGTGTTAGCTGCAGAACATTCAATGAGGTGGTAGCAGCTTTTCCTTTAAATATTTTTCAGTTCTCAACTGTACCATTTGTTTGTAAGGTATGCCCTTACTAGTAGAACCTTTTGGTGCATCATCCTAAATAATGAAATACATACCTTGTCCTTCGCCTTGCTCAGTCGAGGATCTGTTCCTCCTCGGATCACCTTCCTTATCTTACATAGCCCAAAATTGGTAGTGAAGCCTACCATCTGCATCTTCTATATCATTGACCCGACCTCAAACATTTGAATCTTCTCGGACGGGCCCAAGGCCCAATATATGTATCTGGGCCTCTGGTCCCTACAATAGCCCGTCAAAATTCCAATTTTCTCCTCCTGTCCGAGGAGAAAAATGGAGTTTTGATTTTTAAGAGTTAAGATAACTCGTTTTTCCTTTGTTTTCACATGTGGGAACACAATTTCACGTGCTCCATAACTGCCATTGACGCTTCGGATCCCACGATACGTCATTAATAGCTCCAGGCGGTACTTTGTTCCCCCCATCCAACGATGGAAAGCAGATCTAACGGTAGATATTTCTCCTTGAATTTTGAGCGGGATAACTCCCACCCAACTGCATCTCTTATATAAAGCACCCGGGGAAATCATTTTTCCCCATTTCACAAGCCTTCAAGCTCTCAAGAGACTTCAAACACTCCACTCCTCAAGATCTTCTAAGTATTCCAACTTCTCAAGCCTTTTTTCTCAAAAATACCCATTTCTTTCTTAAAAGTTCAAGGGCTAGTTCACGTGCTTCTCCTTGTAAGTTTCTAAATCTTTAAATAAATTTTTTGTGTTTTCTCTCTCGACCAAGCTCCTCGGCCTTCTGCTCTTTATCTTCTTTTTTAGAAAATTTCTTTCATGTCCATATAGTTTGCCTAGATGGGTAGATTCAAATATCTTGTAGATTTCGATTCTTCCATGGAGACATTTAGGGCTAGATACCACATTCCTCAAGGAGTAAACCTGAGGTATTGTTCACCAGACCAAATGCACACCGATAGGGGTATGGGTGAAGTGATTATTCCTGTAATTGCCTTCATAGAAGGGGGAATGACGCTCCCCATGGGCACAATGACCAGAGACTACCTCCTCAACCATAGGCTGTGTCCCCATCAATGTGCACCTAACCTATTTAGAGTCTTGTAAAGCGTAGATGCTCTGAATGCACGTATGAACTTAGGGCTTAGGTGGCACGATGTTGTTCACATGTACGAGTGTCATTGTTATCATGCCTTCCTAAGTCCAATAAGGGCATGAAGGATGATTACTTGATTGCGTCTGGAGAATGGCACGACAGTTTTCATTGTCTAACTCGAGAGGGAAAACCAGGTGGGGTAGCTAGATTTAGGTCCCTCAGCATGGGATTTTACCCCTGTAGTTTTACTATTTTCTTTTCCTGTCTCTTTGTTTTATTTTGATAATGGCTTTTGTCAATCTTGCCACGGTTTTCTCCTCGAATTTTTTGCAGAAAAAAGGCACATCACTCCCTGACTTAGCCTCGTCAACGTTGTCGGACTCAATAAGTTGCTGTGGTCCGAGGTTTACATAAGCGCAGACGGGCAATTGTGAGCCGTCCACGAGATATTGGGCTTCCAACCCTCGTCCAATGCCTTTCAAGATGTGAGCCAAGCTATAAGGGCAGGCGACCCCAGAATCCACCGGATAGACGTTTCTTGTCCCGGGAAGATCTTCCACCAGTTGAACTTCCTTCTCAACACAATCTACAATAAGTAGCAATTTTAAGGGAGGAAACAAAGTCATTGCGTCTCTCCCGTGAGGCCGAGATTGACCAATTCAAATTTGAAGAAGAAGAAGAAGAAAAAGAAAAAGAAAAAACGCCGAACAGGTTCGACGAACTTTCAGATTCCGAGGGTGACTTTGACAGATCTTCCGCAGTACACCCTCCCGGACCTGTGATAACTCGGATTGACATAAGTTCCGAGGAAGAAGTGATGACTACCATCCCCAGGAGAGGACTTAGGGAATTAGTAGCTAGGAGGAAGGGGTTATCATCCAAGGATGTCCCAAAGAACCAACTACCTCCCAATCCTCCTTTTCATCCTCTCCCATCTCCCCTCGGCCTACTCCTCGACCAAAACCTACAAAAGAAGAAAAGGAAGGGGAAAGAGATCGAGGAAGGAGGGGTTTCTCCACCGAAGGGCCCGAAGCAGCAAAAGGTGTCTAAGGACAGGCAGAGGGAAACCTCGGTGGAGAGTAAGGGTGATTCTTTAGGAGCAGAAGTGCCGAGGCAGAGGCGGATTTGGGCTCCCCGGTTGGAGCTGGACGGCACCCCCATCCTATGGGATGCTTCAATTCGCAACTTCCAGGGAGGGCACTCAGGCTACGTGGCTAAGACCCTAGAGTAGCCTCTTCTCCTTCCCAGGGACATAGAGGCTGTCAGGCTTCCCAAGCAGCCTGATCTCTTCTTATCCCTGAAGAGGGACCTGGCAATGGTAAGAAGTCCAACCCATATTCTAATTAGGCACTTCACCACATTTTTTTTAAATATATATATTTTTTATTCCTTTGTTACTTGTATGCAGGTCACTCAACAAGTTTTTGTGGCTGAGGAATGGGTTTGGGAAGCCTGCAATGAGGCTAAGGCCCAAGCCCAATCCCTCGCCGAGGTGGAGAAATCCCTAGGGGCCCTCAAGCATGAGAAGGCTGAGTTGGTGAAGAAACTGACTGCTGTAAACAGGGCACACCTGAGTGCCGAGTCCTTCTTAAAGAGCGCGGAGACCCAGGCTAAGGAGCAGCAGCAGTGGCTCCATCTAACCGAGATTGAACTGGCCACCTAGAGACAACTGGTCCCAGACCTTAAGGCTGAGTTGCAGGCAGCAAAGGATGCAGCTCGAGTGGCTAGGGAAGCTTTCGAGGCCGTAGAGATTGCATCCTACAAGCGTGGGGCTCAGGAAACAAAAGCTCGGCTGGCAAAGGAGGTGGAAGGAGTGTGTAGGGACTACTGCGCCGAGACATGGGCGGAAGCGCTCAATCGAGCGGGCGTCCCTGCTGACTCCGAGCTGAGGAAGGCCAAGAATGTCTTCTTCTTGAAAGACATCTGAGAAATTCCTATGACGCTTCCCCCTCCAGAACAAGTTTCTATGACCTAGGTCCCTCCTCCTAGTGTTGAAATCGCCAAAGGGTTCGAAAAAGATAAAGAGATTCAGCCACCGGCGAAGACCAAAGACTCCGAGGACACCCTAACAATCAAGGATGTGGTTTCTAAGGCCAAAGATGCTGAGTCGAAGTCCAAGGCTGGGGACTCCCAATCCAAGACAACTGATACCAAAAAGGACTCGCACTCAGCGAAGATTTAGCTCTAGGGATTTCCTTCCTTATTTTTCTTCATGTATTTTGATTTATCGTTGTATTTTTCTTTCTGTCTGTAATATAATTTCCTTTTGATTAATGAAGAAAAACTTTCCCTTTAACTCTCAATCTTATGAACTTTTATTTTACCTTATAACTCTTATTCTATTGTTAGCATTAACCAAGATTACCAGCAACAATGTGTTGTAACCTCACATACCTTAACATAAGCTAATAGTATTGTACTATAGTTGACTTGAATAAATTGAACACATGCCAGCAATAAAAAGAATTATTACATACATGTATTGAGAAGGCTTGTGTAAATACCCAAGAACACTTAACTTGACAAGAACCACCAAATCGAGAACATGAACAAAAGATCCATAGCATTTGGTCTGAGGGACCATACATGATTGATACTTTTGTTAAGTACTCAAAAAGTATAAGTAGAGAGTGTTAATTTATCAGACGTATGTGGTCCAAGAGACCAAACATGACCAAGATTCTGCTTAACACTAAGTGAAAATAAACTTTAGTGTTAATTTTCCCAAGATATGTGGTCCGAGAGACCAGGCATGTTCAAGGTTCTGTTTAACACTTTGTGAAAATAAACTTTAGTATTAATTTACCCATGGTATGTGGTCCGAGAGACGACGCATGACCAAGGTTATGTTTAGCACTTAGAGAAATTGAACTAAAGTATTAATTTACCCAAGGTATGTGGTTCGAGAGATCAGGCATGACCAAGGTTCCGTTTAACACTTAGTGAAATTGAACTAAAGTATTAATTTACCCAAGGTATGTGGTCCGAGAGACTAGGCATGACCAAGGTTCTATTTAGAGCTAATGGTATTTGATGATACCCTTGAAAGGCATCTAAAAAGCTCATTCGAGGATGGCCTACCGTTGCGTCTACTAGTTGATCAATCCGAGGCATAGGGAAATGATCCTTTGGGCAAGCCTTGTTTAAATTTGTGAAGTCTACACACACTCGCCATTTCCCGTTCTTCTTCTTTACTACCACTGTATTAGCCAGCCATTCAAGGTAAAATACCTCCTTAATAGCCCCTGCCTGCTTAAGCTTATTCACCTCTTCCTTGGCAGCATCAGAATGCTCTTTAGATGAACGCTGAGGTGGCTGCTTTCTAGGGAGGATAGCTAGGTTAACATTTAAATGATGGCAGATGAATCCTGGATCTACCCCCGAGGCCTCATAGGCATTCCAGGCAAACATATCAATATTCCTTCTAAGGAGTGCTAACAGCTCTTCCTTCTCCCGAGGAGGCAATTGAGCTCCGATCTGGAAAAACCTCTCCGGATCCCCATCAATAGCAACTTCCTCCAACCCCTCGCACTTCACCTCTTCTGACCCCACAACACTAGGTAGGATCGGGACCCTTGATTGCTATGGGCCCCCATCTACGGAAGCTGAAGACTTAGCCGCGGGTTGATGCATAATGGTGGCTACAAGGCACTGCCTAGCCACAGACTAGCTTCCTACAAGCTCCTTAATCCGATCCCCTGACGGGTATTTCACCTTCAACTACAGAGTTGAAGAAACGGCCCCCAGGGTATGAAGCCAGGGTCTGGCTACAATGACCTTTGTAGGGAGAGTATGCATCTACTACAATGAAATCTACTTCAACCACTTCTGATCCTGCTTGTACGGGTAACCTAATCTGACCCTTCAGAATGACAACCTTCCCATCAAAACTTACCAAAGGCGAATCATATGTTGTCAGATCCTCAAGTTTTAAGCCCAAACCTCTGTACGGATCGGGGTACATAATCTCTGCCCCACTGTCCTAGTCGACCATCACCCTCTTTACATCGTACCCCCCTATTCTAAGGTGACCACCAAAGCGTCATCGTGCGGTTAGATGTTTCCCTTGTTGTCCTCATCCAAGAAATTTAATGTTGGTCAGACCTCTATCCTGGCCCTCTTCGGCACAGAATTCAAGTCCTTGGCAGTCAATCGAGCAATGGACATCACCCTGGAAGGACAAGATCCAATCCTCCCATGTGTGGCAAAGATGACATTGATCGTGCCCAACGGAAGCCTTGAAGAAGCACTCCCTTGAGCCCCAGGCCTTGTGTGGTCTCCTTGTCCATTGGGACAATACATAAACTGCTGTAACCTTCCTTCTCTGATCAGTTGTTCTAAATAATTCCTTAGAGTTCAGCAATCTTCGGTAGTATGCCCTCGCTCCTGGTGATATTGATAGTGAAGGCTCTGATTGCGCTTCATAGGGTCTCCTCCCAACTTATTCGATCATTTGAAGTACGGCTCATTCTGGATCTTCTCCAAGACTTGGTGTACTGTCTCTCGGAACACCACATTGACCGCCTGAGGTGCCATGGAATCGGACTGCCCAGTGTAATCCCTCCGTGGCTTGTTGTTATATCGGTCCGACCTGAAATCCCTCCTCTCCTGAGGGATAACCTTAGTTTTTCCCTTACCTTGCAATAGATCCTCCTCAACCCATTTATACTCATCGATGCGATCCATCAGTTGGCGCACACTCCTCACCGGCTTCTTGGTCAAAGACTTCCTCAGATCAAGCTTGGCTGGTAGATTGACCTTAAAAGTCCTTACGGCCACGTCGTCAAAATTCTCATCGATCTTGTTGAACATCTCCCAGTACTTGTCCAAGTACGTTTTCAAGGTCTCTCCTTCTCGCATGGAAAAAGATAACAAAGAATCCAGGGGCCGAGGAACTCTGCTGCATGGAATAAATCGAGAGAAAAAAGCCCTTGTGAGCTCTTTAAAGGAACCAATAGAACTTGCTGCAAGGCCATCAAACCACCTCATTGCCATAGGCCCCAAGCTAGATGGGAACACCTTGCACATAAGGGCTTTATTCCTGGAGTGGATAGCCATTCTCTGATTGAAATGACTCACATGCTCCACAGGATCCGTTCGACTGTTGTACATGGTGAACGTGGGTTGAGTAAACCGTCAAGGAAGCTTTCCTCCCTTAATTCTGCGCATGAAAGGTGACTTGAAAATTTGGTTGAGTGCCCTACTCATAGCGGCATTTCCCAAGCCCCTAGAAGATGAGTTTCCACTTCTGTGTTCAAGATGGTATTCCTCTTTGTGGGAGAAAGATTCGCTAGGAGGTGTCCGTGACCTGCGCCTATAAATGCCATTTTCTTCATCATTTGAAGAAAGATTAGAGATAGAGGGATTGAGCCTTCTCCGCTCAAGGTGTAGCCTCTTCTTTAGGTGATCAATTTGATGCTGCATGTTCCTAGTATTGTTATCATGGGATATGTGGCCCTCATCTCGAAGTCGACTCCTACCAGTATGAATCGCATGCACGCTTCTTTCACGGTCCCTTTCTCGTTCAAGGTGAAGAAAATGATCGAGATGTTGGGAACCTTCAGACTCCGCTTGGTTTGGCCCTGATCCTACCATAGTTGAATACCGAACTCACTAACACACCAGAATTCCCACAGACGGCGCCAATTGTAAGGGTGCAATTTGAGTGCTTGGCTCATGAACTGGCGGATGTAGGCCCAAAAAGCCCAAAACAATGAAGATAATTAGAGCGTATCCAGGAAACTAAAAAATGAAGATAGATTGATTAAATTTATAGGAAGCCGTCCTCGGCATGATTCAAGGAGGTCAGTTCTTATGTATTTTTCTTAAGTATGGTTATAAGCTTCCCCTTCAATGTTTACAGTATTTTTCTCTTGATTGTTCGATCCCCTTCTCTCATTGCTTCTCATTCCTTTTATACTCCCTTTCTCTTTCATCTTCATCTTCCACGTGCAGGCCAGATGATTGGTGCTGATACTTGTCCCATCAGCCCCTTCCTGAAATCTTTAAATAATAGTTATAAGACTGAAAACTACTATTCAGATATCACTTCTTCATTAATGCGGCTAAAGTGTTAGCTACAAAGCATTCAATGCGGTGGTAGCAACTTTTCCTTTAGATATTTTTCAGTTCTCAACTGTACCGTATGTTCGTAGGGTATGCCCTTACCAGTAAAACCTTTTGGTGCATCATCCTAGATAGTGAAATACATACCATGTCCTTCGCCTTGCTCAGCCGAGGATTTGTTCCTCCTCGGATCACCTTCCTTATCTTGCATAGTACAAAATTGGTAGTAAAGCCTACCATCTGCATCTTCTATATCATTGGCCCGACCTCGGGCATTTGAATCTCCTCAGATGAGCTCAAGGCCTAATATATGTATCTGAGCCTCTGGTCCCTACATACCATTTTTACGCAAACAATTATATAAAAGCGTCTTTCTTGTAGATGGAGCTAGTTCTGTTTTCTTGAGTGTAGCCAACTCTTTTTCCTTGTCACAATTATTTAGTCACAATGTCAAATATAATTTATCAACTAATGATTAGGCGTAGAAATTTACTTATGGGGAAAGGCACAAATAAATCATATTTTCGCTAAAAATGGTTAAGACAGCTTGAAGTATTTGGGTTTGAATAATATTTAGTGCTCTTATGGATTAGATGCAACATGGATTTGACATGTGCCTTAAAATGACCACGTGTCAGTCTTGTATTTCATTTACTGCATAGAAGCATTTAACAGAAGCCTTAAATAAATTTAACCTATTGAAGTCTACTTAGATAATTTACAAGACCAATAAGCTCCTTCAAACCATGAACCTGCAATTAATTTACATTTAATTAATTTTCATGTTGGATCCGACAATATTTAGGTTATCGCACGAGATGTAATAGTATCTAATGGTCCGCAAAAAGGTTAAAATAACAAATTGCAAAAAAAAAAAAAAAAGTCATTTGATTGAATATGAAAAATTTTAAATAAATAAATTGATCTAATGAGGCAGTATTGACATTTTTCAACTTGTTTTTGCTAGCTATTGAGTTCGTGAAATTCTTCCATAAGTTCTACAAAAATGCTAGGTAAGAAAATAAAATCATGACTTAACGAAAAAAGCATTAGAAACATCTAAAATTGATGAAATAACATTAAAAATCAAAATTTCTGAAAATTACACAAATTATTTTAAAATATCGTCTACTTGATCAACCAATCTGCATTACTATGCATATATAGTTGCACGCACATTTAAATTTCATGACATGGCTAAGAAGTAAGAAGAGAACAAGTCAAACTGGCATGAGGGGTAGCCCCTAAAAAGATTAAAAGAAGGCTTCTCCAAATAAGTCTTTGTGAAAAGAATCACATTGCCATCCTCTAGAAACCAAATAATTAACACTTAGAAAAAAAAAAAATCAGAGAGAAAACATAAAAACTTAAAACCTCATAATTCAAAAAGGTGGATGTAACATGGTTTTAAGATTTAGCTCTAGAGTGTAGCTCAAACTTCAAAGATTCTTTTCTTGAAAACTATATGTGCCCATGTCCTTACCCTCCTAGCCACCTTTAGGAAAACAATAGTAGGATTCAAGTAATCATCTGTGAAGTACAAGCTATTAGGGATATAGGATTGCATGCAAAGTAATCTTTGGTATTGATAGAAAAAGAAAGAAAACTAGAACTATTTAAAAAAAAAAAAAAATATTAAGGTCCGGACTTTGAAACTTCAGTTTAATATCATGTTCTATTTTTTCTTTTAATTTAAAAAAACTCTAATTAATCCCTCCACATTCCACATTATTCTATTATTACACTCCATCATAATATGAATGGACAAATTTTACGTTTGCTACTGCTTGAGCAATCTGTCAATGTGTTTGTTCAAGAAATAATTCCAGAATGATACAGGTTAATGAATAGAAATGGATTATTTTGATATTGTTAATATATATTGTAGGGTCACAGTTTCGAGGATCCGGCCCAAAGATGGATGGATTTGTCTAAAGGGCCCTAATACAATGAATTTGTAGAGAGTAGGTTGAGAAGGACTGGGCTAGTGAAGGTTAGATGGTCAATTGGCTGGGCTAAGATCATCTCACCGGGATGAAACACAAATTCTTCGCTTAAGGGAGTGCTCTGGCCTTATGTCCGAGGATGATTAACTGGTTTCCGTCCTTCTTTTTCTTTTCTTTTTTTAAAAGTCCCCTCTCTTCTCCTTTATCCTTCCCTTTTATATTTCCTCCCCTCTTCTTTGAACTGTCCACATGTAAACGCTCTAGTCTCCTTTGTTGACGTCTGTCCCTTCTCCTTTTTCCAGAACCCTCTACTTAGCAATGGCGGGACTGGGAGTCACTGTTCAGACGTCTTCTCCACATAAATGTGGCTAGGAGGTTAGCTATGGAGCATTCAATGCGGGGTTGGCAGCCTTCTTCCTTGATATTTTAGGGCTTTCTTCTGGTACACGTCTCCACAGAGTCGTCCCCGTCCAGTGGAATCTTCTAGGGGGTCCTCTTGACTGGCGGAGCTCCGAGTTTCACCTCGGCCTTACTAGACTGAGGTGAAGGGCATCCTCAGCAGAACCCTGGGATCACTGAGTTCGTATTTCTCTCTTTCGACTGTTGACTCAGGCGAACTAGGTCGAGCTGAACCATCCTCGGGCTTTCCTTAGTCCTCGGCTTGGGCTAGTGGGTGCGCTACACAAGTGGGTGGGAACCTTTGGGCCCATTATCCTTGCTGGGGAGATGTTCGTTTCGGCCCATCTCTCCTAGCAGCCCATCATCCCTACAATAGCCCCTCGAGATACTTCTTTCTGGGCCCTCGGACAGAAAGGAGGATTTCGATGCCACTGTTTCCGACATGGGTCGACTTCGGCCCTGTCTTGTTCGCCAGGGGATCCTTTTGACTTCCCAGGGCGCGCTTTTGATGATGTGATCCTCGAGACGTGCATTTGTTTAATTCTGACGGCTCCTTGCCTTTCACGTTCTACGGTGAGATGGGAATGGTACGGCTGGGCGCGTTTTGCAGATATGGGCGGGGTTTTTCCCGCTCCCATTTGGTTCTTTGATATAAATACCTTCCTTACTTGATCGTTTGCCTTACTTTAACCAGCATTAAGTTCTAGTGCACATTCGTTGAATCTGTCAATTATCTCCTCACCTGCACCCTTACAAATTCCAAAAGCCTGTCCGAGGAGACCTATTTCATTCGTGTAAGTCATCTTGAGTCTTTTAATTTTTCCTTTTTTCACGTAATCTTCTGTTCTCCACACATTCTTCTCTCCTCGGCTCTGTTCTCTTTCTCTAGTTCTTTTATATTCTTTCGAGATTTCCCTAGGGATGGGTAGATTTAAGTACTTGGTGGAATCTAGAAAGGCCATAGAGAATTTCAAGGCTCAGTATAGGATTCCAGCAGGGGTTGAGATTAGGTATTGCGAAGAGAGTGAGTGGCATGAGAAGAGGCATGAGGGGGAAGTAGTAATTCCAATGATTGCCTTCACAGAGGGGGGAATGAGGATTCCAATGAGGCCGGTCACTAGGGACTATCTCATTGCTCATAGGTTAGCGCCTACCCAATGCGCACCTAATATGTTCAGGATCCTTGGTTGCATGGATGCCTTGAATGAGCAGCTAGGTCTAGGATTGACCCACCACGACGTGAATTGGGTCTATAACCTCCATCATCTCAAGGGTCAGGGTATTACCTTAAGTCTAGGTACCCCGAGGTCAGACTCATCCAATGTCTTCCCGATTCTAATAAAGGGTTGAACAAGGATTTCCTGATCATATCAGGTGACTGGCATGATGGCCTCCATTGCCCAACGAGAGAGGGGAAGCCAGGTGGGGTTACTAAGTCTAGGCTCATGGATCTCACCTGTTTGTGAAATAGCTTCTTTCATAGTCTGATGTTCGTGTTATTTACTTATTTATTATTATTATTATTATATTTATTTTTTTGCCTCTGGTTACTAATGGTTTTCTTGTGTCAAATGGACAGATAAAAATTCAACCGTTCCTCACCTCGGTTTGGTTAACCGAAAAAGCCTTGACAAAATCCTGAGGTCCGAGGTATTTGTGCACTCGGACGGCCAGTTAAGGGCGGCACATCTCATCCTAAAGTACGTCCCCATCTCCACCGCGTTTTTGGCGCCGAAGTGCGTCATCAAGGCACGGGATCCCCGTCTGAGGCAGATCAGCATAGCTGCTCCCGGGTTTCTGCTCCCCGGTCCCATTCTGGGGGAGGTTCTTTCAACCACTCCCATTTTCAACGGCATTCCAATAAAGCTCGAGGCATCCCAAACACCCCATCCTTCAGTCGCCGAGGAGGTCAGGCCTGAGCTCTTATTAACTCGGAGAGGAGAGGAAGGCGTAGTGGACATCTCGGGGTCTGAAGACGAATTTGAAGTCTTCAGCCAAGACTTGTCCACAGAAGGCTCAATTCTTGACCCAGTCTCTTCATTAATAGGGACACACGACGAGATGAGTATTCAGCGGAAGCTGAGGTCTAGCTTGCTAGACTTAATTGAATCCCAGCCTAGGCGGACTGAGTCGGCCAAGGCAACGCAAGTGAAGCCCCCTTCTTTGCCCCCTACCGCTTCTCCTCCAACCCAACCCCTCGGGCTGCAGCCTGCTGAGCTGAAGAGAAAAAGGGAGGCAAAGGGCAAGGAGCCCATGGACGCCGGGAGGGCCCACTCCGCCCAAGAAGAAGAGTTGCAAAGAGTGGGCAAGTACCCTAGGACTGGGCAGAGAGAAATGGAGAGGAGGAGCAGCCCATCCACAGCCCCTGAGGCGTGGTTGCCGGCGCCAATGCTGGATAGCGCCCTTCTTCCGGCCACCACCTCCCTCCGCGATTACCAAGGGGGTAAAGGGGGGTATGTGGCCGATGCGGTGGAGCAAGCTTTGTTGCTCCCTGAAGATATGGCCGAGCTTTGAAACTTAAGGAGACACGAAGTCTTTCTTAGTTTAAAGAGGTACCTCGGCATGGTAAGTTCTTTCTACTCTCTCTATTTTTTTTTTTTTTTTTTATCGGTTGTTTTGTCCAAGTCTTTTGACCGCGCTTCTTTCTTTGTTAGGCCGTTCAAGCCTCCTTCCGAGCAGAGGAGATGGCTAATTACTACCACCGCCAGATGAAGGAGGGGGATTCTAAGCGGAACGATGCCGTGGACTCTTTGAAGGCGGCTGAAAAGAGCGCCCAGGAGCTGAAGAAAAAACTTCTAGAGGAGGAAAGGGAGAGAAAAAGCGCAGCCGCTACGCTTGACAATGCGGAGAGGCAGGCAGAAGGCCAGAGGATACTTCTGCGAAACGCCGAGGACCAACTGGCCTCTTCTAAGGCGCAAGTGGTGGCGCTTCAGAAGAAGCTGGCAGAATCCGAGGAGGCTAGAGAAGAAGCCAAAAAGGCCCGGGATCGAGCCGAGCAAAAAGGCTACGATGTCGGTGTAGCAAAAACCGAAGAAGCCCTCAGGGCCGAGGTTTCCAGGGTGTGCCGCACTTACTGCCGACAAGTGTGGATAGAGGCTCTCAACCAGGCTGGGGTTGAGGCTTCATCTGCACTGTGAAAGGCAGAAAGTGTGTACTACCCCGCTGCTATCCAGCCATCTCTCCCTTCTCTTCCTCGACCCTATCCTGTTCCCATAAAGGCGGAGGCGGGCGAGGTAAAGGCAGCCAAGACCTCTGCATCATCTGAGGAGGGGTCCGAGGTGTCGAGGCAGGCTGCACAGGGACCAGTTACGAAGTCCTCGGACCTTTCGATCGTGATCCAGGACGACCCCGCCGAGAAGGGTGCAAACACGGGGATGGAGATAGTCCTGGTTAGCCTTCCTCTGCCTACCCCAACTGATCAAGCAGGTATGGGACAAGAGACCTCGAATGCTGCAGCCGCTCAGATTGTCCCTCCTCCTCCTAAAGAGAAGATAGTTATTAAGAAAAAATAGGCTTTAATGTAGTTTGACATAGTTTTTTTTTTTTTGTTTGGTTCTGCTCTTCTTGTACTAAATAGGCCCTGTTGAAAGGCACATTATTAATGAAAGATTTGCAAGAATTTCTTTTTGTTATTATGTTTATGTACAAGTGATCACGACTTTTATTTTCACTTATGCTTAAGATGAAATTCCATGGTTAGTTCCCATAGAAGGAGAATTTGTTTACTTGGGGGTGGGTTTATAATTTTAACTAACGGTGCGAAGGATTAAGTGCGAGATAAGGTCTGTATGAGACTTAGAAAGAAGATGTATAGTATTAATCTTTCCAAGGCAGATGGTTCGAGGAACCATGCATAGCTTGAATTTGTTTAATACTTAGGAAAAATAATAAGTAGTATTAATTTTTTCAAGGCAGGTGATTCGAGGAACCAGGCATAGCTTGAATCTGTTAAATACTTAGAGAAAAATGATAAATAGTATTAATTTTTTTAAGGCAGGTGGTCCGAGGAACCAGGCATAGCTTGAATATGTTTAATACTTAGAGAAAAATGATAATTAGTATTAATTTTTTCAAGGCAGGTGGTCCGAGGAACTAGGCATAGCTTGAATCTGTTTAATACTTAGGAAAAATGATAAGTAGTATTAATTTTTTCAAGGTAGGTGGTCCGAGGAACCAGGCATAGCTTGAATCTGTTTAATACTTAGAGAAAAATGATAAATAGTATTAATTTTTTCAAGGCAGGTGGTCCGAGGAACTAGGCATAGCTTGAATCTGTTTAATACTTAGGAAAAATGATAAGTAGTATTAATTTTTTCAAGGTAGGTGGTCCGAGGAACCAGGCATAGCTCGAATCTGTTTAATACTTAGGAAAAATGATAAGTAGTATTAATTTTTTCAAGGCAGGTGGTTCGAGGAACCAAGCATAGCTTGAATCTGTTTAATACTTAGAAAAAAGGTTAAGTAGTATTAATTTTTTCAAGGCAGGTGGTCCGAGGAACCAAGCATAGCTTGAATCTGTTTAATACTTAGGAAAAATGATAAGTAGTATTAATTCTTTCAAGGCAGGTGGTCCGAGGAACCAGGCATAGCTTGAATCTGTTTTATACTTAGGAAAAATGATAAGTAGTATTAATTTTTTCAAGACAGGTGGTCCGAGGAACCAGGCATAGTTTGAATCTGTTTAATACTTAGGAAAAATGATAAGTAGTATTAATTTTTTCAAGGCAGGTGGTCCGAGGAACCAGGCATAGCTTGAATCTGTTTAATATTTAGAGAAAAATGATAAGTAATATTAATTTTTTCAAGGCAGGTGGTCCGAGGAACCAGGCATAGCTTGAATCTGTTTAATACTCAGAGAAAAATGATAAATAGTATTAATTTTTTCAAGGCAGATGGTTCGCGGAACCAGGCATAGCTTAAATCTGTTTAATACTTAGAGTTAGTGTAATTGAGAATCATACACGATGTATTGGGTAAGAAAGAGACAAAGTGCACTTTTATTAATAATAATACATTTTCAGATTATTTACATTCCAGGGGTGCAATATTGTCTTACTTTCCAGGTCCTGCAGGTAGTACGCTCCTATCCCGGCTGTGGACGTGATTTGGTATGGTCCCTCCCAGTTTGGTCCGAGTTTTCCCCAGGAAGGGTTCTTTGCCGAGCTGACGACCTTCCTCAATACTAGATCTCCAGGCGCTAAAGGCCTCGACTTCACATGGGCATCATATCCTCGTTTGAGTTTATGCTGATAATAGGCCAATTGGACCATGGCATTCTCCCTTCTCTCCTCAATTAAGTCCAGATTCTTCTCAAGCAGGTTGTCATTGTTGCTCGGAGTGAAATAGTTAGTCCTTAATGTAGGGAACCCCATTTCCAATGGGATAACAGCTTCGGCTCCATAAGTCAATGAAAAAGGCGTTTGGCCCGTAGACTTTCGAGGAGTAGTCCTGTAGGTCCACAGTACATGTGGTAGTTCTTCAACCCACTTGCCCTTGGAGTCGTCCATTCTTTTCTTGAGCCCGCTTACTATGATCTTGTTTGTGGCCTTGGCTTGTCCGTTCCCTTGAGGATAGGTTGGAGTGGAGTACCGGTTCGTTATCCCTAAACCGCAGCAATATCTTCGAAAAGACTTGCTGTCAAATTGAAGTCCGTTATTAGAGATGAGGGTATGCAGGACTCCGAATCGGGTGACAATGTTCTTCCAAATGAACCTCTTCATGTCGGTATCTCGGATGTTGGCTAATGGCTCTGCTTCGACCCATTTAGTGAAGTAGTCCATGCCGACGACCAGGTATTTCTTATTTCCCGCTGCTTTAGGGAAAGGGCCAACGATATCCAAGCCCCACTGGGCAAAGGGCCAAGGACTGGACAGAGGATTAAGCTCTCCTCCCGGTTGGTGTATGTTCGGGGCGAATCTCTGGCACTGGTCACACTTTTTTGCATACTCTTGGGCCTCTCTGTGCATGTTGGGCCACCAATACCCTTGGGTGAGGGCTCGATGAGATAAAGATCTACCTCCTGTGTGACTTCCACAGATTCCTTCGTGCAGTTCTTCTAGGAGAGCTTCTACTGCTTCGGGGTGCATGCACAACAAGTATGGTCTGGAGAAGGATCTTTTGTACAGTTTCGAGTCCTCGGACAGCCAGAATCGAGGGGCCTTTCTCCTTACTTTATCGGCTTCCAGTTTGGTATTAGGTAGGATGTCATCTCTAAGAAATTGAACAATGGGGTCCATCCAGCTGAGGCTTGCTCTCGCTTGGTGGATGGCTGACACCTCTCTCCTCGATCCACAGGGCTGCAGGAGATCCTCGATGAGAATCACCCTTGGTAAGCTTTGTGCCGAGGAGGTTGCCAACGTCGCAAGTGAATCCGCATGTGCGTTTCTGCTTCTAGGACTTTGGGTCAAGTTAAAGGACATGAATCCGGATTGCAAATGTCTAATTTGACTTAGATACTCCTGCATTCTTTGGTCCCGAGCTTCCAGCTCTTCTCGAACCTGGCCTACCACCAATCTAGAGTCCAAGAATATGTCTACGTCCTTTCCTCCCATTTTTTGGACCATGTCCATCCCGACTAGCAGAGCCTCGTATTCTGTCTCGTTGTTTATGGCGGAGAATCCAAGCCTTAGTGATTTTTCAATTGTGATGCCCTCGGGCGAAATTAGAACTAGCCCCACTCCAGATCCCTTGAGGTTTGATGCGCCATCAACGTATACTTTCCACGACGATGCTCGTTCTATGGAGATTACTCCAACTGAATTTTCATCCATATGGTGTTTACCTCCACCTTCTTCTGTTGGGACCTCGGCAAACTCGGCCAGGAGGTCGGCGAGGACTTGCCCTTTTATGGATGTGCGGGGCATGTACTTGATATCATAGGACCCCAGTTTTGTTCCCCATTTCGCAATTCTCCCTGTATAATCAGCACTTCGAAGCAAGGCCTTGAATGGCAGTTAGGTCAAGACGACAACGGTATGCGCCTGAAAATAATGCGGCAGCTTATGTGTGGCGTGCACCAAGGCCAGGATGGCTTTCTCCAACAGCAAGTATCTGACCTCAGCTTCATGGAGGGACTTACTTATATAGTAGACGGGCCTCTACACTCCATTGTCAACCCTCAGTAGTGCCAGACTTATTGCGTAGGTGGCTATCGTGATGTAAGTAAATAGGACCTCATCCGCCTCAGGTTTGGACATTATTGGTGGCCGAGAAAGATACTCTTTCAATTGCTGAAATGCTGAGGCACACTCCTCGGTCCACTCAAAATCCTTCCACTTGTTCAACAGACGATAGAAGGGCCTGCATCTGTCTGCTGATCGGGCTATGAAGCGATTCAGGGCAGCAATCATTCCCGTCAGCCTTTGCACCTCTTTGGGATTCCGAGGTGGTTGCAGTTTATTAATGGCTCGGATCTAGCTTGGGTTGATCTCGATTCCTCTGTGAGTGACCATGTAGCCGAGGAACTTTCCTGACCCTACCCCGAAAGAACACTTAGAGGCATTGAGCCGTAATTTGTGCTCTCTCAAGATTCCAAAAATGCTTCCGAGGTCGGCGATATGGTCGGACTCCTCCCTGCTCTTGACCACCATATCATCGATGTAGATCTCGATATTCTTCCCCAACTGTGGCTCGAACATCCGTGTCATCATCCTCTGATACGTAGACCTCACATTTTTAAGCCCAAATGGCATCACTTTGTAATGGTAGTTGCCAGTAGGGGTGACGAAAGCTGTCTTCTCTTGGTCTTCTAAGGCCAAAGGTATCTGGTGATAGCCTTGGAAGCTGTCTAAAAAGCTCATTCGAGAGTGTCCTACGGTTGCGTCAACCAGTTGGTCAATTCGAGGCATGGGGAAGGGATCCTTTGGGCAGGCCTTGTTCAGATCCGTGTAATCCACGCATACACGCCACTTACCGTTCTTTTTCTTCACCACCACAGTGTTAGCCAACCAGTCGGGATAGAACACTTCCTTGATAGCTCCAGCCTGCTTAAGTTTAGCCACCTCTTCTTTGACAGCATCAGAGTGTTCCCTCGAAGATCGTCGATGAGGTTGTTTTTTAGGGGTGACAGATGGGTTCACATTCAAACGGTGGCAGATAAAACTTGGGTCCACCCCTGGGGCTTCGTAAGCGTTCCAAGTGAATACGTCAATATTCCGTCTAAGGAATTGCACCAGCTCTTCCCTCTCCTGAAGAGGTAGTTGGGTGCCGATTTGAAAGAACTTCTCAGGATCATTGTCAACGAGAACTTTCTCCAAATCTTCGTATTTCACCTCTTCGGCCTCCTCACCAAATGCTGAGGTCGTGGGCTTTAATTGCTAGGAATCCCTGCCAGTTGAGGCCGAGGATTCCGACTTAGGTTGGTGCGTGATAGCCGCTACCAAGCACTGCCTGGCTACCGCTTGGCTTCCAAGTAACTCCTCAACTTGATCCCCTGATGGGTATTTCACTTTGAGATGAAGGGTGGACAAAACAGCCCCAAGGGCGTAAAGCCAAGGTCGCGTCATGATAGCTGTGTACGGGGAAAATGTGTCCACCACTACGAAGTCCACCTCTACCACTTCTGAGCCGGCCTGAACCGGCAATCTGATTTGTCCCCTCGGAACAACCACCTTCCCGTCAAAGCCGACCAGAGGTGAGTCGTAGCTGGTTAGATCCTCCTGCTTGAGGTTGAGGCCCTTGTACAGGTCTGGGTACATAATCTCAGCCTCACTGCCTTGATCAACTAGCACCCTTTTCACATCATAGCCCCCTATCCTAAGATTTACAACTAGGGCATCGTCGTGGGGCTGTATGGTCCCGGCCTTGTCCTCGTCCGAGAAGCTTAGTGCTAGATGGGGACTCGTTCTGGCCCTCTTGGGCTCTCCTTCAGGGTCTCCCGTATACGACCCTGCTACCGTCATTACCCTGGAGGGGCATGACCCTGTCCTGCCTGGCGCAGCGAGGATGACATGAATTGTTCCTAAGGGGGGTCTCGAGGGATTATTGCTCTAGACCCCCGAGCTTACCTAGCTCCCCTGTCCGTTAGGCTGAATTAAGAACTGATTCAGCCTGCCTTCTCGGATCAATTGCTGCAAATGGTTCCATAGAGTCCTGCAATCCTCGGTCGTATGCCCGCGCTCTCTATGATATTGACAATGCAGGCTCTGGTTACACTTTGTGGAGTCTCCGCTCATCTTGTTCGGCCATCTAAAGTATGGCTCGTTCTTGATCTTCTCCAAGACCTGATGCACTGGTTCCCTGAACACAGTATTAACAGTTTGGGAGGCCCTAGACCCAGCTTCCCCTCTAAACTCTCACTGAGGTTGGTTATTGCCATAACGATCCGACCTGAAATCCCTCTTCTCCTGAGGGATAACCTTACCCTTCACTTTTTCTTGCTGCTGATCTTCCTCAACTCTCTTGTACTTGTCAATGCGATCCATGAGCTGGCGGACACTTGTGACTGGTTTTCCTGTCAGGGACCTGCGCAACCCGTGACCGGCTGGTAGGTCGACCTTGAAGGTTCTGACAGCCACATCATCAAAATCCCCCTCAATCTCGTTGAACATTTCCCAATACCGGTCCGAATACGTTTTCAGGGTTTCTCCCTCTCTCATGGACAAGGATAGCAAGGAATCTAGAGGCTGAGGAACCCTACTGCACGTGATAAAGTGGGATCCAAACGCTTGGGTGAGTTCCTTGAAAGAGTTGATGGAACCCGTTCGCAGGTCGTCAAACCATCTCATCGCCACGGGTCCCAAACTAGATGGGAACACTTTGCACATTAGGGCCTTGTTATTGGAATACACCGCCATTTTCTGGTTGAAATAGCTAACGTGCTTAACTGGGTCTGTAGAGCCGTTGTAGAGAGTGAACGTTGGCTGGGTGAACCGCTTGGGGAGTTGCCCCCCATCAATCTTGCGCGTAAAGGGAGATTTGGATATCCGGTTGAGCGCTTTGCTCATGGCATCGTTTCCCAGGCCCCTTGAAGACGAGCCTCTTCCCCTTCGTTCTCGGCGGTAATCCTCGTCATATGAGAAAGTTTCGCTTGGGGGCGTTCGTGATCTGCGCCTGTACTCGTCATCCCTCTCGCCATCTGAGGAAAGATCAGAAACTGAAGGACTCCTCCTTCTTCGTTCCCGTTGTAACTTCTTCTTCAAGTAGTCAATCTCCTTCTGCATGGCTTTAGCACGTTCGTCCCGGGAGACATGGCTATCTCCCCTAGATTGACCTTCGCCAGAATGGGTGATATGTACGCTTCCCTCCTGGCCTTCCTGGAGGTGTTCTTTTGGTTGAGACCCCATAGACTCCAAGTGGTGTGGACCTGAACCTGCCATGTTTGAGAATCTAAGAACCTAGTCCTTCAGCCCTTCCCACAGACGACGCCAATTGTAGGGTCATAGTTTCGAGGATCTGGCCCAAAGATGGATGGATTCGTCTAAAGGTCCCTAATACAATGAATTTGTAGAGAGTAGGTTGAGAAGGACTGGGCTAGTGAAGGTTAGATGGTCAATTGGCTGGGCTAAGATCATCTCACCGGGATGAAACACAAATTCTTCGCTTAAGGGAGCGCTCTGGCCTTACGTCCGAGGATGATTAATTGGTTTCCGTCCTTCTTTTTCTTTTTCTTCGCTTAAGGGAGCCCTCTCTTCTCCTTTCTCCTTCCCTTTTATATTTCCTCCCCTCTTCTTTGAACCATCTACGTGTAAACGCTCTGGTCTCCTTTGTTGACGTCTGTCCCTTCTCCTTTTTTCAGAACCCTCTACTTAGCAGTGGCGGGACTGGGAGTCACTGTTCAGACGTCTTCTCCACATAAATGTGGCCAGGAGGTTAGCTATGGAGCATTCAATGCGGGGTTGGCAGCCTTCTTCCTTGATATTTTGGGGCTTTCTTCTGGTACACGTCTCCACAGAGTCGTCCCCGTCCAGTGGAATCTTCTGGGAAGTCCTCTTGACTGGCGGAGCTCCGAGTTTCACCTTGGCCTTACTAGACCGAGGTGAAGGGCGTCCTCGGCAGAACCCTGGGATCACTGAGTTCGCATTTCTCTCTTTCGACTATTGACTCGGGCGGACTAGGCCGAGCTGAACCATCCTCGGGCTTTCCTTAGTCCTCAGCTTGGGCTAGTGGGTGCGCTACACAAGCGGGTGGGAACCTTTGGGCCCATTATCCTTGCTGGCGCGATGTTCATTTCGGCCCATCTCTCCTAGCAGCCCATCATCCCTACATACACACATATATATATATATATATATATATATATATATATATATTTTAAATTGTCACTCAGTTTTGTAATTCAAACATTGCAATCTCATAGAAAGGGGTGACCAAACCATATCTATGATGGACTCACTGGCACCAAATCTCAAACTTCGGATGATGAGAGTCTATTATGCATGTACTATAAGAAGCTTTTGTCTGGGGTTTGAATTTATTTCAAATAGAACCCTTGTAGAGACATGTGTATAGGTGAATGGGCATCTAAATTAGATTCACATGAATTGTTCTATACCCTTTAGATTGTAGTCTTATTGAGATGAACACACGGGTGACGGTGTTGAAGCTGGTCATACCCATGTGGGCAGAGTGCAAAGTAATATTCGGAACAAAGTAGTATGGTTGCTAGCATAATGGGATGGATAGGGTACTTCAAAGTTTCTAGGACCTTTATGTTTATTATTGTTTTATTTTGAACTTTAAAACTGTCCTTAACACCCCTTTTGGTTTTTTTTTTTTTTTTTTTTTTGGTTATAGATAAGATCCTAAATTGCACCCTTAAAATTTAGGATACTTTGGATTTATTACTCTCAAGTTTTAAATTTGGATTAGAAACCCAATGATAGTGTTTGGACTTTGGAAAAAGAACAAAAAAAAGTTATTTCGTCCGTATCAAGTACTAAAAATAGTCGTTAAATATCACCTCATTTTAAATCATTTTGCTTGAGCAAAAATTATGTTCTTCAAAATCTCCATTAAGTTCATTCAGCAAAAAAAAAAAAAAAAAAAAAAAAAACTCCATTTAACTTCATTTGATAGAGTTTTGACATAATTCATATACATCAATTTTAATAACATCTAAAATGAGCAAAAATTATGTTCTTCAAAATCTCTATTAAGTTCATTCAGCAAAAAAAAAAAAAAAAAAAAAAAAAAACTCCATTTAACTTCATTTGATAGTTTTAACATAATTCATATACATCAATTTTAATAACATCTAAAATCTAATAAAAAATTGTCCAGTGAGATCTTAGCATCTCCTAACCAAGAAATATTTTTTTTTTTGGAGTGCCTCTTTCACAGTATTAAATTTCAGGTACATATAATAAAAATGGTTCATAGATTTCACTTTTCCAAGTGGCTTATCAATCATGAAAAATAAATTTCTCAAAAAAAAAAAAATCTTGAAAAATAAAATAAAATAATATTAAAATAAATGTTAAGAAAACAACATGATCTAAAACATTATATTACTTACGTTTTTTGATAATCCTTATAGTACTTACTTTATCCTAAAGAAGATATGGTACACAATATCAAGGCCTACTGAATAGTGTTCCACGTGGAGATGTCGGTGTAAGATTTAGAATCAAAATAGAATTTTTTTTCCTTGACTCACTAACTCGTAATTATGTAAAATGTCAATGTGCATAATTATATTCATATAATGACACAATGGTGCCATGAAGATGTTATGATTCAGCAACATATTTAAGTCTCTTCCATGAAATGAATGTGTAGTCAAATTACTCAAATTCTCAACCCAACTTAATTATTGTACCGAAAAATTGTGACACCGAATTATATTTTTTTTTTTTTGCTTCGAAAGTCATAATTGAGAGGAAAATTTGATATGAACATTTTCGTTGAAACTAATCAGTTGAGTTATATGGAATTTTATTCTACCAATAGAGCCTGAAACCTAGATTTTGTTTAGCAAGATTTCATTCTCGTCCATTTCTATCAAGTATCAAGATAAAAGCATGGGTTGTTAAAAAGAAAAAAAAAAGAAAAAAAAAAAAGGTATGGGTTGCATGTGGCCTTGGGCCCTTGGGCAAGAAGAGACAGACCCCACAAACAGGGAGAGATTCTAGAGACACCAAAAGTTTGACACATGTTGTATGATAGATTGTTAATAGTAGGTAAAAAAGTAAAATTAGTAGTGAGTTAAAATGAAAATCATTAAAAAAATTTTCAACTTAACGAGTGTAGAAAATATTGCCAAATTTTTTGTGTATATAGCATTACTCACTAGCTAATGGTGTACACCTCCATGACACAAGCTCAAATCAAGCTCCCACTATCCCACGTTTAACCTAAATTTGACATTATGAAAATTTTGATGCTATCACCCAATTATATGTACATTGCATTTATTAATTACTAGTGTATAATCTATACATATGTATTGTATAATTAAAATAAAATAAAAAACACAATTACACATATATATGAATTCAAATTATAAGAAGGTCTCTACTGCTAGGTGAGCTCTCTCTCTCTCTTTCCCAACAGCAGTAGAAGTGTTTTGTCCCTTCTATGAAGGAGAGTTTTGTTCTTTAAGGCAACAAGTTTGTCATTAGAGCTTGTGGGTTTTTTTCTTTTGAGGGGTTAAGGGAAACACTATTTAGGTTGTCTTCTCACAAAATTGTATCATGGAGGATCTGACTGCAAAGTGGAGCAGTTTCTCCTTGTCAGAGAGGGAGACAACAGGTTTTGTTCTCCAACGTGACCAACGATCGGGGGAATTTCTTTTAGCAGCACATTTCTTAACCTGTCGATTTTTGAACATGGAAGCAGTGGCGAGGACCTTCAAACAACTTTGGAGGTCTACTAATGGTTTCAAAATTCGAAATCACAAGGAGCAGAGAGTTTTATTTGTTTTTGACAATCTGGGTGATGTGGATAGGATATTGCAAAATCAACCATGGAGTTTTGACAAGCACTTAGTCATGTTGCAAAGATTTAACTCTGATGTTCCTGTTCGTGACTTGATTTTCAAAACGACCCTATTCTGGGTCCAAGTTCACGATATTCTAGTTCGATATATGAATAGACGAGTGGCTGAAGATATTTGCGAAATAGTTGGCGAGGTGCAAAAGTTAGCAAGGGCTGTTGATGATGATGGGACGAGTCCGAGTTCTCATAGATGTTTCTCTTCCCCTATGCCGTGGAAGGCTAATTACAATGGAGAATGGGGAAAAAGTGTGGGTGAAGTTCAAGTATGAGCGGCTACCTAACATCTGCTTTTGGTGTGGAAGGCTGAATCATAGTGATAAGAATTGTGAATTATGGATTGATAGCAAGGGTACGCTTACACCAGAGCAACAACAATTTGATTCATCGTTGAAGGCAGCCCCGTATATGTCAACAGGTAGGGACGTAATTTATGTCCCTGGATATTACGAGCGAAATAAGACCAGAGTTCATGCCACAGCTCAGGTCTCCAACTCATAACCAGGTGCAACGGAGAGGCATGCGGGTAGTGGTGGTCTAGTGGAGGGAATCAGTCATCCTTGGTAACAGATAGAAGCAGTGATGAGGGCATTGATGGCATGACACAGGAGGATATTAATGTGGCCGAGACGTTACACGATGTTTCAGTGGTTGAGCCGAATAGTGATTCTTTCCCAATCATAACTGATCCTATTAATGCTCCTAACATAATGGAGGAAGGCAATGAAGCCATGAAGTCTATTCCAAATCAGATGCTAACGTCAGAACTGTTTGAAATTCCAATCAAGGGAATTAATGAGGGTGCAACGAGAATTAACTACAATTATCCTGATTTAAGTCAAAGTAAGGAGGCAGCAATTAACGGGGATATTCCTTCCCATATTCAGCATGCCACCTCAGCTGAGGAGCAAGCAACACGGCCAGCTGGAATTAGGGCAACTCGGAAAAAAATTCCCTCTTCCAATTTGAAGTCTGCTACCAGTAGCAACATGAGAACCAAAAGGTTAATCCCTAGTGTGAACTATTCAAAATCCGGGGGCTATACAGAAGGGGGGAGGAAAATTTGTGGGAAGAGGAGTGGTGATGTTCATCTGGAGTTACCTTGTAAGCACAGACAGGTTTCAAAAGATGAGAGTGACAAACTTTTTTCAACTGTGGAGGCTGATACTCAACCCCGCCAAACACAATGAGTTGCGTAATCTAGAACTATCGTGGGCTTGAGAACCCATGTACAGTGAACGAGCTTGCCGAGATGGTGCAGGCAAAAGATCCCTCTGTCGTGTTTTTAGCTGAAACATGGGCAGATGAAGCAAGGCTAAAAAATGCGAAAAGGAGAATTCAGTTTGAAAATATGTTTGTATCGCCAAGAAAAAGCAGAGGTGGAGGTTTAGTTCTGTTCTAGAGATCATCAATAGATGTTTCAGTTGAGGGTCAGATAAGAACCATATTGACACGATCATTAATAAGAACAAAGAATCTGAATGGCGTTTCACCGGGTTCTATGGTGAACTGGACACTTAAAAGAGGATTTAGTCTTGGGATTTGCTGCGTACTTTAAAAAGGAAATTTCAGTGTCCATGGCTGTGTGCGGGGGATTTTAACGAGTTGGTGAGAGGTGACGAAAAATTGGGGGTAGTAGAAGAAGTCACAATCAAATGAAATTGTTCCGAGAGGCAATTGATGCGTGTGGTTTTGTGGATCTAGGGTGTACGGGTTCAAGGTTTACTTGGAGTAAATATTACAACTCTGGTCATTCAATTTGGGAGAGATTAGATAGAGCCTTAAGCACAACAGATTGGCTCAACCACTTTGCTGGCACCAAGGTGATTCATCTCACTTGTAATACCTCGGATCATCCCCATTATGGATTGCTCCTAGTGGTATAGAACCCCCGCCAAGTTCTAAGCCATTTCGTTTTGAAGAAATATGGATGTCTGACAAGGGGTGTGGAAGGGTGATTGAAGCAGTGTGGAGAGGCTCTTTCCCTTGTGAAGCCGAAAGACAAGTGATAAAGAAATAGAAAAATGTGGGGCAGAATTAACTCAGTGGAGTCACAAGAACTTTGGCCATGTTATAAGACAATTGATTGACAAAAGAAAATGCTTGCTTCAGGCCGAACAACAAGCAATGCATGGTGGGAGTAATAACCGAGTGAAGGGTTTGAAAAAGGAGATTAACAAATTGTTGGTGAAGGAAAATCTGATGTGGAGGCAGCGGGCAAAAGCGTTTTGGCTGGTTGATGGTGACAAAAACTCTAAGTATTTCCATACTAGGGCTACTCAAAGTAGGGGTGGCAAAAGTGAACACGACCCGCGAACCCGACACGACACGACACGAAATTAGCAGGTTATGGGTTGAGGCTTAATGGGTTCGTGTCATATTTGGGTTGACACGACGGACCCGTTTGATAAACGGGTTGGGTTAGGGTTCAACCTATGGAACTCGTTTAACCCGTCTGACCCGTTTAATTAAATAAAATTTTACCAATATACCATTCAAACCCTAGGTATATAAACTTATTAGTTGTTGTAGTTTATTTTCTTTGACATATTGTGATTGATTATTTATGATATTGAGATATGCTTTAGTTTTGAATGATTATTTGTGATGCAGTTACTCATTAATTTTGAATTTTATATTTAAAATATTTATTTGTTTGTTTTTTCATAAATGTTTTTTTTTTTATTTTGATAAAATTAGACAAACAGGTCGACACGATTGACCCGTTTAATAAATGGGTCGTGTTAGGGTTGAGGAATCTTGACCCGTTTAATAAACAGGTTGGGTTAGTGTTGACACATATAGTCAGATACGTAGGAGTTGACACGACACGAACCCGACACGCGAACACGAATTGCCACCCCTAACTCAAAGGCACCGAAAGAATAAGATTTTGGGGGTCAAAGATTCTTCTAGTGTATGGATCAATCAACCTGAGGGTATTGCTGAAACTTTCACTTCCTTCTATCAACAACTTTTTGAATCCTCCAACCCAACCTTGGGTCTCAATTCAATGGTGAAAGTGGTTACTGATGATATAAATGCTTAATTGTCACAATAGTTCATGGAGTGGGAGGTAGAAGTTGCACTGAAACAGATGACTCCGCTAAAAGCTCCTGGCCCCGATGGTATGCCCCCTTTTTTCTACCAAAATTATTGGAGTCTTGTAGGTAATGATGTCACTAAAACCATATTGTCATACCTAAATTCTGCCATAATTCCCCATCCCCTAAACCATACTTTCATAACCTTAATACCAATAATAAAAAACCCCATGGCTGTCACTGATTACTGCCCCATTAGCTTGTGTAATGTCCTGCATAAAATCTTTTCAAAAATCCTTGCAAATAGGTTAAAAAAAATCCTACCCTCAATCATAACCGAACACCAAAGTGCCTTCACAAAATACCGATTGATCTCAGATAATATTCTGGTGGCTTTTGAAACATTGCATAGCATAAGTAATCATAATTCCAAAAAATCTGGTTACATGGCATTGAAACTAGATATGAGCAAGGCGTATGATAGGGTGGAGTGGTGTTTTTTGGAGGATGTGATGAGAAAATTGGGGTTTAATGAAAGGTGGATAGCCCTTATGATGGAGTGTGTTAAAACAGTCTCATATTCAGTGTTGGTAAATGGTGAACCGAAGGGAGCGATTAAACTAACAAGGGGAATTCGCCAAGGCGACCCTTTATCACCCTTTCTATTTTTTTTTTTGTGTACGGAAGGCCTTAATAATTTAATATTGAAGGCAGCAAGTGAGGGCTCCTTACATGGATTTGCTTTGAGTAGAAGAAGTCCAAAACTAACGCATCTGCTTTTTGTGGATGATAGCTTATTGTTTTGCAGGTTTAATACAAATGAATGTCAAAAGGTGCTTGATCTTCTTGCCTCCTATGAAAGCATGTCCGGGTAGCAAATAAATAGAGGCAAAACATCAATCTTCTTTAGCAAATCCACCACTCCAGATATGAGGACTGAAATCAAAGAAATTTTGGGGGTTCCGAAAATTGTGCAGTATGAAAAGTATTTGGGGTTGCCTTCATTTGTTGGCAAGAGCAAAAGGGCAAGCTTTGATTACATTAAGGAGAGGGTTTGGAGGAAGCTTCAAGGATGGGAAGAATGCCTCCTTTCACAAGCGGGGCGAGAAGTTTTGATTAAGGTAGTGGTCCAAGCTATCCCAACATATACCATGTGTTGTTTCAAGCTTCCACTTGGCCTTTGTAATGAAATTGAAAAACTTATTCGTGGCTTTTGGTGGGAACAAAGAGGAGATCGTAGGAAAATTCATTGGGTAAAGTGGGAAAAAATGTGTGAACCAAAATCTGAAGGTGGCATGGGGTTCAAGGAATTGTCATTATTTAATGATGCTCTTTTAGCCAAACAAACGTGGAGGTTGCTGCACAACACTAATTCATTGTTTTACAATGTGCTTAAGTCCAAGTTCTTTCCAAATTGTTCTATAATGGAAACCAAGGAGGGCTATGGAGGGTCGTATGCTTGGAGGAGTATTTTGAAAGGTAGGGAGGTTATAAGGCGAGGAGTGAAGTGGAGAGTGGGTAATGGAGAATCTATTAAGCTTTGGGGGGATAAATGGCTACCTTCTTTGCAAAGTCCAAGCCTCCAAAGCCCCCTCACAGCTGAACTACAAAATGCCACGGTGAGTTCTCTTATTAATCCTTCAACTCGCCAATGGAATGTTCAGTTGCTGCCTAACCTTTTCAGCCAAACGAAATCGGACCAGATTGCACAAAATTCTCTGACCCGTACCACCTCAGAGGACTCTCTCTTTTGGCCTTATGTTCAGTCCGGCCAATACACTACCAAGTCGGGCTATTACTTCCTTAAAACAGAAGCTAATATGGTGAACTCGCAGTCCCCTTATCAAGCCGAGCTGATGAAACCACTTTGGAAAAAAATTTGGAGTCTATCAATGCCATGTAAGATCATAAACTTTCTTTGGAGGGCTTGCAAAAATGCTATTCCAACTTTGAATAATCTGAAGCGCCGATGCGTGGTGGAAGATTCAAAGTGCTCTCTCTGTGCCCAACACGATGAGATGTTATCCATGCTTTATGGTCTTGCCCGACCCTTGCACAAGTGTGGAGCGAAGAGCCCCAATGGAGCTATAGAGACCAAAACGTCTTCCATGACTTTACCCATCTGATCAACCATATTTTTGAGTCGGGGTGTAGTGCGGAGTTGTTTGCTATGCAGATTTGGACAATTTGGTACCGAAGAAACAAAGTCAGATCAGCCCCACCGGCTTTCCCCCTGAATATGATAGTGCAACGAGCGTATGAGGCATTATTAGAATACCGGGCTGCGCAACCACTGCGAACTGTGGCAGTACCCACAGCCAGACAGCGTGTGAGATGGACTCCACCCCTCCGAACTGGTATAAAGCTGCGTGTGAGATGGACTCCACCCCCTCCGGACTGATATAAAGCTAACTTTGACGCGGCAATCTTCGATGGTGATGGCAGAGCTGGTCTTGGGGAGATAATCCGTGACAGCCAAGGTCTCGCAATGGCTACTTTAGCTCAGAATATTCAGTTGGCCAGCTCAGTGGTGGAGATGGAAGCATTGGCAGCCACATGGGCAGTTGAACTTGCTGCAGAAATTGGACTTGATAGGATTATCTTTGAAGGTGACTCCAGTATTGTCAATAGAGGCCTAACGGATTAGGCGCCAACCTTTGCTCCATTCGGCTTTCTCATAAAAGAAGCAAAGGACTGGCTAATCGGCTTAATCATGTAAAGTTTCAGCATGTTGGTAGAGAAGGAAATAGCGTAGCTCATAATTCTGTTAGGCATGCACGTCATGTCATAAGTTTTTCTGTTTGGATGGAGGATGTTCCATCCTTTTGTTTTGAAATATATCAGGCAAATTTGCCTTCAACTTAATAAAAATCACAGCTTTGTTTCTCAAAAAAAAAAAAAAATTCAAATTATACTCTCTCTCTCTCTCTCTCTTTTTATTTTAATTTCTTTTGGATATACACATGAGTTTACTCTTTCTTTTTCTTTTGTTTTTTTTTTTTTTTTTTTGGTTTATTGAGTTCTTGATGATTTATTTAAATTATACTCTTCATCTTTTGCACCTTATTAACTCACCTAAAAAAAAAAAAAACTTAAATAGAATACGCGGTGCAAAATTAGACAACAATTAGAATCCAATTTAAAACATAATTGAATTTTCTCTCAGCTTTGCCTATAATATATATATATATATATATATATATATATATATAGATTAGTTTATCTTGGAGTCTAATCTTAGTTGTTAAATTATCAATTGTCTTAAAAGCTTATAAGCTATTAGGAAATATTATATTTAATCATTTAACCACATAATTTTAACACTCCCTTTCACAAGGAGGCTCAAACTACCTTTTTAATAGGTGAAGTCTAACACTCACTCCCCCCCCCCCCCCCCCAACCCCATGTGTGAGCTTAAACTACCTTTTTAATAGGTGAAGTCCCAACATGTTAGAATTTAAATGAGAGGTAGTGTAAAAGAGACATGGATTGAAACTCAAAATCTCCTGCTTTAATATATTGTTAAATTACCAATTGTTCCAAAAATTTAAACTATTAAAAAATGGAAGATTTAATCATTTATCCTCGTCATTCTAACACCAGTTACAAAACATTAGACTAGGTCATTGAACTACAACGTTGTTGACTCATTGTTGCTTGTGGGTTGTGGCTAAATGAACGCACAATAGTCATATTGGGTATGGGTCTATATCTATAATACAGAACTACATAGCTTTAGGGAGAATCAAAATTTTCTTGAAAATTTAAAATCTTACTATTCCCAGCTAATCATGATGAGCAAATAAACTCTGTTGAAATAATGGTTAAATAATTAAATTTATCAAAGTCTTGACTAATAGCTCAAGTTTTTTTTTTTTTTTTTTAAAGAAAATTACCATAATAACAAAACATACAGTCATGTATTCGTAACTTATCTCCGCTGTTTTGATACATTTCTTTCAAATTAAGGTGTCAATTGAGTAAATTTGATAGATTGAAGGGACATTGTAAATAGGATGAAAGTTTATGATGAAAAAAATATAATTTTTCCTAATAAAACTTTTCAATTGCAAATAAAGAAAGGAAAACTGAGCAATCATTTGGGGGAAAGAGTAAAGACCATGAAACAAATGCATTAACCCATTTCCTGCATGGACTGGACCTGGTTGCTTTTTCACTCTTTTTTTGTTTTTTTTTTTTTTTTGGGGGGGGGGGGGGGTGTTTTAACTATACATGATTTAAAAAAAAAAAAAAAAAACTTTTTTTTTTCTGGACATAGTTTTGGTTGGTTGGGTTTTTTTTCTTTTTTTTTTTTTGGTTGTTTGACAATTTTTTTTATTTTAATTGCACGTCATTTTTTCAATAAGAGCACAATACTAAATTTATACAAACTCTTTTTTTTTTTTTTTTATTCCTCCACTTTTCCACTCCTAACCAAACACAAATGAGAGAAACTAAAATATTTTTTATTCTCCCATTTTCGATCTCCTCCTCATTTTCTATCTTCCTATTTTTCCACCCCTCCAATCAAATGAACCCTATAAGTTGAAAAACTATTTCATCTAAAAAATTGATATTAAAAAAAAAAAAAGAATAGAAAAAACAACTACCAAAACATATGCGTTAGTGCCTAATATATCTTACGAATGATGCTTGTAAACCACAGAAGCACATGGTTATATCAACTCAATGATGGGTATGAACTATTTTTTAGCCCAAACCATAGTTATGATATTATTAATGAAATATTTATCTATAAGGAATGTCAAATGTCCGCTAATAAATTTATTGTTCAGCTCTCAATGATAAACATTTAATTTTTGGTTTTACAATTTAACAATTTATTGAGCAATGTCCGCAATACATTATGAATTCACCTGGTTTGTTTCTTGTTCAAAGATTGAAAACATCAAACTGTTGTATGTTTCTGATTAATTCTCTTTCAGTTTGTCCCTACACAATCATGTTTGTGTTTTCTAGTTGCACACAGTTTGCAGCATGTCTGTCATCCGAAAGGCATTTGATTTCTAACTCTAAATCCAGTTATGTGAATTTGATGCAACTAGCTAGTTCAGCCAATTGTGTTAGACCTATATAAGTTTTGTACACATTGACCTTGATGGTTGCTGGCAATAATATTTCAACTGGTGAACAATCTCTCTGACTCTGCATGTTTTCTGTCAGTTCGTTTAGACCCTTTAAACCCAAAAGATTAACCTAGAGAATTAGCCAAGTGATTAGCTTAAGTAATTTAAACAAAACTAGGTTAATACAAATATATCAAAAACAATAAAGCAGCGGAAAATAAAGAACACAAAGATCTGATGACCCAGGAAAACCAAACCGGTAAAAAACCTGGGGAGGATTTAACCTAGCTATCCTCAAGGTAAAACCGAATTCACTATGAAAGAATCGAAGTTTACACAATAAGATTTAGACCACTAACATCCTATTGCTACCCAAGTGTAGGAAACTTACTACCACGACCCCATGATAGCTCCGAGATCCACGGACTCCTTCTTTCTTGAATTCTTCAGCAAATCACAAGCGCACCTGCTTGTATATCTTTGAAGCTCTTTGATTCTGCAACTGTATGATTTACCAAGCTCTTGACATAAATCTTGAGTTTGGAAACCCTAAGTGTATGTGAAGGTAAACACCTCTAGATCTCACAATGAGATTCACAAACACAGCAAAACAGAACTCTAAAAACGTGGCTAGGGTTTTCCCTTATACTTAGGGCAAAACATAAAACCCTATACATTAAATGGGCTAGGGCTGAGTTGGAAAATTCTGTAGAAAAATGTTCTGCTCGATTTTCGATCGGTCGAGTCTAATTCTCGATCGATCGAGTCAGGCAGAAAGTGAACAGTGAATTCTGCAGTCAACTCGATTCCAACTTTACATAAAAAGCCATACTTTGAGTAAGTCTAAAACACAACTTAAAGAATGTTTTGATCATGGTTTGCCAACATTACAAATTGAAGTTCTAATACATTAGTTCCTAATTCTTAGAACCTAACAAACTCCCCCTTTGGCAATCCGTGACAAAACACAGACTTAACAAAAAGCTCAAAGTTTACAAATTGAAACAGCCGATTACAAAATAAAAAGCCACTTAAACAATTCAACCTAACTACTATCCAACAGTTGCAAAGCAGACAGCAGCACGACTGAATCAACCTGTATATTCCTGTAACACTTAACAAACACATAAACGCATGTGTGGAAAATATAAGGAAAATAAAAAATTCTTGATTTCACATGACACAAAATAAAGACATATATCATGAATAACATCATAAATATAAATCAATAAGCAAAGTAGCATAGTGAAATAAGAAACATAATACATAACAATATATCTCAACAAAAATATCTCCAAATCAAGAGCCAAAAATGTAAATACAAAGTGAAGCGCCTAGATACAATCTAATAACTCCACAAGTTCTGCAGTATTACTACAAAGTACAAAACTCAAAACTCCCCCTAAAACAAAAATCTCCTCTACAAAACTCTCCAAGATATACTCCCCCTTTTTGTGACGAATTGCCAAAGGGCACTCAATCATCATCAAAAGGAGGTGGAGGAGAATGACGAGACCTCCCCAAATCTGCTCGCAAAGTATGTAGCTCATCAAGGATGTCCACCAGAAGCTGACCATGAGCCGCCTGAACGGTCACGACAGTATCCAGAGTCCGACGAAGGTCAGAAACATCATCAAAAGGTGGAGGAATATCAACAGCAGCAGCAGCAGGATCAACAGACGTCTCAGCTGCAGGAGCATCTGTTGAAGAAGAAGGGGGTGGAGTGACACCGGAAGGCTCTACCCTAGGACGCTTAGAGCTAGCTCAAAGTTGAGCAGCCCTTTGCCTCAAAAAGGTAGCACCAATAGGAGCAATGACATGTACAAGCTCAGAAGCAGGAAAATCACCTAAACCGAGAAAAAGGAGAATCCTATGAATAAAAACGAGAAAGAATAAAGCATGAGCCGTAGAACTAGACCGATGAACCTCGTTCAAAGAACGAAGGAACAAATGAGGAAAACTGATAGGAGCATCAGTAACAATGGCATACAAAAAGACACACCTCTCAAGAGGGATGGTGTGGAGATGAGAAATAGGCCACAAGGAATGACACACTATCCGAAAGAAGAGATAATGAAGCTTGGAAAGCTCAGCAGAAGTGATTCGAGGATTAGAACCCTACCGGATAGAAGACCCAGTGATGTATGACATAACATCATCTAGAGGTGGAGACTCCTCATAAGGAAAAACGGGATGGTCAACAATTGGCATCCCAAGAGCATCAGACACCACCGAAGGGGTAATGCGATACTCTACACCTCGTAACCAAACCTTAACTAAGGTGTTGGTATCATAGATGTGGATAAAGAGGTTCGAATAGAACTCTCTAATCAAGGTGGCAGGAAGAGGAGAATGCTCAAACTCGAGCAAAGATAACTAACCCCGATGCTCAAAGTTACGTCTCACCTCAGGATCTACCTCATCTAGTATAACCCTACGCTCAGCCCAAATCTGACGCCTAAGATTTAGGGTCTCATAGGTCACTTGGTTCGACTCACTAGGGAACTGCTCACTATCAAAAGAAGGTGAAGGGTCAGAAGTCCTATGGGCTCTAGTTTTCCTAGGCATGATGCTAAGAACAGAAAAGAGAGACACAAAAGAAAAGAGCAGAAACAAAAACCAAGGGCAGACTGCAAGTTAGCACAGCATAAAAAATATAGAAATAACAATTCTATTTGATGCATGAACAAAATATGCAAATGATGCATGAACTAATGCAGTGGCAAGTTCAAATATGACCCAAATTAACAAAATTGACTTGAGCATTAGTGTTAGATTAAAAATACTCAAATTTGAAAAACTCAATTTTCAAAACACAACAAATTGAGAAATTGATCATCACAACAGTTAATTAACACAATATAATGATCAAATTAAACAATCTAACAAGTCAATTTCATCAATTTTAATTAAATTGAACAAAATCCCCAAATTTAGCAATTTCAAGCCCTAGATTTTCAAATTTTCCACAAATCATCAAATTAATCAAATTAAACCATATATAGTGCTTGTATATAGTGTCCCCACAAAAACCCATGATTCATTTGAAAAAGAAAGAGCCAAAATCACACCCAAAACTGCTAAAAACTCGGGTGGTCAGACCAAAAAACACACAATACCATGTACACAGTTTAGCAAAGAATAACTTGTGTAGTGTGTGCAACTAGCATAAGCTTGAGAAACATGTGAGGTGATATGCACATAGTAATCAATCACAATTTCTACAAAATCCATCACATGAATTTGAAAGAGACTATTACTTAAAGAGTTACATCATATAACTCTCACATCTCCTAGAATAAAAGCTTGCAATCATGTAAGTTTCTTGATTTGCCTCAAAATTAATATTCAAATTAATTGATTAGAAACTTAATAATATAGCCGGGATAATGTACACACCATTTTTATGAATTATGTGAAATTATTATAGCCCAATAATGTACACACCAATTTTAGTTAGAGGCTACACCTTATGTTCTTTTTGTGCATGTGCTACACTTTCTCGAAAACAAAATCTTATGATATGCACTAAGGTGTTCATGATTGGCTAGTAAACAGTGGTGAGATAGTTATTTATGCCTTTCTCAATAAGACCAAGTCCGACAATCAAAGACATAAGACTTCAAGATCAAGATCATGTGATCAACAAATATAGCATCTTCCCACACAATATGCACAACAAAACTTCAGCTAGTAAAGTGCAATAGAAATAAGTGCATCAAAGCTAAACAAGGTACATTCACATGTTATGGAAAATTTGATTGACCAACCTTGTCTTCAAATTCAAGGAAAAAATAGCAAAAACACAATTTGCAAAAAAAAAAATTTTTTATTAAATAAAAGAAAAAAAAATCCTAGAATGAAATGCATGAATGTTATGCAATGCAAATCCTAGAAACAATGGTCACAAAAGATAGAGCAATGAAGCACAAGGACCATGAAGTCAAGAATGACTAGGGACAGAGAATTACACCAATAACTTGACGAAGAGTCTCAAACTTTCCTCTATCAAGTGGTTTGGTGAAAATATCAGCATTCTGACGTTCAGTTGGAATATACTCAAGAACAACAATTTTCCGTTCAACAAGATCCCTAATGAAATGATATCTAATCTCAATGTGTTTGGTCTTAGAGTGTTGAACAGGATTCTTAGAGATATCTATGGCACTAGAGTTATCACAATAAACAACCATGGTGTTCTATGATATCCCATAATCACTCAAGAGTTTCTTCATCCAAAGAAGCTGAGAACAACAACTTCCAGCAGCAATATATTCTGCCTCAACAGTAGATAAAGAAACAGAATTTTGTTTCTTACTCATCCAAGCAACAAGATTAGCACCAACGTAAAAACAACCACCAGTTGTACTTTTTCTATCATCAGCATTACCAGCCCAATCAGAATCAGAAAAACCAGCAAGAGAAAGATTTGACTCTTTGCTGTAAAACAGACCATAATCACAAGTTCCAGCAGCATACTTTATAATCCTCTTAACAGCATTTAAGTGAGAAACCTTAGGATTAGATTGAAATCTAGAACAAACACCCACACTAAATGCAATATCAGGTCGACTAGCAGTTAAGTACAAAAGACAACCAATCATGCTTCCGTATAGGGTAATATCAACAGACTCACCTGATGGATCGTTTGTTAGTTTTGCATTAGTAGCCATTGGTGTCCTAGCATGTGCAGCCTTGTCAAGACCAAATCTCTTGACCAAATTTCGTGCATACTTAGCTTGGTTGATGTAGATTCCAGCATCCATTTGCTTTACCTGCAATCCCAAGAAATAAGTTAGTTCTCCAACCATACTCATCTCAAACATGGCTTTCATTTCATCTGCAAAAGATTAAGCAAGAGAATCATTAGTAGCACCAAAAACAATATCATCAACATAAATTTGAGCAACTACAAAATGATTTTTATCCTTTCGTATAAACAGAGTGGTGTCAGCAAAACCTCTCTTAAAGCCATGGTCCATGAGATATGTAGTTAATCTATCATACCAAGCCCGTGACACTTGTTTCAATCCATAGAGAGCTCTCTTCAACTTGTAGACATCCTTCGGCCTATGAGAATCAACAAAACCTTTCGGTTGTTCAACATATACCTCTTCTTGTAAAAAGTCATTTAAGAAAGCACTCTTGACATCCATTTGATACAACTTGAAGTTCATATGACTTGCTATAGCCAAGAGAATTCGAATGGATTCCAATCTTGCTACAGGTGCAAAAGTCTCATCAAAATCAATCTCTTCTACTTGTGTGTATCCTTGAGCAACAAGCCTAGATTTATTTCTGATAACAGTTTCATGTTCATCTGACTTGTTCTTGAAGATCCACTTTGTTCCAATAACATTGACTCCTTTTGGTCTAAGAACTAATTCTCACACATCATTTCAAACAAACTGATGAAGTTCTTCGTGCATAGAATTTACCCAATCAGCATCTTGTAGAGCTTCATCCACCTTTTTCGGTTCGAATTGGGATAGATAGCATGAGTGAGTAATCACATTTAATGCTTTGGATCTCAATCTCATGTTATCATTCAAGCTTCCCAATATATTAGTAGCAGGATGATTCAACCTAACTCTTGTGGATGGACCTTTGACCAATGAAGTAGTGGTACCTTTCTGATCTGATGGACTTTGTAACTCTCTCTGTTCTTGTTGAGCTCCATGAACTGGTATTGAAGGTTCTGAACTTGATGGCACAGATGCTATATCATTCAATACCATTAACTCTTCCTCTGTATGCTTTCCCACATAGTTTTCAGGAAAAGAATCATCAACTTCCATAATCTTTTCTTGAACTTAAGGTGCATGTTCTGAATGGCCTTCTGAGTTTACTTCATCATTGATCACTACATTTGAAGATTTCATGACTGTTTTAGTTCTCAGATTGTATACTCTGTATGCTCTACTGGTGGAAGAGTATCCCAGAATATAACCTTTGTCACTTTTAGCATCAAACTTTTCCAGGTTCTCTCTATCACGCAGAATGTAACAGTCACTGCCAAATATTCTGAAATATTTGACTACAGGCTTCTTTCCTCTCCAGAGTTCATAGGGAGTTTGCTTGGAATTAGGTCTGAAATATACCCGATTGAGAGTGTGACATGCAGTATTAACAGCTTCTCCCCAAAAAGATTTAGGCATCTTCTTATTATGAAGCATGACACGGGCCATATCTTGTACAACTCTATTTTTCCTTTCGGCTATTCCATTTTGTTGTGGTGTTTTGGGTGAAGAGAATTCCTGATGGGTGCCTTGATTATTGCAAAACGTAGCCAATTTTGTGTTCTCAAACTCTTTTCCATGGTCACTTCTTATTCTGGCTATCACAGTTCCTTTTTCTACTTGCAATTTTTTACACAGATGAATCATTTTTCAGGAGCCTCAGCTTTATCTTTCAAAAGTAAAACCCATGTGAATCTGGTAAAGTCATCCACAACAACTAGAATATACTTCTTTCCACCTAAACTCTGAACTCTGGCAGGATCCATGAGATCAATGTGCAGCAACTCCAAAGGTCTTGTAGTTTGAACATCAGCTACAGACGGATGTTTGGACTTCACTTGTTTACCCATCTGACATGGTCCACAGATGCATTTTGCAATCTTCTCAAACTTGGGCAACCCAATTACTGCATCACATTTTGAAATCTTCTCTAATTGCTTGAGACTGGCATGTCCCAACCTTTGATGCCATAATTCAACTTGATTGATCTTAGCACTGAAGCATTTGTTGCTTATACTTGGGGTAATACCATAACAGTTATCAGCTGTCCTCACACCAACACACATGCAGTCACCTCTTTCATCAAGTATTTCACATTCTTGTTTGGTAAAGAACACATTCAGTCCATTGTCACAAATCTGACTTATGCTGAGTAAGTTAGCCTTCAACCCATCAACATACCAAACATCTTCAAAGACGGGTAGTCCTGGAATATCCACAGTACCAATGCCTCTGATCACAGATTTGCTTCCATCTCCAAAGGTAACTGTTACAATCTTTCCTTCGAAGAGTGTCTTGAACAAGGCTTTATTTCCTGTCATGTGCCTGGAACAACTACTATCCAAATACCAAAGACAAGAATCACGTGCCTTTAAGGCGGTTAAAGCAGTATAGCACATGTAATTATTATCATATGTGATTATAGTAAGACACTCAAGAAAGATTTTAACAAAAATGGTAAAGGACAAGCACACCAAGTAGACAATGTGGCAAACTATAGAGAAGATTTTAGAGAAATCCATAACAACAGGGGTCAAGGATCAGCTCAAAGATCAAAAGATCAAACACAAAAGCTACCCACTCTGATACCACTTGTCAGTTCGTTTAGACCCCTTAAACCCAAAAGATTAACCTAGAGAATTAGCCAAGTGATTAACTTAGGTAATTTAAACAAAACTAGGTTAATACAAATATATCAAAAACAATAAAGCAGCGAAAAATAAAGAACACAAAAATCTGATGACCCAGGAAAACCAAACCGGTAAAAAACCTGGGGAGGATTTAACCTAGCTATCCTCAAGGTAAAACCAAATTCACTATGAAAGAATCGAAGTTTACACAATAAGACTTAGACCACTAACATCCTATTGCTACCCAAGTGTAGGAAACTTACTACCACGATCCCATGATAGCTCCGAGATCCACGGACTCCTTTCTTGAATTCTTCAGCAAATCACAAGTACACCTGCTTGTATATCTTTGAAGCTCTTTGATTCTGCAACTGTATGATTTACCAAGCTCTTAACATAAATCTTGAGTTTGGAAACCCTAAGTGTATGTGAAGGTAAACACCTCTAGATCTCACAATGAGATTCACAAATACAGCAAAACAAAACTCTAAAAACGTGGCTAGGGTTTTCCCTTATATACTTAGGGTAAAACATAAAACCCTATACATTAAATGGGCTAGGGCTGAGTTGGAAAATTTTGCAGAAAAACGTTCTGCTCAATTTTCGATCGGTCGAGTCTAATTCTCGATGGATTGAGTCAGGCAGAAAGTGAGCAGTGAATTCTGCAGTCAACTCGATTCCAACTTTACATAAAAAGCCATACTTTGAGCAAGTCTAAAACACAACTTAAAGAATGTTTTGATCATGGTTTGCCAACATTACAAATTGAAGTTCTAATACATTAGTTCTTAATTCTTAGAACCTAACATTTTCCATCTAAAAGTAGTCCAAACAGCTGCTTGTTGGATTCATAAAGTTTCAGCTGCATCTTTTTTGTGCTCAATTGTACAGAACATAATGAACGTAAGTGGGTTATATAAAATATACTTGGGCCTCTTAGACCACATCTTTAACACACACCCGCAATATACTAGGCCTAACCTTACAAGAGCATACAGTATACTTAGGCCTCTTAGACCACATCTTTAACACACACCCACAATATACTAGGCCTAACCTTACAAGAGCATACATTATACTTGGGCCTTTTGGACCATATCTTTAACACACACCCACAATACCTTTAACAATGGTTTAACCTAACATGTGTTTCATTTAAGCATTGGCACCTAGATGTTACTATCCTTGGATGGATTTTTTTTCAAAATAACAATAAAACCCCAACTATATAGTTAGTAAACTAAGGTTTCAAACAATTTTTGTTTATAACAATTTGAGTCTAGAGGACTCAATTTTGGAGTCATAAATCTAGTCCAGAGCACTCGATTTTCCTAGTACGCGTTAGCTAAGCTGGACAAGTTATTGTCCACGTGGGCTGGAAATCGAGTCCAAAGCACTCGGTTTTGGTTCATGGAAATCGAGCTCAAAGGACTTGTTTTCCATTCATAAAAATCGAGCACATTGGACTCGTTTTCCATGAATAAAAATTGACCACAAGGAGCTCGGTTTCTGTTCACCATCTTCTTCCTTCTTCCTTCATTGTTTCTCTTTTCAGTTCAGACATCACTCAAACTTACACAGATTTTTTTCATGTTCTTCCTTTCCTTTTTTCTCCATTTTTTTCATGTTCTTCCTTTCCTTTTTTCTCCAAATGCCTTCCCACTCTCCACTTCCAAGCCCATGAACAAATCAAATCCATGAACAAATCAAATCCATGAACAAATGAACAAATCAAATCCAAAACAAATCAAACCCACTCTCCAACGTGTTCTTCTCCAACATGTTCTTCTCCTCCACTGGAGCGGCGGCGAGAAACCTCACGTCCGATCTGATTTCCATAGCTTGAAGCTTTCGCCGCCTGTGTTTGGTCAGAATCGATGTCGAGGTTGCTGGGTTTTTGTATCGTTGCTTCTTTCTTCCACTGGAGCGGCAGCGAGAAACCACGTCCGATCCGATTTCTATCACCTGAAGCTTTCGCCGCCTGGGTTTGGTCAGAATCGGCGTCGTCGAGGTCCCTGTCGCCAGCGACGAAGTGAGGAACTATGGAGGCCATGTTTTTGGGTGCCGAGGCTTTGGATTTTAGGAAGACTAAATTTGTGAGTGGAATGGCAGACGGTGGAAAAAAAAGAAAAAAAAAGGGAAAGAACGAAGGAAGAAGGAAGAAGATGGTGAACAGAAATCGAGCTCTTTGTGCTCGATTTTTATTCATGGAAAACGAGTCCAATGTGCTCAATTTTTATGAATGGAAAACAAGTCCTTTGAGCTCGATTTCCATGAACCAAAACTGAGTGCTTTGGACTCGATTTCCAACCCACGTGGACAACAACTTGTCCACCTCAGCTAACGCGTAATAGGAAAATCGAGTGCTCTGAACTCGATTTCTGACCCCAAAATCGAGTCTTCTAGACTCGAATTGTTATAAACCAAAATTGTTTCAAACCTTAGTTTACTAACTATATAGTTGGGGTTTTATTGTTAATTATTTTGAAAAAAAATGCTCCTTGGATTGACAAAGTGCAACTTATGGAGTTCCATTATTGAGCTCTAATTCAAGTGAAACCTCCATGTTCTTATAGAGCTTATACAACACCTTAGACCGTGGAAAACCAAGTTTATTTACATAATGTTGCTACTCCAATTTTTCATGAGCATGAAAAGAACATCGAGTTTATTTTCCATATACCACAACTGCCACCCAACTTGCAGATGTTTTACAAAGTTGCTTTACTTGCATTGATCTTCGGGGGAGTACTATAGAAATTAGCTTCAGGACAAGAGAAAGACTCCATCCTTATCAAGTTATTTTTTTTTAGAGTTGTTTCATATTTGTCACATCTTTACCTCATCTTTTTTGTTTTTGTTTTTTTTTTTTAAATTTAATTTCTTTTATTTTTTATGTATTTTTACTCATTCCTACTATATTACAGTAGCGGAGCCAGCATTTATCTTTAGGGGGGCCATCTATAATTTTTTTTTTTGGGTATGAAATGTAAAATAGTAATATAAAATACTTCATAACTCAATTTTTTCCCTTTTATTTGTTGAGATAATTGTTAAAATACCTATGTGTTCATTTTAAAGATAATGAATGTTTAATTATTGTAATTTGTTGACACATATATTTATAAATTGTATTTTATTTAAATGAAAATTATATTTATTTTTAGACTTTCTTAAATATGTATGTATATTATTAGGTATGGGGGGCCAAAATGATAAGTTTATTTGAAAATTATCAAATTATTTAAGATATTTCAAAAAAAAAAAATTATTTTTTTCAAAAATTTTGTGGGGGCCAGGCCCCCTTGGTCATCAAGTGGCTCCGCCACTACTATATTACATGTATACAAACCAATCCAATATGTATATATAAATAAAAAAACCATGAACAAATAATACTTAACTCTTTTCCACACATTCAAATTTTATCAAAAGCTATTATTGTGAGATCTAGTTAGTTTTTATAAATTTTTTTATCTTCGATTTAAAGTTTGCTTACACAAAAAACGAAACGGCCCTCAGTGACAAAGAGTAATCATTATTGAAAAAGAAGGATAGAAAATAAGGGAGGAAAAAGTGGAGAAAAATTTGATTTTATGGGTGTTTGGTTAAGTCCTTTTTTGTAACCTTTTGAAAATCAATCAGCCATTTCTCTAATATATCCAGTCCATCAAAATCGATCTACTTATCTTTCATTTACTCCTTTTGATCTCAGTTTTCATTCTAAACACCATTAAAGGCCATGAATTCATTTTATTATCCATTATTGCTCTTAAGTTTATATATGATTAAAAAATTAATGCTTAAAAATATATAAAGATATAAATAAAATATGTTTAATGAGTAATTATTACATATATCATTGAGGTATCGTCCCGTAGAATTTTTAAAAAAATGTTGTGTCCCCGTACTCTTACCCATACCCTTATCTGCACCCGTGCATCTTATGCATAAGGTTAAGCAAGTTTTTGGACTTGCATTCTAGAACATTTGATTGTCTGTTTTCTTCCTGCAGAATTCTAGAATTAATTTCTTTACCAATTCATTTTAAAGCATACTCAATGTTACATCCATAGTTGAAATATTTTTGAATGAGAACTTTAAACATTGAAATTAAGGGTCTGTTTGGAAAAAGTATTTAAATATAGTTTTTTTTTTTTTTTTGCAATCCATAAAATAGTGGGTCCCGCACTTGAATCTATTGTTTAGCTAATATTTTCTAAATATAGTTTTCAAAAAACTATATCCTATTTTCCTAATTTAGAACATAATTTTGAAAACGGCTAAGGGGTGTTTTCAGGATACAAAAAATGTTTTTAATGACATAATGAGCTCTATTTCCTTAACATTATTCACAAAAAAAAAAAAAAAAAAAAAAAGTAATCTACAAATTCTGCAAGTTACTTTTTTGTAATTTTTTTTTAAATCTTAAAAATAGAAATGTTCTCCCAAACAATTATTTTTTTATTTTTAATATTTTGAAAATTGTTCTTAAAAGTGAGAGCCAAACATGTAAATTCTAAAAATTATTATCTGAAAACTAGTGTCAAGTTCAATCTTTTGAAAATTGTTTTTATACTTTTTTTTTTTTTAATCCTACCAATAAGGCCATAAATTTGTGTTACTTCAGAAATTAATGATCAACTATTAGTCTAACCATTAAAACCCAACCCATCAGTGACATATTCCCTATTCTTGTTAGTTAGTTTCTCCTTTTTATGGCCCAAGATTGGGCCCACATTAACTCATTTTCTGCAACCTTCTGAAAATCAATTAACTATTTCTCTAATATATCCAGCCCATCAAAACCAATAGCACATGGGCCTATTACCACATGCACCGGATTACTTGGATTGGCCCATTAGCACAAGTACTCCATTTCTTGCATTGAAATCTGATTTTCAATTTACGGCCTTTATGCATCTTTATTATTCACTTTCGTTATTCTTCAAAAAATCAATTGCAAGAGAACAAAATACTGTTATGGACAAATTTCAAGCAGAGTAAAGATCTTAAGAAACGTGATGGAACAAAGACAGAGAAGATTCATGGTATTGAAAAGCTAGACTGTGAGTTCGTTTAGACCCCTGTAAACTAGATTGTTTAACCTAATTAATTAACCAAGTGAATACTTAGGTTTATTATTCAGATCTAGGTTAAAACAATAACAATCATATCAAGTAAAGCAGCGGAAAAATAAATAACACAAAGATATGATGACCCAGGAAACCACACCGGTAAAAACCTGGGGAGGATTTAACCTAGCTATCCTCAAGGTAAAATAGCAAATCTACTAGAAAGAATTGAAGTTTACACAATAGCGACTTAGACCACTAACATCCTATTGCTATCCAAGTGTAGGAAACTTACTACCACGACCCCATGATAGCTCCGAGATTCACGGACTCCTTCTTTCTTGAATTCTTCAGCAAATCCACAAGCGCACCTGCTTGTATATCTTTGTGCTCTATTGATTCCGCAACTGTATTGATTTACGCAACTCTTGACATGAATCTCAAGTTTGTAAACCCTAAGTGTATGTGAAGGTAAACACCTCTAGATTTCAAAGTGAGATTCACAAACACAGCAAAACAGAACACTAAAAACGTGGCTAGGGTTTTCCCTTATATACTTAGGGCAAAACATAAAACCCTATACATTGAATGGACTTGGGCTGAGTTGGAATTTTCTGCAGAAAAACGTTCTGCCCGATTTTCGATCGATCGAGTCTAATTCTCGATCGATCGAGTCTGACAGAAAGTTAATAGTAATTCTGCATAAAAATTCGATTCCAACTTTACATTAAATCCCATACTTTGAGCAAGTCTAACACACGACTGAACATTGTTTTGATCATGGTTTGCCAACATACAAATTGAAGTTCTAAATACATTAGTTCCTAATCCTTAGAACTTAACAAACTCCCCCTTTGGCAATCCGTGACAAAACACAGACTTAACAAAAAGCTCAAAGTTACAAATTGAAATAGCCCATTACAATAAAAAGCCACTTAGACAATTCAACCTAAACTACTATCTAACAGTTGCAAAGTAGACAGCAGCTCGACTGAAAACAACCTGTATATTCCTGTAACACTCAACAAACACATAAACGCATTTGTGGAACAAAAACAGGAAATATATAAATAAAAACTTCTTGATTTCACATGACACAAAATAAAGACATATATCATGAATAACATCATCAATATAAATCAATAAGCAGAGTAGCACAGTGAAATAAGAAACATATACATAAAAATGTATTTCAACAAAATATCTCCTAAACAAGAACTAAAAATGAGAATACACAGTGAAGCACCTAGATACAATCTAATAACTCCACAAGCTCCGCAGTATCACTACCAAGTAAACAAAACTCCCCCTAAAATGTAAATCTCCACAACAAAAACTCCTAGATACAAATGAACTATGCACTCCCCCTTTTTGTGACGAATTGCCAAAGAGCACTCACTCATCATCAAAAGGAGGCGGAGGAGAATGACGAGAGCTCGCCAAATCCGCTTGTAACGCACGTAGCTCATCAAGGATATCCACCAAAAGCTGACCATGAGCCGCCTGAACGGTCACGACAGTATCAAGCGTCCGACGAAGGTCAGAAACCTCATCAAACGGTGGAGGAACATCAGCAGCAGTAGCAACAACAGCAGGATCAGAAGACGTCCCAGCTGCATGAGTATCTGTAGAAGAAGAAGGGGGTGGAGTGACACCAGAAGACTCTACCCTAGGACGCTTAGAGCTAGCTCGAAGTTGAGCAGCCCTTTGCCTTAAAAAGGTAGCACCAATAGGAGCGATAATATGAACAGGCTCAGAAGTAGGATACTCACCAAAACCAAGAAAAAGGAGAATCCTATGAATAAAAACTGGAAAAAACAAAGCATGAGCTGTAGAACTAGACTGATGAACCTCGTTCAAAGAACGAAGGAACAAATGAGGAAAACTGATAGGCGCATCAGTGACCAAAGCATACAAAAAGACACACCGCTCAAGAGGGATGGTGTGGACATGCGAAATAGGCCACAAAGAATGACACGCTATCCTAAAGAAAAGATAGTGCAGCTCAGAAAGCTCAGCAGAAGTGATCCGAGGATCAGAACCCCACTGGATAGAAGACCCAGTGATGTATGACAGGACGTCATCAAGGGGTGGAGACTCCTCGTAAGGAAAAACGGGATGGTCCACAATGGGCACCCCAAGAGCATCAGACACTACCCGAGGGGTAATGCGATACTCCACTCCACATAACCACACCTTTACCAAGGTGTCGTTATCGTAGACATGAATCGAGAGGTTCGAATAGAACTCTCTAATCAAAGAAGCAGGAGGAGGATGCTCAAAATCAAGAAGAGGTAACCAACCCCAACGCTCAAAATTACGTCGCACCTCAGGATCCAACTCATCTAATAAGACCCTACGCTCAGCCCAGATATGACGCCTAAGGTTCAGAGTCTCATAGGTGACTTGGTTTGACTCACTAGGGAACCGCTCGGTGTCAAAAGAAGGAGAAGGATCAGAAGTCCTATGGGCTCTAGTTTTCCTAGGCATAGTGCTAAGGAAAAGAGATAGACACAAAAAGAAAAGAGCAAAAACAAATACCAAGGGCAGACTGCAAGTTAGCACAACATAAAAATATAGAAAATATCAATTCTATATGATGCATGAGCATGAACATAAAATGATGCATGTACTAATGCAGTGACATGTTCAATTATGATCCAAATAAACAAAATTGGCTTGAGCAAGCAATATTTATCAAAAATACCCAACTTGAAAAACCCAAGTTTTCAAAACACAACAAATTGATAAATTGATCAACACAATAGTTAATTAACACAATATAATGATCAAATTAATCAATCTAACAAGCCAATTTCATCAATTTCAATCAAATTGAACAAAACCCCCAATTTTCTCAATTTCAAGCCCTAGAATTTCAAATTTTCCTCAAAACACCAAATAAACCAAATTAAACCAGATGGAGTGTTTGAATACATTGTCCCCACAAAAACCCATGAAAGATTTAAAAGAAAAGGAGCCAAAATCATTCCCAAAAAGACAAAAATCCTAAATGTCGAAAATACCCAAAAATGCATGAAAATAATGCATGAAACACAAAAATAAATTCAAATGGAGGGGCAAAAAGGACTTACCAGCCTTGGGAGAGAGAGATTAGGCAAAAGAATTGGAAGAAGACGACAAAATCTCCAAGAAAAGTGCTTGGCCGGTTGGTAGGGAGACAAAGACTTTTGAAAAAGTTTTGAAAGGTAAAGAATCACGTGGAAAAAGACCTTTTTAAAACCAGTCATCCCGATTTTCGATCGATCGAAAATTACATTCGATCAGTCGAAAACACCTTCAATTGATCCAAAACAAGCTTGGACCGATCGAGCCAACCAGAGAGTTTTCTGAGTATTTTAAAACATTTTCGATCGGACGAAAAACAGTTTCAAGGAAATTCTGGAAAAATCACAGTTTTGAAAAACCAAACATTTTAGATCAAAAACTCCTCAAAGCAGTAGATTTTATAAATAAAATGCATGAGTATGAGATGAGATGTTTTCCAAAAACACATGTATTCAACCCAGATTTCTCACAGCAAAATTTTCATTCAATATACCTCAAAAAAAACAAACAAGCAAACATGTTTTGCATCAATTTTCAGAAATTCTCAAACTTGGTTGGTCAGACCAAAAACACACACAATAACATGTACACAATTTTAGCAAAGAATAACTTGTGTAGTGTGTGCAACTAGCATAAGCTTGAGAAACATGTGAGGTGATATACATATAGAGATTAATCACAATTTCTACAAAATCCATCACATGAATTTGAAAGAGACTATCACTTAAAGAGTTACATCATATAACTCCCACATCTCCTAGAATAAAAGCTTGCAACCATGTAAGTTTCTTGATTTGCCTCATTATTCAAATTAATTGATTAGAAACTTAATAAAAGCTGGGATAATGTACACACCAGTTTTATTTTGAATTTGTGAGATTATTATAGCCCAATAATGTACACACCAGTTTTAGCATTTAATCCGAGGCTACACCTTATGTTCTTTTTGTGCATGTGCTACACTTTCTCGAGCACAAAATCTTACGATATGCACTAAGGTGTTTATGATTGGCTAATAAACAGTGGTGAAATGGTTATTTATGCCTTTCTCAATAAGTTCAAGTCCGACAATCAAAGACATATGACTTCAAAATCAAGATCATGTGATCAACAACTATAGCATCTTCCCACACAACATGCACAACAAACTTTAGCTAGTAAAGTGCAATAGAAATAAGTGCATCAAAGCTAAACAAGGTACATAAACATGTTATGCAAAATTTGAATGACCAACCTTGTCTTCAAATTCAAGAAAAAATAGCAAAAGCACAATTTGCAAAATTTTTTTTTTTTTTTTTTTTTATATTGCCAGTTCGTTTAGACCCCTTAAACCCAACAGATTAACCTAGTGAATTAGCCAAGTGATTAACTTAGGTAATTTAATTAAATTTAGGTTAACACAAAATAAACAAGAACAACAAAGCAGTGAAAAAATAAATAACACAAAGATATGATGACCCAGGAAACCACACCGGTAAAAACCTGGGGAGGATTTAACCTAGCTATCCTCAAGGTAAAATAGCAAATCTACTAGAAAGAATTGAAGTTTACACAATAGCGACTTAGACCACTAACATCCTGTTGCTACCCAAGTGTAGGAAACTTACTACCACGACCCCATGATAGCTCCGAGATCCACGGACTCCTTCTTTCTTGAATTCTTCAGCAAATCCACAAGCGCACCTGCTTGTATATCTTTGTGCTCTATTGATTCTGCAACTGTATTGATTTACGCAACTCTTGACATGAATCTCAAGTTTGTAAACCCTAAGTGTATGTGAAGGTAAACACCTCTAGATCTCAAAGTGAGATTCACAAACACAGCAAAACAGAACACTAAAAACGTGGCTAGGGTTTTCCCTTATATACTTAGGGCAAAACATAAAACCCTATACATTAAATGGACTTGGGCTGAGTTGGAATTTTCTGCAGAAAAATGTTCTGCCCGATTTTCGATCGATCGAGTCTAATTCTCGATCGATCGAGTCTGACAGAAAGTTAATAGTAATTCTGCATAAAAACTTGATTCCAACTTTACATTAAATCCCATACTTTGAGCTAGTCTAACACACGACTACACATTGTTTTGATCATGGTTTGCCAACATACAAATTAAAGTTCTAAATACATTAGTTCCTAATCCTTAGAACCTAACATAGACGAAGCTAACAAAGCAGGAGGGAAGGAATCTGATAAATGTACCTTGATTTTAACTAAAGGAGATTCAGCTATAAGGCTCTTGCAGTAAGTTGTTGTGTCATCGTGCAGAGTATTTTAGCATTAAAGTTAGCTCTATTAGGTTTCACTTTTTATGATTTTTTTACGTTATTCATTCTAATACAGTTGGCTGGCCTTGCTGCCGTGTGTCGAGATTACTATGGTGTGTTCTCTTTGAGAGGTAAATTGCTCAATGTGCGGGAAGCCACCACTAAACAACTCACTGAGAATAAAGAAATTGGGTACATAAAGCTGATTCTTGGACTTCAGCAGCATAAAGAATACACCAATGTAAAATCTTTGAGATATGGTCATTTGATGATAATGATTGATCAGGTGCGCCTTAAGTTTCTCTTATTGTTTTGTTCTTGTTTTATGCTTACAATTCTCTCTACCAGGCACACGGACAGCCTTCAACAAATAAAAATTTTTAACTATAATTCTTGTACAGGATCATGATGGTTCCTGTTAGGTTCTAAAAGCTTAGAACAATTGCCAAATCGTGAGCACACAAGAACATACAAGCTGCAGAAAGAAGATTTCAGAATCTGTCTGGTTCGATCGATCGAAAGACAGGCTCGATCGATCGAGAATCGTATCTGCAGAATTTTAAGTTGGCCTAAACAGCAGTTCTAGCCCATTAAGGATTAGGGTTTCAAATCTACTTCTCCCACTATATAAAAGAAACCCTAAGCACGTTTTTTACAAGGGCTTTTTAGAGATAAAAGAGTGTGCCTCTTTTGTATTTAGGGTTTTGTTCCTAAAACCTCTCTTATTGCTTCTACCGGTGTTGTTCCTTGAAGAATCTCAAGATCCGGTATTGCTGAAGTTTCTGCCTTCTCTAATCATCAAAGGAGCTGATGATCTAAACCTTCAAGGGTGGTCTTGGAGTCACAAACAGGAGAGTTTGTGTTGCTAAACCTTTGAGTGGGATCTCAAAGTCACAAACGGTGGTGTTTGTGTTTTGCAAAGATTAAAGAAAGAAGGAGTCCGTGGATCTCGGAGCTATCATGGGGTCGTGGTAGTAAGTTTCCTACACTTGGGTAGCAATAGGATGTTAGTGGTCTAAGTCGCTATTGTGTAAACTTCAATTCTTTCAAGTGGATTTGCTATTTTACATTAAGGATAGCTAGGCTAAATCCTCCCCAGGTTTTTTACCGGTTTGGTTTTCCTGGGTCATCATATCTTTGTGTTCTTTATTTTTCCGCTGCTTTACTTGATATGATTGTTATTGTTTTAACCTAGATCTGAATAATAAACCTAAGTATTCACTTGGTTAATTAATTAGGTTAAACAATTTAGTTTACAGGGGTCTAAACGAACTTACAGTTCCCACACCAAAGGGCTGTTGATCAATTTTATTCATTCGTTTTGGCCATCATTGTTAAAAGTTCCATCTTTCTTAATTGAGTTTGTCAGTCCTATTGTGAAGGTTGGTGTTTTCAGTTAACTAGTTCAAATATTAGCACAACTTCAATATAAGTGGAATGTTTCTTGAGGGAAAATGATCATTTATCATCTTTGCAAGCAACTCACAAAAATGGGACACAATTATCATTTTCTACCATGCCTGAGTACGAGACATGGAAGCAAAATTTGACGGGCAATGCAAGTGGATTGTCTATCAAGTACTATAAGGTTTGCATTGTTAAATTTGTTGCATATGAACCAATTACAAAATCTTTTATTCTATTATTTGTTTTCTGTCTTTTGCATATTGATTTGTTTGTGCCTTTTTAGGGGTTGGGAACAAGCACATCAAAGGAAGGAAGAGAGTACTTTGCAAATCTTGAGAAACACAGGAAAGATTTTATTTGGGAAGATGAACAGGATGGAGAGGCCATTGAGTTAGCATTCAGTAAGAAGAAGATAGAAGAGAGGAAGAGTTGGCTTAAGCAGTTTGAGGTCAAAGTTCGGCCAGGTTTTCTTCTTGTGCTTTTTTAGATAAAGAGAATGAATATATATCCTAGGTTGCACGGACACGCCATTTTTGGCGTCATGTCGGTGTCGGACACGTGTCGGACACCGGAACGGGTACGACTCACCGGATTCCGGTGTCCGGAGAGTGTCTCTTTTTTTTTTTTTTTTTCGATTCTCCGACTCGGCGCCGATGCGGCACCGACACGGCTCCGACGCGGCCACGACGCGGCTCCGACGCGTCCGACGCGCCAGCAGTGAAAAAAAGAAAAAGAAAAGAAAAAAATCTCAAGTTCTCAAGAGAAAGCCAGTGAACCCACCCGCCCTCTGACCTTTGCCCGCTGCCACTGCCCTCTTTCCTTCGCCGGAGCTAGATCGGCGAGCTCCATAGACGTCGGAAGCTCGACGCCGTGCTATGTCCCTTCCGATCTCTCTCTCTCTCGGCGACCCACCCTCCATCTGACCTCTGCCCGCTGCCTCTGCCCTCCGTCCCTCACCGGAGCTAGATCGGCGAGCTCCAAGACGTCGACGCCCCCTGTCCCTTCCGATCTCTCTCTCTCTCAGCAGGTCCGACCACTTCATAGTCTTCTCTAGTTCTCTTCTCTTCTCTGTCTGTTTTTTTTTTCTTTCAGATATTAACGCGTTATAAGTTATAACGCATCAGTTTTAGTTTTTTTTTTTTTTATACTGTTACTCACTTACTTTGAATGCATTAGTTTTTTTTTTTTTTTTTTATCCTTCTATGTTTCTAGTTTGATGTTGAACTTGTTATCTTTTTATGGTTTGTACTTTAAAAATTTATATATATTATTGTACTACTTTGGGTGTTAGTTTACTTAATTTTAGTTTTTACATAATTTAAATTCTAAACATAAACGTATTTTATGTCTAAAAATATTTAAAAATATGTCTAAATATAAAATTTAATTAATTATTTAACTGCCGTGTCCCCACCGTGTCGTGTCCTTATTTTTCAAAAATTGCCGTATCCTCGTGTCCGTGTCCGTGTCGTGTCCGTGTCTGTGTCCGTGTCCGTGCAACATAGTATATATCTAATATAACACCTTCTGAATGTGCAGCCTGGTACTCACCTTGATCAGACGGGCAAGCTCATAAAATACAGCGACTTTGTCAACAAGGAGCTTATATTGTTGTCAATGGCAGATCTTTAGAGGTCTATTCCCTCCATGGTTGATGGCCTGAAGCCTGGCCAAAGGAAAATTCTTGAAGAGTCACTTGAAGAGTCTAAGGTTGGGTATGATGAAGAGTCACTTGAAGCCTTGCTTCCACACGGCTCACCGTCAAATCTTCAACAATTGTGTTTAAATGGATACGATGGAGTGAAAATTCCAAGTGGGATTTCATCACTTTCAAATCTTGTAGAATTTTCCTTATTTGGCCGTAATAGATGTCAACATCTGCTACCATTGGATCAATTTCATTCTCTCAAAACTCTCTATCTTGATCAAATGAATGATTTGGAGTACATATCAGAGAGAGATAACAATGGGGAGTTCTCTGATTCTTCGTTCCTCCCATCTCTAGAGCAACTCACAATTAAATTTTTCCCTAATCTAAAAAGATGGTGGCAACGACAGACGGATTCTGCTGAGGAGTTCCATAATCATTCATTGCCTTCATTTCCTCATCTTTCTAACTTAGAAATTTGGGGATGCCCTAAGCTGATGTCCTTACCTCTCTTTCCATATCTCGAAAGCCTACACCTGAGTCAATGTAGCATGAAGCCATTGGAGCAAACACTGATAAACACGGCAACCCTAAAGAACCTGACATCAATAGCAGCAACATCAACCTCTTCTTCTTCTGCACTTTCTGCTTCCTCGTTCATCCCTCTCTCCAAATTGATGTCCATGTCAATTTGGAATATGGAGGAAACTCTACCCAAGGAGTTGATGTGCAACCTCATTTCTCGTTGTGGATTCACATCTCACCTATTTGCAAACACTCGAGATTTGGTATTGTACAAGTTTGTTGGCTATACCGGAGTGGCTCTGTAACCAAACCTCTTTGCAAACACTGAAAATTAGGGGATGTCCCATCTTATTGAAAAGATGCGAAAGGGAAGCGGGTGAAGATTGGAGTAAGATTGCGCACATCCCGCACTTGTATGTATAGTCAGGTAGCTATATAAGCCACTCTTTTATCCCAGTCCTTGATAGAACATCAAAATCCAATTTCTTCTCCTTTACTAAATTTCTTGGTAATTAAATTTCATATGAAGAACATATTCTTAGGATTTGAAGCTTAATCAAACCTTTTGGGTGCTGCAATTGGTTAAAAAGTCAACAAACTCACTGGTAATATCTCTTTTCTTTTTTCCTCTTTTAGATGCTCATAGGATTTTCATACTTTAATTTATGACTTCCCATAGTAGGAAAAGGAATTTGTGAATTTTCCCAAGTCTATTTCTTCATTCTAGCAAATTACATCTTTGTATCTCGAACTGAGTTGATGAGTTAATCTGTTTTATATGCTTTAGAAACAGAGTAAATGATCAATGGTACAAGATGATATCGGGTAATATTGTGAGAAGAATAAAATCTGGGGGCCATTCTGCAGGAACTAGCATGTTGTGCAAGTATTTGGTTGATTCAATTTCAATTTCTTGTTATATCTACAGATTTTTTATTTTTTGGGGGCTAAATAGTACTATATCTTCAAATAATGATAGACAGTTTAGAGGCTGTTTGGATGAGTGATTTCCATAACTCATAACTCTATTTCCATAACTCATAACTCAAAAATGATGGGACCCATAAAAGTCAGTTTGGCACCACATAACTCTGTTTCTAGTTTTTTGTTTCCATCACTCAATTCTTAAATTTTTTAGTTATGAGTTATGAAAACTGAAAACACATTTTAGCTGTTTTCAGTTTTCATAACTCTGTTTTTAATGACATTTTTGTAATTAAACACACATGGAGGGGCCCACTAGTTAGGTCAGCCGCACCTTTTTTTTTTTTCTCCACTTTTCTTTCTTCTCCTGGGTTCGGTCAGTTCGTTCTTCCTTTTTTTCTTTTTTTGGGTTCTTCATCACCTCTAATTTTTGGTCTTCAGTTATTTCTTTCTTTCTTTCTTTTTTTCTTCTTCTTCTTTCCCTTGGTTCGGTTTTCTTGGTTTTTTTTTTTTTTTTTTTTTTCATTCTTCTTTCACTGGGTTCAGGTTTTTGGGTTTCTTCGTTTTTTTTTTTTGGTTCTTCATCACCTCTAATTTTTGGTCTTCAGTTCTTTCTTTCTTTTTTCTTCTTCTTCTTCTTCTTCTTTCACTGGGTTCGGGTTTCTTGGTTTTTTTTCTTGTTTTCCCTTCTTCTTTCACTGTGTTCGGGTTTCTAGGGTTTCTTTTTTTCTTCTTTCACTAGGTTCAGTGAGTTTGGGATTCTTGTTTTTGTTTTTTTTTACTGGGTTCGTTGAGTTTGGGTACTAAAAAAAAAAAAAAAACTGCACTGAGTGACAAGTATGGGGCCCACAAACAGTGTGAAAAATATTGAGTAATGGCAAGTGAGTAATGGTGCTAAACGGGTAGGGTATTTTAAAGTGATGAGTGATGAGTGATCAGTGATGAGTAACGAAAATTGAGTGACGAAAATTGAGTGATAAAAAAAAAAACACCCAAACAAGCCCTGAGTATCTAACTTAACAGAGTAATTTTTGTATTTCATCCTTATATATATACACATTATTATTATTTTTTTTTTTTTGGCTGTGGTCGGTGGTTGCAGGTTGAGAAGTGGTGGAAAAGGAAGGTTGTTGGGTTGTGGCTACTGTGGTTTGTGGTTGTGGTTGTGGTTGGTGGGGCAATGGTGGAGGTGATGGAGGTGGCTATTGCTGCTGTGTTGTTATGGTCTCTCTGTAGTTGTTTATCATTATTTTAATAAGTTATTTATATTATTTTAAATGAGTTGCTAAAAATATAAAACTTTTGCTGTAGAGTGTATTATAAAGCAGGTTGTTAAAATAGATAAAGTAATGTTTTGAGTTGCTAAAAGCTAAATTTTTTAAGTGTTTTACTGTGAATGCTCTTATGCTAGGAACCATACTACTTTGTTCCGAATATAACTTTGCACTAAACTATGCCCACATGGGTACGACTAGCTTCAACACCATCACCTGTGTTCATCTCAATAAGACCACTTTCTCAAAAAAGAAAAAACAAATCTCAATAAAACTATAATCTAAAGGGTATAGAACAATTCATGTGCATCTATTTTAGATGCTTTGGGTGCCCACTTACCTAAAAACATGAATCTACAAAGGGTTCTGAAATAAATTCAAACCCCAAACAAAGGCTTCTTCTACGTGGTAGACTCATCACCATCCAAAGTTAGAGATTTGGTGCCAAGGAGTCCATCATAGTTATGGTTTGGTCGCCCCTTTCTACGGGATTGCAATGTTCTATTTTTTTTTTTTAATTTTAAAAAACTCAGATTAATCCCACCACATTCCACATTATTCTATTATTATTAAGCTCCATTATATATGAATGAACAAAGTTTTATGTTTTACTTTTCTTCATATTAAATTGCCACTCAGTTTTGTAATCAAGAAATAATGGAGCGAGTGACAATTTAATATGAATAATAGAAAAACATTAAACTTTGTTCATTCATATATAATGGAGCGAAATAATAATAGAATAATGTGGAATGTGGTGGGATTAATCTGAGTTTTTTTAAATTAAAAAAAAAAAAAAAGGATCATGATATTAAACTGAACTTTCATGGTTTTGTGGATATAGCTTTAGGGAGCATCAAATTTTTCTTGAAAATTAAAATCTTACTATTCTCAGTGCTAACCATGATGAGCAAATAAACTCTGTTAAAATAATGGTTAAATGATTAAATTCATCAAAATTTTAACTAATAGCTTAAGTTTTTATTAAAAAAAATTACCATGGTAATAGAACATATATACAGTCATGAATTCGAACCTTATCTCTACTATTTTGATACACTTCTTTCAAATTAAGGTGTCAATCGAGTAAATTGATAGATGGAAGGGACATTGTAAATAAGATGAAAGTTTAGGATGAAAAAATATATATAATTTTTCCTAATAAAACTTTTCAATTACCAATAAAAGTATGAAAACTAAGGGGCTGTTTGGATTTTGAGTTTCCATAACTCATAACTCAAAAATGGTGGGACCTAAGGCTGAGAAAACCGTTTGGATTTTCATAACTCAGTTTCCATAAATCTATTTCCATCACTCAATGGCATTTTTGTAATTAAACATACATAAACGGCCCCACCAGCCACAACTTTTAACTTATTCTCCCACTTTTTTTTTTCTTCTGATCAGCGTCTTCTTCCTTCTTCTTTTTTTTTTCTTCCTTTCTTTTGATCAGCATCTTCTCCCTTCTTCTTCTTTTTTTTTTTTTTTTTTTTTTTTTTTTTTTTTTTTTTTTTTTTTTCTGATCAGCGTTCTGCATTTTCTTCCTTCTTCTTCTTCTTCTTTTTTTTTTTTTTTTTTTTTTTCCTTCCTTTCTTCTAATCAGCGTCTCAACGTCTTCTTCCTTCTTTTTTTTTTTTCCTTCCTTTCTTCTGATCAACTTGACTTCTGGGTTTTAGCTTTTTTTTTTTTTTTTTTTTTTTTTTTTTTTTTTTTTCTTTTCTTCTTCTTCTTAGAGCTAGCTCAAAGTTGAGCAGCCCTTTGCCTCAAAAAGGTAGCACCAATAGGAGCAATGACATGTACAGGCTCAGAAGTAGGAAAATCACCTAAACCGAGAAAAAGGAGAATCCTATGAATAAAAACGGGAAGGAATAAAGCATGAGCCGTAGAATTAAACCGATGAACCTCGTTCAAAGAACGAAGGAACAAATGAGGAAAACTGATAGGAGCATCAGTCACAATGGCATACAAAAAGACACACCTCTCAAGAGGGATGGTGTGGAGACGAGAAATAGGCCACAAGGAATGACACACTATCCGAAAGAAGAGATAATGAAGCTCGGAAAGCTCAGCAGAAGTGATCCGAGGATTAGAACCCTACCGGATAGAAGACCCAGTGATGTATGACATAACATCATCTAGAGGTGGAGACTCCTCATAAGGAAAAACGGGATGGTCAACAATCGGCATCCCAAGAGCATCAGACACCACCGAAGGGGTAATGCGATACTCTACACCTCGTAACCAAACCTTAACTAAGGTGTTGGTATCATAGATGTGGATAAAGAGGTTCGAATAGAACTCTCTAATCAAGGTGGCAGGAGGAGGAGAATGCTCAAACTCGAGCAAAGATAACTAACCCCGATGCTCAAAGTTACGTCTCACCTCAGGATCTACCTCATCTAGTATAACCCTACGCTCAGCCCAAATCTGACGCGTAAGATTTAGGGTCTCATAGGTCACTTGGTTCGACTCACTAGGGAACCGCTCACTATCAAAAGAAGGTGAAGGGTCAGAAGTCCTATGGGCTCTAGTTTTCCTAGGCATGATGCTAAGAACAGAAAAGAGAGACACAAAAGAAAAGAGCAGAAACAAAAACCAAGGGCAGACTGCAAGTTAGCACAGCATAAAAAATATAGAAATAACAATTCTATATGATGCATGAACAAAATATGCAAATGATGCATGAACTAATGCAGTGGCAAGTTCAAATATGATCCAAATTAACAAAATTGACTTGAGCATTAGTATTAGATTAAAAATACTCAATTTTGAAAAACTCAATTTTCAAAACACAACAAATTGAGAAATTGATCATCACAACAGTTAATTCACATAATATAATGATCAAATTAAACAATCTAACAAGTCAATTTCATCAATTTTAATCAAATTGAACAAAATCCCCAAATTTAGCAATTTCAAGCCCTAGATTTTCAAATTTTTCACAAATCATCAAATTAATCAAATTAAACCATATATAGTGCTTGTATATAGTGTCCCCACAAAAACCCATGATTCATTTGAAAAAGAAAGAGCCAAAATCACACCCAAAACTGCTAAAAACCGAAATGGCGAAAATAACCCAAAAATGCATGAATTAATGCATGAAACATGAAAATAAAATCAAAAGAGAGGGCAAAAATGTCTTACCGGCCTTAGGAGAGAGAGATTATGCAAAAAAAAACGGAGGAAAATGCCAAAAACAGCAAGGATTGCTTTGACCGGTTGGTAGGGAGAAAAAATGTTTGAAAAGTTTTTCTAAAAAGTGAAGACTCACGTGAGAAAAAACTTTTTTTTAAAACACTCAGCCCGATTTTCGATCGATCGAAAGACAGATTCGATCAGTTGAAAATCCTTCGATTGATCCACTACCAATCGAGAACCGATCGAAACAAACAGAGACTTTACTGAGATTTTAAAAACATTTTCGACCGATCGAAAAACAGACTTGATCGATCGAAATTCTGGAAAATTGAATTTTTGAAAATTGAAACTTATTTTCTCAAAAACTCCTCAAAGCATTATATTTTATGAAAAGAATGCATGAGTATGAGATGAAATGTTTTCCAAAAACCCATGTTTTTAACCCAGATCTCTCAAAGTAAGATTTTCTCATAATATCCCTCAACCAATCAAACAAACAAACATGTTTTGCAACAATTTTCAGAAATATTCAAACTCGGGTGGTCAGACCAAAAAACACACAATACCATGTACACAGTTTAGCAAAGAATAACTTGTGTAGTGTGTACAACTAGCATAAGCTTGAGAAACATGTGAGGTGATATGCATATAGTAATCAATCACAATTTCTACAAAATCCATCACATGAATTTGAAAGAGACTATTACTTAAAGAGTTACATCATATAACTCTCACATCTCCTAGAATAAAAGCTTGCAATCATGTAAGTTTCTTGATTTGCCTCAAAATTAATATTCAAATTAATTGATTAAAAACTTAATAATATAGCCGGGATAATGTACACACCATTTTTATGAATTATGTGAAATTATTATAGCCCAATAATGTACACACCAATTTTAGTTAAAGACTACACCTTATGTTCTTTTTGTGCATGTACTACACTTTCTCGAGCACAAAATCTTATGATATGCACTAAGGTGTTCATGATTGGCTAGTAAACAGTGGTGAGATAGTTATTTATGCCTTTCTCAATAAGACCAAGTCCGACAATCAAAGACATAAGACTTCAAGATCAAGATCATGTGATCAACAAATATAGCATCTTCCCACACAACATGCACAACAAAACTTCAGCTAGTAAAGTGCAATAGAAATAAGTGCACCAAAGCTAAACAAGGTACATTCACATGTTATGCAAAATTTGATTGACCAACCTTGTCTTCAAATTCAAGGAAAAAATAGCAAAAACACAATTTGCAAAAAAAAAAAATTTATTAAATAAAAGAAAAAAAAATCCTAGAATGAAATGCATGAATGTTATGCAATGCAAATCCTAGAAACAAAGGTCACAAAAGATAGAGCAATGAAGCACAAGGACCATGAAGTCAAGAATGACTAGGGATAGAGAATTACACCAATAACTTGACGAAGAGTCTCAAACTTTCCTCTATCAAGTGGTTTGGTAAAAATATCAGCATTCTAACGTTCAGTTGGAATATACTCAAGAGCAACAATTTTCCGTTCAACAAGATCCCTAATGAAATGATATCTAATCTCAATGTGTTTGGTCTTAGAGTGTTGAACAGGATTCTTAAAGATATCTATGGCACTAGAGTTATCACAATAAACAACCATGGTGTTCTATGATATCCCATAATCACTCAAGAGTTTCTTCATCCAAAGAAGCTGAGAACAACAACTTCCAGCAGCAATATATTCTGCCTCAACAGTAGATAAAGAAACAGAATTTTGTTTCTTACTCATCCAAGCAACAAGATTAGCACCAACGTAAAAACAACCACCAGTTGTACTTTTTCTATCATCAGCATTACCAGCCCAATCAGAATCAGAAAAACCAGCAAGAGAAAGATTTGACTCTTTGCTGTAAAACAGACCATAATCACAAGTTCCAGCAACATACTTTATAATCCTCTTAACAGCATTTAAGTGAGAAACCTTAGGATTAGATTGAAATCTAGAACAAACACCCACACTAAATGCAATATCAGGTCGGCTAGCAGTTAAGTACAAAAGACAACCAATCATGCTTCTGTATAGGGTAACATCAACAGACTCACCTGATGGATCGTTTGTTAGTTTTGCATTAGCAGCCATTGGTGTCCTAGCATGTGCAGCCTTGTCAAGACCAAATCTCTTGACCAAATTTCGTGCATACTTAGCTTGGTTGAAGTAGATTCCAGCATCCATTTGCTTTACCTGCAATCCCAAGAAATAAGTTAGTTCCCCAACTATACTCATCTCAAACATGGCCTTTATTTCATCTGCAAAAGATTGAGCAAGAGAATCATTAGTAGCACCAAAAACAATATCATCAACATAAATTTGACCAACTACAAAATGATTCTTATCCTTTCGTATAAACAGAGTGGTGTCAGCAAAACCTCTCTTAAATCCATGGTCCGTGAGATATGCAGTTAATCTATCATACCAAGCCCGTGACGCTTGTTTCAATCCATAGAGAGCTCTCTTCAACTTGTAGACATCCTTCGGCCTGTGAGGATCAACAAAACCTTTCGGTTGTTCAACATATACCTCTTCTTGTAAGATGCCATTTAAGAAAGCACTCTTGACATCCATTTGATACAACTTGAAGTTCATATGACTTGCTATAGCCAAGAGAATTCGAATGGACTCCAATCTTGCTACAGGTGCAAAAGTCTCATCAAAATCAATCCCTTCTACTTGTGTGTATCCTTGAGCAACAAGCTTAGATTTATTTCTGATAACAGTTTCATGTTCATCTGACTTGTTCTTGAAGATCCACTTTGTTCCAATAACATTGACTCCCTTTGGTCTAAGAACTAATTCCCACACATTATTTCGAACAAACTGATGAAGTTCTTCGTGCATAGAATTTACCCAATCAGCATCTTGTAGAGCTTCATCCACCTTTTTCGGTTCGAATTGGGATAGATAGCATGAGTGTGTAATCACATTTAATACTTTGGATCTCAATCTCATGTTATCATTCAAGCTTCCCAATATATTAGTAGCAGGATGATTCAACCTAACTCTTGAGGATGGACCTTTGACCAATGAAGTAGTGGTACCTTTCTGATCTGATGGACTTTGTAACTCTCTCTGTTCTTGTTGAGCTCCATGAACTGGTGTTGAAGGTTCTGAACTTGATGGCACAGATGCTGTATCATTCAATACCATTAACTCTTCCTCTGTATGCTTTCCCACATAGTTTTCAGGAAGAGAATCATCAACTTCCATAATCTTTTCTTGAACTTAAGGTGCATGTTCTGAATGGCCTTCTGAGTTTACTTCATCATTGATCACTACATTTGAAGATTCCATGACTGTTTTAGTTCTCAGATTGTATACTCTGTATGCTCTACTGGTGGAAGAGTATCCCAGAATATAACCTTTGTCACTTTTAGCATCAAACTTTTCCAGGTTCTCTCTATCACGCAGAATGTAACAGTCACTGCCAAATATTCTGAAATATTTTACTACAGGCTTCTTTCCTCTCCAGAGTTCATAGGGAGTTTGCTTGGAATTAGGTCTGAAATATACCCGATTGAGAGTGTGACATGCAGTATTAACAGCTTCTCCCCAAAAAGATTTAGGCATCTTCTTATTATGAAGCATGACACGGGCCATATCTTGTACAACTCTATTTTTCCTTTCGATTATTCCATTTTGTTGTGCTGTTTTGGGTGAAGAGAATTTCTGATGGGTGCCTTGATTATTGCAAAACGTAGCCAATTTTGTGTTCTCAAACTCTTTTCCATGGTCACTTCTTATTCTGGCTATCACAGTTCCTTTTTCTACTTGCAATTTTTTACACATATGAATCATTTTTCAGGAGCCTCAGCTTTATCTTTCAAAAGTAAAACCCATGTGAATCTGGTAAAGTAATCCACAACAACTAGAATATACTTCTTTCCACCTAAACTCTGAACTCTGGCAGGACCCATGAGATCAATGTGCAGCAACTCCAAAGGTCTTGTAGTTTGAACATCAGCTACAGACGGATGTTTGGACTTCACTTGTTTACCCATCTGACATGGTCCACAGATGCATTTTTCAATCTTCCCAAACTTGGGCAACCCAATTACTGCATCACATTTTGAAATCTTCTCTAATTGCTTGAGACTGGCATGTCCCAACCTTTGATGCCATAATTCAACTTGATTGATCTTAGCATTGAAGCATTTGTTGCTTATACTTGGGGTAATACCATAACAGTTATCAGCTGTCCTCACACCAACACACATGCAGTCACCTCTTTCATAAAGTATTTCACATTCTTGTTTGGTAAAGAACACATTCAGTCCATTGTCACAAATCTGACTTATGCTGAGTAAGTTAGCCTTCAACCCATCAACATACCAAACATCTTCAAAGACGGGTAGTCCTGGAATATCCACAGTACCAATGCCTCTGATCACAGATTTGCTTCCATCTCTAAAGGTAACTGTTACAATCTTTCCTTCGAAGAGTGTCTTGAACAAGGCTTTATTTCCTGTCATGTGCCTGGAACAACTACTATCCAAATACCAAAGACAAGAATCACGTGCCTTTAAGGCGGTTAAAGCAGTATAGCACATGTAATTATTATCATATGTGATTATAATAAGACACTCAAGAAAGATTTTAACAAAAATGGTAAAGGACAAGCACACCAAGTAGACAATGTGGCAAACTATAGAGAAGATTTTAGAGAAATCCATAACAACAGGGGTCAAGGATCAGCTCAAAGATCAAAAGATCAAACACAAAAGCTACCCACTCTGATATCACTTGTCAGTTCGTTTAGACCCCTTAAACCCAAAAGATTAACCTAGAGAATTAGCCAAGTGATTAACTTAGGTAATTTAAACAAAACTAGGTTAATACAAATATATCAAAAACAATAAAGCAGTGGAAAATAAAGAACACAAAAATCTGATGACCCAGGAAAACCAAACCGGTAAAAAACCTGGGGAGAATTTAACCTAGCTATCCTCAAGGTAAAACCGAATTCACTATGAAAGAATCGAAGTTTACACAATAAGACTTAGACCACTAACATCCTATTGCTACCCAAGTATAGGAAACTTACTACCACGACCCCATGATAGCTCCGAGATCCACGGACTCCTTTCTTGAATTCTTCAGCAAATCACAAGCGCACCTGCTTGTATATCTTTGAAGCTCTTTGATTCTGCAACTGTATGATTTACCAAGCTCTTGACATAAATCTTGAGTTTGGAAACCCTAAGTGTGTGTGAAGGTAAACACCTCTAGATCTCACAATGAGATTCACAAACACAGCAAAACAGAACTCTAAAAACGTGGCAAGGGTTTTCCCTTATATACTTAGGGCAAAAGATAAAACCCTATACATTAAATGGGCTAGGGCTGAGTTGGAAAATTCTGCAGAAAAACGTTCTGCTCAATTTTCGATTGATCGAGTCTAATTCTCGATGAATTGAGTCAGGCAGAAAGTGAACAGTGAATTCTGCAGTCAACTCGATTCCAACTTTACATAAAAAGCCATACTTAGAGCAAGTCTAAAACACAACTTAAAGAATGTTTTGATCATGGTTTGCCAACATTACAAATTGAAGTACTAATACATTAGTTTTTAATTCTTAGAACCTAACATTTTCCATCTAAAAGTAGTCCAAACAGCTGCATCTTTTTTGTGCTCAATTGTATAGAACATAATGAACGTAAGTGGGTTATATACAATATACTTGGGCCTCTTAGACCACATCTTTAACACACACCTGCAATATACTAGGCCTAACCTTACAAGAGCATACAGTATACTTAGGCCTCTTAGACCACATCTTTAACACACACCCACAATATACTAGGCCTAACCTTACAAGAGCATACAATATACTTGGGCCTTTTGGACCATATCTTTAACACACACCCACAATACCTTTAACAATGGTTTAACCTAACATGTGTTTCATTTAACCATTGGCACCTAGATGTTACTATCCTTGGATGGATTTTTTTTCAAAATAACAATAAAACCCCAACTATATAGTTAGTAAACTAAGGTTTCAAACAATTTTTGTTTATAACAATTTGAGTCTAGAGGACTCAATTTTGGGGTCATAAATCTAGTCCAGAGCACTTGATTTTCCTAGTACGCGTTAGCTAAGCTGGACAAGTTATTGTCCACGTGGGCTGGAAATCGAGTCCAAAGCACTCGGTTTTGGTTCATGGAAATCGAGCTCAAAGGACTTGTTTTCCATTCATAAAAATCGAGCACATTGGACTCGTTTTCCATGAATAAAAATTGACCACAAGGAGCTCGGTTTCTGTTCACCATCTTCTTCCTTCTTCCTTCATTCTTTCTCTTTTCAGTTCAGACATCACTCAAACTTACACAAATTTTTTTCATGTTCTTCCTTTCCTTTTTTCTCCATTTTTTTCATGTTCTTCCTTTCCTTTTTTCTCCAAATGCCTTCCCACTCTCCACTTCCAAGCCCATGAACAAATCAAATCCATGAACAAATGAACAAATCAAATCCAAAACAAATCAAACCCACTCTCCAACGTGTTCTTCTCCAACATGTTCTTCTCGTCCACTGGACGGCGGCGAGAAACCTCACGTCCGATCCGATTTCCATCACTTGAAGCTTTCGCCGCCTGTGTTTGGTCAGAATCGATGTCGGGGTTGCTGGGTTATTGCATCGTTGCTTCTTTCTTCCACTGGAGCGGCGGCGAGAAACCACGTCCGATCCGATTTCTATCACCTGAAGCTTTCGCCGCCTGGGTTTGGTCAGAATTGGCGTCGTCGAGGTCCCTGTCGCCAGCGACGAAGTGAGGAACTATGGAGGCCATGTTTTTGGGTGCCAAGGCTTTGGATTTTAGGAAGACTAAATTTGTGAGTGGAATGGCAGACGGTGGAAAAAAAAGAAAAAATAAAAGGGAAAGAACGAAGGAAGAAGGAAGAAGATGGTGAACAGAAACCGAGCTCTTTGTGGTCGATTTTTATTCATGGAAAACGAGTCCAATGTGCTCAATTTTTATGAATAGAAAACGAGTCCTTTGAGCTCGATTTCCATGAACCAAAACTGAGTGCTTTGGACTCGATTTCCAACCCACGTGGACAACAACTTGTCCACCTCAGCTAATGCGTAATAGGAAAACCGAGTGCTCTGGACTTGATTTATGACCCCAAAATCGAGTCTTCTGGACTCGAATTGTTATAAACCAAAATTGTTTCAAACCTTAGTTTACTAACTATATAGTTGGGGTTTTATTGTTAATTATTTTGAAAAAAAATCCTCCTTGGATTGACAAAGTGCAACTTATGGAGTTCCATTATTGAGCTCTAATTCAAGTGAAACCTCCGTGTTCTTATAGAGCTTATACAACACCTTAGACCGTGGAAAACCAAGTTTATTTACATATTGTTGCTACTCCAATTTTTCACGAGCACGAAAAGAACATCGAGTTTATTTTCCATATACCACAACTGCCACCCAACTTGCAGATGTTTTACAAAGTTGCTTTACTTGCATTGATCTTCGGGGGAGTACTATAGAAATTAGCTTCAGGACAAGAGAAAGACTCCATCCTTATCAAGTTATTTTTTTTAGAGTTGTTTCATATTTGTCACATCTTTACCTCATCTTTTTTGTTTTTGTTTTTTTTTTTAATTTAATTTCTTTTATTTTTTATGTATTTTTACTCATTCCTACTATATTACAGTAGCGGAGCCAGCAATTTATCTTTAGGGGGGCCATCTATAATTTTTTTTTTTTTTTGGTATGAAATGTAAAATAGTAATATACAATACTTCATAACTCAATTTTTTCCCTTTTATTTGTTGAGATAATTGTTAAAATACCTATGTGTTCATTTTAAAGATAATGAATGTTTAATTATTGTAATTTGTTGACACATATATTTATAGATTGTATTTTATTTAAATGAAAATTATATTTATTTTTAGACTTTCTTAAATATGTATGTATATTATTAGGTATGGGGGGCCAAAATGATAAGTTTATTTGAAAATTATCAAATTATTTAAGATATTTTCAAAAAAAAATTATTTTTTTCAAAAATTTTGTGGGGGCCAGGCCCCCTTGGTCATCAAGTGGCTCCTCCACTACTATATTACATGTATACAAACCAATCCAATATGTATATATAAATAAAAAAAAACCATCAACAAATAATACTTAACTATTTTCCACACATTCAAATTTTATCAAAAGCTATTATTGTGAGATCTAGTTAGTTTTCATAAATTTTTTTATCTTCGATTTAAAGTTTGCTTACACAAAAAATGAAACGGCCCTCAGTGACAAAGAGTAATCATTATTGAAAAAGAAGGATAGAAAATAAGGGAGGAAAAAGTGGAGAAAATTTTGATTTTATGGGTGTTTGGTTAAGTCCTTTTTTGCAACCTTTTGAAAATCAATCAGCCATTTCTCTAATATATCCAGTCCATCAAAATCGATCTACTTATCTTTCATTTACTCCTTTTGATCTCAGTTTTCATTCTAAACACCATTAAAGGCCATGAATTCATTTTATTATCCATTATTGCTCTTAAGTTTATATATGATTAAAAAATTAATGCTTAAAAATATATAAAGATATAAATAAAATATGTTTAATGAGTAATTATTACATATATCATTGAGGTATCGTCCCGTAGAATTTTTAAAAAAATGTTGTGTCCCCGTACTCTTACCCATACCCTTATCTGCACCCGTGCATCTTATGCATAAGGTTAAGCAAGTTTTTGGACTTGCATTCTAGAACATTTGATTGTCTGTTTTCTTCTTGCAGAATTCTAGAATTAATTTCTTTACCAATTCATTTTAAAGCATACTCAATGTTACATCCGTAGTTGAAATATTTTTGAATGAGAACTTTAAACATTGAAATTAAGGGTCTGTTTGGAAAAAGTATTTAAATATAGTTTTTTTTTTTTTTTTTGCAATCCATAAAATAGTGGGTCCCGCACTTGAATCTATTGTTTAGCTAATATTTTCTAAATATAGTTTTCAAAAAACTATATCCTATTTTCCTAATTTAGAACATAATTTTGAAAACGGTAAGGGGTGTTTTCAGGATACAAAAAATGTTTTTAATGACATAATGAGCTCTATTTCCTTAACATTATTCACAAAAAAAAAAAAAAAAGTAATCTACAAATTCTGCAAGTTACTTTTTTGTAATTTTTTTTTTAAATCTTAAAAATAGAAATGTTCTCCCAAACAATTATTTTTTTATTTTTAATATTTTGAAAATTGTTCTTAAAAGTGAGAGCCAAACATGTAAATTCTAAAAATTATTATTTGAAAACTAGTGTCAAGTTCAATCTTTTGAAAATTGTTTTTATACTTTTTTTTTTTTAATCCTACCAATAAGGCCATAAATTTGTGTTACTTCAGAAATTAATGATCAACTATTAGTCTAACCATTAAAACCCAACCCATCAGTGACATATTCCCTATTCTTGTTAGTTAGTTTCTCCTTTTTATGGCCCAAGATTGGGCCCACATTAACTCATTTTCTGCAACCTTCTGAAAATCAATTAACTATTTCTCTAATATATCCAGCCCATCAAAACCAATAGCACATGGGCCTATTACCACATGCACTGGATTACTTGGATTGGCCCATTAGCACAAGTACTCCATTTCTTGCATTGAAATCTGATTTTCAATTTACGGCCTTTATGCATCTTTATTATTCACTTTCGTTATTCTTCAAAAAATCAATTGCAAGAGAACAAAATACTGTTATGGACAAATTTCAAGCAGAGTAAAGATCTTAAGAAACGTGATGGAACAAAGACAGAGAAGATTCATGGTATTGAAAAGCTAGACTGTGAGTTCGTTTAGACCCCTGTAAACTAGATTGTTTAACCTAATTAATTAACCAAGTGAATACTTAGGTTTATTATTCAGATCTAGGTTAAAACAATAACAATCATATCAAATAAAGCAGCGGAAAAATAAATAACACAAAGATATGATGACCCAGGAAACCACACCGATAAAAACCTGGGGAGGATTTAACCTAGCTATCCTCAAGGTAAAATAGCAAATCTACTAGAAAGAATTGAAGTTTACACAATAGTGACTTAGACCACTAACATCCTATTGCTACCCAAGTGTAGGAAACTTACTACCACGACCCCATGATAGCTCCGAGATCCACGGACTCCTTCTTTCTTGAATTCTTCAGCAAATCCACAAGCGCACCTGCTTGTATATCTTTGTGCTCTATTGATTCTGCAACTGTATTGATTTACGCAACTCTTGACATGAATCTCAAGTTTGTAAACCCTAAGTGTATGTGAAGGTAAACACCTCTAGATCTCAAAGTGAGATTCACAAACACAGCAAAACAGAACACTAAAAACATGGCTAGGGTTTTCCCTTATATACTTAGGGCAAAACATAAAACCCTATACATTAAATGGACTTGGGCTGAGTTGGAATTTTTCTGCAGAAAAATGTTCTGCCCGATTTTCGATTGATCGAGTCTAATTCTCGATCGATCGAGTCTGACAGAAAGTTAATAGTAATTCTGCATAAAAACTCGATTCCAACTTTACATTAAATCCCATACTTTGAGCAAGTCTAACACACGACTGAACATTGTTTTGATCATGGTTTGCCAACATACAAATTGAAGTTCTAAATACATTAGTTCCTAATCCTTAGAACTTAACAAACTCCCCCTTTGGCAATCCGTGACAAAACACAGACTTAACAAAAAGCTCAAAGTTACAAATTGAAATAGCCCATTACAATAAAAAGCCACTTAGACAATTCAACCTAAACTACTATCTAACAGTTGCAAAGTAGACAACAGCTCGACTGAAAACAACCTGTATATTCCTGTAACACTTAACAAACACATAAACGCATGTGTGGAACAAAAACAGGAAATATATAAATAAAAACTTCTTGATTTCACATGACACAAAATAAAGACATATATCATGAATAACATCATCAATATAAATCAATAAGCAGAGTAGCACAGTGAAATAAGAAACATATACATAAAAATGTATTTCAACAAAATATCTCCTAAACAAGAACTAAAAATGAGAATACACAGTGAAGCACCTAGATACAATCTAATAACTCCACAAGCTCCGCAGTTTCACTACCAAGTAAACAAAACTCCCCCTAAAATGTAAATCTCCACAACAAAAACTCCTAGATACAAATGAACTATGCACTCCCCCTTTTTGTGACGAATTGCCAAAGAGCACTCACTCATCATCAAAAGGAGGCGGAGGAGAATGACGAGAGCTCGCCAAATCCGCTCGTAACGCACGTAGATCATCAAGGATGTCCACCAAAAGCTGACCATGAGCCGCCTGAACGGTCACGACAGTATCAAGCGTCCGACGAAGGTCAGAAACCTCATCAAACGGTGGAGGAACATCAGCAGCAGTAGCAGCAACAGCAGGATCAGAAGACATCCCAGCTGCATGAGTATCTGTAGAAGAAGAAGGGGGTGGAGTGACACCAGAAGACTCTACCCTAGGACGCTTAGAGCTAGCTCGAAGTTGAGCAGCCCTTTGCCTCAAAAAAGTAGCACCAATAGGAGCGATAATATGAACAGGCTCAGAAGCAGGATACTCACCAAAACCAAGAAAAAGGAGAATCCTATGAATAAAAACGGGAAAAAACAAAGCATGAGCTGTAGAACTAGACTGATGAACCTCGTTCAAAGAACGAAGGAACAAATGAGGAAAACTGATAGGCGCATCAGTGACCAAAGCATACAAAAAGACACACCGCTCAAGAGGGATGGTGTGGACATGCGAAATAGGCCACAAAGAATGACACGCTATCCTAAAGAAAAGATAGTACAGCTCAGAAAGCTCAGCAGAAGTGATCCGAGGATCAGAACCCCACTGGATAGAAGACCCAGTGATGTATGACAGGACGTCATCAAAAGGTGGAGACTCCTCGTAAGGAAAAAGGGATGGTCCACAATGGGCACCCCAAGAGCATCAGACACTACTTGAGGGGTAATGCGATACTCCACTCCACATAACCACACCTTTACCAAGGTGTCATTATCGTAGACATGAATCGAGAGGTTCAAATAGAACTCTCTAATCAAAGAAGCAGGAGGAGGATGCTCAAAATCAAGAAGAGGTAACCAACCCCAACGCTCAAAATTACGTCGCACCTCAGGATCCAACTCAACTAATAAGACCCTACGCTCAGCCCAGATATGACGCCTAAGGTTCAGAGTCTCATAGGTGACTTGGTTTGACTCACTAGGGAACCGCTCGGTGTCAAAAGAAGGAGAAGGATCAGAAGTCCTATGGGCTCTAGTTTTCCTAGGCATAGTGCTAAGGAAAAGAGATAGACACAAAAAGAAAAGAGCAAAAAAAATACCAAGGGCAGACTGCAAGTTAGCACAGCATAAAAATATAGAAAATATCAATTCTATATGATGCATGAGCATGAACATAAAATGATGCATGTACTAATGCAGTGACATGTTCAATTATGATCCAAATTAACAAAATTGGCTTAAGCAAGCAATATTTATCAAAAATACCCAACTTGAAAAACCCAAGTTTTCAAAACACAACAAATTGATAAATTGATCAACACAATAGTTAATTAACACAATATAATGATCAAATTAATCAATCTAACAAGCCAATTTCATCAATTTCAATCAAATTGAACAAAACCCCCAATTTTCTCAATTTCAAGCCCTAGAATTTCAAATTTTCCTCAAAACACCAAATAAACCAAATTAAACCAGATGGAGTGTTTGAATACATTGTCCCCACAAAAACCCATGAAAGATTTAAAAGAAAAGGAGCCAAAATCATTCCCAAAAAGACGAAAATCCTAAATGTCGAAAATACCCAAAAATGCATGAAAATAATGCATGAAACATAAAAATAAATTCAAATGGAGGGGCAAAAAGGACTTACCAGCCTTGGGAGAGAGAGATTAGGCAAAAGAATTGGAAGAAGACGACAAAATCTCCAAGAAAAGTGCTTGGCCGGTTGGTAGGGAGACAAAGACTTTTGAAAAAGTTTTGAAAGGTAAAGAATCACGTGGAAAAAGACCTTTTTAAAACCAGTCATCTCGATTTTCGATCGATCGAAAATTACATTCGATCGGTCGAAAACACCTTCGATTGATCCAGAACAAGCTTGGACCGATCGAGCCAACCAGAGAGTTTTCTGAGTATTTTAAAACATTTTCGATCGGTCGAAAAACAGTTTCGATCGATCGAAATTCTGAAAAAAATCACAGTTTTGAAAAACCAAACATTTTAGATCAAAAACTCCTCAAAGCAGTAGATTTTATAAATAAAATGCATGAGTATGAGATGAGATGTTTTCCAAAAACACATGTATTCAACCCAGATTTCTCACAGCAAAATTTTCTTTCAATATACCTCAAAAAAAACAAACAAGCAAACATGTTTTGCATCAATTTTCAGAAATTCTCAAACTTGGTTGGTCAGACCAAAAACACACACAATAACATGTACACAATTTTAGCAAAGAATAACTTGTGTAGTGTGTGCAACTAGCATAAGCTTGAGAAACATGTGAGGTGATATACATATAGAGATTAATCACAATTTCTACAAAATCATCACATGAATTTGAAAGAGACTATCACTTAAAGAGTTACATGATATAACTCCCACATCTCCTAGAATAAAAGCTTACAACCATGTAAGTTTCTTGATTTGCCTCATTATTCAAATTAATTGATTAGAAACATAATAAAAGCTGGGATAATGTACACACCAGTTTTATTTTGAACTTGTGAGATTATTATAGCCCAATAATGTACACACCAGTTTTAGCATTTAATCCGAGGCTACACCTTAAGTTCTTTTTGTGCATGTGCTACACTTTCTCGAGCACAAAATCTTACGATATGCACTAAGGTGTTTATGATTGGCTAATAAACAGTGGTGAGATGGTTATTTATGCCTTTCTCAATAAGTTCAAGTCCGACAATCAAAGACATATGACTTCAAAATCAAGATCATGTAATCAACAACTATAGCATCTTCCCACACAACATGCACAACAAACTTTAGCTAGTAAAGTGCAATAGAAATAAGTGCATCAAAGCTAAATAAGGTACATAAACATGTTATGCAAAATTTGAATGACCAACCTTCTCTTCAAATTCAAGAAAAAATAGAAAAAGCACAATTTGCAAAAAATTTTTTTTTTTTTTTTATATTGTCAGTTCGTTTAGACCCCTTAAACCCAACAGATTAACCTAGTGAATTAGCCAAGTGATTAACTTAGGTAATTTAATTAAATCTAGGTTAACACAAAATAAACAAGAACAACAAAGCAGTGGAAAAATAAATAACACAAAGATATGATGACCCAGGAAACCACACCGCTAAAAACCTGGGGAGGATTTAACCTAGCTATCCTCAAGGAAAAATAGCAAATCTACTAGAAAGAATTGAAGTTTACACAATAGCGACTTAGACCACTAACATCCTATTGCTACCCAAGTGTAGGCAACTTACTACCACGACCCCATGATAGCTCCGAGATCCACGGACTCCTTCTTTCTTGAATTCTTCAGCAAATCCACAAGCGCACCTGCTTGTATATCTTTGTGCTCTATTGATTCTGCAACTGTATTGATTTACGCAACTCTTGACATGAATCTCAAGTTTGTAAACCCTAAGTGTATGTGAAGGTAAACACCTTTAGATCTAACAGTGAGATTCACAAACACAGCAAAACAGAACACTAAAAACGTGGCTAGGGTTTTCCCTTATATACTTAGGGCAAAACATAAAACCCTATACATTAAATGGACTTGGGCTGAGTTGGAATTTTCTGCAGAAAAACGTTCTGCCCGATTTTCGATCGATCGAGTCTGACAGAAAGTTAATAGTAATTCTGCATAAAAACTTGATTCCAACTTCACATTAAATCCCATACTTTGAGCAAGTCTAACACACGACTACACATTGTTTTGATCATGGTTTGCTAACATACAAATTGAAGTTCTAAATACATTAGTTCCTAATCCTTAGAACCTAACATAGACGAAGCTAACAAAGCAGGAGGGAAGGAATCTGATAAATGTACCTTGATTTTAACTAAAGGAGATTCAGCTATAAGGCTCTTGCAGTAAGTTGTTGTGTCATCGTGCAGAGTATTTTAGCATTAAAGTTAGCTCTATTAGGTTTCACTTTTTATGATTTTTTTACGTTATTCATTCTAATACAGTTGGCTGGCCTTGCTGCCGTGTGTCGAGATTACTATGGTGTGTTCTCTTTGAGAGGTAAATTGCTCAATGTGCGGGAAGCCACCACTAAACAACTCACTGAGAATAAAGAAATTGGGTACATAAAGCTGATTCTTGGACTTCAGCAGCATAAAGAATACACCAATGTAAAATCTTTGAGATATGGTCATTTGATGATAATGATTGATCAGGTGCGCCTTAAGTTTCTCTTATTGTTTTGTTCTTGTTTTATGCTTACAATTCTCTCTACCAGGCACATGGACAGCCTTCAACAAATAAAAATTTTTAACTATAATTCTTGTACAGGATCATGATGGTTCCTGTTAGGTTCTAAAAGCTTAGAACAATTGCCAAATCGTGAGCACACAAGAACATACAAGCTGCAGAAAGAAGATTTCAGAATCTGTCTGGTTCGATCGATCGAAAGACAGGCTCGATCGATCGAGAATCGTATCTGCAGAATTTTAAGTTGGCCCAAACAGCAGTTCTAGCCCATTAAGGATTAGGGTTTCAAATCTACTTCTCCCACTATATAAAAGAAACCCTAAGCACGTTTTTTACAAGGGCTTTTTAGAGATAAAAGAGTGTGCCTCTTTTGTATTTAGGGTTTTGTTCCTAAAACCTCTCTTATTGCTTCTACCGGTGTTGTTCCTTGAAGAATCTCAAGATCCGGTATTGCTGAAGTTGCTGCCTTCTCTAATCATCAAAGGAGCTGATGATCTAAACCTTCAAGGGTGGTCTTGGAGTCACAAACAGGAGAGTTTGTGTTGCTAAACCTTTGAGTAGGATCTCAAAGTCACAAACGGTGGTGTTTGTGTTTTGCAAAGATTAAAGAAAGAAGGAGTCCGTGGATCTCGGAGCTATCATGGGGTCGTGGTAGTAAGTTTCCTACACTTGGGTAGCAATAGGATGTTAGTGGTCTAAGTCGCTATTGTGTAAACTTCAATTCTTTCAAGTGGATTTGCTATTTTACATTAAGGATAGCTAGGCTAAATCCTCCCCAGGTTTTTTACCGGTTTGGTTTTCCTGGGTCATCATATCTTTGTGTTCTTTATTTTTCCGCTGCTTTACTTGATATGATTGTTATTGTTTTAACCTAGATCTGAATAATAAACCTAAGTATTCACTTGGTTAATTAATTAGGTTAAACAATTTAGTTTACAAGGGTCTAAACGAACTTACAGTTCCCACATCAAAGGGCTGTTGATCAATTTTATTCATTCGTTTTGGCCATCATTGTTAAAAGTTCCATCTTTCTTAATTGAGTTTGTCAGTCCTATTGTGAAGGTTGGTGTTTTCAGTTAACTAGTTCAAATATTAGCACAACTTCAATATAAGTGGAATGTTTCTTGAGGGAAAATGATCATTTATCATCTTTGCAAGCAACTCACAAAAATGGGACACAATTATCATTTTCTACCATGCCTGAGTACGAGACATGGAAGCAAAATTTGACGGGCAATGCAAGTGGATTGTCTATCAAGTACTATAAGGTTTGCATTGTTAAATTTGTTGCATATGAACCAATTACAAAATCTTTTATTCTATTATTTGTTTTCTGTCTTTTGCATATTGATTTGTTTGTGCCTTTTTAGGGGTTGGGAACAAGCACATCAAAGGAAGGAAGAGAGTACTTTGCAAATCTTGAGAAACACAGGAAAGATTTTATTTGGGAAGATGAACAGGATGGAGAGGCCATTAAGTTAGCATTCAGTAAGAAGAAGAAAGAAGAGAGGAAGAGTTGGCTTAAGCAGTTTGAGGTCAAAGTTCGGCCATGTTTTCTTCTTGTGCTTTTTTAGATAAAGAGAATGAATATATATGAATATATCTAATATAACACCTTCTGAATGTGCAACCTGGTACTCACCTTGATCAGACGGGCAAGCTCATAAAATACAGCGACTTTGTCAACAAGGAGCTTATATTGTTGTCAATGGCAGATCTTCAGAGGTCTATTCCCTCCATGGTTGATGGCCTGAAGCCTGGCCAAAGGAAAATTCTTGAAGAGTCACTTGAAGAGTCTAAGGTTGGGTATGATGAAGAGTCACTTGAAGCCTTGCTTCCACACGGCTCACCTTCAAATCTTCAACAATTGTGTTTAAATGGATACGATGGAGTGAAAATTCCAAGTGGGATTTCATCACTTTCAAATCTTGTAGAATTTTCCTTATTTGGCCGTAATAGATGTCAACATCTGCTACCATTGGATCAATTTCATTCTCTCAAAACTCTCTATCTTGATCAAATGAATGATTTGGAGTACATATCAGAGAGAGATAACAATGGGGAGTTCTCTGATTCTTCGTTCCTCCCATCTCTAGAGCAACTCACAATTAAATTTTTCCCTAATCTAAAAAGATGGTGGCAACGACAGACGGATTCTGTTGAGGAGTTCCATAATCATTCACTGCCTTCATTTCCTCATCTTTCTAACTTAGAAATTTGGGGATGCCCTAAGCTGATATCCTTACCTCTCTTTCCATATCTCGAAAGCCTACACCTGAGTCAATGTAGCATGAAGCCATTGGAGCAAACACTGATAAACACGGCAACCCTAAAGAACCTGACATCAATAGCAGCAACATCAACCTCTTCTTCTTCTGCACTTGCTGCTTCCTCGTTCATCCCTCTCTCCAAATTGATGTCCATGTCAATTTGGAATATGGAGGAAACTCTGCCCAAGGAGTTGATGTGCAACCTCATTTCTCGTTGTGGATTCACATCTCACCTATTTGCAAACACTCGAGATTTGGTATTGTACAAGTTTGTTGGCTATACCGGAGTGGCTCTGTAACCATACCTCTTTGCAAACACTGAAAATTAGGGGATGTCCCATCTTATTGAAAAGATGCGAAAGGGAAGCGGGTGAAGATTGGAGTAAGATTGCGCACATCCCGCACTTGTATGTATAGTCAGGTAGCTATATAAGCCACTCTTTTATCCCAGTCCTTGATAGAACATCAAAATCCAATTTCTTCTCCTTTACTAAATTTCTTGGTAATTAAATTTCATATGAAGAACATATTCTTAGGATTTGAAGCTTAATCAAACCTTTTGGGTGCTGCAATTGCTTAAAAAGTCAACAAACTCACTGGTAATATCTCTTTTCTTTTTTCCTCTTTTAGATGCTCATAGGATTTTCATACTTTAATTTATGACTTCCCATAGTAGGAAAAGGAATCTGTGAATTTTCCCAAGTCTATTTCTTCATTCTAGCAAATTACATCTTTGTATCTCGAACTGAGTTGATGAGTTAATCTGTTTTATATGCTTTATAAACAGAGTAAATGATCAATGGTACAAGATGATATCGGGTAATATTGTGAGAAGAATAAAATTTGGGGGCCATTCTGCAGGAACTAGCATGTTGTGCAAGTATTTGGTTGATTCAATTTCAATTTCTTGTTATATCTACAGATTTTTTATTTTTTGGGGGCTAAATAGTACTATATCTTCAAATAATGATAGACAGTTTAGAGGCTGTTTGGATGAGTGATTTCCATAACTCATAACTCTATTTCCATAACTCTTAACTCAAAAATGATGGGACCCATAAAAGTCAGTTTGACACCACATAACTCTGTTTCTAGTTTTTTGTTTCCATCACTCAATTCTTAGATTTTTTAGTTATGAGTTATAGAAACTGAAAACACATTTTAGTTGTTTTCAGTTTTCATAACTCTGTTTTTAATGACATTTTTGTAATTAAACACACGTGGAGAGGCCCACTAGTTAGGTCAGCCGCACCTTTTTTTTTTCTCCACTTTTCTTTCTTCTCCTGGGTTCGGTCAGTTCGTTGTTCCTTTTTTTTTTTTTTTTGGGGTTCTTCATCACCTCTAATTTTTGGTCTTCAGTTCTTTCTTTCTTTTCTTTTTTTTCTACTTCTTCTTTCCCTTGGTTCGGTTTTCTTGGTTTTTTTTTTTTTTTTTCATTCTTCTTTCACTGGGTTCAGGTTTTTGGGTTTCTTCGTTTTTTTTTTTTTTTTTTTGGTTCTTCATCACCTCTAATTTTTGGTCTTCAGTTCTTTCTTTCTTTTTTCTTCTTCTTCTTCTTCTTCTTCTTTCACTGGGTTCGGGTTTCTTGGTTTTTTTTTTTCCCCTTCTTTTTTCACTGTGTTCGGGTTTCTAGGGTTTCTTTTTTTCTTCTTTCACTAGGTTCAGTGAGTTTGGGATTCTTGTTTTTGTTTTTTTTTTTTTTTTACTGGGTTCGTTGAGTTTGGGTACTAAAAAAAAAAAAAAACTGCACTGAGTGACAAGTATGGGGCCCACAAACAGTGTGAAAAATATTGAGTAATGGCAAGTGAGTAATGGTGCCAAACGGGTAGGGTATTTTAAAGTGATGAGTGATGAGTGATCAGTGATGAGTGATGAGTAACGAAAATTGAGTGACGAAAATTGAGTGATAAAAAAAAAAACATCCAAACAAGCCCTGAGTATCTAACTTAACAGAGTAATTTTTGTATTTCATCCTTATATATATACATATTGATGATGCCGAAAATCACCCTCAGTGAGTCGTAGGGTCTTCGCGCGCTTCAGGTGAACCTGCACGGGTAGAAAGGACCTCAAAGGGAAGTACCGGTGTGGTATCGGCCGACGACCCTCCGACGGTCAAGTTAGTATCGCTCACAACTCCAGAGTGCTAGAGTCGGGGTAGGAAAACATGCTTACCTTTGTTCTTGAGGGTTGGGGGTATTTATAGTGGTGTAGAGCTGGGGCCTTTGGCGTGTCTGAGTGGGTAACCTCTGATCGAAGCCATACCTCAATGCGTGTTCTTTACGGAATTCTTTCCTCACCGGAGCCATCCCTTGTTGAGTGGGGTACAAGTTACTTCGTGGGCGATCAAGCGTGTCGGGCAAGGTATTTATTCAAGTAGCAGCGTACAGCACGAGGCTGACTTCCATCCTTCAGCTCTTTTTCTCGTCACCCTCTTACCCCGTCGACACGTGCAACTCGTCTCGTCGGGTCGTGCTGGAAGCCGAACTATGGAGGACGGGAGCTAAGGCCGTCCATCACAAGGCCGTCAGCCTCGTGAACCTGACGGCGCTTTCCAGATCCCCATCACATTTTTTTTTTTTTTTTTTTGGCTGTGGTCGGTGGTTGCAGGTTGAGAAGTGGTGGAAAAGGAAGGTTGTTGGGTTGTGGCTACTGTGGTTTGTGGTTGTGGTTGGTGGGGCAATGGTGGAGGTGATGGAGGTGGCTATTGCTGCTGTGTTGTTATGGTCTCTGTGTAGTTGTTTATCATTATTTTAATAAGTTATTTATATTATTTTAAATGAGTTGCTAAAAATATAAAACTTTTGTTGTAGAGTGTATTATAAAGCAGGTTGTTAAAATAGATAAAGTAATGTTTTGAGTTGCTAAAAGCTAAATTTTTTAAGTGTTTTACTGTGAATGCTCTTATGCTAGGAACCATACTACTTTGTTCCGAATATAGCTTTGCACTAAACTATGCCCACATGGGTACGACTAGCTTCAACACCATCACCTGTGTTCATCTCAATAAGACTACTTTCTCAAAAAAGAAAAAACAAATCTCAATAAAACTATAATCTAAAGGGTATAGAACAATTCATGTGCATCTATTTTAGATGCTTTGGGTGCCCACTCACCTAAAAACATGAATCTACAAAGGGTTCTGAAATAAATTCAAACCCCAAACAAAGGCTTCTTCTACGTGGTAGACTCATCACCATCCAAAGTTAGAGATTTGGTGCCAAGGAGTCCATCATAGTTATGGTTTGGTCACCCCTTTCTACGGGATTGCAATGTTCTATTTTTTTTTTTTAAATTTTAAAAAACTCAGATTAATCCCACCACATTCCACATTATTCTATTATTATTAAGCTCCATTATATATGAATGAACAAAGTTTTATGTTTTACTTTTCTTCATATTAAATTGCCACTCAGTTTTGTAATCAAGAAATAATTGAGCGAGTGACAATTTAATATGAATAATAGAAAAACATTAAACTTTGTTCATTCATATATAATGGAGTGAAATAATAATAGAATAATGTGGAATGTGGTGGGATTAATCTGAGTTTTTTTAAATTAAAAAAAAAAAAAAAAGATCATGATATTAAACTGAACTTTCATGGTTTTGTGGATATAGCTTTAGGGAGCATCAAATTTTTCTTGAAAATTAAAATCTTACTATTCTCAGTGCTAACCATGATGAGCAAATAAACTCTGTTAAAATAATGGTTAAATGATTAAATTCATCAAAATTTTAACTAATAGCTTAAGTTTTTATTAAAAAAAAATTACCATGGTAATAGAACATATATACAGTCATGAATTCGAACCTTATCTCTACTATTTTGATACACTTCTTTCAAATTAAGGTGTCAATCGAGTAAATTGATAGATGGAAGGGACATTGTAAATAAGATGAAAGTTTAGGATGAAAAAATATATATAATTTTTCCTAATAAAACTTTTCAATTACCAATAAAAGTATGAAAACTAAGGGGCTGTTTGGATTTTGAGTTTCCATAACTCATAACTCAAAAATGGTGGGACCTAAGGCTGAGAAAACCGTTTGGATTTTCATAACTCAGTTTCCATAAATCTATTTCCATCACCAAACAAGCCCTAAGTAATTGTTTGGGAGAATGAGTAAAGACCATGAAACAAATGCAATAGCCCATTTCCTGCGTGGACTGGACCTGGTTGCTTTTTCACTTTTTTTTTTTTTTTTTTTTTTTGAGTGTGATACATATTTTGTTTTGTTCTTTCTTTTGTTCTTTTCTTTTTTTTTTTTTTTTTTTTTTGGTTTAACTATACATGAGTTTTTTTTTTTTTTTTTTTTTACTTTTTTTTTGGGCATATTTTTCAATTTTTAATAAATTTGGGTGATTGGGTTTTTTTTTTTTTTTTGGGTTGTTTAATACTTTTTTTTTTAATTAGGCATCATTTTTTAACAAGAACATATGACTAAATTAATACAAACTCATTGTTTCCATCTCTCAACTTTTCCACTCTCAGCCAAACACAAATGAGGGAAACTAAATTATTTTCTATCCTCTCACTTTTCCACTCCTTCAACCAAACGAACCTTATAAGTTGAATTCTATTTTATACAAAAAATTGATATAAAAAAATAAAGAAAAGAAAGAGCAGCTACCGGAACATGTGCATTAGTGCCTAGTATATCTTAAGAATGATGCTTGTAAACCACAAAAGCACATTCTTCTCCAAAAAAAAAAAAGAAAAAAAGAAAAGCAAATGGTTAGATGCTTGTATCAACTCAATGCTGGGTATGGACTTTTTTTTAGCCCAAACCATAGTTATGAACTTATTAATCAAATATTTATCTATAAGGAACGTCAAATTTATAACTGAAAATTTGTTTGCCAATTAAATTATTATGCGCAAATGTCCATTAATTAATTAATTATTCATCTCTCATTGATAAACTTTTTATTTTTAGTTTTACAATTTAACAATTCATTTTATATATATATTTTTACTAGCTGTTAATATAATATTTTAACCCATAAATACCATAAAACCCAGCCCATCATCAGTGACAAATTCCTTATCCTTGTTAGTTAGCTTCTCCTTTTTAATGCCCATGATTAGGCCCACCTTTTGAAAATCAATCAACCATATCTCTAATATAGCCAGCCCATCAAAACCAATAGCCCATGGGCCTATTAGCACATGCATTGGATTTAGGGTTGTCCACCACCCGTTGGCACCCGAAATCCCACGCTCTCGGACCTGACGATCTCTACTCGATAACCGCCCAATCCAAGCAGTGGTTCAGCCAGCTGCAGGTCGCAGGCACCAAGACCCGACGTTGTCGGTTTGAGTGGTGGTTTGGCAACCTGAGAAACCGATAAACCCGTCTTGCCTGAAGACTTATTCTTTCCCCATCAAAAATCGCAAGTTTTAGCCAAAAATCCAATAAGCCCAAACTATAACTCCACCGATATTAGGTTATCTCAGCCAAATCTCCATAGATCTGAAGAATTATCGGCCAGATTTCGGCGAAAATCCAGCAAGATTGGCAAACACAAAACCACGCAATACAGACCCAAAACCAATACGACCCGATTCAGTTGACCTAAAACTCCATTCGAGTCAGTAGCAGGTTAAAATCTTCCCCACCTAATGATGTTAGGTCAAGTTCGGGTTGGGCACAAACCTGACCCGTGGATAGCCCTAATTGGATTTACTTGGATTGGCCCATTAGCACATGTACTGCATCTCTTGCATTGTAATCTGACTTTCAATTTACGGCTTCTATAAATCTTTATTATTCACTTACGTTATTCTTCGTAAAATCAATTGCAAGAGAACAAAATATTGTTACTGTTGAAATATTGGAGAGTGATTCTTATAAACCACTTGTTTTTTCAGCCTCAAAGTCTAGAATTGTAAACCTTCTCCTAAGTCCTATCATGGGCAAATTTCAAGCAGAGTAAAGATCTTAAGAAAAGTAATAGAACAAAGACAGAAGATTCATGGTATTGAAAAACTAGAAAATGCTAACAAAGCAGGAGGGAAGGAATCTGATAAATGTTCCTTGATTTTATCTGAAGGAGAGCTAAGGCTCTTGCAGTAAGTTGTTGTGTCATTGTGCAAAGTATTTTAGCATTAAAGTTAGCTCTATTGGGTTTCACTTTGTATGATTTTTTAACGTTATTCATTCTAATACAGTTGGCTGGGCTTGCTGCTGTGGGTTGAGATTACTATGGTGTGTTCCAATTGAGAGGTAAATTGCTCAATGTGAGGGAAGCAGCCACCGCTAAACAGCTCCCTAAGAATAAAGAAACTGGGTACATAAAGCAGATTCTTGGACTTTAGCAGCATAAAGAATACACCAATGTAGAATCTTTGAGATATGGTCATTTGATGATAATGACTGATCAGGTGTGACGCCTTAAGTTTCTGTTATTATTTTGTTTTTGTTTTATGCTTACAATTCTCTCTACAAGACACACGTACAGCCTTCAACAAATATAAAATTTTTACTATAATTCTTGTACAAGATAGGTGAAAGTGAGAAAGGAAAGTGATGATATTGTGGAGGAGCTGATTTTGCTTGTGAATAAAGAGAGAAAACCGTGGGTACGGGGTAATCTGATGGTGGGGTTGATGAGTTTAATTCTCACTAACCACATCTACTAATTTTGGTCAATAGCGATTGAGGTGCCACTAGATATTACCCACCATTTAATATAATTAATTTCTTTTAAATTTTAAAAATACCCAACACTTTGGTCCATCTACCTAAATCTCACCACACGCCGTTTGCAAACACAGCTCGTATTCACTTCCATTCCGCTGTAGATATTCAGAGCTTGAGTATGTGAAAACCCATTCAAGATTTGTAGCATCCTCACCTCGGTAATTTTCTTTTTCTCTTTTATTTGAAAAACAATTTGTGTCTGAGAAATCTGGGTTTTATTTTTATTTATTTGTCTCTTACATTGTCTCTTTTGTTTTCTTATTTATGTGTTTTACTTTTATAGACCAACATCATAGAAGTTTATTAGTTTATTTACATTGGAATTATGCTCCTAAGTGCATGGGTTGATTTCATTTGCTTTTAGTCGAGGTTCATGTATATCTGATCCGTGCTACTATATGCAGGTGCCAAACACAAATTTTCAGATGATTACATTCTAAAAAAAAGAATCAAAATCTTCTTTACTATTTTCTCTATACCATTCTACGTACCATCAATAAAATTCGAGAAATAATATGTCTATAATATTTTCACAATATTTTTATAACAAAACTTAAGTGGCAAATTATTACTGGTTGTTATTGTTGAGGCAAAAAAGTAATCTTGGTGTTAAGTTCAAATTTGAACCAATAATAACTAACCACTTATAATTTATTGTGAAAATATTATAAAAATGTTATGCACGTAGCACGTCCCATAAAATTCTCTCATGTGCCCATTACTTCCTAAATTTATGCTTTTAATTTCTTTCACCTACAATAAAGGATAGCAAACAAACCAAAAAAAAAAAAAAAAAAAATCTTCTTTTCCTGACCACCATCAACCTCCGCCTCTGGCACCAATAAGACTACCACCACACCTCACTGGCACCACAAACTACTCCTAAAAGCTTATATCTTTGTTGAATGTTCCCAATGCACACCTCTGCCCATGACCTTAAAAAACCCTTTCACCTACCCATTACCTTTTCTTCTTAAGCAAACATAAACCATTTCTCTACGAACCCCAAAACCAAAATTGACCCAACACTGCGACCAATCAGTCCCAAAGAATCAAATCTTGTCATTGACGTTGAAGTTTAGTTGGATTGCAAGGTTTGAGTTATTTAAGGTTGAATAGATTTTTTCGGCCTTCTTCAGGGGCAGTTTGTGGTGCCGGTGAGGTTATGGTGGTCTTTGTCAGTGCCCGTTTTTTTTTTTTTTTTTTTAATCCTTTATTTTAGGTAATAGAGGTCAGAGAAATTAAAAGCATAAATTTAGGAATTAATTTACGCATGGCAGAATTTTATTGGTGGTACATAGAGAGTATAGAGAAAATGATAAAATTTTGATTCTACAATATTTTTATAATATTTTCACAACAAATCATAGATGATTAATTATTATTGGTTCAAATTTGAACTTAACACTAAAATTACTTTTTTACCCCAACAATAACAATAAGGTGAAAATGCACTTTTGGTCTTTACATTTTGGGTCAATTCTCGATTTAGTCCCTAAATTGATTTTGCTCCTAGGTCAGTCCCTGATTTCGAAAAATCATTTTTATTTTAGTTCCTATCGTCAACCTAATAACAGAAAAATCTGAGACGGCAAACGAAATGCATAGGTGGCATATTAAATGCTGACACAGCCGAAAAATAATAATAAAAATTATGACGTCAGCATCCATGTCAGCATCTAATTTTTTTTTTTTTTAATATCAATTTTAACAAAATTAAAAAAACATAAAAATACATCAATTCAAATTTGAATAAAAATAAACAAGAACATGAACACAGATCATAAGAACACAAACCCAGATAACAAGAACAGTACTCAGAATTTCTATTCCGAAATTTGTATGCATTCTTCCATCGAAAATCAATTATAAATTAAATAAAAAATAGTGTTGTGTTCTTCCACAAAAATCAAAACCTAAACCATCAAACCCAATGAGCACCACCACAATCTGCCACACTAACCCATATCCACCAGCACCAAACCCGAATGACCTCCAGCACCACCACTACCAGATCCATCACCACCAAACCCGACAATCAAATTTCAACCATAACTCAAACATATTTTGAACCATTAAACAACCCAAACCACCCACACCATCACGGATCAAAGAAAGAGGCACCGATTGGGTGAGTCCAAGAAAAGAATAAATAGAGGAAGAAATCAAGGAGACTACCTTTATGGTGGCTGGTGGCAGTGAATGGCGAGGAAGGAAACCACAGCCACTACCACCTATTTGAGTTTCACAACACACACAAGGGGGAGAAACCATGTTGCCTATCATTTTCTCCAATCCGTGTTTCCCACCAAGCACCGAAGCCTCCATGATCAAAACCCCAAAGAGGGATAAGCAGATATGCTCGCCGTTGGACGAGGGAGAAGCCGAACCACCGCTAGCCACATCTCAGCCTCTCTCTCTTTAAACCCAGATCATTCTCTCTCTCTCTCTCTTTAAACCCAGATCATTCTCTCTCTCTCTCTCTCTCTCTCTCTCTCTCTCTCTCTCTCTCTCTCTCTAAACTAGATCGTCTTTTTATTTTGGTCCCAAATCACTCTCCCTCTCTCCAAACCCATATCGTTCTCTCTCTCAACCCAGATATATTTCTGTAAACATGATAAAAATTCATACTCCAAAAATAGTTTTAAAGTTTTTTTTTTTTAAAGAATCAAAACTTGTGACCACTTTTTACCATAATTTTAGATTTAAGATTTAAAAAATTAGTTTAATTAAATTTTTTTAAAAAAAATTAGAAATTCAGAAAATTTTTTTAATTCAACTTTTGTTGTTGTTGTTTTTTTTTAATTATTATTAAATTATTTATTTTCATTAGATTAATGTTTTTTTATTTTTATTTTTTTTTCTGAGCTGGATTCTTTTATTAATTTAAATTCTGATGTGGCTTTTTAAATGCTAATGTGGCATTTAAAAAATGCCAAATAGATTTTTTTAATATTATTTTATTAGCCACATTAGCATTTATTGTGCACATAGTGTATTCCGTTTGCCACTTCAAATTTTTCAGTTACTGGGTTGACGGCAAAGACCAAAGTAAAAACGATTTTTTGAAATCAAGGACTAACCTAGAAGCGAAATTAATTTAGAGACTAAATCGAGAATTGGCCCAAAATGTAGGGATCAAAAGTGCATTTTTGTATAATAATAAGCAATAACCTACCACTTAAAATTATTGTAAAAATGTTACGAAGACATTATGTCTCTTCCTTAAAAAAAAATAAAAATAAAAATAAAAAATAAAAACATTTCTGCTGCATTATTGGAGATGAGATTCCACACACAATCTAACGAGTCCAAATCTTCTGTCCCATTTTTCCTGCTCCACTCTATACTCCACCAATAAAAACTTGTCACGTGTTCACCTAATAAGTTCAAATCTTCTGTCCCACTTTTTCAGCTCCACTTTATACCCCACCAATAAAAACTTGTTAGATGTTCACCAATCTAATACCCATTTGGTTTTATTCTTTTATCTTTCTCTTTCATCTCTTATCCCACCTTCTCCGGTCTCCACACCATCTCCATCACCATCTCCTTCTCCTTCTCCGTCCACTCCGCCTTGTTGCCACCATTACCACTCCAGCTGGGCCTGAACTTGAGATAGATCAATGATGTATCTCAAGTTCAGGAGTTGGTGATGAATTATTCATCACCAACTCCTGATCTACCGCTTCTCAATTCATGGGCTTTGGTGTAAATTGGTTTTCTTGGGTTTTGACCTCAAGATCTACTGACTAAACTTAGTAATTTTACTATTTCCATCTGAAGGGAATCTGCGACCGTTGTCATAGCCACAAGGGAGGCCAAAAAATAAGCAAATATGGTGGACAGTGTGGTGGGCAGTGTTGTGACTTTCCTCTTAGGGAACGTGGCTCAGTTGCTCACAGATGAAGCAAAATTACTTGGTGGGGTGAAGGATCAAGCGTAGTCACTTCAAAACGAGCTGAGCCTGATCAACGACTTCCTTCAAAATAGCGAGGGAAAACGTGATGCACCTGGAAAACGCACGCTGAAGGAGGTAGCCTATGATGCTGAGGATGTTATCGATACATTCATCACGAAAGCCTCACTGCATGGGAAAAGAAGTAAGGTGAGGTAGTTAATCTGTTTCTGTAACCAATTAAGCACACTTCACGATGTTAGTAAAAAGATAGAGCAAATAAAAAATGCCATTAAGGAAATTAAAGATGATTGGAGCTACTATAGCACAGAAAAAGTTGAATCCGTAGGAGATGCGGAAGTGGAGGAGATACTGGACAAGCGCAGGAGAACCGTGGAGGAAGATCACGTGGTGGGCTTCAGTCAAGACACAGACGCATTGGTGCAGCTGCTTGTTGAAGGGGCTTCTCGACTTGATGTCATTTCAATCATCGGCATGGGTGGCCAAGGTAAGACCACTCTTGCCAGAAATATTTAGAACAACCATTGTGTCTGTAATCACTTTGATGTGCGTGGGTGGGTTTATGTATCTCAAAAATACACAATCAAAGATCTGTTGCTTGAATTTTTAAAGGCTGTGAAGCCAACGTCACAGTTGATGATCTTGAAAGATGAATTGCACGAGGAATTATTCCAAATTTTGGAAGCTAATTATGGCTCCAATCAGGATAAATTGAAAGACAGGAAACTGTTCACACACTTGGAAGATATGAAGGAAAAGGATGATGAAGAATTCAAAAAGATGCTGTTCAATGAGTTGAAACTTATAGAAGACTCTAAATTGGAAGATTCAATACAGAATATAGTGGCAAAAATATATGAAAAGAATTGTGAAGATTTGCAAGATTTCACTGATGATGAATTGAAAAAAGGTCTATTTAGATGCTTGACAGGAAGAAGGTACCTACTAGTCCTGGATGACATCTGGGACAATACAGTGTGGGACCAGGTAATTGCTACATTTCCTGATAAGTCGAAAGGAAGTAGAATATTGATCACTAGCCGCATAAAAGAAGTGGCTTTACATGCATGTCCTCATATTCTTCCTGATGCATGCCCTCATATTCCTCCTTATGAACTTCGTAAGCTTAACAAGAAGGAAAGTTGGGAACTCTTCTCTAAGAAGGTGTTCCGAGGAGCTACATGTCCTCCAAATCTTGTAAATCCAGGGAAACTAATTGCAGAAAGTTGCGATGGTTTACCACTTGCTATTGTGGTATTGGGGGGTCTTTTGGCCAACAAGGAGAAATCAAGCTATATATGGAATAAGGTGACAGGTAATGCCGTTGCGTACCTTACTCAGAAAAGATCAGATTGCTCAGGCATACTTGCTCTAAGCTACAACCACTTACCCCGGCACTGGAAACCTTGCTTTCTATATTTTGGTATATATCCAGAAGACTTTGAGATACCTGTGAGGCAACTAATCCAGCTGTGGCTAGCCGAGGGGTTTATACAGCAAATTCACAACAGAAATGTGGAGGATGTTGCTGAAGACTACTTGGAGGAACTCATTGATCGAAGCTTGATTCAGGTGGCAACAAAAAGGGCAGATGGAGGAGTCAAAACATGTCGTATTCATGATCTGCTACGAGACCTCTGCATAAAAGAGAGTGTCGAAGAGTGGCAACAAGAAGGGCAGATGGAGGAGTCAAAACATGTCGTATTCATGATCTGCTACGAGACCTCTGCATAAAAGAGAGTGTCGAAGAGATGTTTCTTGACATCCGTACAAAAGATAACATCTCATCCAATAGCAAATCCCGTAGACTTTCCATCCAATGTGCCATCCCTCTATACATTTCTTCGAATCATTGTGAGCCTTGTTACACTCGTTCTTTACTATGCTTGGGGGATGATGAACCTTCGTATGATGAAAGCAACTTGAGATGGTTTTTTGAAACGTTTCAGTTGGTTCGGGTGGTAGATCTCGGGAAGATGGTGACTTCTAGCTTAAGTCCCAAGAAAATAGAAAAGCTAATCCTTGTGAGGTACTTGAGGATTCAACCTGGTGAGCTTGATGTCATGCCGGCTTCTATATGCAGCCTCTGGAATCTGGAGACTTTGGACATGAGAAAATCTAAAATAAAATGTTTGCCTAAAGAGGTATGGAGGTTACAAAAATTAAAGCATTTTTACCTGAGTGGCCCAACTTCCCTACCTAGAACAAACAAAGAAGCTTTACCGAATCTTCAAGTCTTTACTGGTATAGCTATAAATCAAGACACTGAGAATCTCCTCGCCAATGCCAGATTTCCTAATGTGAAAAAGATAGGATTGCATTCTTCAAGCGGGGTGGAGTCAACTTTATTGGCAAGCCTCCATTCCTTATCTCATCTGCAAACTTTGAAAATTAATGGACTCTTTGATCTTCCAAGTCCAGCATCATTCCACTTGACTCTCACCAAGATAACCTTACTGTGCAAGAACATTTCTCCAACTGTCGTGACAGTGTTGGGTAGCCTTACTAAACTTCAAATAGTGAAAATTAGAGGCGTCAATCCGGTACAGATGGACCTCAATTGCGGTGAGAGCAGTTTTCCTCAACTGGAGGTATTTAAAATGACAAATTTGGATATTATGCATTGGAACATGCAAAGTGGTGCAATGCCAAGCCTTCGACATTTGGTCATTGACAATTGCGAGTATTTGAATATGCTCCCTGACGAACTATGGTGCTTGAATGCCTTGCGGGATGTGGAAGTTTTATATCCCTCTGGAAGTTTGGCAAGGAAGCTTCAACAGTTGCAAATGAAGAGTGGATGTAAGCTCCAAGTCTATCCTCCCCTGGGCGCAAGCAACTAAATGAAAGAAGGCCGATGGCTTCATTTGCTGCTGTGAGTTTGGGGGCTGAGGGGTCCATACATATCTTCCTTTCAATTGTCCATCACTTCAGGTTTTAATATCACTAGTCGCAGACCCGCACGTTACGCGTGATAATTTTTTAGGTAAAATACTATTTTAGTCCCTAGACTTTGTAAAGAATTCTTAAAAAAAAAATAGTTTTATCATATTTTTTATAATCTTGTCTACAACATTTTTTTTACTATTATCATATATTTATTGGTTAATGATTTGCATAACATAGACATTAAATAAGAGGTAGAACTATTCATTAGATTTTTTTAAGTCATGGTGTATGGAGATTATAATTATATATATATATATATATATATATATATATATATATATAAGCTTAAATGAAATGTCAAAAAATGAGATTATAAAATTTTCCAACTTTATTTCTAATATAATTTCTAAATTACTAAAGAACATCTCATTTTTAGTTATGATAGGATACATAATTTCCCTAGTTAGAGTTTGATTAGTTTTAAGTTTAAATTTTTTATTATTATATTTAATTGTTGATTATTGATTTAATTAAGTGAGTGTAACGGTTGATTTTATTGCACTATAAAGTTTTTAATATCCACTGTATAGTCATCTCTATTTTATTTCTTACTCCTCTTGACCACCTTCTTATTTTCCAAATAACAGTTATTAATTGACGTTTGATTTCATTTCTTTTTTTCTTCCTTCATTTATTCTTTATTATTTTGTATGTTCCCTTGCTAGTTGTAAATTTTATGGTTATCAATAAGAAATAGATATCATAGATGGCTCAAATAAGTATAGATGTGGTTACGCTAGTGGTATGTCAAAGGTTTTTTTTTTTTCCCCCTTTCTGAATTTTCAAGGAAATATGAAAGGCATTTCTCTAGTTTGGTCTTAATCAATTAAGATATCCATAATATATTAATAGAAGTAATAATGAGCCTTAAAATTTTTTTTTAATGTATGAAGTGGTTAGGTTAGTGGTATGTCAAAGTTTTTATAAAAAAAAATTAAAGATAATTCTAAGGAAATGTAAAAGGCCTTTAAAAAAAAAAAATTGTGACTTTTTGAATTGTAGAAATATGATTGTTTTAATTACCTTATTTATAGATTTCATTATTAAGTTATAAACATCTTAATTAAAGTAGATGAATATATAAATGCAAAATTATATGTAAAGTTACAACCGCACAAAATAAATATGTATTGATAAACAAAAGTTCAATATGTATTGATAAACTAAATTGCATCAACTCAAAGTAGAATTCAAATTAACACAAAAGTTCATCAACCTAAAGAATTGATGCAATAAAAAAAATTAAACAAAAAATGAAAAACAAATTGAGAGAGAGAGAGAGAGAGAGAGAGAGAGGTAACCTTTTTTTTTTGTGCAAGAAAACTATGTATAGAATGAAAAAAAAAATGTCAAATTTATAGTAAGATGTCGAGAATAAGACAAGTCAAAATAAAGGAAGATAAAAAGGTAGAGAAAGAATGATATTAAGGTAGAAAGTAGTGGGGAGATGAAGAGGTAAAGGGGGAGGGGGGGAGAGTTTTGAAAAATTAATAGTAAAAATAATGGTTAAAAGATATTTTAATTTTTAAATAATGGAGTTTTTAAGTCACCTTAAATGAGAAAATGTTTAAGGATCAATCCATAAAGGAATGAATGTAAGGATCAAGCCCCAAGTATATGGAAAGTAATCAACGTATACACCAATATAAAACTGTCAAGCAAAAATAAGGCATTAAAAATGCAAAAAGATAGAATACTGGAGTCATCATTCCTAAGACCACCAATGGAAGAAACCCACAATAGTCAAGATCTTATCAGAGCCACCATCAACTCAAAGAAGGCTACCATGGAGGGAACCGGAGCATGCAATTTCTAGTTAGGAAACCAATTCCCACTATCTCCAATGATCCAATCCACTTATCACATTGTGACATGACAAAGTTTCCCACTGTTGGCCAAAACTTATCTACATGAAAAGTTATTGGCTTCCTAAGTTATTTCTTATCTCTAGTGCAGCCATGAATACAAGTGAAAGCGCACAGTCAGGTTCAAAAAACTTCTTTTTAAGAAATCCTAGTAGAAGTTGTGTGTTTATGAACACTACCATGATCCAGGAGCAAACTTTATTATTTTTAGTAGTTTCTCGGTTTATCCATAGAAGAGTGAACCTAGCCACTTTACCATTCTTGAAGGCAAACATAGGGCTCAAGAATTTGAAACACAAACTTAAGCCATCCACCAAGCTACTAAAGCTTAGGTCTACTTATTGAAGTCATGACTTTTTTTTTTTTTTAAGTTCAAATCAAAAATATAATATATAGATTATATTCTATATGTATAATGTAGTAGGATAATATTTAATCAAAGAGAATATAAAGATAACAACTTAAAACACAAAACTAACTTGCATCAACTCAAAGTAGAATTCTAATTAACACAAAAGTTCATCAACCTAAAGAATTGATGCAATAAAAAAATTAAACAAAAAATGAAAAACAAATTGAGAGAGAGAGAGAGAGAGAGAGAGAGAGAAGTAACCTTTTTTGTGTGAAAAAACTATGCATAGAATGAAAAAGAAAATGTCAAATTTATAGTAAGATGTTAAGAATAAGAAGAGTCAAATTAAAGGAAAATAAAAAGAAAGAAAAAGAATGATATTAAAGTAGAAAGTAGTGGGGAGATGAAGAGGTAAAAGGGAGTGAGAGTTTTAGAAAATTAATAGTAAAAATCACCTTAAATGAGAAAATGTTTTAAAAAATATATAAGTAAAATTGGAAACAAAAAATGATGACGTGGCTACTGATGTGGCTTAACGTGAGGGTAGCAACATTAAATGCTACACTTCAGCTTTTAGTAATATATAGATTTGTTGTTCCTATAAATTTTGGAATGTTTCTACTTTGATAAAATTGCTGCACAAATGAATACAAAAGCTTTCTCAAGACTTTATTCTGTGGAAGTAGATTTTCTGAACCCATGGTAAAATACACTTCTTAGTCAAATTGATGTTGATGAAGTACTTTCATGTTTCCTTTTAAGATTTGGAATCATTCTCAACTGATTAACAAGTGCATTCAAGAAAAGCTTCATTTTTTTGCCAACCAAGGAGTTGGGGATGAAGGTATATATTGACTAAGGAGGGCAATGGCCCCCTAAATTTTTTATTAAACCACACACACACACACACACTAGTTTTAGCAATTTTGTTTAATAAAATTATATTTTGCCCTCTTAACAATATAATGATATAGGCACAAACTTATCTACAACAATTTTTCAAACTGTTGAGGTACAAATTCTTATTGGTTCGTATTTGGGCTCACCACTTACATCACATTTTTACTTGCCAATAACCATTCACCATATTAGCAATTTGTAAAAAAATCTGTAACTCTAGGATTTTTCTCATTTAAAGGCCATTAAAAAATTTATAGATCTAAAATCTATAAAAAAAAAATACAAGTCCAAAAAAATTAGTGTAATAATGAAAATTGTAAATTGCAAATTACACCCCTAAAGTTTAGAGATGATTGGATTTTACACTCTAAAGTTTTAGAATTTGGATTTTACCTCCTGAAGTTTGGTGATGCTTGGATTTTTCACTTTGATGTTTTAGAATTTTGATTTTATACCTTATGTTCTAGAAGTGTTTGGATTTTACTTCCTAAAGTTTTAGGGTATTTGAATTTTACACCCTAAAATTTCAGAATTTGAGGGTGTAAAATCCAAACAACCTTAAACTTTAAAAAGTAAAATCCAAGTGATAAAACCTTAGGGTGTAAAATCTAAACACCCCAAAATTTAGAGGGTAAAATCCAAAGTTTGAAACTTCAGAGTGTAAAATTCAGTCACCCCAAACTTTAGGGGTGTAATTTGCAATTTACCCTAACAAAAATTACTAATAGTGAAGTTAAAAATAATTAAGCCTAATTAACCAATTTTACTCAAAACAAACAACCAACCCTTTAAAAAGTTTTAAACAAAATAATTGTGTCTTTACTTAGCAGAAAATGCACGCATCAAAAACTCAAAAAGAAAAAAAAAAAAAAAAAAGGAAAAAGGAAAAAAAATAATTGTGTCTTTACCTAGCAGAAAATGCACGCATCAAAAACTCAAAAAGAAAAAAAAAAAAAAAAAAAAAGGAAAAAAGAAAAAAAGAAAAAAAAAAAACCTCAGCAGCTAAAAAGTAGCAAAGCCAATGGTTAGAGAGGCCCCCCCAATTTCAAGTCCTAAATCTGTCCCTATGAATTTTCCATTGATCAGACTATTTATGATTTTTGTCTTAAATGTTTTTTGGCTAGCAAATACAGGAGATTTTATTGGTCCTTCTTGGTAGTTTGTAAATGTGTTATGTATGATTTCTAGATTTCGGTGATGAAGAAGTTAATTATTCTCGCTTAACTTTGGTTGATTAAATTCTACGTATTTGAGATTTTGAGTCATTGCAATCACTAAGTATAGGAAACGGAAGCTTCATATAGAAGTCCATTACAAAATTTGCAGTATTGTTTTTTTCACTTGCAATATTTTCAAAATATTTCTTAAGAAGATCATGTTAAAAATATTTAGGTGAATTTCCATCATAATATGGCTTTAGCATTACTTATGTGTTTGAATTCTTTCTATTTCCATGAGGTAGAAAATTTCACCACATGTTTGAATGCATTTCTTATTAGACACTAGTCAGCTCAGAATTTTCAACAAGTTATTTCAAGTTAGCACAGTTAAAAATTTTTCGTTTCTTTCATACATTAATTTGATAATTGATGATCATATGATGTTTTATCCATACTAATGCCAGGTTGCCCTTTTTGGCAGATTAGATGACAAGAACAACAAATATCATCTCATACCACTTCGAACTCCACCACCTTAAAGGATTTGTGCTTTTGTGCAATAGAGCGGAAAATAAGGGTAAGTAGATATAATTAAATAACACATCAATTTTTGGTTTCTTTTTAGATGACTGCGTCTACATAACTTGCAACTTATCTTATGATAGATTTATGTGTCTGGAAAAAGTTGAGTATCATGTTGGAGCAGATATCAAATTGATAGCTTGTTGATGATGCAATCAGTTGCTTGGCAGCAAACCAAGAAGAGAATGATGAAGTAGCAGATGCATGAAGCAATTGAAAGCATTGTTGTTTGTTCCATGTTAGTTGAAGACTCAATAACAATCAACAAGAAGAGGTAACCTGGACTCCTTGTTAGAGATGGTGGCTAATATTCTGAATAAGAGTGTGAGCGCAATGATTTTAATGTACCGAGTTAAGATTTTTTTATAGGGGTAGAATAAATATGTTGGAAACCATATTTTTCATATAGTGAAACTGTTAGGTTCTAAGAATTAGGAACTAATGTATTAGAACTTCAATTTGTAATGTTGGCAAACCATGATCAAAACAATGTTTAGTCTTGTATTAGACTTGCTCAAAGTATGGCTCTTCATGTAAAGTTGGAATCGAGTTTTATGCAGAATTCACTGTGCACTTTCTGCCTGACTCGATCGATCAAAAATTGTGCAGATTGTTTTTCTGTAAAATTTTCCAACTTAGCCCTAGTCCATTTAATGTATAGGGTTTTATGTTTTGCCCTAAGTATATAAGGGAAAACCCTAGCCACGTTTTTAGAGTTCTATTTTGCTGTGTTTATGAATCTCATTGTGAGATCTAGAGGTGTTTGCCTTCACATACACTTAGGGTTTCCAAACTCAAGACTCATGTCAAGAGCTTGGTAAATCAAACAGTTGCAGAATCAAAGATCTTAAAGAAATACAAGCAGGTGCACTTGTGGATTGCTGAAGAATTCAAGAAAGAAGGAGTCCGTGGATCTCGGAGCTATCATGGGGTCGTGGTAGTAAGTTTCCTACACTTGGATAGCAATAGGATGTTAGTGGTCTAAGTCGCTATTGTGTAAACTTCAATTCTTTCTAGTGGATTTGCTATTTTACCTTGAGGATAGTTAGGTTAAATCCTCCCCAGGTTTTTTACCGGTTTGGTTTTCATGGGTCATCAGATCTTTGTGTTATTTATTTTCCGCTGCTTTGTTGTTTTTGATTATTTGTGTTAACCTAGTTCTGTTTAAATTACCTAAGTTAATTACTTGGCTAATTCTCTAGGTTAATCTGTTGGGTTTAAGGGGTCTAAACCATCTGACAAAAACCATTAGCCACTTGCTCTTGTGGATGTAGGCATATTGTATTGTTTTACTCTTCCTTTTTCTCTCTGTTTTCATAAAATTGTGTAAACAAAATATTTAACACTCCTATATTACTGGGCCCACTGAAATATCATAAGTTATCAATAATCTTGCAGTTGACTATTGTTCAAGAAAAATAAAGATAACAAAATAGAATATACAACATCAAGACTATTATTACTTAAAAAAAAAACAAACACACACACACCAAGATTGGGAGGGATGTTCTAAAGTTAAGAATCCAAGTACCAATGATAGAGGATGATAAAGATTACAAAATGATGATCTCTTCTACTGATCTTTCTTCAGCTAGATCTCAGTTCGAAAGGTTTTGTCCCAAATTTTTGGTTATTTTAAAGGGGAAATGAAATTGTAAATTTTATTTTGTTTCTCTCTTCTTAATTTTTTTCCCCCTTTTTCTTTGGTTGTATTTTGCAATTCTAGTTATGTTCAATGTTGCTGTGACCTATACCGTTAGTATTTCATAAGTTGGTAATTGATAAGCTACTGATTCTTCCAAAAACTTATACTGTTAGGAAATGTTATATTTAACTCTTCTTTCACGTGTAGGCCGCATGTGTTGTCATTGTTAAGTGAGGCCCAAAATGTAAATTTTTTTTTAATGGGGGTAAGGTGGAAATAGAGTATTGAACTCAAAACTTCCCACTTTGATACCATAATAAATCACGAATTCTCCGAAAAATTTTAAGTTTTTTTGAAATAATGAAATGGTGAATTTAATAGTAATATCTTCTTTAGTTTAAAACGTCCGTAAATACTGTCTTTTTTTGGGTACATTTTCATTAATTTATTTATCAATATAAACTTGATTGAAGTGAATGCGTAAATCAAGCTTCATTTGAGTTAAATTTTATGAAATATAATGATTAATCTCTGTGAATTACAAATTTAAGCATTCGATAATTGGCTCGTGAAAAAATTGGAGAGGAGTATCTTGCCCGTTTAGTTGTTACCAGTTAGCTACACTCACCCAATTTAGGTGCCTCTCAGTGTGAGTTTGGATAGCACTGATGCGCTTGGCGTTTGGCTTTTTCCATGGGTCCCGTGAATTGTTCACTGCCCTGCAAGTACAGAAAAACGCAAATGTTAAGTTAAAACTGGATCCTACGGTACTATTCATACATTTAAAAATTATTTTTGTTACAGTGTTTTCAGTAATAAGTTTTCAGTTTTCAGTTTTCAGCAATAAGCGGTATCTAAACAGACAAAATTAAAATTTGTACTTGGATATCTGCCAAATGTCTGTGTCAGCTGCTAATTGTTATACCTGTTTCTTTTTTTCTTTTTTCTTTTTTTGATAGGGTTCATACCAGTTTCTATTCAGTCATGAAGCCCAGTATTTTTTTTTTTTTTTTTATGGGAGAAGCCCAGTATTTGTACCTAAAAAAGTTTGCACTATATAAAGGAGGACCGTTATAAAGTTGAGCCAGTTGATAAATGCTGATTAGTTCAAGCCTAGAGATACACGTGGGCTTGTGGGCTCGATGAGATTGTGCCTGAAACCTGTTTTTTTTGGGGGGGGGAGGGTGGTTTGGGATTTTTGTTTTGTTTTAATTGGATCGGGTCAGTTAAAGAAGTGTTTTGGGTTGGATTGTGGGTTATTAATAAAGAAGAAAGAACCACACTAGGCCTAAAAACTACTTCCTTAAAGGGGAAAAAAATCTTTAGCTTAAGAAATTAGATATGAGATGAGATCTACAATTTATATTCTAAATTTTTTCTTTCTCAGAATGGGAAAAAAAAATCCTAATTAAAGACTCCAATCTACAACTTTGGTAATATAAACTAATTAAAGAAATTAGATATGCGAATCTTCCTTTATCTATTTTCTTATATCAAACAATATATATCATGGTATCTCAAATTGACTTGATTAGGTGATGTATCTGGATGCCTTGATTTCTCAGTGTAAATAGAGTGAAAATTGGCACTTGGTGATATTGGTGTAATGTTTGTGGGGATGATTAAATCTAGCGCATACATCTACAGAAAGAAATCAGCTTGTTGTGCATTCCATTGGTTCTTCCTTTTCATATATTCCAACTTGCAGTATCTACATATGATGTGTAGTATCTGTGTTATTTTGTCAATAACAGAGTAATATCTGTATTTCCTCCTTATTCTGTTTAGTATCTTGGTGTTCATTGAAAACAAAGGTGCTACACTTTGTGTTCTAGAGGTTCACAATTTTAGGGGTGGATTTCACTTGGTGCTGCACTTGGATTTGATTTCTCCTATTCAAATCAATAATAATCCTTAATTAAAAATGGAAATTGTTTTTATATTTTATTGAAAAATCAAAGTGCCATCTTTATCCATTTTACATTTTCCTGATGATTGCCTTTCAGTAATTTTATGCTCCTACAGGTTAGATGTTACGAAGGTAATACAATACTAGTATTTACTTTAGACAAAATAAATAATGTTTTATTTTATTTAGTTTTGCCTCATTATTAATGTTGTTACAGGAGGGGGTTAGTGGAGGAAGACTTTTCTTTTCTGGCATATGCTTCATGATACTTGTTATAGTTTATTGCAAAACTAGATATCCAGTAAGTTTTGATTATTGTAGGTAGCTTCAGACGTTGATCATGATGATTTATATTGGCAGCTCTCCACAACAATTTCTGCCGTCTCTTAAATTTTCTGACACTTTGATTTTAAGAGGAATTCAAATAATTTGAATAAAGGGGCTAGTGAACTCATTAAATTTTAGATTGCAGTAATTTCAATTTTCTTTGCATGAATCATACATGAAGGTAAGTCACATCCAGTATCCTAAGTTGTCATTTGAGTCTGATTGAATTTTGATAGTTTTGACTTAGCTATTAAGGGGGATGGTCAACCAGGTTTTTCCCATTTCTTTTGTTGGGGTGAGAATACAAAAATCCCATTGAAAACACTTGAAATGAGGAATTTAATTCCATTATTACAAAACATAAGATTGGAAACATTAGTTTTATTTCTTATTCTTACTTTTTTGGGAAAATTCTAGGTAATAGGTTAAGAGTGGCCTTTGCAATGCACGTCCTAGGGATTGATATTTATTTCAGATGGAATTAACTTCTCTAATTCTATACATTCATACATTTTTTCTCACAGTTCCCATTAAATTGTCGAATTTTTTCTTTTCATCTGGTATGGTGAGTTAATCAGTTATTGGATTTTAATTTTATCAGAAGCTTAGGGTGGATTGAATACTAAAATTGACAAGTTTAAGAGTGCATGTTGCTTCAAACCTAGCTGGAAATAAGAATAAGATATGCAACAACAATTAGAAATGGAACAATAATTTTCCCATTCCTTACCAAATTAAATCTTTCCACACAGATTAAGTGTCATTATTTTTGGAATTTATTTGCAATATGGTCAGCATATTATTAGTTTTCTCTGTAATTTTCCTTTTTTTTTTTTCACTCTAAACAGAGTTTCGGTAGGTTCTAAGGAATGAAGAGCATAACTTGTTAGAGCAGACTGTAGAGTACTCCCTGATTTCATTGATAGCTTAATTTCATCGTAAATAAGATAATTTCATGATGAATGTTATTTTATTTCCTTCTTAAACTATAACGTGTTTACCTACATAACAGTATTCATAAAGCATCTGACAGAAATGACTTTAATCACAAGAACTATCAAGAGAAATACTTTAATCTGGACTAAAGATGTCAATTAGTTAATACAATACTCTGCAGCAAAGTGGTTGATGCAAATATCTTCTCTATTTTCCTTTTCATCATTGTTATGATTCATATTCAACTGACTTGCTGATTTGCAGGGAAATTACATGATTTCCAATGAGCTTGCTTGTAAGACTTCCATGAACAATGCTCGGTGAGTGCATTCCGTTAATTAGTATGGCTTTGCTTTCATGCATCTTTGAAAATGCCTTACATTCTCAAAGATACTTACCATATAACATAATCTAGTGATGGACAATCAGAGTTCTGAAACCTATGACATGTCACATGAATCCAGCACCTTTTTGTCTCATGCACAGGAACTCATTAGCACCTTCTGTTAGAGCAGTTTTTCAAAAATCATGGAAAAATTACACTTCTGAGCTCAAATAGATTTTGAAATACTTTCATATTTTCTTTAAGATTTATATTCAGTCTCAACCAAATAACAAGTGCACTAGTCTTTTACCACCGGGAAGTTTTCCCCTGATCAGTCTATTTGTGTTTTTTCTTTAAAAGCTTTTTGGCTTGCTGTGCTGGAGATTTTATTGGCCCTCCCTAGGTGGTAGTTTCGCTCACTTTTAGATGTCAATTTCTAAAATGGATTGTTTATCTTAGAATTTTTTTCATTGGTTGTTAAATATGTCATTTATGCTCTCTAGATTGTGCTGATGAAGAAGCAATTCTTGCTTAACCTTGGTTGATTACTTGAAAGTCTAAAATTAAAATCTAGGCCTGTACTGATTAATTTCGGTTAATTACAAAATTTGCAATATTGTTTTATTCACCCACAAAATTTTCAAAATATTTCTTAAGATAATCAAGTTAAAATTGTTTAGATGTAGTTCCATCTTGTTTGGTTTTAGCATTGCTAATGTGTTAGAATTATTTCTACTTCCTAAAACCTAAAATTTCATCACATTTGCAATGAGCTAACTTTACTTGAATATGTTTCTTGTTAGGCACTGGCTAACTCAGAATTTTCAACATGTTTTTTAAGGTTAACTCTGTTAAACAATTTCATTTGTCTTTCATTCAGTAATTTGATAAAAGAGATCATATTAAGTTTTGTCCTAACTAATGGCAGGTTACTCTTTGATGACTATGATTATGGTATTAGCTGATGAAAATGGACAAGGTCTTACCTCTTCATTAGCATGCTTCATGTTGAGTGCATATAGTTAATTAACTACATCAGTTTTCGGTTTCTATTTTAGATGATTGCATCTACATGACTTGCAACTTGTCTTATGACAGACTTCTATTTCCAGGAAAAAATTAAATATCAAGTTGGAGCAGATATCAATTGAAAGTATTCTTGTTTGTTCCATGTAGTTGAAGACTCAATAACAACCAACAAGAAGAGGTCCCTAGACTCCTTGTTAGAGATGGTGGCTAATATTCTGAATAAGTGTGTGAGTGCAATAATTTCAATGTATCGGGTTAGGGATTTTTAGTATGGGTAGTATAAATATGTTGTAAACTCTATTTTTAATATAGTGAAACCATTAGTTGCTCGTTCCTGTGGATGTAGGCATGTTAAATCTTTGTGTTATTTTTCTCTCTATTTCCATAAAATTGCGTTAACAAAATCTTCAACACTCCTATATTACTGGCCTGCTGAAATATCATAAGTTATTGATGATTTTGTAGTTGACTTCTTTGCAAGAAATAAATATAACAAAAGTTACAAAACAACACCAAGACTGGACAGATATACTAAAATGAAACATAAATGTTGATTGTCCTTATTATAATAGTGTGGATAATTAAAGGGTTTTGTTCTTAATTAAATAAATCTACAGCATCTATATTATATATAAGAAGATTTCCCTTTTTGAACTAGATATTTATGTGGTTAAAAAATATCCTCATTAATGAAAGGTAACTTCATTTAGAAATATGGTCATAAATGTCAAATAACAAATTTTATTTTGAATTTAAAAAGAGAACTCCTAAAATTTAGATTTTTTTTTTCCTTTACATTCAAAAAAAAAAATTTACAGTTATTGCTTATCTCTAAAGTTTTTTTTATTTGTTTGGAAAAAAAAAATTTCTAAATTATAATAAATGCAAATTATTAATCTTTATTCTAAAAAAATAGAAAAGCCACTGAGCACACACGTCAAGGCATGCTTAGAGGCTAGTAGTATACTAAAAATCATGTAATAACCACATTATGATATGTGCTTTACAGGCTAACCTTTGCACTGTAATTAAGAAACACATGTAGTAGTTCTTGAATTTATTCTACACTAGTTTAGTCATTATTATAACTAGAAAAAAGAAAAACTCATCTTTAATCCTTTGGCTTCAGTTCTCCAAAAGTCCTAGCTGAGCTGCTATCAAAGTGAACAATTATTCAATATTGGGACTCGTCTCCATAATTCAAGTTGATTGTAGTTCCAGTTGAGAAATGGTATTTTGAAGATACATACATTAAGCTACATCCACATATTCTGTAGTGCCTAATTCTAAGTTAACACAAAATTATAGAAGTAAGAAAATGTGAATAGCACAATTGATAATTTAATCCATTAACCAAAATGGCTAGTCTACCAGGTTTATGCTTATCATTTTTTTCTATTTGATAATCATTTATGCTTATCATTTTATAACCCAACTTGGGCTCACATTCATTTTCTACTACATTTTTTTTTTTTTTTTTTTTGAGAATCATTTTCTACAACCTTCTTAATTATCACTCGACCGGCCGTTTGCCTAATATAGATCCAGAAACCGTTGGCCCATTAGCGCAATCAGTGGTTTGCTTGGATTGACCCATTAGCACATTTACTCCTTCCTTGTGACAGCGATCATGGTCAGAATATATAATTACACTACAATAAAATATTGGTCAAAATGCAAAATTTACCTTCTAAGTTTTACTATTTTTCATTTCAATCCTCTGAATTTGGATTTTGCCATTTTAGTCATTTCTTAATTAAATATTTTATCAACAATCCATTAATTGCTGCAGTTATCTGCAGCAAAACCACACCGTTTTGTATTTTTTTTTTAATTTAAATTTTTAATTTATTAGTTTGAAGAAAACGTTAATTTTAAATTTGAAAAAGAAAAAAGAAAAAAAAGAGAAATAAGCTAAAGAAAGGGCGTTGTATTTGGAGGACAATAACGAATAACAAAATTCAATCCCCACCTGGTATTGAGAGACTGAGAGGGAGAAAGAGGGGGGAAAGGGAGAGAAAGAGAGATCGAGAAGGGGAAAGAGGGAGAAGAGAGATTGAGGGGTGGAAAGAGGGAAAAGAGAGGTAAAACTGTAGCTAGAGAAACAGGTCAGATGAATGGCGGCATCGGCTGGGCCTTGCGGATTGTGGTGGATGCTTGCCTCTGTGGCATTGTTCTATCGCAAAGTGAAGCCACTTTATTAATTATTGTTGTTGTTGTAGGATTTGTGGACCAAGAGGTTATGATGGACAACTCTGGTTTTTTTTTTTCCCCTGGAGGATCAACGATAATGTGTGATGGGTGTGGGTTTAGGTGGTTTGATACTTTGATAATGACGACTGGGTTTTCGGTTTGGCTTAGAGACTTGGGTTTTCTTGTGGGTATGAAATTTTCTGGTGGGTAATGATAAGTACTGGCGAGGTTTTCAAAGCCAACAAAGTGGCTTTGGTTGTTTTTTTGCTATATAGAAATTGGACCCAGTTTAGGCTCAAACATATATAGAACCAAGTTGACGCAGAAGCTATAGGTGATTTTTTTTTTTTAGAGAGAGAGCTGTAGGTGAAAACTAAAAAGTGATAAAAGAGTAACAAAAAATAATAACGGCAGCAACTAACGGCTGGTTAACAGAGAACATTGAGAAAAAATAAAATTTAGAGGACTAAAATGATAAAACCCAAACTTAAAAGATTGAAATGACAAATTGTGAAACTTAGAAAATAATTTTTACATTTTGGCCTAAAATATTTAATAATGGTGCAATAGTCACACAAAGATGAGTGTTACTATCGAACGCAAACATATTATATATTGTCGATATGCCTAGTCCAGCCTACTTTCACATTTACTTAATGCAATTGTTATGAATGATTGAGATGTAAAATTATAAAAAGAAACTTTAAATCTCAACTAATGAATAAAAAAAATAGGAAAAAGTACAAAGGTAAGAATAGTAAAAAATTGTTGCAAGAGAGGGGGGAATTCTTATATATTTTTGTTTGTGTGTGTATTTTATGACATACAATATAATACCATATATTATATATATATATATATATATATATATATATAAAACTAAAAAATCAATTCAATATATTAAATTTAACTTCCTTCTCTACCGCTCACGTTGTAGACTTCGTCAATTGCTTTAAACTTCTGCGTTCGACCCAACTACTACAACAACTATATATTTTAGGTTGATTTGGTGGAGGTGGATCAGAAATGGGTCTAAATAATTTGTTGATTGTATCTTGTACTTGATTATTATAATCTAACCCTTTTTTTTTTTTTTTGTTAATCGAATTCAACCAATTAAATCTACGCTACAACGCGTAGTCAACCACCAGCCTTTTGGCATTATTATCTTCTCAATTATCAGCCTGCTAGTTGATCAATCTTACCCACGCAGAAAAAAAAAGTTATAGATTATTCATTATTAGAATCAACAATCTAACACCCAATCACCAAATTATTTAAACGACAGACCCTTTCTTGTCCACGACCACCAAATTACCCCAATAGTTGTTGTTCTGTTGTTGTGCTTAATCTGACTGTATTTTTGTTTTTTGTTTTGTTTTTTAAAAATCAATTGCTTGTTTATATTGTAAAATTTTGGCAAATTACAAAAACGCCTTTGAAATTTGGGTCTATTATTATTATACTACAAAACTCTGTGGTTTTAGAAATTGTAAATTTGACCCCTACCTTTCGTTGGATTGAGATTGCATGTCCAGTTGCTCTTATTGGTTGTGATTTGAAAATTAACAACTCTTGAATAAATAAATAAAAAGTTAAAAACAAAATAAAAAAGTGTAGAAGTAAAAAAAAAAAAAATGTTAACTTATTTTCATTAACCAATACTCTAATGGTAGTTAATGAAATATTTTTAAAAATTTTTTATGGAAAAAGAAAAAAAAAAAAGAAAAAATAACATTTTTTTACAGTTTTTTATAAATTCCATAAAAATTGTATCAAATTTTTTTTCTAAAATAGTCTATTAACAAATATTCTAAAAGCTAGCGTTAATTGAACATAAAAGAAAAAAATTGTTATTGTAATAATAAGACTAATTAAACCTCCTATAACTATAACCAAGTGGGACATTGTAAAAGAAGTTATAAACTATTCCACCCACGAGAGTTACATTATGCCATGTCTTAGATCCTTAAGTCCCAAATGCCAAATATGGAATATCCATGTCGAGTACATATATGATATATTTTGATAATTGTGGAGTGTATGTATGATATTATTATTATTATTATTATTATTATTATTATTATGTTGAGGAAGATGTATGATATTACTTGGTTACATAAATTAAAAAAAAAAAAAAAACACTACAATAAAATATTCTATAGTTTCCCAACTGTCTGTCACATAGCGTTATACACTTACACCCCACAAACATGTGAATTACTATTGACCCACCCAAACACTCGTATATATCGGTCGATAGTCCAACCTCCTTTCGCAGAGATTGTTCTCATCTTACTCTCTTCGTAAAGATATAATAGCATTCATTCAATCCCAACTAAGAAATGGCGGAAGGAGCTTTGTTTAGTGTTGCTAAGGGAATTACAGATAAAGCAAGCAACCTCTTAGCCCAAGAGATTGTACTACTCTGGAATCTCAAAGACGATATGGAAAAGCTCAACGACACAGTTTTGACAACCAGTGCTGTGATTCAGGATGCAGAGGAGAAGCAGCAGCACAACAATCAAGTTAGAGTGTGGCTGAAAAGGCTGAACGATGCACTTTTTGAAGCGGACGATTTGCTGGATGACATCTCCACAAAAGCTTTACAACGGGAAGTGATGACACGGAATAAGAACGCAAAAGAGGTACGCATCTTCTTTTCCAAATCCAACCAGCTCGTATATGGTCTTAAAATGGGTCATAAGGTTAAGGCAATAAGGGAGAGGCTTGATTTCATCAAAAAAGATAGGGGGTTTCACCTAGATGAACTTCCTGTAGAGACACAAGTGAGAGAAACTCATTCTTTTGTACGTACTGAAGATGTCATTGAAAGAGACAACGATAAGGTAGAGATTATAAGAATTCTTTTGGATCCCAACGTTGAAGAAAGTGTTTTGATCCTTCCAATAATTGGACTTGGAGGACTAGGGAAGACCACATTAGCTCAACTTGTATTCAATGATAGAGAAATCGAAAATCATTTTGAGCAAAAGCTTTGGGTGTGTGTCTCTGATGATTTTGAAGTAAAAGTAATTGTTAAGAAAATTTTAGAGTGTGCACAAAATAAGAAACAAGAAGAAATTGAATTGAACACATTGATTAATAATCTTAAGAATGAAATTGATGGAAAGAGATACCTTCTTGTGTTGGATGATGTGTGGAATGAGGATCCTCAAAAATGGCTTAAACTAAAAAGTCTTTTAATGAGTGGGGAAAGAGGTAGTAGAATATTAGTGACTACACGCATTGATAAAGTGGCAGAGATTACAAAAACTGTTCAACCATACATGTTAGAGGGTTTAGATAAAGAGAAGTCTTGGTCTTTATTTAAGCAGTTTGCATTTGCAAACGAACAAGATTCATTGAATTCAAACATTAGGGAAATTGGAATGGAAATCATTGCAAAGTGTAAAGGAATCCCTCTTGCCATAAGGAGTTTAGGAAGCCTATTGTACTTTAGAAACCCAAAAAAAGAGTGGTCAACTTTTAAGGACAATGAACTTTCAAATGTAGCTCAAAAGGAAAATGATATCCTATTAACACTTAAGTTGAGTTATGATCATCTTCCATCATATTTAAAGCAATGCTTTGCTTATTGTTGTTTATTTCCAAAGGATTACAAAATTCATAAACCAACATTAATTAAAATGTGGATGGCACAAGGTTTTATTAGGCCTTTAAATCAAAATCAACGCCTAGAAGATGTTGGTCATGAGTATATTATGGATTTATTATGGAGATCATTTTTTCAGGAAGTTGAAAAGGACGAGAGGGGCAATATATTACATTTCAAAATGCACGATCTTATGCATGATCTTGCGAAATTAGTAGCAGGATCTTATAGCACCACTTGTAGTTTAAAAGAAGAAATTATTGATGAAAAAACTCTTCATGTGTCATTTGGTGGTCAGTCACAATCACAAATTCCAAGTTCAATGTTCAAAGCTAGTAGGATACGAACATTTATGGTGGAAGATCAACTTAAGAATCTACATAAATTAATTTATGATTCTAAAATTGTTTCATGTTTTAAGTTCATTCGCTTGCTGGATTTGCATAATAAGGGCATTAGAACAGTTCCAAGTTCTATTGGGAAGTTGAAACATTTAAGGTATCTTGATCTATCCAATAACATGATTAGGATGCTTCCTAATTCTTTTACGAGATTGCATAATTTGCAGACTCTCAAACTACATGAATGTCCTATTACCAAATTGCCTAGTGATTTTACCAAATTGGTCAGCCTAAGGCTTCTTGAGATCGATACTTTGTCTTTGACTCATATACCCCATGGATTGAAACAAATGACTAGTCTTCAAGATTTATCAGTAATTCAGATAAGAATGAATAGCAGTTCATGCTTTAAGCGTAACAGTGGATTGAAGGAACTTCATGAACTAAGTGAGTTGAAATTTCTAAAAGTTGAAAATCTGGATTTACGTAATTACAGGGGAGTGGAATTTCCAAAACAGATGTCATCATTCACAAATTTGGTATATTTTTCGTTAGAAGACTGTAACAAATGCCAACATCTACCACCATTGGAGCAACTTCCTTATCTCAAGCGTCTCTATCTCAACAAATTGGATTCTCTAGAGTACATGTCAGAGATTGAATGCAATGAGGAGCTCTCTAATTCTTCATTCATCCCTTCTCTAGAAGTACTCAAACTCTCTTGTTGCCCTAATCTAAAAGGATGATGGCGACAGAGAAGGGATTCTTCAGAGGAAGTCGATGATGATAAGAATCATTTGTTGCCCTTTTTTCCCGATCTTTCCATTTTAGAAATTAAGAATTGCCCTAAGCTTACTTCCATGCCTTTGTTTCCAAATGTCAAAGGGCTGACATTGGATATGTGTAGCTTGAAGCCATTGAAGCAGACATCAACACTCCAGATTGAGATTGCTAACTTCTCCTTTGCCCCTCTCTCCAAATTAGAATATCTAAAAATTGTGAATTCTATGGAAGTTGATTTATCAAATTTTGGGGATGCCATAGAATGCCAAGGCCTTAAGGGCCTTCAATCACTTGAAATTAAATGGTGTAGCAAATTGGAATCATTTCCTGAAGGGATGAGTGGACTCACCTCTTTGCATAGACTACATATTTGGTGTTGCCCCAAACTAAAATCACTGCCTGAAGGGATACAAGGCCTTAAATCTTTGAATACACTACAAATTATTCACTGTCCCATCTTATTGGAAAGATGCAAGAGAGAAACAGGCGAAGATTGGCCAAAAATTGCTCATATTCCAAACTTGGAAGGGGATCTATATCAGCAACAAACCAACTGAGGTATCTAACTAAACCACCATTTTATCCAATGTTTCATTGAAAATCAAAAACCCAATTTCTTTTTCCTCTTTACCTTATTTTTTTCTCGTTGACTATTTCAATATATTTCTTGGTGATTGAATTTCAGATGAAGAACCAAATGAACCACAGAAGATTCACTCATAATAATTGCAACTTAATCAAACCATTTGGGTGGTTCAAAAATTCGTCAACTAACCATTGGTACTATCTCATTCTTTCTTCTCTTTCCTTTTAACCTCTATTATCTACTCATATGATTTTTAATTTTTATTCCATAATTTATAACTTCCCCCTATAAGGAAAAATAATATGTGAATTTCCCCTAATCAATTTATTTATTCTAAGAAATTACATGATTTTGTTTTGAATTAAGTTGATTGGGATTGCTGTGATATCCAAAGAAATAGGAGGAGAGCTTTCTCAACAAGTGATTGGGATTGTAGTGATGCCTCGAATTTGAGTGGATATTGACTAAGTGTGTGTTGTGTGGGTATTTACTGGGTTGAAGTTATTCTTTCTACAGATGTCAGCAACATGACCTGATGTATTGTTTTGATGTGAACTTCAGGATTTGATCAACCATTGAGGTAACTTTCATACACTATCCTAATTGGTCTCTCATGCTGGGTGACTTGATGCATTCTGTTTATGTACTAATATCAACTAGTCGCACACCCACGCGAAGCGTGGGAATAGATAATTATTTCGTAGTTATAGTATAATATATAATTTTTCTCTCTAAGTTTTGTGGAAAATAATTTTTTCTCCCAAAAAATAAAACAATCACTAAAATTATATTTCAATCATCTATCTCAAAAAATATATCATCATTTTATTATTTGGACTCTTTTAGTTGATATTATTCATTTTTAGGTAGACCATATTTTTTTTAAATTATGTTAATGTATGTTATGTTTTTATAATTTTTTTAGTACAATTAAACTATTTAAGTTTCAAATATATTATTCAAATTTTTCCTTTTCTTAAAAGAGATTATTATTATTTATAATTTTTCTTATCCTAGGAGTAGTTTTGAACTATTAATTGAGTTTTGTTTGCTAATATAGATACATTAGATTAGAACTGCATATTTCTTATACATTCCTAAAAATATTTAAATTAATATGTAGAAAAAAAAAAGTAGACTTTATAATTTTAAAATTGAACACTTTAGTTTCTCCAAAAAAAAAAAAAAAATTGAACACTTCACTTATTGAAATGAAAAAAATAATTTGAATAACAATATAAAGAGAACATGATCAAACAAATAAAAATTGACTACATGCACTTTCAATTATTAAGATTAATTCCCTTTAAATGGACATTCGTATTGAGCTTTATCATCTTCCATGTCATTATTCTCTTTATTATTTATTTTTTGCTTTTCATTTTTTAACAATATTAAATATATAAATATATTGACTTTAAAAATTCATCTTAGGCAGTTTTAACTTTAAATATTCATTTACTTTAATTTTGATGTTATAACTAAATAATGAATCAATGAAAAATTAAAACAAATATATTGTCTATACATATTCATCTTAGGTTGTTTTAATAGTTGATAATCACATTCAAATCCATAGCCAAGATTGTATTTTGATATAAATTCAAAATCTCACTTTCAAAATAACTAAGGATTATGTCAAAAAAAAAAAAAAAAACAAATAAACAAACAAACAAAAGCTAGAAGAGGGAGAGAGAAGACTTATGATGAGAAAAAAAAAAAAAAACACTATCAAATTGTACTAGCCCAAAATAATATTATAAAAAAAATACAATGATTCATCAACTTAAAGTAAAATTGCAAGAAAGAGTAAATGAATTATATATTATTAATTCATTTTTATATTATTAATTCAAATTGTATGGGATGAGTTCAAGTTACATCACTTTTATTTTATTAATTCAAAATAGATCAAAGTCTAAAAATACACTACAGGTCACATCATCAATTTTCTAAAATTAATGTTTTATCTCATATTTCCCATTAACTTCAATAAATGCCCCTCTCAATTTCTCATAGTCTCTTTCCATCCCCTTTTCTCTGCAACTCAAACGTATAGATCTACTATCCTTCCATTTTTGCCGCTTCCTCAACCCTGCATTTTTTTTAAGATTCTAAATAATTCCTCTTGTCACTTTTTTCCATGAGAAGAGCTGGCTAGTTTGCAAAATAATAGAATTTAAAGTTCTCTACATGTATCAAATAAAATTCCCAACTCTATCCTGTGAACACTTTTTTTTCTTTTTAGTGTTTGCTTTTATTTATTTATTTTTTTGGGTAGAGTAGAGGATCAAAGTTTAGTGTTTGCTTTGATTTTTTTCAATGGACTTAGAGAAGTTAGTCTTGGATGTTCTTCTTCAATAAACCCCTTCCCATATGTAAAACTCACGCATGAATAATTAGTTTCCATATATGCAAAGTCCAATTTGGGAGGGAAAAAAAATCAGAGATACAACAATTTACAAAATTTTCAACCAGTACTCCCAAAACTTGTTCTAATCAGCCAACCAAATTAATTAAAAATAATGGAAAAAATAGCAGCAACAAGAGCAACAACAACAACAATAACATAGAAGAACCTAATAAGCGACACCAGAGACACCCATTAATCCTATGATCTAGAAAACAATATGCAAAAACCAAAAATAGCAAACCTCATAATATTGACAACGAATTCACTCCCACACTCGCCATCACATGCCCATTAAAATTAATTCACTTAAAAAAATGCAACCCAGGAACAACAATACAATTACAATTAATCTTCTAATACTTTTCTGATTCATAGGTTGTTTTCAAATTTTTTATTGTACTAAATTATTGTATTAGGATTATTTTAAAAAATAATCAATTAGATTAAATCAAAAATCAAAGAGGAAAAAAAACAACTTAAAATACAAAATTGCACCACATCAACCAAAAGTAAAGTTCTAAAGATTATAAAAATTTATCAACCTAAAGTAGAGATGCAAGAAAAATAAAATCAACCAAAAATTAAGAGAGAGAGAGAGAGAGAGAGAGAGAGAGAGAGAGAGAGAGAGAGAGAGAGAGAGAGAGGAATAACCTTTTGTTTGTGAGGAAGAGAGAAAGACAAATTTATAGTAAAATTGTGTAAATAAGAATAGACAAAATAAGGGAAGATGAAGAGAAAAATGAAAAGTGATATTAAAGTAGGGGATAGTGGGGAGATAAAAAGGTAAGAGAGGGAGAAATGTTAAACAAAGTCTAAATATTAAAAAAAAAAAAAGAGTAAATGTTTAAAAAAATTATAGAAAATTAGAAAGAAATAAGATATTAACGTGGATGTTGATGTGGCTCAATTGGAGCGTAGCAACAATAAATGCTACGCTTCAGCTTTTAGATATATATAGATATAGATGCTTGTATTATTGTATTTTCACTTACTATATGATATACGTAGCTATTTTTTTATTTGCAAGTTTACACACCCTATAGGTCTTGTAAGGGAAGAATGTGCCATTGGAGCTAAAGCTTATTGGCATATATGATATCTGCAACTTAAACTTCCTGAATTTGTATATTTTTCTAAGCCTTATGTATGTTTTTTTTTTCCCAAATATCCAGAGATAATTTTCCCTTACAGTTTTAGCTTTACCTATTGAGGGGGAGTGGCAACCAGGTTTTTTGTTTGACTTTTGTTGGGGAGAAAGTTGGGACGAGGAAGAAAGAGAGAAATATATTTCTGGTATAGAATATAAAAATTCCATTGAGTTCTTGCTTGCAAAGAGGATTTTGATTTTTTATAATCAAAAAACATGAAAAACTGTTCAAACTTCTGTGGTATACCTCTTTCTTACTTATTTGAGAAAATGTTGGGTGGAAATAGACCATGAGAGGGCCAAGCAACACACATCCCAGAGATTGAAATCTATTCAAGAAAATTAAACTCCACTGTAGGTTCATTCATTTCTTGTCTCAGTCCCCTTTTAAATGTATCAAATAGAAGTCCAGTTATATTTTAATTTTCTGGTCTCATCAGGTATGGTTAGTTTATCAGTTATTGGCTTTTAGCAAATGCCATAAGGACCATTACTAAAGGAAACAAGTTTAAGGGTGCATGTTTCTTCAAACCTAGCTGGTAATCAGATTATGCAGCACTTATTGGAAAAAGAATGGTAACTATCTCGTTCCTTACCTCTTTGCATCATTGCCTGAAGGGATGGGTGGTCTTACCTCTTTGCATACACTAGATATTTGGGATTGCCCTAAACTAAAATCATTGCCTGAAGGGATACAAGACCTTAACTCTTTGCATACACTAGATATTTGGGATTGCCCCAAACTAAAATCATTACCTAAAGGTATACAAGGTCTTACCTCTTTGAATACACTACAAACTACTAGCTGTCCCATCTTACTGAAAAGATGCAAGAGAGAAACAAGCAAAGATTGCTCATATCCAAAGCTTGAAAGGGGATCTACGTCAGCAACAAACTGAGGTATCTAACTAAACCATTGTTTTATCCAATGTTTCATTGAAAATCAAAAACTCAACTTCTTTTTCTTCTTTACTCTCATTTTTTTCTCGTTGACTATTTCAATATATATCTTGGTGATTGAATTTCAAATGAAGAACCAAATGAACCACAGAAGACTTGCTCATAATAATTGGAACTTAATCAAACCATTTGGGTGGTTCAATAAGTCAACAACTAACCATGGGTACTATGTCATTCTTCCTTCTCTTTCCTTTTAACCTCTTTTATTTGCTCAAATGATTTTTAATTTTCATTTCTTAATTTCTAACTTCTCCTGTTAGGAAAAGAATATGTGAATTTTCCCAAATCAGTTTCTTTATTCCAAGAAATTACATGTTTGTGTTTCGAATAAAGTTGATAAGGTGATGTATTTGAGGTGCTTCATTCCTCATTGTGTAAAACAACGAAAATTAGCCACTAGGTGTTATCCGAAGGAATAGGAGGAGAGATTTCTCAACAAGTGATGCCCTGGATTTGATTGGATATTGACTAAGTGTGTGTTGTGTGGGTGTGTGATGAGTCCCACATTGAGTATTTACTGGGTTGAAGTTATTCTCTCTGCAGATATCAGCAACATGACTGGATGTATTGTTTTGATGTGTACTTCAGGATTTGATCAACCATTGATGTAAAAATTGACATAAAAAATTTGTCTCTCATACCATGTGACTTGATGCATTCCATTTATGTACGAATATCAATGCTTGTTTTGTTGTATTTTCACTTGCTATAGGAGTGCATGTTCTAATTAAATAAATTTGAGTAGATTAGGTTTCAATCTTTGAATTTCTTTTCTTATTTTGGAAATATGGTAAACAAATTATTACTTTTGGCAAATTACATCTTTGTATCTTGAATTGAGTTGATGAGTTGATCTGTTTTATATGCAATTATGCATCATTACTCGCTGTGTAGACAGAGTAAAATTGGGCACATACCACAAAGTGATATCGGGGTAATATTGGCAGCCATTTTGCAGGAACTAGCTTGTTGTGCAGGTATTCAATTGATTCAATTTCTTGTTAAATGAACTTCCAACTTGCTGTTATATCTTCAATTTTTTTTTTTTTTTTTTTGTAAATACTACCATGTCTACAAATAATTAGTTTTATTAAAAGCACAGCTTGATATATGAATCAATTGTTAATTTCTAATTGAATTGAATATGTTTCTAAACCAAAGAAAAAGAGGTTTCACTAGTAATCGAATGATATACATTGGGAATTCAAAAACTAACAACATTAAGGCATTGAATTGATACTCGTGAAACATTTGTGGCTTTTGTGATTGAATTCCTGATATATATATATATATATATATATATACACACACACATATATAGCTACCTAACAGAGGAGAATAAATGATTATTTATTTCCAACTACAGTAAAACAGTCTTGATACTGAATATTCATCACTTTTTGGTTTTTAATAAAAATTTCATTTCTTGTAGGAGAACTATCATTCAGCCAAGGGATTTAGCACGTGCCTGAAAGCTTCATTAGATTTATATATATATATATATATATAAACAATTTTCTGGAATTGGTTTAAAAGGTGAAGGCGAGGCCTTGTTTGAACCAAGCTAAATGAGAAAGATCAACGCTTTTAAGCGTGCACTAGCTCTGTGCGTGCTTCTCTTGAATGATGGTGAGCCCTCTTTCTCTCTCTCACCTCTTGATTGTGGAGATTTTCTTTTTGGGTTGATGTAATTTTTATTTATTTCTGAGGTGGCTATGTGACTTTTAGGAGATTGAAGCAAGAAGCGATGTAGGGTATTGAAGAGTTGGATTGGCCATTGAAATTTGTGCCCTCACCAGTGAGGATTGCCAAAAGATTTGTAGATACTGGGAATTCATCAGTGTGTCATCTTACCACAAAGATGCAAAAGGGGATCCATTTCAGTGGTAAGAAAACTTTTGTCTACATATCATTGTTTTTTCCCTATCCTCGATAGAAATCGAAATCAAAATTTCTTCTTTGTTCTCTCCAAGAAATGGAGCTTAATGAAAACTTTTTGGTTTCAACAACTCAATGGTATTAGAATTTTCTTTTTCTCTACAACTCAACAAAATATGTGAATATTCCTTTTATCTATTTCTTATTTATGTCATGGTATCTCAAACTGAGTTGATTTGGTGACATATCTGAATGCCAAGGTTTCTCACTGTGTAGATAGTGTCAAAATTAGCAGTTGGTGATATTGTGGTAATGTTTGTGTTGTGGGGGGAGGGGTGTTGGAGTAAATCTAGCGTATACATCTACAATACATACATTAGCTTGTTGTGCAGTATATGTGTTTATATGTGTATGTGTGTGTGTGTGTGTGTGTGTGTGTGTGTGTGTGTGTGTGTGTTTATTCCTGATGATGCTCAGAATATCGTCAGTAAGCTACAAAGTTCTCTCGTTCGCACTCGATGCAACCTGCAAAACACAAAGCAAAAAATACCTTAAAAGGGTATCGGTACGGCACCGGCCAAAGACCCTACGAAGGTTAAGTTAGTAGATGCTCGCAACCCTAAAGTGCTAGAGTTAGGGAATAGTATGCGTACCTTTTTGTGAGATACTTTGGGGGTTTTATAGTAGTGTAGAACCGACCTTCCTTCCTTGTTAAAGAAGTCTTTTCCATATAGGTCTTGTCATTGATTGGGCGAATATTACAGAATTTCCCTTACATTTGGATTCTATTCCAACTGAGACTCTTCATACTTAATTATGCGTGATCCACAAGTTGTTTCCATTTAAAAAAGGTTGACACGTGTACTTCATACCCGTCAGTATTATGTCCGTTCATTTATTATCTGCCCACATCAGCTACATTCATTTTCCTCCGTCATCAAAACCTGGCATAGGATTTTACCTTCTTCAGCTACCCCCTCACTCCATAGGTTCGTGACCTTACAGGGGACGGAAGCATGGAGTGACGGTTCAAAGATATCTGGTTAATTATTAGGAAATGGGGTAATTAATACGGGCAATAAATGCTATCGGACACGTGTCACTTTTCTAGTGGCTATTTGGCAGGAACGAAGCGTCCTTTCGTCTTCCATGTCGTTCCCCTATATAAGCTTGCTCTTTTTCCTCCTCATTTCTCGTTTTTCACAGAAATCAATAGACCAGAGCGCATCCGTTCACCTTGTTAAACACTCTATCCGTCACGTTCATTGATTCGTCAGGTTCTCCCAACCTGTCACATACATTCATCCGTCATTTCGAATTTCCAAACTGCAATACAACTGGTAAGCACTTACTCTTTTTCATTCATTCTTTATCACCGTTGAATGCCTTTAGATTCGTTAGTGTCTTAGGAATTACCGTCACGTGTAGGTGACAGATGTCTAGCGCGTCGAGTAACCAGTCCTTTGTCCGCGACGAAGCGGGCTACAATGAAGTACACCCGTCGAGTCCAAGAGATCCTTACACTTCAAGTGAAGATAATTCATCCACCACCTCTTCTTCCTCAAGGGATGAGGGTAGGACGGAAAGTAATCTTAGTGACGGTCTAGGTGAGAGTGAGCCTCCACCGCAGTCCACCATTGGTTCTGACGGGATGAGAAAATTTATAATGCTCTCATTATGGACGGTAAATGACTTTACGTCCTCAATTAAAGAGTCTCATTTTAAAACTTTGAGAGAAAAATACCAAATACCCGTCAACATACCTCTCCGTCTACCTTTAAGATCGGAGAAGTGCTATTACGACGGCGTTGTTGGTGTTGGAATCTATGAGCAAATGCTCAAAGCTGGATTAAGGTTTCCCTTAAGTTCTTTACACCGTCAACTTCTTCAATACTTAGGTTTATCCGTCACCCAGGTTTCACCAAATGCATGGGGGGTTTTCCTTGGTGTTGAAGTTTTGTACAGGATAATGTCTAAAGGGAAGAAAAAATTGGTGGTGGAAGAGTTCTTCCACTATTACCGTCCAGTAGAAATTACAAAATCAAAAGGTATGTACAGTTTTGTAGCAAGGAGTCCTTTGTTACGTTTGGTGAATGATACTCCAGATTCCAATAGGGACTGGAAGTCTAGGTATTTTTTCATAGACGGTAATGAATGGATGTGTCATCCTAGTGACACAGAGTTCATGCCCGTGGACACAACATGGGGTATATTGCCCCCGTCAGGTACTTATCCGTTCTCTATTTACTTTCAATTTGTAAACATCGTCGATGCTTTTTGACCGTCTTCTTCTTGCAGCTCAGAACCGTCCACAAATTTCACTAGAAGATTGGAGTTTTCTTGAAAAAATCTTTCAAAAGACCAAGCTAGAAGATAGATCTTGGGCCAAATTAGTCAGACTTGAGACCATAAATTGGTACTGCGACGGACTAGAGCCATCAGAAGCAGCACTTAAGTACGAAAAGCAAATTCGCGCACGTAAGTCTTACAAGAATTTTGCTTTACTTATCCCTTCCCGTTCACTTCCCTTAAATCGTATACTGTCCTTTGCAGAAATGGACGATGCCAAGAGGAGAGCAATAATCAAACAACAGGAAACTGCAAAGAAGAAGACAGGCCAAACTGGAGGGACGAATACCTCTAAACCGTCCGGTACAAAGAGAAAGAATGGTACAGAGACTGATCGTCAAACCAAGAGACTGAAGGGTACCGACACCGTCGTAAGTCTCCAAGCGGAGGTTAAAAAGACGGTCCTGCCCAAACATGGAAAGGGCAAGGGCCTAATGATGGGTGACATGGTTCCTCCGGCAGAGAAGCCACCCGTCTTACTCCGCGAAGATTCAAAATACGCCTTGGAGAGGCTTTCATCACTCTTCACAGTTGAAGACTATGAGGACCTTGGCAACCATGCTACTGAAGCAATGGGAGAGACAGGCCTATTTAACATTGCCCAGGTAAAAAATTTTGTCCGTCAACCTCCTTCAATTCCTTTTTCTATTATCGTCCTCTTGCCTTAACTTTTTTTTTTTTTTAGGCCATGGTCATGATGAAAGGATTGATGGACCGTTGTGTTCATCATGAGACGGCTTTGGGCCATGTAAGAGCCAAAGCTGCAGAGACGGAGAACGAATTAGCTCAACTTCATGCCTGGAGGGTGGCTCAGGAGAAAAAATTAGCTTGCTTAGAGCAAGCCCGTAAGGAATTTGAAAAGTAGACGGTGGTACTGCAGAAAGTCCTTGAAGATAAGTCAAAAATCAAAACCATAAAGGACCAGCTCCGTCAAGCTAAAGACGACGCGATCCTTGAGTATCGTGACTTTGAGGCCTATCTGACGGAGCTTGGAGGTACATTTGCTGATGGTTTTGATGATTGCCTTCGTCAGGTGAAGGCTGCATACCTGAGTCTGGACGTATCAAATTTTTCAATAGATGCCCAAGGCCAGACCTCCGTCCTCCCCGTTGCCTCAGAGAATACTGAAGATATATTTGCCGAGGCTTTTAACGGCCAAGGAGACGGTACTCGGGAAGGTGGTGACGATACCCAGACCGTCCTTCAGACTCAGACTAGTATTGAAGATGCTAAAGTTAAAGACAAAGTTGAAGATCCTCCCATTCAGTAGTTTTTATTTTTTTTTGGACGATATATGTACCGTCGTGAACAATTTGCCCTTGTTGGCATTTATATTCAGGTACTTCAAGTGTTTTCCTTGAATTATCTTACCTATTATTGTGTTGAATGGTCTTTCTTATCGATCCGTCTACATATACTTTAGATGGTATTGATACCCGTCCTCTTAATTTATGCATTCCTTATATATTCGTCTTTGTTGTTTGCATGATAACAATTTTTTAACAGTAAAGGGCACCCGTCCTTTTAAGCACTTGTTTTACGCCCTCTTGGGGTGTGCCCTTATTGGAATTTATCCGTCCTCTTAAGGTTATGCACTCCGTTGGGATGAATCCGTCCTTTTTAGGACTTGATTGATTATACCCTTACTGGGGTTTATCCGTCCTCTTAAGGACTTGCATTTTTACATTCTCTTGAAATGTATCCGTCCTTTTAAGGACTTAGACTCTTACATTCTCTTGGAATGTGTCCGTCCTTTTAAGGACTTAGATTCTTACATTCCCTTGGAATGTATCCGTCCTTTTGAGGACTTTGATTTTTTACATTCTCTTGGAATGTATCCGTCCTTTTGAGGACTTTGATTCTTACATTCTCTTGGAATGTATCCGTATTCTTAAGGATTTAGTAGTTTGTGAACGTTACTCCTGGTTCCGTTCATTACAAAGGTATCGCAATCAATGTAGAAAAAAGCATATATCTGAATAAAAATTCCTCATGCATAAGTAGAAACTTTGCCTCTTAGGCTTAAAAAGTATTGTAGCAAAAATCAAATAATCCTTAATCGACCGTTGAATTAAAAACTAAGAAAAACTAGGAAACAAAAAATAGTTTCTGGAGCATCCTTCACTGTTGTTTCTTCTATTGGTAGTACTTCTTGAGGTGTTCGGTGTTTCACGGGTGAGACAATCTTTGTCCGTCTAGGGTCTCTAGATGGTAGGTGCCTTTCCTTACCCATGAGGTAACTCTGTAGGGGCCTTCCCAATTTGGGCCAAGCTTACCCTGAGACAGGTCTCTGGTATTGCACATCACCTTTCTTAAGACAATGTCCCCAATCTTGAAGTCTCTGGGTTTGATCTTGGAATTGTAGTGCTTGGCCATGAGGTCCTGATATCTTGCAAGCCTTTGTTCAGCCGTTGCTCTGACTTCGTCTATTAGGTCGAGCTGGAGATGAATAGCCTCGTTGTTTCTTCCTTCGTTGTAGCTATTCACCCTGTAACTGGTGAGTCCAACTTCTGCAGGGATGACTGCTTCGTTACCGTACGTCAAACAAAACGGTGTTTCGCCTGTAGGAGTTTTTGTCGTTGTCCTGTATGCCCATAAAACGCTAGGAAGTTCTTCTGGCCATATACCCTTTGCCCCCTTGAGCCGAGTTTTGATGATCTTTAGCAAGAATCGGTTTGTAACTTCAACCTAATCGTTGGCTTGAGGGTGTGCGGGGGATGAATAATGATTCTTGATCCCAAACTCTGAGCAAAATTTTCTGAAAGAGTTGTTGTCAAATTGTTTCTCGTTGTCCAAGACCAAAACCCTTGGTATGCCATACCTGCAAATGATATTCCTCCATACAAAGTTGCGCACATTTTTTTCCGTGATTGTAGCCAGTGCTTCTACTTCTACCCATTTGGTGAAGTAGTCAATGCCGACGACTAGGAACTTCAACTGCCTGGCTGCAGTGGGAAAGGGACCCATTATATCTAAACCCCATTGGGCGAATGGCCATGGGGCCGTCATCGGAGTTAGTTCCTCCGTTTGTTGTCTTATCGAATTGCCAAATCTCTGACATTTGTCGCAAGCCTTGACATATACTTAGGCATCCTTTTGCATGGTAGGCCAGTAGTATCCGGCTTGGATGAGCTTGTGAACTAACGACCGCGACCCTAAATGGTTCCTACAGACTCCTTCATGTACTTCCCTCATTACATAATTTGTTTCCTCGGGACTCAGGCATCTTAGGTATGGGCATGAGAACCCTCTTTTGTATAGGACACCATTGATCAGTATGAACCGCGCCGCTTGGACCTTTAGCTTCCTAGCAGTTTCTTTAGCGTCCGGTAGCATGCCTTCCTTCAGGTAGGCGATTATTGGCGTGGTCCAATTACTTTCAAAACCTATCTCCTGTACGTCTATGTTATCAATTGTAGGTGAAAGTTGAACAAAGGAAAGTACCTTATCATGGACAGTCATATGTTCTGCTGATGCGGCCTTGGCTAGCTGATCTGCCTGCTCGTTCTCCTTTCTTGAGATCTGCACTATATGAGCCTGCAAGTCACACATCTTCTTTTTCGCCTGGTCCAGGTACATCTTCATCTGTGTGCCCCTACATTCATACTCGCCGATCACCTGATTGGTGACTATTTGTGAATCACAGTAGACAACTGCATTGGTGGCGCCAGCTGCTTTGGCGAGATCCAATCCTGCGATCAAAGCTTCATACTCCGCTTCATTATTCGTCGTAGGAAAGTTGAGGCGAACCATGCATTCTACTTTGTCGCCTTCCGGAGATCGAAGTACAATGCCTACTGCACCAACTTGCTTATTAGACGAGCCGTCAGTGTAAACATTCCATGGAGGATGCTCTTCTGCCCCCTGGTCCTCTGGACTTGTAAATTTTGCAATAAAGTCGGCTACTGCTTGTCCCTTCATGGCTATTCGTGGACGGTATTGTATATCAAACTCGCTTAACTCAATTGCCCATAGCGCCATCCTTCCAGCGGCTACGGGATTACTAAAAGCTCGTCTTAATGGTTTGTCTGTCAAGACTATTATCGTGTGAGCTTGGAAGTAGGGCTTAAGTCTTCGGGCCGCCATGATCAGGGCAAAGGCGAGCTTTTCCATCAGCGGGTATCTTCCTTCTGCTCCACGAAACACACGGCTAGTATAATACACGGGTTTCTGAATCTTGTCTTCTTCTCGGATCAAGGCTGCGCTGACTGCAGCTGATGACACGGACAAGTATAAGAACAACTCTTCTCCTTCTCTGGTTGGGCTCAGCAGTAGAGGGGAAGAAAGATAGGCTTTAAGATCTTCGAACGCCTGCTGACATTCTTCCGTCCACTCAAAGGATTTCTTCAATGTTTGAAAAAATGGTAGGCATTTGTCTGTCGCTCTTGATACGAATCTATTCAACGCTGCGACCTTACCGTTAAGGCTCTGTATTTCTTTCACATTTCTGGGGGGCGTCATCTCTAATACTGTTCAGATCTTATCTGGATTGGCCTCAATCCCCATTTGGGACACCATGAATCCCAAAAACTTTCCAGCTGTCACCCCGAACGCGCATTTGCTTGGATTGAGCTTCATAGTGTACGATCGAAGGGTGTCGAAAGTTTCTTTGAGGTCATCCAAGTGGTCGTCTTCCTCTCGGCTCTTGACCAGCATATCGTCTACGTACACTTGGACGTTCCTTCCAATCTGCTTTGCGAACATTTTGTTCATAAATCTCTGGTATGTCGCGCTAGCATTTTTGAGGCCGAACGGCATCACTCTGTAACAAAAGAGGCCTTGACTTTTTATGAACGAGGTCTTTTCCTGATTTGCCTCGTCCATCTTAATCTGGTTGTACCCGGAGAAGGCATCCATGAAACTCAGTAACTGATGTTGCGCAGTCGAGTCAACTAGAGTATCAATTCTTGGGAGAGGGTAACTGTCTTTTGGACAGGCCTGATTTAAGTCCGTGAAGTCTACGCACATCCTCCATTTCCCGTTGGCTTTTCTTACCATCACGACGTTTGCCAACTAATCGGGGTAGTAGACTTATTTGATGAAGTTTGCTTCTTGCAACTTGCGGACTTCTTCTGCTATAGCTTGGTCTCTTTCTCGCGCGAAAACACGCTTTTTCTGACGAACCAATGGAAAGGTAGGAGACACATTTAACTTGTGGACCATGACGGAGGGATCAATTCCTGGCATGTCTTCATGACTCCATGCAAAAATGTACCGGTTTGCCTTAAGAAACACTTCCAGTGCTTGCAGGACCGTTGGGCTGGTGAAGGTGCCAATTCAGGTCATTCGCTCCGGAATTGTGTCGTCCAAGTGTATTTCCCTAAGCTTTTCAACAGGTTCGGCCACCGTCCGCTGTTCTTCGATGCTCATGGTCTGCATCTGGTCATCCATTTCCATCATCGTCACGTAACACTCTCGCGTGGCGACCTGGTCCCCACGTAATTCTCCTATTCCGTGCTCAGTGGGGAATTTGAGCATTAAATGGTAGGTTGAAGTTACGGCCTTCCATGAATTAAGAGTGAGACGTCAAATTATGGCATTGTACGCGGACGGGCAGTCTATCACGATAAACGTGACATCTTTTGTTGTCTGCCGGGGATAACCACCGATCGTGACAGGCAAAGTAATTGCGCCGAGGGGATATACCTTAGTTCCCCCGAACACGACAAGGGGAGCAGTTGTTGGAGTCAGCCGCTCTTTACCAATCATCATCTGCTGGAAAGCTGGGTAGTAAAGGATATCAGCGGAACTTCCATTGTCAATCAGGATCCGATGCATATTGTAGTCTCCCACTTGTATGCTAACGACAAGTGCGTCGTCGTGTGGGTGGTGAAGACATCGAGCGTCGTTCTCTAAGAACCCAATGACGGGTGTTTCGTCCTGTTCTTTCCTGGGAATGAAACTTGCCATCTGAACATTCTAGACCGTTCTGAGATAAGTTTTTCGAGCCTTTTTTTACTAGCCAGATGTCATCGTGCCCCCTACATTCATCCTTATGTCCCCTATAGGTGGTCTTGGGCGCTCGTTTTCTTGTCGTTGAATCTGTTCTTGTGGCGCATTTGTTCTCTCCCTGCTAACGAACCTTTGTAACTTCCCTTACCGTATGAGTGCTTCTATCTGCTGCTTCAAGTCATAGCAGTTCAATGTGTCATGGTCGTGGTCTCTGTGAAAGCAGCAGTATTTGTCCCGAGGCCTTTTATTGGGATTTTCCTTCAGCTTTCCTGGAAAAATAAGGGCCCCCTCGTCTTTAATCTGCATCAAGACTTGGTCTATCGAGGCTGTCAGCGGAGTGAAGTGTGTAAACCTCCCAGCTGGAGGTTTAGAGCGCCTCTCTTCTCTCTTTTCTCCCGTCCTTGCAGTTTTTCGTCCCCTGTCTTGATGCGCGTCGTCCTTCCTTTCTCTCTTTCTGGAGGGCTTTTCTTCTCGGGCCGAAAGTGCATCTTCCGCGTTCATGTACTTGGTCGCTCTGTATAGTACATCGAACATGGTCTTTGGGTCACTCTTATATAGGGAGAATAGGAATTTACCCTTCCGCAGTCCATTCGTAAATGCTGCTACTAGTATTTTGTCGTCCGCTTCATCTATTGAAAGCGCTTCCTTGTTAAAGTGGGCAATGTATGACCTTAGCGATTCGTCCTCCTATTGCCTAATGTTCATCAGGCACATGGTGGACTTCTTGGACCTATGCCCTCTAATGAAATGCGAAGCGAATTGAGCACTTAGCTCCTTGAAAGTACTAATAGAGCCTGGCGTCAGTCTGCTAAACCAGACTCTTGCAGAGCCTCTCAATGTCGTAGGGAAGGCCCTACACATAATTTCGTCTGCCACTCCTTGTAGATGCATCAGCGTTTTGAAGGTCTCCAGATGATCCAACGGGTCTTTGGATCCGTCGTAGCTTTCAATCTGAGGCATGCAGAACTTCTAAGGGAGTGGGTACGAATTAACGGACACCGTGAATGGTGAATCCGTTCGATGAACCAAGTCGTCCAGGTCGTTAGATACCCGTCCTTTGAGAGCGTTCATCATAAAATCCATGCGCTCTTTCATCATTTGCATCTCTGCTACTACGCTAGACGGGACCTGTTCCGTGGTTGATGGTCGATTCATATCCTGCCGTTCGGGCCTGCTATAGGCGTTACTTCCTTTCGGCCCGTGATGGGTTTTCCTTTCGGTGTTGTTGGCCTCTTGTTCTTCCTCCTGAGTATGGAGTGTTGCGTCTTTCTGGCACAATTGCTCTTCTAAGTCATTGTTACATTTTGTTAGGCATTCCATCGCTGCTGCTAAGGTTTGAACTTGCCTCTCAAGAGCTGTCATGTGTGTCTCCCCTTGATCGTTCGTTGTGGTCGCCATCGAGCATGTGAGTACCATGCAACCTTTTGTCCAGAAAGCACAAAGTAGTGACTTTTCCTTGCGCTTCCCACAAACGGCGTCAACTGATGATGCTCAGAATATTGTCAGTAAGCTGCAAAGTTCTCTCATTCGCACTCTATGCAACCTGCAAAACACAAAGCAACAAATACCTTAAAAAGGTACCGGTGTGGCACTGGCCAAGGACCCTCCGAAGGTTAAGTTAGTAAATGCTCGCAACCCTAGAGTGCCAAAGTTGGGGAATAGTATGCGTACCTTTTTATGAGAATCTTTGGGGGTTTTATAGTAGTGTAGAACCGACCTTCCTTGTTGAAGAAGTCTTTTCCATATAGGTCTTGTCATTGATTGGGCGAATATTACAGAATTTCCCTTACATTTGGATTCTATTCCAACTGAGACTCTTCATACTTAATTATGCGTGATCCACAAGTTGTTTCCATTTAAAAAAGGTTGACACGTGTACTTCATACCCGTCAGTATTGTGTCCGTTCATTTATTATCCGCCTACATCAGCTACATTCATTTTCCTCCGTCATCAAAACCTGGCATGGGATTTTACCTTCTTCAATTCCTTAATCTTGTTGTGCAATATCTACAATTGATGATGACAACCACAACAAAAATTCACAAAATTTAAGAACTATTTTGTCAACAATAGAATAATTTCTGCATTTACTCCTAATTTTTTTAGTATCTTGGTGTTAATTGAAAAGAAAGGTGCTACACCCGGTGTTCTAGAAGTTCACAATTTCAGGGGTGGATATTACTTGGTGCTACGTTTGGAATTGATTTCAATTTTTAAAATGAATCAATCATCCTTAATTAAATGGAAGTTGTTCCTATATTTTATTGAAAAAATCAAAGTACATATTTGTCTAACTATATAAATTTTTAGATTGCAGGTTGCCTTGGGTTAAGATCATAGTTAATGCTCAAAGTGGTAGCCAAACAAATAAACTATTCATTTTTCCCTTTCATCAGGTATGGTGAGTTCATCAGTAACTGGATTTTAGCCGAGGCCTGAGGAGTATTGAATACTGAAGCCGGCAAACTTAAGAGTGCATGTTTCTTCAAACCTAGTTGGTAATAAGATTATGCAACAAACTATTAGAAAAGGAATGATAACTATCTCATTTATTACCAAATTTAATCTTTTCACAAAATTTAGGTTTCTTTTTTTGGTATTTATTTGCAATATCGTTGGCATATTATTAATTTCCTCTCTTATTCTGTTTTTATTTCATTCTCAAACAGAGCTTTGGTAGGTTCTAATGAATGAAGAGCATAGCTTGTTGTTAGAGCAAACTACAGAGTACTCCCTGATTTCATAGATAGCTTAATTTCATGGTAAATGATTTTTAGACTTTTCATTACTTGTGACGTTTTTTTTTTTTTTTTTTGTCATAAATGTTATTTTTTGTGCTTCTTAAAAGTATAACCTTTATTCCTACATTATTTTTTGTGATTCTCAAAGTATGACCTTTATTCCTACATAATAGTATTCAAAAAGCTTCTAATAGAAATTAATCACAAGAACTATCAAGAGAAATATATTAATCTGAACTAAAGATGCCATTAGTTACTACAACAGGTTTTGATATTACTATTTTCTCTATTTGTGGAAGGTCTAGACATGATGCATATTTTGATGAGAAAGCCATCTGATCTTGCTTTGACAGATATGTGGTTGATATACAACTCCTAAAGAAAATAAGAGATTAACATTGTCAGGATCCATGTTTAACTGACTAGCTAATTATCAAGGAAAATATGTAATTTTCCAGTGAGATTGCATCTAAAACTTTCCATGAACAATGAACAACGATCGCTTGGTGAGTGCATTCAGTTCATTAGCATGACATTTGCTTTCATCTTTGAAATTGCCTTACATTCTTAAGGATGCTTGGCATACATAATAATCCAACAGTGGACAATTAGAGTTATGACACCAATGGCATATCACTTGAATCCGCACCTTCTAGTTTCAATAACAGGAAGTCATTAGTTTTCACAAGGCTTTAAATGGAATGCCAAATAATCACATGCTTAATGGCATTGAGTTGTCTACTCATGAACTTAATTTTGCCTTCTTTGTGAGTGGCCTGCTGGTATTGGCAGAGCTACAGTTTCTTCTCTTTTGTAGACTTTGTTGATTATTTACATTTTAGCTTGTAATTCTTTAAAGGATTTCTGTGACTACTGCTTGTATGGATAGAGGTCCTCACTTTTTAATAAATTTTTATTACATATCAAAAAAAAAAAAAAGATTGCTAAATAACTATAGCTATCAATCAAAAGACAACAAATGAGTAATGTTCCAACTGTTTGGGCCCCCAAGTAAAATTATGAATACATTATTGTTACTAATTGGACCTCCTCTCTTCATGTAGCTCATATTAATTTTCCAATTATGTTCACTTTCTTGGTAGTGGTTCTTGTATCAGTGAGTATTGGGATTGAGCACATGTTCCTGTTGTTTCATTCTATGAATCAAGTTATACATGTCAACACTTTTCTAGACAAAAATTTACATTTAAGGTGAAGGTAGGGCCCTATCTCAATCCATCTAAATGAAGCTCCTAGTTTTCTACCTGGCTCTTATTTGATATTTTTTCCTTACTAGAAATTATGAAATGTTCCCTGTTTCTCAAATAAATTGTTGCTCAAATGACTACAAAGGTTTCCCATGACAATATTCTCTGGTAGCAGCTTTCCAGAACCCATGGGAAATTGGGCTTCTGAATTCCTAATGTCTCAACTGAGTCACCAGAGATTTTATTGGTCCTCCTTGGTGATTAGTTTCTCTCACATTATACATCTGTTTCTAAAATGGATTGTTTATCATAGAAATTTTTGATTGGTTGATATACGTCTGGAGTATGCATTCTAGAGATTGTGAGAAAGAAGTTATTTTTGCTTAATGGATAAAATTTAAGTATAGGTACTTGGACTCACTAACTTTAGGAAACAAAAGCTTCATATATAATTCAATTAAATTTGCGCAATTGTTTTCTTCACCCACAAGATTTTCAAAATATTTCTGAAGACAATCATCATTTGAATGTTAGGGTGAAGTTCCATCTTATTTAGTTTAAGCATTGATTATGTGTTTGAATTTTTTCTTCTTCCACGAGAGTGAACAATTCACATGTGCAATTAGCTAACCTTATTTGAATGCATTTCTTGTTAGGCATTGATCGAATCAGAATTTCAACTTGTTAATTGGAGTTAACACAGTTAATCAATTTTATTTGTCATTCGTCCAATATTAAGTTTTGTCCTAATAAATGCAAGGTTACTCTTTTTTTCCAGATTAGATGACAAGAGCAAAACCCGTCTTTAATCCTTTGGCTTCAGTTCTTCAAAAGTCCTAGCTGAGAGCTGCTATCAAAGTGAACAATTATTCAATATTGGGACTCGTCTCCATAATTCAATTTGATTGTAGTTCCAGTTGAGAAATGGTATTTTGAAGATACATACAATAAGCTACACCCACATAATATGCAGTATCTAATTCTAAGTTAACACAAAATTATAGAAGTAAGAAAATGTGAAAAGCACAATTGATAATTTAATCCCTTAACCAAAATGGCTAGTCTACCAGGTTTATGCTTATCATTTTTTTTTTTTATTTGATAATCATTTATGCTTATCATTTTATATCCCAACTTGGGCTCACATTCATTTTCTACAACCTTTTCTTTCTTTTTCTTTTTTCTTTTTTTTTTTTTTTTAGAATCATTTTCTATAACCTTCTTAAAATCATTCGATCGGCCGTTTGCTTAATATAGATCCAGAAACTGTTGGCCCATTAGCGCATTCAGTGGTTTGCTTGGATTGACCCATTAGCGCATTTACTCCTTCCTTGCGATCGTGGTCAGAATATATAATTACACTACAATAAAATATTCTATAATGGTGCAATAGTCATACAAAGATGAGTATTACTATCGTGCACGCAAACACTATATATTGTCGATCTGCCTAGTCCAACCTATTTTCACATTCACTTAAAGCAATTGTTATGAATGACTGAAATTTAAAGTTATAAAAAAAAATTAAATCTCAACTAATGAATAAAAAAAATGAGAAAAAATACAAAGGTATGATTAGTAAAAAATTGTTGTGAGTAATAGGGGAATTCTTATAATTTTTTTTTTTTGTGTGTATTTTATTACATACAATATAATACCATATATTATATATAAAAAAAAAAACTAAAAAATCAATTCAATATATTACATTAAACTTCCTTCTTCACCGCTCACGTTGTAGACTTCGTCAATTGCTTTAAACTTCTGCGTTCGACCCTGCTACTACAACAACTATGTATTTCAGGTTGATTTGGTAGACGTGGATCAGAAATGGGTCTAAATAATTTGGTGATGCATCTAGTACTTTCTTTTTTTTTTTTTTTTTTTTTGAGAAGGTGTATCTAGTACTTGATTATTATAATCTAACCCTTTTTTTTTTTTTGTTAATCGAATTCAACCAATTAAATCTACGCTACAACGCGTAGACAACCACTAATCGTGGAGTACATATATGTAATATCCATATTGCGTACATATATGATATATTTTGATAATCGTAGCGTGCATATATGATATTACTATTATTATTATCTATACTATTATTTAAGGGGCTTCTCCTGTTTAGATTTCTCATTTTTTTAAGTTCAAAAATGCCCATACGTTCCTATGTTTAAGTAGAGACAAAACTAAAGGCCAAGCCGGTAAAATGCAACTCTAACTCCCACTAAAATATTGCCAAAAAAATAGGACCACTCTTTTATTAATTTTCAAATTGATTTATTCACTTATAAATTAAATTTTTAAAATTAAAAAAATATATATATAAAATAAATAAATAAAACACAAATTTTTTTTTTTACAAAATAGGACTACCAACAACAACAAAAAAAAAAAAAAAGGACTCATTGCACGCGCGAAGCGCGTGCGATGAGTTTAGTTTTTTTTTTTTTTTTTTTAGGAAGATGTATAATATTACTTGGTTACATAAAAAAAAAAATGCAATTAATGGCCCAACTGTCAGTTACATACCGTTATACCCCACAAACGTGTATTACTATTGACCCGCCCAAACACTCGTATATATTGGTCGATAGTCCAACCTCCTTTCACTGTTTCATGGAGATTGTTCTCATCTTACTCTCTTCGTAAAGATATAATAGCATTCATTCAATTCCAACTAAGAAATGACGGAAGGAGCTTTGTTTAGTGTTGCTAAGGGAATCACAGATAAAGCGAGCAACCTCTTAGCCCAAGAGATTGTACTACTCTGGAATCTCATAGACGATATGGAAAAGCTCAACGACACCGTTTTGACAATCAGTGCTGTGATTCAGGATGCAGAGGAGAAGCAGCGGCACAACAATCAAGTTAGAGTGTGGCTGACAAGGCTGAACGATGCACTTTTTGAAGCGGAAGACTTGCTGGATGACATCTCCACTAAAGCTTTACAACGGGAAGTGATGACACGGAATAAGAACGCAAAAGAGGTACGCATCTTCTTTTCCAAATCCAACCAGCTTGTATATGGTCTTAAAATGGTTCATAAGGTTAAGGGAATCAGGGAGAGGCTAGATGGCAAAAAAAAGGATAGGGACTTCCACTTAGATGAACGTCCTGTAGAGACACAAGTAGGGGATTATAGGGTGAGAGAAACTCATTCTTTTATACGTACTGAAGATGCCATTGGAAGAGACAATGATAAGGAAGAGATTATAAGAATTCTTTTGGATACCAATGTTGAAGACAGTGTTTTGATCCTTCCTATAGTTGGGCTTGGAGGACTGGGAAAGACCACATTAGCTCAACTTGTATTCAATGATGAAAAAATCCAAAACCGTTTTGAGCAAAAGCTTTGGGTGTGTCTTTGATGACTTTGAAGTAAAAATTATTGTTAAGAAAATTTTAGAGCGCGCGAAAAATAATAAACCAGAATGCCTTGAGCTGAACACATTGATGAATGAGCTTAATAAAGAAATTGATGGAAAGAGATACCTACTTGTATTGGATGATGTATAGAATGAGGATCCTCACAAATGGTTTGAACTAAAAAAAACTTTTAATGGTTGGGGCAAGAGGTAGTAGGATATTAGTGATAACACGCATAAATATAGTAGCAGAGACTACCCAAACAGTTCAACCATACATGTTAAAGGGCCTAGATGATGAACAGTCTTGGTCTTTATTTAAGCGGTTTGCATCTGCAAAAGGGCAAGATTTAGAGAATTCATTAATCAAGGCAATTGGAATGGAAATCATTGCGAAGTGTAAAGGAGTCCCTCTTGTTATAAGGACATTAGGAAGCATATTGTACTTTAAAAACCCAGAAAAAGAATGGTTGTCTTTTAAGGTTAGTGAACTTTCAAAATTAGCTCAAAAAGAAAATGATATCCTACCAACACTTAAGTTGAGTTAGGATCATCTTCCGTCATATTTGAAACAGTGATTTGCTTATTGTTGTTTATTTTCAAAGGACTACAAAATTAATAAAACAACATTGATTAAAATGTGGATGGCTCAAGGGTCCATTAGGTCTTCAAGCCCAAACCAATTCTTGGAAGATATTGGTCATGAGTATTTTATGGATTTGCTTTGGAGATCATTCTTTCAGGAAGTTGAGGAAGATGAGAGAGGTAATATACTACAATTTTAAATGCATGATCTTGCAAAATCAATAGCAACATTTGATGGCACCACTTTTTATTCAAAAGGGGAAGATATTCATGAAAAAACACGTCATGTATCATTTGATAGAACATTTCTCTTATCATCAAGAATTCCAATCTCGTTGTATAAAGCAAACAAGATAAGAACATTTCATTTGCCAAGTGAATTAAGATACGAATATGCAAGCTTGGATGAGTCAACTTGTAATGTAATTGTTTCAAGTTTTAAGTTCTTACGCATGTTGGATCTACATAAAATGAATATTGAAACAATTCCAAGTTCTATCGGGAAGTTGTGGCATTTAAGATATCTCGATCTATCTAATAATCCTATTGAGATGCTTCCTAATTCCATCACAAGATTACATAATTTGCAAACACTAAGACTCTTTGAATGTCCAATTAAACAATTGCCCAAAGATATTAACAAATTAGTTAACCTCAAGTCCCTTTGAGATGAATAAATGTTAGCATTTGACTCATATGCCACAAGGACTGGGGCAATTAACTATACTTCAAACATTGTCAAAATTTGTGGTAAGTCAAAATAGCTGTCCAGATTTCAGGCGCTACGGTGGATTGAAGGAACTCAACGGGCTAAACAAGCTGAGAGGAACACTAAAGATTAAGAGATTGAGACAAGGGAAATAATTTGCATCAAAATCTAAGGATTCAAATATGAAAGAGAAAATACATCTTCAAGACTTGACTTTATCATGGATAGAAGAAGACGTGGATGAGTCTAACATTGGGTATAACGAAGAGTCACTTGAAGCCTTGCTCCCACACGGTCCGCTTTCGAATCTTCAACAATTGTGTTTAAATGAATACGGTGGAGTGAAAATTCCAAGTGGGATTTCAATTTCATTGCTTTCAAATCTTGTAAATTTTTTGTTCTATAGCTGTAACAGATGCCAACATCTGCCACTGTTGGATCAATTTCATTCTCTCAAAACTCTCTATCTTAGGCGAATGAATGATTTGGAGTACATATCGGAGAGAGAAAACAACAGGGAGTTCCCTGATTCTTTATTCCTCCCATCTCTAAATTGAAGATTGCCGTAATCTAAAAGGATGGTGGCAACGACAGAGGGTTTCTGTTGAGGAGCACCATAATCATTCACTGCCTTCGTTTCCTCAGCTTTTCTACTTGAGAATTTGGAAATGCCCTAAGCTAATATCCTTACCTCTATTTCCATATCTCGAAAAGCTAGATCTGAGTAAATGTAGCTTGAAGCCATTGGAGCAAACACTGAGAATGGAGGTGATAAACACGGCAACCCCAAAGAACCTAACATCAATAGCAGTAACATCAACCTCGTCTTCTTCTACACTTGCCACTTCCTCGTTCATCCCTCTCTCCAAATTGAAGTCCATGTCAATTGCGAATATGGAGGAAACACTGTCCAATAAGGAGTTGATGTGCAACCTCATTTCTCTCCAAGATTTAACGATAGATAATTGTTGTGGACTTTGTGGTCCTCTCCCTCTCTCTCGATATCTCACTGCCCTTCAGAATTTGACGGTTAGTTTTTCTAAAGAGGTTGATTTAACAAACGATGGAGATGAGATGGAATGGCATGGCCTTCAGAGCCTTCGCTACCTACGGTTCTACCAGCTTCCAAATTTGGCCACTCTACCGGTGTGGATTCAACATCTCACCTCTTTGCAAACACTCGAGATTTGGTAGAACTTCACAAATCCAATTTCTTCTACTTCACTAAATTTCCTGTAATTAAATTTCAGATGAAGAACATATTCTTAGGATTTGAAGCTTAATCAAACCTTTTGGGTGCTGCAATTGCTTAACTAGTCAACAAACTCACTGGTAATATCTCTTTTCTTTTTTACTCTTAGATGCTCATAGGATTTTCATTCTTTAATTTATGAATTCCCATATTTGGAAAAAGAATATGTGAATTTTCCCAAATCTATTTCTTCATTCTAGCAAATTACATCTTTGTATCTTGAACTGAGTTGATGAGTTGTTCCGTTCTATATGCTTCATTTCTCGCTATGCAAACAGAGTAAAATTGGGCACAAGATGATATCGGGGTAATATAGTGAGAAGAATAAAATTTGGTAGCCATTCTACCGGAACTAGCTTGTTGTGCAGGCATTGGTTGATTCAATTTCAATTTCTTGTTATATCTAAAGAACTTTTTATTTTTATTTTTTGGGGGTAAATACTACTATATCTACAAATAATGATAGACAGAGGTTTCATTAGTAATCAACTGATATATACATTAGGAATTCAATAACCAACAAAATGATGGCATTGAATTGATACTAGTGAAACATCTGTGGCTTTGGTGATTGAATTCCTGATATATATGTTTAAATCAATTGCGATATCATGCATTTTGTCATTACTTGATGTTAGCAAGTTACTACTTTCCTCAACTAGTCTCATTTTAATTTATTTCTCAAACTTAGGTCTGATTGATTCTCTTGAATGAAAGATCATTCATTCAAGAATAGCTTAAATTCACATTGAATGACTCTTGGACTTCTCAACCAGCAAGACTTCCTTGAGCAAGGATTACTTGGTGAGTTCTATTACTTCATAAACAAGTATCCTGAAGTTATAATCTTGAGTTAGATAATTAGGAGTATGACACTTGTGAAATATTACATGAATCTGTCACCTTCTATACTTGAGCACAGGAATTTACTACTTGTCAAAAGGCTTTTAAATTGAATACTAAACAACAATAACTATCTAACAGAAGAGAATAAATGATTATATTTCTACCTATCGTAAAGCACAGTCTTGAATTTCATTTCTTGTAGGAACCCTATCATTCAGTCAGGGGATTTAGCACGTGTCAGGAAGCTTCATTCTATTTATATATGTAAACGATTTTCTGAAATTGGTTTACAAGGTGAAGGCGAGGCCACGTCTCAATCAAGCTAAATGAGAAAGATGAATGCTTTTAAACGCGCACTACCTCTCTATATGCTTCTCTTGAATGATGGTGAGCCCTCTTTCTCTCTCTCATATGTTGATTGTGGAGATTTTATTTTTGGGTTGATGTAATTTTTATTTATTTTTGAGATTGAAGCAGGAAGCAATGCAAGGTATTGGAGAGGTGGATTGGCTGCTAATATTCGTGCCCTCACCAGTTAGGATTGTCCAAAGATTTGTAGATACTGGGAATTCATCAATGTCCCATCTTACAACAAAGATGCAAAAGGAAGTATGTGAGGATTTCCATTGGATTTTGTTGCATCCTAGTCCCTAGAGTTGGAAGGGGATCCATTTCAGTGGTAAGAAAACTTATTTCTACATATCATTGTTTTTTCCCTGTCCTTGATAGAAATCAAAATCAAAATTTCTTCTTTGTTCTCTCTAAGAAATGGAGCTTAATGAAAACTTTTTGGTTTCAACAACTCAATGGTATTAGCATTTTTGTTCTCTACAACTCAACAAAATATGTCAATTTTTCTTCATCTATTTCTTATTTGTATCATGGTATCTCAAACTGAGTTGATTAGATGGTGTATCTGGATGCCATATTGCCATTGTTTCTTACTGTGTAAATAGTGTCAAAATTGGCACTTGGTGATATTGTGGTAATGTTTGTGGGGAAGGAGTAAATCTAGCAAATATATCTACAGTACACTATTAGCTTCTTGTGCAGTATTTGTGTTTATACATATAAATCTGTGTTTATTCCTTTTTTGTGTTGTGCATTATCTACAATTGATGATGACAACCATGACAAAAATTCACAAAATTTAAGTTAAGGTTCTAAGAACTATTTTGTCAATAGCAGAGTAATTTCTGCATTTCCTCCTTATTTTTTTTAGTATCTTGGTGTTAATTGAAAAGAAAGGTGCTACACTTGGTGTTCTAGAAGTTCACAATTTTAGGGGTGGATTTAACTTGGTGCTGCACTTGGAGTTGATTTCACTTTTGAAAATGAATCAATCATCCTTAATTTAAAAAATTAAAGTACCATATTTGTCTAACTATATAAATTTTAGATTGCAAGCTGCCTTGGGTTAAGATCATAAGCTGATGTTAATGCTCAAATCCTCAAAGTGGTACCCAAACAAAAGAACGATTCATTTTCCTGATGATTTCCTTTCAGCTATTGTATACTCCTACTGGTTAGATGTTACGAAGGTAATAAAATACAAGTTTTTAGTTCACAAAAAAGAAATAGTGTTTTATTTTACCTCACCATTGTTGTTGTGACAGGAACGGTTTGGGGAGGAAGAGTTTTCTTTTTGGATATGCTTCGTAAGACTCATTATAGTTTATTACAAAACTAGATATCCAGTATGTCTTGACTACTGTTATTGTCAACCCAGACTTAATATCAATGATTCTGTCTATAAGCATTAGCATCAGAACCGGATGCATCATTTCATTGTGTAGCTGCAGACTTTGATCATGCTGATTTATATAGGCAGCTCTCCATAACAATTTCTGCCATCTCTTAAATTTTGTGACACTACGATTTAGAGAAGAATTCAAATAATTTGAATAAAGGGGCTAGTGACCTCATCAAATTTTAGAAAGCATGACCCTGCATTAAAATATGATCTATGAAAGGTAAGTTTGATTTTCTTTGCAAGAATCAGCCATGGATGTAAGTCACATTTTCTTATTGTTCATCATCACGAACAACTTGTACTCTTCCTTATTTTTTCCATTAAAAGTAGTTTTTTGATTACCTGTAAAAAAAAAGGATGTAAGTCACATACCGTATCATAAATTCCTAACTTCCCCCTCTAGATTCCTTTTTGTCATTTGACTCTTCACCTCTTCATGACCTATTCTGACTGAATTTTCATAGTATCACCTTTAGCTAGTGCAGTTTAGCTTTACCTATTGAGGCGAATGGACAACCAGGTTTTTCTCGTTTATTTTTTTGGGGTGTGACGAGAGGGGTTGGAAGTAGGGAGAAAGAAAGTAAAATGATTTCTGGTAGAGAACACAAAAATCCCATTGAATTCTTTCTTGAAATGAGGAATTTAATTCCATGCATACCAGTCTAGCTTTATCTTAATTTTTCCCTTTCATCAGGTATGGTGAATTTATTGGTTACTGGATTTCAGAAGAAGCCTGAGGAGTATTGAATACTGAAGCCGACAAGCATAAGAGTGCATGTTTCTTCAAACCTAGCCGGTAATAAGATTATGCAACAAACTATTAGTAAAGGAATGGTAACTATCTCATTTATTACCAAATTTAATCTTTTCTCATAAATTAGGTTTCATTTTTTGGAAATTTATTTGCAATATGGTTGGCATATTATTAGTTTCCTCTCTTATTCTCTTATTATTTCACTCTCAAACGGAGCTTTGGTAGGTTCTAATGAATGAAGAGCATAGATTGTTGTTAAAGCAGACTGCAGAGTACTCCCTGATTTCATAGATAGCTTAATTTCATGGTAAATGATTCTTGGACTTTTCACCATTTATGACGTTTGGTAGTCATTGATGTTATTTTTTGTGCATCTCAATTTATAACCTTTATTCCTACATAATAGTTTCATAAAGCTATCAAGAAAAATATTTTAATCTAGACTAAAGATGCTATTGGTTACTACAACAGGTTTTGACATTATATTTTTTTCTCTATTTGTACGAGGTCCAGACATGATGCATATTTGTTGAAGAGAAAGCTATCTGATCCTGCTCTAATAGCAAAGTGGTAGATACAACTTACTAAAGAAAATTAAAAATTTGCATTATCATGATCCATGTTCAACTGACTAGCTGATTTGCGAGGAAAATATGTGATTTTTCCAGTGAGATGGCTCCTAAGACTTTCCATGAACAATGATTGCATGGTGAATGCATTCAGTTCATTAGCATGACATTTACTTTTATCTTTGAAATTGCCTTACATTCTAGGATGCTTGGAATACAGAATTATGAAATTATCCAGCAGTGGACATTTAGAGTTATGACACCTATGACATATCACTTGAATCTAGCACCTTTTAGTCTCAATAAGAGGAACTCATTAGTTTTCGCAAGGCTTTAAATGGGCTTTAAATGAAGTGCTAAATAATCACTTGATAAATGGCTTCTAGTTGTCTACTCTTGAACTAGAATTTGCTGTCTTTATGAGTGGACTACTGGTATTGGCTGAGCTACAGTTCCTTCTCTTTTTTAGACTTTGTTGATTATTTACATTTTAGCTTGTAATTCTTTAGAGGTTTTCTGTGGTTACTGCTTGTATGGGTAGAGGTCTGCTCTTTTTAATAAATTTTTTATTAATCCAAAAAAAAAAAAAAAAATAAGATTTCTAAATAACTATAGCTATAAAAAATAAAAAATAAAAAAATAAAAAAGGACCACAAATAAGCACTCTTCCAACTGTTTGGGTCTGAAAGTAAGATTATGAATACATTTTATTGTTACTAATTAGACCTCCTATCTTCATGTTGCTCGTATTAATTTTACATTTATGTTCACTTTCTTGGTATTGATTCTTGTATCAACGAGTATTGGAATTGAGCACATGTTCCAGAAGTTTCATTCTATGAATGAAGTTATATATATCAAAACTTTTCTGGACAGAAATTTGCATTCATGGTGAAGGTAAGGCCCTGTCTCAATTCATCTAAAAGAAGCTCCTAGTTTTCTACCCGATTCTTATTTGAATTTTGTTCTTACTATAAATTATGAAATGTTCCCAGTAGGTCAGACAAAATTTCTGCACAAATGACTACAAAGATTTCTTACGTCAATATTCTATGGTAGCAACTTTTCAAAACCCATGGAAAAAAAAGGCTTCTGAATTAACAGATTAACAAGTGGATTAGAGAGGGTTTTTTCTCCTTCTTCTTTTTTTTGTTTTCCACCAAGGAGTTTTCTATTGATCAGGCTAGCTGTGTTTTGTGTCTTAAAGATTTTTGGCTTGTAGTTATCAGAGATTTTATTGGTCCTCCTCAGTGGTTAGTTTCTCTCACATTTGGACATCCGTTTCTAATTTGGATTGTTTATCTTAGAAATTCTTGATTGGTTGATAAGTGTGTGAAGTATGATGTCTAGATATTATGACTCCTGAGAAAGAAGTTATTTTCGCTTAATGGTTAAAATTTAAGTATAGGTACTTGCACTCACTAACTTTAGGAAACAAAAGCTTCATATAGCATTCAATTACAAAATTTTCCTCATTGTTTTCTTCACCCACAAGATTTTCAAAATATTCCTAAAGATAACCGTATGAATGTTTGGGAAATTCCATTTTATTTTTATTTTTTTAGCATTGATTATGTGTTTGAAGCTATGAATTTTTTCTTCTTTCAAGTGTAAAATTCAACATGTGCAATTAGCTTACCTTATTTAAATGCGTTTCTTGTTAGGCATTGATCAAGTCAGAATTTTCAACTTGTTAATTGGATTTAACACAGTTAAACAATTTCTTTTGTCATTCATCCAATAATATGAGAATAGATGATCGTATTAAGTTTTGTCATAACTAATGTCAGGTTACTCTTTTTTGCAGATTAGATGACAAGAGCAACAACTATCATGTCATAGCACTATGAAGTCCGCCAACTTGGAGGACTTGAGCTTTCGTGCAGTAGAGATATAATAAAACAGCAAAATCAATTTTTGATTTCGTATTTGGGTGACTGCGTCTACATAACTTGCAACTTGTCTTATGATAGACTTCTGTGTCCAGCAGGAGAATTACGAACTAGGTGATGAATGAAGCAATTGAAGGTGTTCTTGTTTGTTCTATGTTGTTGAAGACTCAATAACCACCGGCTAGAAGTACCCCGGACTCCTTGTTAGAGATGGTGACTAATATTTTGAATAAGTGTGTGAGCACAACAATTTCAATGTAATGGGTTAAGGTTTTTAACAGGGGTTATATCAATATGTTGTAAATCCTATTTTTCATATAGTGAACCATTAGCCACTCGCTCACGAGGATGTAGGCACACTGCCGAACAACGTAAATTTTTGTATAGTTTTTCTTTTCCTTTTTTTCTCTATCTCCACTAAAATTGTGTAAACAACAATCTTCAATGCTCCTGTACTACTGGCCTGCTGAAATATCATAAGTTATCAATGATCTTGCAGTTGACTTCTGTGCAAGAAATAAAGATAACAAAATTGAAGGTACAACAAGACTCAGAGGGATGTTCTTAAGTTAGGAATCCAAGCTCCAATGGAAGAGGATCATAAAGATTACAAAATGATCTCTTTTACTGATCTTTCTTGACTCATCTTGAAAGGTTGAGTATCCCATATTTTTTGGTTATTTCAACGGGAATTGAATTCATAAACTTTTTTGTTTCTTTCTTCTTTTCTTCCCCACTTCTTTGGCTGTATTTTGCAATTCTAAGTATGTTAAATGTTGCAGTGAGCTATATCGTGAGTATTTTATAGGTTGGTGATATCTTCTTTAGAGTTTTTTATTTTTATTTTTTATAATTCAATAGCTGGGGATGAGAGATTTGGAACTTGGACGTTGCTTTTGGAAAAATTAGGAAGTGTCGGTTAAAGTTAAAAGACACTTGGCATATATCCTTAGTTTAAAATGTCTGTAATTCTTTTTTTTTCCTGTAAATTCATTATCCATATGTACTTGGTTGAAAAGAATGTGTAAATCAAGCTTCATGTGAGAATTTTTTACGAAATATATTGATTCAATCTCTGCAAATCATAGATGTATGCATTTGATAATTTGGCTTGCGAAAAAATTGGAGATCAATCTCTTGGCCTCTTACTTATTAATAGTTAGCTCCACTTACTGAACAAATTTACATGCCTCTTAAATTGCCAAAGTATCTTTATGATTAAAATTTATACTTAATATTTTTCTTTTTTGAGAAGAAAATTTGTAGTTAACATCTTCTAATTGTTAGATGCATTTTTCTTACCCGTTTCTTTTTGGTGGGGAAACACAATAACTTTGCACTAAAAGCTCTAAAATTGAGTCAACTGATTTCATTTGGCTTGATTTAATTTTATTTATTTTTTTACATATCATTGTTTTTTTACCTGTTCTTAATAGAAATCGAAGTCCAAATTTCTTCATTGTTCTCTTCAAGAAATATAGAGTTTAGTGAAAATATTTTGGTTTCAACAAGTTAACAACTCAATAATTGAATAGGTGATGTATCTGGATACTGGATGGTCTTGATTTCTAGCTGTGTATTACAATAGAGTGAAAATTGGCACTTTAGTGATATCTTTGTTTAGTTTCTTGGTGTTCATTGAAAAAAAAAGTGCATCACTTGGACTTGATTTCTCCTTTCAAATCAATCAATAACCCATAATTAAATGGAAATTAATCAAAGAAGCCAAGAGCAACGTTGTTATAGCTGTGTCATAACAACGGCCATTGACATAAAGAGATCTGTCATCTGTAGAATTTTGGCACGTCTGACCCACTCAATTTAATTTCAGCTTTAGGCAAGAAATATTTGTTTCTTTTGAAAAGATAAGAGAAATGTCGGCCCTTAGATATGACAGTTGAATATGAAAGCGACTGTCATAACAACGGCCATTGCTTTAAGCTTCAATAATGCAGGGAAACACTTTCCCCATTGTTTGCTTTCGATGCAGAGGGACCCTACCGCTAGGCTCTAAGGACGAGAAATTATTAGTCCACTGCTATGGATTTGGAGCTTTTGATTAGTCAAGTTTGGTATTCATGCGCAAGTGGTAAGTATCCATAGACTCGCTAATTTCTTTTGCAGCTTTTAAAGTTTAAAGTTTAAACAAAGCAAACAATAATGCAAGAAGCCCAGGGCAACGTTGTGATAGCTCCAACTTTTTGACATAAGGATCTATCGTCTGTAGAATCAAGACGTGTCTGGCTCACTCAATTTTCAGCTTTAGTTGAGGAGACAAATGTTTGTCTCTTTCGAAAAGATAAGGAAAAAAAAAAAGCTGATGAAAGACTGCAACTTTCATATACAACTGTCATAACTAAGGGCCATTGCTTTAAGCTTCAATAATGCAGGGGAAACAGTGTCCACATAGTTTGCTTTCGGTGCAGAATATTGCAGAGGGGCCAGAAGGACCGATACTACAAGACTCTTGAATTATAAATCTTATTAAGTATGAATTATTGAGAGAAGAAAGAATTAGGCATCAAGTTTAACGAGTTATGCTTCATCAATGTGTTATTGGAATGCATGGTAGCCAGTGGCGGCTCCAAGAATGTTTCTCAGGGTGTTCCTGGGTGGGTTTGCTCTATTACAATTTTTTTTCTCTTTAGATTCTTTGTTACAATTTTTTCTTTTTTAGATTTTAGTTCAAATTTTTTTTTAGCTTTTTTTTTTTTTTTGCTTGAAAACAATGTTATGAATACCGTTTTGAGACCCTGTTTCAATTTGTTTAGTGAAACGAAATATTTTAGTACCGATCTATTTTGAAGTACTGTTTCAAGGAGTTTCAGGATTTAAAAAAAATTAAAAATAATATATATTTATATTTTCTTATACAACATAAAATTATTGATCCAAATAAATAAATCTCAAATAAAACAGATCATTTAAGTTTTTCTTTTTTTGACACTCAAATCATTTAATTATTACATAACAATTACTGTTTTAGAATATTAAAACATAAATATGTAATTAAATAATGAAAAACAATAACAAAAAATAGCACAATAAGAGTGTATATATGTATATCATAATTGGAAGAGACAAGACTCAAAAAATAAGTTTGAAATCAAACTCTTTTGTCAACTTTTTAAGTTTTGTCATTTTCAAAGTTTTGTCGCGTGGGTGGGGTCAGCAAGCTAAAAGTGACAAACTAAAGAAAAAACTTGACAAAGCAAAAACTAGAGTAAAAAGAGAAAGAAGAGGCAGACTAGCAGAGCGTCTGAGACGAAGCAAAGAAGAAGAAAAGGAAAAAGAAGAAGAATGGGTGAAAATAAAACTTTGGTTTATTTTTGTTGTTGAAAAAGCTTGAATTTGTTTAAAAAATACTTGATTAACTCATTCTTTTTTCATGTAGACTAAACATTGCAACTAAATTTTTATACGCTTTACATATCCATGCTAATAATTAATAAATTATAGCTGAAAATATATACTATGAGTTTATTAGATAGAATGATTTTAGTTTATGAAAAAATTAATTCACCGACCTTATAATATCAAAACTTATCAATAAATAGACTATTTCTAATCCCAAGTTTATATAAACTTTTTATATACTTCTTTGGGGACATCTGGATGGCTGGCTTAATAAAGGTCCCAAGTTTCATTTATTATACTATTTGTTTAGAGGTTTTCGGGATATCTTATGGGCAATGAATGTAGTAGTCTAGCCAAAGACTATGACATTACTTCTTTATTTTAATATACACATACACACGAACACATAAGATTTTAAAAGGCTTTTATTTAACTAAACTTATGTATATTTAATTTTCTATATCTGATAGTCAAAACATGTATTGACCCATTGTGATAAATTAATTGATTAATTAACCAAGTTTATTAATTAATCAAATTAACATGCAAGACGCGTGGTAGTACAAATAAATCACCAATTAAACTAAGTATGCAACAAAAAATAAATTGACACTGTGATTTGTTTACGAATGGGGAAAATCTACACGGCAAAAAACCTCACTAAGTGATTTTAAGATCACCATTCTCGAGAATCCACTATTATCAAAACAAGCGGTTATAAATAAAGGAATTTCAGTACCTTATACCAACTTACAGTTGAACCCTTACCCCAATACCCAATTGGACTTCAACTGTAGTGACAATCTCTCCTTTCAATGCACGGTTCTCAGTAAGCGACTTGATTCACCAACTAGAGAAGGATGTTGGCTGCAAAGTTCTTTAGTTCATCTTGACGATGAAGATCATGAAGTTGCTTGGTCACAAAATCCTATAGTGTACAAACACAGCAACTTCTTCAAGGGAGAGATGAACTAGGGCAAACTCTGTCTCCAATCATAATTTGCATGAACAATCTTTTCCACACATGCGAGCCACCTTTGACGGCCCTTAAAACAATCCTTATATATGTTTAGGGTTGTGAGAAAAGAAAGCCCAAACATACATTCACGGATTGGATAAAAAACAATCCTAAAAAACTGAATCTTGGATATACATACATATATATATATATATATATCAAAATATAAATCATAAATAAAAAATAATTAAAAAAATATTGATTATGTTATTTGTGTGAGACCAATTACACTTATTGACACACGGGTTTAGAGTAAAATTACTAATTACATTAGGATTTTTCACCAAAAAAAAAAGAAAAAAACATGCCTAAAATGTTTCATCATATTAAATATAAGGTCTTTATAAAAGATTATCTTCAATAGGAGACTTAAGAGTGCACTACCTAGAATTTATCCTAATTATTTAATTATTATATATTTTGATTTATTTTATTTTATTTTATTATAATAAGAGTGATAGATCAAGACCCATCTACAAAGAATCTATTTATGAAAAGCTATGTAACTTGCTCATTAAAATAGCATACCAGAAATTCCCATGATTGAGAAATACTTCTCAAACCAAATTTACTTAACAACAAATGAGAATTCGATTCTAGATAGCGCCAAAACAGAGGGCATATACAGTGATACTTTTTTTTTTTTATTACTACAGTAATACTTTAATCTTTCTTGAGATTAGTTTATAACATTATCTAAATATTTTTTCAATTACTTTTATAAATCATAATGACTCAAGATCTCCTAATAATATGTTGAAACACAAGTCTCAAGCTCAAAAAATTGGATTTGTATCTTGAGATTAGTTGTATTACGAGATTTATAAATATTGATTGAGTACTTGGAGAGAAAAACTAATGGGGTGATTTTTTGGATTTTGGTTCCTCTATTAGTTGTTTCCTTTATGAAAATTTATATCAAGTGTCAACGTATTTGAAAAATGCTAAAAATGCTAAAAATCCCTACAAATTGATATGTTAGTGAATATAGTCAGTGTCATTATCAAGAAAATATATTACTATTTTGTCACCTCAACTTATAAAATTTATATAATAATAGTTAGGTTTTAAAACATTATTCTAAATTATTTGTTGGACTACACTTCCTTGAAACATGTCAGGTCATTTAGAAACGTGACCCTTGCTTAGGAGGTGGTACTCTGCCATTTTAGTCCCCTAAAAATTGTCATTTTTTATTTTAAATAAAAAAAAATCTTTAAAAGTGTTTTATAATGTTAAAAATTTGAAATGAAGTCGTTTCAAAGGAGTTAACATAAACTTTTTTAATCGTGATAGATAAAAGGACTAAAATGCACGATGTTATCAAAATTAATAGATTAAAATGATAAGTTTAAAATCTAATGGACTAAAATGAGAAGTGGTTAGAGAATGTAATGTGTATTTTTATAAAGATAAATTATAAAAAATGGCTAGTTAAAAGTATTTTTCTCAAAGAAATTCTTTTTAGAAACATGAGGTTTTAAGTTCTAAAAACACAAAAGCATACTTTGTACAGTATTAAAATTTCCCTTGGTCATTGTTTGCAATTAAAACTTAAATTAAAGGTATGAACTTCAAAACCTGATCTATTTATTTATCTGTAACATATTATAAAAGTTGAATTTGAAAATTGGTGGATGAATGCTATGATTACATTTACTCATTTTTGAAACATACTACATTAACATTAATACATGGCAACTTCCTATATATTTAAGTGTTATGATATGCACAAATAATGCTACATGTCAAAAAATTTATTTGTACACGTCAATATGCTTGTAGTAATACTAGACACGTAACATATAATTAAAAATTGTATAGGCCCTACTGCCCTAGGCCCTAAGGATGAGAAATTATTAGTCCCTAAAGGACCGACACTCCATATGGTGTTTCATCTGCTTTTGATGCAAATGGGGGGAAAAAGCACAGTATTTGTGTCTGCTTTCTTATCTTTTGGGCTCTTGGCTCATCTATTCTTGCTTTCTCATTATTATTATTATTATTAAGGGGGGGAGGACACAGTATTTTGTCTGCTTTACTATCTTTTGGAGGTCTTACAAAAAAATAAAATTACAACCTATTTAACAAACTCATATTTTATATATATATATATATATATATATTAAACATTGCAAAAAACTTTTACCCTTAAAAAATCAATGCTAGTAATTAATAAATTATAGTTAAAATTATATTGTCTAAGTTAATTAGATAAAATGATTTTAGTTTATGAAAAATTTGATTCACTGACCTTTTATTGTATTAAGTGGGTGTAGTTTGACGTCAAAATCTCACAACATAAGCTAACAACCATTATGGTCAATGTTGGAAAGTCAAATCCTCCATTGACCACCATCTCGTTCACTGCCGGCAGCACCATATGGCTTGGCTTCTGCGGGCTTGTTGTTCCAAATCAAGTTTTGAACAGCCTCAACATATATAGAAAACACTAAATTTATTATTAGTCTTACTGCAAAAAGGTTTATAAAATAATATGACATTACATGTGAAACACTAAAGTATAGTTAGTCTTACTGCAAAATGGTTTATAAACTGATATGACATTACATGTGATTAGAATCGCATAAATATAATAGATAATTTTTTTCATTAACTTTTTATCTGGTATTTAGAAGTAGATGATTTTTTTTTTTTTTTAAAGTCAACATCTCAATTTTTTAGATTCACATAATATAATTTATAAATTATTTTTATATTTTAAAAAAATGAAAAAAAGTCTAAATTATTTTAAAATATAAAATGAAAAAATATCATTTGTAAATTACAGAAAAAAGTATATAATTAAATTTATAATTTTCATAGTATTATTCTATCATAACATGTTGGACTACACTTCTCAGCTTTATCAAGAAGCGTGACCCTTGATTAGGCCATCAATTTCCAGCACTAATTGAGGAAATAGCATAAAGGCAAAACTTAAAGTTACCAGATAGCACCGAGTCCTATTGTTTTTGTTTTTATTTTTGGATGATTTGATGGTTACAATCGATAAAGAATGGAATTGTGTTAATTTTTGGCTGTTGCAATCTTGAGTTTAATGGGCGAGTGGTGAATGTAGATTATTGAAAAAGTGGGCATATTAATAATAGATGTTTTGTAGAAATGTGGCTTCTGAAGATAGAAGGTGGTCTCGGGTAAGATATAGACGAGACACTGTACTGTCTATAAAAAAATGGTTAAGAGAGTAGAGGTGGATTTGAGAATAATTTTAATGAGCTAATTCAGATTTGTTTTTTTCATTTTGGATTTCATTGTCACATTAAAAAGCTTGTTTATGTTCACTTGTTTAGTAAACAAGCCAAGCTCAATCTCAACTATAGACACGATTATTAAATGAGTCAAGCTCAAACATAATAATATGTTCGTGAACAAACTCATGAACATGACAGCTCAAATTAATTATATATAATACTATATATTTATATGTATACTTGTCTTATAATATATTTATATAAACTTGAAAGTAGACTGTATAAGTTTGCAAATTTGTTCATATAATATAAAATTATTATTTATAGTTTATTCATAATATGAACAATTAATTTGTATTCAAAATTCATAAATTTGTGAAAGGGTAAAACATTTTAGTCATAGTTTTACTATATATAGGAAAAGAACAAGTCAATAAGTAATTCGTGAACAAGTTCGAGTTTGCTCGACAAGTAAATGAACTAAGATTGAACATGTAATCTTATTTAGTGGTGACTTGAGCTTGAAATGTGTTTGAAATAAAATTAAATGAATAAGCCTGAAATTTTAATACATGGCTTGGCTTGGCTCGGCTCGGCTCGTTTACAGTCCTAAGTTTAAAGGAGATGGTGATGATTGTGGCCTGGGTCTTTTCCTTAATAAATTTTCTTAAAAGAATGATTAGGTGTAATTGTTAGGTATACTCCTCTCTCCATCAAGTGATGGCCCCCCAATGTGGAATGCATAGATAAAATCCACTCATCATGTAAAGGGTAGGGGTGGCAAATGGGTGGGTCGAGTCTTAAATGGGTTGGGTCATAAATAGATTAGGTGTGTAATTACCCATTTATCCATTTATGACCCGTTTATATATAAATTAATTATCTATTACCCGCCCAACCCATTTAATTAGTAACTCGCTCATTTAACCCAATATGATCCAAATAAATAAATAACTTATTAAAAACTTAAAAAAAATTAAAAAGATCAAAAATCACTTTTCCTGTTCTTTCCTTTCATTTTCCCTTCACAAAAAATTCATTTCTTAGCAACCAAACAAAGCCTATATAGAAAGAGAAAAAAAAATATTTTTTCTTCTCTGTTTTTTTTTTCTCGGCAAAAAAACAGAGTCTCAAACACATTCACCAGGTCAAACAGACCATCAGAGAAAGAAAGAGAAAAAGTTAAAGCTTCAGACCACCAAGTTCCCATTGTCTAGTCAACTTCAAAAAAAAAAAAAAAAAAATAGCTTTGTTCCACCGTGTATTTGAACTAAACTGGAGACCCCAAAAAAACCAAGACCATGGGATCAGCGGCAAAGCGATGCCACAACGAAGTCCTAGGGTTGAGCCGCAATTGCGCCGCCGACGAAATCCGCTCGGCATACAAGAAGCTCGCCTTGCAACGCCACCCTGACAAGCTCGTCCAGTCCTGCTTATCCCATGTCGAAGCCCAAGCTCAGTTCCAAGAGCTAGCCCAAGCTTACGAGGTCCTCTTTGACCCGAAAGAGCGAACCTAGTACAACTCGCACCAGTCTCAGATCCTCTTCTCCGATCTCAACTCCAACTCGGTTGCTCCAAACTCAGCGATTCCAAATCTCTTCTCCTTGTTCTCCATCCCCGTTCTCTCTCTAGAATTTCCTTTTGTTTGGTTAGTGAGAAAATCTGAGGGAAACTGTTTGGGCTTAGAAATGTAGAGGTTAAAATGTCTGGGAAAGTGTTTGGTTATCGAGAAAATTAGAAGGAAAATGTTTGGGCTTAGAAATCTAAAAGTTAAAGTTTCTGGAAAAGTGTTTGGTTACTGAGAAAATCAGAGAGAGAGTGAGACTGAGATCATACTGATTATTTAAGTTTTAGATATTAGAAGAATTTAGTGGGTATTAGTGAGTTTATTTAATTTTAAATTTTAGATGGGTTTAGTGAGTATTAGTGGATTTATCCATTTAGACCCATCTAATTAAATAACCAAATGGGTCTTTATCCATTTAACCCAAATACTCAAATGGGTTGGGTTAAAACTTATCCAAATAAGGTGAGTAACGGGCGGGTTTATGGATATGGATAAAAATTGCCACCCTTAGTAAAGGGGGAGAGTCACTGACCTAATATTTTATTGTGCAGCTTAAATCAATGCTAACAATAATGCAAGAAGCCAAAACGTTGTGACAGCTCCAACTTTTTGACATAAAAATATGTTATCTGTAGAATTATCACTTATGGCATGTTTGATCCACTCAAATTTTCAGCTTCAGTTGAGTAGAAAAATGTTTGTTTAATACATAACCACATTATTATCTCATAGCAAGAGCTTCAATAATGCAGGGAAACACTTTCCACGTAGTTTGCTTTTAGTGCAGAGGGGCCCTAATTAAGTACGTACCAACACTCCAGTTTAGGGTCCGTTTGGTTAGGGGAATGGAAAAGTGAGAGGATGGAAAATTGTGGGAGGATGGAAAATATTTAGTTTTCCCTCTTGTGTGTTCAGTTGGAGGGGTGGAAAACTGTTTTGTTTGGTTGGAGAGAAAAAGAGAAGGATGGAAAATGTAATTTATAGAAATTGACTATTATACCCTTGTTACATAATATGTAAGAAATAGACTTATTTATACTCATTAAAATTTATCACATCATATACATAAATTTATATTTATATTTTTATTATTATAATGTAAAAATTAGATCAGGTCATGTTGAAAAAAAAAAAAAAAACAACAACAACAACAATAAACGTTCAGGTCACGTTGAAGAAGAAACGTTCAAGTCAACATTGAAGAAGAAAAAAAAAAAACAACAACAACAGCAACAACACACGTTCAGGTCAAAGTTGAAGAAGAAAAAAAAAAACCAAACAAACAAACGTTCAGGTCATGTTGAAAAAAAATAAACGTTGAAAAAAATATGTGGGAATAGGGCATCTTTGTAAAAGTGCTACTATAGCACTTTTCTCTCCAGATTTTCCTTCTGATTTGGAAGGGAAAAAAATATGGGCCCGGAGAGAAAACTTTCTTCCGGATTTTCTCTCCTTCCTATTTTCCCTCCCCAAACGAACAGTGGAAAATAGTATTTTCCATCCTATTTTCCTCCCTTTGTTTTCCATCCTCCCTGTTTTCACTCCAAACGAACGGAGCCTTAGTATTTCATCTGCTTTTAATAAGTTCGGCGAAAAACACAACAATTCCATCTTTTGACTCACTGCCTTATCTATTCTTGCTTTCTCCTTCTCTTTTGTTATTTGGATATGTCTTTAAAATAAAAAAGGTAATTAAGTTCTTGACATTATATTTGCTTTTATTTTTGAAGGTCTTAAAAAATTCAAGAAAGTTTTATTATTAAATTCTTGATGAATTACTGTATACAAAGAAAATGAAAAGAAAAACATTTAAAAAAAATAATTTGATAATTGAGGAGGGAGGAATTTGAATCCTAAATGCCTCTGTTGAAAATAACAGAAAGTATAAATTATTTCTCCCCCACCTAAACAGAAGGCAACTACTTTAATCTTTTTTGAGACTGGTTTATAACATTATCTAATTATTTCTTTGCCACCTAGATGATGGAAAAAAATAAATAAATAAAACAATCATTTTCATAATGTCTCAAGATCTCCTAAAAACATGTTGAAACTTAAGTCTCTACTTAAAAAAATTGGAATCCTATTATGAAATTTTTTATATTATGTGATTTATAAATATTAATTGAGTACTTGGGTAAGTTTTTGGATTTTGCCAAGTACACATTAAATGTACTAATTAACAGTGCACACTGTTTGCCATGTAATTCCTAGTATACATTAAGTGTGCCAACAGTGTATACCAATTGCCATGTAAGCATTTTCCGTTAGTGAGTTAACAGTAGGGACCAAATTGACTACAAGTTGAAAATAAGAGTGATTAAATTAATTGCTACTAAAATGTAGGGACTAAAGTAATCATGACCCCAAAATGAAGAGAACAAAATAGTATTTGCGCCTATATATTAATTGAGTACTTGAAGAATATTAATTGAGTACTTGGGTAAGTTTTTGGATTTTGATTCCTATATATATTGGTTATTGCCTTTGTGAAATTTATATTGAGAGTGTTAGCATAATTAAAAAAAAAATAGTAAAATTGCTATAAATTTTAGTATAAGGGACTTATAAATAGATATGTCAATGAATATAATATTAACTTAATTAATTCGTTTGTGTCACCACAATTTATACCATTTATATAATAATATTTATAGTTTCTATAACATTATTCTAAATTATTTGTTGGACTATACTTCCATGGAATATGATAGTTTCATTTAGAAACATGACCCTTGCCTAGGAGGTGGTATATTATGTAATGTAAATATTCCCCTCATTATCTAATCTGAGGGTAGAGTAGACTCCATAAGTTTACCCACATTCAATGTTCGGCACTAGTTGAGGAAAAAGTATCATTAGCAAAACTTAATGGCACCAACTATAACAGTATATATATATTGGTCCCACACACACTAGGTAATTAATTAGCTCAACCCGTTGAGGTTAGAGAATAAAATCATTTATTTCTTTTGAGTGTTTCACTTTATATTTTACCCAAAGTATAATATGTTATGCATTTGATTTTTTTTTTCTCTTTTATACTTTGGTTATTTTTAAAGGTAAAAAAATGGCATGTGAAAAATTGTGGCTACCCATCGATGGTCTCTGTAGTTACAACATATTAAGTTAGAGTGAGATAATTTTAAATATGTTTAGAGTCAAACTTTTTTTCATTTTTTCTATATAAAAAAATACACTTTACACCTTATAATTGTCAATTTATGGTTTAAACAAATAAATAAAATAATCTCTAAAATTATTTTTTAATGTTAAAAATATTAAATGATATCATTTGAAAGGATAATTTAGAGAAATATTAATTTTTGTTCCTTTACATTTGGAATCATTTTTCACTTTAATCCCTACATTTTTTGACCTTCTATTCTACTCTCTAAATTTCAAAAATCATTTTTAATTTATTCTCTATAGTCATCTCACTAGAGAATTAAAGCGTATTTCGTGGAAGGTGTTTCAGGGTTCTTGCTTTGTTTTATTTTCATTAATCAATAAAATTTCTATCTTTTACCACAAAAATATAAACCACTCATAATTCTAAATTGTGTCTAAATTTTTTTCACAGATGTCTAATTGTCCATTCATTAATCAATTATTTACTTAGCTTTAAATGATAACCATTTTTTTTTTTTTTGGATCTACAATTAACAATCCAAATTTATAAAATATCTTAACCGATAAAAAAACAATGATGTTATCCTCATAAGTAATCCACACATCTCATGGATTTACACCTTAGTTGTCGTCCTTAATTTTGCAGATCCAAAAATTAGAAATAGTTGCAGACTGTAAAAACTCTCTCAAACTCACAAATTCTATAACAAACACTTTGAGAAGAAAGAAGAACAGAGAGAGAGAAATGAGGCTGAAGATACTTCAAGTATTATACACTGAAAACAGTCTAGATACAGATACAATGAGTGTGCTAGTAAATATATACATATATAGTGAAGAGAAGCCAAAACCAGAGAAGAAACTAAGGGTCATGCTAACGAGTGCCCTTAAGGCATTGGTTAAGGATCCATTTTAGGAAAGTTTTAGCATCACTTTTATGGGAAATGAAAAAAGCTTCAAAACATTAATTGTTTTTCTTTCTTTTCCTATAAAAACTTTCTTTAAATGGATTATTGAATAATGCCCTAAGGGCATTCATTAGCATTTCCCAAAAACTAATTGTAACTGTTATACACGTGCTTTTACAAACCCACACACATGCAACAACAGAATAATTGACTCACAGTTATAGCATAACACAGCTGAGGAAACAATTTTTCTATTAATGAGAAACGGTGAATGGGGAATGAATGGGGAATTTCCACATGAGTTTGGAGGTAAGCCAATTAAAGCGTGGAGAAGGAAGACCTTTGGTAAACAGATCAGCAAACTGATCATGAGTAGAAATGAACTTAATCAACAAATCACGCTTGAGAACATTCTCACAAACAAAATGATAATCAACTTCATTGTGCTTAGTCCGAGCATGAAACACGGAATTAGAGGCAATAGCTAGAGCACTAACATTATCACACCAGGGAAGGGGAGGATGAGGAAGGAAAAGACCAAAATCAAGAAGAAGCATCCTAATCCAATACAATCTAGCAATGGTAGAAGCCAAAGCATGATACTCAACTTCTGTGAATGAATGAGAAATAGTGCCTTGCTTCTTGGCAGACCAAGTAATAGGACAATTACCAAAAAATACCACAATACCAGTGATAGAACGCCTGTCCACAGGATCCCCAGCCCAATCCATCAATATAAGCAGATAAAGAAATGGGACCTGGAGTATAAGCGGTACCAAAATGTAGAGTGCCCTGAAGATATCTAAGAATACGCTTAGTAGCTTAAAGATGATTCTGAGTAGGAGCACTCAAAAATTGACAAGCCTGTTGAATAGCAAAGGATAAATGTTAGATATTGTAAGGTTCCAACCAAGCTTCTATAGGATGTAGGATCAGGCAACAAAGAACTATCATTAGGAAGAAAATGAAGATTAGGGGAGGAAGGAGTTTTACATGGCTTGCAATCAATCATACCAAAATTCTTAAGTAAATCTAAGGCATACTTGGCCTGATGTACAAATAAACCAATGGAAGTGTAATCAATTTGAAGTCCAAGGAAGTAATGAAGCAAACCAAGATCCTTAAGATCAAAATCCTCCCAATAACTTGATAATAGAAGAGACAAAACCAGAATTATTGCTTGCGATGATTATATCATCCACATGAAGCAACAGATAAACAATATAGGAACCAAGCCACAAAATGAAAAGATTACCATCTGCTGTTGAAGCACAAAAACCAATATGAAGTAATTGAGAAGTAAACCTCTCAAACCAAGCCTTAGGAGCTTGCTTAAGGCCATAAAGAGCTTTGTGAAGGAGACAGACATGCTTAGGAAAGGCAGGATCGACATACCCTTGAGTTTGAGCCATATAAACTTCCTCTTTAAGAACACCATGTAGAAAGGCATTACTAACATCTAGCTGCCTTAATTCCCAACCAAATTGCATAGCCAAAGCAAGAAGAATCCTAACAGTTGTAGGCTTAACCACAGGATTGAAGGTCTCATCATAATCCAGACCAAATTGCTGAAGATTACCCCTAGCCACTAACCTGGCTTTATGCCTAGCAATGGAGCCATCAGTATGCCTCTTAAGTTTATAAACCTATTTGCAAGTAACAATATTCTTATGAGGAGGAAGAGGAACTAGAAACCAAGTGTGTTGCTTCTGTAAGGACTGAAATTCAGCATCCATGGTAGCCACCCATTGAGGGTGTTTAGAATCAATGGCAAAAGAAGGAGGTTCTGTCACAGTGTAATCACATTGAACCTACATAACTCTAGGCTTATAGATACCATGCTTTGACCTTGTAATCATAGGATAAGAATTAGTGGAAGTAGGGACAAGGGCAGTAGAGTCAGAAACAATAGTTGATGAAGATGAAGGAATGACAGGAGCAAGAACATATAAGGAAGATGAAGATGGACTAGACACTGAGGAAGGAATATCTAAAGGAGGAGGAACAACAGGAATAGGATTTGATGGAGAAAGAAAAGAAGGAATAAGGGAAGAGGTGAGATCAGGAGGTGAGGAAGCAGTGACAGACTCACTAGAGGAAGAATCAAAGGAAGACTCAGACTGAGGAAACCAACTAGACACTGAAGAAGAGAAGATAATACTAGGATCAGTAATATCAGAATTATGAGCAAATGGGAAGAGAGACTCATTAAACAAAACATGACAAGTAATATAGATTTTGTTAGAAGTAGGATCAAGGCAGATATAACCTTTTGAAAGTGGTGGATAACCAAGAAACACACAAGGTTTAGATCTAGGCTGTAGTTTATTTTTGTTAAAAGGCCTAAGATATGGGTAGCATGCACAACCAAAAGCTTTAAGGGCATGAAGTGATGGTGGTTTGCAATATAATTTCTCCTAAGGAGAGTGAAAACCTAACACTGAGGAAGGAAGTTTATTTATGAGATAAGTGGCAGTAGAAAAAGCATAAGACCAATAGTTGAGAGGAAGGTGAGATTGATAGAGAAGGGAAAGACCAGTTTCAACCACATGCCTGTGTTTCCTTTCTGAAACACCATTCTGTTCAGGAGTGTGAGGGCATGAAGTTTGATGGAGAATACTAGTAGTAGAACAAAATGATTTGAATTCAGTATTAATGTACTTAGAACCATTGGCAGTCCTTAAAACCTTAAGTTTAGAACAAAATTGAGTTTCAACCATGGATTTAAAGTGCTTAAAAACATAAAGAACTTCATTTTTATGTCTGAGTAGAAATAACCAAGTGAAATGTGAGTAGTCATCAACAAAAATCACATAGTAGTTATAGCCAAGTAAAGAAGTAATGGAAGAGGGACCCCAAACATCACTATGCACAATCTCAAGAATTGAAGTGGATACAAGAGGTGTTTTATTCAAATGAAATCTATTCATTTTAGCACTTATACAATATTCACAAGAGGAACAAACCTCATCAATCATTGACAAAGAAAGAGAAGAAAATACAGGCTTTAGAGCAGAAAGCAAGATTCTAGAACTTGGATGTCCAAGCCTATGATGCCAAAGTAGAAGTTGATGTGGTTTGACAGTGACAAAGGGAGAATTTTGGAATGGACTGAAGGAAGGAATTGAGGACAGATCAGAGGAAGATGGAATAGGGTAAACTCCATCTTTACTCAACCCTGTGTAAAAGATCTTCCCCGTGGGAAAATCCTGAATTAAGAACTTATGTGCATCAAAATAACAAAAGGCATTATTTTGGAGACAAAGTTTATGAACAAATAAGAGATTAGAAGCAAGGTCAAGCACTCTTAAAATGTTATCAAGCCTAAAATTATGAGTTAGGGTTCAATGCTCACCATTACCCATGTAAGTGACTGGCAATTCTTGACCATTGCCAATTGTGACAGTCTCAGACCCTTGAACTGGTTGCTGTAGAAGAGAAGTTGTGAAAAATTAGGAGTCACATGGTCTAAGCATCCTGTTTCAGTGAGCCAAGAATTGGAAGCTTGAACTTAAGCAGCATTAGCCACCATAGAGCAAGCTTAGCAGGTGGATGCCTTCCTCGATATGTAAAGTCCATAAGATGGTAGCAATCAAGAGCTAAGTGACCACTCATGCCATAGATTTGACAGATTGGCCTGCTAGATTGACCTTGATTTTAATTAGGTGATGGCTTAGCTTGATTGAAGTGATAAAACTGAGGAGAAAACCCTGAACTGCTTGGATTGAATTTGCCTTGATTGAAATTCTGAAACTGATTAGGACTAGAATAACCACTTCCACCAAAGTTAGAACCTCCAGAATTATGACCATTACCATGAGCACCTCCTCTTCCTCTCTAATTATGATTTCTACCTCCTCTTCCTCATTGAAAACCTTGAGAATGAAAATTTGCAGCCATAGCCATAGAAGCTGAATCAACAGTAGTAGACCTCTTCTTGAAAACCCTCTCTTCAGCATTTAGCGAAGCATTTAACTCTTCCACTGATAATACATCACTTCTAGTCCTTATAGCAGAACTAAAGGAGTCATATTTAGAGGGAAGACCATCAAGAATGATATGAAGCAACTCCTCATCATCCACAAACATAGAAACAGCAGCTAATTTACCTCTAGCTTGCTTAATTTTTTGAAAATAACCATCAATAGAATCAACACCCTTATTGATTGCATTCAATAACATGAGACCTTGAGACTAATGCAAATCTTTTCTCTAACACTCTCCAAACTCCTCTAGCAAATTTTTGCCCAACTGTGAGAGCAAGAATTGCAAGAGAAAGAGTTGAATTCAAGAAAGTAAACATAGCCTGTTCACGATTCTTCCAAGCTATGAAAGCTAGATTGACCTCAATAGTGAAATTACCAGATGAATCTCTAAGAAACCTATCTGGATCAGTGATTGAATCATCAATAACATCAATCATTGAATAGGTATCAAGAATTACCTCAATCTGATGTTTCCAAATAATGTAATTTCCATAGTCAAGTTTCACAGTCATCATAGATGACATATTTGACAACAATAGCAATGTAGAATTCACTGGTAAACTCGCAATAGCCATAGCAGGCAAATAAGTTGAAGTAAATGATGAAGAAGATGAACTAGAGTTCGCAAAAGCCATTGATATGGATCAGAGCTCTGATACCATGTAAAAACTCTCTCATACTCACAAATTCTATAACAAACACTTTGAGAAGAAAGAAGAACAGAGAGAGAGAAATGAGGCTGAAGATACTTCAAGTATTATACACTAAAAACAATCTAGATATAGATACAATGAGTGTGCTAGTAAATATATACATATATAGTGAAGAGAAGCCAAAACCAGAGAAGAAACTAATTGTAACTGCTATACACATGCTATAACAAACCCACACACGTGCAACAACAGAATAACTGACTCACAGTTATAACATAACACAGCTGAGGACACGGCACCGTTTATATTAATGAGAAACGGTGACGTTTTGCTTCAAGTGTGTTTTATGTGTACTCAACCTCATACACAACATCGTTTTGGGAGTAGCCATTGGAACAGTACTCTCATCTCCTTCTTCATTGTTTAAATTCTCTGAACTTGAACCAGAAGCACTGCTATGGCTTTCACAGACCAGCAATTAATTTAAATTTAATTTGTCATTCAAACTAAAAAAGGTGACATTGTCACAACAGTCATTCATGGCCAAAAACCTTATATGCTTTAAAATGATTCTTGAAAACACTTGGTTAGATCCCTTAGATCAACACACACTCTCGCATATTATTAGTACTTTATGATTTCTGGTTAAAATAGCCAAGCATTGATTCGAGACTAATTAATTGAACCAAATGAGATAGCACCAATCAATTTTGGGAATGGGCATCACCCATTTGCTATGTCCAAACACTGTTTTGTTTTTTTATTTTTCTTAAAATTTGATTATTGCCTATTTGTCAAAAGAAGTGAAGCCCGAGGTTGGGCTAGCTCATGAAGAAATCAAAATATTTAAGAGTAGTTCTAAGACCACAAATTATTCCATAACTTTTTTGTCATAACTCTGATGTGGCAAATTGTGAGTGGTTAGCTATCACTTACATATGAATCCATCATTTTTCCCTTACCAATCATACTCTGACACGTCATAGTTGTGGCAAAAAATTATGAAAAATTATGTGGTTCTAGACTTTTTCAATACTTAAATATTCTTACAATTCTGCCCTCCCCCTTCTCCCCCTCCCAAGTCCCAATTCGAAATTCATCTATTTTTTTTTTCTTGTTAATGTATTTTTTTTATATCATGATTATAATCTAAATTCTATTGTTTCTTTTATACGTCAATATTCACTGGCAAAAAAAAAAAAAAAAATTGTTTCTATTTGTTTTGTTTTTGTTTTAAATTTATTTTAGATATATTTTTACTCATTTCTACTATATATATTACATGTAAACATACCAATCCAATAGGTATTATAAACTAAAAACCATCAATAAACAATACTTAACTCTTTTCCAAGCTCTCTCTCTCTCAAAAAAAAAAAAAAGAACTCTTTTCCAAGCTTTTAATTAATTTTTGATCAAAACTTATTAATGTGTGTTTTATCTAGTTTAAGTGATAAATCTCTTATCGTCAAATAAGATATTTTAGTTTAAAATTTGCTTACACAAAAGAGGATATAGTTCTTGGTAATAAAGAGAAATCATTATGGAATGGACACTACAAATTAAAATTCTATCTAATTGAAAATTTGATATTTAAAAAAAAAAAAAGAAAGAAAGAAAGAAAGAAGAAGATCGCAAAGAGACCGCTATGGAAACATGTGCATTAGTGCCTAGTATCTTAAGAACGAGGCTTAAAAACCCCATAAGCACATGGCTAGATGCTTATAAGTTATATCAACTCTACCATAGGTATGAACTTTTTTTGAGCCAAACCATAGGTATGAACTTATTAATCAAATATCTATATAGAATGTCAAATTTATAATTGAAAATTTGTTTGGCCATTAAATTATTCTTCACAAATTTCCATTAATTAATTAATCAATTATTTGGCTTTCAATAATATATATATATATATTACATTTTTTTTTATATACAAGAAGATAAAATTTCTACTCTAACTTAATCTAAGTATATATGTGTGTGAAGCTCCTTTCAGGCGACTTGAATTCCAGCCCTTACCCCCCACACCCCACAAGTACTTATACTTGTGAAGTGATCACTGCACCAAGGATGCGCGGTGGGGTGTGTGTGTGTGTGTGTGTGTGTATATATATTACAATTTAACAATTCATTTTATGTAATTTTATTTACTAGCTCATTTAATCGGCGCATCTCATGGGTTCACACTTCACACCTTTGTCATTCTTTGGAAAAGCGTGGACCAACAATTAATTTACATTTAACGGCCATTCAACTAAGGAAGGTTCCTCTCACAAAAAAAAAAAAAAAAAAAAAAAAAAAGGGAGGTGACACCGTCAAAACTCACAACAGTCATTCTTTATTTTGTAGATCCAACCTTATGATTGAAATGATGCGTGAAAAAAAGGAAGCACATTGTTAGATGTATTAGCCCTCTCTCTCTCATGCTTTTTATTTTTATTTTTATTTTTCAAGAATCAAGTTAAGATTTCCATTTTGTCAAAAGTCTTGTAGTTTATATGGCACTTCCACATGTACAGATTGTTTAAGGGTCTAGGATGAAAAGATTCAAATTGCAGGATTAACACATAGCACCGTCCACATGTTTGTCTTTACGCATTTTGCATTGTCTTCATTAAAATTAAAAAAAAAAATTTTGACTACTTGCATTTTTACAATTAATATTAATCAATAATCAAGCTAATATTGTTTATTTGATGAGAGGCCCAAGGCTCATCTTCATTAGAAATAAAAATTAACAAATACAAGCACCGCCCACATGTTTGTCTCATTCATGCATTTTGCATTGTCTTTATTAAAAAAAAAAAATCCACTTGGATTTTTACAATTAATATTAGTCAAGCTAATACTGCTTTGATGATGGAATGGCCAGTGGCGGACAGAAGATTTATTTTATATTCTCTTATTTGAAAAATCAATAAAATATTTGGACTGAATTAGGTCATTTTTTGCTTAGGGTTTTTTTAGTAAATGAAAATCTGAAGCAAGATGTTTGGGTCGTTTCTCTCTCTCTCTCTCTCTCTCTCTCTCTCTCTCTCTCTCTCTCAAATTCATCTTAATCAAAAAATAAAATTAACAAATACAAGCACAGTCCAGCACAAAGTTGAAGGGTAATATTTCACTACTCTACAAGTCTACATGTATGTGTTAATCATGCATTTAGCGTTGTCTTTAAAAAAAAAAAATGCCAAGAGCTTTGTAGCTCAATTATTTGGCATCTTTTAATCTTTCTAAGACATTTAAAGTTTAAATCCCTTTTCTCTATTGTAAGTAATTATCAAATCTTTTTTTTTTTAAGAAAAAAATCCACATGCATTTTTTACAATTAATGTAGTATTAGTCAAGCTAATATTGTTTATTTGATGCATAGAATATTTAGTGGAGAGGGAGATTATTTATTTTATATTCATTAATTTGGAAAAAAATCAATAAATATTTGGACTAAATTAGGGCATTTGATGTATGGAGTTTTTTCTAGTAAATAGAAACAGGATTTTGCCCAAAAAAAAAAAATGAATTACAGGAACAAATCAATAAATCTAGACCATTTCATTTTATAAAATGTAGAGATTTCCACTTTTGATAATTTGAAGTTATCCATATCATTCTCATAATCTTAAATTAAAAAAAAAAAAAAAAAAGTTACAGTGCTCTAAGGAAAAAACAAATTGTCAACTGTGTTGACACTCCCACAGTTCCCACTAAATGTTTCAAGAAATAATACTTGAGATTTTTATAAATGGAAGATATACTTCTATTTATTCTCACACTGTGACTTCCCTAGGTAAATATTCCTTTAAATAAAATTTTACTCGTTTATTCAAATCTTACACGGGAATATCATTCATCCGCAAACCTTAAAGTATGTTTTATTATGTAGGCTTCAATTAGCTCAATTGATAAAATCTCTAATAATTGAATAAAAAATTTGAGATTCAATATCCGCCTACACCAAAAACCAATTAGTATTTTGATCTGATGATAAATAGTGCAATTATCAGAGGCGGACGCTATAAACTGAAACTCTATTAAAAAAATGTATTATTTTGTTAATACTTTGGATAAGAATCTTTTTGAGAATATTTCGTTGAGGAAGTTATAATGTGCATGAGATTTGTAGCATTTATACAAGTTTGTCATTTCGTGAAACTAATAGGAGGTTGGCATAATTTGTCATTATATTAAAATTTGCTATAAATTGAGGACTTCTTTTTAACTTATTAGGCATATGTGTTACTTCCTAAACCTTTTTTTTTTTCCTACATACAAGTATACAATAGTACTTTTTTCCAAAAAGGAAGGAATCCCATAAAGATTTGACTCTATTAAGTGATTGTATGTGTTCCAAAGGGATTTCATTTCATTTATGTTGAAACTGCTGATGGCTTGGGAACTTTTAGACAACTCGTATTGTCCTTTTTTTTAAGAAAGGATAGAGTTTCCTAGATCTTGTTTCTCATTGAAATGCGACTGCTCTTGCTAAAGCTGTGTTATCATTTCTCCTTGGATTTTGTCAATGACACTATAATTGCATCTCACAAAATGCAAATAGGGTGGCTTCTCTACTAGCATCTTATGCTCAGCACTTTTTGATGTTTGCATTTGGATGGAGGAAGGAATCGCTACATCATTTTATGCAGAAGTACTTTTCGAAGATGTAATGTAATTTTCGTATATTAATAATATGTTTCTGAGTTTTTATCATTGAAAAAAAAAAATCAACATTCTATTGCTTGTTTTTTTAAGAAAAATAAACTAGACCAAATGCACACTTTTTCAATTAAGACGAAAGTACGAAACACAAGTTTGCGTTAGTTGCATTTAGAAAATCATGGATCCAAAATTTTTATTATTAATACTTGCGGCCTATTTTATCCTCCCCCAACCTTAAAGTGGTACTGTGGTAGTCTTGTTTTTCAATTAAACTAATCCCAGACCCAAACCCACGTGATGCATGAAAATAAATAATTATTTTGTAATTGTAGTATAATGTACAATTTATTTTCTAAAATTTGTTGAAGATAATTTTGTTCTCCCTAAAAATTAAACAATTTCTAAAATTATTTCATCTTTCTATTTCTACCAATATATCATTCTATTATTTGATTGATATTATTCCTTTATGAAGTCGTCCATATTTTTTGAAATTATGTTATAGTGCCCTATATTTTTCTAAGTTTTGAATAAATCATTCAAATTCTTCATATTCTTAAAGAAGATTATTATGATAATACAAAATCATAACAAAAATGCACTTAATAATCTACAGTATATATTATTAATAGGCAAAACTAAGAAAAAATTCCATTAAATTTCAAATTGGAATTCAATTAGAATTTAATTTTGCGTCATATGTCTCATCTAATCTAAATTTTTAAATTTTTGTGCAAGTAAGTTAATTCATTTTAAAAACTGGATTTCAATTATATTTTAATTTTGCATCACGTGTCTCATTTAATTTAAGTTTTTTAATTTTTGTGTCAAATGGGTTAATTTAGTGTAGAAAACAAAGAGTCTAATATAAATAAACAAAAAATGAACCAAATAATATATCTAACTTTATATATAAAATTAGAGGAAGAGAGAGTTTGAATAATTTTTATATTTATGAGACTTTTTTGTATAATTAAAAAATTCAAATTTATAAGTTATTTATGTAATATACCATGACTGTGTACGGTCTATTACTAACTAAGTAATATATTGTAAGGTTGAATTCATTCAATCATTTGTTGGCTTTATTCCGTAACAAATTTGCTTGTAATTTAGCAATTAGATATCCTATATTTAGGTGGAATTCATGTAAGGGTAGTGTGTGAAAAGTGTGAAGAAATCTCAGAAGTGTGCAATTCAAGGGAGTCTCGCGACTGGCTCGCAACTAGCAAGTCGTCAGAATGGTACACATGTGAAGCATGTTGCACTACAGGACAAAACTTCCAGTTTGGCTAGGCAGTTAGCTCGCGACTCGTTCCAGTCGCGAGCTCGAGTCGCCAGAATGCCCTGTTTGGTTGTAACTGACTTTTTGCATTTCTCATACACCCTACTATAAATACCCTTATACCCACGAAATGTAGAGAGCTTTCAAAGAGAATTTTGAGAGAGAAACCCTAGAGTAAAACAAGATTGACTCATTCACAATCTTCATCTTTGATTCTCCAAATTCCTCTACTCTCACCCTCTCCATTAACATATCCTTGAGAGGTACATTTAGCCAAATCCTTATCTCATCATACTCATATCAATCAGGAGATATTTTGGTGCTTGGGAAGCAGTTCAGAAGGGACCAATTCATTTTGGTTGTTGCAATGGGAGATTGCAGGATTCGGTAAGCTAGAGAAGACAAGGTTCGACGTAACCCTATTGGAGCAAGAAGCTTGGAGGGCTTAGGTGCACTGGGTTGGTTAGGCTTGGAGGGTCTTCTGCTATTCATGTATCCCAACTTTATTCTCTAGTGGATTATTGACCGCTTGGAGGACGGCGGAGAGGTTTTTTGCCGAGTGCTTCGGTTTCCTCTTCGATAACACATCGCTATGTTATCTTTGTGTTTACATCCTTCTTCCTTAACTCTTTACCTTTTAATTACTGCTGTGATTGTGATTAAGTATGGTTTAGAGTGTTTTATCAATTTGGGTTTAGCTTATATTCATATTCTGCACATATATTGTTTGATTATAAGCTTATGTTGGTAATTTGTAAATTGGAAGTCTAAACGTTCATAGGTGTTTTACACACTATTTGAACTTTCATATATATATATATATATATATATATATATTTTGCTTTCTTAAAACAAAATTTAGAGAAAATTCAATTAGAATCAAAATTGGATTCTGCTTTTATTAGCTTTTCATACAAATTAAATTGTTTAGATTTTTGTTCTTATGTTTTCTTTGAACTAATGAGTATATTTTTTATACTATTTCTATTTTAGATATTTGTATGCGAAGATATTGAATATAACAAACTGTAATTGAGCTTAACGATCTCATACATCTATCCCTATTCAATTTAGGTGATAATATTTAACTAATTTATTATTTTATTTTGTATTATATTTAGTAGAATTTTACAGACAATAATTGTGAATTGATATTGTATATTTAGTATCTAATAGTGATTTCCAAAATTATATACATAATAACCATGTAATGAGAAATTTGGTGTAACTAATATCATGAAAATTGCAAGGAAAAACTATTTTAGTACCTCCAAATGTCCTGATCGAATTATGTTCTATATGTTTAATAACTCAAACTAATATCAATTGTACCACTACAATTCATCATTCCCGTGCGTAAGTACAGATTACATACTAGTACTCAAATAATTGATAGACACATTCAAAAGCATAGCCAAGATTTTTTATTTTATTTTTATATAAATTCAAATTCTCACTTACAATATAACTAAGTATTAACTCAAACAAAAATTAAACAAAATATATAAAAGTGAGAGAGCCTACTTGTAATGGAGAACTCAAAAATCAACCTAAAGTAGAGTTGCACGAAAGATATAGTAAATTTTTTATAAAAAAAATTTATAAAAAATAAGATGAGAATAAAATGAGTAAAAATAAAAGATATAGTAATATATAAATATTAATTATCTAAGTCATATTATATATAATAGAATAAAATTATATTCTTATATACCATTTTTATAATGGAGTAGGATGACATCCATGAAATCAAAGAAAAGAAGAAAAAAAGATAACAACTTAAAAATACAAAACTAAATCACATCAACTTAAAGTAAATTTTTAAAGAACATAAAAATCCATCAACTTAAAGTGGAAATGCATGAAAAATAATAATAATAATTCCATCAAAAAATGAAAAAAAAAATTGAGAGAAAGAGAGAAAAATAACATTTTGTATGTGGGAAAATTATTCATAGAATGTGAGAAAGAATTAGAAATTCTAGGTAAGATGATGAGAATAAGAAGAGTAAAAAATAAAGAAATATTAAAGGATAGATGAAGAATAATGTTAAGGTAAGTAGTAGTGGGGAGATGAAAAACTAAAAGGGGGAAAAATGTTTTAAAAAGTGTAACAATAAGTTAAGAAAATTAATAAAAAGAAAAATAGTTTAGAGAGAGAGAGAGAGATAGAGAGAGTGGACGATGTGACCACTGATGTGGCACAACAAAAACATAACAATAATAAATGTTTTAGATAAATATATAGATTCATAGAAACTGTCAGTTCGTTTAGACCCCTTAACCCAACAGATTAACCTAGAGAATTAGCCAAGTTATTAACTTAGGTAATTTAATTAAACTAGGTTAACACAAATAAATATAAAAACAATAAAGCAGCGGAAAATAAACAACACAAAGATATGATGACCCAGGAAACCACACCGGTAAAAACCTGGGGAGGATTTGACCTAGCTATCCTCAAGGTAAACTGAATCCACTATGAAAGAATTGAAGTTTACACAATAGACTTAGACCACTAACGTCATATTGCTACCTGCCTATAGGAAACTTACTACCATGACCCCATGATAGCTCCGAGATCCACGGACTCCTTCTTTCCGGAATTCTTCAGCAAATCCACAAGCGCACCTGCTTGTATATCTTTGTGCTCTTTGATTCTGCAACTGTAACGATCCACACAACTCTTGACATAAATCTCAAGTTTGTAAACCCTAAGTGTATGTGAAGGTAAACACCTCTAGATCTCACAATGAGATTCACAAACACAGCAAAACAGAACTCTAAAAACGTGGTTAGGGTTTTCCCTTTTATACTTAGGGCAAACATAAAACCCTATACATTAAAACGGGCTTGGGCTGAGTTGGAAAATTCTGCAGAAAAACGTTCTGTGCGATTTTCGATCGATCGAGTCTAATTTTCGATCGATCGAGTCTCACAGAAAGTTACAAGTAATTCTGCATAAAAACTCGATTCCAACTTTACAATAAACCCCATACTTTGAGCAAGTCTAACACACGACTCAACATTGTTTTGATCATGGTTTGCCAACATACAAAATGAAGTTCTAAATACATTAGATCCTAGTCTTTAGAACCTAACAGAAACCATCTACGTAACAATTACTATTTTTTTTTTCTTTCTATAATTGATAGTTACAAAGAGAGAGAGATTTGAATATTAGATATCAATCATATCAAAGACATGTTACTATATTAGAAGATGTCAATCAACTTAATTATAAGACTCTTGACTATTACGACTACTCATAATATATAAATGTAAATTTATAATAATATGGGATTCAAATCATCCCATATAAAAATTTGGAATTTAAACGTTAAGGTGTCCCAACTCTGAATGATAAAAATATGAGGATTTTCTTTTACTTTTAAGTTTAAAGTGTCCTTACAGTTTGCTTATGAGAAATTATTAAATTTTGTTATTATAGTCATGCTACTAAAATGATTTAATTATTAAAGAAATTCAATGTAATCAAATACAATTCTACTGAACATAATTTTTTTTCAACCACCGCACACTCTTGGTGCGATGGTCGTTCCACAAGTATAAATATTTGTAGGATGTGAGGGGCAAGTGTCAAGGTTCAAGTTTTTAAAAGGAAGTTTCATACACACATATACATTTAGATTATCCTAGAGTAAAATTTCTATATATCTTGTATTAAAAAAAAAAAAAAAAAAAAAGCCAAAGAGAGAACATTCAGGCTCTGTTTGGGATCCGCTTATTTTGTTGAAACTAAAAACTTTTTACTGAAAATACGGTAGATAAAGGTAAAAGTTAGCTAAAATAGTACAGTGGAACCCATGAATAGTACCAAAAAGTGTAGTGAAGCCCATAAATAATAGCAAAAATAAGCTGAATGATAAAATAAGCTAGCAAATTTCATCTGATGATGCTCAAAATATCACCAGTAAGTTACAAGGTTCTCTCACATGCTCGAAATAACTTGCACAATAAAAAATAAGAAGACCTCAAGTGAATACCGGTGTGGCACCGGCCAAAGACCCTCCGAAAGTTAAATCAGAGAATGTTCGCAACCTTAGAGTGCCAGAGTTAGGGGAATTATGCGTACCTTGATTTATGAGAGTCTTAGGGCTTTTTTAGTAGTAGAGGGTTGACATCTTTTCCTTGGTCTGGAAGTCTTTTTCTTATAGGAGTCCTCATGGGCGTATTTTATGGAATCCTTTTCGTGTAGGGGACTGACACTAAGTGTGAGCATAAAATATTTCCTTATATATACATGTGTGGAGACCAAGTCATGGTTACATCAAAATCGTCAGCTTTGTGGCGTTAGCTTTGCATCTTACACAAGTTGACCTCGTCAGCATAAAGCTGTAGACTCCTTGCTGTTGCTAATGGACACAAGTGAGGCTGACAGATTGTTTTGGAATGTCACTTCATGCCTTTCCATAGGTGAGTAATCATATTTACAATTTTACCCTTATTAGCTGCCCCCTACTCCATAGCATTGTCAGCTCAAACTGACAGGTTATGGGGTTTAGCTTTATTATCCTGTCCATTGTGTGTGCACAGGATATAGAAACCGTTTTTGGTGATTAGGGTTTTGTCTTATTGTTTTTGAGAGAGCAAAAACATTATAGCCGCACTCTGTATTTTCTTGATAATAGTGAAATCCCTGTAACTCTGTGGACATAGGAAAATTACCGAACCACGTAAATATTGTCTTGTGTGTGTGATTAATTTTCTTTGGCTTATGTTTTCTCTAGTTTTTTTTTTTTTTTCTCATAGGTTAGGAATTTCGGGTTAATTCCCTACACTTCATGCCACTCTCTCTATTGGTAGTACTTCCGTAGGTGGTCGGCGTTCCATAGATGGTGCAGCTTCCGTCCGTCCAGTGTCTCCAGGTGGTAGATGCCCTTTCTCTGCCATGATGTGACTAGGTAAGGTCCTTCCTAGTTGGGGCCGAGCTTCCCTTGGGTAGGGTCTCTAATAGCGCCCATGACCTTTCTCAAAACAAGATCTACAACTTGAAAGTCTCTGTGTCGGACCTGGGAGTTGTAATGCTTAGCCATACGGTCCTGGTACCGCGCGAGCCTTTGTTTAGCTGTCATCCTGACTTCATCAACTAGATCAAGCTGTAGACGCATAGCCTCGTCGGTTTTGCTTTCATCATGGTTGTCCACCCTATAGCTTGTGAATCCTACCTCAGCTGGGATGACCGCCTCGTTCCTGTAAGTTAGCTGAAATGGTGTTTCTCCTGTAGGTGTCCTTGCTGTTGTCCAGTACGCTCATAGTATGCTTGGCAGTTCTTCAGGCCATATGCCCTTTGCCCCCTCAAGCCAAGTCTTGATAATTTTGAGCAAGGATCAATTCGTGACTTCAACTTGTCCGTTAGCTTGGGGGTGGGCAGGGGATGAGTAATGATTTTTTATTCCCAACTGTGAATAAAATCCCCGAAAGAGTCATTATCGAACTATTACCCATTGTCTGAGACGAAGACTCTAGGAATCCCAAATCTGCATATGATGAACCTCCATATGAAGCTTCATACGTTCCTCTCCGTAATGGTGGCTAAGGCTTTAGCTTCCATCCATTTTGTGAAGTAGTCTATACCCATCATTAGGAACTTCAGCTTTCATATCACTATTGGGAACGGCCTCATGATGTTTAGCCCCCACTGAGCAAATGGCTATGGGACTGTCATAGGGGTCAGTTTTTCGAACGGCTGTCTGATGATATTGCTGAATCTTTAGCATTTATCATAGGTTTTGACATACGTCTGAGCGTCTTTTTGCATTGTAGGCCAGTAGTATCCCGCTCAAATCAGCCTGTGTACCAACGATCGTGACCCTGAGTGGTTTTCGCAGATCCCTTTGTGGACTTCTCTCATGACGTAGTTCGCTTCCTCAGGACCCAAACACCTTAGGTACGGGCTGGAGAAGCCTCTCTTATATAAGACGTCCTTCGTCAAGATGAATCGCGCTGCTTAGACCTTCAGTTTTCTTGCAGCTTCCCTTCCATCAAGGTAAGACGCCATTTTTCAAGTAAAAGACTAATGGCGTGGTCCAATTGCCTTCAGAACCAATCTCCTGCACATCGATGAAATCTATTAGTGGAGAAAGCTGAACAAAAGAGAGCACATTATTAAAGGTAGTCATATGTTCGGCTGAAACGGCTTTGGCAAGGCGGTCGGCTTGCTTGTTCTCTCCTCTAGGGATCTGGATGATTTTGGCCTTCAACTCGTCTATCCTTCTCCTCACTTGTCCAGGTATCTCTTCATTCTTTCACCCCTACACTCATAGTCCCCGTTTCCTTGGTTGGTGACAACCTGAGAGTCGCAGTAAAGAACCACTCTTTCGGCTTTTGCTGCTTTGGCCAGATCAAGTCTTACCACTAAAGCTTCGTACTCCGCTTCATTGTTGGTGGTGGGGAAGTCGAGGCGAACAATACATTCAATCTGGTCTCCTTTAGGAGAAAGAAGCACAACACCTACACCTCCGGCCTACTTGTTGGACGACCTGTCTATATGTATATTCCACTAAGGACATTCATCTGCCCCCTGGTCTTCCCTGTTGGTGAACTCTACTATGAAGTCAGCGACGACCTGCCCCTTGATGGCAGTACGTGGACGGTACTGAATGTCAAACTCACTTAACTCTATCGCTCACAGAGCCAACCAACCCGCAGTTTCAGGGTTACTCATTGCCAGTCGTAAGGGCTTGTCGGTCAGGACGATTATAGTGTGGGCCTGGAAGTACGGCTTGAGTTTGTGAGCTGCTGTAACTAAAGCGAAGGCGAGTTTTTCCATGGGTGGATACCTTTCCTCTGCACCACGAAATGCTCGGCTGGCGTAGTATATGGACTTTTGAACCTTGTCTTCTTCTCTGATCAAGGCTGCCCTGACGGTTGTCGGGAAGACAGCCAAATAGAGGAAAAGCTCTTCCCTCGATTAAGAAGGACTTAGCAGCGGAGAGGAAAGGAGGTAAGCTTTCAGCTCCTCGAATGCTTGTTAACACTTAGCAGTCCACTTGAAAGATTTCTTTAGCATGCGAAAGAAGGGCAAAGACTTATCCGTCGCCCTTGATACAAACCTGTTCAGGGCAGCTACTTTTCCGTTTAAACACTGCATTTCTTTCACGTTCTTCAGGGGGGCCAACTCTATTATGGCTCTAATCTTGTCTGGGTTGGCTTTGATACCTCTTTGAGACACTATAAAGCCTAGGAATTTTCTCACTGTTACTCCGAATGCACACTTACTCGGATTGAGCTTCATATTGTAGGAGCGAAGGGTGCCGAATGTTTTCTCGAGATCCTTCAAATGGTCCTCTTCTCTTCTACTTTTTACTAACATGTCGTCGACATAGACCTGAACATTGCTTCCTATTTGGTTCGCAAACATCTTGTTCATGAGTCTTTGATATGTCGCACTTGCGTTCTTCAGACCGAATGGCATCACTTTGTAACAAAAAAGACCTTGGCTGGTAATAAATGAAGTCTTCTCCTGATCCGCTTCGTCCATTCAGATTTAATTATACCCTGAAAAGGCGTCCATGAAACTCAGTAGCTGGTGCTAAGCTGTAGAGTCTACCAGTATGTTGACTCGAGGGAGTGGGTAGCTATCCTTGGGGCATACTTTGTTCAGATCCATAAAATCTATGCACATCCTCCATTTTCCATTGGCTTTCCTGACCATCACCACATTTGCCAACCAATCAGGATAGTACACTTCTCTGACAAAGCCCGCCTCTTGTAACTTGCCAACTTCTTCTACTATTGCTCGGTCTCATTCTTGGGTGAACACTCGCTTCTTCTATCAGACGGGTGGAAAAGAAGGCGACACGTTCAACCTAAGTACCATGATTGAAGGGTCGATTCTTGGCATATCTTTATGACTCTAGGCAAACACATCCTGATTCTTCTTGAGGAAGGCTATGAGCGCTAGGCGAACTGTAGGGCTGGCAAGAGTGTTGATCCTCGTGGTTTTGTCCAATCTAGAGTTATCGAGGGGTATTTCCTAGAGCCTTTCTACGGGTTCTGCCCCCGTCCGCTGTTCTTCTATGCTCATGGTCTGCAGATGGTCATCCATCTCTACCATTGCAATATAGCATTCGCGCGCCTATTTAATCTTCTTGCAGTTCCCCTACTCTGTACTTAGTGGGGAATTTGATCATTAGTTGGTAGGTCGAAGTCACGGCCTTCCATGCATTAAAGGTAGGTTGCCCTATGATGGCGTTGTAGGTAGAAGAGTAATTAACAACGAGTAATGAACATCGCTAGTAATTTGCTGAGGGTAATCTCCAATTGTTACAGGCAACGTGACTGTGCCAAGGGGGTACACTTTCGTTCCTCCAAACCCAACGAGTGGAGCATTAGTTAGCACCAGACGTTCTTTGTCGATCCGCATCTGTTGAAACACCGGGTAGTAGAGAATGTCTGTAGAACTTCCATTGTTAACCAAGACTCGGTATGTGTTATAGCCTCTTACCCGGATGCTAACGACAAGTGCGTCGACAACCAATAATAGGGTTGTCGACCCGCGGCATCTTTAGGACAGCGCCCATCAAGTGAACGTTCTGAACCATTCTGAGGTAAGTCTTTCGAGCCTTTTGGACAGGTCGGTGGTCGTCGTATTCCCCGTGATCATCCTTATGTCTCCTAGGGGTGGTCTGGGACACTCAATGTCCCATTGGGGAGCTTGCTCTTGAGGTGGCAGATCTGTTCTCTCTCTGCTAATGAACTTCTATAATTTCCCTTGCCTGATGAGGGCTTCGATCTGCTGTTTCAAGTCGTAGTAGTTGGCTGTATCATGACCATGATCATAGTGGAAACGACGGTATTTGTCTCTAGACTGTTTGTTGGGATCTCCCTTTAGCTTTTTGGGGAAGGTTAAAGTCCCCTCGTCCTTAATTTGCATCATGACTTAGTCGATTGGAGTGGTCAGTGGAGTGAAGCTCGTGAATCTCCCCGTAGGGGGTTTAGGACGCCTGTCATCTCGTCTTTCTCCCGTCCTGGTGATCTTCCATCCCCTGTCCTGTCATACGTTTTCCTGTCTCTCTCTTTTCTTAGAAGGCTTCTCTTATCAAGCTAATAGTGCGTCTTCCGCGTTCATGTACTTTGTTGCCCTATAAAGCACATCCGACATGATTTTCGGGTCATTTTTATACAAGGAAAATAGAAACTTACTCTTCCATAACCTATTTGTAAATGCAGCAGCGAATATTTTATCATCAGCTTCATCTATGGAGAGTGCCTCTTTGTTGAAATGGGCTATGTAAGACCTCGATGTCTCATCCTCCCATTGCTTAATGCTCACTAAGCATGCAGTAGACTTCTTGTATCTGTGTCCTCCAATGAAGTGCGAGGCAAACTGAGTGCTTAACTCCTTAAATGTATTAATGGAGCTAGGCGTCAATCTGCTGAACCAAACCTTTGCGGACCTCCTTAACATTGTTGGAAAGGCCCGGCACATAATTTCGTCTGCTACCCCTTGCAGGTGCATCAACGTCTTGAAGGATTCCAAATGATCTAATGGATCCTTAGATCTGTCATAGCTTTCAACTTGCGGCATACGAAATTTGGGTGGAAGGGGGTATGAATTGACGGACACGGCGAATGGGGAGTTCGTTCGATGAACCAGGTCATCAAGGTCGTTAGACACCTGCCCTTTGAGGGCGTTCATCATAAAGTCCATGCGCTCTTTCATCATCTGCATCTCCACAACTACTTAAGGCGGCACTGGATCTGTAGCAGATGGGCGGCTCGTATCTTGCAGTTCCGGCCTGCTTAGGGCATTGCTTCCTTCTGGCCCATCTTGATATCTTTTCTCAGCACTGTTGGCCTCCTGATCCTCCCCTTGGTTGTTATGTGCTGCATTCTTTTACCACAACTGCTCCTCTAGGTCATGGTTCTATTTTGTAAGGCGCTCTACCGCTGCTGCGAGGGTTTGAACCTGTCTCTTGAAAGCCGTGGTGCATGGTTCGTCCCCCTGATTATTCGTGGTGGTTGCATTTGAACATGTGAGTACCATGCAACTTTTCGTCCAGGAAGCGTGAAGTATGGCCTTTCCTTGCGCTTTCCCACAGACGGTGCCAACTGATGATGCTCAAAATATCGCCAGTAAGTTACAAGGTTCTCTCACGTGCTCGAAACAACCTGAACAACACAAAATAAGAAGACCTCAAAAGGATACCTGTTGTGGCACCATCCAAAGACCCTCCAAAAGTTAAGTTAGAAAATGTTTGCAACCCTAGAGTGCTAGAGTTGGGGGAATTATGCGTACTTTAATTTATGAGAGTCTTGGGGCTTTTATAGTAGTAGAGGGTTGACATCTTTTCCTTGGTCTGGAAGTCTTTTCCTTATTGGAGTCCTCATGGGCGTATTTTACGAAATCCCTTCTGTGTAGGGGATTGACACTAAGTGTGAGCACAAAATATTTTCTTATATATACATGTGTGGAGGCCAAGTCATGGTTACATCAAAATCGTCAGCTTTGTGGCGTCAGCTTCCCATCTTACACAAGTTGACCTCGTCAGCATAAAGCTGTAGACTCCTTGCTGTTGCTAATGGACACAAGTGAGGCTAACGGATTGTTTTGGAACGTTGTTTCATGCCTTTCCATAGGTGAGTAATCATATTTACAATTTTACCCTTATTATCATCCATTCTAAATGCATACTTAGCATAATTTTTTTTTTTAATTTTGATAAAGCTTTCACCATAAACTCGAACATAATTTTTCAGAATCTAAAAAATTGCATTCGGCTACATTCTCACAAAACTCAGAGATTTCAAACCCGGCTTAATACCATTTCGTCTTTCACTTTATCCTCTCTCTCTCTCTTATCCCATCTCCTCCCCAGTTCCCAGTCCCGAGTCTCCACCACCATCATCATCACCATCTCTCCCTCCCTCCATTCTGCCTTGTCGCTACCATTTCCATCATCACCAACTCCTGATGTACCCATTCTCAATTCATGGGTTTTGTTCAATCGTTTTCTTGGGTTTTGAGGTAGGAATTTTACGTACGTACTAGAGTCAGTAATTTTATTCTTCCCTTCAGAAGAGAATCTGCAACCGTTGTCAAAGCCCACAAACAAGGAAAAAAAAGAAAAAAAGAAAATATGGTGAACACTTTGGTGGGCAGTGTGGTGGGCAGTGCTGTGACTTTCCTACTAGCGAACGTGATTCAGTTGCTCAAAGATGAAGCGAAGTTGCTTGGTGGGGTGAAAGAACAAGTCAAGATACTTGAAAACGAGTTGAAATTTATCAAAGTTTTCCTTCAAAATCCTGAGGGAGAACAGGATGAGAAAAGCACGTTGAAAGAGGTAGTCAGCCAAATCAGGGACGCAGCCTACGAGGCTGAGGATGTCATCGACACTTTCATCATAAATGCCGAAATGCACAGGAAAAGACCTAATTTGAAGAAGCGAATCCCTTCCCTTGACCAATCAAACATGTTTCATGATGTTGCAAAGGATATAGGTCGCATCAACAATGTCATCGCAAGAATTAACGAGAATAGGGGAAAGTACGTCACAAAAAAAGTCGAATCTGGAGATGCAGAACAAGCGGAGCGGAAACTGGACAAGCGCAGGAGAACTGTCGAGGAAGATCACGTCGTGGGCTTCAGTCAAGACACGAAGACATTGGTGGACAAGCTTGTTGAAGGGGGTTCTCAACTTGATGTCATTTCAATCGTCGGCATGGGTGGCCAAGGCAAGACCACTCTTGCCAGGAAGATTTACAACAACAATCGTGTTCACGATCACTTTGATGTGCAAGGGTGGTTTTATGTTTCTGAAAAATACAGAATCCGAGATCTGTTGATTGAATTTTTAAAGGGTGTGAAGCCAGCAAAGTCACAGTTCATGAACTTGAAAGACGAATTCCGCCAGAAATTATTCCAATTTTTGAAAGATATTAATAACCTCTATAAGAATAAATTGATAAGCGTGGAATTGTTCACAAACTTGAAAGATATGGAGGAAAAGGATGATGAAGAATTCAAAGAGATGCTGTTCCAGGAGTTGGAAAGTATAGAAGACCCTCAGTTACGAGCTTTTTTACAGAATTTGGTGGAGGAAATATATGAGAAGAATTGTGAAGATTTGGAAGGTTTCACTGATGATGAATTGAAAAAAGGTCTATTTAGATGCTTGACAGGAAGGAGGTACCTACTAGTCCTGGATGACATATGGGACAATAATGCATGGGACGAGGTAAGTACTATCTTCCCTAAAGAGTTGAAAGGAAGTAGAATATTGATCACTAGCCGCATAACTGAAGTGGCTTTACATGCTGCAAGTCCTCATATTGTTCCTTACGAACTTCGAGTTCTTGACAAGGAGGAAAGTTGGGAACTTTTCTCTAAGAAGGTGTTCCGAGGAGCTACTTGTCCTCAACCTCTTGAAACACTAGGGAGAGAAATTGCGGAAAATTGTGGTGGTTTACCACTAGCTATTGTGGTATTGGGGGGTCTTTTGGCCACTAAGAAGAAAGAAAATCATACATGGATGAAGGTGAAACGTAATGTCATTCCGTACCTTAATCAGAAAAGATCAGATTGGTCAGACATATTGGCTCTAAGCTACGACTACTTACCCATGCACTTGAAACCTTGCTTTCTATATTTTGGTATATATCCAGAAAATTTTGAGATACCTGTGAGGCAACTAATCCAATTGTGGATAGCAGAGGGATTTATACAGCAAGCTCACAATACAAATGTGGAGGATGTTGCTGAAGACTATTTGGAGAAACTTATTGATCGAAGCTTGATTCAGGTGGCAACAAGAAGGGCAGATGGAGGAATCAAAACATGTCGTATTCATGATCTTCTACGAGACCTCTGCATAGAAGAGAGCCTTAAAGAGAAGTTTCTTGACATCCGCACAAAAGATAACTTCTCAACAAAGAGCCAATCCCGCAGACTTTCCATCCAATGTGCCACCCATCTACACATTTCAAATTCTCATGAGCCTTCTTACACTCGTTCCTTACTATGCTTGGGGGATGATGAAACTTCGAATGTTGAAAGCAACTTGAATTGGGTTTGTAAAACATTTAAGTTGGTTCGGGTTGTAGATCTCGGGAATATGGCAACTTATAGCGCGATTCCCAAGAAAATAAAAAAGAAAATAAAAAAGCTGATCCTTGTGAGGTACTTGAGGATCCAACTATGTGAGCTTGATGTATTGCCGGCTTCCATATGCAGCCTCTGGAATCTGGAGACGTTGGACATGAGAAAATCTAAAATAAAATGCTTGCCTAAAGAGGTATGGGGGTTACAAAAATTAAAGCATTTGTACCTGGGTGGCCCAACATCTATACATAGAACAAAGGCAAACGATTTACCGAATCTTCAACTCCTTACCGGTATAGCTATAAATGAAGACACCGAGAGTCTCCTCGGCAATGCCAGATTTCCTAACGTCAAAAAGTTAGGATTACATTCTTCAAGCGGGGTCGACTCAACGTTATGGTCAAATCTCCGTCCCTTATCTCATCTGCAAACTTTGAAAATGAATCTATTTTCTCATCTTGCAGTTCCAATATCATTCCCCTCGACTCTCACCAAGATAACCTTACTCTGCAAGAACATTTCTCCAAGTGCCGTGACAGTGTTGGGTCGCCATACTAAACTTCAAATACTGAAAATAAAAGGCGTTAAACCGGTACAGATGGACCTCAATTGCGATAAGAGCAGTTTTCCTCAACTGGAGGTCTTTAAATTGGCAAATTTGAAGATCAAGCACTGGAATATGCAAAATGGTGCAATGCCAAAAGTTCAACATTTGGTCATCGACAAATGCGAGTATTTGGATACGCTCCCTGATGAACTATGGTGCTTGACTGCCTTGCGGGATGTGGAAGTTTTATATCCCTCTGGAAATTTGGCAAGGGAGCTTCAGCAGTTGCGAATGAAGAATGGATGTAAGCTCCAAGTCCATCCTCCCCTGGGCGCAAGCAACTAAATGAAAGAGGGCCAATGGATTCATCTGCTGATGCATGTTTGGGGGCTGAGGGGTCCGCCATCCATTCAAAATTTAGGAACCTCAGAAATGGTATCCTGATCAAACAGTTGACGAAGGGGATGAGCGAAACAGGGTTGCGGAATGGGCTTTTTCTTCTTGATTTTTTTTTTTTCCGGTGTGCCGCTCCGTGATCAAGACAGCATGCTACAGCTAACAGCAAAGGAATCACTTCAGGTTTCAATATCATGTATGATATACTAGTTAGTTGTTACCTTTATCGTTTTTTTTTTTTTTTTTTTTTTTGTAATTTACTAATTGTCCTTAGCTTCAAGTCTTTACTTTGAACGTTGCTAGTGCTGTTCTTTCCAATATTCTGCTGTGTTTTTGGTAATGCGTCAGTAACATTTGCACTGGAATGTGGACTGTTCGAGTAAAAAGTTCTGTGCTTCTATAATGGCTTAAATCTGCGACCCTTCTTTTGCAGAGTGATTTCCCGTAATGCCAAAGTACCAAAATGCCTTATTTTGGATTTAAATTATTCTCGGGCAATAGAAATGCAGTCAATATTGATCTGATGTTATTTGAAAGTTTGTCCAGATTCCATATTTAACCTTTGAGATCTGTATTTGTCTGGCTTAATTGGTAAAAAAACAAAAAAAGTGAGCTAACTGCGTCTTTCATTATTAAGGCCATGTTTCCTGATCAACGAAAATCAAGAATATTATTCTTGATTTAAATTTTAAGAGCAAGTGGAAATTGGCAAGCCTTCATATCACTTCCGTAATTTTTCAAAGTTACGAAAAAGTAGGAAGCTACCAGGGAATTCATTTCTATTGAGCCTAGCCACTTTTTTTTCCCCTCCAAACAGTGGCGGAGCCAGGAATTTAGGTCAGGGGGGCAAGATTAAAAGACAAGATTGGAAGTAAAAAATTAATCTAAAAAAATTAATCAATATTAATAAAAAAAAAATAAGTAAACAACTATATGATAATGTAATTGTCATACAAAATCTAACATAAAATGTAAACTTTAATTTATTTTTTCACACCTAACTTATTTTACTCAATTGCCCTCGACGATTTTTCATATTTTGAAACCGCTGCATGATTTCTTCACACTCAATAGTCTTGAATATATCTTTCTCAATATATGTGACTAAGCAATCATTCATCCACTGATCTCCTATTCGATTGCGTAATCGATTTTTAATTATATTAATTGCTGAAAAAGCTCTTTCAACAGTAACTATTGCAACTGGTAGGATCAATGCCAAATAAATCAAAGCAAAAGTATTAAGAGTATGTATACTTATGAATATTTGAATGTGTGAATTAAAAAACCAACTTGAATGCTTTTAAAAACTGCACAGAAACTATGAGATCTAAAAAAAGGACTGGTTTGAAAAGAAATATTTTTCTGTTTGATTGAAGGCAGTGCTTTATTTGCATTATATATACTTTTTTTTTTTTTTTTAGAGTTCTATGCTAATAATGATTTCTATTCCGTGTAGGTATAGCAAAGTTGTTATTTATTTTTATTTTTTAATCATTACGAAGTGGGATCTAAGGTTTATTGAATAACATAAATTTATTGAATAATAGACTTCTACAGGCAGCCGGGTACAAAGCTTAAAAAAAAATTGTACAAGCAGCTTTATCTAGTCCATCAAGTTGACAAGGTAGGGCCCGTTGCTTTTTTATATAGAATTGTACTACTTGCAGGAGTAGAAGTCTACTGATACTCATTCATCAAAAAGAAATCTACTGTTATTAGGAAAGTTGAAAAAGTAACGTGGATTTCAATTAATTGGGATTTTTTTTTTTTTTTTTGTCTTCTGTAAGCTAGGGGAGGGCAAAACAATTGAAAGTTCAGGGGGGGCACCTGCCCCCCCTCGCCCCCCCCCCTCCCTCCGCCCCTGAGTGTATCCATCTCTTTTGGAGGCAGGGGCGGAGGGAGGGGGGGGGGGGGGGGGGGGGGGCGAGGGGGGGCAGGTGCCCCCCCCTGAACTTTCAATTGTTTTGCCCTCCCCTAGCTTACAGAAGACAAAAAAAAAAAAAAAAAAAAAATCCCACTTAATTGAAATCCACGTTACTTTTTCAACTTTCCTAATAACAGTAGATTTCTTTTTGATGAATGAGTATCAGTAGACTTCTACTCCTGCAAGTAGTACAATTCTATATAAAAAAGCAACGGGCCCTACCTTGTCAACTTGATGGACTAGATAAAGCTGCTTGTACAATTTTTTTTTAAGCTTTGTACCCGGCTGCCTGTAGAAGTCTATTATTCAATAAATTTATGTTATTCAATAAACCTTAGATCCCACTTCGTAATGATTAAAAAATAAAAATAAATAACAACTTTGCTATACCTACACGGAATAGAAATCATTATTAGCATAGAACTCTAAAAAAAAAAAAAAAGGTATATATAATGCAAATAAAGCACTGCCTTCCATCAAACAGAAAAATATTTCTTTTCAAACCAGTCCTTTTTTTAGATCTCATAGTTTCTGTGCAGTTTTTAAAAGCATTCAAGTTGGTTTTTTAATTCACACATTCAAATATTCATAAGTATACATACTCTTAATACTTTTGCTTTGATTTATTTGGCATTGATCCTACCAGTTGCAATAGTTACTGTTGAAAGAGCTTTTTCAGCAATGAATATAATTAAAAATCGATTACGCAATCGAATAGGAGATCAGTGGATGAATGATTGCTTAGTCACATATATTGAGAAAGATATATTCAAGACTATTGAGTGTGAAGAAATCATGCAGCGGTTTCAAAATATGAAAAATCGTCGAGGGCAATTGAATAAAATAAGTTAGGTGTGAAAAAATAAATTAAAGTTTACATTTTATGTTAGATTTTGTATGACAATTACATTATCATATAGTTGTTTACTTATTTTTTTTATTAATATTGATTAATTTTTTTAGATTAATTTTTTATTTCCAATCTTGTCTTTTAATCTTGCCCCCCCTGACCTAAATTCCTGGCTCCGCCACTGGATACACTGGCAAACCTTCCCAAACTTCAGATTTTGAGACTACATGGTTACTGCTGCTTTGACAATCTCCACTGCTATGCTGGTGAATTTCCTCGATCAACTTCGAAAAAAAATTCCTAGCTCCTCGTGGATCCTAAAGTGTTTGCAGCATTATTATTGAGCGTTATTGCAATTATTCTTTAGCATAATACATGCACTCCACGATGATCAAAAACTGTTATTATTTGACATATTCAAAAATTATTTTAATATACTTTACATCATATTTACTATTTTAAGATTACATTACATTTAAATAATTTAAAACAAACCTCATCTATGTTAAAAAATTAACAAAACAAATATATTTTATTGTGACCCCCCGTCAGACAAAGAGAGAGGTAGAGAGAAAGAAAGGGCGAGAGGACTTGGGATGTGATATAGGAGAGAGAAATTGGAATAAAAAAATATATATGTTTAGCACATATAAGATTTTATGCGTTCCAAATATGAAATTGTACTATTAATCAATGTTGAATTTTTTAGCATTTAGAATAGTGATGTAGGAAGTTTTTTGGTTTTTGGTGTGCCAAATGCGAAATTTTTGGCATTTGGCACACATGATGCTAGTGCTCCTTACAATCACAATTTTTATTGGGTCCAATTCGATCAATCAAATATATATTGTAAGGACACAAATCAACGGATGGACCTACAAGCAGAAGGAATTGAGGCTCATGATGTATACAGTATTCTTGGAATGAATTTGTTAAGAGAGTGGGCCAAAGAAAACTTGGTTGAGAGTAAGTGGGTTAATGGTCCAGGTATGGTGGTGACCAGATTAACATAAATGTAATATTGAGATTGTACAAGATCCTTCTCGGCTTAGTCCGAGGAGAAAGCTTAGGCAACTATTCTGAATAATTGTATCTTTCTCTTATCTGTTCTCTTCTTCAATGACTTCCCTCTTTCTCCTCGTTGTTCGATGATCTTTTTCCCTGCTTTCCGCTCTATTTATAGGCCAATTTGCCTTACGTGCCAGTTTGGTGATTCTCCTTTGATACTTGTCCTATCAACCTTCACTTGAAATTTCTATATAGCAGCTGTAAAGGGTGAAGGTCACTGTTCAGATGTCATTTCCCCATTAATGTGGCCAAGAGGTAAGCTGCAGTGTTATAAATGCAGTGGTAGCAACCTTTCACATAATATCTCTTTGCTGCCACATGTCCACTTCGCCTACATGAACCAAAAGGTCCTCTAGAAATGACAAGATCAATGCTGGGACATTCACCTAGACCGTCCCTCCGATTGTCCGACCAGACAGTGCTCCTCGAACCACTCCTTTCTTCCTTCACGTAAGTTTTACTATAGAGAGGAGTTAAACCAGGTACATGCTTCGTGATCTATTGTCCTCGGATGGTCAGGTCTCCTCGGACAGGCCCACGGCCCACTACATGGAATTAGGCCTTTTACCCCTACATATATATATATATATATATATATATATATATATATATATATATATAGGGTCCGATTTGATTAATGGGTATTCTTAAGTATACCTTAATGGGTCATTTTAGGAAAACTTTGATATTGCTTTTATAAATATATATATATATATATATATATGTTTAACAAATCGGTTAATTTTTTTCTTTTTCCATGAAAAATTTCTAAAAATATTTCATAAACTAATGCCCTTAAGACATTTATTAACATTTTAATTTTTTTTTACGTCTCAATTTTTTTAATTTTATTTAACATTTTTTTATTCAAGAGCTATTAATTTTCAAATCTCAACCATTAAGAGCAATTGCAAATGAAATCTAAATCCAACAAAAAGTAGACCCAAATTTTATAATAATAGATTTTATAATAATAATAATAATAATAATAATAATAGACCCAAATTTTGTAATTTGACAAATTTTTTTAATAAAAATAAGCAATTCATTTTCAGATTAAATAAAAAAACAAAGATACACTCATTTTTAGCACAATATGAAAAGAAAAAAAAATAAAGCAATATTTTTGGGGGCATATAATAGTAAGATACACATTTGGCGATGTATAACTCTCGAGAAACGTAAGCATCACGTGAATTGTTTTTTTTTTTTTTTTTTTTTTTTGAGAATATCACATGAATTGTTGATGCTCTTATTTATATATTTATTTATTCTTGATGAGAACGATAGCAAGGCATATTACTACCCCCACCCAAAAAAGAAAAAAAAAGATTGCAAGACCTATAATATAATAGTAAGATGCATATTGGGCCGCCCCCTCCTACTTTTTTCTTCTTCTTCTTCTTCTTCTTCTTCTTTTTTTCATCGAAAGATGCACATTTTGCGATGCATAGACTCTCGAAAACAATATATTTAAAATCCAACTATTTTTGGGCTAATGCACCTTATAATAGTTTTTTGTAGTTTATTAATTGGTGACTTTTAGTAACACTGCGTACCTTTGATGTGGTGGTTACTTGTACTTGTGAGGTGTGAGGGGTAAGAGTCGGGGTTTAAGTCTGTAGGAAGGAATTTCACACATATATATACTTATATTAGGTTATAGTAAAAATTCTATATTGTTTAAAAAAAAATGGTGACTTTTAGTCTTTATTTTTTGTTAACTTTTAGTCTTTTATTGCTAGTAAAATGCGAAAGTGGGAAGCATGTGCACTTGTCGCATGTTCTACGGCAATTTGCACGTGATTCTGAATCGAAAGCTTAGATAGACACTGAAAAAGAGTTTATTACTTAATTAGTGCACAACATGGGTCTATATTCTATTAATTATAGTAGAAAAATTGAGATAGGTATCAATTCGAACCATTCTTAAACTTCAAAAGTCAATAATTCAAAATTGATAATACAATGGTCAATTTGTAATTGAGGCCAAACCCTAAGAGTCTTTTTGTATTTTGCCCTATTCTTTTCTTTATCCTCTTAACGAAATAGCAAGAAAACTTACATGAACTAGATATTATTGGATTCAATAAGTCTAGAGTCATAAGATATATCATATTTAATGAGAATTTAAGTTGTTCAACCCTATCCGTGATGGAAATCAATAACAACTTTTTAAATACTGTGAAAATTATTGTGCTAGATTTAAGATATAGTTATGACTTATGATGTTGCCAATGTCTCTAACATTGAATTTTGATGTCCCCCTTGTCGTTAATGCATCTACGATGATTTTTTTTTTTTTTTTTTTGAGAAAAAATATACGATGAAATTGAATGTTAGAAATAGGTATTAAGAGAATGTTAGTTATGTTTCATATTTACCCTTTTTGTATCAGTTTAATTGGTACAATTATTTTTGTAGGCTTTTGAAAAAAACAAAAGCATATATCATATATTATACGATAAAAATTGGGTTTTAGAAATCACTAGTCGCTAACCCGTGCAATGCACGGGATAGTTAAATAAAAATTAAAAATACTTATTTTACTTAAAGGTATATGACTTAAATTTTAAAAATGTATAATTTGAAAATGAATGAAAATAACTAATTTCTTCAATATAATGATTTAGAAAAATTCTTTTTCTTTCATATCATTGGTTACACATAACACATTTCGACGTGAGCTATTCTATGGTGATAACTTTACATAATATTCAACTGCAATTATATCTACTATCCACTACCAATCTAATCTATGTTATCTTGATAGTAGATCTACAAATTGCATTCTCGTATTCTTAGAGCTTGCCACATTATTGTTATTATCTATATATAATTTAAAACTGAAAATTTTAACTTTTTGAAAGACTTACATTAGAATTAGGATTAAAAAATAAATTTTTTTTTTTAAATTAGACCTCATGTTAGTTTTTTTTTTTTTTTTAAGGGCTCACTTTAGGTTAAAAAAAAAGACTCACGTGAAAAAAAAAAAAAAAAAAAAAAGAAACTCCTATTAGAATTAAGAAAAAAAGAGAGAGACTCCTAACTCCTATTAGGACTCTCTCACTATTTAGTTTAACAAATTAAAATTTTTTATAAATTAAAATGATGAAGAAAAAAGAGGGAGAGAGACTCCTGTTAGAACTCTTTTACTATTTAGTTTTAAAAATTAAAAAAAATTATAAATTAAAATGATGATGTGTAAAATTGTGAGAGCTTCAAAGGCTTCGGTTATATATATATATATATATATATATATATATCTATATATAATATAAAACTAAAAATTTTAACTTTTCGAAAGACTTACGTTAGAATTAGGATTAAAAAAAAATTTTTTTTTAAATTAGACCTCACGTTAGTTTTTTTTTTTAAGGGCTCACTTTAAGTTAAAAAAAAAAAAGATCACGTGAAAAAAAAAAGAGACTCCTATTAGGATTAAGGAAAAAAGAGAGAGACTTCTATTAGGACTCTCTCACTATTTAGTTTAACAAATTAAAATTTTTTATAAATTAAAATGATGAAGAAAAAAGAGGGAGCGAGACTTTTGTTAGGACTCTCTCATTATTTAGTTTTAAAAATTAAAAAAAAATTATAAATTAAAATGATAATGTGGAAAATTGTGGGAAGCTTCAGAGGCTTCGGTTTTTGTTAGAATTAGGATTAAAAAAATACTTTTTTTTTAAATTAGACCTCACGTTAGTTTTTTTTTTTTTTTTAAGAACTCACTTTAGGTTAAAAAAAAAAAAGACTCACGTGAAAAAAAAAAAAAAAAAAAAAAAAACTCCTATTAGGATTAAGGAAAAAAGAGAGAGACTCCTATTAAGATTCTCTCACTATTTAGTTTAACAAATTAAAATTTTTTATAAATTAAAATGATGAGGAAAAAAGAGGGGGCGAGACTCTTGTTAGGACTCTCTCATTATTTAGTTTTAAAAATTAAAAAAAAATTATAAATTAAAATGGTGATGTGGAAAATTGTGGGAGTTTCAGAGGCTTCGGTTTTTAATATATATATATATATATATATATATATATATATATATATATATAGATGATTGTGTCAAGTGGTTATATTCTCTATGCACCAAATAGCTACCCTTTATTTAAGAGTTTGATAAATTACATAATTCCTTTGTAGTTTTGGATGGTTTCTTGTACATGTAAATCAATATTCTATATCTGCACTATTATTTAAAGGCTCAGCTTTACATCCTCTTCTCTCCTTTCTTTCTTCTTCTTCTCCTACTTTCAGATTTGGGTTCTAAACAGTTTAATTATCAACCTTTTCACGTCTAAGTCTCCACGTTTTCTGTACTTAAGTCAGCAATTGGGTTTCCTAATACAAGTTTTATTCGGTCAAGTTGTGAACAACTTGGGCTTGGGGTTTTCAAGCCACACGAAAAAGTCAAAACCTATAAAGTAGAGAAAGATAGAGACGAGACAAAGAGGTAAGGATTCACTCCGCACTGATTCTAAACCTAGAAAGTTCTCTCACGCTTTTAGTTCAGGTTCTATATGATTTTGATTATTACTGGTTTTAAGTTTCAATTGATTTCGGGATATTCATATTTGCTTTGCGTTTAAGCTACATGTACGTTTACCCCAGTAAGTCTTTTTTTGCTTATATGTATTATTATTGCGATTTTTTTATATAATCAAATTATGAAAAAGATTATGCCTTATTTATTTATATATGAGATAGAGAATGAGTAGGATACAAACATACATATATATATATATATATATATATATATATATGAACTCAAATTATGAAAAAGATTATGTCTTCTAATCCAAATTGCAAGTTCCTCCACAACTGTCACAGCCCCAACCTGTACTTCAGAATTTAGAGTATGACCAGCATGTTAATATCAAGTTTATCTTAATACTAACACGAACCAACCTAAGCTGAAGGCGTTTATGAGGAATTGTTTCTTGTATTCCTTCTTGACTGAAACTTAAGGTATTCGTGTAAATATTGATGAAAATCTTGAAACTTCATTTTATTTGAACTTTACAAGATTATCACTTAACTGAAACTTAAGGTATTCATGTAAATATTACATAGCTAAACATTTAACAAAAATTCTTATTTACAAACCCAACCCCAAAGACATACAATTGGGATTCAAAACAAACTAAGGTTCTGAATTACATCTGTGCTCAACCGGTCAAGTACATCTTGATTCCTCTTGTACAACAAAAGAGCTAAACTACTATACAACAAAAAAACTATACAATCTAACAAATGAGAATCACAAAATCCTTGCCACCTTTAATACTCTTGCTGCTTCCAAAAAGAACTTGTGCACTGAAATATAATAGGGTGCCCTCTTTCTTTTCTTTTCCTTCATCATTGACTTTTGTTTTTTGACTTTTTTCCCTCAAGTAAATGCTACGATTATTTTATAGTATAATTCCTTTTTTATTGCAGCTAATTTAACATTTTTTTTTTCATTTTAATTCCCGGATATGTTACTTTTGCTATTCATTCTTTATTTTTCTCAATTTTTGAAATTATTAACATTGGATTAAAAAAAAATACAAACTTTTCATTCAGACACAAACTCCGCACCAACGTGTTTCCATTTAAAGTTTTTTTTTTAAATTTTAAAATACTTGGTTTTTTAAAATAGTGATAACCCCTTAAAGAAACTATATTTATCCTCTATGTAATTCTATGTGGGATTCAATTTACAGTTTTTTAATAATTACTAATTTACTACTTATAAAAAATGCTTCGTACCTTTTCTTCATTTTAAAGGTAGTTGCTAAATCCTGAATTTAATCTCTTTTTAACTTTTGTTATGGATATGTAGTAAGGAGCTGAATTTTGCGATTAAAAACTAAAATTTAGGATTACAAATAAGTTAATAAGTGATAACTCCCATAAATAAATAAATATATTTTTTTTGAAAGCAACAACAACAAACTGGGTTTTTTCAATGATTAAAAAATGTAGCAATCTTAAATTATGATGAATGAGAGCGTGAGCGTGTGCTTAGAGACCATTTTTAGGAAAAAGTTTGACTACAAACTTAGTTATAGCCATTGACAAATTGACCATTCGATTTGCAAGCATGAAAGATATAAGCAAAAGTAATTCAGTGGTGAAATTAAGTGGAATTGTAACCACTGGCTACAATTAAGTTTGCAACCAAACTTTTTTCTAAATAGGATGTTAGTTATATTTCATATTGTTCCTTTTTGTAATAGTTTGGTAATAGTTATTTTGTAGTTTTTTAGATACAAATCATATATTATATAATAGGGTAAAATATAAAATTTACCCTCAAGGTTGGGCCTAATGTCAGGTACTTCCACTTTCTCTTAAAAAAAAAAAAAGAAAAAAGAAAAAGGTACTACCAAAAATTTAAAAAAAATATTAATAATTTGTTCCAAAGCACAAACATCAATTAAAACCGTTTAAAAGTTCATCAAATAAAATAAAATAAAACCGTATAAAAATACCCCTGATCCTTATGTTTTCGTTTCTGTTTTTGGCTGTTATTTTTCTATCATTGGCAACACACACACACACACACTCCCTTGTGCATATAATTGCCATAATGCAACAACCGTAAGTCCTATGCAATCAAGACAAGTGGGGAAGTAAAGGACATAGAGGAGCATAGAGCTCTCAAATGGTGTTAAGTGTTGTTTTCGCTTAAGGAGCAAATTTGGTATTTTTGAAAAATTTTGGTAGTATATGGTATAAGCCTAAGCCTCAAGAGCAGGAAAGCTGATACCGTACCGTACCGGCCCGTACCGGCCGGTACATACCGTACCGGTCTCGTACCGGTACAAGTACCCCCCTGTTTCGTACCGGAAAAAATACCGGCTGTATCGGCCTCATACCAGCCGTACCGGCGAATTCCAGCTGTACCGGACCGGAATACAAAATACTATGTTTTTTTTTTTTTTTTTTTGTAATTGTGGCAATTTTTTAAGGGCAGGATAGTAATACTCATATATATTATGGTCCTGAAGTAGATCCTTTTGATGGATGCGAGTAGATGATCTTATGTAATTTGTGTTAACTTAATTATTTGTATTATTTGTTTTCTTTGTATGCAATGAACAATTAAATTTTTTGTTTTTTATATTGTGTTTTTTTTTTCTTTGTATGCAATGAACAATTGAAGTAATGTTTTATTGTAAACATGAGGTAATGTTTTATGGTAAATAGAGATTTTGTGTGTGTGTGTGTGTGTATATATATTAAATATAAAAAATAGCGGTAAACCCGAAACGGTACACCGGTATTGACCGATATTTGAAATATATCGTACCGGTGGCCAAACCGGTACAGCCTCCGGTACGGTATTAACTTCCTTGCTCAAGAGTGGTTTTTTGTATTTTACCCTGTATAATAAAATTTGAATTCTAAAAATTGCGATTATGTCAAGTTGTTATAATCACATTACACCAAATAATTACCTAATATTAAAAATTTTAGTAAATTACATTAATTCTTTTATAGTTCAGGATGAATTCAAATTCATCCCTAAATTTTAAAAATTAAAATTTAATTCAAAACCACGAGCTTTTTAAATCTTTTCAATCAACGGTCTCAATGTTTCACTAATAATAATAATAATAATAATAATAATTCACATAAATTACCACAAAAACTTATCTAGAAGCCAAAAAAAAAAAAAAAAAACATTTCATTAAATTAGACATTATATGAGAATCTTGAAATTATATAATAACTAGATTCGTAATTGTTGTCTATAAAACACTCTGCAATAATTTTTTTTGAATTGGCCCATCGGCACATGCGCTCCTTTCCTTCCAACTCGGATTTCCTTTCTGTACACTTCTCTTGAATGATGGTGGGCACTCTTTCACTCTCTCGACTTTTGATTGTGGATATTTTTTTGGCTTGATTTAATTTTATTTATTTTTTTTACATATCATTGGTTTTTTCCCTGTTCTTGATAGAAATCGAAGTCCAAATTTCTTCATTGTTCTCTTCAAGAAATATAGAATTTAATGAAAATATTTTGGTTTCAACAAGCTAACAACTCAATAATTGACTAGGTGATGTATCTGGACGGCCTTGATTTCTGGCTCTATATTAGAATAGAGTGAAAATGGCACTTAGTGGATTTTTTTTTTTTTTTTTTGATAGGAGCACTTAGTGATATTGGGGTAATGTTTGTTTAGTATCTTGGTGTTCATTGAAAACAAAAGTGCGTCACTTGGACTTGATTTCTCCTTTCAAATCAATCAATAATCGATAATTAAATGGAAATTAATCAAAGAAGCCAAGAGCAACGTTGTGATTGCTCCAACTTTTTGACATAAAGAGATCTGTCATCCGTAGAATTCTGGCATGTCTGACCCACTCAGTTTAATATCAGCTTTAGTCAAGTCAGAAATGTTTGTTTCTTTTGAAAAGATAAGAGAAATGTCGGACCTTAGATATGACAGTTGAATATGAAAGCAAGTAACTGTCATAACAAGGGCCATTGCTTTAAGCCTCAATAATGCAGGGAAACACTTTCCCCATTGTTTGCTTTCGATGCAGAGGAACAGCCGGAAAATAAGCTTACCCACCCTCCTGCGGATAGCTAAACTCGAACTTAAGTATGGTATATGAGTATGAAGCGCTCGAGCCTTATCCAAAGCCCTCGTTGACAGTCAAGTTTGGTTTTCATGCGCAAGTGGAATTCATAGACTCGCTAATTTCTTGTGCAGCTCAAATAAAATAAAATAAAAAATTCTTGTGCAGCTTTAAAGTTTAAACAATACTAACAATAATGCAAGAAGCTAAGAGCAACGTTGTGATAGCTCCAACTTTTCTGTAGAATCAAGACATGTCTGACTCAGTCAATTTTCAGCTTTAGTTGAGGAGACAAATGTTTGTTTCTTTCGAAAAAAAAAAAAAAAAAAGCTGATGAAAGACTCTATATACAACTGTCATAACTAAGGGCTATTGCTTTAAGCTTCAATAATGCAGGGGAAACAAAGTCCACATAGTTTGCTGTCGGTGCAGAATATTGCAGAGGGGCCAGAAGTACGGATACTACAAGACTCTTGAATTATAAATCTTAGTAAGTATGAATTATTGAGAGAAAAGAAAGAATTAGACATCAAGATAACACTTGTGGATGAGGAGAAGCTTTTTTTTTTTTTTTTTTAACAACATTATGCTTCATCAATGTGTTATTGTCATGCATGGTAGCACCTAGGGTTTTAAACGTGTTAAATAGACAAGTACTAAATGCTCATGATTATATTTAGATTTTATATCAACTACAAGCTAAGCTTGGACTCATCATCGGATGAGATTATATGTGGAACTTTGGTTCTTTTTTTTTCTTTTTTCTTTTTTTTTTGGTTGAAAAAGCTTAAATTTGTTTACAAGATACTTGATTACTTTTTTCATGTATAGTTAAACATTGCAGCTAAATTTTTTACCCTGTACAAATCCATGCTAATAATTAATAAATTATGACACCTTTAACATATCACTTGAACCCATCACCGTCTAGTCTCAATAATAAGAACTCACTAGTCGCTGAAGTAGACTAAAATAATTTTATAAAATCTTAAATTAATTAAGAAACTATACTATTGCATGATTTGCTTATCTATGGCTTCAATTTGTGTTACAATTTGATAAAGAAGTCATTGCTTAAACGTGCAATGACTTACAAAAAATTTGTCAGACAATTTTAGATACTGCAAAAAAATAATTCAAAAATTCGGATATTAAAACTTTTAAAAGTCTAAAAAATATTAAAAAATTAGATGATTCACTGCTTAAAAATTATTGAAACAAAAAAATATATATATATGACTAAATAATAGAGAAATATAAAAGAAAAATGGGTTACATTTAAAAGAATAATTTCAATTATTACAAACTTTTTTATCTTGTAAAAAACGGTTAAAAAGAGTTTGGTAGTTTATGTACAAAAATTACTTTTAAAAAAATACAAGAAAAACTATAAAATAATTTTTTTTAACAAAGTAGACGTGAAGAAAATAACATAAGAAAAGCTCATACTTCTACTCGACTTAAAAAAAAAAATAAATTGGAGTTTGCATTGTTTTTATAGTGTTTATGATTAACCTCACAAAGTTTGAGTTTAAATTGAACTTATTATAGAGATAGAGTTTCACTTCTTATTAAGTTTAGACTAAACAAAAATAATTTTGTTTTAAAAAAATGATAATGATGAGTTTGAGTTTGAGTTTAAGTTGGACATTGTTAGAGAGATAGAGTTTCACTCCTTGTTAAGTTTGGACTAAACAAAAATAATTTTATTTATAAAAAAAATGATGAGTTTAAGTTTAAGTTGGAATTGTTAGAGAGATAGAGTTTCACTCTTTGTTAAATTTGGATTAAACAAATATATTTTTATTTAAATAAAATGATAATTTTATTTAAATATTGTGTTAACGTGAAAAATTGTTGAAGGTTCAGACGCTTCGGTTTTATATATACTAGCCTCTGAGCACGCGCTTACGCGCATGCTCAGAGGCTCTTCTATTTTTTGGCTAAGGGTTAATTTAGAGCATTTATTATAATTTGGGATTACTACATTTTCCAATAAAAAAAAATCTAGGGATGTGATGAGTGGTGTGATGAGTGTTCTACATTTTGGATGAAATATTTTATTCATCACACCCCTAGATTTTTTCTGTGATTGGAAAATGTAGTAATCCCAAATTATAATAAATGCTATAAATTAACCCTTAGCCAAAAAATAGAAGAGCCTCTGAGCACGCGCGTATGCGTGTGCTCAGAGGCTAGTATACAAATAAACAATCACCAAAGCTTTACTATTGTCATAACACTGATACAATCACACAAAGACAACAAAAAAAAGAAAAAAGAAAAAAGCCATATATCATGCAAAATTTCAGATGTCTTATAATTTGGTAAACCTCAATACTACAATTCTTTGTACTCAGACATGTAAAGGCACCAATGTTAATTTAGAAATGGTTTTGTACAATTCTTTGTGCACGCACTCACGCACGTGCTCAGAGGCTCTTCTATTTTTTTGAGTAAAGATTAATAATTTGGGATTTCTAATTTTTCCAATCACAAAAAAAAAAAAACAAAAAACAAACAAACGAACAAAAAAAAAAAACGTGGAGTGAGTTTTGTAGATTAGAGGAGTTTTAAAATTAACAAAAAAGTGATCCTATTTTATAGGAAGTTAGTGAGTAGAAGTAAGAATTTAAATCAACGTAAAAGTAGGAGTTTATTAGAAGCAGTAAGACATTTCAACGTAGAAGTAGGAATCTATCATTTTTGTCAATTTACTATTTTAACCCCATTTTTAAGTTTTAGATAGGGGTATTTTTTACAGTAAAAAAAATAATAATTAACTTCCTTTTGCCAATTTACTATTTCAACCTCATTTTTAAGTTATTGGTTAATTAATTTAGGGGTATTTTTGACAGGAAAAAAAACAATAACTAACTTTCTGAATCCTCTTAATATATACAGATAAAAGCAGGAATGAGGAGTTTTTTTAGTTATTGAGTAGAAGTAGGAATTTAAATCAACGTAAAAGTAGGAGTATATTAGAAGCAGGAAGGTATTTTAACGTAGAAGTAGGAATTTATTATTTTTGTTAATTTACTATTTTAACCCCATTTTTAAGTTTTAGATTGGGGTATTTTTGACAATAACAAAAGTAATAACTAACTTTCTTTTATCAATTTACTATTTTAACCACATTTTTAAATTGTTAGTTAATTAATTTAGGGGTATTTTTGACAGGAAAAAAAATAATAACTAACTTTCGAAATCCTCTTAATATATACAGATATATATATATATATATATATATATATATATATATATGTAGATATAAGTTTTCATAAGGCTTCCAATGGGCTTTCATAAGGCTTCCAATGGGCTTTAAATGAAATGCTAAATAATCACTTCCTTAATGGCTTCGAGTTGTCTACTCTTGAACTATATTTTGCTATCTTTATGAGTGAACTACTGGTATTGGTAGAGCTACAGTTCCTTCTCTTTTCTAGACTTCGTAAAGTTAAATTTATTCAACTATGTGTTGGTTTTATTCCGTGCTAAATTTGCTTGTAATTCAACATTTAGAAATCCTGTATTCAAGTGGGAATAATGTTAGGGATGACAATTTATGTTCACGTGTCGGGTTCATGTCGTGTCAACTCATGAGTATTCGACGATATAGGTCAACACTGATCCGACATGTTTATTAAACGGGTCAATATTCCTCAATCTTAACACGACTCATTTATTAAACGAGTCAGTTGTGTCAACCTATTTATCAGATTTTATCAAAATGAAAAAAAAAAATTATGAAAAAACAAGCAAATAAATTTTTTTTAATATAAAATTCAAAACTAACGAATAATTGCATCATAAATAATCATTTAAAACTAAAGCATATCACAATATCATAAATAATCAATCACAATATGTCAAAGAAAATAAACCACAACATCTAATAAGTTTATATATCTAGAGTTTGAAGGGTATATTGGTAAAATGTCATTTAATTAAATAGGTCAGATGGGTCAAACGGGTTCTACATGTTCAACATTAACCCAACCCGTTTATTAAACGAGTCAGCCGTGTCAATCCCAATATGACACGAACCCGTTAAGCCTCAACCCATAACCTGCTAATTTCATGTCGTGTCATGTCGGGTTCTCGGGTCGTGTCTAATTTTGCCACCCCTAAATAATGTAAGAGTTATGTGTGAGAGAATGTGAAGAATTGATCAAGTGTGTGCATCAAGAGGCAATTCGTGACTGGATCTTATGACAAACTCGCGAGTAGTGACTCGCCAGAATGTGGCACACATGTGGAGCATGCAGGAAGTTGAAGGGCCAGGACAGCTGGATCACCATAGGACAAAAGGTACAATCTGGCCGTTTTGTTATCTGGCGATTGGAACTCGTGACTCATCCCAGTTGCGAGTAACTCGTCAGTGTACCCTGTTTTGCTGAAAAAGTCTTTTCACATTCCATCTCATACCCTACTATAAATACCCTTATACCCACAAAATGTAGAGAACTTCCATAGAGAATTTTGAGAGATAAACCCTACAGAACAACAAGATTGATTCATTCACAATCTTATACATTTGATTTTTTAAATTTCTCTACTCTCACTCTCTCCATTGTCATACCCATGAGAGAATCTTAAGCCAAATCCTTACCTCACCAAATTCATAGCAGTGAGAAGGTTCTTGGTATTTTGGAAGCAGTTCCAGAGAGAACCAATTCATATTGGTTAATGCAATGAGCTAATTGCGGGATCCAGTAAGCTAAAGAAGAGAAGGTTAGGCGTAACCTTGTTGAAGTAAGAAGTTTGGAGGGTTTAGGTGCATCGGATAAATTAGACTTGGAGGGTCTATTATTATTCATGTATCCCAATTGATTTTCTAGTAGATCATTATACCGCTTGGAGGGCGGTGGAGAAGTTTTTCACTGAGTTCTTCGGTTTTCTCTTCGACAACATGTGCCGATGCTATCTTGTGTTTGCTTCTCTCTATCCCTTACTCTTTTCTTTTAATTGCTGCTGAGTTGTGATTAAAATATGGCTTAGCGTAGTTTGCATATTTAGATATTGCTTATATTTCATATTCCGCACATACATTGTTTGAATATAAGTTTGCTTTGAAAATTTTGAATTTGAGGGTCTAAATATTCACAAGTGTTTTACAAACTAAGTGAGTTTTGACTTCATTGATTATTTATATTTTAGCTTGTAATTCTTTAGAGGGTTTCTATGGTTACTTCTTGTATGGGTAGAGGTCCTCTCTTTTTAATAAATTTTTTATTAATCCAAAAAAAAAAAAAGATTGCTAAATAACTATAGCTAAAAAAAAATTTAAAAGAAGAAGAAGAAGAAGAAGAAGACAACAAATGAGCACTCTTCCAACTGTTTGGGTCCGAAAGTAAAATTATGAATACGTTATTCTTACTAACTGGACCTCCTCTCATCATGTTGCTCATATTAAATTACAATTATGTTCACTTTCTCGGTAGTGGTTCTTGTATCGGTGAGTATTGGAATTGAGCACTCTTCAACCATGGAAGATAGTCCCGACTTTACAAAAACCGTTCACGTTTCTTTCATGTAGTTTGACAATAATAGGTGGTGAATGGCGATCAACAAGAACAATGGAATATCATGAAGACAATTTCTTAAAAAATCAAAGCAAGATTTTATAAATAAAGAGAGTGGCTGTCAATATTGTAAACCACAGGCCTTATCCATACAAGAAACAAAGACCATACAAAAATTTTGAATTATTATCTTATGACAATAGAACGAAACATGTTATTATCTTAAAACTATAATAATATGGCTTGGTTTGTTATCACGTGCGATTATCTCCATCATAGAAAGAACAAAAGAAAAATTGTCAAGTCTTATTGATCAATTGATATCTAAGTGAGACAAGTAGGATTTAAAGTCTTATATCCCCTATTATCAAATTATAAAAAGCAAAAAAAAAAAAAAAAAAAAAAATTCTCACATCCAGAATAGTTGAGAACTTGTAGAATATTCCATCCCAAGGCAGCATAACTAGAGCACGTACGTCTCAACCATGAGCCCTAGAGACAAACAATGAGCCCTTTCTTGCAAAGAAGAGGCACTATCTTGGTCTAAAAATTGATGTGCCTTGCCAAAGACTGTCCATCTTGGTATCAAAAATGTTAGATGTTCGTGAATGATTTATGTTTTGACTGGTAGATATATAACACTTTGTAAGAACGTATCTACTGTTGTTTTGATTTATGTGTAGTGTTGATCATTGAAGTGCTCTGTTCTCAATTAGATACCACTACATAGTCTATAGCATAGCATACCAATAATCAGAAGCAAAAGCATAGCCTTAAACCCATTGGTTTAAGTACTCCAAAAATCCTTGTTGAACTGATATTGAAGGGAAAGGGAATGGCCGAATGGCTATTACATGTTGGCATCAATCTATATATTTTAAGTGGATTGTAGATTCAAACGACAACAAAGCTGCAGACATTTCATTAAACATTATGCTAATGGTGAATGCCTTCAATATCTATAATCACATGAAAATTTTCAAGATATATACCAAAATATTTTTTAGAAAAATATACTAAAATTCTATAGCATTGTTTGAAGCTATAATAGTAATGAATAATGATACTATGTTTTTGGACTTTTTTTTTTAAAATTTAATTTTTTAAGTAATTGTCTTGTCATGAATTTGTGTGTGGTAATGCGTTCATTTATGTAATGCGTTCATTATGAGAAAAATGGTAATTGAGGTATAAAATTTGTTACCTTGGAGAACTTATAAAGGTCTAATGAAAGCACTTTTTAAACCTTAATTATTTTATTATTATTTTGAGAAAATTTATCTCACCATTGATTCTTATTCCTTATTTATATAGAGGAATCTAATTACCAATGACAGAAGATGATAAAGATCACAAAATAATCTCTTCTACAGGGTCTCATCTTGAATGGTTAACTATCCCAATACAATTGTAAAGTTGATTTTGTTTCTTTCTTCTTTTTCCCCCATTTCTTTGGTGCATGTTTTGAAATTCTAAGTATGTTCATTGTTGCTGAGCTGCTATCAAAAAAGGGGATAATTATTCAATGCAGGAACTAGTCTCTGTATTTCAAGAGGATTGCTGTCCCAGTTTAGAATAAATCTGCAAACATTTCATTAAAGTGCAAACTTCTCCTTTTACGACCTAACTTGGGCTCATATTAACTTATATTCTATAGCCATCTGAATAATACCGCTCCATTTGTCTAATATAGATCCAGAACATTTAAAGCAATAGCCCATATGCCTATTAGCCCATTCATGGATTACTTGGATTGGCCCATTAGCACATGTATGTTACTATGTTAGCCACTGATTTGTTGCGACCTCTTTTACAGAGATTCGAGTCCCCACAATTATCTAGTCCCGACTTTACAAAAACCATTCACGTTTCTTTCATGTAGCTTGACAATAACAGGTGGTGAATGGCGATCAACAAGAACAATGGAACAGAACGAAGACAATTTCTTAAAAAATCAAAGCAACATTTTATAAATAAAGAGAGTGGCTGTCAATATTGTAAACCACAGGCCTCATCCATACAAGAAACAGAGGCCATACGAAAGTTTTGAATTATTATCTTACGACAATTGAATGAAACCTGTTCTTATCTCAAAATTATAATAATATGGCTTGATTTGTTATTACCTATGGCTATCTCCATCATAGAAAGAATAACCAAAAAAAATTTAAAAGTCTTATAGTTCAACTGCAAGACATTTAGGATATAAATTTTTGTACCCCAATTATCAAATTATAAAAAGCAAAAAAAAAATAATCAAGTGCTTCAAGAGTTATGTACACCCATGATAAAGGAAAAAAAAAATCAATCACACATTTTTTCCATAATAACAATTAATTTTATAGGCTAAAATGGCAGGTACTCAAAATCATTAATCACCTACTAGCTTTTTGGCATTATATATATATATATATATATATATATATAAAAGTTGGGTTCAAGTTATACTTTGTGTAACTTTAAATAATATTTTATATTACCTTTTTTTTTTTCGTTGGACATGAATTTGATAAATTCACCATTATATTACATTTCCTTTTTATATTCTCCATACTTGTAAATTTGAAGTTCATCAAACATCAATAGTTATATTATCTACTAAATATTTAAATTTTAAATTTTTGTAATTCAAAAATCATGCATAAAAGATGAGTTTTTTGATCAAATAGTAAATACTACTCTAGTTGGCACGAAATTTCGTATAAGTATTAAGAACTAAAAAAAATATAATCCAATGGCGGGATTTATAAAATTTTAATTCAATAAAAAGTTATTAAATAGCATAGCATTGCTTAAAATTATACTAAATATGTAACCTGATTTTAAATTCTCTCTCTCTCTCTCTCTCTCTCTCTCTCTCTCTCTCTCTCTCTCTCTCTCTCGTATATATATATATATATATATATATATATATATATATATATATATAAAACTCCATCTCTCAAATATGGTGGAAACGATCAACTAACACCCAATTACCAATTATTAAAATGACTAAACCTTTATACTAAAATTGTCTATCCATAGCCTTAGTTTTGTTTTATTTTTATTTATAATAAGAGGGAATAGAGAATTTTTACACCAATATATTTTTCTTTCATGGGAGGTTTGAAATTCAATCAGTAAAACTTTTGGTAAATATAAGTACTTCATTGAATTTCTCTTTCCGAAAACAAAATTTTAAATTAGTATATTAATTCGATCACTATTAAACATGATATTTGATTATTTAATAATAAAAAATAAACCATTGAAAAATTCAAATCATACATGCCCTTATAATTATATATACACACATTAAATTTATCTGCTATTCACTGTGCATTGTTCAAACGGCCAAACCTGTCATCATGGTCATGGCCCTACATTTACATGGTGTAAAATCAAAACTTAAAACGAAGAAGTAGAAGAAAAAGAAAAAACGAAAGGAATGGTTCATGAGTCCTATCCATAGAGTTTTCTTCTGGTCCTAGACTCCAGAGGCAGCTCATGGTCATAGCCCTACATTCACGTGGTGTTTTGTTTTGTCTGCTCATGAATTGTTCATTCAAGTTGCAGAAATGGGCATGTCTTATTCGCAACGTTAGACCCCAGTACTATTATGTGTATTAGTATCATACAAGCACTCAACCGATCAAAATCAACCATAATTCTGAGAAATCAGAGAGACAGAGAGAGAGAGAGTGAGTGAGTTTTGGACTCTGTTGGAGTTTGAAAGGTACCTTAGTTGGATGGCTGTGACTAGAGGTGTTGGTGGCGTCGGCGAATGATGTGTTTCTTTGTTAGGTTTTAAGGAATTAGGAACTAGGGGTATCCACTCAGACCCGGACCCGTTCAAACCAACTAGACCCGACTAGAACCGACCCACCCGCGACCGATCTGTGAGCTCCAGTGGTCGGCAGCGGGTTACAAAGCCCAAAAACCGAGTCCAGTGAGTCAGTTGGCGAGTTCTCTCCTCTAAAACCCGCCTCAACCGACCCGATCGGAGACTTAAAAAATCCGACGATTCAAGCTTTTTCTAGCGAGTTTTCGGTCAAATTACTTGAGATCCAACGAGATTTATGCCAAATTTGAAGACATCTCAGCCAGATCTAGTGGAAATCTCACCAGATCTAGCGAGATCTCACCAGATCCGGTGAGATCTTTGCCAGATTTGGAGATTTTTTGCTTGAAAAAATCGATTTTGACAGTTTTTTCCACTGTGGATGATCCGACCATGCCCGACCGCTTTCCGATGCCAATCCGACCGCTCCAATTCGACTCTCTCGCCGGTCAGCGGCGGGTCTGAACTTTCACCACCCGATTCTGTCGATTTGGTCGCGGGTTGGGCACAAATCTGACCTGGACCGACCTGTGGACACCCCTATTAGGAACTAATGTATTAAAACTTCATTTTGTAATGTTGTCAAACCATGATCAAAACAGTTTTTAGTCTTATTTAGGCTTGCTCAAAGTATATGTTTTATGTAAAGTTAGAATCGAGTTACTACAGGATTTACTATGTAAAACTGCCTGACTCGATCGATCGAGAATTAGACTCAATCGATTGAAATTTGTGCAGATTGTTTTTTGTAGAATTCTCCAACTCAACCCAAGCCCGTTTGACGCGTAGGGTTTTATATTTTGCCCTAAGTATAAAAGGGAAAACCCTAGCCACGTTTTGAATGCTGCTGTGCCTCTTTATACTGTGTGTGTGAATCTTCTGTGAGATCTAAATGTGTTTACCTTCACATACACTTAGGGTTTCTAATCTCAAGATTGATGTCAAGAGTTTGGTGATCATCTTAGTTGCAGTTTCAAGAACTTAAAGATATACAAGCGTGAGTGCTTGTGCTTATTGGGAATTTAAGAAAGAAGTAGTCCATGGACTCAGAGCTATCATGGGGTTGTGGTAGTAAGTTTCCTATTCGAGATAGCAATACGATATTAGTGGTCTAAGTCGCTATTGTGTAAATTTCAATTCTTTCATAGTGGATTCGTTTTACCTTAAGGATAGCTAGGTTAAATCCTCCTCAGGTTTTTTACCGGTTTGATTTTCCTGGGTCATCATATCGTTGTGTTATTTCCTTTTCCACACTTTGCAATGATATGATATATTTGTGTTAACCTAGACTTGGTAATTTGACTAAGTAATAACTTGTTTAATTAATTAGGCTAATCTGTTTGTGTTTTAAGGGGTCTAAAAAACGTACAAGTGGTATCAGAACGGGTTAGCTCTAGTGTTTAGATCTTTTGATCTAAGAGTTGATCTTTGATCCCTGTTATTATGGATTATTTTAAGTGTCTTACTGTTTTTTATTGTAATGATTTGAATAAAAAGGACACTATTGTTTCTGTTGATCTTTTTGATGTCTGTGAAACTCTTCGTAAGGAATTATTGAAAACTATGAGAATTGCTAAAAAATTCAAGGAAGAGTTAAAATTGGCTAATCTTGAAAAAGAGGAATTGGTTGTTAGATTAGATGAATCTAATGAAAAGAATGAATTTTTGAGAATTCGAATTTCCTCTTAAGATGAAAAGATGAAAAGTTTGAAACAAGAGTTAGTTGAATCGAAAGCTAAAATTGAAAATTTGACTAATACCAAGCCTGCTGTTGATAACTGAATTGTTTCTGTTTCTCTTAAGCCTAAAACTAAGAAAGTCTATATCCCTCATTTCAAGAGGAATATTAAAGAAATTGCTTATTTTGCTAGGTTAGACAAAGGTAAAAGTTCTGATGTAGACGCTGAAGTTTCTAAACTTAAGTCTAAATCTATTGTTAGAAAGCATAATAAATTTGTTTTTGCGCCTACCTGTCACCTTTGTGGTGTTGTTGGTCATATCAGACCAAATTGTTCTTTGTTAAGGCAAAAATCAAAATTTGAGACTAGATTTGCTATTAGGAATACTAATGTTCCTAAATTTGTTCCTATTTGTCACTTTTGTGGTGTCTCCGGTCACATTCGTCCTAATTGTCATCAATTGAAATTCAAAAATTCTATATTTCAATCTAGGATATGTGATGATATTTCTCCTACCATAAGTCCATACAAATTGTTTCATATTCTTTTCAAAAATTTAAGCTTGTTGATTTGTGAAAGGAATTTGCAGGATTTCAGTCTTCTTCAGAAGATTTGTGTAATCCCTCAAATACACTCTACTTCTCATGGATTTTCACGTACAAAGCCGAAGACTCCTGCTATATGGGTGAGAAAAGATTCTCTAAGGTAAGTGTTGTTTACTTGTCCCTGATTTAATTCTTTCAATTGTTTGTGGACATGTTTTTTTTTTTTTTTTTTTTTGTTGTTTTTTTTTTGTTTTTATTTAAAAAAAAATTCAAAAACATAGAAAATTTTCAAAAAGACAAAAATATTTTATTTTGTGTCTAGTTTTATTTTTCTTGAGGATTACATGAATTATAATATCTCTTTCTTGATTTAGAACATGCTTGACATTGTGGAGAAACTTGAATAGTATGTGTTGCATAAGTGCTAAGCTCTTTTCTGATTTTTTGTGAGTATGTACTAATTTGTACATGTACTCAAGGGTTAATTAAAAAATTGATCTTTCTTGTTTTTTAAGCTTGTTGATTTGTGAAAGGAATTTGCAGGATTTCAGTCTTCTTCAGAAGATTTGTGTAATCCCTCAAATACACTCTACTTCTCATGGATTTTCACGTACAAAGCCGAAGACTCGTGCTATATGGGTGAGAAAAGATTCTCTAAGGTAAGTGTTGTTTACTTGTCCCTGATTTAATTCTTTCAATTGTTTGTGGACATGTTTTTTTTTTTTTTTTGTTTTTTTTTTATTTAAAAAAAAATTAAAAAACATAGAAAATTTTCAAAAAGACAAAAATATTTTATTTTGTGTCTAATTTTATTTTTCTTGAGGATTACATGAATTATGATATCTCTTTCTTGATTTAGAACATGCTTGACATTGTGGAGAAACTTGAATAGTATGTGTTGCATAAGTGCTAAGCTCTTTTCTGATTTTTTGTGAGTATGTACTAATTTGTACATGTACTCAAGGGTTAATTAAAAAATTGATCTTTCTTGTTTGTGTACCCTCTATAGCTTAGTTAAGCACTATCAGGCGTAACTTTGCATTGTTCATTTAGCATAATGTGTGTATTTTGTTTTTTATCATAAAATTTTTTTTTGACTAAAAAGATTTTTATGTGTTTGTATTACATATCTTGGATTTATAGTTGAGATTGACCATTTTATTTTTACATAACATATTTATGTACCTTGTTTAGCTTGGATGAGCTTATTTATTGTACTTTACTAGTTTAAGCTTTGTAGTGCATGTTGTGTGGGAGTTCTTCATAGTTTTCGATCACATGATATTGATTTTGAAGTCACATGCCTTTGATTGTTGGATTTAAACTTATTGAGAAAGGCATAAATAACCATCTCACCACTGTTTACTAACCAATCATGAACACCTTAGTGCATATCGTAAGATTTTGTACTCAAGATAGTGTAGCACATGTACAAAAAGAACATAAGGTGTAGCCTCGGTTTAAATACTAAAATTGATATATACATTATTGGGCTATAATAACTTCACATTCAAATAAAATTTATGTGTACATTATCTCGGCTATTTTAATAAGTTTCTAATTAAATAAAATTGATGTATACATTATGAGGAAACTCAAGAAACTTACATGATTGCAAGTTTTTATTCTAGGAGATGTGAGAGTTATATAATGTAACTCTTTAGGTGATAGTCTCTTTCAAATTTATGTGATGAATTTTGTAGAAAGTGTGATTGATCACTATTCACATATCACCTCACATGTATTTCAAGTTTTTGTTATTTGCACACACTACACAAGTTGCTCTTTGCTAAACTTAGTACATTATATTGTGTGTAATCTTGTTGTGGCCCTCCGAGATTAAAAATTTCTTGATTTTAATGCAAAATGTGTTTTAATGGTTGAGTTTTGAGGACATATTGGTTGATAAACTTGTTTTTGAAAGATCTAGATTGAATTCAAGTGTTTTTGAAAAACTTTTAGTCTCATACTCATGCATTTCATTCATGAATCACTGTGCTTTGAGGAGTTACTGCAAAAAATAGCTCTGTTTTTCAAAAATCTCATTTTTCTAGATTTTCGATCGATCAAACCTATTTTTCGACCGATCGAAATTGCAATAAAAATTTTGGTTTGAATCTGCCTAGCTCAATTGGTGCTTGATTGATGCTCGACCAACCGAAACTGAAAAATTTTCAATTTCTAAGTTTTTGACCAATTTTTTTTTTCATGCATCATTTTTGTTTAGGATTCACATGAATTGCATTGTTTTTCTGTATCCATCTTACAGTTTTGCAGTCATATCTCTCATTGTTTTCACACATAACATGCATACACTTTGCTAAATTGGGTACTCAACTTGATTTAAAAATTGATTGGTTAATTTTTTAGTTATGTACTTTTTAGTATATGCTATTTTTTATGTGTGAACTGCAGAAAATATTTTTTTTTTCTTAAGAGATATGATGAATAATAATGTGCAAATATTTTCTCTACTCATGCAACTGTTTATGGGTCACATAGTGTCAAGTTTACATTTATTGAAAGAGAAAATATTTTCTTCATGTGTATCCTTAACTTAGTTTTTAAGTTAGGTTTATGTGTTTTTTATTTATTTATCCCCACCTCCTAAGGTTATGTTTGGTAACCGTTTTTGTTTTCTATTTTCAAAAACTTGTTTTTGGGAATATAAATAAAAAACAATTTTCTTATATTTTTGAAATCAAAAACATGTTTTGTTAGTTGAAATTAAAAAAAAAATAGTTTTTTGAAGAAAAAAATAGAAAATACTAAAATATGTTGTTATTAAGATTTGAACTATAATGCTAACTCATTAAATGAGTTAGATTAATTAAATTAAATGCGCATTTTCATTGACTTTTGAAAATTAGAAACTGAAAACAGCCGTTTGTATGTTTTCAGTTTTCTTTACAAATTGAGTTTTAAAAACAGTTTTTGTTTTTTATCCATATTTGGTTGCCAAACAAGTTTTTTAGTTTCAAAAATAGAAAATTATTTTTGAAAACAGAAAATAAGGGGAAAAAACAGTTACCAAACATATTTTAAATTTTCCCCAAAACTTGTTTTTGTTTTTCCTATTTTTATAGGGGGAGAAATCTGTTAACCTATGTTGTTTATTGGGAGAGTTGTTGCTCTTCATATGGGGAGTTGTCTCTATTTTCTATAAAGTTTGTTTTGTGTTCTCTTAATTCTCTATTTTCTCTTTCTGTCTACCTTTTGCTTGGGTTGTCTTTATCAATACGTGACAAAAAGGGGAAGATTTAGATGAAATGTAGGAATATGTGGGACTCCTGTTTGTTTTGTTTAGAGAGAGTTGAAATTGTTTTTGAAAGGGGGAGAATATAAAAAGTTTTTGATGATCTAACTTAGGGGGAGAGTTAGTTTACTTTTGTTTTTTATATTTTGTTTAACTTGTATTTTCCACACATACGTTTATGCGTTTGTTAAGTGTTTCAGGAATAGACAGGTTGATTCAGTTGTGCTGATGTCTACACTTGCAACTGATAGATAGTAGTTAGGTTGAATTTATTGTGTTGGGCAATATTTTTGTAATGGGCTGATTTTTGTAAACTTTGAGTTATTTGCTTAGTTTGTGTTTTGTCACGGATTGCCAAAGGGGGAGTTTGTTAGGTTCTAAGGAATTAAAAACTAATGTATTAGAACTTCATTTTGTAATGTAGGCAAATCATGATCAAAACAGTTTTTAGTCTTGTTTAGACTTGCTCAAAGTATATGTTTTATGTAAAATTGGAATCGAGTTACTGCAGGATTTATTGTGTAAATCTGTCTGGTTCGATCAATTGAGAATTAGACTCGATCAATCGAAAGTCATGCAGATTGTTTTTCTTTAGAATTCTCCAACTCAGCCCAAGCCTGTTTGACGTGTAGGGTTTTATGTTTTGCTTTAAGTATAAAAGGGAAAATCCTAGCCACGTTTTGAGTGTTGCAATGACTCTTTATGCTGTGTGTGTGAATCTTCTATGAGATCTAGAGGTGTTTGTCTTCACATACACTTAGGGTTTCCAATCTCAAGATTGATGTCAAGAGTTTTGTGATCAACTTAGTTGCAGTTTTACGAGCTTAAAGATATACAAGAGGGAGTGCTTGTGCTTGTTGGGAATTCAAGAAAGAAGCAGTCCGTGGACTCAGAGTTATCATGGGATCGTGTTAGTAAGTTTCCTATTCGAGGTAGCAATAGGATGTTAGTGGTCTAAGTCGCTATTGTGTAAACTTCAATTCTTTTATAGTGGATTCGTTTTACCTTGAGGATAGCTAGGTTAAATCCTCCTCAAGTTTTTTACCGGTTTGGTTTTCCTGGATCATCATATCGTTGTGTTTTTTATTTTTCCGCACTTTGCAATGATATGATATATTTGTGTTAACCTAGACTTGATAATTTGGCTAAGTAATAACTTGGCTAATTAATTAAATTAATCTGTTTGTATTTTAAGGGGTCTAAAAAATGTACAGTTTCGTCTGCTTTTGATGCAAGTTGTGGGAGGAAAAGCACAGTTTTTTGTTTGCAATATTGCTATTTTCATTGGATCAAAATATAGTGTAATTCTGCATATCATACTACTGCAAAGAATTTCCTAGTTTCTAAAGAGTCTTTATGCTGTAATTTGCTAATTTGCAGTTATTTCTGCTCCTTTTGTTTGAATGAAATTTGAAGTTTATGAACGATTTTTTTTTTTTTGGTTGTGGATTATAATTAAAAAAGCCTTGTAATTAGGTTCTCCACTATAGCTAATAAGCTAATTTCTACTTTTTAGTTTTTATGTATATTTTTTTTTTACTTTTTTAAAGTAAAAGTATATTTTAACACATTTTTAGCAAAAAATTAAATAAATTGTTAGCTAATTTTTTGCTTTTATGTCAACTTTTAAAATTTTACTTTTTACCTACTCTTTTTTTTTTTTTTTTACTTTTTCAAAATATAAGTATATTTCAGTTCATTTTCAACAAAATAATTTCAGTAAAAAGCTAAGGTTATGTTTGATAATAGTTTTTATTTTCTATTTTCAAAAACATGTTTTTGGGAATCGAAAAAAAAAATTTTCTTGTATTTTTTTAAATAAAAAACATGTTTGGTTAGTTGAAATAAAAAAAAAAAAGTTTTTTGAAGAAAAATATAGAAAATTTGTTTAGAATTTTGATGATGCTGAAACAAGATTATATACTTTTTACAAAAAGGCAAATTAATGGAATTTATTATCCAAATATGAAATGTAGCACGTAGGGTGATTACAAATATACAAAGAAACTATATGTTATATAATTTATACTCTATGTGCACAAAACTATATGGTATCAGTTTTAGATGGAAATCGCACTAAGCTTTTGAAGATGCAGGTGACAGTACAACCAATTTTGATATTAAAAATAGGAAAATTATTAGTGTACAATTGACTGTTTATATAAGCTGAGTTACACAATGTATTTGTAGATTAAATAAGTGTGTACATGTTGTATATATTTGCATGAATAGTGTATAATATTGTACACTTTACATTAATAGTAAATATAAACTAATAATTGTTCTTTTGACATTAAAAAAATATTTGCTACTAATATATATAGTGAGAAGTGAGAACCAACAAGGAAACTAAGCCATTGAAAAATTAGATTAATTAGATCACAGTTAAACATGATATTTGATTATTTAATAAATAATATAAAAAAATACCCATTGAAAAATTCAAATCTTACATGCCCTTATAACTATACACACACATTGAATTTATCTGCTATTCACCGCTTTGTTAAAATGACCGAACCCAAGTCAGGTCAATGAGCATAAAAAAAAAAGGTACTCAAATTAGTGGACAGTTCAATGCTTATGTTTTGTTTTTGTTTTTGTTTTTGTTTTTTTTTCCTTTTTATCATAAACCTGTAAAATATAAGAAATGTTACGTGCATAACATTTTTACAACAAATTATAAGTGACAAGTTTTTACTTGCTATTACTGTCAAGCAAAAAAGTAATTTCACTAGTGTACTCAAGTTAAAAGACCGTAACACTTCGAAAATAGCCAAATAACACATTTTTGCAAACTATGTTACAATCTATCACTATTTCAGAAATATGTAGGGATCTACCACTTTTTGGGTACTCGAGTTTGGCGAAATCGAGTTTTCCAGGGTACTTGAGTTTACGGAACTCGAATACTATGAAAAAATTTTGAAATTTTTTTTGGTACATGAGTTCCATGAAATTGAGTACCATAAAAAATTTTCAGAAATTTTCTAAGTATATCTTTTCAAAGAACTCAAGTTTCAAAAAGGTGATAGATCTACATATATCTAAAACAGTGGTAGATTGCTAAATTTTTTACTAAATAGTAGTAGTGAGTCATTTTCTTCCGTAACAATCTGCCCATTGTGTAGACATCACGTTTTGTAAAATATTCGGTCATACGGTTATACTTAATAAAAACAAAACATAACAAAAAAAAAAAAACCTATGAAATGAATGGTCACAAGGCCGATCTATACAGTTTTCTTCTGATCCAGACTGTAGAGGCGGCTCATGGTCATGGCCTTACATTCACGTGGTTGGGGAAATGGACGTGTCTTATTCGTTAGACACCAGTACTTTTACGTGTATTAGTATCATACAAGCACTCAACCAATCAAAATCAATCTTAATGTTAAGTTTTTGAGAAAGCCAAGAAAAAAATGAGAGAGAGTATTGGACTTTGTTGGAGTTTGAAAGGTACCTTAGTTGGATGGCTGTGACTAGAGGTGTTGGTGGCACCAGCGGATGATGTGTTTCGTTCGCTTTTGATGCAAGTTGTGGGGAAAAGCTTAGGGTTTGTTTGAATATCGCTCATTTTGTTAAAAACTGAGAACTAAAAATACTGTAGCAAATAATTTTATACGCCACCTGATTCTTTGGGGTTGAAACTACTGTAGCTTCAGCTGAAAGTATTGTAGCGTTTTTGTTTTTGTTTTTGTTTTTGATTTTTTTTTATTTCACTCCTTTCCCAATAACACATAAAAAATTGAACCCAAAAAAAAAATCTTTAGCTTTTTCAGGATTGAGAAGTGAAATGTCATCTAGGTCTTGGAGGCCCAGTGTGAAGGAGTTCCCAACACTAATTGAAAAAAGAGATGGGGAGCATGGTCTCTCGACCTAAACCATTCTCTCTCTCTCTCTCTCTTCAATATGCACGAGGTGGAGCTTCCTCTTTCTTTCTTCCACGAGGTTTGGTCTTATGAAGATCTAATGTTTTAGTTTCTTGATTTGGGAACTCAGTGGTGGTGGATGGGTTGATCGGCAGTGGGTTTGATGGGTTTGATATGGGAACTCGGTGGTGCAAGGTGAGGTTGAGATTGGTGATGGGTTTGATTTGCATTTGATGGGTAGATCCGTTTGATGGGTTTGATTTGGTTTTGGTTTCATATGGATTTGATGGGTTTGATTTGGTTTTGGTTTTAGTTTCATTTGGGTTTGATGGGTTGATCGGTTTTGATCAGTTTAATCTTAGATTGGTGGCTTTTTTCTTGGTTTTGGTTTCATTGTTTTGATCTTCTGTTTTGATGGGTTTGCTGGGTTTCAAGAACATGAATAGTTATGTTCTGGGAAGAACATGAAGAACACGAAGAACAAGTTCTTCCAAAAAAAAAAATATAATGAAAAGAAAAGGAACAGTACACGCATGCCCAGTTTTATTGAAACGGTGCGTTGAACCAAAAATTTTTGTGTTTGTTCTGAAGTCGTGGGCGTTTATCTTGGAGAGCACTTTAGTCATGGGTCCCTCAGTTTAAAACGCCAAACGTAGACATGGGGTAGATAACTGCAATCCAAACGCTCACTAATGTTTTGTTCGCTTCAATCTTTTAACACATTTCAGCAATTTTTTTTAGCAAAAAGTTAAATAAACCGTTTCCAAATGAACATGTATATTTTCTTTTATTTTTGAAGGTCTTATAACATACAAAAATCTCAATTATACAAATAAGATAAAGAAAAACCTGATAACAAAATGCGGCTTTCAAGTTTGACGCCTAAAGCAATTTTTTTGGGAGGACTTTAAAGATTTATTTATTTTTATTATTTTAAAATAAAAGATCTAAGATTGACAAAACATTTGAAAGAGTGAGAGGAATCTGATGGGCCATCACCACCGTCATCTTGGCCTCCCACTACCATCAAGCTGTCGACATCCCTATGGATAATTTTTTTATTTAAAAATTAGGGGCTTAAATATGATTTAGGTTTGGGTAATTTGATTGGATAGTTTTTGTTTTGTATATATAAGTAGAAAGAATATTTGGTGCGCAATGTAAAGTCATATTCTACTGTATCCATTCCATTATGCTAGCAACCATACTACTTTGTTCCGAATATAACTTTGCTCTCTACCCACGCATGCTACGACCTGCTTCAACACCATCACCTAATCCTATCAATGTACCTTACTAGTTTTGGTTTGTTTCTCCTCTACGTATTTTGTAGGCCCTTTTTGGAGCAAGTGGTCCTGTCTCACCTGTGTGTTCATCTCAATAATAAGACTAGAATCTAAGGGTATAGAACAATTCATGTGCATCTATTTAAGATGCTTTAGGTGCCCATTCACCTATAAACATGTCTCTACAAATGATTCTATTTGAAAATTGAAATAAATTCAAACCCCAAACAAAAGCTTCTTATACATGATAGATTCATCACCAAGATTCACCATACAAATTCCAAAGTTAGAGATTTGGGGCCAAGGAGTTCATCATAGCTATGGTGTGATCACCCCTTTCCATGGGCTAGCAATGCTTGAATTCCAAAGAAATATTCCTTGATTACAACACTGAGTGACTATTCAATATGAAGAAACTATAACCAATATTGAAATAAACAATTTTTATTCATTAACCTTTACCATTCTCAAATCATGTAGTAGCAAGCATAAAACTTTGATCATTCATATATGATGGAGCGTAATAATAATAGAATAATGCGGAATGTGGAGAGATTAAATTAATCGAAGTTTTTTGAAAAAATAGAACATGAATTAAACTGAAGTTTCATGGTTTTGAGGATATAGCTTTAAGGAGCTTCAAAGTTAAATGATTAATATCATCAAACTCCTAGTAGCTTAAGTTTTTGAAAAAAAAAAAAAAACCATGGTAAGTTGGTAACAAAATATACAATCATGAATTCAATTCTTATCTCCACTGTAGTGATACATTTCTTTTGAATTAAGGTGTCAATTGAGTAAATTGATAGTTTGATGGGACAATGTAAATAAGATGAAAGTTGATAGTTGATTAAGATTTATCGTAAAATCAATACTCACCAACTAAAAGAAAAAAAAAATCACTTGTCAGTTCATTAATTGCTATTGTGGGGGCAAAAATATCAACAGAGGAGATGGGCCTGGGTGTGGAGCCCAAATAACGAGAATCATAGGCCAGTGTGTTGGATCAAGATTGCGCGCCGAGGACCATGGCCCAGCTGAGGACCACCTAGTCCGATCTATAATGACCGAGATAAACGGGGGGGAATCTAAACAAGACTTGGGAGAGATCGACCATCCGTCCGAGAACATTAACACCTCGGACGGTCGAGGTAGAGATAAACTTTGGAAACCGGCCGGCCAGAGAAGTGCCCTAGGGGTCTCCACTGGCTTTGTCAAACGTGGTAGATCCACGCATCCAGAAAATATCCCAAAATATCAAGCAGAAAGGCTGCCAACCCCGCATTGAATGCCACACAGCTAATCTTCTGGCCGCATTTATGTGGAGAAGACATCTGAACAGTAGCAGAGGATCCCGTTGTTTCTACGAAGTAACTTCTGGAAAAAACTGGGGGACAAGTGTCCAAAGAGGAAGTAAACAATCCACACGTGGATGGCTAAGAAAGGAGGGGAGGAAATATAAAAGGGGAAAAACAAGGAAGAAAAAAGGGATCGAAAAAAAGGAGAGAGAACGAAAGAAAAAAGGAGCCTCGGACGTAGAACGAATATAAGATTGCAAGTGTAAAACAGATTGGAAAGATGGTGAAGGAACTAGTCCGAACCATTTGAAGAGCTGAGTCATTCTTAATCCAGTCCTTCTCAACCTACTCTCTACAAATTCATTGCTTAGGGGCCCGTTTTGGGCTAATCTATCAATCGTTGGGCCAGTAACTCAAAATTGTGTCCCTACAATTGGCGCCGTCTGTGGGAAGGGCTAGTGGTCTAGAATAGTTAGGTTCTTTAACATGGCTGGCTTAGGTCCGCACCATCAAGAAACGTTGGGATCTCAAAGGGAAGAGCACTTCCAGGAAGGCCAGGAAGGAAGCATGCATACCACCTGTGCTGACGGGGGTCAGTCTAGGGGCGATACCCATGTCTCGCAGGACAACCGTGCCAAAGCCATGCAGAAGGAGATTGATCATTTGAAGAGGAAGTTGCGACGGGAGAGAAGGAAGAGAAGCCCTTCAGGTTCTGATCCTTCCTCCGATGACGAGGGTGATGACAATTACAGGCACAGGTCACGTACGCCCCCGAGCGAGACTTTCTCCTACGAGGAGGACAATCGCCGAGAGCGCAAGGGCGAAGGCGCGTCCTCTAGGGGATTGGGAAACGATGCCATGAGCAAGGCACTCGATCGGATATCCAAATCACCCTTCACACGCCGGGTTGATGCAGGGCGACTCCCCATGCGGTTCACCCAACCAACGTTTACCCTCTACAACGGTCGTACCGATCCAGTTGAGCATGTTAGCTACTTTAATCAGAAGATGGCGGTATACTCTCATAGCGAGACCTTAATGTGTAAGGTGTTCCCGTCCAGTTTGGGTCCTGTGGCGATGAGGTGGTTTGACGGCCTCAGAACGGGTTCCATCAACTCTTTCTAAGAGCTCACTCAAGCTTTTGGATCCCGCTTCATCACGAACAGTAGGGTTCCTCGGCCCCTGGATGCTTTGCTGTCTTTATCCATGAGAGAGGGAGAAACCCTGAGAACTTATTCGGATCGGTACTGGGAGATGTTCAACGAGATCGAGGGTGACTTCGACGATGTGGCCGTCAGAACCTTTAAAGTCGGTCTGCCAGCCGACCATGGTTTACGCAGGTCCCTGACGGGAAAGCCAGTGGTCAATGTTCGCCAGCTCATGGATCGCATTGATAAGTATAAGAGGGTCGAGGAAGATCAGTTGCAGGAGAAAGGGAAGGGTAAGGTTATCCCTCAGGAGAGAAGGGATTTCAGGTCGGATCGTTACGGCAATAACCGACCTCGACGAGAATTTGGAGGAGAAGCTGGGTCTAAATCTACTCAAACAGTTAACACTGTGTTCCGAGAACCAGTACACCGGATCTTGGAGAAGATTAAGAACGAGCCATACTTCAGATGGCCGAATAAGATGAGCGGAGACATCTCGAAACGTAACCAGAGCCTGCATTGTCAGTATCATAGAGAGCCCGGGCATACGACCGAGGACTGCAGGACTCTATGGAGCCATTTGCAACAACTGATCCGAGAGGGCAGGTTGAAACAATTCCTATTGCAGCCTAACGAACAGGGAGGCCAGACCGGCGTAGGGGTTCCAGGTAATAATTCCTCCAGACCTCCCTTAGGAACAATCAATGTCATTCTCGCCGCACCGGGCAGGACAGGGTCATGCCCCTCCAGGATAATGACGGTGGCTGGGGTGTATCCTGGGGATCCTGGGCAGGAACCAAAGAGGGCCAGATTCAACCCCCAGCCCATGCTGAGCTTCTCGGACGAGGACAAGGCCGGGACCATACAGCCCCACGATGATGCACTGGTGATAACTCTTAGGATAGGGGGCTATGATGTGAAGAGAGTACTGGTAGATCAAGGCAGTGGGGCTGAAATTATGTATCCAGACCTGTACAGGGGCCTCAATCTCAAGCAGGAGGATCTGACTAGCTATGACTCGCCTTTGGTCGGTTTCGATGGGAGAGTAGTTGTTCCGAGGGGACAGATCAGATTGCCTGTTCAGGCTGGCTCGGAGGTGGTGGAGGTGGACTTTATCGTGGTGGATGCCTTCTCACCATATACAGCTATCATGGCGCGACCTTGGCTCCATGCCCTCGGGGCAGTTTCATCTACCCTTCACCTAAAAATCAAGTACCCATCCGGGGACCAAGTTGAGGAATTGCTCGGGAGTCAGGCCGTGGCCAGGCAATGTCTGGTGTCGGCCATTATGCATCAACCAGCATCAGGGTCCTCGGACCGGGCCAGCGAGGATCCCTAGCAATTAAAGTCAACGGTCCCGATATCTGACATAGGGGCCGAGGAGGCGAAATGTGAGGATCTGGTGAAAGTTCTTATTGATGGGGACTCGGAGAAATTTTTTCAAATCGGCGCCCAGCTCCCTATTCAAGATAGGGAGAAACTATTGCATTTCCTGATGCGCAACATCGACGTATTTGCTTGGAATGCTTATGAGGCTCCAGGAGTGGATCCAAATTTTATCTGCCATCATCTAAACGTAAGTCCGTCCGCTCTTCCTAAAAAACAACCTCCTCGGCGATCCTCGAGGGAACATTCTGATGCTGTTAGAGAGGAGGTGGATAAGCTAAAACAGGCCGGGGCTATCAAAGAAGTATTCTACCCGGACTGGTTGGCTAATACCGTGGTAGTGAAGAAAAAGAATGGCAAATGGCGGGTTTGCGTGGATTATTCGGATCTAAACAAAGCCTGCCCAAAGGATCCCTTCCCCATGCCCAGAATTGATCAACTGGTGGACGCAACTGTGGGGCATCCCCGGATGAGTTTCTTGGATGCCTTCCAAGGGTACCATCAGATACCCCTAGCCGGGGAAGACCAGGAGAAGACGGCTTTTGTCACGCCGATTGGCAACTATCATTACAAAGTAATGCCGTTCGGACTTAAAAATGCGGGGTCCACGTATCAGAGGATGATGACCCGAATGTTCGAACCTCAGCTGGGCAAAAATATCGAAATCTACATCGATGATATGGTAGTCAAGAGCAAACGAGAGTCCGACCACATCGCCGACCTTGAATGTGTTTTTGAAATCCTGAGAAGACACAAATTGCGGCTCAACGCCTCTAAGTGTTCTTTCGGGGTAGGCTCGGGGAAGTTCCTAGGCTACATGGTCACTCACCGCGGAATTGAGGTGAACCCAAACCAGATCCGGGCCATTAATATCTTACAACCACCTCGGAATCCCAAAGAGGTGCAGAGACTGACCGGAATGATCGCTGCCCTCAATCGCTTTATAGCCCGGTCCGCTGACAGATGCAGACCCTTTTATCTTCTGTTGAATAAGTGGAAGGACTTTGAGTGGACTGAGGAATGTGCTTTAGCCTTCCAGCAATTGAAAGACTATCTGTCTCGGCCACCGGTAATGTCCAGACCGGACGTGGACGAGGTCTTATTTGCTTACATCGCGGTGACAGTTTATGCGGTAAGCTTGGTATTACTAAGGGATGACAATGGGGTGCAGAGACCCGTGTACTATATTAGCAAGTCTCTCCATGAGGCCGAGGTCAGATACTTGCCGTTGGAGAAGGCCGTCCTAGCCGTGGTGCATGCCACACGCAAATTGCCGCATTATTTTCAGGCACATACGGTTGTTGTCTTGACCCAATTGCCACTCAAGGCCTTGCTTCGAAGCGCTGATTATACAGGAAGAATTGCGAAGTGGGGGACTAAGCTGGGGGCCTATGACATCAAGTACATGCCTCGCACTTCCGTGAAAGGCCAGGTCATCGCCGACCTTCTGGCTGAGTTTGCCGAGATCCCATTGGAAGATGATGAAAGTAAACATCGCATGGATGAAAATTCAGTTGGAGTGACCTCCATAGAGCGGGCGTCACCATGGAGGCTATATGTTGATGGCGCATCGAATCATAAAGGATCCGGAGTGGGGCTGGTTCTAATCTCGCCCGAGAATATCACGATCGAAAAGTCATTAAGACTTGGTTTCTCTGCAACGAATAACGAGACAGAGTATGAGGCCTTGTTAGTTGGGATGGCCATGATCCAGCGAATGGGAGGAAAGGATGTAAACATATTCTCGGACTCCAGATTGGTGGTAGGCCAAGTCAGAGGGGAACTAGAAGCCAGGGACCCAAGAATGCAAGAATACCTTAACCAGGTTAAACACTTACAATCTGGTTTCAAGTCTTTCAACTTGATGCAGATCCCCAGAAGCAGAAACGCACATGCCGATTCCCTTGCGACGTTAGCAACGTCCTCGGCGCAAGACTTGCCGAGGGTGATTCTTGTGGAGGATCTTTTACAACCCCGCCGGTTGGGGAAGGTGGTGTCAGCTATTCACCAGGCAGTAGCGGCCCCCAGTTGGATGGACCCCATCGTGCATTTTCTCAAAGATGACTTATTGCCTGAAACGAAGTTGGAGGCTGATAAGATACGGAGAAAGGCACCTCGATTCTGGTTGTCCGAGGATCTGAAACTCTACAAAAGATCCTTTTCTGGACCATACTTGTTATGTGTGCATCCCGAGGCCGTTGAGGTTCTCCTGGAAGAACTTTATGAAGGAATCTGTGGGAGTCACACGGGGGGTAGATCTCTATCCCATCGAGCCCTCACGCAGGGGTATTGGTGGCCCAACATGCATAGGGAAGCTCAGGAATATGTGAGGAAGTGCGATCAATGCCAAAGGTTCGCCCCGAGCATACATCAGCCGGCAGGAGAGCTTAATCCCTTATCCAGTCCGTGGCCTTTTGCCCAATGGGGCTTGGATATTGTTGGACCTTTCCCCAGGGCAGCGGGGAATAAAAAATACCTAGTCGTCGGCACAGATTACTTTACTAAATGGGTCGAAGCAGAGCCATTGGCCAATATCCGAGATGCCGACATGAAAAGGTTCATTTGGAAGAATATTATCACCCGGTTCGGAGTCCCGCACACACTCGTCTCTGACAACGGACTTCAGTTCGACAGCAAGTCTTTCCGAAGATACTGCTGCCAATTAGGAATAACGAATCGGTACTCCACCCCAGCCTACCCTCAAGGAAATGGACAAGCCGAGGCCACGAACAAAGTTATTGTAAACGGACTAAAGAAGAGGCTGGACGATTCCAAGGCCAAATGGGTCGAAGAACTACCGCATGTACTGTGGACCTATAGGACTACTCCTCGGAAATCTACGGGCAAAACTCCTTTTTCATTGACTTATGGAGCCGAAGCAGTCATTCCGTTGGAGACGGGCTTCCCTACACTAAGGACTAGCTCCTTCACTCCGGATAGCAACGACAATCTACTTGGGAAAAGTCTTGATCTAATTGATGAGAGAAGAGAATGCGCCATGGTCCGGTTGGCCTTTTACCAGCATAGGCTCAAGCGAGGATACGACGCAAATGTAAAGTCAAGGCCTTTAGCGGAAGGGGATCTGGTATTGAGGAAAGTCATCGGCTCGGCAAAGAACCCCTCTTGGGGAAAGCTGGGACCAAACTGGGAAGGGCCGTACCAAATCACCTCCGTAGCCGGGATAGGAGCGTACTACGTGCAGGATTTAGAAAACAGAACAGTGTTGCATCCCTGGAATGTAAACAACCTGAAAAGGTATTACTATTAATAAAAGTGCCCTTTATCTTTTACTCAATCATATTTTGTACGACTCTCGGTTACGCTTATCACGTGTCTAAGTATTAAACTGATTCAAGCTATGCCTGGTTCCTCGGACCATCTGCCTTGAAGAAATTAATACTGCCCTTCATTAATTCTAAGTATTAAACTGATTCAAGCTATGCCTGGTTCCTCGGACCATCTGCCTTGAAGAAATTAATACTGCCCTTCATTAATTCTAAGTATTAAACTGATTCAAGCTATGCCTGGTTCCTCGGACCATCTGCCTTGAAGAAATTAATACTGCCCTTCATTAATTCTAAGTATTAAACTGATTCAAGCTATGCCTGGTTCCTCGGACCATCTGCCTTGAAGAAATTAATACTGCCCTTCATTAATTCTAAGTATTAAACTGATCCAAGCTATGTCTGGAAAAATGAATATGATTCATTTCTTTTCTATGCATTAAACAGAACCAAGTTACCCTCGATTTCTCGGATCATCCATCCCCCTTGATTAAGAAAAAAGGGAGAAGGGGGAAATTTTCTTTATTGTAGCATCTAATCTGCCCGGGCACGCAATAATTTTGAACCTTTGCTCGGCTCCTAAGTTGCTAACTCGAACCAAGTGTAAAGGCAAAACTCTAGGCTGACACGCTCGCGAGATGCCTAAGCACTCAGAAGTGGCTATCTCAACACAAAGAGCTATCTTCTGTCCCAGCATGAACTCCTAAGAACCGCTTGGGATATGATTTTTAGTCACTCTTTAGAAAAACCGTATGTAAAAGCAAAAATAGATCTAATTGACAATGATAGTCGTAAACAACAATGATAATAAATAACACATTAAAATCAATATATTATTGCATTTGCGAAACACCATGGAATCAGGCAATTTACTTGCACCTTTCATTAATGTAAACTGAATACAAAATAGTGAAAGTACAATAAAAAAAAAGAGAAAGGAAACAGAAACAACAAATGCTAAAAGGAAGCACTACTCAAAAAAAAAAAATCCCACAAGGGCCTATTTTTTCTTCAACAATATCTTCCCGGCTGGGGGGGCCTTGGTCTACTCTACGGCACCCACGCGAATGTTTGGATCCGACCCTTTAGGGTCACCCGGAGGAGGAATGGGGAGACTGGCGAGCACAAGTTCCATCCTGGGTGCCTCTTTCTTCTCGGCGGGCTCCTCGACGGCAGCAGGTGGCTGAGAGGCATCAGGGGCAGCCTCCTTACACGCTTCGGCCTCCTTAACTGGGATCTCGGGAGCTGGGATCTCGGGAGTGGGGAGGGGAAGAGGAGCCGCACCCGAATCATTCCCCGACTGCCCGGTCACATCGGCTGGAAGGCCTGTAGGTTGACCATCAGAGGAATCGACTCGGATGACTGGGGGATAGTAGATGTTTTCTACTTTCCTCAGTATGGATGAAGCCTTGACCCCGGCTTGGTTGAGGGCTTCGATCCATACTTCGGAACAGTACTTCCTACACACCCCTGAGACCTCAGCCCTAAGGGCATCCTCGGTCTCAGCCACGCCGATGTCGTATCCCATCTGCTCAGCCTCGTCTCTCTCTCTTTCGGCATCCTCCTTTGCCTTCATCATTTCGTCCTTAGTCTTCTCGGCCAGCTCCTTGGCCCTCTGGACCTCTTCCAATTTCTTCTGAAGTGCGATGACTTGTTGCTTGGAAGAGACCAGCTGGTCCTCGGCACCTCTGAGAAGTACCCTCTGACTCTCGGCCTGCCTCTCAGCGTTGTCCAGAGCGGCCAGGGCACTCCTCTTCCCTCTTTCTTCTTCGGCCAATTTGACCCTCAGTTCTTGGAGGCTCTTCTCAGCCACCCGAAAAGTCTCCACCGCGGAGATCCTCCTCGCCTCCTCCTCCTTGGCCTGGCGATGAGCGATCCTCACCATTTCCTCTGCACAGAAGGTGGCTTGAACCGCCTGCATAAGCATGTGCAAATATAGATAGTCAAAAACACCATAGATTGGGCGAGTGAGAAAGATAGATAAACATGTATTAAGTCCAAGAAAGTGAATAACTTACCTTCGCCAGGTCCCTCTTAAGGCCTACAAAGACCTCATGCTGCCTCATCATTCTGAGGTCAGCCATATCCTTGGGAAGGAGCAAGGACTGCTCCACCGCATCCGCCACGTAACCGGCCTTCCCATCCTGGGAGTCCCGAATGGAGGCTTCCTCGGTCAGAAGGGCCCCATCCAGTTCCAGACGTGGAGCCCAGATCGGTGCTGCAGGTCTGCGGTCACCTCGCCTCTCCATCTCTTGGGTCGGCCTTGTTTGATGTTGTCTAGGATGCTTCCCTCCTCTAGTATTATCAATTTCTTGGGAAGGCTGTTGTCTCCCCGTTTCCACGACCTCCTTCCCCTTATCCTCCCTTTTTCGTTTGTGCTCGGGAGGATCAACCCGAGGCGGTGGGACGGGAATGGGAGCCGAAGGTTTGGCTGCTGCTGATCTGCTCGGAACCTCTTTCCCGGGCTGAGATTCCAACAGCTCTTGTAAAGACGATCTGGGTTTCCTCTGAATTCCCATATCCTCGGAAATGGTAATCTCGGGAGACGAAGGTTGGTTGAAAGCCTCGAAGAGTTCGTCAGAATCTGACACCTCGACCAGCACTTTTTCCTTCTCACCCTCTTCCTCTTCCTCCTCCTTGATTTGAAATCGAGACGGAACGGTTATGGGCACCCCGTCAAGTATTGGGAATGTAGGTAGCTCGCCTGTTGGGGTAGAAGCACCCTCGGGAAGAAGGAATCCAGGCGCCGCTACACTGATTCTATGGAGGCGAGGATCTTTAGCTCGTATCACGCACTTCGGTGCTTGAAAACTGTACGATATGGGTTTGTAGCCCAATATAATGTGCGCCGCTCTGAGTTGGCCGTCTGAGTGCTGAAACACCTCGGCCTTGAGAATTTTGTCCAGACTCTCCTGGTTCACTAGTCCGAGCTGGGGTACAGCAGCGTGTTTATCTGCAAAATAAGAGGGAGAGTTAAAATCAAATTCAGTGTTACTAAACAGATAATCAAAACAAAACTTCCTATACTAAAACTCCACCTGGTTCCCCCTCCCTAGTCGGGCAATGCAAGCCGTCATGCCAATCGCCCGAGACAATCAGAAAATCCTTGTTAAGACCCTTGTTGGATTCGGGTAAACATTGGATTAGCCTAACTTCGGGGTGTCGCGACTTTAAATAATACCCCTGACCCCTAAGATGGTGGAGGTTATAAACCCAGTTGACATCGTGGTGTGTCAACCCCAAACCTAACTTTTCGTTTAAAGCGTCTACACAACCTAGAATTCTAAATACGTTAGGAGCACACTGGGTGGGAGCCAACCTATGAGTGCTAAGGTAATTTCTCATAACCTCACCCATGGGGATCTTCATCCCTCCTTCTATGAACGCGATCATAGGGATCACAACTTCCCCCTCTCGCCTCTGCGTGTGCCAATCGCCCTCCTCACAATACCTAAGGTCTACTCCAGCAGGAATCTTATAATCGTTCTTAAACCTCGCAATCCCCTCTTCAGAATCTACTAACTCCTTAAATCTACCCATTTCCGAAGAATATTAACTCAGAATATTCAAGGTGGGGAGAAGAAGACGAGGTGAAAAAGGGGACGGAAAACCGATGAAAATATATACTAGAATATAAAAAGAGAAAGGATAAGGATGTAAAGACTTACAGAAATCTAAGGAAATCTCCTCGGACGGGCTTTGGTGTTTAGGATTGACACGGGTAACGAAACGGTTGACAGGATTCAATGAATGTGCTCTGGAGTTAAGCAAATGCGAAAGTAAAGGGAAGAGAGATCGAATGAAAGAATATTTATATCAAAAAGATCATCTGGAGCGGTAAAAATCCCGCCCATGTCTTGGTTGAAATCCAGGCCGTCAAATTTGTATCGCACCGTTGAACGTGGGGAACATGGCGCAGTAAATATTTAATGAAGGAGCGCCTCGAGCGTCGCACCGTCAGAAACGCGCCTTTAGAAGTCAAAGGGGCATCCCTACTAACCAAAGCGATCCGGAAGTTGGAAGACACGAGTAATGAGGCATCGAGATCCTCCTTTCTGTCCGAGAGCCCAAAAAGAAGCATCTCGAGGGGCTATTGTGGGGGCAAAAATATCAACAGAGGAGATGGGCCTGGGTGTGGAGCCCAAATAATGAGAATCATAGGCCAGTGTGTTGGATCAAGATTGCGCGCCGAGGACCATGGCCCAGCCGAGGACCACCTAGTCCGATCTATAATGACCGAGATAAACGGGGGGGAATCTAAACAAGACTTGGGAGAGATCGACCATCCGTCCGAGAACATTAACACCTCGGACGGTCGAGGTAGGGATAAACTTTGGAAACCGGCCGGCCAGAGAAGTGCCCTAGGGGTCTCCACTGGCTTTGTCAAACGTGGTAGATCCACGCATCCAGAAAATATCCCAAAATATCAAGCAGAAAGGCTGCCAACCCCGCATTGAATGCCACACAGCTAATCTTCTGGCCGCATTTATGTGGAGAAGACATCTGAACAGTAGCAGAGGATCCCGTTGTTTCTACGAAGTAACTTCTGGAAAAAACTGGGGGACAAGTGTCCAAAGAGGAAGTAAACAATCCACACGTGGATGGCTAAGAAAGGAGGGGAGGAAATATAAAAGGGGAAAAACAAGGAAGAAAAAAGGGATCGAAAAAAAGGAGAGAGAACGAAAGAAAAAAGGAGCCTCGGACGTAGAACGAATATAAGATTGCAAGTGTAAAACAGATTGGAAAGATGGTGAAGGAACTAGTCCGAACCATTTGAAGAGCTGAGTCATTCTTAATCCAGTCCTTCTCAACCTACTCTCTACAAATTCATTGCTTAGGGGCCCGTTTTGGGCTAATCTATCAATCGTTGGGCCAGTAACTCAAAATTGTGTCCCTACAGCTATTTTACCATCTAAAAAATTACTTTATTTGTTATACTATATTACTTTACAATTAATATACCCAACATCCCAGTTTTTATTTAACATTTAACACATTAAAATATAACTACACAATAAAATAAGAGAGAGAGAGAGAGAGAGAGAGAGAGAGAGAGAGAGAAGAAAAGTCATTAAATAAAGAAAGAGAGAGGAGAGAGATAATATATATTGTTTTACAACTACTGCTAAATATATCAACTTACTATTCACAGTTACTAAAAAGTTTTAGCAATAACAACTAGAGTAAAGTGCGTGTTTGGATGTAAAATAGTAATTTGGGTGGTTTTACACTCCCTCAATGCAAATACTCTCACATAGAAGTATGAGTAATTTTTAGATACTTCCAGAGTATAATAACTAGTACTCTCTCCTCTTCATTTATGGTGAGGTCTATTTATTATATTCATGGTGAAGTCCACCATTAATGTGAGAGTAAAAACTACTATTTTACTATACTCCAAGAGTAATTAAGAATTTTCTTAGAACTAAAAGTGAGCTCTATGATGAATCCTAATTAATGAAACATTGTAGAAGAAACCATTCATGACGAAGAAATATAATTTTCGTTTCAACAATAGTTATACTCTTTTTATTCTTTTTTCATGCATCCGAAATGCTTAATTTTGCTCCTCAATTTTAACTGTAACTAATCATGTGAAATAGCATCATGTCATCACTTTGTTTTGGGGGTTGCATGGAAACCATTACAGCGTAAAAGAAAATTCACAAAAATTGTGACCAAAATCATCAAATAAAAGAAAGTAGTTTCTAGGATGCCCATGAGTAATTAGACGATATTTCTGGAGTACAATAATTTTGGACAATAGTGGATCACACCTATTAAACCAAAACCAATCACAATGATTCTCACATTAATTTGTAAATGTTTGATGGTAAAATTGGTATGAGCATTAGTATTTTCACAAGATAAAATGTGAACGAACCCAAACCATTTACTTTTATGGGTTTCTATTGCCGTTGATTCCACACATAGAAGTCAAGCATGTAACTAGGGAAGTGCATTGTGCATAGGTGTATATGGATGCCTTGGCTGCTCTAAGGAGAACACAGACTTAAGGTTTTGTTTTGTTTAAATCTCCCACTTCGATTTTTAGTTCTGCTTTATTCTATTATTTGAAGAACTCTCCGTGTTGTTCATGCCACTTCTTTTTCTTCTTCTTCTTTTCTTCTTTTTTTTGATAGTTCATGCCACTTCTTACTTCTTGTATGTCTTTAAAAAAATAAATCTATTATTCATCTACTAATAGTCTAATACATCAATAATTCCAGCATCCATGGACAAACGAAGAGGAAGTTAAACAAAATGTCTTTAAAAAAAAATCAATTTCTAGTGTAGGTAAAGATTAAATTATAAATCTCTTATTCAAGCATCATAAATTTTACCAGATGAGTTAATTGATTTGTTATTAATCATGGAAAAAAATGTTGGTTTTTATATTCTGAAACAGACAGACATATCTGCCAGGTCTTGCTTCAGTAAACAGTGGCTTTTCAACGTGATTTCAGCTACCCATTTTTCAGCTACATAGCTCACTATACAGAAAACCCATTTGTACTTAATTTTTTTTTAAGAAGAAAATTTGTATTTAATATCTTCTAATTGTCATATGCATTTTTACTTAAATTTGTACTTAAATTATCAATTGTTCCTTGAACTTTGTACTAAAGCCTCCAGAATTGAGTCAATTGATTTTATTTGTAAATACTGATTAGTTCAAAGTCTAGAGACACAATGTGCCCTTCTTGCCAAGAAAAGGCACCATCCTAGTTTAAAAAATCTTTATGCCTGGTGAGGACCGATTTGTGCATGATTTTTGATATATGACTAGTAGGTATTGTTGTCATCATGTTATGTTCCGTGATTACTTCAAGTGAGACAGCTGATGCAACTATTTTAAAGATACATACATTAAGCTACATCCACATATTGTGTGGTATATTATTATAAATTAACACAAAATTATAGAAATAAGAAAATGTCAATAGCACAATTGATAGTTTAATCCCAGTGTGCCCTACTCCAGAAATCCTTGCTAAGCTGCTATCAAAGTGAATAATTGTTCAATGTTGGGACAAGTCTCTATAATTCAAGTTGATTGTAGTTCCAATAGAGAAATAAATCTAAAAACATTTTCATTAAACATTCTGATTCTGATAATAGTATTTTGAAGATACATCCATTAAGCTACATCCACATATTGTGTGGTATCTTATTCTAAGTCAGCACACAAAATTATAGAAGTAAGAAAATGTGAATAGCACGATTGATTATTTAATCCCTAAACCAAAATGGCTATGGAAACATGTATTTGAGATCCTTCAATGCTAGTCTGCCAAGTCTAAGCTTCTCCTTTTTTACACAAGTTGGGCCCACATTACTTGGCTTGGTCCATTAGCATATATATATATATATATATATATATATATATATATATATATATATATACTCCCTTACTCGTAAAGTGATCGTTCCTGATGATGTCAAGAATCAAACCAGTGGGCTGCAGGGCTTACGCGCGTTCCGGACGGTCCTGCAGAAGGAAGAAGAACCTCAAAGGGAAGTACCGGTGTGGTACCGGCCGACGACCCTCCGATGGTTAAGTTAGTATATTACACAACTCTAGAGTGCCAGAGTCGGGTCTTAGTATATGTACCTCGATTTTTGGAGGGCGTGGCGGTATTTATAGTAGTAGTAGTGGCCTTTGGATGAGGCGTACTGGAGAAGATATTGCTGTGCCGAAATTGCCCCTAAGTAGCGTAGGGCGTAAGATTCTTCTTGGGTGGCCAAGTGTGTTGGGCACGATTCCCTTCATTGGGGGAGGGAATCGTGCTGTGTAAGATATCTGACCAAGTAGTAGCGTACGCGGCAAGATTCACTTTTCCAAGGAAGCGTACGTGGCAAGGTGGGCTCCGGCGCTGGGTGACAACATTGGGTGACCCTCTCACCGTCGACTACTGGAGGTCAGGTCGTCAACACCCTGAGCCCGTCATGTACACCCGTCGTCGCAGGCCGAACCGTCATATAAAAGATTTACCCCTATCAGTTGCCCCCTCAGCCCATCAGTCCATGAGCACTCAGGCGACGGACTAATGGGGTGACGGTTACAAATCATGCCAAGGGTCGGGTAGACAGACTGTCATCAGTAATTAATGCCTGGTAATAAATGCAGGACACGTGTCGTCAACCAGTGGACCGTGTGCTCGGACCGAGGCGTCCCTTCGTCTCTCGTAATTTCCCTCATATAAAAGGCTTCCTTCTTTTCCCTCATTTTCCACTCTTTACTGAAAACAAGCCATCAGAGCGCATCTGTTCACCTGGCAGAAAAGCATTCGATCCGTCAGTCCTCGTTTGTCCGTCACATCACAGCAACCGTCGACTTCACCAGCGCAAGTAACCGGTAAGTAATTATTGCTTTGTTCATTTCTTTTTACCGTCAGTGTCTTCAGGGCAGTTGGACTTAGGGTTTTCCGTCACATGTAGGCGACATGTCTAGCGCGTCGAGTAACCAGTCGTTTGTCCGCGACGGAGCGGGCTACGATGAAGTCAACCCGTCGGGTCCCAAGGATCCTGCAGCCACAACATCCTAGAGTGAAGAGAGTTCGTCTACCACCTCTTCTCCATCGAGTAGTGATAGGGCAGAGAGCAACCTTAGTGACGGTATAGAGGGGGACGAGCCTCAGGTCCAATCCGTCGTAGGTAGTGACGGGATGAGGAAGTATATCACGCTTTCCCTATGGACAGTTAATGACTTTTTCTCCACAATCAAAGAGTCACACTTTAAAACACTTAGAGGCAAATATCAAATCCCTGCCAATATACCTCTCCGTCTACCCCGCCCAGGAGAGAAGTGTTATTACCGTGGTGTCAAGGGTGTCGGGGTCTACGAGCAAATGCTCAAGGCAGGACTGAGGTTTCCCTTAACCCGACTACACCGTCACCTACTTCACTACTTGGGGCTGTCCGTCAACCAGGTTTCCCCAAACGCCTGGAGGATTTTTATTGGGGTAGAGGTCCTGTACGGATCATATTCAAAGGGGAAGAAGAGGTTAACGGTGGAGGAGTTTTTCCACTGCTACCGTCCGGTAGAGATTTTGAAATCAAGGGGAATGTACAGCTTCGTGGCGAGGAGCCCATTGCTGAGGCTGGTGAGTGATACTCCAGATTCCAATAGGGACTGGAAGTCTAGGTATTTTTTCATAGACGGGGACGAATGGATGGGGAGTCCCGACGAGACCGAATTTATGCCCGTCGACACCACTTGGGGTGTTTTACCCCCGTCTGGTATGCCTCCGTTCAGATTCTTTTCTATGTTGCAAATTTCATTGGTTTCTGACCGTCCTCTCTTGCAGCCCAGGACCGTCCACAAGTTTCCATCGAGGACTGGAGCTTCTTAGAGAAGATTTTCCAGAAAAGTGAGCTGACGGAGAGGTCTTGGGCCAGACTAGTGACGTTAAAGACCATTTGCTGGCATTGTGACGGGCCTGAACCGTCCGAGGAAGCCTTGAAGTACGAAACACAAGTCAGGAAACGTATGTCCGTTCACCTGAGTTTTATACTTAGCCATTTTTCTCTTGCCTTTTTAACAACTCATGTGCCGTCTTGTTTTGCAGAGATGGACGAAGCGAGGAGGAGGGCCCTAATTAAGCAGCAAGTAGCTGCAAGGAAAAGGGAAAACCAAGCTGCAGGGACAGGCGTACCCAGGGTGCCTGTCACAAAAAGGAAGTCCGACCAGGAGGGGGACCGTCTCCCCAAGAAGCCCAAAAACATCCCCGAGACCGTCATTGGGCTAGAGGCAGACGGAGAGAAGGCCCCTGTCAGACACGGCAAGGGGAAGGGTCTCATGACGAGCGGCCCTCCACCCGCCGTCGAGAAGCCACCCGTCCTCCTGCGTGAGGATTCGAAGTATGCAATCGAGAAGCTGTCCTCCATACTGACGATGGAGGACTATGAGGACATAGGGAATCATTCCACAGAGGCCATGGGGGAGACGGGCCTTTTCAACTTGGCCCAGGTAAGCAATTTTCCGTCACCGTCAGTCTTTCTGAATATATACATTTATCCTCGCCGTCACGTTGACTTGGTGTCTTTGATTTCCAGGCTGTCGTCATGATGAAGGGCCTGATAGACCGTTGTGTCCGGGAGGAGACGGCCATGACCCGTCTACAGGCAAAGACAACGGAGGTGGAGGACGAGCTGTCGCAATACAAAGCTTGGAAGGTGAAGATGGAGAAGAAGTTCTCCGTCCTCAAGGAGGATAGGTTAGAGTATAAGAAGCAGACGGAGAATCTGCAGACGGTCCTCGCGGACAAGGAGCGGGAGATCCAGTCTATGAAGGATCAGCTCCGTCAAGCCAGAGAAGACGCGATCGGGGAATACCGAGACTCTGAAGCGTATCTGACGGAGCTTGGTGGCGTAATGGCGGACGGTTTTGATGAGGCCGTCCGTCAGGTGAAAGCCTTTTATCCGGAGACGGATCTCTTGCAGGTGTCCCTTGACGGAGGCCAGGCACAAACGTCCGTCATCCAGGCTGCTTCCGAGAGCGCAGGTCGCCCCCTTGGTGAAGGCCAAAATGATAAAGGTGACAGAACCCTTGATGACGATGCCGAGACAACCGCCAAGGTCCAAACTGAAGAAGAAGTGAATGTAGTTGACTCCCCCGTTCACTAGACTTGTAATTTTTGTAAAGAATTTTTGTAACAATTTTTTGTAGAACGGTCAATTTCTGGACCGTCGAGAACAATGTTAACTTGAAAAGTATTCGTTTTAATCTATATCCTGTTTCAAATTTTGCTTGTGTGTGTTTACTTGCATGGTTCATTTCAAATGCTGTTTATGCTTCGTGAATCTGTTGACATAATAAGCCGTCAATGTGATGAGCCGTCAACATAATAGGCCGTCATAATTAATACCTTTACGCAAAGTGCTTCGTGGAACCGTCAACTTTATTGTTGTTAGGCTATTACACCGTCACCCTTGACAGGATGTAGTTAGGTTTGAGCCGTCGCCATATACGCCGTCATCCTTAGACTCAGGCTTTGGCGTTTTACTTTTTAGGATGTAGTTTGCTTTGAGCCGTCGCCACTTATGCCGTCGTCCTTAGATTTAGGCTTTTGGGGTTCCCTCTTGGGATAACGTAATGGCTTTTAAGCCGTCAGCATGGGTGCTTTTATGCCGTCGTCGATAGTAGGCCGTCGTCTTTTAGACTTAGGCTTTTAGTGGTTTCCTCTTGGGAAAACGTAGTGGCTTTTAAGCCGTCAGCATGGGTGCGTGACGCTTTTATGCCGTCGTTGATAGTAGGCCGTCGTCTTTTAGACTTAGGCTTTTAGTGGTTTCCTCTTGGGAAAACGTAGTGGCTTTTAAGCCGTCAGCATGGGTGCGTGACGCTTTTATGCCGTCGTCGATAGTAGGCCGTCGTCTTTTAGACTTAGGCTTTTAGTGGTTTCCTCTTGGAAAAACGTAGTGGCTTTTAAGCCATCAGCATGGGTGCGTGACGCTTTTATGCCGTCGTCGATAGTAGGCCGTCGTCTTTTAGACTTAGGCTTTTAGTGGTTTCCTCTTGGGAAAACGTAGTGGCTTTTAAGCCGTCAGCATGGGTGCGTGACGCTTTTATGCCGTCGTCGATGGTAGGCCGTCGTCTTCTGACACCGTCAGCTTTTTATGCTTGAACGGATTTAACGCTAAGGCTTGGTACTTTGCAAGTTTCTGATGTTCAACACTTAATAGTAAGTAGGAGAGACTTTGAATAAACCTGAGTATGACTTGCATAATTTTTTGTGTGGAAGAGAACATGTCCCAGGAATATACATTAGAGTAGATCGACTACAAACTAGGTACAAAATAGGGTGGGGGCTGCCGTTCTTTCTTACTGGTAGTACTTGCATAGGTGCTCCGCGTTCCACGGGTGGTGCAACTTCTGCCCGTCCAGTGTTTCCAAGTGGTAGGTGCCCTTTCTTTTCCACGCTGTGACTCGGTAGGGCCCTTCCCAGTTGGGGCCGAGCTTTCCTTGGGTTGGGTCTCTGGCAGCGCCCATGATCTTTCTTAAGACAAGGTCACCGACCTGGAATTCCCTGTGCCTGACTTAGGCGTTGTAGTGTTTAGCCATGCGATCCTGATACCGGGTTAACCTTTGCTCTGCTGCTGCTCTGGCTTCGTCAATGAAGTCAAGCTGTAGGCGCAAGGCCTCGTTGTTCCGGCCTTCATCATGGGTGTTCACCCTGTGGGTTGTGAGTCCCACTTCGGCTGGAATGACTGCCTCGCTTCCGTAGGTTAGCCTGAACGGTGTTTCTCCTGTGGGGGTCCTTGCCGTCGTTCTGTATGCCCACAATACGCTTAGCAGCTCCTCCGGCCATATCCCCTTTGCCCCCTCGAGCCGAGTCTTGATAATTCTGAGCAAGGATCGGTTCGTTACTTCGACTTGGCCGTTGGCTTGGGGGTGGGCGGGGAAAGAGTAATGATTCTTTATTCCCAGCTGCGCACAGAATTCCCGGAAGGGACCGTTGTCAAACTGTTTGCCGTTGTCGGAGACTAATACCCTGGGTATCCCGAACCTGCATATGATAGACTTCCAGACGAAGCATCGTATGTTCTTCTCTGTGATGGTGGCCAGTGCCTCAGCTTCCACCCACTTCGTGAAGTAGTCTATGCCTACCACAAGGAACTTGAGCTGTCGCACCGCGGTTGGGAATGGGCCCATGATATCCAGTCCCCATTGAGCGAATGGCCATGGGGCCGTCATTGGGGTCAGCTCTTCGGGGGGTTGCCTGACGATGTTGCTGAACCTCTGGCACTTGTCGCAAGCTTTGACATAAGCCTGCGTGTCTCTTCTCATGGTCGGCCAGTAGTATCCTGCGCGGATCAGCTTATGCGCCAATGACCGCGACCCTGAATGGTTTCCACATACCCCTTCGTGCACTTCCCTCATGACATAATCAGCTTCTTCGGAACCCAGGCACCTTAGGTACGGGCGAGAGAAGCCCCTTTTGTATAGGACTCCTTCTATCAGGACAAACCTTGATGCTTTGACCTTCAATTTTCTGGCGGCTTCTCTTCCGTCGGGCAAGACGCCATCTTTCAGGTATGAGACCAACGGCGTGGTCCAGTTGCTTTCCGAGCCGACTTCCTGCATTTCAATAGAGTCTACCAGTGGAGAAATCTGCACAAAGTGTAGCACACCGTCAGTGCTGCTCTCCTGCTCCGACGAAGCAGCTTTGGCGAGGCGGTAGGCCTGCTCATTTTCCTCCCTGGGGACTTGGACTATGCTTGCTCCGAGCTCATCTACCCTTCTTTTTGCCTGATGGAGGTACCTCTTCATTCTGTCGCCTTTGCACTCGTAGTTCCCGTTGACTTGGTTGACGACTATCTGGGAGTCGCAGGAGACGACCACTCGGGCTGCGCCTGCTGCTTTGGCAAGATCCAGTCCGGCTATCAAGGCTTCGTATTCTACCTCATTGTTGGTGATGGGAAAGTCTAATTGGATCATACAATCAATTTGGTCTCCTTCAGGGGAACGGAGCACAACCCCAATGCCACCGGCTCGTCTAGTTGACGACCCATCTGTATGTATATTCCATGCTGGACTTGCATCTGCCCCCTCGTCCTTTGTGTTGGTGAACTCGGCTATGAAATCAGCTACTGCCTGCCCCTTGAGGGCGATCCGTGGGCTGTAGCGAATGTCAAACTCAGTCAGCTCTATCGCCCATAGGGCCAAACGACTTGCGGCTTCTGGGTTGTGCATTGCTCGCCGCAGAGGCTTGTCGGTTAGGATAACGATTGTGTGAGCTTGGAAGTAGGGCTTGAGCTTTCGGGCTGCGGTGACTAGGGCGAAGGCGAGTTTCTCCATGGGCGGGTACCTTCCTTCCGCCCCTTGGAACGCCCGGCTGGCGTAGTATACGGGTTTCTGCACCCCGTCCTCTTCTCTGATCAAGGCCGCGCTGACGGCAGCTGGGGATACGGCCAGGTAGAGGAAGAGTTCTTCCCCGGGCTGTGAAGGACTCAGCAATGGTAGGGAAGAGAGATAGGCTTTTAACTCTTCGAATGCCCTTTGACACTCGTCCGTCCACTCGAACGTCTTCTTCAATGTGCGGAAGAAGGGAAGGCATTTGTCCGTGGCCCTCGACACAAATCTGTTCAGTGCGGCAACCTTCCCATTCAGACTCTAAACTTCTTTTACATTCTTCGGAGGGGCCATCTCCATTATTGCCCTGATCTTATCCGGGTTGGCCTCGATGCCTCTCTGCGAGACCATGAAGCCGAGGAATTTTCCTGTGGTTACCCCGAAGGCGCATTTCAAGGGGTTGAGCTTCATGTTGTATGAACGGAGGGTTCCGAACGTTTCCTCGAGATCACTCAGATGATCCTTCTCTTGCTGGCTTTTCACCAGCATATCGTCGACGTACACTTGGACATTCCTCCCTATTTGGTTGGCGAACATTTTGTTCATCAGCCTCTGATACGTGGCACCTGCATTCTTCAGTCCGAATGGCATCACCTTGTAGCAGAAAAGTCCTTGGCTGGTGACGAATGAGGTTTTCTCCTGATCTGCCTCATCCATCCGGATCTGGTTATATCCTGAGAAGGCATCCATGAAACTCAGCAGCTGGTGCCGGGCCGTAGAGTCTACTAGAGCGTCGACTCGAGGGAGGGGGTAGCTGTCCTTCGGGCACGCCTTATTCAGGTCCGTGAAGTCCACACACATCCGCCACTTCCCGCTGGCCTTCTTGACCATTACAACATTAGCCAACCAGTCGGGGTAGTAGACTTCCCGGATGAACCCTGCCTCTCGTAACTTGCCAACCTCCTCTGCCACTGCACGATCTCTCTCTGGAGCAAATACTCGCTTCTTTTGTCTGACAGGCCGGAAGGAGGTTGCTACGTTCAGCCTATGTACCATGACCGACGGATCGATCCCCGGCATGTCCTCATGGCTCCAGGCGAATACATCCTGATTTTCCTTGAGGAAGGTCGTGAGTGCCTGACGGGTCGCCGGACTGTTGAGGGCACCGATTCTGGTGGTTCTCTCAGGCTTGGACTCGTCGAGAATTATCTCTTCGAGTTCCTCCACAGGCTCTGCCCCCGTCCTCTGCTCTATGTTCATCGTCTATAGCTGGCCATTCATCTCTACCATTGCAACATAGCATTCTCGTGCGGCCACTTGGTCTCCCCATAGTTCTCCTACCCCGTACTCTGTAGGGAACTTGACCTTTAAGGCGTAGGTCGAGGTGGCGGCCTTCCAGGCGTTGAGGGTTGGTCGCCCTATGATTGCGTTGTATGCTGAGGAGCAGTCGACGACTAGGAAGGTGACGTCCCCAGTGAGCTGCCGAGGGTATTCCCCGACAGTGACGGGCAATGTGATCGAGCCGAGGGGATATACTCTGGTCCCTCCGAAACATGTGAGTGGGGCCTTGGTAGGGATCAAGCGTTCTTTGTCAATTCACATCTGCTAGAACGCGGGATAGTAGAGAATATTCGCGGAGCTCCCGTTATCAATCAGGACCCGATAGGTGTTGTAGTCCCCTATCCGAATGTTGATGACAAGGGCGTCATCGTGCGGATGGTGGAGGTGCTGGGCATCCTCTTCCGTGAACTCCATAGTGAGGCTGCTGGTTCTCGGCTTCTTCTGGACGGAACTCGCAGCCTGGACATTCTGGACTGCCCTGAGGTGGGATTTCAAAGCCTTCTTTGTAAAACCAGCAACCGGTGTGCCACCCACAATCACCCTTATATCCCCTATAGGTGGTCTGGGACGCTCATTGTCCCGATGGGGGGTCTGTTCCCGCCGAGACGTTTCGGCCTTTTCCCTATTGACGAACCTCTGCAGCTTCCCTTGCCTAATCAGGGCTTCGATCTGTTGCTTTAAATCGTAGCAGTCGGCGGTATCGTGCCCATGGTCTCGGTGGAAGCGGCAATACTTGTCTTTTGGTCGTTTGTCCGGGTTTGATTTCATTTTTCCCGGAAACGTCAAGGATCCGTCATCCTTGATCTGCATCAAGACCTGATCAACCGGAGCCGTCAATGGGGTGTAGCTTGTGAATTTCCCTGAATTGGGCTTTGGGCGTCTACTATCTCGGCCTTTCCCTGCTCAAGGCGCCTTCCGCCCCTTATCTTGTCGGGTGTCTTCCTGCCTTTCCCTCTTCCTGAGGGGCTTCTCTTCCCTTGCCAGTAACGCATCTTCCGCGTTCATGTACTTTGTCGCCCTGTAAAACACATCTGACATTGTCTTCGGGTCATTTTTGTACAAAGAGAACAGGAATTTACCCTTCTGCAGCCCGTTTGTGAACGCAGCCACTTGTATCCGGTCGTCCGCTTCGTCAATCGTCAGCGCTTCTCTGTTAAAGCGGGCTATATAGGATCTCAGCGTCTCGTCCTCCCGCTGCTTAATGTTCATCAGGCATGCGGTGGACCTCTTGTGCCGGTGCCCTCCGATGAATTGGGAGGCGAACAGAGCGCTCAGCTCCCTGAAGGAGCCGACAGAACCGGGCGCCAGCCTGCCGAACCAGGTCCTTGCAGAGCCTTTCAGCGTTGCGGGGAAGGCTTTGCACATGATTTCATCTGACGCGCTGTGCAGGTGCATCAACGTCTTGAAAGTTTCCAAGTGGTCCAACGGATCCTTGGACCCGTCGTAGCTTTCCACCTGGGGCATGCGGAACTTCGGTGGCGTAGGGAACATGATGACGGGTGTTGTAAATAGGGAGTCCGTGCGGTGGACGAGGTCGTCGAGGTTGCTGGACACTCGCCCTTTAAGGGCGTTCATCATGAAGTCCATGCGTTCCTTCATCATTCGCATTTCTACGGCCATACCAGACTGGGCATGGCCATCTGCCGACGGATGGTTTGGTTGTTGTCCTTCAGGCCGGCTCAATGCATGGCTTCCCTCAGGACCCTCACGGTTCCTCTCCTCGGCACTGCTCTCCTCCTGATTCTCTCCCTGATTGTCACCCGTCGCATTCCTTCGCAACAGCTGCTCTTCCAAGTCATTGTTGCGCTTTGTGAGACGTTCCACCGCGGCCGCCAGAGTCTGGACTTGCCTTTCAAGGGCCGTGGTGCGTTGTTCGTTGCCTTGGTCGTTCATGGTGGTCGTCCTTGAACGCGTGAGTACCATGCAATCCTTAGTCCAGGAAGCACGTAACAGAAACTCGTGTACTTTCCCACAGACGGCACCAACTGATGATGTCAAGAATCAAACCAGTGGGCTGCAGGGCTTGCGCGCGTTCCGGACGATCCTGCAGAAGGAAGAAGAACCTCAAAGGGAAGTACCAGTGTGGTACCGGCCGACGACCCTCCGATGGTTAAGTTAGTATATTACACAACTCTAGAGTGCCAGAGTCGGGTCTTAGTATATGTACCTCGATTTTTGGAGGGCGTGGCGGTATTTATAGTAGTAGTAGTGGCCTTTGGATAAGGCGTACTGGAGAAGATATTGCTGTGCCGAAATTGCCCCTGAGTAGCGTAGGGCGTAAGATTCTTCTTGGGTGGCCAAGTGTGTTGGGCACGATTCCCTTCTTTGGGGGAGGGAATCGTGCTGTGTAAGATATCTGACCAAGTAGTAGCGTACGCGGTAAGATTCACTTTTCCAAGGAAGCGTACGTGGCAAGGCGAGCTCCGGCGCTGGGTGACAACATTGGGTGACCCTCTCACCGTCGACTACTGGAGGTCAGGTCGTCAACACCCTGAGCCCGTCATGTACACCCGTCGTCGCAGGCCGAACCGTCATATAAAAGATTTACCCCTATCAGTTCCGAATATATACATATTTTTTTAGGGTAAATTACATATATAAAAATCCAAAGTTTATATCGTATTTTACATTTCTCCTCAAAAAAAAATTATCATATTTTAGATTAGGTTTTAGGTTTTAAATTTTGTCAATTATTATCCCAAATCAGTGAAATTGTCTGAATTATGTAAATAAATAATAAGGATGGATAGATTAATAGACCATATAAAGTTAGAATTCATTAATTAAATGTTGTGTTTCACTTTCACATAGGTCTTATTCATAAATCAATTTAATGGCCATTGAACAAAGAAAATAAAGAGATGCCCTATTTAGAGAGAGAGAGAAAGTTTAGCTTAGAGTGTGACAGTGATTATATGAAAATAGAATTTGATTACCTTGGTGAACTATAACTTTCTTATCAACCGTTCCCCTTTTTATTTTGCTCTACAATTGTGCATAATAAGGTAAATAAATAATAAATATAGGTAGAGACTTCCAAATGAAATAGTTTCATAAGTTTGAAATGTTAATTGACAAAATTAAAAACTTGAGGTAGAGTACGGTCCATGTTATGAATAATGACAACACTCACATGAAACAGTTATAAATTGTCATCAACCATTTTTATACCAACGATAATATAAAAGCATCTTTCTTGCAGATGGATTTGATTTTGTTATCCTGAAATGTTGTTAATCCTTTTTCTTAGCAAAATTATTTAGTCGGATATAATATAATTTATGAACTTATGATTAGGGTTTGAGGAATTTATTTATGGAGAAAGTTACAAATGAGACATACTTTCACTAAAAAGGATTAATGCAGGCTTAAAAGTATTTAGGTTTGGATTGTATTTACTATTTAGTGCTTTTGTGCATTAAACGCCCTATCCCATTTAGTGCACATGAACACTGAAAAAAGTTTTAGTCAAAATATTTTATAAGCCTATTGAACCCTACTTTAATAATTTACAATACCTATAGGCCTGAGTACTAGTATCAAGTGTGCCAAATGCTAAATGTTTGGCATTTGGCACACCAAACACCAAAAAACTATATCATCAGATATTTTAAATTCTAAAACTTTTATGCTATATTTGGAAGTTTGGAGGGAGAGGAGAGTAGAGGTGAATAATTATTCTCTATCTTGTTTGGATATTTTTAAAATTAAGTAAGGGGAAGAGGAATAATTAACATTTTTATAGTTTATGATTTTGTTAATATGGTAAGAGTAAATTTGGTAATTCATTTAATCAAACATTTTTATGCTCTACTCTCCCTCCAAATCTCTCCAATATGAGGGAATAAAAAATGAAGGATTAGAAGTAATTAGAACCCCTCCAAATCCCTCCCCCTCCTATCTTAAAAAACATCCAAACAAGGTAATATAACTTACTCTTTCTCTCTCTATTCTATTCTATGTAGGGTTTAGCATAGCATAACCCTACATAGGTGAACAATACCATTTCAAATTTGGAATAATACTGTTCACAAATTGTAAAATTTTTATTGTTTTTTATTATACTCTCTCTCCTCTCCTAACTTATTATTCACAAAAGTACAATTTTTATTATTTTGTATTGAGATGAATTTTAAGTATATATTATTTTAATATGTTGTATATATTATTTTAATGTATAAAATTAAAAAATAAAACATATAATATAGAGTGTATTATAAAATAATATACTAAAATAATAAAATAAACTTTTCCACGTGTTAAAAAGAAATCAATTTGTATCAGCTTATGCCAGTTAATGCCCCTGTCAAATTGTGGACTTGCAATTAATATTTAACTAATTTAGACCCTTTAAAAATCTTCTCATCTCTCTCTAGGTTAAAAATATTTAGTATTCTTAAAAAGAAAAAAAAAAAAAAAAAAAAAAAACTAATTTGGATCCTTATTATGGTTTGATTGGTTTCTTTACTTTACCGTCTTATTACAATCACTAGTGAAAGTCCTTCTTAGTCTCTCTAGTCTCTACAGTCACAACTCAATCACTGCACGCTGGTTTGGAACACAGCTCTTATTCACTAAAACTCCGCCATAGATATTCAGAGCTTGAGCTCGTCATTCAAGATTTGAAGCATCCTCACTAACTCATCGGTAATTTTTTTTTTATTTGAAAACAATTTGTGTCTGAGGAATCTGGGTTTTATTTTTATTTGTCTCTTACATTGTCTCTCTTGTTTTCTTATTTATGTGTTTTATTTCCCTTATGTTTAGCTTAGATATAAAATGGTATATTATTACAACAGCCATTACAAATCTGCAAATTTTATTTGCTGCTGTTGTTTTTATTTTATTTTATTATTCTTTCATAATGACAATGTTATATACTCTCTACGTTTTATTTTTATTTTTATTTTTGGGCAATAACCCTGCATCTTTTGAATTGATGGAAATGAAAGCTAAGGAAAAAGAATAATCATTGATACTTTTAAGTTAATTTAAAATTAAAAAAAAAAACATAAAAAATATTTCAAGGTTATTAGCATAATTTTGAAATTTCTAAGTTAATTTATTTTTCATTTTACTGTAATCAAATGACTTATTTGAATATCGCATATTTAGATTAATCTTATTAACTTAGCGTCCATTTGGTAAAGATTATTTTTGTCAACTTATTTTACTATTTAGCTTATTTTCGTTATTATTCACGGATCTAATTCCACTTTTTGGTATTATTTATGGATCTTATTGTACTATTTCATTTAACTTTTACCTTTATCTACAGTTCTTTTAACAAAAAATTTTCAATTTTAGCAAAATAAACAAATCCCAAATGGACCCTAATCTAATAAATAGTATATATTGATTATTTTTATTTGTCTTATACTTGTTTGAATTATATACTTCTATTGTCACCTTAGAATTTGAAGTATCTTAAGGATGAGTGGATGACAATAATTATACTAAGACACGAATCAATAAATAAATTACACACACACGTGTGTGGTTAATTAACACTTTGGTTTGATTAATTAATTTTACTTTCATTAATGGAAATTCTTGGAATTACTTTGTTCTCAACTAAAGCTTGGCCATGGTGCTACTATGATTGTGATTTGTGAATTGTGAAGTCAGTATCTTAAATGTGCCAGTATATTCAGGCATAGTTCTTTGCTCTTTTATCACATCCATTTTTCAATTTCACTTTGTACAGTTAGCTATGTCTTCACCTGTAGACCCCTCTCCACAAATCAATTCTAATGAAGTCTTGACCATTGAGAACGTCATTGCCACCTTATCCACCTTGCTTGATCGTCTCCCTAATTACAAGAACTCTGTCCCTCAATGCAGCAACAGTAACAACTACAACAATAGTAGCAGTAGTGATCTCAACAACGGCAACACCACCATCACCGCCACCACCACTGACAACAATAGTGGCAGTAGTGATCTCAACAACACCAACACCACCACTACTGACAACAATAGTGGCAGTAGTTATCTCAACAACAACAACAACAACAACAGTCATTCACTTGACGATGAGTATCTCAATACACTCAGTCAATTTGATAAGTTACAGAAAGATCTCGATCAAATTAAAGATGCTTTCAGCAAACTCAAGAATTTTGAACACGATGCTGATGGACCAGGTGGACCAAGTGGACCAATCAAGAAGCTTAAATGTTGCCTTGATGACATCTCCAAGGTAGTTGTAGAAGCTCCTAATGATTCCTTCCCCAACAAGGAAGTTCAAGATAAGCTTGGTGCAATCATGAAAGATGCCTTGAAGTTGAAGTTGAAGTTAAACTTTCCATTGTGGAGACCCAAAAAGTTTTCTACAAATTCTGATGTCCATCGATATTCATTGCCGAGTAATGGGTTTGATGGTGAAGTTGATGAATTGCGTGGCCTACACATGAGTCATAAGTTTCTAAGTACCTCAGTTTTCACTGAATTTCAGGAAGTTTTTAAGGACCTTGATATTAGGTTAAAGCTTTGCTTGTTGTCCTTTGTTGTGCTTCCTGCGAATGTGGTAGTAAAGAGGAGGCTGTTGATGAATTGGTGGGTCGGAGAGTGTCTACTGGATCCTCCAGCTACTGATGAAAAGACAGCTGAAGATATTGCTGATGAGATTCTTACAGAACTTGAGGTCAAGGGCTTTATTGAGCCAGTCAAGAAAAGGCACAAACAGGATGCAGACAGATTTAAGATGCAGCATCTGGTGCACTGTGTGGTTATTATGCTTGCCCAGGAGGCTCAGCTCCTTCATTATGATTCTAACGGGAATCCAACCATAAAATCTTTGCGGTGCAACAGGGCATGTTTAGTGAAGGCTGAAGATGGAACTTCAAAGCAAGTATTATCTCCTAATTTAGATCTAGAAGAACTACAAACTATATTCAATGTTAATGAGCCTTTTCCTGATCTCAGATTTGAGTGGTCTGCAAAGATGAAAAGAGACAACATTGTGGATTGGTTTTCAAAGATGAAAAATATCAATGTTCTTTATTTGGGAAGGTGGAAAAGCTCAGATCAGCATAGCATTGAAGGGCAAAGCTTGGATCAGCATCACAATGTAAAGAAAAGCTCACTAAAGAATCACATTGAAGTAGAAAGCACTGAGTTCTTACAAGGGTTGCAGAATATGAAATGTTTAAGGCTTTTAAGCCTACAAGGAATTTCCAGAATTAATGAGCTTCCCAATTCCATAGGCAAGTTAACAAATTTGAAAATTTTAGATCTCAAAGCCTGTCACAATCTGGAGGCAATTCCAGATGGGATAGCCCTACTCAAGAAGCTCTCACACTTGGATATTTCAGAATGTTACTTGCTAGATGGCATGCCCAAGGGGCTAGCCTCTCTCTCAGAACTCCAAGTCCTCAAGGGGTTTGTAATTGGTAATGTGGAAAGTGACAGAGATGATAATCATCAGGGCCTGCCACAGCAATTTCTTGGGGGAATGTGTTTCCCTCAAAAGAGAGACTCGTGTACTCTTGAAGATTTGATAGGATTCAAGAAGCTGAGCAAGTTGAGCATCAATACAAGCAGCATGGATTTCCCTACAAGAAAAGAGCTCCAGGATCTAAGTAAGTTGGAGGTGCTACAGAAGCTAACAATAGCATGGCATAACAGTGGAGCAAAACCCACAATAGCACCAAGAAAGCTCAACCGCCTGCTAGCAATGAGGAGAAATATTGATCCACTGGAGCTTCCTACAAAACTGGAGAAACTTGAACTTCAGTGTTTTCCTCACACAACAAAACCTGATTGGCTGATACCCGGAAAACTGCAGAGCCTAAAGAAACTGTACATTAGAGGAGGAAAACTCAAAAATTTAATGCAAATTCAAGAGAGAAGTGATATATGGACGGTTGAGATTTTACGTTTGAAGTACCTGGAAACATTTATTATGGACTGGAATGAACTGCAGCCATCATTTCCAAAGTTGATTTTCTTGGAGAATGTCGGATGCCCTAAATTCACTTCCTGTCCATGTGATAAGTTTGGAGTGTGGCTGAAGCATTGAGCAATGTCAGCAATACATTATCAATTTGTCTGGTTGTTTCTCTTTAGAAGATTGACAAAAATGTTCTATGTTTCTGGTTAATACTCATTCAGTTTGTTCCTACACAATCATGTCTGTATTTCATGGATTTTACTGAACCATTAATTTCTTGCATAGCCTTACATTATAGTGTAATTCATCTAGAATGAGCTATATAGTTTGGTTGCATTATGTAAAATAATATTTTATTACAACATCCCCATTCGTTTCTAAGTACCTCAATTTACACTGAATTTCAGGAAGTTTTTAAGGACCTTGATACTAGGTTAAAGCTTTGCTTGTTGTCATTTGCTGTAATTCCAGCGAATGCAATAGTAAAGAGGAGGCTTTTGATAAATTGGTGGGTCGGAGAGCGTTTAGTGGATCCTCTAGCTACTGGAGAAAAGACAGCTAAAGATATCTCTGATGAGATTCTCACAGAACTTGAGGTGAAGGGCTTTATTGAGCCAGTTAAAGAAAGGTACAAACTGATTGCAGACAGGGTTAAGATGCAGCATCTGGTGCACTGTATGGTTATTATGCTCGCCCAGGATGCTCAGCTCCTTCATTATGATTCTAGTGGGAATCCAACCGTAAAATTTTTGCGGTGTAACAGGGCATAATTAGTGAAGGCTGAAAACGGAACTTCAAAGCAAGTATTAGCCCCTAAATTAGATCTAGAAAAACTACATACCATATTCAATGTTAAAGAGCCTTTTCCTGATCTCAGATTTGAGGGGTCTGCAAAGATGAAAAATGACAACATCGTGGATTGGTTTTCAAAGATGAAAATTATCAATGTTCTTTATTTGGGAAGGTGGAAAAGCACAGATCAGCATAGCATTGAAGAGCAAAGCTCGGATCAGCATCACATTGTAAGGGAAGGCTCACTAGAGAATCACATTCAAGTAGAAAGCACTGAGTTCTTACAAGGGTTGAAGAATATGAAATGTTTAAGGCTTTTAAGCCTACAAGGAATTTCTAGAATGAATGAGCTCCCCAATTCCATAGGCAAGCTAACATATTTGAAAGCCTGTCACAATCTGGAGGCACTTTCCAGATGGGATAGCCTTACTCAAGAAGCTGTCACACTTGGATATTTCAGAATGTTACTTGCTAGATGGCATGCCCAAGGGGCTAGCCTCTCTCTCAGAACTCCAAGTCCCCAAGGGATTTGTAATTGGTAATGTGGAAAGCGACAGAGATGATGATCATAGGGCCAGCCACAACAATTTCTTTGGGGAATATGTTTCCCTCAAGAGAGAGACTCATGTACTCTTTGAGGATTTGATAGGATTAAAGAAGCTAAGAAAGTTGAGCATCAATACATGCAGTATGGATTTCCCTACAAGCAAAGAGCTACAGGATCTAAATAAGTTAAGAGGAGCTACGGAAGATAGCAATAGCATGGCGTGATAGTGGAGCAGCCACCATAGCACCAAGACAACTCAACCGCATGCTAGCAATGAGGAGAAACACTGATCCACTGGAGCTTCCTACAAAACTAGAGAAACTCGAACTTCAGTGTTTTCCTCACACAAGAACACCTGATTGGCTGATACCCGAAAACCGCAGAGCCTAAAGAAACTGTACATTAGAGGAGGAAAACTCAATAATTTAAGGCAAATGCAAGAGAGAAGTCATATGTGGACAGTTGAGATTTTACGTTTGAAGTACCTGAATACATTTAATAAGGACTGGAATGAACTGCAGACATCATTTCCAAAGTTGATTTTCTTGGAGAATGTCAAATGACCTAATCTCACTTCTTGGCCATGCGATAAGTTTGTAGTGTGGCCGAAGCATTGAGCAATATCAGCAATACATTATCAATTCACCCAGTTGTTTCTTTAAAAGATTGACAATATCAAAATGTTGTATATTTCCGGTTAATTCTCATTCAGTTTGTTCCTACACAATCATGTCTGTATTTTTATGAAGTTTACTGAACCATTAATTTCTTGCATAGCCTTACATTAAAGTGTACTCCAGCTCAAATGATCTATATAGTTTGGGTAGTGTTTATTACACACCCTATTATACACACTAGGGCTGTCCATCCTGACCCGCGACCCGCCCAAACCATCCGACCCAAACAGAAAATTGCTGACATGTCGCTGGCAACGGTCAGCGGTGGATTTCCATTTTCAGAAACCAAATTTGGCGGGTCGGTTGGCGGGTCTTCGCATGAAAAACCGACTCCAACCAACCCGACTGAGCTCTTCTTCACAGGTTGCCGTTCATCGCTCTCCCCCTTTCTCTCAGATGCAGATTTCGACAAGATCCATTTAGATTTGGTTAAATCTTGACGAGATCTATCAAAATCTCAAAGAGATCTATCGAGATCTAGCCAATTCTCAATGAGATCTATCGAGATCCAACCAATTCTCGACAAGATCTCATCATCGCTGCTGCTCCAATGATTTCAACAAAAACCAACGTTGTCCACTCGAAACGAAATAGAATAGACTTGTGGTTTCTGGCAGTCAGTAGCTGGTTAGTCTCCCTGTCACTAGAAGTTGTCAGGACGGTTCCGGGCTGGGCACAATCCCTACCTGGACCAACTCGTGGACAAGCCTAATACACACACTCAATAACATACAAAAATCGTGACTAGTGTGTACACAGTGGCAGCTCCACCTCTAAGCCAGGGTAGTCACAGGACCACCCAAACTTGCAAAAATATGTGTGTGTGTGTGTGTATATATATATTTGCCAAAAAAAATTATATACTAAATTAACCTATTATGACCACCCTAATAAAAATGTTAAATACCCTTACTTGAAAATCATAAAAATTGGCCAAAATAACAACAACAAAAAAAAAAAAATCCAAATAAAAACAAGCTGTACCAAACAAAAAGTGAACAATTATTCAACAAAAAAACCTATTCAAAAACAAAAATAAAAAAATAAAAATCATTAATCATCCAAATTTATAACTTATGCAATCCATTACATAAAAATAATCTATAATTTCTCCCCCCCCCCCCCTTAAAAAACAGTATCAAGAAAGATACAATAGTCGTGAATTCTCCTAAATGATCACCCTAAAAAGAATTCCTAGAACAGCCACTGTGTGTACAATAATGTTTGTGAAATAGTTTTTACCCTTATATAAAATGATATATTATTACAACATCCCACTCCCAATTTGCAAATTTTATTTGTTGCTATTCTTGTTTTATTATTATTATTATTATTTTTTTGCAATAACCCACATTTTGAATAGTTGGAAATTTAAGCTAAGGTAAAAAGAACAATCATAGGCACTTTTAAGTTAATTTAATATATGTATATATATATATATATATATATATATATATATTTATCATACAATCTCTTTAAACATCATGGTTCCAATGCGCAGTCTTACTTTCAATTTATTGGAGAGATAGGACTCAAATTTACGACTTGTTGCTTTTGGTGGAAGTTGCTCATCATTGCAGTAGTGTTGTTCTTGTTGCTGGATTGAGGGATAGAGTCCTTGACTTGAGGGAGACGAGCAAGCAATGTGGATATATAAGGTGGTGGTGATACTCTCATTGATCAAGATTTCATTAGAATTGATTTGTGAAGAGAGATCCATAGATGAAGACACAGCTAACTAAACAAAGTGAAATTGAAAAAATAAAATGAGAAGAGAGCAAAGAAATATGCCTAAATATACTGGCACATTTAAGAAACAAACTTCACAAGTCACATTCATAGTAGCACCATGGCGGAACCAAGATTTTAGTTTTAGAGACATGATTAAAATAAAAAGGTTGAGGACAAAGTAATTCCAAAAGTTTCCATTAATATAATCAATCAATCAATATTATATATATAAAAGCAGAGACCCCATGTGGGATAGTATAAGGTTTTGCCAAGTGACACTCTTGGAAAAGATAATTGAACTTTTTTTTTTGGGTTGAAATAAAATACATCATTCTCAATTTATTAAACTTATTAGATGCCACATCAGTTATTTACTAAACTCAATTGATTTCAATTATTAATAAATAAGACTAATGGATAAGATAGAGGGATGTTAATCATCAAAAACTCTTTGTTTTCCTTATTCCTCCGTCCAAAGGTTGTCTTATGTTTATGCCTACTCCTCTTCCCTTATAAGTAAATGCCTACTCTCCCTAAACTACTACATGCCTTCTCCTATGCGTTGCTAAATTACCAATTCTATGTTCTATAATTTGCACAAACTAAAATAGCATTCAAATTATTCAAGAACACATGAATCTTCCAAGAAAGCATATGTTTATTCACCTAAGATAATAAACAACAATAATGCTCATCTTACACTTGCTTCATGTCATAATGATCATGGTTCTATATGGTTTTTTTTTTTTTTTTTTTTTGTTTGCTTAAATTGTACTAGGATGCTCTTTTACTTACATATACTTTTCGTTAGTTAATTATCATTCTTATGGGCTTTTGGGGCTGGGGGCTCTATAAAGTGACATGGTCATATAATAAGATTCTCCCTATGCCATTTTTTATTTGCTAATTATGATTTTTTTCAAGTTCTGTTAATAGATTAAGAATGTCAAAATTTGGTTTTTTTTTTTTTTTTGGTTAATTTTAAGCATAACAAACTTATGGGGCTTTTCTAATTATTTGTGTTTCTACATTTTGTTTTGATAGATATAAAACTTTCTAAACTCATCAATGTATTCAATATGTGTAGAAAGATCTATCATTTCAACTTCAGTGGAATGAGCGTAACTGTTGTTTTCTTGGTCCTTTTCCCTTTTGGTTTTTCAAGTTAGTATAAGGGTTAAACCAACACTTCAATTTCATTATACTTCAATTTCGTAAAGATATATTAAAATTTAGGTTGTTAGGTTTAAAAAGTTTTAGCCATCATGAAAACTTTGATGATTGCAAAAAGCTACGTGTTTGAGGAGAAACCACACAAACATATATCTACTATAAATAAATTAAATATGCTGACATTTACCTCGTTGAGCTAAAGTTACTAAATGGCCAAGAACAATTTATAAAAGCATCTCTTAAAAATATAAAAAATGCATGTAGTATAATTTTACATTGTAACTAATAATTTTAATATGTAGTTTTGAAGTTTTTGTGCTCAAGATTGATTTTGGCAGGAAGAACCATCAATGGCAGCTTGGTAGTGTCATATCTTGAGATATGTAAATTGTTTTAATAGAGATGTTTTACTCAACAAGTGCTTATGTTATTGCAAGTTTGCAACATACTCCAACGGATAAAAACTATAATTAGTAAAATTAGTTAAATTAGTATCTATTGATTTGTCCTTTGTTCCATGAATGTGAGAATGCATTAAGCCATATTCAAAAAAAAATTTATTTATTTTTATCTTTTACTATTGATTTGAATTATGATATTAGCTTGCTCATATATTTAGTTTCTTTGGCAACAATTGATATACATGCAATCAAGAGTATAACAAAAATTACGTTCTTCCCATTGTATTCTAAACAATGGGCAAATGTTTTAAATTAGACATACAATTTAAATCTTTAATATGTCTTTATTACTTTAAATGCTTTAGATAGAGTAAATGATAACTTTTCAATTTACTTTTTTCTGCATAAGAACAAAGTTTAAATGTAGAATTGTAAGAGTTAGATTCAATAGACGGGGTATAATATGATTATTTGTCTCTTAACATCATGGTTTTGAAACCCGAACCGGACCGTACGGTCTGACCGGGTTAACCACGAATCTCTCCTCATTCTAGTTCTTTTAACCTTAAGAATCCCTTTATGAAGAAAAATCATGAAACCGTGTGAATCGCGGTCAAACCGCACGGTTCTTAGAACCGTGAACGGTTCTCACGGTCTTTTTTTCAACTAACACCAGCTTACACTTTGGACTTTTTTCAGATCTAGCACCAAAGGATTGGTAGGAAAAAAAAATAATAAACAGGGAAGAAGAAGAAGACTAAGCAGGGGCTGCACCAAGTACTTGAAGCAGGAGGTTGCCCACACAAGTCGCCGGTCACGCCAAATCTTCTACTGCTGTTTCTTCTTAAGAATCCCTTTATGAAGAAAAATCATGAAACCGTGTGAACCGCGGTCAAACCGCACGGTTCTTAGAACCGTGAACGGTTCTCACGGTCTTTTTTTCAACTAACACCAGCTTACACTTTGGACTTTTTTCAGATCTAGCACCAAACGATTGGTAGGAAAAAATAATAATAAATAGGGAAGAAGAAGACGACTAAGCAAGGGCTGCACCAAGTACTCGAAGCAGAAGGTTGCCCACACAAGTCGCCGATCACGCCAAATCTTTTACTGCTGTTTCTTCTTTTTCTTCTTCTTCTTCTTCCCCTTTCTCTTTTCATTTGTCCGTCTCCACTCTTTCTTTTAGGTTTTTTATTCTTTTTTTTATTTGTGTTTCCAAAGCCCTTCCACGTGATTACATTGGAAAGGTAGACAAGTTTCAGCCATTCCTTTTTTTCACCTTGCCCAACGTGATGTGACAAATATCTTAACTCTTAAAGCACTTTCAAGTTTCAATTAATGTTTACAATTTTTTTTAAAGAAAAAAAATTTAATACCACAATTTATCTCATAACTTTTTTTCCTATAATTGTGATGCGATAGAGTAACTAATAAAGAAAAATAATGAGTTTATAGGTAATGATAAGCATTCAAATTCACAATTGTGCCCAAAAAAAAAAAAAAATTGTATGATTCTAAAATTACTTTCTTTTAAAAGCAATAGGTATAATTGAGTATATAATTATTTTAATTTAAAACTAGTAAATAATTTAAAATTTTTATTTTACTTAATATAATATAAGTGTCCTTATAATTTGTATATTATTATTGCTATGACAAGTTTAACTAATCAACATATAAATAAATGCTATATCTACCTTTGCTTAGTTTTTGATATTTCTTATTTGTCTTGTGAAAGTTTTGATATAAAAAAATACATTTGAAAGATAGATTTTTATATTTAATTTAATTATTTTAGTTATTTCTTATATTTATATTAATTTAATATAATTTTTTATTTTATTTAATTATTAAATTAATTATGACCTCATCACGATTCGATCCTGGTTCGATTTCGGTCCAACCTCAAAAACCTTGAACTTCTCTATTTTACGATTTATTGAACGGTCCAGATTTCAAAACCATGCTTAACATTTGACCAGTTAAGCATAAATATCAACTTCCTTAGAAGCTGTCCTTCAAGAACTAAGTTCAATGTAGAATTATAAGAACCAGATTCAATGGATTGGGTAATGTAATTATTTGTCTCTACATATTTGTCCAATCAAATATAAATGGCAATCTTCTTAAGAGTTGTCCTTCAAAATAAACTTTGATGAAGCTATTTTTAAAGAATAAAGCAAAAAGCAGGAGTTTTGATTTACAATGATAACAAGTAGCTCATTGTAGCATTAAGTTGCAAAAGGAGAGAAATTTGGATTCAGAAGCTTCAATCTAAGGGGGAAGGTAATTCATGGTTGGGGGCAAAGGTAGAGATAGCAATATTAATTAATAATAAGTATTATGCGTGGTCATAAAGATAATTTCATATAAAAAATATATAGTTTTTTTATAAAATATTTTTAAAAAAATTTATACGGTACCTATGCATCTCACATGACATCGACTAGTTAAATTAATTAATCAAACCAAAATGTTAATCAACATATATACACACACACACATTTTTTTCCATGTATGGTTTCTATTTATTATTATTACTTTCTTTTTGTGTTTTTAGTGTCATTAGAAATGTCAAACTCGAGAATGTTGAACACGGTGTTGGAGGACCAATCAAGAACCTTAAATTCTACCTTGAAGACATCTCTAAGGTAGGGGTAGAATCTCCAAATGATTTCTGCCCAATCAAGCAAGTTCAACCCAATCTTGGTGCACTGACGAAAGATGCCTTGAAGTTGAAGTTGAAATTTCCATTGTGGCGACCCAAAAAGTGTTTCTATAAATTCTGATGTCCATCGATATTAATTGCTGACCAATGCGTTCAGTAGTGAAGTTGATGAATTGCGTGGCAAGTAGCTCAATTTTCACTGAATTTCAGGAAGTTTCTGAGGACCTTGATACTGGGTTAGCTTTGCTTGTTGCCCTTTGCTGTACTTCCGGGAAATGTGGAAGAAAAGAGTAGGTTTTTGATAAATTGGTGGGTAAGAGAGCATTGGTGGATCTTCTAGCTATTGGAGAAAAGAAAACTGAAGATTTGGCTGATAAGATTCTTATAAAACTTGAGGTGAAGGACTTTATTGAGCCAGTTAAGAAAGGCACAAGCTGTTTGAGGCAGGTTAAGATGCAACATCTGGTGCACCATGTGGTTATTATGCTCGCCCTGGAGGCTCAGCTCCTTGATTATGATTCTAACGGGAATACGACTGTAAAATCTTCAATTCTTCATGGTGTAACAGTGTATGTTTAGTGAAGGCTGAAGACAACTTCAAAGCATGTATTAGCTCCAAATATTGATCCAGAAAAACTACAAACTAAATGTTCGTGAGCCTTTTCCTGATCTCAAATTTGATCGGTCTGCAAAGACGGAATGAAACAACATTGTGGATTAGTTTTCAAGGATGAAAAATATCAATGTTCTTTATTTGGGAAGAAAGCACTGAGTTCTTACTAGGGTTGAATAATATGAAAATTTTAAGGCTTTTAAGCCTACAAGAATTTCTAGAATGAATGAGCTTCAGCTTCCCAATTTCATAGGCAAGCTAGGAAGCGCGGGCACTTCATTTAAGGTATTGTACCCATGTTATATTTGTGTCATACCGGTGTTGTACTAGCCGTTTCATATTATACTTTTTCAAAAATTGCTCATGTCATTGTATCGTACTATAGTGTCCGTACCTATACCTGTTTCTGTGTCCGTATTTCCTTGTAGGCAAGCTAACAAATTTTAAAATTTTAAAATCTCAAGGCCTGTCACAATTTGGAGGCACTTCCAAATGGGATAGCCTTACTCAAGAAGCTGTCACACTCGGATATTTCAGAATGGCACTTGCTAGATGGCATGCCCAAGGGGCTAGCCTCTCTCTCCGAACTCCATGTCCACAAGGGGTTTGTAATTGGTAATGTGGAAAGCAAAAAGAGATGATAATCATTAGGGCCTGCCATAGCAATTTCTTGGGGGAATGCGTTTTCCTCAAAAGAAAGACTCATGTAGTCTGACCAGTTTGGATGGAAGGGAAGAGAAGGAGAGTAGAATATACTATATTAAGCTTGAAATTATGGACCTCACATTGTTGGTTTTCCAAGTTTATTTATGATTTAAAAAAAAAAAATTAAGGAAAACTGAGAATTTTTTACTGTTTAATTAGTTTTTTTTTTTTTTTTTTTTTTTTTGTGTATTTAGTAGAGTCCACATTGATTAAAAGGTTTTGAACATTGAAAAGAATGCTAATTCATATGAAGTACGTTTAAATGCCGGTCAATTCTACTCTACTTTTCTTCTTCTTCTTCTTTTTATTTTTATTTATTTATTTTTTTCAATCCATACAAGTCAATCGTCTGTCTTCTCCTACACTACAGTAATTACAGAAGCATGGCCAACTGATAACTTGTGGGCCCCATTTTTTTTTTTTTTTGTGGTTTTCCAATTTATTTTTGATTTATTTTTTCTATTTTTTAGAGATAAAGTAAACTGGCTGCGTAGTTGATTAAAATTTATGTCTTTCAAAAGTATTCTTTTTTTTCTAATTATTAAGATAATTACATTATCTAACCAGATAAAATACTTATTTTTATATTCAAGAGCTTGGACGTTTTCTTCTTCTTAGAATTTTAATGTGCTTGCATGTTTACCATAATTCTAAATTTGGACCAATAGGAATTAATATTTAATTAAATTTGAACTATCCTTCACCAATCAAAACTAATCAAATTTGTTTTTTTCATAATACCTTGGACAATGCCCTGTTTTAAATTTAGGAAAATACCATTTTACCCTTAATTTAATAATGACCTCGTATGATTTGAATTTTGATGCCAGGGTCAATTATGGAATTTTATACCGGTATGAAATTATCATCTTGCTAGAATGTAAAAGAAAGTGGATTTTTATAAATGCAAAATGAATTGTCTACAATACTTAGTTTTTTCCATTAGTTTGGTTGGAAATATTGTTGAACATGCCCCCACTCCGCAAACTTGATTTTTTTAGAGTTGAAGGCGGTTTTGAACGACCCATCTGGTGAACTCTTCTGTGACCCTGTAGGTCGGATGAGTTGGGTTATAAGAAACTATTTCAAAAAAAAAAAAAAAAAATCCAAAATTTTATTGCTTTTTATACTATTTTTATGAAGTAAAAATAGGACTATAAATGAGCAAGCTTTGTCAAGTATTAAATGTTCCAATTTGACCTAACAACAAATATAAAATGTTCAAGTTTGGTTTGAGCTTGAACCAAGCCTACCAATTATGTTTGAGCTTGAGCTTGTCAGGTTGGCTTTGCTTGACTTGGCTTGATTCATTAGTCAAACTGAGCTCGAGCTTAAGCTCAAGCCTAAATGTTTTTTGCATGGTCTCAACTCGTTTATTAAATAAGCCTAAAATTAAAACTCAAATTTGGCTTGTTTATAAACAAACAAACATGAATGAGTTTTTTATCAAACCAAACCCAAACTATTTATGAACAGATTGGTATATTTACAGCGCTAAGTAGAATGAATTATTACTTAAATCATTTGAAGTCCTATTTTTTTTTAATATATCATTTTTGAAATATAACAATAATGTCCTTTTTCCCCCTTTCCATTAAAGCTCAAACTTCACTATTTTATTTTCCCTTTTTCCCCATACATTCATTTTCTTTTTGTAGGTTATGAACCTTAATAGAAATTGATAAAAAACGAGAAAAGTTTTTTTAATGAATTTTGTCATATAAAGGAAATTACTGTGTGTTGAATATAAATATGATATAAAAAAATTAACATTTCAGCCAAAAAAAAATGTAAGGACACAAATTTTTACGATGATTGGGCTGGCTAACAGGATGGCTGGAGGCCCAGAATATATTTAATATCCAAACAATGCATTTGTAAAGAGAGTGGGTTGAAGATTATTGGATTGGACACACATGGGTTAAAAGCCCAAATAGGGTAGTGAACAGATGTGTATTAATAAGATAATTAAGGGTTACAATACTCCTTTCAATACTGTCCGAGGAGAATATCAGTACAAGTATTGTTAGAACTTCTTCTCTCTATCTCTCTCTTTTTCTTTCTTTTTCTTGCCCCCCACTCTCGTTTTCCCCTTTTTCTATTTTTTATATCCTCCTCCCCTGCATGTGCCCTTTCTTCTTTATTCTTATCCCATCCGCCCCTTTCTCGAGCCTTCCTGGGGTAGCTGTAAAGGAGGAAGTCACTGTTCAGGAGTCTTTTCTCATTAATGCGGCCATGATGTTAGCTGCAGTGTCATAAATGCGGTGGCAGCAGCCTTTTTGCTTACGTCTGATTTCCGCCATCTGTCTTTACGGTTAACACAGAGCGAGGGGTTCTCTGGAAGAGATAAGATTGAGACTGGTGCACTGATTTGGGACGCCTTTTTAATAGTCCGAGCAGAGGGACTCCTCGGACAAAGCTTTCTCCTACGGGATTCACACCTCGGAATCGGGTTAGGCCGGGCAAATGCTTCATGAGGTGCAGTCTTCAAAGGTGTAGGTCTCCTCGGACAGGCCCACGGCCCAGGATCTGATGTTGGGCCCTTTGCCCCCACAATAGCCCCTCAAAGTTCCAGTGTTCTCCTTTTATCCGAGGAGAAAGGTGGGACTTTGATTTCAAGAAAGCTGAAACCCATCAAGCGCTCCAACAAATCCACGTGGATGTGACGTTTCGCGAGACTTCCACTTTCCAAAGACGCTTTGGAAGTTGTAGCGCATCCTTTATTACTCTGGGTGGCGCTTTGTCCCCTCGATCAACGGCTGGAGGTAGATCGTACGGCTGGGATTTTCCTATGAAAATTTGAGCGGGATAGATCCCACCACTTTCGCAGGCTATATATATAAAAAGGCCGTGAGAAGGTGGGTTTCTTCACTTTGCATTCGTTTAAGCGTCCAGCACTCCAATACATCCTACCGGAACTTGTTACATCATTTTAGTTATTCCGAGGAGACTTTTATAAAGATTCCTAGGTTTCTAAGAGATTTTCGAACTTATAATACTATCCTCCTTCGTAAGTATTCTCTTCTTTAGTCATTCCATCTTAGTTGAGTACCTCGGCCTCCTTCTTCCTTCTTTCCATCTTCGCCTTTAGGGGAGTTTCTTAACAAACCTTGACCCTTAGATTTCGATATGGGTAGGTTCAAGAACTTAGTTGATACCCCCGCAGCCATAGAGCGTTTTAAGGCGAAGTATAATATTCCCGAGGGGGTTAGCCTCCGTTACTGTTCACCGGAGGACATTTTAGTTTCCAGGAGGACCGGGGAGGTGGTCATCCCTGTGATTGCCTTCCTAGAAGGGGGGATGTCCATTCCCATGGGCGACGTCACTAGGGAATACCTTAGGAACCATAGATTGTGTCCACACCAATGTGCTGCCAATGTGTTTAGGATTTTGGGGTGTGTGGACGCCCTTAATGAAATGATGGGCCTAAGACTCACCTGGCACGACGTCGTACATATGTACGAATGTCATTCCCTGAAGGAGGGGGGATACTACTTGAAGTCCCGATCTCCGGTAGTAAAAATGATATCGTGCCTCCCAAAATCCAACAAAGGCATGAAGGACGATTACATCATCGTCTCAGGGGCGTGGCATGACGGCCACCATTATCCGACCACTGAGGGGGAGCCAGGTGGGGTACTTTGGGATTAGATTAAGACAATTATAGGGTTTGCGGTTCAGATTTGATTTTATTTTACTGTATATGCATTTAGCCCCGGAAGTGTGCTGACTGAATTCGTGTTTCTTCTTTTTGATTGTCATTACAAACAGACGATTCGTCTCTCCCAACCTCAATTTCGTGAACGTGCACGGGTTGAATTACTTGCTGCGCTCGGAGGTATTCCCCCATACAGACGGCCAGCTACGTGCCGCTCACTTGATATTGGACTTCACTCCAATATCTGATAGCTTCCAAGACGTCGGGGACTCTATCCGAGCAGGGGACAAGAGGATTCATCGGATAGACGTGTCTCGGCCAGGATTTTTGGCAAGCAAAGATCTTCCCCCGGTCCCTTGGCCGCTTCAACAAGTCGCTCCCCAAGAAGTTGCACAAAGGGAAAGCTCCACTTCGACTCTACCATCGTTAGGGGCGGAGATAGACCAATTCCACTTCGAAGGGGAGGAAGAAGTACAAACCGAACCTCTTGACACTCAACACTCTGAAACCTCTGAAGACATAGAAGAGATGTCTTTACAGCCGAGGAGGGGATTGAAGGCCTTGATAGCAGGGCGGAACGAGGGGGCATCCTCCAAGGAGGCCCCTAAAGAGAAGGAGACTGGCAAGCTCCCTCCTCCGCCTCCACCCTTCACTACAACCGGTCTTCTTCCTATTCCTGATTTGAAGAGGAAGAAGAAAGTTGTAGATCTGGACGCCGAGAAAGGCGAGGTGTCTCCTCGGCAGCAAAGAGGGGGGAAGCAACAAAGGAAGGAAGATAGGAGGGCCTCACCGACAAGGCCCCGAAGTGATCCCCATTCCCGGGAGGTTCAGCAGCCACAAGTCTGGTCTCCTCGGCTGGACCTGGACGGGGCTCCGATCACCGTTAATGCGTCCATACGGGAGTTCCAGAATGGCCACTCAGGATACATCGCTGAGGCCCTGGAACGTCCCTTGCTTCTCCCTCGGGACATGGACACAGTGAAGGCCTGGAGGCAGGCCGACCTCTTTATGTCCATGAAGAGGGACTTAGCCATGGTAAGTCCATGATCTCTATTGTATATATAAGGTTTGTTCATGTCTAAGTTATACCTTTCCATTATCTTTGTGATGGTATAATTTGGTGTTTCTTGTTTTGCAGCTCACTCAGCAGGTTTATGTCGCAGAGGATTGGGTCAGGGACGCCCGCAATCTGGCCAGGGTCGAGACCTAATCCCGCAAGGAAATGGAGAAGACCGTGGGGGAGCTGAAGCATCAAAAACTCGAGCTGTCCAACAAGCTAATAAAGGAAGAAAGGGAAAGGAGGAGTGCTCAGGCTGGGCTGCAGAACGCCCAAGACCAGGCCGAGGACCAGCGGAAGAAGCTACACATGACCGAGATAGAGCTGGCCACTGCGAGGCAACTGGTTTTGGACCTTCGCACCCGAGCCGAAAAGGCCGAGAGAGCTGAGAAAGAGGTCAAGGCGGCGCTGAGGGCGGCAGAGGCTGAGAAGGATGCTGCGTACCTCCGAGGCATTGAGGAAACTGAGCGGAGGCTTGCAGAGGAGGTAACTGAAGTTTGCAGGGATTACTGCCAATCCACATGGGAGGAGGCTTTAAGCGTGGCTGGAGTCCCTGCCGACTCAGAACTTAGGCAGCCGGGGAGGACGTATTTCCACCCGGACCTCGCCTTGGTGCCGGCTTGCCCCTCTTCCTCGTCTCCTCATGCCTCGGAGCAAGTGAGCCAAGCGGTGATTCCACCTGGAGCGGCTCATGAGGCACAAAAACAGACAGATGCTCCGGGTGTACCGCCGGTGTCCGTGGATCCTGACCGAACCGAGGACGCGGCTCCCTCAGCGACCCTGCCAAGCGATGATGGCCACCCCTCTTCCCAGGCCGGGCAAGCTTAGAGTTAGGCTGCTAGGGCACTTTAATCGCTTTTGAGAATAGTTCCAAATTTGTACTTAGTGAGCAGATCATATATTTAACTAGTGTATTTCAAATTTGTGAATCAATGAAAGAATTTTGCCGAACTTCATCTGTTTTCACTTTCTGTTTATTTACTTGTGCAAGGTTTATGTCTATGGATAGAAACCCAAAACCCTGGTTTTGACTTAACAAATGTTAAATAATTTAAGCAAGCATAACTGGCTGCCATAACATTGACTCGTTAAGAATAAGTGCTTTAAGTGCGCAGCCTGAGTGAATATGGAGAACTGGCCATTTAAACGGTTCTAAGGGCATGATCTGAGAGGACAGATTCGTCTGAGATTTCATACCATCTTTAGAGAAAATGAGTGGGAAGTGACAATTCATCTGAGATGATTGTGTGGTCCGAGGGACCAGGCACGACCAAGGTTCTGCTCAAGACTTAGCGGTGTTAATTTACCCAAGGTGTGTGGTCCGAGGGACCAGGCACAACCAAGGTCCTGTTTAACACTTAGTGATATTAATTTACCCAAGGTGTGTGGTCCGAGGGACCAGGCACGACCAAGGTTCTGTTTAATACCTAGTAGCGTTAATTTACCCAAGGTAGGTGGTCCGAGGAGCCAGGCCTAACCAAGGTTCTGTTTAACACTTAGTGATATTAATTTACCCAAGGTGTGTGGTCCGAGGGACCAGGCATGACCAAGGTTCTGTTTAATACCTAGTAGCGTTAATTTACCCAAGGTAGGTGGTCCGAGGAGCCAGGCCTGACCAAGGTTCTGTTTAACACTTAGTGATATTAATTTACCCAAGGTGTGTGGTTCGAGGGACCAGGCACGACCAAGGTTCTGTTTAATACCTAGTAGCGTTAATTTACCCAAGGTAGGTGGTCCGAGGAACCAGGCCTGACCAAGGTTCTGTTTAACACTTAGTGATATTAATTTACCCAAGGTGTGTGGTCCGAGGGACCAGACACGACCAAGGTTCTGTTTAATACCTAGTAGCGTTAATTTACCCAAGGTAGGTGGTCCGAGGAGCCAGGCCTGACCAAGGTTCTGTTTAACACTTAGTGATATTAATTTACCCAAGGTGTGTGGTCCGAGGGACCAGGCACGACCAAGGTTCTGTTTAATACCTAGTAGCGTTAATTTACCCAAGGTAGGTGGTCCGAGGAGCCAGGCCTGACCAAGGTTCTGTTTAACACTTAGTGATATTAATTTACCCAAGGTGTGTGGTCCGAGGGACCAGGCACGACCAAGGTTCTGTTTAATACCTAGTAGCGTTAATTTACCCAAGGTTGGTGGTCCGGGGAGCCAGGCCTGACCAAGGTTCTGTTTAACACTTAGTGATATTAATTTACCCAAGGTGTGTGGTCCGAGGGACCAGGCACGACCAAGGTTCTGTTTAATACCTAGTAGCGTTAATTTACCCAAGGTAGGTGGTCCGAGGAACCAGGCCTGACCAAGGTTCTGTTTAACACTTAGTGATATTAATTTACCCAAGGTGTGTGGTCCGAGGGACCAGGCACGACCAAGGTTCTGTTTAATACCTAGTAGCGTTAATTTACCCAAGGTAGGTGGTCCGAGGAACCAGGCCTGACCAAGGTTCTGTTTAACACTTAGTGATATTAATTTACCCAAGGTGTGTGGTCCGAGGGACCAGACACGACCAAGGTTCTGTTTAATACCTAGTAGCGTTAATTTACCCAAGGTAGGTGGTCCGAGGAGCCAGGCCTGACCAAGGTTCTGTTTAACACTTAGTGATATTAATTTACCCAAGGTGTGTGCTCCGAGGGACCAGACACGACCAAGGTTCTGTTTAATACCTAGTAGCGTTAATTTACCCAAGGTAGGTGGTCCGAGGAGCCAGGCCTGACCAAGGTTCTGTTTAACACTTAGTGATATTAATTTACCCAAGGTGTGTGGTCCGAGGGACCAGACACGACCAAGGTTCTGTTTAATACCTAGTAGCGTTAATTTACCCAAGGTAGGTGGTCCGAGGAGCCAGGCCTGACCAAGGTTCTGTTTAACACTTAGTAGTATGCAGCATAAGAAACTTTAATAAGAAAATTGAAACTTTCATTAGTAGTAATACCTTTTTAGGTTATTTACATTCCAGGGATGCGGTACAGCCCTTTCATCTAAATCTTCTAAATAAAAGGCTCCTACCCCAGCTACTGATAGAATACGGTAGGGGCCTTCCCAGTTAGGTCCCAACTTTCCCCAAGCCGGATTCTTTGCGGTGCCCACGACTTTTCGTAAGACCAAATCCCCCGGAGCTAGCGGTCTTAGTTTGACGTTGGCATCATAACCTTGCTTGAGCTTGTGCTGGTAATAGGCTAGTTGAACTGCAGCGTTTTCCCTGCGCTCGGCGATTAGGTCCAGATTGCTCCTCAACTGCTCGTCATTGTGGGCCGAGGTGAATGAATTGGTTCTAAGTGTGGGGAACCCAGTCTCTATGGGAATGACCGCCTCTGCACCATACGTCAGGGCAAATGGGGTTTCCCCGGTAGACCTCCGAGGAGTGGTCCTGTATGTCCAGAGCACGTGCGGTAACTCTTCCACCCATTTTCCTTTGGCGTCGTCCAACCTCTTCTTGAGACCGCTCACTATGACTTTATTAACTGCCTTAGCTTGGCCATTTCCTTGGGGATATGCAGGGGTGGAGTATCTGTTTGTAATGCCTAGTCCACTGCAGAACTTTCTGAACGCTTTACTGTCGAATTGAAGGCCATTGTCCGAGATAAGGGTGTGAGGCACCCCGAACCGTATGACGATACTCTTCCACACAAACTTCTGGACATCAACATCCCTGATGTTGGCTAACGGCTCAGCTTCAACCCATTTGGTGAAGTAATCTGTTGCAACGACCAAATATTTCTTATTTCCGACTGCCTTAGGGAAAGGACCAACAATGTCTAGGCCCCACTGAGCGAAAGGCCAAGGACTTGACAGAGGATTCAAAACTCCTCCCGGTTGATGTATATTGGGGGCAAATCTCTGGCACTGATCGCACTTCTTCACGTACGCCTGTGATTCTCTTTGCATATTCGGCCACCAATACCCCTGAGTTAAGGCCCTGTGTGCTAGGGACCTTCCTCCAGTGTGACTGCCACAAATTCCCTCATGTAGCTCCTCAAGGAGCAACTCTGTGGCATCAGGGTGTACACATAACAGATAGGGTCCAGAAAAAGAACGCTTGTATAGCTTATTGTCCTCTGAGAGCCAGAACCGAGGGGCCTTTCTCCTCACTTTGTCGGCTTCAGTCTTGTCTGCCGGCAAGACATCTTCTCAAAGATAAGACACCATAGGGTCTATCCAACTCGTCCCTACACTGGCCTGACAGATACTAGGCCCTTCAACTACTTCCGAATGCCTCTGTATATCTTCCACCAAGATAAGCCGGGGTAGCCCCTGTGCCGAGGTGGTTGCAAGAGTCGCCAAAGAATCCGCGTGCGTGTTACCACTCCGAGGAACATGTCGCAAATTGAATGACTTGAACCGCGATTGCAGCTGTTTGACCTGCTTCAGGTATTTCTGCATTCTTTCGTCGCGAGCTTCTAATTCTCCTCGAACTTGGCCAACGACCAAAGCTGAGTCCGAGAACACTTCTAGGATGTTTCCCCCCATTCTCCTGACCATAGCCACTCCGATCAGCAATGCTTCGTACTCGGCCTCATTATTAGTTGCCGAGAAGTTTAATCTTAAAGATTTTTCGATGACAACGTCCACGGGAGATATAAAAACTAGCCCCACTCCTGAACCTCGTTGATTGGCCGCACCGTCCACATATAGTTTCCATGACTCGGAGTCTTGCACAGCGACGAGACCAACTGAATTTTCATCCATGGGCATTGCTCCATTTGTCCCTTCTAACACAGGTTCAGCAAACTCGGCTAACAGGTCGGCTAGTACCTGCCCCTTGATCGAGGTGCGAGGCATGTACTTTATGTCAAAAGCCCCTAGTATGGTACCCCATTTAGCAATCCTTCCCGTGTAATCTGCACTCCTGAGCAGCGACCTGAGCGGAAGCTGGGTAAGGACCACAACCGTATGTGATTGGAAATAATGTGGGAGCTTGCGAGTGGCATGAATTATCGCAAAGATTGCCTTCTCAAGTGGCAGGTAGCGGACCTCGGCCTCATGAAGAGATTTACTCACATAGTAGACAGGCTTCTGGACTCCATTGTCAATTCGGACAAGTACTAGGCTCACGGCATGTGTGGCTACCGCAATGTAGGCGAATAGGACCTCGTCCGTTGAAGGGCTAGACATGATTGGTGGCCGAGCTAGGTATTCTTTCAGCTGTTGAAAAGCTAGAATACACTCTTCATTCCACTCGAATCCCTTCCACTTATTAAGCAGCTAGAAGAAAGGCCGACATCTCTCCGCGGATCTGGAGATGAATCGGTTAAGAGCGGCAGTCATCCCAGTCAACTTCTGCACTTCCTTTGGGTTCCGAGGAGGCTGCAGACTGTTAATTGCCTTTATTTGATCGGGGTTCACCTCGATTCCCCGATGAGTGACCATATATCCCAGGAACTTCCCTGACCCAACGCCGAAAGAACACTTCGAAGCGTTGAGGCGCAATTTGTGTTTCCTTAAGATCTCAAAGATGCTCTCCAGGTCCCCAATGTGGTCGGGCTCAAGCTTACTTTTGACCACCATGTCATCAATGTAGATCTCAATGCACCTCCCTAGCAGTGGTTCAAACATTTTGGTCATCATTCGCTGGTAAGTGGAGCCCGCGTTCTTTAGACCAAACGGCATCACCTTGTAATGGTAGTTCCCTATGGGAGTCACAAAGGCTGTTTTCTCTTGATCATTTAGGGCCAGAGGGATTTGGTGGTATCCCTGGAAGGCGTCCAAGAAGCTCATTCGTGAATGCCCTACGGTTGCATCCACCAATTGATCGATCCGCGGCATAGGGAAAGGGTCCTTTGGACAGGCTCGGTTCAGATCAGTAAAGTCCACGCATACACGCCATTTCCCATTCTTCTTCTTCACCACCACTATGTTAGCCAGCCACTCAGGGTAGAACACCTCCCTGATAGCCCCAGCCTGCTTGAGTTTATTCACCTCATCTTTGACAGCGTCAGAATGTTCTTTGGATGAGCGCCGAGGTGGCTGCCTTTTGGGTTGTGCAGCTGGGCTCACATTGAGATGATGACAGATGAACCCGGGATCTACCCCCGGGGCTTCGTAAGAACTCCAGGTGAACACATCCACGTTACTCCTAAGGAAAGACAACAACTCTTCCCTTTCCCGAGGGGGTAGCTGACCCCCAATCTGGAAAAACTTGTCTGGATCTTGTCCGATAACGACTCTCTCCAACTTTTCACATTGCTCTTCGGGCGGCTCCTCGGCTCTGGGGGGGAACGGAAACGTTGATTGCTACGAATGCCCGACTGAGGTGGTCATCAGCTCGGCATCCTGCTGATGTGAAATGGCAGCTATAAGGCATTGCCTTGCCATAGGCTGGCTTCCTTTTATCTCCTCTACTCGTCCTTCAGACAGGAACTTGACCTTTAGGTGCAACATCGAAGAAACGGCCCCCAAGGCATGGAGCCAAGGTCTGGCCACGATGGCCGTGTAGGGGGAATATGCATCCACGACGATGAAGTCAACTTCAACTATCTCGGATCCTGCTTGTACAGGCAGCCTAATTTGACCCTTAGGGATGACGGTCTTCCCATCAAAACTGACTAGGGGCGATTCATACGCAGTTAGGTCTTCAAGCCGTAGTCCCAACCCCCTATACAGATCTGGATACATAATCTCGGCTCCACTGCCTTGGTCGACCATTACCCTCTTCACATCGTACCCTCATATTCTGAGGGTGATGACTAAGGCGTCGTCGTGGGGTTGTATTGTCCCCACCTTGTCCTCATCTGAGAAGCTTAGTGCTGGTCGAGCCTCCGTTCTTGCACGTTTCGCCTCTTGATTATCTGCCTCGGCGGACGTCCCTAAGATAGACATCACTCTGGAGGGGCAAGATCCAGTTCTGCCCGGGGCCATGAAGATAACGTTAATCGTGCCCAAAGGGGGCCTTGACGAGGCAGTCACCGAAGCCCCTGGCCTAACATGATCTCCTTGGTTGTCTGGCCGATAAACGAACTGCTGTAACTTTCTCTCTCGCAAGTTATTCCAAATGGAATTTCAACGTTCTGCAGTCCTCAGTGGTGTGCCCACGCTCTTGATGATACTGGCAATGAAGGCTCTGGTTGCGCCTCAGGGGATCTCCTCCCATCTTGTTCGGCCATTTGAAGTATGGCTCGTTCTGGATTTTCTCTAGAATCTGATGAATGGGCTCTCGGAATATGGTATGAACAGTTTGCGATACAGCAGACCCGGACTGCCCACTATAATCTCTCCGCGGCCTGCTATTGTTGTATCGGTCCGTCCTGAAGTCCCTCCTCTCTTGAGGGACAGCCTTTGCCTTTCCCTTTCCAAATATTTGATCCTCTTCGACCCGTTTGTATTCGTCTATGCGATCCATCAGTCGGCGCACACTCCTCACAGGTTTCTTGGTCAGAGACTTCCTCAGGTCGTGCTCGGCTGGCAAACCGACCTTGAATGTCCTTACAGCGACATCATCGAAACTTCCTTCGATCTCATTAAACATCTCCCAGTACCTGTCTGAGTAGGTCTTTAGCGTCTCTCCTTCGCGCATGGACATGGATAGCAAGGAGTCTAAAGGCCGGGGGACCCTGGTGTTCGTCACGAACCGAGAGCAGAAGGCTCTAGTCAGCGCCTGATAGGATCCAACAGAATTTGCGGCGAGACCATCGAACCATCTCATAGCCGCAGGCCCCAGGCTGGAAGGGAACACTTTGCACATGAGAGTCTCGTTCCGAGAATGGACAGCCATTTTTTGATTAAAATGACTCACATGCTCCACGGGGTCTGTCCGTCCATTGTATGCGGTGAAGGTAGGTTGAGTGAAACGCCGATGAAGGCTCCCTCCCTCGATGCTGCGCGTAAAGGGCAACCTTGAAATTTGATTGAGCGCCCTTGTCATGGTATCACTCCCGGTGCCCCTCGAGTACGTATCTCTGCTCCTGCGGTCATGGTGATGCTCTTCCTCGTAGGAGAAAGACTCGCTTGGTGGTGTCCTGGAGCGGGGTCTATAACTATCATCCCCCTCATCACCGTAAGAATCATCCATGTCAGATGGACTGCTAGACGGGCTGCGTCTCCTCTGCGCACGGCGTAACTTCCTCTCGAGATGATCAATTTTGCGTTGCATGGCCTTATGAGTCCGGCCACCACCGTTCCGGCGTTGACTCCTTGCATTATGGTTCGTATGCACGCTCCCTTCGCGATCCTTCTGGCGCTCGAGGTGCAAAAAATGGTCGATATGCTGAGAATCAGCTGATTCTGCTCTGTCTGATCTAACCATAGTTCAAGCTATAACACACAGGTACAACAGTAATCTTCCCACAGACGGCGCCAATTGTAAGGACACAAACTTTTACGATGATTGGGCTGGCTAACAGGATGGCTGGAGGCCCAGAATATATTTAATATCCAAACAATGCATTTGTAAAGAGAGTGGGTTGAAGATTATTGGATTGGACACACATGGGTTAAAAGCCCAAATAGGGTAGTGAACAGATGTGTATTAATAAGATAATCAAGGGTTACAATACTCCTTTCAATACTGTCCGAGGAGAATATCAGTACAAGTATTGTTAGAACTTCTTCTCTCTATCTCTCTCTTTTTCTTTCTTTTTCTTGCCCCCCACTCTCGTTTTCCCCTTTTTCTATTTTTTATATCCTCCTCCCCTACATGTGCCCTTTCTTCTTTATTCTTATCCCATCCGCCCCTTTCTCGAGCCTTCCTAGGGCAGCTGTAAAGGAGGAAGTCACTGTTCAGGAGTCTTTTCTCATTAATGCGGCCATGATGTTAGCTGCAGGGTCATAAATGCGGTGGCAGCAGCCTTTTTGCTTACGTCTGATTTCCGCCATCTGTCTTTACGGTTAACACAGAGCGAGGGGTTCTCTGGAAGAGATAAGATTGAGACTGGTGCACTGATTTGGGACGCCTTTTTAATAGTCCGAGCAGAGGGACTCCTCGGACAAAGCTTTCTCCTACGGGATTCACACCTCGGAATCGGGTTAGGCCGGGCAAATGCTTCATGAGGTGCAGTCTTCAAAGGTGTAGGTCTCCTCGGACAGGCCCACGGCCCAGGATCTGATGTTGAGCCCTTTGCCCCCACAAAAAACATAAAATAATTCAAGAAAAAATAATAATTAAAGGGGGATGAGAAAGTTTTAAGTTGTAAGCTACCTATTTATTTCAATCAAAAGGCAAATTTTTATTTCAATATATAAAAATATTGCATGCTACATGTGTCATCCTTAAGAATTGAAAGAGGATCATTTGTCACCATTTTTGGCTTTCATCACATGCATTGATGATAAGAATCATAAGATGACAAGTCACAAATAGCACTACACATTGTATGCTATATATAGTATACATAGTATCAAAAAGTACAATGGGACCCATGAATGTACCAAAAAAAAGCAAAAAACTAAAATAAGTTGAAACTTTCATCAGCTCCCAAACAGAGTCAGAGTGAGAAACTTTAGAGCTAGTTTGGGTATTTTTTTTTTTTATAAAAATTTTAAAATCCTTTTCTTTTTTATATGCTCTTTTCCAAAATTTAATTAAAAAATTATTTATTTTTGGAAAAGCTTTTTCTTTTATTAATTTTCATATTTTTTTAATTAAAAAAATAAAAAATCAAAACTATGTGGTTTTGAGGGGTCAATAACTACACATTTTTAACATAAACTAATAGGAAAACTGAATGAAATAAAATTGAAATTTAGATGACTGAATTGTATAAACGTAAAGTTAGGGGACTAAATGGAATAGTAGACAAACTTAGAGGTGCAATTTGTAATTTAGCAAAAGAAAATAATAATTATATGAAAAAATTAAAAAAAAATTAAAAAAAAAAAAAGTAGTGGTATATGTAATTTTGGTCAATCTAGTCCATCGACAGATATCCAATTATCCATCACATCTAACCTTCTCAGTTCTCACAAAGATAGCAAATAACAACCATTCAATTCCCAGTAAGAAATGGCGAAAGGAGTTCTCTTCGACGTTGCTGCACGAATCATCGAGAAAGCAGGTCATCTCGCAGGCCAAGAGATCGGACAACTCTGGGGTGTCAAAGATGAGATTGTAAAACTCAGGGAGACGGTTTCCACGGTCAAGGCTATGCTTCTGGATGCAGAGAAGAAGGAGAAGCAAAGCAACATAGTTAAAGAGTATTTGGAAACGCTGAACGATGCACTTTATGAAGCGGACGACTTGCTGGATGACATTTCCACTGAAGCTTTACGGCTTGATGTGATGACACGGAACAAGAAGGCAAAAGAGGTACGTATCTTCTTTTCCAAATCCAACCAGCTTGCATATGGTCTTAAAATGGGTCATAAGGTTAAGGCAATGAGGGAGAGACTAGATGACATCGCAAGGGATATGAAGTTGTTCCACTTTGAGGAACGTCTTGTGGAGACGCAGGTTAAGATTAGGGCGAGAGAGCAAACTCTTTATTTTGAATGTGCCAATAATATTGTTGGGAGACAGAAAGAAGAGGAAGACATTCTACATTTACTTTTGGATCCTAATGTTGAAGAGAATGTTTCAATCATTTCTATAGTTGGAGTGGGAGGTGTAGGGAAGACCACGTTAGCTCAACTCGTATTTAACCGCGAAGAAATAAAGGAACATTTTGAGCAAAAACTCTGGGTGTGTATCTCTGATAAATTCGACGTAAAAATAATTGTTCAAAACATCTTAGCGTCTGCAAAAAATAAGAAACAAGAAAACCTTGAAATGAACACATTGATGAATGATTTTAAGAAAGAAATTCGTGGAAAGCGATACTTACTTGTATTGGACGATTTGTGGAATGAAGATCCCGTAAAATGGCTCAACTTAAAAAACATTTTGGTTACTGGTGGTGCAAGAGGCAGCAAAGTATTAGTGACTACACGCAGTGCATCGGTTGCGAAGAATGTACGAAGTAGTTCCATATTATTTTTAACACATTTGAGTGACAATGATTCATGGTTATTATTTAGGCATATGGCATTTGAAAATGGACTAGAGCCAGTGAATTCAAACGTGGGAGAAATTGGAAGGAATATCGTGCTAGAGTGTAAAGGACTCCCTCTTTTCACAAAGACTATAGGAGGCCTACTGTACTTTAGCAGGTCAGAAAACGAATGGCAGTTCCTTTTAAATGAACTCTCAAATTTAGAAATAGGCAGAAATGGTTTCCCGCCAATACTTATGCTGAGTTATGTTCATCTTCCATCGTATTTGAAGCAATGTTTTACTTATTGTTGTTTATTTCCAAAAAGTTACAAATTTCATAAACCAGCCTTGATTCAAATGTGGATCGCGCAAGAGTTCGTTAGGTCTCTAGATCAAAACCTAGAAGATGTTGGTCATGAGTACTTTATGGAATTACTTTGGAGATCATTCTTTCAAGAAGTTGAAAAAGATGAAAGGGGAAATATATTACATTTCAAAATACATGACTTTATGCATGATCTTGGGATAATGGTGGCAAGATCTGATAGAACCACTTTTTATTCAAACGTGGAAGACATTAATAAGAATGCCCTTCATGAGTTGGAGTCATCATTGCAAAGTCAAATTTCATTGTTTAAAGCTAATAGGATAAGATCATTTCTTTTGCCAAGTCACCCAGATAATCCGTGTACAAGATTGGATAAGTCAACTTATAATGCAATTGTTACAAGATTTAAGTCCATACGCTTGTTGGATCTACATAATCTAGGGATTGAAACAATTCCAAGTTCTCTCGGGAAGTTGAAGCATTTAAGGTATCTCGATTTATCTTATAACGAGCATATCAAGACTCTTCCTAATTCCATTACAAGATTACAGAATTTGCAGACGCTCAAACTCACTGCTTGCACACAACTTAAAGCACTGCCAAGAGATATTACCAAGCTAGTCAACCTCATATATCTTGATATTAGTGGCTGCATGCAATTGACTCTTATGCCACATGGTCTGGAGCTATTGCCTAATCTTCGAATAGTGCGACAATCTGTGGTGGGAAAGGACCTAAGAGAAAATATACAAATTGAACTACTTCATGGGGAAGATGCTGCATTAGAATCAAAGGTTGCAAATTTGAAAGAGAAACAATACCTTCAAGTCTTGGAAATGCATTGGATTGAAGACGAAGTTGATGAGGGGGATGTTTCTGATGAGAAGACACTCGAAGCCTTGCAGCCACATCCAAGTCTTGAGGTATTGTCTTTATATAGGTACTGGGGAGTAAGCTTCCCAACCTGGCTACCATCGCTCACAATTCTTGTCGAATTTGCATTATTTGGTTGTAAGAAATGTCGCCATCTACCTCCGTTGGATCAATTTCCTAAACTTAAGGTTCTTGAACTTGATTCATTGCTTGGTTTGGAGTGCATATCAAAGAGAGATAGCAATGAGGAGTTCTCTAATTCTTCATTCTTCCCATCTCTAGAGGAGCTCAAACTCAAGTATTGCCCTAAACTAAAGGGATGGTGGCAGAGGAAGACAGAGAATCATTTACTGCCTACATTCCCTCGTCTTTCCAAGTTATGTATTAGGGGATGCCTTAATCTCACTTCAATGCCTCTATTTCCATATCTTGAAAAGCTAGAGCTGTATTACTGTAGCTTCAAGCCTTTGGAGCAGACTACACAAATAGCAATAGCAGCAACAACAATAGCATCAAAATCCTCTTCTTCTTCTTCTACAATTTCCAACTCCTCATTCACCCCTTTCTCTGAATTAACATCTTTGGAAATTGGACGGATGAAGGAACCTCTACCGGAGGAATTCATGCAGAATCTTATTTCTCTCAATCATCTATTGATATATGAATGTCGTGGTCCTCTCATTCAAGGTATTAGACATCTCACTACACTTAAGATATTGGACATTTGTTCGTCTGAGGTGTTTGATTTACCAAATGACGTGAATGAGACGGAATGGCAAGGCCTTAGGAAGCTCAAGTTTCTAAGTCTCTTTCAGCATCTAGAACTGGAGTCCCTTCCAGTGGGGCTTCAACATGTCACCTCCCTGCAAAAGCTCATGCTTGATTATTGTCCTAATTTGAACACTATACCGGAGTGGATCTGCAACCTCAAATCTCTTCGATTACTACAAATTTTGCAATGCCCCAAATTGAAATCACTACCTGAAGGGATTTGCGGCCTTACCTCTTTGCAGACACTAGAAATTTCAAAGTGCTTCAATTTGACTTTATTTCCTAAAGAGATGGGTGGCCTTGCCTCATTGGAAGAATTGTATATTTCAGAAGTCCCCAATTTGATATCACTCCCCGAAGGAATACATAGCCTTACATCTCTGTGTATACTAGACATTTTGAAGTGGCCCAATTTGACATCATTGCCTGAATGGATGGGTGGCCTTGCTTGTTTGGAAACACTATATATTTCGGAATGCCCCAATTTGGCATCGTTGCCTAAAGGGATGCATGGCCTTTCCTCTTTGAAGACACTGTGTATTGAGGATTGTCCAAAATTATTAAAAAAATGCAATAGGGAAACAGGTGAGGATTGGCATAAAATTTCTCACATCCCAAACTTGCTAAGGGACCGACAGGGAAGAAACTTAGGTATCTCTCTAAGTCACCATTTTTTATCCTAGTCCTTGATAGAAAATCAATAACCCAATTTCTTCTTCTTCAACATGTTTATTATTCTCTCTTAATATCCTCTATATTTATTGGTGACTAAATTTCAGATGAAGAACCAAATGAAACACCAAAGAAGCCTGCTCCTAAGAATTGGAGCTTAATCAAATTTTTTGGGTGCGACAAGTTTTAAACAAGTCAACAACTTAGGTATTTTCTCGTTTGTTTCTTCTTTTACTTATCCATGTTCGTCTACTTGTAAGATTTGCATCCTAAAAGTTAATTCACATATTAGGCAAAAGAATATGTGAATTTTCCTTCATCTATTTCTCTATTTCAATAAATTATATATGTTGTATTTCCAATAGAGTTCATGAGATAATGTACCTGCGGTGCTTTATTTCTCATTGTGTAAACAATCTAAAATTTGGCACATAGTGATATTTGGGTATTATTATTGGGAGAGTTGAATTTGGAAATATTGTGGGGGAGAATTGAATCTAGCAACCACACTACAAGAATTAGCTTTGTTGTGAGGTATTTTCTTGGTTCAAATCCATTTTTTATATATGCTTCCAACTTGCTGTGTCTCACTCTCATGGCATAATTACGTTGAGATATGTTGATGACTGCTTTTATAAAGAATGGAAGTAGTTATGAGTCCTGCGACAGGTGAGCCTACGCATCTAAAATCCTGTACTGGTTTAATTTCTGCTTCTATATCTTAGTTTATGAGGTTTGCATATTATAATTCTCCAATTTTTTATTATTCAAATATACTTTTCCCTTACAAAGTAAGTCATAATTTGTTTCCACAATTTTGTATAGCTTTGAAGACAGTTTAAAACTTTATCAATTGAAGGGTAGGGGCAGTCAGGTTTTTTTTTTTTTTGGGAAGGGGTGGGGGGTGTTGTGGGGAGGGGCGAGAGATATTTTTCTGGCTGGGAATTCAGAAATCCCAATGAATTCTCACTTGAAAGGAGGAATAAAATTACAATGAACCAAAACAATATGGAACAAATATAATATTGGAAGCTTTGTTGTATACTTGTATATCTTTTCTCACTTATTTTGGAAAAAAATGCAGGTGGAAATAGGTAAGAGTGGACTAAGCTACTCTCATCCCAGAGTTTGAAATTGATTTTAGAAGGGTTGGACTCCAGTGTATCTACAAGTTCATACATCTTCCTTTCCCAGTTCTCTCTAAATTTATCAAATACTGATCTAGTTCTCAACTTTTTCCTTTGGTTTCAGGCATATGCAGTAGCCTGAGGAGAATTAAATACTAAAGCTGATAAGAGTTTTAGAGTGCATGTTTATTCAAACCTTAACTAGTACGAGTAATTAACAACAAAAAAAAAAAAAACTATCTTGTTCCTTCCCTAGTTAAATCTTTCATTGTAGATTCATAAGGATTGTCCTGTGATTTGTAAATACTGGGAACTCATCAGTGTCCCATCTTACCACAAAGATGCAAAAGGAAGTATGTGGGGATTTCCATCTTTACATCCTAGAGTTGGAAGGGGATCCATTTCAATGGTAGAAAACTTAGGTCTACTTATCACTGTTTTTTCCGTCTTTGATAGAACTCAAAATCCAAATTTCTTCATTTTATCCTCCAAGAAATGGAGCTTAATGAATTTTTTTTGGTTTCTACGAGATACCAACTCAATGGTATTAGCATATTCATTCTTTTCATCATTTCGGCATATATAAGGAAACAAAATTTGTGAATTTTCCTTTTTATCTATTTCTTATTTCAAACAATTTATATCATGGTATCTCAAACTGAGTTGATTAAGTGGTGTATCTGGTGAGAAAATAGTGTAAATAGTGAGAAAATTGGCACTTGGTGATATTGTGGTAATGTTTGGTGGGGGAGGGGGGGGGGGGGGGGGGGATTAAATCTAGCACATACGTCTACAGTACAGAAATTAACTTCTTGTGCAGCTATTCTATTTGTTCTTTCCTTTTTATATATAGTCTTCAAACTTGCAGTATCATAAATGATGTGCAGTATTTGTGTTTATATATATCTATGTTTATTCCCTTTTTTTGTTGCGCAGTATCTACAAACAATGATGACAACCACAACAAAAATTCACAAAATTTAAGTTAAGTTGCTAACAACTATTTTGTCAATAACAGAAGAATTTCTGCATTTCCTTCTTATTTTGTTTGGTATCTTGGTGTTATTTGGAAAAAAAGGTGCTACACTTGTTCTAGAAGTTCACAGTTTCAGGGGTGGATTTAACTTGGTGCTGCACTTGGAGTTGATTTCTCCTTTTAAATGGAAATTGTTCCTATATTTTATTGAAAAAAAATCAAAGTACCAAAATTTTCTAACTATATTTTTTTTTTAGATTGCAGGTTGCCTTGGGTTAAGATCATAAGCTGATGTTAATGATCAAAGTAGTACCCAAACAAAGGAACTATTCATTTTCCTGACGGATGCCTTTCAGTTATTGTACAGTCCTACTGGTTAGATGTTACAAAGGTAATAAAATACAAGAGTCTAGTTCACGACAAAGAAATGGTGTTTTATTTTATTTAATTTTACCTCATTATTGTTGTTGTGACTGGAAGGGGTCAGGGGAGGAAGAGTTTTCTTTCTGGATATGCTTCATAACACTTATTATAGTTTCTTAAAAAACTAGATATCTAGTATATGTTGATTACTGTTATTGTCAATACAAGCTTAATTTAACCTGTACTTTCTATGAACATTAGCATCACAACTAGATGCATCATTTCATTGTGTAGCTTCAGATTTTGATCACGCTGATTTATATAGGCAGCCCTCTATAACAATTTCTGCCAGCTCTTAAATTTTGTGACACTTTGATTTAGAGAGGAATTCAAATAATCTATATATATATATATATATATATATATATATATATATAAGCATCGACCTCATGTGGGAGTGCATGAGATCCTATCATGTGACACTCTAATATTGCATTTAGCCTCTTTAATCTCTTCTCATTAACTCTTTTTTATTATTACCTAAAAGATCATGTTAAATTTTTTTTACGGTTATCTAAAAGATGGGCTACTATTGAAAATTAGACCAAATCAAACCAAACCTTATGAAAAGCCTAAGCCCACTTATTCCTTTACATATTATGACCCAGGCATGATCTCCCACGTGTAGATGAAAGCCAAGAGTCTAACCCACTTACAAATTCTCTTTCTCCTCCCCCACACGTAGATAAAACTTGAAAGCTAAGATTAGGACTCACTTAGAAGCTCTTTTCCTCCGTACAAGCTTCCCTTCAAACTACACACACTTTTCAGCTTCTTTAAAAACAATGGTTTGCATTCTGGATTCAGTGATCCCATCTGACAAAACCAACATTCCTACTCATTTTTCAAGTCTTAATTCAATCTTCTTGTGTAAACTAATGGAGATGTACAGTCAAAGAAAATATACAATCACTCTAAAAAAAAAAGAAGGAAATGTACAGTCTAACCTCAACAATCTCACCACTCTATTTTCTCTTCCTCTTCCAAAACTTCTCTCTCTCTCTCTCTCTCTCTCTCATTTTGAGTGGTATATTAGGATTCCTCAAATTGAAGATAATATCAATCTTACCTATGAGTTGCACATTGTAAGAATTGTCTTCTAAGATAATGAGTACTTCTCTTACTGTGTTACAAAAAATGTCAAAGATATGTGATATGACATAGTCACTAATAGTCATATTGCATTCAACTACATTTTTATTAAATTTTGAGTTGTCAATGATGCTATGGTAATAGGTATGAAGACCAATTTGTTGATATGACAATTGAGTTGTCAATGATGCTATGGTAAAAGTTCAGTGTAGCATTATAAGAGTCAGATTCACTGGATTAGGTAATGTAATTATTTGTCTCTACACATTTGTCCAATCAAATATAAATAGCATATGGTGTGCCTTTATGTTAGAACCTCTTTCCCTCTCCCTTATGTGTGTGTGTGTTTCTTTCTCAAAATATAGACAAATAACCCAACTTCTTCAACATGTTTATTGTTCTCTCTTAATATCCTCTATATTTATCGGTGATTAAATTTCAGATGAAGAACCAAATGAAACACCAAAGAAGCCTGCTCCTAAGAATTGGAGCTTAATCAAAATTTTTGGGTGCGACAAGTTTTAAACAAGTCAACAACTTAGGTATTTTCTCGTTTGTTTCTTCTTTTACTTATCCATGTTCGTCTACTTGTAAGTTTGCATCCTAAAAATTAATTCACATATTAGGCAAAAACATACGTGAATTTTCCTTCATCTATTTCTCTATGTCAATAAATTATATATGTTGTATTTCCAATAGAGTTCATGAAATGATGTACCTGCGGTGCTTTATTTCTCATTGTGTAAACAAACTAAAATTTGGCACATAGTGATATTTGGGTATTATTATGGGGGAGAGTTGAATTTGGAAATATTGTGGGGGAGAATTGAATCTAGCAACCACACTACAAGAATTAGCTTTGTTGTGAGGTATTTTCTTGGTTCAATTCCATTTTCGTTATATGCTTCCAACTTGCTGTGTCACCGTGTCTCACTCTATCTCATTGTAATACTCCGCATATCTTTATTTGAGGTTATTATATATTTTTATATATACATAATTGATGGGCTATAAGTACTTTTTGTTAGTAATTACAATCTACTACCCCACTAAGGCTACATCTCTGAAGCATTACATATAAGGTAGAGGAAGAGATAAATTAGGGTTTTCATAGAAAAAGGGTTTCATCACTAAGGAGGTTAAGAGGTGTATTTTTCCCTCGGAGTTTATAACACATACAATTGAAGAGGCAAACAATTTTTCCCTGTATGATTTTCCATCTGTTAGAAACAAATAATTAAAGGGCTAGAATTTTACCACGGAAATGTTAATGGCGTGTAGATTGTTTAAAAGAGATTTTCCTAGAATATGACTTACACTTTTACGTTAGATTACCCATTGCCCACTATGTATATTCTTGAATAAAGTCCTATTAGTTTTGCCACGTTTTCTTTGGTTATATATATTAGGATGGTTTAACGTTTTCTTTGGGGTTTTATATTAAATCCTAGATCAATGATATTTTGGCCACTGCCTTCCTCATAGCAACATGAGTTTCGATTAATGCAAGGGAATATTATTGGTTAGAATATCATTGGTTAGAGAAACTTTAATTTAGTGTTAAAAGTGTTATTAGATCAGCAAAGGGAATATTATTGGTTAGAATATCATTGGTTAGAGAAACTTTAATTTACTGTTAAAAGTGTTATTAGATCAGCAAAATATTTTTCTAGTGAGTCAGTTTGTATAATTCGATAAGCTTTATATTTTGTGGAGGATATTAAGTAATTTCCATGGTTGATTATAGGTCCTATTTAAGAGTGTTTTGAGACTTTTTGGAGGTTGTTTCGGCTGGACTTTTAGAATAATTCAAGTGCTGTAAGTAATTATACATAATATGCACAAGTTTTGTTCTTTAAGTTCTTAGAAATTAAAGGTTTTCCAAAGTTATGTTTTTAAGCTTACGTTTTCTAGAGTTTATCGAAAGCATTTTTACATCATTGAAAGAGAAATTTCGACTTTTAAATAATGTTTTAAAGAGAAACTTCGAATTTTAAAAAATGTTTTGAATGTCCAAATCTCATTTAAAATATGATTTCTAAACTAAACTATTTTCTGAAAATAATTGAGTTTCAATGTAAGTTTTCTACAAAGGTTCTTGTTCTTTAAATTTGTGTAAAAGTGATTTCAAAGTCATATTCCTGTTCTCCAAATGGTATTTAAAATGTTTCTTTGAGCAAACTAAATTTTCAAATTTACTCAAGAATTGTAAAATACTTGTATAAACTCTTCAGTTCCTACTCATTCCTTAAGAGAGTCAAGCATCCTTTGATTTATGTTTCAATTCGACATTGTGATATTCGATATGCCTTTGATTCAATGTATCTCAAACTGAGTTGATTAGGTGGCGTATCTGGATGCCATGGTTTCTCATCATGTAATTTGTAAATAGTGTCAAAATTGTCACTTGGTGATATTGTGGTAATGTTTGTGGGGAGGAGTAAACCTAGCGTATACATCTACAGTACAGTAATTAGCTTGTTGTGCTGTATTTGTGTTTATTCTTTTTTTGTGTTGTGCAGTATCTACAATTGATGATGACTACCACAACAAAAATTCACAAAATTTAAGTTAAGTTGCTAAGAACTATTTTGTCAATAATAGATAATTTCTGCATTTCCTCCTTATTTTGTTTAGTATCTTGGTGTTAATTAAAAAGAAAGGTGCTACACTTTGTGTTTTAGAAGTTCACAATTTTAGGGGTGGATTTCACTTGGTGCTGCACTTGGAGTTGATTTCATTTTATAAAATGAGTCACATCCTCCATTAAATGGAAATTGTTCCTATATTTTTTTGAAAAAAAATCTAAGTATCATATTTTTTCTAACTATAAAAAATTTTATATTGCAGGTTGCCTTGGGATAAAATCATAAGCTGATGTTATTGCTCAAAGTGGTACCAAACAAAGGAACTATTCATTTTCCTGAGGGTTGCATTTCAGTTATTGTATACTCCTACTCGTTAGATGTTACGAAGGTAATAAAATACAAGTGTTCAATTCACAAAAAGAAACAGTGTTTTATTTTGTTTAATTTTACCTCATTATTGTTGTTGAGACAGGAAGGGGTTAGGGGAGGATGTGTTTTCTTTTTGGATATGCTTCATAATACTTATTATAGTTTATTACAAAACCAGGTATCCAGTATTTTTTTTATTATTGTTACTGTCAATACAAACTCAATATCGATTATTCTTTCTATAAACATTAGCGTCAGAACCAGATGCATCAATTCATTGTGTAGCTTCATATTTTGATCAAGCTGGTTTATATAGTTAGCCCTCCATAACAATTTCTTCCATCACTTAAATTTTGTGACAGTTTGATTTAGAGAGGAATTCAAATAATTTGAATATAGGGGCTAGACATCATTAAACTTTAGAAAACATGACCTGTGCATTAAAAAATGATCTATGAAAAGTAATTTCAATTTTCTTTGCATGAATCATCCGTAGAGGAAAGTCATATACAGTATCATCAGTTACTAACTTCCCCATTTAGAGTCCTTTGTCATTTTACTCTTCCTTCACGTCTTCACAATTTGATTCTGATTGAATTTTCATAGTATTGCCTTAGCTAGTACAGTTTAGCTTTACCTATTAAGGCAAATCGGCAACTAGGTTTTTCCTTTCTTTTGATGAATTCTTTCTTGAAATGAGGAATTAATTGTATGAATACCAGCCTATCTCTATCTTAACTTTTACCTTTCATCAGGTATGGTGAGTTTATCGGTTTCTGGATTTTAGCAGAAGCCTGAGGAGTATTGAATGCTGAAGCCGACAAGCTTAAGAGTGCATGTTTCTTCAAACCTAGCTGGTAATAAGATTATGCAGCAAACTATTAGAAAAGGAATGGTAACTATCTCAGTTATTACCAAATTTAATCTTTTCTCATAAGTTAGGTTTCATTTTTTGGAAATTTATTTGCAATATGGTTGGCATATTATTAGTTTCTCTCCTATTCTGTTTTTATTTCATTCTCAAACACGGCTTTGCTAGGTTCTAACGAATGAGGAGCATCGCTTGTTGTTAGAGCAGACTGCAGAGTACTCCCTGATTTAATAGATTGCTTGGTTTCATGGTAAATGACTCTTGGACTTTTCACCACTTATGATGTTTTTTTAGTCATAAATATTATTTTTTGTGCTTCTCAAAAAGTATAACCTTTTATTCCTACATAACAGTATTCTTAAAGCTTCTCATAGAAATTAATCACAAGAAATCTCAAGAGAAATATTTTAATCTCGACTAAAGATGCCATTAGTTACTACAACAGGTTTTGATATTATTATTTTCTCTATTTGTGCAAGGTCCAGACATGATGCATATATTTTGATGAGAAGGCCATCTGATCTTGCTCTGACAGAAAGGTGGTTGATATACAATTTACTAAAGAAAATAAGAGATTCGCATTGTCAGGATCCATGTTCAACTGACTAGCTGAGCAGGGAAAATATGTGATTTTCCGGTGAGATGGCACCTAAACTTTCCATGAACAATGATTGCTTGGTGAGTGCATTCATTTCATTAGCATGACATTTGCTTTCATCTTTGAAATCGCATTACATTCTCAAGGATGTTTGGCATACAAAATAATCTAGCAATGGACAATTGGAATTATGACACCTATGACATATCACTTGAATCCAGCTCCTTCTAGTCGTAATAACAGGAACTCTGTTTTCACAAGGCTTTAAATGGAATGCTAAATAATCACATGCTTAATGGCATTGAGTTGTCTATTCCTGAACTAAATTTGGCTGTTTCTATGAGCGGACTATTGGTATTGGCAGAACTACAGTTCCTTATCTTTTGTAGACTTGGTTGATTATTTACATTTTAGCTTGTAATTCCTTAGAGGGTTTCTGTGATTACTGCTTGTATGGGTAGAGGTCCGCTCATTTTAATAAATTTTTTATTAATCCAAAAACAAATTGCTAAATAACTATAGCTATCAAACAAAAGACAACAAACAAGTACTCTTCCAACTAGGTCCGCAAGTAAAATTCTAAATACATTATTGTTACTAATTGGACCTCCTCTCTTCACGTTGCTTATATTAATTTTCCAATTATGTTCACCTTCTTCGTAGTGGTTATTGCATCGATACATATTGGAATTGAGCACATGTTCCAGAAGTTTCATTCTATGAATCCAGTTATACATGTCAACACTTTTCTGGAGGGAAATTTGCATATAAGGTGAAGTTAAGGCCTTGTCTCAATTCATCTAAATGGAGCTCCTAGTTTCTACCTGACTCTTATTTGATAAGTTTACCTTAGCAGAAATAATGAAATGTTCCCTATATGTCAAATAAAATTACTATACAAATGACTACAAAGGTTTCCCATGACAATATTATCTGGTAGCAGCTTTTCAGAACCCATGGAAACATGGGCTTTTGAATTTCTATTGTCTCAACTAATTAACAAGTGGATTAGAGAGTTTTTTTTTTTTTTCCCTACCAAGGAGTTTTCCATTCATCATACTATCTATGTTTTGCATCTTAAAAGATTTTTGGCTTGTAGTTACTAGAGATTTTATTGGTCCTCTTTGGTGGTTAGTTTCTCTCACATTTAAACATCAGTTTCTAAACTGGATTGTTTATTCAGAAATTTTTGATTGGTTGATAAATGTGTGAAGTATGCTTTCTAGATATTGTGAGAAAGAAGTTATTTTCGTTTATTGGATAAAATTTAAGTATAGATACTCGCACTCACTAACTTTAGGAAACAAAAGCCTCATATAGCATTCAATTACAAAATTTTCATTATTGTTTTCTTCACCCACAAGATTTCTAGAATATTTCTTAAGATAATCACCATATAAATGTTTGGGTGAAGGTCCATCTTATTTGGTTTAAGCATTGATTATGTGTTTGAATTCTTTCTTCCTCCACGAGAGTGAAAAATTCACATGTGCAATTAGCTAACCTTATTTGAATGCATTTCTTATTAGGCACTGATCAACCCAGAATTTTCAACATGTTAATTGGAGTTAACATGGTTAATCAGTTTCATTCGTCTTGCATCCAATATTAAGTTTTGTCCTAACAAATGCCAAGTTACTCTTTTTTTTGCAGATTAGATGACAAAAGCAACAAATGTCATCTCATAGGCCATAGAACTGTGAAGTCCACCACCTTGGAGGACTTGTGCTTTTGTGCAGTAAAGTGGAAAATAAGGGTAAGTAGATATAATAAAAGAACATCAATTTTTGGTTTTATATTTGGGTGATTGCGTCTACATAACTTCCATCTTATCTTATGACAGACTTTTGTGTCTAGAAAATGTTTAGGTATCATGTTGGAGCAAATATGAAGTTGATTTAAACCCAAGAAGAGAATAAGAATTTGCGGATGAAGGAAGCAATTGAAGGAGTTCTTGTTTGTTCCTCGAAGACCTAACAACCATCATGAAGAGCTGCCCTATCCCCAAATGTGAGGGATATACTTAAGTTAGGAATTCAAGCACCAATGTCAAGTGTGAAAGTCAAATTTGAGTTGTATCTAACTTGGACTCCTTTTGTTAACTTCGGCTAGGACTCTATTCCTTTTTGGTTTGGTACTGTACTTGGTTTAGGATTTGAATCATTTTCAACTACACATCGACTTGGGGTACTATATATATGTGGGCTCTTTATGAAATATCCTCACCCTTGGCTCTTGTAAACTGAGAGAGTGAGAGTTCTTTAAATGTATTTGGGGTTTGGGTTCTATGAGAGCGTCTTTGTATCACATTTGTAATCTCCTTATTTTCTTAGAGAAACTTTCTTGACACCATCCATGGATGTAGGCCAAAGGTTGAACCACATAAATCTTTGTCTTCTTGTGTGATTGTTTCTTCTATTTTTATCTTTATATTCACATAAACCCATTATTATTCTCTACACTTTCAAAAAATTGACATTTAAACTTCTGCTACGTCAATAGATCTCTTCTATTGATCTTTCTCTCCTGCTAGTCATTTAGAAAGGTAATCTATCCCCCATTCTTTTGGTTATTTCATTGGCAAAAAAAACTTGCAAGCTTGATTTCAACCCCCCCCCCCCCCCCCCGGTTTCTTTGGATGTATTTTGCAGTTCTAAGTATGTTTAGTGTTGCTGTGAACTATACAGTGAGTTTTTCATGGTTTATCTCCTTTAAGTTTAAGCGTTTATAATTTCTTTCTTTTATTTGTGCATTTTGATGAATCCTTGTTTATATATGTACTCGGTTGAAAAGTACTTTTAATTCAAGCTTCATGTAATAGAATTTTATGAATATACTGATCCAATCTCTGCAAATTACAGTTTACAGATATATGCATTTGATAATCTAAAGATCAATTATCTTGCCTGCTTTCCTATTACCAGTTAGATCCACTTAGTGAACCAATTTACTTGCCTCTTAAATTTCAATGTCTTCTTATGATTAAAATTTGTAATTAGATATCTATTAATTGTCAGCTGCAATTTTCTTACCCTTTTCTATTTGGTCAAGAAGCACAATTTTGCAACTTAAAGTTTTCCCTATATAGAGGAGAAAAGCTATAAAGTTGAGCCAATTAATTATAAATGCTGATTAGATCAAGCTCTAGAGACAAATAATGTGCCCTTTTTTGCAAAGAAGAGGCACTATCTTGGTCTAAAAATCGATGTGCCTTGCTAAAGACTATCCTTCTTGGTATCGAAAATGTCAGATGTCCGTGGATGATTTATGTTATGACTGGTAGACATATAAGATCTTTCGTAAGAATGTATTTACTGTTGTTTTCATGGTATGTTCAAGAGCAACAAATGCAACTAGCATGTTGTTGTTTATACATCTGTGTAGTATTGCAACAAACATGTAAGAGTAATTATAAGCAAATGCATAAACTTAAACCCAACGGTTTAAGTTCTCCAAAAATCCTTGTTGAACTGATATTAAAGGTAAAGGGAAAGATTATTACATGTTGACATCAATCTATATATTTTAAGCAAATCATAGATTTAGTTGACAACAAAACAGGACATCTATATCTATCTATATATTACTAAAAGCTGAAACGTAGCATTTAATGTTGCTACGCTCACGTTGAGCCACGTCAGCAGCCATGTAATTTCCATCATTTTTTTTTTTTTATTCTTCCTACAAATTTAAAAAAGTTTTTAAACCTTTTAAAATACTAATAATCTCCACCATAAATTTAAAATAGTTTTGATACATTTTTATTCCACCATAATCTCCACTATAAAACCCACTTCTTATACATTTAATTCCACCATAAAGCCCAAATCCAAAGCCTTTTCAACCTAGGCCTTTTGTGAAACCCTTCTGAAACACGGTTACAAAATTTTTCACGCAAAACCCTTTCCTTCCCCTTCCCACATTTTCTTTCTCCACATTTTGTTCCTCTAAAACACGGTTACAAAATTTTCCACGCAAATATCCCTTCCTTCCACTTCCCCAAGTTTTCTTTCTCCATATTTTGTTCCTTCCCACGTTTCTATTCTAACGTTTCACATTTACTGCACAGTTCAGATTCCTTACCCTTCCCCTTCCCCACGTTTTGTTTCTCCCCACCTTTCTGTTCTCCAGTTTCATATTTACTTCACGCAGCCTCTCTGTCTTCCTTCCTTCCGTTCTTCCTCTCCTTCAAGTATATAAATACTGATAGAAGCTGGATGATTGGGTTGAGGCATCTCTAAATCCTAGTTTATAGTTTTGGATTTGATTCCTGCCAATTTATAGCTCCTTTCATAAAAACAAGCGTATATTCTTGGTAAACTAAAGACAACGTTCTATCTATTAGTAGTTAAACCACTTCAATCTCTCTGTGTACATTATTCTCCCTCTCTCCTCTGCTCTCCTTACTCTATTTCCTATGACAACTTTGAGACCAAAGCAAGGACATTGTCAAGCTAGCACCCACCTTCAACAGTATCCCACGACTGTAGCACCGCCGAACCCACATCAATAAAGGTATTTTCTTATATACACAAATTTTGGCATTAATTATGATTTAGGTTTGATTGTTATGGACTACTTAGTTTTGATTTACGTATCAGGCCTAGATTTGGTTTTTATTAAGGTTTAAAATTTGGAATTGGTTTGAGAGAGTTAGAGAGATGAGAAAGAGAAGGTTTTGATTAAGGTTTAAAATTTAGAATTGGTTTTGATTTACGTAGACAGTTTTAATTGGTCTCCCTCAGCCCATGCCAAAAAACCCACACCGTTAGCCCCTCTCTTATTTCAATCAATTTGAGAGGCACAAATTCCAGCTCCAAATTCAACGTAAATATTATCAAATTGCTGAGCCCACCATATACCCCGTTACTCTATTTATTAACTATTTCTTCACTATTCTGTCTCAGTTGTCCTTTGCTATTCAGATTCAAGGTAAGTTCTTGATCGTTCTCTCACAGGTTTGTATTCGCTACCAAATTTACCTCTTGGTGTGTGAGCAATGGTATATTATTGTCATCTATAGTATTTCTGGTAATAATATTATATCATTCATCATAATAAAACTGTATGTTTACGCTAGAAATTTACATATTTCTTTAATATATTTTTTGAATAACTTTTTGTTATTCAAATTTAATCTTCTCCAAACTATTAGAGTCTTTTTATTTGGACGAGTTCAGACACTAAAAAGAATCTCTCTCTTTTGACGAGTTCGGATGCAGCCTCTACCTCTTCATAGCAAATCTCTCTCCATCATTTTTGGGGTTTCTTAATAATGTGTGTTTCATCTATGTATTTTGTTGTTGTTGATGAGATTTGAAAAATATTCTTTTTGTTTATCTATTAAAGAATACAACTTTTTGTTTATTAAAATTATAAACTGTTGCTACTTATTGGGTTGTGTTCAATGCATTTTGTGATTTGCCGTTTAATCCTAGGCCCAAGGTGAACTCATCAACATCTCTCACCAAAGCCACTGCAAAGCTGAATAGAGGTAATCTAAGATAAACAAGTTGCTTCCTTTCTCTTTTGAAGTTACAATTTGGCAAAGGCATCAAAAAAATTTACAAAAAATTTATTAGATGTAGGCAGCCAATTGCTTGCAAGTGAGAGAGGTTACAATTTCAATGAATTTGTTCTAAAATATCAATCTCCTCCTATTCCTATGACACGTATTTTGGTAGTAAACTTGGGATTGTTCCGCTTGACAATTAGAACATTAACAAATATGCTCTTTGTTCTTTATGAGATGTATACATGTTGATTGTGATATTTATAAAGACATGTACTTATGCATGTCTATGCGCTTTTGCTTTTGGAAAATTTTACATTTTTGAGGTTCTTGAGTAAAGGATCTATTTGTTTTTTGATTTTTGTTTTGGTTATGTGTATATGTGTGTTTTGATGTGCTAAGCCTTCCAATTTTTGGTACTATTCAGTTTTGAGAGATAGATGTTGAATTGTGTTTAAGTTTTAGCAATCTAACATCGATCATCTTGAATGTCATTTTATTTTATATAAAAATTGAATTACCATAAAAGCGATAAATGTAGTAGATAAAAAATAAAATATAGAGGCTATCTATCTATTCATTGCATGTACTTGCTGTATTTATTTTTTTATGCTTGTGGTTGTACATGATGAAGATGGGGTTACATACTATTCTTGCTTTATTGATTTTTTTTTTTTTTTTTGTCCCTTTTTTTTTGTAATAAGCTTAATATAATTTCTGTATTTGAATTTTTTTTCTCCTTTGTTTTTATTAATATTTTATTTTATATGTTGTCTTTAATTAGCACCAAAAGAATGTACTACTATGTATGTACTTTACCAAAAGGTATAATTTGGTTTAATGAAAGAATTTTGATATATTGTGAGCAAGTTATTAGGGGTTTAATACATAAATTTTGAAGTTAGAATAGTGTGTTGAATTTGGCGAATTTATGGTAATGGAATAGTGTGAATATTTTAGAAACTTCTCTGTGCAAGAAGCCAACTTGAGTCTAGCAATAAGGCCGTGAACATCTAGGTAGTCTCTTTGCATGTTTTTGTTTCAATTCTTTTCCTTCCTTTAATATAGTTTTTGTTGTTTAATTTGTCAGTTCAAATTGAAATAAAAAATTTTCCTTATTCTTGATGAAATTGTTTATGTGTTTGTATTCTATGATCGTGTTTAGTCTTTTTATGTGGGGACAATTTTGGGTTTTTTTAATTTAAATGATGTAAGGCCCTAAGTTGCCAATGGTTTCTACGATTTTGATAAGCACCTCTTGAGAAATCTAGGCTTTTACTTAGGTTAAAAAAAAAAAATTTTCATTTTTAATTTGAATTGTCATAATTCTCAACTAATAGCATCATTGAATTTTGTGCATACATGTTCTCCTGTTTGAAAATGTAAAACACCCTATCTTCATCTTGCGTTTTTCAATTCGTTGCCTATCATTAATATTGGGCTAGAGTTTGTTGGTTTAGGCTTGGTTACATTTATATTTTTTAATCTTTTTCTCATGAGATGATAGGATACGAAAATGGGGTTATGTGCCTCTTGCAATATTTAAGCATTTGTTGGAGGTTGTGTTCTATATAATTGCATGTTTTTGGTATATGATTTTTGTTCATATTCATTGCAACATAATAGTCTCCTACTTTTCCCCTTCTCCAATCTATAGTTCCTTGAGTTATTGTTCTTTTTGGTGAATAAATATCTTTGATATTGTTAGATCTTTCGCATCTGGTCTTCTAGGGTAAATATGAAGGTGAATTTTAATGATTCAAACAAATTTATTGATTTAAACTATGCAATTATATAAGTTAGATTTTATTTCTTTTTGTTCTCTTATGCTTCTTCTCCTCTTTTATTTATTTATTTTTTTTTAAAGAAAGTAAATACATGTGTAGGGTGGTATACCATTGTTTAACAATTTTTCTTTGGAGTAGCTTCGTGAATTCCAAAGGAGGAAGGTCGTGGATACTTTGCTAATGCTTGCTATACATAGGGCTAAACTTGGACATTGATGCTGAAATATATCCGAGGAACTTCATCTTTGAGACTTATCAAATTTTTATGTCTCTCCTCTTTCAAATAATGATTCAAAGTAATCGTTTATTCAAGTAATTACAAGTAATTGTGATTTTAATGCTGAGTCCACTTGACACTTTTCTTAGTGTTCTTTGCTTCAATGTTTTCGTGTTGCTTACAATTAGGATGTTATGGAATCAATGATTCACTTATTTTGGGTTGGTACTATTTTTAGTTTAGAAAGAAAAGAAAAAGGTTTATGGGTTTTTATTTGGGCAATTAGTATTTTATTTTATATTTTATTTGTAGTTTTCAATGCAACTAATATCAATTCAGAATACATACATGAAAGTGGAAATGACAATGCTTGATGATCTTTTTTTTTTTTTAATTTTCCCGTGCATTGCGCAGGTTAGCGACTAATTTAATTAAACATTCTGCTAATTGTGAATGTCTTCAATATCTATAGTCACATGATATTTTTTTTCTATATATATATATATATATATATATATACCAAATTTATTATAGAAAAATATACTAAAATTATATAACATTGTTTAAAGCTATAATAGTATATAATAGTAATGATACTATGCTTTTGGACTTTCTAAAAAAAAATATTTAATTTTTACAGCAATTAACCTATCATGAATTTGTGTGTGGTAATGCGTTCAATTATTTGAGAACTAATTATGAGAAAAATGGTAATTAGGTATCAAATTTGTTACCTTGGAGAATTGACTCTTTTTTTTTAAAAAAAAAAAACTTTTATTTTTCTAATGAAAGCAGTTTAGAATTTAAACCTTAACTATTTGATTATTGTTTTGAGGAAATTTACCTCACCATTCATTCTTTTCCCATATTTATATTGAGTTATATGTGGCTTCAAGCATATTTTATTCAAATAATAATAATAATGATAATAATAGTAATAGTAATAGTAAAATAAATAAATAAAAAAATATGTTGTAAGCCCTATTTTCCATATAGTGAAAACATTAGTTGCTTGTGGATGTAGGCACACATCAAGTAAAATTTGGAGAGAAATGATTTAGTTACAAATTACAAATTTATGCATTTCATAATTTGGCTTGTGAAAAAATTAGAGATCAATTATCTTGCTTGCTTAGTACTAGTTAGCTCCACTATCTGAACCAATTTACGTGCCTCTTTAATGTCCCAATGTCTCGTTATGATTAAAATTTGTACTTAGATATTTGCCAACTGTTTGTTGCATTTTTTTTTTTTTTACCCAGTTCTGTTTAGTGGGGAAGCTGAATTTTGTACCTTGAAGATTACACTATATGGAGGATAAAAGCTATACAATTGATTATCTTGCTTGCTTAGTACCAGTTAGCTCCACTAAATGAACCAATTTACGTGCCTCTTTAGTGTCTCAATGTCTCGCTATGATTAAAATTTGTACTTAGATATTTGCCAACTATTAGTTGCATATGTTTTTTACCCATTTCTGTCTGGTAGGGAAGGTGAATTTTGCACCTTGAAGATTGCACTGTATGAAGGATAAAAGCTCTTCAATTGAGTGAATTGATTTCACTTGTAAATACTGAATAGTTCAAGGTCTAGAGACGCTGTGTGCCTTTTTTTTTTTTTCCAAGAAAACACACCTTCCTGCTTTAAAATTTCTTTATGCCTTGCTAAGGACCAATTTGTGCATGATTTTATATATATACAAAGTTTACTCAATAAAATAAACTTTACTACATATTTTGAAAATCTAACTGTTAAATTGCATGTTTTTACGCTCTCAATAAATATGTCAAATTTTGTGTCAATTGGATATTATTTACTATATGATCTACAAGCTTATATTTTATGCATAATTTTAAACTACAAAAACTTGCAATTTAAATAATTTATTGATAACATAACTATTGATCTTTAATTTTCTAGAAATTTTGCAAGCATGAAGAATATAAAAAGAAGATGTAATCCAATAGTGGATTTGTCATTCACTTCTAATAAAAAGATATTGAGTAAAATTGTAGCCTAAGGCTACAACTAATTTTGTTGCTAAACATTGTCCTTTTATATATATTACTAGTAGATATTGTTTGTAAGGTTGAATTTAATCAATCATGTGTTGGCTTTATTCTATGGCAAATTTGCTTGTAATTCAACATGTAGAAACCCTGTATTTAGGTGGGAATAAAGTAAGGGTTGTGTGTGAGAGATTGTGAAAAAACTCAAGTTGTGTGCATTCAAAGGAGTCTCGCGACTGAATCTTGCGACTGACTCACGACTAGCAAGTCGCCAAAGTGCCACACGTATGAAGCATGCAGAAAACTGAAGAATCACGACAGTTGGAGCACTACAGGAGAAAAAAAACTGTCTGGCCTGGCAGTTAACTCGCAACTTAAACTCACGACTTGTTACAGTCGCAAGGCCAAGTCGCCAAAATGCCCAGTTTTACTGAAAACTGAATTTTCACATTCCATCTCATACCCTACTATAAATACCTTTATACCCACAAAATGTAAGGTGTTGAAAGAGGAGCCTATTGAGAGAAAAATTCTAAGAGAGGTTTCTACAACACACCCACCTTATTAAAGTGAGAGCTACTCATTCTTGGAGAGAAATCTTTATAGTTTCTTCTCCTCCCCTCTCCCATTGTTATACCCATTGAGAGAAGATTTGTACCCAAACACAACCCACACCCATTTAGAGTGTTAAGAGTGTTTTTGGAGCTTTAGGAAGCATTAGAAGATGCCAAGGATGGTGGATGCAATATGAAGCTTATTGCGGGATCCGGAAAGCTAAAGAAGACACGGTTAGACTTAACCCTGTTGGAACAAGAAGTTTGGAGGGCTTAGGTGCATTGGGTAGATTAGGCTTGGAGGGTCTATTGCTATTCGTGTATCATAACATTATTCTTTAGTGGATCATTTTACCGCTTGGAGGCCGGTGGGGAGGTTTTTCGCCGAATTCTTCGATTTTCTCTTCGATAACACATGCCGGTGTTATCTTTGTGTTTGCATCTTTCTAACCCTTACTCTTACCTTTTAATTGCTACTGTGTTGTGGTTAATTATGGTGTAGAGTTGTTTATTTGTTTGAGTTTCTGCTTGTACCTATTATTCCGCACATATATTGTTTGGGTATAAGCTTATGTTGGTTTAATTTGAAATTGGGGGTCTAAACATTCATTAGTGTTTTACACACTATTTGAATATTTATTGTTGTTATTGCAATATATTCCACGGTTACTTCGAAGTGAAAATGCTGCAACTAGCATTTTGGTTATACTTATACCAATAGCGATATAATTATAGATCCAGATCATTTAAAGAAATGGCCTATAAGCCTACTAGCGCATTCACTGGATTACTTGGATCAACCCATTAGCACGTGTACTCCCTTGCAACGTGATCCAACGGTGCATGGTCCAAATATATACATTATTTTTTGGGTAAATTAGATATATAAAGGTCCAAAGTTTTATATCATATTTTAGATTAGGTACAAGATTTGATGATTTTGTCAATTAAACAAATTAATGAAGTCGTTCCAATTTAAGGAAAGGATATTTTAGAAGGGAGAAGATTCTGTTACTAATGGAGTGTAATGTTATGGGGGATTTAGAGTTTCAAATTATTGTAAAGCAAGAAATAATGGAATTGTGTTATTGTTTGGCTATTGTAATCTTGAGTTTAATGGGCAAGTGGTGAATGTAGATTATTGAAAAAGTGGGCATATCAATAGTAGATGTTTTGGAGAAATGTGGCTTCTGAAGATGGAAGATGGTTCCAGGGTAGATATAAACGAGACACTGTATTTTGTACAAAAAATTGGTTTGGAGAATTGAGATGAATTCGAGGATGATTTTAATGAGCTAATTTAGATTAGTTTTTTCATTTTGGATTTCACTGGCTTGAAGAAAAAGTTTATGTTCGTTTGTTTAATAAACAAGCCAAGGTCAAACATAATAACTTGTTTGTGAACAAACTCGTGAACATGAGAGCTCAAATTAATTATATATAATACTATATATTTATATGTATACTTGTCTAATAAAATATTTATATAAACTTGAAATTAGATTTATATAAGTTTGTAAATTGGTTCATGAAATATAAATTTATTATTTATAGTTTATTCATAATTTGAACAATTCATTTTTAGTGATCAAAATTCATAAATTTGTGAAGGAGTAAAACATTTTAGTCATAGTTAGGAAAAGAATAAATTAATCAAGTAGATTATAAATAAGCTCAAGCTTGCTCACAAAGTAAATGAACCAAGATTGAACATGTAATTTTTTTTGGTAACAAACTTGAACTTGACACACGTTTGAAATAAAATTAAAAGAATAAATCTAAAATTTTAATACATGGCTTGGCTCGGATCGGCTCGGCTCGTTTACAATTCTTAGGTTTGAAGGAGATAGTGATGATTGTGGCCTCAGGTCTTTTCCTTTAATAAATTTCCTAAAATAAATTATTTGGTGTAATTGTTAGGTAGACTCCTCTCAGTCAAGTGATGGCCCCGCAATGTGAATGCTTAGATAAGATCCACTCATCATGTGAAAGGGGAAGGGTCACTGACCTAATATTTTATTGTGCAACTTAAATCAATGCTAACAATAATGCAAGAAGCCAAAACGTTGTGACAGCTCCTATTTTTTGACAAAAAAATATGTTATCTGTAGAATTATCAATTATGGCATGTCTTACCCACTCAAAATTTTCAGCTTTAGTTGAGTAGAAAAATGTTTGTTTAATACATACCACATTATTATGTCATAGCAAGATCTTCAATAATGCAGGGAAACACTTTCCACTTAGTTTGCTTTTGGTGCAGATGGACCCTAATTAAGGACCAACACTCTAGTTAGTGTTTCGTCCGCTTTTGATGCAAGTTCGGGGAAAAACAAAGGAATTCCATCTTATGACTCACTGGTCTTATCTATTCTTGCTTTCTCCTTTGCTTTTCACTATTTGGATGTGGCTTACAAATAAATAAATAAATAAATAAAAGTAATTAGATTCTTGACAATATCTTCTCCAAAAAAAAAAAAAAAAAGTTCTTGACAATACATTTGCTTTTATTTTTGGAGGTCTTATAAAATACAAAAGTAATAATAACAACAACAACAACAACATCATAGTTGATGGGGAGAGATTTGAATCCAAATGTCTATATTGAAAATAATTGGAAGTGTTGATTGAGCTTAATACTCTTGAATTTGAAATATTATTAAAAGTATGAATAATTGAGTGACAGAGGGGAAATTGAGACATATCAAGCTAACACTTGTAGATAAGAAGGAGCTTATTTTGTTTACAACATTTTTCCTTGTAAATATATGTTATTGTCATGCATGGTAGCACCTAGGGTTATAAACAAGCTAAATCGACAAGTATAAAAAGCTCAGGATTTTTCTTTTGATTTTATTTTGAATACTAGCTAAGGTTAAACTCATCATCAAATAAAAGTTCATTTTCTCATCAAACAAGCTTCAGCTTGTTTATATGAGTTACTCGATTAACTCAATTTTTCCACCCACATATAGTAAACATTGTGACTAAAAGTTTTTATCCTTAACAAATCCATACTAGTAATTAATAATTTATAGCTGAAATTATAGTATCAGAGTTAATTAGATATGATGATTTTAGTTTGTGAAAAATTCGATTGAACAGTCTTATATTGTTCAAACTTATCAATAAATTTTACTACAAAATAGACTATTTTTATTATCAATAAATATAAAATAATATTTTAAAAATTTATTAATTTATTTGCAAGCTTGCATATGATCTAATCTCAACTTTATGTTAGCTTATTTTTATATATCCCTTTGGGGACACCCATATCGTGTGTTGAAGTACATGTTGTAATCTAGAGGCCTAAGTTATATAGATATAGATATAGATATATATATATATATATATATATATATATATAAGGAAGTAATGTCTTAGTTTTTTATTAGATTATTCCATTTTTTATTCATGAGATACCTTGAAAATTTCATGGACCAATAGTATAGAAAATGGAACTTAAGAGTTCTAAGTTACAACATTATAAAATTATTAAAAGGCTTTTATTTAAATAAGTGTATATTTAAATTTTTTTTTTTTTTCTATATCTATAATGTGCACACATATGGACTTCAAAATTTGTAGCTGTAACTCAAAACTTATTATAGCATAACAATAAAGTTAACATTATACCTTTTTGTTATACCAAAAAAAAAACATAAAAATAGTAGCTTTTTTTTGTTTTTAGAAGACACTAATTGCAATTTCTCATTACACCAAATCACCAATGATGCTTCAAGAATCAAGAGTAATGCGGTCGACACTTTGGGATCCACGCGGTTTCCTTTCAGTGCAGGATGGGCCATGGGCTTTTGACTTATGAAGCCACTTTGGCACTTCCGAAAAATATGTTTTTTTTTTTTTTTTTAATTTTCGCATGGTTAACTAAAGAGTTACAAAAGTCTTGTCTAGGCATTATGTTTTTTTTCTTTTTTAAGCAGTCATTATGTGTTTTTTTTTTTTTTTTGATAGGACATTATATGTATTGTGAACACTGTTTGTGTGCTTTAATAAATCAACATAATATTACCGGTCATGTTAATGAATGCCTTTGGGGCAATAATTAACAATCTATTTTAAGAAAGTTTTAATATCATTTTTATGAAAAAAAAAAATGTTAAAACATTAAGGACATCTGTTAGCATTTCTCATAATATATTTAAAAAAAAAACTAAAAATCAATTCAGCATATAAACCAATATATGAAATTAAACTACCTTCTTCACCGGCGATTTGTTTGGGTGGTATGTAGTACTTGACTCTTATAATCTAACCCTCTTATTTTAATGGAATTCAACCAAATAAATCTACGTTACAACGCGTAGTCAGCTACTAGCCTTTTGGCATGCGAATACGGAATATCTATGTGGAGTGCAAATGTGATACTTTTTGATAATGTGGAGTGCATGTATTATACTAAAGAATAATTGCAATAATGCTCAATAGTAATGCGGCAAACACTTTAGGATCCACGCAGTTTCCTTTCTGAGCAGGGGCCCATCAGTTACAGTTATTTTATTTCGTTCGCTTTTGTCTTATGAAGCCATCAGTTACGTGGGATTTAAGGTCCCTTTGTTTGTGTTGTTCAAACAATAATTTTTGTTGTTTAAACAACACAACACGAATTTTCATAATAATTTTTTATCAACACGTATTTTAACAATACTTAAACAACATTATTAGATCAACATTATCAAACGGACCCTAATAAATTCTTAGTTCTGTTTATTTTATTTCGTTCGCTTTTGAATTATGAAGCCATCAGTTACGTGGGATGTAGAGGTTCGAGTTATTGTTGAGCAAGAAAGAATGGAATTGTGTCATTGTTTGGCTGTTGCAATCTTGAGTTTAAGGGGCAAGTCACGAGTGGTGAATGTAGATTATTGAAAAAGTGGGCATATCAATAATAGATGTTTTGGAGAAATGCGGTTTCAAGGAAGATATAGACGAGACATTGGATTGCGTACAAAAAAAAATGGTTTTGATAATTGAGATGGATTTGAGGATGATTTTAATGAGTTAATTCAAATTAGCTTTTTCATTTTGGATTTTATGGGCTTAATAAAAAGCTTTTTTATGCTCATTTGTTTAGTAAACAACTCAAGCCCAAGTTCAACTATATATAGACAAGATTATTAAACGAGTCAAGCTCAAACGTAAAAATGTGTTCGTGAACAAACTCTTGAGCATGAGTGCTCAAATTAATTATATATAATGCTATATATTTATATGTATACTTGTCGAATAATATATTTATATAAACTTGAAATTAGATTGTATAAGTTTGCAAATTTGTTCATATAATATAATCTTATTATTTATAGTTTATTCATAATATGAACAACTCATTTGTATTAAAAATTCATAAATTTGTGAAAGGGAACAACATTTTAGTCATAGTTTTATTATATATAGGAAAATAATAAGTTAATAAGTAGTTCGTGAACAAGCTCGAACTAGTTTGCTCAACAAGTAGATGAACCAAGATTGAACATGTAATCTTATTTGATGGTGAACTTGAGCTTGAAACATGTTTGAAGTAAAATTAAATGAATCAGCCTAAAATTTAATACATGGCTTAGTTTATTAACAACCCTATAAATTTAGAGTAGATGATGATGATTGTGGCCTTGGGTATTTTCCTTAATGAATTTCCTAAAAAAATGATTAAGTGTAATTGTTAGGTAGACTCCTCTTGGTCAAGTGATGGCCCCCTAACGTGGAATGCATGATAGCAATTACCTAATATTTTATCGTGTAGCTTAAATCAATGCTAACAATAATGCAAGAAGCCAAAACGTTGGGACAACTTGAAATTTTTGGGTTTAGTTTACCTCTAGTATTTTTTTAACTGGACATCTTGTATTGTTTTAAATATACAATAGCAAGTGATAATGAGTTTTAGTCTCAACTTTTTATTTAACTAGTAGGTAATATGGTAGTTTATCGATAAATCAAAAGGAGGTTCTTATTAAAAAATTACTAAAGGTACGCCACGCTTTAAATTTTTGGCATAAAATATGTCATTCGTAGAATTATCAATTATGGCATGTCCCACCCACTCAATTTTCAGCTTTAGTTGAGTAGAAACATGTTTGCTTAATACATAACCACATTATTATGTCATAGCAAGAGCTTCAATAATGCAGGGAACTTTCCACATGGTTTGCTTTTGGTGCAGATGGACCCTAATTTAGGACCAACACTCCAGTTAGTGTTTCGTCTGCTTTGGGTCTGGCTCCCCTCCCGTTTAAATCCCTCCATTTTCTTCAGTTTTTATTTTAATAAAGGACACTTGGCAAGCAAATGATCTAGTGGTTAAAAATAAAAGCAACTCAATCTCATCTTCTTTGTCGCTAATCTATCCTCCTCTTATTTTTTGCAACATCACCAACAGTATGAGAGGAACCCAATAGTTTAAAAAAGGCAAGTCCTCTTCTTGCGACATCATCGCCAGAGCATGAGAAAAGTCTATCCCATCACAAAGTCTATACCAGCACATACCCAAAAAAATAATCATGAATAGACTAAATCAATTGTGCAATTTAAGGTCATCAATGCCATAAACAAGAATTTTCAAATCTCATTGCACACACTGTGAGTGAGAGAGAGAGAGAGAGAGAGAGAGAGAGAGAGGAGATGAAGAAAAGTTGGTAACTATAAGGTGGTAACGGCACAATGAAACCCAATGCCAACAGCCAACCTCGTTGACCTCCACCTGCCGGTCACTACTTTGCAAATCCCAAAAGCCCACTACTTTCAATTTAAATATATATAAAATTCTATACAAAGGGCCTCTGTGTTCTAATGCTTACAACGAGAAGAAGGAAGAAAACAAAGAAATGGATCTTGGGGAGATTGATTTCAATTTAGCACTTAGCAGGAAACAATAAAGCCTTTTCATAGCAAAATTCTTTTTTGGGGCTTTCAAAAGAGGAAAACATAAACGAACTCTAGCTCGTTGAGTAGAAGCTCATTAGAATTTGTGACGATGGTGCGCTTTGAAGGGCTTCTCTCGAGAAATTATAAGGTAATCATGAAGAAGTGACGGGGTCTATCATTCCACTAAAAGATTTTTACTTATTTAAAATTGCTGAGTCAGAAATTTTTTTAGAAAAGAAACTAATTACTGACTCAATAATTTTAAATAAGTAGTAATTTTTTAGTAGAACGGTGAACGAGTAACATGATCCACGTGATGATAAATGTAATTTCTTACTTCTCTCATACTGTAGGTGATGTTGCAGAAAAAAAAGAAAAGGAAAGAGGTAAAGAAGATGGGATTGACTTGCTTTTATTTTTTAGCCGTTGGATCATTTGCTTGCCAGGTGTCATTCATCAAAATAAAAACTAGAGAAAAATGGAGGGTTTAAACGGAAAGGGACCAGACCTGTCTAGTTTTGATTCAAGTTCAGGGAAAAACACAGGAACTCCATCTTAGGTTCTTGACATGACATTTGCTTTTATTTTTGGAGAAGGTTTAACAAAATACAAAAAGTTCTATTAGTAGATTCTTGATGAATTACTGCATACAAAGAAACCAAAAGAAAAACCAACATTTTTTTGGATTTAAAAATAATAATAATTTGGTAATCTATGGAGAGGAATTTGAATCCTAAATGTCTCTGTTGAAAATAACATGAAGTGTCAATTGAGCTACAAGACTAACTAATAATAACTAGTCGCTAACCCGTGCGATGTACAGGGAAAGCTGTTGATAATGACATGTCAATCAATTAACACAATTTCCCTAACATGAGAAAAAAAAAAAAAAAAAAAAAAGAAGAAGCCAATATCGAGGTATAAATTATATACCAAAGCAATAAAACCTATCACATACGATGAGATATCGTGGCAACCAAAAGCTTGAGATCATAATTTAGAAAATATATAACTTGTATAAGTACACTCCAATACAATTAATTACACAAATAAAGTAAATTCCAAATATAATCACTCCAATTTCATCTCCCTCCCTCTCTCCCTCCCTCAACCCCATCATTCCATACTCATTCAAATATAATTCATACATTACATTAATCATTCAAATATAGTTCATACATTACATTAATCATTCTTGATGTCCAAGATGTATTTAAATTCTAACATTGCCACAAAGAGAGAGAGAGAGAGATTTGGTTGTTGTGTTGCATCTCTTAAGAAGATTTTGTCTGAACATTTTTCCTTCTGATAAGTAATCAACCCGGAACAAAAAAGATGTACCACTTTTCAGAGTATGCACATTTGGGAGATTAAAGATAAAGAAAAATGAGAAAATGAGTACCAATTAGGAACAGCTACCACATCAAATTCAGATCCAAGTCTCACTAATGTAAAGTTGCTTTGTTTTATCAAGATAATTTCTTCATTATCAACTGCTTTCGTTATATATTTTTTGTAACATAGAATTTTATCTATAATGAAAGCATACAAACTTTTAAAATACCAAGACAAAGGAAAAGGTACAATGGAATAAAAAAGTGAAGTTACATACTCTAGATAAAATAAGACAGACATTAGTTATCTTATGATTAAAGGATCATTGTGATTAAAAAAGAACGTAGACAATTATAGCGCAGTAAATGATCTATTTAATTGTTGCACACTGATTTTTTTTTTTTTTTTTTTGACATACGTAAGTAAAACGTAATTTAATTTTAATATTATCTTAAATTTAGAAATTCATAAATAAAAGGGATGAAGGAGTAAAGAAGAAGAAGAAGAATAAAAAAAAAAAGGAAAGAAAGGCCAAAAGAAATACTGAGTCTACATTCTGAATATTAAGGAATCAAAGAGACAGAGTTAGAAATGAGTCTCCTTCCATGGTCAATTCCAAGTTTGCAACTTAAGGTTTTTTTTTTTTAATTTAAATGTGGAAGAGGAAAAATTAAAGACCTTTTTTTTGGGGTAATTGTTCAAATAATTCAAGCAAATTTAGTAAAATTTACATAAAAAAGGGCCCACTTTTCTTCCCAAAAAAGTGTATTTCCACTATTATTAAATCCAACTAAATTGAAAATACTCAAAGAGAACATGAAATTAAAACTCAAAAGAAGAATATCAAAATTCAATGTTCTTCTTAAACCCCTGCCATACACAAAAAGTTAAATTAAATTGCTAAGACTAAGTCTATGTTCAATATCAACCCCACCATAAAATGCCCAATCAAATCAACAAAAATCTAATGTAATGAGACTTTACAATTGTAGACTCACTATTCATTTCCAATAATACATTGAAAAACACCAAGTCACCTTTAAATCGCACAAAAATTCATAATCACACCATGAAATAAATGATAATCAAAATCTAAAGCATTATTTCCTATCTTGAAGCTAAGTTTGAGCATTATGGGTAAAAGTCAGTGGTCGCTTTATTGAATGATTTATTATCTCTTTATCCTTTTACTGCCTTCTCATTTTTTTCATGGTGTAGGATGATCTGTTCTTCCTATTTGAGTATCATCTTTTCCTCTAAACCTATATGCAAATCAATTTATATAGTAAAAAATGTTCATTGACCCATCGTTAACATATTGATAGATCTGGAACTTTTTATTAGCATCAAGCAAGCAACCACAACCCATATTAACATTTTTCACTAAGTCCTTAATTTTGTTAAGAACCGTAGTTCTTGACAATTGGAGTGATGAGGTGAGTGAATTGTGAATTGTAATGGCTGATTCAAGTTAGCTTGGCCTCCAAAGAATTGGGGGGAAAATTAGAGAACAAAAGAAAGTAAACTTAGATTATTATTCTCCTAATATTCTTTCTTACAATCATTGCAGCCTTTTAAACTAAGCTGCAACTGAAACTGATTAACTAACTCCTAGTCTATCACATGCTCTATAATACATTGAGCACATGCCTAATTAGTCAGGTCATCTATAACAGAATGTGACCTGCCAATAACTACCAAAACATCCTAGGACTTTATATCAATTCCTAGTACAGTGCTAATAGCTACCAAGTATCACAATACAGCTAACACTAAGTACAACAGAAGCATAATGCATATAAGGATGTACAATAACAACAACGCACAAACAACACCAGCACTTTGGATATCAGCACAAAACAGCAATGTACACAAGTAGTAAAACCAGCAGATTGTAATACCTTTGACATGATATCCACTGAGAAAGCATCAAACAGGGGCCAAAAAAACCCCTTTCACAAACCTTTTCTTTTAGAGGGATAGATAATAGGTCATACATAATCAATGGATTTCTAGCAAACTATGATGAACTAAACTACTAATCAAAAAGTAAATTCCCACAACCATGATCTATATATATTATTCTAAAGATAACCACACACAAATACATCTAAATGCTAATAGTTCTATAGAAGCAAAATTAAAACTTAAAGAAGCCTTTAAAGAATATAATGCTGGAAATGTATCACAACCTTAGCTTTGAGTATTAACAATAACCAAAATATTCAAATCCTATCAATAACAACCAAATTGTGAGCAGAAAAATAAACAATGAATCAAAGGACAGTAACACAAGCATTAAGTGGTTAAACAAAGAGGAGAATCACTCACCAAGAAGATTAGGATTCATGCTATAGCCGTAGATTTCCTACTTCCTATTCCTTACGCAATACAAAAAAAAATTTAAACCTACTGAAATTATCTTCTAAAATTATATACCATATGGATAAAACCAAGTCCAAGTTCAATATCAATCTCACAACCAATGGTCAAACAATTAATAAAAATTTCCAAGTTATGACAACACATTCACATACACAGTATATAATGAATTAGAGAATGAAATTGCAGTTAATATGATCTCACTGCCTACAGTAATTGTACAAAGCAAATATTCAATATATGGTGTATCGTTAACAATTGCTGCATCTTGTGCAATCCAAGAATCTAATTGTTCATTAACAGTAGCTAAATCTTTTGCAGTCCAGGAATTAAAAAAGTACACAAACACATATTGTGCTATTTGCAAAGACAATTGAATATAAAAGAAGCTGGCCAAGAATGCTTAACACCCAAATATCAAAAGAATGAATATTAGACAATCTTATGCTAAACTATGTTTTTTCAATGAGATGAATGTGATAGTAATAATTACAAAGAAAGTGAGGTACGGAAATATATTCTCCAAGAGCAAAAAGAAAATGAAAATCATAACAACCTTAGGAAAAATTAAAGCGCAGCTCTCTTCTTAATGAAAATATAATGGTATGAGCCTAAGAAGGGACAGTCATGAATAATTTTACATGATAAGCTTCAACTTGAAAATGCAAAAAATAACACTATTACTAATTAGCCAAAATCTATTTGCCCTTCATATCAACTTCGTGTAATGTTCTATATATAGTTAGAGGGTAACATATTTTACAAAAGTATTTTATATAGACAATTCAGAATTCTTTAGCAAGCTTTAATCAAAACCTCCATCATTATGAAAACAACAGGCATATTACAGATATGTAAATGAATTTTAAGTTTGGTGATACAAAGAAATTCAATACAAATATTGCAAATTTTATTTAACCTCTGCAAAAAAAAAAAAAAAAAAAAAATGCTGAATTACAACCATTTTCCATTTATGGCTTGAATGAAACTTACAAAATATGCATTGTATCTGAGCAAAGTAAATTAGACAAACAAACTCTTGAGAACCTTATAAGGGAAAGCACAAACACAAGCATCAAATTCTTTAATTTATTTTTCTCATCAACAAACAGGTTCTTAGGTTCCAAAATTAAGACTTAGCTTTGTTTTTATATCACCAAAGCAATCATGGTGTAATTTGGAAAATTGACTAAAGTTGTCTAAATCGAAACATATAATGGAAAAACAAAATTTCTATCAAATTGGTGGAAGGAACTAAAAATACAGTAGGCTATAAACTAATGCAAGAGTAGGTCAGGCATTTTGTCAAACACATGGTGTGCACAAAATTTCAATGTCTTAGTCATGAACAATGTAAAGCCAGAAACCCAACTCTCCCATGGCTTTTATATTTCTCACCAACATGTCTAACATTTGTTTTTACATCACTAAAACAAACATGGTGTAATTTGGAAAATTGACTAAAGTTGTCTAAATCGAAACATACAATGGAAAAACAAAATTTTTATAAAATTAGTGGTTTTTTTTTTTATTATCTACTTAAAAAAATCAGTGTGAATTTCTATTTCTATGCCTATGATCTTAATGATTAGGAAATTAAAACAACTATTCGATGACACCAAATCCATACTATATATAATCCTTTTCTACTTGGGTTATGAGGAAAATTCACGGGGAAATGGGCAGAGTAGCGTTGTGTTCAGCATGTATATAGTAAGTTAGCTACTGTTTTGAAGTAATATGAAAAATAGCATCTCGAGTTTGTAAAACTCGAGATCCTCTTTTTTAAAAGCCTCCCTCGTGCTTGCACGCATGCTGACTGGATTAAAAAAATATGCCACACAGATCTCGAGTCTTTGAAACTCGATTTTTTTCTTAAAGAAGTCGAGTCTTTAGGACTCGATTTTAATCAAAAAAACAGAAGGATATCGAGTATTAGAAACTCGATATCCTTGTAAATATAGAACAGAACTCGAGTCTTATAGACTCGAGTTCTACTGGGAAAATTTTTATAAAACACGCAGCAGCAGATCAAAATATATCAGACCCATACACAGACTCTCTCACCCATACACAGACCTCACTCACCCCACACCACATTGCCTCTCACAAATCACCACATTGCATCTCTCCCCACACCACATTGGCTCTCACAACTCCATTGCATCTCTCATTGCTCTTCCCCCTCAACAAATTCATATCTCACAGGTAAGTGTTTTTTGATTTAAATGTTATTGTAGTTGGGTATTGGGTGTGGGTTTAAAGAGTTTGACTATTTATTTTGTAGATAGTGTTAATAACTTAGTTTCTTACCAATATTGTGAATTATAAACTTTGTTTTGTTAGTGTTAATTTTTTGAGTATTTATTTGCATGGGTTTTGTGATGAATGGGTAGTGAATGCATTGTGATGAATGGGTATGTACCCTTTGAATTTGTAATGAAATGGCTTTTTTTGTATTGGGTATGCAATGGGTATGTAAATGTGGCAAATATGCAACATGATAAACTGTTATATACTTTTACAAGGATTTTTTTTTTTTTTTTTTTTTTTGTATTGGGTATGAAATGGGTAGTCTTAGTATGACGGAAAAATGATATAAGTATGAAATGTGTAACGAAATTCAAACCAGTTGAATGAATTGGAATTTCTACTTTGTGTAGTTTAAGTAGATAAAATGTTTTTTAACTACAATACTATCTTGACTCTAACAGGTTTACCATGCCTGAAATTGATATAATCCTATACCACGGTGGCCCGCTGAAGAATCCCAATGCGAACAAGGGTTTGCCATTTGAAGGGCCGGGTATAAGGTCCTATTATACCCAAATTGATCGTAGGTTGAAGACCCTTGATGAACTGAAGACGATAATTATGGAGGAATTGTGTGCAAATCCTGCAATACATAGCATACAAATTACTTATCGTATGCCACATGAAGTCTTGAAGAACCGGATTAATTACAAGTATATGGCAATAGAAACAGATAAACATGTAAAGATCATGTTTGACAAGTTGGAGAGAATACCTGAAGTCAGTGGTATTGAGTTATACATACAATTGGAGCCACGTGCAGATGATGAGATCCAACAAACAGCCACAAGTTTACAGGTTACAGTTCCGGATGCTCACTATGAGTATTCTACACATGTGGATGATGATGTTGATGTCGATGATGATGTTAATGCCAATGATGATGATGATTATGATGATGATGATGATGATGATGATGACAATGATGATGACGACTATGTTGACGAGCCTACTGCAATTAACGGTGAAGATCTTGTCGACAGAGATGACTTTGAAGAGAGGATTGACCGAGGGGACTTTGGGGACTTCGAGAGGGACATTGATGACGACGATACATTGGACGGTAGTCAACCTAATGCTGACAATGTTATTAGTGTCCTAAACATGGAAAACACAATCCCTGCCTACGCACCTCCTGCCTTGTCGTTTTCTGCAAATACTTGGGAAAACATGGTTGATCCTTCACATGTTGAGATACCATTCGTGTCTACTTGGAGAGAAGGGATGAATTTGTGGAAAGGATTGACTTTTTCCAATAAAGTAGAGGTGCAGCGCGCATTAGTAAGTTGTGCTCTGAATGAAAACAAACATTTTGTGATCACTAGGTCGACAACAAAAAAACTTTGTGCGAAATGCGTGAATGAATCATGCAAGTGGTATGTCTGTGCAGTCATGAAGCCCAATCTCCACGAACTATGGATGGTCACCGTTTATGTGGGTCCTCACACATGTATACCGACTGGGGTGCGGAATGATGGTAGAATGATGACTTGTAATTTTATTGCAGCAGACATTCTTCAGAAGTTATGTGAGGATCACACTACCCCAGTTAAGTATCTTAGATCTATGATAGAGTCGAAATATCAGGGTCATAAGCCTTCTTACTACAAGGTATGGGATGCGAAACAGAAGGCGATTGGGAAGATGTTCGGGAATTGGGAAGAGTCTTACCAAAGGTTGCAAAAGTTTCTAATGGCATATATTGATCAGGATTCGACTACCCAGGTGTTCTATCGTACCAAACCCACAGGTGAAGATGACACCGTAATTTTGCATTATGTGTATTGGTCTTTCGGTCCAAGCATTGCTAGATTCAAATATTGCAAGCCGATTATTAGTATTGATGGGACCCATCTCTATGGTAAATATCAAGGAAAGCTGTTGGTCGCAATGGCAACTGACGCTAACAACAAGGTATTTCCTCTCGCCTTCGCTGTTGTGGATTGCGAGTCAAGGTCTAGTTGGAGGTGGTTTTTAAAATGCCTCAGAGATACGATTGGCCACGTGATACCTGACGAAGACATTTGCATAATTTCTGACCGACATCTCGGTATCAAAAATGCCATTACAGACTGGCCTAGAGGGGAGGATGGAAGACCACAGGTCTTTCATAGATATTGCTTGAGACATGTTGCTAGCAACTTCAACACACATTATCAGAACTCAACTCTAAAGTCAGCGGCGTTGAAAGCGGGATATGCTACTCAGGCAGTAAAATTTGATACCATAATGGAGTCCATTAAGCAGGTGGAAATTGAGGCCATTAGGAATAAGAAGAAGGTGACGGGGAAGGATGGCAAGGAAAAGGATTTTCTGCCATACACATACCTAATGAGCGAGTCTGTGGATATGTGGACCCAGTCACATGATGGAGGGAGACGTTTTGGGGCAATGACAACCAATATATCAGAGTGCTTCAATGGTGTACTGAAAGGTGCACGGGGCCTTCCTATTGCCGCAATGGTTGAGTTCACTTGGTCCAAACTTGTTGAATATTTCCACGACCGGCACAAAGAAATTACGAATGACTTGTTGGAGGGTAAGAAATGGAGTACATATGCTTTCTCCACATGGGAGGGAAATAGGCGTAAATCTGAGAAACACTATGTCAAGGCATTTAGCGCACAAGAGATGCGATATCAGGTAGTTACTTCACACAACCCATTTAGCGCAGGAGGGGGAAACCACAGTTATGACGTTCGGTTACTGGAAAGAACTTGCAGCTGTGGAAAATGGCAAAACATAGGGATACCGTGTTCACATGTAATTAGAGTATGTGATGCGGTACACATTGATTCGACCATATATATTCACCCATGTTATAGTTTGAACCATGCCCTTAGCACTTACTCACATGCATTTGTGGTTCTTAAGTCACAGTCATTGTGGAGGGAACCCATGGGGCCAAAGTGGTTGCCTAATCCAGCATTGGTGCGGGGCAAAGGTCGACCAGTGAAGTCAAGAATAAGGAATGAGATGGATGGAGTGAGGAATAAAGATCGAGCACCGGGCTGGCGGAGGGAGGATGCTGATTTGATAGAGAGTCAACCCAAGCAGACATGTGGACTGTGTCACGCTTCAGGGCATAACCGCAGAAAATGTCCGCAGTCCCTTGGCGCTCCCACAAGCGGTCATGTTCCAAACTAGGTAGGTGACAAATGGCAAAATGTTTTGGAATACCAATGTTGTTCATTATATGTTTACGTAAACATTACTATCTTGTCTCCTAACCACCTTCGTCTACATTTTTCAGGCATGCTTCCATGGACGGCGTTTTTGTTGTACGGACTGCTGATCTTAGGAAAAGTGACTAAGTCGTATCGGCACAATTGACATTTTGGTTTTTGTTGAATGAACTTGTAATTCTCTATCCACTGTACTTCTATGAGGATTGTAATTTGAGTAATATCGTAGGAACTGCCACTTAAGCGTGGTTGGGCATGTTTACAATGTTGATAAATTGAGAATGCCTTCTGCTGCGAACATAGAATGAACATTGCAACATTTTGTTTATGCGAATAGCGCAATAGTTTCTATTGTTTGGTGCATCTTGAAAACGCTTTTGGATGTGCTTGGAGTGGATTTACATTCTCAGCTTCTCTGCCTTTTCAACGAGTGTTTGTGGATTACATTCTACGCTTCTGTCTCTTTGTTTCTCAGCAGGTTGCAGTTCAGTGTCTGGTATGCATGGAATGCCTAGGCAAAAAAAAAAAAAAATTCCCAGTGAAACTCGAGTTTAAAAAACTCGAGTTTCATTAAAAATTCAAGTTACAAAAACTCGATTTACTTAGGCGGAAAAAAAAAATTGTCCCCAGTGGAAATCGAGTTTCATAAACTCGAGTTCCACTAGTGTGAACACACCTAAAACAGAGCATCCAATCTGCCTGAAACAGAGCATGGTTCATTTTTTAAAAAAAATAACTTCCAAGTGAAACTCGAGTTTGAAAGACTCGAGTTTCACTAGTGTGAACGCTCCCAAAACAGAGCATCCATTCTGCCTAAAACGGAGCACGGTTCATTTTTTAAAAAAACTTCCCACTGAAACTCGAGTTTCAAAGACTCGAGTTCCAGTATGCATTCCCAGTGAAACTCGAGTTTTTTACACTTGAGTTCCAATAGAAAGTCGAGTTTTATAGACTCGATTTCTCTTTTTTTTTTCTTTTTTTTTTTTTTTTGCCAGCATACACTATTGACACATTCCTGTTAGATTCTTCAAAGAAGTAAACTAAAAAAATCAACTTAAGTCATATTAATGAAGCAATATTAATGAAAAGGAAATAATCTATAAATAAAGCATATGTGTAAAGGAAACAAATAGCCTTTTAAAAATGACATCCATTGTAAAGCTTTAACTTTCAAGAGTGTGTCTACTTTTCCATGAATTATTGCAACAAGCAAACAAATGGTACGGTTTCCACTTACAAGATTGAATATTGTAAGAGTAAAAAAGCAAATTCATTACTTGTCCTCAATTCTCATCAAGACATACAACTTTGAGTTGTGCCTTTCGGCCAAATATTAATTTCATGGGTTCACCCACAATAACCACAATATTAATCCCGTCCACCCACAATAACCATCCACGGGATCCTCGAGTTAAAAAGCACGGTCAATGTGCTTCATTACCCTTTTATTAACAAACTATTCGGCTTTCACTTTGGCATTCCACAACTCACTTACCAGCTCTGCAGCTTGAGTCAAGTCATCCCCCAGTATACTAACTAGGACTTCAGTCTTTATTGCAACTTGAGTCAAGTCATCCCCCAGCTCACTTACCAGCTCTGCATGATCATACCTCTCAACTAATGCACGGTAGGCTCGGTAGAACTCCTCTACCAGTTTCATAAGTTCTGGACGTTTCTTGTAGTACATTTCTGCCCTCCTTGCAATAGAATCTGCATCTTCTTCAATGAGCTTGATCATTGCTTTGACCTTGGCATCCATGTCTGTATCAACAGATTTAGGGTCTGTTAAGAATGTGGCCTAAAATGGCATAGAGAGGATGCATGTGCATTACTAGCTGCAAACATGACACTAACCACAGTACAGTTACTATTTTCATGATTACTAATCAGCTACTAGTTTCTCATAACAGGATAACCTACTAGCTGCAAACATGACACTAATACTTTTTTTACTAAGAAATGAATGACTTCAAGTTACATTCATAAACCAATCAAGCCTAAAAATCATGAAATAACACTTTCAATTGACTAACTCACTTTCAATGTCTCACAATTATCAGGGTAAATCTCCAAAAGCTTATCGAAGTTTGACTGTGCACTTCTCAAATCCCCAACTTCAGCTGTACTTGTCCCAAACCTGTCATGAGTTTTCCAGCATATGAACAAGAAGCGACAGGTCAAAAGAAAATAAATATGAAGCCCAATTACAACAATCCTGCAAAAAGTGCATCCACTTGGATACAGTGTTGAACAATATAGTAGTCACCACATTATGCACGTTGAAAAGTGGTAATAAACCCCAAATCCATTTGAACTATTAAATATGAATCCCATATGATTTTATGAACACAATTAAGCATGCTTCAAGTTACAAATACATCCAGCATTTATCTGTTACATAAAATAGCAATAATCATGTCAACTCAACTCAATTAAGCCTTAATTCCTACTAATTGGAGTTGGCTGGGGCCTGGAGGTATCCTTCTTTGCCAATCTACCATATCCAAGCCATATAAGTAAAATATCATATGATCATATTGTTCCCCAAGTCCATATAAGTAAAAAAAAAAGCATGTGCATTATGATAATTTTTGGTCTCCTGTTAACCCTTTTCACACCTCCAATGCAAATCCAATTGATGACTGCGGCAAAAGTTAATACAATGCATTATAGCCCCCAAATAAAACAATCATGATTGTGGTAAAGATGAATGATTAAAAATTAAAGCATGATAATGTTATGCCAACATATAAAAAATGCTTATAAACAGATTAAAACCATAATGATATGACAATGGCATGTGGTTACTGACCATAATAAGGAAATATAAATTCATAGGGCTTATTGATTTCCTTGACAGATGCCATGTAGTACAGCCCAGCTTTTTCATAGTCCCCCTAAAGTTAAGATGCAGAACATTAAAATTATTAGTAGTCAGAAAGACTATAGGAGACTGCAAAACAAGCTTATAAACAAAAGAGTTTACTTCAGATGTATGCCTAACAAAGGGAAAGAGGGGAAAGAATGAAAGTCAAGGGAGGAGAGCGGTGCTTTTGGTAGTCAAAGTAAGTCACTTGTCATAACACATGATGGATAAGGGTGGTTGAATACAAAAAGGAGACAAAGATTCACTTGAAAAGGCAAAACAGTCTGCTTTATTTCCCCCTCCTTCCACCTTTTTTTGGCAAGTAAAAACTATGCACACCTCATTAAAATGGTATTACAGAAAAGGTATTGTTTCCAACCTTGCTATGGTAAGATCGTGCTAAATTGTAGTAAGAATGTGCCTTTGTTGGTTCATGATTGGTAACAGCAAGAGCAGTTTCAGTCAGTTGCTCAACTAAAAAATGTTGACCAGTAAAGAAGAAGTGATTTGCTAGATAATTAAGCGCCATTGCACAGTAAGGTTATATTTCAAAAGCTCAGCATTTTTTCCATTCCTTTCCTAATTCCAGCAGCTGTGGAGATATTATAGAGTAGCAGAATTAGTCTACCCAAAATGAGAAATTAACATGCACAGATAATGAGAAGATCATATAAGACTTGACATAAGGAAAAATAATATGTTCTGACATAGCTTTACCTTCATTTGTATGTAGATCCATAATTGCAAGTGCAACAAGAGCCTCAGCATTTTCTGGATCCAACTGCACATATAATCATGAAACATATGTAGACGACAGAATTAGTGAAAACTTGCAGCATGTGCTGTAGATTTTATTAAAATCAATTTGTATATAAACAGGTATACATGCCTGCCGAGCTTTATCAAATTGACCTAGTTTGTAGCGATAAAGACCTATCCTAAGTCTTACAGCCGCAGGACATCTGGGATGCACTATCAATGCCCTCTTACAAGAGTTCCAATATTACAGGTCAAGAGCAACATCAAACTCATGTACATTGCTGAGAACATATCTCTATATGTACTTTATACATTAATATAATGTCATGCAGAGGGCTAGTGACGATCCCTACCAATTTATTGCATGTATCTTTGTTGTATTTATGTATATCTACTTGTGTATGGTGTTATGTATGTATGTATGTTTGCATGTGATGCAGCCTTGGAAGATTTATTTGTTACTACGCAGATTAATTAATAAAAGCTCTATTTGACTCTTTGTTATATCCTTAGTAGATTGCCTGTGCACTTGGGCTTCTTTTTTCATTTCCTTTTTATTTTCAATAAAGCATTATTAGTTTTTTTTTTAAATGATTTTTCCTAAGAGATCCAAAGTACCTTTGGTTTTATTTTCTTTGGGTCTAAGTAATTCTTTTAGTAGTTATTATTTATTACTTTCTTAGGTTTTTAGTTTACAAGTCATACTAGGATTCTTAATACTACTAGTACAAGAAAGAGTCCCTGTATATATGTATGTTAATACAAGAAATATTCCGTACATATATTTGTGCTCACTGTACTCAAATAATAGATGGAGAACATTAAAAAATAAATAAATAAATAAATATTGAGTGTTTCTAGAACGGAGCCATGTTAGTCTTATTGAGTTATTATTATTTTTCCCCCTTTCTCTTCTTTTTTTACTTCTTCTCTGTCTTGAGTAGTTCACAGGTACTATTCATACAGCCCTGAACACTACCAATTTCTTTATTTTCTATACATACATACATACATACATGGGACCACCATACATACATACATACATACGTACATACAGGTGATTCTCAAACAAGAAAGGAATAGCAAAATTAAACATACCTGGCCCAGAAGAGCTGGAACATCATCACGATCTCCATCTAATACAATCTTAAAAGCAGCAAATGCCTGTTCTACGTCACCCTTAGCCAGTAAAAGCTGACCTGTAAGAAGCAGTAGCATAAATTTTTTAAGTATTCATGCAGTGACCTCTAATCTAAAACATGGCATATAGTTACTTAAGTGATGTGTGCACGTGTATGTATATCAAGTTTGCCCTTTCCAAACTGTAAAGCATGGAGTAGTATAACAATTCAAGACAGAAGAACTTCATGCTTGAATACAAGCTATATGTACTTTATTCTTAGATTTGAAAATAAGAAAGAAGCACCCCCAAAGCAGGAGGGGGGGGGGGCATAGATGCTCGCTAAAAACTAAAAAGACAACATAAATCAAATATTACTATGTGTCCTGGGACAATCAAAAGCTTCACCTGTACAAGGGTATACTTTTGTCACCACGAATAATCAAATCATGACAAAATGGAAAGAAAAAAAATTATGAACAATTAAGATGATGAAGCAAGGATTGCATAAAATCTTTGATACACACATGGAGCAAAACTATCAGCTATCAACACAGCTACATAGCCAGCCAAAACAATAGCTAGGTAGATAACCACAGAATTGACATTCATTGGCAGGTTCCACGCAACTGCAGATCCTTTGTCCAAACCCAGTGTTTTGATTGCATGTGCAACTAACCTACATATTATAGTGCCAACAGAATCCTTGAGTTTCAAATGTTTGAGTACATTGCTAATTTACCAAAAACCAGAAAATTAATTTAACCAAATGCAAGAAAAGCATGAGTTAGCCTCACAAGAAAAAGGCATTAAAACAAAAAATGAATTTCAACCACAAGAGTAACGCATGTTACGGATCAAACACTTGCTAGGTAGATATCAAAGTGCCCAAATTTAATTTAGTGTTATTCAAATATAGTAAATAAGACAGAAATGAGTTAACCTGCAGCACCAAAAGGAGAAGCATCTGGACAGAATCTACCACTTAGCAAACTTGGGTGATAGAGAAGGTAAATGCATCCACCAATTTCTGCATCCAAAAGAGAACTTTCCTCTGTCAACCACCTGCAAACAAAACGCAGCTCTTCAACAAGAATGTTAATGAATAGAATTAACTTATTGTTAAAGAGTGTGTACTAACTTTTTACTTCACAACATACATCGTTATCACCAATTTGGCGTACAATGGTAATAAACACTTTGACTAACCAATTTTGCACTTTTTAACCCTCGTGTAATGTTTGGGCGGGGGAGGAGGCTGCGAGGCATCATCCTTAGGCTGATCATCATGCTGCAAAGACATTAAATATATAGAATCAGTATTCGGTGTAATGATAAGAATAAAGTGAACTGCAAAATATATCATTACATTAAGCATTAATGTTATCATACCATAGCGGTGCCTTTGTGTCCTATTTTGTGTCCACCTGTCCCGCAAGTGGGTGCTCTTCTAGTGCGTTGCGGTCTACCTCGTGGGGGTGAGGGCTGATGAGGGGGATGCTCATTCGGTACAGCAGTATCTGGATGTACAGTGTCAATCCCAACCGGAGGTCCTAGAGGTTTGGATGATGATGAGGTAGGTGGGTAATGATGCTCTGTATAGAGGCCAGGAGTGGGGATCATTGTCATGGGTTCAATACGGGGTGGGTCTATGGGCAAAGTGGGTGCACTGGCGCTAGTGGGTGGGTATGAGGGTGTCTCGGGGTGCATAGGAGGGGTCAACTGAAAAGGAATACCGAGATCAAAACTGGGCTGCTAAGGTGGGGTGGGTGAAGGGACCTCGGGCTGAGTAGATGCATCTACCATGGGTGGAGGGACCTCGAACTGAGGAGATGCATCTGGGATGGGTGGATGGACCTCGGGTTGAGGAGATGCGTGCAGGATGGGTGCAGGTATTTCAGGCCGACCACGGCCCGTAGCTGCACTTGTGCTTGGGCTTGCTGTAGCAGGCCGACTACGGCCCCTAGCTGCACCTGTGCTTGGGCTTGATGTACCAGGCCGACCACGGCCCCTAGCTGCACTTGTGCTTGGGCTTGCTGTACCAGGCCGACCACGGCCCCTAGCTGCGCTTGTGCTTGGGCTTGCGGTAGCACGCCGACCACGGGTCGGTGGAGTTAACAGTGGTTCGCTTGTGCTTGGGGTTGCTGTAGCTACTGATTCAGTATCCTGCCCATTGTTTGCGTCCCCATTTGGTGCAGGAACACCACCAAGCCCAACCACAGTACTTAGGACGCGCTGGACATGGTTGTGTTCTCGGCTGCCTATAGGAAGCATTGCCAACAACGCTAAATGGCTTTCAATCTGAAACGGATAAAGAACCAGTACATTCAGATTTGAGACATTTGTGTATCAATTATACAATGGATTAATCTACTCAAATACTCAACTACGAACTAAAAGTTTTATTAGAATACTATATGTAACATAAAGTCTTTTCACTTGGATGTTAGTCAAATCAAACCAGATTTCCGGAAAAATAAATCAATTGATTCTACGTTCGTACATGCATTGAAGAAAAAACAATGCAGGCAATAAAATATAATTAGAGCACTGAAGTTACCATTATATCTAACTTAGTGCTGTTGCGGTCGACATACTTTCTAGTGACCGGGCGGTACCAGCGGTAATAGGCATGATCGCGGGGCATCTCACCAGTCTGAAGCGGTGCATGGCAAAGTCGTTGTTGTCTCATATCCCATGTAAGGATATACGGTCCATGCTCCTCCCTCCAATTCTTTTCCACCTTCCCACGCAAGTCTATTCTATGCAGTCTATCATCGTACACAACATGGTCGGGCCGCTCCTGCGCCAACCCAAATTGCCGAAGAACACGGTCTGGATGGTGTGTCTCCACTATGCAGAAACACACAAGTGGCACCCTTGCCGTCCACACATCCCTCCCTGAAACGCAGAAGTCAGGAAGGTGACCGAAGTCTGCCTCATATGGCTGCCACACAATCTACAACAGAAACAAGAAACAGTTATCATAACATCTTAACAAGAGTACATACATAGATAAAGGAAAAAACAAAAATTCAAATAGAAGATATGTTGGAACAATGATTTTAACATATTCTTAAGGAAAAGTGACATAACAGAACAGAATTTTTGGATATTATTACCTGGCCTGGCTGCATTCTAACTAATTGCTCGCGATAGTGAATCAACGCCGTGGCGGATGGCCTACTCTTTGGGCTTGGCACTCTCACCCACCTACAGGTACGAGCGAATAACATAAGATAAGATAATACCACTTACTTACTAAGAAGAGTACATTGCATAACACACTAAATATCAATTGATTATACTTACTTAAATGCGAGTGGAGCTTTTGGCCATGAGCCATAATCACATCCAGGTGGGGGCTCTATCCTCGGGCACAAGAATGGCAACCTTGCCCATGCCCAATACTGGACCAATTGCAAAGCCCCACCAATCTGCGATGCTTCTTTCTCACTTGTTCGGCACAACTCTCTGTACAACCAGGCTAGGCAACCACTACCCCAACTATACTGTGGCGGATCACGAAGGTTCCGCAGGAACTCCAAGAACATCAGATGAACCCTATCTCTTGACTTGTCCATGAAAATCTTATCTCCTAGTAGCGCTAAAATATAGCACCGGGCATACTGATGTATCTGGATCTCTGTTGCATCATAAGGCAGTGGCTCTGTAATGCGCTCAACAAGGCGGCTAATGAGAATTCTTTGCCCCACCAAAATTTTGTTCTCATTCGCCGGAACTTCAAACCCAAGCAACTCCAAGCACAATTACCTCCAATCCCCATCCACCACAGCAGTCGGCCCAACCAAGACCTCACCATCTATAGGAAGTCCCAAAATGACCTCCACATCTTGTAGGGTGATTGACATCTCACCGTGTGGAAGATGGAACGTATGCGTCTCCGGCCGCCATCGCTCAACTAGGGCCGATACTAGGCAGTGATCTATCTCTCTGGAAGGGGCCCTAAACAACCCTTCTAGCCCCACCAACTTGATAACGTCAATCAATCGATTATCTTGCATATCTATGTGTTCCATCTCCTTAGCTCGACCACAGCACTTAAGTGGGCCCGGGTCCTGCAAATACGATAAAATTATAGCAGTTAGAACTAGATATACAACTTTGAAATAATTTGCTAGAAGTCAAAGACAACGTGAAAATTAAAGCAGTTGTTAGAACGAGATATTTCACCTCGCCATTCCAAATGTCATTTGATCGGTGATTTCGTTGTCGACTCAACAATGAAGGATCTTCTGGACCAGGGCGCACGATCTCTGGCTCCTCATCGATCCGAGGCTCCATACTGCAAACACTGCAACTGTGAGATCATACATAGTGGCAGACATACATAATTTGGTGTGAGAATTATAAAAAATCAGGCATTACCACAACACACAATGATTTCATATGAAGAAATACAAAATACTTCACTGCCTAAATGAAGATGAGAAACATATTACTCCACTCGTCCTTCACTTAAAAATATGATAAAATAAAAAGATGAACTTCCACTTCAAGAAATTTAAGGACAAGGCAAAACCAACATTGATAAGTATTGTACATCCAATGAAGATATCCATAAAAGTTTAGTCAACCACTTTCAAGTATCACTTATCTCATTATTGTGTGAGAGGACAATCTCTACCTCTAACAACCAAAAATTACTTACAATCCATTTTATTGCTATTAATGTTTAATACTGTAATGTCAAAACTATAAGCACCGTTTATAGCTCTCAATATATGCACAGGTTAGTAAATAATCATAGAAGGCAACAAATAGTCAAAAGCGTGTTATAACCATAGAACCTCAAAAGTTTGTCTCAAAGCCAATGTATTTGACAAGCTAACTGAACTGTACATGCCCCTAAATTCTTCTTGTCCAACGAAACAAAAGTTAAAGAAACACATTTCAAGCATCTCAAAACCTAACAACTATATATCTTGAATAAATTATATGTAGAGCTGTTAGGTAAATGAAACCTTGAATAAATTCAAGTAGAGCCAGAATAAAATTCAATTTCGACAATTTTATAGGAGAAAAAGGTGAGATTAACAAGGGAGACATATTAATTAAGAATAAGAATCAAGAATCAGGATGAGAGATGAATAGGAGACAATGATACTGATTTGGAGACAGTTAGCGTTACTTGATTATTGGAAAACTGTACTGATGTATGAGCTCAAGTATAAAGGATGCCATGCAAGTATAAAACTGCATGCCTTCCATGTGGTCACTGGTCATGCAGTTGTGGGAAGGATCAAACTTTGAGGAGTAAAATATGCTAAAAAAAAGTCTAAAAGGTTATTAATATCAGAACATATGAAAAAATTAAAAATTAAAGAGTTTTTTACAAGTATTAAACAAAACAGAACATTATCTATTGTCAAGACCAAACTACCTACATATATCACTTATCTGCATTTGCCAATTTTCACATGCTGAGGAATTAATAAAAACTATAAAAAAACATAGGCATTGTTATTAGTTTGGCTTGCTACAATGGTCTTTGTTTTGTGTTTTCATAATGCATATATATAACTTCAATTGAAGCTTCTGTTGCACAAATTAGCTTCTTGTGATCAATACCATGACTCTAGATGTACCGGTCACCAGCTAGGACAAGACAATTTAAATAAACACGCATGACCTTGGAATCAACCTATGCTCAAAGAAGAAGCTCTTCCATGATTTACCTATCAAAAAAAATAAAACTCTTCCATGATCCTTTCTTAACATCTTCAGATTTAGAGCTTCTTTCTTACTGCTTACCAAAAAGAGCCCTTTTCTAACTAATTTGTGTAATAGGGACACAAAAAGGAAAATGTAATTTTTCTGTGATATTATCAAATCTTGAAATGTGTACGACAATAACAAGATGCAATTTCTATGGGTACCACCCACGTTTAATAGGCACTTACTCCATAAAAATACAACTGCAACAAGCATGCGATCCAATATGGTTATTGTGAAAGCACTCTATTGAAGCAAATGCAATAATTGACAATGAAAATGAAATCACAAAACCTCAAATTAACTTAGCCTTTAGGGTTGGTGTAGGGATCCTTCTTCCACTAATTTGGGTTGATGACATTTATTAAGTTCCTCCATTCTACCCTAACCAAAACCAGACTCTCAATACCAAGTTAAATTGGCATTTTAGCATCACAACGATGGCAGCAATAACGATTTCATTAACAAACCCAAAGTTATAGATAAAAACAAAAACAAAACAAAAAATAAATCGCAAATTTTTAACTGATTTCATTGAAACGAACCTGTGAAGAAGCTTGAGACCGGCGGTGAGCTTGAGCGTGAATGCGAGTAGGGAGGAGAGTGAGTGAGTGAGACCGGCGGTGAGCTTGAGGGTGATTTCTGTCAATTGTGGGTTTCAGGGTGAGGGCGATTTCTGTCGCACGCCGAGGGGTTGATTTGGGTATTTGAGAGAGTGAGAGACGGAGAGAGTGAGAGACGGAAAGACTGAGAGACGGAGAGACTGGTTTGAGTGAGTGTTGATTTGGGTGTTTGAGAGAGTGAGAGGCGAAGAGACTGAGAGTGACAGTGAGAGTGTTTGACAGAGTGAGAGATACTGAGAGTGAGAGATGTTTGTTCTCCAGCGACAAGTGTGAGAGATGTTTGTTCCCCAGCGACAAATTTGAAAATGGTAGACAGTTAACAGAATTCGAGTCTTATAAACTCGATTTCTCCATGTAAAATATTGGCTAACGTGTAAAATATTGTCCACGTCAAGGTGCTGAGAAACATCATAAATCGAGTTTTAAAAACTCGAGTTCTAATTAAATCTCGAGTTTTTAAAACTCGAGATGCTAGTTTTAAAAATCTTTTTAAAACTGGCCAACTAACTAAAACGTTGGATATTTAATGTTGAATGGCAAGGGGGTTCGAAAATTCACTGTACCATTCAATTAAACATATTCAGAAAACAACGGTGAAAAAAAGGGGCAAGCTTTTTCATCATATATAGCAAATTTAATAAGAAATTAGTCAACAACAACATAAATCTATAATATAAAGAGCTAGAATTTCCCAATCCAATATAATTGAAGAAAGAAAACCTTGGATTTGAAGTGCGACCGCTGGTCAGCCTTGTAGGCCGTTAAGAATTTTGGCTTCTTCATCATTGTACCAGGTTCCTCTCCTTGGTTTGTCAGATGGAGAGTAAGGTGAGCTCTGAGAGGTAAAGACGATGGGTCAATCGTTTCCCAATGTATCTGATTGGCTCTTCCTTCTTTCTCATCCTAAGTTTTGGATTTTGATTTTGGGGGAAGGAGGATGTTTTGATTTTTACTTTTTAGAGAAAGAGGGTTTCTGAGGAGAGAGAGGAATGGTCGTATATGTTGCCCGTGGTTTCACCATGGTTTTGATCAGAATTTTATGTTTTTATATTATCAGGTCTCAGATGCTGTGTTTTTTATCAGAATTTTAGGTTTTTTAATTATCGGGTTTTAGAAAAAAAAAATTTATTTTTATTCTTTTCTTAAATATTACTAACGTGAAAAATTGTGAGAGTTTCAGAAGTTTCGGTTTTATATATAATATATATATATATATATATTAGGTGTAATTATATTATAGAGTTATTAAGATAGGATGATATTATTTTATGAAAAATTTGATCCAACAATCTTATATTGTTCAGACTTATCAATAAATTTTACTTCAAAATAGAATATTTTTATTATCAATAAATTTAAAATAATTATTTATAAATTTATTTACAAACTCACATAATCTAATCTTAACTTTATGTAAGCTTATTTTTATATATCCCTTTGGGGACACCCATATGATGGGTTGAAGGGCATGTCGTAACCTAGAGGTCTTAAGTTCCATTTACTACAATATTGGTGCACAACGTTTTCTGGATATCTCATGGGTAAAAAGTGAAATAGTAAAGTAAAAAACTAAGTTACTACTTTCTTTGTTTTATACATACATACATACAAATATATATATATATATATATATATATATATATATATTTTTTATATTATACATTTCAAAATATGTAGCTAAGTAACTTAATTTTTTTTTTTTTTTTTTTTGAGAGAGAGTTTCAACTTATAGCATCTATTCCTAATGACATATATTTATCATCAAATCAAGATACCATGAATTACTAGCATGAATTATATACTCCTTATGCCATTTTTTCAACCTGTGAATTCTAATTAGCTCAACTAGTAAAGTTTCTGATACTTGAATAAGAGATTTGAGGTTTTTTTTTTTTTTTTTTTTTTGGTAAAAAGGAAAATGCATTAGTAGTCTTAATCATTTTAGTAGTCCTCTTTTTTATTATTTTTTTTAGTACAAACCCTGCATACACCAAAAACTCAAAAATTATTATAGCATAACAAAGTTAACATTATACCTTTTTTTATATAAAAAGGATAAAATTAGTAGTCCTCTTTATTTATTTAGATTATAGAAGACGCAATAATTACAATTTCTCATTACACCACATCACCAATAATGCTTCAAGAATAATGCGGGGAACACTTTGGGATCCACGAGCTCCCTTTCGGTGCAGGGGCCCATGGCCCATCATTCACGATTATTTTGTTCACTTTTGACTTATTAAGCCCACTTTGGAAAAATACGTATTATCTATACTATTATTTAAGGGGCTTTCTTTGTTTGGATTCCCCATTTTTTAGTTTTAAAATGCCCCTACACTCCTATGTTTAAGTAGAGACAAAACTAAAGGACAATCCGGTAAAAATGCAACTTTAACTCCCACTAAAACATTGCGTAAAAATAGGACCACTCTCCTATTAATTTTCAAATTGATTTATTCACTTATAAATTATATTTTCAAAATAAAAATTATATATATGATAAAAGAACACGGTTTTATTTTCAAGAAATGATATTTTTACAACATTTTTACAACAAATCCTAAGTAACAGATTATTACTGGTTGTTATTGTTGGGGCAAAAAAGTAATCTTAGTGTTATGTTCAAATTTGAACCAATAACAACTAATCACCTATGATTTGTTGTGAAAATGTTGTAAAATTGTTGTGGACGTAGCACCTCTTTTTATTTTCTACAAAATAGGACCACTAACAAAAAAAAAAAAAAAAGGACTCATCGCACGCGCGAAGCGCGTGTGATGAGGCTAGTTTTTTATAAAATATTTTCGCATCGTGATAGTGTACCCCACAATTACGTGTATCATCATTATAATATTTTCACATAGTTTTACTACATTCCCCCTTTCACTTGTTTAAATTCTTATTGTATCTTCCTTCACCTCCAATTTATAATCAAAATGGAAAAAGAAAATTGGAAAATTATATCTTTTTACACAACATTGACCTTTTGCCTTTGGTGGTACAAAGAAAAATGGTGATATTATAATTTATACAAATTTTATTACGTATGTCTTGTAAATAAATATATCAAATTCTAAAACATAAATTAAAATTAAAATTAAAAAATAAATGATTATTATTTATGTGATACCAATAACATTTATTAACATGCCAATTTGTAAGTCTTTTAAAGTAAAGTTACTGATAGCTATAGAATTTATATAAAAAAATGCATAAAATGTTTTATCATATTAAATATAAGGCCTTTATGTAAGATTATCTCTATTAGAAGACTTAGAGTGACCCTCATATAATTTATCTTAACTATAATAAGAGTGATAGATCAAGACCCATCTATGAAGAGACTATTTGTGAATTTGTGAACAGCTATGTGACTTTGAATGCTCATTAAACTAGCATACCAAAAAATTTTATGATCAAGAAATACTTCTCAAACAATTTACTTAACAACAAATCAAGCTATGAGAAATCAATTCTAGCTCCAAAACAGAGGGCAACTGCTTTAATCTTTCTTGAGACTATTTCATAATGTAAGGACACAGCTTTGGAAATCCAGCCTAAAGGTGGGTGGATCTGCCTAAAAGGCCCAACAACAATGAATTTGTAGAGAAAAGGTTAGGAAAAACTGGGCTAGTATAGATCAGATTACCAACTAGATGGGCTAGGATCACAGATTAGGATGAAATACAAGGTTTTGGCCTAAAGGATCGTTCTTGTCCTACGTCTGAGGATAGTTGTTTGGTGTAAGTATTGTTTAGTAATGGGTGCAAGTCCTGTCCTTTTTCCTTTTTCTCCATTTTTAGGTTCCTTCTTCCTTTTATATTATTTCTCCCCTTTCTCTAAGCCCTCCACGTACAGATGTAATGATTTGTTTGTTGACACCTACCCCCTCTAGCTTTTCCAAAATCCTCTATGCAGGAGTTGTATGGCTAGAAATCACTATTCAGATGTCATCTCCACATAAATGCGGCCAGAGGGTTAGTTGTGGAGCATTCAATGCGGGGTTGGCAGCCTTCTTCCTTGATATTTTGGGATCTTTTCTTGATACGCGCTTCCATAACATTCGCCCAGCCCAGTGGAATCCTCTAGGGTATCTTCCTGACCGGCAGAGCTCTAAATCTAATCCCGGCTTTGACTATCCGAGGTGGCATACGTCCTCAGCAAATTCCCGGGATCATTGAGCTCATGTTCAACCCCTCCGACCTTTAGCACGAATCGTCTAGGCCGAGTTGAATCATCCTTGGATTAGCCCTAGTCCTCGGCTTGGGCTTGGGATGCACTATGTAAATAGGTAAGGAGTTCCAGGCCCATTATTCCTACTGACATGATGGTCCTACCGGCCCATTGCCCCTACAATAGCCCCTCGAGATACTTCTTTCTGAGTCCTCGAACAGAAAGGAGGATTTCGATGTCACTATACCTGATATGAGTTGATCTTGACCTATCTTTGCCTATAAAAATGCCTTTTTAACTTACTTGGACACGTTCCTGACATAGCGGCCCTCGAGACGCGTCTTCATTTAATTATGACGGCTCTGTGTTTTGCACGCTCTATGGCGTGATGCGAATCATGCGGCTGGGAGTTTTGTGAGGGTATGGGCGAGAACTCTCCCACTTCTGATTGCCTTTTGCTATAAATACCATCTTATTCACCTTTTTGCTTCACCTTAACATTCATTAAGTTCTAGTGCACATACATCGAACCTGTCAGTTATTTCTCTCATTCGCACCCTTTACAAATATCAAAAGCCTGTCCGAGGAGACCTCTTTTACTCTTGTAAGTCTTCCTGATTTCTTTAAATTTTTTCTTTTTCTCATATAATTTTCTGCTCTTTTCGATTTTTCTCTCCTTGCTCTGTCCCCCTTCCCTAATCCTCTTAGGTTCTTTCCATAACCTTTCTAAGAATGGGTAGGTTCAAATATTTGGTAGATTCGAAAGAGGCCGTAGAAAACTTTAGAACCCAGTATAGGATTCCTCTTGGGGTAGATATTAGGTATTGCGAGGAAAGTGAGTGGCATGAGAAGAGGCGTGAGGGGGAAGTTGTAATCCCGATAATCGCCTTCATAGAGGGAGGGATGAGGATTCCAATGAGTGCAGTTACTAGGGATTACCTTATAGCTCATAAGCTGGCACCCACTCAGTGCGTGCCCAACGTGTTCAGGATCCTAGGTTGTGTGGACGCCCTGAATGAGAAGTTAGGTCTAGGATTGACCCATCATGACGTCAATTGGGTTTATAACCTTCACCACCTCAAGGGTCAGGGGCATTATCTAAAATCTAGATACCTAGAGGTTAGGCTTATCCAATGTCTTCCCAACTCCAACAAGGGTTTGAACAAGGATTTCCAAATTGTGTCGGGTGATTGGCATGATGGCTTTCACTGCCCCACCAGGGAGGGGAAACTAGGTGGGGTTCATAAGTTTAGGTTTACGAATTTTGAGCCATTTTACGCCTATTTGCTTATTGTTATCTGATATTATGAGTGTAGTTCGTTCTCGGCTAATAAATCGTTTCTCCGTGATGGTTTGGCAGATAAAAATTCAACTACTCCCCACCTCGAGCTTGTGAATCAGAAGAGCTTAGATAAAATCTTGAGGTCCGAGGTATTCGTTCACTCTGATGGTTAACTGAGGGCGGCTCACATCATCTTAGGCTACACTCCCATCTCTATAGCATTCCAAGCGCCGAAGTACGTGATCAAGGCTCGTGATCCGCGTCTTCAGCAGATAAGCGTAACAGCTCTAAGCTTTCTACTCCTTGGCCCGATTCCAGGGGAAGTCCTCTCCATCGGTCCGATCTTGGACGCCATCCCTAAAGTAGAGATTCCTTCTCAACAAGAAGCCGAGGAAGTTGCTTCGGTGTTCCAGCCGATCTCCAGAGAAGAGCAGGACGTAGTGGATATCTCCGAATCTGAAGACGAGTTCGAAGTTTTCAATAAAAGTTTGTCCTTAGAGATTCCAATTGTTGATCCTGTCCCTCCATCTGCGCCAACCTCCTACGAGATAGGGATTTAGTGCAAACCGAGATCGAGCCTGCTGGACTTAATAGAGTCCCAACCCGGGAGGGATGCCCTGGCCAAGGCGACGTAGACAAAGCCTCCCTCCATCCCTCCTACTGCTCCGCCCGCCCAAGCCCTTGGGCTCCAACCTGCCGATCTGAAGAGAAAGAGGGAGGCAAAGGGCAAGGAACCAATTGAGGCAGGGAAGGCCCACTCCACCCAAGAGGACGAGGTGCTGAAGCTAGCTAAATAGCCCCAAATGGAACAAAGGGATACCGAGCGGAGAAGTAGCCCTTCAGCTACTCCAGAGGCGTGGCTGCCGGCCCCTATGCTTGATGGTGCCCCTTTTCCAACTAGTGCCTCCATCAGGGACTACCAAGGGGGAAAGGGGGGTTACGTAGCTGATGCAGTGGAGCAAGCTCTCTTGCTCCCTGGAGATATGGTTGAGCTTTGCTCCTTGAGGATGCACGAGGTCTCCTCAGCCTGAAAAGGTACCTCGGCATGGTATGTCTTGATCTTATACGTATACGAATTTTATTTTACTTTACTCTTTCTTTTAAAAAAAAAAAAACTGCAAACATTGCCGTTATTGTTATTATTTAAAGTCTTTTTTGACCATGTTCTCTTCCTTTTCAGGTTGTTCAAGCCTCTTTCCGAGCTGAAGAGATGACCAATTACTGCCATAGGCAGATGAAAAAGGAGGAAGCTAGGCGTCATGCCACCATGGACGCTCTAAACACTACCGAGAAGGGCGTGCAAGAGCTGAAAAAGAAGCTAATGGAGGAGGAGAGGGAGTGCAAGAGTGCAGCTGCTGACCTTGACAGTGCGGAAAGGCAGGCTGAAGGCTAAAGACTGCTGCTTCGCAATGTCGAGGAGTAGCTGGCATCTTCTAAAGCTCAAATCACCGCCCTCAAGAAGAGGTTAGAGAACGTGGAGATGGCTAGGGTAAAAGCTGAGAAGGCTCGGGATCAAGCTAAGCAGGAAGGATACGATGTAGGGATGGCAGAGACCAAGGAAGCTCTGAGGGCTGAGGTGACAGGAGTGTGCAGGACTTACTGCTTGCAAGTATTGAATGAGGCTCTCGACCAAGATGAGGTCGAGGCTTCATCTGTGCTCAGGAAAGCGAGAAGTGTGTGCTATCCCCCTGCCATCCGAGTATCCACTCGTTCTATTTCGAAGCGTGATCTTCAGTCCGAGGTGGCAGATGTGGGTAAGGATATTGCGACTAGCATTCCTACCTCATCTGGTAAGGGGTCCAACGAGGTTGAGCCTCTTGGGGAGAAGGAAAAAAGAAACAAGTGGCCATAAGGTGGTTCCTGACGCCTAAATACCTTCATCCCTTACCCAGGACAAACCTGCCGAGAAAGAGGCTGAGAAGAGAATGGAAATTGTGTTAGCTTCCTTGCCTCTGCCTGCCATAGTTGAGCAGACGGGCAAAGGCCAAGGACTTCCAGAGGCTGTGGCTGCTCAGACTAACCAGCCTCCTCCCAAGGAAAAGATAGTGATTAAGAAGAAATAGGTTTTTGTTCAGTCTGTCTTGTTTTTTTTGTTTCTTTTGTTTTTGTTTTTTTTTTTTTTTGTATTTTGTAATCCGAATCCCCCCTATTTTTGTACTCAGATTACCTTATTCATAGGCCCACATCAATGAAAAGTATTCACAAATATTCATTATTCATTCATTGTTATCTTTTGTGGTCTGGCACTTGTATTTGTGAAATATATATATATATATATATATATATGTAACAGTAAAGAGGAAAACCAGGTTAGGTTTGCTAATTAATCAATAACCCTTGAGAGGTTTACAAGATAGACAACCCATAAATTGATATAAGTGTGTTTAGAAACGCTTTAAGCGAAGCTCGAAGGCGTCTACTTAAACTGGGTGATGAATATAGAGTGCTGTTTAGAATAATAATGACCTTGGATACCTAGGTGACTAATAAGGAGTACTTGGTTGCTCTGGAGAAACATTATAGACTGTCAGTTTTTCCCCGGCGAGTGATCCGAAGTGGCAGATATAGCTTTGACTAGGACAATAGGTTGTAGTATTAATTTTTCCAAAGCAGATGGTCTGAGGGGCCAGGCATAGCCTTGGATCTGTTTAATACTTAGAACAAAAGATTGTAGTATTAATTTTTCCAAAGCAAATGGTCCGAGGAACTATGCTTAGCTTTGGATCTGTTTAATACTTAGAAAGAAATATTGTAGTATTAATTTTTCCAAAGCAGATGGTCCGAGGAATCAGGCTTAGCTTCGAATCTGTTTAATACTTAGAACAAAATATTGTAGTATTAATTTTTCCAAAGTAGATGGTCCGAGGAACCAAGCTTAGCTTTGGATCTGTTTAATACTTAGAACAAAAGATTGTAGTATTAATTTTTCCAAAACAGATGGTCTGAGGAACCAAGCTTAGCTTTGGATCTGTTTAATACTTAGAACAATGATAGGGAGATGTCAATTTTCCCAAGGTATGTGGTTCGGGGAACCAGGCATGACCGAGGTTCTGTTTGACCTTTGCAGTTTATAGTAGTTGAAAATCATGCGTAATGTATTAAACACAAATAACTTATTAATAATAATACATTTTCAGGTTGTTTACATTCCAGGGGTGCAATACTGCCTTATTCTCTAAATCTTCCAAGTAGTATGCACCCAGTCCTGCTACAGATGTAATTCTATACGGTCTTTCCCAATTGAGTCTCAATTTTCCCCAAGAAGGGTTCTTTGCAGAGCCAACCACTTTTCTCAATACCAGGTTTCCAGGCGCCAAAGGCCTCAACTTCACGTTGGCATTATATCCTTGCTTGAGTTTATGCTGATAGTAGGCCAGCTGGACTATAGCACTTTCCCTTCGTTCTTCAATTAAGTCCAGATTTCTCTCTAATAAGTTGTCGTTGTTGCTCGGGGTGAAATAGCTCGTTCTTAGTATAGGGAATCCCGTTTCTAATGGAATAACGGCTTCGGCCCCATAAGTTAACAAAAAAAGGGTTTCGCCAGTAGACTTCCGAGGAGTAGTCCGATAGGTCCACAGCACCTGTGGTAGTTCCTCAACCCATTTTCCTTTGGCATCGTCTAATCTCTTCTTGAGCCCGCTTACTATAACTTTGTTTACAACCTCGGCTTGCCCATTCGCTTGAGGGTAGGCTGTGGTAGAATACCGATTAGTAATCCCTAACCCACAGCAATATCTCCAGAAAGATTTGCTATCAAACTAAAGTCCGTTATCCGAGATGTGGGTATGGGGTACCCCAAATCAGATGACGATGTTCTTCCAAACGAACCTCTTCACATCTGCATCCGGGATGTTGGCTAATGGCTCCGTTTCAACCCATTTAGTGAAATAATTTGTGCCGACCACCAGATACTTCTTATTTCCTGCTGCTTTGGGGAAAGGGCCTATAATGTCTAAGCCCCACTGGGCAAAGGGCCAACGGCTAGATAAAGGATTAAGCACTCCTCCCGATTGATGGATATTTGGGGCAAATCTCTGACATTGATCACACTTTCTTACATATTCTTGGGCTTCTCGGTGCATATTGGGCCACCAATATCCTTGAGTGAGGGCTCGATGAGATAAAGACCTTCCTCCGGTGTGACTGCCGCAAATTCCCTCGTGTAGCTCTTCTAGGAGAACTTCAACTACCTCGAGATGTATGCACAACAGATACGGTCCAAAATAAGACCTCTTATACAACTTCTGGTCCTCAGACAGCCAAAACCGAGGAGCCTTCCTCCGTATCTTATCGGCTTCCAGCTTGTTCTCAGGCACAAAATCCTCTTTAAGATATTGGGTGATAAGATCCATCCAGCTAGGGTCTGCCCTTGTCTGATGAATGACCGACACTCCTTTTGTCAACCCAAAAGGTTTCAGAAGATCTTTAACAAGAATTACTCTTGGTAGGCCCTGCGCCGAGGAAGTCGCCAGCGTTGCAAGCGAGTCTGCATGTGCATTTCTACTTCTAGGAATTTGTATCAAGTTGAAGGACTCAAACTTGGATTGCAAATGCCTAACTCGGCTTAGGTATTTTTGCATTCTAGGGTCCCGAGCTTCTAATTCTCCTCGGACCTGGCCTACCACTAATCTAGAATCTGAGAACATATCCACAATCTTTCCCCCCATCTTTCGAATCATGGTCATCCCTACCAGTAGAGCCTCGTACTCCATTTCATTATTCGTGGCGGAGAATCCTAGCCTTAGCGATTTTTCAACTGTTATGTTCTCGGGGGAAATCAGAACTAGCCCCACTCCAGATCCTTTGAGGTTTGAGGCGCCGTCAACATAGACCTTCCACGACGGTATTCGTTCTACGAAGATTATCCTAACTGAATTTTCATCCACGTGGTGTTTATTCAGATTTTCTTCTATTGGGGCCTCGGCAAACTCAGCTAGAAGGTCAGCAAGGACCTGGCCCTTTATAAAAGTACGAGGCATGTACTTGATGTCATAGGCCCCCAGTTTCGTTCCCAACTTCGCAATTCTCCTTTTATAATTAGCACTTTGAAGTAAGGCCTTGAGTGGCAATTGGGTCAAGACAACAACAGTATGCGCCTGAAAATAATGCAGAAGTTTACGTGTGGCATGCACCATGGCTAGGATGGCTTTCTCCAGTGGCAAATATCTGACCTCGGCCTCATGTAGGGATTTGCTCACGTAATAAACTGACCTCTATACTCCATTGTCCACCCTTATTAACACCAGGCTTACCGCATAGAAGGCCACCACGATATAAGCAAATAAGACTTCATCTGCTTCAGGTTTGGACATGATTGGTGGCCGAGAAAGGTAGTCCTTCAACTGCTGGAATGCTAGGGCACATTCCTCTGTCCATTCAAAGTCTTTCCATTTATTTAACAACCGGTAGAAAGGTCTACACCTATCTGCAGATCGGGATATGAAGCGATTCTGGACAGCAGTCATTCCCATCAACCTCTATACTTCCTTGGGGTTCCAAGGTGGCTGTAGTTTATTAATGGCCTCGACCTGGTTTGTGTTAACCTCGATTCCACGGTGAGTAACCATGTAGCCAAGGAACTTTCCTGACCCAACTCCGAAAGAACACTTAGAAGCATTGAGTCGTAATCTGTGCCTTCTCAAGACTTCAAAAATGTTTCTGAGGTCACCAATGTGCTCGGCCTCATTCTTGCTCTTGACCACCATATCATCAATATAAATTTTGATGCTCTTTCCTAGCTGCGGTTCGAACATCTGTGTCATCATCCTTTGATAAGTAGCCCCCGCGTTTTTAAGCCCAAATGGCATTACCTTATAATGATAGTTTCCAATAGGGGTCAAAAGCTGTTTTCTCCTGGTCTTCCGAGGCTAGAGGTATCTGATGATAGCCTTGGAAAGCATCCAGAAAGCTCACCCTAAGATGTCCTACAATTGCGTCAACCAACTGGTCAATCCGAGGCATGGGGAAAGGGTCTTTTGGGCAGGCCTTGTTCAAGTCTGTGTAGTCCACGCATACCCTCTATTTGCCATTCTTTTTCTTCACCTCTACGGTGTTAGCCAGCCAATCGGGGTAAAACACCTCCTTAATAGCCCCAGCCTACTTAAGTTTTACCACCTCTTCCTTGACGGCATCAGCATGCTCCTTTGAAGAGCGCCGAGGAGGCTGTTTTCTGGGGGTAGCAGATGGATTAACATTCAGATGATGACAGATGAAGCTCGGGTCAACTCCCGGGGCTTCGTAAGCATTCCAAGCAAATACATCAATATTCTGCCTCAGAAATTGCACCAACTTCTCCCTTTCCTGAAGAGGCAATTGAGTGCCGACTTGAAAAAATTTCTCTGGGTCATTATCAACAAGGACCCTCTCTAACTCCTCGCATCTTACCTCCTCGACCTCACCATCAGAAGTTGAGGCGGTGGACTCTAATTGCTAGAATTTTTTATCGGCTGTGGCTGAGGACTCTGACTTGGGTTGGTGCGCGATAGCAGCCACCAAACACTGTGTGGCCACCATCTGGCCTCCAATCAATTCCTCAACCCGATCTCCAAACGGGTATTTCACTTTGAGGTGAAGGGTGGATGAGACGGCTCCAAGGGCATGGAGCCAAGGTCGTGCCATGATAGCAGTGTATGGGGAAAAGGCATCCACCACTATAAAGTCTACCTCCACCACTTCTGAGCCAGCTTGGACCGGTAGCCTGATCTGTCTGCATGAAACAACAACTTTACCATCAAAGCCGACCAGATGTGAGTTATAGCTAGTCAGATCCTCCGGTCTGAGATTGAGCCCCTTGTACAGGTCTGGATACATAATCTCGGCTCCACTGCCCTGGTCAACAAGCACCCTCTTCACATCATAGCCGCCAATCCTAAGGGTTACCACTAGGGCATCATCGTGAGGCTGTATGGTCCCGGCTTTGTCCTAGTCCGTGAAACTTAGTGCTGGGTGAGCCCCTATTTTAGTTCTCTTTGATTCATGGCCAGAGTCTCTGATATACGATCCAACTACAGTCATTACCCTAGAGGGGCGTGATCTTGTTCTGCCCGGCGCGACGAGAATGACATGAATTGTTCCTAAAAGAGGTCTTGAAGGATTACTGCCTTGAATCCCCGAGCCTGTCTGACCTCCTTATTCATTAGGTTGATTCAAGAATTGCTTCAACCTGCCATCTCGGATCAATTGCTGCAAATGGCTCTACAAAGTCCTACAGTCCTCGGTTGTATGCTCGCGTTCTCTATGGTATTGGCAATGTAGACTCTGATTTCGCTTCGCGGGGTCCCCGCTCATCTTGCTTAGCCACCTAAAGTATGGCTCATTTTTTATCTTCTTCAAGACTTGATGTACCGGTTCTCGGAATATAGTATTAACAAATTGGGGAGCCTTGGGCCCTGATTCCCCTCCAAAGTCTCTTTGAGGTCGGTTATTGCCATAGCGATCCAACCTGAAATTCCTCCTCTCCTGAGGGATAACCTTACCTTTCCCCTTCTCCTGCTGCTGATCCTTCTCGACTCTCTTATACTTGTCAATCCTATCCATAAGCTGGCGTACACTGGTAACAAGTTTCCCTATTAAAGACCTTCTCAACCCGTGCTCGGCGGGCAGGCCAACCTTAAAGGTCCTGACGGCTACATCATCGAAATCACCCTCTATCTCGTTGAACATCTCCCAATATCGGTCCGAATACGTTTTCAAAGTTTCTCCCTCTCTCATGGATAAAGACAGTAAGAAGTCCAGAGACCGAGGAACTCTGCTACACGTGATAAAATGAGACCCAAATGCTTGAGTGAGCTCTTTAAAAGAGTTAATGGAACCTGCTTTTAGGCCGTCAAACCATCTCATCGTCACAAGTCTCAAGCTAGATGGGAACACCTTGCACATCAAGGATTCATTATTAGAGTACACCGTCATTCTCTGATTGAAATAGCTAATGTTCGACGGGGTCTGTACGGCCGTTGTAGAGAGTAAAGGTGGGTTGGGTGAATCGTCTGGGAAGTCGTCCCCCATCGATTTTGTGTGTAAAGGGAGATTTAGACATGCGGTTGAGGGCTTTACTCATGGCATCAGTTCCCAGGCCTTTCGAAGATGAACCTCCGCTCCTGCGTTCTCAGTGATAGTCCTCCTCATACGAGAATGTTTTATTTGGGGGCGTCCTTGATCTGTGTCTATAGTCATCATCCTTCTCACTATCTAAAGAAAAGTCAGAGACTGAAGGACTCCACCTCCTCCGTTCTTGGCGCAACTTCTTCTTCAGGTAGTCAATTTCCTTCTGCATGGCCTTTGTATGTTCATCTTGAGCAACATGGCTATTGCCCCTAGAACAACTTTCACCAGAGTGGATGGTATGTACACTTCCTTCCTGGCCCTTTTGAGGATGTTCCTCTCGTTGAGACCCCATAGATTCCAAATGGTGTGAACCTGAGCCTACCATGGTTGAAGGTCTAAAACTCTAACCAATCAGCTTTCCCACAGACGACGCCAATTGTAAGGACACAGCTTTGGAAATCCGGCCTAAAGGTGGATGGATCTGCCTAAAAGGCCCAACAACAATAAATTTGTAGAGAGAAGGTTAGGAAAAACAGGGCTAGTGTAGATCAGATTACCAACTGGATGGGCTAGGATCACAGATTGGGATGAAATACAGGGTTTTGGCCTAAAGGATCTTTCTCGTCCTACGTCCAAGGATAGTTGTTTGGTGTAAGTATTATTTAGTAATGGGTGCAAGTCCTGTCCTTTTTCTTTTTTCTCCATTTTTAGGTTCCTTCTTCCTTTTATATTATTTCTCCCCTTTCTCTGAGCCCTCCACGTATAGATGTAATGATTTGTTTGTTGACACCTACCCCCTCTAACTTTTCCAGAATCCTCTATGCAGGAGTTGTATGGCTGGAAATCACTGTTCAGATATCTTCTCCACATAAATGCGGCCAGAGAGTTAGTTGTGGAGCATTCAATGCGGGGTTGGCAGCCTTCTTCCTTGATATTTTGGGATCTTTTCTTAATATGCACTTCCATAACATTCACCCAACCTAGTGGAATCCTCTAGGGTATCTTCCTGACTGGAAGAGCTCCAAATCTTATCCCGGCTTTGACTATCCGAGATGGCATACGTCCTTGGCAAATTCCCGGGATCATTGAGCTCATGTTCAACCTTTCCGACCTTTAGCACAGATCGTCTAGGCCGAGTTGAATCATCCTCAGATTAGCCCTAGTTCTCGGCTTGGGCTTGGGATGCACTATGTAAATGGATAAGGAGTTCCAGGCCCATTATTCCTACTGACATGTTGGTCCTTCCGGCCCGTTGCTCCTACCGACCCATTGCCCCTACACATAATATTATCTAATTATTTCTCTGCCACCTAAATGATTGAAACGATAAAAAAAAAAAAAAAAAAAAAAAAACAATCTCTTTCGTAATGTCTCGAGATCTCCTAAATAACATGTTGAAACTCAAGTCTCTACTTAAAAAAGTTGGAATCATATCTTGAAAATTGTTGTATGATGTGATTTATAAATATTAATTGAGTACTTGAAGAAAATCTAATGGCATCTTGGGTAAGTTTTTGGATTTTGATTCCTATATATATTGGTTATTGCCTTTTTGAAAATATATATTTTGCGAAATTTTATATTGAGAGGGAAAATAATGAAGTTGCTACAAATTTTAGTATAAGAGGCTTATAAACATGTTAATAAATATAGTATTAATTTTTTTTAGAGGGCCTTAATTTAGTATAAGGGGCTTATAAATATAGTATTAATTGGTGTCATATGATCAATATAATATATTAAATTTTTAATTAATTCTTTTGTGTCACCACAATTTATACAATGTATATAAAAATATTTATAGTTTCTATAACATTATTTTAAATTATTTGTTGGACTATACTTCCTTGGAACATGATAGTTTCATTTATAAACATGACCCTTGCTTAGGAGGTGGTATATTATGTAATGTAAATATTCCCTTCATTACCTAATCTTATAGTAGACTCCGTAAGTTTACCCACATTTAATGTTTATTGTTTAGAGTCAATTTTTTTTTTTTTTCTATATATAAAAAAATACACTTTACACCATATAACTTTCAATTTTTGGTTTAAACAAATAAATGAAATAATCTCTAAAATTATTTTTTAACATTAAGATATTAAATGATGTCATTTGAAAGGATATAACAGAAAGTCTTTAACGATAATGGACAAAAGGTTTAAAATGCGGTGTTATCAACGTTAATTATTAATATGATAAATTTTAGATTTTTTTTTTTTTTGAGAAAAATTTTAGATTTAATTAACTAAAATAAAAAGTGATCAAAATTATAAGATGTCAAGTGTGTTGTCTCTTTTCTTTTTCTTTTTTTGAAAACAAATACAAAAAAAAATTGGCTGGTTAAAAAAAAAAACACACATCTGCAACCCGCAGGAGACTAGGAAAAGCAAAGCTACATGCATAAAAAGTTTCACAATTTTTTAATAATAGTTTTTTTTTTTTTTTTCACAATAGGACAAAGTGATGACCTATGATGCTTAAAATTTCACCAAAATAATTTCACCAAAATTTTATAAGTTTATATATTGGAGAATCAAGTTTAAAGTTAGAACTCTGAAACCACAATATCTTCTCAAAAAAAAAAAATAAATAAAATAAAAATAAAAACTTTGAAACCACAATAATTGTAAAGCTATTTACGCCGAAGTGATGGCCAATGATGCTTCAAAGAGTAGGGGTTGGGATTTGGGAACGCTGTGAGATCCACGGGGCTTCCTTTCGGTGCCAGGGCCCATTGCCCATCATTTACAGGTATATTTATTTACAACGAAATAATTGTTCGCTTTTGACTTTGAAGTAAGGAAAAGACTAGTGCCACACACAAGTCCACAACAAAAGCCACAACTCGCCACATGGCAAGTTGTGGTTGGTGGAAGGGTGATCCCACCACACCCTTTCACCAACCACAACTCGCCGTGTGGCGAATTGTGGCATTTGTTGTGGACTTGTGCGTGGCACTAGCATAGCTCTTGAAGTAAAGTAACTTTAGGAAAATAAGCATGTGAAAACGCATCGTTATGGCCCACCATCAATTACGCGTTTTACCATCGTGCAGTACACAAGGCCCCGGGTCTTTAATAAATTTTGATTGCTCTGTCAATTACATTCTTCTCTCACAGAAATCGTTCTCATCTTACTTTCCTCACAAAGTTACTATTCATTCAATTCCCACTAAGAAATGGCGGAAGGAGCTTTGGTTGGTGTTGCTAAGGGGATCACAGAGAAAGCGGGCAACCTTTTAGCCCAAGAGATTGTACTATTCTGGAATCTCAAAGACGAGATTGAAAAGCTCAACGAAACAGTTTTGACAATCAGTGCTGTGATTCAGGATGCAGAGGAGAAGCAGCAGCTCAACAATCAAGTCAAAGTGTGGCTGAAAAGGCTAAACGATGCACTTTATGAAGCGGAAGACTTGTTGGATGACATCTCCACTGAAGCTTTACGGCGGGAAGTGATGACACGGAATAAGAAAGCAAAAGAGGTACGCATCTTCTTTTCCAAATCCAACCAGCTTGTATATGGTCTTAAAATGGGTCATAAGGTTAAGGCAATGAGGGAGAGGCTAGATGCAATAAAAAATGATAGGGGGTTCCACTTAGATGAACGTCCTATAGAGACACAGGTGGGGAATTATAGGGTGAGAGAAACTCATTCTTTTGTACGTAGTGAAGAAGTCATTGGGAGAGACAAAGATAAGGAAAATATTATAAGAATTCTTTTGGATTCCAATGTTGAAGAGAGCATTTTGATCCTTCCTATAGTTGGGCTTGGAGGACTAGGAAAGACCACATTAGCTCAACTCGTATTCAATGATGAAAAAATCCAAAACCATTTTGACCAAAAGCTTTGGGTGTGTGTCTCTGATGACTTTGAAGTAAAAATTATTGTTAAGAAAATTTTAGAGTGTGCAAAAAATAATAAACCAGAAGGCCTTGAACTGAACACATTGATTAATGAGCTTAATAAAGAAATTAATGGAAAGAGATACCTACTTGTGTTGGATGATGTATGGAATGAGGATCCTCACAAATGGTTTGAACTAAAAAAACTTTTAATGATTGGGGCAAGAGGTAGTAGGATATTAGTGACTACACGCATTAATATAGTGGCAGAGACTACCCAAACAATTCAACCATACATGTTAAAGGGTCTAGATGATGAAAAGTCTTGGTCTTTATTTAAGCGATTTGCATTTGCAAGAGAGCAAGACTTAGAAAATTCATTAATCAAGGCAATTGGAATGGAAATCATTGCGAAGTGTAAAGGAGTTCCTCTTGCCATAAGGACATTAGGAAGCGTATTGTACTATAAAAACCCAGAAAAAGAATGGTTGTCTTTTAAGGTTAATGAACTTTCAAAATTAGTTCAAAAAGAAAATGATATCTTACCAAAACTTAAGTTGAGTTACAATCATCTTCCGTCATATTTAAAGCAATGCTTTGCTTATTGTTGTTTATTTCCAAAGGATTATGAAATTCATAAAACAACATTGATTAAAATGTGGATGACGCAAGGGTTTATTAGGTCTTCAAGTCCAAACCAATGCTTGGAAGATATTGGTCATGGCTACTTTATGGATTTACTTTGGAGATCATTCTTTCAAGAAGTTGAAGAAGATGGGAAAGGCAACATATTAAAATTTAAAATGCATGATCTTATGCATGATCTTGCAAAATCAGTAGCAGCATCTGACAGCGCCACTTTTTATTCAAAAGAGGAAGGCATTCATGAAAAAACACGTCATATATCATTTGATAGAACGTTTCTCTCATCATTGAAAATTCCAGTCTCATTGTATAAAGCAAGAAGGATAAGAACATTTCATTTGCCAAGTGAATTAGAATATTCATGTGCAAGCTTGGATAAGGCAACTTGTAATGCAATTGTTTCAAGTTTTAAGTTCATACGCTTGTTGGATCTACATCGAATGAGAATCAAAAAAATTCCAAGTTCTATCGGGAAGTTGAAGCATTTAAGGTATCTCGATATATCTTATAATCCCATCAAGATGCTTCCTAGTTCCATCACAAGATTGCATAATTTGCAAACATTGAGACTCTTTAGATGTGAAATTAAAGAATTGCCAAGAGATATTAGTAAATTAGTCAACCTCACATGTATTGATGGAGAATTGAATTTGATTCATATGCCATGTGGACTGGGGCAATTAACTAAGCTTCAAACATTGTCACTATCTGTGATGAGTCAGAATAGTAGGCGCCACGGTGGATTAAAGGAACTCAACTGGCTAAACAAGTTGAGAGGAACACCAGAGATTGTGCGATCGAGACACGGGAGAGTATATATACGTCTTAAAGACTTGACGTTATCATGGATAAGAGAAAACGTGGATGAGTCCAACGTTGGGTATGATGAAGAGTCACTTGAAGATTTGCTCCCACATGGCCCACCTTCAAATCTTCAAGAATTGGGTTTAATTAGATACGGGGGAGTGAAATTTCCAAGTGCGATTTCTTCGCTTTCAAATCTTGTAAAATTGTCCTTAGATGAATGTAACAAATGCCAACATCTTCCACCGTTGGATCAGTTTCATTCTCTCAAAACTCTCTTTCTTAGGCGAATGAATGATTTGGAGTACATATCAGAGAGAGAAAACAACGGGGAGTTCTCTGATTCTTCATTCCTCCCATCTCTAGAGCAACTCACAATTGAAGATTGTCCTAATCTAAAAGGATGGTGGCAACGACAGAGGGATTCTGTTGAGGAGTTCCATAATCATTCACTGCCTTCATTTCCTCATCTTTCCTACTTACAAATTCGGAGATGCCCTAAGCTGATATCCTTACCTCTCTTTCCATATCTCGAAAAGCTAGTGCTGAGTGATTGTAGCATGAAGCCATTGGAGCAAACAGTGAGAATGGAGGTGATAAACACGGCAACCCCAACCTCTTCTTCTTCTACACTTGCCGCTTCCTCGTTCATCCCTCTCTCCAAATTGAAGTCCATGACAATTTGGGATATGGAGGAAACTCTGCCCAAGGAGTTGATGTGCAACCTCATTTCTCTCCAAGATTTATGGATAGATAATTGTTGTGGTCCTCTCCCTCTCTCTCGACATCTCACTGCCCTTCAGAATTTGACAGTTTGGCGTTCTAAAGAGGTTGATTTAACAAACGATGGAGATGAGATGGAATGGCATGGCCTTCAGAGCCTTCGCAACCTAGAGTTCCACGACCTTCCAAATTTGGCCACTCTACCGGTGGGGATTCAACATCTCACCTCTTTGCAAAGACTTGAGATTATCAATTGTCCGAGTTTGTTGTCTATACCGGAGTGGATCTGTAACTTTACCTCTTTGCAAATACTGGAAATTTGGGATTGTCCCATCTTATCGAAAAGATGCGAAAGGGAGGTGGGTGAAGATTGGAGTAAGATTGAGCACATCCCCAACTTACATATACACAGGTAGCTATCTAAGTCACTCTTTTATCCCAGTCCTGGTAATTAAAAAATCAAATTTCTTCTAAATCACTAAATTTCCTGGAAATTAAATTCAGATGAAGAACCTACTCTTACGATTTGGAGCTTATTCAAACCTTTTGGTGCTACAATTGCTCAACAAGTCGACAAACTCACTGGTAATATCTCTTTTTCTTTTTTCCTCTTTTAGATGCTCATAGGATTTTCATTCTTTAATTTATGAATTCCCATATTAGGAAAAAGAATATGTGAATTTTTCCAAATCTATTTCTTCATTTTGGCAAATTACATCTTTGTATTTTGAACTGAGTTGATCTGTTTTATATGCTTTATAAACAGAGTAAAAGATCAATGGTACAAAATGATATCGGGTAATATTGTGAGAAGAATAAAATCTGGTTGCCATTCTGCAGGAACTACATGTTGTGCAGGTATTTGGTTGATTCAATTTCAATTTCTTGTTATAGCTACAGAACTTTTTATTTTTGGGGGTTAAATACTACTATATCTACAAATAATGATAGACAGTTTAGTGTCTGACTTAACAGAGTAATTTTTGTATTTCATCCTGATTTTGTCAACTAGGTTAGTTTTCATATTAGAAACACTGTTTAATATTTAAATCAACTGTTAATTTCTTATTGTATGGAAAATGTTTCTAAACCAAAGCAAGAGGTTTCACTAGTAATCAACTAATATACATTGGGAATTCAATAACCAACAACATGATGGCATTGAATTGATACTAGTGAAACATCTGTGGCTTTGGTGATTGAATTCCTGATATATATGTTTAAATCAATTACGATATCATGCATTTTGTCATTGCTTGATAATTGTAAATTAGTTTAGTTTTCATTAAGTTGTCTTGTTCCTTACCTAATTAAATCTTTTGAAGTAGATTAGGTTTCAATTTTTCCACCTTTTATTCATAGTTAGCAAGTTACTACTTTCCTCAACTTGTCCCATTTTAATTTATTTCTCAAACATAGGTCTGATTGATTCTCTTGGATGAAATACCATAGCTTGGTGTTACAACTCAGAGTACTCCTCAATTTCATGAATAGCTTAAAATCACGGTGAATGACTCTTGGACTTTTCAACCAGCAAGACTTCCTTGAACAAGGATTACTCAGTGAGTTCTGTTACTTCATAAACAAGTGGTTGCCTTCATCTTTGTCTGCTTAGCATATCCTAAAGTTATAATCTAGAGTTGGACAATTAGAAATATGACACCTGTGAAATAACACATGAATCTGGCACCTTCTATACTTGAGCACAGGAATTTACTAAATTAAATACTAAACAATAATGGCTATGTAACAGAAGAGAATAAATGATTATATTTCCAGCTATAGTAAATAACAGTAAGGGATTTATCACGTGTCAGGAAGCTTCATTCTATTTATATATGTAAACAATTTTCTGGAATTGGCTTACAGGGTAAAGGCGAGGCCCCGTCTCAATCAAACTAAATGAGAAAGATCTATTCTTTTAAACGTGCACTTTCTCTGTGTACACTTCTCTTGAATGATGGTGAGCACTCTTTCTATCTCTCATCTATTGATTGTGGAAATTTTCTTTTTGGGTTGATGTAATTTTTATTTATTTTTCAGGTGGGTATGTCACTTTTAGGAGACTGAAGCCAGAAGCAACGCAGGGTATTGGAGAGGTGGATTGGCTGCTGATATTTGTGCCCTCACCAGTGAGGATTGCTCAAAGATTTGTAGATACTTGGAATTCATTAGTGTCCCATCTTACCACAAAGATGCAAAAGGAAGTACATGGGGATTTCCATAAGATTTTGTTACATCCTTGAGTTGGAAGGGGGATCCATTTCAGTGGTAAGAAAACTTATGTCTACACATCATTGTTTTTTCCCTGTCCTTGATAGAAATCAAAATCCAAATTTCTTCTTTGGTCTCTCGAAGAAATGGAGCTTAACGAAAACTTTTTGGTTTCAACAACAACTCAATGGTTTTAGTATTTTTGTTCTCTACAACTCAACAAAATATGTGAATTTTCCTTTTATCTATTTCTTATTTATATCATCATATCTCAAGCTGAGTTGATTAGGTGGCGTATCAAAATTGGCACTTGGTGATATTGTGGTAATGTTTGTGGGGAGGAGTAAATCTAGCATATAAATTTGTAGTACTGAAATTAGCTTGTTGTGCAGTATATGTGTTTATTCCTTTTTCGTGTTGTACAATATCTACAATTGATGATGACAACCACAACAAAAATTCACAAAATTTAAGTTAAGTTGCTAAGAACTATTTTGTCAATAACAGTATAATTTCTGCATTTCCTCCTTATTATGTTTAGTATCTTGATGTTAATTGAAAAGAAAGGTGCTGCACATGGTGTTCTAGAAGTTCACAATTTTAGGGGTGGATTTCACTTGGTGCTGCACTTGGAGTTGATTTCTCTTTTTGAAATGAATCAATCATCCTTAATTAAATGGAAATTGTTCCTATATTTTATTGAAAAAATCAAAGTACCATATTTTACTAACTATATAAATTTTTAGATTTCAGGTTGCATTGGGTTAAGATCATAAGCTGATGTTAATGCTCAAAGTGGTACCAAACAAAGGAACTATTCATTTTCCTGATGGTTGCCTTTCAGTTAGATGTTACAAAGGTAATGAAATACAAGTGTTCAGTTCACAAAAAAGAAACACTGTTTTATTTTGTTTAATTTTACCTCATTATTGTTGTTGTGACAGGAAGGGGTTTGAGGAGGATGTGTTTTCTTTTTGGATATGCTTCATAATTCTTATTATAGTTTATTACAAAACTAGATATCCAATATTTGTTGATTACTGTTCTTTTCAATACAGACTCAATATCAATTATTCTTTCCATACACATTAGCATCAGAACCAGATGCATCAATTCCTTTTGTAGCTTCAGATTTTGATCAAGCTGATTTATATAGGAAGCCCTCCATAACAATTTCTTCCATCACTTAAATTTTGTGACACTTTGATTCAGAGAGGAATTCAAACAATTTGAATAAAGGGGCTAGATCTCATTAAATTTTAGAAAACATGACCCTTGGATTAAAAAATGATCTATGAAAAGTAATTTCAATTTTCTTTGCATGAATCATCCATGGAGGTAAGTCATATACAGTATCATTAGTTCCTAACTTCCCCATTTAGAATCCTTTGTCATTTGACTCTTCACCTCTTCACAACCTGATTCTGATTGAATTTTCATAGTATTGCCTTAGCTAGTACAGTTTAGCTTTACATATTAAGGCGAATGGGCAACCAGGTTTTTCCCATTTCTTTTGTTGAGGTGTGATGAGAAGGGTTGGGGGAGGGAGAAAGAAAGAAAAATACTTTCTGGTAGAGAATACAAAAATCCCATTGAATTCTTTTTTGAAATGAGGAATTAATTGTATGAATACCAGTCTATCTCTATCTTAATTTTTATCTTTCATCAGGCATGGTGAGTTTATCAGTTACTGGATTTTAGCAGAAGACTGAGGAGTATTGAATTCTGAAGCCAACAAGCTTAAGAGTGCATGGTTCTTCAAACCTAGCTGGTAATAAGATTATTAGAAAAGGAATGGTAATTATCTCAATTATTACCAAATTTAATCTTTTCTCATAATTCAGGTTTCATTTTTTGGAAATTTATTTGCAATATGGTTGGCATATTATTAGTTTCTTTCTTATTCTGTTTTTATTTCATTCTCAAACATAGCTTTGGTAGGTTCTAATGAATGAAGATCATAGCTTGTTAGAGTAGACTGCAGAGTACTCCGTGATTTCTTAGATTGCTTAGTTTCATGGTAAATGATTCTTGGGCTTTTCACCACTTGTGACGTTCTTTTAGTCATAAATGTTATTTTTTGTGCTTCTCAAAGTATAACCTGTATTCCTACATAATAGTATTCTTAAAGCTTCTCATAGAAATTAATCACAAGAACCCTCAAGAGAAATATTTTAATCTAGAATAAAGATGCCATTAGTTACTACAACAGGTTTTGATATTATTATTTTCTCTATATGTGCAAGGCCCAGACATGATGCATATATTTTGATTAGAAAGCCATCTGATCTTGCTCTGACAGAAAAGTGGTTGATATACAATTTACTAAAGAAAAGAAGAGATTAGCATTGTCAGGATCCATGTTCAACTGACTAGCTGATTTGCAGGGAAAATATGTTTTTTCAGTGAGATGGCACCTAAAACTTTCCATGAACAACGATTGCTTGGTGAGTGCATTCAGTTCATTAGCATAACATATTCTTTCATCTTTGAAATTGCATTACATTCTCAAGGATGTTTGGCATACAAAATAATCTAGCAATGGACAGTTGGAATTTTGACACCTATGACATATCACTTGAATCCAATAATCCAGCAATGGACAATTGGAATTATGACACCTATGACATATCACTTGAATCCAGAGCCTTCTAGTCTCAATAACAGAAACTCTGTTTTCACAAGGCTTAAAATGGAATGCTAAATAATCACATGCTTAATGGCATTGAGTTGTTTACTCCTGAACTAAATTTGGCTGTTTTTATGAGTAGACTACTGGTATTGGCAGAACTGCAGTTCCTTATCTTTTGTATGGATAGTGATCTGCTCATTTTAATAAATTTTTTATTAATCCAAAAAAAAAAATTGCTAAATAACTGTAGCCATAAAAAAAAGGCAACAAACAAGTACTCTTCCAACTGTTTTGGTCCGTTTATGCTCCCCTAAGTTGCTGAGGAAAGGTGTGAAAATTAAAGAAAAGATCAAATGATAGGATATGAATGTTCAAATAGTGTAAAAAAACACTATGAACGTTTAGACCCCCAAATTACAAATTACCAATTCAAGCTTAATATCAAACAAATTATGTGCGGAAAATGAACATAAGCTTATAACAGAATTGATAAACAATCTAAACCAAATAAAATCACATCCACTGTAGAAACTAAATGGTAAAGATTAAGAGAAGAGAGATGCAAACACAAGGATAACACAACGATGTGTTATCGAAGAGGAAACCGAAGTTCTTGGCGTAAAACCTCTCCGCCGTCCTCCAAGCGGTAAATAATCCACTAAAGAATGTAGTTGGGATACATGAACAACAGAAATCCCTTATACCCATAAAATGCAGAGAGCTTCCAGAGAGAATTTTGAGAGAGAAACCCTAGAAAAAAACAAGATTAATTCATCCACAATCTTTAGATAGTGACTCTTCAAATTCCTCTACTCTCACCCTCTCCATTGTTAGATCCTTGAGAGGTACATTACCCAAAACCTTTTCTCACCATATCCATATCTGTGAGAAGGCAATTTGGTGCTTGGGAAGCAGTTAGGAAGGAACCAATTTCATTTTGGTTGATACTATGAGATACAGCGGAATCTGGTAAGCTAAAGAAGAAATAGGTTTGGCATAACCTTGTTGGAGTAGGAGCTTGGAGGGCTTAGGTACATTGGGTAGATTAGGTTTGGAGGGGTAAAATTATGAATACATAATTGTTACTAATTGGACCTCCTCTCTTCATGTTGCTCATATTATTTTTCCAATTATGTTCATTTTCTTGGCAGTGGTTCTTGTGTCGGTGAGTATTGGGATTGAGCACATGTTCCAGAAGTTTTGTTCTATGAATCAAGTTATATATGTCAACACTTTTCTGGACAGAAATTTGCATTTAAGGTGAAGGTAAGGCCCCATCTCAATTCATCTAAATGAAGCTCCTAGTTTTCTACCTGAATCTTATTTGATATTGTTTTCTTCCTAAAAATTGTAAAATGTTCCCAGTATCTCAAATGAAATTATTGCACAAATGACAAAGGTTTCCCACGACAATATTCTCTAGTAGCAGCTTTTCAAAACCCATGGAAAAATGGGCTTCTGAATTCCTATTGTCTCAACTGATTAACAAATTTTCAGACTATCTGTGTTTTGTATCTTAAAAAATTTTGGCCTGCAATTACTAGAGATTTTATTGGTCCTCTTTGGTGATTAGTTTCTCTCACATTTAAACATCAGTTTCTAAAATGGTTTGTTTATCTTAGAAATTTTTGATTGGTTGATAAACGTCTGGAGTATACTTTCTAGGTATTGTGAGAAAGAGGTTATCTTCGCTTAATGGATAAAATTTAAGTATAGGTACTTGCACTTACTAACTTTTGGAAATTAAAGCGTCATATAGCACTCAATTAAATTTGCATTGTTGTTTTCTTCACCCACAAGATTTTCAAAATATTTCTTAAGATAAGCTTGATTATGTGTTTGAATTCTTTCTTCCTCCAGGAGAGTGAAAAATTCACATGTGCAATTAGCTATTCACATGTGCAATTAGCTAAACCTATTTGAATGCATTTTCAACATGTTAATTGGAGTTAACACAGTTAATCAATTTCATTTTTCATTCATCCAATATTAAGTTTTCTCCTAACAAATTCCAGGTTACTCTTTTTTTGCAGATTAGATGACAAAAGCAACAAATGTCATCTCATAGCACTATGGAGTCCACCACCTTAGAGGACTTGTCCTTTTGTGCAGATGTGGAAAATAAGGGTAAGTGGATGTAATAATAGAGCATCATCAATTTTTGGTATTGTGTTTAGGTGACTGCTTCTGCATAACTTGCATCTTGTCTCATGACAGAAAATGTTTAGGTATCATGTTGGAGCAGATATCAAGTTGATTTTAAACCAAGAAGAGAATGAGAATTAGCTGATAAAGGAAGCAATTGGTGGAGTTCTTGTTTGTTCCATGTAGTTGAAGACCTAACAACCATCCAGAAGAGCTGCTCTATCCTCAGTTCAAGCACCAATGTGAAGTGTGAAAGTCAAATTTGAGCCGTATCTGACTTGGACTCCTTTTGTTAACTTCGGCTAGGACTCAATACCTTTTTGGTTTGGTACTGTACTTGGTTTAGGATTTGAATCATTTTCCTACTACACCTCGACTTGGGGTACTATATATTGTGGGCTCTTTATGAAATATCGTCAGCTTTGACTCTTGTAAACTGAGAGAGTGAGAGTTCTTTGAATGTATTTGGGGTTGGGTTCTATGAGAGTGTTTTTGTGTAACATTTGTAATCTCCTTTGTTTCTTAGTGAAACTTTCTTGACACTGCCCGTGGATGTAGGCCTAAAGCCGAACCACGTAAATTTGTCTTCTTATGTGATTTTTTGTTCTATTTTTCTGTTTATATTCACGTAAACCCATTATTTTTTTCTACACTAACAAAAATTGACATTAAAACTTCTGCTAGGTCAATAGAACTCTCTCTCCTGCTAGTCATTTGGAAAGGTAATCTAGTCCCCCCTTTATTTTTTGTTTATTTCATTAGCAAAATAACTTATCAAAAAAAAAAAAAAAAACACTTGCAAGCTTGATTTTGTTTCTTTCCGTTTTTTTCCCCCATTTCTTTGGATGTATTTTGCAATTCTAAGTATGTTTATTGTTGTTAGCTATACAGTGAGTTTTTCATGGTTTATCTCCTTTAGTTTAAGGCGTCCATAATTTCTTTCTTTTATTTGTGCATTTTTGATGAATCCATGTTTAAATATGTACTTGGTTGAAAAGTACTTGTAATTCAAGCGTTATGTAATGGAATTTTATGAATATACCAATCAATCTCTGCAAATTACAGATATATGCATTTGATTATCTGCAGATCAATTATCTTATGTGCTTTTCTATTACCAGTTAGTTCCACTTACTGAACCAATTTACCTGCCTCTTAAATTTCAATATCTCCTGTAATTAGATATCTGCTAATTATTAACTGTAATTTTTTTACCCCTTTCTATTTGGTCTGGAAGCACAATTTTTTTGTACCTCAAAGTTTGTCCTGGAGAAACACTATAAAGTTGAGTCAATTGATTAAAAATGTTGATTAGATCAAGCTCTAGAGACAAACAGTGAGCCTTTTTTTGCAAAGAAGAGGCACTATCTTGGTCTAAAAATCAATGTGCCTTGCCAAAGATTGTCCATCTCAGTATCAAAAATGTCAGATGTCTGTGAATGATTTATGTTTTGAAAGGTATCATATAAGATCTTTGTAAGAACTTATTTACTGTATTTTTCATGGTATCTTCAAGTGCGACAAATGCAACTAGCATGTTATTGTGTGGATATCATTGAAGGGCTATGTTCTCAATTAGATACCACTACATACTCTACATGTCTACAGCCTAGCATACCAAAAATCATGAAAGAGTAATCAAAAGAAAAAGCATAGCCTTAAACCGGTTGGTTTAAGTTCTCCAAAAATCCTTGTTGAACTGATATTGAAGGGAAAGAGAATGATTATTACATGTTGGCATCAATTTATATATTTTAAGCGGATTGTAGATTCAGTTGACAACAAAACTGTAGACATTTTATTAAACATTCTGCTAATGGTAAATGCTTTCAATATCTATAGTCAAATGATAATTTTTCAATATATACCAAATTTTTTTAAAATAAAATTCTATAGCATTTCTTAAAGCTATATTAGGGATGATACTATGTTTTTGGCTTTTTTTTTTTAATTTTTTTTTTTTTTTTGAGTAATTGACCTGCCATGAATTTGTGTGTGGTAAATTGGTAATGCGATCAATTATGTGATAACTAATTATGAGAAAAATGGTGATTGAGATATAAAATTTGTTACCTTGAAAAATTGACTTAATTAAAAATAATTAAAAAAAAAAACTTGTATTCGTCTAATGAAAGCACTTTAAAGTTTAAATCTTAATTATTTGATTATTGTTTTGAGAAAATGTACCTCACCATTCATTCTTATTCCAAATTTATATAGAGTTATATGCAACTTCAAGCATATTTGATTCAAATAATAATAATAATAACAATAATAATAAATCAAGCATCTTTGGCAGGCCAAGAAATATGCTGTAAACCCTATTGTTCATATAGTAAAAACATTAGTGCTCGCTCATGTGGATGTAGGCATGAACCACGTAAATTTGTGTTGTTTTTTATCTTTTTTTATTTTTTTTTCTGTCTCCATTAAAATTGTGTAAAGAAAACTCATTAACCCTTCTACATGATCTCTTCTACCGATCTTTCTACTGGGTCTCATCCTGAAAGGTTGACCATCCCAATGAAATTGCAAAATTGATTTTGTTTCGTTCTTCTTTTTTTCCCCCATTTCTTAGGTGCGTATTTTGAAATTCTAAGTATGTTCATTGTTGCTGTGAGCTATATTGTGAGTATTTTATAGGTTGTTTATATCTTCTCTAGTTTAAAGCATCCATAATTCCTTTTCTTTTTGGGGGCATTTGATTACTCCATTTATCTAATGTAGTTGGTTGAAAAGAAAGTGTAAAAATCAAGCTTCATATGAGGAAACTTTTATGAGATATACTGATTCAACCTCAACAAATTACAGATTTATGTATTTCATAATTTGGCTTGTAAAAATATTGGAGATTCCACATCTTACATACTATTACCAGTTAGCTCCACTAACTAAACCAATTTACGTGCCTCTCTTAATGTCTCGATGTCTCTTTATGATTAAAATTTGTACTTAGATATTTGCTAACTGCCAGCTACATTTTTTTTTACATGTTTCTATTTAGTGGGGAAGCTAAATTTTGTAGCTTGAAGATTGCACTACTTGGCGGATAAACGCTCTAAAATGGAGTGAATTTATATTATTTGTAAATACTTATTAGTTCAAAGTCTAGAGACACTGTGTGCCTTTTTCGCCAAGAAAAAACACCATCATTGGTTCAAAATTTCTTTATGCCTTGCTAAGGACTGATTTGTACATAATTATATACACTGTTACACACACTAGGTATTGTTGTTATCACAGTATATTCCACAATTACTTCAAGTGAAAATGTTGTAACTATCTTGTTAGTTATATTTATACCAATAGTGCGTGTATATACATATTAAAAGCCAAAGTAAGAAAAAATCTAATTAGATTTCAATTAAATTCTCAATTTTATACCATGTGTCCCATCTAATTTTTAATTTTTGTGCTAAGTGAATTATTAAATGTATAAATCGAAAAGTCCAAATCCAATTAGATTTCAATTGGAGTCCAATTTTGCATCACATGTCTATTTATTTGTAAAAATTTTGTGGCAAGTGAATTATAGGGTGCAAAAACCAAATAATTTAAATCCAATTAAATTCTAAATCATATATATATAGTGAAAAACCACTACACATTTTAGAAATATATAGTTTAAAAAAAGTGTAGGCTAATACCATGTATAATTCAAACCTCTTTTAAAAAAAATGTATAATTTGAATTGTGTAATTTTAATTGTTTTAATTGTATTTGTGCATATGCACAAAATTGAATTATATAATGGATAATTAAAAGGTCTTATTCTTGACTAGATACATCTATAGCATAGTATACCAACAATCGTGTTAGAACCACATTATGATATGTACTTACTGCTAACCTTTCCATTGTAATTAAGAAGCCTTGTTAGTAGTTCTTGAATTTTGTTCTCAATCAGTTTATACGAAGTAACTTATTTTCTATAGCGTTCTCAATATTACTCGGCCATTCGTCTAATATAGATCCAGACCATTTAAAGCAATGGCCCATAGAACATGTATCGGCCCATTAGAACATGTACTCCCTTATTTTGTAATTGGTGCATTCACTGGATTACTTGGATCGGCCCATTAGAACATGTACTCCCTTCCTTGCAATGTGATCCAACAACGGTACATGGTCCGAATATGTCATTATTTTGTTGGGTAAATTAGATATATATAAAGATCCAAGGTTTACATCATATTTTAGATTAAGTATCAAGTTTTATGATTTTGTCAATTAAAATCTCAAATTAATGAAATCATTCCAATTTAAGGCATTTATTCATCTTTATTATTCCTTTAAGTTAACCTGATTTCTGACAGTAACAAAGCTTAAACCTTGTGTTTTACATAAGACTTATTCATTGATCAATTTAGTGGCCATTGAATAGAGAAGTTAGAGAGAAGCTCTTTACAGAGAGAGAGAGGGTGAAAATTGAATCTAATTACATAGGTGAAACTTAATTTTTTATGTTCTACAACTGTACATAATAATGTAAATAAATAATAATGATAAATAGACTTCCAATTAAAATAGCTTCATAAATTTGAGATGTTAATTGACAAAATTAAAAATTTGTGACATAATTTGTGATAGAGTATGGTTGATTTTATTATATAATTTGCCATATATATTGAATAATGACAATACGGGCACGAAACAGTTTAGAAGTGCAATGTGCAATTTTTAGACAAACAATAATGTAAAAGCATCTTTCTTGCAAATGGAACTATTATTTGAGGGTACGATTAGAGAAAGGTACCATAAGACATACGTTTGCTAAAGAGAGTTAGTATGAGTTAAAGTGTTTACGCATTAAACTAGATACACTCTAAAATAACCACATGTTGGTCTTGTATCTCATTTAGTGCACAAAGTAACAAAAGGAAGCCTAATTTTAAAAAGTATGAAAATAATTTTTCAACTGAAGGAGTAGTTTTTAAAATTGATTAGTTTATTTTGGATGTAGTGGGTTGCAATTTGCTATGATTGTGGTGGCTGAGGATTGCAGTTGTGGATGGTGTTGGCGGTGGCTGTGCAGTTGTGGGTGGCTGTGACAATGGCTGAGGCAGTGGTTGCTGTGGCTGATCGTGGACGGTGCTGGTTGTGGTTAGATGTGGTTTTTTTTTTTTTTTTTTTTTTTTTCTTTTCCTTCTACAGTGAAAATTGGATGTGGTTTTTTTTTTTTTACCGAAAATTTGGATGTGGTTATTGTATATTGTATAGAAATATATTATTTTATTATATATTATTTTAATGTGTTGTATGTTAATATAGAACAAAGTACATTATAAAGTGAGTTGTTAAAATAAGTAAAATAATTCTTTTCAAAACCAAAAAAGTGGAATAATTTTTTTTAGTGTTTAAAAATTTTTTTTTTTTTTGAGAAATTTTCTGCTCTTTTATAAAAAGTATGTGTGAACTGGACATTATTATCCTTCCTTTCTTTCGCATCTTGCGTTCACATTCACCACGCAAAGTCTTTCTCTTCTGTCTGTCTCACACTCTCTCTCTCTCTCTCTCTCTCTCTCTACTCATCTATGTCTGATCCCTGCAACTAGTGCCTTCTTTGGTCCATCTACATAAATCACTACACGCCGGTTGCAAACACAGCTCGTATTCACTTCCACTCCGCCGTAGATATTCAGAGCTTGAGTTCGTGAAAACCCATTCAAGATTTGTAGCATCCTCACTCCTCCTCGGTATTTTTTTTTTTTTTTCCTCTTTTATTTGAAGAACAATTTGTGTCTGAGAAATCTGGGTTTCATTTCTATTTATTTGTCTCTTACATTGAATCTTTTGTTTTCTTATTTATGTGTTCTGCTTTTCTAGGCCAACCTCATAGTTTATTAGTTTATTTACATGGAATTATGCTCCTAAGTGCATGGGTTTTGCTTTCAGTCGAGGTTCATGTATATCTGATCTGTGATACTATGATTGTGAAAATCTATATATGTGTTTATATTATTATTATTGGGAAGTATATTGAGGCATAATTCTCTCTGTGCTATCTTCATCTTTTCATTTCACATTGTGTTCAGTTAGCTATGTCTTCATCTGTGGATATCTCAACACAAAACGATGAATTCTTGACCTTTGAGAACATCATTGCCACCCTTTCTACCTTGCTTACTCGCCTCTCTCAATTCAAGGACTCTGTCCCTCAATCCAGCAGTAACAACACCACTTACAACAATAGTGGCAGTAATGATCTCAAAAACGGCCATTCATTTAACGAAGAATGTCTTGTTACACACAGGCAATTTGATAAGTTACAGAGAGATCTCAATCAAATTAAAGAAGCTTTCCACAAACTGAAGAATTTTGAGCACGATGCCGGTGAACCAATCAAGAATCTTGAATGCTGCCTTGATGACATCACCAATATAGTTTCAGAAGCTTCTAGTGATGCCTTCCCAAATAAGGAAGTTCAAGCCAAGCTTAGTGCAATAAAAAAAGATGCCTTGAAGTTGAAGTTGAACTTTCCATCATTGCGACCCAAAATGTCTGCTAAAGATTCTGTTCATCGAAGACCGAGGCCAACGAATGGGTCCAATAGTGTGGTTAATGAATTTCCGAGCTTACATATGAATCATAAGTTTGTATGTAGCTCAGTTTTCACTGAATTTAAGGAAGTTTTTGAGAACCTTGATATGAGGCTGAAGCTTTGCTTGTTGTCCTTTGCTGTTCTTCCGGAGGATGTGGTAGTAAAGAGGAGGCTACTGATAAATTGGTGGGTCGGAGAGGGTTTAGTGGATCCTCCAAGTACTGGAGAAAAGAGAGCTGAAGAAGTTGCTGATGAGATTCTTAAAGAACTTGAGTTGAAGGGCTTTATCGAACATGTTAAGGAAAGGCACAAACCGGTTGCAAACAGAAACAGGTTTAAGATGCAGCCTCTGGTGCACTGCGTGGTTTTTATGCTTGCCCAGGAGGCTGGGTTCTTTGATTGTCAATTTAATGGGATTCCAACTGTAAATTCGTCACGATGTAACAGGGCATATTTAGTGAAGGATGAGGATGGAACTTTGGAGAAGGTATTGAAAAGTAGTCCTGATTTAGATCAGGAGAAACTGCAAACCATATTCAATGTTAATGAGAGTTTTCCTGATCTCAGATTTGAGTCCTTCGCAAAGATAAAAAAGGTCAGCATTGTGGAGTGGTTTTCAAGGATGAAAAATGTCCTTGTTCTTTATTTGGGAAGGTGGAAAAGCTCAGATCAGCATAACATTGAAGAGCAAAGCTCAGATCAGGGTCACATTGTGTGGGAAGGCTCACTTGAGAATCACATTGAAGTAGAAAGCACAGAATTCTTAGAAGGGTTGAAGAATATGAAACGTTTAAGGCTTTTAAGCCTACAAGGAATCTCTAGAATTAATGAGCTTCCTGACTCCATAGGAAAGCTAGCAAATTTGAGGATTTTAGATCTCAAAGCCTGTCACAATCTGGAGGCACTTCCAGAAGGTATAGCCTTACTCAAGAAGCTGTCACACCTAGATATTTCAGAATGTTACTTGCTAGACAGCATGCCCATGGGGATAGCCTCTCTCACGGAACTCCTAGTCCTCAAGGGGTTTGTAGTAGGTAATTTAGAAAGCAACATCGACAATAGTCACCAGGGCCTGCCACAGCAATTTCTTGGTGGAATGTGTTTCCCTCAAAAGAGAGACTCATGTACTCTTAAAGATTTGATAAAATTGAAGAAGCTGAGAAAGTTGAGCATCAATACAAGCATCAAGGCTTTCCCTAGAGAGGAAGAGCTAGAGGCTCTAGAAAAGTTGAAGGCGCTACGAAAGCTAGCAATAGCATGGAGTGTCACTAAAAAGGGTGGCTCAAGTTCAGCAGACTCCATGAACTCAGATAACGGAAGGCAAGACAGTGAAGCAGCAAAACCAACAAGAGCACCAAATCGACTCAAAAGCCGACAAACAGATTGGGGGCTTCCTGGAGAGCTGGAGAAAGTTGTACTTCAGAGCCTTCCTGACAGCAATACACCCAATTGGCTGATGCCCGGAAAACTGAAGAAACTAACGAAACTTTACATCAGAGGAGGAAAACTCATTAATTTAGGAACTGATAACATTGACAAGTGGGAAGTGAAAATTTTACGTTTGACGCACTTGGAAAATTTTGATATGAACATCGAAGAATTGACGAATTCATTCCCAAATTTGGAATTCTTGGAGAATGTCAAATGCACTCAACTTGATAAGTGGAAAGTCTTGTGTGTTCCTTATGACGAGGATAAACACAAAGGACCGTGCCTTAAGATCATTACCGACGGAGACGGCGTTTTTAAACCAAGCTTCAGTGTTCAATTATAAGTTATAACATCACAACAACATCGTTTGAATAAGTATCGTTTGAATAAGTGAAGAGAAGCGACGGCCCCATTTAGCTTTGACATGTCTGAAGCTCAACTAATCCTTGTTTCTGTATATATTTAGTCACCTGTTAAATGCATGTAATTGAATTTGTTAGTCACCTGTATATATTGAGTTTGTTACAGTTTGTTAGAGGTGGTTTTACCTACAAAAGTTTGGTATGGTTGAGCTCAGAACTGCTCTATAAATTGATCCTCTGTACTTGTAACTAAGTGTGCTGCGATTATAGAATTTCACCTATGATGCAACCGCCAACATCGGGGAATCCTATAAGACGTGAAAAAACTCGAACTTCAGTGCTGCGATTAATTCTCTTTCAGTTTTCCATACACAACATCATTTCTGTATTTTCATGGATTTTACTGAATTGTTAACTACTTTCTTGCATAACCTTCTTTTTCTTCACTTAGAATGAGCCATACAGTTTGCACCAGACCTTTGTGACAATCGTTTTAAGTTGATTGCACTATTCAGAGCATATAACATTGCTTTTTTTTCCCCAGATTTTATGAGCTTCAAAACATATATATATATATAGGAGATGAGTATCTATGAGTTACATAAATACATAAATGTAAGAAATCAAAGAGTTATGAGTTACAAATAATGATATAATAACCCGCTAACTTTTTTGTTATAGGTAACTTTACCTATGGGTTATGCAAACCATTAAATTGGCAGTGTTCTTTTTTTTTTTTTTTTTTGGCATATGTAATACAAAAGGACATGTATCCGTATATTGTATTAATAAAAGGACATATATCAATGTATTGTATTTATTCATGTATTTTATTTAAAATTATAAATGGGAAATTTTTTTGTTTTCATTTATAACACAAAATGACTTTTTTTGGGGTTGAGAAGAAAGACTTTACTACACAATAATTTCCCGCTTAGGAGTTACCATAGGTTTTGAGAGGAATTTGTAGTGTGTCTTTGTGTTAGAATCACTTTCTCTCGCTCTTGTGTGTGTTTGTTTGTTTATCAAAAAAAAATAAAATAAACTCAAAGATTTTTATTAAGAAACACCAGCTACATCAGCCTGAAAAATACATTGAAAGTGACAACAATCAAGAGCTGAGGAATTTTTTGAGACATAGAGGCCAAGACTAATCCCTAAAAGTTTCGGATTACTACCCCAAAATGACGTTAATTGTTTTTTTTTTTTCTTTTGAACTCAATAGGACGTAAATCACTGTAATTTTTAATTTTGTATTCATTTTTCCCCTAAAACTTAAATAGAAATGGTAATAAATAGGTGTGTGTGTGTGCGTAACACAAAAGTGTAAGTGTAGTGTATTTAAATCTAGAATGCACCCCCTAAATGTTTTTTTTTTTTTTTAGGCGGGGATTGAACCCCAGATCTTTTATACAACCATCAGAGCCTTTACCAATTAAACTAACTAGAACCCACCCTAAATGTTATGTAATAGAGATACCCACTAAATGAAAATGGTAATAATTTAGTTTTTTTCCCCCTAACCCTCAAAAAAAAAAATGAGAATGATAATAAATAGGTGTAATTATACACACACATTTTTTTGTTTTTATTTATTTATTTTTGTTTTCACTTAAAAGTGACATAAATGTAAAAATGAATTTTTTTTAGACTTGCCTTTCAGGTTACTCACTCCAATTTAAGGCATTTATCCATCTTTATTATTCATTTAGGTTATTATGATAGTAGCAGAGCTTATAAAAGCTGGAACTCGTTAATTAAACTTATGTTTTACATAAGACTTGTTCATCAATCAATTTAGTGGCCATTGAACAGAGAAGGTATCTAGACCTTGAGAGAGAGAGAGAGAGATTGAAAATTGAATCCGATTACCTAGTTGAAACATAATTTTTAACCAACAATTTTCTTCTTTTTTTGGCTCTACAACAGTACAGAACATTGTAAATAAATAATATATATTAGATAGATAGAGACTTCCAATTGAAATAGTTTTATAAGTTTGAGATGTTAATTGAAAAAATTAAAAACTTCGGACTTAACTTGTGATAGAGTATGGTTCATTTTATTATATAATTTTTCATATATATATATATATATATATATTGAATTATGACAATACGGGCATGAAATAGTTTAGAGGTGCAATGTGCAATTTTTATACAAACAATAACATAAAAGCATCTTTCTTGCAGATGGAACTTTTTTTTTTTTTTAGTATGAAACTAATTTTGTTTTCTTGAGTAGTTATTAATCCTTTTTCCTTAACACTGACGATTATCTAGTCAATATAATTTATGAACTAATGATTAGGCTTTGAGGAATTTATTTATAGAGAAAGGTACAAATAAGATATACTTTACTAGAAATAGATAATACAAGCTAAAGTACTTGGGTGTGTATTGTATCTAATACTCTTGTGCATCAAACGCAAAACATGCCCTAAAATAACCATATGTCTGTCCTGTATCCCATTTAGTGCACAAAAGTAGTGAAAGGAAGCCTAAATTTTAAAAGTAAAGAAAATAATTTTTTTATTAAAAAGTTCTTAGTTTACATGGCTAGTACATTATAAACTTATAATCACCCCCCAAAAATATCCAGTCCAAATTTTTTTTTTTTTAACTTAATAGCTAACATTTAGATCGGATTGCCCTGGGGACATTAATGTTCAATTGCTCTCAAATAAACATATCAATAATAGATGTTTTGGAGAAATATGCCTTCTGAAGATGGAAGGTGGTTTTACGGAAGATATAGACGAAACACTATACTGTGTACAAAAAAATGGTTTTGAGAATTGAGATGGATTTGAGGATGATTTTAATGAGCTAATTCAGATTAGTTTTTTCATTTTGGATTTTGCTAGCTCAATAAAAGCTTATTTGTGTTCATTTATTTAGTAAGCAAGCCAATCTCAATCCCAACTATTGACATGCTTATTAAACAAGTCGAGCTCAAACATAAATAATGTTTCCGTGAACAAATTCATGAACATGAGGGCTTGAATTAAGTAATTAATTAATTATATTTATATGTACACTTGTTTAAAAATATATTAATATACACTTGAAATTAGGTTGTATAAGTTTGTAAATCAGTTTATATAATATAAAATTATTATTTATAGTTTATTCATAACATGAACAATTCATTTGTAGTAAATATTCAAAAATTTGTGAAGGGGTAAAATATTTTAGTCACGAGTTTTTAATATATCGAAAAAGAATAAGTTAATCAAGTAGCTCCTAAATAAGCTCAAACTTGCTCAACAAGTAATTGAACTAAGCTTTAACATGTAATCTTGTTTGGTAATGAGCTGGAGCTTGACTCACGTTTGAAATAAAATTAAATGAACAAGCCTAAACTTTTAATACATGACTTGGCTAAGCTCATTTACAATTCTAGGTTCAAAGAAGATGACAAAGGTTGTGGCCCTGTGTCTTTTCCTTAATAAATTTCGTAAAAAATAAAAATAAAAATGATTAATAGGTTTGATTGTTAGGTAGACTCCTCTCCATCAAGTGATGGCCCCCCAATGTGGAATGCATAGATAAGATCCACTCCTCATGTGAAAGAGGAAGAGTCACTAACCTAATATTTTACTGTGCAGCTTAAATCAATGCTAACAATAATGCAAGAAGCCAAAACGTTGTGACAGCTTAAACTTTTTGACATAAAGATATGTTATCTGTAGAATTATAAATTATGTCATGTCAATTTTCAGCTTTAGTTGAGTAGAAAAATGTTTGTTTAATACATACGGCATTATTATGCCATTGCAAGAGCTTCAATAATGTAGGGAAACACTCTCCACATAGTTTGCTTTCGGTGCAAAGGGACCCAAATTAAGGACCTACACTTTAGTTAGTGTTTCGTCTGCTTTTGATGCAAGTTCGGGGAAAAACACAGGAATTCCATCTTTTGACTCACTAGCCTTACCTATTCTTGCTTTCTCCTTTGCTTTCGTTATTTGGATGTAGCTTTTAGGAAAATTTTTAGGTAGTCCCGGAGTATAGTGAAATAATACTCCTTCCTCTCACATTCATGGTGGGCTCTACCATAAATTTAATGAGCGGACTCCACCGTGAATGTGAGAGGAGGAAGTACCATTCTCCGTGCTCCGAGAGTACCTAAGAATTACTCAAGGCTTTTAAATAAAAAAATGTAATTAGGTTTTTGACATTACATTTGCTTTTATTTTGGGAGAAGATCTTATAAAATACAACAAGCTCTATTATTAGATTCTTGATGAATTATCGTATACAAATAAAATGAAAAGAAAAACCAATGTTTTTTTTTTTAAATAACAATAATAATTTGATAGTTGAGGAGGAGAGATTTGAATCTTAAATTTTTCTGTTGAAAATAATAGAAATGTCAATTGAATTACAAAATTTTTAAATTTGAAATCATATTATATTGTCATATACTATATAATAAAAGTTGGACTTAGAAGCCAGGGTTGCGCCAAGTGGCTAAACCAAATTGCAAAAAAAATTTTAGATTTTTAAAAAATAAATATAATTTTTTTTATTCTTATCTTCTTCTCCTATAATTTTTAAGTTGATAAAAATATTAATTTAATTACAATCCAAACTATTCATCTAATCCTTTTTTTTATTTAAATTATATAATCACATGTAACAAAAAACAACATAGTACACGTAAAAAAAAATTTTAAAAAAATCTGCAACAATTTTTATCTAATCCTTTATTTTTATTTGAATTATATTACTACATGTAAAAAAAATAGTACACAATTAAAAAAAAAAAAAGTAACTTATTCAACTACATATTCAACGTATTCAACCTATATGACATTTTTGCTTTTTTTTTTTTAGATAATTACTTCTAATTTTTTTCATTCAATCTATATGACATATATATATATATATATATATATATATATATTTTGGGATAAACATGCACCCTAAGTTAATTCTTCTTTTCTTATAATTCCTAGAATGATTAGAAATCTAATTTCCTCACAATTGAAAATTCTCTCTCTTTCTCCACCAAATTGCAGAAATTTTGTTAGACTTAAAAAAAATAGACATAATTTTGTTGTTCTTATCTTCTGCTTCTTCTATAATTTCTAAGTTGATAATTTAATTACAATCCAAATTCTTCATCTAATCATTTTCTTATTATAATTTATAAGTTGATAAATAATATTGTATCAATTTGATTACAATCCAAAATCTTCAACTAACCCTTATTTTTTAATTTAAATTATATTACTACATGTAAAAAAAAAAAAAAAAAAAAAAGGCAACGTTGTACACTCTAAAAAAACAGCAAGGTAATATATGTAACAAAAAAGTAGCAACTACTCTTAGTATTTAAATAAAACACTAAATTCTTTGAATTTACTTGTAAGGGCACAAATTACAGATGGAGCCTATAGGAGAGATGGACTCTGGCCCAGTAAGCAAAAAGTACCCTCGCAATGAATTTGTAAGAGAGTGGATTGAACTAACAAGGTTAAGAGTGGGCTTGCTTCTGGCCTAAATGTGGTTGTGACCAATCTGATGAAGACGAAGTGCTGAGGGAGTGATAAGTTCTGCTCGGCTCCGTCCGAGGAGTGGTTCTTTGCTGCTTTTTAAAGATTTCTCTTGCTTCCTTCTTCTCTTTCTGTTCTCCTCTCCTTAGTTTCTCCAGAAAATGTCCAGTCCCCATCCTCCCTTGCTCTCAGCTCTATTTATAGGTCAGTTCCCCTCACGTGCCAGTGGGTGGTTCCCTTTGGATACTTGTCCCGTCAGGGTCACTGTTCAGACGTCTATTCTTCATTAATGCGGCCATGATGTTAGCTACAGGGTCATAAATGCGGTTGCAGTAGCCTTCTATAAAATATCTCCTTGTTGCCACCTGCCCCTTATGATCTATAAACATCAGGGGAGTCTTTTGCAATATTAGGGCCGATGCTGGAACATTCATCGGGATTGTTCCTTTGATGACCCGAGCAGTAAGTTCTTCTTGGACAAGTCCTTTTTCCCTTTCATGTAGCTTATATGACAGAGGGGGATTAGGCCAGGTACTTCCCTTATGACGGGGTGTCCTCGGATGGGGGATCTCCTCGAACAGGCCCACGGCCCATTATCTGATATTGGGCCTTTTACCCCTACAATAGCCCCTCAAAATTCCGGCTTTCCCTCTTATCCGAGGAGAGAGGTGGGATTTTGATTTCTCTAGGGGTAAAACCCATTTAAACTTTTCTGTTCATCCACGTGGAGGCGTTCCTATGCGATTTTCTCCACTTCTGACGACGCTTCGAAAATTGTGGCGCATTATTTATTGCTCTGGGTGGCGCCCTGTCCCTGTCCCCTTCATCAACGGTGAGGTGCAGATCGTGTGGTTAGGGTTTCTTCGCGAAATTTTGAGCGGGATACAGCCCACTCATTTTTTCCTGTTGTATAAAAAGGTTGTGAGGAGGCAGTTTTCTTTACTTTGCATTCGTTCAAGTGTTCCCGTGTTCTAAGACAATCTTGTTAACATACGTTCCTTCCTTATAGACAGTCCGAGGACTTCTACTTCAAAGATTTGTAGGTGTTTATGAGACATTCGAACTAGAGACATCAACCATCCTCGTAAGTATTTAGTCCGCTCGTTTTTACCTCCTCGGCCGAGCATCTCGGCCTTCTGTTCACTCCCTTCTTTGCCTCAGGAAACCCTTCCAGCTTTCTTTTATTCAGTCAAATGGGTAGGTTTAAGAGTCTTGTCGATTCGCCTATAGCCATAGAGCTTTTCAAGGCGAAATACCGTATCCCTGAGGGGGTAAATCTCCGATATTGTCCACCGAAAAACATTCTGACCTATAGGCGGACCGGCGAAGTGGTCATCCCCGTGATTGCCTTTTTGGAGGGAGGGATGACCATCCCCATGGGTAGCGTGACTAGGGATTACCTTAGGAACCATAGGTTGTGCCCGCATCAGTGCACAGCCAATATGTTTAGGGTCCTAGGCTGTGTTGACGCCCTCAACCAAATGATGGGCCTGCAACTCACATGGCACGACGTCGTACATATGTACGAGTGCCACTCCTTGGCCGATGGGGGGTACTACCTAAAGTCCAGGTCCCCGGTAGTAAGAATGCTGTCGTGTCTTCCCAAGTCCAACAAGGGCATGAAGGATGACTTCCTCATCGTCTCTGGGGCGTGGCATGACGGCCAGCATTGTCCGACCAAGGAGGGGGAGCCAGGTGGGGTGCCCTAGGAATAGGGTGAAATACCATAGGATCCCATTTGTGTTTTTCAACTTTATTCTGCAATTAGCTGGATTGATTTCTGAGAAGAGATAACTGATCCTATATTTCTCCATTGTGTTTACAAACAGACAGCGCGTCGGCCCGAGGCTGAGTCTGGTGAACGTGCCCGCACTGAATACGTTGCTGCGATCTGAGATATTCATGCATTCAGACGGCCAATTACGCGCCGTTCATCTAATCCTGGACTTCACCCCTTTGTCAACAAGTTTCCAAGAGGTCGGGAACGCGATCCGACAGGGGGACAACAGGATTAATAGAATCAACGTGTCTCGGCCCGGCTTCTTGGCGAAGAGAGACCTTCCTCCAGTAGAGTGGTCGCTTCAGCAAGCTCTTCCTCTACCTTCAACTCGAAGGGAAGAGTCTTCTCCATCTCGTCTGTCTTTGGAGGAGGAGATAGACCATTTCCATTTTGAGGAAGGAGAAGAAGCGCAGACTCAACCCTGAGAAGCGGCGCAACCCGGGAGTCTTGCAGGGGAAGAAGAAGAAGAAGAAGAAGAAGAAGAAGAAATGTCGCTCATCCCGAGGCCGAGTTTAAAGGACCTCCTGGCAGGCAAAAATAAGGGTGCAACTTCCAAGGGTGCACCCAAGCCGGTTACAACAGGCAAGCTTCCTCCTCCTCCACATGCACCTGTGTCCGGGACCGGCCTTCTGCCCATTCCCGATCTGAAGAAGAAGAGGAAGCTGGTGGACCAGGACGTCGAGGAAGGGGAAGTGGCCCCACCTCAGCAAAAGGGGCCGAAGCACCAAAAGGATGGGAGGGATGGCCAAAGAGGACAGGGTTGGCACCCATGCCAGGGACAGCCACCTACAGGCAGTCTGGGCGCCGAGATTGGACCTGGACGGAGCTCCCATTCCCTCAGATGCTTCTATTAGGGAGTTCCAGAAGGGCCACTCGGCGTATATCACCGAGGCGCTAGAACGCCCGCTTCTTTTGCCTCGGGATATGGACGAGGTAAAGTCCTGGAGGCAGGCCGACCTGTTCATGTCTCTCAAACGGGACTTAGCCATGGTAGATACCCAAACTTAAGCTAAGTTTTCCAGTAGTTGTTGTTCATACGCTAATTTTATCTTCTTCTTCTATTTGCAGGTAACCCAGCAGATCTTCGTAACCGAGGACTGGGTCAGGGATTCCCGCAACAAGGCCAGGGACAAGATTTAGTCCCAGATTGCTGCCGAGAAAAGCTTGGGGGTTGCCATGCGCGAAAAACAAGAGCTGGCTAAGAAGCTAGCGACGGAGGAGAGGGACCGGCGGAGCGCAGAAGCTGGGCTGAAGAGCGCCGAGGACCAGGCGGAAGATCAGCGCAAGAAGCTGTATACAACAGAGCTGGAACTGGCGACTCAAAGACAGCTGGTTTTGGATCTCAAGGCCGAACTAGAGAGGGCCAAGGAAGCTGCTCGGGCAGCAGAGCGGTCAGCCGCGGCCGAGAAGGAAGCAGAATATCTTCGAGGTATTGAGGAGACGGAGGTGAGGTTGGCGGACGAACTTGCGGAGGTGTGCCGAGATTACTGCAAGTACACTTGGGAGGAGACCCTAAACCAAGCTGGGGTCTCGGCCACCTCCGACTTGAGGCGTCCCAAGAAGTTCTGTTTACACCCCCATCTCCGGGATGCCTCAGTTCCTTCCTCATCTTCGCCTTCTCAGACCATGGAACCATCCGCTCAGGATCCTGCGGTAAATGAGTCCGAGGGACAAGAGCAGGCGGATCCTGTGGCGGATGTCGGAGATAAGGACACCGTTGCAACGGTTCCTTCTCCGGTCGTGGAAACCGGCAAAGCTGCACCTGCAGAGTCTGAGGCCGTTTCAAGGGAGGCCGAACCAGCCGAAAAGGACAGCTCCCCTCCTCCAGTGATTGAAGTTTAATTTTAATGTTATCTAGGAGATTGTTTCGTACCGAAATATCTTGTAATGAATTTTGTAACGGTTTTTGATTAATGAAAGTGTTATCATTTCCCGTTTTTCTTCTATTACTGTAATGAATTCGTTTTTCTTCTATTACTGTTTAGACTGTATGAACCGTTTGACTGTCGGCATTGCATGGAAGGTATAAGTGTGATTAAGTCGAATCTGAACAATGAAACCAATAAATGAACTGAGCCCTTTGAACTGCTAAGTCCAGTAATCGGTGTCAAATTGCGCCATTAAAGCCACTAAGGCCACCAAGGCCAAAAATTGAATCCGTTAACAAACGAAATCAGTAAATGAACGGAGCTAATCAACGTTTAGAACGCGGTATGAGTGTACTTTGTCAGATAGAATGTACAGTCCGAGGAGTCAGGCACGATTAACAATGTGTTTGGCACTTAGGAGTATTAACTGACCCATGGTGTGTGGCCCGAGTGGCCATGCACGACCGAGTTTTTGTTCAATACTTAGGGGTGTTAATTTACCCAAGGTAGGTGGTCCGAGAGACTAGGCCAGACCAAGGTTCTGTTTAACACGTAGTGGTGTTAATTTACCCAAGGTAGGTGGTCCAAGCCTGACCAAGGTTCTGTTTAACACTTAGTGGTGTTAATTTACCCAAAGTAGGTGGTCCGAGGGACCAGGCCTGACCAAGGTTCTGTTTAACACTTAGTGGTGCTAATTTACCCAAGGTAGGTGGTCCGAGGGACCAGGCCCGACCAATGTTCTGTTTAACACTTAGTGGTGTTAATTTACCCAAGGTAGGTGATCCGCGGGACCAGGCCTGACCAAGGTTCTGTTTAACACTTGGCGGTGTTAATATACCTAAGGTAGGTGGTCCGAGAGACTAGGCCAGACCAAGGTTCTGTTTAACACTTAGTGGTGTTAATTTACCCAAGGTAGGTGGTCCAGGCTTGACCAAGGTTCTGTTTAACACTTAGTGGTGTTAATTTACCCAAGGTAGGTGGTCCGAGGGACCAGGCCTGATCAAGGTTTTGTTTAACACTTAGTGGTGCTAATTTACCCAAGGTAGGTGGTCCGAGGGACCAGGCCTGACCAATGTTCTGTTTAACACTTGGCGGTGTTAATTTACCCAAGGTAGGTGATCCGCGGGACCAGGCCTGACCAAGGTTCTGTTTAACACTTGGCGGTGTTAATTTACCCAAGGTAGGTGATCCGCGGGACCAGGCCTGACCAAGGTTCTGTTTAACACTTGGCGGTGTTAATTTACCCAAGGTAGGTGGTCCGAGGGACCAGGCCTGACCAAGGTTCTGTTTAACACTTAGTGAACAAGCAAAATAGTAGAATTAAATGTGAGAATGGACATGTTCATTAATAGTAATACCTTTTCAGGTTATTTACATTCCACGGACGTGGTACAGCTCTTTCGTCTAGATCTTCTAAGTAAAAAGCTCCTATTCCAGCTATTGACAGGATCCGATAGGGGCCTTCCCAGTTAGGTCCCAGTTTCCCCCAGGCCGGGTTTTTCGCCGTGCCCACGACTCTTCGCAAGACCAAATCTCCTGATGCGAGTGGTCTTAACTTGACATTGGCATCATAGCTCCGCTTGAGTTTTTGCTGATAGTAGGCTAGCTGGACCGCAGCATTTTCTCTACGCTCGGCGACTAAGTCTAGATTGTCCTTCAGCAGCTTGTCATTGTCAGCCGAGGAGAAAGAGCTGGTTCTAAGAGTGGGGAATCCCGTTTCTATGGGGATGACAGCTTCGGCACCATACGTCATTGCAAAAGGAGTTTCCCCTGTCGATCTCCGGGGGGTTGTCCTATAAGTCCAGAGAACGTGGTGCAATTCTTCCACCCATTTTCCTTTGGCGTCGTCTAACCTCTTCTTGAGACCGTCCCTATGACTTTGTTAACCGCTTCAGCTTGGCCGTTCCCTTGCGGGTATGCGGGGGTGGAGTACCTGTTTGTAATGCCCAATTAGCAGCAGAACCTTTTAAATGCTTTACTGTCAAACTGCAGGCCATTATCCGAGATGAGCGTATGTGGCACTTTGAACCGGATTATAATGTTCTTCCATAAAAATTTCTGGACATCCACATCTCTGATGTTGGCCAGGGGCTCGGCTTCAACCCACTTGGTGAAGTAGTCCGTGCCGACGACCAGGTATCTTTTGTTCCCTGCCGCCTTAGGGAAAGGGCCCACAATGTCTAAGCCACATTGGGCGAAGGGCCACGGGCTGGACAGAGGATTCAGAACTCCCCCTGGCTGGTGTATGTTTGGCGCAAACCTTTGGCATTGGTCACACTTCTTCACGAATTCCTGCGATTCCCTCTGCATGTTCGGCCACCAGTATCCCTGAGTTAGAGCTCTGTGAGCTAGGGATCTTCCTCCTGTGTGGCTCCCACAAATCCCTTCGTGCAGTTCTTCAAGGAGTAACTCTGTTGCTTCTAGGTGTACGCACAGTAAGTAGGGCCCGGAGAAAGAGCGTTTGTACAGTTTGCTGTCTCCTGATAGCCAGAACCGAGGAGCTTTCCTCCGCACCTTGTCTGCTTCGGTCTTGTCCGATGGTAGGAGATTATCTCTGAGGTATGTTACCATAGGGTCCATCCAGTTTGGCCCTGCTCTGACCTGACAGATGCCAGGTCCATTTATCTCTTCGGCATGCCTTTGTACGTCCTCGACCAAGACAATCCGAGGTAGTCCTTGGGCCGAGGAGGTTACAAGAGTGGCCAGGGAGTCCGCGTGGGTGTTCCCGCTCCGAGGGATGTGTTGCAAACTGAATGATCTGAACTGTGACTGCAGGCGCTTCACATGCCTTAGATACTTCTGCATCCTTTCGTCGCGTGCCTCGAGCTCTCCTCTGACTTGTCCGACGACCAGAAATGAGTCTGAGAATACCTCCAGGGCGTTTCCACCCATTTTCCTAACCATGTCCATTCCGGATAGTAGGGCCTCGTACTCGGCTTCATTATTGGTAGCCGAGAAATTTAGCCTTAAGGATTTCTCGATAACAACCTTCTCTGGGGATATCAGGACCAGTCCCATCCCGGAGCCTCTTTGATTGGCTGCTCCGTTAGTGTACAACTTCCAATGGGGGGTTTCCTGGACGGATACCAGGCCGACTGGTTTCCCATCAATGTGCGCCTCCTCGGAAGTTTCTTCAAATGCGGGCTCAGTGAACTCGGCCATCAGATCAGCTAGTATCTGCCCTTTGACCGAGGTACGTAGAATATATTTTATGTCAAAAGCCCCTAGGATTGTGCCCCATTTCGCAATCTTCCCTGTGTAGTCTGCACTCCGGAGCAGTGATCTAAGGGGGAGTTGGGTAAGGACCACAACGGTGTGCAATTGGAAGTAGTGAGAAAGCTTGCGAGTGGCATGAACCACTGCGAAGATGGCCTTCTCAAGTGGCAGGTAACGGACCTCAGCCTCGTGAAAGGATTTACTCACATAATAGACGGGCTTCTGTACGCCGTTGTCGACCCGGATAAGTACCAGGCTCACAGCATGGGTGGATATTGCGATGTAGGCGAACAAGACTTCGTCTTCCGTGGGACTGGACATGATAGGGGGCCGAGATAGGTATTCTTTTAGCTGCTGGTAAGCCAGAGCACACTCTTCATTCCACTCGAAACCTTTCCACTTGTTCAACAGCTGGAAGAAGGGCCGAAGTCTCTCGGCCGACCTGGAGATGAATCGGTTCAGAGCAGCGGTCATCCCGGTCAACTTCTGGACCTCTTTCGGATTCCGAGGAGGCTACAAGTTGTTTATCGCCTTTATCTGGTCGGGGTTGACCTCAATCCCGCGGTGGGTGACCATATAGCCCAGAAATTTTCCTGATCCAACGCCGAAAGAGCACTTCGAAGCATTAAGTCGCAACTTGTGCTTCCTTAAAATTTCGAAGACGTTTCCGAGGTCGCCGATGTGGTCGGACTCCAACTTGCTCTTGACCACCATGTCATCAATGTAAATCTCGATGCATTTCCCCAGCTGTGGCTCGAACATTTTCATCATCATTCTCTGATAGGTGGAGCCTGCGTTCTTCAGGCCAAATGGCATGACCTTGTAATGGTAGTTCCCAATGGGCGTCACGAAGGCCGTTTTCTCTTGATCCTCCAGTGCTAATGGGATTTGGTGGTACCCTTGGAAGGCGTCCAAGAAGCTCATTCGAGGATGCCCTACAGTTGCGTCTACCAGTTGATCAATCCGAGGCATGGGGAAGGGATCCTTTGGACAGGCTTTGTTCAAGTCCGTGAAGTCCACGCATACGCGCCATGTCCCGTTCTTCTTCTTCGCCACCACCGTGTTAGCTAGCCATTCTGGATAGAAGACCTCCTTAATAGCCCCTGTCTGCTTGAGTTTGTTCACCTCATCCCTGACAGCGTCAGAATGCTCCCTAGATAAGCGCCGAGGATGCTGTTTTTTGGGAAAGGCTGATGGGCTTACATTCAGATAATGGCGGATAAACTCTGGGTCCACCCTCGGGGCCTCGTAAGAGTTCCAGGCAAACACATCAATGTTTTTCAGAAGGAATGCCAGCAGCTTCTCCCTTTCCCGTGGAGGCAACTGCGCCCCAACCTGGAAGAATCTCTCTGGGTCTCCCTCGATGGCAACTTTCTCTAACTTCTCACACTTCTCCTCATCTAGCCCCACGGCGTCTGGTGGGGCCGGGATCTTTGATTGCTATGAATCTCCAAAAGAGGTTGTTGCTGGCTCGGCGTTGGGCCGGTGGGAGATGGCGGCTATGAGGCACTGCCTTGCCATTAGTTGGCTTCCTACGATCTCCTCCACTCGTCCTCCGGACGGGAACTTAACCTTCAGGTGCAAGGTTGATGAAACTGCCCCCAGGGCGTGGAGCTAAGGTCTAGCCACGATCGCCGTGTAAGGAGAGTACGCATCCACAACAATGAAGTCCACCTCGACCACTTCGGATCCTGCTTGCACGGGCAGCCTGATCTGGCCTTTGGGGATGACGGTCTTTCCATCAAAGCTGACCAGGGGCGAGTCATACGCTGTAAGGTCTTCAGGCCGCAGGCCTAGTCCTTTGTACAGGTCCGGATACATGATCTCAGCCCCACTCCCTTGATCAACCATTACCCTCTTCACATCGTACCCCCCTATTCTAAGGGTGATGACCAGAGCGTCGTCATGGGGTTGGATTGTCCCCTGTTTATCTTCGTCTGAGAAGCTCAATACTGGTCGGATTTCTATCCTTGCCCTTTTCAGTTCCCAGTTTGCATCCTCGGCGGGTATCGTAGAAACGGACATCACCCTGGAAGGGCAGGATCCAGTTCTCCCAGGGGCTACGAAGATCACGTTAATAGTGCCCAGTGGGAGCCTTGATGAGGCAGTCCCCGAAGCCCCTGGCCTAAGGTGGTTCCCTTGGTTATTTGGCTGATAGATAAACTGCTGCAGCTTTCCTTCCCTCACAAGCTGTGCCAGGTGGCTCTTCAGAGTTATGCAGTCCTCGGTGGTATGCCCCCGATCCTGGTGATAATGGCAATGAAGACTCTGATTGCGCTTCGTTGGGTCACCCCCCATTTTGTTCGGCCACTTGAAGTATGGCTCGTTTTGAATTTTTTCCAGAATTTGGTGGATTGGCTCTCAGAACACAGCATGGACAGCCTGTGACGCAACAGACCCGGAGTGCACATTGTAGTCTCTCCGCGGCCTGCTGATGCTGTATCGGTCCGACCTGAAATCCCTCCTCTCCTGAGAGATAACCTTAGCTTTTCCCTTTCCAAGTAGCTGGTCCTCCTCGACTCGCTTATACTCGTCAATGCGGTCCATTAGCTGGTGCACGCTCCTTACTGGCTTCCTAGTTAACGATTTCCTCAGATCGTGCTCGGCTGGTAAGCCGACCTTGAAGGTCCTCACAGCCACGTCATCGAAGTTGCCTTCAATCTCGTTGAACATCTCCCAGTACCTGTCCGAGTACGTTTTCAATGTCTCCCCCTCTCGCATGGACATGGACAGCAGGGAGTCTAGTGGCCGAGGGACCCTTGTGTTCGTAACAAACCGAGAGCAGAAAGCCCTAGTAAGCTCCCGGAAGGACCCAACGGAGTTAGCCGCGAGGCCATCAAACCATCTCATGGCTACAGGTCCCAAACTGGAGGGGAACACTTTGCACATGAGAGTCTCATTCCGAGAGTGGACAGCCATTTTTTGATTGAAATGGCTCACGTGCTCTACCGGGTCAGTCTTCCTATCGTACGCGGTGAAGGTGGGTTGAGTGAAACGTCGAGGGAGGCTCCTTCCTTCGACGTTGCGCGTGAAGGGTGACCTGGAGATCCGGTTGAGTGCCCTATTCATCGCATTGCTTCCTGTGCCCCGTGAGGAGGTATCTCTGCTCCTGCGGTCGTGGTGATGTTCTTCCTCGTAGGAGAAAGTCTCACTTGGGGGCGTCCTGGAGCAATGTCTGTAGCTGCCGTCATTGCTATCGTCAGAGGAGTCATCCGTGATGGACGGACTGCTAGATAGACTGCGCCTCCTCCGTGCATGGCGCAGTTTCCTTTTCAGACGGTCAATCTCACGTTGCATGCTCTTTGTTGTTTCTTTGCGGGATTCTTTACCTTTTTCCCGATGTTGGCTCTTTCCTGTGCGATTTGTGTGCACACTTCCTTCGCGGTCTCTCTCACGCTCGAGTCGTGAAAAGTGATCAAGACGCTGAGAATCCTCTGACTCCGCCCTGTTAGAACCTGATCCCACCATAGTTCAAGCTTTCGGCTCGCCAACGTCACCGTTAATCCCCACAGACGGCGCCAATTGTAAGGGCACAAATTACAGATGGAGCCTACAGGAGAGATGGACTCTAGCCCAGTAAGCAAAAAGTACCCTCGCAATGAATTTGTAAGAGAGTGGATTGAACTAACAAGGTTAAGAGTGGGCTTGCTTCTGGCCTAAATGTGGTTGTGACCAGTCTGATGAAGACGAAGTGCTGAGGGAGTGATAAGTTCTGCTCGGCTCCGTCCGAGGAGTGGTTCTTTGCTGCTTTTTAAAGATTTCTCTTGCTTCCTTCTTCTCTTTCTGTTCTCCTCTCCTTAGTTTCTCCAAAAAATGTCTAGTCCCCATCCTCCCTTGCTCTCAGCTCTATTTATAGGTCAGTCCCCCTCACGTGCCAGTGGGTGGTTCCCTTTGGATACTTGTCCCGTCAGGGTCACTGTTCAGACGTCTATTCTTCATTAATGCGGCCATGATGTTAGCTGCAGGGTCATAAATGCGGTTGCAGTAGCCTTCTATAAAATATCTCCTTGTTGCCACCTGCCCCTTATGATCTATAAACATCAGGGGAGTCCTTTGCAATATCAGGGCCGATGCTGGAACATTCATCGGGGTTGTTCCTTTGATGACTCGAGCAGTAAGTTCTTCTCGGACAAGTCCTTTTTCCCTTTCATGTAGCTTATATGACAGAGCGGGGTTAGGCCAGGTACTTCCCTTATGACGGGGTGTCCTCGGATGGGGGATCTCCTCGGACAGGCCCACGGCCCATTATCTGATATTGGGCCTTTTACCCCTACATTACTCTTGCCACTTTTTTTAAGATTTAGACTTCAGCTTTACATTTCTACAAATTAGACTAACATTAGACTCTTTGTTCCTATCAACTTCTTTAATGTGAAGTGTATATATACTAAATAATTCATAATGAATTTGTGTCATACGGTTCTTTTTCCTTATTCTTCTCTTCTTCTACCTACAACCTTTCAGGTATGTATTTGTTTACTCTAATTTTTTTTTTCATTAAATTGAATAGGTTTGTGTATTTTTTTTAACCTAATTTGCTTGTGTTTAATACAATTTATACGATTATGGTTTGAGAATTAATAATTAAATATGCTTAGGCGTGATTTTTTAAATTATTTTTTGTTTTATGACATGGGTTCTAATGGTGATATTTGCTTTCATCCTCTCAATTTTGATTTAGAGAAGAATCTTTTTAACTTAATATTAAGCATGTCTTGATATAAATTTGATTATAAATTGTTCATAACAATTTGATTTTTTTTTCCTGATTGAAATAGCTTTGGCTAACTATTAGAGTGGTACACTTTGATCTATAAAAGAAGTCAATCTGTCCATTTAGTTTTTATTTTTATTTTTTTATCAATCACTAAATATGGTTTCACATGATTTTTTATCAATCATAAAATTTTATAATAAAGAACAATGACAAACAAGAACAATGATATACGAAAAATATAGTGTACAAAGAGGTATTCAACAATCTCCCAAAGATACTAAATTCTCATTAGAGCACAATTGGTAGGTTACAAAATAATAATTTTTTATTAGGTGTTATCATTTTATATTTGATACTTATTATCCAAAACAATTTTTTCCTTTTATTATTATAATAACTATAAGAGAGATTATTATTTATAAGTTTATGATAAAACCGTGCAACGCACAGGCCTTTAACTAGTGTATAATAAAAGTTGGGTTTAGAAGCCGTGATTGCGCCACGTGACTTTACCAAATTACAGAAATTTTATTAAATTTTTAGATTTTTAAAGAACTAAAAAGGAATAGTATACTACCAGGACTCTAATTCATGTCTAATTCATTTTTATCTCTTAAAAAAATACTGCTTCACGTAAGATTTTTTTTTTTTTGTATTAATTTTAACGTGAACAAAAAAAAAAATCTAATATCAATCTAGCTAATAAATATAAATTCTTTTTGTTGTTATCTTCTTCTCCTATAATTTCTAAGTTGATTAAAAATTTTAATTCGATTACAATCCAAACACTTCATCCAATCCCTTCCTTCACTTTTTATTCTTTGGATAAACACTAAAGTTTAATATAGAATTATGATTAACGTTAATGTAGAGTTCTAACTAATTGATACACATGAGGCCCAGGCCTATGTTAATTGATATAGATGACACCTTTTTATCTAAAAAAATTTCAGATTAGGTGCCTGAAATATTTTTAAAAGAAAATTGTAAATAAATCATCTTTAGATAACTTTAAAAAACGAGTTACATTGAGTTTTACTTCTTCTTCTTCTTTAGATAACTTCAAAACTCTAAACTGATTACAACTTAAAAAAAAAAATCTATCCTATTTCCTTATTAGCATCATTCACGTTTACTTACTTCTTCTTATTTTCTTTTCTTTTCTTTTTATTATTATTACTTACGTTCATATCATTTTTGTCAACATTTTTTTTTTCATTCAATCTATATGACATTTTTATTTTGTGGATAAAACATATATCCTAAATTAACTTTTCTTCTCTTATAATTCCTAGAGTGATTAGAAATCTAACTTCCTTACAATTGAAAATTTTTTATATATATTCTGTTTTTCCGTGTATTCTTATATATTCTTAGGCATAACAGCTTTTTCTTCTTTTTTCTCCCTCATTATTATTAATAATTCTCATTCTTTTATAATTTCTATGTTGTTTAGAAATCTAACTCTCCTTTTTTTTTTCCTTATTACTTAGGCAATTTGATACTTGTGAAATCTATAGTAGAAGTTTTTATCAAACCTACCATCCAAAGTATTACAAGTATGTATTTCTCTTCTTTGTTTTTGTGTTTTTTTTCCAGCAATGGTGGACAAGTACGTATCTCATGCAAGCGTACATGAATTTAAATTGCCTTTCAATATTTTGAATGCTTTATTATTTGCTAGATGTGATTAGGCACAAAAGTATATGCTTTATTATTTTTTTGGATCATTTAAATACACCACTATTAAGTTAATAGGATTTTTTATATAATTTTTTTAAAAAAATAATATTTATTTTTTCAAATTAAATTTATTCATGTTGTTCCCTTTTCTTTCTTTTTTTATATTTATATTTTGAATATTATCACTTAATACTTATTTATATAAAGTATGCATAGTATTATGTATTGGTTTGCAACATTAATAAATATTTTTTGCTAATTATTAGCATAATTTTTTATTCCCAACAAATTTTCATTAATCTTTTTTTTTTTTTTGGTTTTTAATTGCAAAATTTTGGAACTTTAATTTCTTAATTTTTATAATCTTTAAAAAGTCATCATTCTTCCAATATCAATTTTTTTGTGCATTGATTATTTTTAGTCTTGAGCCATCACTATAAAATAGGGTTTTTTTTCCTTTGCAATTATCGAACTTATTTGACTAAAATAGTAAAATCAAAGTTGAAATGATAGCTATTTTTTTTAATTTAATTTTAAAGCGGTCATAGATTCATATGCAACTTTACAATCTATATGGTTCTATTTTTTTTTTTTAATTCAATTTAATTTTCTTCTTGATTTTTTTTTTCAGGTTTGTCATAAAAGATTTCAAGCATATCCTAAGAAAGGTTTGTAATCATATGTAGATTCATTAAATGCATAATTCATATGCAAATAGTTTGATACATGAAACTAAAAATAATATTATAACACAACTAATAAGAATTATTTATTTATTCATAATAATTATTTATTTTGTTATAATAATTATTAAAATATAATAATTATTTTTACATATATTCTATAATTAATTTTATCATAAAACCGAGCAACGCACAGGCCTTTAACTAATATTATTAAAAGTATGAATAATTGAGAGAGGGGAAATTGAGATATATCAAGCTAACACTTGTAGGTAAGAAGAAATCTATTTTGTTTTCAACATTATGCCTCATGAATATATATTATTGTCATGCATGGTAGCTCCTAGGGTTATAAACGATTTAAATCGACAAGTATAAAAAGTTCAGGTTTTTTTTTTTTTTTTTTTGAATACGAGTTGAGGTTGAACTCATCATCAAATATGAATTTTGAAAATCTAACTGTTAGATTGGATTTTCTTTATGTTCTTAACATACATGTCAAATTTCATTCAAATCGAATATTATTTACTATAAAATCAATAAACTTATTTTTTAAGCATAAATTTTGACCACAAAAATTTGAAATTTAAATATTTAATTGATGACATAGCTATTGATCTTTGATCTTCTTGAAATTTTGCAAGAATAGAGGATATAATAAGAACATAAGATTTTCAAAATTGACATCTAATAAAAAGATATTATTGGAGTTTGAAGGGTTTCTTCCCAAAATAATTTGGAAAGAAACGTTTCCCAATTTATAGTGTACCAAGGACAATATTTATGATTAAATGTATTGACACATGACACATGAAATATGTTGAACAATTTGTCCACATCATTCTAAATAAATAGAAGATTGTGCCACATGTTATCATTGTGTGTATCCATTAGTTGTGGGGTCTAACTTTATAATATATTAGCTGATATCCCACACTATGCACAGTGCATTTTGACAAATTTTGCAAGAAATTATTTATGACACATTGATTTCATGGACACTGTTGTTGTAGTCACAATTAATCTACAAATTTTTCTAGTAAAATGAAATTCAAACTAAATACATTGGGAGAAAAAAGTTCCTCTAGTCCATGCAACCAACAAATATCACCAGATCACAATTCACATCGTCACCTACAAACCCATTGATTCCTAGGTGTCTTTCTTATTAGATTGTGTTAATTTCTACATTTCTTATGCTACTAAAGTCTCTATCTCCACTATATCAACACCTACAATTTTTATGTCAGTGAAAGTAGCTTTTCTATAATTTCAGAATTGACATAAATGATAAAATTAAGTCACATTAAAATATTATTTGAAGAAAATTTTGATTTTCTAAGATCAAAATTATAATAGGGTGAAAGTTGAAAGAATGATATATTAATCAATTAGTTATAAGAACTACTAGAATTTCATGATACAACAAAAGAAACAATAATGCCAGAATGACACAATAATATCACAATTCAACCTCCACATTTTATTTGAACTAAAAGTAGCCAAAACACTAAAAATACTACAAATCCCTACCATGTATATGCATCAGACGGAAATCCAAAAATTTAATTGGCACTTAATATGAAAAAACCAGCCTACACATTACAATGCTACATCATTAAAAGCATATACATAAAATCTAAACAAAATATTTAAGACAAACATAATATTTTGGAAATTAACATATAGATACACACACACACAAACACACTAGTGACAGACCCATGCGATGCATGCTTTTTATAACAAGATTTTTTTGTAAATTAGTATCATTATTATTGTGATGCATGAAAACTCATAAGTATTACTATTTAAAATATTAGGTAAAAGTAAAAATTTAACAAAAATATAATAACAATAATAATAATAATAATAATAACAACAACAACATTATTTATATTACACTTAGAATGGTTATTATAAAATTTGAGACTATACTATGATATATAAAATATTTATATTACAATATTTATATCATTCTTAATGTAAAGGAAAGAAAAAATGATAGTAAAATTTATTTGATAATGAGATACAAATTTGAGGGAAATAAAATATCTAAAACAAGGCTTTCCTTTAAATGTAGAGTATTAATTTTTACCATGTAAATAATTGAAGTATCTGTGATTATAATTGCTAAAATAAAGATGTGATCTATAAGTAAAAACACTTCCTATCAATACCCAAAGCAAATATATATATATATATATATATATATATATATATATATAAAGAAATATCAAAAGCTAAAGTTAGGAGAATATTATATACATTTTATTGTTATATGTGTACAATAATAATTTCATGTATTTAAAAAGTGAAATAATAAAATGACTTCTAGGCTTCTTTCTAATTGTGATGTATTTAACTATGGTTCCAAAATAAGTTTTTTTTTTTTTTTTAAATCTCAATATATAATATCTAATATCTAATTATATTACACATATCTTACTCAATTAAAGTATTCTTTCAACAAATTACTTTTTTTTTTTTTGAATAAAATACTTCAATAGTCTTTGGAATGGGAATAGTTAGGAAAATAAATAGACATATGAAAAATTAAGAATTAGTGGTCATAAATAAGCATAAAAATGTGAAATTAAATACCATACTAGAGAAATGTATTTTTTTTGTTCAAAATTTTAATTATGTTCCACGTGTCTATTATTATGCAAATACATTGACATGTACAAATAATATTTTAACAAGTGGTATTGTTTGTCCAATCATACCAATTAAATATAGGGAATTGCCACGTGACATTGTAGGATACTTTGAAAATGAATAGGTGTCATCGTAGCATATATCCACCAATTTTGGGATCCAACTTCTATATTATAGATTGATGATTATAGACAGACGTGAGTTTCACCCACATGTGTATATTGAACACATGTTTTTTTTTTTTAACTGGATAAATATTATTTTCAATAAATCAAGATAAAGCCCAAAAAAGCAAAAGTTAGTGTCGGTTATAAACAGAACTCAAACCCCTATTTATGAATCTTTAAAAACACATTATACATAGTGCTTTTCTAGGATATTTATACTATTTTTAATATTGTTGATTTTAATTTTAATTGAAAATCAATGGTATGTATAAAAAGGTGAGAGAAGATGTGTAAATAATACTTCTTTTTTAGATTTGATAGGATTTTATTTGAACTTATGGTAAATCTCAAATCTCTTATTTGACTAAAGAAAACTTTATCAATCAAACTAACTAAAACCCACGTGTAAATAATACTTTCACATTTTTTATTTTAATTTGCACCTACTATACCTAATGATTTTTTTTTTTTTTTTTTTTTGGGGTCAGAATGTACATTAAGATTTGATAAGGGATATTTTTTACTAAGAAAATTTTCTAACTCTTCTTTACCCATCAAGTCAAGCATCTCTTTCGGTCTCCTTAAGATCCTTTAGTCTCATTGAGACTCGTCAGGTAACATCTCCTTCAGTCTCTTGAAGATCCTTCGGTCTCATTGAGACCAGTCAAGTGACATCTCCCTCGGTCTCCTTGAGACCTGACAAGCCAACATCTCCTACGGATCCAACGGAACACCACCTATACCTCCAACTACGGGCTTGAGAACACCCGTCAGGTTAACATACATACCGACAAGTGGAAAGTGGAAACACTTTTTCCTCTACAACCTTGCATGTACTCCACTCATATCATCATATATGGAAAGAACTTGCACACCACGTCCAAAGACCCTACTACATATTCATATCCTTCCAGTATGGGAAGTGAAACCCTAAGATCTTGGGGCTTTAACTCCATATCTTCTCTACAAGGAAAAATCCTATATTTAAAGGATCTTGGTCAGCTCTACATTACTATATAAACACCAAGTCTCTATTGCTCCAAGTTACATGAAATTTTCTAGCTCTCACACTTTAGAGCTATTGGAGGTTCTTTTATCACTAACTTAACCTTTAGAGGGTCTTTGGCCGACATCCCACCGGTGCTCTCTATAGATTCTTCTTTCTTTTGTTCTTCAGTTACCCTACTTAGCGCGCGTGTGGACAATCAACTCATTGGCGATTTTGTGCATCTTCAAGATTAGAACTAAAAATTCTAATAGGTATATATTATGTTTGCCAATATTAGAATAAAATAAAAACAAAATCATAGTTTTTTTATTTATAAATAATTCGATAATTTGGGGAAGGAGAATTTGAACCCCAAGTTGGCTTTTTAGAAACACTAAAAAATGGTAGTTGAGTTACAAGCTCTTAACAAACGAAATCATAATTGTACTATGGAAATAGATCCTGATTAAATATGATTATTACAAAAAAAAAAAAAAAAAAAACTATCATCTTGTTGATACTTGTTTAGAACTCGAGCATATGCACAGACACAATACACACACATCATATGCTTATATAAGTCACTACCTAATAAGTAATGAACTATTTGTATTATGTAAAAAATTAATAAATTTGAATTATTTTTAGCTAGTGAAACAAATGAGTTAAATGAGCTAAATAAATAGGACATGTGGCACAAAATTAGAGCTCAATTTTAGAACTTAATTGGATTTTCTTTCAATTTTAGTTTTAAATATATTTAGAGATATAGATGTATGATTCTTCTGTTCCTTTCTTTTGTCATATCGAGACTTTTTTTTTTTTTTTTGGTCCTGAGAATCAAATCATATTAAGACTTCTAAGTCCCTTTATCAGTATTATTTTAACTTTTCATTCTAAATGAGTAATTAAATTTGATATAATAGAGGTTTTGTATATAATAGTAATTTTTATAAGACGCAAAGATAAAGGCATTTGGCTCTTTTGATGTGGGGTTGGGCCTCCTTGATTTGTTTCTATTATTAGAGCCCAAGCTTTTTCTCTGCCTGTATAGCTTTGTTTCTTCCTTAAATCACTAAAAAAATATTTAAAAAAATATAAAAAATAAAGGCATGACATTGCCATTACTAAAAGCGCATAGTAATCAAAAGCTACCTTTAAATAATAATGACATTGCCATCACAAGAGGAAAAATGTAACCATTACAAAATATAAGTTGGACAGCCCATCCAACCAAAATATAAAGAGAAAAAGTAAGGAAAAGAAGCATTTTATTTGGCGAGCATGCAACAACTCACTCCCAACGATGGACAACCTTTTTCGCCGCCAAATAGTGGCCTCTGACCGCTGCAACATCTGTAAAACCCACCCTGAAGACATTCTGCATGTAGTGTGGGGCTGTACAGAGGTGGCCAACCTTTGGAAAGCTCTCACTTGGGTTAATCATGCGGTTTCCCCCCCACCGGGGGATTTCACTAACCTTTTCTCAAGTTTTTTGCAGGTTAGGGACGACTATGGGGTGGAGTTTTTTGCAATCACATCTTGGTTGCTCTGGAACAGACGAAACGCGATTCGCCTTGATCGCTCAACTCGCCCACTGAACCAAGTGTTGTCCGTAGCTGGTGAGATGCTGCATGACTTCCTCGATGCCCAGGATGAAGTCTCAATGACTACTCAAGTCTCAACTCAGCCTCACTGGAATGCCCCGACACAAACTCGGTATAAGGCCAACTTTGATGGTGCTCTGTTTTCCTCAACTGATGCAGCCGGCTTGGGTGTGGTCATACGCAACAATGTAGGTGCAGTCATTGGTGCATTTTCTATGCGTATCCCGCTCCCCCAGTCAGTGGCAACAGTGGAGACATTAGCTTGCAGACGTGCAGTCCAGTTTGCAGTTGAGATCGGCCTCCATGAAGTGATCTTTGAAGGAGATGCAGCAGTGGTCATGCAAGTAGTTCAGAACAAAGAAGACCAGTCAGCGCACGGTCACATAGTTGGTGACATCCAAGACCAAGTTTCCCTTTTAGCATTTTCTGATTTTTGTTTGACTCCTCGTTCATGTAATAGAGTAGCTGATGCATTGGCTAAACGGGCTAGAACAGGTCCCGAATTTCACGTTTGGTTGGAAGACTATCCTGAGGACATAGCCCATTTGGTTATGGCTAAAGTAACCTGATTTTCTTTTGGTTTCAATAAAGCCCAGCCCGGGTTTCGGGTCTGGTTTCTCAAAAAAAAAAAAAAAAAAAAAAAAAAAAAGGAAAAGAACCCGATATAGCACTATAAAGCTTTCTTACTTCCATCAAAAGCACCCTTAAGTCTAAACCGCATTCACATTAGCTTAATTGAAATAGTGTAAGAATACCTACATGCGTACATTGGATCAATAACCCACCATTAGACAAAATAATACTTTCATATTTTTCTACGTTCCTACAATAGCTAATGATTTCTGTTTTTGGTCAGAATACATGAAGATTACAACTGCCAATATAAGGATTAAAAAAATAATAAATATCGAAATCATAATTTTTTTTTTGTTTGATAATTTAGTAATTGGGGAAAAAAAATTGAATCATGAACATTTTCGATAAAAATACTAAAAACTATCAGTTAAGATCCAAAAATGGATATTGATTAACGAGATCACACGTTAATTGATAACATCGGTAAACTAGGACCAAATTGAATCTATCACCATAGTTGGAGACCAAATTTGAAATTTGACTTAAAAAAAAAAGGAAAAAAGAGAAAAGAAATTATCAGAACAGGGCCTTCAAAAGTTGATAGGCTAAGGGGGTGTTTAGTGAAATAGTTTGAAAATTGTTGTTTATTGTTTTTTGAAATACGTGTGAGTGAAAAAGTGTGTTGAAATACGTAAAATACTGTTTAAAAACTAAAAATTGCTATTTAAAAACACAAACCAAACACCCCTTAAATGGTCATAGAATTATTGAGCACTTTAAAAGCAGGGGTCTTTGTACATAATAATCACTCCTCACAAGTCACAATCAATCTTTCTCATTTCTAATTCTACGGCTGGATTTTAACAGTTTAAGCATTCGTTCGAAATGGCACAAGGAACAATTATCGAAGTTGTTGAGGTAGTCATTGGCAAATCGGGCAACCTAGCTGATCAGATTGGACTGTCCTCGCGTGTCAAAGATAGGGGTGTCAATGTTCAACCCAACCCGCGAACATGACACGAACCCGACACGGGTTTTTTCGGGTTAGGGTTGGGCCTTAATGGGTTTGGGTCATAAACGGGTCGACCCGAAAGCGACACGATAAGAAACAGGTCATAAGCGGGTCAACCCGCGTAACCCGCAATAGACACGTTTGACACGCCAATTTATTTGTGTCAAACCCAAAATGACCCACTTAACACAACCCATTTAACTCGCATAACATAACATCCATAGATTCTTATTTGTTTCATTAGTTATTATTACTCTTACATTATTATTATTATTTAGTTCTTATAAAACTGTTGAGGCATGATCATATTTTGTAATACTACTAATACTTATTTATTTTTATTTTTTTGGCATAAAACTTGCACAAATGAAATTGGATGACCTTGTGGAAGATGTTATGAATTTGGACATCAACATAGAATCTATGGATGATAATCGTGGTCATAGTCAGGATTAGAATACTGTTTACTCAAATTCTTTTAATATTGATATTTAGCATTTGGCGAGTTCCAAGGATATTATATTTTTGTTGAACTATGTTATTTTATTTTTGTTAAACTATGTTATTTTGAATTTGGGTTAAAGTGTTACACTTTTTTTGGAATGTAAAGAACTTATTTCTAGATGAATGTTATATTTTTGTTGAACTATATTATTTTGAATGTGGGTTGAAGACATGAAGTGTATGCACTGTTTTTTGGGATGTAAAAAAAATTATTTTTAGATGGATGTTATATTTAATATTATGTAGGTTGAAATGGGTTGTGTTACATTTGTGTCAAGCCAACACGACTCGTTTATTAACCGTGTCAAATGGGTTGGGTCAGGTTAATCCGCCTTATTAACAAGTCGGGTTAGGGTTGAAGGATCCTGACACGATTATTAAATGGGTCGGGTTAGGGTTGAGCCATTTAGTCGAATACCCCTACCTCGACACGACACGAACCCGACACGCTAACTCGAATTGACACTCCTAGTCAAAGATGAGCTTGAAAAGCTTAGGACCACGGTTTCAAGAATCAAACCCGTGGTTCCAGATGCAGAGGAGAAACAGGAGCGGGACCATGATGTCAGTGAATGGCTGAGAAGGCTGAAAGATGCAGTTTATGTAGCAGACAACTTGTTGGAGGAGTTCTCCAATGAAGTTTTACGACGGGACCAGATGACTCAAGATAAGGAGGCGAAAAAGGTATGCATCTCCTTTCCCAAACTGAACCAGCTTGCATTTGATCTTAAGATGGGTCATAACATTAAGGCAATTAGGAAGAGGCTAGATGCTATTGCAGCGGATAGGGAGTTCCACCTAGAGGAACGTCCTAGGGAGACACAAGTCGAGGATTGGGAGAGACAGGCCCATTCTTTTGTATTTAGAGAAGAAGTTATTGGGAGAGAGAATGATAAGAAGAAAATTATTGGAATTCTTTTGGATCCCACTGTTGCAGAGAATGTTGCAGTCCTTCCGATTGTTGGGTCAGGAGGATTAGGGAAGACCACATTAGCTAAACTAGTATTTAATGATGAAGAAATTGGAAACCATTTTGAGATAAGATTATGGGTGCGTGTCCCCGAAGATTTTGATATAAAAAGAACTGTTCAGAAAATCCTAAAATCTGCAAAAGGGGAAAGAAAAGAAGCCCTTGAAATCAGCACATTGATAGATGATCTTCATCAAGAAATTGATGGAAGGAGATACTTACTTGTGTTAGATGATGTGCGCAATGAGGATTTTGAAAAATGGAACAGCTTAAAGGGTGTTTTACAGAGTGCTGCAAGAGGGAGTAGAATATTGGTGACTACACGGTCGGAGGCGGTTGCAAGGATTACACAACCTATTCGACCATACTTTTTAAGGGAATTAAGTCAACGTGATTCTTGGCTTTTATTTGAGAGATCTGCATGTAAAGAAGGAGAAGAACTAGGTTTTAGATTAGAAATTGGAATGGAAATTGGAATGGGAATTGGAATGGGAATTGGAATGGATATTGGAATGGGAATTGTTGAAAAGTGCAGAGGAGTGCCTCTTGCCATTAGAACTATGGGAGGCATATTGTATGGTAAACACAATGATGAAGAACGGTTTTCCTTTATGAATAATGAACTTTCAAAAGTAAGTCAAGTAGAGGGTCATATCCTAACAATACTAAAGTTGAATTATGATCATCTCTCATCACATTTGAAACAGTGTTGTGCATATTGTAGTTTATTTCCAAAAGATTACAATATTAACAAACAAACATTGATTAGGCTATGGATGGCACAAGGGTTTATTAAGTTGTCACATCCAAATCAATGCCTAGAAGATGTTGGTCATGAGTATTTTAGGGAATTACTTTTGAGATCATTCTTTCCAGAAGTTGAAGAAGATAAGCAAGGCAATACATCATTCAAAATGCATGACCACATTCATGACCTTCTAAGATCAGTAGCAGGTCTTGAGAGAACTCGTCATTTTTCATTTGGATTTCATTTAGGCTCATCAACTCTGACCAACACATTATCTCAAACAAGCAATTTAAAAACATTTCTGTTGTGTGGTCAACAATTGGGTGAACATGAAAATGGATTAAATGAGTCAAATTGTGATGCAATTTTTTCACGTTTTAAGTTCTTACGTGTGCTGGATTTGCATGGAACAGGGATTAAAACAGTTCCAAGTTCAATTAGTAAGCTGGACCATGTAAGATATCTTGATCTATCTGATAACAAACTGATCGAGATGCTTCCTCAATCCCTTTCTAGGTTGCAGAATTTGCAGACGCTTAAACTCTCTGGGTGTGTACGACTTAAAGAATTGCAAAGGGATATTAGCAAATTAGTTAACCTCAGGATTCTTGAGATTGATGGCTGTAGGGATTTGATTCATATGCCATATGGATTGGGGCAATTGACTAATCTTCGAACATTAACACAATTTGTGATTAGTAAAGATACCAGTTCAGTCTCTTGGAATAATGGTGAATTGGAGGAACTTAACCGACTAAATGGTGAATTGAAAGAACTTAACACACTAAACAACCTGAGAGGAACTTTAGAGATTGTAAATCTGAGACATGGGAAAGATGCTGAAGCTGAATCTAAGGCTACTAATTTGAGAGGGATGGAGCACCTTCAAGGCTTGAAATTACTTTGGATTGAAGACGAAGTTGACGAGGCTGATGTTGTTTTTGATGAGCCGTCACTTGAAGCCTTGCAACCCCACCGAAATCTTGAATTATTATCTTTGTATAGGTACATGGGAGTGGGATTTCCAAATTGGCTTTCTTCGCTTACAAATCTTGTTGAATTCTCATTATTTGGATGTAAGAAATGCCAACACCTGTCAATATCGTATAAGTTTCCTTCACTTAAGGTTCTTGAACTTCATTCATTGTCTGCTTTGGAGTACATATCTGATAGTTTGGAGTTCTCTTATTCTTCATTCCTCTCATCTCTGGAGGAACTCAAAATCAAGTATTGCCCTAATCTAAAGGGATGGAAGCAGAGGGGGGATTCCATTGATGATGATAACTCCACTGGAACTGTCACGACTACAACAATGACGGCATGGAATCATATACCACCTTCATTCTCAAGGCTTTCCAAATTATGTATCCGGGCATGTCCTCAACTGGTTTCCATGCCTTTGTTTCCATTTCTTGAAAATCTGGAGCTGTATTCCTGCAGTTTCAAGCCATTGGAGCAGACAGCAAAGATTACAGCAGCAGAAGCAACAGTTGCATCTTCTTCTACACGTGCCACCTCCTCTTTTGCCCCTCTGTCGAAATTAAAGTCAATGGAAATTGGACAAATGAAGGAGCCTTTGCCAGAGGAGTGCATGCAGAATCTTATTTCTCTCAATCGTCTATGGATATATGAATGTCGTGGTCTGCTCCTTCAAGGTTTGCGACATCTCACTGCGCTTAAGCAACTGGAAATTTGTTCTTCCGAGGTGTTCGATTTATCCAATTATGGGAATGGGATGGAATGGGAAGGCCTTAGGAGCCTCAACTCTCTATGGCTCTTTCAACTTCTGAAATTGGAGTTTCTCCCAGAGGGTATTCAACACGTCACCTCTCTGAGAAAGCTTACGATTGATTATTGTCCATGTTTGAAGGCACTACCGGAGTGGATTTTTAGTCTTCCATCTCTTAAAATACTTGAAATCCTGCAATGCCCAAAATTGCGATCACTGCCAGTGGAGATTAGTCGCCTTACCTCTTTGCACAGACTGAAAATTCGTTATTGTCCGATCTTATCACAATGGTGCAAAAGGGAAATAGGTAATGATTGGCTTCGGTTTTCTCAATTCACAAACTTGGATTTGGAGCCAGGAAATTCAGGTATACAACTCACTATTTATCCCAATCCTTCGTAGAATTTCAATTTTGTTTGCTTCACCTTGTTCATTATTTTTTTCCAAGCATTTCACTACTATTTGGTGATAAAATTTCAGATGGAGAACCAAGTGAACAGCAGAAGAAACTTGATCTTCTAAGAATCAGAACTTAATCAAATCTTCTGGCAGCAGTAATTGTTCAACAAGTCAAAAATCACATGTATTATCTCGGTTGTTTCTTATTTTTCCACCTTTTTATCTGCGTATAGGATTTTCATTCTAAAAGATATTATATCATCACATATTAGGAAAAATAATTTGTGAATTTTCCTTCATCTATTTCTTCATTTTATTCATTGTATCTCAAACTGAGGTATGTAGTGATGTACTTGTGGCACTTCATTTCTCCCTGTGTTAACAGATTAAAATTTGGCACGCGGTGACATTGGGTTACTATTGTAGGAAGAGTTGAATCTGGCATTATTGTGTGAAAAATTGAATCTAGCAACCACACTGCAGGAATCAGCTTTGTTGTGCAGGTATTCTGTTGGTTAAATTCATTTTTCTACATATGCTTCCAACTTGCTATTATCTGCAAATGATAACAATTCAAATTTTTTATTTGAAATAACTTTCTAAGGGCTCGTGTTTTTTGTTAACAACAGAGAAATTTAGTGTTTCCTCCTAATTTTGTCCAGTAGCCTGGCCCTGGTTTTCATTGAAAACACAGCTTGATATTTTGAGATTATAAGTGCATAATTTCATGGATTGATTTCACTTTGTGCTCTACCCAGGCCGGTTAAACAATAAATGCAATTGATGCAATCACTTAAGGCCCCCAAATAAATAAAAATGCCCCATTTGTTAAAAAAAAAATATATGTATATAAAATATATTTATCTATATAATTTAATTACAAAAAAATTAAATATTTTTATTGACAAATAAAATGCATTAAAAAGACCACATTATATCATAAAATGCATAATACTGCACAATAACCATGCACAGTACAGAATACTGCATACAACTTGATATGACAAGACTGCACAATATTATGTGCACTGTGCAGTCTTGTCCACAAGGCCCAACACTGTGCTGTCTTGTCCACAAGGCCCAACACATCACAAGGGCTATTGACCTAAGCTAAGTTGGCCTCCACCGGCCCCATACTAGTGAATAAGTTATCGCATCTTTTCTTCTTCTTTTTTTTAATACAAACTTTTACTTTATCAGTTATTATAAATTATCACACCAATTAATCATTTAATGTATATTATATCAACTCATTTATATCATAGTGATACTAATTTATTGAACTATGTAATAAATTAATTTTTATTTGTGCAGGTTTAGACTTTAAAGTTCAAAAAAAAATTCACTTAAAATTTTCGCTTAAGGCCCCCAAAATGGTTGAGCCAGCCTTGGCTCTACCTGGCTTCAATTTCTCATTTTTAAATCAATGAACAGTTTTAGTAAAATGGACATTGTTCCTATGCTTTATTAAACATCATAGTCTCGTCATTTTCTTACTTTCTCAATTTTAAGATTGTATATTGGCTTGGATTTATACTTTAAGTTGATCTTAATTCTTAATGCTCATAAAGGAACTTTTCTATTACTGTGCACTCCTATGTTTAGACATATGCTGTTAATCAAATAATAGTTTATTATCATTCTCTGTTGGCGTATGCTTTTTATCACTCAATTAGTCTATTAGAAAACTAGAGATCCAGTTGCTGTTGATTACTGTTATTATCAATATTGACTACAATCAATCACATTTGTTTATTGAAGCTACTCTTTCTAAAGCCATTAACAGAACCTGATAAATTTGTGCTTCAGGCTGTGATCATGTTCTTTTATGTAGGCAACTTTCAATTTTAATTTCTGCCTTATAAATTTTAGTGAATTTGTTATGGTGAGATTCCCCAGTTATTGGAATAAAGAGTCTAGCGACCTTATTAAATATCAAGTATTAGATGGCATGACCGTTGCATTAAAATGTGAAATTTGGAAGCAGTTTCAATTTCTTGGCTTGAATCATCCATGTAGGTAACTCACATATGGTATTATAATCTCCCTTTCTAGAGTAAAATTTGGCACGCGGTGACATTGGGTTACTATTGTAGGAAGAGTTGAATCTGGCATTATTGTGTGAAAAATTGAATCTAGCAACCACACTGCAGGAATCAGCTTCGTTGTGCAGGTATTCTGTTGGTTAAATTCATTTTTTTACGTATGTTTCCAACTTGCTATTATCTGCAAATGATAATAATTCAAATTTTGTATTTGAAATAATATTCTAAGGGCTCATATTTTTTTGTTAACAACAGAGAAATTTAGTGTTTTCTCCTAATTTTGTCCAGTAGCCTGGCCCTGGTTTTCATTGAAAACACAGATTGATATTTTGAGTTTAGAAGTGCTTAATTTCATGGATTGATTTCACTTTGTGCTCTACCTGGCTTCGATTTCTCATTTTTAAATCAATCAACAGTTTTAGTAAAATGGACATTGTTCTTATGCTTTATCAAACATCACAGTATTGTCATTTTCTTACTTTCTCAATTTTAAGATTGTATATTGGCTGGATTTATACTTTAAGTTGATCTTAATTCTTAATGCTCAGAGTAGTATCGCAAAAGAACTTTTCAATTACTGTGCACTCCTATGTTTAGATATAAGCTGTTAATCAAATAATATTGTTCTATTATCATTCTCTGTTGGTGTATGCTTTATAACACTTAATTAGTTTATTAGAAAACTAGAGATCCAGTTGCTGTTGATGACTGTTATTATCAATACTGACTAATTACAATCAGCCGCATTTTTTTTTAATGAAGCTATTCTTTCTAAAACCAATAAAAAGAACCTGATAAATTTGTGCTTCAGGCTGTGATCATGTTCTTTTATGTTGGCAGCTTTCAATTTCAATTTCTGCCTTATAAATTTTAGTGAATTTGATATGGTGAGGTTCCCCAGTTATTGGAATAAAGAGGCTAGCGACCTTATTAAATATCAAGTACTAAGTAGCATGACTGTTGGATTAAATTGTGAAATTTTGGAAGAAGTTTCAATTTCTTGGCTTGAATAATCCATGGAGGTAACTCACATATGGTATCATAATCTCCCTTTCTAGAGTACTTCTTGTCTTTTTTTCCTTCCCCTTCCTTCACTTCTTTGGGACTTGATTCTTATTGACACTAGATTGTGTGAAATACACGTATCCTGGTGCTACTTGCATACATACTAATTCTAGATTCTCATTTAATTGTGCTTCTGATGCATTGCCACAGGACAAGAAGTGGAGAGTAGATGACAATCCAATATATAAATTTATATTTGGGGGTGCTTCTGATGGCATAATTATGTTGATATATGTTGATGACTGCTTTTGTAAATAGCGGAAGGATCTCAGGTGATTTTGAAGAATTCTGTATGTGATTTTAGATTTCTAAGGGCTAATGTTACTTTGTCGAAAATAGAGTGATTTGAGTGTTTCCTCCAACTTTTTTCCAGTAGTCTGGTTTTCATTGAAAATACAGCTTGATATTTAGGGTTTTAGATCTGCATAATTTCATGGGTTGATTTCACTTTGTGCTCCACTTGGACTAGATTTCTCATCACAGTACCATCTTTTTCTTACTTTCTCATCACACATTGACCTCAAGTTTTAAAATCAGGCTGTCAATCTTGGATTTTATCCTTTGGACTTTATTTTGGTATGAATATTCTTCATAATTCCACCATGTTTTCATTATAACCCCGATTTATAATGAGATTGCACACTTTTCCATCAATGTTGCAAGTAGAATAGAAAATGCTGGTTTTCAACCAATCTTGCTTTCTTTATTCAGCACAAAGAGAGTCTTCTTCATTAAGTGTTAGACCTTCATTATGTTCAAATTCTTCTCTGATTTCTTCATGTGAGGGCCGATAACCAGGTTCCTTACTTTCCTGTTTTATCTATCATACATTGGCATCAGAGATTCTCTCTTGTCATAATTGCAAGGCCCTCTTGTGTTGCTTTTCCATCGTTGGTTTGTGTTGCTAATCATTTGCAGTTTATCTGTGGGAAGAATCAAATATGGCAACCACACTGCAGGAATTAGCTTGTTGAGTAGGAATGTATTCAGTTGGTTCAATTTCTTTTTATATATGAACTTCCCGCTTGCTGTTATATCTACAGATGTCTTTTTTTGCTAGGTACAGTTTCGTCTAAAGATAATGACAGACAGTTTGTATTTGAGTTTAGAATAATATCTGTATTTCCCAATTTTTTCTAGTAGCTTAGTCTTCATTGTAATCACTGCTTGATATTTAAAGCAATTAACAATTTCAAATTAAATGAATCCTATATACTATTGAAGCAACAATGTACCATATTTTTTTGGTAAGTAACAACAAAGTACCATATTTTCTCACTTTGATTTTCAAATTTTAGGTTGGCTTGGGTTAAGAAAAAAAAAAGGGGGGGGGGGGGGGGGGGGGCAATCTCTAGCATGTGTTTCATACACTAATTATGGATTTTTATATAACTAGAGACATGTTAGTTACTGTTATTGTCTTTACCTACTAAATGTTACAGTCAACACCATTCTTTTTTTGTGAAGATTATCTTTCCACAGATTTACCAACAGAGCCTGATGTATCCTTTTAAAGTGTGTGCTTCAGGATTTGATCATATGAATTAATATTGGCATCTTTCTACACATCTCTAGAATCCTTTTTGTCAAAATCTCCTTTGGTTCTTCCTTGACATCTTCAAAACCTGATTGACATGTAGATTGTCTTTCATACTGTGTGACTTGATGCAATCCATTATGTACTAATATTCTAATATCAATGCTTATTTTATTTTATTTCAGTTGCATTGGCATAGGACTTGAAGCAGAGAGTTAATGAGGACCCACGTATAAGGTATGACAGAGCTTCTAAAGCCATAGTCACATTGAGATACAGGGGTAACTGCTTTTATATTATGAAGGTAAGGTCACCTCATTTAGAGTGCCATATTCGTGTCAGACACCTGACATGTGCTGGGACACTCTTTTGCATGCGTGTCCCAGCCGTATCCTTTTAAAATAAAAAATTTCTGGACACAAGGAAACAAGAGGAATCAAATACCCTTTCACAAAACAAAGAGAGCATTCATGTTCTAATAGTAAGAGTGCATTTGAAAATTAATAAATATTTTTATTCCTGTTTTGTATTCTAATTTCTAAACATCCTTTAATAATCATGAATTCACTTTATTATCTATTATTGTTCTAAAATTGACATATACTTAACATTATATGAAAAATAAATGCTTAACAATATATAATAATTATTTAATAGACGTGTTCCGCCTTGTCCTTATTTTTCAAAACCGTGTCGCCATGTCATACTCTTACCAATACTGTTTTCATGCTTCCGGTTTTGTTAAAATATGCAAGTAGCCTCATGACTCCGTGAGGGGTAAGCCTATGTCTCTAAAATTGTAATGGTTTAATTTTTGCTTTTGCTAGGAGAACACATTTCTTCAAACCTAACTAATACGATAAACTTGCAATAAATTTATGGTAACTATCTTGTTCCTTATCTAATTAAATCTTTACGAGTAGATCAGATGTGTTTGGATACCACTTATTTTGCTGAAACTAAAAAATTATTGTTGAAAGTACTGTAAATAAAGGTAGAAGTTAGTTAAATTAGTATAGTGAGACTCATGAATAGTGCCAAAAAGTGCAGTGAGACTCATGAATAGTGCCAAAAATAAATTGAATAGTGAAATAATTTTAATTTTTCATTTTTATCCAAACGCACGCTAGGTTTCAATTTTTTTCTCTTTTTTGGGCAATATGAAAATCCATTACTTGGTCTTTGAATTCAGAGTACTCCCTGATTTCAAGGATAGCTTAATTTCATGGTGAACTATTCTTGGAATGCTCAATCAGCAAGAGTTCCTTGAACAAGGATTGTTTGAATAAGATGTAGCCTGTAAGGGGGTGGATTGTGAAGGACCAAAGGGAGAAGCAATCCTGGAGTCTCACATCGCATGGAGAAGCACATGGTGATGTGGTTATAAGGGGTGATCTTCATTTAACATGTAGAGGCGTTTTCTCCCGCCACACAGTGGAGGTGGGGTCATGACAAGTAGCTTTAATTCTGGTCAGGTCTCAATTGTGCTTAGTTGTATTTGATTGTATCTAGTGAGAATTGTTCTGCTCTACTGGGTCTGTACATCTTTTAACTTGCTTGCTGCCCTTTTTTTGGGACTAGCAGAGACTTTGTTGTATCAGTCTATTTGTGCTATATGCATATTGGTCTTCCTTGTTGGTTGGGTTCTCTCACATTTAGATGTCAGTTTCTAAAATGGATTGTTTATCTTAGAAATATTTGATTGGATGGTAAATGTGTCGTGCTTTCTAGATTTTGTGATAAATAAGTTATTCCAGCTTAATAATTAAAATGAAAATCGTACCTGCACTCAATGTAGGAAGCAAACGCTTCATATAGAAGTCAATTACAACATTTGTGTTTTTGTTTTCTCTGCCAACAAGATTTTCAAAAGATTTCTTAAGATAATCATGATAAAAATGTTAAGGTGTAGTTTTATCTTTTGTTTTTTAGCATTGCTTATGTGTTTGAATCGTTTCTACTTCCATGAGACTGAAAATTCACCACATGTACAGTGAGCTGACCTTATTTGAATGAGTTTCAACCTGTTAATTGGAGTTAACATACTTAAACAATTTCATTTGTCATTCATCCAGTAATTTGATAATAGATGATCGTATTATTTTTTGTCCTAACTAATGCCAGGTTACTCTTCTTTGCAGATTATATGACAAGACCAACTAATATCATCTCATAGCATTGTGAACTCCGCCACCTTCGAGGGACTTGTGCTTTTGTGCAATACAGTGGAAAATAAGGGTAAGTGGTCATTATTAAATAACTATATCAGTTTTTGTTTTGTTTCTTTTTAGATAACTGCGTCTTATGACTCACTTCTGTATCCGACAAAGTTGGAGCAGATATCAAGTTGATGATGTAACCAGTTGTTTGGCTGCTAAACCAAGAAGATAATGAAGAACTAGCAGATGCGTGAAGCAATTGAAGGCTTTCTTGTTTGTTCCATGTAGTGGAAGACCTAACAACCAACAAGAAGAGGTGCCCTGGACTCATACATTACTGGCCTGCTGAAATATCATAATCTATCAATGATCTTGCAGTTCCCTTCTGTGCAAGAAATAAGTATAACAAAAGAGAGAAGATATAGCACCAGGACTGAGATTACAAGCTCCAATGACACATGATGATAAAGATTACAAAGTAATCTTGTTGGCCTGGCTTGAATATGTTAGGTGTGAAAGTCAAATTTGAGTTGTATTGGGCTTGGACTCGTTTTGTCGACTTTGGTTAGGACTCTGGTATTTTAATCAAGTTCCACAAACTATACTTGGTTTAGGATGAGTCATTTTTTTTTTTGCTACACCTCTACTTTGGTAATATATATGTGGGCTCTTTGTGAAATCTCGAGCCTTGGCTTTTGTATTTTGAGAGAGAGAGAGTTCTTTGGGTGTATTTGGGGTTTGGGTCCAGTGAGAGTGTCTTTGTGCCACATTTGTAATCTTATTTTCTTAGTGAAACTTTCTTGATGTTGCCCGTGGACGTGGGCTTAAAGCTTAATTGCGTAAATCTTTGTCTCTCATGTAATAATGTTATTATTTCTTCTCTTTTCTATTTATATTTTGCATAAACCCACTATTATTGGCTACACTTTCAGCATATTAGCATTAAAACTTCTGCTATATCAACTGATCTTTTCTATTGATTTCTCTCCTACTAGTCATTCAGAAAGGTGAACTATCCCTTCTTCTTTTTTTGGTTATTTCATTGGCACAAAGAACCTGCGAGCTTGATTTTGTTTCTTTTCTCACTTTTTGGTTAGATTTTTCAATTCAAAGTATATTCAGTGTTGTTGTGACTTATGCCATAATTGGAAAAACGTGGAGATTAATTTATGCACAATTTGGTCAGGAACCACAATTTATGTACCTCAAAGTTTGCACTATATAAAGAAGAAAAGGCTATAAATTTGAGCCATACAAATAGACGATTGGTTGGCAGTAGTTCTGAAAATTACATAAACTATTATAAAATATCATCTCCTTGATCAACCAATCTGCCTCACTATGCATAGTTGCACACACATTTAAATTCCATGTCATGGCTAAGAAGAGAACCAACCACGTAACACTGGCATAGGTAGCCCCTAAAAAGAAGGCTTCTCCAAGTAATTCTGTTGAATCAAGTTTATCTAACTTGAGTTATATGAAATTTTTTTTTTTTTTTTAAAAAGGTACAGCCAAAAAACAAAGACACATACAACTTTGAAAAGAATCAAATTGTCATCCTCTAGAAACCAAATAATTAACACTCAAGAAAAAATCAAGAGAGAAACACATAAAAGCTTAAAACCTTAGAACCCAAAAAGGTGGATGTAGCATGAATGTAATTTATAAGATTCTGCTCTAACTTCAAAGCTTCTTTCTTGCAAACTATATAGGATTCAAGTAATCATCTGTGAAGTACATGCTATTAGGATTGCATCCAAAATAATCTTTTGGCATAGATAGAAAAAGAAATAAAATAAGAACTATTTCAAATAAATAAATAAATAAGGTCCGGGCTTTGACAGTTCTGTACTGTACATATAGACCCAGACCCAGACCCAATAAAGCTATTGGGTCATCATTCAGCCACAAGCAACAATAAGTCAAAGACTATGTATAAGTCCAATGTTTTATAACTAGGATTAGATACCAAGATAAACTAATAAATGCAATCTACATACATGTGGACGTGGGTGTTTGCATCAAAATTTTCATAATGTTAAAGTCATGGAGGTGCATGTGCACCAACGTTTGTCCATGGCCATTATCTAGACAATCCCAGTCAGAGAAGAAGAAAATAAAAAGTTGTGGAGTCATCTCTTAAGATGGCCCAAAGGGCCCATGGCCACATGCAACCCATACTTTTTCTCTTGACAGATATGGCCCATAATGAAATTTTGCTCAACAAAATCTGGGTTTTTATTAGGCTCTATTGGTAGAGTAAAAGTGTTATAGCTTAATTGGCTATTTTCAATGAAATTGTCAAGAGTTTAAGTTTTCACCTTGTTACTATTGTATATTTTTGACATGAAGATCACTTTACAAGTATAAAGTTATTATAGGTAGGGGCTAAAGTTTAAGTCTCCAGACGTGAATTTTACATATATATACACTTAGATTAAATTAGAGTAAAATTTATATCTTGTATAAAAAAAAAAAAATTTAAATCTTCACCTTATGATTAACTATCTAAAATAGAAGCAAAAATAAAAATAAAATCCTATTGGTGTCGCTATTTTCGCTTACAATAATTAAGTTGGGTTTAGAATTCATTTGATTATACATTCTTTTCATGGAAGAGACTTATAACAATGTTGCTGAGTCGTAGCATCTTCATGGCACCATTCTATGATTCTTTGAATATTATTATGAACATTGACATTTTATATAATTACGAGTAAAAAGTGAGTCAAGGAGAAAAAACTATCCTTACACCGACATCTCCACGTGGGACACTATTCAGTAGGTCATGTTATTGTGTACCATATCTTCTTTAGGATAAAGAAGATATGATGTTTAAGTAAGCAATATGATATTTAAGAGCTTATGTTTTCTTTTACAATTTTTTAATATATACTTTTTATTTTACATGATTGGTTAGCCACTTGGAAAAGTGAAATCTATGCACCACTCTTCTTATATGTATGTACCTGAAATTTAATACTGTGAAAGAGGCACTAAAAAAAAAATCTTGGGTAAGAGAAGCCAAATTTAAAGGTTGTGTTTGGGAAGTGAGTTTAAAGTCAACTTATTTTACTACTTAGTTTATTTTTGTTATTATTCATTTGATCACTGCATTTTTTTATATTATTTATGGGTTTCCCTGTACTATTTCAGTTAGCTTTTACCTTTATCTACAATACTCTTAGAAAAAAAAAATTAGTTTCAGCTAAATAAATTGTCCAAAACGAACTCTAAATATAATCTCATTGGACAAATTTTTTTTAGATTTTAGATGTTGGCTTACTTCGTGAGACAAAACTCAAATAAAAATTATTAATATTGATGTATTCGAATTATGTTAAAAATCTATCAAATGAACTTATTGGAGATTTTGAAGAATGAAATTTCGCCTCAAGCAAAATCCTATGAAAGTTCGTTAATTTAAGCTGAGGTGATACTTAACATTGATTATCTTAGCACTTGATATGGAAAAAAACTTTCTTTTATTTTTCTCCTCCAAACACCACATAACATTGGGTTTCTAATCCAAATTTTAAAATTTTAAGAGATAAATTGTGTCGTAAATTTTAAAGGTGCAACTTATAATCTTATCTCTTACCAAAATAAAAAATATCAAGGAGATGTTATGGGCAAAAGTCTTGAATGCACGCATGAGATACCTTCTCATGTTAAGGACAATTTTAAATTTCTGAATAAAACAATAATAAACATAAAGGTCCTAAAAACTTTGAAGTACCCTATCCATACTACTTTGTTTCGAATATAACTTTGCTCTCTACCCACATGGATTCGACCAGCTTCAACACCATCACCTAATCCCATCAATGAACCTTAGTAGTTTGTTTTTCCTCTACGTACTATGTAGGCCCTTTTTAGAGCATGTGGTCCTGTCTTGTCTCACCTGTGTGTTGATCTCAATAAGACTAGAACAATTCTTGTGCATCTAATTTAGATGCTTTCAGGTGCCCATTTACCTATAAACATGTCTCTACAAAGGGTTCTATTTGAAATAAATTCAAACCCCAAACAAAAGCGAACTTTTATACATGATAGACTCATCACCATCCAAAGTTAGAGATTTGATGCCAAGGAGTTCATCATATTATGGTTTGGTCACCCCTTTTCACAGGGTTGCAATGTTTAAATTCCAAATAAATATTCCTTGATTACAACACTGAGTGACAATTTAATTATACGAAGGAAATATAACCGATATTGAAATAATCCATTTCTATTCATTAACCTGTACCATTCTCAAATTATTTCTTGAATAAACACATTGACAAATTGTTCATGCAGTAACAAGCATAAAATTTTGTCCATTCATATATGATGGAGTGGAGAGTAATAATAGAATAATGTGGAATGTGGAGTGATTAATTAGAGTTTTTTCAAAAAATAGAACATGATATTAAACTGAAGTTTCATGGTTATGAGGATATAGCTTTATTGAGCATCAAAGTTTTCATGAAAAATTATAATCTTACTATTCTCAATGAAAATCATGATGATCAAAATCCGTTAAAATAATAGTTAGATGATTAAATTCATCAAACTCTAATAACTTAAGTTTTTAGAAAAAAAAAAAAAATGAGATAAAGGTTTTTTTTTTTTTAAGAAGATAAAAATTATTATGGTATCAAAACAGACAATCATGAATTCCAACCTTATTTACACTTTTTGGATACAATTCTTTTTGTATTAAAGTAATCAACTGAGTAAATTGATAGTTTGAATTGACATTGTAAATGAAACGGGAAGTTTAGGATGTAAAAAAATGTAATACTCCTTCCTAATACAAATATTCAGTTGCCAATAAATAAAGGAAAACTAAGCCACCTTATGTTGGAAAGACCATGAGACAAATGCAATAATCTATTTCATGGCAGCACCCATTATTCATGTGAGAGTAAAAACACGAATTTATTGTGCCCCAAAGTATTGAATAGTTATATCTTGTTGTAAGCAAAATTAAAACACGCTTAAACAACTTCAAAGCACTATAAATAGTCAACTTAGACAAGATCCTAAATAATTTTTTTTTTTTTTCCTCTTTTCATATGCTCCACAGCTACACCCATCCACACAAGACTTGAAAAAGGAATGAACGATTTCCCTAATTTCCAATTTCATTTATCATGAGCCCCACACTTTTTTTATGATTAAAATTTGTACTTAGATATTTGCTAACTGCCAGCTACATTTTTTTTACATGTTTCTATTTAGTGGGGAAGCTAAATTTTGTACCTTGAAGATTGCACTATTTGAAGGATAAACGCTCTAAAATTGAGTGAATTTATATTATTTGTAAATACTTATTAGTTCAAAGTCTAGAGACACTATGTGCCTTTTTCGCCAAGAAAAACACCATCATTGGTTCAAAATTTCTTTATGCCTTGCTAAGGACTGATTTGTACATAATTATATACACACACTAGATATTGTTGTTATCACAGTATATTCCACAATTACTTCAAGTGAAAATGCTGCAACTATCTTGTTAGTTATATTTATACCAATAGTGCGTGTATATACATATTAAAAGCCAAAGTAAAAAAAAATCCAATTAGATTTCAATTAAATTCTCAATTTTGTACCATGTGTCCCATCTAATTTTTAATTTTTGTGCTAAGTGAATTATTAAGTGTAAAAATCAAAAAGTCCAAATCCAATTAGATTCTAAATTAAATTTCAATTGGAGTCCAATTTTGCATCACATGTCTATCTATTTGTAAAAATTTTGTAGCAAGTGAATTATAGGATGCAAAAACCAAATAATTTAAATCCAATTAAATTCTAAATCATATATATATATAATGAAAAACCACTACACATTTTAGAAATATATAGTTTAAAAAAGGTGTAAGCTAATACTATGTATAGCTCAAACCTCTTTTAAAAAAATGTATAATTTGAATTGTGTAATTTTGATTGTTTTTTGTTGTACCTGTGCATATGCACGGAATTGAGTTACACATTAGTGTGGATAATTAAAAAGTCTAATTCTTAACTAGATACATCTACAGTATAGTATACCAACAATCGTGTTAGAACCACATTATGATATGTACTTACTGCTAACCTTTCCATTGTAATTAAGAAGCCTCGTTAGTAGTTCTTGAATTTTGTTCTCAATCAGTTTATACGTGGTAACTTATTTTCTATAACGTTCTAAATATTACTTGGCCATTCGACTAATATAGATCCAGACCATTTAAAGCAATGGCCCACATGCCTATTGGTGCATTCACTGGATTACTTGGATCGGCCCATTAGAACATGTACTCCCTTCCTTGCAACGTGATCCAACAACGGTACATGGTCCGAATATGTCATAATTTTGTAGGGTAAATTAGATATATATAAAGATCCAAGGTTTATTTAATATTTTAGATTAGGTATCAAGTTTTATGATTTTGTCAATTAAAATCTCAAATTAATGAAATCATTCCAATTTAAGGCATTTATTCATCTTTATTATTTCTTTAAGTTAATCTGATTTCTGACAGTAACAAAGCTTAAACCTTGTGTTTTACATAAGACTTATTCATTGATCAATTTAGTGGCCATTGAATAGAGAGAGAGAGAGAGAGAGAGAGAGAGAGGGTGAAAATTGAATCTAATTACCTAGGTGAAACTTAATTTTTTATCAACCGTTCTCCCCTTTTTTGGTTCTACAACTGTACATAATCATGTAAATAAATAATAATGTTAAATAGACTTCCAATTAAAATAGCTTCATAAATTTGAGATGTTAATTGACAAAATTAAAAATTTGCAACATAATTTGTGATAGAGTATGGTTGATTTTATTATATAATTTGCCATATATATTGAATAATGACAATACGGGCATGAAACAGTTTAAAAGTGCAATGTGCAATTTTTAAACAAACAATAATGTAAAAGCATCTTTCTTGCAAATGGAACTATTATTTGAGGGTACGATTAGGCTTTGAGGAATTTATTTATAGAGAAAGGCACTATAAGACATACTTTTGCTAAAGAGAGTTAGTATGAGCTAAAGTGTTTACGCATTAAACTGGATACACTCTAAAATAACCACATGTTGGTCTTGTATCTCAATTAGTGCACAAAAGTAACAAAAGGAAGCCTAATTTTAAAAAGTATGAAAATAATTTTTCAACTGAAGGAGTAGTTTTTAAAATTGATTAGTTTATTTTGGATGTAGTGGGTTGCAATTTGTTATGATTGTGGTGGCTGGGGATTGCAGTTGTGGATGGTGTTGGCGGTGGCTGTGCAGTTGTGGGTGGCTGTGACAATGGCTGAGGCAGTGGTTGCTGTGGCTGATCGTGGACGGTGCTGGTTGTGGTTAGATGTGGTTTTTTTTTCTTTTCCTTTTATAGTGAAAATTGGATGTGGTTTTTTTTTTTTTTTTTTTTTACTGAAAATTTGGATGTGATTATTGTATATTGTGTAAAGATATATTATTTTATTGTATTATTTTATATTGTTTTAACATGTTGTATGTTAACATAGCACCATGTTAAGTGTTTTATAAAGTGAGTCGTTAAAATAAGAGGGATAATTATTTTTTAGTATATAAAAGTTTTTTTTTTTTTTTTTGAGAAATTTGCTGCTCTTTTATAGAAAGTATGTGTGAACTGGACATTATTATCCTTCCTTTCTTTCGCATCTTACGTTCACCATTCTCCATTCACCATTCACCAGTCGAAAGTCTTTCTCTTCAGTCTGTCTCACTCTCTCTCTCTCTCTCTCTACTCATCTATGTCTGATCCCTGCAGCTAGTGCCTTCTTTGGTCCATCTACATAAATCACTACACGCCGGTTGCAAACACAGCTCGTATTCACTTCCACTCCGCCGTAGATATTCAGAGCTTGAGTTCGTGGAAACCCATTCTTTTCGACCAAATTTTCCAAAGTCTGCATACCATATCCTTAGTATCCTATATTATCTTGATTTAACCATTAGTTGATTTCATATGTATGTCACTTTAATTAAGAAAAAATGGTTCTGGCTGAGTCAATTTGAATTTGAGTTTTAATTCAATCTAAACTTGATGTTCGTAATTAGATGTAAGTCTATTTCTAGACCCACTTTTGTTTGTTAACTTGTGTTATTTCTTTATGCTGATTTGCAATAGGAAAGGCTGAAGTTGGAGCAGTTATTGGTGTTGCTGGAAAGGACTGATGATAGGACACACAAAAAGCATTGTCATTGATTATGAACAATATACTTCTTCCCCTGTAATCAAATCTGTTGGGATGGACCATGATGAATTTAGTGTGATGTAGTTTGTATCTTTCTTCTGTTTATTGTCAAATGCATTCTAATTATGTAATCACCTGAAAGAGTTGTATAATAATATAATCTATCCTGGAGAGATATTTCCTACCCTTTACCACGAACTTATGCATGGTTGTAATTAGAAGAATAGAGAATATTTTAATGTAAAATTAAATTGAAATTTTCAAAATCCCACTTGATCAAGATTTAAATTTTCTCTAACAAAATTTAGTTTTGTTCAAGCAATTTAAGTTCCACTCTAGCAAAGGACAAGCAAACTTTCTGTAAAGAGCTTGTTGAAATTTTTTTTTCTATTATTGAATAGTTTACTTAAGTAAGAAGGGTCGTTTGCTCAAGAAACAATTGAAAAAAAAAAAAATGTTTACCAGAAAATTTTGTAGAACAACAAGAGAGCATTGGCAACATTTTAGAGTGTTTGTTTCAGCATAACTGACCTTTCAAATGTGTATTTTCTTTGGGAATTAAGGTATAAGCCACCTTCCAAATGTGTTTTTTATTATTATTATTACAACTCTTCATTCCTTATAAATAAAGAACCATAGTTTTGGTGGGGGGGGGGGGGGGGGGGTGTCAAATTTTTCACTCCATATAATGAAATTCACATAATTCCCCAATTTTGTTATTTGTAGAATCTTTATTAGCTGTATTTAGAAGATGGTTTGCTTACAAATCCATTAGAAAACCTGTCACATTTTTTTTTAATTGACAATACATTCACCTGGAATAAAACCTGTCACAATTCAGAATACAAAAAGAGAATAATAAGATTACAAATACATCTGAAATAAAACCTGTCACAAATTTTTTTTTTTTTTTTTAATTTCTAATTGACAATACTTTTACCTGAAATAAAACCTGTTATGATTCAGAATACAAAAACATGATCATAAGATTACGAATAAATTTGAAATAAAACTTGTCACAATTTTTTTAAAAAAAATTTCTAACTGAATACATTCACCTGAAATAAAGCCTGTTATGATTCAAAATACAAAAAGAGAATCGTAAGATTACAAATACATCTGAAATAAAACCTGTCACAATTTTTTTTTTTTTTTTAAGTTTCTAATTGACAATTCTTTCACTTGAAGTAAAACCTGTCATGATTCAAAATACAAAAAGATAATCATAAGATTACAAATACATCTGAAATAAAACCTATCACAATTTGCAAAAAAAGTTTCTAATTGATAATACATTCACCTGAAATAAAACATGTCATAATTCAAAATACAAAAAAAGAATCATATGATTGAAGATACATCTTAAAATAAAACTTGTCTCAATTCAATCTACAAGAAGATGGTTCTATCCACCGCAATTAAAATATTGTACAGCAAAAAATATTTGCTTCCCAGAGGCCTAGGTTCACGGTGGAGAATTCAACAACCACAGTAAAAATGAAGGACCAAAGTAAAGGTTATGGACTCAGATTTGAGGAAGTCAGCCACTAATACCATTCAGAAGGCTAAGGACATCTGCAACAGTAAATCGGTAACAATCACATATATAGTACAATCGATTAGAATCACATCTTATAAAGTAGAACTTATTGATGCAAATATTTCCCTTTTCTCGATTTGGGGACAATTTCATGTGCATAATAAATAAATAAGGAAATGCTAAAGCTAATAAAAATATTATAAAAAAAACCAGTCACTGGCAATTAATATGATTAGTATCACTTTTAACAATATAATATAATAAATTTTTTGAATTAAATTTTTTTGTGATTAATAATACATTAGTGTGTAAGATTTATGTAATTAGAATTATAGTACCCGCTTAACAAAAAGAAATAAAAATAAAAGATCAATGTTATTGAGCCGGCTGTGACTTACATGGTTGAGTGAGTGTCATGTTGCTGCTAACCTTTGTAAATGGCACTAATTGTATGCAAGGCCTGCATAATTACACTCAAAATGATCTTTCTAGATACTGAATAATTGACAGTACTATTGGAGAATTGGAACCTATAGGCCAGCCAGACCTTCTAGAATGAAGTTTTGCATTATGGTAAGAATTATTGTTATAGCTTATAGAATTAATGAATTAAAATTTCTGTGCAGATTGATGATGTGTCAACTGAAGTGAGTCAAGGAGATCCCAGAATGTTTTGTGTGAGGCTATAGATAAACACCATGCATCTATTATGGTAACGGGCAGTCATGGTTATGGAGCAATTAAAAGGTACAATTCTATAGCACCCTGTTACCAATTACATTATGACTATAATGTACATTTCTAGTTTTTGTACTTATTTGGTGCAAAGCAATGCTTTTCATAAGTTTTAAAATTGATTCCACAAGGAATTCAAAGTCCAAACCCTCTTTTTGCATTTAGAGCTCATTGGGTACAACTATTGAACATTTCATGTTGGTATTTGAGGTATTGTTTTTAGTACAAGGAGTTAGCTTACAAGGTTTACATACATTCATTTAACTGGGAAATGAAATCATTATTGGCTACTAACATCATATATATTGAGAACAATATCAGTGGTATTGCTTAATCTAGCAATTTGGCACGGATTGCATCTTGTCAACATTTCATAGGTTATGTAAAGATGAAATCTCCATTGTATAGCAGACTTTGGTGTCACTTCCCTTAATAATAATAACCATGACTCCACTTCACTACCCAGAAAATAAAACAAAAAAGAAAATAATAAAACTAAAAAATCCATTCACTATGCATATAGGCATATAGCCTAATGAGTAATTCCACGTGAAGGGCAGAATTGGCCCTGCTTCCATTCATGCACAAGCCTATGTGATGAAAATTCTATTCAGTCTATGTGACGCAAATTCTTCTCTCTTTGCAGGGCGGTTCTAGGCAGTGTCAGTGATTACTGTGGTTGTTGAATGGTAGCTAGTTACTTATCATTTGTGTGTGGCTTTCTTGTAACAGATTGCAGTTCTAATTGACAGCAGGAAGAAAGGAAGCTCAACTTTTTTATTATATACTTAATTTACAAAATGAAGGAAGAAGAAGTGAATCGATGCTAAATTCAAGAGTGGTACAAGAAATTTAAGTCTGTATCCATTAAAACCGAAATCCATGAACTTCCAAGAAATTTAAGTCTGTACAGGTGGGTGGCCTATCAGTTAAGAATCTAATCAAAACCCATGAAAATACCCAAAAAAAAAAAAAAAAGCAAAATCCATATAAATCAACAAAACCTATACCAATATGAACAGATTGATATCCAAAAAATAACCCAAACCCATCAAAATTTCGAAACCTAAATTTTGGGGAAATAACTAATCAAACAATAAAGGGGGAAAAAAATAAAAGAAGAAGAAGCAAAATCCATATAAATCAACAAAACCCATACCAAAGCAAGTGATTAACATCCAAAAAACCAAACCCATCAAAATTTCAAAACCTAAATATTGGGGAGATAACTAATCAAACAATAAAGGGGAAATCGGAACAAACCGCAGTATCTGGGTGCGTGGGCGCCGGCTCAGAACGACGCGGCGGCGGCTCTAGCGGCGGGAAGGAGCTCCGTTGGTCAGAGGAGAGGAGGCGTTGGTGCTGGTGCTGTTTTCTCCAGGTAAGGACTTCTGAACACGTTCTGTTTGGTGAATTTTGGTTTTATTTGAGCTACAATCCTGTGTGATAGAGTCTACCGAGACCTCATTGAATATCTGACGTGGCAGCTCTTCATTGGTGGCGTAAATAGCCCCTTTTCCGCCAGCTCCGGACAAAACGTTTTCTCTTCCTGGAAAGCCCAAAACCCTTTATGAGCAGAACTTATCAAGCAAAGTTTATATATCTAGACAAAATAGTTGTAAATGGAATATGTGAACACATACCTGCAATTGAGGCCAAACTAAATGCAGTAGGCACATTGGTCTCTGCCGCAATAGCAGCTTTGGCTACCGCAATTCCAACTGCCACACTCTACATAAGATTTAACCTGCGCAAATGGAAGCAAGCGTCCCACCAACCAAGCAATCACCAGCCCCTGTGAGCCTAACAACTAATACAGGAAGTGCTGGACAATGCACAACAGCGCGCAAAAGAACAAACACAGCAACGCAAGAATGGGGATAAAATACAAAGAAAAACCCCAAAAAGAAGAATAACAAAGACATTTTCTTCTGAAGCTATAGAAGCTTGACAATCCAAAAGCTTTAAGGGACATGTAGAAAATAAGTATGTCACTCTGATGGTAATTATCACCAAAGATCTTAATGCACACATAATATATAATTTATTCATGTAAGAACTTGAAATACTAACTAAATAAATCCTATCAAAAGAACAAACACAGCAACCAAGACCGAGGATAAAATACAAAGAAAAATCCCAAAAAGTTTCACCCTAAAAAAAATCATGATTTGAAACCCAAACAAAATTAGCTGGAACAAGAAAACAAGATTCTCATAATAGACAAATCAGATTTGTTTAGGGCTGAACTTAACCACTTTGGAATCCAATCAAAACGCACCAAGGTACCAAAATACAACAAAACCCATACCAAAGCAAGTGATTAACATCCAAAAAACCAAACCCATCAAAATTTCGAAACCTAAATATTGGGGAGATAACTAATCAAACAATAAAGGGGAAATCGGAACAAACCGCAGTATTTGGTGCGTGGGCGCCGGCTCAGAACGACGCGGCGGCGACTCTAGCGGCGGGAAGGAGCTCCGTTGGTCAGAGGAGAGGAGGCGTTGGTGCTGGTGCTGTTTTCTCCAGGTAAGGACTTCTGAACACGTTCTGTTTGGTGAATTTTGGTTTTATTTGAGCTACAATCCTGTGTGATAGAGTCTACCTAGGCCTCATTAAATATCTGACGTGGCAGCTCCTCATTGGTGGCATAAATAGCCCCTTTTCCGCCAGCTCCGGACAGAACGTTTTCTCTAATTGTAATTGTAATTGGAATTCATAATGTTGTTTGTTATATATAGTGCAATTTTTATTTATTAATAATATCAATAAATTTATATATATATATATATATATATATATAGGAGATGAGTATCTATGAGTTACATAAATACATAATGTAAGAAATGAAAGAGTTATGAGTTACAAATGATGATATAATAACCCACTAACTTTTTTGTTATAAGTTTTACCAAAAAACTTTTTTGTTATAGGTAACTACCTATTAACTTTACCTATGGGTTATACAAACCATTAAATTGGTAGTTTTTTTTTTTTTTTTTTTTTTGGCCATATGTAATACAAAAGGACATGTATCCATATATTGTATAAATAAAAGGACATGTATCCATGTATTGTATTTATTCATGTATTTTATTTAAAATTTTAAATGGGTTATTTGTTTGTTTTCATTTATCTCACAAAATGACTTTTTTTTTTGGTTGAGAAGAAAGATTTTAAACCCCTTTCCCTCTCCCTTGTGTGTGTATATTTGTTTCTAAAAAAAAAAAAGAATGAGTAATTGTCTCACATTGCTTAAGAGAGTGTGTTGTATGTAGTATAACTTGCTCCACTCCCTTAAAAGTTACCATGAACTTTGAGTAGAGTTTGTGGTGTGTCTTTGTATTAAAACCACTTTCCCTCGCACTTGTGTGTGTGTGTTTGTTTATCAAAACAAAAAACTTAAATATTTTTATTAAGAAACACCAGCTATATCAGCCTGAAAAATACATTGAAAATGACAACAATCAAGAGTTGAGGAATTTTTTGAGACATAAGAGGCCAAGACTAATCCTGAGAGTTTCGAATTACTACCCCAAAATGACGTTAATCGTTTTTTTTTTTTTTTCTTTTGAACTCAATAGGACGTAAATCACTGTAATTTTTAATTTTGTATTCATTTTTCCCCTAAAACTTAATTAGAAATGGTAATAAATAGGTGTGTGTGTGTAACACAAAAGTGTAGTGTATTTAAATCTAGAATGCACCCCCTAAATGATATGTAATAGTAATACCCACTTAAATGAAAATGGTAATAATTTAGCTTTCCCCCCCTAAGACTCAAATGAGAATGATAATAAATAGGTGTAATTATACACACATTTTTGTTTTTATTTATTTATTTTTGTTTACACTTAAAAGTGAAATAAATGTAAAAATGAATTTTTTTAGACTTGCCTTTTAGGTTACTCACTCCAATTTAAGGCATTTATCCATCTTTATTATTCATTTAGGTTATTATGATAGTAACAGAGCTTATAAAAGCTGGAACTCATTAATTAAACCTTGTGTTTTACATAAGACTTGTTCATCAATCAATTTAGTGGCCATTGAACATAGAAGGTATCCAGATCCTGAGAGAGAGAGAGATTGAAAATTGAATCCGATTACCTAGGTGATGAAACATAATTTTTAATCAACAATTTTCTTCTTATTTTGGCTCTACAACTGTACAGAACATTGTAAATAAATAATATATGTTAGATAGATAGAGACTTCCAATTGAAATAGTTTTATAAGTTTGAGATGTTAATTGAAAAAATTAAAAACTTGGGACTTAACTTGTGATAGAGTATGGTTCATTTTATTATATAATTTCCCATATATATATATATATATATTGAATAATGACAATACGAGCATGAAACAGTTTAGAGGTGCAATGTGCAATTTTTATACAAACAATAAAATAAAAGCATCTTTCTTGCAGATGGAATTTTTTTTTAGTATGAAACTAATTTTGTTTCCTTGAGTAGTTGTTAATCCTTTTTCCTTAAGACTGACGATTATTTAGTCAATATAATTTATGAACTAATGAGTAGGCTTTGAGGAATTTATTTCTAGAGAAAGGTACAAATAAGACATACTTTTACTAGAAATGGTTAATACAAGCTAAAGTACTTGGGTGTGGATTGTATGTAATACTTTTGTGCATCAAACGCAACACATGCCCTAAAATAACCATATGTCCGTCCTGTATCCCATTTAGTGCACAAAAGTAGTGTAAGGAAGCCTAAATTTTAAAAGTAAAGAAAAAATTTTTTTTATTAAAAAGTTCTTAGTTTACATGGCTAGTACTATATATACTTTTAATCACCCCCCAAAAATATCCAATCCAATTTTTTTTTTTTTTTTAACTTAATAGTTCACATTTAGATCGGATTGCCCTAGGGGCATTAATGTTCAATTGCTCTCAAATAACCATATCAATAATAGATGTTTTGGAGATATGTGCCTTCTGAAGATGGAAGGTGGTTTTAGGGAAGATATAGACGAAACATTGTACTGTGTACAAAAAAATGGTTTTGAGAATTGAGATGGATTTGAGGATGATTTTAATGAGCTAATTCAGATTAGCTTTTTTATTTTGGATTTTGCTGGCTCAAGAAAATGCTTGTTTATGTTCATTTATTTAGTAAGGAAGCCAAGCTCAATCCCAACTATAGGCACGATAATTAAACTAGTCAAGCTCAAACATAAATAATGTTTCTGTGAACAAATTCATGAACATGAGGGCTTGAATTAATTTTATATATATATATATATATAGATATATTACTATATATTTATATGTACACTTGTTTAAAAATATATTAATATACACTTGAAATTAGGTTGTATAAGTTTGTAAATCGGTTTATATAATATATCGAAAAAGAATTTATTATATATCAAAAAAAATAAGCTAATCAAATAGCTCCTAAACAAGCTCAAACTTGCTCCACAAGTAATTGAACTAAGCTTTAACATATAATCTTGTTTGGTAATAAGCTCGACCTTGGTTCACGTTTGAAATAAAATTAAATGAACAAGCTTAAACTTTTAATACATGACTTGGCTCAGCTCATTTATAATTCTAGGTTCAGAGGAGATGACAATGGTTGTGGCCCCGTGTCTTTTCCTTAATAAATTTCGTAAAAAATAAAAATAAAAATGATTAAGTTTGATTGTTAGGTAGACTCCTCTCCATCAAGTGATGGCCCCCCAATGTGGAATGCATAGATAAGATCCACTCCTCATGTGAAAGAGGAAGAGTCACTAACCTAATATTTTATTGCGCAGCTTAAATCAGTGCTAACAATTATGCAAGAAGCCAAAACGTTGTGACAGCTTGAACTTTTTGACATTAAGATATGTTATCTGTAGAATTATAAATTATGGCATGTCAATTTTCAGCTTTAGTTGAGTAGAAAAATGTTTGTTTAATACATACTGCATTATTATGCCCTTGCAAGAGCTTCTGTTTTTTTTGATAAACTGGAATTCATTAACAGCAAAACTACAGGGAAAATAAAGAATCAGGACAGAGCCTGTTAAGACACATTCCTGAGCAATCCAAGCTTAAAAGCTCAAGCAAATCCATAGGAGGATCAACATAAACAAAAAAATCTCCATCTTGAGTAATCCCTTTCTTGGCAAGAAAATCTGCACAACCATTTGCTTCGCGATAGCAATGACCAAGTCTAACTTGGGGAATTTGACTAAGCAAGCGTCTGCAATCATCAACAATAGGATTAACAATAGAATTAGAGCAGAGGGGGTTAGCAAGGAGCTCAATAACAGCTTTAGCATCAATTTGGATATCAACAGCACACAAGTTAAGGTCTTTGCAGAGGGTGAGGCCATCTCTAAGGCCCCAAAGCTCCGCAGTAAAGCTGGTAGCTCTTCCTATGTTTCTTGAGAATCCCCTTATCCATTCGCCACAAGCATTCCTTAGAATACCTCCACACCCAGCCAAGCCCGAGTTACCACTGGAAGCACCATCAGTGTTGAGGCGGATCCAACCTTGCTGCGGCCTTTCCCAACGAATTTGTGTCACCCTTCGCGCACCAACATGCTTTGGATTTAAAGCACAATATTGGAACTCTGACGCACAAAATAGAATATCCTTGTGGAGGTTAGCTTTGTAGGGACAATTGTTAAAAACCATACCATTCCTCTGTTTCCAAATCATTCAAACAGCAAAAGAAAAAATAATTCTCCAAGGAGTATGACTTCCCACACGGCACAAAGAATCTTTACAATTCCTGCTGAACCATTGAAGCATATCTTCCTCAAAAAACTTGTCATTAGCTTTAATTCCCAGCTGAGCCCAAATGCTTTTTGCCACCACACAGTCACGCAACCTATGCAATATAGTCTCAAGCTCCCTTTGGCAGATTTGACAAATTTCCAAGTCCCTTAAACCCCTTCTAGCAAGACACACACCCACTCCAATGCTATCAAGCAGGCACATCCAAATGAAGAACTAAATGCGCGGCAGAGTCTCCATTTTCCAAACCCACTTACCCGAGAAAGGAGTAGGAGAGTCTTGAAAGTTCATGGCCAAGTAATAAGCTGATTTGAGGTCAAAGTCCCCATGACTCGTGCCACTCCAAATCAGCCTGTCTTCCGTACTTGAGACCAACGTGGAATGAGGAATGGACTTCAGCTCCAAAAGAATAGAATCAGGAAGAGGGAAGGACAATTTAGACCAATCCCACCTGCCAGGCCCATTAAAATCCTTAACAAGCAAATTTTCATCTTCCTCTAATAGCGGACCATGAATAGCTGATCTCAAAGGGCCATTCATGGTCCAATTATCATGCCAAAAACTAAGCTTACTACTTCCTCCTGGAATCCATCTCGTGCCTTTCTTAAAAACCGCCGAACCTTTTTTCAGCCTTCCACACCCTAGAACAAGGAAGTTTATCGGCGTTCCTTGAATTTGTCCTTCGGACTGAGCAGTACTTGCTTTTCAGCACTTTAGCCCAAATAAAATCCTTTTCAGTGTGGAATCTCCAATTGAGTTTAGCAAGGAGAGCTAAGTTCTTCCCTTTTGCCGATTGGAGCCCTAATCCTCCCTCCTCCTTAGGTCTAGTGACTTTGTGCCATCCCACCCAGTGAGTCTTTTTGGTTGAATCAGTGGAGCCCCATAAAAAGTTTCGGTTAACTCTATCAATGTTTTCAAGCAATTTTCCTGGTAAGGCAGCACACTGCATAGTGTAAGCCGGCACCGCGGATGTTAAGGCTTGAATAAGCACAGCTCTTCCCGCCATAGATAGAAGATTTGCCTTCCAACCAACCAATTTTTGCTTGATTCTATCCAGCACAAAGTTATAATCTTGACTGCCAGTGCCCTGATGCTTGATAGGGAAACCTAGATACTTACCAAGATTAGGCGTTGACTTAAAACCCAAGATGTCGCACAAAGATTCCCTAGTGTCAATGTCCACATTAGGAGAGAAAAATACCCTGGATTTGCTGTCACTAATGGTCAGACCTGACTGGGTGCAAAACTCATCAAGCACATCTCTTACGGTAGAGCAATTAACATGATCCGCTTTGGCAAAGAGAACTAAGTCATCAGCGAAGAACAAATGTGAGATTTCTAACCCACTTTTGGAACTTTTAACAGGAATCCAGCTCTTCTCACTGCATTTTTCTTCAATAAGGTGCCCAAGGACTTCCATACACAGAATGAAAAGGTAAGGGGAAAGTGGATCCCCTTGCCTAATACCTCTAGTTGGGAGGATAGGATCGGCACTACCACCATTAAAAAGAATAGAGGTGGACACCGAGGAGACGCAGCTCATAATAAGAGCCACCAACTGATTAGGCAAGTTCGAGTTGATCAACACTTCTCGAATAAAATTCCACTCTAACTTGTCATACGCCTTCTCTAAGTCCACCTTTATTGCTATGTACCCCACCCGGCCTTTCTTGGAGCTAATAGTATGTATGAGTTCTTGCACAACAATGGCATTATCCACCCCCTTCCTACCCGGCACAAAGGATGATTGGAATGGAGATATAAGCATGTCCAGAAAAGGCCTCAATCTGCACACAATAATTTTTGTCACAAGCTTGTATACTGTATTACACAAGCTAATAGGATGGTAGTTTCCTAAAGTTTCCGGACCCGAAATCTTGGGAATCAAGGTAATGATGGTCCTGTATAGGAAGCTAGGAATTTTCCTCTCCTCAAAGGCTAGCTTAACTTCCTTTTTTACCGTCTCACCAACGACAGACCAAAACCTCTGAAAAAACACGGCGTGTAATCCATCAGGACTCGGAGATTTCCAAGGTTTCATCGTCCAAAGACCATCTTTGATTTCGGCATCCGAAATAGGCATGCAGAGGGAATTCTTCTCCTCATCGGTGAGGGCAGATTGCCACCGAGAGGGTTGAGGAGGAGTGAGGGGGGCACTTTCCAAACTAGAGGTGAAAAGCTTGTCAAACCCCCGCCTAATGAACTCCACAATCTCCCTTTCATTATGAATCCAATCCCCAGCATCATTTTTTATACAAGAAATTCGATTGCGCCTTCTTCGAACAATGGCAGACACATGATGGAAGGAAGTATTTCTATCCCCATAAACCAATCTATTAATACGAGATTTCTGAACCCAAAGCTCCTCTTCCTGACTCAGAATATCATTAAGCTCACTGGGCAGATTGTTTTCCAAGGCAATCAAAGATGAAGAGGGGTGACTTGTCGAAGCTTTTTGGACTCCACCCAATCTGGCCATAACTCGTTTCTTTTTGACGAAAATATTACCAAACTGGTTTTTATTCCAATCCACTGCCTTAATAGCAAATTTTTCTGATGCTTCTTGTAATGAGGAGGATCGGTCCCAAGTATCTGAGACAACCCTGGGGAAAGTTAGGTCTTCAAGCCAAAAACTTTGAAACCTGAAAGGCCGAGGAAGGTATACACCACTACCTGGGTCTGGTTCCAACAGAATGGGGCAGTGATCAGAGTGACAGCGAACCAAATGACTCACCCTTGCATTGGGATGTAATGCACACCAGCTTGGATTGGCAAAAAACCGATCAATTCTTTCTTGAATCAGACCCGAAATATCTCTCCGATTAGACCAAGTAAACTGGGGGCCCGAAAACCCTAAATCGATCATATTACAGCTATCAAGACATTCTTTGAAGATTAAGAACTGACTGGCACTAACAGCCCTGCCCCCAAATTTATCCCCATCAACAAGCATTTCGTTGAAATCACCAGCAATAATCCATGGCTTGTCATGAAGGTTAGCAACATTTTTCTGATTATTCCACAAAATACATCTTTCACGAAACCTAGGACTAGCATAAATGGAAGTAAGAAAATAATCAAGGTAGGAAGAGGTTACCTTTACCGAAACATGGATTTCTTGTTCAGACTTGGCAAGCTGAGTAACATGCACCTTCTCAGTGTTCCACATTAGCCAGAGGCCACCAGCATAGCCAATTGTGTCGGTATGAATCGCTCCATCAAAAGGGAGCTTGTTTGTAATTTCCTTAGCTCTCTCTGCGCCAATACGAGTCTCCATGATGATCATAATGGCCGGATTATGGTTATTTGCTAACTCAGTAGCATGCTTAATAAACGAAGCCTTTAGAGCACCCCTACAATTCCAAGCAATCACATTCATGACTAACTGATGATTTGGAGATGGGCAAAAAAAATCAGACAGAGGGAACATTCACGCTTCCTCCGTCAAATTCCATCCGGTCATCCTCACCACTTCTGCCTTCTAATTGTTGCCCGGCATCAGCGTCACATAATTCTCCAGTACCCCCATCACTTTCTCGGTGATTGTCCAAAGCATTAAGAATTCCGCCACCAGTTGGAATTTCTTGGTGCTCCACCATGGATTGGTCATCATCCCCCATGTTGGAACGATCAAAGGAAGAAGACCCATTGTCACTCTCCTCAGAGTCAGAGGGAAGATGAGCTTCCATGTTTTGCGAAGCTTTGCGCTGAACCAACCCATTTTGAGTGTGGGGCAAGCTCGGATTTTGACGATGACCACTGAAGGAATTTCCACAATCCTCCCCTCCAAATTGATCGCCCACTTCTCTTCCCGATTTGCTTCGGAATTGAAAACCTCCATTAGAATCCCCTTGAATATTTTTAATACTGTTTGACCAAACAAACGTGGACGGAAGTTTCTCTGCGTGAGAAGAAAGAAGAGCTGAAGTTTTTCCTTTGCTTAGAGCGGCACTGCCCGAAGAGATAGGAGATGCCCTGCCTCTTGCAAGGTCCTTTTTTCCCTTCACTGAAGTGGCCACGGGCTTTGCCAAAGTTAAGCCTTGATTAAATTTAGTGGAAGGCCCAATAGGATTTTTGGTTTGAGTAGTCTTTGAGGAGCCCGAGCCCACTAAACCCGACACCTTATTACCCACTGGATTAAGCTCAGGTTCCACCGAAAGATCCAATTCACTTCTTGCTTTTCTTTTCCCATCAAAGGATTTTGACCCAGCTGGCTGCCTGTCACCCTTGGTTGTCTCCAACGATTCTACCGTACTGGCATCATTAAAAGCATGGTGCAATTCGGGTTTGAGGTTGGTGTTGCTTTTTTGGCCAGCTTTAGGACCTTTCCTTCTTCATGAAACCACCATCCAAGGCCCGAAAGCAGCATCATGTGATTCAGCCTCATGCACCTCGGGAGGCGGAGAGGCTTGGGCTTCCTTGTCGACGATCCTTTCCATATTTTCCGCATTGGCCGGAGGTGAGGGAGGTCTAATGGAATACTGGCAGCTTTCTTGCCGATGACCAATGCGCCCACATAGGAAACAAAGCTTTCGGAGTCCCTCATAAACAACACTCTGCTGGCGCTTTCCGATACAAACCGACGTAACAAGTGGCTTACCAATATCGACTTGTACGCAAATATGAGCGTATCTGCCTCTGGCCTCAGTGGCGATATGAGTGTCGACCCTTAGGACGTTCCCTAGAGCTTGCCCAATCTATCTTAGGACCCCAGCATCATAATATTCTATGGGAAGTTCGTTGAGACGAACCCAAACAGCCACCGACGGCTTAAAATTTGCTTCCCATCTGCGAATGGAAAGGAAGTGCTCCCCTATGAACCAGGGGCCTTTCTTGAGCACAGTTTCAAGGTCCTCCTGAACCGAGAATCTCACCAAGAAGAAGTCCTTGCCAAGGTCCACCAAGTCTATCCTTCCCGTTGGTTTCCACAATCCCATGATTTTTGCATGGAGGAAAGTGAACCCAACTGTTCTCCCAAACACCTTAATGATAATGGCCTTGGACCAAGGAGCTCGAATGCGCGCCTTAGTCTCCTTAGAGAGCTTGATAGCAGCAAAACCCTTCCTTACTTCATCGATCTCTTCATCTAAGTCGGACTCAGCATCCATATGCGCAGTGAAATCAAAAGCTTGGGTGTAGGCACCCGGTATCTCCCCAACGAGCTTATCCTTAAAGGTTAGCTTCACCGGTGTGGAAAGATTGGTATTACCAAGCCCGATTGTAGCAAGATCTTCATGCCCACCATGTGACTCCTTGACTTTTTTATTGCTTCGGACCAGCTCAACTTCTCCCTCGCGAGAGAGAAAGCTTGCCATAACGTCCCCTCTTTATCCCATATAATATCATGGACTTGTTCCCCTTGCAAGAGCTTCAATAATGCAGGGAAACACTTTCCACATAGTTTGCTTTCGGTGCAGAGGGACCCGAATTAAGGACCTACCCTTTAGTTAGTGTTTCGTCTACTTTTGATGCAAGTTCGGGGAAAAACACAGGAATTCCATCTTTTGACTCACTAGCTTTATCTATTCTTGATTTCTCATTTGCTTTCATTATTTGGATGTGGCTTTTAAATAAAAAATGTAATTAGCTTTATCTATTCTTGATTTCTCATTTGCTTTCATTATTTGGATGGGCTTTTAAATAAAAAATGTAATTAGGTTTTTGACATTACACTTTCTTTTATTTTTGGAGAAGATCTTATAAAATACAAAAAGCTCTATTATTAGATTCTTGATGAATTATTGTATACAAATAAAATGAAAAGAAAAACCAATGTATTTTTTTTTAAATAACAATAATAATTTGATAGTTGAGGAGGAAAGATTTGAATCTTAAATGTTTCTGTTGAAAATAACGTAAGTGTCAGTTAAGTTACAAAATTCTTAAATTTGAAATATTATTAAAAGTATGAATAATTGAGAGAGGGGAGATTGAGATCTATCAAGCTAACACCTGTAGGTAAGAAGAAACCTATTTTGTTTATGACATTATGCCTCCTGAATATATGTTATTGTCATGCATGGTAGCACATAAAAAGTTCAGGATTTTTCTTTTGATTTTATTTTGAATACGAGTTGAGGTTGAACTCATCATTAAATATGAATTTTGAAAATCTAACTATTAGATTGGATTTTCATTATGTTCTTAACATACATGTTGAATTTTATTCAAATCAGATATTATTTACTATTTAATCAATAAAATTATTTTTTAAGTATAAATTTTGACCACAAAAAATTGAAATTTAAATATTTGATTAATGACATAGCTATTGATCTCTAATCTTCTTGGAATTTTGCAAGAATGGTGAATATAATAAGAACATACAATCTAACGGTTAGATTTTCAAAATTCACATCCAATAAAAAGATATAATTGGAGTTTGAAGGGTTTCTCCCCAAAATAATTTGGAGAGAAACCTTTCCCAATTTGTAGTGTGCTAAGGACAATATTTATGATTAAATGTATTGACACATGTTGAACAATTTTTCCATATCATTCTAAATAAATATAAAATTGCACCAATTGTTATCATTGTGTGCATCCATTAGTTGTGGGGTCTAACTTTTATAATATATTAGCCAATATCCTGCACAATGCGCAGTGCATTTTGACAAATTTTATAAGAAATTATTTATGACCCATTGATTTCATGGATGCTATTATTGTTAGTCACAATTAATCTATAAAGTTTTCTAGTAAAATGAAATTCAAACTAAATACATTGGGGGAAAAATTCTTTTAATCCATGCAACCAACAAATGTCACCAGATCACAATTCACATTGTCACCTACAAACCCGTTGATTCCTAGGTGTCTTTCTTGTATGATTTATGCTTTATATATAGATTATATTGTGTTAATTTCTACATTTCTTATGCCACTAAAGTCTCTATCTCCACTATATCAACACCTACAATTTTTATGTCAGTCAAAAGTAGCTTTTCTTTAATTTTAGAATCGACATAAATGATAAAATTAAGTCACATTAAAATTTTATTTTAAGGAAATTTTGATTTTCTAAGATCAAAATTATAATAGGATGAAATTTGAAAGAATGATATATTAATCAATTAGCTACAAAAACTGCTAGAATTTCATTATACAACAAAAGAAACAATAATGCGAGAATGACGCAATAATATCACAATTTAACCTCCACATTTTATTTGAACTAAAAGTAGCCAAAACACTAAAAATACTACAAATCCCTACAAAGTACATGCATCATACAGAAAACCATAATTTAATTGGCACATAATATGAAAAAACCAGCCTACACATTACAATGCTACATCATTTAAAGGGTATACATAAAATCTAAACAAAATATTTAAGACAAAAATAATATTTTGGAAATTAACATATACCTCTCAAGAATAATATCAAAGATATTGTCAAAGAAATTATAGATGTTTAAGTTTTAAGTCCAAAGAAAATGAAGATTTATATTGGACAAATGTGAAGACAAATAATCATATAATCCAATTCTTTGAATCAAACTCTTGCAATTCTGCATTGAAATTAGTCTTATGAAAAAATTGAAAATTTTTCTTAATTCCTTCATTTCCCATTACTTTTTAGTTCCATTTGTTTCTATCCAAACCGTTTAAAGTTATAAATGTATACAAATTTGTAGAATTTTATTATACATGGAAATTAATGCATCTGTCATTACTTATTTGTTTGACATAAATGCTAATTTTAGAGAGGTGGAAGCCTAAATGAAAGAATGTCATACAATGCACCATTTGGCAGCTCTCACATAAGGTCTCTACTTTTATATTTATACACACACACACACACACACACACACACACACACACACACACACACTTGTGATAGACCCATGCGATGCATGCTTTTTATAAGAAGATTTTTTGTAAATTAGTATTATTATTATTGTCACGCATGGAAACTCATAAGTATTACTATTTGAAATATTAGGTAAAAGTAACAATTTAACAAAAACATAATAATAATAATAATAATAATAATAATAATAATCCTGCAAACAAAATTGTTTTTGCTTCCAATTGTTGCTAACCAATATAAATTATTAGTGAAACAGTGAATATAATTTATATAACACTTAGAAAGATTATTATAAAATTTGAGACTATACTGTGATATATAAAATATTTATATTACAATATTTATATCATTCTTAATGTAAAGGAAAGAAAAAAAAAGTATGGTAAAACTTATTTGATAATGAGATACAAATTTGAGGGAAATAAAATATCTAAAACAATGTTTTCCTTTAAATGTAGAGAGTTAATTTTTACCATGTAAATAATTGAAGTGACCGTGATTATAATTGCTAAAATAAGGATGTGATATAAAAGTAAAAACACTTCCTATCAATACCCAAAGCAAAGTTTTATATATATATATATAAAAGAAAAATCAAAAGCTAAAGTTAGGAGAATGTTATAAACATTTTATTGTTATATGTGTACAATATTAATTTCATGTATTTAAAAAGTGAAAAAAATAAAATGACTTCTAGGCTTCTTTCTAATTGCGATGTATTTAACTATGGTTCCAAAATAAGTTTTTTTTTTTTTTTTTTATCTCAATATATAATACCTAATATCTAATTAGATTACACATATATTACTCAATTAAAGTATTCTTTCAACAAATTACTTTTTTTTTAAGAATAAAATACTTCAATAGTCTTTGGAATTGGAATAGTTAGGAAAATAAATAGACATATGACAAATTAAGAGTTAGTGGTCATAAATAAGAATAAAAATGTGAAATGAAATACCATACTAAAGAAATGTACTTATTTCATTCAAAATTTTAATTATATGCCATGTGTCTAGTATTTTGAAAATACATTGACATGTACAAATAATATTTTAACACATGGCATTGTTTGTCCAATCATACCGATTATATATAGTGTCGGTAATAAACAAAACTCAAACCCCTATTTATGAATCTTTAAAAACACATTACACATAGCTTTTCTAGGATATTTATACTATATTTTTTATTTTAATTTTAATTGAAAATCAATGGTATGTATAAAAGGTGAGAGAAGATGTGTAAATAATACTTCTTTTTTATTTATTCTTTTTTAGAATTGATAGGATTTTATTTTAACTTATGGCAAATCCCAAATCTCTTATTTGACTAAAAAAGACTTTCTCAATTAAGCTAACTAGAACCTACGTGTAAATAAAACTTACACATTTTTTTTTTATTTAGTTTGCACCTACTATAACTAATGATTTTCTTTTCTTTTTTTTTTTCTTTTTTTTTTTTTTTGTGTCAGAATGTACATTAAGATTTGATAAGGGATATTTTTTACTAAGAAAATTTTCTAACTCTTCTTTACCCATCAAGCCAAGCATCTCCTTCAGTCTCCTTTAAATCCTTCGGTTTTATTGAGACTTGTCGGGTAACATCTCCTTCAGTCTCCTGAAGATCCTTTGATCTCATTGAGACCCGTCAAGTGACATCTCCCTCGGTCTCCTTGAGACTCGAAGAGCGAACATCTCCAATGGACCCAACAGATAATTACCTATACCTCCAACTATAGGCCTAAGAACACCCGTTAGATTAACATACATATTGACGGGTGGAAACACTTAGTCCTCTATAGCCTTGCGTGTACTTCACTCATATCACCCTATATGGAAAGAACTTGTACACCATGCCCAAAGACCCTACTACCTATTTGTATCCTCCCAGTATGGAAAGTGAAGCCCTAAGATCTTAGGGCTTTAACTCCATATCTTCTCTATAAGGAAAAATCATATATTTAAAGGATCTTGGTCAGTTCTATACCATTATACAAACACCAAGTCTCTACTGTTCCAAGTTACGTGAAATTTCCTAACTCTCACACTTTAGAGTTATTGGAGGTTCTTCTATCACTAACTTAACCTTCGAAGGGTCTTTGGCCGACACCCCACTGATGCTCTCTGTAGGTTTTTCGTTTTTTTTGTTCTTCAAGTACCCTACTTGGCGCGTGTGTGAACAATCAACTCACTGAAAATTTTGTGCATCATCAAGATTAGAACTAAAAGTTCTGATAGGTATAAATTATGTTTGCCAATATTAGAATAAAAAATAAAATAAAAACAAAATCATAGTTTTTTTATTTATATATAATTCGTAATTTGGGGAAGGAGAATTTGAGCTCCAAGATGGCTCTTTAGAAACACTAAAAAATGGTAGTTGAGTTACAAGTTCTTAACAAACAGAATCATAATTGTGCTATGGAAATAGATCCTGATTAAATAAGATTATTACAAAAAAAAAAAAAAAAAAGCTCTCATCTTATTGATATTTGTTTAGAACCCGTGCATATGCACAAACACAATACACACAAATCATTTGCTTATATAAGTTTCTACCTAATAAGTAAAGAACTATTTGTATTGGGTACTATTAACGGGTGCTGTACAGCACTTGTTAATAATTCATTTAAAGAATGTTTTTATGGGAAATGAAAAAAAAGTAATTAATATTTTGACAACTTTTTTCATTTCTCATAAAAGTGATATCAAAATTTTCTTAAAATGGATTATTAACAAATGCTGTACCAAACTCGTTAACATTTTCCATTTGTATTATGTAAAAAATCAGTAAATTTGAATTATTTTTAGTTAGTCAAACAAAAGGCATTGGAAAACAAAATTTCAAACTCTATTTTCTTCTAATTTTAGATATAATATATGATTGAATTTTTTATAATTTATTTATATTAGACTCTTCGTATTTCACACCAAATTAACTCATTTAGCATAAATTTTTTTAAAATAAATAAATACATAAGACATGTGGCACAAAATTAGAGCTCAGTTTTAGAACTTAATTGAATTTTCTCTCAATTTTGGTTTTAAATATATTTATAGATTTAGATGTATGATTCGTCTGTTCCTTTCTTTTGTCGTATCAAGACTCTTTTTTTCTTTCCTGAGAATCAAATCATATTAAGACTTCTAGGCCCCTTTAAGAAGCCCCATTATTTTAACTTTTCGTTCTAAATGAGTAATTAAATTTGAAAGCATCCAAAGGGAAAGCGACTTAATTCGACAATAGTATAATGGCGAAAAGTATATTTTAGTCCCTATATTTTTACGCGATTCTCATTTTGGTTTCTATATTTTATTTTCACCGCTTTTAGTCAGCAACAAACTGAGGTATCTAACTAAACCACTGTTTTATCCAATGTTTCATTGAAAATCAAAAACTCAACTTCTTTTTCTTCTTTACTCTCATTTTTTTCTCGTTGACTATTTCAATATATTTCTTGGTGATTGAATTTCAGATGAAGAACCAAATGAACCACAGAAGACTTGCTCATAATAATTTGAACTTAATCAAACCATTTGGGTGGTTCAATAAGTCAACAACTAACCATGGGTACTATCTCATTCTTTCTTCTCTTTCCTTTTAACTTCTTTTATCTGCTCATATGATTTTTAATTTTCATTTCTTAATTTGTAACTTCCCCTGTTAGGAAAAGAATATGTGAGTCTTCCCAAATCAGTTTCTTTATTCCAAGAAATTACATGTTTGTGTTTCGAATAAAGTTGATGAGGTGATGTTTTTGAGGTGCTTCATTCCTCATTGTGTAAAACATAGAAAATTAGCCACTAGGTGTTATCCGAAGGAATAGGAGGAGAGATTTCTCAACAAGTGATGCCCTAGATTTGATTGGATATTGACTAAGTGTGTGTTGTGTGGGTGTGTGATGAGTCCCACGTTGGGTATTTATTGGGTTGAAGTTATTCTTTCTGCAGATATCAGCAACATGACTAGATGTATTGTTTTGATGTGTACTTCAAGATTTGATCAACCATTGAGGTAGTTTTCATACACTATCCTAATTGACGTAAAAAATTGGTCTCTCATACCGTGTGACTTGATGCATTCCATTTATGTACTAATATCAATGCTTGTTTTATTGGATTTTCACTTGCTATAGGAGTGCATGTTCTAATTAAACAAGTCTGAGTAGATTAGGTTTCAATCTTTGATTTTCTTTTCTTATTTTGGAAATATGGTAAACAAATTATTACTTTTGTCACCTAATCCCTTTAATCTATTTCTTCATTTTGGAAAATTACATCTTTGTATCTTGAATTGAGTTGATGAGTTGATCTGTTTTATATGCAATTATGCATCATTACTCGCTGTGTAGACAAAGTAAAATTGGGCACAAACCACAAAGTGATATCGGGGTAATATTGGCAGCCATTCTGCAGGAACTAGCTTGTTGTGCAAGTATTCAGTTGATTCAATTTCTTGTTATATGAACTTCCAACTTGCTGTTATATCTTCAAATTTTTTTTTTGTAAATACTCCCATGTCTACAAATAATTAGTTTATTAAAAGCACTGCTTGATATATGAATCAATTGTTAATTTCTAATTGAATTGAATATGTTTCTAAACCAAAGAAACAGAGGTGTCACTAGTAATCGAATGATATACATTGGGAATTCAAAAACTAAGAACATTAAGGCATTGAATTGATACTCATGAAACATTTGTGGCTTTTGTGATTGAATTCCCGATATATATATATATATATATATATATCTATCTAACAGAAGAGAATAAATGATTATTTATTTCCAGGTATAGTAAAACATAGTCTTGATATTGAATATTCATCATTTTTTGGTTTTTAATAAAAAATTTCGTTTCTTGTAGGAGACCTATCATTCAGTCAAGGGATTTAGCACGTGTCTGGAAGCTTCATTACGTTTATATATATTCAGCTGTGGTTCATTTAAACTGACACACATTTAATACATATTCAGTTTTTTTCATATCCCTAAAAAAATGTGAATAGTTTATTTTAAATTTTATCACATTAACGGGTGCTGTACAGCACCTGTCAACAGCACCCTAAACAAAATGTCTAAAAGAAAATGTAATGGATTGGAAAACATACACGATGACCTTCAAAAATTGCTTGGGTCTTGATGGCTGTAACATCTTCTTTGGTTGGCTAAATCTTTCCTTTGGGATGGTTGTGCTGATGAAGCTAATCCACTAGGGTATTCAAAAGTGATGGATTTTGTTTTAACAATTGATTTTTTAACAGTTGACATGGGAAGAAATTTCTTTTTTTCCTTCATTTATTTTTGAGGGAGTGGATTTGGCTAGTATTTTACATAATTTTTTTCGGAATCAAAATCATCTTCTACTTTGTCTCTTGTACATGATTGTTGAAATGTTTTTCATATTACATATCTTATTCCTTTGTTTCCTAATTTTTTGGACTATTGTAATGGATTGCATTGACAAATATACTTCTTCATTTTGATTGAATTTCATTTGTTCTATTTCTAAAACATCCAGGTTGTCCCCACATTTGCACATATAGTGAAATTTATGCATACTCCAAATAAAATAAAGTCATAGCATGATCTAACATTTACATACCCAACAAAGTCTTCTTATTCATGATACAATACATGCCCCTTTAAAGCTCAGCAGTTAGACTAAAGTGTCTAACAAATTCAACTGACCTAGATGAAACAAAGCCAAACTTACACAAAACAAAATGTAATCAACGCTATTCCGTATTTACACAACCATTTGAACATGCTAACACTTCCATATTTGAGCCTAATCATTACTCTACTCCAAGCCATCCCTTTTCCTCGACTGTCCAACAAATTAACTCATAAACCTTCTTCTGGTCAGGAAGATGATGATGCCAAGAATCAACTCAGTAAGCCGCAGGGTCTTCGTGCGTTCCGGGTAAACCTGCACGAGTGAAAAGAACCTCAAAGGGGAAGTACCGGTGTGGTACCGACCAACGACCCTCCGATGGTTAAGTTAGTATTGCTCGCAACTCCAGAGTGCTAGAGTTGGGTCGAATTACACGTACCTTTGTTCATGAGGGTCGAGGGTATTTATAGTGGTGAAGAGTTGGGGCCTTTGGCGTGTCCGAGAAGATAACCTCTAATCGGAACCATACCCTAATGCGTGTTCTTTACGGAATCCTTTCCTCACCGGAGCCATTCCCTATTGCGTGGAGTGCAAGATATCTATTCAAGTAGTAGCGTACTCAACAAGATTCTTCCCCTCATAGGAGCGGGCAAGACAAGACTCATGTCGATGCCATCAGCTTTCTCCCGTCACTCACCCATCTCGTCGGCGCACTCAAGTCACCCCGTCGGGACGTGCTGGGTGTAGGCCTTGGGTGACGGGAACGAAGATGTCGGCGCCCATTATCATGCCGTTGGTCTCACGAGGCCGACGGCACCTTCCAGCTGACCCCCATCAGTTGCCCCCTACTCCTCAGTCCCGTCAGTCTTAGTTGACGGGTTGGAGAGTACGTCACATAGCAGACAAGGCATTAATGGCTAGCTCCCTCGAGCAGCCCTAGTGTCAAAATACGTGTCTCGGGCCGTACTATGGTGAAGGGTTTGAGGACTGCCTCAAACAGGTTAAGTCTCTCTACCCTCACTTGGACTTGTCGAGGGTGTCGATGGATGATCCTGTGCCATCAACACCTGTGGGCGACACCGTCGTGGCGGATGATGACACTCTCAGCGAGTCTGGGACGCATCAGAAGGCCGACGGTATCGTCCTTGCCCAGCCGGCTCTTGATCCGTCCGGCGCTCAAAAACTCCCGTCATCCGATCCTTCTGGCTTTGAGGGCTTTCCTGCAGTCCAAGACCCCCTTCAAGGCGACGAGGCCATGCCTGACACCCCCGTTGCTTGATCCTTGTAGAATTTTCCTTTTCTTTTTCTCTTCTCTTTTGTAATTGGTGCCCCGTCATTTTGAGGGCTTTTGTAAGAACAATATTCTTGTAATACACTAATTTATCTTTATCGTTTGCAATGTGTTGTCTTCGTTCAAAGACTTATGTATGATTTTCTTCTCGTTGCTTCACGGTAGTCCTACTTAGGACTTTTGATGCTTTTTGCACTAAATTACGACCTTCCAACGAGGTCGTCTGCCTTGGATCATGCCTTCCTGAGCTTTAAGATTACTTCAATGTGTGGCCGTCAACTTGCGTTTAATGGGCTCGCGCCTTTTTATCGAATTAGGGTAGGATTACACCCTTTGGTTAGGATTGTCTTTTTATGCCGTCAGCTTAAGGATCGCCAGCTTATAAGCTTGACAGGTTTTTATGCCTTGTAAATTCTTTTGTTGGCTTCCAAACCGTTGGCTTTTATGCTTGACGATTTTATGCCTTGTAGGTTTTAGAATCGTTGGCTTCTAAGCCGTCAGCTTTAGTGCTCGACGCTTTTATGCCTTGTAGTTTTTAGAATCGTTGGCTTCTAAGCCGTCAGCTTTGGTGCTCGACGCTTTTATGCCTTGTAGTTTTTTTTGGAACGTTGGCTTCTAAGTCGTTAGCTTCTAGCTTGATGCTTTTATGCCTTGTAGATTTTTAGACGTTGGCTTCTAAGCCGTCAGCTTTGAGGCTTGACACTTTTACGCCATGTAGAGTTTAGGATGTTAGCTTCTAAGTTGTCAGCTTTGGTGCTTGACGCTTTTACGCTATGTAGATTTTAGAATGTTGGCTTCTAAGCCGTCAACTTTGATGCTTGACGCTTTTACGCCGCGTAGATTTTTAGGATGTTGGCTTCTAAGTCGTCAGCTTTGGTACTTGACGCTTTTACACCATGTCGATTTTAGGATGTTGGCTTCTAAGCCGTCAGCTTTGATGCTTGACGCTTTTATGCCTTGTAGATTTTAGGCCGTCATCGCTTTGGGCCGTCAGTTCTGGTACCGTCGACTTTGGTACTTCGCATGTTTTAAGGTCAAACACTTAACACAGTATAGGAGAGACTGAATAAACTTCTGAGCCTTGCATAAATTTTAAGAAGGAAAAAGAAAGTACCCTTTGGGTTCCCAAAATACATTAAAGCATACAAGTAGGAGCTGCCACTCTTTTTTTATTGATAATACTTTCGTAGGTGCTCGGCGTTCCATGGATGGGGTAGTGTCTGTCCTTCCATCGTTTCCAAATGGTAGGTGCCTCTTCGGTGCCATGACGTGACTCGGTAGGGTCCTTCCCAGTTGGGGCCGAGCTTTCCTTGGGCAGGGTCTCTGGTGGCGCCCATGACTCTTCTTAAAACAAGGTCTCTGACTTGGAAGTCTCGGTGCCTGACTCGAAAATTGTAGTGCTTGGCCATGCGATCTTGATACCGTGCGAGCCTTTGTTTGGCCACTGCTCTGACTTCGTCGATTAGGTCCAGCCGTAGGCGTAATGCCTCATCATTCCTGTTTTCATCGTGGGCGTTCACCCTGTAGGTTGTGAGTCCTACTTCGGCCGGGATGACTGCCTCGCTTTCGTAGGTTAGCCGGAATGGCGTTTCTCCTGTTGGGGTCCTTGCCGTCGTCCTATACGCCCAAAGTACGCTGGGTAGTTCCTCAGGCCATATCCCCTTTGCCCCCTCGAGCCGAGTCTTGATAATCTTAAGTAAGGATCGGTTTGTCACTTCTACTTGGCCGTTGGCTTGGGGGTGGGCAGGGGAAGAGTAGTGATTTTTTATCCCCAGCTGTGAGCAGAATTCTCGGAAGGGGCCGTTGTCGAACTGTTTGCCATTGTCCGAGACTAGGACCCTAGGGATCCCGAACCTGCATATGATGGACTTCCAGACAAAGCTCCGCACATTTTTCTCAGTAATGGTAGCCAGAGCTTCAGCTTCTACCCACTTTGTAAAGTAGTCTATGCCTACAATCAGGAACTTCAGCTGCCGCATAGCCGTTGGGAAGGGTCTCATAATGTCTAGTCCCAATTGAGCAAACGGCCATGGGGCTGTCATGGGTGTCAGCTCTTCGGGCGGCTGTCTAATGATGTTGTTGAACCTTTGGCATTTGTCGCAGGCTTTGACGTAGGCTTGGGCGTCTTTTTGCATAGTGGGCCAGTAATATCCCGCCCGAATCAGCTTGTGCATCAGTGATCGTGATCCTGAGTGGTTTCCGCAGACCCCCTCGTGGACTTCCCTCATGACATAATCTGCTTCCTCGGGGCCCAAACACCTTAGGTACGGACGAGAAAAACCCCTTTTATATAGGACGTCCTTCATTAATACGAACCGTGCGGCTCGGACCTTCAGCTTTCTGGCGGCTTCTTTCTCGTCTGGCAAGGCGCCATTCTTTAGATAGGAGACTAGTGGCGTGGTCCAATTACCTTCGGAGCCTATTTCCTGCACACTAACAAGGTCTATTAATGGCGACACTTGCACAAAAGAAAGCACATTGTCGGGGGCAGTCACGTGTTCTGAAGAGGTGGCTTTTGCAAGGCGGTCGGCTTGTTCATTTTCTTCTCTAGGTATTTGGACCACTTTTGCCCTTAGCTCATCCACTCTTTTCTTTGCTTGGTCAAGATACCTCCTCATTCTGTCGCCTCTACACTCGTAGTCTCCACTTACTTAGTTGACGACGACCTGGGAGTCGTATTCCGCCTCATTATTGGTGGTGGGGAAATCCAGGTGAACCATGCATTCGATCTGATCTCCCTCGGGGGAGCGGAGTACAACACCTACCTCCCCGGCCAGCCTGGTCGACGATCCGTCCGAATGTAAGGTCCATAAAAGGTGCTGGTCTGCCCCCTGGTCTTCGCCGCTTGTGAATTCGACAATAAAATCAGCGACAGCCTGCCCCTTGATGGCTGTGCGCGGGCTGTACCTGATGTCGAACTCAGTCAGTTCGATCGCCCATAAGGCCAGGCGACCGGCAGCTTCGGGGTTGTGCATTGCCCGTCGCAAGGGTTTGTCGATTAAGACAACTATCGTATGAGCTTGAAAGTACGGCTTAAGCTTGCGGGCCGCAGTGATCAGGGCGAAGACGAGTTTCTCCATAGGCAGGTATCTTCTTTCTGCTCCGCGAAACGCTCGGCTGGCGTAATACACAGGCTTCTGGACCTTGTCTTCCTCCCTGGTCAAGGCCGCGCTAACTGCTGCCGGGGAGAGAGCCAGGTATAGGAATAGTGCCTCCCCCGGCTGCGCAGGACTGAGTAACGGAGGTGAAGAGAGATACGCCTTCAGTTCTTCGAACGCTTTTTGGCATTCGTCCGTCCACTAGAAGGCTTTCTTCAGCGTACGGAAGAAGGGAAGGCACTTGTCCGTCGCCCTTGATACGAACTGGTTCAGGACGGCGACCTTTCCATTCAAGCTTTGTACCTCCTTCGTGTTTTTCGGGGGGGCCATCTCCATTATGGCTCGGATCTTATCTGGGTTGGCCTCGATACCCCTGTGAGACACCATAAAGCCTAGAAATTTTCCCGCCGCCACTCCAAACACGCACTTTGCCGGGTTGAGCTTCATGTTGTAGGAAGGGAGGGTGTCGAATGTTTCTTCGAGGTCCTTCAGGTGGTCTTCCTTCCTTCTGCTTTTTACCAACATGTCATCGACATATACTTGAACATTCCTCCCTATTTGGTTGGCGAACATTTTGTTCATGAGTCTCTGATATGTGGCGCCCGCATTTTTCAGTCCGAATGGCATCACCTTGTAACAGAAGAGACCCTGGCTGGTGTCAAATGAGGTCTTCTCTTTATCAGCCACGTCCATCCGGATCTGATTGTACCCTGAGAAGGCATCCATGAAGCTCAGTAGCTGGTGTCGGGCTGTAGAGTCTATCAGTGTGTCGACTCGCGGGAGGGGGTAGCTATCTTTGGGGCACGCCTTGCTCAGGTCTGTGAAGTCAACACACATACGCCACTTCCCGCTAGCCTTCTTGACCATCACCACATTGGCCAACCAATCGGGATAGTACACTTCTCGGGTGAAATCCGCTTCTCGTAGCTTGCCGACTTCTTCTGCCACCGCCCGGTCTCGTTCCGGGGCAAACACCCGCTTCTTCTGATGGACGGGCCGGAAAGTGGGCGACACATTCAGCTTGTGCACCATGACTGAAAGGTCAATTCCCGACATGTCTTCGTGACTCCAGGCGAACACATCCTGGTTTTTTTGGAGGAAAGCCACGAGCGCCTAGCGAGCCGAAGGGCTGGTGAGAGTGCCGATCCTAGTGGTCCTGTCTGACCTGGACTTGTCAAGTGCTATCTCCTCGAGCTCCTCTGCAGGTTCTGCCCCCACCCGCTGCTCTATGTTCATTGCTTGCAAGTAGCTGTCCGCTTCCACCATTGCTACATAGCATTCTCGTGCGGCCACCTGGTCCCCCCATATCTTCCCCACACCCTCCTCGGTGGGGAACTTGAGCATCAGGTGGTAGGTCGACGTTACGGCCTTCCAGGCGTTAAGGGTGGGCCGTCCTATGATAGCCTTGTAGGCGGACGAGCAGTCGACGACGAGGAAGGTGACATCCTTGGTGACCTGCCGGGGATACTCCCCAGTTGTGACCGGCAAGGTGAGGGCACCGAGGGGGTGCACTCTCGTCCCTCCAAACCCAATGAGTGGAACGTTGGTAGGTACCAGGCATTCCTTGCAGATTCGCATCTGTTGAAACGCCGGGTAATAAAGGATGTCTGCGGAGCTCCCATTGTCAATCAAGACCCTGTACGTGTTATAGTCTCCCAGCCGGATGTTGACAACAAGGGCGTCATCGTGCGGATGATGGAGACGTTGGGCATCTTCTTCTGTGAACTCAATAGTGGGGCTGCTGACACGCGGCCTCTTCTGGGTCACGTCCGCAGCTTGGACGTTCTGTACTGCTTTGAGATAGGCTTTCCGAGCTTTCTTCGTTGAACCGACGGCTGCCGTACTCCCGATAATCATCCTTATGTCTCCTATGGGCGGCCTAGGGCGCTCATTGTCCCGGCAGGGGGCTTGTTCTTGTTGAGGCACTTCTGTCCTTTCTCGGCTGACAAACCTTTGCAGCTTTCCCTGCCTGATCAGGGCCTCGATTTGCTGCTTCAAGTCGTAACAGTCGGCGGTGTCGTGGCCGTGATCTCGGTGGAAGCGGCAGTACTTGTCTTTGGGTCGTCTATCAAGATTTCCCTTCAGCTTTCCCGGAAATGTCAGGGACCCTTCGTCTTTGATCTGCATCAAGACTTGGTCGACCGGGGCCGTCAGCGGGGTGAAGCTTGTGAACTTGCCGGCAGGGGGCTTCGGGCGCCTGTTGTCTCGGCCTTCCCCTGTCCGAGGTGTCTTTCGCCCCTTATCCTGCCGTACGTCCTCCTGTCTTTCGCGCCTCTTAGGAGGCCTCTCTTCCCAGGCCCGTAATGCATCTTCCGCATTCATGTACTTCGTTGCCTGGTAAAATACATCCGACATCGTCTTCGGGTCATTCTTGTATAGAGAGAACAAGAATTTACCCTCCTTCAGCCCGTTGGTGAACGCGGCAACCTGTATTTTATCGTCCGCTTCATCGATCGAAAGTGCCTCTTTTGTTGAAGTGGGCTATGTAGGACTTGAGCGTCTCATCCTCCCGCTGCCTAATGTTCATCAAGCACGCGGTGGATTTTTTATATCTGTGCCCCCCGATGAAATGTGTAGCGAACTGAGCACTCAACTCCCTGAAGGAACCGATAGAGCCGGGCGTCAGCCTGCCGAACCAAGTCCTTGCGGAGCCTTTTAGCGTCACTGGGAAGGCCCGGCACATAATTTCGTCCGGTACGCCATGCAAGTGCATCAATGTCTTGAAGGATTCCAAGTGGTCTAGTGGATCCTTGGAACCGTCGTAGCTTTCTATCTGGGGCATGCGGAACTTTGGCGGTGTGGGGAACAAAATGACGGGTGCGGTGAAGGGAGAGTCTGTGCGGTGGACGAGGTCGTCGAGGTCGCTGGACACTCGTCCTTTGAGGGCGTTCATCATAAAGTCCATACGCTCCTTTATCAACAGCATCTCATCGGCAACGCTAGGCGGAACGTTGTCGACGGCCGACGGACGGCTTGTCCCTTGCCCTTCAGGTCGGCTCAATGCGTTGCTTCCTTCTGGGCCTCCATGATCCCTCTCCTGGGCGCTGTTTTCCTCATTTTCTCCCTGGTTGTCAACCGTCGCGTTCCTCCGCAATAGCTGTTCTTCCAAATCATTGTTACGTTTTGTGAGGCGTTCCACCGCGGCCGCCAGAGTCTGGACTTGTCTCTCAAGGGCCGTGGTGTGTTGTTCGTTGCCTTGATCGTTCATGGTGGTAACCCTTGAACGCGTGAGTACCATGCAACTCTTTGTCCGGAAAGCACAGAACACAGCCTACGTACGTGTGCTTCCCACAGATGGCACCAACTGATGATGCAAAGAATCAACTCAGTAAGCCGCAGGGTCTTCGCGCGTTCCGAGTAAACCTGCACGAGTAAAAAGAACCTCAAAGGGGAAGTATCGGTGTGGTACCGGCCAACGACCCTCCGATGGTTAAGTTAGTATTGCTCGCAACTCCAGAGTGCTAGAGTCGGGTCGAATTACACGTACCTTTGTTCATGAGGGTCGAGGGTATTTATAGTGGTGTAGAGTTGGGGCCTTTGGCGTGTCTGAGGAGATAACCTCTGATCGGAACCATACCCTAATGCGTGTTCTTTATGGAATCCTTTCCTCACCGGAGCCATTCCCTATTGCGTGGAGTGCAAGATATCTGTTCAAGTAGTAGCGTACTCAACAAGATTCTTCCCCTCATGGGAGCAGGTAAGACAAGACTCATGTCGATGCCATCAGCTTTCTCTCGTCACTCACCCATCTCGTCGGCGCACTTAAGTCACCCCGTCGGGATGTGCTGGGTGTAGGCCTTGGGTGACGGGAACGAAGATGTCGGCGCCCATTATCATGCCGTCGGTCTCACGAGGCCGACGGCACCTTCCAGCTGACCCCCATCAGAAGAGATTAGTGTAAATACTGATTAGTTCAAGATCTAGAGACACATTGTGCCCTTCTTGCCAAGAAAAGGCACCATCCTAGCTTAAAAAATCTTTATGCCTTGCCGAGGACCGATTTGTGCTTTGATTTTTGATATATGACTTGTAGGTATTGTTTTTATCATAGAATGTTCCGCGATCACTTCAAGTGAAATAGATGCGACTATTTGAAGATACATCCATAAAACTACATCCACATATTGTGTGGTATCTTATTCTAAACTAACACAAAAAACTATAGAAATAAGAGAATGTGAATAGCACAATTGATAATTTAATCCCTAAACCAAATGGCAATTGACTGAAACTTGTGTTCGGGATCCACTAAGGCTAGTCTGCCAGTCCATTCAAAACAACGGCCCATAGGCCTATTAGTGCATTCACTGGATTACATGGGTTGGCCCATTAGCACATGCACTCCTTTCCTTCCAACTTGAATGATGGTGGGCACTCTTTCACTCTCTCAACTTTTGATTGTGGATATTTTTTTGGCTTGATTAATTTTATTTATTTTTTACATATCATTGGTTTTTTTCCCTGTTCTTGATAGAAATCGAAGTCCAAATTACTTCATTGTTCTCTCCAAGAAATATAGTCTCTAATGAAAAAATTTTGGTTTCAACAAGTTAACAACTCAATAATTGAATAGGTGATGTATTTGGATACTGGATGGCCTTGATTTCTAGCTGTGTATTACAATAGAGTGAAAATTGGCACTCAGTGATATCGGTAATGTTTGTTTAATTAGTATCTTGATGTTCATTAAAAAAAAAGTGCATCACTTGGACTTGATTTCTACTTTCAAATCAATCAATAATCCATAATTAAATGGAAATTAATCAAAGAAGCCAAGAGCAACGTTGTGATAGCTCCAACTTTTGACATAAGAGATCTGTCATCTGTAGAATTCTGGCATGTCTGACCCACTGAGTTTATTTCAGCTTTAATCAAGGAGAGAAATGTTTGTTTCTTTTGGAAAGATAAGAGAAATGTCGGCCCTTAGATATGACAGTCGAATATGAAAGCAAGTTAACTGTTAAAACAGCGGCCATTGCTTTAAGGTTCAATAATGCAGGGAAACACTTTCCCCACTGTTTGATTTCAATGCAGAGGGGCCCTACCGCCCTAGGCTCTAAGGACGAGAAATTATTAGTCTACTGCTATAGATTTGGAGCTTTTGGTTAGTCAAGTTTGGTATTCATGCGCAAGTGGTAAGCATCCATAGACTTGCTAATTTCTTGTGCAGCTTCAAAGTTTAAACAATGCAAACAGTAATGCAAAAAGCCAAAAGCAACGTTGTGATAGCTCCAACTTTTTGACAAAAGGAGACAAATGTTTGTATCTTTCAAAAATATAAGGGAAAAAAAAAAAAAAAAAAAAAAAAACCTGATGAAAGACTGCAACTTTCATATACAACTGTCATGACTAAGGGCCACTGCTTTAAGCTTCAATAATGCAGGGGAAACAGTGTCCACATAGTTTGCTTTCGGTGCAGAATATTGCAGAGGGACCAAAAGTACCGATACTACAAGACTCTTGAATTATAAATCTTTTTAAGTATGAATTATTGAGAGAAAAGAAAGAATGACACATCGAGCTAAACGAGTTATGCTTCATCAATGTGTTATTGTGATGCATGGCACCACCTAGGGTTATAAACGAGTTAAATAGACAAGTACTAAATGCTCATGATTATATTTAGATTTTATTTCAAATACAAGCCAAGTTTGGACTCATCATTGGATGAGATTATATATTGAACTTTGGTTCTTTTTTTTTTTTCTTTTTTTTTGGTTGAAAAAGCTTGAATTTGTTTACAAGATACTTGATTAACTCATTCTTTTTTAATATATGGTAAACATTGCAACTAAATTTTTTTACCCTTTACATATCCATGCTAATAATTAATAAATTATAGCTGAAAATATATATTATGAGTTTATTAGATAGAATGATTTTAGTCTATAAAAAAATTAATTCACCAACCTTGTAATGTCAAAACTTATCAATAAATAGACCATTTCTAATCTTAAGTTTATATAAACGTCTTATATATGTCTTTGGGGACATCTAGTGGCTGGCTTAATAGACTTGAAATACGTGCTATAATAGGTCTCAAGTTTCATTTATCAGAATATTTGTATAAATGATTTTCCGGATATCTTATGGGCAAAGAATGTAGTAGTCTAGCCAAAGACTATAACATTACTTCTTTATTTCTTAAAAAAAAAAAAAAAAAAAAGATTTACATTGTAAACTAAACAAATGTGTACAATGTAAACTAAGAATTTTCTATTAATTTATTTCAAATTTATTAGGATCTAAATATATATATATATATTTAGGTTTAAGATGAACAAATTTTTACTTTTTTTTTTTCGTGTTTGAAAAGGCTATGATATTGTTAAGAATATCATATTTAAGCATATTTCAGCTGGACTTTAAAAAGTTTTAGGGTTAGGTGTTCAAATTTTCATTTTAGGAGGAAAAAATAAAAAACAAAAAATATTTTATATATTATACAAAAAAAAAAAAAAAAAACCAGCTCAGGGGGTTCATTTGAACCCCCTGAACTCTACGTAACGCCACCCCTGGTTGCTAAAGTAACTCGAAAAAATTTTATAGCATAACAAAGTTAACAAAAGTAAAGGTTTAGTAGGTTACTCTTCACATCTTCACATAGTAGTACTACGTACATCCCCCCTCTCACTTGTTTAAATGCTTACTGTATCTTCCATTCTTCCTTGCACCTCCAGTCCACAATCAAAGTGGAAAAGAAATAGAATAATTATTTCTTTTAACTCAACAACGAGGTTTTGCCCCAGGTGGTACAAAGAAAAAGAGTGATATTTTAACTATTACAAACTTTACTATGCATGCCTTTTTTTTTTTTTTTTTTTTTGAATAAATATATCAAAATCTAAATCATAATTAAAAAATATTGATTATGTTATTTGTGTGAGACCAATTGCAGTTATTGACACACGGGTTTGTAAGTCTTTTATAGTAAAATTACTAGTTAATTAAAATTTTTCACTAAAAAAGAAAAGAAAAACATGCGTAAAATGTTTCATCATATTAAATATAAGGTTTTTATGAAAGATTATCTCCATTAGGAGATTTAAGAGTGCACTGCCTAGAATTTATCCTAATTATTTAATTATTATATATTTTGATTTATTTTATTTAATTATAATAAGAGTGATAGATCCTTCTACAAAGAATCTATTTGTGAAAAGCTATGTAACTTGCTCATTAAAATAGCATACCAGAAATTCCCATGATTGAGAAATACTCCTCAAACCAAATTTACTTAACAACAAATGAGAATTCGATTCTAGCGCCAAAACAGAGGACATATACAGTAATACTTTCTTTGTTTTTTTATTACTACAGTAATACTTTAATCTTTCTTGAGATTAGTTTATAACATTATCTAAATATTTCTTCAATTACTTTCATAAATCATAAATCTCAAGATCCCTAATTAGTAATATGTTGAAACGAAGTCTCAAGCTCAAAAAATTGGATTTGTATCTTGAGATTAATTGTATTATGAGATTTATAAATATTGATTGAGTACTTGGAGAATAATTAATGGTGTCTTGGGTGATTTTTTGAATTTTGGTTACTCTATTAGTTGTTGCCTTTATGAAAATTTATGAAAAATTTATATCAAGAGTGTCACCATATTTGAGAAATGCTACAATATAATTATAAAATCCTTACAAATTGATATGTTGCTAATTAGTGTAATTGTTATGTAGCCTCCTTCAGTCGAGTGAACACCCCCCCCCCCCCCCCCAAAAAAAAGTGTAGGAATTACCTAATATTTTATTGTGCATCCAAGAAGCCAAAACGTTGTGACAGCTTGAAATTTTAGGCATAAAAATATGTTAACTGTAGAATTATCAATTATGGCATGTCCCACACACTCAATTTTCAGCTTTTGTTGAGTAAATTATTATTATTTTTTTAATTTATAACCGCATTATTATGTCATAGCAACAGCTTCAATAATGCAGGGAAACACTTTCCACATAGTTTGCTTTTGCTGCAGATGGACCCTAATTAAGGACCAACACTCCAGCTAGTATTTCGTCTGCTTTTGATGCAAGTTCGGGGAAAAACACAGGAATACCATCTTTTGATTCACTGGCCTTATCTATTCTTGCTTTCTCCTTTGCTTTCGTTATTTGGATGCCTTTAAAATAAAAAAGGTAATTAGGTTTTTAACATTACATTTTGTGCATACCACGAGGAAGCCTATTGGACCAGACTCTCGTTTGGGCTCAATTTATTTGTGATGTGGGCTTTGCTTTTCCTACAACGGGGAGCTCAATGCACTGAGGCCCATTAAACTCCTTGCTTCCCGATCAGTCTGTTCTCCCTTCATTAATTTATTCTCTCTCTCTCTCGCTACCTCTCTGTTCCTCCTTTTTTCTCACCTCCCCAACCCCCATCTCCTTCACATCTCTTACTTATTTATAGCCTCAACTGGGTGGAGGTGTTATGATTATTCCAATCGATAGTGGAAGAGAGGGTCCAATGTTATCGTTGTTAAGTGGGAATTTGGTAGTTGAGCAGCAAAGTGGCTTGGGAACTTGCTCTTCGTTGCTGCGTTACGCACAGCTACGAGTTCATGGGTGTTTTGCCGACCAATCCGAACATCACGCTTCCCCGTGAACAAGCACATGGTAATACTAACTGTTACCCTGTGCTCGGGTAACTTACAGACCAAGTGATAATGAAAGGAAACTGTGTGCAACGAAGTTCCCCTCGGCGTTATCAACCAGTTGGGAGCCCAATATTGTCCGGCCCAGCCCCGTTTACGAGGGACTGTTCGGGCCCTGTGTGCCACGTGGAGATAAGTTCTGCTCGGCCCAAACGAAGGCTTGGGCCCGGTCCGTACACTAGCCCCCCTTTGATTTGCATCCGCTTGCCGGGGACGAATCAAGGTGATCTGGGTGCTGCTTTTGCCGTTGAAGGTGGAGTTTTGATACTGAAAGGTTTAGTAGGCAAAACTTTAATGCGCCCTGAAAAGGCGCGTCACTCCAGCCAGCTGCACTATCCATCATTATTGCCTGACGGTTCGTGAACCGAGGCGCTACAAGTGAAAAGCTGCAACCTTTCCCGCTCCTTCCCTCTTCATTAAATGACGCTCATCATTGCATTCTTCACGCCTATAAATAATCCATTCTAAGTCGCTCCAACACTTTTACTCCCCTCAATTCCTGAATTTCCTCTCTGCCGAGCATTCATCTGAGTGGTCATTACCCAGCCCAGAACAACCCTTTCCTATAATCCCAAGTAAGTTCTCTGCCTCTCCTTTCTACTTTTATCTCTTCCTTTAGCTTCCATTCTTAGTTTCCATACTTTTTACAATGGGTTATGCTCATTTGTTGAACACCGAAACGTCTCTAGCCTCCTTTAGGCGGGCATTCAACATCCCAGAGGATGTGAATGTTGCGTATTGTCACGAGAGCGAAATTGCTCTACACAAAGGACCCAACATTGCTTTTTTCCCTTTAATGGCCATTTTAGAGGGCGGGGTTAGGTTTCCCGTGAATATCCTGTTACTTAGCACCCTTAGGTTCTACGGACTGTCTCCCGAGCAACTTCCTCCCAATTTTTACCGGGTAGTTAGTTGTGTTGACCGATTGAACCGGATTTATGGTCTACAACTGGATCATAATGACATAAATCACATGTATAGCTTGTGCGGGAGTAAGAGGACCAACTATTATTTAAAGGTCAGAGATATGAGGGTACGGCTGATCTCTTGCTTACCCGATTCTAATAAAAATTCCGCCGGGGAATTTGTCCGGGTGAGCGGCAACTGGTTTGCCGATGACACTCCCTGCCCCCTTTCCCGGAGAGAAATTGGTTCGTACCGTACATCAACCTCCCTCTAATTTTTTCCCTTTATTATCATTATTGTCCCTTTATATTCTCCTTATTTTTCATTCTTGTCTCGTTTGCAATGGGATCTGATTGGTTGTCTCTTTCTTTTTCAGACGGAAGAGTGTTCACACCGGACATCAGATCAGTGCACGTGAGGGATTTGAACTTCGTGCTAAGGTCTGAAATTTTCGTACACACAGACGGGCAGCTCCGGGCGTCACATTTAATTTTGGGCTGTTCCCCCGTCTACCGAACTTGGCAGCCGTTCTCCCAGGCTCTCTTGGTAGATAGTCCACTGCTTTCTTATATTGATGTCCGGCACGCCAACTTCTTACCCCCCTCACTAACCGTAGGAGAAGCCCGAGACATCGGACCACGCAACACCACAGCCGACGACATTCCCCCCGTCCGAGACGAATCTACCGAGAGAGCTTCTCGGTTATTAAAGGAACGAGCACACGTTCCAGTTGAGCAAGGTGACGCTGAATCTGACATACCCCAAACCAGCATTGCTGAAGGCATCCGAACCACTACCCCAGCCGACGTGATGGTTACCCGAAAGACATTGACCGTTGACCGCTTTCTTCCCGGCCCGAGGCAACAAGGCCAGCAACAACAAACCCGGGTCCGAGACCGTTCCCCTCCTCCCCAGCCTGCCAAACAAAAGAAGAAACAGCGTGTTGAGGACCCCCCTCCCGGGAGACACGGTGATGTATCCTCCAAGACCCCTCCCCGCCCCTCTGGCGGGATAGTGATTCGTGACCCTGCAGGTAGCTCTCAGCCGGCCATCCAGGGAGTTGCTGGACGCGCTTCCTCCTCCCGGCAGGCGCCCAGTTGGCAACCGACCTTCTTGCTGGGAAACGAGCCCCTGTCGGCCACGGCCAGCATACGGCTATGGGCACAGGGAGAGGGTGGCCGGGTAGCCCACAGCTTGGCCAGTGGCCTGATGCTGCTCGCGGACGTCCAGTTTTTCCGGGACGGCACCGAAGAGTCTATAGCCAGGCGGCTCCAATGGCACACTATAGCGGTGAATTTTCCCTTCAAGTTCACTCTCGACTTAATTAGCGTGTACTTATCTCTTTGTTTCTTCTAAACTTACTGATACTGTGTCACAGGCCGCTCAGATTACTCACGTGCTTGGAGAGAGAATGAACGAGCTGGCCGAGGATGCCGAGCGGGAGAAGGCGCTCAGAGAAGTGGCTGCTGAGACGGCTCGGGAGAGGTCCACAGCTGCCGTAAATGCCGAGAGGAGGGCGCAATCCGAGGAGGAAGCTAAGCGACTAGCGGAGAGAAGAGTATCCGAGCTGATGGAGAAATTGAACGAAATGGAGCTGAGACTGGCTCAAGCTGATAGCCTGGCAATGGCCCGTGCCGATGAAGTAGCTGACCTAAAGGCGGCTTTGGAGGCATGTGAGGAAAAGTGGTATAATGAGGGCTTCGCGGATGCTGAAAATTCCGTGGAGCCGGTCGTTCTCCAGGCTAGGGTCCGCGGCTTTGAAGAAGGTTGGTTAGCCGCAATCCGAGAAGCTGGCGTACCCGGGGACTCCCCTCTCTGGGTCTCGGAGAATATCCCCCGGCCAACTCCTCCTATCCCAGTCCAGAACCAGGTGATCCCAGCTGACGAGGAAGATACCCCTAGCATGAGGGAGCTGGTCCGGGCTATAGATTCTCACGTCGAAGACCTTGATCTTGAAGTGTCCAGTACCCTCAATGCTCCCGGTAATACAGGGCCCCGGCAAGTGCCTAGTGAAGAGAACCAAGGACAGGAAGCTGTTGGCTCGTCCCCGCCCTCTCCGCTCCACCCAGCGACCTAAGTTTGTCAGTGTTTTTATGTTATCGTTTATTTACTTCATTTGCCTAGGCACTGGGTTGTGGTGCCGGAATAATCTCGGACATCATTATTATCATTTTTGACTTTCTTTTTATTTCGTGTGCCTAGACGTCGGGTTGTGGCGTCCGTACAATATTTTATTTCTCGGTATTATGTAGACTTATTCCAGTTTGTTTAGCTATTAAGTACTCCATTTGATTGCTGTATGCTTATATTCGTTGCATATTCCCGAACATTTTGTTTTTAACATGATTGCTCCGTGAAGACGGTAGGGAGTGTCCAACCAAAACTTCGCATGATGGTTTAGCTGTTAAATCTGGTCACTTGGTGACAAGGATCAGATCAGGGCAATTATTTCTCGGCAAATAGATCGTACCGAAAACATTCATCCGCATTTAGGAGTTTTACTTTTACAATTCTATCTTTAGAAATTTTGCTTTTAGGTTTCGACCTGTCCGGTGACCGTGATCGAACCGGGGACAGGTTTCCGTCCTTGAAAATTTTTCTTTTAGGTTTCCACCTGCCCGGTGAACGTGATCGAACCGGGGATAGGTTTCTGTCCTTAGATACTTTTCCTTTAGGTTTCCGCCTGCCCGGTGAACGTGATCGAACCGGGGACAGGTTTCTGTCAGATATTTTTCCTTTAGGTTTCCGCCTGCCCGGTGAACGTGATCGAACCGGGGACAAGTTTCTGTCCTTAGATATTTTTCCTTTAGGTTTCTGCCTGCCCGGTGAACGTGATCGAACCGGGGACAGGTTTCTGTCCTTAGATATTTTTCCTTTAGGTTTCCGCCCGCCCGGTGAACGTGATCGAACCGGGGACAGGTTTCTGTCCTTAGATACTTTTCCTTTAGGTTTCCGCCTGCCCGGTGAACGTGATCGAACCGGGGACAGGTTTCTGTCCTTAGATACTTTTTCTTTTAGGTTTCCGCCTGCCCGGTGAACGTGATCGAACCGGGGACAGGTTTCTGTCCTTAGATACTTTTCCTTTAGGTTTCTGCCTGCCCGGTGAACGTGATCGAACCGGGGACAGGTTTCTGTCCTTAGGTATTTTTCTTTTAGGTTTCCGCCTGCCCGGTGAACGTGATCGAACCGGGGACAGGTTTCTGTCCATAGAGAAGGAGTTTACCGGCAAGCAACACTGCGCCAACTATGCGCCCCAGAGATCACAATAAATAAAACGAACACAGGATAACGAATGGATCCAAAGTTTCTTTCAGAGTTCCTCAGTAATAAAATTTTTTCAGGTTATGAACATTCTATGGCCGAGGAAGCGGTTTCTCGTCTAAGCTCTCTAAATAATAAGCCCCTTCCCCAGCTATTGCAGTGACCCGGTACGGCCCTTCCCAGGCAGCAGCCAGCTTCCCGGCGTTGGTATCGCGCATGTTACCCACTGCTCGTCGCAGAGCTAAGTCCCCTGCACCGAATTCCCTCGTCCTTATCTTTTGGTTGTAGCGGCGAGCCATCTTCTGCTGATACCCGGCAAGCTGTATTAGGGCGGTGTCTCTGAATTCTTCGAGCAGATCTAAACGCTGTGCCAGCATTTTCTCGTTCTGACCGGCGTCAAAACCCCTCACCCGAGCACTGCACAAATGCACCTCGGCCGGGATTACAGCCTCCACCCCGTAGGCCAGGGAAAAAGGGGTTTCCCCAGTAGATCTCCGGGGTGTCGTTCGATATGCCCATAACACGCTAGGGAGCTCCTCCGCCCACCTTCCTTTTGCTCCGTCCAATCTCTTCTTCAACCCGCTCATAATCGTCTTGTTGACGGCTTCGGCTTGTCCGTTGCTCTGGGGGTAGGCCGGTGTCGAGTACCTGTTTTTGATGCCCAGGTTGCTGCAAAATTCGCGAAATGCCCGGCTATCGAACTGTAACCCATTGTCAGATACGAGGCAGTACGGTACCCCGAACCTCGTCACTATGTTTTTCCACACGAACTTCTTGACGTCCGTGTCTCGAATGTTTGCTAATGCCTCAGCCTCAGCCCATTTGGTAAAGTAATCCACGGCTACGAGGACGAACTTCCGGTTTCCATAGCCTGGGTAAATGGACCGATAATATCCAGCCCCCATTGGGCGAAAGGCCAGGGACTGCTGACAGGGTTGAGAGGTCCCGCCGGCTGATGGATCGATGGGGCGTGCCTTTGGCACTTCTCACACTTCCGTACATACTCGGCGGCATCTTTTTGCATCTGCGGCCACCAGAATCCTTGGGTGATTGCCCGGTGCGCCAATGAACGTCCTCCCACATGACTACCGCATACCCCATCGTGTAACTCAGTCAACAGTTCGTTCACCCGACCGGGACGTAAGCACAACAGGTACGGTCCTCCATAGGATCTCCGGTACAATTTTCGATCTGCTGACAACCAGTACCTGGCTGCTACACGACGAATCTTCTCGGTTTCCTTTTCGTTGTCTGGGACCTGATTACCGGTCAGGAATTCAATGATAGGGTCCATCCAGCAAGGTCCGGCATGGGTGACGCTGCCAATACCGACTGTTAGGCCGGCAGCTTCCTCTACCTCCAAAATGCTAGGTTCCTGTATAAGCTCTACCTTGATCATCCGTGGCACATTTTCGGTTAGCGTCGAGGCCAGTGTGGCCAACGAGTCTGCATGCCTGTTTTGTCCCCGGGGAATCTGGGCTACTTTTGCCGTTCTGAACTCAGTCATGACCTTTCTTGCCAGCTGCAAGTACCTCTTCATCCTGGGATCTTTGGCTTCAAAACTTCCCTGCAGCTGGTTGACAACCAGCCGCGAATCCGAGTATATTTCAACGCTCCTTGCTCCTAACCTCGCCGCAGCTCTTAGGCCGGCAAGCAATGCTTCATATTCTGCTTCGTTATTGGAAGCCTTAAATCCGAGTTTAAAGGAATGTTCCAGCCAAATGCCCTCTGGTGTGATCAAAACGATCCCGGCTCCTGCCCCTGTTGAGCTTGAAGCGCCGTCCACGTAGACCTTCCACGGGGGGGAGGCTACCTGGCAAACCATCTCCCCCCCATTCTTGGGGGAGAACTCGGCCACAAAGTCTGCCAATACCTGACCTTTGATCGAATTCCGCGGCCTGTACCTTATGTCGAAGGCTCCGAGCCGAGTCCCCCACTTAGCTATCCGGCCTGTGAAGTCTGATCTTTTCAGTAAGGACTGCAAAGGATACTCGGTTAACACATACACGGTATGGGCTTGGAAGTAGTGCGGCAACTTTCTGGTACCGTGCACCAGGGCCAACACCAGTTTTTCCAAGGGCAAGTATCTGGTCTCCGCATCGACCAATGTCTTGCTAATATAATACACGGGCCTTTGTGCATCCCGGTTCGTTAGGAGCACGGCACTGGCCGCGTGTTCCGAAACCGAGAGGTACATATATAAGTCTTCTCCGGGCAATGGTGCGGTCAGTACAGGGGCCCGTGTCAGATATGTCTTCAAATCCTGGAATGCTTCGTCGCACTTCTTGTCCCATTCAAACCCTCTCCACTTCTTCAGTAGTTGGTAAAAAGGACGGCACCGGTCGGCGAATTTTGAGATGAACCGGTTAAGGGCGGCCAACATCCCAGTTAGAATCTGCACTTCCTTTGGGTTCCTCGGGGGCATTAGATTCATCACGGCCCCGATCTGGTCGGGGTTGACCTCTATTCCCCGTGTATTGACCAAATATCCCAAAAATTTCCCTGCCCCCACCCCGAATACACACTTTTCAGCATTAAGGCGCAACCGATGTCTCCAGAGGATTTCAAACACCCCGAGGAGGTCCTCATTGTGCCCGGACTCGCATTTGCTTTTGACGACCATGTCATCTATGTATACTTCCACCGTGTGTCCTATCTTATCACGGAACATCCTCGTCATCATTCGCTGATAGGTGGCCCCGGCGTTCTTTAGACCGAAGGGCATCACTGTGTAGTGATAATTGGCCTCCGGCGAGATAAACGCCGTCTTCTTCTGATCTTCAACTGCTAGGGCTATTTGGTGATATCCTTGGAAAGCGTCCAGGAAGCTCATCCTGGGGTGTCCGCAGGTGGCATCTACCAATTGGTCGATCTTTGGCATTGGGAACGGATCTCTCGGACATGCTCGGTTCAAATCCGTGAAATCTACACAAACCCTCCATTTACCGTTCTTCTTCTTCACTACTACCGTGTTCGCTAACCAGTCCGGGTAGAAGACCTCCTTTATTGCCCCCGCTTCCTTTAGTTTTTTTACTTCCACTTTTACTGCCTCGACGTGCTCCTTCGCTGATCTTCTCGGCCGCTGCCTTTTAGGGATTATGGTCGGGTCGGTATTGAGACAGTGAACGATGAACTCGGGGTCTACTCCGGGCACCTCATATGGGCTCCATGCGAATATATCTACATTCTGGATAAGAAGCAGCAATGTCTCTACCCTTTCCTCGTTCGTCAAGCTTGCCCCTATCTGGAAATACCTGCACTTGTCCGGCAGCAGTCTCACTCTGATCAGTTCCTCTGTGGGATTAGCCCCCGCTTCCCCCGAGGGCCGCAGTAATTGCTATGAAGGGGTCTCTTCAGATTGACTCCCTCTTTTGATGGTTCGACATTCCCGGTTCACTGCTGCAATAAGGCACTGTCTGGCCGTCTGTTGGCTACCCTTTACCACTCCGATGCCTTGTTCGGTCCGGAACTTAATCTTTACGTGCAGGGTGGACGGCACGGCCCCCATGGCATGGATCCACGGCCTCCCAAGAATAGCGGTGTAAGGGGAGAATGATGCGACCACTATGAACGTCACCGTGACTTCCTTGCCTTCCAAAACCACGGGAAGGGAGATTTGCCCCTCTGGAACCACTACCTGGCCGTCAAAGCCGATCAAGGGCGTGTCGTACTTCGTGAGATCGTTAGCCTTCAGCCCGAGCCCCCTGTACAGGTCGGGATACATGACCTCGGCGCCGCTTCCTTGGTCAACTAACAACCTCTTTACCAAGAATCCGCCTATCTGGGCCGTCACCACCAGTGCGTCGTCGTGCGGCTGGACTGTTCCCACTAGGTCTTCGTCACCGAAAGCGATAATCTCCCGGGCAAGTCTTACCCTTTTTGCAGGCAATATTTCCTCCGCACCTACGTCAGCCGGGGTCGCCACCAAGACCTCACACCCGCCGATCCTCATGACATCTCTTGGTGCAGCGTGAATTACCTCAATTATTCCAATGGGGGGCGGACGGGGGCCCCTGCCCGGCTTTGCACCCAGTTCACCTTCAGTGTTTTCCGTGTTGATAACGAACTCTTTCAAGTGCCCTGCTCTCAACAACTGTGCCAAGTGATCCTTTAGTACCCAGCAATGCTCGGTTGTGTGTCCCTTGTCCTTGTGGTATGTACAGTACAAGTTCTGGTTTCTCCGGGATGGATCGCCCGCCATCTTACTCGGCCATCTAAAGTACGGCTCGTTCTTTATCCGGTCAACGATCCTGTGCACCGGCTCCTTGAACAACGCGTTTACTTCCTCATGTTGTAACCCTAGTTCTTGGACGGCTGGGCCCTTTCTAGGTTTTGGCTGGAATTCATAATGCCGAGGACGGGTGGTCAGCAGGGCTTTACCTTTACTTTGTATCCGATCATCTTCTAAGCGTTTATACTCCTCTATGCGCCTCATTAGCTGCCTCATGCCCATTCTGAAAGTACTTGCTGCTATCTTCTCGTTGCCCCCTCCGATCTCGTTGTAGAGTTCCCAATAGCGGTTCGCGTAACTGCGTAGGGTCTCCCCAACTCTCATCTTTATGGATAGTAATGCGTCCACAGGCTGCGGAACCCGGCTACAAGTCACAAACCGGGCACCGAACTCCTGAATCAGTTCCGCGAAGTTGCAAATAGAACCCTTCGGAAGCCCATTAAACCATCTCAACGCAGTAGAGCCGAGACTGGAGGGGAAGACTTTGCACATCAGTGCATCATCGCGCTTGTGCAAAGACATCATGTGAATGTAATGACTGACATGCTCCACCGGGTCGGTTCTTCCGTCATAAGAATTGAACGGTGGCCGGTTAAACCTGTTCGGCATGGGAGCCTGTTCAATTTCATCCGAGAACGGGGACCGTGCGGCTTTACGTAGCGCCCGGCTCATTGCGTCCATGGCTGCATTTCGTGGGCGTTGCTCCTCCGGGGAATCTGATCCACGGTCGGCATAACCGCGTGATCGGGATCGATCCCGGTGTCCCTGCCTCTCCCGTGAATGTGAACGATCATGCTGCCGACGATGGTTAGAATGCTCGGACTGTGCTCCCTGGCTTTTCCTCGTTCTTCTCTGTCTCCCCCCCCGTTGGTCTAAATTTGTTCCCCGGCGTCTTTCCGCCTCCAGCTCCAGATCCCTTAGCAGCCTCCGTAGCCGCTCCAGTTCTTCATCTCTCGGGTCGGGTCGTCTGTTTTCTGTGGCGCCGGACACTGTTTGATGAGTTCGGCGCGATCCTTCGCTCTGGCCGGACTGCTCTCCGTTCTCTTCACGGTGCCTATCCTCGTGCCTTTTTTGCCTTCGTTCCCGCCAAGTGGATCCTTGCGAGGACCCTACCGAACCGGTATCAGCATGACTTCCCGAACGTCTCTCAGACATCACCCCTGGTGTGAACCAAGGCCGAGCTACCGCTTAGTAGGAGATCCCCACAGACGGCGCCAATTGTGCGTACCACGAGGAAGCCTATTGGACCAGACTCTCGTTTGGGCTCAATTTATTTGTGATGTGGGCTTTGCTTTTCCTACAACGGGGAGCTCAATGCACTGAGGCCCATTAAACTCCTTGCTTCCCGATCAGTCTGTTCTCCCTTCATTAATTTATTCTCTCTCTCTCTCGCTACCTCTCTGTTCCTCCTTTTTTCTCACCTCCCCAACCCCCATCTCCTTCACATCTCTTACTTATTTATAGCCTCAACTGGGTGGAGGTGTTATGATTATTCCAATCGATAGTGGAAGAGAGGGTCCAATGTTATCGTTGTTAAGTGGGAATTTGGTAGTTGAGCAGCAAAGTGGCTTGGGAACTTGCTCTTCGTTGCTGCGTTACGCACGGCTACGAGTTCATGGGTGTTTTGCCGACCAATCCGAACATCACGCTTCCCCGTGAACAAGCACATGGTAATACTAACTGTTACCCTGTGCTCGGGTAACTTACCGACCAAGTGATAATGAAAGGAAACTGTGTGCAACGAAGTTCCCCTCGGCGTTATCAACCCGTTGGGAGCCCAATATTGTCCGGCCCAGCCCCGTTTACGAGGGACTGTTCGGGCCCTGTGTGCCACGTGGAGATAAGTTCTGCTCGGCCCAAACGGAGGCTTGGGCCCGGTCCGTACACATTTGCTTTTATTTTTGGAGAAGGTCATATAAAATTCAAAAAAAAAAAAAAGGGGTTCTATTATTAGATTCTTGATGAATTACTATATACAAAGAAATTGAAAAGAAACCCCCCCACCCCCCTTTTTTTTTACGAAATAATGATTTGATAGTTGAGGAGGAGGAATTTGAATCCTAAATGCCTTTGTTGAAAATAACAGAAAGTGTTAATTGAACTATAATACTCTTGAATTTGAAATATTATTAAAAATATGAAAAATTGAGAGAGGAGAAATTGAGACATATCAAGCTAATACTTGTAGATAAGAAGAAGCCTACTTTGTTTACAATATTATGCCTTGTAAGCATATGTTATTGTCATGCATGGTAGTACCTAGGTTATAAATGAGCTACATCGACAAGTATAAAAAGTTTAGGATTTTTCTTTTGATTTCATTTTGAATAAGAATTAAACTTGAGCTTGTTTACAAGTTATATTACTTTATTAACTCAATTTTTTAATTTCCCTCACCATATATTTAAAATTATAACTAATTTTTTTCCTTAACAAATCCATGCTAGTAATTAATAAATTATATTATCGGAGTTAATTAGATAGGATAATTTTAGTTTATGAAAAATTTGATTCAAAAAATATTATATTATTCAAACTTATCAATAAATTTTACTACAAAATAGACTATTTTTATTATCAATAAATTTAAAATAATATTTTAATAATTTATAAATTTATTTACAAACATACATATAATCTAATCTCAGCTTTATGTAAGCTTATTTTTATATATCCCTTTGGGGACACCCATATGGTGGGTTGAAGGGCATGTTGTAATTTAGATATCCTAATATAAATATATATATATATATATATATATAAATAAAGGAAGTAGTTTCTTAGTTTTTGACCAAACAATTCCATTTTTCGCCCATAAGATACCCTGAAAATTTCCTGGATCAATATAGTAAATAAAACTTAGAAGTTAGATCACAACATTAGTGTAGGGCCTCTAGATCACAACATTATAAAATTATAAAAGAGGCTTTTATTTAAATAAACGTATATTTAATTTTTGTTATATCTATAATATGCACACATTTTAAATTTCAAAATTTGTAGCTAAGTAACTCAAAACTTATTATAGCATAACAAAGTTAACATTATATCTTTTTTTTATATAAAAATATAAAAGTAGTAGTCTTTCTTTTTTTCAGAAGACACAATAATTGCAATTCTTCAAGAGTTTGCGGGGAACAGCTTGGGATCCACGCGGTTTCCTTCCGGTGCAGGGGCCCATGGGCCATGGTCCATCATTCACGCTTATTACTTGTATCATGAATCATGCAAGCACTCAAGAGTCAAGACCAGGGTCTTACATTTTGATCACTCAGTCCAATTCATATTTTCTCTCACATATCGTTCTGAGATTACCGTTCTCACTAAGATATATAGTCAATTTCTTCTACTTCACTAAATTTCCTGGTAATTAAATTTCAGTGAAGAACCTACTCTTAGGATTTGGAGCTTAATCAAAACTTTTGGGTGGCTGCAATTGCTCTACAAGTCAACAAACTCACTGGTAGTATCTCTATTCTTTTTTCCTCTTTTAGGTGCTCATAGTCATAGGATTTTCTTTCTTCAATTTATAACTTCCCATTGGGAAACAGAATATATCTTTGTATCTTTTTCTCCCATTAACTCATTGAGTTAGTACGTTCTTCTGAATATCACTCGTCTATTGTTCTAATACAGATCCTTACCTTTCAAACCAATGGCCTATAGCCCTATTAGCGCATTCACTGGATTATTATTTGGTGCATGGTCCGAAACCCAGAATCTAGGTTGCACGGACACGCCATTTTTGGCGTCGTGTCCGTGTCCGACACGTGTCGGACACCGGAACGGGTACGACTCGCCGGATTCCGGTGTCCGGCGAGTGTCTCTTTTTTTTTTCGATTCTCTGACACGGCGCCGACGCGGCGCCGACAAGGCTCGGACACGGCTCCGATGCGGCCCCGACGCGTCCGACACGCCAGCAGTGAAAAAAAAAAAAAATTTCAAAGATCTTGACAGATGGACTCACCAATACCGTTGATTTTGTGATACCCTAAAACAAAAAAGCAAGTGTAGAGTCTGAGATTCAGAACCCACGTATCATTGATCTCAAATTCTCATTTTTCAAGTCTCAACCCATTGAACGGCGAAGGTGAACCCTCTGACCTCTGCCCGCTGCCGCTGCCGCTGCCGCTGCCCTCTTTCCCTCGCCGGAGCTAGATCGGCGAGCTCCATAGACGTCGACGGCTCGACGCCGTGCCCTGTTTTCGATCTCTCTCTCTCGGCGACCCACCCTCCCTCTGACCTCTGCCCGCTACCGCTGCCTCCGTCCCTCACCGGAGCTAGATCGGCGCTCCATAGACGTCGACGCCCCCTGTCCCTTCCGATCTCTCTCTCTCTCTCTCTCTCTCTCTCTCTCTCTCTCGACAGGTCCGTCCTCTTCATTCAGTATTCTCTTCTTTTCTCTCTCTGTTTTTTTTTTTTTTTTTATTCTTTCAGATTTTAAGTTTGGTGAACGCTGAAATGGTTACTGTTAGTCACTTATTTATATAAGTAATAACGCATCAGAGTTTTTTTTTTTTTTTTTTAATCCCACTCTCACAGTCTCAGGCTCTTAGTGTCACTGTGTTTCTTTACTCAGTTTTTTGTTTATTATGAATTTGGTGGTTTTTATTTTTGTATCCTGCTATAGTTTTATTTATTTATTAAAGTTAAATATTGTAGGTGATTTTACTAAAATGTATTATTGTACTACTTTGAGTGTTAGTTTACTTATTTGTAGTTTTTACATAATTTAAATTCTAGACATAAACGTATTTTATGTCTAAAAATATTAAAAAATATGCCTAAATATAAAATTTAATTAATTATTTAACCGCCGTGTCGTGTCCTTATTTTTCAAAAATTGCCGTATCCCCGTACCCGTGTCCGTGTCGTGTCCGTGTCCGTGCAACTTAGCTCAGAATATATACATTTCTTTTTCTTCTTCTTCTTTCTTTTTTCTTTTTTCTTTTTTTGGGTGGGGGGGGGGGGGGGTAATGGCATATATAAACATCTAATGTTTATTTCATATTTTATATTAGATACTGAGACATCAATCCACCTTTATTATTACTTTAATTTATTCTGACCATAGTAGAACATAAAAAAAGTGAAATTTATTAATTAAACTTTGTGTTTTTATATGGGGCTTATCCATAAATCATTTTAATGGCCATTAAATAGAAAAGGTAGAGAGAAACTCTTTTTCTTTTTTTTTTCTTTTTTTGTGAAGAGGAGAAACTCTATTTAGAGAGGAAGAAAGTTTCGCTTAAAGTGAGAAAGTGATAAACAAAGACTTCCAATTGAAATAGTTCCATGAGTTTGATAGGTTAATTGAAAAAATTAAAAACTTGGACATAATTTGAGAAAGAGTAATAAAAACTTTGGCCTGTTTTATTATATAATTTCCCCCTTTTTTTTAATAATGACAACAATTAGATGAATAGTTTAAACTTTAAAAGTGCCATGAACCATTTTTCTATTAACAATAATACAAAAGCATCTTTCTTGCAGATGAATTTGATTCTTTTTTCCTGAGGTGTTGCCAATCCTTTTTCTTATCACAATTATTTAGTTAGATATAATTTTATGAACTTATGATTAGGTTTGAGGAATTTATTTGTGGAGAAAGGTACAAATATGTCATACTTTCACTAAAAAGAGATAACACAAGCTAAAGTATTTGAGTTTGGATTATATTTAGTGTTCTTGCGCATTAAATGCGATACATATACGGCATGTGCCTTGAAATGACTATGTTAATCTCATATCCCATCTACTGCATAAGAACAGTGAACGGAAGCCAAACCCAAAAAACTCTACAAATCTATCCAATTTACAAGACCAATAAGGTTTATCAAACCCTCGACGGATAATTAATGTACATTTAATTGATTTTGCATAGGCATTGATAATTTGCTAATTAGCTAAACTGCATTCCCTGGCAATGATCTTTGTTTATTGTGATTTGTTATGGGCAAGGATTTTCTTTCGCCTTGCAATTCTAAAGTTACATCTCATTAATATCATAGAACTTAGAATGTCAGCAAATAAGTGGAATTGGTTCATAAGAAATAGACGATTAGTTTGCATGTTAGAGGAGGGCGTAGATTACAAACTGTATCAAACAATTTCACTTGAAGATTTATAGCATTTCCAGATGTGAGTTGGTTTTGTTAGTGTAATTTATTATTTCTAATTTATCGTCCAAAAGGATGGAAGAGAATTAAGAAGCGTGCCTTGCGCTCCAACAAAATACCAAACATTGGGGGATTTTATTCAGATGAATTTAAAAAGAAAAAAAGAAAAAAAGATGACCTTTAAATAATAACTAGTCTTAGCCGTTCTATTTTGTAGAAAAAAAACTGTGTTTTTTTATTTTATATATATAATTTTATTTTTAAAATTTTAATTTAAAAATGAATAAATTAATTTGAATATTAATAAAGAAGTGATCCTATTTTTTAGGCAATTTTTTAGTGGGAGTTAGAGTTGCATTTTTACCATATTGTCTTTTAGTTTTGTCTCTACTTAAACATAGTAGTGTAAAGGTATTTTTGAACTAAAAAATGATAAATTCAAACAGGAAAAGCCCTTAAATAATAATATAGATTAAAAAAAAAAACTGGCTGGTTAATTGGAAGACACAGTAATTGCAATCTCTCATTAGTCATTACACCAAATCACCAATAATGCTTCAAGAATAATGCAGAGAACACTTTGGGATCCACATGGTTTCGGGTTTCCTTTCGCTGCAGGGGCCCATGGGCCATAGCTCATCATTTGTTGTTTTTTCGTTAGCTTTTGACTTTGAAGCCCACTTTCGATTTTTTTTTTTTTTCACATCGATATAGTATACTCCACAATTACGTGTATTTTGATCACTCTATCCAATTCATTTTTCCCTCACAGATCATTCTAAGCTTACCTTTCTCACAAAGATATAGAATTCATTCATTACACAGTAAGAAATGGCGGAAGGAGTTTTGTTCGATCTTGCTGCGCGAATCATCGAGAAAACAGGCAGCCTAGCTGTCCAAGAGCTTGGACTACTCTGGGGTGTCAAAGATGAGATTGTAAGACTCGGGGATAGGGTTTCCACAATCAAGGCTGTGCTTCTGGATGCAGAGAAGAAGGAGCAGAACAATCAAGTCAAAGAGTGGCTGAAGAGGTTGAGTGATGCCATTTATGATGCAGATGATTTGCTGGATGACATCTCCACTGAAGCTTTACAACGAGAAGTGATGGTGAGCCAAAATAAGAAGTCCAACAAGGTATGCATCTACTTTTCCAAATCGAACCCGCATGCATATGCACTTAAAATGGCTCATGAAGTTAAGGCAATGATGGAGAGGCTAGATGCCATAGGAACAGATAGGGTGCTATATCACTTGGAGGAGCGTCTTGAGGAGACACAAGTTAGGAATAGGACGAGAGAGACTCATTCTTTTGTATGTGCTGAAACTGTTATTGGGAGAGAGGATGATAAAAAGGCTATTATAGGAATTCTTTTGGATTCTAATGTTGCGGAGAATGTTTCGATTCTTCCAATAGTTGGAATCGGAGGGTTAGGGAAAACCACATTAGCTCAACTTGTATTCAATGATGAAGAATTTAAGAAACATTTTGACCAAAAATTTTGGGTGTGTGTCTCTGATGACTTTGAGGCAAGAGTAATTGTTGAGAAAATTATGGAGTCTGCAAAAAATGAAAAACCAAAAAAACTTGAAATGGATACTCTAGTTAAGGAGCTTAAGAAAGAAATTGATGGAAAGAGGTACTTACTTGTCTTGGATGATGTATGGAATGATAATCGTGAAAAATGGCTTAGTTTAAAAAATCTTTTAATGAGTGGTGCAAAAGGCAGTAGAATTTTAGTGACAACACGTGAGGAGAAGGTTGCAAAGATTGTACAAACTATGCAGCAACAATACATTTTAAATGGTTTAAATGTAGATGATGCTTGGATTTTATTTAAGCAAATGGCTTTTGAAAATGGTCAAGAGTCAAAGAATCCAAGAATCAAGTCAATTGGAATGGAAATAATTGAGAAGTGTAGAGGAATCCCTCTCGCCATAAGGAGTATAGGAAGTCTATTATATTTTAACAATTCTGAAAGAGATTGGTTGTCAATTAAGAATAGTGATCTTTTGAAAGAAGCCAATATCCTGCAAACTCTTAAATTAAGTTATGATCATCTTCCATCATATTTAAAGCAGTGCTTCGCTTATTGTTGTTTATTTCCAAAGGATTACAAAATTCATAAAACAACATTGATTAAAATGTGGATGGCACAAGGGTTCATTAGGTCTTCAAGTCCAAACCAATGCTTGGAAGATATTGGTCATGGCTATTTTATGGATTTACTTTGGAGATCATTCTTTCAGGAAGTTGAAGAAGATGAGAAAGGCAACATATTAAAATTTAAAATGCATGATCTTATGCATGATCTTGCAAAATCAGTTGCAGCATCTGACATTGCCACTTTTTATTCAAAAGAGGAAGGCATTGACGAGAAAACTCGTCACGTGGCATTTGATAGAACGTTTCTCTTATCATCGAAAATTCCAGTCTCATTGTATAAAGCAAGAAAAATAAGAACATTTCATTTGCCAAGTCAGTTACAATATTCACATAAGACATTGGGTAAGTCAACTTGTAAAGCAATTTTTTCAAGTTTTAAGTTCATACATCTGTTGGATCTAAATACGACGAGAATTAAAACAATTCCAAGTTCTATTGGGAAGTTGAGGCATTTAAAGTATCTCGATCTATCCAATACTTACATCAAGATGCTTCCCAATTCCATCACAAGATTGCATAATTTACAAACACTGAGACTTATTGGATGTCAGCTAATTAAAGAATTGCCTAAAGATATTAACAAATTAGTCAATCTCATGTATCTTGAGATAGATAGATGTTGGAATTTGACTCATATGCCATGTGGACTAGGGCAATTGACTAAGCTACGGATATTGTCACAATTTGTGATAAGTAAGAGTACATGTTTTGCCTTCAGGAGTAACGGTAGATTGAAGGAACTCTACGAGCTAAACGAGTTGAGAGGAACGCTAATGATTGAAGGATTAAGACACGGAAAAGATGCTGCGTTAGAATCTCAGGATGCAAATATGAAAGAGAAAAAACATTTACAAGACTTGTCGTTATCATGGATTGAAGAAGACGTGGATGAGTCCAACGTTGGGTATGATGAAGAGTCACTTGAAGCATTGCTCCCACACGGCCCACTTTCAAATATTCAACAATTGTGTTTAAGTCGATACGGGGGAGTGAAATTTCCAAGTGCGATTTCTTCGCTTTCAAATCTCGTAGACTTGTCCTTAGATGAATGTAACAAATGCCAACATCTTCCACCGTTGGATCAGTTTCATTCTCTCAAAACTCTCTCTCTTGATAAAATGAATGATTTGGAGTACATATCAGAGAGAGAAAACAACGGGGAGTTCTCTGATTCTTCATTCCTCCCATCTCTAGAGCAACTCACAATTGGATATTGCCCTAATCTAAAAGGATGGTGGCAACGACAGAGGGATTCTGTTGAGGAGTTCCATAATCATTCACTGCCTTCATTTCCTCATCTTTCCAAATTAGAAATTCGGGATTGCCCTAAGCTGATATCCTTACCTCTCTTTCCATATCTCGAAAACCTAACGCTGTGGAAATGTAGCTTGAAGCCATTGGAGCAAACAGTGAGAATGGAGGTGATAAACACGGCAACCCCAAAGAACCTAACATCAATAGCAGCAACATCAACCTCTTCTTCTCCACTTGCCGTCTCCTCGTTCATCCCTCTCTCCAAATTGAAGTCCATGACAATTTGGTATGTGGAGGAAACTCTGCTCAAGGAGTTGATGTGCAACCTCATTTCTCTCCAAGATTTAACGATAGACAATTGTTGTGGTCCTCTCCCTCTCTCTCGACATCTCACTGCCCTTCAGAATTTGACAGTTCGTTGGTCTGAAGAGGTTGATTTAACAAACGATGGAGATGAGATGGAATGGCATGGCCTTCAGAGCCTTCGCAACCTACAGTTCGACAACCTTCCAAATTTGGCCACTCTACCGGTGGGGATTCAACATCTCACCTCTTTGCAAAGCCTCTTGATTGAAAGTTGTCCAAGTTTGTCGGCTATACCGGAGTGGATCTGTAACCTTACCTCTTTGCAGACACTGCAAATTTGGGGATGTCCCATTTTGCGCACATCCCAAACTTACTTATAGACAGGTAGCTATCTAAGTCTCTCTTTTATCCCAGTCCTTGATAGAACATCAAAAATCCAATTACTTCTACTTCACTAAATTTCCTGGCAATTAAATTTCAGATTTTGAACCGACCCTTAGGATTTGGAGCTTAATCAAACCTTTTGGGTGCTGCAATTGCTCAACAAGTCAACAAACTCACGGGTAATATCTCTTTTCTTTTTTTCCTCTTTTAGATGCTCATAGGATTTTCATTCTTTAATTTATGAATTCCCATATTAGGAAAAAGAATATGTGAATTTTTCCAAATCTATTTCTTCATTTTGGCAAATTACATCTTTGTATTTTGAACTGAGTTGATCTGTTTTATATGCTTTATAAACAGAGTAAAAGATCAATGGTACAAGATGATATCGGGTAATATTGTGAGAAGAATAAAATCTGGTAGCCATTCTGCAGGAACTAGCATGTTGTGCAGGTATTTGGTTGATTTAATTTCAATTTCTTGTTATATCTTCAGAACTTTTTTATTTTTTATATCTTCAAATAATGATAGACAGTTTAGTGTCTGAATTAACAGAGTAATTTTTGTATTTCATCCTGATTTGATTTCAGTATCTGTAAAACACAGTCTTGATACTGAATAGTCCTCACTTTTCAGTTTTTAATAAAAATTTTCATTTCTTGTAGGAGCCCTATCATTCAGTAAGGGGATTTAGCACGTGTCTGGAAGCTTCATTCTATTTATATATGTAAACAATTTTTTGGAATTGGCTTCAAGGTGAAGGCGAGGCCACGTCTCAATCAAGCTAAATGAGAAAGATCAATGCTTTTAAATGTGTACTTCCTCTCTGTATGCTTCTCTTGAATGATGGTTAGCACTCTTTCTATCTCTCATCTGTTGATTGTGGAAATTTCCTTTTTGAATGATAATTTTTTTTTATTTTTGAGGTGGGTATGTCACTTTTAGGAGAATGAAGCATGAAGCAACGCAGGATATTGGAGAGATGGATTCACCACTGATATTTGTGCCATCACCGATGAGGATTTCCCAAAATTTTGTAGATTTTGGGAATTCATCAGTGTCCCATCTTACCACAAAGATGCAAAAGGAAGTACGTGAGGATTTCCGTAAGATTTTGTGACATCCTAGTGTTGGAAGGGGATCCAATTCAGTGGTAAGAAAACTTATGTCTACATATCATTGTTTTTTTCCTGTCCTCGATAGAAATCAAAATCAAAATTTCTTCTTTGTTCTCTCCAAGAAATGGAGCTTAATGAAAATATTTTGGTTTCAACAACAACTCAATGGTATTAGTACTTTTGTTCTCTACAACTCAACAAAATACGTGAATTTTCCTTTTATCTATTTCTTATTTATATCATGGTATCTCAAACTGACTTGATTAGGTGGCGTATCTGGATGCCATGGTTTCTCACTGTGTAATTTATAAATAGTGTCAAAATTGGCACTTGGTGATATTGTGGTAATTAGCTTGTTGTGCAATATTTGTGTTTATTCCTTTTTTGTGTTGTGCAGTATCTACAATTGATGATGACCACAAAAAAAAATTCACAAAATTTAAGTTAAGTTGCTATGAACTATTTTGTCAATAACAGATAATTTCCACATTTCCTCCTTGTTTTGTTTAGTATCTTGGTGTTAATTGAAAAGAAAGGTGCTACACTTGGTGTTCTAGAAGTTCACAATTTTAGGAGTGGATTTCACTTGGTGCTGCACTTGGAGTTGATTTCACTTTATAAAATGAGTCACATCCTTAATTAAATGGAAATTATTCCTATATTTTATTGAAAAAAAATCAAAGTACCATATTTTTCTAACTATATAAAATTTTAGATTGCAGGTTGCCTTGGGTTAAGATCATAAGCTGATGATAATGCTCAAAGTGGTACCAAACAAAGGAACTATTCATTTTCCTGATGGTTGCCTTTTAGTTATTGTATACTCCTATAGGTAATCAAATACAAGTGTTCAGTTCACAGAGAAGAAAGTGTTTGATTTTGTTTAATTTTACCTTATTATTGTTATTGTGACAGGAAGGGGTTAGGGGAGGATGTGTTTTCTTTTTGGATATGCTTCATAATACTTATTATAGTTTATTACAAAACTAGGTATCCAGTATTTGTTGATTATTGTTATTGTCAATACAGACTCAATATCAGTTATTCATTCTATAAACATTAGCATCAGAACCAGATGCATCAATTTATTGTGTAGCTTCAGATTTTGATAAAGCTGATTTATATAGGCAGCCCTCCATAACAATTTCTTCGATCACTTAAATTTTGTGACAGTTTGATTTTAGAGAGGAATTCAAATAATTTGAATAATGGGGCTAGACCTCATTAAATTTTTGAAAACATGACTTGCATTAAAAATTGATCTATGAGATGTAATTTCAAAATTCTTTGCATGAATCATCCATGAGTGAAGTCATATACAGTATCATTAGTTACTAACTTCCCCATTTAGAGTCCTTTGACATTTGGGTCTTCCTTCACCTCTTCACGACCTGATTCTGATTGAATTTTCATAGTATTGCCTTAGCTAGTACATTTTAGCTATTACAATTATGCAGCAAACTATTAGAAAAGGAATGGTAACAATCTCATTTATTACCAAATTTAATCTTTTCTCATAATTTAGGTTTCATTTTTTGGAAATTTATTTGCAATATGGTTGGCATATTATTAGTTTCCTCTCTTATTCTATTTTTATTTCATTCTCAAACAGATCTTTGGTAGGTTCTAATGAATGAAGAGCATAGCTTGTTGTTAGAGTAGACTACAGAGAACTCCCTGATTTCATTGATAGCTTGATTTCATGGTAAATGATTCTTGGACTTTTCAACACTTGTGACATTGTTTTCTTCATAAATGTTATTTTTTGTGCTTCTCAAAGTATAACCTTTATTCCAACATAACAGTATTCTTAAAGCTTCTCATAGAAATTAATCACAAGAACTCTAAAGAGAAAGATTTAATCTAGACTAAAGATGCAACTAGTTACTACAACAGGTTTTGATATTATTATTTTCTCTATTTGTGCAAGGTCCAGACTTGATCCATGTATTTCGATGAGAATGCCATCTGAACTTGCTCTGACAGAAAAGTGGTTGATATACAACTTACTAAAGAAAATAAGAGATTAGCATTGTCAGGATCCATGTTCGAGTGACTAGCTGTTTTGCAGGGAAAATACATATTGTGCAAGGTCCAGACTTGATCCATGTATTTCGATGAGAATACCATCTGAACTTGCTCTGACAGAAAAGTGGTTGATATACAACTTACTAAAGAAACAAGAGATAAGCATTGTCAGGATCCATGTTCAAGTGACTAGCTGTTTTTCAGGGAAAATACATATTGTGCAAGGTCCAGACTTGATCCATGTATTTCGATGAGAATTCCATCTGAACTTGCTCTGCCAGAAAAGTGGTTGATATACAGCTTAATAAAGAAAATAAGAGATTAGCATTGTCAGGATCCATGTTCAAGTGACTAGCAGTTTTGCAGGGAAAATACATAATTTTCCAGTGAGATGGCTCCTTAGACTTTCTATGAACAACGATTTCTTGGTGAGTGCATTCAGTTCATTAGCATGACATTTACTTTCATCTTTGAAATTGCCTTACATTCTTAAGTACGCTAAGCATACAAAATAATCCACCAATGGACAATTATGGTTATGACGCCTATGGCATATCACTTGAATCCAGCGCCTTCTAGTCTCAATAACAGGAACTCTGTTTTCACAAGGCTTTAAATGGAATGCTAAATAATTGCATGCTTAATGGCATTGAGTTGTCTACTCTTGAACTAAATTTGGCTGTTTTTATGAGTGCAGTCAGTGGACTACCGGCATTGACAAAGCTACAGTTCCTTCTCTTTTGTAGACTTTGTTGATCATTTACATTTTAGCTTGTAATTCTTCAGAGGTTTTCTGCTGCTTGTATGGGTAGAGGTCCACTCATTTTAATAAATTTTATATTAATCCAAAAAAAATAATAATAATAATATGATTGCTAAATAACTATAGCTATCAAACAAAAGACAATAAACGAGTACTCTTCCAACTATTTGGGTCTGCAAGTAAAATTATGAATACATTATTGTTACTAATAGGAACTCCTCTCTTCATTTTGCTCATATTAATGTTTCAATTATATTCACTTTCTTGGTAGTGGTTCTTGTATCGGTGAGTAATGGAATTGGGCACATGTTCCAGAAGTTTCATTCTATGAATCAAGTTAGATATATCAACACTTTTCTGGACAGAAATTTGCATTCAAGGAGAAGGTAAGGCTCTGTCTCAATTCATCCAAATGAAGCTCCTAGTTTTCTACCTGACTCTTATTTGACATTTTTTCTTAATAGAAATTATGAAATGTTCCCAGTATGTCAAAAAAATTGCTGCACAAATGACTGCAAAGGTTTTCCACAATTTTCTCTGGTAGCAGCTTTTCAGAACCCATGGAAAAATGGGCTTCTGAATTCTTATTGTCTCAACTGATTAACAAGTGGATTAGTGACTTTTTTTCCCGCCAAAGAGTTTTCCATTGATCAGACTATCTGTGGTTAGTTTGCAGTTCCTGGAGTTTTTATTGGTCCTCCTTGGTGGTTAGTTTCTCTCACCTTTAAACATCAGAATGGATTGTTTATCTTAGAAATTTTTGATTGGTTGATAAATGTGTGAAGTATCCTTTCTAGATATTGTGAGAAAGAAGTTATTTTCGCTTAATGGATAAAATTTAAGTATAGGTACTTTCATTCACTAACTTTAGGAAACAAAAGCCTCATATAGCATTCAATTACAAAATTTGCATTATTGTTTTTTTCACCTACAAAATTTTCAAAATATTTCTTAAGATAGTCAACATATGAATGTTTGGATGAAGTTCCATATTATTTTGTTTAAGCATTGATTATGTGTTTGAGTTCTTTCTTCTTCCACGAGAGTGGAAAATTAACCACGTGCAATTAGCTAACCTTATTTGAATGCATTTCTTGTTAGGCACTGATCAACTCAGAATTTTCAATATGTTAATTGGAGTTAACACAATTTATCAATTTCATTTGTTCTTCATCCAGTATTAAGTTTTGTCCTAACAAATGCCAGGTTACTCTTTTTTTGAAGATTAGATGACAAGAGCAACAAATGTCATCTCATAGCACTGTGAAGTCCCACCACCTTGGAGGACTTGTGCTTTTGTGCAGTAGAATGGAAAATAAGGGTAAGTGGATATAATAAAAGAAAAACATCAATTTTTGGATTTGTATTTGGTTGACTGCGTCTGCATAACTTGCATATTTTCTTATGATAGACTTCTGTGTCCAGAAAAATGTTTAGGTATCATGTTGGAGCAGATATAAATTTGATTTTAAACCAAGAAGAGAATGAGAATTAGCAGATGAAGGAAGCAATTGAAGGAGTTCTTGTTTGTTCCATGTAGTCAAAGACCTAACAACCATCAAGAAGAGCTGCTCTATCCCCAACTGGGATGGGTATTCTTAAGTTAGGAATTCAACCACCAATGTTGAGTGTGAAAGTCAAATTTGAGCCGTATCTGACTTGGACTCCTTTTGTTGACTTTGGCTTGGACTCTATTCCTTTTTGGTTTTGTACTGTACTTGGTTTAGGATTTGAATCATTTTCCTACTACACCTTGACTTGGGGTACTATATATATGTGGGCTCTTTATGTAAATATCTTCAGCCTTGGCTCTTGTAAACTAAGAGAGTGAGAGTTCTTTGAATGTATTTGGAGTTAGGGTTCTATGAGAGTGTCTTTGTATCACATTTGTAATCTCCTTATTTTCTTAGTGAAACTTTCTTGACATTGCCTATGGATGTAGGCCTAAGGCTAAACCACGTAAATCTTTGTCTTCTTGTGTGATTCTTTCTTCTATTTTTCTGTTTATATTCACATAAACTCATTATTATTCTCTACACTTACAACAAATTGACATTAAAACTTCTGCTATGTCAATAGATCTCTTCTATTGATCCCTCTCTCCTGCTAGTCATTTAGAAAGGTAATCTATTCCCCCTTTATCTTTTGGTTATTTCATTGGCAGAAAACTTTCAAGCTTGATTTTGTTTCATTCCTTTTTGTCCCCATTTCTTTGGATGAATTTTGCAATTCTAAGTATGTTTAGTGTTGCTGTGAGCTATACAATGAGTTATTCATAGTTTATCTCCTTAAGTTTAAGGCATCCATAATTTCTTTATTTTATTTGTGCATTTTGATGAATCCATGTTTATAAATGTACTAGGTTGAAAAGTCAAGCTTCATGTAGTGGAATTTTATGAATATACCAATTCAATCTCTGCAAATTGCAGATATATGCATTTGATAATTTGGAGATCAATTATCTTGCTTTCCTATTATCAGTTTGTTCCACGTACTGAACCAATTTATCTGCCTAAAAAATTCCAATATCTCCTGTAAATAGATATTTGCTAATTGTCAGGTGTAATTTTCTTACCCATTTCTATTTGGTTAGGAAGCACAATTTTTTTACCTCAAAGTTTGCTCTATATAGAGGAGAGAAGCTATAAAGTTGAACTAATTGATTATAAATGCTGATTAGATCAAGCTCTAGAGACAAACAGTGAGACCTTTTTTGCAAAGAAGAGGCACTATCTTGGTCTAAAAATCGATGATTTATGTTACGACTGCTAGATAGATATATAAGATCTTTGTAAGAACGTATTTACTGTTTTTTATAGTATGTTCAAGTGCAACAGATGCAATTAGCATGTTAAAGTTTATTCTTCTGTGTAGTGTGGATATCAAAGTTCTCTGTCCTCAATTAGATACCACTACATAATCTACATATCTACAGCGTAGCATACCAACAATCATGTAGGAGAAATCAAAAGCAAAAGGATAGCCTTTAACCCATTGGTTTAAGTTCTCCAAAAATCCTTGTTAAACTGATATTATTGAAGGGAAAGGGAATGATTATTACATGTTGGCGTCAATCTATATATTTAAGTGGATTGTAGATTCAGTTGACAACAAAATTGTAGACATTTTATTAAACATTCTGCTAATGGTAAATGCCTTCAGTATCTACTTTTTCAATAAATGCCAATTTTTTTTAAATAAAATTACATTAAATTCTATAGCATTGCTTAAAGCTATAATAGTGATGATACTATGTTTTTAGCCTTTTTTTTTTTTAATTTTTAATTTTTTGAGTAATTGACCTGCAATGAATTTGTGTGTGGTGAACTGGTTATGTGTTTAATAATGTTGAGGTCTAAAATTTGTTACCTTGGAGAATTGAGTTATTTGAAAAGAATTTTTTAAAAATAAACTTTTATTCTTCTAATGAAAGCACTTTAAAGTTTAAACCTTAATTATTTGATTATTGTTTTGAGAAAATGTACCTCACCGTTCATTCTTATTCCATATTAATATATAATATGCGACTTCAAACATGTTTTATTCAATAATAATAATAAATAAATCAAGAAATATGTTGTAAACCCTATTTTTCATAGAGTTAAAACATTAGTTGCTTGCTTCCATGGATGTAGGCATGAATCAAGAAAAAATTGGAGATCAATTATCTAATTACAAATTACTGATTTATGCATTTCATAATTTGGCTTGAAAATTATCATGCCTGCTTATTACTAGTTAGCTCCACTAGCTGAACCAATTTACATGTCTCTTAATGTCTCAGTGTCTCTTTATGATTAAAATTTGTGCCTAGATATCTGCTAATTGTTAGTTACATTTTTTTTTACCCATTTCTATTTAATAGGGAAGCTAAATTTTGTACCTTGAAGATTGCACTATATGGAGGTTAAAAGCTCTAAAATTGAGTGAATTGACTTTATTTGTAAATATTGTTTAGTTAAAAGTCTAGAGACATTGTGTGCCTTTTTCGCCAAGAAAAGATACCATCTTGGTTTAAAATTTCTTTATGCCTTGCTAAGGACTGATTTGTGCATGATTTTATATACATGACTGGCAAGTATTGTTGTTATCAGAAAATGCTGCAACTAGCATGTTGGTCATACTTATACCAATAGTGTGGATAATTAATAGGCCCTATTCATGACATTTACAACATGGTATTCCAACAATTGTGTAAGAACCACATTATGACATGTACTTACAGGCTAACCTTTCCATTGTAATTAAGAAACCTTGTTAGTAGCTTTTGAATTTGTTCTCCACCAGTTTATACATAGTAATTAGAAAGAAGCAAAAAAGCATAAGCCTTAAAAGTCCTTGCTGAGATGCTATCAAAAAAGGGATAATTATTCAATGTAGGAACTAGTCTCTGTTTTCAAGTGGATAGTAGGCCCAGTTTAGAATATTTCATTGAAGTGCAAGCTCCTGCTTTTAAAGTGGATTGCTCACATTAACTTATTTTCTATAGCCTTCTGATCATCACATAAACTTATTTTAAGCAGTGGCCCAAATGCCCATTATTGCATTCACTAGATTACTTGGACTGGCCCATTAGAACTTGGACTCCCTTCCCTGCAACGTGATCCAACGGTGCATGGTCCGAAAATATACATTATTTTTTGGGTATATAAAATTAGATATATAAAAATCCAAAGTTTATATCATATTTTATATTAGGTATCAGATTTGATGATTTTGTCTATTAAAGTCCAAAATTAATAAAATCGTTCCAATTTAAGGCATCTATCCATCTTTATTATTCATTTAAGTTATTATTATTTTTTTAGAGAGTTTCAATTTATGTCGTCCGCTCCTAATGAGCGCTCTTTATTATCAAATCAAAACACCAATCAATTTTTAGTGTAGAAAATGATTAAACTTCAGATCTTTTATTCAATTATTAGAGATTTTACCAGTTAAATTAACTGGAATCCACTCATTTAAGTTATTATGACAGTAAAAAAGCTTATAAAAGCTAGAATTTGTTAATAAAATCTTGTGTTGTACAGAAGACTTATTCATCAATCAATTTAGTGGCCATTAAGAGAGAGAGAGAGAGAGAGAGAGAGATGTCTATAACACTTTCATGGCAAATTATAAATGATAGGTTGTTACGAGTTATTTTTTGAAAGCACGATTAGTGTAGAAACACTAATGCTTGTTTAGACCCCAAAATTTAAATTACGGCTTGATTACTTTTACTCTACTTATCTAAGTCTGGTACAAGAGTAAATAAAGCGTAATAAAACCAGAACAACTCTCTAAAGCATAAGCATGTACAATAAACAATATATGTAAAGCTTGAAAAGTAAGGGGAAGAGATATGCAAACATAAGATAACACCGAGAAATGTTAATATTGAAGAGGAAATTGAATTACATAGCGAAAGAACTCTCCCCGGCACTCCAAGCCGAAAGCGATCCACTAGTGAATAAAGTTAGAGTACACAAATATCAAAAAGACCCTCCAAGTCTTATCTACTCAATGTACTTGAACCCTCTAAGTTCCAACTACCAACGGGCTTCACCGAGCCGTGTCTTCACTAGTTATTCGGATCCCGCAATTAGCCCCAAATTGCATGATATGCAAACATAAGATAACACCGAGAAATGTTAATATTGAAGAGGAAATTGAATTACACAGCGAAAGAACTCTCCCCGGCACTCCAAGCCGAAAGCGATCCACTAGTGAATAAAGTTAGAGTACACAAATATCAAAAAGACCCTCCAAGTCTTATCTACTCAATGTACTTGAACCCTCTAAGTTCCAACTACCAACGGGCTTCACCGAGCCGTGTCTTCACTAGTTATTCGGATCCCGTAATTAGCCCCAAATTGCATCCGCCATCCTTGGCTTTTTCCAATGCTTTCCACATGCACCAAAACTTCTCACAACTCTTAGATTGGATGAGGAAATTGTTTGGGCTAAGAACCTCACAAGGATTTGTTATTGGAGAGGTAAGAGTAGAGGAAAACTAAGAGAAATGTGTAGATGATTGTGAGTATACAATTTTCTTACTCTCAAGTGTTTGGCTAGGGTTTTTTCTCTCAAAGACTCCTTACAATTTTGTGGGTAATAAGGGTTTACATATGTGTATGTAAAAGAAATGAGAAAGGCTCAATTTTAAATCTTGGTAGAGAGTTTTGCAGGTCACTTGCGAGTTGGCCAAGTCGCGAAGTGAGTCGCAAAATCTAGCCTGGAAAAGACTGTTCAGATTCTAACATTTGCAGCTCACGTGGCATTTCACGGGTTGGTCCACTCGCAATTCAATCGCGAACTTCTTTGTCTTGTTCTTTTCTTCTTCAACTTCTCACACTTAACTCTTACATTAAATCCCACAAACATATAGGGAAAGGAATGAACAATTACAATCAAATTTGACACGAAATTAAAGCCAACAAAAACATAGTTGTAAATCACAACTTTATTTTATTGGTGGACAAAAATTAATTTCGGTGGTAGTTTTAAATTAAAACCAATAACAATTTACCATCTATGATTTGTTTTGTAAGTATTGTGAAAATGTTGTGGACGTAACAATTCTCTAATTATAAAGATAAATAGAGACTTCCAATTTGAACTAGTTTCATAAGTTTGAGATGTTAATTGACAAATTAAAAAACTTATAAAGATAAATGTATAGTTCATTTAATATAATTTCCTCTCTCTATCTCAATATATATATATATATATATATATTGATTTATTTATTGAATAATGACAATACTGGCATGAAATAGTTTAGAAGTGTAACGTGCAATCTTTATATAAAATATAAATATATATATATATAAAAGTATCTTTTTTTTTTTTTTTTTTTTTTGAGAGAGAGTTTCAACTTATGGCGTCCGTTCCTGATGATAGCTCTTTTATCACCAGACCAAGACACCAATCAATTTTTTGTGTAGGCAGAGATTGAATCCTAGATCTCTTAATACCAATCAATACTGCTGTTAAGACCACAAAACGTACAACATGGTTTTGGCCTGATTTTAAATTTTATTTTATTATTTATTTTTTAATTAAAAAACGGTAATTAAAAAAAACCATTAATAAAAAAAAAAAAAGAAACCTAAGTAACCCGAATCTGAAGAACAAAAAAAAAAAAAAAAAAAAAAACCCCACCCCCAAAAACAAATCCCTAACCCGATAGAAAGAGAAAGAGATTGAGATATCTCTTATACATTTTCAAAGAGGGAGAAATAGATGAGATCAAAGATTATGTCCAAGAGACGAAGAAGCTTCAATTTAATGGTAGGCTACTTCGTCTGTATTGCTGTGCTGACATTTTCTAAGTTCAAACGTACAGTGCAGGATGCATTTGAAGTGATATGGGGGGCAATTCACACAATAGATAGACTAAAATGTACTTTGGGAAACCATTTAATAGGTGGTATATGACAGACTAATAAAGACGGCTTTTAGAGAGTGAGGCTAAGGAAGAGTTCAAAGAAGAGAATGACTGAGACAAAAGCCATCTGCTAATGAGTGGAACAAAGTTGAAGGCATTTGTAAACAATTATTATTAGAGAGTTTATATAATGCAGCAAAAGCTTTCTTTGAAACAAAAAGATTCAACGGCATGCACGCATCTATCTTCAGAATCTTCAAGAGGTAAGAGCAAATTTGACCAAGGAGACTAAGGGCCTGTTTAGTTTAGGCCAATTTCCAGTGATATCACTAGAAACTCATAACTCAGTGACGAAAAAACGTGGGACTCACACAATTTGTTTTGTTTGGATTGATTTCCTAATCTTGTTTTCATCACTCAAACTCAAAATTTTTGAGTGAGAGTGTTGAAAACTGAAAACACCAAATTGGTGTTTTCAGTTTCTAAAATGCATAACTCAGTGGCAAGATTGTAAATTTTTGACCTCTGTGGGGCCCATATGTGTTGATGGCATTACCTCTCTCTTTCTTCTCCCACTTTTTTCTTTTTCTTTCTCTCTCTCTCTCTCTCTCTCTTCCTTTGTCTGGTTCTTTCTTTCTTCCTTTCTCTAGTTCAGCCCAGCTCCATCACCACCACACCGAATTTCGAGTACTCACTCGAAATCGAAGTCGAAGCACAACCATCATTCGAATTCGAGATCTCTTTGGTCTCGAGCCTCTCGTTTTCTACTACCACCTGTTCTTTCTTCTCATCATTCTGAGGCTTTTGCTAGTTCAGCCCAGTTCCGCCGCCACCATCAAAGTGAGAGCCTCGAAACACCAAGACCATGATCGCCGGTGCTGGGTTTTGATTTTGTCACCGTGATTTTGTCGCCGGTGCTGGGTTTTATTTTTATTTTGATGAATGAGTTTTGTTTTTGTTGATGGTTGATAAATGGGTTTTGTTGATAAATGCTGGGTTTGTGGTGGTGGATCGATTTGTAGTAGTTGTTGGTGGCTAGTGGTTGGGTTAGTGGTGGTGGATTGGTAGTGGTTGATGGCGTCGGTGAGTGGCTGTGGGTTAAAGGGAGGGAGAAGATAGAGAGATAGAGATGGAGAGACGCAGGTAGCATCAGTGGGTAGTGTTAGTAGTGGGGTCCACGGTTTTGGGAAAGAGTTGTAAAGATATGTAACTGAGAACTGAGCCCAAACATGTGTTTTGCAATTTTTGAGTGAAGGTTAGGTTTGAGAACTGAGATATGAGTTTTGGGTTTGAGTTATGAGTTTTGAAATCTGAGATATGAAAATTGAGATATCACTAAACCAAACGGGCCCTAATTCTTTAGACAATTTTATTAGAGACAGGGCTGCAGAAATGCATAAGAGGTCTCTCAATCTCTTAATTTCTTTCTCTTTCTCTCTCTCAAACTATTGGGTTAGGGATTTGTTTTTGTGGGTGGGGATTTTATTTTCCTTCAAAATCGGTTAGGGACAACATTTTTATTTATTTATTTACGTTTTCTAAATTAAGAAATAAATAATAAAATAAAAAGTAAATATTAAAATCACGCCAAAATATTGTCTTTTTTGAGGTTTTTACGGAAGATTTAACTTGAGAGATTTTGAAATTTAAAGTACTGAAGTAAATGAATACCAACCTAAAAAATTGAAATGAAAAGTGACTAAGCTAAAAAAAAGTAAGTTTTGCATTTTGACTTTAAAAAAAAAAAAAAATTCAATCCAATAACAAATATTTTTTAAACTTTGATAGGTTTTAAACTTTTTGCAAGCTATTACTAGTTCCCAAAAATGCGACAACTAACCAATGGACCTTATTGTCCTCTCGTTCTTTCGCATCTTACGTTCACCGTTCTTCGTTCACCATTCACCAGTCAAAATTCTTTCTCCTCAGTCTCTCACCTAATCAATCACTCTCTCTCTCTCTCTCTCTCTCTCTACTCATCTAGGTCTGATCCCTGCAAATAGTGCCTTCTCTGGTCCATCTACATAAATCACTACACGCCGGTTGCAAACGCAGCTCGTATTCACTTCCACTCCGCCGTGGATATTCAGAGCACCAGTTCGTGAAAAATCATTCAAAATTTGTAGCATCGTCACTCCTCCTCAGTAATTTTTTTTTTCTCTTTTCTTTTATTTGAAAACAATCTGTGTCTGAGAAAATCTGGGTTTTATTTTTATTTATTTGTCTTTTACAATGACTCTTTTGTTTTCTTATTTATGTGTTCTGCTTTTATAGGCCAACCTCATAGTTTATTAGTTTATTTACATGGAATTATGCTCCTAAGTGCATGGGTTTTGCTTTCAGTCGAGGTTCATGTATATCTGATCTGTGATACTATGATTGTGAAAATCTATATATGTGTTTATATTATTATTATTGGGAAGTATATTGAGGCATAATTCTCTCTGTGCTATCTTCATCTTTTCATTTCACATTGTGTTCAGTTAGCCATGTCTTCATCTGTGGATATCTCAACACAAAACAATGAATTCTTGACCTTTGAGAACATCATTGCCACCCTTTCCACCTTGTTTACTCGCCTCTCTCAATTCAAGGACTCTGTCCCTCAATCCAGCAGCAGTAACAACACCACTTACAACAATAGTGGCAGTAATGATCTCAACAACGACAACACCACCATCACCGCCGCCACCACTGACAACAATAGTGGCAGTAGTTATCTCAACAACGGTCAGTCATTTAACGAAGAATGTCTTATTACACACAGGCAATTTGATAAATTACAGAGAGATCTCAATCAAATTAAAGAAGCTTTCCACAAACTGAAGAATTTTGAGCACGATGCTGGTGAACCAATCAAGAATCTTGAATGCTGCCTTGATGACATCACCAATATAGTTTCAGAAGCTTCTAATGACGCCTTCCCAAATAAGGAAGTTCAAGCCAAGCTTAGTGCAATAAAAAAAGATGCCTTGAAGTTGAAGTTGAACTTTCCATCATTGCGACCCAAAATGTCTACTAAAGATTCTGTTCATCGAAGACCCAGGCCAACGAATGGGTCCAATAGTGTGGTTAATGAATTTCCGAGCTTACATATGAATCATAAGTTTGTATGTAGCTCAGTTTTCACTGAATTTAAGGAAGTTTTTGAGAACCTTGATATGAGGCTGAAGCTTTGCTTGTTGTCCTTTGCTGTTCTTCCGGAGGATGTGGTAGTAAAGAGGAGGCTACTGATAAATTGGTGGGTCGAAGAGGGTTTAGTGGATCCTCCAAGTACTGGAGAAAAGAGAGCTGAAGATGTTGCTGATGAGATTCTTAAAGAACTTGAGCTGAAGGGTTTTATTGAACATGTTAAGGGAAGGCACAAACCGGTTGCAAACAGAAACAGGTTTAAGATGCAGCCTCTGGTGCACTGCGTGGTTTTTATGCTTGCCCAGGAGGCTGGTTTTTTTGATTGTCAATTTAATGGGATTCCAACTGTAAATTCGTCACGATGTAACAGGGCATATTTAGTGAAGGATGAGGATGGAACTTTGGAGAAGGTATTGAAAAGTAGTCCTGATTTAGATCAGGAGAAACTGCAAACCATATTCAATGTTAATGAGAGTTTTCCTGATCTCAGATTCGAGTCCTTCGCAAAGATAAAAAAGGTCAGCATTGTGGAGTGGTTTTCAAGGATGAAAAATGTCCTTGTTCTTTATTTGGGAAGGTGGAAAAGCTCAGATCAGCATAACATTGAAGAGCAAAGCTCAGATCAGGGTGACATTGTGTGGGAAGGCTCACTTGAGAATCACATTGAAGTAGAAAGCACAGAATTTTTAGAAGGGTTGAAGAATATGAAACGTTTAAGGCTTTTAAGTCTACAAGGAATCTCTAGAATTAATGAGCTTCCTGACTCCATAGGAAAGCTAACAAATTTGAGGATTTTAGATCTCAAAGCCTGTCACAATCTGGAGGCACTTCCAGAAGGTCTAGCCTTCCTCAAGAAGCTGTCACACCTGGATATTTCAGAATGTTACTTGCTAGACGGCATGCCTAAGGGGATAGCATTTCTCACAGAACTTCAAGTCCTCAAGGGGTTTGTAGTTGGTAATTTAGAAAGCAACATCAACGATAATCAACAGGGCCTGCCACGGCAATTTCTTGGTGGAATGTGTTTCCCTCAAAAGAGAGACTCATGTACTCTTAAAGATTTGATAAAATTGAAGAAGCTGAGAAAGTTGAGTATCAACACAAGCATCAAGGCTTTCCCTAGAGAGGAAGAGCTAGAGGCTCTAGAAAAGTTGAAGGAGCTACGGAAGCTAGCAATAGCGTGGAGTGTCAATAGTAATCAGCAAGAAAATGGTGTCCCAAGTTCTGCAGACGCTATAAACTCAGATAATGGAAGGCAAGACAGTGGAGCAGCAAAATTAACAAGCGCACCAAACCGACTTAACAGCCAACGACCTCATCCTAAGACATGGGGGCCTCTTGGAGAGCTGGAGAAACTCGTACTTCAGAGCTTTCCTGACAGTGTTACACCCAATTGGCTGATGCCCAGAAAACTTGAGAGACTAGAGAAACTTTACATCAGAGGAGGAAAACTCATTAATTTAGTGCAAATGCAGGAGGGAACTCATAACATTGATGAGTGGACAGTGAAAATTTTAGGTTTGAAGTACTTGGAAAATTTTGATATGAACATGGAAGAATTGAAGAATTCATTCCCAAAGTTGAAATTCTTGGAGAATGTCAAATGCACTAAACTTGAATCTCTTTCACAGATTGAAGATGTTGAAGTGTTGTATGTTCCTCATGACGAGGATAAACACAAAAGGACCGTGTCTTAAGATTATTACAGACAACAACGGTTTTAAACTAAGCTACAGCGTTTAATTATAACATCACAACAACATCGTTTGGATAAGTGAAGACTGAAGAGAAGCGACGGCACCATTTAGCTTTGACATGTCTGAAGCTCAACAAATCCTTGTTTCTGTGTACATTTAGTCACCTGTTAAATGCATGTAATTGAATTTGTTAGGCTAATCCACTAGCCGTTGAGTTTGTTACAGTTTGTTAGAGGTGGTTTTACCTACAAAAGTTTGTTATGATTGAGCTCAGAACTGCTCTATAAATTGATCCTCTGTACTTGTAATTTAGTGTGCTGCGATTATAGAATTTCACCTATGGTGCAACCGCCAACATCGGGGCTTCCTATAGACCTGAAAAAACTCGAACTTCAGTGCTGCGATTAATTCTCTTTCAGTTGTCCATACACAACATCATTTCTGTATTTTCATGGATTTTACTGAATTGTTAATTATATTCTTGCATAACCTTCTTTATCTCCACTTAGAATGAGCCATACAGTTTGCACCAGACCTTTGTGACAATCGTTTTTAGTTGATTGCACTATTCAGAGCATATACCATAGATTTTTTTTCCCACAGTTTATGAGCTCTGACAAATCGTTGTGTCCAGTTTGTCTTGTTTACTGATCAATAGAAGGTTCTATAGTAGTGACAGTAATCCACGGTGGGTACTAGTAATTAGGAAAAAAACATCGAATGACTTAAAGAAATGATGCTGATTAGTAATTAGACAAAAGCGTTACAAAAAATTAAAAATAAAAATAAATAAATTAAGTATGGTGTTGATCATGTTAAATTTCCAGGCAACACAAAACCTATTGTGAAGTGCTTTACAATAAAATTTAATGTGAATGGCCCCATCTAGGCGTTTATGAACCGAATAGAAGAAGTCCAATAGTCTTTCTAGTTGCACACAATCTGCAGCACCTCTTTCATCCAAATATTATAACTAGACATGTTTTATATAAAAAAGTATTCTTCATTTAAAATAAATTAAAGATATATTATTATTATTATTATTATTATTATTATTTTGAGAAGCTTATTATTATTATTATTATTATATAAAGAACTTTTTTTTATATATAATAAGATTGATAAAATGAGGAGAAAATACTAAATAACTTGAAAAAAAGGGAAAAGTTGACAAAAGATATAAGATGTTGTACCTTTGTGAGAATATTTTTGTTGTAATTGTAATTGTAATTGGAATTCATAATGTTGTTTGTTATATATAGTGCAATTTTTATTTATTAATAATATCAATAAATATATATATATATATATATATATATATATATATATATATATATAGGAGATGAGTATCTATGAGTTACATAAATACATAATGTAAGAAATGAAAGAGTTATGAGTTACAAATGATGATATAATAACCCACTAACTTTTTTGTTATAAGTTTTACCAAAAAAACTTTTTTGTTATAGGTAACTACCTATTAACTTTACCTATGGGTTATACAAACCATTAAATTGGTAGTTTTTTTTTTTTTTTTTGGCCATATGTAATACAAAAGGACATGTATCCATATATTGTATAAATAAAAGGACATGTATCCATGTATTGTATTTATTCATGTATTTTATTTAAAATTTTAAATGGGCAATTTGTTTGTTTTCATTTATCTCACAAAATGACTTTTTTTTTTGGTTGAGAAGAAAGATTTTAAACCTCTTTCCCTCTCCCTTGTGTGTGTGTGTTTGTTTCTAAAAAAAAAAAGAATGAGTAATTGTCTCACATTGCTTAAGAGAGTGTGTTGTGTGTAGTATAATTTGCTCCACTCCCTTAAAAGTTACCATGAACTTTGAGTAGAGTTTGTGGTGTGTCTTTGTGTGAAAACCAATTTCCCTCGCACTTGTGTGTGTGTGTTTGTTTATCAAAACAAAAAACTTAAATATTTTTATTAAGAAACACCAACTATATCAGCCTGAAAAATACATTGAAAATGACAACAATCAAGAGTTGAGGAATTTTTTGAGACATAGAGGCCAAGACTAATCCTGAGAGTTTCGAATTACTACCCCAAAATGATGTTAATCGTTTTTTTTTTCTTTTGAACTCAATAGGACGTAAATCACTGTAATTTTTAATTTTGTATTCATTTTTCCCCTAAAATTTAATTAGAAATGGTAATAAATAGGTGTGTGTGTGTGTGTGTAACACAAAAGTGTAAGTGTAGTGTATTTAAATCTAGAATGCACCCCCTAAATGATATGTAATAGTAATACCCACTTAAATGAAAATGGTAATAATTTAGCTTTCCCCCCCTAAGACTCAAATGAGAATGATAATAAATAGGTGTAATTATACACACATTTTTGTTTTTATTTATTTATTTTTGTTTACACTTAAAAGTGAAATAAATGTAAAAATGAATTTTTTTAGACTTGCCTTTTAGGTTACTCACTCCAATTTAAGGCATTTATCCATCTTTATTATTCATTTAGGTTATTATGATAGTAACAGAGCTTATAAAAGCTGGAACTCATTAATTAAACCTTGTGTTTTACATAAGACTTGTTCATCAATCAATTTAGTGGCCATTGAACAGAGAAGGTATCTAGATCCTGAGAGAGAGAGAGATTGAAAATTGAATCCGATTACCTAGGTGATGAAACATAATTTTTAATCAACAATTTTCTTCTTTTTTTGGCTCTACAACTGTACAGAACATTGTAAATAAATAATATATGTTAGATAGATAGAGACTTCCAATTGAAATAGTTTTATAAGTTTGAGATGTTAATTGAAAAAATTAAAAACTTGGGACTTAACTTGTGATAGAGTATGGTTCATTTTATTATATAATTTCCCATATATATATATATATATATATATATATATTGAATAATGACAATACGAGCATGAAACAGTTTAGAGATGCAATGTGCAATTTTTATACAAACAATAAAATAAAAGCATCTTTCTTACAGATGGAATTTTTTTTTTAGTATGAAACTAATTTTGTTTCCTTGAGTAGTTGTTAATCCTTTTTCCTTAAGACTGACGATTATTTAGTCAATATAATTTATGAACTAATGAGTAGGCTTTGAGGAATTTATTTATAGAGAAAGGTACAAATAAGACATTCTTTTACTAGAAATGGTTAATACAAGCTAAAGTACTTGGGTAGTTGGGTGTGGATTGTATGTAATACTTTTGTGTATCAAACGCAACACATGCCCTAAAATAACCATATGTCCGTCCTGTATCCCATTTAGTGCACAAAAGTAGTGTAAGGAAGCCTAAATTTTAAAAGTAAAGAAATAATTTTTTTTTATTAAAAAGTTCTTAGTTTACATGGCTAGTACAATATATACTTTTAATCACCCCCCAAAAATATCCAATCCAATTTTTTTTTTTTAACTTAATAGTTCACATTTAGATCGGATTGCCCTAGGGGCATTAATGTTCAATTGCTCTCAAATAACCATATCAATAATAGATGTTTTGGAGATATGTGCCTTCTGAAGATGGAAGGTGGTTTTAGGGAAGATATAGACGAAACATTGTACTGTGTACAAAAAAATGGTTTTGAGAATTGAGATGGATTTGAGGATGATTTTAATGAGCTAATTCAGATTAGCTTTTTTATTTTGGATTTTGCTGGCTCAAGAAAATGCTTGTTTATGTTCATTTATTTAGTAAGCAAGCCAAGCTCAATCCCAACTATAGGCACAATAATTAAACTAGTCAAGCTCAAACATAAATAATGTTTTTGTGAACAAATTCATGAACATGAGGGCTGAAATTAATTATATATATATATATATATATTACTATATATTTATATGTACACTTGTTTAAAAATATATTAATATACACTTGAAATTAGGTTGTATAAGTTTGTAAATCGGTTTATATAATATATTGAAAAAGAATTTATTATATATCAAAAAAAATAAGCTAATCAAATAGCTCCTAAACAAGCTCAAACTTGCTCCACAAGTAATTGAACTAAGCTTTAACATATAATCTTGTTTGGTAATGAGCTCGACCTTGGTTCACGTTTGAAATAAAATTAAATGAACAAGCTTAAACTTTTAAATACATGACTTGGCTCAGCTCATTTATAATTCTAGGTTCAGAGGAGATGACAATGGTTGTGGCCCCGTGTCTTTTCCTTAATAAATTTCGTAAAAAATAAAAATAAAAATGATTAAGTTTGATTGTTAGGTAGACTCCTCTCCATCAAGTGATGGCCCCCCAATGTGGAATGCATAGATAAGATCCACTCCTCATGTGAAAGAGGAAGAGTCACTAACCTAATATTTTATTGCGCAGCTTAAATCAGTGCTAACAATTATGCAAGAAGCCAAAACGTTGTGACAGCTTGAACTTTTTGACATTAAGATATGTTATCTGTAGAATTATAAATTATGGCATGTCAATTTTCAGCTTTAGTTGAGTAGAAAAATGTTTGTTTAATACATACCGCATTATTATGCCCTTGCAAGAGTTTCAATAATGCAGGGAAACACTTTCCACATAGTTTGCTTTCGGTGCAGAGGGACCCGAATTAAGGACCTACCCTTTAGTTAGTGTTTCGTCTACTTTTGATGCAAGTTCGGGGAAAAACACAGGAATTCCATCTTTTGACTCACTAGCTTTATCTATTCTTGATTTCTCATTTGCTTTCATAATTTGGACGTGGCTTTTAAATAAAAAATGTAATTAGCTTTATCTATTCTTGATTTCTCATTTGCTTTCATTATTTGGATGTGGCTTTTAAATAAAAAATGTAATTAGGTTTTTGACATTACACTTTCTTTTATTTTTGGAGAAGATCTTATAAAATACAAAAAGCTCTATTATTAGATTCTTGATGAATTATTGTATACAAATAAAATGAAAAGAAAAACCAATGTATTTTTTTTTTTAAAATAACAATAATAATTTGATAGTTGAGGAGAAAAGATTTGAATCTTAAATGTTTCTGTTGAAAATAACGTAAGTGTCAATTGAGTTACAAAATTCTTAAATTTGAAATATTATTAAAAGTATGAATAATTGAGAGAGGGGAAATTGAGATATATCAAGCTAACACCTGTAGGTAAGAAGAAACCTATTTTGTTTATGACATTATGCCTCCTGAATATATGTTATTGTCATGCATGGTAGCACATAAAAAGTTCAGGATTTTTCTTTTGATTTTATTTTGAATACGAGTTGAGGTTGAACTCATCATCAAATATGAATTTTGAAAATCTAACTGTTAGATTGGATTTTCATTATGTTCTTAACATACATGTCGAATTTTATTCAAATAAGATATTATTTACTATTTAATCAATAAAATTATTTTTTAAGCATAAATTTTGACCACAAAAATTTGAAATTTAAATATTTGATTAATGACATAGCTATTGATCTCTAATCTTCTTGGAATTTTGCAAGAATAGCGAATATAATAAGAACATACAATCTAACGGTTAGATTTTCAAAATTCACATCCAATAAAAAGATATAATTGGAGTTTGAAGGGTTTCTCCCCAAAATAATTTGGAGAGAAACCTTTCCCAATTTGTAGTGTGCTAAGGACAATATTTATGATTAAATGTATTGACACATGTTGAACAATTTTTCCATATCATTCTAAATAAATATAAAATTGCACCAATTGTTATCGTTGTGTGCATCCATCAGTTGTGGGGTCTAACTTTTATAATATATTAGCCAATATCCTGCACAATGCGCGGTGCATTTTGACAAATTTTATAAGAAATTATTTATGACCCATTGATTTCATGGATGCTATTATTGTTAGTCACAATTAATCTACAAAGTTTTCTAGTAAAATGAAATTCAAACTAAATACATTGGGGGAAAAATTCTTTTAATCCATGCAACCAACAAATGTCACCAGATCACAATTCACATTGTCACCTACAAACCCGTTGATTCCTAGGTGTCTTTCTTGTATGATTTATGCTTTATATATAGATTATATTGTGTTAATTTCTACATTTCTTATGCCACTAAAGTCTCTATCTCCACTATATCAAAACCTACAATTTTTATGTCAGTCAAAAGTAGCTTTTCTTTAATTTTAGAATTGACATAAATGATAAAATTAAGTCACATTAAAATTTTATTTGAAGGAAATTTTGATTTTCTAAGATCAAAATTATAATAGGATGAAATTTGAAAGAATGATATATTAATCAATTAGCTACAAAAACTGCTAGAATTTCATGATACAACAAAAGAAACAGTAATGCGAGAATGACGCAATAATATCACAATTTAACCTCCACATTTTATTTGAACTAAAAGTAGCCAAAACACTATAAATACTACAAATCCCTACAAAGTATATGCATCATACAGAAAACCATAATTTAATTGGCACATAATATGAAAAAACCAGCCTACACATTACAATGCTACATCATTTAAAGGGTATACATAAAATCTAAACAAAATATTTAAGACAAAAATAATATTTTGGAAATTAACATATACCTCTCAAGAATAATATCAAAGATATTTTCAAAGAAATTATAGATGTTTAAGTTTTAAGTCCAAAGAAAATGAAGATTTATATTGGACAAATGTGAAGACAAATAATCATATAATCCAATTCTTTGAATCAAACTCTTGCAATTCTGCATTGAAATTAGTCTTATGAAAAAATTGAAAATTTTTCTTAATTTCTTCATTTCCCATTACTTTTTAGTTCCATTTGTTTCTATCCAAACCGTTTAAAGTTATATATGTATACAAATTTGTTGAATTTTATTATACATTGAAATTAATGCATCTGTCATTACTTATTTGTTTGACATAAATGCTAATTTTAGAGAGGTGGAAGCCTAAATGAAAGAATGTCATACAATGCACCATTTGGCAGCTCTCACCTAAGGTCTCTACTTTTATATTTATACACACACACACACACACACACACACACACACACACACACACACACACACACTTGTGATAGACCCATGCGATGCATGCTTTTTATAAGAAGATTTTTTGTAAATTAGTATTATTATTATTGTCAAGCATGGAAACTCATAAGTATTACTATTTGAAATATTAGGTAAAAGTAACAATTTAACAAAAACATAATAATAATTGTAAGGACACAAATTTAGGATTGGGCCTACGAACGATGCAGCTGGCGGCCCAAACTGTGTATAGTATCCTTGAAATGAATTTGTAAAGAGAGTGGGCTGAAGAATACTTGATTGAACACGTATGGGTTGAGAGCCCAAGTATGATTATGATCAGATTAGTATTGATAAGGTATTTGAACGCTACAATATTCTTCTCGGCATAGTCCGAGGAGTATACTTATACAAATGCTATGAATACTTCTCTTTTTCTCTCTCTCTCTCTCTCTCTCTCTCTCTCTCTCTTGATCGTTTCCTCCTTCTTTCTTTTTCCTCTTTCCTTCTATTTATATGCCCTTCCTCTACTACGTCGACTTTTTTGATACTTGTCCCATCAACCCCCATCTGGAGTCTTCATAAGGCTGCTGTAAAGGATGGAGGTCACTGTTTAGGTGTCTTTTCCTATTAATGCGGCCATGATGTTAGCTGTAGGATCATAAATGCGGTGGCAGCAGCCTTTTGCCTAATATCTGATCTTTGCCACCTGTTCTTTTTATCTATATATAGGTCAGGGGATTCTCCGGGGGAGCTAGGATTGGCGTTGGAGCACTCATCCGGGGCACCTTTTTGACAGCCCAAACAGGCAAGTCTCCTCGGACTAGTCCTTCTTCCACGCGACTTACACTTCAGAATCGAATTGGGCTGGACAAATCCCTCAAAATTTTGTTGTCCTCGGATATATAGGTCTCATCGGACAGGCCCACGGCCCATGATCTGACGTTGGGCCTTTTACCCCTATAATAGCCCCTCAAAATTCCGGTTTTCTTCTCTTATCCGAGGAGAAAGGCGGGATTTTAACTTTCGCAGGGGTGAAGTCCATCAAACTCCTTAACTAATCCACGTGGAAGCGCTATTTCGCGAAACTTTCGATTTCCAAAGACGCTTTGGAAATTGTAACGCGTCATTTATATCTCTGGGTGGCCCTCTGTCTCCTTGATCAACGGCGGGATGCAAATCGTGTGGCTGAGATTTCTTCGTAAATTTTTGAGCGGGATAACTCCCACTCATTTTCCCCTACTATATAAGGGGCTCTGAAGGAGCGGTTTGATTCACTTGATACTTTAGAGTTCTCGAGCATCCTAACCCTACTATATCACCCCGTACTAATAACTTCCGAGCACATTTTCACAAAGCATCTTAGATTCTTCAGAAGTTACCGAATCAAAAACACCTTCTGATCTTGTAAGTTCTTAGTTTCCTAGTCTGTTTTCTCCTCAGCTGAACACCTCGACCGTTGTCTTTTTACGTTTCCTTGCCTTAGGAGAGTTTCGTAGCACCCCTTTTAGACATCAATATGGGTAGGTTTAAAAATTTAGTTGATACCCCTGTGGCTGTAGAGCTTTTTAAGGCGAAATATAACATTCCTGAGGGGGTTAGCATCCGCTACTTCCCACCGGAGAACATTTTAACCTCTAGGAGGACCGGTGAGGTGGTTATTCCTGTAATCACCTTTTTGGAGGGGGGGATGACCATTCCTATGGGTAATGTTACCAGGGAGTACCTTAGGAATCACAGATTGTGCCCACACCAATGTGCCGCTAATATGTTTAGGGTCTTGGGTAGTGTAGACGCCCTTAACGAGATGATGGGCCTACAACTTACTTGGCATGACGTCGTACATATGTACGAATGTCACTCCTTGAAGGAGGGGGGATACTACTTGAAGTCCCGATCTCCCGTTGTGAGGATGATATCGTGTCTTCCGAAGTCCAACAAGGGCATGAAAGACAATTTCGTCATCGTCTCCGGGGCGTGGCATGATGGTCCTCATTGTCCGACCACGGAGGGGGAGCCAGGTGGGGTATTCTAGGACTAGGTTAAAATAATCATAGGGATTGCGGTTTAGATTTCATATTATTTTACTGCGTATGCGTTTTGTTCAGAGGTGTGATGACTAACCTTATGTTCATTTTTGATTGTGGCCGCAGATAGACAGTTTGTCGCTCCCAAACTCAGTCTCGTGAACGTGCTCGGCTTAAATTATTTGTTGCGATCCGAGGTCTTTGCACACTCGGACGGCCAGCTGCGCGCCGTTCACCTGATATTGGATTTTGCTCCACTATCAGATAACTTCCAAGAAGTCGGGGATTCCATTCGAGTGGGAGACAAAAGACTCCGCCGGATAGACGTTTCTCGGCCCGGTTTCTTGGCAAACAAAGATCTTCCTCCGGTTCCTTGGCCGCTTCAGCAAGTTGCTCCTCAGCCAGTCACATAAAGGGAGGAGTCTACTACCTCTCCGCCGTCTTTGGACACGGAAATAGACCAATTCCGTTTCGAAAAGGAGGAAGAAGCGCAGAATAAACCTCTTAGCCCTCAAAACACCGAAACTTCAGAAGAAGAGGAGGAGATGTCTTTGTAGCCAAGGAGGGGGTTGAAAGCCCTTGTTGCGGGGTGGAACGCGGGTACCTCCTCAAAGGTGCCCCCTAAGGAAAAGGATGCCGACAAGCTACCGCCTCCTCCACCCCATCCTGCCACTTCGATCGGTTTTCTTCCTATGCCCGATTTGAAGAGGAAGAGAAAGGTGGTAGACCTCGAAGCCGAGGAGGGTGAAGTGCCTCCTCAGCAGCAAAAAGAGGCAAAGAAACAGAGGGGTGGGAGAGATGAAAGGAGGGCTTCCCCACCCGTGCACAGGAGTGACTCCCACTCCAGGGAGGTTCAACACCAACCCGCTTGGGCTCTTCGGCTGGAGCTGTACGGCGCTCCCATTCCTGTCACCGCATTGATACGGGAGTTCCAGAAAGGGCACTCGGGCTATATTGCCGAGGCCTTAGAGCGCCCGTTGCTCCTGCCTCGGGACATGGAGACGGTTAAGTCCTGGAGGCTGGCAGATTTGTTCATGTCCCTTAAGAGGGACTTAGCCATGGTAAGTTTCTGGTCGCTTCATTGTGCATGGAGTTCATTTATGTTTGTACTGCAAAATTTTATTACATCCGTAGTGACGTAATATTGTCGTTCTTATGGTGCAGCTCACCCAGCAAGTCTATGTGGCCGAAGATTGGGTCAAGGATGCCCGAAATCAGGCTAGGGTTGAGACTGAACTTCGAAAGGACGTGGAGAAGAGCCTGGGTGCAGTGAAGCATGAAAAGCAGGAGTTGGCTAAAAAGCTGACTATTGAAGAAAGAGCGAGGAAAAGCGCCGAGGCCGGCCTCAAAAGCGCCCAGGACCAAGCTGAAGACCAACGGAAAAAGCTACACATGATGGAAATAGAGTTGGCTACTGAAAGACAGCTGGTCCTGGAGCTACATGCCCGAGCAAAGAAGGCCGAAAAGGCCAAAAAGGATGCTCGGGAGGCGCTGAGGGCTGCGGAGGCTGAGAAAGAGGCCGAGTTCATCCGTGGCGTAGAGGAGACCGAGAAGAGACTCGCCGAGGAGGTCTCCGAAGTGTGCAGGGACTACTGCCAGGTCACTTGGCAAGAGGCCTTGAACTTGGCTGGAGTCCCGGCCGATTCGAAGTTCAGGCAGCCGAAGAGAGTATATTTCCACCCAGACATCAGCGTGAATCTGGCTGACCCTGCTTCCTCCTCGCCTCGAGTTCCGGAGCCAGTGAATCAAGCGCTTGTTCCTTCTGAGGCTACTCAGAAAGTTCAAGAGGGACAAGGCGCCCCGCTTGATCCAGCTACTCCGGAGGCCACTTCTCTAACCGCGGATCCCAACAAGGCCAATGAAGCAGTGTCCTCAAGCGCCGAGCCGAACGTACAGGGTAGCCTTCCTCCTCAAACCGATCAGGCTTAGGGCATAGGCTTTGTTTCCCATACTTGTAATGGCTAATAGTTGTATTATGCGCTGAACTAATGTACTTCACATTTGGATTTAATGAAAATGTTTTGTTTATTTCCTATTGCGTCCAATTTTATTTATTTGCTTGTGAACAGACTAAGTTCATAGACTAGAATAGAAACAGGAAGCTTTAAGGTTAACATCAAAGGCCTTTAACTAACTTAGTTTTGTCTTAGCAAACGAATATGAATTCAAACAAACGCGGTTAACTGTCGTATTGTTGACTTGTTAAATTAAGTAAGAATAACAGCTTAGAGTGCGCAGTCCGAGTGAATATGAAAAATTAAGCTTCCAAATAATTCTAAGTGTACAATCCGAGAGGTCAGACTCGTTTGAGATTTCATACAACCTTTAGAGGAGTGAGTGAAAATTGATAGTTCACCCAAGGTAGTTGGTTTGAGGGGCCAGACCTGACCAGGATTATGTTTAGTATTTAGGAGTGTTAATTTACCCAAGGTAGGTGGTCCGAGGGGCCAGGCTTGACCATAGTTCTGTTTAACACTTAGTAGTATTAATTTACCCAAGGTGTGTGGTCCGAGGGACTAGGCACGACCAAGGTTCTGTTTAATACTTAGGGGTGTTAATTTACCCAAGGTAGGTGGTCCGAGGGGCCAGGCCTGACCAAGGTTCTGTTTAACACTTAGTAGTATTAATTTACCTAATGTGTGTGGTCCAAGGGACCAGGCACGACCAAGGTTCTATTTAATACTTAGTAGTATTAATTTACCCAAGGTGTGCGGTCCGAGGGACCAGGCACGGCCAAGGTTCTGTTTAATACTTAGCGGTGTTAATTTACCCAAGGTAAGTGGTCCGAAGGGCCAGGCCTGACCAAGGTTTTGTTTAACACTTAGTAGTATTAATTTACCCAAGGTGTGTGGTCCGAGGGACCAAGCACGACCAAGGTTCTGTTTAATACTTAGTGGTATTAATTTAACCAAGGTAGGTGGTCCGAGGGGCCAGGCTTGACCAAGGTTCTGTTTAACACTTAGTAGTATTAATTTACCCAAGGTGTGTGGTCCAAGGGACCAGGCACGACCAAGGTTCTGTTTAATACTTAGTAGTATTAATTTACCCAAGGTGTGTGGTCCGAGGGACCAGGCACGACCAAGGTTCTGTTTAATACTTAGTGGTGTTAATTTACCCAAGGTAGGTGGTCCGAAGGGCCAGACCTGACCAAGGTTCTGTTTAACACTTAGTAGTATTAATTTACCCAAGGTGTGTGGTCCGAGGGGTCAGGCCTGACCAAGATTCTGTTTAACACTTAGTGGTATTAATTTACCCAAGGTGTGTGGTCCGAGGGACCAGGCACGACCAAGGTTCTGTTTAATACTTAGTGGTGTTAATTTACCCAAGGTAGGTGGTCCGAGGGGCCAGGCCTGACCAAGGTTCTGTTTAACACTTAGTAGTATTACTTTACCCAAGGTGTGTGGTCCGAGGGACCAGGTACGACCAAGGTTCTGTTTAATACTTAGTGGTGTTAATTTACCCAAGGTAGATGGTCCGAGAGGCCAAGCCTGACCAAAGTTCTGTTTAACACTTAGTAGTATTAATTTACCCAAGGTGTGTGGTCCGAGGGACCAGGCACGACCAAGGTTCTGTTTAATACTTAGTGGATAAGCAGTATAATAAACTTTAATAAGAGAATGGAAACTTTCATTAGTTGTAGTACCTTTTTAGGTTATTTACATTCCAGGGGTGCGGTACAGCCCTTTCATATAAATCTTCTAAATAAAAGGCTCTTATTCCCGCTACTGATAGGATACGATAGGGGCCTTCCCAGTTAGGTCCCAGTTTCCCCCAAGCCGGGTTCTTCGCAGTGCCCACGACTTTTCACAAGACCAAATCTCCTGGTGCAAGTAGTCTCAGTTTGACATTGGCATCATAACTCTGCTTGAGTTTATGCTGATAATAGGCTAATTGAACCGCAACATTTTCTCTACGCTCGGCGACTAGGTCCAGATTGTCCTTTAGCAGCTTGTTATTGCCGGCCGAGGTAAATGAACTGGATCTCATTGTGGGGAACCCAGTTTCTATGGGGATAACAGCCTCAGCACCATACGTCATTGCAAAGGGAGTCTCTCCGGTAGACCTCCGAGGAGTTGTCCTGTAGGTCCAGAGTACATGTGATAGCTCTTCCACCCATTTTCCTTTGGCATCATCTAGCCTCTTCTTAAGACCGCTTACTATGACTTTATTAACTGCTTCAGCTTGGCCGTTTCCTTGAGGGTATGCAGGGGTGGAGTACCTGTTGGTAATGCCTAGCCCGCAGCAGAACCTTCTTAATGCTTTACTGTCAAACTGAAGGCCATTGTCCGAGATGAGAGTATGCGGTACTCCGAACCGTATCACGATATTTTTCCATACAAACTTCTGGACGTCCACATCCCTGATGTTTGCCAATGGCTCAGCTTCAACCCATTTGGTGAAGTAGTTTGTTGCAACGACCAAGTATTTCTTACTCCTGGCTGCTTTAGGAAAAGGGCCTACAATGTCCAGGCCCCACTGAGCGAAAGGCCATGGACATGACAAAGGATTCAGAACTCCTCCAGGTTGATGTATATTTGGCGCAAACCTCTGGCATTGGTCACACTTCTTTACATATGCTTGTGATTCCCTTTGCATGTTTGGCCACCAGTATCCCTGAGTTAAGGCCCTGTGTGATAGAGACCTTCCTCCTGTGTGGCTGCCACAAATCCCTTCATGCAACTCTTCGAGGAGTAGCTCCGTGGCTTCAGGATGCACACATAATAGGTAGGGTCCAGAGAAGGAATGTTTGTATAGCTTATTATCCCCCGATAGCCAGAACCGAGGAGCTTTTCTCCTCACTTTGTCGGCTTCGGCCTTGTCTGCCGGTAAGACGTCGTCTCTGAGATAAGTCACCATAGGGTCCATCCAACTTGGCCCTACTCTAACTTGACAAATGCTAGGCCCTTCAATCTCCTCAGAATGCCTTTGTACATCCTCCACAAGGACGAGCCGAGGTAGCCCCTGAGCCGAGGTGGTTGCAAGAGTAGCCAAGGAGTCCGCGTGTGTGTTCCTACTCCGAGGAACGTGTTGCAAATTGAATGACTTGAACCGTGATTGCAGTTGTTGGACCTGCCTTAAGTATTTCTGCATTCTTTCATCACGAGCTTCTAATTCTCCTCGAACTTGGCCGACCACCAAAGCTGAGTCCGAGAATACTTCTACGATGCTTCCCCCCATTCTTTTGACCATAGTCACCCCGATCAGCAATGCTTCGTATTCAGCCTCGTTATTAGTAGCCGAGAAGTTTAGTCTGAGGGACTTTTCGATGACGACATTCTCTGGAGACACCACGACTAATCCCACTCCTGAGCCTCTCTGGTTGGCTGCACCGTCCACATATAACTTCCAAGGTGTGAACTCTTGCATAGACACGAGGCCAACTGAATTTTCTTCCATGTATACCGACTCGGCACTTTCTTCTGACACAGGCTCAGCAAACTCGGCCACAAGATCGGCCAGTATTTGCCCTTTGACCGAGGTGCGAGGCATGTACTTTATGTCAAAAGCCCCTAGTATGGTACCCCACTTAGCAATCCTTCCCGTATAGTCTGCACTCCGAAGCAGTGATTTAAGCGGGAGTTGGGTGAGGACCACAACCGTATGTGATTGGAAGTAATGAGGGAGTTTACGAGTGGCATGAATTACTGCAAAGATAGCCTTCTCAAGTGGCAGATAACGGACCTCGGCCTCGTGAAGGGATTTACTCACATAGTAGACAGGCTTCTGGACGCCATTGTCGACTCGTATAAGTACTAGACTCACCGCATGGGTGGCTACAGCAATGTAGGCGAATAAGACCTCGTCCGTTGCAGGGCTGGACATGATGGGAGGCCGAGTTAGTTATTCCTTTAGTTGCTGGAAAGCTAGAACACACTCCTCATTCCATTCAAATCCCTTCCATTTGTTCAATAGTTGGAAGAAAGGTCGACATTTCTCTGCAGACTTGGAGATGAATCGGTTGAGAGCGGCAGTCATCCCGGTCAACTTCTGTACTTCTTTTGGGTTCCGAGGAGGCTGCAGACTGTTGATCACTTTTATTTAGTCGGGATTCACCTCAATTCCCCGATGAGTGACCATATAGCCCAAGAACTTTCCTGATCCAACGCCGAAAGAACACTTCGAAGTGTTGAGACGCAATTTGTGTTTCCTTAAGATCTCAAAGATGTTCCCAAGGTCTCCGACGTGGTTGGACTCCAGCTTGCTCTTGACCACCATGTCATCGATGTAAATCTCAATGCATTTCCCTAGCAGTGGTTCAAACATTTTCGTCATCATTCTCTGGTAGGTGGAGCCTGCATTCTTCAGACCAAATGGCATCACCTTGTAATGGTAATTCCCAATAGGAGTTACGAAGACTGTTTTCTCTTAATCATCCATGGCTAAGGGAATTTGGTGGTATCCCTGGAAGGCATCCAAGAAACTCATTCGTGGGTGCCCTACAGTTGCATCCACCAGTTGATCAATCCGCGGCATAGGGAAGGGGTCTTTTGGACAGGCTCTGTTTAAGTCCGTGAAGTCCACGTATACGCGCCATTTCCCATTCTTCTTCTTCACCACCAATGTGTTAGCCAGCCATTCTGGATAGAAGACTTCCTTGATAGCCCCTGCCTGCTTGAGTTTGTTCACCTCATCCTTGACAGCGTCAGAATGTTCCCTGGATGAGCGCCGAGGTGGCTGCTTTTTGGGGAGGGCAGCTGGGCTCACATTAAGGTGATGGTAGATGAACCCGGGATCCACTCCTAGAGCCTCGTAAGAGTTCCAGGCAAACACGTCTACGTTTCTCCTGAGGAAAGTTAGCAACTCTTCCTTTTCCTGAGGGGGTAGCTGGGCCCCTATTTGGAAAAACTTATATGGATCCTCCCCAATTGCAACCTTCTCTAGTCTTTCGCACTGCTCCTCGGCCAGCTCTACGGCCTTGGGGGGAGTCGGGGCCTTTGATTGCTACGAATCCTTGACCGAGGTGGTTGCCGGCTCGGCAGCAGGCCAATGTGAAATGGCGGCTATGAGGCATTGCCTTGCCATAGGTTGGCTTCCTACAATCTCCTCTACTCGTCCTCCAGACGGAAATTTAACCTTTAGGTGCAAGGTCGAAGAAACGGCCCCCAAAGCATGGAGCCAAGGTCTGACTACAATGACCCTTGGGGATGACGGTCTTTCCATCAAAGCTGACTAGGGGCGAATCATACGCGGTCAGATCTTCAAGCCGTAGGCCCAGTCCCCTATAAAGGTCTAGATACATGATCTCAGCTCCACTCCCTTGATCAACCATCACCCTCTTCACATCGTACTCTCATATTCTGAGGGTGATGACCAAAGCGTTGTCATGGGGTTGTATTGTCCTAACTTTATCCTCGTCCGAGAAGCTCAATGCTGTTCGGGCCTCCATTCTTGCCCGTTTCGTCTCTTAATTGGCGTCCTTGGCGGATGTCCTGGAAATGGACATTACTCTGGAGGGGCAAGATCCAGTTCTCCCGAGGGCCACGAAGATAACGTTAATCGTGCCCAAAGGGGGCCTTGATGAGGCGGTCCCCGAAGCCCCTGGCCTAGTATGATCTCCCTGGTTATTTGGCCAATAAATGTACTGCTGCAGCTTTCCTTCCCTCGCAAGTTGTTCCAAATGACTCTTCAACGTCCTGCAATCCTTGGTGGTGTGCCCTCGCTCCTGATGATATTGGCAATGAAGGCTCTGGTTGCGCTTCATGGGGTCTCCCCCCATCTTGTTTGGCCACTTGAAGTATGGCTCGTTCTGAATTTTCTCCAGAATCAGGTGAATTGGCTCTCGGAATACGGCATGGACTGCTTACTATACAGCAGACCCAGACTGCACACTGTAGTCTCTCCGCGGCCTGTTATTGCTATACCTGTCCGACCTGAAGTCTCTCCTCTCCTGAGGGACAACCTTTGCCTTTCCCTTTCCCAGCAGCTGGTCCTCCTTGACCCGTTTATACTCGTCAATACGATCCATTAGTCGGCGCACACTTCTCACAGGCTTCTTGGTCAATGATTTCCTCAGGTCGTGCTCGGTTGGTAAGCCGACCTTGAAGGTTCTCACAGCCACATCATTGAAATTCCCTTCGATCTCATTAAACATCTCCCAGTACCTGTCTGAGTACGTTTTCAGTGTCTCCCCCTCTCGCATGGACATGGACAGCAAGGAGTCCAGTGGCCGAGAGACCCTGGTGTTCGTCACGAACCGAGAGCAAAAAGCCCTGGTGAGCGCTCTAAAGGATCCAATGGAGTCTGCCGCGAGGCCATCAAACCACCTCATGGCCATAGGTCCTAAATTGGAAGGGAACACTTTGCACATGAGAGTCTCGTTCCAGGAATGGACATCCATTTTTTGATTGAAATGGCTCACGTGCTCCACGGGGTCAGTCCGTCCATTATATGCTGTGAAGGTAGGTTGGGTAAAACGCCGAGGAAGGCTCCCTCCCTCGATGCTGCGTGTAAAGGGCGACCTGGAAATTTGGTTGAGTGCCCTTGTCATGGCATCACTCCCAGTACCCCTTGTGTACGTTTTTCTACTCCTGCGGTCACGGTGATGCTCTTCCTCGTGGGAGAAAGACTCACTTGAAGGTGTCCTGGAGTGGCACCTATAACTGGCATCGTCATCATCATCATAAGAGTCATCTGTGATGGATGGACTGCTAGACGAACTGCGCCCCCTACGCGCACGACACAATTTATTCTTGAGGTGATCGATTTTGCGTTGCATGCCCTCATGAGACTCGTCACTGTCACTTCGACGTTGACTCCTTGCGGTACGATTTGTTTGCACACTCCCTTCGCGGTCTCTTTGACGCTCAAGGTACAAAAAGTGGTCGATATGCTGAGAGGCACCTGACTCTGGAGTCTTCATGGGGCAGCTGTAAAGGATGGAGGTCACTGTTTAGGTGTCTTTTCTCATTAATATGGCCATGATGTTAGTTGTAGGATTATAAATGCGGTGGCAGCAGCCTTTTGCCTAATATCTGATCTTTGCCACCTGTTCTTTTTATCTATATATAGGTCAGGTAATTCTCTGGGGGAGTTAGGATTGGCGTTGGAGCACTCATCCGGGGCACCCTTTTGACAACCCGAACAGGCAAGTCTCCTCGGACTAATCCTTCTTCCACGCGACTTACACTTCAGAATCGAATTGGGCTGGACAAATCCCTCAAGATTTTGTTGTCCTCGGATATATAGGTCTCCTCGGACAGGCCCACGGCCCATGATCTGACGTTAGGCCTTTTACCCCTACAATGATGATAATAATAATAATAATAATAATAATAATAATAATAATAATAATCCTGCAAACAAAATTGTTTTTGCTTCCAATTGTTGCTAACCAATATAAATTATTAGTGAAACAGTGAATATAATTTATATAACACTTAGAAAGATTATTATAAAATTTGAGACTATACTGTGATATATAAAATATTTATATTACAATATTTATATCATTCTTAATGTAAAGGAAAGAAAAAAAAAAAGTATGGTAAAACTTATTTGATAATGAGATACAAATTTGAGGGAAATAAAATATCTAAAACAATGCTTTCCTTTAAATGTAGAGAGTTAATTTTTACCATGTAAATAATTGAAGTGACCGTGATTATAATTGCTAAAATAAAGATGTGATATAAAAGTAAAAACACTTCCTATCAATACCCAAAGCAAAGTTTTATATATATATATATATATATATATATATATATATATAAAAGAAAAATCAAAAGCTAAAGTTAGGAGAATGTTATAAACATTTTATTGTTATATGTGTACAATATTAATTTCATGTATTTAAAAAGTGAAAAAAATAAAATGACTTCTAGGCTTCTTTCTAATTGTGATGTATTTAACTATGGTTCCAAAATAAGTTTTTTTTTTTTAATCTCAATATATAATATCTAATATCTAATTAGATTACACATATATTACTCAATTAAAGTATTCTTTCAACAAATTACTTTTTTTTTTAAGAATAAAATACTTCAATAGTCTTTGGAATTGGAATAGTTAGGAAAATAAATAGACATATGACAAATTAAGAGTTAGTGGTCATAAATAAGAATAAAAATGTGAAATGAAATACTATACTAAAGAAATGTACTTATTTCATTCAAAATTATAATTATATGCCATGTGTCTAGTATTTTGAAAATACATTGACATGTACAAATAATATTTTAACACATGGCATTGTTTGTCCAATCATACCGATTATATATAGGGAGTTGCCACGTGGCAATGTAGGATGCTTTGAAAATGAATAGGTATCATCATAGCATACATCCACCAGTTTTCGGATTCAACTTTTATATTATATTATAGATTGATGATTATAGATAGATGTGAGTTTCACCCACATGTTTATATCGAACACATGCTTTTTTTATTTGGATAAATATTATTTTCAATAAAACAAGCTAAAGCCCAAAAAAGCAAAAGTTAGTGTCGGTAATAAACAAAACTCAAACCCCTATTTATGAATCTTTAAAAACACATTACACATAGCTTTTCTAGGATATTTATACTATATTTTTTATTTTAATTTTAATTGAAAATCAATGGTATGTATAAAAGGTGAGAGAAGATGTGTAAATAATACTTCTTTTTTATTTATTCTTTTTTAGAATTGATAGGATTTTATTTTAACTTATGGCAAATCCCAAATCTCTTATTTGACTAAAAAAGACTTTCTCAATTAAGCTAACTAGAACCTATGTGTATATAAAACTTTCACATTTTTTTTTATATTTAGTTTGCACCTACTATAACTAATGATTTTTTTTTTTTTTTTTTTTTTTTTTTTTTTTTTTTTGTGTCAGAATGTACATTAAGATTTGATAAGGGATGTTTTTTACTAAGAAAATTTTCTAACTCTTCTTTACCCATCAAGCCAAGCATCTCCTTCAGTCTCCTATAAATCCTTCGGTTTTATTGAGACTTGTCGGGTAACATCTCCTTCAGTCTCCTGAAGATCCTTTGATCTCATTGAGACCCGTCAAGTGACATCTCCCTCGGTCTCCTTGAGACTCGAAGAGCCAACATCTCCAATGGACCCAACGGATAATTACCTATACCTCCAACTATAGGCCTAAGAACACCCGTTAGATTAACATACATATTGACGGGTGGAAACACTTAGTCCTCTATAGCCTTGCGTGTACTTCACTCATATCATCCTATATGGAAAGAACTTGTACACCACGCCCAAAGACCCTACTACCTATTTGTATCCTCCCAGTATGGAAAGTGAAGCCCTAAGATCTTAGGGCTTTAACTCCATATCTTCTCTATAAGGAAAAATCATATATTTAAAGGATCTTGGTCAGTTCTATACCATTATATAAACACCAAGTCTCTACTGCTCCAAGTTACGTGAAATTTCCTAACTCTCACATTTTAGAGTTATTGGAGGTTCTTCTATCACTAACTTAACCTTCGGAGGGTCTTTGGCCGGCACCCCACTGATGCTCTCTGTAGGTTTTTCATTTTTTTTTGTTCTTCAAGTACCCTACTTGGCGCGCGTGTGAACAATCAACTCACTGACAATTTTGTGCATCATCAAGATTAGAACTAAAAGTTCTGATAGGTATAAATTATATTTGCCAATATTAGAATAAAAAAAAAAATAAAAACAAAATCATAGTTTTTTTATTTATATATAATTCATAATTTGGGGAAGGAGAATTTGAGCTCCAAGATGGCTCTTTAGAAACACTAAAAAATGGTAGTTGAGTTACAAGTTCTTAACAAACAGAATCATAATTGTGCTATGGAAATAGATCCTGATTAAATAAGATTATTACAAAAAAAAAAAAAAAAAAAGGTCTCATCTTATTGATATTTGTTTAGAATTCGTGCATATGCACGAACACAATACACACAAATCATTTGCTTATATAAGTTTCTACCTAATAAGTAATGAACTATTTGTATTGGGTACTGTTAACGGGTGCTGTACAGCACTTGTTAATAATTCATTTAAAGAATGTTTTTATGGGAAATGAAAAAAAAAAAGTAATTAATATTTTGACAACTTTTTTCATTTCCCATAAAAGTAATATCAAAACTTTCTTAAAATGGATTATTAACAAGTGCTGTACAACACTCGTTAACATTTTCCATTTGTATTATGTAAAAAATCAGTAAATTTGAATTATTTTTAGTTAGTCAAACAAAAGGCATTGGAAAACAAAATTTTTCAAACTCTATTTTCTTCTAATTTTAGATATAATATATGATTGAATTTTTTATAATTTATTTATATAAGACTCTTCGTATTTCACACCAAATTAACTCATTTAGCATAAATTTTTTTAAAATAAATAAATACATAAGACATATGGCATAAAATTAGAGCTCAGTTTTAGAACTTAATTGAATTTTCTCTCAATTTTGGTTTTAAATATATTTATAGATTTAGATGTATGATTCGTCTGTTCCTTTCTTTTGTCATATCAAGACTCTTTTTTTTTTTTTTTTTTTCTTTCCTGAGAATCAAATCATATTAAGACTTCTAGGCCCCTTTAAGAAGCCCCATTATTTTAACTTTTCATTCTAAATGAGTAATTAAATTTGAAAGCATCCAAAGCGAAAGCAACTTAATTCGACAATACTATAACGGTGAAACGTATATTTTAGTCTCTATATTTTTACGCGATTCTTATTTTGGTCCCTATATTTTATTTTCACCGCTTTTAGTCTCTAAAATAAAAAAAAGAAATCTCGTTTTAGTCTCTACAGTTAGTGCCCTAACGGCAAAATCCTAGGTGGCAAACAGAACACTCTATTGACTTACGTGACACTAATGTGACATTAAAATATTATTAAAAAAATATTATTTGGCATTTTATATGTAACGTCAGCATTTTAATTTTTTTTAAAAGCAAAGTTAGAAAATTTAAACCAAAAAAGAAAATAAATAAAAAAAAACTTAAATCTAATTAAAAAACAAACTTTAAATTTTTTTTTTCTTTTTTTTGGAAGAACACGAAGAACCGAGATGTTCTTCATTTTCTTCTAGGTAGATTTAAGTTTCTAGTTTATCTCATTCCTCTCTCTTGGCTCCTCCATCTCAAGCCCACCTAGGCTGGCATCCGCATAGCTCGCCACACTGACAATAAGATGCACGATGGTACCGCCGTGAGAGTCATCCTCTTGCTACACAGGGAGTGTGGTTGCTCCAAGTCAAAGCCGGAGATGTTGATTCCAACACTCGGGTCGCCTCTTGTTGGTCCAGATCGCGATCTGGGTATATATCTTCGATTTTGTTATTAATTACGGTTGCTGGCAGCTTGTAGGTGGGTGGAAATTTGAGTTGTTGTTGATTGCCAAACTTCAGGCGATTGAGTTGTAGTTTGTCTGTGAGGGGTGAACGGCGGTGACTTGGAGCGACTTGGATTTGTGGTTGAAGTTTGATGTTCTAGAAACTTAAATCTACCCAGAAGAAAATGAAGAACATCTGGGTTCTTCGTGTTCTTCCAAAAAAAAAGAAAAAAAAAATTTTAAAGTTTGTTTTTTAGTTAGATTTAAGTTTTTTTTTAATTTATTTTCTTTTTTGGTTTAAATTTTCTGACATAGCTTTTAAAAAAAATTAAAATGCTAATGTGGCATATAAAATACTAAATAATATTTTAATATCACATTATTGTCACATGCGTCACGTCAGTCAGTAAAGTGTTTCGTCTGCCATTTACGATTTTGCTGTTAGAACACCGATAGTAAGGATTAAAACAAGATCTCCTTTTTTTATTTTACTTGGCGCTCCACTTTGACTTGAATTCTCCATTTAAAATCAATTAATAATTCCTAATTATTTTGAATTGTTCCTATATTTTATTGAAAAAATAAAGTACCACATTTTTCTTAATCTTTCAATCTTTTAGATTGCAGGTTGCCTTGGGTTAAAACTTAAGACCGTAGGTTATTGCGCATTGTAATACCCAAATAAAGGAACTTTTCATTTTCCAGATGTTTGCCTTGCAGTTATTGTACACTCCTAGAGGTTAATGTTACAAAGGTAATAACACACTAGTATGCTTCATAAGTTTATTACAAAACTAGATATCAGCGTGTGCTGATTACTGCTATTGTTAATAAAGACTTAATATCAAGTATCAACTATTCTTTCTATAAACATTAGCAGCAGAACCCGAGGCATAATTTCATTGTGTAAGTTCAGGTTTTGTTAATGGTTATTAATATTGGCAGCTCTCCATAACAATTTCTGCCATCTCTTACATTTTGTGACACTTTGATTTAGAGAAGAATTCAAGTAAGTTGAATAAAGGGGCTAGTGACCTCTTTAAATTTAAGATTCAAATTTCAATTATTTTTTTGTTGTACATCAGATGCATTGGCACAGGACAAGTAGAAGTGCAGGTGTCTATCAAAATGTATAAAGTGATATTTGGTAGTTTCAGGTGGCATAATTGCATTAATATATGTTGATGATTGCTTTTATAAAGAACGTAAGTAGCCTTCATGACTTTTATGAGAGGTGAGCCTATGCATCTAAGAACCTAATGATTTAATTTCTGCTTTTTTATACTTTCCTATATGATATACGTAGCTATTTTTTTATTTGCAAGTTTACACACCCGGTAGGTCTTGTAAGGGAAGAATGTGCCATTGGAGCTAAAGCTTATTGGCGTATATGATATTTGGAACTTAAACTTCCTGAATTTGTATATTTTTCTAAGCCTTATTCATGTTTTTTTTTTTCCCCAAATATCCAGAGATAATTTTCCCTTACAGTTTTAGCTTTACCTATTGAGGGGGAGTGGCAAGTAGGTTTTTTGATTGTCCTTTGTTGGGGAGAAAGTTGGGATGAGGAAGAAAGAGAGAAATATCTTTCTGGTATAGAATATAAAAATTCCATTGAGTTCTCACTTGCAATGAGGATTTTAATTTTTTATAATCAGACAACATGAAAAATTGTTCAAACTTCTGTGGTATACCTTTTTCTTACTTATTTGAGAAAATGTTGGATGGAAATAGGTCATGAGAGGGCCAAGCAACGCACATCCCAGAGATTGAAATCTATTCAAGAAGATTTAACTCCACTGTGGGTTCATTCATTTCTTTTCTCAGTCCCCTTTTAAATGTATCAAATAGAAGTCCAGCTATATCTTAATTTTTTGGTTTCATCAGGTATGGTGAGTTTATCAGTTATAGGCTTTTAGCAGATGCCCTAAGGATCATTACTAAAGGAAACAAGTTTAAGGGTGCATGTTTCTTCAAACCTAGCTGGTAATCAGATTATGCAGCAATTATTGGAAAAAGAATGGTAATTATCTCATTCCTTACCATATAAAATTGACATCATTGCTTGAAGGGATGGGTGGTCTTACCTCTTTGTATAAACTAGATATTTGGGATTTCCCCAAACTAAAATCATTGCCTGAAGGGATACAAGGCCTTGCCTCTTTGCATATACTAGATATTTGGGATTGCTCCAAACTAAAATCATTACCTGATGGGATACAAGGTCTTACCTCTCTGAATACACTACAAACTACTAGTTGTCCCATCTTAGTGAAAAGATGCAAGAGAGAAACAGGCAAAGATTGGCCAAAGACTACTCATATCCCAAACTTGAAAGGGGATCTATGTCAGCAACAAACTGAGGTATCTAACTAAACCACTGTTTTATCCAATGTTTCATTGAAAATCAAAAACTCAACTTCTTTTTCTTCTTTACTCTCATTTTTTTCTCGTTGACTATTTCAATATATTTCTTGGTGATTGAATTTCAGATGAAGAACCAAATGAACCACAGAAGACTTGCTCATAATAATTGGAACTTAATCAAACCATTTAGGTGGTTCAATAAGTCAACAACTAACCATGGGTACTATCTCATTCTTTCTTCTCTTTCCTTTTAACTTCTTTTATCTGCTCATATGATTTTTAATTTTCATTTCTTAATTTGTAACTTCCCCTGTTAGGAAAAGAATATGTGAGTTTTCCCAAATCAATTTCTTTATTCCAAGAAATTACATGTTTGTGTTTCGAATAAAGTTGATGAGGTGATGTATTTGAGGTGCTTCATTCCTCGTTTTGTAAAACATAGAAAATTAGCCACTAGGTGTTATCTGAAGGAATAGGAGGAGAGATTTCTCAGCAAGTGATGCCCTAGATTTGATTGGATATTGACTAAGTGTGTGTTGTGTGGGTGTGTGATGAGTCCCACGTTGGGTATTTATTGGGTTGAAGTTATTCTTTTTGCAGATATCAGCAACATGACTAGATGTATTGTTTTGATGTGTACTTCAAGATTTGATCAACCATTGAGGTAGTTTTCATACACTATCCTAATTGACGTAAAAAATTGGCCTCTCATACCGTGTGACTTGATGCATTCCATTTATGTACTAATATCAATGCTTGTTTTATTGGATTTTCACTTGCTATAGGAGTGCATGTTCTAATTTTTTTTTTTTTTGAGATCCAAACGATAAAACTTCATTAATAGGAAACCAATGACGTACAAACATGGGCCCAAGGAGGTGCCCAAAAATGGGATGGCTACTATATATTATAGTATATGTTACATAAGATAGCACAGGGAACAACGTAGAAAAACTAGTTTCGTCCCTGTGTGTCCATAAGACGCTGGTATTCTTCAAGCAGTCCACACGCCATTTCTACAATCACTTTTGGGTGAGTTTGGTAGTGTTGGAAGTAAAATTTGTTCCTTGCAGTCCATATCGCCCATGCTGTGACAGCCCATTTCTCCAGCTCTTGTTGATTGAGCTTTCTCTGCATTTGCCGAAATAAAATGAAGAAGTCGCAAGCCTCGTTGCTGCACTTTTGAGTTCGGCCCCTGAACAGGGCCCAAACGTTTTGAGCGAATGGGCATTCCCATAGGATATGGTGCACAGTCTCAGGTTGTTGAAGGCAAAATCCGCACTGTGTATCCACATTCACTCGGCGTTGGTGCAGCTTGTCCCTAGTTGGAAGGCAGTTTGAACAAGCTCTCCAGAGGAACGTCCTAACCTTCGGCGGCACTTTCAAAGCCCAGACTTTGTTCCAAGTTGGCCCATCATCCCTAGCCGCAGAGTGCTCCACCCAAGTATGCGTGCGAAGAGCGACTCGGTATGCAGTTTTAACCGAGAATTTTTGGGTCGCATTTTCAGTCCATATTAGCGTGTCTTGGGACTGCAAATAGTTGAGTGGTATTGTTAGGATCTCCTCCCACGTCCTCTGGCTGAACATGGCTTCAAGCTTCCCCCGGTCCCACTGCCTGGTGTCTTCGTCTATGAGTTCGCAAACTCTCATGTCCAATGCTGCCTCTGTCAGTGGTATTGGCTTGTGTGTGAGCCATTTATGAGTGTACACCCCAATTGTTCTGCCATTGCCCACCCGCCACTTTGAGCCTCTAAAGATTATGTCCCTTGCTGCCAAAAGGCTTCTCCAAACAAAAGAAGGGTTGCTCCCTACGTCAGCCATCATAAAGGAGCTATTTGGAAAATATCGAGCCTTGTATACCTTGTAAAATAGCGAGTTGGTGTCATGGATTAGTCTCCATGCTTGCTTGGAAAGCATTGCCAAATTAAAAGAATGGAGGTCACGAAAGCCCATTCCCCCCTCCTTTTTTTGTGTGCAAAGTTTCTTCCAATTTATCCAATGGATCTTCCTTTCTGTTTTTGTTTGTCCCCACCAATACTTTGCTAGCAAGGAGTTGATGTTGTCACAAGTGGATTTGGGCAATTTGAAAATGCTCATGGCATATGTGGGGATTGCTTGCGCCACCGTTTTAATTAAAACCTCTCGGCCTGCCTTTGAAATGAACTTCTCTTTCCACCCCATCACCCGTTTTGTAACCTTCTCTTGTAGGTCTTTAAAAGTGGTCACTTTTGATTTTCCATTGGTCATAGGCAAGCCAAGGTACTTTTCAGTTTGTGTCATTATTCTTCCTCCCAACATCTGCTGGATCAATATTCTAACCTCCGGTGTTGTATTCTTGCTAAAAAACAAGGCCGTCTTTTGGCGGTTGAAGGCTTGACCCGAGGCTGCTTCATATTGGCCCAAAATATGTAATAACTATTGGCATTCACCTACTGTGGCTTTACAGAATAGGAGGCTGTCATCGGCGAAAAGGAGATGGGATATGCATACCCCGTGTTGGCTTAACAAGATTCCATGTAGCACCCTAGTTTCAGCAGCTTTTCTTAACAATGCTGAGAGGCCTTCAGCACATAGGAGGAATAGGTAAGGAGATAATGGGTCTTCTTGCCTAATACCCCTAGATTGAGTAATGAAGCCCCTTGGTTCTCCATTGATTAGGATGGAATAAGAGGCCGTTGTGACGGTCTCCATAGCTACTTGCACCCATCCTTGATCGAAACCCAGTTTGCGCATAATATTCTGCAAAAATTTCCAATCCACTCGGTCATAGGCTTTGCTAATGTCAAGCTTCACCGCCATATGCCCCACTTTGCCTCTTCTTCTGTTTCTCATTCTGTGTAGTAGCTCATATGCAACTGTTATGTTATCAGTAATAAGACGGTTTGGCACAAATGCACTCTGAGATTCAGAAACAACATTAGGCAAAATATATTTTAAACGATTTGCAATAACCTTTGAAATTATCCGCGAGACCACATTACCCAAGCTAATGGGTCTATAGTCCGCTAAGTGTGTGGGGTCTTTCTTTTTAGGAATTAGGACAATGTGTGTATGGTTCATTTTCTTCAACATATGACCCGAGTGCAAAACTGATAAGACAGCTTCAGTGACATCATGACCAACAATATGCCAGTATTTCTGAAAAAAGAAGGGAGACATACCATCCGGCCTTGGCGCTTTTGATGGGTGCATTTGGAAAAGGGCGGTTCGGACTTCATCAGGAGTGTATCGCTGGGTGAGTCTATCATTCATTTGTGGGGTGACACGTCTTTCAACTGATTGTAAAACACCTTCAATATTGTCTGTTGGGGTTGCTGCAAACAGGTCTTTGAAATATGATTCGGCCACCTTGGCAATATCATCCTCCGTAATGCACCACCTCCCTTCGCTATCGAAAACTCCAGGGATATGGTTTTTGCGTCGACGTTGGCTGGCTCGATTATGGAAATACTTCGTGTTCTTGTCTCCGGCAGGTAACCAAATTGATCGAGACCTTTGTCGCCAGAATATCTCATCCTGGTGAATTAGGTTGCTAATGTCAGCTTTGAGTTCTTTGATTGAGTTGATACAGTCGGCATTATTTTGTAAGCATAGCTCCTCCAATAATTTTTGTTTTGCCTGCAATTGCATGTTAGAGGACCCAAAGACCTCATGGCCCCAATCAACTAGAGCAAACCTGCATTTTTTTATTTTTTCGAAGAGCCTCGCCATTGGGCTGCCAGGGGTCACCTCGGCCTCCCATGCCATTTGGATGACATTGCCACAGTCAGGGTGAGTGGCCCATCTCTCTTCAAAACATCGTGGAATTTTTTTCTTTCTGGTCTGCCTCCGGGATTGTGTGGTGATGAGTATTGGTATATGGTCAGAATATGCTGCTTGTAGGTGAGTGACATGGCTATGAGGGAACTTTTCTCTCCATTCCGCCGTGGCGCATGCCCTGTCCAGTCTTTCCTGCACATAATCATCCTTCTCACGACCATTATTCCAAGTAAAGAGATTACCTCGGTAGCCCAGGTCCACCAACCCGCAATGTAGAAGCGCCGTCCGAAAGTGCTGCATTGGGGCCAGTGGCTTTGGTATTCGACCTTGCTTCTCTTCTGATTGCAGGATCTCATTGAAATCCCCAAAGCAAAGCCAGGGTATTGAGTGTCTAGAGTGGAGATGTTTTAAGAGTTTCCATGAATCTTGCTTTCGTTGCTTCTTAGGCCATCCATAGAAACCTGTCAATCTCCATGGGTTTTCCGGGTCATCCATAATAAGCGCATCAATATGATTTAAGGTAAAAGTTTGGACATGCAAATCTATTTCCTCCATCCATAATAATGCCAATCCTCCACTTCGACGAATACTAGGTACCGTAAACATACATCTATACGATAAACCCGCTTGAATCTGCTTCATCTCCGATATAGACTGTTTTGTTTCCATAAGAAACAAGATTTTGGGAGCTTTTTCCCTCACAAGATGAGGGAGCACATCCACTGCACGTGGGTTCCCAAGCCCCCGGCAGTTCCAACTCATGATTTTCATTGTTCTCGGCGGGGCTGACCAGCAGCCTCCACCGTTTTGATAATTTTTGGGTTACACTCCGCGGCTTTACTTCTCTTCTCATGCTGTTTCAGTTCTTCTTCCAAAGGTAGGTGGTCCTCGGGTTGGTTTCTTTTCAAGTTGCGGCTTGTAGTTCCTTTTGGGTTTGTGTGGGTTTGGGTTGTTGTATGGCGTATTATTTTACTCCCAGAAATTTTATTGCCTGAGGTACGTGGCTTGTGTTTCTTGCCCATGCTTGGTAGTCTCTCATGTGGCTGGTTTAAGTGGGTTGGGAGTGGGTCACGTGCCTTTTGTTCATCATACTTGACTGGTACATTGATGAGGCTTAGGTCCAACGTATCGGATGCAATAACTCCTGAAACATTAATCTCCATTCCCATGATTTCCGGTTGCCCATAATTATCTGCATTGATGTGATCGGTTTCCGGGGTTTGCGCTCCATTTAAATATTCAGTCGTTACAGCCGCAATAATTGGTCGTTGAGTTGTCTGTGAAACCGCACTGGGGGATTCATGAGGATTCGTTTGCAGTGACCACGTGTCATTAATGGTTTTAATGCCATTAACGTCAGCATTCATCACGTGGGTCACGGTTTGGCCCCTCGCCTGTGCAGCACTTTCCGGCGCCGTTTGCTGCATCGGTGGGCTGTAAGTTGCCCGATCTGATGCACTCTCCTTCCTTCGTACACCAGCCTTCAACCATTCCCCATACGGTCTCTCCGTCGGCTGTGTGGACCTTTGAGACGAACACTCTTTCATCTCATGGCCAAATCTCCCACATTGGTAGCACAACCCCACCAAGCGCTCATACTTAAAGCCAACACGTACTTGATCACCCTCAGGGTTTGCAACCCATCCTCCTCGACGAATCGGTTTCTCCAGTGGAAGCTCGACTCGGATCCTGATGAAGCGTGCTTGGTCTGATAGGAAGGTTTTTTTTATCCACCTCCACTACGTGCCCCAGTCCTTTACCAATCTCCCAGCCAGCCTCTTCGTTCATCAAGTCAAAAGGCAGTCCCCACACCTGGACCCACATAGGAAGAGTTGAGAAAGTCACTGAGTTGGCTGTCATACCCCTTTCCCATCGTCGGAGGACCAACACGGTATTGTCGAAGCTCCAAGGGCCGCTATTCAGTACCCATGTCAGTTGGCTCTCTAGTTTGAATCTAAACTGAAACAGCCCCTCTCCCACGTCCACTATCCACAAATCATTTCTGTGGGCGCTATTTTTGTCAGACCTCGGCAAGGCTCTGGGCACAGTGCCGAGGAGACTCATTTTGCCGGTCCTCGGCAAGGCTCTGGGCGCAGAACCGAGGAGGCTCAGATGTCCCACATCGAAGAGAGCTTCCCCCACTTTCAACCTTATAAGCTGTGAAGCGAAGGAAGTAGTGTACCATCGTATTCTGGTATTCGAATACCAGAATACGATGGTACACTACTTCCTTCGCTTCACAGCTTATAAGGTTGAAAGTGGGGGAAGCTCTCTTCGATGTGGGACATCTGAGCCTCCTCGGTTCTGCGCCCAGAGCCTTGCTGAGGACCGGCAAAATGAGTCTCCTCGGCACTGTGCCCAGAGCCTTGCCGAGGTCTGACAAAAATAGTCCCCACAATAAAAAGAAGCTCTGGGGACATACTTTTGCCTGTCCTCGGCAAGGCTCTGGGCGCAGTACCGAGTAGGTCCAAAGCGTCCCGCATCTTCTTTTTATTGTGGGAACTATTTTTGTCAGACCTCGGCAAGGCTCTGGGCACAGTGCTGAGGAGACTCATTTTGCCGGTCCTCGGCAAGGCTCTGGGCGCGGAACCGAGGAGGCTCAGATGTCCCACATCGAAGAGAGCTTCCCCCACTTTCAACCTTATAAGCTGTGAAGCGAAGGAAGTAGTGTACCATCGTATTCCAGTATTCGAATATCAGAATACGATGGTACACTACTTCCTTCGCTTCACAGCTTATAAGGTTGAAAGTGGGGGAAGCTCCCTTCGATGTGGGACATCTGAGCCTCCTCGGTTCCGCGCCCAGAGCCTTGCCGAGGACCAGCAAAATGAGTCTCCTCGGCACTGTGCCCAGAGCCTTGCTGAGGTCTGACAAAAATAGTCCTCACAATTTCCTAGTTTCCACACCGACCGTAATAATGCTTTTGCCGCTCTCTGGTTGTATGGGCGAGTAGTAAGGAAACGGCCTAATAGGGTGAGGGAACAGTCTTCAATGGTTTTCTCTCTACTGGTTGACCGAATGTGCACTACTTCACCTTCTTCCTCTGTGAGTTGAATATTTTGTAGTCGCTCGATGAAATCTGGATCCATGTTATGTTTTGTAAGTCCACTGTTTTTACACAGTGGAAAGGAAAGCTCACCTATGAGTGAGAGAAAAAACTCCTACGTAGAGGAGAAGAAAATTATCTAACAGTTGTTTATGCTTAGGAGAGCAGTGATTGTGTTAGTGTCTGGAGTGCATGTTCTAATTAAACAAGTCTGAGTAGATTAAGTTTCAATCTTTGATTTTCTTTTCTTATTTTGGAAATATGGTAAACAAATTATTAATTTTGTCACCTAATCCCTTTAATCTATTTCTTCATTTTGGAAAATTACATCTTTGTATCTTGAATTGAGTTGATGAGTTGATCTGTTTTATATGCAATTATGCATCATTACTCGCTGTGTAGACAAAGTAAAATTGGGCACAAACCACAAAGTGATATCGGGGTAATATTGGCAGCCATTCTGCAGGAACTGTGCAAGTATTCAGTTGATTCAATTTCTTGTTATATGAACTTCCAACTTGCTGTTATATCTTCAAATTTTTTTTTTTTTTGTAAATACTCCCATGTCTACAAATAATTAGTTTATTAAAAGCATTGCTTGATATATGAATCAATTGTTAATTTCTAATTGAATTGAATATGTTTCTAAACCAAAGAAACAGAGGTGTCACTAGTAATCGAATGATATACATTGGAAATTCAAAAACTAAGAACATTAAGGCATTGAATTGATACTCGTGAAACATTTGTGGCTTTTGTGATTGAATTCCCGATATATATATATATATATATATATATATATATATATAGCTATCTAACAGAAGAGAATAAATGATTATTTATTTCCAGGTATAGTAAAACATAGTCTTGATATTGAATATTCATCATTTTTTGGTTTTTAATAAAAAATTTCGTTTCTTGTAGGAGACCTATCATTAGGGGTGGCAATTCGTGTTCGCGTGTCGGGTTTGTGTCGTGTCAACTCTGACAACTCATATGTATCCGACTATATAGGTCAACACTAACCCGACCTGTTTATTAAACGGGTTAAGATTTCTCAACCCTAACACGACCCATTTATTAAACGGGTCAATCGTGTCGACCTGTTTATCTAATTTTATCATAATTAAAAAAAAATATTTATGAAAAAACAAACAAATAAATATTTTAAATATAAAATTCAAAATTAATGAGTAACTGCATCACAAATAATCATTCAAAACTAAGCATATCTCAATATCATAAATAATCAATCACAATATGTCAAAGAAAATAAACTACAACAACTAATAAGTTTATATAACTAGGGTTTGAATGGTTTATTGATAAAATTTTATTTAATTAAATGGGTTAGACGGGTTAAATGGGTTCCATAGGTTGAACACTAACCCAACTGTTTATCAAACGGGTCCGTCGTGTCAACCCGAATATGACACGAACCCATTAAGCCTCAACCCATAACCTGCTAATTTCGTGTCGTGTTGTGTCGAGTTCGCGAGTCGTGTCCAATTTTACCACCCCTACCTATCATTCAGTCAAGGGATTTAGCACGTGTCTGGAAGCTTCATTACGTTTATATATATTCAGCTGTGGTTCATTTAAACTGACACACATTTAATACATATTTAGTTTTTTTCATATCCCTAAAAAAATGTGAATAGTTTATTTTAAATTTTATCACATTAACGGGTGCTGTACAGCACCCGTCAAAAGCACCCTAAACAAAATGTCTAAAAGAAAATGTAATGGATTGGAAAACATACACGATGACCTTCAAAAATTGCTTGGGTCTTGATGGCTGTAACATCTTCTTCGGTTGGCTAAATCTTTCCTTTGGGATGGTTGTGCTGATGAAGCTGCACCACTAGGGTATTCAAAAGTGATGGATTCTGTTTTAACAATTGATTTTTTAACAGTTGACATGGGAAGAAATTTCTTTTTTTCCTTCATTTATTTTTGAGAGAGTGGCTTTGGCTAGTATTTTACATAATTTTTTTCGGAATCAAAATCATCTTCTACTTTGTCTCTTGTACATGATTGTTGAAATGTTTTTCATATTACATATCTTATTCCTTTGTTTCCTAATTTTTTGGACTAATGTAATGGATTGCATTGACAAATATACTTCTTCATTTTGATTGAATTTCATTTGTTCTATTTCTAAAACATCCAGGTTGGCCCCACATTTGCACATATAGTGAAATTTATGCGTACTCCAAATAAAATAAAGTCATAGCATGATCTAACATTTACATACCCAACAAAGTCTTCTTATTCATGATACAATACATGCCCCTTTAAAGCTCAGCAGTTAGACTAAAGTGTCTAACAAATTCAACTGACCTAGATGAAACAAAGCCAAACTTACACAAAACAAAATGTAATCAACGCTATTTCGTATTTACACAACCATTTGAACATGCTAACACTTCCAGATTTGAGCCTAATCATTACTCTACTCCAAGCCATCCCTTTTCCTCGACTGTCCAACAAATTAACTCATAAACCTTCTTCTGGTCAGGAAGAGATTAGTGTAAATACTGATTAGTTCAAGATCCAGAGACACATTGTGCCCTTCTTGCCAAGAAAAGGCACCATCCTAGCTTAAAAAATCTTTATGCCTTGCCGATTTGTGCTTTGATTTTTGATATATGACTAGTAGGTATTGTTTTTATCATAGAATGTTCCGCGATCACTTCAAGTGAAATAGATGCGACTATTTGAAGATACATCCATAAAACTACATCCACATATTGTGTGGTATCTTATTCTAAATTAACACAAAAAACTATAGAAATAAGAGAATGTGAATAGCACAATTGATAATTTAATCCCTAAACCAAATGGCAATTGACTGAAACTTGTGTTCGGGATCCACTAAGGCTAGTCTGCCAGTCCATTCAAAACAACGGCCCATAGGCCTATTAGTGCATTCACTGGATTACATGGGTTGGCCCATTAGCACATGCACTCCTTTCCTTCCAACTTGAATGATGGTGGGCACTCTTTCACTCTCTCAACTTTTGATTGTGGATATTTTTTTGGCTTGATTTAATTTTATTTATTTTTTACATATCATTGGTTTTTTCCCCTGTTCTTGATAGAAATCGAAGTCCAAATTACTTCATTGTTCTCTCCAAGAAATATAGTCTCTAATGAAAAAATTTTGGTTTCAACAAGTTAACAACTCAATAATTTTGAATAGGTGATGTATTTGGATACCGGATGGCCTTGATTTCTAGCTGTGTATTACAATAGAGTGAAAATTGGCACTCAGTGAGGTAATGCTTGTTTAATTAGTATCTTGGTGTTCATTGAAAAAAAAAGTGCATCACTTGGACTTGATTTTTCCTTTCAAATCAATCAATAATCCATAATTAAATGGAAATTAATCAAAGAAGCCAAGAGCAACGTTGTGATAGCTCCAACTTTTGACATAAAGAGATCTGTCATCTGTAGAATTCTGGCATGTCTGACCCACTCAATTTATTTCAGCTTTAATCAAGGAGAGAAATGTTTGTTTCTTTTGGAAAGATAAGATAAATGTCGGCCCTTAGATATGACAGTTGAATATGAAAGCAAGTTAACTGTTAAAACAGCGGCCATTGCTTTAAGCTTCAATAATGCAGGGAAACACTTTCCCCACTGTTTGCTTTCAATGCAGAGGGGCCCTACCGCCCTAGGCTCTAAGGACGACAAATTATTAGTCTACTGCTATAGATTTGGAGCTTTTGGTTAGTCAAGTTTGGTATTCATGCGCAAGTGGTAAGCATCCATAGACTCGCTAATTTCTTGTGCAGCTTCAAAGTTTAAACAATGCAAACAGTAATGCAAAAAGCTAAAAGCAACGTTGTGATAGCTCCAACTTTTTGACAAAAGGAGACAAATGTTTGTATCTTTCAAAAAGATAAGGGAAAAAAAAAAAAAAAAAAAGCTGATGAAAGACTGCAACTTTCATATACAACTGTCATGACTAAGGGCCACTGCTTTAAGCTTCAATAATGCAGGGGAAACAGTGTCCACATAGTTTGCTTTCGGTGCAGAATATTGCAGAGGGACCAAAAATACCGATACTACAAGACTCTTGAATTATAAATCTTATTAAGTATGAATTATTGAGAGAAAAGAAAGAATGACACATCGAGCTAAACGAGTTATGCTTCATCAATGTGTTATTGTGATGCATGGCACCACCTAGGGTTATAAACGAGTTAAATAGACAAGTACTAAATGCTCATGATTATATTTAGATTTTATTTCAAATACAAGCCAAGTTTGGACTCATCATTGGATGAGATTATATATTGAACTTTGGTTCTTTTTTTTTTTTTGGGGATGAAAAAGCTTGAATTTGTTTACAAGATACTTGATTAACTCATTCTTTTTTTATGTATGGTAAACATTGCAACTAAATTTTTTTACCCTTTACATATCCATGCTAATAATTAATAAATTATAGCTGAAAATATATATTATGAGTTTATTAGATAGAATGATTTTAGTCTATAAAAAAATTAATTCACCAACCTTGTAATGTCAAAACTTATCAATAAATAGACCATTTCTAATCTTAAGTTTATATAAACGTCTTATATATGTCTTTGGGTACATCTAGTGGCTGGCTTAATAGACTTGAAATAGGTGCTATAAGAGGTCTCAAGTTTCATTTATCAGACTATTTGTATAAAGGATTTTTCGGATATCTTATGGGCAAAGAATGTAGTAGTCTAGCCAAAGAATATAACATTACTTCTTTATTTCTTAAAAAAAAAAAAAAAAGATTTACATTGTAAACTAAACAAATGTGTACAATGTAAACTAAGAATTTTCTATTAGTTTATTTCAAATTTATTAGGATCTAAATATATATATTTATATATTTAGGTTTAAGATGAACAAATTTTTACTTTTTTTTTTTCATGTTTAAAAAGGCTATGATATTGTTAAGAATATCATATTTAAGCATATTTCAACTGGACTTTAAAAAGTTTTAGGGTTAGGTGTTCAAATTTTCATTTTAGGAGGAAAAAATAAAAAACAAAAAATATTTTATATATTATACAAAAAAAAAAAAAAAAAAACCAGCTCAGGGGGTTCATTTGAACCCCCTGAACTCTACGTAACGCCACCCCTGGTTGCTAAAGTAACTCAAAAAATTTTTATAGCATAACAAAGTTAACAAAAGTAAAGGTTTAGTAGCCTCCCTTGGTAGCCTAGGCTTATTAGTATCCTTCGTGGGGCTAGGAAGCTATGGCTCACCGGTTCCCCTATACTCCAGCAGGGCCCGGACCCAGCGGGTAGAGAGCTACTATGGTCACGCCCAGGTAGGATTGCCACGTTGGTCGCCCCCTCTACCCATTTTTCATTCAGCAAAAAAAAAAAAAAAAAAAAAAAAAAAAAAAAAAGGAAAGTAAAGGTTTAGTAGGTTACTCTTCACATCTTCACATAGTAGTAATACGTACATCCCCCCTCTCACTTGTTTAAATGCTTACTGTATCTTCCATTCTTCCTTGCACCTCCAGTCCACAATCAAAGTGGAAAAGAAATAGAATAATTATTTCTTTTAACTCAACAACGAGGTTTTGCCTCAGGTGGTACAAAGAAAAAGAGTGATATTTTAACTATTACAAACTTTACTATGCATGCCTTTTTTTTTTTTTTTGAATAAATATATCAAAATCTAAATCATAATTAAAAAATATTGATTATGTTATTTGTGTGAGACCAATTGCAGTTATTGACACATAGGTTTGTAAGTCTTTTATAGTAAAATTACTAATTAATTAAAATTTTTCACTAAAAAAGAAAAGAAAAACATGCGTAAAATGTTTCATCATATTAAATATAAGGTTTTTATGAAAGATTATCTCCATTAGGAGATTTAAGAGTGCACTGCCCAGAATTTATCCTAATTATTTAATTATTATATATTTTGATTTATTTTATTTAATTATAATAAGAGTGATAGATCCTTCTACAAAGAATCTATTTGTGAAAAGCTATGTAACTTGCTCATTAAAATAGCATACCAGAAATTCCCATGATTGAGAAATACTCAAACCAAATTTACTTAACAACAAATGAGAATTCGATTCTAGCGCCAAAACAGAGGACATATGCAGTAATACTTTTTTTTTTTTTTTTTATTACTACCGTAATACTTTAATCTTTCTTGAGATTAGTTTATAACATTATCTAAATATTTCTTTAATTACTTTCATAAATCATAATGACTCAAGATCTCCTAATAATATGTTAAAACACAAGTGTCAAGCTCAAAAAATTGGATTTGTATCTTGAGATTAATTGTATTATGAGATTTATAAATATTGATTGAGTACTTGGAGAATAACTAATGGTGTCTTGGGTGATTTTTTGGATTTTGGCTCCTCTATTAGTTGTTGCCTTTATGAAAACTTATGAAAAATTTATATCAGGGAGTGTCAACGTATTTGAGAAATGCTACTAATATAATTATAAAACCCTTACATTGATATGTTACTAATTAGTGTAATTGTTATGTAGCCTCCTTTAGTCAAGTGATACCACCATCCCTCCCCCCAAAAAAAAAATGTGGAATGCATAGATATTACCTAATATTTTATTGTGCAGCTTAAATTAATGCTAACAATAATGCAAGAAACCAAAACGTTGTGACAGCTTGAAATTTTTGGCATAAAAATATGTTATCTGTAGACTTATCAATTATGGCATGTCCCACCAACTCAATTTTCAGCTTTAGTTGAGTAAAACAATGTTTTTTTTTTTTTTTTTTTTTTAAATTCATAACCGCATTATTATGTCATAGCAACAGCTTCAATAATGCAGGGAAACACTTTCTACATAGTTTGCTTTTGGTGCAGCAGATGGACCCTCCAACACTCCAGTTAGTGTTTCGTCTGCTTTTGTTGCAAGTTCGGGGAAAAACACAGGAATACCATCTTTTGATTCACTGGCCTTGTCTATTCTTGCTTTCTCCTTTGCTTTCGTTATTTGGATGCCTTTAAAAAAAAAAAAAAAAAAAAAAAAGGTAATTAGGTTTTTAACATTACACATGCTTTTATTTTTGGAGAAGGTCTTATAAAATTCAAAAAAAAGTTCTATTATTACATTCTTGATAAATGACTGTATACAAAGAAATTGAAAAGAAAATTTTTTTTTTTTTTTTTTACGAAATAATGATTTGATAATTGAGGGGGAGGGATTTGAATCTTAAATGCCTTTGTTGAAAATAACAGAAAGTGTTGATTAAGCTATAATACTCTTAAATTTGAAATATTATTAAAAGTATGAATAATTGAGAGAGGAGAAATTAAGATATATCAAGTTAACACTTGTAGATAAGAAGAAGCCTACTTTGTTTACAACATTATGCCTTGTAAGTATATGTTATTGTCATGCATGGTAGTACCCAGGTTATAAATAAGCTACATCTACAAGTATAAAAAGTTCAGGATTTTTCTTTTGATTTCATTTTGAATAAGAGCTAAACTTGAGCTTGTTTATAAGTTGTATTACTTTATTAACTCAATTTTTTAATTTTCCTCACCATATAGTAAAAATTACGGCTAAATTTTTTTCCTTAACAAATACATGCTAGTAATTTATAAATTATATTATTGGAGTTAATAAGCTAGATAGGATAATTTTAGTTTATGAAATATTTGATTCAACAATCTTATATTATTCAAACTTATCAATGAATTTTACTACAAAATAGACTATTTTTATTATCAATAAATTTAAAATAATATTTTAATAATTTATAAATTTATTTACAAACATACATATAATCTATTCTCAACTTTATGTAAGCTTATTTTTATATATCCCTTTGGGGACACCCATATGGTGGGTTGAAGGGCATGTAGTAATTTAGATGTCCTAAGTTCCATATATATAAATATATATATATATATATATATATAATGGAAGTAGTTTCTTAGTTTTTGACCAGACTATTCTATTTTTCACCCATGAGATATTTTGAAAATTTAATAAACCAATAGTGTAGTAAATAAAACTTAGGGCCTCTAGATCACAACATTATAAAAGGCTAGTATTTAAATAAATGTATATTTAATTTTGTTTATATCTATAATATGCACACATTATAAATTTCAAAATTTGTAGCTAAGTAACTCAAAACTTATTATAGCATAACGAAGTTAACATTATACCTTTTTGTTATATAAAAAAAATAAAAGTAGTAGTCTTTTTCCTAGAATACACAATAATTGCAGTTTTTCGTTACACCAAATCACCAATAATGCTTCAAGAGTATGCGGGGAACACGTTGTTTCCTTTCGGTGCGGGGGCCCATGGGCCATGGCCAATCATTCGCTTTTGACTTATGAAGCCCACGTGTATCATGAATCATGCAAGCACTCAAGAGTCAAGACCACCAGGGTCTTATATTTTGTTCACTCAGTCCAGTTCATATTTTCTCTCACATATCATTCTGAGATTACCGTTCTCACTAAGATATATAGTCAATTTCTTCTACTTCACTAAATTTCCTGGTAATTAAATTTCAGTGAAGAACCTACTCTTAGGATTTGGAGCTTAATCAAAACTTTTGGGTGGCTGCAATTGCTCTACAAGTCAACAAACTCACTGGTAGTATCTCTATTCTTTTTTCCTCTTTTAGGTGCTCATAGTCATAGGATTTTCTTTCTTCAATTTGTAAATTCCCATTGGGAAACAGAATATATCTTTGTATCTTTTTCTCACATTAACTCATTGAGTTAGTACGTTCTTCTGAATATCACTCGTCTATTGTTCTAATATAGATCCTTACCTTTCAAACCAATGGCCTATAGCGCTATTAGCGCATTCACTGGATTATTACTTGGTGCATGGTCCGAAACTCAGAATATAATCAATATATACATTTCTTCTTCTTCTTCTTTTTTGTGGGTAAATTGCATATATAAACATCTAATGTTTATTTCATATATTTTAGATTAGATATTGAGACATCAATCCATCTTTTATTATTCATTTAATTTATTCTGACCGTAGCAGAACATATAAAGGGTGAAATTTATTAATTAAACTTTGTGTTTTTTATATGGGGCTTATTCATAAATCATTTTAATAGCCATTAAATAGAGGAGGTAAAGAGAAACTTTTTTTTTTTTTTTTTTTTGAGAAGAAGAGAAACTCTATTTAGAGAGGAAGAAAGTTTCGCTTAAAGTGAGAATGTGATTTTTAGAAAATTGAAACTAATTATCTAGTTGAAACATAATGTTTTATTAATATTTCTTTTCTATTTTTTTCTTTACAATAGCACAAAATAACGTAAATGAATAATAAAGATAAACAGAGACTTCCAATTGAAATAGTTCCATGAGTTTGATAGGTTAATTGAAAAATTAAAAACTTAGACATAATTTGAGATAGAGTACTAAAAACTTTGGCCTCTTTTATTATATAACTCCCCCCCCCCCCCCCCCCCCCCCCCCGCCCTTTTCTTTTTTTTAATAATGACAATACTTACATGAACAGTTTAAAAGTGCCATGTACCATTTTTCTATAAACAATAATGCAAAAGCATCTTTCTTGCAGATGAATTTGATTCTTTTTTCCTGAGGTGTTGCCAATCCTTTTTCTTATCACAATTATTTAGTTAGATATAATTTATAAACATATGATTAGGTTTGAGCAATTTATTTGTGGAGAAAGGTACAAATATGTCATACTTTCACTAAAAAGAAATAACACAAGCTAAATTATTTGAGTTTGGATTATATTTAGTGCTCTTGTGCATTAGATGTGATACATATAAGACATGTGCCTTAAAATGACTATGTATCAATCTTGTATCCCATTTAATGGATAAGAACATTGAGCAGAAGCTAAATCTAAAATAATCTACAAGTCTATCCAATTTACAAGACCAATAAGGTCTGTCATACCATCGACCGATAATTAATGTACATTTAATTAATTTTGCATTGGCATTGATAATTTTTTAATTGGCTAAACTGCATTTCCGGGCAATGATCTTTGTCTATTGTGATTTGTTATGGGCAAGGATTTTCTTTCACCTTGTAATTCTACAGTTACATCTCATTAATATCATAGAACTTAGAATGTCAGCAAATAAGTGGAATTGGTTCATAAGAAATAGACGATTAGTTTGCATGTTAGAGGAGGGATTAGATTACAAACTGTATCAAACAATTTCACTTGAAGATATTTAGCATTTCTAGATGTGAGTTGGTTTCGTTAGTGTAATTTTTATTTCTAATTTATTGTCTAAAAGGATGGAAGAAAATTAATAAGTGTGCCTTGCGCTCCAACAAAAAAGAGCGTCTGTTTAGCATTGGTATAGAGAGTAGAGATTTATAAGTAGAGTATTAATTTTTTTTTTTAAAATAAAAAACTAGAAAATTTAGTAGTAGAGCATTGCTGTAGGAAAAAAAAAATACTCTACTACTAAAATGCCAAAAATTGGGAGATCTTATTCAAATGAATAAAAAAATAAAAAAAAATAAACTCACTGAAAGGAAGATGACCTTTAAATAATAATTAAAAAAAAAAAAAAAAAACTGGCTGGTTAATTGGAAGACACAATAATTGCAATTTCTCATTAGTCATTACACCAAATCACCAATAATGCTTCAAGAATAATGCGGGAAACACTCTGGGATCCACACGGTTTCCTTTCGGTGCAGGGGCCCATGGGCCATAGCCCATCATTTACGGTTATTTCATTCGCTTTTGACTTATGAAGCCCACTTTCGATTTTTTTTTTTTTTTTTTTTTTTTTTTCACATCGATATAGTATACTCCACAGTTACGTGTATTATGCATCAAGAGTCAAGACCACGGTCTTATATTTTGATCACTCTGCCCAATTCATTTTTCTCTCACAGATCATTTTAACCTACCTTTCTCACAAAGATATAGAATTCATTCATTACACAGTAAGAAATGGCGGAAGGAGTTCTGTTCGATGTTGCTGCGCGAATCATCGAGAAAACAGGCAACCTGGCTGTCCAAGAGCTTGGACTACTCTGGGGTGTTAAAGACGAGATTGTAAGACTCGGGGAGAGGGTTTCCACAATCAAGGCTGTGCTTCTGGATGCAGAGAAGAAGGAGCAGACCAATCAAGTCAAAGAGTGGCTGAAAAGACTGAATGATGCCATTTATGATGCAGATGATTTGCTAGATGATATCTCCACTGAAGCTTTGCGACAAGAAGTGATGATGAACCAAAATAAGATGTCCAACAAGGTATGCATCTACTTTTCCAAATTGAACCCAAATGCATACGGACTTAAAATGGCTCATGAAGTTAAGGCAATGATGGAGAGGATAGATACTATAGGAAGGGATAGGCAGCTGTTCCACTTTGAGGAGCGTCTTGAGGAGACACAAGTTAAGAATAGGGCAAGAGAGACTCATTCTTTTGTATGTGCTGAAACTGTTATTGGGAGAGAGAATGATAAAAAGAAAATTATAGGAATTCTTTTGGATTCTAATGTTGAGGAGAATGTTTCGATTCTTCCGATAGTTGGATTCGGAGGGTTAGGGAAAACCACATTAGCTCAACTTGTATTCAATGATGAAGAATTTAAGAAACATTTTGACCAAAAATTCTGGATATGTGTCTCTGATGACTTTGAGGTAAGAGTAATTGTTGAGAAAATTATAGGGTGTGCAAAAGATATAAAACAAAAAGATCTTGATTTGAACCATCTAGTTAATGAGCTTAAGAAAGAAATTAATGGGAAGAGATACTTACTTGTGTTAGATGATGTATGGAATGACAATCGTGAAAAATGGCTTGACTTAAAAAATATTTTAATGAGTGGTGCAAAAGGTAGTAGAATATTAGTGACAACACGCGAAGAGAAGGTTGCAAGGATTGTACAAACTACGCAACCATACTTTTTAAAGGGTTTAAATGAACACGAGGCTTGGCTTTTATTTGAGAAAATGGCTTTTGAAAATGGTCAAGCGCCAGAGGATCCACTCATTAAGTCAATTGGAATGGAAATAATTGAAAAGTGTAGAGGAGTCCCTCTCGCCATAAGGAGTATAGGAAGTTTATTATATTTTAAAAACCCTAGAAAAGATTGGTTGTCATTTAAGAATAATGAACTTTTGAAAGTAGATGATATCATGCAAACACTTAAATTAAGTTATGATCATCTTCCATCATATTTGAAACAGTGTTTTGCTTATTGTTGTTTATTTCCAAAGGATTTCAAAATTCATAAAACAACATTGATTAAAATGTGGATGGCACAAGGGTTCATTAGGTCTTCAAGTCCAGACCAATGCTTGGAAGATATTGGACATGAGTATTTTATGGATTTGATTTGGAGGTCATTCTTTCAAGAAGTTGAAGAAGATGGGAGAGGCAATATACTACAATTTAAAATGCATGATCTTATGCATGATCTTGCAAAATCAATAGCAGCATCTGATAGCGCCACATTTTATTCAAAAGAGGAAGGCACTCATGAAAAAACACGTCATGTATCATTTGATAGAACATTTCTTTCATCATCAGGAATTCCAATCTCGTTGTATAAAGCAAGCAGGATAAGAACATTTCATTTGCCAAGTGAATCAACATATGGGTATAGACGATTGTGTAAGTCAACTTGTAATGCAATTGTTTCAAGTTTTAAGTTCATACGCTTGTTGGATCTAAATACATCGAGAATTAGAACAATTCCAAGCTCTATTGGGAATTTGAAGCATTTAAGGTATCTTGATGTATCTTATAATCCCATCAAGATGCTTCCTAGTTCCATCACAAGATTGTATAATTTGCAAACACTGATACTCTTTGGATGTAACATTAAAGAATTGCCTAGAGATATTAGCAAATTAGTTAACCTCACATATATTGATGGGTACTTGAATTTGACTCATATGCCACGTGGACTGGGGCAATTAACTAAGCTTCAAACATTGTCACCATTTGTGATGGGTGAGAATAGGAGGCGCCACGGTGGATTGAAGGAACTCAACGGGCTAAACAAGCTGAGAGGAAGACTAGAGATTAAGGGATTGAGACACGGGAAAGAAGCTGCATCAGAATCTAAGGATGCAAATATGAAAGAGAAAATACATCTTCAAGACTTGACGTTATCATGGATAGAAGAAGACGTGGATGAGTCTAACGTTGGGTACGATGAAGAGTCACTTGAAGCCTTGCTCCCACACGGCCCACTTTCAAATCTTCAAGAATTGGGTTTAAAAAGATACGGTGGAGTGAAAATTCCAAGTGGGATTTCATCGCTTTCAAAGCTCGTAGAATTGTCCTTAGATAGATGTAACAAATGCCAACATCTTCCACCGTTGGATCAGTTTCATTCTCTCAAAACTCTCTCTCTTAATGTAATGGATGATTTGGAGTACATATCAGAGAGAGAAAACAACGGGGAGTTCTCTGATTCTTCATTCCTCCCATCTCTAGAGCAACTCACAATTAGATATTGCCCTAATCTAAAAGGATGGTGGGAACGACAGAGGGATTCTGTTGAGGAGTTCCATAATCATTCACTGCCTTCATTTCCTCATCTTTCCAACTTACACATTTGGGGATGCCCTAAGCTGATATCCTTACCTCTCTTTCCATATCTCAAAAGGCTAGAGCTGGGTAAATATAGCTTGAAGTTATTGGAGCAAACACTGAGAATGGAGGAAACTCTGCCCAAGGAGTTGATGGGCAGAGTTTCCTCCATCAACCTAACATCAACCTCTTCTTCTTCTACACTTGCCGCTTCCTCGTTCATCCCTCTCTCCAAATTGAAGTCCATGATAGTTGATAATATGGAGGAAACTCTGCCCAAGGAGTTGATGGGCAACCTCATCTCTCGACATCTCACTGCCCTTCAGAATTTGACAGTTATTGGTTCTAAAGAGGTTGATTTAACAAATGATGGAGATGAGATGGAATGGCAAGGCCTTCAGAGCCTTCGCAACCTAGAGTTCTACAAGCTTCCAAATTTGGCCACTCTACCGGTGGGGATTCAACATCTCACCTCTTTGCAAAGGCTCTGTATTGAAGGTTGTCCAAGTTTGTCGGCTATACCGGACTGGATCCATAACCTTACCTCTTTGCAGGAACTGTATATTTGCGGATGTCCCATCGTAGTGAACAGATGCAAAAAGGATGCGGGAGAAGATTGGCATAAGATTTCGCACATCCCAAACATAACTTTATTCAGGTAGCTATCTAAGTCTCTCTTTTATCCCTGTCCTTGATAGAACATCAAAAATCCAATTTCTTCTACTTCACTAAATTTCCTGGTAATTAAATTTCAGTTGAAGAACCTACTCTTACGATTTGGAGCTTAATCAAACCTTTTGGTGCTACAATTGCTCAACAAGTCAACAAACTCACCGGTAATATCTCTTTTCTTTTTTTTCCTCTTTTAGATGCTCATAGGATTTTCATTCTTTAATTTATGAATTCCCATATTTGGAAAAAGAATATGTGAATTTTTCCAAATCTATTTCTTCATTTTGTCAAATTACATCTTTTTATTTTGAACTGAGTTGATCTGTTTTATATGCTTTATAAACAAAGTAAAAGATCAATGGTACAAGATGATATCGGGTAATATTGTGAGAAGAATAAAATCTGGTAGCCATTCTGTAGGAACTAGCATGTTGTGCAGGTATTTGGTTGATTCAATTTGAATTTCATGTTATATCTACGGAATTTTTTTTTTTTTTTTTGGGGTAAATACTACCATATCTTCAAATAATGATAGACAGTTTAGTATCTGAATTAACATTGTAATTTTTGTTTTTCATCCTGATTTTATTTCGGTATCTGTAAAACACAGTCTTGATGCTTAATAGTCCTCACTTTTCAGTTTTTAATAAAAAAATTCATTTATTGTAGGAGACCTATCATTCAGTAAGGGATTTAGCACATCTTGAAGCTTCATTCTATTTATATATGTATACAATTTTCTGGAATTGGCTTACAAGGTGAAGGTGAGGCGCCAGCTCAATCAAGCTAAATCAGAAAGATCAATGCTTTTAAATGTGGACTTCCTCTCTGCATGATTCTCTTGACTGATGGTTAGCACTCTTTCTATCTCTCATCTGTTGATTGTGGAAATTTTCTTTTTGAATGGTAATTTTATTTATTTTTGTGGTGGGTATGTCACTTTTAGGAGAATGAAGCATGAGGCAATGCAGGATATTGGAGAGGTGGATTCGCCGCTGATATTTGTGCCCTTACCAGTGAGGATTTCCCAAAGATTTGTAGATACTGGGAATTCATCCGTGTCCCATCTTACCACAAAGATGCAAAAGGAAGTATGTGAGGTTTTCCATAAGATTTGTTACATCCTAGAGTTGGAAGGAGATTCAATTCAATGGTAAGAAAACTTATGTCTACATATCATTGTTTTTTCCTTGTCCTTGATAGAAATCAAAATCAAAATTTCTTCTTTGTTCTCTCCTAGAAATGGAGCTTAATGAAAAACTTTTTGGTTTCAAAAATAACTCAATGGTATTAGTTTTTGTTCTCTACAACTCAACAAAATATGTGAATTTTCCTTTTATCTATTTCTTATTTATATCATGGTATCTCAAATTGAGTTGATTAGGTGGCGTATCTGGATGCCATGGTTTCTCAATGTGTAATTTGTAAATAGTGTCAAAATTGGCACTTGGTGATATTGTGGTCATGTTTGTGGGGAGGAGTAAATCTAGCGTATACATCTACAGTATAGTAATTAGCTTGTTGTGCAGTATTTGTGTTTATTCCTTTTCGTGTTGTGTAGTATCTACAATTGATGATGACAACCACAACAAAAATTCACAAAATTTAAGTTAAGTTGCTAAGAACTATTTTATCAATAACAGATAATTTCTGCATTTCCTCCTTATTTTGTTTAGTATCTTGGTGTTAATTGAAAAGAAAGGTGCTAGTGCTACACTTGGCGTTCTAGAAGTTCACAATTTTAGGGTGGATTTCACAATTTTAGGGGTGGATTTGGATTCTTGGAATTGATTTTGATGCAATATCTCTGTTTATTTATGTGTTTCTTTGTTGGAATTTTAGGGTTTTAGGTTCTTGGATATGGTTGTGGTTGTTATGAGTTGGGGTTGGTGATTTCAATTTTTGGGGTTTTGGGACTGTTGGACATTTTAGGGTTTTCTTGGTGCTGGATTTGGATTCTTGGACTTTGTTTTGGTGGCATATATGGTTTAGCTGGTTTGTGACGCTTCATGGTGTTTGATTTGTTTGATTGAGTTTTCGGCGCATGATGGATTTAGTTAGGGTTTCAGTTTGTTTAGTGGTTGTTCTTTGTTTTCTTTGATTCATTCTTGGAACTGATACCATTTTAGGTTGTGTGACGTGGGGCCAATTTTTGATTAACTCCTTTGTTTTTTCAATCAGTCTTTTGGTTCAACTGGGAATTTCGGATTTAATATGTTTCTGAATGAATGGTCTTGGATATCTGTGAATTTCAGTTATTATTTATTGCAGTGAGAATTCTGATCCTGTTTTTTGATTCTAGTCTTGGCTTATTTATCAAATAAAAAGAAAAAAAACTGTACAAAAGTATTACTGTTGTGTAGTTATAGAAGGATTCTTGTCTAGTTGCATATGCACAAGGTTTTGGGTTTCATGGGTTATTTTAGTGATTATATTATTTTTAAAATGCTAATAGTTCATAGATTTGTGGGTGTTTTATTACCTAATGTGGTTCAGAGTTCTGTTCACTTTGTGGAGACATAATATTTGTCACTGAAATTTATTGTTTAATGTAGTTCATAGATATTTTGTCGAGCAATTTCAGCATCCTGTTCTAGATTAAGTCTTATTCCTTTGAAAAACATAGCATTTCTTCAATGTGCTAATTCAGTAAAATGCTTTTGGTGATCTGAAGGTATTTTCCAACAACATGGGAACGAAATCTGAGCCAGTCATTTCAAAGTGCAAAGAGAGTGAGAACTGGACTAAGGTTTCATTTAAGCCCGACTTGGCAAAATTTAACATTACTCATCTTGAGGATGACGTGGTTGCGCTGATGAAAAAGCGGGTTTTTGAATTGGCTGGGTGCCTTGGGAAGTCTGTGAAGGTTGAACTGAATGGAACTCGGGTTCCCATAAAATCATTTACGGATTATGTTAATCTCTATTTAGATTCTGTTGCTAAATCTATACCTGAGAAACCTCCAAGGTTCTTTCTATGAAACTCTGAATGTTTCTATTTTATCAGTATTTTACCCCTTCATAGTAATAATTGCTTACTAGAATCATTTGTTTCCTCAGCTATCATGTGAAAATTAATGATAGGTGGGAGATATGCGTGAGTCTTAGTGACGGGCAGTTTCAACAGGTACCTAGGTCTTTTGAAGAAAAGGGAATAATGAGTCAATTGAAATTGCAATCATGTTGATTATATCACTAATCAAATTACAAACCATATAATGAATTTTGTAAATAAGAAAAACAAGAATGCCAACATCAAAGCCCATAACGTGAAGAACTACTTGTGGGTTTTTGTCAATGCTCTTATTGACAACCCTGCTTTTGATTCCCAAACTAAAGAAACTCTGACACTTCGTCAAAGCAGTTTTGGGTCCAAGTGTGAGCTTTCACAAGATTTTCTGAAGAATGGTTCGTTTCACTTTATTTTTCATTATTGTAGACACTAGTATGTTACCATTGAAATACTGGAAAGTGATTCTTATGAACCACGCAGTCTCAAAGTCTGGAATTGTAGACAGTCTCCTATCATGGGCAAATTTCAAGCAGAGTAAAGATCTTAAGAAAAGTGATGGAACAAAGACAGAGAAGATTCATGGTATTGAAAAACTAGATGATGCTAACAAAGCAGGAGGGAAGGAATCTGATAAATGTACCTTGATTTTAACTGAAGGAGATTCAGCTAAGGCTCTTGCAGTAAGTTGTTGTGTCATTGTGCAGAGTATTTTAGCATTAAAGTTAGCTCTATTGGGTTTCACTTTGTATGATTTTTGACGTTATTCATTTTAATACAGTTGGCCGGGCTTGCTGCTGTGGGTTGAGATTACTATGGTGTGTTCCCATTGAGAGGTAAATTGCTCAATGTGAGGAAAGCCACTGCTAAACAGCTCACTGAGAATAAAGAAATTGGGTACATAAAGCAGATTCTTGGACTTCAGCAGCATAAAGAATACACCAATGTAAAATCTTTGAGATATGGTCATTTGATGATAATGACTGATCAGGTGTGCCTTAAGTTTCTCTTGTTGTTTTGTTCTTGTTTTATGCTTATAATTCTCTCTACATGGCACACTGACAGTCTTCAGCAAATATAAAATTTTAACTATAATTCTTGTACAGGATCATGATGGTTCCCACATCAAAGGGCTGTTAATCAATTTTATTCATTCGTACTGGCCATCACTGTTAAAAGTTCCATCTTTCTTAATTGAGTTTATAACTCCTATTGTGAAGGTTGGTATTTTCAGTTAACTAGTTCCAATATTAGCACAACTTCAATATAAGTGGAATATTTCTTGAGGGAAAATGATCATTTATCATCTTTGCAGGCGACTCACAAAAATGGGACACAATTATCATTTTATACCATGCCTGAGTACGAGTCATGGAAGCACAATTTGACGGGCAATGCAAGTGGGTGGTCTATCAAGTACTATAAAGTTTGCATTGTTAAATTTGTTACATGCGAACCAATTACAGAACCTTTTATTTTATTATCTGTTTTCTGTCTTTTGGATATTGATTTGTTTGTGTCTTTTTAGGGGTTGGGAACAAGCACATCAAAGGAAGGACGAGAGTACTTTGCAAATCTTGAGAAACACAGGAAAGATTTTATTTGGGAAGATGAATAGGATGGGGAGGCCATTGAGCTGGCATTTAGTAAGAAGAAGATAGAAGAGAGGAAGAGTTGGCTTAGGCAGTTTGAGGTCAAAGTTTTGCCATGCTTTCTTCTTGTGTTTTTTGAAGAAGTGAATGAATATATATCTAATATAACACCCTCTGAATGTGCAGCCTGGTACTCACCTTGATCAGACAGGCATGCTCATAAAATACAGTGACTTTGTCAACAAGGAGCTTATATTGTTTTCAATGGCAGATCTTCAGAGGTCTATTCCCTCCATGGTTGATGGCCTGAAGCCTGGCCAAAGGAAAATTCTTTTCTGCTCTTTCAAGAGGAACTTTGTCAAGGAAGCAAAAGTTGCCCAGTTTTCTGGTTATGTGTCTGAGCATTCAGCTTATCATCACGGTGAGCAGAGTCTTGCGAGTACCATCATCGGAATGGCACAAGACTATGTGGGCTCCAACAACATCAACCTGCTTCAACCAAATGGCCAATTTGGCACTCGTAATTATGTGAGATGAACATGCATCATGTGTCACTCTTTAAAGCTGTTCTAGTTCAGTATGCGTTTTTAGTTCTAATCTTATTATCACATTTTGAATTCACAAATGATCTGTTCGATTTCAGGGAGGAAAAGATCATGCAAGTGCTAGGTATGTCTATACGCGGCTTTCTCCAATCACGCGGTTTCTGTTCCATGAGGATGATGATGACCTTCTTGACTACTTGAATGAAGACGGGCAATCAATTGAACCAACTTGGTATCTTTTTCCCCATTCTTCTATCTATTTGGTAGAATGGATTTTAGCATTTTGTATGAAGAACTCCTATATATAAATAAGGCTTATACTTTAATTTTTTGGTTATTTTAGGTACATGCCAATTATACCAACGGTTCTTGTCAATGGTTGTGAAGGAATTGGGACTGGTTGGAGCTCTTACGTTCCTAATTACAACCCAAGAGACATAATAGCAAATGTTAGGCGCTTGTTGAATGGTGATGCTATGGAGCCTATGGATCCATGGTATAAATGGTTTAAAGGAACTATTGAGAAAACTGCTGGAAAGGAAGGAGGGAATAGCTACACTATTTGTGGAACTATAGAGGAAGTCAATGAGACGACACTAAGGATAACAGAGCTACCAATACGTAGATGGACACAAGATTACAAGGAATTCCTGGAATCTATTTCTTCTAGTAATAAAGAATGCAAAGATCCCTTCATTGAGGTAAATTTGCTCAAGTCCTTGAGAATTATGTTATCCACCACAATGTGAATTAGATTGTAACCAGTTTCTCATGAAAAATAATGCTGGCTGCAGGATTTTGATATGAATTGTGATGACGTAACAGTAGAATTTGACGTCTTTTTGACCCCTGAGAACTTGATTAGGGTCACTCAAGAGGGTTTGCTGAAGAAATTGAAACTAACCACTACAATTAGCACAACTAATATGCACCTATTTGACCCAAGAGGCGTGATTAAGAAGTATGACAACCAGGAGCAAAGTATGTGAGAGAAATTGGAGTTCTTTACATTGATTTACCAATATAATTTCCATGATAGCATACTTACTGTTTGTGATTTTCCCTCCTGCAGTTCTCGAAGATTTTTTTCATTTAAGACTTGAATTTTATGAGAAAAGAAAGGTGAGCTCACTTATGCTCATAGCAAAAGTGTAGAACTGATGCTCAATAATTTCAGCCATTTCTTAGGGAAACAATTATTAATTGCAATTTTTGTATTTTGTGCAGAAATTTCTACTGAACAAATGTGAAATGGAGTTGTTGAAGTTGGAAAACAAGGTTAGGTTTATCCTTGCAGTTGTGAAGGGAGAGATCATTGTAAGTAATAGGAAGAGAGCTGATCTGTTTGTTGAGCTGCAAACAAAAGGTTTCACTCCTTTTCCAAAGAAAACTAAAGCTGTTGAGCCAGAAGTTGCTGGTGCAACTGATGATACAGAAGAAACAGAAGTGAAATCTCCCGCTGACAGCAGTAGTAATGGGGTACAGATCAGTGATTATGAGTATCTACTGGCCATGGCAATTGGAAGCTTGACCATTGAGAAGGTTTAGGAGCTATGTGCTGAAAGGGATAAGCTCAATAAGGAAGTTGATGATTTGAGAAAGGAAACTCCAAAGTCCTTTTGGAGGAAAGATCTTGATGCTTTGGATGGGCAACTCGATGTATGACTGAAAAATTAACAATTCCTTGTGATGATTTGTTTATTTTTGTGTCTTTTTGTTTCTTGACTGTTTAGTTTTATGTCATTTAGGAGCTTGAGAAAAGTGATGCTCAGTCAGAGGAGTTAAGAAAGAAAATGAGAGGCAAAGCAAGGGGTGAAGCTGCTATGAAGTCTACTAGACAAGCACCCAAGAACCCACGGAAGAACAATAATAAGAAGGCAAAAAATGCAGAACCTGTTGCAGAAGCTGTCTCGTCATCTATGGCTGCAATGGAAATTGGTAAGTGTCAGACAATTTTATGTTTATTATATGTATTAGTTTTTGTTTGATTTTTGGTTTACATCTGCTTGATTTACCAGAGAAAGCTCCTGAGGCAGCAAAACCCAAAGGCAGAGCAGGCTCTAGGAAAGCTCCTGCTAAGGTCTGTTTCTTATGTTCTATTTTTCATTGTAAAGGATTTCTCTAGAACTCATGTTGATATTACCTTTTCTTTTCAGCCGAAAAAGCAAACTTTAGTCTTGAATGATGATGATGACGACGACAACGACGACGACGATGTGCTTGAGCTTAAAGAACGACTTGCTGCCTATAACCTCGACTCATCTCCTAATCAATTAGCCGGTAAATGCTATATTATTATATTTCATTAGACTATTTATTATGATCTTTTCACAACTCAGCTGAAATGTAAGAAAAATTACAGTGGATGATATGGGGATATTGTTTGCAAACCAGATAATATATGATCTTGTGTGAGAAATTGTGTTTCTATTATTCTTCTTCATAAAATCAATTATAAGAGAACAAAATACTGTAATGTACATAGATAAAAATTTTCCATGTTACAAGCACCAACTAAAATTTCTATTTGAGATTCAGCAGAACTAATAATTAGTTTCTTGTGAATTTTTCCATGATCTTTTACTGTGATCATTAGGAATGTGTTGGAGTGTTTTTTCTGTAAGTATTTTTGAGGTAAATTTCTCTTTGTTTTTATGCCTGACAGCCATGGAGACTGAAGTGCCCAAAGTACCGGCCAAGAAGAAAGAACCTAGCAAAAGGGCTGCTGCTGCACAGAAGAAGAAGCCCTTGGCAACTGTTTCGGAGATATCTGATGATGATGATGATGATATTAATGAAATTGATGATGATGATGATGAAGATGGTGAGATAGAAGTTGTAGCTGCTCCAGAGGCCAGGAAAAAGGGCGGGAGAAAACTGGCTGCAAATGCTAAGGCAGTAAGGTCCCTGCAGCGGCTAAGAAGAGAGGTGCAGCCAATAAGCAGCAGCCTCAGACATTGGGCCAGAAGCTTTTAACTGACATGTTAAAGCCTGCTGAAAATTCTGGGATTTCACCAGAGAAGAAAGTGAGAAAGATGAGGGCATCTCCATTCAACAAGAAAAGTGGTTGTGTGTTGGGAAGGGTTGGTAAGGTAAATGAAGTGACTGAAAATGAAGAAAATTCGGGTTCTGCTTCTACTTCTGCCGGTACTGAAGAAACAAATGAAGTTGCACCAGCAAGAGCAAGACCTCAAAGGGTGAACCGTGCGCAGACAAGGTATGTGTTGAGTGACTCTGAAAGTGAACATGCCACTGTGGATTCTGAATTTGATGAAGTGACTGATGAAAGTGAAGATGAATAGAGTTGTAGTTCTGTTGAGAAAGTGACTGATGGAATTCTTGAAATGGGAACTTAATCTCATTCCCCTTGTAACGTACTCCATTACTCTTAGTTGTGATTTGGATGATTTGCTAAACTGCATTTCCTGGCAATGATCTTTGTCTATTGTGATTTGTTATGGGGCAAGGATGTTTGTCTATTGTGATTTGCTAAACTGCATTTCTGCTTTAACAACTTACTAATATATTACAAATTAGAATGACTGCAATTTAAATAGATGGAATATTTTCAAAAGAAATAGATGTACCAAATAATTGAACTTGAAGACATATATAGCATTTCCAGGTGTGAGTTGGTTTCCCAAGTGTCACTTATTAATCCTGATTTATTGTCTAAAAGGGATGGAAAGAGGATTTAAGAAGTCTAAAGAGGATTTCCTTGCGATCCAGCAAAAAGAGTGTGTCAAACTTTTGGGTTTTGAGTGTGTCAAATTATTGTGAATACTATTTTAAAATTCTTGATTTATAAAGCATGAGCGTGAAATTCACTATTAACATAAGAGGAGGTAGTAAATCATTATTGAACTTTGGACAAAGTTTAATTATAAAATTTGTTGTAGTCTTAGCCTAAGATTACAATCTTATTTAATATATTTTTATTAGAAATGAATTTTGACAAATACACCATTGGATTATATCTTCTATACTTGCAAAATATCTAAAAAAATAAAGATCAATAGTTATGTCTTTAATAAATTGTTTAAATTACAAATATTTGTAGTTTAAAATTGTGCATAAAATGTAAACTTATAGATCATATATATAGTAAATAATATCCGATTGATACAAAATTTGACATGTATATTAAGAATGTAAAGAACATGCAATTTAATAGTTAGATTTTCAAATTATTTGTGCAGATATTTATTTTATTGAGTAAGATTATAGCCTTAAGTTACAACAAATTTTGTAGTTAAATTTTGTTTGAATTTGCTTTTATTTATATCAAATATCATGTCGTTAAGTAGTTATACTTTAAAAATATCTAATAATTACTTGATATAAAAGTGAGAAAAGATTTTTCTAGACTTCTAATACCATTTACTCAAATACCTTGTCTTCTATCATGGTTTGTTAATGTAAAAGGTTTAGAGCTAATAATATTAGTTCACCAATGTTGCACGTATGAAATGAGCACTAGATTTGAACGTGACCTTGGGAAATATCACACCCCTCTCAAATGGCATCCTATGCATGTGGCACTGTGTGTGGGGGTTCAAACCATCATCACTTTGAATCTAAATTGGGGATCTATGCTTTGTAGCAGTTTTAATGATGTTTTGAACCCTCTGGTCACATTTTTCCTACATGTTTATGGCCTTGTTGTTGCTATAGTTGTTGGAATGGATGGATTTAAAAAACACTAAAAATTTACAAAAGGAAAAAACCAGAAATGGTGGGAAGGAGCCTTAGTTAGCTAGCTCACAGTATAATTCTCTCACTACTATACCCATGAAAGTGGAATTTCGAAAATGAGGATGAGGAGGAGGTGATGACTTTACGTATTAGAGAGATAGAATGTGTGGAATTTTGAAAAATCAAGAATAAAGTAAGGTGGTGGTAGTTAATGTTATCTCATTAATTTTGAGCAGTGTTTTTTTCAGTATTAAATCTTATACAATATTTCCAATGAAGCTACATCAAGTAATAGCATAACTCTTTCTCAAAAAAAAAAAAAAAGTAATAGCATAACTTGAATCTATCTTACGTAATATATATATATATATATATATATATATATATATATATATATATATATCTGGAACTAACACTATGAGTCTATGATATGTCAGTTTTCTTTTTGATTTATTTATTTATTATTAATTTTTATAGCTGGTGTGATATCATTGTTTTCAAGTTTTAGTTAGCGAATTAATGACATAGTATAATTTGAACTATTTGTTTTAAAATGAAATGTTCAATTAAAAGAACTCTACGTGGTTTCTCAAAAAAAAAAAAAAAGAAAAAAAGAAAAAAGAACTTTGTGCATGGAATCCTATGCATGTGACACTGTGTGGGTTCAAACCATCATCCCTTTGAATCTATACGTGGGGATCCATGTTTATGGCCTTGTTGCTATAGTCGTTGGAATGGATGGATTTAAAAAACATTAACATTTACAAAAAAAAAAAAAAAAAAAATTGGAAATAATGGGATAGAGCCTTTAGTTAGCTGGCTCACAGTGTTATTTTCTCACAGCCATACACATGACAAGTGGAATTTCGGAAATGAGGATGACGAGGAGGAGGTGATGATGACTTTACTTATTAGAGAGATAGAATGTGTGGAATTTTGAATAATCAAGAATAAAGTGAGGTGGTGGTAGTTAATGTTATCTCATTAATTTTGAGAATATATATTAATGAATTAACAAGTAATTAATTTGTCACTATTAAATCTGATAAAATATCTCCAATGGAGCTACATAGTATCGGTGTAAAAAAAAATTATGATTAATTTTTTAAAAATATTATTTATAAAAAACAGGATTGGAAATTGGGAGATAACATTCTTGCTCAAATTGAGTTGCTTTGCTAACAGTTAAAACAAAGTCTAGTAAAAAATAAAAACAAATTTATTAACATAAAATCAAGAATACAAAAATAAATGTAAGATTAAATTAATAAAAATGACTAAATAGTCTTTTAATTCACTCAGGCAATAGATTCATATTTTTAATTATAATAAGGGTACATTACACCAACTTTCATTGAGGTTTTACAAATTCATACTCCAAAATGTTTCATTAAATAGCACTCTTCCTCTAAGGTTCATATAAATGTCATAGTTAATTGCGTTTTCAAGATTCTTACCCAAATTTTGGACAAAATGATACTTGTCTTAATTTGTTGAGGTTTGTGGATGAATAACACTTCCTTGAGATATCTCAAAAAAAGAGATATGTAGAAATTAATAGAAATCTTTTTTTAAAATGAAATATTTTAGTAAAGAAAATTTAACTGTTAATTTTTTAAAAATTGGATGTACTATGGAACCTAAAGGGAGATTGTTATAATTTACCCTTAAAACTATCTTTGTTTCTATTTCTAAATGACATGCAATATACTTGAATTTTTTTTTGAGAAGAAATAATAAACTTGAAGTTGATTCCTTCAAATATTATAGCACATAATAATTATAATACAAGGGCCATAAGATACTTTCTTACAAAATGTTTCAAAATTATGTGGGGGACGGCTAGTCCTTAGAATTATACACGAACCATAATGGTGAAGAGTGAAATGCAATTTGTCATGTTAAAGCGATTTAAATAACAATATAAACTTATGAAATAAAAAAAAGCTTACATAGAATAAAAAATCTTAGGCTCTATTAGATACTTGATAATTACAAAGTTCTAAGCCTTGTAATTAGATTCTTGAGAATTTATAGGTTGCTTTTGCTCTGCATGAGTTTGGAGTATGTTTTTATTTAAAGGAACACAAAGGTAATAATTAACGGGAAGGAATCAACTTTTTCTTTAACATAAGGTGACTTAACAAATGTGCCATCGATTGAGAGAGAAAAGAATCAGACATAACAAGCTGACACTTATGAATGTGAAGGAGACCATTTCTTGTTTGCAGAGAAAAGAATCAAACATACATAACATTATTGCAGGCTGACACTTGTGAACATGAAGGGGAATATTTTGTTTGTCATCGTTCATATGCAAAGAATACGTGTGTTATTAATTATCAATGTAACGCAAGCACGCAAAAGAACCTGGTATATATATTTGTTGCCGTGTCTAGTTCATCCTCCTCACAGAAATTGTTCTCATCATACCCTCTTCACAAAGATAGCATTCATTTAATTCCCAGAAAGAAATGGCGGAAGGAGTTCTGTTCGACGTTGCTAAGGGAATGATTGAGAAGGCCAGCAACCTTGCAATCCAGGAGATTGGACTACTCTGGAGTCTCAAAGATGAGATTGAAAAGCTCAAAGACACAGTTTTGACAATCAGTGCTGTGCTTCTGGATGCAGAGGCGCAGCAGCAACACAAAAATCAAGTCAAAGTGTGGCTGAACAGGCTGAAGGATGCCATATATGATGCGGACAACTTGCTGGATGACATCTCCACTGAAGCTTTGCGACGGGAAGTAATGACACGAGATAAGAAGGCAAAAGAGGTACGAATCTTCTTTTCCAAATCGAATCAGCTTGCTTATGGTTTTATAATGGGTCATAAGGTTAAGGAAATGAGCGGAAGGCTAGATACCATAGCAGCAAATAGGAAGTTCCACTTAGTGGAACATCCTGTAGAGACACAAGTGAGGGATCATCAGGTGAGAGAAACTCATTCTTTTGTACATACTGAAAAAGTCATTGGGAGAGAAAAAGATAAGGAAGAGATTATAAGAATTCTTTTGGATCCCAATGATGAAGAGAGTGTTTTGGTCCTTCCAATAGTCGGACTTGGAGGATTAGGGAAAACCACGTTAGCTCAACTTGTTTTCAATGATAAAGAAATCAAGAAACACTTTGAGTGAAAAATGTGGGTGTGTGTCTCTGATAACTTTGATGTGAAAATAATAGTTGAAAAAATTCTAGAGTCTGCAAAAAACAAGAAATTAGAAACCCTTGGAATGGACACATTAATTATTGATCTTAAGGAAGAAATTGATGAAAAGAGATACCTACTTGTGTTGGATGATGTATGGAATGAGGATCTTAAAAATTGGCTTAACCTAAAAGGCCTTTTAATGAGTGGTGCAAGAGGCAGTATAATATTAGTGGCTACACGTAGTAATAAAGTGGCAAAGATTACACAAACTGTTCCACCATGCATGTTAGAGGGTTTAGATGAAAAAGAGTCTTGGTCTTTATTTAAACAAATGGCATTTGAAAGTAGGAGTGTGCAAACCATCACCGGAGCCGACCACACCGACCGGCACCGACCCTCCCGCACCGCCATTGGCACCGACCGACGGAGCCGATGCCGGAGATCGAAACGCGAATGGAGCTCCGATGCCGGTGCGGTGAGCAGATCGGAGACGCGCACACCCATACCGACTTGAGCCGAACCGAACCGATACTCTCCATTTAAATATATATATTTTTTTTAAAACGCCGTCGTATTGGTTTGGGTTAGCATAAAAAAAAAAAAAAAAAAAAAAAAAAAAAAACACACACACACACACACACACACACACACACACACAAAACGCAAACGGCACCGTTTAGCGTAGGTTTTCAGACACAAGTCACACAACCCAGTAAACCCAATTGAGTTCCTCACTATATGTTAGGTTCTAAAGACTAGGATCTAATGTATTTAAAACTTCAATTTGTATGTTGGCAAACCATGATCAAAACGATGTTTAGCCGTGTGTTAGACTTGCTCAAAGTATGGGATTTAATGTAAAGTTGGAATCGAGTTTTTATGCAGAATTACCTTTAACTTTCTGTATGACTCGATCGATCGAAAATTAGACTCGATCGATCGAAAATCGTGCAGAACGTTTTTCTGCAAAAAATTCCAACTCAGCCCAAGCCCGTTTTAATGTATAGGGTTTTATGTTTTGCCCTAAGTATAAAAGGGAAAACCATAGCCACGTTTTTAGAGTTGTGTTTTGCTGTGTTTGTGAATCTCATTGTGAGATCTAGAGGTGTTTACCTTCACATACACTTAAGGTTTACAAACTTGAGATTTATGTCAAGAGTTGTGTAGATCAATACAGTTGCAGAATCAAAGAGCACAAAGATATACAAGCAGGTGCGCTTGTGGATTTGTTGAAGAATTCCGGAAAGAAGGAGTCCGTGGATCTCGGAGCTATCATGGGGTCGTGGTAGTAAGTTTCCTACACTTGGGTAGCAATAGGATGTTAGTGGTCTAAGTCGCTATTGTGTAAACTTCGATTCTTTCATAGTGGATTCAGTTTACCTTGAGGATAACTAGGTTAAATCCTCCCCAGGTTTTTTACCGGTTTGGTTTTCCTGGGTCATCATATCTTTGTGTTATTTATTTTTCCGCTGCTTTATATATTTGTGTTAACCTAGTTCTAATTAAATTACCTAAGTTATTCACTTGGCTAATTCACTAGGTTAATCTGTTGGGTTAAGGGGTCTAAACGAACTGACACTATAAATACCTTTTATTCAACATCTGGGGCCCTTAACTCTCTCTCTCTCTCTCTCGCCCAGCCGCCTCGCCTCAAGCCTCTCGCCGGCCTAAGTCGCGCCTTGCAGAGTTGCAGCAGCAGCAGCTCCCCGCGGCAACCACGGTAAGCCTAACCCAGCAGCCCCTTTCTTTTGGTTTTAATGGATGTTGTCATTGTTGACTGTTTTAAGTGTGCTGTGCCTGTGCGCCTGTGCCGCTGTGCGTGTGTTGTGATGTATCTGATGATAAAGGGGAAAGGATTAGGAAAGTGATACTGTGAGTGTGAAATACTGAGAGTATTTGTGCATGTGAAACTGTGAGAGTTAGGGGTATTTGTGCGTGTGAAACTATTTATTGGGTATTTATTGCACACTCCTACTGTGAGTTAGTAGAGTTAATGTGTGAGTGTGTTGTGCCTTCAACTGCCTTGTGCGTGTGAGTCGTGTGACACTGTGAGTCACTGTGCGAGTGTGTTGTGCGTGTGAGTGAGTGTTGATTAATTAAGTGTGTTGGTCAGTTTAGTTAGCTATTTATTTAATTTAATTTTTGGTGTGTTGGTCAGTTTAGTTAATTTATTTAGTTAGTTTTTAGTTATTTATTTACTTAGACAGTTGATTAATTAAGTTTAGTTAATTTATTTAGGTAGTTTTTAGTTATTTATTTATTTAGTCAGTTGACTCAATCTACTAAGTAGCACTAAAGTTTTTTTTTTTTTTTTCTTCAGCATTTTAATTTTTGAGGGAGACGAGATTGAGAGAGTTCACGCTTTCAATCTTTCACCAAGAGGTAATCACTAAACACTCATTATATTCAATATTATGATTTTAAATTTTTTGTACTTAGTAACAATTGCTTTAAGTTTATATATAATTATATATAAAATAAAGCTAATTCTCTAGTTCTGAATTGTTTTTAATATTAGTGACATGAATTATTGAGTAATGACTAATGATTAATAATTGTTAGTCTGTTATTGTATTGATTGAGAGTGAGCTATTTGATATTACATTTGCTGGAAAAATTATAATTTGATATTGTTGTGAAAACTTTATTTTTTGTTGTTTGGAAATTTTTTTATTAGATGGATGTCGATGCTCCACCTGGATTTGGTGCACCCGGGGACCCTAACCCACCTCCTCCTAGTCCTGGTAGTGCTAACCCTAACCCACTTGAACCTGCAGCACCAATTGGACTTGGTGCATCACTTCCCCCACTATCACCTAAACAAGGTGGTAAGGACCCGTCTATAGTATGGCAACACTTCATTAAGTTGGCTGGTTCTAATCCCCAAAATCCTAGATCTCAATGCAAGTATTGTAAAAATCAATATAAATGTCATGGTAAGAAAAATGGTACTTCGGGCATGTTACAACACATGAAGGTGTGTAAGAAGTGGCCTTTTCCCCTTGATGATAAGCAAAAAACTTTATCTTTTCAAGCGAAGAGAGAAGGGGAAAGTGGTTCAAATGTGTTAGTGGTTGCAAACTATAGTGAAGAGAGGATAAGGTTGGCGTTGGCAAGGATGATCATCATTGATGAATTGCCTTTTAAATTTGTGGAACGTCAAGGCTTTCAAGAATTTATGGAAATAGTTGAGCCTAGGTTTCCTATTCCCCATCGCACTACCATTGCAAGGGCTTGGATGAAGATTTATTCAAGTAAGTTGGATATTTTGAGAAGGGCTTTTGTTGGGCAACGAGTTTGTGTGACAACGGATACTTGGACATCTATACAAAACTTGAACTACATGGTAGTCACCGCACACTTCATTGATGGGGATTGAACTTACCAAAAGAAAATCTTGAACTTTTGCCCTATAGCTAATCACAAAGGGGACATCATAGGTAGAGCGGTTAAGTCATGTTTGTTGAAGTGGGGTATAGACCGCTTGTTTACAATCACCGCGGACAATGCTAGTTCTAATGATGTGGCAATTGATTATGTGAAGAAGAAAACAAAAGAAAGAGATAGTAGCATATTGGGTGGTGAGTTTATGCATATGCGTTGTTGTGCGCATATTTTGAATTTGATAGTGCAAAGTGGGTTGAAGTCCATTCATGAATCAATTGCCAAAGTTAGGAATGCGGTGCGATATGTGAGAGCCTCTCCCGCAAGGTTTGAGAAGTTTCAAGAATGTGTTGAAAATGAGAAAATCAAAGCCAAATGTTTGTTGTCCCTTGATGTGCCAACAAGGTGGAATTCCACTTATCTCATGTTAGATTGTGCTTTGAAATTTGTGAGAGCATTTGATAGGTTGGAAGAGGAGGATGGGCATTACAAACTTTATTTTTGTGAATTGGATGGGAATGGGAAAAAGCCTATTGGTCCTCTTAACTATCTTGATTGGGAAAATGTCAAGACTTTTGTGAAATTTCTTGGCATATTTTATGAGGCGACACTCAGATTTTCTGGGTCCTTATTTGTCACTTCTAATACATACTTCCATGAGCTAATTAGCATTGAAGATCAATTGCAACAGTTGTGTAGTGTTGATGGGGATCCACTTTTGAAGAGTATGGCGGTAGAGATGAAAAAAAAAATATGATAAGTATTGGGGAAGTGTGGATAATATCAATTTGATGCTTTTTGTTGCTATTGTTCTTGACCCAAGGTATAAATTGAAGTATGTAAAGTTTTGGTTTAGGGAGTGGTATGGAAAGGACAAGGGTGATGTGATGAGCTCTAAGGTTCGAGATGCATTGAAGAGGTTGTATGTGGAGAGAGTGGGTCAAAATGGAGCCTCAAGTTCTAGTGGTAGTGGTGCTTCATTGTCTAGGGACTCCATGCCAAGTGTTGGCAATGCTTCATTGTCTGATCGCATTAAAAGTTATAATAATAAGTTTAAGCAAGACTTGGCGGACGAGGACAGTGTGGAAAACAAATCTGAGTTGGATAGGTATTTGCTGGAATCTTCTGAGGACCCTGATGTGGAAGATTTTAACATCTTGATGTGGTGGAAAATGAATTCTTCTAGATACCGAGTCCTTTCCCAAATTGCCCGTGATGTGTTGGCTATTCCTGTCTCTACAGTTGCATCCGAGTCTGCTTTTAGTACCGGGGGGCGTGTTTTGGATTCATTCCGTAGTTCACTATCTCCTAATACAGTTGAAGCCCTTATTTGTACCCAAAATTGGTTGAAGGATGCAAAGAAAAAAAGACCAATAAAGCTTCGGGAGTGCATGGATAATGTGGAGGATATGGATGGTTCTGAGATTGACATTGGTAAATATATGTTCATTTTGTTTGTTGTATATATCAATTGTTTAGTTATTTGCTCAATACTTACAAATCATTTTATTTTGAATGGGATTGTAGAAATTGCATCGGTTTGCCCAATGCCTATGGAGGAGGATCCAAGCACCGTTGTGTTGGATGATGATGAGTGATGTGCTGCTCTTTGCTTGGACTTAGTTAGTAGTTAGTATTATGTAAGTATACTTGCTATTCTCATTCATTTGTGTTAATTATAAATTTTATGTTGTTCATAAATGATTTATTGTTATTAACACGTGTTTTTTTTTTTTTTTTTTTTTGTTTACTATTTTGTAGGAGTTATAGAATGATGCATAGTGCACAGACTTACTGGACAAAGGACTTACAAGAATTAGCATTCTTTTGCCTATATGCTAATTATATCTGTACACGTTATTGGTAGTGGACTTTTCACTAATGGTAGTTATTTTGGTATTCATGGGTGGGATTATTATTGGGGATACAAGTAATTAGCATTCTTTTGCCTAAATGCTAATTTAATTTGTATATCTTTCTTTTGGCATTTGTGGACAGTGACAAATGGTTTTGTAATACGGTATTAAGTAGATACATTAATGTTTATTATTATTGACACTGACACACACAGTGACACTAATGATATTATATGCTACATGATAGTATTTTAGGAGTTAAGCTCTTATTGATGCAATTTCAAAATATTTTTGCATGGTGAATGAAATGAAAAAATTTGGATCATTATGTGAACATATTTTTTGCATAGGTTTTACACAGGTTTGAAATGAAAAATACAGTTTTGAAATTTTGGATCATTATGTGATCATTATGGATCATTATGTGAAATTTTGCATAAGTTTAAAATTTTGGATCATTATGTGATCATTATGAAATGAAAAATACATTAACGCTTTTGCTTTTGTTCTATGTTTGACTAGGTTGGCACAGGTTTCATGAATTATTTGGCACAAGTTTTTTGATTAGGTTGATATATTGATATTGGGCTTGAAAGTCCAATTTTTTTATTATTAAAAAATAGTTTTTTTTTTTTTAATATTTCAAACCGACCAAACCGACTAAACCACACTGCTAAAACTGCATCGCTATAGGTCGAAAAACAGACCCTAGGCGGTGTGCATCGGTTCCAATTATGAAAAAACCGATCTCTATCGGTTCGGTAGTAAATTTGGAAAAAAACCGCCCTTACCGAACCGCGCACACCCCTAATTGAAAGAGGACGAGCCAGAGAATTCAATATTTAAGGCAATTGGAAAGGAAATCCTTAAAAAATGTAGAGGAGTCCCCCTTGCCATAAGGACTATAGGAAGCCTTTTATACTTCAAAAACACAGAAAGAGAGTGGTTATCTTTTAAGGATAGTGAGCTTTCAAAAATACCCCAAGAAGAAAATGATATCCTACCAACACTAAAGTTGAGTTATGATCATCTTCCATCATATTTGAAACAATGCTTTGCTTATTGTTGTTTATTTCCAAAGGATTACAAAATTCATAAACCAACATTAATTCAAATGTGGATGGCACAAGGTTTCATGAGTATATTATGGATTTACTTTGGAGATCATTCTTTCAGGAAGTTGAAATGGATGAGGTGGGCAACATTTTACGATTCAAAATGCACGATCTTACGCATGATCTTGCTAAAAGGATCTTATAGCACCACTTGTAATTCAAAAGAAGAAATTATAAATGAAAAAACTTTGCATGTGTCATTTGGTGGTCAATCACAATCACAAATTCCAAGTTCATTGTTCAAAGCTAGCAGGATACGGACATTTATGTTGCAAGGTCGAGTTTGGGGTCTAGATAAGCCAATTTATAGTAGTACAATTGTTGCAAGTTTTAAGTTCATTCGCTTGTTGGATTTGCGTGCTATGAGCATTGGTACAGTTCCAAGTTCTATTGGGGAGTTAAAATATTTAAGGTATCTTGATCTATCTAATGACTCCATTAGCAGGCTTCCAAATTCAATTATGAAATTGCATAATTTGCAAACTCTCAAACTCTATCAATGTTATATTATCAAATTGCCTAGTGATTTTACCAAATTGGTTAACCTTAGGCTTCTTGAGATTGATGCCTTGTCTTTGACTCATATACCACGTGGATTGGGGCAAATGACTAGTTTTCAAGGTTTGGAAAACTTTCGGATAAGAATGAATAGCGATTCGCGTAACAGTGAATGGAAGGAACTTCACAGACTAAACGAGTTGAGAGATCTTACGATTTCAAATCTGGACCATGAGAAAGACGTTGCCTTAGAATCCAAGGCTGCAAATTTTAAAGGGAAACAACAACTTCAACGCTTGAAGTTAGAGTGGAAGTGGAGTTCAAAAGTCAATGAGTTAAGCGTTGGTTATGACGAGCAGTCCCTTGAAGCCATGCAGCCGCAACCAAAACTTGAAGAATTGGTTTTATGTAATTACGGGGGAGTGAAATTTCCAAGTTGGATGTCATCGCTCACAACTCTCAAAAGATTTTTGTTGAAAGGCTGTAACAAATGCCAACATCTGCCACCGTTGGAGCAATTTCCTCATCTCAGGTATCTCTATCTCTACAAATTGGATTCTCTAGAGTACATGTCAGAGATAGATTACGGTGAGGAGCTCTCTAATTCTTCATTCATCCCATCTCTAAATGAAGCCATTGAAGCAAACATCAACACTCCAGATTGAGATTGCCAACTCCTCCTTTGCCCCTCTCTCCAAATTAAAATATCTGGAAACTGGGACTCTAAAGGAACCTTTACCCAACCTGTCTAACCTCGTTTCTCTCTGTTGTCGTGGTCCTCCCCCTCAAGGTATGCAACATCTCACTACGCTTAAGGAAATGGAAATTGTGGGTTCTACGGAAGTTGATTTATCAAATTTTGGGGATGCCATAGAATGCCAAGGCCTACAGAGCCTTCAATCACTTGAAATTAGGAACTGCCCCAATTTAATATCGTTGCCTGAAGGGATGGGTGGCCTTACCTCTTTACAAACACTGGATATTTGGAATTGCCCCAAATTAAAATCATTGCCTGAAAGTCTTACCTCTTTGAATACACTAGAAATTGGTTTCTGTCCCATCTTACTGAAAAGATGCAAGAGAGAAACAGGCGAAGATTGGCCAAAGATTTCTCATATCCCAAACTTGAAAGGGGATCTAAGTCAGCAACAAACCAACTGAGGTATCTAACTAAACCACCATTTTATCCAATGTTTCATTGAAAATCAAAAACCCAATTTCTTTTTCTTCTTTACTTCATTTTTTTCTCGTTGACTATTTTAATATATTTCTTGGTGATTGAATTTCAGATGAAGAACCAAATGAACCACAGAAGATTCGCTCATAATAATTGCAACTTAATCAAACCAATTGGGAGTAAGGACAAGGATGGACCAGACTCCTCTTGAGGCAATTTTGTAACCTCAAATAAACGTTCCAAAATGAAATATGGAATTTGATTTTCAAGCCTGAGAAAGTCTCTGTAGAAAAACGGTAAAATCCAGGCCATAGTGATGAGAGGGTCATCGGGATCGCACCTTATGTGATTGTCAACCTTGCGGAACAACTCCAATATAAAACAACCATCAACAACCATCATTTCTAGGAACTCTTTGGAGCTGAGGTGAATGGTCTCAGAATAACACTCTCAAGCTTCTTTTTCAAGTGGGTGTATGCTTTTCAAGTAGTCCTCTAAGGTTAAACCTATAATTTTGGTCTTAGAGAGCCAAGAACCTAGGTACCTCCACTTGTGCTCCTCGATCATTTGTAAGTGAGGCTCGCCGCGGTGATAGGGGCCGATGGAGACGATGTGGGGTTGATACGAGTTTCCATTGATGTCGATTAAGCTCTTTGGGACTCTGAAGATGCAACATGACCGGATGTATTGTTTAGATGTGGGCTGACATGATAGGGGCCGATGGAGACGATGTGGGCTGAAGTTATTCTTTCTGCAGATGTCAGCGACATGACCGGATGTATTGTTTGGATGTGTACTTCAGGATTTGATCAACCATTGAGGTAACTTTCATACACTATCCTAATTGACATAAAAAATTGGTCTCTCATACTGTGTGACTTGATGCATTCCATTTATGTTCTAATATCAATGCTTGTTTTATTGTATTTTCACTTGCTATAGGAGTGCATGTTCTAATTAAATAAATCTGAGGAGATTAGGTTTCAATTTTTTTTTCTTTTTTTGGAAATATGATAAACAAATTGTTACTTTTATCGCCTAGTCCTTTTAATGTATTTCTCAAAATTAGGTCTGATTGGTTCTCTTGGATCAATAATTATCAAATAGAAGAGATGGAATGATTATATTTCCAGCTATAGTAAAACAAAGTCTTGATACTGATTGGTTATTTTCTCTGTGTTTTTGGTGAAAATTTTCTAATCATGTTCATGTTTCATGTAGGAGTCCTTGTATCATTCTGTCTGGGAACTCAGCAAATGTGACTGGAAGCTTCATTCTATTTCTATAAACAATCAATTTTCTAAAATCAGCTTATGAGTTGAAGGTAAGGCCTTGTCTCAGTTCAACAAATGAGAAAGATCAATGCTTTTAAACGTGCACTTCCTCTTTGTATGCTTCCTTTTTTGGTTGTGGAGATTTTTTTGGGCTGATTTAATTTTTATTTATTAGGTGGGTGTGTAGCTTTTAGGTGGTTAAAGGAGGAAGCAATCCAGTGTATGAAAGAGGCAGAATGGCCATTGATATTCAGGATTGCCCCAATTTGACAACATCATTGATTGTAGGGATTTGTTCCCACACCTCTGTTGTAAGTACTAGAAAATTCATCGCTGTCACCACAATGATGCAAAAGGAAACAGGTGAGGATTGTACTTACATCCTAGAGTTGGAAGGGGCAGTAAGAAAACTTGTTATACAAATCTCTGTTTTATCCCAGTACTTGATAGAAGTCAAAATCCAAAATTTTCATTGTTCTCTCCAAGTTTGTCAATTTTTTCTTGGTTAATGAATATCAGATCTAATGAAGCACATGAGAGAACTACACTTAAAAAATGTGGATTAATCGAAACTTCTTGGTTGCAACAAATCACAACTTAATGGTTTAGAATTTTCTTTACATCATTTGTTCAAATATTAGGAAACAAAAGATGTGAATTTTCCTTTATCTATTTCTTATTTCAAACAATTTATGGATAAGGTGATATATCTTGATGCTTTGATTTCTCGTTGTCTAAATAGAGTGAAAATTGGCACTTGGTGATATTGGGGTAATGGTTGTAGGATTAAATCTGGTACCTATTCCTACTTTACAGATTTTTGCTGTTGTATCTACAGATGATGGTGATCATGATGTTAACAACAGAAATTCACAAAACCTAAGTTAAATTGCTAACTGTTATTTTGTAAATAACTAAGTTATATCTGCATTTACTCTTTATTTTGATTAGTATCATGGTGTTCATTGAAAACAAAGGTTGAAATTAGAGTCTTGAAGTTCATAATTTCAGTAATTGATTTTATTTGGCACTCCACTTCGACTTGAATTCTCCATTTAAAATCAATTAATAATTCCTAATTATTTTGAAATTGTTCCTATATTTTATTGAAAAAATAAAGTACCATATTTTTCTTAATCTTTCAATATTTTAAATTGCAGGTTGCCTTGGGTTAAGACTTAAGACCGTAGGTTGTTGCTCATTGTAATACCCAAATAAAGGAACTTTTCTTTTTCCAGATGGTTGCCTTGCAGTTATTGTACACTCCTAGAGGTTAATGTTACAAAGGTAATAACACACTAGTATGCTTCATAAGTTTGTTACAAAACTAGATATCAATGTGTGTTGATTACTGCGATTGTCAAAAAAGACTTTATATCAACTATTCTTTCTATAAACGTAACCCGAGGCGTAATTTCATTGTGTAAGTTTAGGTTTTGTTAATGGTGATTAATGTTGGCAGCTCTCCATAACAATTTCTGCCGTCTCTTAGATTTTGTGACACTTTGATTCAGAGAAGAATTCAAGTAATTTGAATAATTCAAGTAATTTGAGTAAAGGGGCTAGTGACCTCTTTAAATTTAAGATTCAAATTTCAATTATTTTTTTGTACATTAGATGCATTGGCACAGGACAAGTAGAAGTGCAGGTGTCTATCAAAATGTATAAAGTGATCTTTGGTAGTTTCAGGTGGCATAATTGCATTGAAATATGTTGATGATTGCTTTTATAAATAACATAAGTAGCCTTTATGACTTTTATGAGAGGTGAGCCTATGCATCTAAGAACCTAATGATTTAATTTCTGCTTCTATATACTTTACCATATGATATACGTAGCTATTTTTTTATTTGCAAGTTTACACACCCGGTAGGTCTTGTAAGGGAAGAATGTGCCATTGGAGCTAAAGCTCATTGGCATATATGATATTTTCAACTTAAACTTCCTGAATTTGCCTATTTTTCTAAGCCTTATTTATGTTTTTTTTTTTTTTTCCAAATACCCAGAGATAATTTTCCCTTACAGTTTTAGCTTTACCTAATGAGGGGGAGTGGCAACCAGATTTTTTGTTTTTCTTTTGTTGGGGAGAAAGTTGGGAGGAGGAAGAAAGAGAGAAATATCTTTTTGGTATAGAATATAAAAAGTCCATTGATTTCTTACTTGCAATGAGGATTTTGATTTTTTATAATCAGACAACATGAAAAACTGTTCAAACTTCTGTGGTATACCTTTTTCTTACTTATTTGAGAAAATGTTGGGTGGAAATAGGTCATGAGAGGGCCAAGCAACGCACATCCTAGAGATTGAAATCTATTCAGGAAGATTTAAGTCCATTGTAGGTTCATTCATTTCTTTTCCCAATCCCCTTTTAAATGTATCAAATAGAAGTCCAGCTATATCTTAATTTTCTGGTTTCACCAGGTATGGTGAGTTTATCAGTTATTGGCTTTTAGCAGATGCTCTAAGGACCATTACTAGAGGAAACAAGTTTAAGGGTGCATGTTTCTTCGAAGTTCAAACCAAGCCGGTAATCAGATTATGCAGCAGTTATTGGAAAAAGAATGGTAATTTTCTCATTCCTTAACATATAAAATTGACATCATTGCCTGAAGGGATGGGTGGTCTTACCTCCTTGCATACACTAGATATTTGGGATTGCCCCAAACTTAAATCATTGCTTGAAGGGATGCAAGGCCTTACCTCTTTGCATACACTACATATTTGGGATTGCCCCAAACTAAAATCATTACCTGAAGGGATACAAGGTCTTACCTCTTTGAATACACTGCAAACTACTAGCTGTCCGATCTTACTGAAAAGATGCAAGAGAGAAACAGACAAAGATTGGCCAAAGATTGCTCATATCCCAAACTTGAAAGGGGATCTACGTTAGCAACAAACTGAGATATCTAACTAAACCACCGTTTTATCCAATGTTTCATTGAAAATCAAAAACTCAACTTCTTTTTCTTCTTTACTCTCATTTTTTTCTCGTTGACTATTTCAATATATTTCTTGGTGATTGAATTTCAGATGAAGAACCTAATGAACCACAGAAGACTTGCTCATAATAATTGGAACTCAATCAAACCATTTGGGTGGTTCAATAAGTCAACAACTAACCATTGGTACTATCTCATTCTTTCTTCTCTTTCCTTTTAACCTCTTTTATCTGGTCATATGATTTTTAATTTTCATTTCTTAATTTGTAACTTCCCCTGTTAGGAAAAATAATATGTGAGTTTTCCCAAATCAGTTTCTTTATTCCAGGAAATTACATGTCTGTGTTTCGAATAAAGTTGATGAGGTGATGTATTTGAGGTGCTTCATTCCTCATTGTGTAAAACAGAGTAAAATTAGCCACTAGGTGTTATCCGAAGGACTAGGAGGAGATACTTCTCAACAAGTGATGCCCTGGATTTGATTGGATATTGACTAAGTGTGTATTGTGTGGACGTGTGATGAGTCCCACATTGGGTATTTACTGGGTTGAAGTTATGCTTTTTGCAGATATCAACAACATGACTGGATGCATTGTTTTGATGTGTACTTCAGGATTTGATCAACCATTGGGGTAATTTTCATACACTATCCTAATTGACATAAAAAATTGGTCTCTCATACCGTGTGACTTGATGCATTCCATTTATGTACTATTTTCAATGCTTGTTTTATTGTATTTTCACTTGCTAAAGGAGTGCATTTTCTAATTAAATAAATCTGAGTAGATTAGGTTTCAATCTTTGATTTTCTTTTCTTATTTTGGAAATATGGTAAACAAATTGTTACTTTTGTCACCTAGTCCCTTTAATCTATTTCTTCATTTTGGCAAATTACATCTTTGTATCTTGAATTGAGTTGATGAGTTGATCTATTTTATATGCAATTATGCATCATTACTCGCTGTGTAGACAAAGTAAAATTGAGCACAAACCACAAAGTGATATTGAGGTAATATTGCAAGAAGAAATAAATTTGGCAGCCATTCTGCAGGAATTAGCTTGTTGTGCAGGTATTCAGTTGATTCAATTTCTTGTTATATGAACTTCCAACTTGCTATTATATCTTCAATTTTTTTTTTTTTATAAATACTACCATGTCTACAAATTATTACTTTTGTCACCTAGTCCCTTTTATCTATTTCTTCATTTTGGCAAATTACATCTTTGTATCTTGAATTGAGTTGATGAGTTGATCTGTTTTATATGCAATTATGCATCATTACTTGCTGTGTAGACAAAGTAAAATTGAGCACAAACCACAAAGTGATATCGGGGTAATATTGTGGGAAGAATTAAATTTGGCAGCCATTCTGCAGGAATTAGCTTGTTGTGCAGGTTTTCAGTTGATTCAATTTCTTGTTATATGAACTTCCAACTTGCTATTATATCTTCAATTTTTTTTTTCTTATAAATACTACCATGCCTACAAATAATTAGTTTTATTAAAAGCACTGCTTGATATATGAATCAATTGTTAATTTCTAATTAATTAATATGTTTCTAAACCAAAGAAACAGAGGTTTCACTAGTAATCAAATGATAGACATTGGGAATTCAATAACTGACAACATTATGGCATTTGATACTCGTGAAACATTTGTGGCTTTTGTGATTGAATTCCAGATACACACACACACACGCACACATATATATATATATATAGCTATCTAACAGAAGAGAATAAATGATTATTTATTTCCAGCTATAGTAAAACGTAGTCTTGATACTAAATAGTCATCACTTTTTGGTTTTTAATAAAAAATTTCGTTTCTTGTAGGAGCCCTATCATTCAGTCAGAGGATTTAGCACGTGTCTAGAAGCTTCATTCCATTTATATATATATATATATATATATATGTAAACAATTTTCTGGAATTGGCTTACAAGGTGAAAGGCGAGGCCTTGTTTGAACCAAGCTAAATGAGAAAGATCAACGCTTTTAAGCCTGCACTAGCTCTCTGCATGCTTCTCTTGAATGATGGTGAGCCCTCTTTCTCTCCCTCATCTCTTGATTGTGGAGATTTTCTTTTTGGGTTGATGTAATTTTTATTTATTTTTGAGGTGGGTATGTGACTTTTAGGAGATTGAAGCAACAAGCAATGCAGGGTATCGGAGAGTTGGATTGGCCACTGATATTTGTGCCCTCACTAGTGAGGATTGCCAAAAGATTTGTAGATACTGGGAATTCATCAGTGTGTCATCTTACCACAAAGATGCAAAAGGGGATCTATTTCAGTGGTAAGAAAACTTATGTCTACATATCATTGTTTTTACCCTATCCTCGATAGAAATTAAAATCAAAATCAAAATTTCTTCTTTGTTCTCTCCAAGAAATGGGGCTTAATGAAATCTGTTTGGTTTTAACAACTCAATGGTATTAGGATTTTTTTTTTCTCTACAACTCAACAAAATATGTGAATATTCCTTTTATCTATTTCTTATTTATATCATGGTATCTCAAACTGAGTTGATTAGGTGGCACATCTGGATGCCAAGGTTTCTCATTGTGTAGATAGTGTGAAAATTGGCACTTGGTGATTAGGGCTGGTCCTAGGCTTAGGCCAACCCCCTTATTAGAGAAGGCCCCGAATGTGGGGGCAAATTTTTTTATTTTTTATATATAAATATTTTTGGGAGATATTAAAGCATTTTAATTTACATTTTGTTTCACTATTTAGAAAGCTCAAAGAATTAAGTAATATTAGAGATAGAGATAAGACAAATTTAAATAAATAAGTCTTACAAATAGACGTGTTACTAATCACAAGTAATTCAAATAAGAAAACGTTAAAAATTCTATAAATTTTACTACATAACTTTTATTCACTTAATTATTTTTATACAAAATAAAAATTCTACTATAACCTAATCTAAGCATATATGTGTGCGAAACTCTCTTCTAGAGACTTAAATCTTGGCCATTGCCCCCCACACCTCACAAGAACTTATACTTGTGAAGTGATTACTGCACCAAGGGTGCGTGGTGGCCTCCATAACTTTTATAATTTGATGTGACAATGAATATAATAGATGAATTTCAACAAACTATTGAATGCATTTTTGAATGAATATTTGTAATTGGTGATATATTTTTGTAATTCTAATGTTGTAAATTTTATAATATTTCTAGTATTTTTGTAAGCCTCATGTCATTGATCACATTCATTACAACACCAGTTTGTAGTAAAATTTGTTATAACTTTAGCATTTTCTCAAAAAAAAAAATCATATTAAAAAGTATAAGGAATGAATTTAAAAAAAAATTATTATATAAAGTGCTAGTTAAATATTATTTAAGTGATAACATAAAGGCCTCATTTGAAGATTTCGCCTTAGGTGTCTGAAATGCTTGGGCCGACCCTGTTGGTGATATTGTGGTAATGTTTGTATTGGGGGGGCGGGGGGTTGGTGGAGTAAATCTGGCGTATACATCTATAGTACATTCATTAGCTTGTTGTGCAGTATTTGTGTTTATATGTGTGTGTGTGTGTGTGTGTGTGTGTGTGTGTTTGTATGTGTTTATTCCTTTTTCTTGTTGTGCAATATCTACAATTGATGATGAATTTTGTCAATAACAGAATAATGTCTGCATTTTTTCCTAATATTTTTCAGTATCTTGGTGTTAATTGAAAAGAAAGGTGCTACACTCGGTGTTCTAGAAGTTAACAATTTTAGGGGTGGATATTACTTGGTGCTGCACTCAAATTTGATTTCAATTTTTAAAATGAATTAATCATCCTTAAATAAATGGAACTTGTTCCTATATTTTATTGAAAAAATCAAAGTACTATATTTTTCTAACTATATAAATTTTTAGATTGCAGGTTGCCTTGGGTTAAGATCATAGTTAATGCTCAAAGTGGTAGCCAAGCAAATGAACTATTCATTTTTCCCTTTCATAAGGTATGGTGAGTTTAGAGGTAACTGGATTTTAGTTGAGGCCTGAGGAGTATTGAATACTGAAGCTAGCAAGCTTAAGAGTGCATGTTTCTTCAAACCTAGCTGGTAATAAGATTGTGTAGCAAACTATTAGAAAAGGAACGGTAACTATCTCATTTATTACCAAATTTAATCTTTTCAAATAATTTAGGTTTCTTTTTTTGGAAATTTATTTGCAATATAGTTGGCATATTATTAGTTTCCTCTCTTATTCTATTTTTATTTCATTCTCAAACAGAGCTTTGGTAGGTTCTAATGAATGAAGAGCATAGCTTGTTGTTAGAGCATAGCTTATTATTAGTTTCCTCTGTGTATCCTATGGTGTATTTGGAAGGAATGAAATTGGAGGACTTCTGAGGATAGGGATAGCTCTGCTGTTCAGTTGCTTGCCTCTTTTAGTGGGTCTCTTTTTGATTGGTCTCGGGCTTGGGGACTCACGTCTAGTGATTCTCTACCCTCTTTTCTTTGCTCCCTTTCTCTTTTGTAATTTTGTATGTTTCTTTTCATTTTTTCATCAATAATAGTTCTTATATTACCTATCAAAAAAAAAAAGCTTGTTGTTAGAGCAGACTGCAGAGTACTCCCTGATTTCATATATAGCTTAATTTCATGGTAAATGATTCTTGGACTTTTCACCACTTGTGACATTTTTTTTGTCATAAATGTTATTTTTTGTGCTTCTCAAAAGTATAACCTTTATTCCTACATTATTTTTTGTGATTCTCAAAGTATGACCTTTATTTCTAAATAATAGTATTCAAAAAGCTTTTGATAGAAATTAATCACAAGAACTATCAAGAGAAATATATTAATCTGGACTAAAGATGCCATTAGTTACTACTACAGGTTTTGATATTGCTATTTTCTCTATTTGTGGAAGGTCCAGACATGATGCATATATTTTGATGAGAAAGCCATCTGATCTTGCTCTGACAGAAATGTGGTTGATATACAACTCCTAAAGAAAATAAGAGATTAGCATTGTCAGGATCCATGTTTAACTGACTAGCTGATTTTCAGGGAAAATGTGTGATTTTCCAGTGAGATTGCACCTAAAACTTTCCATGAACAACGATCGCTTGGTGACCGCATTCAATTCATTAGAATGACATTTGCTCTCATCTTTGAGGTTGCCTTACATTCTTAAGGATGCTTGGCATACAAAATAATCCAGCAGTGGACAATTATTGTTATGACACCTACGGCATATCACTTGAATCCACACCTTCTAGTTTCATTAACAGGAAGTCATTAATTTTCACAAGGCTTTAAACGAAAAGATGCAAGAGAGAAACAGGCGAAGATTGGCCAAAGATTTCTCATATCCCAAACTTGAAAGGGGATCTAAGTCAGCAACAAACCAACTGAGGTATCTAACTAAACCACCGTTTTATCCAATGTTTCATTGAAAATCAAAAACCCAATTTCTTTTTCTTCTTTACCTCATTTTTTTCTCGTTGACTATCTCAATATATATCTTGGTGATTGAATTTCAGATGAAGAACCAAATGAACCACAGAAGACTCACTCATAATAATTGCAACTTAATCAAACCAATTGGGCGTTCAAAAATTCATCAACTAACCTTAGGTACTATCTCATTCTTTCTTCTCTTTCCTTTTAACCTCTTTTATCTGCTTATATGATTTTTAATTTTTATTCCATAATTTATAACTTCCCCCTATTAGGAAAAATAATATGTGAATTTTCCCAAATCAGTTTCTTTATTCTAAGAAATTACATGTTTGTGTTTCGAATTAAGTTGATGAGGTGCTTCATTTCTCATTGTGTAAAACAGTAAAATTAGCCACTAGGTGATGTATGAAGAAATAAGAGGAGAGCTTCCTCAACAAGTGATTGGGGTTGCTGTGATACCCTGGATTTGATTGGATATTGACTTTAAGTGTGTGTTGTGTGGGTGTGTGATAAGTCCCACATTGGTTGTTTACTGGGCTGAAGTTATTCTTTCTGCAGATGTCAGCTTCATGACCCGATGTATTGTTTTGATGTGAACTTCAGGATTTGATCAACCATTGAGGTAACTTTCATACACTATCCTAATTGACATAAAAAATTGGTCTCTCATACCGTGTGACTTGATGCATTCCATTTATGTTCTAATATCAATGCTTGTTTTATTGTATTTTCACTTGCTATAGGAGTGCATGTTCTAATTAAATAAATCTGAGTAGATTAGGTTTCAATATTTTTTTCTTTTTTTTTTTGGAAATATGATAAACAAATTATTACTTTTATCACCTAGTCCCTTTAATGTATTTCTCAAACTTAGGTCTGATTGGTTCTCTTGGATCAATAGATTGGTTATCAAACAGAAGAGAAGGAATGATTATATTTCCAACTATAGTAGAACAAAGTCTTGATACTGATTGGTTCTTTTCTCTGTGTTTTTGGTGAAAATTTTCTAATCATGTTCATGTTTCATGTAGGAGTCCTTGTATCATTCTGTCTGGGAACTCAGCAAATGTGACTGGAAGCTTCATTCTATTTCTATAAGCAATCAATTTTCTGAAATCAGCTTATGAGTTGAAGGTAAGGCCTTGTCTCAGTTCACCAAATGAGAAATATCAATGCTTTTAAACATGCACTTCCTCTCTGTATGCTTCCTTTTTTGGTTGTGGAGATTTTTTGGGGCTGATTTCATTTTTATTTATTAGGTGGGTGTGTAGCTTTTAGGTGGTTAAAGGAGGAAGCAATCCAGTGTATGAAAGAGGCAGAATGGCCATTGATATTCAGGATTGCCCCAATTTGACAACATCATTGATTGTAGGGATTTGTTCCCACACCTCTGTTGTAAGTACTGGAAAATTTATCAGTGTCACCATAATGATGCAAAAGGAAACAGGTGAGGATTGTACTTACATCCTAGAGTTGGAAGGGGCGGTAAGAAAACTTGTTATACAAATCTCTGTTTTATCCCAGTCCTTGATAGAAGTCAAAATCCAAAATTTTCATTGTTCTCTCCAAGTTTGTCAATTTTTTCTTGGTTAATGAATATCAGATCTAATGAAGCACATGAGAGAACTACACTTAAAAAATGTGGATTAATCGAAACTTCTTGGTTGCAACAAATCACAACTCAATGGTTTAGAATTTTCTTTACATCATTTGTTCAAATATTAGGAAACAGAAGATGTGAATTTTCCTTCATCTATTTCTTATTTCAAATAATTTATGGATAAGGTGATATGTCTTGATGCTTTGATTTCTCGTTGTATAAATAGAGTGAAAATTGGCACTTGGTGATATTGGGGTAATGGTTGTAGGATTAAATCTGGTACCTATTCCTACATTAAAGATATTTGCTGTTGTATCTACAGATGATGGTGATAATGATGTTAACAACAGAAATTCACAAAACCTAAGTTAAATTGCTAACTGTTATTTTGTAAATAACTAAGTTATATCTGCATTTAGTCTTTATTTTGATTAGTATCATGGTGTTCATTGAAAACAAAGGTTGAAATTAGAGTCTTGAAGTTCATAATTTCAGTAATGGATTTTACTTGGCGCTCCACTTCGACTTGAATTCTCCATCTAAAATTAATTAATAATTCCTAATTATTTTGAAACTTTTCCTATATTTTATTGAAAAAATAAAGTACCATATTTTTCTTAATATTTCAATTTTTTAGATTGCAGGTTGCCTTGGGTTAAGACTTAAGACCGTAGGTTATTGCTCATTGTGATACCCAAGTAAAGGAACTTTTCATTTTCCAGATGGTTGCCTTGCAGTTATTGTACACTCCTAGAGGTTAATTTTACAAAGGTAATAACACACTAGTATGCTTCATAAGTTTATTACGAAACTAGATATCAGTGTGTGTTGATTACTGCTATTGTCAATAAAGACTTAATATCAACTATTCTTTCTATAAACATTAGCTGCAGAACCTGAGGCATAATTTCATTGTGTAAGTTAAGGTTTTGTTAATGGTGATTAATATAGGCAGCTCTCCATAACAATTTCTGCCATCTCTTATTTTTTGTAACACTTTGATTCAGAGAAGAATTCAAGTAATTTGAATAAAGGGGCTAGCGACCTCTTTAAATTTAAGATTCAAATTTCAATTATTTTTTTGTTGTACATCAGATGCATTGGCACAGGACAAGTATAAGTGTAGGTGTCTATCAAAATGTATAAAGTGATCTTTGGTAGTTTTAGGTGGCATAATTACATTGATATATGTTGATGATTGCTTTTATAAAGAATGTAAGTAGCCTTCATGACTTTTATGAGAGGTGAGCCTATGCATCTAAGAACCTAATGATTTAATTTCTGCTTCTATGTACTTTATATGATATATGTAGCTATTTTTTTATTTGCAAGTTTACACACCCGGTAGGTCTTGTGAGGGAAGAATGTGCCATTGGAGCTAAAGCTCATTGGCGTATATGATATTTGCAACTTAAACTTCCTGAATTTGTATATTTTTCTAAGCCTTATTTATGTTTTTTTTTTCCAAATATCCAGAGATAATTTTCCCTTACAGTTTTAGCTTTACCTATTGAGGGGGAGTGGCAACCAGGATTTTTGTTTGTCTTTTGTTGGGGAGAAAGTTGGGAAGAGGAAGAAAGAGAGTAATATCTTTCTGGTATAGAATATAAAAATTCCACTGAGTTTTTACTTGCAATGAGGATTTTGATTTTTTATAATTAGACAACATGAAAAACTGTTCAAACTTCTGTGGTATACCTTTTCTTACTTATTTGAGAAAATGTTGGGTGAGAATAGGTCATGAGAGGGCCAAGCAACGCACATCCCAGAGATTGAAATCTATTCAGGCAGATTTAACTCCACTGTAGGTTCATTCATTTCTTTTCTCAGTCCCCCTTTAAATGTATCAAATAGAAGTCCAGCTATATCTTAATTTTCCGGTTTCATCAGGTATGGTGAGTTTATCAGTTATTGGCTTTTAGCAGATGCCTTAAGGACCATTATTGAAGGAAACAAGTTTAAGGGTGCATGTTTCTTCAAACCTAGCTGGTAATCAGATTATGCAGCAATTATTGGAAAAAGAATGGTAACTATCTCATGCCTTACCATATAAAATTGACATCATTGCCTGAAGGGATGGGTGGTCTTACCTCTTTGCATACACTTGATATTTGGGATTGCCCCATACTAAAATCATTGCTTGAAGGGATACAAGGCCTTACCTCTTTGCATACACTAGATATTTGGGATTGCCCCAAACTAAAATCATTACCTGAAGGGATACAAGGTCTTACCTCTTTGAAAACACTACAAACTACTAGCTGTCCCATCTTGCTGAAAAGATGCAAGAGAGAAACAGGCAAAGATTGGCCAAAGATTGCTCATATCCCAAACTTGAAAGGGGATTCACGTCAGCAACAAACTGAGGTATCTAACTAAACCACCGTTTTATCCAATGTTTCATTGAAAATCAAAAACTCAACTTCTTTTTCTTCTTTACTCTCATTTTTTTCTCGTTGACTATTTCAATATATTTCTTGGTGATTGAATTTCAGATGAAGAACCAAATGAACCACAGAAGACTTGCTTATAATAATTGGAATTTAATCAAACCATTTGGGTGGTTCAATAAGTCAACAACTAACCATTGGTACTATCTCATATTTTCTTCTCTTTCCTTTTAACCTCTTTTATCTGCTCATATGATTTTTAATTTTCATTTCTTAATTTGTAACTTCCCCTATTAGGAAAAAGAATATGTGAGTTTTCCCAAATCAGTTTCTTTATTCCAAGATATTACATGTTTGTGTTTCGAATAAAGTTGATGTGGTGATGTATTTGAGGTGCTTCATTCCTTATTGTGTAAAACAGTGTAAAATTAGCCACTAGGTGTTATCCGAAGGAATAGGAGGAGAGATTTCTCAATAAGTGATGCCCTGGATTTGATTGGATATTGACTAAGTGTGTGTTGTGTGGGTGTGTGATGAGTTGATCTGTTTTACTTGCAATTATGCATCATTACTCGCTGTGTAGACAGAGTAAAATTGGGCACAAACCACCAAGTGATATCGGGGAAATATTGTGGGAAGAATTATATTTGGCAGCCATTCTGCAGGAACTAGCTTGTTGTGCAGGTGTTCAGTTAATTCAATTTCTTGTTATATGAACTTCCAACTTGCTGTTATATCTTCAAATTTTTATTTTGTAAATACTACCATGTCTACAAATAATTAGTTTTATTAAAAGCACTGCTTGATATATGAATCAATTATTAATTTCTAATTGAATTGAATATGTTTCTAAACCAAAGAAACAGAGGTTTCACTAGTAATCAAATGATATACATTGGGAATTTAATAACTAACAACATTATGGCATTGAATTGATACTCGTGAAACATTTATGGCTTTTGTGATTGAATTCCCGATATATATATATATAGCTGTCTAACAAAAGAGAATAAATGATTATTTATTTCCAGCTATAGTAAAACATAGTCTTGATACTGAATAGTCGTCACTTTTTGGTTTTTAATAAAAAATTTTGTTTCTTGTAGGAGCCCTATCATTCAGTCAGGGGATTTAGCACGTGTCTAGAAGCTTCATTCCATTTATATATATATATATATATATATATATATGTAAAAAATTTTCTGGAATTGACTTACAAGGTGAAGGCGAGGCCTTGTTTGAACCAAGCTAAATGAGAAAGATCTACGCTTTTAAGCGTGCACTAGCTCTCTGAATGCTTCTCTTGAATGATGGTGAGCCCTCTTTCTCTCTCTCATCTCTTGATTGTGGAGATTTTCTTTTTGGGTTGATGTAATTTTTATTTATTTTTGGGGTGGGTATGTAACTTTTAGGAGATTGAAGCCAGAAGTAATGCAGGGTATTGGAGAGTTGGATTGGCCACTGATATTTGCGCCCTCACCAATGAGGATTGCCAAAAGATTTGTAGATACTGGGAATTCATCAATGTGTCATCTTACCACAAAGATGCAAAAGGGGATCCATTTCAGTGGTAAGAAAACTTATGTCCAAATATTATTGTTTTTTCCCTATCCTTGATAGAAATCAAAATCAAAATCAAAATTTCTTCTTTGTTCTCTCCAAAAAATGGAGGTTAATGAAAACTGTTTGGTTTCAACAACTCAATGGTATTAGAATTTTTTTTTTCTCTACAACTCAACAAAATATGTGAATATTCCTTTTATCTATTTCTTATTTATATCATGGTATCTCAAATTGAGTTGATTAGGAAGCATATCTGGATGCCAAGGTTTCTCACTGTTTAGATAGTGTCAAAATTGGCACTTGGTGATATTACGGTAATGTTTGTGTTAGGGGGGGGGGGGGGTTGGTGGAGTAAATCTAGCATATACATCTACAGTACATACATTAGCTTGTTGTGCAGTATTTGTGTTTATATATATATATATGTGTGTGTGTGTGTGTGTGTGTGTGTGTTTATTCCTTTTTCGTGTTGTGCAATATCTACAATTGATGATGACAACCACAACAAAAATTCACAAAATTGAAGTTAAGTTGCTAATAACTATTTTGTCAATAACAGAATAATATCTGCATTTACTCCTAATTTTTTTTAGTATCTTGGTGTTAATTGAAAAGAAAGGTGCCACACTCAGTGTTCTAGAAGTTCACAATTTCAGGGGTGGATATTACTTGGTGCTGCACTTGGAATTGATTTCAATTTTTAAAATGAATCAATCATCCTTAATTAAATGGAAGTTGTTCCTATATTTTATTGAAAAAATCAAAGTACCATATTTGTCTAACTATATAAATTTTTAGATTGCAGGTTGCCTTGGGTTAAGATCATAGTTAATGGTCAAAGTGGTAGCCAAAAAAATGAACTATTCATTTTTCCCTTTCATCAGGTATGGTGAGTTTATCGGTAACTGGATTTTAGCCGAGGCCTGAGGAGTATTGAATACTGAAGCCGGCAAGCTTAAGAGTGTATGTTTCTTCAAACCTAGTTGGTAATAAGATTATGCAGCAAACTATTAGAAAAGGAATGGTAACCATCTCATTTATTACCAAATTTAATCTTTTCACATAATTTAGGTTTCTCTTTTTGGAAATTTATTTGCAATTTCGTTGGCATATTATTAGTTTCCTCTCTTATTCTGTTTTTATTTCGTTCTCAAACAGAGCTTTGGGAGGTTCTAATGAATGAAGAGCATAGCTTGTTGTTAGAGCAGACTGCAGAGCACTCCCTGACTTCATAGATAGCTTAATTTCATGGTAAATGATTCTTGGACTTTTCACCACTTGTGACGTTTTTTTTCTGTCATAAATGTTTTTTTTTTTGTGCTTCTCAAAGTATGACCTTTATTCCTACATAATAGTATTCAAAAAGCTTCTGATAGAAATTAATCACAAGAACTATCAAGTGAAATATATTAATCTAGACTAAAGATGCCATTAGTTACTACAACAGGTTTTGATATTACTATTTTCTCTATTTGTGGAAGGTCCAGACATGATGCATATTTTGATGAGAAAGCCATCTGATCTTGCTCTGACAGAAATGTGGTTGATATACAACGCCTAAAGAAAATAAGAGATTAGCATTGTCAGGATCCACGTTTAACTGACTAGCTGATTTTCAGGGAAAATATGTGATTTTCCATTGAGATTGCACCTAAAACTTTCCATGAACATTGAACAACGATCACTTGGTGAGTGCATTTAGTTCTTTAGCATGACATTTGCTTTCATCTTTGAAATTGCCTTACATTCTTAAGGATGCTCGGCATACAAAATAATCCAGCAATGGATAATTAGAGTTATGACACCTACGGCATATCACTTGAATCCGCACCTTCTAGTTTCAATAACAGGAAGTCATTAGTTTTCACAAGGCTTTAAATGGAATGCCAAATAATCACATGCTTAATGGCATTGAGTTGTCTACTCATGAACTTAATTTTGCCTTCTTTATGAGTGGCCTGCTGGTATTGGCAGAGCTACAGTTCGTTCTCTTTTGTATACTTTGTTGATTTTTTACATTTTAGCTTGTAATTATTTAAAGGGTTTCTGTGACTACTGCTTGTATGGATAGAGGTCCTCACTTTTTAATAAATTTTTATAACATATCCAAAAAAAGAAAAAGAAAAAGATTGCTAAATAACTATAGCTATCAATCAAAAGACAATAAATGAGTAATGTTCCAACTGTTTGGGTGCCTAAGTAAAATTATGAATACATTATTGTTACTAATTGGACCTCCTCTCTTCATGTTGCTCATATTAATTTTCCAATTATGTTCACTTTCTTGGTAGTGGTTCTTGTATCGGTGAGTATTGGGATTGAGCACATGTTCCAGCTGTTTCATTCTATGAATCAAGTTATATATGTCAACACTTTTCTGGACAGAAATTTGCATTTAAGGTGAAGGTAAGGCCCTATCTCAATCCATCTAAATGAAGCTCCTAGTTTTCTACCTAACTCTTATTTGATATTTTTTCCTTACTAGAAATTTTGAAATGTTCCCTGTTTCTCAAATAAAATTGCTGCTCAAATGACTACAAAGGTTTTGCATGAGAATATTCTCTGGTAGCAGCTTTCCAGAACCCATGGAAAATTGGGCTTCTGAATTCCTATTGTCTCAACTGAGTCACCAGAGATTTTATTGGTCCTTCTTGGTGATTAGTTTCTCTCACATTTAAGCATCAGTTTCTAAAATGGATTGTTTATCATAGAAATTTTTGATTAGTTTATAAACGTCTGGCATATGCATTCTAGATATTGTGAGAAAGAAGTTATTTTCACTTAATGGATAAAATTTAACTATAGGTACTTGCACTCACTAACTTTATGAAACAAAAGCTTCATATAGAATTCAATTAAATTTGCGCAATTGTTTTCTTCACCCACAAGATTTTCAAAATATTTCTTAAGACAATCACCATTTGAATGTTAGGGTGAAGTTCCATCTTATTTAGTTTAAGCATTGATTATGTGTTTGAATTTTTTCTTCTTCCACGAGAGTGAACAATTCACATGTGCAATTAGCTAACCTTATTTGAATGCATTTCTTGTTAGGCATTGATCGACTCAGAATTTTTGACTTGTTAATTGAAGTTAACACAGTTAATCAATTTTATTTGTCATTCATCCAATATTAAGTTTTGTCCTAATAAATGCCAGGTTACTCTTTTTTTGCTAAATTAGATGACAAGAGCAACAAATGTCATCTCATACCACTGTGAAGTCCAACACCTTGGAGGACTTGTGCTTTTGTGCAATAGACTGGAAAATAAGGGTAAGTGGATATAATAAAAGAACAACATCAATTTTTGGTTTTGTATTTGGGTTACTGCGTCCACGTAACTTGCATATTGTCTTATGACATACTTCTGTGTCCAGAAAATGTTTAGGTATTATGTTGGAGCAGATATCAAGTTGATTTTAAACCAAGAAGAGAATGAGAATTAGCGGGTGAAGGAAGCAATTGAAGGAGCTCTTGTTTGTTCCATGTAGTTGAAGACCTAACAACCATCAAGAAGAGCTGCCCTATCCCCATCTGGGAGGGGTATTCTTAAGTGGGGAATTCAAGCATGAATGTCAAGTGTATTCTTAAGTGGGGAATTCAAGCATGAATGTCAAGTGTGAAAGTCAAATTTGAGTTGTATCTGACTTGGACTCCTTTTGTTGACTTTGGCTAGGACTCTATTCCTTTTTGGTCTGGTACTGTACTTGGTTTAGGATTTGAATCATTTTACTTGGGGTATTATATATACTAGTCGCAGGCTCGCGTGTTGCGCGTGATTATTTTTTATGGTAGTCTCATTATTATTATTATTATTATTATTATTATTATTATTATTATTATTTTGTAATTTGAACTAATTTAATGAAAAGTAATGCATTTCATAATCATATTTATTACAAAATAATTTTTTATTATTGTAGAATTGTTTTATTTAAAATTTGAAACTTTAATTCTACCATAGTTAGTTGACTAATTTTTACATCTCTAAGTCAATTAAACCTGTTTTGCATGCTACATATAAACCTTCTTTTCCATAAAGGTTGAAATAATGTGGGTAATATTTTTTTCTATGGAGGTTAAAAAGAATAAAATTCACCTTGTCTTGATGTTTTCTAAAAATTAAATTTGGAGATTCTCTTTCAATAATTGTGAAAATTCCAAGCAAAAATTTAGAAGGTAATACATGTTGCATGTTCATGCTTTGATTGTGCAATTGTATGATTGATTTGGGTTGTAATTTATAAGTTGAATATAGTGGTGTATATCCAAAAGGATCTAACTCTGTTGTTTAGGATATTGAATATAGTGTTGTGTGATTTATAGAGTAGCAACCGTTGTAGTAATTAAAAATTGGTTTTTCATTGTTTTTAAGTTAATAAAAACCTTCCTTTCAAAAAAAAAAGTTAATAAAAACCTTACATATATTTTTTTTTTCAAAAAACCTTTATTTTTTTAACGTGAATCTTTACGTATACCTTAATAAGTAAACCCACATTTCATTTTTTTAGATGCATAAAAAAAGACATCTATTCCATAATAATAGTGGTTAATTAGTTTTTTCATATTCTCATTTATAACGTTTCATATTGTTATCATATTTACTGGTTGTTGATTTTCATAATAAAGGCATTAAATGAGAGTTAAATTCTTAGAACCTTTCATTAGATTTTAAAAGTCATGGCGTGTGAAGAATATAAGCATTTAAGGACTTTTTTTATATTTTATTATTTATAAATAATGTTAAATGAAATGTCAAAAAAAAGATTTTGAAAATTTTCATCTTTATTTCTTATATATTTTTATTATTACTGAAGAATGTCTTCCTTTTAGTTTTGATAATAAATATGATTTTTTAAATTAGAGTTTGATTAGTTTCAAGTTTCAATTTTGTATGATTTTATTTAATTGTTGATTATATGATTTAATTAAGTGAATTTAATGATTTATTTATTTGCATTATAAAGTTTATAATAACATTTGTAAGGTCATCTTTAATTAATTTTTTACTTCTTTAGCCGTCAGTCTCTTTGTTTTCCAATTAACAGTTACTAATTAATTTATTTAATTGACGTTTGATTAGTAATATATAGATGTGGGCTCTTATGAAATATCTTCAGCCTTGGCTCTTGTAAACTGAGAGTGAGAGTTCTTTGGGTGTATATGGGTTTGGGTTCTATGAGAGTGTCTTTGATTATTGTTATCATATTTACTAGCTGTTGATTTTCATAATAGAGGCATTAAATGAGAGTTAAATTCTTAGAACCTTTCATTAGATTTTGAAAGTCATGGTGTGTGAAGAATATAAGCATTTAAGGACTTTTTTTATATTTTATTATTTATAAATAATGTTAAATGAAATGTCAAAAAAAAAATTTTGAAAATTTTCATCCTTATTTCTTATATATTTCTATTATTACTGAAGAATGTCTTCCTTTTAGTTTTGATAATAAATATGATTTTTTAGATTAGAGTTTGATTAGTTTGAAGTTTCAATTTTGTATGATTTTATTTAATTGTTGATTATATGATTTAATTAAGTGAATTTAACGATTTATTTATTTGCATTATAAAGTTTATAATAACATTCGTAAAGCCATCTTTAATTAATTTTTTACTCCTTTAGCTGTCAGTCTCTTTGTTTTCCAATTAACAGTTACTAATTAATTTATTTAATTTACGTTTGATTAGTAATATATAGATGTGGGCTCTTATGAAATATCTTCAGTCTTGGCTCTTGTAAACTGATAGTGAGAGTTCTTTGGGTGTATATGGGTTTGGGTTCTATGAGAGTGTCTTTGTGTCACATTTGTGATCTCTTTATTTTCTTAGTGAAACTTTCTTAAAACTGCCCGTGGATGTAGGCCTAAGGCCGAACCACATAAATCTTTGGTCTTCTTGTGTGATTCTCTCTTCTATTTTTCTGTTTATATTTGCATAAACTTATAATTATTCTCTACACTCGCAAAAAATTGATATGAAAACTTTTTCTATATCAATGGATCTATTCTATTGATCTCTTTCTCTCTCTTGCTACTTATTTAGAAAGGTAATTTATACCCCCTTTATTTTGTGGTTATTTCGTTGGCAAAAAAACTTGCAAGCTTGATTTTGTTTCTTTCCTTTTTATTTTCCCATTTCTTTGGATTTATTTTGTAATTCTAAGTATGTTTAGTGTTGCTGTGAGCTATACAGTGAGTTTTTCATAGTTTATCTCCTTTAGTTTATAGCATTCATAATTACTTTATTTTATTTGTGCATTTTGGTGAATCCATGTTTATATAGAGGAGAAAAGCTTTAAAGTTGAGCCAATTGATTATAAATGCTGTTTAGATCAATTTCTAGAGACAAATAGTGAGATAGTGAGACCTTTTTTGCAAGGAAGAGGCACTATCTTGGTCTGAAAATCGATGTGTCTTGTCAACGACTGACCATCTTGGTACCAAAAATGTTAGATGTCCATGGATGATTTATGTTATGACTGCTAGATATATAAGATCTCTGTAAGAACGTATTTACCGTTGTTTTCATGGTATGTTCAAGTGCAACAGATGCAACTAACTTATTGTTGTTTATACTTCTATGTGTAGAGTTGATCATTGAAGTGCTCCGTCCTGAATTAGATACTCCACATGTCTATAGCGTAGCATAGCAACAATCATGTAGGAGTAACAAACATTTTACTGAAAGTACTATAAAAAAAAAAATGCTTCAAATGGTTTTATTTTAATTAGGCTTTTGATTTATAAAATTTGATGTTGTAGATTTTCCAAATTGCTGGGTGTTAGATTGGTTTAGTTTTGGTTGTTTGCAAGTTCTTGTATTATTGTTAAGTGGTTCAGATTAGTTGTAACAGATTTGGTTAAGTTTGATTTAGAGCACGTGCCGAGAATAGAAAATGCAATATAGAGTAAGTGTGTAGCTTATGCCAGTATAAATAGCTCAGCACTGTTATTCCCTTCTTGTGTAATTAGTTTGAACATAATCATATTGTAAGAGAAACAAAGACTTTGATCTCTCGGAATCAATTAAAGGAACTCATTAGTTGTCACAAGGCTTTAAATTGAATGCTAAATAATCTCATGTTTAGTGGAATTTAGTTGTTTACTTGAACTAAAAATTTTTATTCTTGTCTTTGAATGAGTGGACTACTGGAGAAATTATAAGGTTCTCATGGTGGACAAGTGATGTGGTCTACCATTTCAGTAAAAGACTCCCACTTATTTAAAATTGTGGAGTTTTAAATAAAAACTGAATATTAACTTAGCAATTTTAAATATATGAGAGTCATTAACTGGAATGGTGGACAAATGACGTGGTCCACCATGAGGACTGTATAATTTCTTGGACTATTGGTATTGGCAAAGTTGCATGTTCCTTCTCTTTTGTTGACTTTGTTGATTATTAACATTTTAGCTTGTCCCTTTTGGGTGTATGTGTAACTTGTATAAAAAAAAATCTTAGAAATTAGAAGGTTTGTTTGTTTGTTTTTGTTTTTTTTTTTAATTTTTTAATACAATATAGAAATTCTACTATAGTCTAATTTAAGTGTATATGTGTGTGAAACTTTCTCCTGAAGATTTGAACTTCGACCCTTCCCTCCCACACCCCTCAAACACTAATGCTTGTAATAAAATGTTTATCACTTGAAAAAAAAAAAAAAAAAAAAAAAAAAAAAAAAAAAAAAAAAAAAAAAACCCTAATGCTGAAGGACAATAGCTATCTAAAAGCTAGAGTGAACAAATGAGCTTTAATCAAGTTATATATGTAAACATTTTTCTAGGAAAAAAATTGGAATTCAAGGTAAAGGTATGGCCCTGTCAAAATTTGTCTAAATGAATCTTCTATTTTTTAACCTGAACTCTTATTTCATATTTGAAGTCAATTACAAAATTTGTAGTATTGTACTCTTATTTCATATTTGAAGTCAATTACAAAATTTGTAGTATTGTTTTTTTCACTTGCAAGATTTTCGAAATATTTCTTAAGAAGATCATGTTAAAAATATTTAGGTGAATTTCCATCGTAATATGGTTTTAGCATTGCTTATGTGTCCATGAGATTGAAAAATTCACCATATGTGCAATGAACTAACCTCATTTGAATGCATTTATTATTAGACACTAGTTAGCGCAGAATTTTTAACGTGTAGTTTTAAGTTAGCACAGTTAAAAATTTTTCATTTTTCTTTCATACAATAATTTAATAATAGATGATCATATGATGTTTTATCCATACTAATGCCAGGTTACCCTTTTTTGCAGATTAGAGACAAGAGCAACAAATATAATCTCATACCACTGTGAACTCCACCACCTTAGAGGATTGTGCTTTTGTGCAATAGAGGGGAAAATAAGGGTAAGTACGTATAATTAAATAACACATCAATTTTTGGTTTCTTTTTAGATGATCACGTCTACATAACTTGGACCTTGTCTTATGGTTGATTTCTGTGTCCGGAACACAGAAATCAAACTGATTGCAACTTGAGTTACCCTGATTGCTTCATGCATCTGCTACTTCATCATTCTCTTCTTGGTTTGCTACCAAGCAACTGATTGCACCATCAACAAGCTATCAAAATTGATAGCTTGTTGATGGTGCAATCAGTTGCTTGGTAGCAAACCAGGAAGAGAATGATGAAGTAGCGGATGCATGAAGCAATTGAAAGCATTCTTGTTTGTTCCATGTTTGTTGAAGACTCAATAACAATCAACAAAAAGAGGTACCCTAGACTCCTTGTTAGAGATGGTGGCTAATATTCTGAATAAGAATGTGAGCGCAATGACTTTAATATACCGAGTTAAGATTTTTTTTTTTTTTTTTTTTTTAAATAGGGGTAGTATACATATGTTGGAAACCATATTTTTCATATAGTGAAACCGTTAGCCGCTAGCTCTTGTGGATGTAGGCATATTGTATTGTTTTACTCTTCCTTTTTCTCTCTATTTCCATAAATTGTGTAAACAAAATATTTAACACTCCTATATTACAGGGCCCGCCGTAATATCATAAGTTATCAATAATCTTCTAGTTGACTATTGTTCAAGAAAAATAAAGATAACAAAATAGAAGATACAACATCAAGACTATTATTACTTTTAAAAAAACACACACACACCAAGATTGGGAGGGATATTCTAAAGTTTAGAAGCCAAGTACCAATGACAGAGGATGATAAAGGTTAAATGATCTCTTCTATTGATCTTTCTTCAGCTAGATCTCACTTAGAAGGGTTTTGTCCCAAATTTTTGGTTATTTTAACAGGGAAATGAAATTGCATATGTGATTTCGCTTTTCTCTTCTTAATTTTTTTCCCTTTTCTTTGGTTGTATTTTGCAATTCTAGTTCTAGGTATGTTCAATGTTGCTGTGACCTATACCATTAGTATTTCATAAGTTGATTATTGATAAGTTACTAATTCTTCCAAAAACATAAACTTTTAGGAAATGTTAAATTTAATTCTTCTTTCATGCGTAGGCAGCTTGTGTTGACATTGTTAAGTGGTGCTCAAAATGTCAAAATTTTTTAATGGGGGTAAGGTGGAAATAGAGGATTGATACCATGATAAATCACTAATTCTCTAAATTTTTTATTAGTTTTTATGAAATAGTGAAATGGTGAATTTAAAGTAATATTTTTTTTAGTTTAAAGTGTCCATAAATACTATTTTTTGGGTACATTTTCATTAATTTATTTACCAATATAAACTTGGTTGAAAAGAATGCGTAAATCAAGCTTCATGTGAGAAGCGAAAGGCCATGCACAAAGTGCTTGGGGGTCTAGGAGGAAAAGGGTTTAAGCTGTAGAGTTAGCAGCATGTTGTAATTATCTCTAAAAGAAAACTTCATGTGAGGAAAGTTTTATGAAATATAATGATTAATCTCTGTAAATTACAAATTAATGCATTTGAAAATTGGTTGTGAAAAAATTGGAGAGTTAGCTCCACTTAACTCACCCAATAATGGTGCCTCTCCTATAATTAAAATTTGTACTTGGATATCTGCCAACTGTCAATGTTAGTTGTTATTTGTTCATACCCGTTTCCTCTTATTTTTTGATAAAAGTTCATACCCCTTTCTATTCAGTCATCAAGCGCAGTCTTTGTACCTCAAAAAGTTTGCACTATATGAAGGAGGACCAGTGGCAATTCTAGAAATATTTTTTAGGGTGGTTAATAAGAAAGATGATACAAACTCTAAAAAAGAAATAATTTGAATATTCATTGTCACAAAAAAAATACACGTAGATATATGAAGTATTATAATTTCTTTATACTATCAAAGAAAAAAAAAACTAATAAGAGATAAAGTGGGAATTAAAAATGCTGAGATAAGAGTAGTAAAATAAGAGTTTGAAATGATATTGGAGAAGAGAAAAAAGGAGATAGAGAGAGAGATGATATTTACTACAATTGCAAGCCGAGTTGCTAAGAAGAGCAAAATTGTTGCGACCATAAAGCCATAGAGAGCATAACTGTTGGCACTACTAATGAGAACTCAAGACTATAATATTTCTTTTGGTACAAATTTTTAACGAATAATGAAATTATAGATTATTTTTATATAATGGGTTGAACGAGTTACAAATTTGAATAGGTTTTTTATTGAACAATTTGTTCACTTATTGTTATTTGGTCTAATCTTGTTTTGTTTGGGTTATTTTTGTTGTTATATGAGCTAATTTTAATTGTTATTATGTAAACCATTTTTTGGGGGTTTAAGGTGTTAAGAATTATGTTTGGGAGGGCAAAATTATTTTTGGTGAAATGCTAATGTCCACAACATTTTCATAACAAATTTTATTTGACAAATTGTTACTGGTAAATAGAAAAATAATGTCAGTAATGTTAGTGTAAGGGTCAAAGGCCCAATTTTAGATGTTGGGCCGTGTGCCTATCCGAGGAGGCACATCTGTCCGAGGACAGTAAATTACGAGGAAGATACATGGCCACAATTCTCGCAAGGGTTTGGCCAGTATGTGAACAAAGAGGAGTTGTCCGAGGAGGACTACCTCTTCGGATACTTAGAGAGAAAGCCAGGATATACACTCTGGCATTCATTCTGATATTTTTGGAGATTCTTTTGATACATGAGTGTCCAGTAAGCACATAGAACAGGTGGAAGCAACGAGATATTATATGGAAAGCTGCCACCACCACATTAATGACCCTGCAGCTGACCCTCTGGCTGCATTAACGAGGAAAGAATGTCTGAACAGTGACTCTCAACCTTTACAGCTGCCGTGTAAAGACTTTAAGGGGGGGTTAATGGGACAAGTATCAAAGAAAGGTCATCTGACTGGCACGTGAGAGAAAAAGGGAGTATAAAGAGAACTGGAGGCAAGGAAAGAGGGGATCGAAAATTTGGAGAAAGGAGAGAGAGAGAGAAAGAGAAAAACAAGTTTGTAAACATTCAAGTAACTATAATACAATTCTCCTCAAACTAAGCCGAAGACAGTTTTACATAACATCTTCAATCTATTTCTGATGATTTGGTTATTGAATACATCTGGACACCATTTGATTTCACTTAAAACCCAGTTGTTCTAACCCACTCTCTACAAATTCATTACAAAGACTTTTTGGGCCTGAGTCCATCCCGTTTGTGGGCCTTACCTCCCACTTTGTGTCTTTACAGTTAGTATTGGATCCAAATTATTGTGAAAAATATTGTGGAGGTAGGATTACTCTTATTTTTGTTGAACCTAAATTGCTATGATTTTCAAGTCAGGGTGTTCAAAATTTTTATTAGAGTGATCAAGATAAGTTAGTTTAGCATATAAATATTTTTTTGCAAGTTAGAGTGATGGTCTTGTGACCACCCTCACATATATGTAGAACCGCCAGTGAGGAGGACTGTTATAAAGTTAAGGCAGTTGATAAATGCTGATTAGTTCAAGCTTAGAGATACACATGTGGGCAAGTGGGCTCGATTTGAGTGGGCCTGAAACCTTTTATTTTGGTTTGGGGGGGGGGGGTGTTGAGATTTTTGTTTTGTTTTAATTGGATCGGATCAGTTAAAGAAGTGTTTTGGGTTGAATTGTGGATTATTAATAAAGAAGAAAGAACCACACTAGGCCTAAAACTACTCCCTTAAGGGAGTAAAAAAAATCTTTAGCTTAAGAAATTAGATATGAGATGAGACCTACAATTTATATTGTACATTTTTTCTTTCTTAGAATGGAAAAAAAAATTAATTAAAGACTACAATCTACAACTTTGGTGATATAAACTAATTAAAGAAATTAGATATGTGAATTTTCCTTTATCTGTTTCTTATATCAAACAATATATATCATGGTATCTCAAATTGAGTTGATTAGGTGATGTATCTGGATGCCTTGATTTTTCAATGTAAATAGAGTGAAAATTGGCACTTGGTGATATTGGTGTAATGTTTGTGGGGATGATTAAATCTAGCGCATACATCTACAGAAAGAAATCAGCTTGTTGTGCATTCCATTGGTTCCTTCCTTTTCATATATTTCAACTTGCAGTATCTACATATGATGTGTAGTATATGTGTTATTTTTTCAATAACAGAGTAATTTCTATATTTCCTCCTTATTCTGTCTAGAATCTTGGTGTTCATTGAAAACAAAGGTGCTACACTCAGTGTTCTAGAGGTTCACAATTTCAGGATGGATTTCACTTGGTGCTGCACTTGGATTTGATTTCTCCTATTCAAATCAATAATAATCCTTAATTAAAAATGGAAATTGTTTTTATATTTTATTGAAAAATCAAAGTGCTATCTTTATCCATTTTACATTTTCCAGGTGATTGCCTTTCAGTAATTGTATGCTCCTACAGGTTAGATGTTACGAAGGTAATAAAATACTAGTATTTACTTTAAACAAAAAAAAAAATGTTTTATTTTATTTAATTTTACCTCATTATCAATGTTGTGACAGGAGGGGGTTAGTGGAGGAAGAGTTTTCTTTTCTGGCATATGCTTCATGATACTCGTTATAGTTTATTGCAAAACTAGATATCTGGTAAGTTTTGATTACTTTAGGTAGCTTCAGATGTTGATCATGATGATTTATATAGGCAGCTCTCCACAACAATTTCTGCCATCTCTTAAATTTTGTGACACTTTGATTTTAAGAGGAATTCAAATAATTTGAATAAAGGGGCTAGTGAACTCATTAAATTTTAGATTGCAGTAATTTCAATTTTCTTTGCATGAATCATACATGAAGGTAAAGTCACATACGGTATCCTAAGTTGTCATTTGAGTATGATTGAATTTTGATAGTTTTGACTTAGCTCTTAAGGGGGATGGGCAACCAGGTTTTTCCCATTTCTTTTGTTGGGGTGAGAATACAAAAATCCCATTGAAAATAATTGAAATATGGAATTTAATTCCATTAGTACAAAACATAAGATTGGAAACATTAGTTTTATTTCTTATTCCAACTTATTTGGGAAAATTCTAGGCAATAGGTAAAGAGTGGCCTTTGCAATGCACGTCCTAGTGATTGATATTTATTTCAGATGGAATTAACTTCTCTAATTCTATACGTCCATACATCTCTTTTCACAGTTCCCATTAAATTGTCAAATTTTCCCTTTTCATCAGGTATGGTGAGCTCATCAGTTATTGGATTTTAATTTTATCAGAAGCTTAGGGTAGATTGAATACTAATTGACAAGTTCAAGAGTGCATGTTGCTTCAAACCTAGCTGGTAATAAGAATAAGATATGCAGCAACAATTAGAAATGGAACAGTAATTGTCCCATTACTTACCAAATTAAATCTTTCCAGACAGATTAAGAGTTATTTTTTTCTTTGGAATTTATTTGCAATATGGTTGGCATATTATTAGTTTTCTCTCTAATTGTCATTTTTTTTTAACTCTCAAACAGTGTTTCGGTAGGTTCTAATGAATGAAGAGCATAACTTCTTCTTAGAGCAAACTGCAGAGTACTCCCTGATTTCATTGATGGCTTAATTTCATCGTAAATAAGATAATTTCATGATGAATGTTATTTATTTGCTTCTTAAACTATAACCGTTTACCTACATAACAGTATTCATAAAGCATCTGACATGATGCAAATATGTTGATGTAAAACTAACAGCAAAGTGGTTGTTGCAAATATCTTCTCTATTTTCCTTTTCATCATTGTTATGATTCATATTCAACTGACTTGCTGATTTGCAGGGAAATTACATGATTTCCAATGAGCTTGCTTGTAAGACTTCCATGAACAATGTTTGCTTGTTGAGTGCATTCAGTTCATTAGCATGGCATTGCTTTCATCTTTTAAAACGCCCTACATTCTTAAAGATACTTAGCATATAACATAATCTAGTAATGGACAATTAGAGTTATGAAACCTATGACATATCACATGAATCCAGCACCTTTTTGTCTCAAGCACAGGAAATCATTAGCACCTTTTGTGAGAGCAGTTTTTCAAAAATCATGGGAAAAATACACTTTTGAGCTCAAATAGATGTTGGAGTACTTTCATATTTTCTTTTAAAATTTACATTCAGTCTCAACCAAATAAAAAGTGCACTAGTTTTTTACCACCATGGAGTTTTCCCCATCAGTCTATTTGTGTTTTTTCCTCAAAAGCTTTTTTGCTTGCTATGCTGGAGATTTTGTTGGTCCTCCCTAGGTGGTAGTTTCTCTCACTTTTAGATGTCAATTTCTAAAATGGATTGTTTTATCTTAGAATTTTTTTATTGTTTGTAAAATATGTCATTTATGCTCTCTAGATTGTGCTGATGAAGAAGCACTCCTCGCTTAACCTTGGTTGATTACTTGAAAGTCTAAAATTAAAATCTAGCTAGGCCTGTACTGATTAATTTTGGTTAATTACAAAAAAATTTGCAATATTGTTTTATTCACCACAGAATTTTCAAAATATTTCTTAAGATAATCGTGTTAAAATTGTTTAGATGAATTACCATCTTATTTGGTTTTAGCATTGCTAATGTGTTAGAATTATTTCTACTTCCAAAGACTTCAAATTTCATCACATTTGCAATGAGCTAACCTTACTTGAATATGTTTCTTGTTGTGCAGTAATAAGCTTGTTGTGCAGTATTTGTGTTTATTCCTTTTTTGTGTTGTGTAGTATCTACAATTGAAGATGACAACCACAACAAAAATTCACAAAATTTAAGTTAAGTTGCTATGAACTATTTTGTCAATAACAGATAATTTCTGCATTTCCTCCTTATTTTGTTAAGTATCTTGGCATTAATTGAAAAGAAAGGTGCTACACTTGGTGTTCTAGAAGTTCACAATTTTAGGGGTGGATTTGACTTGGTGCTGCACTTGGAGTTGATTTCACTTTATAAAATGAGTCGCATCCTTAATTAAATGGAAATTGTTGCTATATTTTATTGAAAAAATCAAAGTACCATAATTTTCTAAATATATAAAATTTTAGATTGCAGGCTGCCTTGGTTTAAGACCATAAGCTAATGATAATGCTCAAAGTGGTACCAAACAATGGAACTATTCATTTTCCTGATGGTTGCCTTTCAGTTATTGTATACTCCTACAGGTAATAAAATACAAGTGTTGAGTTCACAAAAAAGAAAGTGTTTTATTTTGTTTAATTTTACCTCATTATTGTTATTGTGACAGGAAGGGGTTAGGGGAGGATGTGTTTTCTTTTTGGATATGCTTCATAATACTTATTATAGTTTATTACAAAACTAGATATCCAGCATTTGTTGATTACTATTATTGTCAATACAGACTCAATATCAGTTATTCTTTCTATAAACATTAGCTTCAGAACCAGACGCATCAATTCATTGTGTAGCTTCAGATTTTGATCAAGCTGATTTTATATAGACAGCCCTCCATAATAATTTCTTCTTTCACTTAAATTTTGTAACAGATTGATTTAGAGAGGAATTCAAATAATTTGAAAAATGGGGCTAGACCTCTTTAAATTTTTGAAAACATGACCCTTGCATTAAAAAAAATGATCTATGAGATGTAATTTCAATTTTCTTTGCATGAATCATCCATGAGTTAAGTCATATACAGTATCATTAGTTACTAACTTCCCCATTTAGAGTCCTTTGTCATTTGACTCTTCCTTCACCTCTTCATGGCCCGATTCTGATTGAATTTTCACAGTATCGCCTTAACTAGTACATTTTAGCTTTACCTATTAAGGCGAATGGGCAACCAAGTTTTTCCCATTTCTTTTGTTGGGGTGTGATGAGAAGGGTTGGGGAGGGGGGGATGAAAGAAAAATACTTTCTGGTAGAGAATACAAAAATCCCAATGAATTCTTTCTTGAAATGAGGAACTAATTCTATGAATACCAGTTTAGCTCTATCTTAATTCTTCTCTTTCATCAGGTTTGGTGAGTTTATCAGTTACTGGATTTTAACAGAAGCCTGAGGAGTATTGAATACTGAAGCTGACCAAGCTTAAGAATGCATGTTTTTTCAAACCTAGCTGGTAATAAGATTATGCAGCAAACTATTAGAAAAGGAATGGTAACAATCTCATTTATTACCAATTTAATCTTTTCTCATAATGTAGGTTTCATTTTTTGGAAATTTATTTGCAATATGGTTGGCATATTATTAGTTTCCTCTCTTATTCTGTTTTTATTTCATTCTCAAACAGATCTTTGGTAGGTTCTAACGAAGGAAGAGCATAGCTTGTTGTTAGTGTAGACTACAGAGAACTCCCTGATTTCATTGATAGCTTGGTTTCACGGTAAATGATTCTTGGACTTTTCACTGCTTGTGACGTTTTCTTCATGAACATTATTTTTTGTGCTTCTCAAAGTATAACCTTTATTCCTACATAACAGTATTCTTAAAGCTTCTCATAGAAATTAATCACAAGAACTCTCAAGAGAATTATTTAATCTGGACTAAAGATGCAACTAGTTACTACAACAGGTTTTGATATTATTATTTTCTCTATTTGTGCAAGGTCCAGACTTGATCCATGTATTTCGATGAGAATGCCAACTAAACTTGCTCTGACAGAAAAGTGGTTGCTATACAACTTACTAAAGAAAATAAGAGATTAGCATTGTCAGGATCCATGTTCAAGTGACTAGCTGTTTTGCAGGGAAAATACATAATTTTCCAGTGAGATGACTCCTTTGACTTTCCATCAACAACTATTTCTTGGTGAGTGCATTCGGTTCATTAGCATGACATTTGCTTTCATCTTTGAAATTTCCTTACATTCCTAAGTACGCTTGGCATACAAAATAATCCACCAATGGACAATTATGGTTATGATGCCTATGGCATATCACTTGAATCCAGCGCCTTCTAGTCCCAATAACAGATGCTCCGTTTTCACAAGGCTTTAAATGGAATGCTAAATAATTGCATGCTTAATGGCATTGAGTTGTCTACTCTTGAACTAAATTTGGCGGATTTTATGAGTGCAGTCAGTGGACTACCAGCATTGACAGAGCTACAGTTCCTTCTCTTTTGTAGACTTTGTTGATCATTTACATTATAGCTTGTAATTTTTTAGAGGTTTTCTGCTGCTTGTATGGGTAGAGGTCCACTCATTTTAATAAATTTTTTATTAATCCAAAAAATAATAATAATATGATTGCTAAATAACTATAGCTATCAAACAAAAGACAACAAACGAGTACGCTTCCAACTGTTTGGGTCCGCAAGTAAAATTATGAATACATTATTGTTACTAATAGGAACTCCTCTCTTCATATTGCTCATATTAATGTTTCAATTATATTCACTTTCTTGGTAGTGGTTCTTGTATCAGTGAGTATTGGAATTGGGCACATGTTCCAGAAGTTTCATTCTATGAATCAAGTTAGATATATCAACACTTTTCTGGACAGAAATTTGCATTCAAGGAGAAGGTAAGGCTCTGTCTCAATTCATCCAAATGAAGCTCCTAGTTTTCTACCTGACTCTTATTTGACATTTTTTCTTACTAGAAATTATGAAATGTTCCCAGTATGTCAAATAAAATTACTGCACAAATGACTGCAAAGGTTTTCTACTACAATTTTCTCTGGTAGCAGCTTTTCAGAACCCATGGAAAAATGGGCTTCTGAATTCTTATTGTCTCAACTGATTAACAAGTGGATTAGATAGTTTTCTTTCCCTCCAAGGAGTTTTCCATTGATCAGACTATCTGTGGTTAGTTTGCAGTTCCTGGAGATTTTATTGGTCCTCCTTGGTGGTTAGTTTCTCTCTCATTTAAACATCAGAATGGATTGTTTATCTTAGAAATTTTTGATTGGTTGATAAATATGGGAAGTATGCTTTCTAGATATTGTGAGAAAGAAGTTATTTTCGCTTAATGGATAAAATTTAAGAATAGGTACTTGCACTCACTAACTTTAGGAAACAAAAGCCTCACATAGCATTCAATTACAAAATTTGCATTATTGTTTTCTTCACCCACAAGATTTTCAAATATTTCTTAAGATAATCACCATATGAATGTTTGGATGAAGTTCCATATTATTTTGTTTAAGCATTGATTATGTGTTTGAGTTCTTTCTTCTTCCACGAGAGTGGAAAATTAACCACATGTGCAATTAGCTAACCTTGTTTGAATGCATTTCTTGTTAGGCATTGATCAACTCAGAATTTTCAATATGTTAATTGGAGTTAACACAATTAATCAATTTCATTTGTTATTCATCCAATATTAAGTTTTGTCCTAACAAATGCCAGGTTACTCTTTTTTTGCAGATTAGATGACAAGAGCACCACCTTGGGGGACTTGTGCTTTTGTGCAGTAGAATGGAAAATAAGGGTAACTGGATATAATTAAAGAAAAACATCAATATTTGGTTTTGTATTTGGTTGACTGCGTCTTCATAACTTGCATATTGTCTTATGATAGACTTCTGTGTCCAGAAAAATGTTTAGGTATTATGTTGGAGTAGATATAAATTTGATTTTAAATCAAGAAGAGAATGAGAATTAGCAGGTGAAGGAAGCAATTGAAGGAGTTCTTGTTTGTTCCATGTAGTCGAAGACCTAACAACCATCAAGAAGAGCTGCTCTATCCCCAACTGGGAGGGGTATTCTTAAGTTAGGAATTCAACCACCAATGTCAAGTGTGAAAGTCAAATTTGAACCGTATCTGACTTGGACTCCTTTTGTTGACTTTGGCTTGGACTCTATTCCTTTTTGGTTTTGTACTGTACTTGGTTTAGGATTTGAATAATTTTCCTACTACACCTTGACTTGGGGTACTATATATATGTGGGCTCTTTATGTAAATATCTTCAGCCTTGGCTCTTGTAAACTGAAAGAGTGAGAGTTCTTTGAATGTATTTGGAGTTAGGGTTCTATGAGAGTGTCTTTGTATCACATTTGTAATCTCCTTATTTTCTTAGTGAAACTTTCTTGACATTACCCGTGGATGTAGGCCTAAGGCTGAACCACGAAAATCTTTGTCTTCTTGTGTGATTCTTTCTGCTATTTTTCTGTTTATATTCACATAAACCCATTATTATTCTCTACACTTACAAAAAATTGACATTAAAACTTATGCTATGTCAATAGATCTCTTCTATTGATCCCTCTCTCCTGCTAGTCATTTAGAAAGGTAATCCATTCCCCCTTTATCTGTTGGTTATTTCATTGGCAGAAAACTTGCAAGCTTGATTTTGTTTCATTCCTTTTTTGTCCCCATTTCTTTGGATGAATTTTGCAATTCTAAATATGTTTAGTGTTGCTGTGAGCTATACAATGATTTTTTCATAGTTTATCTCCTTAAGTTTAAGGCATCCATAATTTCTTTATTTTATTTGTGCATTTTGATGAATCCATGTTTATATATGTACATGGTTGAAAAGTACATGTAAAATCAAACTTCAGGCAGTGGAATTTTATCAATATACCAATTCAATCTCTGCAAATTGCAGATATATGCATTTGATAATTTGGAGATCAATTATCTTGCGTGCTTTCCTATTATCAGTTAGTTCCACTTACCGAACCAATTTATCTGCCTGAAAAATTTCAATATCTTCTGTAAATAGATATTTGCTAATAGCCAGGTGAAATTTTCTTACCCCTTTCTATTTGGTTAGGTAGCACAATTTTTATTCCTCAAAGTTTGCCCTATATAGAGGAGAAAAGCTATAAAGTTGAACCAATTGATTATAAATGTTTGATTAGATCAAGCTCTAGGGACAAAAAGTGAGACCTTTTTTGCGAAGAAGAGGCACTATCTTGGTCTAAAAATCGATGATTTATGTTATGAGTGCTAGATAGATATATAAGATCTTTGTAAGAACGTATTTACTGTTTTTTTCATAGTCTGTTCAAGTGCAACAGATGCAATTAGCATGTTATAGTTTATTCTTCTGTGTAGTGTGGATATCATTGAAGTGCTCTGTCCTCCATTAGATACCACTACATACTCTACATATCTACGGCGAAGCATACCAACAATCATGCAGGAGAAATCAAAAGCAAAAGCATAGCCTTTAACCCATTGGTTTGAGTTCTCCAAAAATCCTTGTTAAACTGGTATTATTGAAGGGAAAAGGAATGATTATTACATGTTGGCGTCAATCTATATATTTAAGTGGATTGCAGATTCAGTTGACAACAAAACTGTAGACATTTCATTAAACATTCTGCTAATGGTAAATGCATTCAATATCTATTTTTTCAAAAAATGCCAATTTTTTTAGATAAAATAAATTAAATTCTATAGCATTGCTTAAAGCTATAATAGTGATGATACTATATTTTTAGCTTCTTCTTTTTTTAATTTTTAATTTGTAATTTTTTGAGTAATTGACCTGCCATGAATTTGTGTGTGGTAAACTGGTTGTGTTTAATTATGTCATAATTAATTATGATAAAAATGGTGATTGAGGTATAAAATTTGTTACCTTGGAGAATTGACTTATTTAAAAAGAATTTTAAAAAAATAAACTTTTATTCTTCTAATGAAAGCCCTTTAAAGTTTAAACCTTAATTATTTGATTATTGTTTTGAGAAATTGTACTTCACAGTTCATTCTTATTCCATATTAATATATAATATGTGACTTCAAGCATATTTTATTCAAATAATAGTAATAATAATAAATAAATCAAGAAATATGTTGTAAACCCCATTTTTCATAGAGTCAAAACATTAGTTGCTTGCTTCCATGGATGTTGGCATGAATCAAGAAAAAATTGGAGATCAATTATCTAATTCAAATTACAGATTTATGCATTTCATAATTTGGCTTGAAAAAAAATTTGAGATAAATTATCATGCCTGCTTATTACTTGTTAGCTCCACTAGCTGAACCAATTTACATGCCTCTTAATATCTCAATGTCTCTTTATGATTAAAATTTGTGCCTAGATATCTGCTAATTGTTAGTTACATTTTTTTTTTTTTACCCATTTCTATTTAATAGGGAAGCTAAATTTTGTACCTTGAAGATTGCACTATATGGAGGTTAAAAGCTCTAAAATTGAGTGAATTGATTTTATTTGTAAATATTGTTTAGTTCAAAGTCTAGAGACATTGTGTGCCTTTTTTGCCAAGAAAAGACACAATCTTGGTTTAAAATTTCTCTATGCCTTGCTAAGGACTGATTTGTGCATGATTTTATATACATGACTGGTAGGTATTGTTGTTATCAGAAAATGCTGCAACTAGCACGTTGGTCATACTTATACCAATAGTGAGGATAATTAAAAAGCCTTGTTCTTGACTAGATACATCTACAACATGGTATTCCAACAATTGTGTAAGAACCACATTATGACATGTACTTACAGGCTAACCTTTCCATTGTAATTAAGAAACCTTGTTAGTAGCTTTTGAATTTGTTCTCCATCAGTTTATACATAGTAATTAGAAAGAACCAAAAAGCTGTTTTTCAAGTGGATTGTAGGCCCAGTTTAGAATAAATATGCAAATATTTCATTGAAGTGCAAGCTTCTGCTATTAAAGTGGGTTGCTCAAATTAACTTATTTTCTTTAGCCTTCTGATCTCACACCAACTTATTTAAAGCAACGGCCCATATGCCTATTATTGCATTCACCAGATTACTTGGACCGGCCCATTAGAACCCCATATGCCTATTATTGCAATCACCAGATTACTTGGACCGACCCATAAGAACTTGGACTCCCTTCATTGCAACGTGATCCAACGGTGCATGGTCCGAATATATACATTATTTTTTGGGTAAATAAAATTAGATATATAAAAATCCAAAGTTTATATTATATTTTAGATTAGGTATCAGATTTGATAATTTTGTCAGTTAAAGTCCCAAATTAATAAAATCGTTCCAATTTAAGGCATCTATCTATCTTTATTATTCATTTAACTTATTATGGCAGTAAAAAAGCTTATAAAAAATCTTGTGTTTTGCAAAAGACTTATTCAAAGAGAGAGAGAGAGGGAGAGAGAGAGAGAGAGAGAGAGAGAATGTTTTGGCTCTACAACTGTACATAATAATGGAAATAAATAATAAGAAAATATTGTGTCTATAATACATCACGACATTTTTACAGCAAATTATAAAAGACAGGTTGCTACAAGTTGTTATTTGTGCACAAAAAGTAATTTCGGTGGTAGTTTTAAATTAGAATCAATAACAACTTATCACTTATAACTTGTTGTGAAAGTATTATAAAAATATTGTGAACGTAACAATTCTCTAATTATAAAGATAAATAGAGACTTCCAATTTGAACTAGTTTCATAAGTTTGAGATGTTAATTGACAAAATTAAAAACTTATAAAGATAAATGTATGGTTCATTTAATATAATTCTCTCTCTCTCTCTCCGTGTATATATATATATATATATATATATATATATATATATATATATAAGTATTTTTCTTATTAGTCTTTAAAATTTTAAAACTCATCAATTCAATCCTTAGTTAAACTGTCATTCACTACCTACTGTTAAGATCCCAAAATAGGGATGGCAATGGGGCGGGGCAGGGCCGGAGGATGGGATCTTCGTCCCCGCCCCGCATGGTTGTTGTCCTTCCCCGTTCCCGCCCTGCCCCAGGGTGCGGGGCAAACTACCTTGCACCATCCCCGCCCCTTGGAGCCCCACGGGGACTCGCCCCGCCCCGCCCTGCCCCGCCCCACCCTAATACAATTTTATATATATAAATAATTTTTTTGCTATAATAATATAAATCACAACAAAATAAAATGTTTTAAAATCCAAACATTTAAATAAACCAAATATTTAAATAGTCTAATACGTAACAATATGATTCAAAATTTCTTATAACAAAATAAACATTGTCTTTGCATGAACAAAATCATCAAGTATAATTGATTAGTTTTTTAACAAAATAAACGTTGTCTTATAACAAATAAAAATTGACTAGTTCTTTAAGAATAAGTTTCGCTTTCTCCCAATGTAGTAACACCACTTATTTATAGACTTGGAGTGGAGTTTGGCTTGAAATTTTAAAAACACGTATAGACTATAGAGCAAAGGGATGGATCAAAAGGCGACAATAGCATTAGAGTTTTAGAATAAAAATTTTTTTATTTCATGTCTTGTACTCTTGTGATTCACTTTAAATATTAGTGATTTAGGGTTCACTAAATTTATAATTATAGTCCTTATTAGTGCGGGGCGAGGTGAGGCAGGGATAAAAATACTAAACCCATCCCCGCCCCTCCCCGGGGTGCGGGGACAAAATATTGCCCCATCCCCGCCCCACCACCTTTGCGGGGTGGGGTGGAGCGGGGCAAAATTGTCATCCCTATCCCAAAACGTACAACTTGGTTTTGACTTGATTTTAAATTTTATTTTATTATTTATTTCTTAATAATTTTTTTTTTAAAACGTTAATTTAAAAAACCATTAAAAAAAAAAACCTAAGTAACCCGAATCTGAAAAAAAAAAAAAAAAAAAAAAAAAAAAAAAAAAACCACCCCCGAAAACAAATCCCTAACCCAATAGAAAGAGAAAGAGATTGAGAGATCTCTTATAAATTTTCAAAGAGGAAGAAAGAAATAGACGAGATCAAAGATTATGTCCAAGGGACGAATAAGAAGCTCCAATTTAATGGTAGGCTACTTCGTCTGTATTGCTGTGCTGATATTTTCAGCACATTTTCAAAGTTCAAACGTACAGTGCAGGATGCATTTGAAGTGATATGGAGGACAATTCACACAATAGATAGACTAAAATGTACTTTGGGAAGCCATATGCAGGTGGTATATGACAGACTAATAAAGATGGCTTTTAGAGAGTGAGGCTAAGGAAGAGTTCAAAGAAGAGAATGGCTGAGACAAAGCCATCTGCTAATGAGTGGAACAAAGTTGAAGGCATTTGTAAACAATTATTTTTAGAGAGTTTTTATAATGCAGCAAAAGCTTTTCATTGAAACAAAAAGATTCAACGGCATGCATGCATGCATCTATCTTCAGAATCTTCAAGAGGTAAGGGCAAATTTGACCAACGAGACTAATTCTTCGGATAGTTTTGTTAGAGACATGGCTGCAGAAATGCATAAGAGGTCTCTCAATCTCTCAATTTATTTCTCTCTCTTTCTCTCAAATTATTGGGTTAGGGATTTGTTTTTGTGGATGGGGATTTTTTTTTTTTTTTTCCCTTCAAAATCAGTTAGGGACAACATTTTTTTTTTAATTTACATTTTTTAAATTAAAAAATAAATAATAAAATAAAAAGTAAATATTAAAATCATGCCAAAATATCATCTTCTTTGAGGTTTTAACGGAAGACTTAAATTGAGAAATTTGGAAATTTAGAGAATTGAAATAAACGAATACAAACTTAAAAAACTGAAATGAAAAGTGACAAAACTTAAAAGGTAAGTTTTGCAGTTTGATTAAAAATTAAAAAATTAAAAAATAAAAACAAATTCAATCCAATAATAGATATTTCTTAAACTTTGATAGTTTTTATTAATTTTGTGACAACTAACATATGGACCTTGATAGGGGTAAAACTCCCACCCGACGGCGGGAGCTCGCACAGGCTGACGGACGGGTGGAAGGTCGACGGACATCGAACCTTGACGACCTCAGCCCTGGGTGGCAACGGGTGGAAGGTCGACGGGCGTTGTTATCAGGCACTAGAGCTTATCTTGTCGCGTACGTTTCTCTGGGAAAGTTGAATCTTATCGCACACGCTACCACTCAGCCAGATGTCTTACGTAGCACGATTCCCTACCCCCAAGAAGGGAATCGTGTCCAACACACTTGGCCATCCAAGAAGAGTCTTGCGTCCTACGCTACTCAGGGGCAATTTCGGTACAACGATATCTTCTCCAGCATGCCTTGCCCAAAGGCCACTACTACTACTATAAATACCGCCACGCCCTCCAAAAATCGAGGTACGCATACTAAGACCCGACTCTGGCACTCTGGAGTTGTGAACAAATACTAACTTAACCATCGGAGGGTCGTTGGCCGGTACCACACCGGTACTTCCCTTTGAGGTTCTTCTTACCTGTGCAGGACCGTCCGGAACGCGCGCAAGCCCTGCAGCTCACTGGTTTGATTCTTGACATCATCAGTTGGCGCCGTCTGTAGGAAACGCACAAGTTCCTGTTACGTGTTTCCCGGACTAAGGGTTGCATGGTACTCACGCGTTCAAGGACGAACACCATGAACGACCAAGGCAACGAACAACGCACCACGGCCCTCGAAAGGCAAGTCCAGACTCTGGCGGCCGCGGTGGAACATCTCACGAAGCGCAACAATGACTTGGAAAAGCAGCTGCTGCGAAGGAATGCGACGGGTGACAACTAGGGAGAAAATCAGGAGGAGAGCAGTGCCGAGGAGAGGAACCGCGAGGGTCCTGAGGGAAGCCATGCATTGAGCCGGCCTGAAGGACAGCAGCCAAACCGTCCGTCGGCAGACGGCCATGCCCAGTCTAGTATGGCCGTGGAAATGCGAATGATGAAGGAACGCATGGACTTCATGATGAACGCCCTCAAGGGACGAGTGTCCAGCGACCTCGACGACCTCGTCCACCGCACGGACTCCCCATTTACAACGCCTGTCATCATGTTCCCTATGCCACTGAAGTTCCACATGCCCCAGGTGGAAAGCTACGACGGGTCCAAGGATCCGCTGGACCACTTGGAAACTTTCAAGAAGTTGATGCACCTGCACGGCGCGCCAGACGAAATCATGTGCCAGGCCTTCCCTGCAACGCTGAAAGGCTCTGCAAGGACCTGGTTCGGCAGGCTGGGGCCCGGTTCTATCGGCACCTTCAGGGAGCTGAGCGCTCTATTCGCCTCCCAATTCATCGGAGGACACCGACACAAGAGATCCACCGCATGCCTGATGAACATTAAGCAGCGGGAGGATGAAACGCTGAGATCCTATATAGCCCACTTTAACAGAGAAGCGATGACAATTGACGAAGCGGACGACCGAATACAAGTGGCCGCGTTCACAAACGGGCTGCGGAAGGGTAAATTCCTGTTCTCTTTGTACAAGAATGACCCGAAGACAATGTCAGATGTGTTTTACAGGGCAACGAAGTACATGAACGCGGAAGATGCGTTACTGGCAAGGGAAGAGAAGCCACCCAGGAAGAGGGAAAGGCAAGAAGACACCCGACAAGACAAGGGGCGGAAGGCGCCTCGGACAAGGGAAATCCGAGACAGTAGACGCCCAAAGCCTAATGCCGAGAAATTCACAAGCTACACCCCATTGACGGCTCCGGTTGATCAGGTCCTGATGCAGATCAAGGATGACGGATCCTTGACGTTTCCGGGAAAGATGAAATCAAACCCGGACAAACGACCGAAAGACAAGTATTGCCGCTTCCACCGAGACCATGGGCACGATACCGCCGACTGCTACGATTTAAAGCAACAGATCGAAGCCCTGATTAGGCAAGGGAAGCTGCAGAGGTTCGTCAACAGAGAAAAGGCCGAAACGCCTCGGCAGGAACAGACCCCCCACCGGGACAATGAGCGTCCCAGACCGCCTATAGGGGACATAAGGGTGATTGTGGGTGGTACACCGGCCGCCGGTTTTACAAAGAAGGCTCTGAAATCCCACCTCAGGGCGGTCCAAAATGTCCAGGCTGCGAGCTCCGTCCAGAAGAAGCCGAGAACCAGCAGCCCCACTATGGAATTCACAGAAGAGGATGCCCAACACCTCCATCATCCGCACGACGACGCCCTTGTAGTCAACATCCGGATAAGGGACTACAACACCTATCGGGTCCTAATTGATAACGGGAGCTCCGCGGATATTCTCTACTATCCCGCGTTCCAGCAGATGCGGATCGACAAAGAACGCTTGGTCCCTACCAAGGCACCACTCACAGGTTTTGGGGGAAAAAGAGTATATCCCCTCGGCTCGATCACATTGCCCGTCACTGTCGGGGAATACCCTCGGCAGCTCACCAGAAACGTCACCTTCCTAGTCGTCGATTGCTCCTCAGCGTACAACGCAATCATAAGGCGACCAACCCTCAACGCCTAGAAGGCCGCGACCTCAACCTATGCCCTAAAGGTCAAGTTCCCTACAGAGTACGGGGTAGGAGAGCTATGGGGAGACCAAGTGACCGCACGAGAATGCTATGTTGCAATGGTAGAAATGAATGGCCAGCTACAGACGATGAACATAGAGCAGAGGACGGGGGCAGAACCTGTGGAGGAACTCGAAGAAGTGATTCTCGACGAGTCCAAGCCTGGCAGAACCACCAGGATCGGGGCCCTCAACAGTCCGGCAACTCGCCAGGCACTCATGACCTTCCTCAAGGAAAACCAGGATGTATTCGCCTGGAGCCATGAGGACATGCCAGGGATCGATCCATCGGTCATCGTACATAGGCTGAATGTAGCAGCCTCCTTCCGGCCCGTCAGACAAAAGAAGCGAGTGTTCGCTCCAGAGAGAGATCGCGCAGTGGCAGAGGAGGTCGGTAAGTTACGAGAGGCAGGGTTCATCCGGGAAGTTTACTACCCCGACTAGTTGGCTAATGTTGTAATGGTCAAGAAGGCCAGCGGGAAGTGGCGGATGTGTGTGGACTTCACGGACCTGAATAAGGCATGCCCGAAGGACAGCTACCCCCTCCCTCGAGTCGACGTTCTGGAAGACTCTACGGCCCGGCACCAGCTGCTGAGCTTCATAGATGCCTTCTCGGGGTATAACCAGATCCGGATGGATGAGGCAGATCAGGAGAAAACCTCATTCGTCACCAGCCAAAGACTGTTTTGCTACAAGGTGATGCCATTCGAACTGAAGAATGCAGGTGCCACATATCAGAGGCTGATGAACAAAATGTTCGCCAACCAGATAGGGAGGAACGTTCAAGTGTATGTCGACGATATGCTTGTAAAAAGCCAGAAAGAGGAGGATCATCTGAGCGATCTCGAGGAAACGTTCGGAACCCTCCGCTCCTACAATATGAAGCTCAACCCCTCGAAATGCGCCTTCGGGGTGACCGCAGGAAAATTCCTCGGCTTCATGGTCTCTCAAAGAGGCATCGAGGCCAACCCGGATAAGATCAGGGCAATAATGGAGATGACCCCTCCGAAGAATGTAAAAGAGGTTCAGAGTCTAAACGGGAAGGTTGCCGCACTGAACAGATTTGTATCGAGGGCCACGAACAAATGCCTTCCCTTCTTTCGCACATTGAAGAAAACGTTCGAGTGGACGGACGAGTGTCAAAAGGCATTCGAAGAGTTAAAAGCTTATCTCTCTTCCCCTCCATTGCTGAGTCCTTCACAGCCCGGGAAAGAACTCTTCCTCTACTTGGCCGTATCCCCAGCCGCCGTCAGCGCTGCCTTGATCAGAGAAGAGGACGGGGTGCAGAAACCCGTATACTACGCCAGCCGGGCGTTCCAAGGGGCAGAAGGAAGGTACCCGCCCATGGAGAAACTTGCCTTCGCCCTAGTCACCGCAGCCCGAAAGCTCAAGCCCTACTTCCAAGCTCACACAATCGTCGTCCTAACCGACAAGCCTTTGCGGCGAGAAATGCACAACCTAGAAGCCGCAGGTCGTCTGGCCCTATGGGCAATAGAGTTGACTGAGTTTGACATCCGCTACAGCCCACGTACCGCCCTCAAAGGACAGGCAGTAGCTAATTTCATAGTCGAGTTCACCAACACGGAAGACGAGGGGGCAGATGCATGTCCAGCATGGAGTGTACATACAGATGGGTCGTCAACTAGACGAGCCGGTGGCATTGGGGTCGTGCTCCGCTCCCCCGAAGGAGACCAAATTGATTGTATGATCCGGCTGGACTTTTCCATCACCAATAATGAGGCGGAGTACGAAGCCTTGATAGCCGGATTGGATCTCGCCAAAGCAGCAGGCGCGGCCCGAGTGGTCGTCTCCTGCGACTCCTAGGTAGTCGTCAACCAAGTCAACGGGAACTACGAGTGCAGAGGCGACAGAATGAAGAAGTACCTCCATCAGGCAAAAAGAAGGGTAGATGAGCTCAGGGCAAAGATAGCCCAAGTCCCCAAGGAGGAAAATGAGCAAGCCGACCGCCTCGCCAAAGCTGCTTCGTCGGAGCAGGAGAGCAGCACTGACAGTGTGCTCCATCTTGTGCAGGTTTCTCCATTGGTAGACTCTATTGAAATGCAGGAAGTCGGCTCGGAGAGCAACTGGACCACGCCATTGGTCTCATATCTGAAAGATGGCGTCTTGCCCGACGGAAGAGAAGCCGCCAGGAGATTGAAGGTCCAAGCATCAAGGTTTGTCCTGATAGAAGGAGTCCTATACAAAAGGGGCTTCTCTCGCCCATACCTAAGGTGCCTGAGTTCCGAAGAAGCTGACTATGTCATGAGAGAAGTACACGAAGGGATATGTGGAAACCATTCAGGGTCGCGGTCATTGGCGCATAAGCTGATCCGCGCAGGATACTACTGGCCGACCATGAGAAAAGACACGCAGGCTTATGTCAAAGCTTGCGACAAGTGCCAGAGGTTCAGCAACATCGTCAGGCAACCCCCCGAAGAGCTGACCCCCATGATGGCCCCATGGCCATTCGCTCAATGAGGACTAGATATCATGGGCCCGTTCCTAACAGCGGTGCGACAGCTAAAGTTCCTTGTGGTAGGTATAGACTACTTCACGAAATGGGTGGAAGCTGAAGCATTGGCCACCATCACAGAGAAGAACATACGAAGCTTCGTCTGGAAGTCTATTATATGCAGGTTCGGAATACCCAGGGTATTAGTCTCCGACAACGGCAAACAGTTTGACAATGGTCCCTTCCGGGAGTTCTGTGCGCAGTTGGGGATAAAAAACCATTACTCTTCCCCCGCCCATCCCCAAGCCAACGGTTAGGTCGAAGTAACGAACCGATCCTTGCTCAAAATTATCAAGACTCGGCTCGAGGGGGCAAAGGGGATATGGCCCGAGGAGCTGCCAAGCGTATTGTGGGCATACAGAACGACAGCAAGGACCCCCACAGGAGAAACACCGTTCAGGCTAACCTACGGAAGCGAGGCAGTCATTCCAGCCAAAGTTGGACTAACAACCTACAGGGTGAACACCCATGATGAAGGCCGGAACAACGAGGCCTTACGCCTACAGCTTGACTTGATCGACGAAGCCAGAGCAGCAGCAGAGCAAAGGTTAGCCCGGTATCAAGATCGCATGGCTAAACACTACAACGCCCGAGTCAGGCACAGGGAATTCCAGGTCCGTGACCTCGTCCTAAGAAAAATCATAGGCGCTGCCAGAGACCCAACCCAAGGAAAGCTCGGCCCCAATTGAGAAGGGCCCTACCGAATCACAGCGTGGCAAAGAAAGGGCACCTACCACTTGGAAACACTGGACGGCCAGAAGCTGCACCACCCGTGGAATGCCGAGCACCTACGTAAGTACTATCAGTAAGAAAGAACGGCAGCCCCCTACTTATATCTAGTCTGTAATTGATCTACTCTAATGTATATTCCTGGGACATGTTTTCTTCCTCACAAAAATTATGCGAGTCATACAGAGGTTTATTCAAAGTCTCTTCTACTTACTATTAAGTGTTGAACATCAGAACTTGCAAAGTACAAAGCCTTAGCGTTAAATCCGTTCAAGCATAAAAAGCTGACGGTGTCAAAGGCTGACGGCTCCACTCTACAGGCATAAAAGCGTCAAGCACCCAAGCTGACGGCTTAAAAGCCACCAAGTTTTCCTAAATGGAAACACCCAACGCCTAAGTCTAAAAGACGACGGCCCAAATTCGACGACGGCATAAAAGCGTCATGCGCCCATGCTGACGGCTTAAAAGCCACCAAGTTTTCCTAAATGGAAACACCCAACGCCTAAGTCTAAAAGACGACGGCCCAAATTCGACGACGGCATAAAAGCGTCATGCGCCCATGCTGACGGCTTAAAAGCCACCAAGTTTTCCTAAATGGAAACACCCAACGCCTAAGTCTAAAAGACGACGGCCCAAATTCGACGACGGCATAAAAGCGTCACGCACCCATGCGGACGGCTTAAAAGCCACCAGATTTTCCTAAATAGGAACCCCAAAAGCCTAAGTCTGATGACGACGGCCTCTATGGCGACGGCTCAAAACCCACTACATTGCCCCACAAGGATAAAAGCCAAAGCCTAAGTCTAAGGATGACGGCATAAATGGCGACGACTCAAAGCCAACTACATCGTCCTAAGAGGTTAAAAGCCAAAGCCTAAGTCTAAGGATGACGGCATAAATGGCGACGGCTCAAAGCTAACTACATTGTTATAAGAGGTTGGAAGCTAAAATCCTGTCAAGGGTGACGGTGTAATAACTTAATAACAATAAAGTTGACGGTTCCACGAAGCTCTTTGCGTGAATATATTAATTGTGACGGCCTGTTATGTTGACGGCTCATCATATTGACGGCTTATTATGTCAACAGTTTCACGAAGCATAAACAGCATTTGAAATGAACCATGCAAGCAAGCAACACACACAAGCAAAATTTGAAACAGGATGCAGATTAACACAAATGCTTCTAAAGGCAACATTGTTCTCGACGGTCCAGAAATTGACCGTTCTACAAAAAAAAATTATTACAAAAATTCTCCACAAAAAATTGCAAGTCTAATGAACGGGGGAATCAACTATATTTACTTCTTCTTCAGCTTGGATCTTGGCCTGGATGGCTGTCTCGGCATCGTCGTCAAGGGTCCCGTCACCTTTATCATTCTGGCCTTCATCAAGAGGGCGACCCGTATACTCTGAGGCAGCCTGGAGGACGGACGTCTGTGCCTGGGCCTCGTCAATAGACACTCGGGAGAGGTCCAGCTCCGGATAAGTGGCTCTCACCTGACGGACGGCTTCATCAAAACCGTCCGCAAATGTGCCGCCCAGCTCCGTCAGGTAGGCATCAGAATCTCGGTACTCCCTGATAGCGTCATCCTTAGCCTGACGGAGCTGATCCTTCATAGACAGGATCTCCTTCTCCTTGTCGGCGAGGACCGTCTACAGCGTCTCTGTCTGCATCTTATACTCGAATCTCTCCTCCTTGAGGGCGGATAGCTTCTTCTCGATCCTCACCCTCCAGGCCTTGTATTGTTCAAGCTCATCCTCCGTCTCGGCCGCCTTAGCCCTTGCGCGGTCCAGGGCCGTCTCCTCCCGAACGCAACGGTCCATTAGCCCCTTCATCATGACGACGGCCTGAGACAGAACGGTATTAGAATCAAACGAGGGTAAAAGAAATGTATTTGAAGTGAAGTGCACGGATATCGTATTTACCTGGGCAAGACTGAATAGGCCCGTCTCTCCCATCGCTTCCGTCGCGTGGTTTCCAAGGTCCTCATAGTCGTCTATCGTCAGAATGGAGGACAGCTTATCTAGGGCGTACTTGGAGTCCTCACGCAGAAGGACGGGTGACTTCTTCGGGTCAGAAGCTGGGCCAGCCGTCATCAAGCCCTTCCCTTTGCCATGTTTGACGGGAACCTTATTTCCGTCCGCCTCTAGCCCTATGACGGTCTCGGGGGTGGTTTTGGGTTTTTTGGGGAGACGGTCCCCCTCCTGCTCGGGCTTCCTTTTGGTGACGGGCACCTTGGGCGCACCCATCCCTGCAGCTTGGCCTTCTTTCTTCTTTGCAGCTGCTTGCTGCTTAATTATAGCCCTCCTCCTCGCTTCGTCCATTTCTGCGAGACAAGACGGCACATGAATTGATAAAAAAGGGGGAAGCAAAATGGCCGAGCATAAAGTTCAGGTGAACGGACATACGTTTCCTGACTTGTGACTCGTACTTCTCGGCTTCTGGTGACGGCTCAGGTCCGTCGCAGTGCCAACAGATGGTCTTCAAGCACACCAAATTGGCCCAAGACCTTTCCTTCAACTCAGACTTCTGAAAAATCTTCTCCAAGAAGCTCCAGTCTTCAATTGATACTTGCGGACGGTCTTGAGGTGAGGACAGAAGACGGTTATAAGTAGACGGTGCGTAAAAGATGAATGAAAAAGAGAAGGAAAAAGTGAGTGAAAGTGAACGGGCGAATACCAGACGGGGACAAGACACCCCACGTCGTGTCGACGGGCATGAACTCGGTCTCACCAGGATGCCCCATCCACTCATCTCCGTCCATGAAAAAATACCTAGATTTCCAATCCCTATTGGAGTCTGGAGTATCACACACCAACCTTAATAGTGGACCCCTCGCCACAAAACTGTACATCCCCTTGGATTTTTGTATCTCCACCGGACGGTAGCAGTGGAAGAATTCCTTCACCGTCAACCTTTTCTTCCCCTCGGACATGGACCCGTACAACACCTCTACCCCGATAAAAACCCTCCAGGCGTTCGAGGAAACTTGGTTGACGGATAGTCCTAGGTAGTGAAGGAGGTGACGGTGTAGTTGGGTCAGTGGAAACCTCAGCCCTGCCTTGAGCATTTGCTCGTAGACTCCGACACCCCTGACACCACGGTAGTAACACTTCTCTCCTGGGTGGGGTAGACGGAGAGGTATATTGGCTGGAATTTGGTACTTGCTTCTAAGTGTTTTGAAGTGTGACTCTTTGATTGTGGAGAAAAAGTCATTCACTGTCCACAGAGAAAGCATGACGTACTTCCTCATCCCATCACTGCCCACGATGGACTAGACTTGAGGTTCATCTCCCTCTAGACCGTCACTAAGGTTGCTCTCCGCCCTATCACTACTCGATGAGGAAGAGGCGGTAGATGAGCTCTCCTCACTCGAGGATGTTGTGGTTGCAGGATCCTTTGGACCCAACGGGTTGACTTCATCGTAGCCCACTCCGTCGCGGACAAACGACTGGTTACTGGACGCGCTAGACATGTCACCTACATGTGACGGAAAACCCTAAGTTCAACTGCCCTAAAGACACTGACGGTGGAAAAAATGAACAAGCAATAATTACTTACCGGCTGCTTGCGCTGATGAAAGATAAGGTCGACGGTTGTGGAAGTGTGACGAATGCGCAAGTTGACGGATCAAGTGCTTTCCTGCTGGGTGAACGGAGACGCTCTGATCGTTTGTTTTCTGTGAGAAGTGAAAAATGAGAGGAAAGAAGGAAGGCTTTTATATGGGAGAAATAGCGGGAGACGAAGGGACGCCTCGGTCCGAGCACACGGTCCACGGGTTGACGACACATGTCCTGCATTTATTACCCGACATTAATTACGAATGACAGCTTGTCTATCCGACCCTTGTTATGGATTGAAATCGTCACCCCATTAGTCCGTCCTTCTGTGGTTCACGGACTGATGGGCTGAGGGGGCACTTGATAGGGGTAAAACTCCCACCCGACGGCGGGAGCTCGCACAGGCTAACGGACGGGTGGAAGGTCGACGAACATCGAACCTTGACGACCTCAGCCCTGGGTGGCAACGGGTGGAAGGTCGACGGGCGTTGTTATCAGGCACTAGAGCTTATCTTGTCGCGTACGTTTCTCTGGGAAAGTTGAATCTTATCGCACACGCTACCACTCAGCCAGATGTCTTACGTAGCACGATTCCCTACCCCCAAGAAGGGAATCGTGTCCAACACACTTGGCCACCCAAGAAGAGTCTTGCGTCCTACGCTACTCAGGGGCAATTTCGATACAACGATATCTTCTCCAGCATGCCTTGCCCAAAGGCCACTACTATTACTATAAATACTGCCACGCCCTCCAAAAATCGAGGTACGCATACTAAGACCCGACTCTGGCACTCTGGAGTTGTGAACAAATACTAACTTAACCATCGGAGGGTCGTTGGCCGGTACCACACCGGTACTTCCCTTTGAGGTTCTTCTTACCTGTGCAGGACCGTCCGGAACGCGCGCAAGCCCTGCAGCTCACTGGTTTGATTCTTGACATCATCAGACCTTATTATCCTCTCTTTCTTTCGCATCTTACGTTCACCATTCTCCATTCACCATTCACCAGTCAAAAGTCTCTCTCCCCAGTCTCTCTCACTCTTTGTCTCTCTCTACTCATATGTCTGATCCCTGCATGCAAGTAGTGCCTTCTTTGGCACATTAACCTAAGTCACTACACGCCGGTTGCAAACACAGCTCGTATTCACTTCCACTCCGCCGTAGATATTCAGAGCACGAGTTCGTGAAAATCATTCAAAATTTGTAGCATCCTCACTCCTCCTCGGTAATTTTTTTTATCTTTCCTTTTATTTTTTGAAAACAATCTGTGTCTGAGAAAATCTGGGTTTTATTTTTATTTTCTTATTTATATTTTTTACTTTTATAGTCATAGACAACCATCAGCTGTTCATGTATATCTGGTCCGTGCCACTGTGATTATGAAAATCTATATATGCGTTTGTACTATTATTATCTGCTATCTTCATTTTTTCATTTCACTTTGTGTTCGGTTAGCTATGTCTTCATCTGTGGATATCTCAACACAAACCGATGAATTCTTGACCCTTGAGAACATCATTGCCACCCTGCTTGCTCATCTTTCTGCACTCAAGGGCTCTGTCCCTCAATCCAGCAGCAGTAACAACACCACTGACAACAATAGTGGCAGTAATGATCTCAACAACGACAACACCTCCATCGCCGCCACCACCACTGACAACGGTCATTCTCTTAACGAAGAATGTCTTGTTACACACTGGCAATTTGATAAGTTACAGAGAGATCTCAATCAAATTAAAGAAGCTTTCCGCAAACGGAAGAATTTTGGGCACGATGCCGGTGAACCAATCAAGAATCTTGAATGCTGCCTTGATGACATCTCCAAGATAGTTGTAGAAGCTTCTAATGATGCCTTCCCAATTCAAGCCAAGCTTAGTGCAGTAAAAAAGGATGCCTTGAAGTTGAAGTTGAACATTCCATCATTGCCACCCAAAATGTCTACTAAATCGAGGCCAACTAATGGGTCCAATGTGTGGTTAATGAATTTCTGAGCTTACGTATGAATCATAAGTTTGTGTGTAGGTCAGTTTTCACTGAATTTAAGGAAGTTTTTGAGAACCTTGATATGAGGCTGAAGCTTTGCTTCTTGTCCTTGGCTGTTCTTCCGGAGGATGTGGTAGTAAAGAGGAGGCCACTGATAAATTGTTGGGTAGAGGATTTAGTGGAACCTCCAAGTATTGGATAAAAGAGACCTGAAATTGTTAAGGAAATGTGCAAACTGGTTGCAAACAGGTTTAAGATGCTGCCTCTGGTGCACTATGTGGTTACCATGTTTGAGGTTTAAGATGCAGCCTCTGGTACACTGTGTGGCTATTATGCTTCCCCAGGAGGCTGGGTTCTTCGATTGTCATTTTAATGGGATTCCAACTGTAAATTCTTCCTGGTGTGACAGGGCATGTTTAGTGAAGGATAAGGATGGAACTTTGGAGCAGGTATTGAAAAATATTCCTAATTCAGATCAGGAGAAACTGCAAACCATATTCAGTGTTAATGAGAGTTTTCCTGGTCTCAGATTTTGGTGGTTTGCAAAGCTGAAAATTTTCAACATTTGTGGAGTGGTTTTCGAGGATGAAAACTGTCAATGTTCTTTATTTGGGAAGGTGGAAAAGCTCAGATCAGCATCACATTGTAAGGGAAGGCTCACTTGAGAATCATATTGAAGTAGAAAGCACTGAGTTCTTAAAAGGGTTGAAGATTATGAAATGTTTAAGGCTTTTAAGCCTGCAAGGAGTTTCTAGAATTGAAGAGCTTCCCAATTCCATAGGCAAGATAACAAATTTGAGGATTTTAGATCTCAAAGCCTGTCACAATCTGGAGGCACTTCCAGATGGGACAGCGTTACACAAGAAGCTGTCACACCGGGATATTTCAGAATGTTACTTGTTCTGCATGCCCAAGGAGATAGCCTCACTTTCAGAACAACAAGTCCTTAAGGGGTTTGTAGTTGGTAATTTGGAAAGCAACAGAGATAATAATTACCAGGGCCTGCCACAGAAATTTCTTGGGGAATTTTTTTTCCCTCAAAAGAGAGACTCATGTACTCCTGAAGATTTGATAAAATTTAAGAAGCTAAGAAAGTTGAGCATCAATACAAGCAGCAAGGCTTTCCAACAAAGGAAGAGCTAGAGGCTCTAAAAAAGTTGAAGGTGCTGCGGAAGTTAGCAATACCCTGGGGTGTCAACAGTAACTGCAAGAAAATGGTCTCAAACTGATACACCAGGACATCCTAGAAACCTGGAGAAACTTGAACTTCAAAGCTTTTCTGACTATTACACCCAATTGGCTGATGCCTGGAAAACTGAAGAGCCTAAAGAAACTTTACATATGAGGAAAACTCATTAATTTAGGGCAAATGCAAGAGGAAAATAATAAGTGGACCGTGGAAATTTTACGTTTGGAGTACTTGGATCAATTTAATATGCACTGGAATGAACTGCAAACATCATTCCCAAAGATGATTTTCTTGGAGAATTTCAAATGCCCTAAACTCACTTCATACCCATGCGATGACTGTGGGGTGTGGCCGAAGCATTGAGCAATGTCTGCAATACATTATGAATTCACTTGGTTGTCAGTCATTTCCTCTTATTTTACAGATAAATCCCATGACCAAGGTTATGATCATGTCAGAAGGGCAGCCAACACAAAACCTATTGTCAAGTGCTTAACAATAAAATCTAATGTGTTAATACGACCCCATCTAGATGTTTATTAATCAAACAGTAGAAGTCGAACAGTCTTTCTAGTTGCACAGTCTGCAGCATGTCTGTCATCCGAAAAGCATCTGATTTCTAACTCTAAATTCAGTTATGTGAATTTGGTGCTACATCTTGGTCCAATATGTGTTCTTGAGATGAAGTTGTTAGACTTTTATAAGTTGGGTTTAACTAATGTATGCCCTTAGGGCATATAATAAACTAATTTATAAAAAATTTTATGGAAAAATGAAAAAAATAACTCACTTTTTTTTTAGTTTATAATTTTTTCAATTTTTTGTAAAAAGTTTTCTAAAATTGATAACTAATATCTGCCCTTAGGTATATATTAACCGGACTCTTGTAATTCTAAAGTTAGCTCAAGGACATGTGTTAAGCAAAATTGAACACATTGACCTTTTATAGAGTACAAGAAATTTGAACACATTGACTTGATGGTTGCTGACAATAATATTTCAACTGGTGAACAATCTCTGACTCCATCTACAAGTAGTCCAAACAGCTGCTTGTTAGATTCAGAAAGTATAAGCTGCTACATCTTTGTTATGTTCAATTGTACAGCTCATAATGAACGTAAGTAGGGTATATACGATATACTTGGGCTAACCTTGCAAGAAAGATCTTAGCATGCCATCATTGAGCTTTAACTCGAATGAAACCTCCTTGTTCTTATAGAGACTAAACAACACCTTATACTATAGAAACCAATTTGCTTTACATATTGTTGCTACTCCAATTTTTCAGCACGAAAAGCACATTGAGTTTATTAGCTATATACCACAACTGCCACCCAACCTGCAGATGTTTTTACAAAGCTGCTTTACATGCATTGAGTTCCAGTTTCTTCACTTTCCATCTTCAGGGGAGTACTATAGAAATTAGCAGCTTCAGTACAAGAAAGACTCCTCCATCCTTATCAAGTTATTATTTCAGAATAGTTTCATCTTTTTCACATCTTTACCTCATCTTTTTTGTTTTTTATTTTTTAATTTTATTTCCTTTATCGTATTCTTGATATATTTTTATTCATTTCTACTGTATCATGTAAACATACCAATCCAATACGTATATATAAATAAAAACCATCAATAAATAATACTTTTAACTCTTTTTCACACATTCAAATTTTATCAAGAGCTATTATTGTGAGTTCTAGTTTGTTTAAGTGATAAATTTTTTGTCTTCGCTTTAAAAATTTGAGTTCAAAGTCCACTTACACCAAAAACGAAACATCCCTCGATGACAAAGAGTAATCATTATGGACATAGGCGGAGGAAGGTGGGGCTAGGGCCATGGCCCCCCTGGATTTTCCAAAAATGCCCCATCCCCCTTTATTTAATGATAAAATTTTTAAATATTGAGTAAATTTTAGGTGATGGCTCCCTTTCATTTTAAAAAAATAGTATAAATGCTCTTTAATTTATTATTGTCTCTGTTATTTTCCTTTTAGTATTTAATTTTTTGTCATATATAAGTCATTAATTTAGGAGAATTTAAAGTATAAGTCAACAAAAATATATAAGTAAATTTGTTTAACAAAATATTTTTGTTGTTTTTCATAAATAGTCACACACACACACACACACACACACACACACACACATATACAGAGAGAGAGAGAGAGAGAGAGAGAGCTAAAGCTATTAGAATACAATGATACATTTTTGGCTTAGCCCCCTTGAGAAAGTCTTTTGGCTCCACCACTGATTATGAAAAAAGGAGGATAGAAAATAAGGAAGAAAAAATTGATTTTATGGGTGTTAGGTTAGAGAGAAAGGGAGGAGGGGAAATTGGTGGGGCCCAAGTACTTTCTCCCCTGATTCACCAAAATTCTATCTCTCCAATTTGGGGAGAAAATAGAGGGAGAAGAATAGTTATAGTTGCAATTAATGACTGAACTACTCCCCCTCCTCTTACACAGACTTGTTGCTTTTTCACTTTTTTTTTTTTTTTTTTTTTAACTAAGCATGGACCTGGTTGCTATTTCACTACTTTTATTTTTTATTTTTTTTGGGCTTTCCTGCGTGGACTGGACCTGGTTGCTTTTCCACTTCTTCTTCCTATATTTTTGCTCGAGATACATATTTTGTTTTGTTCTTTTTTATTTTGGTTTAACTATACAGTGAATTTTTTTTTTTAATTTCTAGGCATTGTTTTTAGTTTTTAATAAATTTGGGTGATTGGGCTTATTTATTTTTTGGTTGTTTGACATTTTTTTTGTTTTAATTGGATATCATTTTTTAACAAGAACATATGAGTAAATTTATACAAACTCATTTTTTCAATTTCTCCACTTTTTCACCTCCTAGCCAAACACAAATGAGAAAAACTAAAATCTTTTTTATCTTCTCACTTTTATACCCCTCCAACAAAACGGACCCTATAAGTTGAAATTCTATAACATCTCAAAAATTGATTTAAAAAAAAAAAAACACCTATCACATGTGCGTTAGTGCCTAGTACTCCCTCCATCTCACTTTGTTTGTCATGTTTGAAAAGTCAAACTTTTTAAGGAAACATCATTTATTGTTTTATATACCTTTTAACAATGTATAAGTTTCCAAAACTACCCTTAAATAAATTTATCAAAAAAGTGAATTATTAAATCTATGTTTAGAAACAGGAGTATAATAGGAACATTAGTAAATTAATAACTTCTATATTTAGAAATAGGATAATATTTTGGAACATCTTAAAAGGGAATAGAGGACAAACAAAGTGGAATGGAGGAAGTATATCTTAAGAATGATGCTTGTAATTTGTAAACCACAAGAGCACATTCTTCTCCCAAAAAAAAAAAAAAAAACAAAAACAAAAACAAAAACAAATGGTTAAATGCTTTTATCAACACAACGATGGGTATGAACTTTTTTTTTTAGCCCAAATTATTGTTATGAACTTATTAATCAAATATTTATCTATAAGGAATGTCAAATTTATTATTGAAAATTTGTTTGCCAATTAAATTATAATGTGCAAATGTCCATTAATTAATTAATTAATTATTCAGCTCTCAATGATAAACATTTAATTTTTGGCTTTACAATTTAACAATTTTTTTTATATAATTTTTTTTACTTGCTCTTAATATAATATTGTAACCCATAGATATCATAAAACGGGGAAAATGGGAAACTAATTTCGTTTTCCAAACAATATAATTAATAGGCCAGGTTTTCAAACTATATACAATACTAACACCTCGAGCCTCTGAGGCTCGATTTTGGCTAGTAAACCGAGCCTCAGAGGCTCGATTTTCATGTTCTGCGGGAGTCTCACGTGGAGCAGTTTTCCACGTAGAAATCGAGCTTTTAAGACTCGGTTTTTAATAACGAGTGTTAAAGGCTCGATTTCTATAGGGTAAGATACCACGTGGGCTGCCACTTGGAAGTCGAGCATTAGAGACTCGGTTTAGCCGGGAAAACCGAGTCTCAGAGACTCGATTTCCAAGCTTCAAAAAAAGCCAGTTCACGTGATGTTTCTCTGTATATAGATCTGGCTGGTTTCTTCTTTTCTGGGTCTGGTATTTTTTTTTCTGTGTCTCGGGTACTGCGTTTCACTTCCTCTCTCTCTCTCTCTGATACACACACCAACACTCATTGTAGTAGCTCTCACTCCCCCTCTCACTCATACAAGCTCTCATGGCAGGTAAGGCTGTTGGTTGTGGTTGTTGATTTTGCTAGTGTAGTATAGTTAAGACTTTGTATAGATTTTTTTCATGGGTATTTATCATGAATTTCTTATGTTGTTTGGTTTATATTTGTCTTTAGTTTTTTTTTTTTTTTTTTTTTGCTTGAGTGTGAAATTATAATTATTGACTATATATGTATCATGAATTTCTTTTGTTGTTTGGTCTCCAATTTGTCTTAAAATTTTTTTTGCTTGAGTATGAAATAATGATTTATTTAAGATGTATTGTTGGTATATATTGTTAGGTTTTTAATGATTGTATTGTTGTTTGGTTTGATATTTTGATTTATATTTTTTGTTAGAGTTGATTTGAAATTTTGTAATGGGGGTGAGTTTTGGAGTCTAAGGTGATTTTTTTTTGTTTTTATAATTTGTTATAGACATGTATTACAAATATTGAAGATTGGTTTTTCCAAATGTCAAATATGAAGACACTTTGAGTAGAAGTCATTATGGAATTCAAAATAGTAAATAAAACCTATCAATTGGGTAAAATAAATAAATTAAAGGAAATAAAATAAAATCATAAACCATAAGATAAATAAATGGAAATGAAAAATGAGAGGAAGAGTTATACGTCTCAAAAAACTCTACTTAGCTAGACTCATTTCCTACGAGCTATAGTCAACCACTAAAATAGCTCTGCTTTACACTCCCTAGTCCCTTTTTGGGATCTGCTTCTGAACAATTTTTTTTTAGGCCAAGTGTATCCTTGTGAACAATGAGCGAGGAACTCGTAAAGTCCTAAACACAAAAAAAATCCATCTCAGAAACACTATATTCATGCATGCTTGAAAAGAAATGTATCCATGTCACATTAAAAAAAAAGTGTCTTTATGTGGTTTTCATTAACTTAATTGGTTATGTAGCAATGATTTGATTCGAATCAAAATTGTATCTTCATGGAGAATCTCTTTAAGTTTCATATTTGCCTAATTATTTTTGATGTATTTAATCTTAGAATTCGACATTTACATCCCCCAATGGGGGTGAGTTTTGGAGTCTAAAGTGATTTTTTTTGTTTGAGTATGAAATGATAATAATTGGGTGTTTGTATGTGATGTGGGGGCGAGTATATGCAAATATGGGGTGAGAAGTTGTAATTATTGAACTTTGAGTAGATAGAAAGGGTTTTGCAATTGATGTTAAATGAAAGAGATAAAATATGTGACTAAAATATTACACTTGACTGTAACAGGTTCACAATCTCTGAAGAATATTAATATAAATGTATACTACGGTGGACCCCTTGTCAATCCTGAAGAGATTGATGGATTTCCATTTAGAGGACCGGGTATCGAATGCTACTACATGATGATACGTCGTAAGTTGAAGACGTTGAATGATTTGAAGAGGAAGATAATGGAAGAATTGAATTTGAACCCTGCTTGTTATGACATCAAGATTATTTATCGTTACCCACAAGAAGTCCTTCATGAACGGATAAATTACGAGTATATGGCAATCAAAGAAGACAAACATGTAAAGCTCATGTTTAATATGATCCATAAAATGCCCCAAGTAAATGCTGCTCAGTTGTATGTAAGTTCGGAGCCGCTTGCAGAAGTTGATACTGAGGAGGTGCAACAAACAACTACATCTTTACAATTTACAGCCCTAGATGATAAATGCACTACAATGGGAGACTATACAATGGGAAGTTATATGCTCCCATCTCAAGTTTATGCTGCCAATACTAGTGAAACATTCCAACCTCAAGAGACACATTTAGGGGAGGAAGATAAAGAAGAAGATGAAGACGAAGATCATGCTGCGTATAATGGTGAAAATATTGATGATATGGATGAGTATGAAGAAAGGATTGAACAAGGCGACTTTGACAGGGATGTGGATGACCATGAACTCGTTCCCAATTTTGAAGAGGAAAATATGGAGTACCATGATGAAGGTGATGCAGACGATAATATTGGCGTCCAACATGATACAAATATAACCACTGCCTACACACCTCCTGCGGAGTCATTCTACGCAAATACTTGGGAAAATATGGTTGATCCTTCACGTCTTCAAATACCATTTGTTTCTACTTGGGAAGATGGGATGCATTTTAGTAAAGGGTTGACTTTTGCAAACAAAGAGGCGGTGAAGCGTGCATTGATAATATACGTAGTAGGAGAAAATAGAAATTTTATTATCCGGAGGTCGACCAAAACTAAATTGTGCGCCGCATGCATTAACACCAATTGCAAGTGGTACGTTGGGGCATTCATGAAGGCTAAACTTAATGGTCTGTGGATGGTCACGTCTTATGTGGGTCCACACAGTTGTATACCCTTTGGCCTGCGACGAGATGGTAAAATGATGGATTCTAATTTTGTTGCATCAGAAATCGTGGGAAAATTGCGACAAAATCACACTACTCGTATTCATGAGCTTTGGGAGATCATACATACTAAGTATAAGCATGAGCTTTCGTACTATAAGGTGTGGGATGCAAAACAGAAGGCAATTGCTAAGATATTCGGAGATTGGGAGGAGTCTTACCAAAGATTGTGAAAGTTGTTGTTGGCGTACTTAGATCAGGATTCGGGTACCCAGTACAACTATTACACCATACCTAGGGGCATAGATGGTACTGCGTTACTGCGCTATGTATTTTGGGCATTTGCTCCATGCATTGCTGCATTCGGATATTGCAGGCCAGTGATCAGTATTGATGGGACTCATTTGTATGGTAAATATCGAGGGGTGTTGATGATTGCAATAGCAACTGATGCTAACCAAAAGGTTTTGCCTCTCGCCTTTGCTGTTGTGGACAAGGAGTCAGGGGCTAGTTGGGGGTGGTTTTTAGAGTGTCTCAGAGTTTTGATACAGATTGTGATACCTAGGGAGGGCATTTGCATTATTTCTAATCGACATAAAGGTATTAAATGCGCCATTGCAGAGTGGCCCAGATTTCAAGACAGAAGAGAACAGGTATATCACCGATATTGCCTTCGACATGTTGCTAGCAACTTCAACACACACTTTGATGACCCGACTCTAAAGGCCTTGGCCTTGAAAGCTGGATATGTGACTCATGCAGCTAAATTTGAGTCCCTAATGCAAACCATTAAGGATGTCGAGATTAATGCACTGAGAAATGTAGAACCTGATGATCCCCATATTGCACGCTATATGCCATACACATATCTAACGAGTGAGGATGTGGAGAAATTGACCCAGTTACATGATGGTGGAAGACGTTATGGGGCAATGACAACCAATATCTCTGAGTGCTTTAATGGGGTACTTAAAGGTGCCCGCGGTTTGCCCATTGCTGCAATGGTTGAGTTCACCTGGTGCAAACTTGTTGCATATTTCCATGATCGACATAAACAAATTACTTCTGATCGCTCTCAAGGTAAGGTGTGGAGTGATTATGCAATGGGGATCTATACCAAAAATGCGCAGAAAATTTCAGGACACACTCTGAGGAATTTTAATCACGAAACTGGTGTATATCAAGTGGTTACCCCATACAACGACCATAGAGGTGGAGGGGGAAACCACAGTCATGAAGTGCACGCATTTGCTAGAACATGTGGTTGTGGAAAGTGGCAAAACATTAAGATCCCTTGTTCACATGCAATTAAAGTTCTTCAAGGTTTGCACCTCAATGCGACCACCTATATTGACCCATGTTATAGTTTGGACAACGCCATTCAAACATATGCACATCAATTTGAGGTGCCAAAGTCAGAGTCATTGTGGAGGGAAGTTCGCGGACCACGGTGGGTGCCTGACCCACAGCTGTTGCGGGCGAAAGGTCATCCTGTGAAGTCAAGAATAAGAAATGAAATGGATGGGGTACGGCGAGAACGGGGAAGCCGGAGGCTTGATTCGGACTTGAGGGAGATTCAACCAAGGCAGCGATGTGGAGTTTGTCATGAAGAGGTGCATAACCGCAGAAGATGTCCCAATGCCCATGGGGCTTCGACAAGCGGTTCCCGTGGGGCTTCAACAAGCGGTAGTGCTACAAACTAGGCAAGTGCTATCGCTATTTTTATATAATATGCTCAACGTTTCATTTGCTTCTTGTTAATCGCATTTGGGAACTAACGATCGTATTTTAATGTTTGTCAGGCGAGCGGAGACAGAGCCTTCGGAATGGCATTGTATGTGGGAGTTGTGGTTATCTTCGGTATAGACAAGTGCTAGACGACTATGTAGACTATGTTGTATCGACTCAACGATTATTTTGTTTATGGTTGAATGTTGTTGTAATTGAACTATTTGCTATCCATTGTACTCGTTACATTAGTTGTGTTGTGCAACGTTTGCCTATAATGCCAGCAATGATAGTACTTTGGCAAGTTCAATGATAGCTATCAATGATTTGTGGGTCTCATGCAGTGGTTAAAACTGTCTAGTTTGCAGCTAAGAGGCCAACTATAATGCCCATGAATAGTAGCTGTTTTAATCCAGTTTTTTGCATTTGATATACTCCCTTTGATTGGTATCATAATATTATTATGTTCGTATCTAGTTGTTTACAGTGCTCATGTGATGCTGGATTTGGTTTAGTGATGCAGGTTTGAAAAAAAAATTTCTGGGTTGCTGCTGCAGGTGGGGGAACAAAAAAATTCCCAGTGGAAATCGAGTCTTTAGAACTCGATTTCCATTGCTGTGGCATTTTGGTAAATAATTGCCATTGTAAATCGAGTCTTTGAAACTCGATTTCCATTTCCGTGGCATTTCCGTAAATAACTGCCATTGTAAATCGAGTTTCTAAGACTCGATTTCCACTCACGTATTTTTAAAATAATGGAACTCGAGCATATAAGGCTCGAGTTCCACTGAAACTTTTTTTATAAAAAAAACGAGAATAATCCACAGTATCCCTGCCTACTGCTCATCTACAAATTCATGCCTTTTATGCGACCTTGTAAGACAAAAGAGGGGCATCATCATCTTATCAAACCAATTAACTCGATTTCCTAGGAATGCAACAGTGTAACTACTAAACAAAAGCTTTTGCATCATCATCTTATCAAACCAATTAACCAATTAATCAAAATCTACAAAACCTAAATTGATTGGCAAGTTTTTTTTTTTTTTTTTTGCCACTTGTACAATTTGGTCTCACTGATCACATAATGGAAGCAACATAAGAAACCTATACAATTTGGTCTAACTGTTTTGCCTTACAACTTGTTAATGGAAAGCGCAACACGCACCAGCTAAAGGATTTCTTTAATCGATACATATATAACATAAAGGAAATTAGGTGACGACAATATTTTTGAAGCTCACGATGAGCATTCACAATCACCAGCTATCAAAACATCACACCTTCACTTAAGGGCTATTTCATTTGTCCTGTATGCACATTAGAATAAGAAAAGTGACATTCATGCATTGCACCGGCATTAGCATTCTAGTTTTCTTTTTTACCCATGACTACCATTCTGAAAAGGGGTTACTGATTCATATCACTAACCAACTTGAAACTCAAAGAGAGAATTCAATCTAAAGCAACGAATCACATATCTAAGACATTAAAAAATCAACAATATAAAGAGGGAATAGCCTTTTGCTTGTAGCAAAGCAGAAGATTTCACTTTTTCAAGATCCACACATATGGACTTTTATTTTTTTTATTTTTTTGTAAATGGTGTCCTTGTATTTGTTTTGTAGAAGATACTATTGCTTGCTAATTCTTGAGAATCGCAGTACGTCCATCCCCATAACAGGTCAAAAATCAATAATCTAGTAACTCCATCCCCAGTATGTCCATTTTTTTTTTTTTTTTGCAGGCTTTCCAGAAGCAAAGCATTTAGTACCTATGAGGAATTGAACATTAAGTTACGGAACAGAATATAAAAGAACTTCATACAGCAATATTGAATGAAATATACAATCAAATTGCAATTTATCATAACACTGGAAACTGATTAAGAGTGAAGAATTTCAGTGTAAGGACTTACTGATTGGCAGTTTGGCCATGTCAACCATATAACTTGAGGGCTTCTCCTGCAAATAGTATGATAGCAATGTATCAGAGCCAAATACTAGTATTGTTGAGTTACATTCATGGTTTTAAAAACCGGACCGGACCGGCCGGTTTAACCGGTTCAACCGGGAACCGGACCTTAATCCGGTCCGGTTATTACTAAAAACCGGAAGTTAAGAAAAAACCGGAAAAACTGAAAAAACCGCCGGTTTAACCAGAAAACCGGAAACCGGTATGGTTAAACCGGTTTTAAGCTGCTTTGTTCATTAACACTGTTTTTGACAAAAAATAAAAAAGATAAGAGATTTTGTTTCAGATTTAAGAAGAAGAGATATTTTGACTTTGAAGATACTGTTAAGTCTAAAGCTGTGAAGCCTAAAACGCCCACGTTGACGCCAAAAACATCAGATTTACTATTTATGAGTTGACACAGTTAAGTAAGAACCGAGGAACTGAAGAAGCCCAAACCAAAGAGATGCAGGTACAATCTGTCCACTCCAGTTTAAGAGCTTTTCTTGCTGCTCTTGTAGACTTGCACATGCACTGATGCGCATATATCGACGAGAGAGAGAGAGAGAGAGAGTATTGAAGGCAAAAATATGAAAAATGAGAGAAAAGTAAAAGAAGAAACTAGTACAGAGCTTTTAAACGAACCAAGGTGTGGATGGAAGGTTTCAAAATTTGTGGTAGGTGAGTATCAACGTGTAAAGCAGGATATGTGGTGGAAAAGAAATATCAAGTGGGCTCGATATTGTCACTCACGGGTGACTTTTTGTTATTTGAAAAATGAAAGGATAACTAGAATAGGATATGTGGTGGAAAAGAAATATCAAGTGGGCTTGATATTGTCACTCAGGGGTGACTTTTTGTTATTTAAAAAATGAAAGGATAACTGGAATAATTTTTTGTAGGGACTTGAGTTTTGCTGGTTAATATATAAATTAAGAAAGATGTTATGTTCACAATATTTTTACAATAAATTATAGGTGGTTAGTTATTTTTTGTTCAAATTTGAATTTAACACTAAAATTATTTTTTTGCCCTAATAATAACAACCTGTAACACTAAGATTTGTCATAAAAATGTTGTGAACATATCATTTCTTATAAATTAAAGTTAAGGTTTAATATTTTACTGTTATTTAATTTAATTTTTTAGTTAAAATATTAGTTATAAAATTATTTATTTATTTATATTTTATAATTATTAATTAATTATTTATGACATCATCGGTTCGACCATCGGTCCGACCCCGGTCCGACCATAAAACCAAAAACCACCATCTTATCCGGTTCTTTAACCGTACCGGTTTTTAAAGCCATGGTTACATTAATAACTTCAATCAGAATAATCATAAAACCAGGAGATGTGAAACCCATTAAAAAATTAATATGCAATGTAGAACTATTTAACAACCATGTCAACAAACATGTGAATACTATAGATATCTGTGGATGTATAAAGAGAAAACATTGTAATTAATCCATTGATCTGTCCTATGGAACTACATAGAGTTCCAAAACATGTTTTACATTGTCCCTCTACCCACCACAAACTTCATTTCACAAGGTTTTAGCGGGGACCAATATAAGCTCAAATAAGGAGCATGAAGACAGTGTCACAAGGCCAATAGCTATGTCAAAAAGATTGTCACAGCAGTGAACAACATGATTGTCAATGAGTTATAGCACATGGCTCCAGTAGAGCAGAATGAAAGAAGGATTTGGGCAGTCAAGCCCCAGGGAGTAGGATTGAAGCATTCTAAGTCAATTTCTCTTTTTTACATTAGTTGTATGCCAATGTACAATGACACTTTTGAACAAAAATTAATTATTAATTCTTTCGTTGAAACATATTGACACCACCTACTACAAATTAGGTATCATGTTTTCATGTTTCTCAAAATTTTACTGTGTTAGCAAATCTTGCCTTCTTAATCCCCTTAGTTTGACTTACATGGCTGCAATCTCATCACCTTCGAGACCATGCCTCCACGTGAGCCACTGCAACTCTAAAACAAGTGCAATAAATGACGGAGACTTAAAGTAGCTGTCAAACATGAAGTAAAGCATACTCAACACTAAACACATGTCATGCATTATTGACTATTTGTAGATAACAGAGTGTAGTTTTATACTCATTACTTACATCTTCAGTTGTTTAAATTATTCAAACTTTCCTTTCACAACTCAGATCAATATGAAGATCAAAATTTCCTTTCACACTTTTCACAACTCATATTGTTTTAATGAATCACTTTCTATTAATATGTATACGATTGTCATTATGCATAATTGTATTCTCTGCACTTCATTTATACAAGATAGATGAACATGAGCATAAATATTAAGCAAAAAAATGCAAACCTGTTTCGATTTAATTGCTTTCATAAGAAGCATTAAGTCCCCATAGGAATGAGAGGTTTGTATAACATTAAGCCCAGTAGGAAGAGCATGACTAGTCTGTGCAACCATGTGTGTATCATTAGTAATAATCTACAGTTAATAGCATGATGGAAAAAAGAAAAACATACAGGGGAACTCGTCTTATAAATTTGCACAAGCTCCACAATTGATAGTGCTCTTAGAAAAGAAGTTACACACACTCATTTTAAAGCTTCATTTTGACATCCTAATTTAAGCCATCCATTGTACTTTATATACTTCATGTCTCTAGCTACATTTGGTAGCTCAGAGCTAACAAAAAATACTCAATAAATATCAAAGAAATGTCTAACTCCTGTATTATCACTTCGATTGTGAAAGCACAAAGCATAAAAATTGAATGAGCTAAGATATCCTTCTCCTAATAACTTGGGAGCAATCAAACTGAGAAACTGAATTTGTGAAGTTAAGGTAAAGGAACCAAAATGAACAAGAAAAAAAAATTAAAAATGCTAAATCACATAAAATCACAACATTTAACATGCTTTGCAACACAGTGAGCTGTGAGCCCACTCATACCGACACACATATTTAAAGTATTGAATATAAAACACATAAAAGTCAAACGACAGGGCACACTTGCACAAAAGTTCAAAGATGCAAAATTTCCTGTAAGACAGCAGAATAGGTTAACTACCAAACTGAAAAACTGCTACGAATATATGAAAGTTCAAGTACATGACAAAAATAAAACTATTACAAGCAGCGACTCACCCTATTAGCAAAATGAACAGTAGTTTCTTTTTGATCAGTGAGGGGTGAAACAATAGGACGGTATTCTACCTGTTCAGTCCAAATAAAATGTCTCCGATTAATTCAAATCAATACAAAAGTTTGCAAAACCAGACAATGTAGTAACCCAGAGTTCAAACCCAATAGGGACAACATACCTCCATAACTTTGTGAAACTGCGTGAACATCCTAAACATGAGCATTGCCAAAGAGATATTCCCCCTATGCAAAATGGCATACCACATTACACAAGGCGCCTAAGGTACCATTAGAGACAGCACCAAAATGACATTCAACACAAGAAAAGTGTCATACCATGATTAGTCAAAGTGCAGATGAGGAAAATGGACAATTACAGGTTGGATTGGGTAACCAGGGATGAATGCACCAAAAGAAAGCTAAGACAGTTAAAATTGAAAGATATAAAAGAAAGATCATCATTATTTCATATAGATCAAAAGAAAGATCAACAGTTAAGACAGTTAAAATTGGACAATCATTAATGTCATATAGATCAAAAGAAAGATAAGACAGTTAAAATTATAGAAGTTTTCTACCATTATTTCATTGATGGCATGCTTCCTTGACAGCGGTGAGAACCTATTGACATATATCACCTGAGAACATAAAATCCAACTCATTGGAACTAAATTGAAAACAATTCAAGCATTAAAAAAAAATAGTTTCAGTGATTGCAGAAATGAAATTACCTGCATTGCTCTGATAATGGTCCCTGCCAAAAGGTATGGAATCATGAAACTCAGCTGCCACGATGGTAGGGAATAACTCATAGAAATAGAAGTTAGGTTCAATGTATGATACATGGTTAGATACAATTATTGGAGCAATCTCCCTGGGCGCAGGTTTTCCTTTCCTTCTTATCCAATGATACCTTCACACACATACACCCAAAATGTATTAGTAAAATGTAGGGGGAAACTACTAGTAAATTATACTAGTAGTAAAATGTATTAGTAAAATGATCAAATTCAAATCAACAACAACCCTTGTGATACTGTACAGCAAATAAAACTATTTAGGAAATGCATAAACTTTTAAAAAAAAAATGATCTCAGACCTCCTCATCCAACCAAGGTGCTAAGATCATTTTCCTTTGGCCGAGTGCTTCCACAAATTCATCCCAAGTTTTTACAGTCTGAATGCAAGCAGCTCGTTTTTTTTTTTTTTTTTTTTTTTTGCAGCATCAAACAGGCTTTGTTGGATATTGTCCAGCATTTCTTTTACTTGCTCAACCAGCTTGCCCATAGGAATGTCTGTTTTTGCTGAATTATCACGGCGAACAGCACGTACCTGTGAATAAAAGCAGCATGTAACAATCCAACAAGTTGGTCAACTATAGGAACCAACAACAGCTGACAGTAATGCAGCAAAAATAGATACATACTAAAGCAATGCAAGTAAAAAAATAACAGCAGAAAATCAAGACACTAGCTGAGCTGACTATTTGCCAAGTCTTTTGGACCAATTTCAATTCTTAGAGGAACGCCTTTCATTTCCCAATGTGAGTACTTCCAACCAGGAGAGTAATTATCTCTAGAGTCTGCCTTAGCACGAATACCTGCCTCAGACAAGGAGGCCACAGTGGCAGAACAGGCATCAAAGATTGCCTGAGTATCAGCATCTTTATAAGGCACAGGAATTACAATAACCTGGACAGATGCTACTTTTGGTGGCAGCACTAAGCCTCTGTTGTCCCCATGAAACTCAGTCTAAATGGCCAGTTGCAATAAGCAAAAGCTGCAAAACTATCCCTACAACATCCCACAAGATGTATCTAGTTGTTATGTTTACTGGGCAGTCCTAATTACACCTAACATTCTTTTTTCTTTTTTAATTTATTTATAGTTCGCTAGTTACTACAAGAAAAGGGGAATTTGAACCCTAGATGTCTTGAAATAATTACACCTAATTCTTATAGTATCTAACCAATGAACTTTAGTTCAAACGGCACTTCCTATCCCCATAAGAATGGGTAGAGGGAAAGGGCATGAGTGTAAGACCTACTAGGTGCATTTGTAACTTATCAAAAAATTTTTTTTTTTGAAGGTGCATATACTATGTTTAAAATAAAATTATAAAAATAAAAAAGCATCCTTTATTCTAAGTTAAATAATAGGTTAGAATATATGTACAAACTAGAACCAAAACTACAGGTAAAGAGCTCACAGTGACCCTCAGGTGAGGACCTATGCACAGCAATTCCCTCAAGTCATTTTCGCTGAATATGCAGCTCAAACTAATAGTTGAAGTGGTAAGAGTGCATACCTTCAACTGAAGTTAAACCCACCAGAAGGAACAGGAACTTCATTTCCTCCAAAATTGAAGCTAGATTGACGAGCATCACCTGGGGGCAATGGCTCATCATCATCCTCAACCCAATATGTCTCTAAACTCTTGACTGCCTTTTCATATATCTCATTGTTCTCATGACTCTGAAGATTTTCAATCTTATCTATCCCCTCAGCATCATCAATCAATTGGGCATTCAAGTTCACATCTGTCTTTCCCATATTTTTCTCAGCTTCCCCAACCTTTAGAATGTTCTCAAGCCCTTCCAAGCAAACTGTGACAATTCTTGGGTCTGGACAAATTAGGAGATCACACAATGGCCTAATACACCCCTGGCTTACCAAGTACCTACCAGACATTAATCAAATCAAACATTTACATGTAAGACAACAATTAGGCAGAACTATTTAAGAAAAACCAAAATCATTGCTGGGGAAAAAAAATACTTGATTTGATCATGGGTGCCACCAGATGTAGCGTTTGAAATTGCCTAAGCAGCTTCTTTCTTGATCTCAAACTCTGCAATTTGAAGTAGTTGGACAAGGGGTGGAATGATACCAACCTCAATTACAGCCTGCAAGTTTCAAAATACAGGCCTTAAATGTCATCTTCACAACGTATTAACAAGAATAATATCACCACTTTAACAGGCAATTGACAGATTTCTTCCATAGCCATATTCAGTATGCAATTATCTAATCGATGGATGAAAATGTTTATTGAGCCAAAAAGGATATCAAAGATAATCATGACAACACACTGATTAGTGTGCATTTTCAAAAATGAATTTACTTGCCCACCTGTATCTGATTTACATTTCTAGCTGTGATGTTTGAAATGGTCTAGCAAGCTTCCTTCTTGATGCTCTTCTTATGATTATGTGTCAACAGGGTCAGGAGGCAAGGAAGAGCTTGATGATTTATCATACCCTGAAAGAGGGAAAAAAAGGGAAGCATTAAATACCTCCTGAAGGCAAAGTACGACATTTTAAACCTAACAAACATGCCATATTCATCGAGCGACCAGCATCCCACAGGGATTTCACACAAATATGCCATTTGAAATTTTATCTTCTCACCAGTTTTGATAAAGTATTCTATTAATTAATTTATTAATTTACAGGTAGGTCCTGATTGGCTGGTTAGGATCGATCTGAACCAGCTCATTATGTATACAAGTCAATATGACAACTATTAAACAACTTAATAGAAAGACAAGACAGCCAATCAGAAGTGTTTTGAAATCCCGACATAATTCTAAACACGCAAACAGGGATGAATGAACACAAACAAGTGCCTTCAAAAGTAATAAACACAAAAAGTGAGCAAAATTAAATTAAATTCATAAAAATATTTACAGTTTTGAAAAAACCTAGAACAGTGGATTTACATGTATAATTTGAAAGTTATTCAAGACTATTGAAAACTCTAAACTAATATTCTGTGCTAAAAATTCTTATTTTTGTTTCAGCCTTTGTTGTAGTTGGAATATGGTTTTGCTGAACATCTTCAACTGGATTGTTAATAATTCTGATTAGAATTATTAACAATCTTCAGCTGGAGAGCCTAAAAGTTTGACAAATATCGGGATGGCTCAATGATCAATTACAACCCTGGTGTTTTCCGATGTCCCAGAAGCAATAGTTGTTAGGGCCAAAGCTGCCTCAAACTGAACAATGCACCCAAGACCATAGAAGAAAAAAATCAACAAACATGAAACGACACAAATAACATACATGAATTCAGTACCAAACAAATAACATAAGTTACAAAATCGAACCTGAAGTTGCGGGAACTCATCCCTCGCAAGGAACTCAACAAAGCGAGGAACAACACCAGATTGTACAACTTCATTAATCGGAGGACTGCGCTCTGGTAAAACATTCATAGCAAGACAAGTTATCCTACTAATCACCGCCAGTACAAAACGAAAAAAATTTCCACATGACATTGAAAATTTACCGATCGAAAGCAGCTTTCGGAACTGAGTGGTTGCCTCAAGCTGCAAGTTCATGTCATCAGAACAAACGCCAGCAACCATGTCATTTCCGACGGCAAGCGCCACCCTCCTCCATGAGCTTCTTCCTCAAGTTCTGGATACACTTCTATTTCGGCCTCTCTTTCGGCTGCTTCTTCCTCTTTCTTTGCCTCAGCAGCTGAAGGAGTAACTAATCAAAACGCACACAAACAAAAAATTCCCAACAAAACCTTCCAAGCTCAAAACTTTATTTTGTTACACATACCCTATCTCTCGTCAAAGGCAATGCAACCTTCCCTTTCGTTGGCTTTGTGATAGTAACCGTACCAACAGCAGAAGACCCATCAACCACCTCTGCCACCTCTACAGCCACAGCACAAAATGAAAACCTTCCTACAATCCAATTCAACGATTCACTAACTATCGAGTTTCAAAATTAACACAATTGAATACCACAAACATCATAACCAACCAAAATTCACATCAAATACGCAATAAAAGGATCAAAATTGAACTCTTACTTTACACCTTGAGTCCCATCGAAAGTGCACAAACCAATCTGTGACCAAATTTTCATTCGTTGGTCCTGGCAAAGTATAGTGTTGGTATTAGAATTGAACAAGCATACACCATACAACAATTAGTTCAACCCACAACCTCACCCTACATATAACTCTTACAAAGGTTGAAGGTACCATTTGAGTTACCTTTTTTGAACTTTACGCCGTCTGGTATAATGAGGAGGAGGTCTTGCATGTCCTTCGTCAGATGCCTCGGGCCCAGCTTTGTGTCCATGTTTGTGCCCCCCTGTCCCACAAGGAGGTGCCTTTGATATGTGTTTTGGCCGACCTTCCGCCACTGCAGGTAACCCAACAGCCTGCTCAGCCTGAACATGAGGTGGATCAATGTCTGAAGAAGGGACAATAGACATACTGTGGGAGGGTGGCTCCTGGTGGATGGCAGGAGGGGTTGGATCAATACCCAAGTCAAAGGACGGAATGGGTGACAGCTCAGGAAATGACCGTGGAGTGGGTGAACGGATGTCAGACCCAGGACATGGCTGTGGGGTGGGTCTAGGGATGGTAGGACTAGGGGATGGAAGTGGCGTGGGTGAAGGGATGGTGGGGCTAGGGGGTGGATGTGGGGTGGGTGAAGGGATGGTGGGGCTAGGGGGTGGATGTGGGGTGGGGTGGATGAAGGGATGGTGGGGCTAGGGGGTGGATGTGGGGTGGATGGAGAGGGATCGGGAGTAGGGACAACCCGAGGAGTAGCAATAGGCGGACGAGAGCGACGTCTAGCAGGAGCTGTGCTCGTGCTTGGGCTCTCAGTAGTGCTTGGCCTCTGAGTAGCTGCTGCCGCAGGAGTAGCTGCCTCTGCATTCGGGTCCTCAGGGATAGGAGGTTGTACACGGCCAATCTCCTGCACTGCCTTCAGCACATCGGTAATGTCCTTGTGGTCCTCCATGCCCACTGGGTGACGCCTCAACAAACGGACGTATCCTTCAATCTACACATGGAAAAACCAAGTACATTAGTAATGCAATACAAAAGCCACAATGCCAATGAATAATAAAATAAATGTTGGTTCTAATTTGGTTCTGCTAGTAATAAGTTTAAATTATTATAGGGAGACCAAGTGTTACCTTTGACTAAATTTAAATTATCTTCTCAATTAAAGATGTAGGTAGCGGATGGCGTAAACAAAAATGCCAATTAAAAATTAAAATGAGCAGAATATTAAAAATAAAAAAAATGGAAAGAAGAATGTATACCATAACTCTAAAGGCTGAAATAGGAAATATGACCTTATAGCATCTCAAATTATATTTTTAAATCAACAAAGTTCTCTATAAGGTAAATCAACAAAATTCTCTATAAGGAATCTTAAGCAGACAACAATTTAAAAGGGAGGTTTGATGCTTAGCAGACATATGCACATATATCATGTTCTCGAAACAGTGGTTTCATGCTAAGAAGTACGGTAAGACGTAGAACACATGGAGAAGTTACCATTATAATCAATCTAGCACCAGGGATATTGATGAACCTCCGAGTTATCCTGTTGAACCAGTCGAAGTACTCGTGGTGTGGAGGCATGTCACCAAGAACTGCTTGACAACGCCATTGAAGGCGATTACCCCACTCCATGATATGCATAGCATGTCTCTGCATCCAATTAACACCGACCTTCCCCCGCAAATCAACTTGATGAAGCACTGTGTTCGTGTCAACATCGCGGGGAATTTCTTGGATCATCCCGAATTGACGAACAACGCGATCCGGTGTATGTAACTCTACTAGGTGGAAACATACAAGCGGAACCGTTGCCGTCCACACGGCCCTCCCTGCAACGCACCACGGTGGAAGGTCCTCTAAATCAGCTTCATCCGGCTGCCACACCACCTACAACAGCCCAAACAGACGTACGCAACACATTAGGCAACTACTGTCAAGAATCAAAGTTCACCAAACGTAAATATTGGTCCTAAACATGTTAAACAAGGCATTTTCATACCTGGCCTAGCAACATTGAAGCTATTTGTTGGCGATACCTGTCCCTAAAGATGTGGGCGGGCCTGTTTTTCTTGCTTGGGACCCACACCCACCTACAATCAAGAACAAAGGATCAATATCTAGAACTTTCCTACTAAGATAATGTTATGATTAAAACTATAAATCCTTTCAAATATAACTACTAAGATAATCTTATAGATATTTAGTCAATTAATAATATCACTAGACATTTAGTAACAGTCCTTATAAAAACAGAGCACATACAAGCCATATGACAGTCACAAAATTAGAGTATATTAACGTAATTATATATATTGAACCTCTGTTTAAAATTTGTTACTGTTGACCTAAATAATTCCGACAAGCCTTGAAAATATATAAATAGAATCAAGTTACATGATTGTGGGGTTAGGTAATGATCACATAATGTATATGCCGTGTATGAGATAGAGACTTACTTAAGGGATAGTGGACCACACACCGGAGGACCATAAGCACCCACTGGCGGGCCACGCTCAACTGCCGGGCACAAATAGGGGAACCTGGCCCACGCCCAATACTGGACCAACAGTAAGCACCCACCAATCTGACTAGCTTTCTTATCGCTTGCCCTGCATAACTCTCTGTACAACCATGCAAGGCAAGCACTTCCCCAACTGTACCTTCGTGGGTTGCGAAGGTCTTCCAACTGCTGAACCCACATTAGATGCACCCTATCGCCGGATTTGTCCACGAAAATTATGTCTCCTAGTAGCGCTAAGATGTAGCATCATGCATACTTATGCACCTGATCCTCGTCAGCATTAGGCGGCAATGCATCGGCAACTTGCTCCAAAAGCCGTTTGATGAGAATCCTTTGGCCATCAAGTTGCTTTCTCTCATTATTTACAGGTTGAAAGCCAAGGAAGTCTTGGCACACAGTCACCCAGATTTTCTCTGTGCTCCCTGTTATAGCCTCGCCGTCAACAGGAAGTCCAAGGAGAACCTCCACATCTTGCAATGTAATGGTCACCTCACCATATGGCATATGGAAGGTGTGAGTCTCGGGCCGCCATCGCTCCACTAAGGTCGTTATCAGGCCATGATCAATCTCTCTACCCGGGAGCCTGAGGAGTCCCTCCAAACCAAGTGCCTTGATGATGTCAACGACTCGGTCGTCCACCATTGGCTCTCGATTGGAGAACTCTTCATTACAGCTACGGCAAGTAAGGGACCCTGGATCCTGCACAAAACATAACCATGAATTAATATATGACAGCAAGTTCGTGTACATTGTATGAATTAAATGCATGTACTTGCTTCACAATCTGTAGTGTTGTGTTTTACCTGCCCATTCCAAATAACTTCAAACCGATGGTTGAGCTGCTGTGTCAACACCAACCCGTCAATGGGTCCAGGCTCTGCATGGTTAATTTGTCCAGCATTTGCAGCAGCCATACTGCACAAGAATGATAAGCATTTAGCATGTAATAGAGATTATGATGCCTAGACGTTTGATTTGCTGACTATAGAACTGAAATGGGTGTAAAGCTATACGGGAGATGGCAGAAGCAAGCTTGTCAATTAAAACAAGTTGTAGAGTTGATGATAGCTTTGTTTCAAGTGGCAAATGCAATGTAAGGATGATCTGTCTTTCACTAATTGGGGTCATCAATCCATATATTGATACCCAATGATGCTGCTATTCAATTGTTACCTTCTCAAAGAAGAAGCTGCTCTTAGTTTTCAATAAACTTTTTAATGTTGCGGTTTCTCAAAGTGAAAGTTATCCTTAATTGAGCCTTGTAATTTTTATTAGACAAATTTGAGTGAAGTTTTTTGTGTGCTCGAAGCCATTATGTGATAGAATATTTAAGGTCAATAAAATAAAGATCTAACTTTCCATGATCCTTGTGGCATCTACCCATTTTCTTGACAGCTAAATTCTAGAGCATTATTATTGTCTTGCTATGACAATCTGGATTTTAAATTGATAGGAAGCTTAGGTTTGTTTGAAACTCTAGTCTTTTAAAAGGTACACATCCTGTTTAACTTCAACATCATATTTCTAGTCCATTGCTGTGTGAGTTTCACTAGGTTCCAAGATGTGTGATACACCATAGGTGAGACACCTAGAAGCCCTTGATAAGATTCAAACATTTCCTACTGTTTCCCACGATTAAACCTAATGTAAGTATCCTTAATTCCTCTAAAAAGAAGCTTCCCAAAAGAAAAATCCATCAAATTTCCTTTTTCCTTTGACCATCAAACCTCATTAAAAGTTTAAAGCATAGCCAACCAAACCTATCCATGATGCTTAGCTCACCTACATCAACTACAGCAAACCCTAATCTCTAATTTAATGAGCCATCCTGCAGAAGTGGACTTGGGAGCAGGCTCATAATCTCTCACGTTTGATAAAATAATAAATGAACAAGTGCTGGTACTTGTCTACCTTTTATAAAATTATTTATGATCAATGACCTTGAGTATTCTGTGGTCAAAACAGAATCACATTTCCTTTTTGTTCTTTTATCTCGCAAATGTTTAAGTTTTCTTCTGTCCAGCAAGCACAAGATTAATTATGCTTACCCACATATGGTTTGGGATGAGTTTGATTTGCCAAATTGTGGTTTCAAACGTTACACTTTATCCACCTCAAAAAGTTTGCAGCCCAAATTGTTTAAATAAAAGAATGCCATGAAACAAAATAGCAACTTTATTATAATCTGAATACAATAAATTTATATATCAAATGCAAATACAAATAAACCTCATGTGGGTGAATGCAATATGTTAATCCTCAGGTTCGTAATTCAAACTCAACCTAATTCATAGGTAGATGAAGTTACACTACTTTCAAAGAACTATTCTGGTAAGTGCTAACTTGGTTGGGTGTTATTTAAACCTCATCTATAAGAAATCTGAATGAGATATGGGCCACTTACCCTATTTAGTCTTCAACAAATTCAGTAAAACACACTGGTCATAAATTTAGTGAATTGTAGTCAAAGATCTTCCAAGTTTAGATGCCAAGGAAATTGCTGTATACAATTGGATGCAAATTTGGCAGTAACTGCAACATTTGAAGGCAATGAACAATAAAACTACAACAAAAAGCAAGCCTTACTCCTAAAATTTTGAGTTCAGCTATGAATCCTCAATGAACGTAAATTTTGGATAAGATTAAGAATACCATAACACTTACACATACCAAAACAAAAAACTTCGGTAAAACTTGGTTCAATCGGACGGAGTATGCATATGTACATACATATATGTTATAAAGGAACTTGATTTTTTTTTTTTCAACCTGTACAGATTCAGGCACAAAATTGAGCATTTGGACAAGTCCTATTTTGGCCTAAATCAAGCATTTGGAAAAAAAATCAGAAATAAACACAAAGAGAGTATGTCACTATGTTCTCAGTCTTCCATTTAAAACTACAAATTTCATAAGCTACAGATTCAATCAAAACTGTCATGTTAGAGAAAGGGTACTGAACCTACATAAATGATAACTATTTCCATAACAAAGACTGTCATGCTACGGATTCAATCAAAACTGTCATGTTAGTAAAAACTCAGATCTTAAACCATAACAAAGATAATGAGCCCATGTTCAGTTTGATAGTTAAAAGCAAAAGATACAGTCAGAAAATGAACAAAGCAAAACAACAAAGAATAAGAAATGGAGAAGATGGTAAGTGAGAGAAGATGGTGAGTGAGACAAGACGGTGAGTGAGAGTGGAGAGGGTGAGTGAGAGAGGCGCTCAGAGTTGCTTACTTGAGAGAAGACCGCCGGTGAGTGTATCGCGTGAGAGAAGACGGCCGGTGAGTGTATCGCGTGAGAGAAGACGGCTGGTGAGTGTATCGCTTGAGAGAAGACGGCCGGTGAGTGAGAGCGTGAGATTAGGTGGGAGAAGACGGTGAGTGACAGCGGAGAGGGTGGAGTCTGTGCGAGAAAGAGGGTAAGAGTGAGAGTGAGAGTGGAGAGTGAGTGAGAGGCGTTAAATTTGAAAAAAAATCCCTATTAGAAATCGAGTCTTAGAGACTCGATTTCCAGGCCTTCCAGCCACGTCACACTCAGATCGCCACGTCAGAAATCGAGTCTCTAAGACTCGATTTCCACGTGGAAAACACTCCACGGTGGACCTGATCGGATCAAAAAAACCGAGCCTCAGAGACTCGGTTTATAAGCCCAAAATCGAGCCTCTGAGGCTCGAGATGTTATTAACTGATATACTTTGGCAACGGTGCTTACTAACTGAATAATTCCCAAATTGGACTCATTTCCCAATTTTCGCCTCATAAAACTCAGCCCATCATCGGTGACATTATTTTCCTTATACTTGTTAGTTAACTTCTCCTTTTTATGGCCCAAGATTGGCCCCACATTAACTCATTTTTTACCACCTTCTGAAAATCAATGAACCATTTTTCTAATATATCCGGCGCAGCAAAACCAATAGCCCATGGGCCTATTAGCACATGCACTGGATTACTTGGATTGGCCCATTAGCACATGTACTCTATTTCTTGCATTGTGATCTGACGCTACGCAGTTCAAATACATATAAAAAAACTCAAACGTCATTCCCAAAGTTGATTTTCTTGGAGAATTTCAAATGCCCTAAACTCACTTCATACCCATGCGATGATTGTGGAGTGTGGCCAAAGCATTGAGCAATGTCCGCAATACATTATGAATTCACCTGGTTTGTTTCTTGTTCAAAGATTGAAAACATCAAACTGTTGCATGTTTCTGATTAATTCTCTTTCAGTTTGTCCCTACACAATCATGTCTGTGTTTTCTAGTTGCACACAGTTTGCAGTATGTCTGTCACCTAAAAGGCATTTGATTTCTAACTCTAAATTCAGTTATGTGAATTTGATGCAACTAGCTAGTTCAGCAAATTGTGTTAGACCTTTATAAGTTTTGTACGCATTGACCTTGATGGTTGCTGACAATAATATTTCAACTGGTGAACAATCTCTCTGACTCTGCATGTTTTCCATCTAAAAATAGTCCAAGCAGCTGCTTGTTAGATTCAAAAAGTTTCAGCTGCACCTTTTTTGAGCTCAATTGTACAAAACATAATGAACGTAAGTGGGTTATATACAATATACTTGGGCCTCTTGGACCACGTCTTTAACACACACCCACAATATACTAGGCCTAACCTTACAAGAGCATACAATATACTTGGGCCTTTTGGACCATATCTTTAACACACACCCACAATATCTTTAACAATGGTTTAACCTAACATGTACCTCATTTATGGCCTGTTTGGGAGTTAAAAAAATGAGGGAGAGTAGAGTAGAGGGAGGGAAAGTAATTTAATTACCTTGTTTGAAAGTTTTTTAAGGAAGTAGGGAGAGAGGTTTGGAGGGATTTAGAGAGGTTTGGATTACCTCTAACCCCTCATTTTTAATTCCTCCAAATTAGAGAGATTGGGAGGGAGAGTAGAGTGGATAAATTATTGGCCAAATGAATTCCTTAATTTACCATTTCTAAATTAACAAAATTACCCTTTCTAAAGAGCTAATTACCCCCCTCCCCTTTACTAATTTTAAAAACATCTAAATAATATAGAGGGGAACCATTCCCCTCTACTCTCCTCCCCACTACTCTCCTTCTCTCTACTCCTCTCTCTCTAAACTTCCAAGCAGGCAATTAAGCATTGGCACCTAGATGTTACTATCCTTGGATTGACAAAGTGCAACTTATGGAGTTCCATTATTGAGCTCTAACTCAAGTGAAACCTCTGTGTTCTTATAGAGCTTAAACAACACCTTAGACTGTGGAAAACCAAGTTTATTTACATATTGTTGCTACTCCAATTTTTCACGAGCACGAAAAGCACATTGAGTTTATTGTCCATATACTACAACTGCCACCCAACTTGCAGATGTTTTACAAAGTTGCTTTACTTGCATTGATCTTCAGGGGAGTACTATAGAAATTTGCTTCAGTACAAGAGAAAGACTCCATCCTTATCAACTTATTTTTTTAGAGTTGTTTCATCTTTATCACATCTTTACCTCATCTTTTTGTTTTTAATTTAATTTCTTTATTTTTATTTTTGATGTATTTTTACTCATTCCTACCATATTACATGTAAACATGCCAATCCAGTACATATATATATTAAAAAAAAACCATCAATAAATAATACTTAACTATTTTCCACACATTCAAATTTTATCAAGAGCTATTATTGTTAGTTCTAGTTAATTTAAGTGATAAATTTTTTGTCTTCGATTTAAAGATTTGGATTTAGAGTATGCTTACACCAAAAAATAAACAGCTCTTGGTGAAATAACAACCACTGAAACATGCGTGTTAGTGCCTGGTATATCTTAATAATGATGCTTATAAACCACAGAAGCACATGGTTAGATGCTTTTATGAACTCAACGATAAGTATGAATATTTTTTAGCCCAAATCATAGTCATGAACTTATTAATCAAATATCTGTAAGGAATGTCAAATTTATAATTGAAAAATTGTTTGGCAATTAAATTATTTTGTGCAAATGTCCATTAATTAATTAATTAATTATTCAGCTTTCAAAAGATTTTTTTTTTTTTTTTACAATTTAACAATTCATTTTATATAATTTTTTTTACTAGCTCTTAATATAATATTGTTACCAATAAATAACAATGATGTTAAAGTCGTAAGTAATCCGCGCACATGACGGGTTCACACTGTACACCTTAGTCATTCTTTATTTTGTAGATCCAACCACTTGAAAGAGTGTAGAACAAGGTAGTCGGCACTGTACTGGTACCGGCTATACTAGTCGGTATGTACCGTATCAGTATGTATACCAGTATCGAAACACCACTTTTCGTACCGGTTTAAATACCAGCCATACTGGCCAATTTCGGGCAATACCGGCCGGTACACAAAAAAAAAAAAAAAAAAAAGCTTTTTTTTTTTAAGTTTTGTAATTTTTGAATTTTTGTAAGGGCAAAATGGTAACTTATTTGCTTTAACTTATTAGTATTATTTGTTTTTTTAGTATGCAATGAACAATTAAGCTTTCTATTTTTTATATTGTGTTTTTTTTTTTCTTTTAATTGATGCTAAAGTCTAAAATCATGAATAATTTGTTCTGAATTGAGGTAATATTTTATAGTAAACTTTTATATTTATTATAATATATATACACACAAATATAACGGTAAACTCGAAACGGTACACCGGTATTTATCGGTACCGAAATATATCGTTCTACTGGTCAAACCAATACAGCCTCTGGTACAAAATTGACTCCCTTGGTGTAGAACAACAATTAATTTACATTTAATTTGCCATTCAACTAAGGTAAGTGACACCTTCTCTCAAAAAAAAAAAAAAAAGAAAAAAAAAAAAAAAGAAAGAAGAAGATAGGTGACACCATCACAACAATCATACATGGCCAAAACCTTATCAGATGCATCAACTCTCTCTCTCCTTCACACATTTTTTTTTTTAAAGACTATAATAAAGTCAAGATTTGCATTTCAACATAAGCTTTCAAACATTATCTTTGAGCACTAGAGGCTCAATATGTAGAGGTTCATCTTCATTAGAAAATAAAATTAACAAATATGCGCATATTTGTCTTCTTCTTTTTTATTTTCTTTTTCTTTTCTTTTTTATTTTATTTTTATTTTTATTTTTTTATTAACGTCGGCATGTTTGTCTTTTTTTATGAATGTCCGCATGTTTGTCTTCTCATGCATTATGCATTGTCAATTTGTCTTTATATATAAAAATAAAAGAAAATATTAAAAAGAATCCACTTGCATTATTTTTACAATTAAGATGATTTATTTTATATTCTCTTGTTTGAAAAATCAATCAATTAAATTATTTGAAACTGAAGCACAAGGTTAGATGTTTTGATCCTCGCTCTCTCATTCTCTCTCTCAAATTCATCTTGATGAAAAAATAAAAATAAAAATAAAAATTCTCCATTTCTATTGCTTGTTTTTTAATAATAATATTTATAGTTTCTATAACATTATTCTAAATTATTTGTTGGACTAAACTTCCGTGGAGCTAGCATGTTAGTTTCATTTAGAAACATGACCCTTGCCTAGGTGGTGGATACTATGTAACTATGGTATGTAAATATCCTCTCATATGGAAGTGGACTCTATAAGGTTATCCATATTCAAGACACTAAATGAGGAAAAAGTGTCATTAGCAAAACTTAATGGCACCAAATATATAAAGAACTTTTGGAATATATATTCATTTATAACAAGGGTGTCTATAACTCTTCGAGCACCTGACGGTTCCTCTAAGCATGTGTTGGCTATGCATCCCACACACACTAGGTAATTAGGCAAACCCCTTGAGATTGAGGAACAAAAATCTTTTATTTCTTTTGAGTGTTTCACTTTATATTTCACCCAAGTATAATAGGTTATGGATTTGATTTTATTTTTCTTTTATACTTTGGTTATTTTTTAATAAAAAAATGACACGTGACAAACTGTGGCTATGCATAAATGGTCTCTATAGTTCCCAAATAATAAGTTGGAGGAAAATAGCTCCAAACATATTTGGAGTCAATTTTTAATGTATTTTTTATATATATAAAATACATTTTACACCCTATAATTGTCACTTTTTAGTTTAAATAAATATATAAAAGAATCTTTAAAATTATTTTTTAATGTAGAAATATGAAAGGATTTCATTTTGAAAGGGTTAACAAATTTTTTTTAAAAGGATTAAAAATTTAAAATGCGGTGTTATCAAAGTTAATATATTGATATGATAAATTTTAAATTTAATGGAATAAAATGACAAGTGATCAAAATCATGGGATGGCATGTGTGTTTTTTTCTCTAATTCTTTTAGAAAAAAAATATTGAAAAATGGCTGTTTAAAAATAAAACTTTTTTTCATTAACTATTCATAATTCAAAATTGTGCCAAACATTTTCTACGCAAATGTCCATTAACAATTCATATTTATAAAATAGTTTAACCGATGAATAAAAATGATATTATACTCGTAAGTCGTAAGTAATCTGTGCATCTCACGGTTCACACCTTATTAGTCATCGTCCTTAATTTTGCAAATCCAACAATTCGGAACGGTTGCAGACCAACAATTAATTTAAAACTAGTGTGTAATCCCGTGTACATGCACGGGTACATTTGAAAACAATCACAATTACATATTATATATATGATTATGGTTTTTATGATTTATTATATTGGACTCCTCGTTTTCTACATTAAATTAACTAATTTGGCAAAAAAAATTTAAAAATTTAGATTAGATGAGACACGTAACACAAAATTAAACTCCAATTGAAATTCAATTTTTACCTAAATTAACTCACTTGCACAAAATTCTAAAATTTAGATTAGATAAGACACGTGGCGTAAAATTAGACACTAATTGAATTCCAATTGAAAATTTAATTGAATTTTCTCTCTGCTTTACCTATTATTATTATTATTATTATTATTATTATTATTATTATTATTATATATAGATTAATTTGTCATTCAAACCGAGGGTTGTGACAACAATCATTTATGGCCAAAACCTTATGCTTGAAAAACGAAAGAATCACATGGTTAGATGCTTTAGATCAACACAAACAGACACTCTTGCATCTTATTACTTTATCATTTCAAGTCAAGGTCGCCAAGTATTGATTCGAGACTAAGAAGTCATTGTTTTGTGGTGTTAGGTGTATTGGATAAAAAATAACTTGAATTAATTATAAAAGGTAAGAGTTAACAAAGATTGAAATAAAGAAATTGGTTTAGGAAGTATTTTTAAATGGATAAAAATTAGATACAAACGTGGTTGTATATAGCCTAGGGCTACAATTCCTATTAAAAAAAAATTAATATAACTACATATTTTAAAAATCTTACAGTTAAGTTACATGTTTTTTATATTTATTAACACACATGTCAAATTTTGTGCTAATCAAATATTTTTTTACTATTTGATTTATAAATTTATTTTTTATGCATAATTTTAGACTATAAAAATTTTGAAATTTAAATAATTGATTGATGACATAATTATTGATATTTTATTTCCTAAAAAAAATTTCAAGCATTAAAAATATAAGAAAAAAGTATAATCCAATAGTGGATTTATTAAAATTCACAACCCATAAAAAAATATGGACAAAGTTTAGCTAGAAAATTGATTTAATTTAAGATTACAACTTTACTCAATATCTTTTTATTTAAGGTAAATTTTGTCAAATCCACCATTGGATTATTTTTTCTTTTTATATTTTCTATGCTTGTAAAATTTCTAAAAAATTTTAAGATTAATAATTATGCCATCAATAAATTGTTTAAATTACAAGTTTTAGTAGTTTAAAATTAATTATGCATAAAAATATAATCTTATAGATTTTGAAATAATATCCGATTAACACAAAATTTGACATATGTATTAAGAGCGTAAAAAAAAATGCAATCAAATAGTTAGATTTTGAAAATATGTAATAACATTAATAATATTGAGTAAAGTTGTAATCTTAATCTACAATAAATTTTATAGCTAAATTTTGTCCAAAAAATATTAAGTGGAGTTATAGCCTTAAACTATAATCATATTTGTTGCCTAACTTTGTTATTTATAAACTTTTTAGGATAAAAGAAAACAATTACTTTTTTAAATAAACTTTTTATATTTTTTATGAAAATAATATCTAAACTTTTTAAAATTAATTTATTAATAAATGTCTTAAAATTACCGCTTAACCGAACCTTAGTTAATTGAACCAAATGACGGGGATCACCAATAAATTTTGGGAATGATGAAGTCGATAACCCATGTGAAACGAAATGGGCATAGCCTATCTCCCCTCCCCCCAAAAAAATGGGCATCTGAATCTCATCGTTGTGTCCAAAAGCTGTTTTAGTATTTATTATTATTATTTTTTCTTAAAATATGATTATCGGTCTTTGGCACTTGTGGTTAAGTATTCAAGCCATTGAGATACTACAAGAGCCAGTAGCTTTGATTATTGGTCAAAGAAGGCGAAGCCCGAGGTTGAGCCAAGTACTTCAATATTCTCAAGTCCCAACTCACCTAACCCATATTTTAATTTGAACTTCTGTTTTTTTTTTTTTAAATTTATTTGATCTATTTCTTGTTAACGTATTTTTTATATTATAATTATAATCTACATTCTGTTGTTTCTTTTGTACGACAATATTCGCTTGCAAACAGAAACAAAAATTTTGGCATGATTACTTTTAAGTGATCGATGTAAATAATAATAATAAACCTCCAGTTATGTAATAATTTAGAGAAAAACACTTTTTTGTTTCTTACCTTTTGGATCATTTTTCCCTTTAATGAATCCCTCACAATTTTTGAACTTCTATTCTAGCCTCTAAATTTCTAAAATTTTTTTCAATTTTTTCCCTACCATCATCTTACTAACAATCAAAGGTGTTTTTAAGGTTCTTTTCAACTAATCCACTTCTATTCTGGTCAAAATCTTACATGCTTTAAAATGATGCTTTATTTATTTTATTTTATTTTTTGAGAAACTAAAATGATGCTTGAAAACAACATAAGCACATGGTTTGATTGATTTTTGGGGTTAAAATACTAAACTTACCTATAATTTGAGCGAAAATCACTTTACCTATCCGTAGTTTGAAAAGTATCACTTAACCCACCTGTAGTATGTTCCGTTTGTTTTCCGTAACCCATCTCTATTAAAATCAAGGATAAATGGTATTTTTGCTCAAATTTTATGTCTCTTTCCTCCCAAAACAAAAAATAGCACAAAAATGTAAGAGAAACAAGATCAAGTAGTGATATTGGTCTTTCTCTTTCAATTCACATAAATCTTGAACATGAAGAACATAAATCATTAAACCTAGATTTTTTTTTTTTTTTCACATTCCCAAGTTCTCTCAAATTTTCTCAACAACCATATAACTATATAAGTAATCAAACTCTTCAATGTTAGTCTTAAACACCCATTTGGCTCAACTTTTAGTAAGTCTCTCATCTTTACAAGAACCTCAACAACATAAATCACAAAACTCAGAATTTCTTTCTCCTTCCCAATAGAAAACAAATCAAAAGTTTCAACCTTTAGGATCCGTTCGGTTAGAAGAGTGAAAAAGTGAGAGGATGGAAAATTGTGAGAGGATGGAAAATATTTAGTTTTCCCTCTTGTGTGTTTGGTTGGAGTGGTGGAAAAGTGAGAGGGTGGAAAACTCTATTGTTTGGTTAGAGAGAAAAATGGAATGATAGAAAATGTAATTTATATAAATTGACTATTATACCCTTGTTACATAATATGTAAGAAATAGATTTATTTCTACTCATTAAATAATATAAAATTTATCACATCATATATATAAACTATTATTTTTATTTTTATTATTATAATGTAAAAATTAGATCAGGTCACATTAAAAAAAAAAAAAAAAAAAAAACTTTCAGGTCTGAGGTCACATTGAAGAAAAAAAAAAAAAAAAAAAAAGAACATTCATCAGGTCACGTTGAAAAAAAAAATGCTCAGGTCTGAGGTCACGTTAAAGAAAGAAAAGAAAAGAAGAAAAAAAAAAAACGTTCATCGGGTCACGTTGAAAAAAAAAAAAACAAACAAAACGTTCAGGTCTAAGGTCACGTTGAAGAAAGAAAAGAAAAGAAAAAAAAAAGAAAGAAAAAAAAAACGTTGAAAAAAATAAGCAGGAATTTTTGTAAAAGTACTACTATAGCATTTTTTTCTCCAAATTTTCCTTTCGATTTGGAAGGAAAAAAAATGTGGACCTGGAGAGAAAACTTTCTCCCGAACCTTCTCTCTTTCCTATTTTCCTTCCCCAAACGAATAGTGAAAAACAGTATTTTTCATCCTATTTTCCTCTCTTTGTTTTTCATTCTCTCTGTTTTCACTCCAAACGAACAGAGCCTTACACAGCAATATAAAGCTCAAATAGCACAAACTACAATACCCAATATTTTTTTTTCCCTTTTATTTTCTTGGAAACCAAACAAAGAGAGAAATTTGAATAATGGGTATGTGTTAAACCTCAAAAAAAAAAAAAAAAAAAGTTTACCAACATACAAGGACGATTTGGAGAAGAATTTAGAGAAACCAGGTGTTTCATATGACTGTGGTGAGATTGAGATTGTGAACCCATAACCAAATTCTCTAAAGCCCCAAACCTCTATCTTTCTTTTCTCTCTATTGTGAACCTATAACCAAATCCACTAATAACCACTGTGATTTCTACAAAAAAAATAAAGCAAACCCAAATGCAAAAACCAACAAAACCTATAAATGGTGACACAAAACCACCAAATAGAGAGCCACAACCCATTATAAAAACACGTGTTTTCTCCCCCTAGTTTCGATGTTGCGATACTTGTGTTTTCTCCCTTTCAAGACACTCCAAACCACGAAAAACACATTGATCTTACCACAAGTCTCTCTCTAAAAGTTTCTGAGTTTTTAGTGTTTTGATTCGCGTTATGTTGTGTTTTGGGGTTAAGAAGTGTTTTTGTAACGGCTGGGCTTGAGGTGGGTAACGAAAATTGACAGAAACATACCATAGGTGGGTTAAGTGATACTTTTCAAATTACGGGTAGGCAAAGTGATTTTTGCCCAAACCACAGGTGGGTTATGTGTAATTACCCCTTGTTTTTTTGATAAACACAAGCGCAAACACTCCGACATCTTATCTATATATATAATAATATGTAAAGCAGAGAGAAAATCCAATTAGATTTCAAATTGGAATTAAATTAGAGTCTAATTTTACGCCATGTGTCCCATCTAATTTAAATTTTTAAATTTTTGTGCTAAGTGAGTTAATTCAATGTAAAAATCAGATTTCAATTAAAGTTTAATTTTGTGCTATATGTCTCATCTAATCTAAATTTTTTAATCTTTGCGTTAAATGAGTTAATTTAGTGTAAAAAACGAGGAATCCAATATAAATAAACTATAAAAAAAATATATAATTTTTGAATGATTTTATATTTATGAGCCTTTTTTTTTTTTTTTTTTGTATAACTAAACACAATTCAAGTTTATAAGTCATATATATATATATATATATATATATATTAATAGCCAAAGTTAAGAGAAATCTCAATTAAATTCTAAACTGGAGTTTAATTTTGCGTCATATATCTCATCTAATTTTTAAATTTGTATGTCAAGTGAATTATTAAATGCAAAAATTAAAGAGTCTAAATTCAATTAGACTCTAATTTGAATTTTAATTGAAGTTCAATTTTGCGCATTTGTTCCATCAAATTTTTTAAGTTTTGTGGCAAATAAATTATTGAATGCAAAAACAAAAGAATTTGATCTAATTAAATTCTAAATTATATATATGTAATTGTGATTGTTTTTAAATGTATCTGTGCATATGCACAGGATTACACACTAGTCTATATATATAATAATAGGTGAAGCAGAGAGAAACTCAAATAGAATTTCAAATTAGAGTTTCAATTTTGTGCCATGTGTTTAGATTTGGATTCTCAATTTTGCGCCACTTGTCCTAACCAAAACTTAATAAAAAATCTAATTAGATTATAAATTGGACTCCAATTTTGTGTCATGTATCTTATCTAAATTTTTTAATTTTTGTGCTCAAATAAATGATGTATTAACATTTAACACGGAAGCCAAGAAAACCACAATGATAATGCTTATTGGCCTAAGCAAGAACATCTCACCTGCACACTTTTATGGGTGAACATCTCACCTGCCCACTACCAGAACCAAGTAGTCCAACAAGAAAGACTATAAAAGTAAAACATTATCTTCTCCTATTGCCATATCGTTATCTCATGTTTCCTCCTTCTCTCTCAACCTTTACCAACTAGATCCACACACTACCCTTTCCTCTTCCTTTCGGATTTTTAAGAGTAAAGCCGGGATCAAACACAATGTTCAATTCCACTATTCCTTACTTCACACTCTCATACATTACTGCTTCATTGACGCCTCTAGAAGATTCCAAGCTCAATGTGGAAATTGAATCTACCAAGATAAACATCTTATCATCACAATTGTTAATATTTCTGTGCGTAAGCACGGACTACATGCTAGTTACTTTATAATTTCCGCTCAAAGTCACCAATTATTGATTCGAGACTAATTCATTGAACCAAATGTGATAGAATAGCACCAACACATTCTTGGAATACTCATATAAAAATAATAATAAATTTTGGGGCTGTTGAGTCGACAACGTTGTTAAATGACTCAAATGAAATGGGAATATTTTAGCATTAATTTTAATAGAAGTTTTACTGCCACATAAATTGCAAGAATTTTTACTGTAATTATTTTACACGTCAAATTATAATTAGTTGTTTATCACTTTTATATGAATTTAATATTTTTTTTCCCACTATTTATCATCTGTTACGTGAATACTTCTGATATAAATTATAACATTTTATGTAGTCTTAAAATTTTTGTAATTTTAGAGCACGTTTGGTATATTGTAATAGACACTGTAATGTAATAGATATTTCTATGGCATAACTATTTGGTTATTTGATTATGTCTTTATTACAATGAATAATCATTCTTTATAAATAGCTATTATTCAAAATCAGGAATAACTATTCTTAAAAAGCCATTAGTTGCCACATCTTCAAAATTAAAGAAAATAAATTTTCTTTGTTGTAAATTATTATCTCTATTTTGAACACCCTAAAATAAGTGTATTTTAAAAAATTTGACTTAAAAATGATTTAATTACATTTTCTTTTTATATTCTACTAAATTGTGAATGCATATTTAGAATTCTATTCCTAAATGGTCACCAAACTAATGAATAGTAATGCTTATTACATTCCAACTTAATGTATTCCTTATAATACTTATTCCTATTCCCATATAATAATCATTACAGTGTACCAAACGTGTCTTTAAAGGAAAACGAATGTAATGGTAACGTGAAAGTGAAGGAGAGCCATGTGTTTTTATCATGTAAACACTAAAAAATAGAGTAATATATATTGGTCACTCTACCTAGCTAGTTCGTTCTCTTCACAAATGTCATTCTCATATTTTATATTGGAGGTGAATTTTGACTGGGGTCATGTTAACGAGTGCCCTTAGGGCAATGGTTAACAATCAATTTTAAAAAAGTTTGACATAACTTTTATTGAAAATGAAAAAAACTGTCAAAATATTAATTTTTTTTTCTTTTTCCATAAAAACTTGTCATAAGGGCATCTGCTAGCTTTTTCCTTTTGACAAATCCACCATTAGATTATATTTTCTCATTATATCCTTCATGCTTGCAAGATTTATAGAAAATTAAAGATCAATAGATATGTCATCAATAAATTGTTTAAATTGCAAGTTTTGGTAATTTAAAATTATGCATAAAATATAATCTTATAGATCATATAGTAAATAATATCCAATTAGCACAAAATTTGACGTGTGTATTAAGAACGTAAAACACATGCAATTCAACAGTTAAATTTTCAAAACATATAGTAATGCTAATGATATTTAGTAAAGTTGTAACCTTAGACTACAACTAATTTTATAGCTTAACTTTGTCCAAAAAATTATTGAGTAGAGTTGTAGTCTTAATCTAAGATCATGTTCATAGCCAAACTTTGGTCTTTATAAACGTTTTTGGAGATAGGAAAAAAAACTGATTTTTTAAATAAATTTATATATTTTTTCATAAAAATAATATTAATTTAAAAAAAATTAATCTATTAATAAATGTCTTAAAATTATCACTTAACCGGACCCTAGTTTTTTTTTTTTTTTTTTTTTTTTTTTTTTTTTTTTTTTTTTGGAGAATCAACCGTACCCTAGTTAATTGAACCAAATGAGAGGGAGCACCAATAAATTTTGGGAATGCTAAAGTCGACAACCCATGTGAAGGTTTACGGTCATGTGACCTGTCCCACGTTGTCAAACGAAATGGGCACAGCCTATCTCCCCTCCCCCAAAAAGATGGGCACCTCACCGACGTCACCGTTATGTCCAAAAACAATTTTATTTATTATTATTATTTTCTTAAAATTTGATTATTTTCTTAAAATTTGATTATTGGTCTTGGTACTTGTTATAATAAGTAGTCAATCCATTGAGATACTACAAGAGCCGGTAATTTTGATTATTGGTCAAACAAGGCGAAGCCCGAGGTTGATCCAAGAAATAAAAATACTTCAATATTCTTACAATTCTCTCCTCCTCCTCCTCCTCCCAAAGTCACAAGTGTCAAAAGTCACAAGTCCCTACTCACCTAACCCATATTTTAATTTGGAGTTCTATTTTTTCAAAAATAAAAATAAAAATAAAACTAAAAGAGCTCCTACCATGCATGGGTTTAAAGACTCTTTTATTTTTTTTTTTTGATAAAAATTAATAATTTGTATTCATTATAATTTGAGATTATTATATTTTTTAATCACAAAAATATTTAAGAGCGTGATAAAAAATTATTTCACATACAAACGCATAATATTCATCACACTTCTAAGTTTTTTTTTATTAAAATATATAATAATCCTAAATTATAATGGATACAAATTATTACAAAAAAAAAAAAATTACAAACCAGGTAGTTAGGTCAACCCCTTGAGGTTGAGAAATAAAAATCATTTATTTCTTTTGAGTGTTTCACTTTATATGTTACCCAAAGTATAATATGTTATGGATTTGAATTTATTTTTTCTCTTTTATACTTTTTAAGGTAAAAAAATGACACGTTAAAAATTGTGGTTACCCATAGATAGTTTCTATATTTACCACATAATAAGTTTTTTTTTTTTTTTGATACAACCACATAATAAATTAGAGTAAGATAATATTAAATATGTTTATTGTTCATTCTCAAAAAAAAAAAATGCTTATTGTTTTTTTAGATTCAAAATTTTTCATTTTCTTTATATAAAAAAAATACACTTGACACCTTATAACTGTCAATTTTTGGTTTAAACAAATAAATAAAATAATCTCCAAAATTATTTTTTAATGCTAAAATTATTAAATGATGTCATTTGAAAGGATTTAACATACAGTTTTTAACGATAATGAACAAGAGGATTAAAATGGTGTTATCAAAGTTATTATTAATATTATAAATTTTAGATTTAATTAACTAGAATGACAAGCGATCAAAATTATAGGATGCCAATTGTGTTTTAGTCTCTTCTTTTTTTTTTTTTTTTTTTTTTGTAAACGAAAAAAAAAATTGGCTGGTCAAAAATAAAAACTTTTTTTCTTTTAAAAACAAACACACATTTAGGAGAAGCAATGCTATATACATAAAAAGAAATTTCACAATAGTTTTTTTTTTCCACGATAGGACAAAGTGATGGCCAATAATGCTTACAATTTCACACAAAAAAATTCTAAGTTTAAAGAAGTAAGAACTTTTTTTTTTTTTGAGAATCAAGTGTAAAGTAACGGGGTTAGGAACACTGCGGGATCCACAGGGTTTCCTTTAGGTGCGAGGGCCCATGGTCCATCATTCTCGGGTATATTTATTTATCATGATTTTTGAGTGGAGTTGTGGTGTGCCTTTGTGTTAGAATTCTTCCTCTCTCTCTTGTGTGTGTTTGTTTCTCAAAAAAAAAAATAATAATAATCGTTCGCTTTTGACTAATCACTTATGAAGTAAAGTAACTTTTAGGAAAAAAAAAAAAAAAGCATGTGAAAACGCATCGTAATGGCCCATCATCAATTATGCGTTCTACTATCATGCAGTACAAGGCCCCGGGTCTTTATATTTTGATCGCTCTGCCTATTACATCCTCCTTTCACAGACATCGTTCTCATCTAACTCTCCTCACAAAGTTTCTATTCATTCAATTCCCACTAAGTAATTGCGGAAGGAGTTTTGTTTGACGTTGCTAAGGGAATCACAGAGAAAGTGGGCAGCCTCGTAGCCAGTGGCGGCTTTAGGATTTTCTTTTAGAGGGGTCAACAGTGTCTTGAGGGGAGTAAAAAATAAAATGATAAATTTTTTTTTTTTTTGTACATACAATTGTCATATTACATACAATATAATTGTATACAATACAATTTCAAATAGTATACAATACAACTATATTGTGAAATAGTCTAAAACCATTATTAATAGTTTAAAGATCTATAAGAAAATAACAATAAAATGCATATAAATAAATAACTAATCATAATTTTTGTCAAATTAATAATAATTTATTATAATCATATATAATATCAATTAAATAAAAATATATGATAAAGAAGAATAGTAACACACCTAAGATTAGGTTTGACAGTAAACATTAAATTAAGAAAAATAAATAGTAATTTATATAAGATTTTGCTTTTGAAGTGTATGGATTTTTAACCACACATGTGGTCATTCTCTTGGAATTGGAGTAAGCACTAAAAGACTTTTTGGACTTTAAAAACCGTAAAATACTTATCAAACTACTTGAATAGATAGAAAATATAAAAGGGAGAAAGAGAGAATGAGAAAAGAATCATAGATGAAAATACAGATCAGTTGGTAGTACAAGTGGTGTAATTTTTTTGTTGATGAAGAAGCAAAGTGTAGGAAAAAAAACAATTTCATTCTACCATCAACTGTAAAGTAAGTCAGAATCTAGAGAGAAAGTTTATTTATTTTTTAATAAATGAGCAATTTTAATAGTACAAAACATTTACGTAATAAAATCTAGATTGTAAGTTGTTAACGGTATGTAAAAAAATTATTTCAGTTATGGGTTTAGATAAAGAGTCAATTACAACTTGTCATGCATTTAACCTTTATTGTAAAAATATTGTAAAATTAGCAATAATATGATCATATTTGAAGTTTATTTCAATTGGGTTTAAACAAAATTTAGGGTTAGGGTGATCAAAATTTTATTTAAGGGTCAAAACAAAAAAAAAATTTAAAAATTTTAAATATATATATATATATATATATATTTTTTTTTTTTGGGGACAAAGCCAGGTGGTTCATTTGAACCCCCTGGGCTGGCTGTAGAGCCGCCCCTGCTCGTAGCCGAAGAGATTGTACTACTCTGGAATCTCAAAGATGAGATTGAAAAGCTCAACGACACAGTTTTGACAATCAGTGCTGTGATTCAGGATGCAGAGGAGAAGCAGCAGCACAACAATCAAGTCAGAGTGTGGCTGAAAAGGCTAAACAATGGCACTTTATGAAGCGGACGACTTGCTGGATGACATCTCCACTGAAGCTTCACGGCGGGAAGTGATGACACGGAATAAGAAAGCAAAAGAGGTACGCATCTTCTTTTCCAAATCCAACCAGCTTGCATTTGGCCTTAAAATGGGTCATAAGGTTGAGGCAATGAATGAAAGGCTAGATGCTATCAAAAACGCTAAGGGGTTCCACTTAGATGAACGCCCTGTAGAGACACAAGTGGGGGGTTATAGGGTGAGAGAAACTCATTCTTTTGTACGTACTGAAGAAGTCATTGGGAGAGATACTGATAAGGAAGAGATTATAAAAATTCTTTTGGATCCCAATGTTGAAGAGAGTGTTTTGATCCTTCCAATAGTTGGAATTGGAGGGCTAGGGAAGACCACATTAGCTCAACTCGTATTCAATGATAAAGAAATCCAAAGTTGGTTTAAGCAAAAGTTTTAGGTGTGTGTCTCTGATGACTTTGAAGTAAAAGTAATTGTTAAGAAAATTTTAGAGTGTGCACAAACTAAGAAGCCAGAAAACCTTGAAATGAACGCATTGATTAATGATCTTAAGAAAAAAGTTGATGGAGAGCGATACCTACTTGCCTTGGATGATGTATGGAACGAGGATCCTAAAAAATGGCTTGAACTAAAAAACCTTTTAATGGGTGGGGCAAGAGGTAGTAGAATATTAGTGCCTACACGCAGTAAGAAAGTGGCAAAGATTACAAAAACTGTTCAACCATACTTGTTAGAGGGTTTAGATGAAGAAAAGTCTTGGTCTTTATTTAAACAGATGGCATTTGAAAATGGACAAGAGCCAGAGAAATCAATCTTTAAAGTAGTTGGAATGGAAATCCTTAAAAGATGTAAAGGAGTTCCCCTTGCCATAAGAACTGTAGGAAGCCTATTATACATTAAAAACACAGAAAAAGAGTGGTTATCTTTTAAGGACAATGAGATTTCAAAAGTACCTCAAGAAGAAAATGATATCTTGCCAACACTTAAGTTGAGTTACGATCATCTTCCATCATATTTGAAACAATACTTTGCTTATTGTTGTTTATTTCCAAAGGATTACAAAATTAATAAAACAACATTGATTCAAATGTGGATGGCTCAAGGGTTCATTAGGTCTTCAAGTCCAGACGAATGCTTGGAAGATATTGGTCATGAGTATTTTATGGATTTGCTTTGGAGATCATTCTTTCAAGAAGTTAAAAAAGATAAGAGAGGTAATATGCTACAATTTAAAATGCATGATCTTATGCATGATCTTGCAAAATCAATAGCAGCATCTGATAGCGCCACATTTTATTCAAAAGAGGAAAGCACTCATGAAAAAACACGCCATGTATCATTTGATAGAATGTTTCTTTCATCATTAGGAATTCCAAGCTCATTGTATAAAGCAAGCAGGATAAGAACATTTCATTTGCCAAGCGAATCAAGATACGGAGATGTAGGCATGGATGAGTCAACTTGTAATGCAATTGTTTCAAGTTTTAAGTTCATACGCTTGTTGGATCTACATGATATGCATATTAAAATCTTCAACAATTGTGTTTAAGTGAATACGGTGGAGTGAAATTTCCAAGTGCGATTTCTTCGCTTTCAAATCTCGTAAAATTGTCCTTAGATGAATGTAACAAATGCCAACATCTTCCACCGTTGGATCAGTTTCATTCTCTCAAAACTCTCTATCTTTACCAAATGAATGATTTGGAGTACATATCAGAGAGAGAAAACAACGGGGAGTTCTCTGATTCATTTCTAGAGCAACTCACAGTTAGACTTTGCCCTAATCTAAAAGGATGGTGGCAACGACAAAGGGATTCTGTTGAGGAGTTCCATAACCATTCACTGCCTTCATTTCCTCATCTTTCCTACTTTGATATTCGGGATTGCCCTAAGTTGATATCCTTACCTCTCTTTCCATATCTAGAAAAGCTATTGCAGTGTAAATGTAGCTTAAAGCCGTTGGAGCAAACACTGAGAATGGAGGTGATAAACACGGCAACCCCAAAGAACCTAACATCAATAGCAGCAACATCAACCTCTTCTTCTTCTACACTTGCCGCTTCCTCGTTCATCCATCTCTCCAAATTGAAGTACATGTTAATTTGGGATATGGAGGAAACTCTGCCCAAGGAGTTGATGTGCAACCTCATTTCTCTCCAATATTTAAGGATAGAAAATTGTTGTGGTCCTCTCCCTCTCTCTCGACATCTCACTGCCCTTCAGAATTTGACAGTTTGGGGTCCTAAAGAGGTTGATTTAACAAACGATGGAGATGAGATGGAATGGCATGGCCTTCAAAGCCTTCGCAACCTAGAGTTCTACGATCTTCCCAATTTGGCCACTCTACCGGTGGGGATTCAACATCTCAGCTCTTTGCAAATCCTCAAGATTGGCTATTGTCCAAGTTTGTTGGCTATACCGGAGTGGATTTGTAACCTTACCACTTTGCAGACACTAAAAATTTGGGAATGTCCATTCTTATCGAAAATATGCGAAAGGAAAGCGGGTGAAGATTAGAGAAAGATTGCGCACATCCCACATTTGCATATTAGGTAGCTATCTAAGCCAGTCTTTTATCCCAGTCCTTGATAGAACATCAAAAATCCAATTTCTTCTTCTTCACTAAATTTCCTGGTAATTAAATTTCAGATGAAGGACCTACTCTTACGATTTGGAGCTTAATCAAACCTTTTGGTGCCGCAATTGCTCAACAAGTCAACAAACTCACCGGTAATATCTCTTTTCTTTTTTCCTCTTTTAGATGCTCTTAGGATTTTCATTCTTTAATTTATGAATTCCCATATTAGGAAAAAGAATATGTGAATTTTTCCAAATCTATTTCTTCATTTTGGCAAATTACATCATTGTATTTTGAACTGAGTTGATCTGTTTTATATGCTTTATAAACAGAGTAAAAGATCAATGGTACAAGATGATATCGGGTAATATTGTGAGAAGAATAAAATCTGGTAGCCATTCTGCAGGAACTAGCATGTTGTGCAGGTATTTGGTTGATTTAATTTCAATTTCTTGTTATATCTACAGAACTTTTTATTTTTTGGGGGTAAATACTACTATATCTTCAAATAATGATAGACAGTTTAGTATCTGAATTAACAGAGTAATTTTTGTGTTTCATCCTGATTTTATTTCAGTATCTGTAAAACACAGTCTTGATACTGAATAGTCCTCACTTTTTAGTTTTTGATAAAAAAAAATTCATTTATTGTAGGAGACCTATCATTCAGTAAGGGATTTAGCACATCTTGAAGCGTCATGCTATTTATATATGTATACAATATTCTGGAATTGGCTTACAAGGTGAAGGCGAGGCCCCATCTCAATCAAGCTAAATCAGGAAGATCAATGCTTTTAAATATGCACTTCTTCTCTGCATGATTCTCTTGACTGATGGTTAGCACTCTTTCTATCTCTCATCTGTGGATTGTGGAAATTTTCTTTTTGAATGGTAATTTTTATTTATTTTTGAGGTGGGTATGTCAATTTTAAGAGAATGAAGCATGAAGCAATGCAGGATATTGGAGAGGTGGATTCGCCGCTGATATTTGTGCCCTTACTAGTGAGGATTTCCCAAAGATTTGTAGATACTGGGAATTCATCAGTGTCCCATCTTAACACAAAGATGCAAAAGGAATTATGTGAGGTTTTCCATAAGATTTGCTGCAAATGCTAAGGCAGTTTAGGCCCCTGCAGTGGCAAAGAAGAGAGGTGCAGCCAATAAGCAGCAACCTCAGACATTGGGCCAGAAGCTTTTAACTGACATGTTAAAGCCTGCTGAAAATTCTGGGATTTCACCAGAGAAGAAAGTGAGAAAGATGAGGGCATCTCCATTCAACAAGAAAAGTGGTTCTGTGTTGGGAAGGGTTGGCAAGGTAAACGAAGTGACTGAAAATGAAGAAAATTCGGGTTCTGCTTTCACTTCTGCCAGTACTGAAGAAACTATTGAAGTCGCACCAGCAAGAGCAAGACCTCAAAGGGTGAACCGTGCGCAGACAAGGTATGTGTTGAGTGACTCTGAAAGTGAACATGCCATTGAGGATTCTGAATTTGATGAAGTGACTGATGAAAGTGAAGATGAATAGAGTAGTAGTTCTGTTGAGAAAGTGACTGATGGAATTCTTGAAATGGGAACTTAATCTCATTCCCCTTGTAATGTACTCCATTACTCTTAGTTATGACTTTGATAGTTTGCTTAATTGCGTTCCCTGGAAATGATCTTTGTCTATTTTGATTTGTTATGGTCAAGGATTTTCTTTCTCCTTCACTGCAATTCTACTGTTACAACTTACTAATATATTAGAAATTAGAATGTCTGCAATTTAAATAAGTGGAATATTTTCAAAAGAAATACATGTACCAATCTCACTTGAAGAGATACACAACATTTCCAGGTGGGAGTTGGTTTCATTAGTCAGTTAGTGTCACTTTTTATTTCTGATTTATGTCAAAGGATGGAAAAGAGGAATTAAGAAGTGTAAAGAAAGTGCATGACACGCCCTGCGCTCCACCAAAAAGAGTGTGTTGTACTTTTGGGTTTTGAGTGTGTCAATTTAATGGTCTAAAATTCTTGATTTATAAAGTATGAACAATGACTTATGGAGTTGGTGAACATGGCTACCAAATCTATTCGTCTTCTTCTACCTATAGGGCACTTGCTTCCATAGGGCATTATAATTAGCTGATTAATTAGTGCAAAGTTGGAAACTACTAAGTTTAACAATATTTTGAGACTACACATGATAACATACTTTTCCTCTTGTATGAATGGTGACTTCCGCCATGAATTAAATGAGTGGAATTCAATATTACGTGAGAGGAGGGAGCAAGTTATTATTGTACTATCAATGTATAATTATTTTTTATTTAGATTGTTATATACGAAGGAAATTTTTAAATATTCTTGAAATAGTACAACTTATGTGGTATTTCATACCAATAAAAACAAACCATTTAAATATGACTTAAGCTTAAAAATCATGTGAAAAACTTAAAAGTTTTGTATTAAGTGAGCTTGCTTTTATTTCTATGAAATATCATGTAGTTTTGTAGTTGTACTTCAAGAATCAATATCAATCAATCAATATACATATAAAAGCGGAGATTTTATGTGGGAGAATCTGAGATTTTGCCATGTGGCGCTCTTTTTGACAAGAAATTTATTCATATAAATTTTTTACTCAAATGTCACATCAGAGATAAAGACTAATTAAAATTCTAAAGATAATTCCCATAAAAAAATTTAAAAGATAAAAACTCTTTATTTTCTTAAATTAATTGTATCAAGATGTTTCTTAAGTGCCACATTATAGATAAGGACTAATTAGAATTTAAAAGATAATGACTCTTTATTTTTTTCGGTTCAATATTTCAAGACTTTCCTCTCTCACAAGACACAAAACTTTTCGTGATTCCAATAACCATTTTCACCTCTTGTACTTCCGTTACTTTATATACACCTGCCTATAGCCTTTCATTTTCATACCATTCTGTAGGTGCTTTTTTATTTTGTTTTAGCCCTCATAATTTCTTTGTTTCTTTGTCATTTTTGACAACTATTTAGCAAGGTGGTCGATACCGTACTGGTAGTGGCTAATATGTACCATACCGTACTGGTACATATATCGGTATCGAAACGCCAACGTTTTGTACCGGTTAAAATACCGGCCGTATCGGCCATATCGGCCAATTTCGGACCACACCGGCCGGTACAAAAAAAAAGATTTTTTTTTTTTAGTTTTGTAATTTTTGAATTTTTTTTAGGATAAAATGGTAACTTACTTGCATTAACTTATTAGTATGATTTGTTTTATTAGTATGCAACGAACAATTAAGCTTTCTATTTTTAATATTGTGTTTTTTTTTTAATTGATGCTAAAGTTTAAAATTATAAATAATTTGTTCTGAATTGAGGTAATATTTAATGGAAACTTTTATATTTATTATAATACATACACACGTGACACACACACACACACACATGTGTGTGTATATATATATATATATATTTATAAATATAAAAAATAACAGTAAACCCAAAACGATACATCGATATTAACCGGTATCGAAATATATCGTTCCACTGGTCAAACCGGTACAACCTCCGGTACGAGATTGACTCCCTTGATATTTAGTGTGGTATTGGTATAAGCCTCGACCATAGAAGTAAAAAAAATGATGATTATTTTAGAATTGTCTTTGTTCTGAATCAAGATTATCTCAACCTTAGTTGCAACCCCAGGTTTAGTTGCAACTATTCAAGAATAATGTGCAAACAGTGTACAAACCACAATCATATTTTGTAGCTCTCTCCATCAAAGCTACAATTAAGTAGTTCTTCACATACTTTTTATTTTCTTTCTCATTTATGTTTCATGTATAGTACTAATCCACTTGTATCTTTTTTATTACTTTTGTTAATGCTGTTAATTATAGTTGTTGTGGTTTGTTATGATTAGTTTCAAATTATTTAATTTGTTGCTACGGTTTTGATGTACAATTGTAAGTTAAATTAACATGCTCTACTTCTATATATAAAGGCAAATCTCATGTATAAAATTAATAATGCAAGATTAGTTCTCCCAATTTTAGCTTATACTTTTCTTGAATTTTAGCATTCTCTCTCTTTTAAAAAAAAAAAAATATATAAAGGTCCTATTAGAGGTAATTAAATATTGATAAATGCAAGTATATTTAGCCAATTTTTCGTTATTTGATTACGTTCTCTTTATGTTGGTACACAAATAATTTTGTTTCATTTAGATTATGAACAAAGTGTTTGAGGTTGGGGTTTTAAGATTTGGTGGTGAGAATGAAGTGGTTGAGGAAGTGTTCAATTTTAGAAATAAAGTCTACCTTTTATTTAGATGTTATTTAATTATTTTAAATATTAAATTTATAATATTGTATAGACTCCTAGAAATTTCTAACAACTATACAATTCCAATCTTCATATATATATATATATATATATATATTATATTATTATTATTATTAATGAAGGGTTTGGTTTACCTCCTGTACTTTTTTAAAAGGAATTTTATTTTGTTTTAACGAGAGATTGTCATATTACCCACTAACTAAATAAAATGTAAGGATTAAAACCTACTACCATTTGCTATTGTATATTTAAAACAAAAGGACTTGTTTAGTTTAAAAAGTACTGGAAGTAAGCCAAACCCAGTAATTAAAACCCACTCAGTAGTCGAAAACTACATCTAGGATAAGGAAAAATAAGGATTATTTCAAATGAGATTATCCTAGAGGTAGTTTTCAACTACTGTCTGGGTCTTAAAAAAATAAAAATGATTTTCAAATGAAACTACCATGCATCCACACATTGCACGGGACATTGTCTAGTATCTAATAATTACTTGTCATGAACATGAGAAATTTTTTTCCTAGACTTATAATACCATTCACTCAAATATCTTCGCTTTTATCTTGGTTTGTAAATGCAAAAGGTTTATAGCTAATATTTGCAGTTTCACTAGTGTTGCATGTATGAAATGAGCACTAGAATTGAATGTGACTTCGGAATTGTAAGGACACGGATTCGGGGTAACAGCCTAAAGGAGAATGGACCAACCCAAAGAGCCTAACAATAATGAATTTGTAGAGAGATGGGAAGCGAAAACTGGGCTAGAATGGGCTAAACAACCAACTGGATAGACTTTCGGCCCAAAAGGATAGAATGCAAGATGTAATACAATAAACTATCCTCGGCTATGGTCCGAGGAGATTAGGTTCAATTTAATTATCTTTGGTTCTTATACAAGCTTTTTTCTGTCTCCCTCCTCTTTCTAAGAAGGATTCCTTTACATTATATATCTTGTTCTAAATCATCTACACCCTCCACTTATCGATTGTTCAAGTCTCCACTTGAGTAGCTATCCCATCATGTATCTTCTTTGGACTTCTGGAGTTGCGGTGGCCAAGATTACACTGTTCAGGGGTCTTCTCCACATAAATGCGGTCAGGAGAGCAGGTGCAGCACATTTAATGCGGTGGTGACAGCCTTTTCCTTAGATATTTTAGGGAGTTCCACTCATCAGGGGTTAGGTCTACTCCTCGGCCGTCCTTATTTGTTCCATAACGCACTAATACGTTCTGGGAGTTCGTGCATTTGCTTTTCGTCTCCTCGGATCTGGCTCCATCCTCGGACATGATTGGGCCTGATGGGCGTCTTTGGGCCTTTACCCTTGCAAGGCCCAACATGTGATCTAGGGATTCCAAGTGTTGCGTGACCCAGTACATAATCTTGGGCCCCTATGCCCACAGGAATAATTTGGAGAATCGAGAAATATCACACCCCTTTCACATGAAAGTGGATTCCACTAGTGTGATGTATCTTAGTAATACCAATATACCTTCTCATCCTAAAAAATTAGGAGTCAAATGGCATCCTATGTGTGTCATTGTGTGGGTTCAAAGCCATCATCTATTGGATTTTTTTTCAAAATTTTTTCAAAATTTTTTTATTGAAAAAATCATCTATTGGAATCTAAAAATGTGGGGATCTATGCTCTGTAGTAGGTTTGATGATGTTTTGAACCCCCTGGTCACATTCTTGCTAAATGTTAAGGCCTTGTTGCTGCTATAGTCATTAATGGATGGATTTAAAAAAAAAAAAAAATTGCCCAAAAAAAATGGGAAAGAACCTTGGTATGGTAGCTCATAGTAAAATGTACAGTATAATTATCTCACCGGCCGCCATACCCACGACTAGTGGAATTTTGAAAACGAGGAAGAGGAGACGATGATGACTTTTTTCGTGATTAGAGAAATAATGTCTGGAGTTTTGAAAAATCAAGAATAAAGTGAGGGGGTGGCAATTAGTGTTATCACATTAATTTTTAGAATAATAATGAATTAACAAGTAGTGTCTTTTACTTTTTTTCACTATTAAATCTTAAAAAATAGAGAAGCTACATCAGATAATGGTGTAACTTGAATTTATTACATGTATATATATGCGTGTGTGTGTAGAACCAACACTCTGACATGTCAGTTTACTTGTTTTTAAAATGAAATGTTTATATTAAAAAAACTCTAAGTGAACTCCAAAGAGCTGTCTTAGTGGTTCCTAAGGTTTCATGATATTCATGAAATCCTGAGTTCGAAACCTCTTTGGGTCACCCTCATGAGATTCCTCCCTATAACTTGGTGCGTGTGGGACAGGAGGGATTGCATACACCCGAGGAAAAAGTTAGATACTCGAAGAGGTTTAAACATCCTTGTTTGTAAAATAAAAAGAACTCTAAGTGGTAAAGTTTCCTAAGAACTCTAGAGGATCTCAATCCTAAATGGGTATTAATAGTGTAAAAATATTAATCATTTATAAGCAGTGCATTGATTATTTGTGTAAAACAAAATTTATGAATAATATATATTTTTTTAAAATTATATAAAGAAAAACAGATTTGGAAATTAGAAGATGAAAATCTTACTCAAATTGTGTTGCTTTGGTAACAATTAAAACAAAATCTAACAAAAGATAAAAACAAATTTATTAACACAAAATCAAGAACCAAAAAAAAAAAAAATGTACGATTAAATTTATAAAAAGAACTAAATAGTCCTTTAATTAATTCACTCAAGAAGAAGATTTTTCCCTAAATTATGGTCAATTGACACTTGCCTTTGTTGAGGTTTGTGGATGTATAAAACCTCCTTGAGGTATGTATAAATTAATAGATATGTTTTTTTAAAATGAAATATTTTTGTAATGAAAATTTAATTGTTGTTTTTTTTAAAACTAGGGGTATTATTTTATGAAACCTCATATTGTTGTATATACCCTTACAGCTATCTTTATTTACTCTATTTCTAATGACATGGAATATACTTAAATTATTATTATTTTTTTTTTTTTTTTGAGAAGAAATAATATACTTGAAGTTCATTCCTTCAAATATTAGAGCACATAATAATTCCTAGCTCAACAGAGAAAGTCTCTATTAGCTCCTACGCTCTAACTTTAATTCAGACAGTTCTTAGAAAAGAAGTACTAGACTGATGACAGGGAAGAGAACTATTTAAGATTGATATCACTTAACTGATTGCACCATAAGTGCAGTATTAGAGTAAAGGAGGAACTTTCTAAAGACCAATTGCTTACTTGCTGATAGGGTAGTCTTTGAAAGACCTGTGGTCCATCGCACTTGCGATAGGCTATACTTGATAATTACAGAGTTCTAATAAGCATTGTAAATAGATTCTTGAGAATTTATTATTAGTTGCTTTTGCTCTGCATGAGTTTGGAGTCTCAATGTTTTTTTTTTTTTTTTTTGTGTTTTTTGAAGGCTTTTGAAAATTAGAATGCAAAGAGAAGTAGCGAAAATGATTTTAGGAGATGAAAAATGACAGGTTCATCTTAGTTCTGAAATCAAGCGAAAATGGAGTCTCCATGTTTTTCCTCTGTTCTCTCTAGTTTTTCTTTCTTTTACTCCCCCTTTTCCTCCTCCTCTTTTTTTTTTTTTTTTTGTTATTTCCCTTTTTATATGGTCTCTCCTCCCTATTTTCAAATTCAAAATTCACCCACTATCTTATTTTGTTTGCACACACCCTACTGCACCCGCTGGAACAATGGAATGACAACCAAGACAAAAATCGTGCAGATGAGGGCACGCTGGACCTGCTTAATGTAGGAGGTGTCTGTCCACTATACCCACAATGTATGTCTCACTGTTTTGTTTTGTTTTGTCCTTTTCTTTTTGACCACTAAGGCTAGGTTTGCCGATACATTCAAAATAAAATGCAAATGTTTTTAAGTTAAATTAACAAAAGAAGCTTGAGGGACAAAACTTGATCTTTTTGGATGTAACTTTCAAAAATTGAGGATTTTGTGGAAAAGGGAAAAAAGACAAGCGTGCATGGATTAAAAATTGTTGCTTCAAATGGACTTAAAATAAAGATTGAGAATTAAAACTAGAAATAAAAAAATAAAGGAGTTAAAAATAAAAAATAAAGATGTGTCAAATGAGAGAGAGATCAAAGAGTTATGCACATCATTCAATCAGTTCATCATTAGGGGGACGCATGCGCAAAAGGTATGCATTATAATTGAGGAACGAAATAAGGTGTCTACAATTAGTTACATAAAAAAAAAAAAGGTGCAGCCAAAAAACAAAGAGACATAGAACATTGAAAAGAATCACATTGCCATCCTCTAGAAACCAAATAATTAACACTTAAAAAAAAAAAACAAACAAACAAACAGAGAGAAAACATAAAAACTTAGAACCTCATAATTAAAAAAGGTGGATGAAACATGATTTCAAGATTCAGCTCTAATGTGTAGCTCAAACTTCAAAGCTTGTTTCTTGAAAACTTTATGTGCCCATGTCCTTACCCGTCTCCTTTAGGAAAACAATAGTAGGATTCAAGTAATAATCTGTGAAGTACAAGCTATTAGGAATTTAGGATTGCATGCCAAGTAATCTTTGGCATTGATAGAAAAAATAAGAAAATAGGAACTATTTAAAAATTAAAAAATAAAATTAAGGTCCGGACTTTGACAGTTTTGTTTTATAGATATAGACCCATACCCAAATAACTATTGTGCCGTCATTTAGCCACAACCCACAAGCAACAATGAGTCAACGACTACGTAGTTCAATGATCCAATCTAATGTTTTATAACTAGTTTTAGAATTTTGAAGTTAAATGATTAAATCTATTATTTTTTAATAATTAAAATTTTTTGGACAATTGGCAATTTAACAATATATTAGAGCAGGAGGTCCTGAGTTTCAATCCACGTCTTCTACACTACCTCTCATTTAAATTTCAACATGTTGGGTTTCACCTATCAAAAAGTTAGTTTAAGCTCACACGTGAAGGGGAGTGTTAAAATAATTCCCACGTATTGGGTCTTGCCTATTAAAAAGGTAGTTTAAGCCCACTTGTGAAGGGGAGTGTTAAAATTATGTTGTTAAATGATTACATATAATATTTCCTAATAGCTTATAAGCTTTAACAACTAAGATTAGATTCCAAGATAAACTAAAAATTAATAAATGCAATCTACATATATCTGGGTGATAGCATTAAAATTTTCATAATGTGAAATTTAGGTTAAATGTGGGACAGTGGGAGCTTGATTTAAGCTCGTGTCGTGCAAGTGTGCACCATTACCTAGTGAGTAATGCTACATACTCAAAAAAATTGGCAACATTTTTCACACTTGTTGTACTTGTAAGTTAAATTTGAGCTTATATAGATGAAAAAAATAAGTTATCTAACAATACATCTACATGAAAAAGCTTTTAAGTGACAAAGATGCTAGCTTTGACATGACACACGATAAAGAAGAAGAAAGTGATAGAAAGAACGTAAAAAGCCATAAGATGTACGTGGAAAACCCTAGAAAATGGATGAAAAACCACAGTTTGAGTAGGAATGGAATGTCTTGCTTTGCTTAGATTGTATTATGTGTGAAAGAAGGTCACTCTTGTACAATAAGGGTGTTCTTCCTTCAAGAGAAACCTTGTCTTCTACTTTCCTATCTTATCAACTTTCTACTCTCTTCTACAAATATCTACTTGGGTTCTAGCCTCAAATTACAACTGCATGTTCCTCTTATAATCTGAAGAATATGGCTGAGTACAAAGATAGGTGTCAAGTCATCATTTCTCTATTTTAGACTTTTCCATGATTGTGGTATTATCTGCTGACTAGAGGATAGAAATTCCGCCAACATGGCACTGGGACCCGTGGGTAGGTGACTTTGCCACTGCTTGGGAAACAAGTCTTGGACATTAAGAGGGACATCAGGAGTACTGTGATTGATACACGTGTCTCTAAGCTGGTCCAACATGCATTCAACCAATAAAGGATATCCTCATAGTTGCTAATCTTAGACAATTACTATCTCTCTTTTTGTGAACGCTTGAGTACCATGTCAGGTGCATATCTTACTTCCTTCCCAAGGCAGTCACACCTTTAGCACAAACCAAGATTAGGATCCCTTAACCAACGCTTCTTCTTCCTTTGCTCACAGCCGTTCCACAGGTAAGGTCCAATTCCAACCACCCATGCATTCTCTCATGCCTTAGCGGCATTATGTACACTTGTTAAGTTGAAAATTTTTTTATTGATTTTCATCTTGACCCACTACTAATTTTGTTTTTTTTAGCTATTATTAACAACCTATCACAACATGCGTAAAATTTTTTGTCTCTTGAATTTCTCTCTTTTAGGCTCTATTGGTAGAATAAAATTCTTATAACTCAACAGAGAAAATGTTCATATTCAAATCTTCCTTTTTATTACAACTTTCGAAGCAAAATAAATAAATAAAATTCGGTGTGCAATTTTTCGGTACAATAATTAAGTTGGGTTGAGAATTTGAGTAATTTGACTACACATTCTTTTCATGGAAGAGACTTAACAATGTTGCTGAGTCATAGCATCTTCATGGCACCATTCTATTATTATTTGAATATATAATTATGAACATTGACATTTTACATAATTACGAGTTAGTGAGTCAAGGAGAAAATTCTACTTTGATTCATAATCTTACGTACACCGACGTCTCTACGTGGGACACTATTCAGTAGGCCTTGACACTTTGTATAATATCTTCTTTAGGATAAAGTAAGTAATATAATATTTTAGATCATATTGTTTTCTTTTCAATTATTTTAATATTTTTTTTTTCATGATTGATAAGCCACTTGGAAAAGTGAAATCTATAAACCATTTTTTCTTATATGTACCTGAAATTTAATACTGTGGGGGAGGCACTACACACACAAATAAAAAATAAATAAAAAATAAATAATTCTTGGTTAAGAGATGCTAAGATAATATCTCACTAGACAATTTTTTATTAGATTTTAGATGTTATTAAAATTTATGTATATGAATTATGTTAAAACTCTGTTAAATGAACTAAATGGAGACTAATTGGAAGATGGAAGGTATCAATTTCCTGTTTATGTAAAAAATATTTATTCCCAAATTTTGGGGTCTTTTTCAATTTAGGGGCCCCTAGATGTCAAACTTTTTTTTTTTTTGGGCTCTATTAGAGACTAATTGGATGATGGAAGGCATCAATTTCTGTTATAAATGAGATTCGATCTTCATATCTTTTGTATGCTAAATAAGATTCAATGAAACCCACAAAAATTTATCTAGTATTTCTAAGGTCTTGTGAGATCCATGAGGTATTGGGTTTAAAAGTTAAAACTCTTAACTAGTTTATTGGGGCCATTTCAAAGCGATTATTTCCTGTAATTACTTGTGTTTGTTGGAAGGAGAACTACACACACCCAAAAAAAATAATCAAGTGCTTGAAGAGTTTTGTACACCCATGATAACAGGAAAAAAAAATCAGTCACATTTTTTTCCATAAAAACAATTAATTTTATAAGCTAAAATGGTAGGTACTCAATATCATTAATCACCTATTAGCTTTTTGGCATATATATATATATATATATATATATATAGTTGGGTTCAAGTTATACTTTATGTAACTTTAAGTAATATTATATCACCTAATTTTTTTTGTTGGATGTGAATTTGATAAATCCACTATTATATTACATTTCCTTCTTATACTCTCCATGCTGGTAAATTTCAAGTTTATAAAAGTTTAATAGGTATGTCATCTATTAAAAACTTAAATTTCAAGTTTTTGTAATTTAAAATCATGCATAACAGATGAGTTTTTTGATCAAATAGTAAATGCTATTTAGCTGGCATGAAATTTCATATAAATATTAAGAACAGAAAAAAAAAATCCAATAGAGGGATTTTTAAAATTTTAATTCAATAAAAAATTATTAAATAGTATAGCATTGCTTAAGATTACACTAGATGTAACTTGATTTTAAATTCTCTCTCTCTTATATATAACTCCATCTCTCAAATATGGTGGAAACGATCAACTAACACCCAATTACCAATTAATAAAATGACTAAACCTTCATACTAAAATTATCTATCCATAGCCTTAGTTTTGTTTTCTTTTTATTTATAATAAGAGGGAACAGAGAATTTTAACACCAATATATTTTTCTTTCATGGGAGGTTTGAAACTCAGTCAGTAAAACTTTTGGTAAAAATAAGTAACTTGATTGAATTTCTCTTTTCGAAAACAAAATTTTAAATTATTAGATTAATTAGATCACAATTAAACATAATATTTGATTATTTAATAATAATAATAATAATATTAATATTAATATTAATAACCCATTGAAAAATTCAAATCATACATGCCCTTATAACTATATATACACACATTAAATTTATCTGCTATTCACCGCATTGTTAAAACGGCCGAACCCATGGTCATGGTCATGGTCATGGTCATGGGCCTACGTTCACGTGGTGTAAAATCAAAATATAACAAACAAACAAAAGAAGAAAAAGAAAAAACGAGAAGAATGGTTCATGAGTCCCGTCCATACAGTTTTCTTCTGGTCCAAGACTCCAGAGGCAGCTCATGGTCAAGGCCCTACATTCACGTGGTGTTTCGTTTAGTCTGCTCATGAATTGTTCATGCAAGTAGCAGAAATGGGTGTCTTATTTGCACCGTTAGACCGGCCAAAATGGCCAAATACCATTATTTTATGAAATATTTAGCAAAAAAAAACTGTTTCGGAAGTAAACGGAGATCTACCACTTTTTCCAATACTCGAGCTTCCTAAACACGAGTTCCCCATTTTCTATTCCACCGTGGCACTGCTGACATGGCACTTGGGCATTAAAAAAATATAACTTGGTACTCGAGCCTAAGAAGCTCGAGTACAGTACACTGTGGTACCCGAGCCCTCTAAACTCGGGTATCAATCTGTATTGGCACCCCATTTTTTGAAATTCATGCCAGTTGATACTTGAGTCTGTGAAACTCGAGTACTGTGTTAGCAGTACCCGAGTCCACTAAACTCGGGTATCCACTAAACTCTGACATTCTCAATCTCACACTTAAACACTGACTTTCTGAATCTCACTTTCACTTTCACTTAAACTCTTACTCTCTCATCACTCTCACTTTCTCAATCTCCCTCTCACTCTCTCAATCTTGCTATCATCTCACTCTAAACTCTTTCACACGCTCTCAATCTCCCTCTTGATCTTGCTCTCGCTCTCATTCTCAGTCTCGGTCTCGGTCTCCCTCTCAGTCTCGGTCTCGATCTCGGTCTCGGTCTGTACTCTCCCAGCTCACGCTCTGTCTCGTTCTGCATCTCGAGTTTGGCATCACAAGGTATGTCTCATTATCTCAATATTTGTTTGAGCATTGGGGGGTTAGGGTTATTTGTGGGTATTTGTGGTGTAATGTTTGAATTTTTTTTTTTTTTTTTTAATGAACATTTTCATGTGTGCAATCAGTCATTGAGGCCGAGAAGACCTCTTTTCTTTTGCCTCTTTTTCAAACTCTTTCTATTTTTTTTTTCGTTTTTTTCGTTTTTGTTTATTTTATTTGTTTTTGTTTTAGTGAAAGTTAGTTGGAAATTCTATATATAATTTCTAAGTTGATTTTGTTTACCAAATAAAGGTGAACATTTGGAGTGGTGGCTTTTCTCGGTAAGTATATTTGGAGTTATGGCATTTCCAAGGAAGAGGAATTTAGTGATGAGTTTTGAACTTTTGAGCAATTTGATGGGTTTGGACTTTGGAATTAAAAATGCTGTGGAAAAAGTAATAGTATGTTTTGAGAAGCTTTTTGTTACGGGGCTGAATAGTCCGTGCCAGTCTTGAAATTGACTTGGCTGCAACTGAACAGCATAAGGAGTGAGGAGTGCCTAGACAAAAACTAAAACAATGCTGACATATTATTTGATAAGATTGGAATGATATTGATTAATTTTCTTTTTCATTTTTTAACAATGCTGACATATTATTTCTTTTAACTGAATTAAAAAAAAAAAAAGTATTGTCAATTCTGTGATAAAATCTCATTAAAGTAATTCCTGCAAACATACTTTGTTTCACAGTATCAACATTTCTATATAAACCTACATAAGATTTGTCGTCGTATGTTTGATAGATTCCTTATATACTAATTGCTAAATACACATTGTTAGCTTTAGAGGTCATTCTACAATACACACCTTTTCTTTTGTATTTGTCTATGCGATTGAGTGCTTTGGTTTTAGGCTATTGTGCTTCATCTGTGGTGTTATTTTGCTGTTTTGTTTGAATTTGAGCATTTAGGATGAGAATTATGTGGTCTAATCTGTGTGATTTTGATCCTTTTGGGATAAAGCTTAGTTTCTTTCATGAAAAGAAAAGGTTGAATTTTTGTTACTACTTTTGCAGGTATTTATGCCAGATATGGGTGATCATTTTTTTGGTTCAATAAATCTCATTATAAAAATATATATAATGATGGCACTACCAGTGTGGACTGTTAAGTCTCATGATTGTTTATTTGGTGATTTATTCTTGATTAAGCTTGAAACTTATCTATTTAAGGCATCAGATATGGGCCATTAATCACCTTTAATTTATGCCAGATATGGACCCACATCGACAGGGACCCTCTATACAAGATGTCTTGAGGAGGCAGGATGTGCATCGTTCAAGTTTGCTTTGGGATGCTCCTTTGGAGGGTGAGGTATGCACTTGTCTAAAATTGTTGTAAATATATGTAATAGAAAGATTTTTGGCATTTAAGTTTGAAGCGTAATTATTACATGCTTAGTGAATGCTATTATTAATACTAAGCTACTCTGTTTGCAAGAAGTGCTAGGTGTACTGAATTGTCGTCACCGAGAGAAAAGTTTGCTAGAAGGTGGGGTAGATCCACAGATTGCCGCTTATATCACAGATGCGGGGTTAGATGGGCTACTTCGGGTCCCAAATATAGACATTGACCATGCACTGATCACAGCGTTGGTGGAGAGGTAGCGGCCGGAGACCCACTCATTCCACTTGCCCCACGGTGAGATGACCATCACGCTGCAAGACATGGAGGTTATAATGGGGCTACCTGTAGCTAGCTTGCCGATGGTGGGATATACTCGTATGGACAATTGGGGCAACCTCTACGCCGAATTGCTAGGGCATAGGCCACTGGACAGAGTAGTCAATCATGGTTCGAACACCGCAGTGATGGAAGGAGCGAGGGTAAAAGCCAAATGGCTTGAGGAGCGGTTTAGCAATCCTCTCCCGGCTGACGCCACTAAGGTGCTTGTGCAGTAATATGCTCGGTTTTACATACTGGAGATGTTGGCTGGTATGCCGTTTATGGACAAGTCTGGCGAACGGCACTCAATTATGTATTTGCAATTTTTCAATCCAATTAGCAATGGAAAGAATTATAGTTGGGGTAATGCAACACTAAGTTGGCTATATAGACACCTCTGTAAGGCATCAGAGAAGACAGCCAAGCAAATTGGCGGTGCCGTGCTATTGGTGCAATTGTGGGCATGGGTGAGGTTTCCACACATATGTCTTGTGATAAGGCATCCACACTAGGCATTGCCCCCAGGTCCACTTGCTATCAGGTATGTACGATCTTAGATAGTTATCGTTTTTCATTTTTGCATTATCTTTTTTTGCATGGGAATTTTGTAAGTAAGTAACATAAAGCTATGTCTATGTTGTTTGCTAGATGGAAATGAGCTAAAATAACAACTGAACATCCAACACACGTCCTACGTGCCTATCGTATGTCGCTTGCTTCGCTACGACCAAATCAGGTATCGTGCCTTACAAGTGGGAACCACTTTGACATGTAGTTATTGTACTTACAATTCGCTTTGGAATGAATAAACATTTTTTATTTCAGAGTTCAACATTGTTGCCATGTATTGTTCACATTTGTTACACATTTTTTCTAATTATATTGTTAATATGATTGTTTGCATCTGTTGGATCATTGTAGATTGTCTGGGAGCCATACAGAAATTAATTAGATTCCCTGCCCACATATTGTACCACAAGCCAATACATATGGAGGTCTATCGTGCCGCTCATACATTTTTGGGTGGTTGAAGGCCATCTGAACGTGTTCTTTGACAGTTTGGGATGAAGCAAGGCGTACCGGACGACGTAGATACTTTAATTGAACTTCACAAGATAACACTCTTGGGCAAGCAGGATAAAAACTGGGCTAAAGAACATGCCGCACATATTGCTAGATGGGCTGCGCACGCCAGAATTGCCGATGTACCTCCCTTTCATGGGGAGATGAGCTACAATGACGAGTATATGGTGTGGTTTCGTCCCCGCACTGTTCGCCATATTACAAAAGCAACCTCATACTGGGACACTTTGGTAAGTTTACAAAGACTGTTCTATTATAAATGTACCTCACTTCGCATAGTTTAGTTCAATCTACTAACAGTACTCTTGTATACTTGTAACAGGTTGAATCACAGTTGAAGATTATGGCGAAGTGCGAACCAGGGTCTGAGATCTACACCAAATGTATTAATGCCTTGCAAGCTATTGAAGAGCTCGGTCGGTTGACCTTGGATGATGCACGCGGTGTGGGCAACACTAGTGTACCGGCTGTAGGGCGTGGTCGGCAAGCAAGTGGACGTCAAGGGCAAGGAGGCCACCATCAATCTAGTCAGCGTCCCACATCTAGTCGGCGTTCCACATCTGCTCAATGTCCCACATCTAGTCGGCGTCACACACCTGTGCCCACATCTAGTCGACGTCACACACCCGTGCATGACCACACCATGGAGAAGGCAAGTCAGACAGCAGATGAGATGTGTTTGGACACTGGTTATGACATGGGCTTCATGGCACACGATGATACAAGTCCATCCCATACGTTTGCCCATGGGGACATATCTCAGTCCCCATCCATATCCTTTAGTGGATGTCCGTTGCCCACCACCAGTACGTCTCCCCCACAAACTACCAACATTGCCCCCGCAGATGTACGTGGTAAAGATGAGATGAGATTCATGCCCACCCCTGGTGCTGTCCCGATACCCACCCCCCCCCCCCCCCCCACCAGAGGCTTCACACATTGAGAATCAGCCGCGAAGGCCGCAACGGACACAGACACATCCTCCTAATTGTGGGACTGGACATAGTACTATACTTTGATTTAATACAAATTACATATACATGTCTTTATAGTTAAATGATTTGCATATTAGTATTTGCTTCTATTATTTTCAGGCGAGGTGAGACTAGTGAAGGAACCAGTGAGGAGAAGAAAAAGGGGATGATTTTCGATGGTCAATTGGCATGGGTGGAACCAAAAAGGTGAGACCAAAAAGGGGATGCTTGTGTTTTTTTTTTTTTTTTTCGATTGGTTTTGGCTGTCTGATATGGTTTCTAAGGTTGACAAGGTACTATTTTTGTTGGGTTTTTTTTTTTTTTTTTGGTTTTGAAGGCCTACAAGGCAATTGGAATGGTGGGATGGTGGTGAAATATTAGGAGGGAGAGATGAGCTTGCAGGTGGGACATGGTTGGCTTGTAGCAGGGATGGCAGGGTTGCTTTTCTCACAAATGTTAGGGAAGTTAAGTGTCTTCCTGATGCCAAGAGTAGAAGGGATCTCCCATCTCAGTTCTTGCAGGTAATCTCATTTTGCTTTTGTTAAATCTAAAGAGAAAAATGTAGAGATTGATGTAGAGAGTGGAAGCAATGAGAGAATGAGAAAGAGAGAACACTAGAATTACATGGTTCGGCCTAAAGGGATAAAGCCCTTGATGGCTACATTGTTACCATTATCAGTGTGTATTACAATGAGTCATTGTCAATGACCCTAATATGGTTTAGGTGTACATGAGCTGAGTAATGCAGTTAGGCCTCTTAGCCATTAGCCCATTACACATAGTTAACACATAAACCCAATATAAACATTACCTTTAACAGCTTTTGATAAAATTCTTTGCTATCTCTCACTCTCTCTATTTTGTTTGTTTTCCTTTTAATTTGAATGATTAAAAAGGGCAGTGTATAAAGGACAATACTTAGGTACAATTTATTAAGTGTTGTACCTTAGATGCCATACCATAGGTTCCTTAATGTGATTACATTGACCAATTAGTGCAAATTTATTATCTTTCTCATGGATAATTAAATTTGACCATGTGGTAATTGGCCAATGTGGCAACATAATTCAGTTTAACTGGGAATATCTGTTCAACTCATAAAGAATGTAGCTAAGTTTTGTCCATCTATGAATTGTTTTGAAAGAAAGCTGATCTTGTATCAAGAACTGAAGCAGGCCACGCCTTCTATCATATTCTCTCTTTATTTACTGTTTAATACTTGCAAGTAGATTGCGACTGATGTGAGATGCTGAATGATTTTGGAAATTTCTAAAATTACTACCAAGTTCACAAACTGACATGCCAGGGAATCTGAAATTTCTGATTGTTTTGTTGGTGTGTAAAAAAGTTCACACTTATCTGGTAAAATTTAGAGTATCCATAGCATCACTCACTGATCCTAGTTCTGTGCACTTTGGATGCTTTACCTTTAAGCTTTTAAACTCATAATTCAATAGCTAGCCAACTTTAATGAGATTGATTTTTTTTTAAAGGTAACTCTTTTTAAGACCTTGAATGATTGTTTTGTCATGGCTGTAGAGCAAGAAGAAACCCATGGATTTTGTAGAAGAAGTGGCGAAGGAGGTGGATCAGTATAATGGGTTTAACTTGATATTACATTACCCTCCATGAATGACACATCTACAAAAACTAGGACAATGCCTTTCTATTTTATTTTGATATCACAGACTTATTTGTGTACTTGTGATTTTTAGGATCCATACATGGCTTCTCTTGTGAGTGAAAGATTTGCAAGTACAGAAAGGTTTAAGGTAAACTATACTTTTCACAAAAAATAACCTTTGAGAAGTAATAATGTGTTCTGGCTAGTCTCTTTCTTGCTGAGATGCACATGTTATGTTGTTTTTTTGAAAGTGACAGCTTAAATGCATCATCTGTTAGGAGGTGGTACTTGCTTTTTAGTATAACATTTCAATAAACCAGCAGAATGTAAGACTGCAGTTCAGAAATTTCATGTGTTAGTTACCTTTTTGCACTTTTCAGTGAACGACTTTAGATGTATTTCATTATAAAGATATGTTCTCGGTAAGTTTACGAATTTCCTAGGTGCTAAGCAAAAATGGCCATCATTCAAATTGTTGTGCACTTTTTAGTGTAACGGGTTTCCACTGAACTCTGGAAGATTTTTACTTTTGCACTTTATATCCAATTGTCTTGCATACACTTTCATCTACTCCACATTTGATAACGCTCATCAAACTTTCTAGCATAATCAATCACTGACAACCTTGGTGAAAACTGAAAACTAACAATATCATTGTAAAATATTTGTTTTAAGTCTATCTTGAAAAACCTTTACTTTAAGATGCATCTGTAATTCCCCCCCCCCCCCCCCCCCCTCTCATCACATCACTAAAGGTGTGTAAAATACCACTGTGTGGAAATATAGTGGTGTAACTAACCGCTTTGATACCAAAATTAAATTAGGACAAAGGGAGCAAAACCATATCAGATCTAGCAGTTTGGACGGCTGAGATTTTTGAGAAATTTGGGTTAGGGTTTGGTCAGAAAAGGGGTAGACAATAGTAAGAGATATAGGGTTTTTAATGGTAAAGAGGAATGGTAGGATTTGTTGATGAATTATAGGGGAAAATTAGGATTTGGGTTGCTGTTTCCAGGGCTATAGACAGTAACTTGTGAACAGTGTTTTGACTATTTGTCAATTATTTGGGGCTAATTGATAGATGGGTGGTTTAGGGTTTTGAAGTCTTGGATTTTGGTTTAAAAGGTGGCAAACCAATGTGTGTTTGCAAGGTTGGGAATTTAAGAACAGAAAACATAAACAAATACTCCCTCTATTCCAAATTGCTGATCCTATTTAGAAAATCTAACTTTTTAGGAGAATATCATTGGATGCGTTGTCTTTTATTTAAAGAGGTACAAGTTTCCAAAATTGCCCTCATTAATTTAAACTCTAGAGAAAGAATGGTATTGAGTTTTTAAATAAAGTAAGGGGTAAGATAGGAATTTTATTTATTGAATTTTAAAGAGGACTACATTTTGGGACATCCCAAAATGGAATAGAGGACCAACAATTTGGAACGGAGGGCATCACACCTTGGAGAAGGTGTATCACACAACCTCAAATGAAGCTTCAAACCTTCTGAAAAGATAAACTTCTCCAAGGTGTGATTCCTATTATTGTGCAACTCTTTAAGTTCTCATTTCCAGCTATACATTGGGAACAATGTTGACTTCTATAATTGAAACCTGTAGGTTTTGAAAGAAGACTTTGTCAAATGTCACATTCACTGGCACATGACGTTGTTGCTGGGAAGTAAAAAGCCATTGGATCATCCAAAGTCAAGATATACCAAGGTGAGAACCCTTCTTCATATTTATGTGCTATCTACCTTTTTTTTTTTTTTTCTGGACACTATCCTCCTAAATCTGGTCCCATTTATAGATATGTTGCAGCAAATGCATCTTTCGTACAATATGAGAAAGTATGTAGCACAAATGGTTAAATTCATTGCACTTGTTTACAAATGTGGATCAAGACTCACCTGAACATGAGTCTGGGATAATATCATATATTTATGTGTTTGAATGTCAGTATGTGTGCATGTGTTTGTGTTTCTATTTTTTTTAATTTTTAATATACTTCGAGTAAACATTAAAGGCAACATGGCTGAGTTTCTTGTTTGCAGGTAGTCTTTAATATACCCTTAAATATAAGTACTGAAGTAGTGAAACTATTACTTCCAATGGGTGACATTTTTTCAGAAGTTGTTCTCTTACTCCAGGTCAGTATTGCCCCCCTCTTTTTCTTTTCCTTTTTTCTCCTTTCCTTTCAGTATACAGGTTAATATATCTACCTTTCTGTTATTTACTTCCTATTTGTACTGTTTTTTAGAAATTTATTATCAGGAGGCACTTGCCTTTGGAATTGGAAAAGGGATTTCTTTTTATTTTTTATTTTTTTTGATAAGTAATAAAAATATATTAAAAAGAAGAAGGGTGTCAGTTGAGTATACAGGAAGTATACATCAAGGACAAAAACAAATCAAGTGCATAAAGTACAAGAGTCCATGAAACCATGGACTGAAGAAAAAGAACAAAAGCCTAACATTGCAACCCATTCCAGAAGAGTCTTAAGGAAGAAGAGTTTAAGATCTGAAATAGATCTCTCTAAATCCTCAAAAGGGATTTCTGGCCTTTTTCTAGTTTTATCTGCTATATGATGGTTCCTTAACTCTATTAGTGTGAATGAATTAGGCTGCTTAACAGCACATTTATTGATTTTCACAGCTCATGGCAATAGTACTAAAGGCATCCCCATTCATAGAGTATTAGACCAGCCGATCCTTGTCAATAAGGATTTTTGAAAAAAACTTTTCTCAAGAATCTGAGCAGATAATGTGGGGGTTACTCCTATTGATTGGTTGGTTATTTGACAAAGAGCCCTTCAATATAGCCTCTTCCTTAACCCATCTAAACTTAATTTATGATTTATATGTTGAATATAATTTTCTCATAATTCCTTTCTGTCTAATATGTATCAAATGTCTTGCCACTAAGCATATATGCTTTGTGCATTGTAGAACTTACGAAATATGGAATTTTTGCAGAGATACATGGCCGATATTGGAAAGGCGTGGCCAGTATTGATTGTTTGTGGAGGATTCTTGCCATTGTTTTTATCACTGAAAGAGCATCCGCTAATAAACGTGAGGTATCTTTTGGATGCTTGAGCTTATGTATGTTTCCTCATGCAAAATAATGGTAATATGGGCTCAATGATCAGTATCTGTCTTCAGGTCAAGTCCCTGGCCAAGAAATATGAAGAGAAATACAAGCAAAATGGAGAACTTGTTTATGTTCATTTTCAACTGCAAATTTCAGGTTCACGCTGATCGTATCCAATCAAATCTTGATGAACTAGTAAAAGGTCTAAATGAACGTTGCAAGAAATATGGATTACGTGCAAAACCAACCACATTGACCAAGCTTCCTTACTGTAAATAAAACCTTAAGCGTCTACTCCTTTAGTGGACAGTTCAAGACTTGGTGTTCATGTAGAATTGAGTTACTAAGTAGATGTAATGTCATTGATGTCAAGAATTTCAGAAATAGCAGATCTGATGCTACAAGCTCAAATTCACTTCAACATACTACCTTCATGCAATGCAATAATTCTTTTGCGTCTTATGGGTCTTATCTATTCAATCTCAATCATGCCTTTCTATTATCACTGAAGGGAGTTGACTACACCAAATCTGTAATCGTGGCTATACCATATTCCTTCCTGCCTGAATTAACTTTTACATAAACTAGTCGCAGACCCGCGCGTTGCGCGTGATAATTTTTTAGATAAAATATTATTTTACCCCCTAGACTTTATAAAGAGTTTTTAAAAAAGAAAAAAAAATAGTTTTATCATATTTTTCATAACTTTGTCTATAACATTATTTCCTATCATCATATATTTATAGTTGATGATTTGTATAAAATAGACATTAAATAAAAAGTAGAACTATTCAATAATTTTTTTTAAGTCATGGTGTATGAAGATTATAATTTATATGTGTATATATATACATACATATATATATATATATATATATATAATTTCCCTAGTTAAAATTTGATTATTTTTAAGTTACTATTTTGTATTATTATATTTAATTATTGATTTTATTGCACTATAAAGTTTTTAATGTCATCTGTATAGTCATCTCTATTTTATTTCTTACTCCTCTTTACCACATTTTTATTTTCCTAATAATAGTTATTAATTGACGTTTGATTTCATTTCTTTTTTTCTTCCTTCATTTTCTTTATTACTTTGTGTGTTCCCTTGTTAGTTGTAAATTTTGTGGTTATCAATAAGAAATAGATATCATGGATGGCTTAAATAGTATAGTTATAGATGTAATTACGTTAGTGGTATGTCAAAGGGTTTTTTTTTTTTTTCCTGCTAAATTTTCAAGAAAATATGAAAGACATTTCTCTAGTTTGGTCTCAATCAATTAAGATATCCATAATATAATAACGGAAGTAATAATGAGCCATAAATTTTTTTAATGTATGAAGTGGTTAAGTTAGTGGTATGTCAAAGGTTTTATAAAAAAAATTTAAAAATAATTCCAAGGAAATGTAAACGGCCTTTTTTTCAAAAAAAAAATTGTGACTTTTTGAATTGTGCAAATATGATTGTTTTAATCACCTTGTTTATAGATTTTATTATTAAGTTATAAATATCTAATTAAAGTAGATGAATATATAAATGCAAAAGTATATGTAAAGCTACAACTGCACAAGATAAATATGTATAGATATATATATATATATATTTTTATTATTCATAAATCATTATTTCATTGTTTACTTATAAATATCTAAATTAAAATTTTATTTTGGAAAAAAATATAAATTAAAATAGATGAATGTGTAAAACATTTTTAGTATATTGTAATATAAAAATTTTTTTCTCAATATTTTATGTAACTTTTCTCATAAGATCAATATTGTTGGCATCTTTTAAAGATGATACATAATATTTTTGAGAAGAAGAAGGAGAATAAATAGAGACTATGCTAACACATAATATAAAATTATTAAGTTTGCGTGATTTAAATATGTGGCAAAAAAAAATATTAATGTATCTATGACAAAAACTTTTATCTAAATGATATATAGTAATTCATATTTTGTTAGACTTAATTCAAAAAGTTTATTCTCAATAGCCTTTTTAAGTCTACAGATTGCTGAATCCATGGGCCTAGTCATATTCAAAGGATGCTATCTAAATTATAAATTATATGACCCTTTATCACATAAATATATTGATTTCCTCAACGTATGGTAAAGGAAGGCAAGTTTGTGTCTAGCCATTTTCTTAATTTGTGCTGCATAATTTAACAGCATAGAGGATGTGACTTGATTTAAATGTTGAATATAATAATATGAGAGGAAAAAAGGTAAAAATAAACTATATAGCAATAAACATCAAATTATCCAAGTCATTCTATGTAATATAATAACATTATATTATTATATATTATATGTATAATGCAGTAGGATAATATTTAATCAAAGAAAATATAAAAGATAATAACTTAAAACACAAAAATAAATTGCATCATCCCAAAGTAGAATTCTAATTAACATAAATATTCATCAACCTAAAGAATTGATGCAATGAAAAAAAAATCAAACAAAAAATGAAAAAAATTGAGAGAGAGAGAGAGAGAGAGAGAGAGAGAGAGAGAGAGAGAAGTAACTTTTTTTGTGTGAGAAAACTATGCATAGAATGAAAAGATAAAAGATTACAACTTATAACATAAAAATAAATTGCATCAACCCAAAGTAGAATTCTAATTAACATAAAAATTCATCAACCAAAAGAATTGATGCAATGAAAATATAAAATAAAAAAAAATCAAACAAAAAATGAAAAAAATTGAGAGAGAGAGAGAGAGAGAGAGAGAGAGAGAGAGAAGTAACCTTTTTTGTGTGAGAAAACTATGCATAAAATGAAAAGGAAAATGTCAAATTTATAGTAAGATGTTGAGAATAAGAAGAGTCAAAATAAAAGAAGATAAAAAGGTAGAGAAAGAATGATATTAAGGTAGAGAGTAGTGGGGAGATGAAGAGGTAAAATGGATGGAGAGTTTTGGAAAATTAATAATAATAATAATAATAATAATAATAATTGTTAAAAGATATTTTAATTTTTAAATAATGGTGTTTTTAAGTCACCTTAAATTAATGAGAAAATGTTATAAAATATATATAACAAAAATTGAAAACAAAAATGATGACGTGGCTGCTGATGTGGCTCAATGTGAGCGTAGCAACATTAATTGCTACGCTTCAGCTTTTAGTAATATATAGATTGACAATGTAACGCTCTCTTTATTTTTAAATAAGGTAATTTTTTCCAAATTCATTTTTTAGAAAATGTAAATGTTCTAACAAATGGAGCAATACGATATTTAGTCAAAGTAATCCACTGGGAAATACTCGAGTTTATTGGACTCGAGTACTTCTCACACAGTACTCGAGTCTTGGAAACTCGAGTACCAACTGGCACACTCATTATTACACACCTATTTACTGGCACCACCCGTTATATTAAATGCATAATGAATGGTACTCGAGTTCAGAGAACTCGAGTACCTTTTAACAAAATGCCCCCCTTCAACTTTAATCCATTTTCAATATCTCTCTCTTTCCAAGTCCATGTGCGAGGGCCATGTGCAAATCAGAAACTGGAAGCAGAAACGTTACTGTTGGGTCACCATCTGCAAGTCTTTGACTCAGTGTCAGTGTCTCCATCCACCAACGTGCTATTCATTTAACCTTTGGGTCAATCTTGACCATATGGTAGCAAATAAAGAGCATGCATAGTAGATTGTATTCGTCAAGGGCAGCGTTATCCTTTGGTCAAGGATTTCAAATGAACCCCCCGATGTTCAAAAAAAGAAAGAATAAGAAATATATTTAAAAAAAAAAAGAAAAAGAATTATATATGTTTAATATTTTTTTTTGTTAGTTTAATACATTAATTAAAAAAATATATTTTTGCACACAAAATTACTAAATTTTATGCACTCTTATTACAAGTATTTTTAACTCTTAAGTGTTTGTGAATTGTCAGTGTCATTCTTTATTATAAATTTTTTTATTAATTATATGTGTATGAGTGTGTCTAATATTGATTGTGTGCATTACTTTTTTTTTTCCTAATGTCATTTATGTGAATAATGACAGGTACGTGGATGTTTGTGTGTACAATATAAATATAATATAACTTTATATAATTTAATAATTACGAAATAGAGAAAACTTGTTATGTGAGTGTGTATAGTTATCATGTTATAATAACTTTTTGTCATAAAGCCAAAAAAATTCAAGAAAAAAATTGCAAAGTTAGTGATTATTCAAGCATTTGATTGGTTAAGTAAACATATAATGCATTATTTTGTGTATGAATGATTGTGGTTGTGTGCGTCCATAATTTATGTAGACCCCCCTAAACAAAATTCCTGAAGCCGCTACTGGTGTTCGTATGAGATTTTTATGCATGAGTTTCATGTAATGAGTTTTGCAATATTAACTGTGTACAACTGCTGATATATATATATATATATATATATAAAACTTTTTTGTCAAAAAAATGGACCACAAATATAAAAGAATCAATCTTAACCATATGATAGCAAATAGAGAGCATGCATAGTAAGATTATTTTCTAAAGTATACACATACACGTAGTGGTGTAAACACAATAAAATTAAGCAAATCCTTTGAAAATCTTCAATCCAACAACGCCTTCAGAATAAGCAAGTGCTAGAACTAGTAAATGTTAGTTCAATTCCCAATTACTGACAAGTATAGTTCACGTGTGGCTTAATTGTATAAAACTCATGGGTTGATAGATAGAGGTAATATGATATTTTGTTGACCTTTTATTTTTGCTATATGTGTATAAAATATATATATCTATATATATGGTTAAGTGCACATTATGATCGAGATTCAATTATGATCGAGTTTATATGTAAATTGTTTTTATCATACGCCAAATTTATATAACTATTTATAGATTATGACAACTTTTAATATTGTTAATAACAGGTCGGTGATGGATTTTCACTTTTTCTATGTGTACTACGATGGAGAGGCGTATTATCATGAGTTGCATGGGTTGTCATACCAAGGCTCGAACCAAAAGCAAAAATGTGTTAAGGTGACGCATGAGATAGGCCTTATGAACTTCAAACGAAGAATATTGAAGGCGATGGGGTTAGACCAGTCTAGGCATAACATTTCCATCGTGTATCGAGCACCTCAACTAGTTGTAGGCACCCAGGTTTTCTACAACTCACTACAGTTATCGAGTGGCGCCGAAGTGAAAATGATGTGGGAAGTTGTTTCACAAATGGTGATGAAAGGATTCGTTGCTTTGGAGCTCTATGTCACTGTTGAGCCTGCCATAGTAGAGGCTGGAGAGGGTTCACAACATACTGTTTTGGATGGAACTGTAGATGAGCACATCGACTCAATACCATTACAATCTTATCAAGGATGTACAGAGAACATAGGAGATGGGTATGGCAGTGAACCGTAGCAAACATTTCCCCATGTGAACTCAACTGAGGAAAAGGAAGGGCCTCAAGAAGTGCATGAAAGAGAGCATTTATCTCATGGTGAGCTGCATAGGGGCACATCCGAAAATGAAGATGATCACGGACTTGGTGATGATGCGACCCATATTAATGTTACTAGGAATGACTTCGAGGAGTTCCTGGATACCATGGGTGAACATAAGGATGTTGATCATATCGAAGATGTGGTTGTAGAAGAGAATAGAGACATATGCCCCCTTCCCGATCCTACGCCGAAATGGTTCACAAAAAACACTTGGGATAATATGTTTGATCCATCACCGGTTATGCAAGTGGAAGTATCAAGTTTGACGCCAGGGGAGCAGCCAATGAAAGGGATGGTATTCACGACTAAATTGGCGATGCGACATGTGTTGACCTAGTACGCACTAAGAGAGAATTTTAGCTTCAAAACTGAGCATTCAGACTAAGAGAGGCTTATGGTGAGTTGCGAGGATGATTCTTGTCTATGGTCAATCCGTGCGATCTGTTACAAGGGAGACAATGTCTCGAAGATCGCAAAATGCAAGAGCCCTCACACGTGCGACAAAATTCAGAATGCTCATGATGGTCGAATGATTGATTTGGCGTTCCTAGCATACGTACTTGAGCGTTATATACGAGCAGACCCTGCGTATAAGATAAAGAACTTACGCCACATTGCTTTAACAGACTTAAAACATGAAATATCTCACTACAAGGTATTCTTTAACTTGCATTCTTTTTTTAATACAATGTAATGTAGAGACATCAGTCTTCTGTAAAGTATAAGCATTATATTTTTTCTCAAAACCCATATACATTATATTATGAAAATTGAAATTGAAAAGAAAAAAGAAAAAAAGGAATAAAGAGAAAGAAATATTATCTTCATCTTATAGGCTTACAAGTCTTGATCTGTTTTCTTCAACTATAATTATTTAACTTGTATTCATTTCTAACATGATCATTATGGTTCACATACAAGGTATGGGATGCCAAACAAAAGGGCGTTGCAGCTATATACAGGGATTTTAAGGAGTCTTATACAGAGTTGCCGCATTTTTTGGCAGGGCTTAAGGATGCAAGTCCGGGTACAAAGTATAAGTTAGTAGTGGACGATAATTATGAATGGGGAACATGTACATTCAAGTCCGTATTTTGGGCATTTCGTCCATATATTGTTGGGTTCAAGCACTGTAGGCCTGTGATTAGCATTGATGCAACTCACCTCTATGGAAAATATAAAGGGAATTTGATGATTGCAATGGCGACAGATGCTAATAATAAGATTTATCCACTAGCCTTCGCCATTGTCGAGAGCGAGAGCACAGAGACTTGGGGTTGGTTCTTAGCTTGTATAAGAAGGTATGTTACCGACCGGAGACACCTATGTGTCATATTTGACAGACACCCAAGGATACAAGCTATCTTTAGAGACACTAATCGAGACTTTTTATAGCCTTCCATGACAGAACATCGTTACTGCCTTCGTCATCTATGCAGTAACGTCAATACTAGATGAAACAATGAAACTATAAAGAATCTAGTATGGAGGGCAGCAACTGCTACCGAAGAGCGAAAATTCAATGCCACTTTCGATTTAATTGAGAATGTCAACCGAGATGCGCACCAATATCTGAAGGATGTGCCCAAAGAGAAATGAGCTCTAACTTTTGACAAGGGTTACCGTTATGGGGCGATGACTACAAACGTCTCTGAGTGCTTCAATGGTGTTCTAAAAGGTGCTCATAGCCTACCCATTACGGCAATGGTGAAATACACATGGTTCAAACTGAATTCTTACTTCGATGATCGTCGCAATAAGAGCATAGAGCAATTGAATTTAGGAAAAAAATGGTGTTAGTATGCCTTGGATATCTTCATGAGAAATAAGGCGAAGGCGGAGCATCACAGGGTGACGAGATTGAGCGCGCAACAACAATCATATCAAGTAGATACACCGAATAATCCAGGGACTACTGGACATGGGGATCACACACATGGAGTTAATCTGCTGTAAAGAACTTGCACATGTCAGAAATGAAAACTGTACAAGATACCGTGTTCACATGTCATTGCAGTTGTATCAGGTATCGACATGATGCAGAGCAATACATTGACCTATGCTATAGTGTGGACGCACTATTCCGGAGCTATGCTCCCGTTTTCTCTATGTTGAAAGATAGATTATCATGGCCGGATCCTAAAGAAACTCGAAGGGTCCTCTCTAACCCCTGATTGATTTGAGAGAAAGGTCGCCCTGTCTCAACATGAATCAGAAATGAGATGGACGAGGGCGGGAAACAGCCGAGAACCACACCATGGAAGGAGGGGAAGCGGAAGGTGCAATGTGGGTTGTGTGACCAAGAGGGGCATAACTAAAGAACATGCCCTAAGCAGAACGAGGTGCCGACGAGTGGTGGTCTCGGGGACTAGGTACGCTAAGTTTAACTGTGGCACCTTTGGTACAAACAACTTGAAATTAATTTTTTAAACATTGTGTCAATGATGCATGGTTTTTAGCTTCTGTTTAGTGTAAAGAATTATTGCTAGTCTGCTTACTGCTTAGTATATTTCATACTTTATGTGTATAGATGACCATATAGTTGTATAACTTTGTATTGATGATTGTAGATGCTTTAAATTTTTTTGGTGGCTACACATACACACACACACACAAAAGGAGAAAAAAGATGGAGCAATATCAAATAAGGATTCATTTATGTGACATTAATTATTGAACCTTTTGACCTTATATAATAATCAATCATATTGATTGCCTATGCTTAATTACAACATTGAGCACCATCTCTGTTATTTCAAGTTCTGTAGTAGAGTTGGTTCTGATACTCTAGATTTCAGTTTAAATTGGTTAGGTTGCAAAGAAATTGACCATAGCCTACTTTCCTCACTAGTGTCATTTCTGGCAATATAAGCATTTAATTTTAACTTTTACTTTTCCAAAAAAAAAAAAAAATTTTCAACTTTTACCATGTTAGGAAAAACAAGGTAAATGTTATCGTTGGTAAAACTCTCTGTGAAAGGCTCAGTTTTTAAGTGTTTACTATGCCAATATAAGCATATAATTTTAACTTACTTTTCCTCAACAGAAAAAAAAAAAAAAAACAAAAAAAAAATTCAACTTTTACTATATTAGGAAAAAGAAGGTTCTTCTCAAGGGAAAAAAGCAAAGAAAAAGAAGGTAGATGTTATTGATAAAACTTAGATATAAGATGTTAGGTGTAGCTATGTAGACTAAGTTATTTAATTAAATTCAAATACATAGTTATATTAACCAATAAAATATATAAATTATTGTTGTGTCTTATTATAATTAAATTCAATTCACTTAAGTATTTGAATTTAATTGAAAAACTTAAAATATTACATCTACACATAAGTTTTATTCAAAATAATAATAATAATAATAATAATAATAATAATAATTAAAAAAACAAAAAAAAAAAAACAAAACACTAGAGCAGAACATATATTTTTATATTTTTATTCGGGGTTGTTAATTATTTGATTATTTGTCTATCTATCTTATAAAAGAAGATTCTCCTTTTGTGGTTGGGCTTGGAGTCTTTGGACTTTTAAGTGAAGGCCTACTAGTACGGACCAATGTTTCATATATGTCATATGTTAGATTTTTTTATTTTTCTATTTTATTTACTTTATAAACTTTGGATACTTTATAAGAGGAAACAAAAAGTGGCATGAAATTAGTGGAACATAAAATGGAACACCCCACCATTCTAAAGAAAGAAGATTCCTAGCTAATTAGGCAATAAGCATTGCCATATACATGTTTTTCCTAGAAACTTTTTTAAGAAAGTTTGAATCATTTGATAGGTAGGGGGCATTAGGTTATTTCGACGATGATTTTTACCAAGAATGTGATTCTCCATTATTTGACAACTAGATACAATAATGAGCAGTTCAGATTTTTTAAAGAATGAGGAGCATGATTTTGTATATTGGAGAATATAGTACTAGTGTTGTGTTACCAATCATTTTTTTAAATGCATGGTAATAACCAACTCAAATTCAATTTTAATCATACATTTTATAGTATTGTTGACCCAATTATTGAGTTTCCTAATTTGCTAAATGTTTTCAAAGGAAATATGGATGGTTGAGATCTAATGCAAGTTTTTGGATTTTAGCATTTTTGACCTCATATGCAAAAGCACCAAATTTGCTAAGTGCTAACACAGTCTATTATGGTGATTGAAATGTGAACTAGTCACAACAATGACAACTTGATTTTAAGTTTGTTTTACTAGATTTGTTTCCTCATACAATCTGAATTTGAGTGGCGTTTGTCAATCCCCCTAATTAAACAACCCATCACTCTTTGGATAACTTGTATACAAATCTTATTTTATTTTTATTTCAGCCCAAATATCTTCAAAACATAGCTTGGAGTAAATTGGTTTTGAGTGAAATAGAAAGCCCTTGCCTAATATATTAAAAACTAATGAGTTAGGTTTTCAATAATTTTATATAGCAATTACATTCAGCTTTGTAAATTGAGTTGCAAACTTGCATTGTCCTCTTTTATTAGGATTTCTTCATGTTGAACTGTACAACAATCAGATACTGTGGGGACAGAGGACCAAGACACCAAAAAAGAATGGAGTCGCAAACTATATCTTCCATGCAAAATATATATGGACCACGTTGGCATGCCTTCTTAGACATTTGGATGCAACTTGTCTCCTAACCTTAACCATCATGTTCTGACCAACCCTTAAATTCATGGTTGTCATCATTAAGGGCAAGACATGTCTTAAGTAACAGAGCCAGAGAAAAGATGTTTCCCTTGTTGCACAAGTGATTGGGGGTGCACGCTGAAGACTGCATCCATGTAACAGATTTTAGTATAGCTTTTTACTAAATTGTTCTTTTGATGCAAAAGGTCATTCGTAGAAGCAAACAATACAATCTTTCTTGAAGTTCCTTTCAGTGTGGACACCCTTATTAACTTATCATACTTTCTCAACATTGTACATGTAAATGAATTATTGTTGATGATGAATATGGTTTGAGAAACAATCTATATTGCATGACTGATCTGGTGGATGTCAATGTGTGGCTAATGGTTTAATGCATAAACCTTGCTATATTAAAAGGAATTACATCTCCTAGCCTAATGAATTGTGAGAAGCAAAATCTCTTGGGTCTTGCAAATCAAATTATGGCTTAAAGTAATACTGCATTTGTGGTGTTGAGATTTGACCTATCTCAATATCAAAATTCACAAGGTTTTAATACTTGTTAGTTGGGTTTCAATGTCCAATTGGAAGTGTAAATAGCAGTGAGTGACTCTTAGCATGTACCAGACACTTGGTCTCATTGAGTTTCCTTAAGGTTAAAGGTCAATAGCAAGTGTGATGTTTTAATTCCTTTCCCTTGTCACTGACCCATTAGTTAAGAAGTAGCTATGGTTGTAGTCAATGTTCCAATTTCTATTAATAGGACCGAACTGGGTGTCCAACCATGAAACTGGAAATAGTCATGTAAAAGGGGCTAGTGTCTTTTTACACTCTAGAAATTGGGGCCACATACAGTACTCGAGTTTAGTGGACTCGGGTACTGCTAACACAGTACTCGAGTTTCACAGACTCGAGTATCAACTGGCATGAATTTCAAAAAATGGGGCGCCAATACAGATTAATACCCGAGTTTAGAGGGCTCGGGTACCACAGTATACAGTACTCAAGCTTCTTAGGCTCGAGTACCAGAAAAAGTGGTAGATCCCCATTTACTTCCGAAACAGTGTTTTTTTGCTAAATATTTCATAAAATAATGTTATTTGGCCATTTTGGCCCCGTTAGACCAATACTATTGCGTGTATTATTAGTATCATACAAGCACTCAACCGATCAAAATCAACCATAATTCTGAGAGAGAGAGAGAGAGAGAGAGAGAGAGAGAGAGAGAGAGAGAGAGAGAGAGAGAGAGAGAGAGAGTATTGGACTTTGTTGGAGTTTGAAAGGTACCTTAGTTGGACGGCTGTGACTAGAGGTATTGGTGGCACCATCGAATGATGTGTTTTGTCTGCTTTTGATGCAAGTTGTGGGAGGAAAAGCATAGTGTTTTGTCTGCATTCTTATCTTTGGGGCTTTCTTAGTAATATTATTAGTAGTATTTGTGAGTGCAAATACAAGAATAATGGAAACAATACAAAGAGAAATTGAATAATATGCTGAATATTATTAATTTGAAGAGATGAACACAACACTATTTGAATTGAGGCGCGACACTTGCTCTTTTTAAGGAGATTCAAGCCCTTGGTTGGCTAATATTTGTAACCGGTGCAGACCTTCTCTGACTTGTCTCCTCTAGGATACAACAGCCCAACAAATGTTGTATGGCTAGAATAGCTTCTGTATAAAGTGTTCAAGTCCAAAGCTCCACCAAAAGAACACCTTTCTTTGGTCTGAAATCTCTCAAGTATTTAGGAATATTATTGAATTCACTCTCTCACACGATACTCTTTGCTTTTAACTATTTCTCTTCATTCACTCTTGATATGAAATTAGTCCATAGCATAGCCATATATATAGTCTTCCAACCCTTCGCATAACCTACATGTTATTTATTAATTTAGAAAACTTCTCTTAATTTGTTTAATCTAACTTACATACAAGTAACTCTTTTTTTAACAAATTATAACTCATCTCTTTATCCATCTTCAGTTATTTTGAGTTTCAACATATTTAACTTAAAATGTACTAACAGTATTTTAAGTGTGAGTTTGGATTGCAATGAAATCCAACCACGTCTGCGTTTGCGTTTTAAACATACGAGTCTCGTGCACTGTTCCTAGGACCTACAACTACGGATTTCAGTAAATTTTTCTTTAAAACTGGGTCCCACAATACTATTCACACATTTAAAAATTATTTTACTATAGTATTTTCAGTTTTCAGCAATAAGTGGCATCCAAACAGACCCTAATTCTAAAAATCTGCTTTGTTAATTGCTGTTATCATTGGGTCAAAAGAGAGTGTAATTACGCATCTCATGCTGCTGCAAAGCATTCCTAGTTTCTAAAGAGTCTTTATGCTGTAATAAGGACAGGTCATGCTGCAGCTCCTTTTGTTTGAATGAAAATTGAAGTTTATCAACAAAAAAAAAAAATAGTTGTGGCTTATAATTTGAAAAAGCCTTGATTTTTTTTTTTTAAAGGTTGTGGCTTATAAGCTAATTTTCTGTTTTTAGGTTTTATGTAAATTTTTTTAAAATCTGATTTTTATTATTTTTTTCACTTTTTCAAAATAAAAATGTATTTTAGCATATTTTCAGCAAAAAGTTAAATAATTTATTCTCAAACAGACATGTACGTGTGTGTTTAGGACTAACTTATAAGCTAATTTTTTGCTTTTAAGTCAACTTTTTAAAACTTTACTTTATTCTAATATCTTTTTTCATTTTTTTAAAGTACAAGTATACTTTAGTACATTTTCAACAAAACAATTTCAGTAAAAAGCTAAAGTAATGTTTGGTAACAGTTTTTATTTTCTATTTTCAAAAACTTGTTTTTGGGTATCAAAAGAAAAAAAAATTTTTTAAATCAAAAACATGTTTGGTTAGTAAAAATTAAAAAAAAATTGAAGAAAAAAAATAGAAACTTTGTTTGGTAATTTTGATGATGCTGAAACAAGATTATATACTTTTTACAAGAAGGCCAATTAATGGAAATTATTATCCAAATATGAAATGAGGCACGTAAGCTGATTACAAATATACAAAGAATCTATATGTTATATAGTTTATACTCTATGTGCACAAAAATATATGGTATCAGTTTTAGATGGAAATTGCACAAAGCTTTTGACGAAGCAGGTGACAGTACAACCAATTTTTATATCAAAAATAGGAAATTTATTAGTTTACATTTGACTGTTTATATAAGCTGATTTACATTGTATTTGTGGATTAAACAAATGTTTACATGTTGTATATATTTGCATGAATAGTGTATAATATTGTACACTTTACATGAATAGTAAATATAAATCAATAATTGTTCTTTTGACATTAAAAAAAATATTGCTACTAATATATATAGTGAGAACCAACCTGCAGGGAACTAAGCCATTGAAAAATTAGAATAATTCGATCACAGTTAAACATGATATTTGATTATTTAATAAATAAATAAAAATACCCATTGAAAAATTCAGATCATGCATGCCCTTATAACTTTACACACACACACACATTGAATTTATCTGCTATTCACCGCATTGTTAAAATGACTAGGGACGGAACCACCTATAGGCAGAGGGGGGCTGTGCCCCCCCCCCCCAATTTTTTTTTAAATATTAAATAGTATGTATATATTTAAGATTTTAGAAAATAAGTCCAAGAAAAATTATATTTGCCCCCTTAGATTTTGAATCCTAGTTCCGTCCCTGAAAATGACCGAACCCAAGTCAGGTCAATAAGCATCAAAACAAAAAGGTACTCAAATTAGTGGACAATTCAATGCTTATGTTTTGTTTTTGTTGAGGTCCATCCATACAGTTTTCTTTTGATCCAGACTCCAGAGGCGGCTCATGGTCATGGTCCTACATTCACTTGGTGTTTCATTTAGTCTGCTCATGAATAGTTCATGCAAGTTGCAAAAATGGGTGTGTCGTATTCGCATCACTAGACCCTAGTACTAATACGTGTATTATTAGTATCATACACTCAAACGATCACAATTAACCATAATGTTAAGTTTGTGGGTCTTCTTAGAGTAGGGGGGCAATTTTTATTCATATCCATGAACCCACCCATTATCCACCTAATTTGGATAAGTCTTGACCCAATCCACTTAAATATTTAGGTTAATTAGATAAAGACTCATTAGGTTATTTAATTATATGGGCCTTAATGAATAAACCCACTAATACCCACTAAAACCCATCTAAAATTTAAATAAACAACATAAAATCTAAATTTCTAGAAAATGACCAAAATACCCCTGAAACCTAAAAAATGACCAAAATACCTCAAAAACCGAAAAATGACCAAAATACCCACAAAATCAAAAAAATGACCAAAATATCTCCAAAACCGAAAAATGACCAAAATACTCCAAAAACTCAAAAAATGACCAAAATACCCCTCAAACCCAAAAAATGACCAAAATGCCCCCTAAAACTCAAAAAATGAACAAAATACCTCTCAAACCTAAAAATTACAAAAATACCCCCAAAACTCAAAAAATGACCAAAATACCCCCGAAACCTTAAAATTACCAAAATACCCCCCAAAACCCGAAAAAACCAAAATACCCCCAAAACCCAAAAATTACCAAAATACGCCCAAAACCTAAAAATGACCAAAATACCCCCCCAAAACCCAAAAAATACCCAAAATACCCCTGAAACAAAAAAAAAATGACCAAAATACCCCAAAACCTAAAAATAACCAAAATACCTTCAAAACCCAAAAATGACCAAAATATCCCTAAAATCGTAAAAAATGACCAAAATACCCCTAAAACCCACAAAATGACCAAAATACCTCCAAAATCTCTAAAATGAGCAAAATACCCCCAAAAACTCTAAAATGTCCAAAATATCCCTAAAACACAAAAAATGACCAAAATAACCCCAAAACCTAAAAAAAAAATGATCGATAAAAACTCTTGAAACCTAAATTATGACCAAAATACCCCTAAACATGTAAGATGACCAAAATACACCTGAAACATCTAAAATTACTAAAATAGAAGTTTAGGGTATTTTGGATGTTTTAAGGATATTTTTGTCAAATTAATGGTTCTAAGAGTATTTCAGTCATTTTATAGGTTTCAAGGAAATTTCGGTAATTTTATAGGTTTTGAGGGAATTTTGGTAATTTTTTAGGTTTCAGGGTTATTTTGATCGTTTTTTAGATTCTAAGAATATTTCAGTCATTTTTTAGGTTACGAGGGCATTTCTGTCATCTTTCAAGTTTTAGGATTATTGTAATAAGTTTTATATTTTTTGGTTATTTTGGTAAATTTCTAGGGTTCAAAAGTATTTTGGTAATTTTTTAGGTTTTGGGGTATTTCAGTAATTTTTTAGATTACGAGGGTATTTTGGTAATTTTGTGTGTTTTGGGGGGGGTATTTTGGTCATTTTTTGGGTTTTGGGGGTATTTTGATCATTTTTAGGTTTTAGGAATATTTTGGTCATTTTTTGGGTTTTAGGAGTATTTTGGTAATTTTTGGGTTTGGGGGGTATTTTCGTCATTTTTTGGGTTTCAGGGGGTATTTTGGTCATTTTTTAGGTTTTAGGGGTATTTTGGTCATTTTTTGGGTTTTAGGGGGTATTTTGGTCATTTTTTGGGTTGGGGGTACTTTGGTCATTTTTTGGGTTGGGGTTACTTTGGTCATTTTTTGGGTTTTGGGGGGTATTTTGCTCATTTTAGAGATTTTGGAGGTATTTTGGTTATTTTGGTGGTTTTTAAGCATATTTGGTGATTTTAGAGATATTAAGAATATTTTGGTCATTTTAGATATTTTGAGGATATTTTGGTCATTTTAGTAGTTTTTTAGCATATTTGGTAATTTTAGAGATATCGGAGGTATTTTGGTAATTTTAGAGATATCGGAGGTATTTTTGTTATTTTAGATGTTTCATGGGTATTTTGCCCATTTTAGAGATTTTGGCGATATTTTGCTCATTTTAGAGATTTTTGGGATAATTTTGGATGTCCAAGGGTGTATTGGTAATTTTGGAAGTGTAGGGGTATTTGTGTCATTTTAGGTATTTAAGAGTATTTTAGTAATTTTGAAGGTCAAGAGGGTATTCAAGTAGTTTTAGAGGTATTTGGGTCATATTGGGTTAAATGGGTGGGTTACTAATTAATTGGGTTGAGTTGGTAGTGGATAATTAATTTATATATAAACAAGTCATAAATAGATAAATGGGTAATTACACACCTAACCCATTTATGACCAAACCCACCCATTTACCACCCCCGGGAGAGACTAGAGAGTACAATTCACCTATGTTTTTCATGTTTATGTAAAAAATATTTATTCCCAAATTTTGGGGCCTCTAGATGTCAATTTTTTTCTTTTTTGGCTCTATCAGAGACTAATTGGAAGGTATCAATTTTTGTTATAAATAAGATTTGATCTTCATATCTTTTGTATACTAAATAAGATTCAATCAAACCCACAGGGATTTATCTAGTGTTTCTGTGGTCTTGTGAGATCCATGAGGTATTGGGTTTAAAAGCTAAAACTCCTAATTGGTTTATTGGAGCCATTTCAAAGCAATTATTTCCTATAATTACTTGTGTTTGTAGGAAGGAGAACTACACACACCCCAAAAAAAATCAAGTGCTTGAAGAGTTTTGTACACCCATGATAACAGGGAAAAAAAAAAATCAATCACACAATTTTTCCTTAATAACAATTAATTTTATAGGCTAAAATGGCAGGTACTCAATATCATTAATCACCTACAATCTTTTCAGAATTATATATATATATATATATATATATATATATGAGTTGGGTTCAAGTTATATTTTGTGTAACTTTAAGTAATATTATATCACCTAATTTTTTTTTGTTTTTTTTTGGATGTGAATTTGATAAATCCACCATTATATTACATTTCCTTCTTATACTTCTCATGCTTGTAAATTTCAAGTTAATTAAAATTCAATAGTTATATCATCTATTAAATATTTAAATTTCAAGTTTTTGTAATTTAAAATCATGCATAAAAGATGAGTTTTTTTGATCGAATAGTAAATAGTATCTGGTTGGCACAAAATTTCGTATAAATATTAAGAATAGAAAAAAAAAAATCTAATGGCTAGATTTTTTAAATTTTAATTCAATAAAAAGTTATTAAATAGTATAGCATTGCTTAAAGTTGATGATGCACAACAAAATCAGTACGCTGGATGCTTCGGGTTTCGATGGTGAAAAGATAATCTTATTAAAAATCTAAAGAGATGAACAAAAGATCAGAGGTGACTGGGGTGGATCGGCCAAAAATACTCCGATGGTAAAGTCAGTAACTCTCTTAACTTTTAGAACTTCCAAAAAACTTGGGAGATGATTTTCCGTACCTTTTCATTTGGTGATCGTTGTTCTTATATAGTGCATGTCATGAGCAGTTATTTATTCGATAACTTCTCCTAATTTGGAGGATGTCGGAAGGTTCGGAAATAACTTCCATAACTGCTATGGAAGTTATTTTATTTGGTCGTACGTTCCGTAACTGTCATTGGAGGTGGTTCCGTGGCAATGTCTTTGGTTGCGCATGTGTTCTGGAACAAGTGTATAAACCTCATCTAGGGACTGTATGCGTTGACCACGTCTAAAGTCACAGTAGGCTGTCCAAGACGGACGACCCTGACATGGACGAGCTTCCTGGGTCAAACCATCTTTCCTCCTTCTTTGGACTACCCTTAAGGACGAGCATGGAGTTGGATAATTTCAGGACACTATCAAAAGTTACACTAGATATAACTTGATTTTAAATCCTCTCTCTCTCTCTCTCTCTCTCTCTCTCTCTCTCTCTCTCTCTCTCTCTCTCTCTCTCTCTCTCTCTCTCTCTCTCTCAAATATATATATATATATATATATATATCTTCATCTCTCAAATATAGTGGAAACAATCAACTAACTCCCAATTACCAATTATTAAAATGACTAAACCTTCATACTAAAATTATCTATCCATAGCCTTAGTTTTGTTTTCTTTTATTTATAATAAGAGGGAAAAGAGAATTTTAACACCAATATATTTTTCTTTCATGGGAGGTTTGAAACTTTGTCAGTAAAACTTTTAGTAAATATAAGTAACAACAATAATATTATTGTTAAGAGTCTTATAGTTTAATTGATTGAAAATTTTTGATATGTTCATAAAATTTAGGATTTGAATTTCTCTCCCCATTGTAACTAGAAATGGCAAACGGGTGGGTCGGGTCAATCGGGTTGCGGGTCAAAAAAAAGGCCATTTTAAGCGGGTTAAAAATGGGTTTGGATCAATCGGGTTGCGGGTCAAGTCGGGTTGGGTCGACTCGTATTTTCACATGATTTTTTTTTTAATAAAAAAACAGCATGTATTTGCCATTTGGAAAGTCATGCAACAAATTACTTGATGTAAAATACATTATTTTGAATTCACCACTTATATAAAAAATGAACTCAGTTAAACTTATTAATACTTATTCAATAATTTTAAAATTATACAAATCTCAACATTGCTAACTAAAACAAAATAACACAAAGATAAGTAAAACAAATACATGAGTTTTATTTTTACACAATATCAAAATTCCAAAATATAAAACAAAATTACAAATGACTTACTAGATAACTCATTTGACAAAGGAATGAAAACATATAAGAAATTTACAATTTTGAAAATTAATTTTATAATCTATTATCAATTGTAGTTAACACTCTATTTCAATTTGAGAATATATATTAAAGTTTGATTGTTCACTTATTTATACATAATCTTTTTTATGAATATCATATCATTGTTAAGCAATACGTACTCTAAGAAATATCATAATTTATTTTAAAATATCGTTTATTTTGGACATAAATTGTTAAAAAAATTAACTAAAATTCTATTACCAGAAGTTTTATACTTTAAAATAATGTAAACTGAATATTAAATTATTTTAATTATTTATCATAATTATATATTTTTAATATAATAAATTTTAATATGATAATTAATAAAATTTTAATATTATAAAATTTACACATTACACACCCGTTGCTGTGCAAATTGACTTGAAAATTAATGTTTTTTTTTTAATCATGTAAATCACTCATTATTAATATTAATAGAGTTTCCTATAAAAAAAATTATCAATATAGTTTCAATTTATTTACAAATTTTATTTATTTATTTATTTTTAATTCGTCCATTTGTATTATAAGAATACCATATAATATAATATAGGAATAAAAAAGAGAGGGAAGATAATAATAATCCTAGGCGCGTGGGTGCACATAAGTTAGGAGATACCTCTTCGATCACTTCGCTATGAACCGCACTTCAAAACATAAATAAATTAGAATTTTTAATTAATCCATACATTTTTATTTATTTATTTTTAATTTCGTCCATTCATATCATAATAATTCAATATTGGCTGTGTCATATGTGCTTCGCATGTATGATAAAGCTTTTTTTTTTTTTGGGTTTAGTATCATATTTTTTCATTTATTCTAATTTGAGATTGATGTATTGGAGAAAACTTACATACTTTTTTAACAAAATAAAACAAGATTTGTACACAAATTTTTGCAGACGATCCAAGCAGTAAGTTCGTGTAGAGACCATACACCAGAAGAAAATAAGCGGTGTTTTAAGCATAGAAGCACTATTGTCAATCTTAAATAAGAGGGAGAAAAGATGATAGGAGAGAGATGTACGTTGTAGTTATGGAATTTGGCTTGAAGTAGGAAATAGTGGAGGAAGAATCGGGGGAGAGACATAAATTCTAGTTATCGTATTTGGCTAGAAGTAGGGAGGTTATCTAAAAGTAGTTTTTGGCCATGTTTAGTTAGAAGTGTTCATTTTGCAGTGGGAAAAAAATGTCTTTTTTTTTTTTTTTTTTTTTATTTGAAAACATCAATACTTGGTTTATAGATATGTTGTGGCAGATTGGCATTTTTGTTGTTGTTGTTGTTGTTTTTTTTTTTTTTTTTTACAAGATAGAAATTTTACTTTATCCCAATCTAAAATTTTACTTTATCCTAACTAAATATATATGTGTATAAAGCTTATTTTTGAAAACATCAATACTGGGTTTATAGATATGTTGTGGCAGATTGGCATTTTTCTTGTTGTTGTTTGTTTGTTTGTTTTTTTTTTTTTTTTTTTTTTTTTTTTTTTTTTTTTTTAAAGATAGAAATCTTACTTTATTCTAATCTAAGTGTATATATATGTATAAAGCTTACTTTTGGAAATTTGAACCTCGATTCTTGCCTTCCACACTTCACAAGCACTTATATTTTTTGAGTAATCATTGCGCTTAAGGTAATAGTCTTTTTGTTTTGTTTTGGTAATACGGATAATTGTGTGTTTTAGTTGTGGGGCCTATTTTTGAGGGTGTGGGAGAAGAAGAAGAACGAGTAGAAAAAAATTAACCGGTTTCTTCATTGAATTATTAACTTTAAATTACTTGTATACCCTTATTTATTTGTTTAAATTAAAAATTAGGGGCGATTTAGAGATTTGATTGTTTGGTAAGGTTGTTTTAGTAAAATTGTTTAAGTGTTGTGAAATATATGTATATAAAAAAAATATTATGAAAATACATATTGTATTGTTTAAACAACTAAAACTGTTAGTTTTTTTTTGGTAATCAACTAAAACTGTTGTTTAAACTATACACGACGAAACACTCCTAAATAATTAACTTTTAATGATAGATTTAAATTAAAATCTTGTAACAATTTGCAAATTAAAATTTGTAGCGAAAGCATCGTAAAAATACTGTGCGGTAGCATTTTACTAAGAATAATCCTAGGCGCGTGGGTGCACTTAAGTTAGGAGACACCTCATCGATCAGTTCGCTACGAACCGCACTTCAAAAGCATATATGTATCTTTGGTCAATCTCCTCCATCCTTCTCTCGCAGAAATCGTTCTCATCATATACCCTTCTCACAAAGATAGCATTCATTCAATTCTCAGCAAGAAATGGCGAAAGAATGGGGGGAAGTAGTTCTATTCAACGTTTCTGCGGGAATCATCGAGAAAGTGGACGACCTCACAGTCCAAGAGATCGGACTACTCTGGGGTGTCAAACACGAGATTCAAAAGCTCAGCAAGACAGTTTCGGCAATCAGTGCTGTGCTTCTGGATGCAGAGAAGAAGCAGTGGAACCGTGAAGTCAAACAGTGGCTGACAACGCTGAAGGATCCCATTTATGAGGCTGATGACTTGGTGGATGAAATCTTCACTGAAGCTTCAAGATTGCGACAGATGACTTGGAATAAGACAGCAAAAGAGGTACGCATCTTCTTTTCCAAATCGAACCAGCTTGTTTATGGTCTTGAAATGGGTCATAAGGTTAAGGCAGTGAGGGAGAGGCTAGATGCTGTTGCAGCAGATAGGACGTTCTACTTGGAAGAACGTCTTGAGGAGACGCAAGTCTGTAATAGGGTGAGGGAGCGGATTCATTCTTCTGTACGACCAGAAGTTTTTATTGGGAGAGAGAATGAAAAGAGGGAGGTGATAGAACATTTATTGGATGCCAATACGCAAGAGAATGTTTCAGTACTATCGATTGTTGGAGCGAGATCAATAGGAAAGACGGCATTAGCTAATCATATATTTAATGATGAAGAAATCGATAAACATTTTGAGCTAAAATTGTGGGTGTGTGTCTCTGCCGACTTTGATTCAAAAGTAATTGTTGAGAAAATCCTAGTGTCTGCCTCAAATCAGAAACTGGAAAGCCTTGAAATGAGCGCGTTAAGAAAGGATCTTAAGAAAGAAATTGATGGAAAGAGATATTTACTTGTCTTGGATGATGTATGGAATGAGGATCGTGAAACATGGGAAAGCTTGAAAAGGCATATACCGAGTGGTGCAAAAGGCAGTAAAATATTAGTGACTACACGAAGTAAAATTGTGGCACATATTGTAGGAAGTTCTGGACAACATTACCTACCAGCTTTAACTGTAAAGGAGTCTTGGTCTTTATTTAAGCATGTAGCATTTGAAAATGGACAAGAGCCTGCCAATTTAAGAATCAAGGAAATTGGAATGAAAATCCTTGACAAGTGTAGAGGACTCCCTCTCTCAATAAGGATTATAGGAAGCTTATTGTATTTTGAAAACCTGGAAAATGAATGGTCTAGTATTATGGATGATGAACTTCAAGAAATAGATTCTGATTATAATATCCGACCAAGCCTTAAGTTGAGTTACGATCATCTCCCATCATATTTGAAACAGTGTTTTGTTTATTGTGGTTTTTTTCCGGAGGATCACAAATTCCATAAGCCAACGTTGATTAAAATGTGGATGGCACAAGGATTCATTAGGCGTTCAAGTCAAAACCAATGCCTAGAAGATGTTGGCCATGAGTATTTCATGGAGTTACTTTGGAGATCATTCTTTCAGGATGTAGAAAAAGATAAATGGGGTAATATATTACATTTCAAAATACACGACCTTCTGCATGATCTGGCATTATCTCTTGCAGGATCTGACTTCACCGAATATGATATAGTTCGTGTAGAATTTTCTGTGAAGACTCGTCATGTGTCATTTCATGAATCATTTATCTCATCAAACAAAGATAGAGTCTCTTTGTTTGAAGCTAGCAAGATGAGAACATTCCTTTTGCCAAGTGACCTAGAGTTTGAACATATAAGTTTGGATGTGTCAACAATAAGGAAAATTGTTGCAAATTTTAAGTTTTTACGCTTGTTGGATTTGCATGATAGTGGAATTAAAGTAGTTCCAAGTTTTATTACAAAGTTGAAGCATCTAAGATATCTTGATCTTTCTCAAAATACAGGTATCAAGATGCTTCCTGAATCCATTAATAGATTACAAAATTTGCAGACACTAAGACTCTCTGGATGTTCAAAACTTAAAGAATTGCCAAGAAATATTAACAAATTAGTCAACCTCAGATATCTTGAGATTGATGGTTGCCAAGATTTGTCTCATATGCCACGGGGACTGGAGCAGTTGACTAATCTTCTAACTTTGTCACGGTTTGTGATAAGTAACTCTAGGAGTTATGGTGGGTTGAAAGAACTTCACAACCTAAATGAGTTAAGAGGAAGACTAGAGATTGCAAAGCTAAGACATGGGAAAGATGTTGCATTAGAATCTGGGACTGCAAATTTGAAAGAAAAACAACTCCTTCAATACTTGAAGTTAGAGTGGATAGAAGAAGACATCGATGAGGCAGATGTTAGCTATGAAGATATTTCACTTGAAGCCTTGCAGCCACATCCAAATCTCAAAGGATTGGGAATATATTGGTTTGGGGGAGTAAGATTTCCAGGTTGGCTATTATTGCTTACAAACCTTGTACAACTTACATTACACGGATTTAAGAGATGCCAATATCTACCATCTTTGGATCAATTTCATTCTCTCAAAGTTCTCACTCTATGCAAATTGGATTCTCTAGAGTACATATTAGAAAGAGATCACAATGAGGAGCTGTCTGATTCTTCAGTCCTCCCATCTCTAGAGCATCTCACACTCCATGATTGCCATAATCTGAAGGGATGGTGGTGGCAAAGGGGGCAGTCTATTGAGGAAGTCCATAATTGTGATGATATTACCATTGCCATAACTTCAAGGGCAGAGAATCATTCATTGCCTTCATTTCCTCTTCTTGACTACTTATCAATTATGGGTTGCCCTAAGTTGACTTCCTTGCCATTATTTCCATATCTCAAAGAGCTGAGATTGTACCACTGTAGCTTGAAGCCATTGGAGCAGACAATGTCGATGAGAATGATAAACATGGAAACTCCAGGGAAACTAAAATCAACAACAATGGCAACAACAATAGCATCAACCTCATCCTCTTCTTCCCATTCTTCTACGCATGTCACCTCCTCGTTCATCCCTCTCTCCAAATTGAAGTCTTTGGCAATTGGGGAACTGGAGGAACTTGAGATTGAATGGAAAGGCCTTGGAAGCCTCGACATTCTTCAGTTCAGTAGCTTTTCAAAATTGGTGTCTCTTCCAGTTGAGCTTCAACATGCAACCCATTTGCGAAGGCTCATAATTGAGAATTGTCCCAGTTTGACTGCTATACCAGAGTGGATCCACAACTTCACATCTCTTCGATCACTTGACATTCGAGATAGCCCCAGTTTGACGTTATTGCCTCAAGGAATGCGTGGTCTTACCTCTTTGCGGTCATTGGAAATTTCAAATTGTCCCGTCTTATTGCAAAGATGTCGGAGGGGAATAGGTGAGGACTGGCTTAAAATTGCTCACATTCCAAAGTTGCTAGGGGACCTATCTCAACTGGAAACAAACTCAGGTATTCATCAAAGTAACCATTTTATCCCAGCCCTTGATAGAAAATCAAAATCCCAATTTCTTCTTTTTCTTCTTCACCTTGTTCATTGTTCTCAGTGTTTCACTATATTTCTTGGTAATTAAATTTCAAACTTACAGAAGAAGACAGCTTTTAAGAATTGGAAATTAATCAAATTTGTTGGGTGCTGCAATTGTTCAACAAGTCAACAACTCACTGGTATTATCTCTTTTCTTTTCTTTTCTTTTCTTTTCCCCCTTTTTAACTGCTCATAGGGTTTTCATTCTTTATTTTATAAATCTGCATTTCAGGAAAAAGAATATGTGAAGCTTTCCTCATGTGATTCTTTATTCTAATAAATTACATCTTTGTGTCTCAGATTAAGCTGATGAGTTAAGGTATTTGATGTGCTTCATTTCTAATTAGGTAAATGGAGTAATATTTGGGACAAGGTGATGTTGGGGTAATGTTGTGGGAAGAATTAAATTTGGCAACTACACTGTGTGAAGATATTAATAGGTCGGTTCAATTCCTTTTTGTTTATAAGCTTCCAACTTGCTCTTATATCGGCAAAGAATAATAATAATTACAATGTACAGTTTGGTATGCAAGTTAAAAAAGTAATTTCTGCATTTTTTGTGATTCTGTCTAGTAGCATAGTTTTCATCTGTAACACATTTCAATGTTTAAAGCAATTAATAATTTTTTATTATATGGAAAATATTCCTATATATTATCATTATAAGAAAGTACTATAATTTTTTGGTAGGTAATGACAAAGTACCATATGTTTCCCACTTTATGGATTTTTAAATTGTAGGTTGGCTGGTTAAGAAGAAGGAAAAAAGATCTCCAAAAATATGTTTCATACATTAATTATAGCTTATTATTAAACTAGAGATCCAGTACATGTTAATTCCTGTTATATTCATTACAGTATCAGTATTACATTCAAAAACATCCCTTTTTGTGAAGCTAATCTTTCTACAAATATTAGCAACAGAACCTGATGTATCGTTTTAATGTGTACTGTGCTTCAGGCTTTGATCCTGTGCATTTATATGGGTGGCTTTCTACAACAACCTGTGGCTTCCTTAGGTAAATCATCCTTGGAGGTAACTCACATACAACATCCTAATCTCCATCTCTAGGTCTAGAGTCCTTTTTGTCATTTTTGGAATTAATTTATTCTTTTGCCTCTTCAAGCCATAATTAACATGTAGATTATCTATCATACCATGTGACTTGATGCAATCCGTTTCTTTACTGATATCAATTCTTGTTTTATTGTATTTCAGCTACATTGACATAGGACAAGAAGTGGAGAGTAAATGATTACCCATGTATAAAGTAAATTTTAGTAGTGCTTCTAATGACATAAATAGGGATGGTTGCTTTTGTAAAGAATGCAAGTAGCCTCATGACTCTTGTGAGGGGTAAGTTTATGTATCTAAAAGTGTATTGGCTTATGCCGCTTTTGCTAGTACTGCATGTTTCTCCAAACCTAACTAGTACGATAGAATGGTTACAGTAACTAGCTCCTTCCTTACTGTGAAAGTGTAGGTGTGGCTTTTGCCACCACAACATAATGTCTGTCAAGTTGAACAAATTAGACTTGTTTTGGGAGTTATAGCAGCCTCCTTATTCTTCTTTGGGTGTGCCAAAAACTAAGTATTGTGTTCTCCACACATTGCACATCTATATATATATATCCAGCCTCTTGTTTATTTTCAATGTGTGAGAATATCAAGCTACATCATCTAAGATTTTATTGCTGCATGCATTTTCAATGTGTGAGAATATCAAACCACACCATCTAAGATTTTATTGCCGCATGCTTTTGTTAGAGAGATGTGTATTTGGTTTCTTAAGAGAATCCATGTGCGACTATTGTAAACTCCCTATTTTATAATGAAACTTTCTCCCTGTCGCAGCTTGTGTATGTAGGTATCTTACTGGACTACATAAATTCTTATCTTCTTGGCGTGTGCACTTGTTAATTAATTTTGTCTTTAGTATTGTTGGCTTGTATCCTGGGGGTGCTATTGCATAGCACTAACCTAATTATTCATTTCAATTAGATTAGGTTTTGCCTAGTCTCTTTTTAATTTATTTCTCAAACTTGGGTGCGATGGGTTCTCTTGGATGAAATACCAAATTATTCCCCAATTTTCAAGGTAGCTTCACTTCATGTGAATGATTCTTGGACTTCTCAATCAGCAAGACTTCCTTAAACAAGGATTGCTTAGTGAGTTCTATTACTTCATAAACAGGCAGTTGATTTCATCTTTGCCTACTACTTAAGGATGTGACATGAAGTTATAATCTAGCATTAGACAATAAGAGGTATGACACCTGTGAAATATCACATGAATCTGGCACCGTATATCATCAACCACAGGAATTTATTACTTGTTAAAAGGCTTTTAAATTGAATACTAAACAACAATACCTATCAAACCGAAGAGAAGAAATGATTAAATTTCCTGCTATAGTAAAACACAGTATTGATACTGATTGGTCCTTTTCTCTTTCTTTCAAATGAAAATTTCCCATTTATGTTCTTGTTTCTTGTAGGATTCCTTGTGTTATTCATCTGGGAATTTAGCTCATGTATATGATTTTCTAGGTGGAAATTGGCTTTCTTGGTGAAGGTGCGGCCTTGTCTCAGTTCACCTGAATGAGAAAGATCAATGCTTTTAAATGTGCGCTTCCTCTTTGTGTGCTTCTCTTAAATGATGGTGGGCACTTTTCTCTCTCTTACTTTTTTATTGTGGAGATTTTGTGTGGGTTGGCTTAATTTTATTTATTTTTGTGGTGGGTATGTAGCTATTATGAGGTTCAAGCTGGAAGCAATGCAGTGTATGGAAGAGGCAGTTTGTCCATTGATATTTAGCATGGCCCCAATTTGACATTATTGTTTGTAGATACTTGGAATTTATTAGTATCCTATCTTAACAAAAAGATGCAAAAGGAAACAGTTGAGGATATCCATAAGGATTTTTTTCATCCTTGAGTTGGAAGGGGACCCATTTCAAGAGTAAGAAAACTTAGGTGTACAAATCACTGTTTTCTCCCATTCCTTCATAGAAATCAAAATCAAAATCCAAATCCAAATTTCTTCATTATTTTATCCAATTGTTTCATATTTTTTTGGTAAATGAATATCATTTGCAGAATCAGAAACGAATGAAGCACAGGAGAGAACTGCACTTAAGAAAATGAGCTTAATCAAAACTATTTGGTTTCAACAAGTCAACAACTCAATGGTATATAGTTTTTGTTCTTTACATCATTTCTGCACATATTAGGAAACAGAAGATGTCAACTTTCCTTCATCTATATCTTATTTCAAACAATTTATCTCATTGAGTCTCAAACTAAATTGATCAAGTGATGTGTTTGGATGCTTTGATTTCTCATTGAGTAAATAGAGTGAAAATTAGCACTTGGTGATCCCAGGGTAATTTTTGTGCTGAGGATTTGACCTGGCACCTACACCTACAGTACAGAAATTAGCTTCTTGTTCAGTTATTCTGTTGGTTTGTTCCTTTCTTATATAGTACCAGCTTTTACGAGTAAAAAAAAAAGTGATGGATGTTATCTTGTGTGCTTCTTAAACTATAACCTTTTTGCCTATGTAACAGTATTCATAAAGCATCTGACAGAAATTACTTATTCCAAAGGACTATCAAGAGAAATATTTAATCTGGACTGTAAGGTACTTAATTTACACTCTTAAATTGTTGCTGTTCTCTCTTTAGTTGAATATCCTACTTAATGGGACATAGTTTTCTTCTAAACTGGTTTAACGAAAAATTTTGATACCCACTTTGTGGTTTAAACTAACATTCACCTGTACTTCTGGAGTTTAGTCACATGACCTATTTAATAAGTCATCTAACTTGGTTAAATAATTTAGAATAAGTCTAGTGACACCAACTTGTTTAACAAGTTAAATCATGTATTAACCTTGAATAATTATATTAATAACATAATGGTTGGAGACCTCCAAACTGATTTGAAGAAAAACTTTGCTAACCACATTTAGCAATGTTTGAGCTGACCAAGTACTTAATTTGTACCTGTATCATCAGGCAAGCAACATAATCGTCCATGGTCTTCGCATCCACCATTGCCATTCCCAACCACGTAGCACAATAATGGGTCCAGATTCAAAGATAGTGTTGCTAGGCCAAGTTGATGGAGATGCAATTAGATTGGTTACTGCATCAAAGGTCTGGTTAGACCATAATACGCTTTATGAGTGTGAGGATGGTGTTCTTGATGTAACTCAGGATTCTATAGATATCACCATCTCCAACAACTGGTTTAGAGACCAGGACAAGGTCATGCTTCTTGGGCATGATGATGGTTACTTGCGTGACAAGAACATGAAGGTCACAGTCATGTACAACTACTTTGGACCTAATTGCAACTAAAGAACGCCAAGGTAATTGTTCATTAATAATTTGCTTATTATATCCTTCACAGTCAAACAAATTGCAAACACAAACCAATATATCAATGTACCACTATCTTATAATGTATTCAGTTAAAAAAAATACCATATAATATATTAAATAAGCTATCTTATTCACAAATATAAACTTTCATGATTCGTTTTGGATATGCATGTGTGGTGAACAACCTTTATCAAGTATGGATGCAATATGCCAAAGGAGGGAGCATGAACCCTAGTGTCAAGAGTCAATCCAACCTCTTTATTGCACCAAAATCAGGGAACAATGAGGTAATTTTAGTACTTCCATTATCGTTTAAGCAAGAAAATGAATGTATAAGGATGCAAAAATATTTCAACTTTTTTCACGATAGTTGACATGACGTATTGTAATTAGTGCATAATAAAAGTGTGCTAGTGGTCATGTAAAAATATTTTTGATGACAACTTGTCACCTTAACAAGTCTGTAAAAAAGAAATTAAAAAAAAAAAAAAAAAAAAAACTGTATTTCTAACATTGGTTAATAAAAATGCACATACCAATACTAACACAATCAATGCATATGATCATAGGGTCTTATTAGTCTGCTAGTACCCTTTTTCATTCAGAATTCATATATAAAAAAGAAACTGCACTGAACTCATGCAACATAATTGTTGTAACAGGTGACATGGAGAAATGGCGAAACAGGGTCATGGAAATTCTACTCTGTGAGTGATGTTTTTGAAAATGGAGCTTCTTTCATTCAAGCAGGATTTTCATTCTTCAATTTATAACTTCCCATTAGGAAAAGGAATATGTGAATTTTCCCAAATCTATTCCTTCATTCTATCAAATTACATCTTTGTATCTTGAACTGAGTTGATGAGTTGATCTGTTTTATATGCTTGATTTCTCACTGTGTAAACAGAGTAAAATTGGGCACTGGGGTAATATTGTGGGAAGATAAAATCTTGCATTGGGTATTTGGTTGATTCAGTTTCTTGTTATATATGAACTTTCAACTTGCTGTTATATCTACGGAACTTTTTTTTTTTTTTTGGGTAAATACTACTATGTCTACAAATAATGATAGACAGTTTGGTATCTGAGTTAACTGAGCAATTTTTGTATTTCATCCTGATTTTGTCAAGTAGCTTAGTTTTCATTAAAAACACTGCTTGATAATTAAATCAATTGTTAATTTCTAATTAAATGGAAAATGTTTCTAAACTAGTGAAATTAATTAGAAAATTAGATTAATTTCACTAGTAATCAACTGAAATACATTGGGAGTTGAATAAACAACAACATGATGGCATTGAATTGATACTAGTGAAACATCGGTGGCTTTGGTGATTGAATTCCCTATACATATATTTAAATCAATTACGATATCAAGAATTTTTGTCACTACTTTCCTCCACTAGTCTCATTTTAATTTATTTCTCAAACTTAGGTCTCATTGATTCTCTTGGATGAAAGACCATAGCTTGGTGTAAACTCAGAGTACTCCCCAATTTCAAAGATAGCTTAAATTCGTGGTGAATGATTCTTGGACTTCTCAACCAGCAAGACTTCCTTGAACAAGGATTGCTTGGTGAGTTCTATAACTTCATAAACAAGTAGTTGCCTTCATCTTTGTCAACTTAGCATATCCTGAAGCTATAATCTAAAGTTAGACAATTAGAAGTATGACACCTGTGAAATATCACATGAATCTGGCACCTTCTATACTTGAGCACAGGAATTCACTACTTGTCAGAAGGCTTTTAAATTGAATACTAAACAACAATAGCTATCTAACAGAAGAGAATAAATGATTTTATTTCCAGCTATAGTGAAACACAGTCTTGATACTTAACAGTCCTCACTTTTCAGTTTTGAATAAAAATTTTCATTTCTGTAGTAGCCCTATCATTCAGTAAGGGGATTTAGCATGTGTCTGGAAGCTTCATTCTATTGATATATGTAAACAATTTTCTGGAATTGGCTTACAAGGTGAAGGCGTGGCCCCGTCTCAATCAAGCTAGATGAGAAAGATCTATTCTTGTAAACATGCACTTCCTCTCTGTATGCTTCTCTTGAATGACTCTTGAATGATGGTGAGCCCTCTTTCTCTCTCTCATCTATTGATTGTGGAGATTTCTTTTTTGGGTTGATGTAATTTTTATTTATGTTATAGGTGGGTATGTCACTTTTTGGAGGTTGAAGCAGGAAGCAATGTTGGGTATTGGAGAGGTGGATTGGCCGCTGATATTTGTGCCCTCACCAGTGAAGATTGCCCTAAGATTTGTATATACTAGGAATTCATCAGTGTCCCATCTTACCACAAAGTTGCATAAGGAATTACGTGGGGATTTCCATAAGATTTTGTTACATCCTAGATTTGGAAGGGGATCCATTTGCATGTCACAGTTTTTTCTCTGTCCTTGATAGAAATCAAAATCCAAATTTCTTCTGTGTTCTCTCCAAGAAATGGAGCTTAATGAAAACTTTTTGGTTTCAACAACAACTCCATGGTATTAGTATTTTTGTTCTCTACAACTCAACAAAATATGTGAATTTTCCTTTTATTTATTTCTTTTTTGTATCATGGTATCTCAAACTGAGTTGATTAGGTGGCGTATCTGAATGCCATGGTTTTCTCACTGTGTAATTTGTAAATAGTGTCAAAATTGGCACTTGGTGATATTGTGGTAATGTTTGTGGGGAGGAGTAAGTCTAGCGTATACATCTACAGTACAGAACTTAGTTTGTTGTGTAGTATTTGTGTTTATTCCTTTTTTTGTGTTGTGCAGTATCTACAATTGATGATGACAACCACAACAAAAACTCACAAAATTTAAGTTAAGTTGCTAAGAACTATTTTGTCAGTAACAGATAATTTCTGCATTCCCTCCTTATTTTGTTTAGTTTCTTGGTGTTAATTGAAATGAAAGGTGTTACACTTGGTGTTCTAGAAGTTCACAATTTTAGGGGTAGATTTTACTTGGTGCTGCACTTGGAGTTGATTTCACTTTTTAAAATGAGTCACATCCTTAATTAAATGGAAATTGTTCCTATATTTTATTAAAAAAATCAAAATACCATATTTTTCTAATTATATAAATTTTTAGATTGCAGGTTGCCTTGGGTTAAGATCATAAGCTGATTTTAATGCTCAAAGTGGTACCAAACAAAGGAACTATTCATTTTCCTGATGGTTGCCTTTCAGTTGTTATACACCTACTGGTTAGATGTTACGAAGGTAATAAAATATAAGTGTTCAGTTCACAAAAAAGAAATAGTTTTTTATTTTGTTTAATTTTACCTCATTATTGTTGTTGTGACAGGAAGAGGTTAAGGGAGGATGTGTTTTCTTTTTGGATATGCTTCATAATACTTATTATAGTTTATTGCAAAACTAGATATCCAGTATTTGTTGATTACTGTTATTGTCAATACATACTCAATATCAATTATTCTTTCTATAAACATTAGCATCAGAACCAGATGCATCAATTTGTTGTGTAGCTTCAGGTTTTGATCAAGCTGATTTATATATGCAGCCCTCCATAACAATTTCTTCCATCACTTAAATTTTGTGACACTTTTATTTAGAGAGGAATTCAATTAATTGAATAAAGGGGCTAGACCTCATAAAATTTTAGAAAACATGACCCTTGCATTAAAAATGGATATATAAAAAGTAATTTCAATTTTCTTTGCATGAATCATCCATGGAGGTATGTCATATACAGTATCATAAGTTCCTATCTTCCCCCTTTAGAGTTCTTTTTGTCATTTGACTCTTCCTTCACCTCTTCATGACCTGATTCTGATTGAATCTTCAAAGTATCACCTTAGCTAGTACAGTTTAGCTTTACCTATTGCGGCAAATGGGCAACCAGATTTTTCCCATTTCTTTTGTTGGGGTGTGATGAGAAGGGCTGGGGGGGAGAAAGGAAGAAAGAAAAATGCGTTCTCGTAGAGAATACAAAAATCCCAACAAATTCTTTCTTGAAATGAGGAATTAATTCTCTGAATACCAGTCTAGCTCTATCTTAATTTTTCCCTTTCATCAGGTATGATGAGTTTATCGGTTACTGGATTTTAGCAGGAACCGTGAGGAGTATTGAATATTGAAGTCAACAAGCTTAAGAGTGCATTTTTCTTCAAACCTAGCTGGTAATAAGATTATGCAGCAAACTATTAGAAAAGGACTGTAACTATCTCATTTATTACCAAATTTAATCTTTTCTCTTTTGATAAGTAACAAAGATGTATATTCAAAAAAACATCACCTCATGCATAAAGTCGTAAGGCAGAAAAAAGATTACAAAAAAAGAAGATAGAAAAAGAAAGAAAAGATACTAATTACAAATGAGAGAGCTAAGGAATATAGGGAGAGAATCACTAGAGGTGAGTTCCCAAGCCCTAGACCAGTCAAAAAGAGAGCTACTGAAAGAGGCCAATAGCTGGTTATCGGAGCTTTCCATATCCTCAAACGTCCGCCAATTTCACTCCCTCCAAAGACACCACATTAGGCACATCGGAGCTAAATTCTAGATGCTAGACGAATGCTTTCCAAGCCAATTCCACCAACCAAAGAGAGTATCTGCAACCGATCTTGGCAAGACCCATGAAATCTCAAAAGATCTAAAATCCAAACTCCACAACTAGTAAGCCTTACCGCAATGAAGTAGCAAGTGATCCACCATCTCCCCATTACAACGACACATAATGCACTAGTCAACAAAATCCATCTCTCTACCTCTCAAATTGTCACCTGTAAGGATCTTATCCCAAACATCAGTCCACACAAAGAAAGAAACACTCCAAGGAGCCTTAACCTTCCAAACACCTTTCCAAGGTTTTTTGGAAATTTATTGCAATATGGTTGGCATATTATTAGTTTCCTCTCTTATTCTGTTTTTATTTCATTCTCAAACAAAGATTTGGTAGTTACTAATGAATGATGAGTATAGCTTGTTGTTAGAGCAGACTGCAGGGTATTCCCCGATTTCATAGATAGCTTAATTTCATGGTAAATGATTCTTGGACTTTTCACCATTTGTGACGTTTTTTAAGTCAAATGTTATTTTTTGTGCTTCTCAAAGTATAACCTTTATTCCTACGTATCAGTATTCTTAAAGCTTCTCATAGAAATTAATCACAAGAACTCTCAGGAGAAATATTTTAATCTGCACTAAAGATGCCATTAGTTACTACAACAGGTTTTTGATATTATTATTTTCTCTATTTGTGCATGGTCCAGACATGATGCATATATTTCGATGAGAAAGCCATCTGATCTTGCTCTGACAGAAAAGTGGTTGATATACAACTTAATAAAGAAAATAAGAGATTAGCGTTGTCAGGATCCATGTTCAATTGACTAGCTGATTTGCGGGGAAAATATGTGATTTTCCAGTGAGATGGCTCCTCAGACTTTCCATGAACAAAGATTTCTTGGTGAGTGCATTCAGTTCATTAGCATGACATTTGCTTTCACCTTTGAAATATCCTTACATTCTTAAGGATGCTTGGCATACAAAATAATCCAGCAATGGACAATTATAGTTATGACACCTATGACATATCACTTGAATCCAGCGCCTTCTAGTCTCAATAACAGGAACTCTGTTTTCAAAAGGCTTTAAATGGAATGCTAAATAATTGCATGCTTGATGGCATTGAGTTGTCTACTCTTGAACTAAATTTGGCTGTTTTCATGAGTGCAGTCAGTGGACTAGTTCCTTCTCTTTTGTAGACTTTGTTCATCATTTACATTTTAGCTTGATATCTTTAGAGGGTTTCCGTAACTACTGCTTGTATGGGTAGAGGACCACTTATTTTAATAAATTTTTTATTAATCCAAAAAAAAAAAATTTGATTGCTAAATAACTATAGCTATCAAACAAAAGACAACAAACTAGTACTCTTCCAACTGTTTGGGTCTGCAAGTAAAATTATGTACTGATTATTGTTACTAATAGGACCTCCTCTCTTCGTATTGCTTATATTAATATTTCAATTATTTTCACTTTCTTGGTAGTGGTTCTTGTATCGGTGAGTATTTGAATTGGGCACATGTTCCAGAAGTTTCATTCTATGAACGAAGTTAGAGTCAACACTTTTCTGGACAGAAATTTTGCATTCAAGGTGAAGGTAAGCCCCTGTCTCAATTCATCTAAATGAAGCTCCTAGTTTTCTTCTTGACTCTAATTTGACATTTTTCTTACTAGAAATTATGAAACATTCCGAATATGTCAAATAAAATTGCTGCACAAATGACTGCAAAGTTTTCTAGCGACAATATTCTCTGGTAGCAGCTTTTCAGAACCCATGGAAAAATGGGCTTCTGAGTTCTGACGTAGGACAACCACCAAAAACGATAGAACAAGTGATAAAACCCTAGGAGTCAGCACCTAAGGGTTGCTTGGAGTTAGCACCAAGTGTAAAAGAAAACTCAATAATTTTATTATCTCAAAACTGTCTTACAATATTCAGAAAAAGTGCTTAAATAGCTAACAACAAAGTGCATAAAGAAACCCTAGTGCATAAAGAAACCCTAATTATTAAATGTTTGGGCTTGCGTATAGTCTCAAGCCCAATAACTAATAGGCTCCATCCATAAGGCCACAGGTTGGGCCGTCTTCTTTTTGGTCTTCCTCCCATACATGCGAATAATTGGAGGCCTATACCTCATGTCCGCACCAACTCCCCCTGGGTGAGAAGAACTCGACCCCGTCGAGTGGAAATCTGAAGAGCTCTGATAGTACTCCAGCAGGTCAGGATCCAGTCGCTGTAGCTCATCTTGAGTAATCCATGTGCAATCAGAATCAGGTTGCCCTCGCCACCGAACTAGGAAACGGTGAACTCCTCCATCCCTGGTAGAAACAATCTGCTCATCTAAAATAGCATCAATATAATCTTTATGTGCATAAGGCAGATGTAAAGGTAAAGGGGTAGGAAGAGGGGCATCAATAGGATCAAGCACAGGCTCATCAAAAGGGGTATCAGGAATAGCTGTAGGGTTTTTATAAGCAATTAGATCCTCAATATTAAAGGAGGAGCTAATACCATAATCATGAGGAAGGTCAATGACATATGCATTTGGGCCTATTCGTTTCAATACCTTGAACGGACCGGCACTACAAGCCTGCAATTTCTTAACGGTCTCAGAGGGAAACCGTTCAGGTCGAATCCGGATCATGACATAATCCCCTACCTGAAACTCTGCATGACGCCGATGAGTGTCAGCATGAATTTTATATTGAGAATTACTTGCTTGAATTTTTTTGCGAATCTCATTATGCAAATCATGAATATGTCGTGCAAATGCCTCAGCAGACTCAGAAATCCTTACATGTGGGGACATGGGCAAAAGATCTAAGGGCTTCCTAGGCGTATATCCATGCACAATCTCAAAAGGGCTAGCACCTGTAGACCTATTGACAGAGCTATTATATGCAAGTTGAGCTATAGGAAGAATTGAATCCCAGTTCCGATTGGCTTCACCCACTAGACACCGAAGGAGGTTGCCTAGACTACGATTAACTACCTCAGTTTGACCATCAGTTTGAGGATGAAATGCCGTGGAAAATTTCAATTTGGTGCCCACTAAATGCCACAAGGTCTTCCAAAAATAACTCATGAAGCGAACATCCCTATCAGACACTATGGTTTTGGGGAGACCATAAACCTGGCTCTGATACCAAAACTGACGTAGGACAACCACCAAAAACAATAGAACAAGTGATAAAACCCTAAGAGTCAGCATCTAAGGGTTGCTTGGAGTCAGCACCAAGCGTAAAAGAAACTCAATAATTTTATTATCTCAAAACTGTCTTACAATATTCAGAAAAAGTGCTTAAATAGCTAACAACAAAGTGCATAAAGAAACCCTAGTGCATAAAAAAACCCTAATTATTAAATGTTTGGGCTTGCGTATAGTCTCAAACCCAATAACTAATAGGCTCCATCCATAAGGCCACAGGTTGGGCCGTCTTCTTTTTGGTCTTCCTCCCATACATGCGAATAATTGGAGGCCTATACCTCGTGTTCGCACCAACTTCTGAATTCCTATTGTCTCAACTGATTAACAAGTCGATTAGAGAGTTTTTTCCGACCAAGGAGTTTTCCATTGATCAGGCTATCTGTGTTTTGTATCTTAAAGATTTTTGGCTTGCAGTTACCGGAGATTTTATTGGTCCTCCTTGGTGGTTAGTTTCTCTCACATTTAAACATCAATTTCTAAAATGGATTGTTTATCTTAGAAATTTTTGATTGGTTGATAAATGTGTGATTTCTAGATATTGTGAGAAAGAAGTTATTTTCACTTAGTGGATAAAATTGAAGTATAGGTACTTGCACTCACTAACTTAAGAATACAAAAGCCTCATATAGCATTCAATTACAAAATTTGCATTATTGTTTTCTTCAGCCACAAGATTTTCAAAATATTTCTTAAGATAATCACCATATGAATGTTTGGGTGAAGTTCCATCCTATTTGGTTTAAGTATTGATTATGTTTTTGAATTCTTTCTTCTTCCACGTGAGTGGAAAATTCACCACATGTGCAATTAGCTACCCTCATTTGAATGCATTTCTTGTTAGGCATTGATCAATTCAGAATTTTCAACATGTTAAATTGAGTTAACATGGTTAATGAATCTCATTTGTCATTCATCCAATATTAAGTTTTGTCCTAACTAATGCTAGGTTACACTTTTTTCGCAGATTAGATGACAAGGGCAACAAATATCATCTCATAGCACTGTGAAGTACACCACCATGGAGGACTTGTGCTTTTGTGCAGTGGAGTGCAAAATAAGGGTTAGTGGATATAATAAAAGAACAACATCAATTTTTGGTTTCGTATTTGGGTGACTTTGTCTACTTAACTTGCATCTTGTCTTATGACAAACTTTTGTGTCCAGAAAAAGTTTAGGTATCATGTTGGAACAAATATCAAGTTGATAGCTTGTCGATGATACAACTAGTTGCTTGGCAGCTAAACCAAGAAGAGAATGAAAATTAGCGGATGAAGGAAGCAATTGAAGGAATTCTTGTTTGTTCCATGTAGTCAAAGACTTAACAACCATCAAGAAGAGCTGCCCTATCCCCAACTGGGAGGGGTATTCTTAAGTTAGGGATTCAAGCACCAATGTCAAGTGCGAAAGTCAAATTTGACTTGGACTCCTTTTGTTGACCTTGGCTAGGACTCTTCCTTATTGGTTTGGTACTGTACTTGGTTTAGGATTTGAATCATTTTCCTACTACACCTCGACTTGGGGTACTATATATATGTGGGTTCTTTATGAAATATCCTCAGCCTTGGCTCTTGTAAACTGAGAGAGTGAGAGTTCTTTGAATGTATTTGGGGTTTAGGTTTGATGAGAGTGTATTTGTTTCACATTTGTAATCTCCTTATTTTCTTAGTGAAACTTTCTTGACAGTGTCCGTAGATGTAACATAAACCCACTATTATTTGCTACACAACAAATTGACATTAAAACTTCTGCCATGTCAATAGATCTCTTCTGTTGATCTCTCTCTCTTACTAGTAATTTAGAAAGGTAATCTATCCACCCTTTATTTTTTGGCTATTTCATTGGCAAAAAAACTTGCAAGCTGGATTTTGTTTCTTTCCTTTTTTGTTTTTTTTTTCCCCCTATTTCTTTGTATGGATTTTTCAATTTTAAGTATGTTTAGTGTTGTTGTGAGCTATACAATGAGTGTTTCATAGTTTATCTCCTTTAGTTTAAGGCGTCCATAATTTCCTTCTTTTTTTTGTGCATTTTGATGAATCCATGTTTATATATGAACCTAGTTGAAAAGGAATGGTAATTCAAGCTTCATGTAATGGAATTTTATGAATATACCGATTCAAATTTCAAACTCTAAAAATTAGAGATATATGCATTTGATAATCTGGCTTGTGAAAAAAGAAAAAATTGGAGATCAATCATCTTGCTCGCTTACCTATTGCCAGTTAGCTCCACTTACTGAACCAATTTACCTGCCTCTTAAAATTTCAATGTCTCCTTACGATTAAAATTTGTAATTAGCTAATTGTCAGCTGAAATTTTTATTGCCCCTTTCTATCTGGTCAGGAAGCACAATTTTTGTACCTCAAAGTTGCCCTATATAGAGGAGAAAAGCAATAAAGTTGAGCCTATTGATTACAAAAGCTGATTAGATCAAGTTCTAGAGGCAAACAGTGAGCCCTTTTTTTGCAAAGAAGAGGCACTATCTAGGTCTAAAAAACGATGTGCCTTGCCAAAGACAGTCCATCTTGGTATCAAAAATGTCAGATGTCCATGAATGATTTATGTTTTGACCGGTAGATATATAAGATCTTTCTAAGAATGTATTTACTGTTGTTTTCATGGTATGTTCAAGTGCAACAGATGCAATTTGCATGTTGTTGTTTATACGTCTATGTGAAGTATTCAGTCCTCAATTAGATACGACTACATACTCTACATGTCTAGAGTGTAGCATAGCAACAATCATGTAAGAGTAATTAGAAGCAAACGCATAGTCTTAAACCCAATGGTTTAAGTTCTCCCAAAATTCTTGTTGAATTGATATTAAAGGGAAAGGGAATGAATATTACATGTTGGCATCAATCTATATATTTTAAGCGGATTGTAGATTCAGTTGACAACAAAACTGCAGACATTTTCATTGAGCATTCTGCTAATGGTGAAAATTGTCTTCTATATCCATAGTCATATGATATTTTTTATCCAATATATATATCAAAATTTCTTTTTGAAAAATATACCAAAATTCGATAGCATTGTTTAAAGCTATAATAGTGATGATACTACGTTTTTGGCCTTTTTAATTTTTTGAGTAATTGACTTGTCATGAATTTGTGTGTGGTAAACTGGTAATGTATTCAATTATGGGAGAACTAATTATAAGAAAATTGGTAATTGAGGTATAAAATTTGTTACCTTGGAGAATTGACTTATTTAAATATACTTTTTTAAAAATAAACTTTTATTCGTCTAATGAAAGCACTTTAAAGTTTAAACCTTTTTTTAGTCATTGTGCAAAACCAAAACGAAAAAAAAAAAGGTTTAAATCTTAATTATTTGATGATTATTGTTTTGAGAAAATTTACCTCACCGTTCATTCTTATTCCATATTTATATAGAGTACTTATATGCAACTTCAAGCATATTTGATAATAATAATAATAATAATAATAATAATAAAATATGTTGTAAACCCTATTTTTTTATATAGCGAAAACATTAGTTGCTTGCTCCTGTGTATGTAGGCATGAATCACGTAAATTTGTATTGTTTTTCTCTTCCTTTTTCTCTCAATCCCCATTAACATTGCGTAAAGAAAAATCCTTAATCCGCCTATATTATTGGCCTGTGGAAATACCATAAGTTATCAATGATCTTGCATTGATGTTATGCAAGAAATAAAGATAACAAATTAGAAGATATGACACCAAGACTAGGAGGGATATTCTAAAGTGAGGAACCCAATCATCACTGATAAAGAATGATAAAGAATACAAAATAATATATATATCTAAAGTCACATGATATTTTTTGTTTAGTGGGGAAGTTGAATTTTGTACCTTGAAGATTGCACTATATGGAGGATGAAAGCTCTAAATTTGAGTGAACTGATTTTATTTGTAAATACAGATTAGTTCAAGTCAAGACACTATGTGCCTTTATTGCCAAGAGAAGACACTATCTGGTTTAAAATTTCTTTGTGTCTTGCTAAGGACTGATTTGTGCACGATTTTATATATGACTAGCAGGTATTGTTGTTATCACAATATGTTCCGTGATTACTTCAGGTGAAAATGCTACAACTAGCATGTTGGTTATACTTATACCAATAGTATGGATAATCAAAGGGTCTTGCTCTTGACAAGATAAATCTACAACATAGTATACCAACAATCAGTGTAAGAACCACGCTATGATATGTACTTACATGCTAACCTTTCCACTGTAAATAAGAAACCTTGTTAGTGGTTTTTGAATCTTGTTCTCCATCAGTTTATACATAGTAACTTATTTTCTATAGCATTCTTAATATCACTCCGACATTCATCTAATATAGATCCAGGCCATTTATAGCAATGACCCATATGCCTATTAGCGCACTCACTTGATTACTTGGATTGGCCCATTAACACATGTACTCCCTTCCTTGCAACGCGATCCAACAGTGCATGGTCAGAATATATGTATACATTATTTTTTGGGTAAATTAGATATATAAAGATCCAAAGTTTATATCATATTTTATATTAGGAATTGGGTTTTAGGATTTTGTCAATTAAAGTCTCAAATTAATGAAAATTTTCCAATTTTAGGCATCTATCAATCTTTATTATTCATTTAAGGTATTATTACAGGAATAGACCTTATAAAAGCTGGAATTTGTCAATTAAACCTTGTGTTTTACATAAGAAGGTAGAGAGAAGCTCTACTCAGAGAGAGAGAGAGAGAGAGAGAGAGAGTGATTGTTTGAAAATTGAATCTAATTACCTAGATGAAACATAATACCGTTTTCCCTTTTTTTGGGCTCTACAACTCTACCTAATAGTGTAAATAAATAATAAAAATAGATGAAGACTTTCATTTGAAATAGTTTCATAAGCTTGAGATGTTAATTGGCAAAATTAAAAACTTGGGATTTAACTTAAGATAGCGTATGGTCTCTTTTATTATAGAGTTTCCCCTATAGCTTTTTTGTTTGAATAATGACTATTTATATGAAATAGTTTACAAGTGCCGTCTATCATGTAAGGACGCAATTTGAGTGCCTGGCCCACGAACTGGAGGATGTAGGCCCAAAACAATGAAGTTTTAGAGAGTGGATTAGAGAACTGGGCTTTAATGAATTGGACAATAATCAAAGCATATCCAGGAAACTAAAAAATGAAGATAGATTGATTAAATTTACAGGAAGCCGTCCTCGGCATGATCCAAGGAGGTCAGTTTTTATGTTTTTTTCTTAAGTATGGTTACAAGCTTCCCCTTCAATGTTTACAGTATTTTTCCCTTGATTGTTCAATCCCCTTCTCTCATTGCTTCCCATTCCTTTTATACTCTCTTCCTCTTTCATCTTCATCCTCTACGTGTAGGCCAGATGGTTAGTGCTGATACTTGTCCCATCAGCCTCTTCCTGAAGTCTTTAGATAATAACTATAAGACTGAAAATTACTATTTAGATATCACTTCTTCATTAATGCGGCCAGAGTGTTAGCTGCAGAGCATTCAATGCGGTGGTAGCAGCTTTTCCTTTAGATGTTTTTCAGTTCTCAACTATACCGTATGTTCGTAGGGTATGCCCTTACCAGTAGAATCTTTTGGTGCATCATCCTAGATAGTGAAATACATACCTTGTCCTTCGCCTTGCTCAGTCGAGGATCTGTTCCTCCTCGGATCACCTTCCTTATCTTTTATAGTCCAAAATTGGTAGTGAAGCCTACCATCTGCATCTTCTATATCATTGACCCAACCTCGAACATTTGAATCTCCTCGGACGGGCACAAGGCCCAATATATATATCTGGGCCTCTGGTCCCTACAATAGCCCGTCAAAATTCCAATTTTCTCCTCCTGTCCGAGGAGAAAAATGGAGTTTTGATTTTTAAGAGTTAAGATAACTCGTTTTTCCTTTGTTTTCGCATGTGGGAACACAATTTCACGCGCTCCATAACTGCCACTGACGCTTCAGATCCCGCAATGCGTCATTAATAGCTCCAGGCGGTGTTTTGTTCCCCCCATCCAATGATGGGAAGCAGATCTAACAGTGGATATTTCTCCTTGAATTTTGAGCAGGATAACTCCCCCCCCCAACTGCATCTCTTATATAAAGCACCTGGGGAAATCATTTTTCCCCATTTAACAAGCCTTCAAGCTCTCAAGAGACTTCAAGCACTCCACTCCTTAAGATCTTCTAAGTATTCCAACTTCTCAAGCCTTTTTTCTCAAAAATACCCATTTCTTTCTTAAAAGTTCAAGGGCTAGTTCACGTGCTTCTCCTTGTAAGTTTCTAAATCTTTAAATAAATTTTTTGTGTTTTCTCTCTCGGCCAACCTCCTCGGCCTTCTGCTCTTTATCTTCTTTTTTAGAAAATTTCTTTCGTGTCCATATAGTTTGCCTAGATGGGTAGATTCAAATATCTCGTAGATTCCGATTCTTCCATGGAGACATTTAGGGCTAGATACCACATTCCTCAAGGAGTAAACCTGAGGTATTGTTCACTAGACTAAATACACACCGATAGAGGTATGGTTGAAGTGATTATTCCTGTAATTGCCTTCATAGAAGGGGGAATGATGCTCCCCATGGGCACAATGACCCGAGACTACCTCCTCAACCATAGGCTGTGTCCCCATCAATGTGCACCTAACCTATTTAGAGTCTTAGGGAGCGTAGATGCTCTGAATGCACGTATGAACTTAGGGCTTAGGTGGCATGATGTCGTCTGCATGTACGAGTGTCATTGTTATCATGCCTTCCTAAGTCCAATAAGGGCATGAAGGATGATTACTTGATTGCGTCTAGAGAATGGCACGACGGTCTTCACTGTCCAACTCGGGAGGGAGAACCAGGTGGGGTACCTAGATTTAGGTCCCTCGGCATGGGATTTTACCCCTATAGTTTTACAATTTTCTATTCCTGTCTCTTTGATTTATTTTGATAATGGCTTTTGTCAATCTTACTACGGTTTTCTCCTCGAATGTTTTTACAGAAAAAAGGCACATCACTCCCTGACTTAGCCTCGTCAACGTTGTCGGACTCAACAAGTTGCTGCGGTTCGAGGTTTACATAAGCGCAAACGGGCAATTATGAGCCGTCCACGAGATATTGGGCTTCTAACCCTTGTCCAATGCCTTTCAAGATTTGAGCCAAGCTATAAGGGCAGGCGACCCCAGAATCCGCCAGATAGACGTTTCTTGGCCCGGATTCTTAGCCCTTGAAGACCTTCCACCCGTTGAACTTCCTTCTCAACACAATCTACAACAAGTAGCAATTCTGAGGGAGGAAACAAATTCATTGCGCCTCTCCCTTAAGGCTGAGATTTACCAATTCAAATTTGAAGAAGAAGAAGAAAAAGAAAAAGAAAAAATGCCGAACAGGTTCGACGAACTTTCAGATTCCGAGGGTGAATTTGACAGATCTTCCGTAGTACACCCTCCCGAACCTGTGATAACTCGGATCAACATAAGTTCCGAGGAAGAAGTGATGACTACCATCCCCAAGAGAGGACTCAGGGAATTAGTAGCTAGGAGGAAGGGGTCATCATCCAAGGATGTCCCAAAGAACCAACTACCTCCCAATCCTCCTCTTCGTCCTCTCCCATCTCCCCTCGGCCTACTCCCCGACCAAAACCTACAAAAGAAGAAAAGGAAGGGGAAAGAGATCGAGGAAGGAAAGGTTTCTCCACCGAAGGGCCCGAAGCAGCAAAAGGTGTCTAAGGACAGGCAGAGGGAAACCTCGATAGAGAGTAAGGGTGATTCTTTAGGAGTAGAAGTGCCAAGGCAGAGGCAAATTTGGGCTCCCCGATTGGAGTTGGACGGCACTCCCATCCCATGGGATGCTTCAATCTGCAACTTCTAGGGAGGGCACTCAGGCTACGTGGCTAAGGCCCTAGAGCAGCCTCTTCTCCTTCCCAAGGACATGGAGGCTGTCAGGCTCCTCAAGCAACTTGATCTCTTCTTATCCCTGAAGAGGGATCTGGCAATGGTAAGAAGTCCAACCCATATTCTAATTAGGCACTTCACCACATTTTTTTAAAAACATATATATATATTTTTATTCCTTTATTACTTGTATGCAGGTCACTCAACAAGTTTTTTGGCTGAGGAATGGGTCCGAGAAGCCCGCAATGAGGCTAAGGCCCAAGCCCAATCCCGCGCCGAGGTGGAGAAATCCCTAGGGGCACTCAAGCACGAGAAGGCCGAGTTGGCAAAGAAACTAACTGCTGCAAACAGGGCACGCCTGAGTGCCGAGTCCTTCTTAAAGAGCGTAGAGACCCAAGCCAAGGAGCAGCGGCAGCAGCTCCATCTGACCGAGATTGAACTAGCCACCCAGAGACAACTGGTCCCGGACCTTAAGGCTGAGTTGCAGGCAGCAAAGGATGCAGCTCGGGTGGCCAAGGAAGCTTCTGAGGCTGTAGAGATTGCATCCTACAAGCGTGGGGCTTAGGAAACAGAAGCTCGGCTGGCAAAGGAGGTGGCAGGAGTGTGCAGGGACTACTGCGCCAAGACATGGGCGGAAGCGCTTAATCGAGCGGGCGTCCCTGCTAACTCCGAGCTGAGGAAGGCCAAGAATGTCTTCTTCCTGAAAGACATCCAAGAAATTCCTATGACGCTTCCCCTTCCAGAACAACTTTCTACGACCTAGGCCCCTCCTCCTAGTGTTGAAATCGACAAAGGGTCCGAAAAAGATAAAAATGTTCAACCACTGGCGAAGACCAAAGACTCTAAGGACACCCTAACAATCAAAGATGTGGTCTTTAAGGCCAAAGATGCTGAGCTGAAGTCTAAGGCTGGGGACTCCCAATCCAAGACAACTGATACCAAAAAGGACTCGCACTCAGCGAAGATTTAGCTCTAGGGATTTCCTTCCTTATTTTTCTTCATGTATTTTGATTTATCGTTGTATTTTTCTTTCTATCTGTAATATAATTTCCTTTTGATTAATGAAGAAAAAATTTCCCTTTAACTGTCAATCTTATGAACTTTTATTTTGCCTTATAACTCTTATTCTATTGTTAGTATTAACCAAGATTACCAGCAACAATGTGTTGTTACCTCACATACCTTAACACAAGCTAATAGTATTGTACTACAGTTAACTTGAATAAATTGAACACATGCCAGCAATAAAAAGAATTGTTACATACATGTATTGAGAAGGCTTGTGTAAATACACAAGAACACTTAACTTGACAAGAACCACCAAACCGAGAAGATGAACAAAAGATCCATAGCATTTGGTCCGAGGGACCATACATGATTGATACTTTTGTTAAGTACTCAAAAAGTATAAGTAGAGAGTGTTAATTTATCAGATGTATGTGGTCCAAGAGACCAAACATGACCAAGATCCTGCTTAACACTGAGCAAAAATAAACTTTAGTATTAATTTACCTAAGGTATATGGTCCGAGAGACCAGACATGACCAAGGTTCTGTTTAACACTTAGTGAAATTGAACTAAAGTATTAATTTACCCAAGGTATGTGGTTCGGGAGACCAGGCATGACCACGGTTCTGTTTAGAGCTAATGTTATTTGATGATACCCTTGAAAGGCATCTAAAAAGCTCATTTGACGATGGATTACCGTTGCGTCTACTAGTTGATCAATCCGAGGCATGGGGAAATGATCCTTTGGGCAAGCCTTGTTTAAATTTGTGAAGTCTACAAACATTCACCATTTCTCGTTCTTCTTCTTTACTACCACTGTATTAGCCAGCCATTCAGGGTAAAATACCTCCTTAATAGCCCCTGCCTGCTTAAGCTTATTCACATCTTCTTTGACAGCATCAGAATGTTCTTTAGATGAACGCCGAGGTGGCTGCTTTCTGGGGAGGACAGCTGGGTTAATATTCAAATGATGGCAGATGAATCCTGGATCTACCCCCGAGGCCTCATAGGCATTTCAGGCAAACATATCAATATTCCTTCTAAGGAGTGCTAACAGCTCTTCCTTCTCCCGAGGAGGCAATTGAGCTCCAATCTGGAAAAACCTCTCCGGATCCCCATCAATAGCAACTTCCTCCAACCCCTCGCACTTCACCTCTTCTGACCCTATAACACTAGGTAGGATCAGGACCCTTGATTGCTATGGGCCCCCATCTACGGAAGCTGTAGACTCAGCCACAGGCTGATGCATAATGGCGGCTACAAGGCACTGCCTAGCCACAGACTAGCTTCCTACAAGCTCCTCAATCCAATCCCCTAACGGGTATTTCACCTGCAAGTGTAGAGTTGAAGAAACGGTCCCTAGGGTATGAAGCTAGGGTCTGGCTACAATTAAATCTACTTCAACCACTTCTGATCCTACTTGTATGGGTAACCTAATCTGACCCCTCAGAATGACAACCTTCCTATCAAAACTTACCAAAGGCAAATCATATGTTGTCAGATCCTCAAGTTTTAAGCCCAAACCTCTATACAGATCGGAGTACATAATCTCAACCTCACTGCCCTAGTCGACCATCACCCTCTTTACATCGTACCCCCCTATTCTAAGGTGACCACCAAAGCGTCATCGTGCGGTTAAATGTTCCCCTTCTTATCCTCATCCAAGAAACTTAATGTTGGTTGGACCTCTACCTTGGCCCTCTTCGGCATAGAATTCGAGTCCTCAGCAGTCAGCTGAGCAACGGACATCACCCTAGAGGGATAAGATCCAGTCCTGCCAGGTACTCCTTGAAGAAGCACTCCCTTGAGCCCCAGGCCTTGTGTGGTCTCCTTGTCCATTGGGTCGATACACAAACTGCTGTAACCTTCCTTCTCTGATCAGTTGTTCTAAATGATTCCTTAGAGTTGTGCAATCTTCGGTAGTATGCCCCCGCTCCTGGTGATATTGACAGTGAAGGCTCTGATTGTGCTTCATAGGGTCTCCTCCCATCTTATTCGGCCATTTGAAGCATGACTCATTCTAGATCTTCTCCAAGACTTGGTGTAATGGCTCTCAGAACACCACGTTGACCGCCTGAGGTGCCATGGAACCGGACTGCCTAGTGTAATCCCTCCGTGGCTTGTTGTTATATCGGTTCGACCTGAAATCCCTCCTCTCTTAAGGAATAACCTTAGTTTTTCCCTTACCTTGCAATTAATCCTCCTTAACCCATTTATACTCATCGATGCGATCCATCAGTCGGCGCACACTTCTCACCTGCTTCTTGGTCAAAGACTTCCTCAGATCAAGCTCGGTTGGTAGACTGACCTTAAAAGTCCTTACAGCCACGTTGTCAAAATTCCCATCGATCTTGTTGAACATATCCTAGTACCTGTCCAAGTACGTTTTCAGGGTCTCCCCTTCTCTCATGGAAAGAGATAACAAAGAATCCAGGGGCCGATGAACTCTGCTACATGTAATAAATCGAGAGTAAAAAGCCCTTGTGAGCTCTTTAAAGGAACCAATAGAACTTGCTGCAAGGCCATCAAACCACCTCATTGCCATAGGCCCTAAGTTAGATGGGAACACCTTGCACATAAGGGCTTCATTCTTGGAATGGACAGTCATTCTCTGATTGAAATGACTCACATGCTCCACAGGATCCGTTCGACCGTTGTACATAGTGAACGTGGGTTAAGTAAGCCGTCAAGGAAGCTTTCCTCCCTCAATTCTGCGCACGAAATGTGACCTGGAAATTTGGTTGAGTGCCCTACTCATAGCGGCATTTCCCAAGCCCCTAAAAGACGAGTTTCCACTTCTGTGTTCAAGATGGTATTCCTCTTCGTGGGAGAAAGATTCGCTAGGAGGTGTTCGTGTCCTGCACCTATAACTGCCACCTTCTTCATCATCTGAAGAAAGATTAGAGATAGAGGAACTGAGCCTTCTCCGCTCAAGGTGTAGCCTCTTCTTTAGGTGATCTATTTGATGCTGTATGTTCCTAGTATTGTTATCATGGGATACGTGGCCCTTATCTTGAAGTCGACTCCTACTAGTATGAATCGTATGCACGCTTCCTTCACGATCCCTTTCTCGTTCAAGGTGAAGAAAATGATTGAGATGTTGGGAACCGTCAGACTCCGCCTGGTTTGGCCCTATTCCTACCATAGTTGAATATCGAACTCACTAACACACCATAATTCCCATAGACGGCGCCAATTGTAAGGGTGCAATTTGAGTGCCTGGTAATAGAACATATATACAATCATGAATTCAAACCTTATCTCTACTATTTTGATACACTTCTTTCAAATTAAGGTGTCAATCAAGTAAATTGATAGATGGAAGGGACATTGTAAATAAGATGAAAGTTTATGATGAAAAAATATATATAATTTTTCCTAATAAAACTTTTCAATTACCAATAAAGGTATGAAAACTAAGTAATCGTTTGGGGGAACGAGTAAAGACCATGAAACAAATGCAATAGCACATTTCCTGCGTGGACTGGACCTGGTTGCTTTTTCACTTCTTTTTTTTTTTTTTTGTTTTTTTTTTTTTTGAGTGTGATACATATTTTGTTTTGTTCTTTTTTTTTTTTTTTGGGTTTAACTATACATGAATTTTTTTTTCTAGGCATATTTTTCAATTTTTAATAAATTTGGTGATTGGGTTTTTTCTTTGGGTTGTTTGACACTTTTGTTTTTAATTAGATATCATTTTTTAACAAGAACATATGACTAAATTTATACAAACTCATTGTTTCCATATCTCAACTTTTCCACTCTTAGCCAAACACAAATGAGGGAAACTAAATTATTATCTATCCTCCCACTTTTCCACTCCTTCAATCAAACGAACCTTAGAAGTTGAATTCTATTTTATCCAAAAAATTGATATAAAAAAATAAAGAAAAGAAAGAGAAGCTATCGGAACATGTGCATTAGTGCCTAGTATATCTTAAGAATGATGCTTGTAAACCACAAAAGCACATTCTTCCCCAAAAAAAAGAAAAAAAGAAAAGCAGATGGTTAGATGCTTGTATCAACTCAATGCTGGGTATGGACTTTTTTTAAGCCCAAACAATAGTTATGAACTTATTAATCAAATATTTATCTATAAGGAATGTCAAATTTAGAACTGAAAATTTGTTTGCCAATTAAATTATTATGCGCAAATGTCCATTAATTAATTAATAATTCAGCTCTCATTGATAAACATTTTATTTTTAGTTTTACAATTTAACAATTCATTTTATATATTTTTTTTACTAGCTGTTAATATAATATTTTAGCCCATAAATATCATAAAACCCAGCCCATCGTTGGTGACAAATTCCTTATCCTTGTTAGTTAGCTTCTCCTTTTTGACGCCCACGATTAGGCCCACCTTTTGAAAATCAATCAACCATATCTCTAATATGCCAGCCCATCAATACCAATAGCCCATGGGCCTATTAGCACATGCATTGGATTTAGGGTTGTCCACCACCCGTTGGCACCTGAAGTCCCACACACTCGAACCCGACGATCTCCACTCGATAACTGCCCAATCCAAGCAGTGGTTCAGCTGGCCGTAGGTCGCAGGCACCAAGACCCGACGTTGTCGGTTCGAGTGGTGGTTTGGCTACCTGAGAAACCGATAAACCCGTCTTGCCTAAAGACTTATTCTTTCCCCATCAAAAATCGCAAGTTTCAGCCAAAAATCCAATAAGCCCAAACTATAACTCCACCGATATTAGGTTATCTCGGCCAAATCTCCATAGATCTGAAGAAGTATCGGCCAGATTTCGACCAAAATCCAACAAGATTGGCAAACACAAAACCACGTGATACAGACTGAAAACCAATACGACCCGATTCAGTTGACCTAAAACTCCATTCGGGTCAGTAGCGGGTTAAAATCTCCCCCACCTAATGATGTCAGGTCAAGTCCGGGTTGGGCACAAACCCGACCCGTGGACAGCCCTAACTGGATTTACTTAGATTGGCCCATTAGCACATGTACTCCATTTCTTGCATTGTGATCTAACTTTCAATTTACGGCTTCTATAAATCTTTATTATTCACTTACGTTATTCTTCGTAAAATCAATTGCAAGAGAACAAAATATTGTTACTGTTGAAATACTGGAGAGTGATTCTTATGAACCACTTGTTTTTTCAGTCTCAAAGTCTGGAATTGTAGACCGTCTCCTAAGTCCTATCATGGGCAAATTTCAAGCAGAGTAAAGATCTTAAGAAAAGTAATGGAACAAAGACAGAGAAGATTCATGGTATTGAAAAACTAGACAATGCTAACAAAGCAGGAGGGAAGGAATCTGATAAATGTTCCTTGATTTTATCTGAAGGAGAGCTAAGGCTCTTGCAGTAAGTTGTTGTGTCATTGTGCAGAGTATTTTAGCATTAAAGTTAGCTCTATTGGGTTTCACTTTGTATGATTTTTGAACGTTATTCATTCTAATACAATTGGCCGGGCTTGCTGCTGTGGGTGAAGATTACTATGGTGTGTTCCAATTGAGAGGTAAATTGCTCAATGTGAGGGAAGCAGCCACCGCTAAACAGCTCCCTGAGAATAAAGAAACTGGGTACATAAAGCAGATTCTTGGACTCCAGCAGCATAAAGAATACACCAATGTAAAATCTTTGAGATATGGTCATTTGATGATAATGACTGATCAGGTGTGACGCCTTAAGTTTCTGTTATTGTTTTGTTCTTGTTTTATGCTTACAATTCTCTCTACAAGACACACGTACAGCCTTCGACAAATATAAAATTTTTACTATAATTCTTGTACAAGATAGGTGAAAGTGAGAAAGGAAAGTGATGATGTTGTGGAGGAGCTGATTTTGCTTGTGAATAAAGAGAGAAAACCGTGGGTATAGGGTAATCTGATGGTGGGGTTGATGAGTGTAATTCTCACTAACCACATCTACTAATTTTGGTCAATAGCGATTGAGGTGCCACTAGATATTACCCACCATTTAATATAATTAATTTCTTTTAAATTTTAAAACATATCCAACACTTTGGTCCATCTACCTAAATCTCACTACACGCCGTTTGCAAACACAGCTCGTATGAGTCGTATTCACTTCCATTCCGCTGTAGATATTCAGAGCTTGAGCATGTGAAAACCCATTCAAGATTTGTAGCATCCTCACTCCTCCTTGGTAATTTTCTTTTTCTCTTTTATTTGAAAAACAATTTGTGTCTGAGAAATCTGGGTTTTATTTTTATTTATTTGTCTCTTACATGTGTCTCTTTTGTTTTCTTATTTATGTGTTTTACTTTTATAGACCAACATCATAGAAGTTTATTAGTTTATTTACATTGGAATTATGCTCCTAAGTGCATGGGTTGATTTCATTTGCTTTCAGTCGAGGTTCATGTATATCTGATCCGTGCCACTATATGCAGGTACCAAACATAAATTTTCAGATGAATACGTTCTAAAAAAAAGAACCAAAATCTTCTTTACTATTTTCTCTATTCCATTCTACGTACCATCAATAAAATTCGAGAAATAATATGTCTATAACATTTTCACAACATTTTTACAACAAAACTTAAGTGGCAGGTTATTACTGGTTGTTATTATTGGGGCAAAAAAATAATCTTGGTGTTAGGTTCAAATTTGAACCAATAACAACTAACCACCTATGATTTATTATGAAAATGTTGTAAAAATGTTATGGACGTATCACTTCTCGTCAAATTCTCTCATGTGCCCATTACTTCCTAAATTTATGCTTTTAATTTCTTTCACCTAAAATAAAGGATAACAAACAAACCAAAAAAAAAAAAAAATCTTCTTTTCCTGACCACCATCAACCTCCGCCTCTGGCACCAACTAAGACTACCACCACACCTCACTGGCACCACAACTACTCCTAAAAGCTTATATCTTTGTTGAATGTTCCCAATGCACACCTCTGCCCATGACCTTAAAAACCCCTTCACCTACCCATTACCTTTTCTTCTTAAGCAAACAAAAACCATTTCTCTACGAACCCCAAAACCAAAATTGACCCAACAATGCGACCAATCAGTCCCAAAGAATCAAATCTTGTCAATGACGTTGAGGTTTTGTTGGATTGCAAGGTTTGAGTTATTTAAGGTTGAATAGATTTTTTCGGCCTTCTTCAGGGGCAGTTTGTGGTGCCGGTGAGGTTATGGTGGTCTTTGTCAATGTCGGTTTTTTTTTTTTTTTTTTTTTTTTTTAATCCTTTATTTTACGTAATAGAGGTAGGAGAAATTAAAGGCATAAATTTAGGAATTAATTTACCCATGGTAGAATTTTATTGGTGGTACATAGAGTGTATAGAGAAAATAATAAAATTTTGATCCTACAATATTTTTATAATATTTTCACAACAAATCATAGGTGGTTAATTATTATTGGTTCAAATTTAAACCAAACACTAAAATTACTTTTTTACCCTAACAATAACAATAAGGCGAAAATGCACTTTTGGTATTTACATTTTGGGCCAATTCTCGATTTAGTCCCTAAATTGATTTTGCTCCTAGGTCAGTCCCTGATTTCGGAAAATCATTTTTTTTTTTTTTTGGTTCTTGTCATCAACCCAATAACAGAAAAATCTGAAGTGACAAACGAAATGCATAGGTGGCATATTAAATGCTGATGCAGCTGAAAATAATAATAAAAATTATGACGTCAGCATCCATGTCAGCATCTAATATATTTTTTAAAAAAATCAATTTTAACAAAATTAAAAAACATAAAAATACATCTATTCAAATTTGAATAAAAATAAACAAGAACATGAACACAGATCATAAGAACACAAACCCAGATAACAAGAACAGTACTCAGAATTTCTATTCTGAAATTTGTATGCATTCTTCCACCAAAAATCAATTATAAATTAAATAAAAAATGGTGTTGTGTTCTTCCACAAAAATCAAAACCTAAACCATCATACCCAATGAGCACCACCACAATCTGCCACACTAACCCATATCCACCAACACCAAACCCGAATGACCTCCAACACCACTACTAGATCCATCACCACCAAACCCGACTCTCAGATTTCAACCATAACTCAAACATATTTTGAACCATTAAACAACCCAAACCCCCCACACCATCACGGATCAAAGAAAGAGGCATCAACTGGGTGAGTCCAAGAAAAGAATAAATAGAGGGAGAAATCAAGGAGACTACCTTGATGGTGGCTAGTGGCAGTGAATGGCGAGGAAGGAAACCACAGCCACTAACACCTTTTTGAGTTTCACAACACACACAAGGGGGAGAAACTGTGTTGCCTATCATTTTCTCCAATCCGTGTTTTCCACTAAGCACCAAAGCCTCCATGATCAAAACCCCAAAGAGGGATAAGTAGATATGCTCACCATTGGTCGACGAGGGAGAAGCTGAACCACCGCTAGCCACATCTCAGCCTCTCTCTTTCTAAACCCAGATCATTCTCTCTCTCTCTCTCTCTCTCTCTCTCTCTAAACTAGATCGTCTTTTTATTTTGGTCCCAGATCACTCTCCCTCTCTCTAAACCCATATCGTTCTCTCTTTCAACCCAGATATATTTCTGTAAACATGATAAAAATTCATACTCCAAAAATAGTTTTAAAGTTTTTTTTTTTTTTTAAGAATCAAAACTTGTGACCACTTTTTACCATAATTTTAGATTTAAGATTAAAAAAATTAGTTTAATTAATTTTTTTTTAAATTAGAAATTCAAAAATTTTTTTAATTCAACGATTGTTGTTGTTGTTTTTTTAACATTATTAAATTATTTATTTTTATTAGATTAATGTTTATTTTTTTAATTTTCTAAGCTGAATTTTTTTATTAATTTAAATGCTGATGTGGCATTTAAAAAATGCCAAATAATTTTTTTAATATTATTTTATTAGCCACATCAGCATTTATTGTGCACACAATGTATTCCGTTTACGATCTCAGATTTTCTATTACTGAGTTGACGGCAAAAATCAAAATAAAAACGATTTTTTAAAATCAAGGACAAACTTAGAAGCGAAATTAATTTAGGAACTAAATCAAAAATTGGCCTAAAATATATGAAACAAAAATATATTTTTGTATAATAATAAGTAATAACCTGCCACTTAGAATTATTGTAAAAATATTAGGAAAACATTATTTCTCTTCCTTACAAAAAAAAAAAAAAAAAAAAAAAAAAAATTCTGCTGCATTATTGGAGATGAGATTCCACACGCAATCTAATACCCATTTGGTCTTATTCTTTTATCTCTCTTTCATCTCTTATCCCACCTTCTCCAGTCCCCGCACCATCTCCATCACCATCTCCTTCTCCGTCCACTTCGCCTTGTTGCCACCATTACCACTCCAGATGGGCCTGAACTTGAGATACATCATCACCAACTCCTGATCTACATCTGAAGGGAATCTGCGACCGTTGTCATAGCCACAAGGGAGGCTAAAAAATAAGCAAATATGGTGGACAGTGTGGTGGGCAGTGTTGTGACTTTCCTCTTAGGGAACGTGACTCAATTGCTCACAGATGAAGCAAAATTACTTGGTGGGGTGAAGGATCAAGTGAAGTCACTTCAAAACGAGCTGAGCATGATCAACGACTTCCTTCAAAATAGCGAGGGAAAACGTGATGCACCTGGAAAACGCACGCTGAAGGAGGTAGCCTATGATGCTGAGGATGTTATCGATACATTCATCATGAAAGCCTCACTGCATAGGAAAAGAAGTAAGGTGAGGAAGTTAATCTGTTTCTGTGACCAATTAAGCACACTTCACGATGTTAGTAAAAAGATAGAGCAAATAAAAAATGCCATTAAGGAAATTAAAGACGATTGGAGCTACTATAGCACAGAAAAAGTTGAATCCGTAGGAGATGCGGAAGTGGAGGAGATACTGGACAAGCGCAGGAGAACCGTGGAGGAAGATGACGTGGTGGGCTTCAGTCAAGACACAGACGCATTGGTGCGGCTGCTTGTTAAAGGGGCTTCTCGACTTGATGTCATTTCAATCATCGGCATGGGTGGCCAAGGTAAGACCACTCTTGCCAGAAAGATTTACAACAACCATTGTGTCTGTAATCACTTTGATGTGCGTGGGTGGGTTTATGTATCTCAAAAATACACAATCAAAGATCTGTTGCTTGAATTTTTAAAGGCTGTGAAGCCAACGTCACAGTTGATGATCTTGAAAGATGAATTGCACGAGGAATTATTCCAAATTTTGGAAGCTAATTATGGCTCAAATCAGGATAAATTGAAAGACAGGAAACTGTTCACACACTTGGAAGATATGAAGGAAAAGGATGATGAAGAATTCAAAAAGATGCTGTTCAATGAATTGAAACTTATAGAAGACTCTAAATTGCAAGATTCATTACAGAATATAGTGGCAAAAATATATGAAAAGAATTGTGAAGATTTGCAAGATTTCACTGATGATGAATTGAAAAAAGGTCTATTTAGATGCTTGACAGGAAGAAGGTACCTACTAGTCCTAGATGACATCTGGGACAATACAGTGTGGGACCAGGTAATTGCTGCATTTCCTGATAAGTCGAAAGGAAGTAGAATATTGATCACTAGCCGCATAAAAGAAGTGGCTTTACATGCATGTCCTCATATTCTTCCTGATGCATGCCCTCATATTCCTCCTTATGAACTTCGTAAGCTTAACAAGAAGGAAAGTTGGGAACTCTTCTCTAAGAAGGTGTTCCGAGGAGCTACATGTCCTCCAAATCTTGTAAATCCAGGGAAACTAATTGCAGAAAGTTGCGATGGTTTACCACTTGCTATTGTGGTATTGGGGGGTCTTTTGGCCAACAAGGAGAAATCAAGCTATATATGGAATAAGGTGACAGGTAATGCCGTTGCGTACCTTACTCAGAAAAGATCAGATTGCTCAGGCATACTTGCTCTAAGCTACAACCACTTACCCCGGCACTTGAAACCTTGCTTTCTATATTTTGGTATATATCCAGAAGACTTTGAGATACCTGTGAGGCAACTAATCCAGCTGTGGCTAGCCGAGGGGTTTATACAGCAAATTCACAACAGAAATGTGGAGGATGTTGCTGAAGACTACTTGGAGGAACTCATTGATCGAAGCTTGATTCAGGTGGCAACAAGAAGGGCAGATGGAGGAGTCAAAACATGTCGTATTCATGATCTGCTACGAGACCTCTGCATAAAAGAGAGTGTCGAAGAGATGTTTCTTGACATCCGTACAAAAGATAACATCTCATCCAATAGCAAATCCCGTAGACTTTCCATCCAATGTGCCATCCCTCTATACATTTCTTCGAATCATTGTGAGCCTTGTTACACTCGTTCTTTACTATGCTTGGGGGATGATGAACCTTCGTATGATGAAAGCAACTTGAGATGGTTTTTTGAAACGTTTCAGTTGGTTCGGGTGGTAGATCTCGGGAATATGGTGACTTCTAGCTTAAGTCCCAAGAAAATAGAAAAGCTAATCCTTGTGAGGTACTTGAGGATTCAACCTGGTGAGCTTGATGTCATGCCGTCTTCTATATGCAGCCTCTGGAATCTGGAGACTTTGGACATGAGAAAATCTAAAATAAAATGTTTGCCTAAAGAGGTATGGAGGTTACAAAAATTAAAGCATTTCTACTTGGGTGGCCCAACTTCCCTACCTAGAACAAACAAAGAAGCTTTACCGAATCTTCAAGTCTTCACTGGTATAGCTATAAATCAAGACACTGAGAATCTCCTCGCCAATGCCAGATTTCCTAATGTGAAAAAGTTAGGATTGCATTCTTCAAGCGGGGTGGAGTCAACTTTATTTACAAGCCTCCATTCCTTATCTCATCTGCAAACTTTGAAAATTAGTGGACTCTTTGATCTTCCAAGTCCAGCATCATTCCACTTGACTCTCACCAAGATAACCTTACTGTGCAAGAACATTTCTCCAACTGTCGTGACAGTGTTGGGTAGCCTTACTAAACTTCAAATAGTGAAAATAAGAGGCGTCAATCCAGTACAGATGGACCTCAATTGCGGTGAGAGCAGTTTTCCTCAACTGGAGGTCTTTAAAATGACAAATTTGGATATTATGCATTGGAACATGCAAGGTGGTGCAATGCCAAGCCTTCAACATTTGGTCATTGACAATTGCAAGTATTTGAATATGCTCCCTGACGAATTATGGTGCTTGAATGCCTTGCGGGATGTGGAAGTTTTATATCCCTCTGGAAGTTTGGCAAGGAAGCTTCAACAGTTGCAAATGAAGAGTGGATGTAAGCTCCAAGTCTATCCTCCCCTGGGCGCAAGCAACTAAATGAAAGAAGGTCGATGGCTTCATCTGCTGCTGTGTGTTTGGGGGCTGAGGGGTCCATACATATGTTCCTTTCAATTGTCCATCACTTCAGGTTTCAATATCATGTATGATGTACTTGTTAGCTCTTACCTTTTTTTTTTTTTTTTTAATTATTATTATTATTATTATTTTGACTTCCTAATTGTCCTTACTCCTTAGCTTCAAGTCTTTACTTTGAATGTTGCTACTGCTATTCTTTCCAAGTTTTTGGTAATGTATCCATAACATTTGAACTGGAATGTGGACTATTCGAGTAAAAAGTCCTGTGCTTCTATAATGACTTGAATTTGCGACCCTTCTTTTGCAGAGTGATTTCCAGTAATGCCAATGTACCAAAATGGCTTATAAAAATTTTTGGTTTTAAATTAATCTGGGGCATGTAAATATATGTTCCGAGTCCGACTGCAATAGAAAGGCAGTCGATATTGATCTGATGTTATTTGAAAGTTAGTCCAGATTTCATATTTAACCTTTGAGATCTGTATTTGTCTGGCTTAATTGGTAAAACAAAGAAAAAGTGCTAACTGCGTCTTTCATTATTAAGGCAATGTTTCCTGATCAATGAAAATCAAGAATATTATTCTTGATTAAATTTTAAGGGCAAGTGGAAATTGGCAAGCCCTCATCACTTCCGTAATTTTCAGAGTTATTCTTGTTTATTGAATTTGTTTTTAATTTTTCCTCCAAAGAGATGGATACACTGGCAATTGGCAAACCTTCCCAAACTACAGATTTTGAGACTACATGGTCACTGCTGTTTTGACAATCATCACTGCTATACTGGTGAATTTCCTTGAACAACTTCGAAACCATCAAATGGAGAACTTGCTGCGCAAAAGGCGCAATGCCAAGCTGAAGTACAGAGATTGAAGGTGCTGCCTAATCAGCTATAGAGGTGGCTGCTTCCTTTGCCTGATGTGCAGGGTGGTGTTAGCCCTCCTCAGAATCAGCAATGGGAATTGCATATGAATGAAGGGTGTGTTGATTGAGGTCTCTTTTTTGTTTGGTAAGTTACTACTTAATTTACTTCACTCCAACGTCCAACGGTGTCCATACTCCTTGCATACCGCATTAAAAATGTGGTAGGAGTGTGGACATATTGGTGTGGTAATTGTCCTTAATTTGCTCCAAAAAAAAAAAATTTAAAAAAATTAAAACTTAAAACTAAAGAGGAACACGACCGTTATCAAACGGTATCGATTCAACAAGACAAAACCAAAATAAAGCAAAATGGTTGTGATTTATAACAGAAACTAAACGTGAGGGCGACGTCGTTTTGAATTTTAAGAACAACAAAGGAACTAAAACGTTGCTGTTGTATTAAAAGTCTCACACGCATCTTACTTGAGGGCTGAGGCAGATCTGTAACTAACTCCCAGGTGTCTAATTGTAATTGGTTGAGTTAGTTATTGTTAGCCGTTGCATAGTTTCTTGGTTAGTGCTACACTCTAGATCCTATTTATTAGGTTCTATATTAAGATTTAACCATATGACTAATTAATTAAAAAATACACTTCCATTTTATGAAGAAAAATCAACATAGCAGAATCTTAAAAGGAGAATCTAATGAACAGCACTTAAATACTGTACTTAAATCTTGCTTAATAAATAAATAAATAAATAAAAGACAAAGCAACTTAAAATTAATATGAAAAAAACATTTTATACATACGAAAGTAAGATGACCATATCAATCGAGCAAATTTTATACATACAAAAAATTTTATAATATTTTCTCACAATAATTAAGTTGATAAGTATTTAGTGATTTTTATTTAGGATTACCATTGACATCACACTTTTATGCTAACAATCTATTGCATTAACATATTTGAAAATTTTTGTCAATTTTTATTTTATTTTATTTTTATACTATATGTATAGAGTTCCTCATATCAATAACCCTAAGCATATGGGTGATCAGTGCTGGTGGCTCTCATTGAATCAATTATTTATGCGTTAGTGATGTACACGCAAAAGTAAGAATACATCACTATAATTGCAAGGTTAAACACGTATATATAAACTCTTAAACACTCTCACATTGCAAGCCGATTTTCAAGGTCAAGTTTTATCCATGATTTTGTATCATTTTTCCCTTATAAAAACTTAAAATTAAAAAAAAAAAAAAAAACTAAAACAATAGTTTTTGCGGGCTTAAAACAGTAAGATGCACATTTGGGAATGTGTAACTCTTGAGAATTGTAAGCATCACATGGGTGATCCAAGTGTTTCACGTTACTTAATTGCAAGATTAAACACGTATATATAAACTCTTAAACACTCTCACATTGCAAGCCGATTTTTAAGGTCAAGTTTTATCCATGATTTTGTATCATTTTTCCCTTATAAAAACTTAAAATTTAAAAAAAAAAACTAAAACAATAGTTTTTGGGGGCTTAAAACAGTAAAATGCACATTTGGCGATGTGTAACTCTTTGAGAATTGTAAGCATCACATGAATTGTTGACGCCAGCGCTTACATCAGTAGTTGTTTAGTTTATTCAGGAAAAAAAAGAAAAAAAAGAAAAGAAAAGAAAAAGTAGTTGTTTATTTTTTAAGCACATTTGGCGAATACTGACTCTCGAAAATTGTAAGCATCACATGAATTGTTGACGCTAGCTCTTATTTAAATGGTTGTTTATTTTTTAAGCACATTTGGCGGTGTATGTTTCTTGAAAATCGTAAAGGTCTGTTTGGTTAGATCAGTAAAAAAAAAAAGAGAGAATAAAAGAGTAGAAAGATAAAAAAAAATACTTTAATTTTTTTTTATTTGGTTGGAAGTGAAAAAGTAAAGAGATGAAAAAAGTGAGTTTGTATAAATTTATTCATATACTCTTGTTAAAAATTTATGCTCAATTAAAACAAAAAAAAGTGATAAGCAACAAAAAAAAAAAAAAAAACCACTCAAATTTATTTAAAAAATAAAAATAATGTCTAGAAAAAAAAATCATGTCTAATTAAAAAAAAAAAAAAACAAAAACAAAGCACCACGCACAGCCTAGGAAATCAAAAGAAAAATGGAAAAAAAAAAAAAGAGGCAACGTTCTCATGAAGTAAATAATAATAATAATAATAATAATAATAACTAGTCGCTAACCCGTGCGATGCACGGAATAGTTAAATAAAAATTAAAAGTACTTATTTTACTTAAAGGTATATGACTTAAATTTTAAAAATGTATAATTTGAAAATGAATGAAAATAACTAATTTCTTCAATATAATGATTTAGAAAAATTCTTTTTCTTTCGTATCATTAGTTTCACATAACATATTTTGACGTGGGCTATTCTATGGTAATAACTTTACATAATATTCAACTGCAATTATATCTACTATCCACTACCAATCTAATATATGTTATCCTGATAGTAGATCTACAAATTGCATTATCGTATTCTTAGAATTTGCCACATTATTGTTATTATCTATATATAATATAAAACTGAAAATTTTAACTTTTTCAAAGACTTACATTAGAATTAGGATTAAAAAATAATTTTTTTAAAAATTAGACCTCACGTTAGTTTTTTTTTTTTTTTAAGGGCTCACTTTAGGTTAAAAAAAAAAAAGGCTCAAGTGAAAAAAAAAAAGACTCCTATTAAGATTAAGGAAAAAAGAGAGAGACTCCTATTAGAACTCTCTCACTATTTAGTTTAATAAATTAAAATGATGAGGAAAAAAGAGGGAGAGAGACTCCTGTTAGAACTCTCTCACTATTTAGTTTTAAAAATTAAAAAAAATTATAAATTAAAATGATGATGTGGAAAATTGTGGGAGTTTCAGAGGCTTCAGTTTTTAATATATACTAGTCGCTAACCCGTGCGATGCACGGGATAGTTAAATAAAAATTAAAAGTACTTATTTTACTTAAATGTATATTACTTGAATTTTAAAAATGTATAATTTGAAAATAAATGAAAATAACTAATTTCTTCAATATAATGATTTAGAAATTTTTTTTTTTCTTTCATATCATTGGTTTCACATAATACATTTCGATGTGAGCTATTCTATGGTGATAACTTTACATAATATTCAACTGCAATTATATCTACTATCCACTACCAATCTAATCTATGTTATCTTAATAGTAGATCTACAAATTGCATTCTCGTATTCTTAGAGCTTGCCACATTATTGTTATAATATAAAATTGAAAAGTTTAACTTTTTGAAAGACTTACATTAGAATTAGGATTAAAAAATAATTTTTTTTTTAATTAGACCTCACGTTAGTTTTTTTTTTTTTAAGGGCTCACTTTAGGTTAAAAAAAAAAACTCATGTGAAAAAAAAAGAGACTCCTATTAGGATTAAGGAAAAAAGAGAGAGACTCCTATTAGGACTCTCTCACTATTTAGTTTAACAAATTAAAATTTTTTATAAATTAAAATGATGAGAAAAAAATAGGAAGAAAGACTCTTGTTAGGACTCTCTCACTATTTAGTTTTAAAAATTAAAAAAATTTATAAATTAAAATGATGATGTGGAAAATTATGGGAGCTTCAGAGGCTTCGGTTTTTAATATATATATAGATAATAATAATAATAATAATAATAATAATAATAATAAAATGCCTTAGAGGGCCAAACGCCTAGGAAAGCAAAAAATTAAAAATTAAAAAAAAAAGGAAAAAAAAAAAACAAAAAAAGGAAAGAAAGAGGCAACTGGACGAAACCAGTGCAATGGGCAATTTTGTTATTATCCATCAAACTTCTCCGTCCTATTTTGTGTGGTCCCGGAAAATGACTGAGCCCTACCAAAAATTTTTCCTCTTTTCTTATCAAACATCAACCTTCTTCATTTTCTTTCATTTTTTTTTTCTATCCCTCCTATTTCACTTCCTACCAAACTCACCCAAAGCATCACATGAATTGTTGACTCCAGCTCTTTTTTATATATATATATATATATATATATATATATATATTGTTTTATGCACATTGCAGATGTTACTTAATCTAAAGTGACAGCCAAATATAAAATATAAAAAAAAAAATTTTAATAAAACAATATTTTTGGGGCATATAATTAAAATACGCATTTGGCGCTGTATAACTCTCGAGAACCGTAAGCATCACATAAATTGTTGATGCCAACTCTTATTTATATAGTTATTTACATTTTATGCACATTTGGTGATGTATGACTCTTGAAAACCGTAAGCATCACATGAATTGTTGACACCAGCTCTTATTTATATAGTATATTTTTTATGCACATTTGGCGATGTATGACTTTTGAGTACTGTAAGCATCACATGAATTGTTGATACTCTTATCTGCGTGTGTGCGTGTGTGTGTATATATATATATATATATATATATATATATATATATATATATATATATATATATATATATAAAATTGAAGTCTCTGAAACTCTCACAATTTTTCACGTCAGCTCAATATTTAAATAAAATTATTATTTTATTTAAATAATATCATTTTTGTTTAGTTCAAACTTAACAAAGAGTAAAACTCTATTTAACTTGAACTCAAACTCATTTTTTTAAAAAAACAAAATTATTTTTATTTAATAAGGAGTGAAACTCTATATCTTTAATAAGTTCAACTTAAGCTCAAACTCAAACTCAAACATTATTATTATTATTATTATTATTATTATATCTCTACTTCACTAACGTGATATTTTATGATAGGGTGCAAACTTATAACCATGGATTATTCTTTTGAATGTAACCCAATTTTTTTCTTATATTTTCTATTTTTTAGTCATATATATTTTGTGTTGTTTCAATAATTTTTAAAATGTGAATCATTTGATTCTTTAATATTGTTTGGTCTTTCAGAAGTTTTAATATCTGAATTTTAAGTTATTTTTTGCAGTATTTGAAATTGTTTGACAAATTTTTTGTAAGCTATTGCATGTTCAAACACTAACTTCTTCATCAAATTGTAACACAAATTGAAGTCATACAAGAGTAAATCATGTAATGGTGTAGTTTTTTAATCAATTTAAGATTTCATAAAATCATTTTAATCTACTTCACAAATAGATAGGTACTCATGCATAACACAGGTTAGTGACTAGTTTATTATATATATTTATTTATTTATGAGAATGATAGCAAGGCATATTATTCCCCCCTCCTACTTCCTTTATTTTTTCATCAAAAGATGCATTTTTCGTTTTTTGCATTACAGAACATGCACATTTGGCGATGCATGACTCTCGAAAACAATAAGCATCACGTGAATTTATTTAATTAAATTCATATTATATTCATATTTATAATCCGACTATTTTTGGGCTAATGCAACTTATCTATCCTATATATAAGAAGATTCTCCACTTTCAGTTGAATTTTTATATGATTCAAAAATACTCTCATTAATGAAGAGTAACTTCATTTAAAAATGGGGTCATAAATGTCAAATAACAAACTTTATTTTGAATTCAAAAAGAAAACTCTAAAATTTATGATTGTTTTTCCCTTCACTTAAAAAAAAATTATAGTTACTATTGATCTTTAAAGTGTATCATTTTTATTTATTTGAAAAATAAAAAAAATTAAATTATAATAGAAACAAATCGTTAGCTTTTACAAAATAGAAGAGCCTCTAAGCAAGTGCAATACGTTTGCTTAGAGGCTAGTAAAGTTATAATAGTGTTTGGAATTTATAAATTGGTGACTTTTTAGTCTTTTAGTGCTAGTAAAATGCGAAGTGGGAAGCATGTGCACTTGTCGCATGTTCTATGGCAATTTGCACGTGATTCTGAATCGAAAGGTTAGATAGACGCTGAGAAAGAGTTGATTATTACTTAATTTGTCCACAACATGGTCTATATTCTGTTAATTATAGTAGAAAAATTGAGATAGGAATCAATTCGAACCATTTTTAAACTTCAAAAGTAGGGGTGTCAAATGGTGGGTTTAAAGTGGGCATAATTGGGTTAGGTATATAAAAATCATTCGCCCATTAAAATTCATTTAACTAATTGCTTTTAATCCAAACCCAACCCAACCCAACCCAATTATAATGGGTAAACCCCAACCCACCCAATTAGCCAATTATCAAAATGACCATAAACACAGTAATAGCTCAGCGACAGGAAAATAGAGGAATAAGATAAGAAACTAAGTGGTCTACCATTTGGTTGCCGAGAAAATTTAGAAAAATAAGGAAATGAATTTTGAAAATTGGATTCTAATTATTTACGAACCGAAAACCAACACAAAAAAAAAAAGAAAAAAAAAAAAAAAAAAAAAAAAAAGAAGAAGAAGCCAAATGAAGCAACTTCGACTCAATCGAACCAAATATAGCCAAATGGCTCTATTACATACACCAATTCAAAAAAAGAAGACAGTGAAGAATAAAAACTATCAATTCCTCAACTTTCTTAGCAACCAAATGGATTTTGGATCTGAAAAAAGAAACCATCCGTTCAACTTCCGCGACGACTTGATCACCGGCGTTCAGTACCAGAACCTCTTTGACATGATGGTGGACGTGGTGGTTAGCGCCATGGTCGTCGTCAACTACAAGAATATTCTGGTGGTCATGGCCAAGACAGGGTGGCCGAGCTCCGACACCGACATCGAAAGCATCCAATGCAGGCATTGTCGCTCCCTCTCTCTCTCTTTCTCAAAAATCACTCTCTATGCTTATGCTTTCGAATAACGATAATTATATAGAGATATATCTCTTTATGGGTTTGCTGGAGATGGATTGGTTACTTTTTTTATAGGTGTATTTCTTGGGTTGATTTATGGTTTGGTTTGGTTTGGTTTCTTGTTTTCTTGGATTTGATGGAGATTAAGCTTTCTCAAAGACCAAATAGTGCAAAGTGGTGAATAGAAAGAAAGAAAAAAGATCACTAGGTCTCCGACTAAAACGTGATTAGAGGCCGAGAAAATGAGGGAAAATGAAAACCCTCGTGAAATACTGAAATGTTTGAGGGTTGGGTTTTTTTTTTTTTTAAATGGGAAGGGCTCGGTTAAATTTGGGTATATTGTTTTTGGGTTAAATGGGTTTTAATGAGTTTTTAGTTAAAACCCAATAATCACTAGGTCTAATTGGGTTGATGTCCATTTAATTCAACTAATAATTGGGAGGGTTTGGGCGGGCAAATGGGTTTGGGCTTACTTTGCCACCCCTATTCAAAAGTCAATAATACAAAATTGATAATACAAGAGTCAATTTGTAATTGAGGCCAAACCCTAAGAGTCTTTTTTGTATTTTGCCCTATTCTTTTCTTTATCCTTTTAACGAAATAGCAAGAAAATTTACATGAACTAGATATTATTGGATTCAATAAGTCATAAGATACTTCATATTTATTGAGAATTTAAGTTGTTCAACCCTATCAATGATGGAAATCAATAACAACTTTTTAAATACTGTGAAACACAAAGACGATGAGAGATAGGATCATAGCACAGATACCCCTTTTGAGTTTCTCCATAGCCAAGGAAACAACAAAGTCTAGATCGAGGCTCAAGTTTGTTATGCTCATGAGGCTAGAGAAGAACAAAACAAACAGATTTGAAGGAGCGAAGGTGATGATAGTCAGGAGGTGACCAAAAAAGGCGCTCATACGGAGTTTGATTATAGATGACAGTGCTTGGAATGCGATTAATAGTATGAACAACATGAAGAGCAGCTTCACCCCAAAATGGGGCAGGAACTTTGGTAGAAAGAAAAAGAGCACGAACTGTGTCAAGAATATGACGAAGTTTTCGTTTGGCTCGACCATTTTGCTGAAGAGGTACTTGGACAAGTTAGATGATGTACAGTGCCATAGGAATGTAACAAAGATTGAAAAACATATTGAGTATATTCAAGAGCATTATCAGATCGAAAAATTTTGATACGTTTGGAGAATTGTGTTTCAACCATTTTTGCAAAGTTATTGTATATTGGTAAAATTTCAGAACGAGATTTCATAGGAAAGATCCAACTATAACGAGAATAATCATCGATAAAAACAACAAAATATCGAGATCCACCAATACTAGCAGCAAGAGAAGGTCCCCAAACATCGAAATGAATTAACTCAAAAATACTATTAGAGATAGAATACTATTATTAAAAGGTAAAGCTGGCTATTTTCCTAATTTGCATGAAGTATAATCAAAATTTTCTTTGGTCATAAAACCTAACAGATCCTTAGAAGCTAACTATTGTACCTGAGAAGAGGGTGCATGACTAAGACGAGAATGCCAAAGTGCGAGAGAAGGTAACTGTAGCAGCAACAGAAACAGGAGCAATAGGTGGAAGATAAAGATTGTCCACGGGAAACATACGCCCAACTCTAAGACCGGTCCCAAGCTCTTGCCCTATCCTCAGATCATGCACAATACATCTAGAATAGTAAAAAATAAGGCAATATCCTAGTTCAGCTAATTGTCCCACAGAGAATAAATAATAGGATAGGTCAGATACATGGAAGACATTAGGAACAGAGAGGTTAGAGGTCGAAACAGAACCTAAACTATTTCCATGCATGGTGGAACCATTGGCTATATGAATATTAAAAGGATGTGGTGTAGGGTCAAGTTTGGAGAACAAGGACGACTGAGGTGTCATGTGATTGCAACAGGCAGAATCAAAAAGCCAAGTGTCAGACTTACCGGGTAACACTAAGAGAGCATTGGAAAGAGATGCATTACCAGCGATACGAACAGCCCGAGCTATGATTTCGTGTAGTTCAGTGGGGGAGAGGTTAATGTGTATAGTGTTGTGGGCTTTAGGCCCAACTAGTTTACTTGTAGAGTACACTAGATTACTTGTATAGCGCACATCTTGTACTACACTCCTACTTGTACTGCACGCTATGGGTGGAGCAAAAGGAGTGATAGCTAGAACATTAAGCTTATTCTGGGCTTGAAGGGTTGCAAGGCGAGCTTCTTCTCTAACCAACTCATTTACGGCAGTATCAAGAGAGGGAGGAGGACTGCGATTAAGAAGCTGACCTCAGATGGGCTCATAGTCCTTATGAAGTGACATCAGGAACTCATAGAGACGAAACTCATCTCTAATAGCAACATATTGTTGAGCATCTGTTGAGCATGCCCAGATTGGATCAGAAAGGTCAATTTGGTCCCAAATGAAGCGAAGCTGATCATAGTAGCCATTGATGGATTTCCCTGGTTCTTGCCTGAGTTGATTTAATTCAACCACTAATTGATATTTCATGGATCCGTGAGTAGTGGAGTATCTTTTGGCCAACATATCCCACGCCGATTTAGCATCATCAAAGCTGCCCAACAAATTGGAGATAGAGGAAATTGAAGTGTTCCGAATTCACGTAAGGATCATGTGGTTGTGACTATTCCATTCAATCATGCGACTGAGGAAGGTAGCATCTTCTTCACTTGCTCCCTTGATAGGAATAGTGATTACACCAGTGCAATATTGTTAGAGCATGCGACCCTTAAGAAAACTACGCATAGCTTAAGACCAAGATAAGTAATCCCTATTCCCCTCCAATATAGTATTGATGGGGCGAGGAAGAAAAATATCATTTTTATCCATTTAGAGACACAATATGAAAAACAGGCTACAAAAATGAAATCTACGCGAAAAATTGGGTAAGGAGAACTTTGACAGCAAAAGTCAATGGTCAAAGTCAACCCTGGTCAACGGACCGGTCAACGATGACGTCAGCTGTCTGGATGGGTGATGTCAGTAGAGGATGGATGATGACGTCAGCCCTAGATGATGTGGCAGAGATGACATCACTGATGACATCAACAAGAACAAATGGAGGGGCGTGAGGGGCGTGACTGAGGCGGTGCTTCTTTGGGAGGCATGTGAGGGCGTGTGTGGGCTCCAATTGCTGCAAGGCTTCCACGATTGAGTAGATCGAGGCGAGGCAATCACTGTGGTACCTGTAAAAAGTTGATCGAAGCAAGACACACGACAAAGACGGTGAGTGCAACGGTCTGTGTGGTGCGGGACTCCTCAACGACGGCGGCTGCAGGCCGTTGTGACGGCGGAAGCGATAAGGGTAGAGTAACACCAAAAGAGACAAGATTGCTAAGAAAAATATTAGAGCAATGGCTCTGATACTATGTTAGAAATACTAAATAAGTGTATTATATTTCTCAATCAGAAATATACATGAGTGTGCCTTTATATAGGAGGCATATGAGTGCAGTACAAGTAGGAGTGTAGTACAAGATGTGTGATGTACAAGTAATCTAGTGTGCTCTTTAAGTAAACTAGTTGGGTCTAAAGCCCACAACACTATACACGTTAACATGAGGATATAGCTTTAGGGAGCTTCAAAGTTAAATGATTAAATTCATCTAACTCCTTAATAGCTTAAGTTTTTGGGAAAACAAAATACCATGGTAAGTTAGTAACAAAACATAAAATCATGAATTTGAATCTTATCTCCACTGTATTAATACATTTCTTTCGAATTAAGGTGTCAATTGAGTAAATTGATAGTTTGATGGGACTTTATAAATAAGATGAAAGTTGATTAAGATATATTGTAAAATCAATACTAAGCAACTAAAAGAAAAAAATCACTTGTCATTTCATTAATTAAAAATAATAATAAAGTCAGCATCTTTGCTTTTTTCTTTTTTTCTTTTTTTTTTTACAAGATAAAATTTCTGCTTTAGCCTAATCTAAGGGCACGTTTGGTACACTGTAATAATTATTACCTGGGAATAGGAATAAGTATTACAAGGAATACATTAAGTTAGAATATAATAAGTATTACTATTCATTAGTTTGGTTACCATTTAGGAATATAATCTTGAATATGCATCTACAATTTAGTTGAGTATAAAAAGAAGGTGTAATTAAATAATTTTTTAAGTCAAATTTCCTAAAATACACTTATTTTAGGGTGTTCAAAATAGAGCTAATAATTAACAATAAAGAAAATTTATTTTCTTTCCTTTTGAAGATGTGGCAACTAATGGCTTTTTAGGAAATTTTTTTAAAAAGTTATTACATAAGGTGAAGGAATAGATATTCAGTACTTTTGATAAGAAATATTTATTTCTCATTTTGAAGAATAGCTATTCATAAGGAATAACTATTCATTGTAATAAAAACATAACCAAACAATCGAATAGTTATGTCATAGGAATATCTATTACATTACAGTGTCTATTATAGTCTACCAAATGTGCCCTAAGTGTATATGTATGTAAAGCTCCCTCTTGAAGACTTGAACTCTCGGCCCTTGCCCCCCACATCCCACAAACATTTATACTTGTAGAATAACTACCGCACCAAGGGTGCGCGGTGATTCTTTGCTTTTTAATTACTCTATAGTTATACTCCAACGGTCCAACCATTAATTTAGTTATATTTAGAGAGGGGGGAGGGGGGGGGGGGGCGTAACTACTATATATCTTCCAAAGTAATGAATTGTTGTTGGAAATGCTTTAAATGCTTCCAAACCTTTAAATGTATGCATTGGCTTCATTCCTTAATGAAAGTTGAATAAAAGGCAATTTTAACAAGGTGATTCTATTTTCACATTAATGAATAGCTGCTTTCACACCATTGAACATTCATATTTGGGTTTGTATAAAAATTGCTAGGGTAAATTACAATACCCTACCTTGAGGTTTGGGGTATTACCAAGCACATTCAAAGGTTTTAAAAAATGACCAATTTGGTCCTTAGTCACTAACACCGTTTGTGCACCGTTTATTAAACTTTTTTTTTTTTTCCTTTTCTTCTTCTCTACCTTCACGCCAGAAAATTTCTTTTCATTGTCTCTAACCTCCAACAACACACTAGCAAAAATCACAAGAACAAATCCATTTCAAACTAATAACCCCCCCCCCCCCCCCCCAAAAAAGCAAAAATCCAAGCCAAATCATCTAAAAATCCCAATAGAAACCCCAAAAAACCAGCAAAAATCTCATCCAAACAACATAGAAAATCAACACAACCCCAACTATCATCAACCTCATAAGAGAATACAGAAAAAACACACCATGTCATAAGATCGGCTTCATTGTCGATCTTCATTGTCTCCTGACGAAACACTACCCAAATCTGAAATCCAAAGGCCAACCACAATCTACGACGCTGCCACCAAGAGGATGAGAGAGTCTGTTGAAGGCAAGATCCAGATCAAAGCAACACCACCATCACCATGTGGGTTCTAATCTGAGAGAGAAGGACGAAACTCCAATAAACGGCGTTGATGGCATCAAACTTGTAGTTGGAATCGGGAAGTCCTTTGCATGGTGGTGTTGCTGGTGACCAAACTCATGGGTTTCACCGGTTAGAGAGAACTTAGGAGAGAGTTTAAGAGAGGGTGAGCCTCCATGCTCCTCCATGGTGAACCTTAACCAACACCACCACAAAGACGGCCTCTCATCTCTCATCTCACTTTTCTCTCTAAAACCCGAGACCAACAAACATCTTTTTCCTATCTAATTCTCACTCCCTCAAAACCCCAAACCCACTCTTTGTTTTTCTTATTCTTCCGTCCAAAGGTTGTCTTATGTTTATGCCTACTCCTCTTCCCTTATAAGTAAATGCCTACTCTCCCTAAACTACTACATGCCTTCTCCTATGCGTTGCTAAATTACCAATTCTATGTTCTATAATTTGCACAAACTGAAATAGCATTCAGATTATTCAAGAACACATGAATCTTCCAAGAAAGCATATGTTTATTCACCTAAGATAATAAACAACAATAATGCTCATCTTACACTTGCTTCATGTCATAATGATCATGGTTCTATATGGTGTTTTTTTTTTTTTTTTTTTTGTTGCTTAAATTGTACTAGGATGCTCTTTTACTTACATATACTTTTCGTTAGTTAATTATCATTCTTTTGGGCTTTTGGGGCTGGGGGCTCTATAAAGTGACATAGTCATATAATAAGATTCTCCCTATGCCATTTTTTATTTGCTAATTATGATTTTTTTCAAGTTCTGTTAATAGATTAAGATTGTCAATATTTGGTTTTTTTTTGGGTTAATTTTAAGCATAACAAACTTATGGGGCTTTTCTAATTATCTATGTTTCTACATTTTGTTTTGATAGATATAAAACTTTCTAAACTCATCAATGTATTCAATATGTGTAGAAAGATCTATCATTTCAACTTCAGTGGAATGAGCGTAACTGTTGTTTTCTTGGTCCTTTTCCCTTTTGGTTTTTCAAGTTAGTATAAGGGTTAAACCAATACTTCAATTTCATTATACACAAAGCATGAATACTTCATTTCATTATACTTCAATTTCGTAAAGATATACTAAAATTAAGTTGTTAGGTTTAAACAGTTTTAGCCATCATGAAAACTTTGATGATTGCAAAAAGCTACGTGTTTGAGGAGAAACCACACAAACATATATCTACTATAAATAAATTAAATATGCTAACATTTACCTCGTTAAGCTAAAGTTACTAAATGGCCAAGAACAATTTAAAAAAGCATCTCTTAAAAATATAAAAAATGCATGTAGTATAATTTTACATTGTAACTAATAATTTTAATATGTAGTTTTGAAGTTTTTGTGCTCAAGATTGATTTTGGCAAGAAGAACCATCAATGGCAGCTTGGTAGTGTCATATCTTGAGATATGTAAATTGTTTTATTAGAGATGTTTTACTCAACAAGTGCTTATGTTATTGCAAGTTTGCAACATACTCCAATGGATAAAAACTATAATTAGTAAAATTAGTTAAATTAGTATCTATTGATTTGTCCTTTGTTCCATGAATGTGAGAATGCATTAAGCCATATTCAAAAAAAAATTTATTTATTTTTATCTTTTACTATTGATTTGAATTATGATATTAGCTTGCTCATATATTTAGTTTCTTTGGCAACAATTGATATACATGCAATCAAGAGTATAACAAAAATTACGTTCTTCCCATTGTATTCTAAACAATGGGCAAATATTTTAAATTAGACAAACAATTTAAATCTTTAATATGCCTTTATTACTTTAAATGCTTTAGATAGAGTAAATGATAACTTTTCAATTTACTTTTTTCTGCATAAGAACAAAGTTTAAATGTAGAATTGTAAGAGTTAGATTCCATAGACGGGGTATAATATGATTATTTGTCTCTTAACATCATGGTTTTGAAACCCGGACCGGACCGTACGGTTTGACCAGGTTAACCACGAATCTCTCCTCATTCTGGTTCTTTTAACCTTAAGAATCCCTTTATGAAGAAAAATCATGAAACCGTGTGAACCGCGGTCAAACCGCACGGTTCTTAGAACCGTGAACGGTTCTCACGGTCTTTTTTTCAACTAACACCAACTTACACTTTGGACTTTTTTCAGATCTAGCACCAAAGGATTGGTAGGAAAAAAAAAATAAACAGGGAAGAAGAAGACGACTAAGCAGGGGCTGCACCAAGTACTTGAAGCAGGAGGTTGCCCACACAAGTCGTCGGTCACGCCAAATCTTCTACTGCTGTTTCTTCTTAAGAATCCCTTTATGAAGAAAAATCATGAAACCGTGTGAACCGCGGTCAAACCGCACGGTTCTTAGAACCGTGAACGGTTCTCACGGTCTTTTTTTCAACTAACACCAGCTTACACTTTGGACTTTTTTTAGATCTAGCACCAAACGATTGGTAGGAAAAAAAATAAGTAAACAGGGAAGAAGAAGACGACTAAGCAGGGGCTGCACCAAGTACTCGAAGCAGAAGGTTGCCCACACAAGTCGCCGATCACGCCAAATCTTCTATTGTTGTTTCTTCTTTTTCTTCTTCTTCTTCTTCCCCTTTCTCTTTTCATTTGTCCGTCTCCACTCTTTCTTTAGTTTTTTTATTCTTTTTTTATTTGTGTTTCCAAAGCCCCTCCACGTGATTACATTAGAAAGGTAGACAAGTTTCGGCCATTCCTTTTTTTCACCTTGCCCAACGTGATGTGACAAATATCTTAACTCTTAAAGCACTTTCAAGTTTCAATTAATATTTACAATTTTTTTTAAAGAAAAAAAAAAATCTAACACCATAATTTATCTCATAACTTTTTTTCCTATAATTGTGATGTGATAGAGTAACTAATAAAGAAAAATAATGAGTTTATAGGTAAATGATAAGCATTCAAATTCACAATTGTGCCCAAAACAAAAATTATATGATTCTAAAATTACTTTCTTTTAAAAGCAATAGGTATAATTGAGTATATAATTATTTTAATTTAAAACTAGTAAATAATTTTAAAATTTTTATTTTACTTAATATAATATAAGTGTCCTTATAATTTGTATATTATTATTGCTATGACAAGTTTAACTAATCAACATATAAATAAATGCTATATCTACCTTTGCTTAGTTTTTGATATTTCTTATTTGTCTTATGAAAGTTTTGATATAAAAAAATACATTTGAAAGATAGATTTTTATATTTAATTTAATTATTTTAGTTATTTCTTATATTTATATTAATTTAATGCAATTTTTTATTTTATTTAATTATTAAATTAATTATGACGTCATCATGATTCGATCCTGGTTCGATTTCGGTCCAACCTCAAAAACCTTGAACTTCTCTATTTTACGATTTATTGAACGGTCCAGATTTCAAAACCATGCTTAACATTTGACCAGTTAAGCATAAATATCAACTTCCTTAGAAGCTGTCCTTCAAGAACTAAGTTCAATGTAAAATTATAAGAATCAAATTCAATGGATTAGGTAATGTAATTATTTGTCTTTACATATTTGTCCAATCAAATATAAATGGCAATCTTCTTAAGAGTTGTCCTTCAAAATAAACTTTGATGAAGCTATTTTTAAAGAATAAAGCAAAAAGCAGGAGTTTTGATTTACAATGATAACAAGTAGCTCATTGTAGCATTAAGTTGCAAAAGGAGAGAAATTTGGATTCAGAAGCTTCAATCTAAGGGGGAAGGTAATTCATGGTTGGGGGCAAAGGTAGAGATAGCAATATTAATTAATAATAAGTATTATGTGTAAGTTCGTTTAGATCCCTGTAAACTTAAATTGTTTAACCTAATTAATTAACCAAGTGAATACTTAGGTTTATTATTCAGATCTAGGTTAAAACAATAACAATCATATCAAGTAAAGCAGCGGAAAAATAAAGAACACAAAGATATGATGACCTAGGAAAACCAAACCGGTAAAAAACCTGGGGAGGATTTAACCTAGCTATCCTCAAGGTAAAATAGCAAAGCCACTAAAAAGAATTGAAGTTTACACAATAGCGACTTAGACCACTAACATCCTATTGCTACCTGCCTGTAGGAAACTTACTACCACGACCACGTGACAGCTCCGAGACCACAGACTCCTTCTTTCTTTAATCTTTGCAAAACACAAACACCCACGCTTGTGACTTTGAGATCCCACTCAAAGGTTTAGCAACACAAACTCTCTTATTTGTGACTCCAAGACCACCCTTGAAGGTTTAGATCATCAGCACCTTTGATGACTAGAGAAGGCAGCAACTTCAACAATACCGGATCTTGAGATTTTTCAAGGAACAACACCGGTAGAAGTAATAAGAGAGGTTTTAGGAACAAAACCCTAAATACAAAAGATGCACACTTTTCTCTCTCTAAAAAGCGTTGTAAAAAAAACGTGCTTAGAGTTTCCTTTATATAGTGGGAGAAGTAGATCTGAAACCCTAATCCTTAATGAGCTAGAACTGCTGTTTGGGCCAACTTAAAATTCTACAGATACGACTTTCGATCGGTCGAGCCTGTTTTTCGATCAATCGAACCAGGCAATTTCTGAATTCTTCTTTCTGCAGCTTACATGTTCTTGTGTGCTCACGATTTGCCAATTGTTCTAAACTTTTAGAACCTAACAATCTCCCCCTTTGGCAATTCGTCACAAAACTTTCATACAAAATGAAATGTTAAAATACAAGAACAACCCAATACAATAAAATACCCAATTACATCACAAATCCCAATCTAAGACTCATAACCTAGAAGTTGCCAAGAAGAGGTAGAAGGTCTTGATCAGAATGCACCTGTCTTTCCTAAAACACTCAACAAACACATCAACGCATATGTGGAAAGAAAGACATATAAACAATAATATGAAGTATAATATAAAAACAAAAGTAAATTCTAACTCTCCCCCTAAGTTAAATACAACAAAAATAATTTCAACTCCCTCTAAACAGAACCATAAATGTATTTTCCACACAACTTGTATTTGCCACACATATTCCCACATTTAATCTCCCCCTTTTTGTCACGTATTGACAAAGACAACTCAAACAAAGAGTAGAGTAACAGTAAACATGAAAGAAAAAAGAGAACCAAGGGAATATAAAACAGTTTAGCTCTATAGAAAATAGAGAGAACTCCCCCTATGAAGAGCAACAACTCCCCCTATGAACAACAAAGGCTTAAAAAAAACATTTCTCCCCTATAAAAGTAGGAAAAACAAAACAAGTTTTGGGAAAAACAGTTTTGGGGAAAATTTAGTAGGTAGGGATAAATAAAAATACACAAACCTAAAAAAAATTGAGTTGAGGATACATATGAAGAAAAATATTCTCTCTTTCAATAAATGCAAACTTGACACTATGTGACCCATAAACAGTTGCATGAGTAGAGAAAATATTTGCACATTATTATCCATCATATCTCTTAAGAAAAATATTTTCTGCAAATCACACATCAAGAAAAATAGCATATACTAAAATGTACAAAGGACTCAAAAATTAATCAATCAATTTTTAATTCAAGTTGAGTATCCAATTTAGCAAAGTGTATGCATGTTATGTGTGAAAACAATGAGAGATATAACTGCAAAACTGCAAGATGGATACAGAAATCAATGCAACTCATGTGAATCCTAACCATAAATGATGCATAAAAAAAAAAGTGGTCAAAAACTCTAAAAACTGAAAATTTTTCAGTTTCGATCGATCGAATATCAATCGAGTCAGACAGAATCAAACCAAAAATTTTAATTGCAATTTCGATCGGTCGAGAGATAGATTCAATCGATCGAAATTCTGAAAAATTCAAATTTTTGAAAAACAGAGCAATTTAATGTAGTAACTCCTCAAAACACAGTGATTCATGAATGAAATGCATGAGTATGAGATTAAAAGTTTTTCAAAAATGCATGAATTCAACCCAGATCTTTCAAAAACAAGTTTAGTTGTCCTCAAAACTCAAATTTTGCATCGAAATCAAGGAACATATAATTTTGGATGGCCACAACAAAATCACACACAATAACATGTACAAAGTTTAACAAAGAGTAATTTGTGTAGTGTGTGCAACTAGCAAAAGCTTGAGAAACATGTGAAGAGATATGCAACTAGTGATCAATCACAGTTTCTGCAAAATTTATCACATGAATTTGAAAGAGACTATTTCTTAAAGAGTTACATCATAACTCTCACATCTCCTACAATAAAAACTTGCAATCATGTAAGTTTCTTGATTTGCCTCATAATGTACACACCAATTTTATTCAATTTGAATTCATTATAGCCCATTAATGTACACACCAATTTTAACATTTAATCCGAGGCTACACCTCATGTTCTTTTTGTGCATGTGCTACACTTTCTCGAGCACAAAATCTTACGATATGCACTAAGGTGTTCATGATTGGCTAGTAAACAGTGGTGAGATAGTTATTTATGCCTTTCTCAATAAGACCAAGTCTGACAATCAAAGGCATGTGACTTCAAGATCAAGATCATGTGATCAAAAACTATAAATATCTTTCCCACACAACGTGCACTACAAAACTCAAACTAGTAAAGTGCAATAAAAATAAGCTTCATGCAAGCTAAACAAGGTACATAAACATGTTATGTAAAGATAATATGGCCAATCCTTGATTTCAAATCCAAGAAAAATTAATGCAAAACACAAAAGTATTTTTGGTTTAAAAAAATTTTATGAACAAAAACAAAAAGCACACATTATGCTAAATGAACAATGCAAAACTATGCATGATAGTGCTTAACTAAGTTATAGAGGGTACACAAACAAGAAATATCAATTTATTAATTAACTTTTGAGTACATGTACAAACTAGTACATACTCAAACACAATAAAAAAATAGCTTAGCACTTACAGAACACATACTTTTTATGTTTCTCCACAATATCAAGCATGTTCTAAATCAAGAGAGAGATATCATAATTCATGTAATCCTCAAGAAAAATAAAACTAGACACAAAATAAAATATTTTTGTCTTTTTGAAAATTTTCAATTTTTTTGGATTTTTTTTATAATAAAAAAAACAACCTAAACAACAAAACAACCAAAAACAGAAACAAGACATGTCCACAAATAATTGAAAGAATTAAATTAGGGACAAGTCAGCAACACTCACTTTAGAGAATCTTTTCTCACCTATATAGCACGAGTCTTCGGCTTTGTAGGTGAAAATCTATGTGAAGCAGAGTGTATTTGAGGGATTACACCAATCTTCTGAGAAAGACTGAAATCCTGCAAATTTCTTTCACAAACCAACAAGCTCAAATTTTTCAAAAGAATATGAAACAATTTATTTGGACTTATGGCAGGAGAAATATCATCACATATCCTAAATTGAAATACAGAATGCTTAAATTTCAATTTATGACAATTAGGACGAATGTGACCATGAACACCACAAAAATGACAAACAGGAACAAATTTAGGAATATCAGTATTCCTAACAACAAATCTAATCTCAGATTTTGGTTTTTGCCTCAACAAAGAACAATTTGGTCTAATATGACCAACAACACCACAAAGGTGACAAGTAGGCACAAAAACAGATTTATTTTGCTCTCTAACAGTAGGTTTAGACTTAGGTTTAGAAATTTCAGCGTCAACATCAGAACTTTTACCTTTGTCTATCCTAGCAAAATAAGCCTTTTCTTTATTATTCCTCTTGAAAGGAAGGATATATAAACTTTTTCAGCTTTAGGCTTAAGAGAAACAGAATCACTTCTGTTATCAACAGCAAGCTTGGTACTAGTCAAATTTTCAATTTTAACTTTAGATTCAACAAACTCTTGTTCTAAGCTTTTCATCTTCTCATCTTGAGAGGAAATTTGATTTCTCAAAAATTCATTCTTTTTATTAGATTCATCTAATCTCATTATCAATTCCTCTTTTTCAAGATTAGCCAATTTTAACTCTTCCTTGAATTTCTTAGCAATTCTCATAGTTTTCAATAATTCCTTACGAAGAGTTTCACAGGCATCAAAAAGATCAACAGAAACAACAGTATCCTTTTTATTCAAATCATCACAAACATGAGCAAAAAAACACTTCAAACTATCCACGATAATAGGGATCAAGGATCAACTCTTAGATCAAAAGATCTAAATCAAAAGAGTTACCCGCTCTGATACCACTTGTAAGTTCGTTTAGACCCCTGTAAACTTAAATTGTTTAACCTAATTAATTAATCAAGTGAATACTTAAGTTTATTATTCAGATCTAGGTTAAAACAATAACAATCATATTAAGTAAAGCAGCGAAAAAATAAAGAACACAAAGATATGATGACCCAGGAAAACCAAACCGGTAAAAAACCTGGGGAGGATTTAACCTAGCTATCCTCAAGGTAAAATAGCAAATCCACTAGAAAGAATTGATGTTTACACAATAGCGACTTAGACCACTAACATCCTATTGCTACCTGTCTGTAGGAAACTTACTACCACGACTACGTGACAGCTCCGAGACCACGGACTCCTTCTTTCTTTAATCTTTGCAAAATACAAACACCCACGCTTATGACTTTGAGATCCCACTCAAAGGTTTAGCAACACAAACTCTCCTGTTTGTGACTCCAAGACCACCCTTGAAGGTTTAGATCATTAGCACCTTTGATGACTAGAGAAGGCAGCAACTTCAACAATACTGGATCTTGAGATTCTTCAAGGAACAACACCGGTAGAAGTAATAAGAGAGGTTTTAGGAACAAAACCCTAAATACAAAAGATGCACACTCTTCTCTCTCTAAAAAGCCTTGTAAAAAAAACGTGCTTAGAGTTTCCTTTATATAGTGGGAGAAGTAGATCTGAAACCCTAATCCTTAATGGGCTAGAACTGCTGTTTGGGCCAACTTAAAATTCTGCAGATACGACTTTCGATCGGTCGAGCCTGTTTTTCGATCGATCGAACCAGGCAATTTCTGAATTCTTCTTTCTGCAGCTTACATGTTCTTGTGTGCTCATGATTTGCCAATTGTTCTAAACTTTTAGAACCTAACATTATGCGTGGTCATATATAAAGATAAATTCATATAAAAAATATATAGTTTTTTTATAAAATATTTTTAAAAAATTTATACGGTACCTATGCATCTCACATGACATCGACTAGTTAAATTAATTAATCAAACCAAAATGTTAATCAACATATATACACACACACACACACACATTTTTTTCCATGTATGGTTTCTATTTATTATTATTACTTTCTTTTTGTGTTTTTAGTGTCATTAGAAATGTCAAACTCGAGAATGTTGAACACGGTGTTGGAGGACCAATCAAGAACCTTAAATTCTACCTTGAAGACATCTCTAAGGTAGGGGTAGAATCTCCAAATGATTTCTTCCCAATCAAGCAAGTTCAACCCAAGCTTGGTGCACTGATGAAAGATGCCTTGAAGTTGAAGTTGAAATTTCCATTGTGGCGACCCAAAAAGTGTTTCTATAAATTCTGATGTCCATCGATATTAATTGCTGACCAATGCGTTCAGTAGTGAAGTTGATGAATTGCGTGGCAAGTAGCTCAATTTTCACTGAATTTCAGGAAGTTTCTGAGGACCTTGATACTGGGTTAGCTTTGCTTGTTGCCCTTTGCTGTACTTCCGGGAAATGTGGAAGAAAATAGTAGGTTTTTGATAAATTGGTGGGTAAGAGAGCATTGGTGGATCTTCCAGCTATTGGAGAAAAGAAAGCTGAAGATTTGGCTGATAAGATTCTTATAAAACTTGAGGTGAAGGACTTTATTGAGCCTGTTAAGAAAGGCACAAGCTGTTTGAGGCAGGTTAAGATGCAACATCTGGTGCACCGTGTGGTTATTATGCTCGCCCTGGAGGCTCAGCTCCTTGATTATGATTCTAACGGGAATACGACTGTAAAATCTTCAATTCTTCATGGTGTAACAGTGTATGTTTAGTGAAGGCTGAAGACAACTTCAAAGCATGTATTAGCTCCAAATATTGATCCAGAAAAACTACAAACTAAATGTTCATGAGCCTTTTCCTGATCTCAAATTTGAGCGGTCTGCAAAGACGGAATGAAACAACATTGTGGATTAGTTTTCAAGGATGAAAAATATCAATGTTCTTTATTTGGGAAGAAAGCACTGAGTTCTTACTAGGGTTGAATAATATGAAAATTTTAAGGCTTTTAAGCCTACAAGAATTTCTCAAACGAATGAGTTTCAGCTTCCCAATTTCATAGGCAAGCTAGGAAGCGCGGGCACTTCATTTAAGGTATTATACCCATGTCATATTTGTGTCGTACCGGTGTTGTACTAGCCGTTTCATATTATACTTTTTCAAAAATTGCTCATGTCATTGTATCGTACTATAGTGTCCGTACCTATACCTGTTTCTGTGTCCGTATTTCCTGGTAGGCAAGCTAACAAATTTTAAAATTTAAAATCTCAAGGCCTATCACAATTTGGAGGCACTTCCAAATGGGATAGCCTTACTCAAGAAGCTGTCACACTCGGATATTTCAGAATGGCACTTGCTAGATGGCATGCCCAAGGGGCTAGCCTCTCTCTCCAAACTCCAAGTCCACAAGGGGTTTGTAATTGGTAATGTGGAAAGCAAAAAGAGATGATAATCATTAGGGCCTGCCATAGCAATTTCTTGGGGGAATGTGCTTTCCTCAAAAGAAAGACTCATGTACTCTGACCAGTTTGGATGAAGGGGAAGAGAAGGAGAGTAGAATATACTATAGTAAGCTTGAAATTATGGTCCCCACATTGTTGGTTTTCCAAGTTTATTTATGATTTAAAAAAAAAAAGATAAATTAAGGAAAACTGAGAATTTTTTACTGTTTAATTAGTTTTTTTGTGTATTTAGTAGAGTCCACATTGATTAAAAGGTTTTGAACATTGAAAAGAATGCTCATTCATATGAAGTACATTTAAATGCCGGTCAATTCTACTCTACTCTACTCTACTCTTCTTCTTCTTCTTTTTCTTTTTATTTTTATTTATTTATATTTTTTTAATCCATACAAGTCAATCGTCTGTCTTCTTCTACACTACAGTAATTACAGAAGCATGGCCAACTAATAACTTGTGGGCCCCATTTTTTTTTTTTTTTTTGGTTTTCCAATTTATTTTTGATTTATTTTTTCTATTTTTTAGAGATAAAGTAAACTGGCTGGGTAGTTGATTAAAATTTATTTCTTTCAAAAGTATTCTTTTTTTTCTAATTATTAAGATAATTACATTATCTAACAAGATAAAATACTTATTTTTATATTCAAGAGCTTGGACGTTTTCTTCTTCTTAGAATTTTAATGTGCTTGCATGTTTACCATAATTCTAAATTTGGACCAGTAGGAATTAATCTATATATATATATATATATATAAAACCGAACTTTTGAAGCTCCCACAATTTTCCACATCAGCACAATATAAAAAAATTAAAAATAAAATTAAAAACTCTTTTCGCTTAAAAAAAGAAAAAACCGGATACTTATCTTTGAAAAAAAAAAAAAAAAAAACCAAAACAAAAACAAAACAAAACCTAGCTTAGCCCGACTCCTCTCTTTCAAACCTTACCATTCAAATTTCAGATGCTCTCTCTTCCCTTCCGATTCTGCTTTTCCTTCTCCTTCGACAAGTTCAGCCGTTCTCTCTTTCTTTCTTAAAACCAAAAACCGTTCAGTTCTTTTTCCGTCAATGGCAGAGAGAGAGAATCTGAGGGCTGCCACCATGTCAAACCATCACCCCACCTTCAGCCTAGCCTCCACCCATATACCGCCGGAACCGCTACAGTGTAGGTATTTTTAGACAAGAAAAATTGGTGTTAAATATGATTCAAGTTTTGTTATTTTGAGTTGAGTGTCTTATTGGGTTGATGGTCTTTAATTTAGGCATTTGGTTATTGGTTTTAATTACAAATGAAAAGAAAGTGAGAATGGGTTTTTTTTAGTATTGGTTTCTTTTGAATTGTATGTACCAGTTGATTTTTCTGATTGATTTTGTTGAATTTTGGTCTGTGTATGTGATTCAAATTTGAGAAAATTTTTAGTTAAAATTTCAAATACAGTAGGTTTGGATAGATTAGTGGTTGATTAGAGTTTAAATTTCATGTTTTTGATGACGAAGTTTATGAATACCCAGATTGTTTATTTTTTATGGATGACGAAGTTTGTGATTTTTTAGGGATATTTCTGGGTTTTGCATGTCGGTTTGTATTACTTGATGGATGCAATCATGCTGAGACAGACAGGTTTTGCTGTTGACAGCTTAGGTGACATAGGGGAGGCATTGCTTACTTGAGTGGCAGTGCTTCTGCTCTGTCTCTGTGTAGATACTATTTCATATGATAGGGATCAATAATGATTATTCTAATGAAGCCACAAATGTCATTGCAGAAAATTTTATTAATTTTGAATAATACAGCTTTTCAAGTAGTCATGGGTTATGCACCTGGCTTCATTTTGATCCAAGGGTTCCGATTCAAGAGTACATGTGTTTGTAATTTGTTAAGTTAATAATTCTTTGGTAGAAAATGCTATCTTGAGTTATAACATGTGAAGAAGAAAAACCACTGTACTTCACTGTATTCAAAACTGAATCAATATATTTCAGAAAACTTGCAGATACAAAGGCATCATGTCTGCGTCCGAGTCAATTGGAAACAACACTCAGAAAAAGCTTATAAAAATAGATATCAGTTCAGACACTGTCTATCCATGGTGCTTTGTGGGCAAAAAAAATCTTGACAAAGCTATAGCTGCATCTAAGGATCACTATGACTTTGAGGTTTGCTCTGTGTGTGTGTGTGTGTGTGTGTGTGTGTGTGTGTGTGTGTGTGTGTGTGTGTGTGTGTGTGTGTATTTGTGCGTGCGTGTGCACGCATGTTTGTGTTCCCACTCTTATCTTTTATCAACTACATTTGCAGATTAGATGGCATCCATTTCAACTTAATCCTTCCACCCCAAAAGAAGGCATCAATAGGAAAGAGTATTACAGGAACAAGTTTGGATCTCAAACTGAGAGGATAGAAGCTCAGATGTCAGAGGTTTTCCAAAAATTCTCTGAATCACTTATATACATATCATTGATTTTTTTGCATTAAGTTTGATTTGGTTGGTCATTGTATGCAATAAATAATTATGACTGCTTTGCAAATTTTCAGGTTTTTAGGGGCCATGGATTGGAATATAACCTTTCAGGACTCACGTAAGCATAAAAACAGTTTTAAATATATGGATAACTTTATATAGGTGAGGAAGCTATGAAGAAACCTTAATCTATTGGAGATTCCACTTACATTGTCTTAAATGCACACAGGGGAAATACTTTAGACAGCCACAAGCTTATGAATTTCGCTAGGCAACAGGGTCTTGATAAGCAACATAATCTTATGGAGGTGCTCTCTCTTGGCTACTTCACTCAAGAAAAATTTATTGGTGACAAGTAAGTTGGGCTGTAACGTTTGATCTTTATATTTTCTAAATGTGCTGTTTGCATAAATTTTATTTTCCTGTAAACAATTCTTAAAATTATTTTTCTTATAGATTGATGTTTTGTTTAACATGAATACCATGTAGAATGCACCCCTCCTCCAAAAAATAAAAATAAATTCTTTCAAAGATCATGAGTTATTAGAGACTAAACAACTGGACAGGTCTTCATTTTGACTTTAGCTCCACATGTTCAACTCACTTATCAAAATAAAATTGTAGGAAACTATAAGTTTGACATGGCACTTGCAGTTAACTAAAACTGCTGGTCCCCAGTAGTTTGTGCAAAAGAGTCACTTCTTTGCATAAAATATAGATTAAAGCTTCTTAGATTGTGGAAGAATCTATTGCAGAGAGATAATTAGAGTCAAAGCAATTATGTTGCTGCTGCAATTCTTATAATTATTTTGAATTAGAGTATGAAATTGAAACTTTGAAGGTTTTTTGCCTGTTTGTTGTTGGTGCTTCTAACTATCGGAAAATTTCATTTATTGTTGTTTTGGTTATCATTAGTTGTCTCATGAAAGAAAAGCTTTAATTAATTTGAATATTTTTAGTGGAAATTGAGCTATGGGTTTGAATTTTTTATGATTCATATGTTAGAAATTGAGATTGGTATTGATGTTGAGATAGGTTTATATAGTAGAAAGGAGATTAATTGAATCATAATGGTCTCAAAGGTTATCAATTTGAAAGTTTTAGGGATATTGATAAGTAGGTTTGATTTTTTTAATGATTAGAGCTTTGAACATAATGGTTTCTTCTATTAATGTTTCTTGAATGATGGCTGAAAATTGGATTCCTATGGCTAGATTGCTGAATAAATATATTGCTTGAAATTTATACAGATTGTCAGATTGATCGCTGCTCATTCTCTCTCAATCGCGCGCTATAGTCTGCCCCCTCAATCTTTGCCTTTTATCAATGCCACCACCAAGGTTTGCTACTTTCCTCTAATTTTTTTAAAATTTTTCTAGCCTACTTATGTATAAAATATATAATAGTTGGCCATCACGAAACCTTCTTGAAGGTTGTCCAAAAAGGGTTTCACTATTGGGTCTATGAATCTCTGTCAAAACTATTGAAAAAAGATGAACTTTTCAATCAAATATTATTGGCCTTCTCTTTAAATATTGTTGCAGCAAAGGACCGAGCACACATGCTGCTGATACAGTCAACTTCCAAGGAATGATTTATAATTTATTGGTGAATCTATCAAATATCTGCGAAATTTTCACAATCACTAAATCAGTTTTGCTTCCGACCATTATGTATAACATTTTATCCTTCAAAATAGTTAGCATTCATCATTAAGTTTACTTCCAATTAACAAAAAAGTTCATACATACCTCATTATGAGACATCCATAGGAAACATGGATTAGTAGAACTCCCGTTTTTTGCTATGAACAAATTTTTTTCAGTAGAACATCTTTGTCCAAGTTTTACTTGAGTGTACAATTTGAAAATTATTACTTTAGTCAGGTGCCCGAAGAAGTCGTCCTTCCTGTGCAAATAGAAAATCTGAATGGAATAGAATTTGTTTTCCAAATACAACTAAATGACTATAATCTTAAGTATGGATGGGAATTCTACACTGTCAATAAAGTTTTTAAATCTTTTCAAAATACTGACAACGTAATTTAGCTTGATAAAATGTCAGAAGTACGTATTTTTTAATATAGCAAAATTATTAATTAGATATTTAATTTGTTTATGCTGTAATACATTTATCAACATGTTTTATTGTTAGGATTACATTAGTGATACTTCAAATAAATGTAGTAGCAACTTATCAAGTGAACAAGGTGGTGATTCTACACAGTTTCAAAAAGTTAATGTTCAATGCAATGTGCAACTCACAACAACATCTGTACTCAAGGAAAACAAAAGGACATATTCGATGACTATTACAAAGCAACAAAGGAAGAAGATAAAAAAAACACTTTTTAAAATTTTTTTTTCAATTTATTTGAAATATTGATTAAGTAGTTCTTTAAATTTGTGTTTTATACATTTTATGGATAATTGAAGATGTTAAACATTTAATTCTTCATTTTATTTTAAACTTAAGTTTAATTTCTATTTTTCATTACGTAATTTAATGTTTCATATCAAAGATAGGAAACTATAAGAGTGGAATTCTAATGTACAATCAAAGAGGAAGAGAAAAAGAACAGTTTATATCTTTATTCACAATAGCTTTCCCGTGCATCGCACGGGTTAGCGACTAGTATTTAATTAAATTTGAACTATCCTTCACCAATCAAAACTAATCAAATTTGTTTTTTTCATAATACCTTGGACAATGCCCTGTTTTAAATTTAGGAAAATACCATTTTACCCTTAATTTAATAATGACCTCGTATGATTTGAATTTTGATCCCAGGGTCAATTATGGAATTTTATACCGGTATGAAATTATCATCTTGCTAGAATGTAAAAGAAAGTGGATTTTTATAAATGCAAAATGAATTGTCTACAATACTTAGTTTTTTCCATTAGTTTGGTTGGAAATATTGTTGAACATGCCCCCACACCGCAAACTTGATTTTTTTAGAGTTGAAGGCGGTTTTGAATGACCCATCTGGTGAACTCTTCTGTGACCCTGTAGGTCGGATGAGTTGGGTTATAAGAAACTATTTCAAAAAAAAAAAAAATCCAAAATTTTATTGCTTTTTATACCATTTTTATGAAGTAAAAATAGGACTATAAATGAGCAAGCTTTGTCAAGTATTAAATGTTCCAATTTGACTTAACAACAAATATAAAATGTTCAAGTTTGGTTTGAGCTTGAACCAAGCCTACCAATTATGTTTGAGCTTGAGCTTGAGCTTGTCAGGTTGGCTTGGCTTGGCTTGGCTTGATTCATTAGTCAAACTGAGCTCGAGCTTAAACTCAAGCCTAAATTTTTTTTGCATGGTCTCAACTCGTTTATTAAATAAGCCTAAAATTAAAACTCAAATTTGGCTTGTTTATAAACAAACAAACATGAATGAGTTTTTTATCGAACCAAACCCAAACTATTTATGAACAGATTGGTATATTTATAGCGCTACGTAGAATGAATTATTACTTAAATCATTTGAAGTCCTATTTTTTTTTTTTAATATATCATTTTTGAAATATAACAATAATGTCCTTTTTTCCCCCTTTCCATTAAAGCTCAAACTTCACTATTTTATTTTCCCTTTTTCCCCATACATTCATTTTCTTTTTGTAGGTTATGAACCTTAATAGAAATTGATAAAAAATGAGAAAAGTTTTTTTTAATGAATTTTGTCATATAAAGGAAATTACTGTGTGTTGAATATAAATATGATATAAAAAAATTAACATTTCAGCCCAAAAAAAAAATAAAATAATTCAAGAAAAAATAATAATTAAAGGGGGATGAGAAAGTTTTAAGTTGTAAGCTACCTATTTATTTCAATCAAAAGGCAAATTTTTATTTCAATATATAAAAATATTACATGCTACATGTGTCATCCTTAAGAATTGAAAGAGGATCATTTGTCACCATTTTTGGCTTTCATCACATGCACTGATGATAAGAATCATAAGATGACAAGTCACAAATAGCACTACACATTGTATGCTACATGTAGTATAAATAGTATCAAAAAGTACAATAGGACCCATGAATGTACCAAAAAAAAGCAAAAAACTAAAATAAGCTGAAACTTTCATCAGCTCCCAAACAAAGTCAGAGTGAGAAACTTTAGAGCTAGTTTGGGTATTTTTTTTTTTTATAAAAATTTTAAAATCCTTTTCTTTTTTATATGCTCTTTTCCAAAATTTAATTAAAAAAATTATTTATTTTTGGAAAAGCTTTTTCTTTTATTAATTTTCATATTTTTTTAATTAAAAAAATAAAAAATCAAAACTATGTGGTTTTGAGGGGTCAATAACTACACATTTTTAACATAAACTAATAGGAAAACTGAATGAAATAAAATTGAAATTTAGATGACTGAATTGTATAAACGTAAAGTTAGGGGACTAAATGGAATAATAGACAAACTTAGAGGTGCAATTTGTAATTTAGCAAAAGAAAATAATAATTATATGAAAAAATTTAAAAAAAAAAAAAAAAAAAGTAGTGGTATATGTAATTTTGGTCAATCTAGTCCATCGACAGATATCCAATTATCCATCACATCTAACCTTCTCAGTTCTCACAAAGATAGCAAATAACAATCATTCAATTCCCAGTAAGAAATGGCGAAAGGAGTTCTCTTCGACGTTGCTGCACGAATCATCGAGAAAGCAGGTCATCTCGCAGGCCAAGAGATCGGACAACTCTGGGGTGTCAAAGATGAGATTGTAAAACTCAGGGAGACGGTTTCCACGGTCAAGGCTATGCTTCTGGATGCAGAGAAGAAGGAGAAGCAAAGCAACATAGTTAAAGAGTATTTGGAAACGCTGGAGGATGCACTTTATGAAGCGGACGACTTGCTGGATGACGTTTCCACTGAAGCTTTACGACTTGATGTGATGACACAGAACAAGAAGGCAAAAGAGGTACGTATCTTCTTTTCCAAATCCAACCAGCTTGCATATGGTCTTAAAATGGGTCATAAGGTTAAGGCAATGAGGGAGAGACTAGATGACATCGCAAGGGATATGAAGTTGTTCCACTTTGAGGAACGTCTTGTGGAGACGCAGGTTAAGATTAGGGCGAGAGAGCAGACTCTTTATTTTGAATGTGCCAAAAATATTGTTGGGAGACAGAAGGAAGAGGAAGACATTCTACATTTACTTTTGGATCCTAATGTTGAAGAGAATGTTTCAATCATTTCTATAGTTGGAGTGGGAGGTGTAGGGAAGACCACGTTAGCTCAACTCGTATTTAACCGCGAAGAAATAAAGGAACATTTTGAGCAAAAACTCTGGGTGTGTATCTCTGATAAATTCGACGTAAAAATAATTGTTCAAAACATCTTAGCGTCTGCAAAAAATAAGAAACAAGAAAACCTTGAAATGAACACATTGATGAATGATTTTAAGAAAGAAATTCGTGGAAAGCGATACTTACTTGTATTGGACGATTTGTGGAATGAAGATCCCGTAAAATGGCTCAACTTAAAAAACATTTTGGTTACTGGTGGTGCAAGAGGCAGCAAAGTATTAGTGACTACACGCAGTGCATCGGTTGCGAAGAATGTACGAAGTAGTTCCATATTATTTTTAACACATTTGAGTGACAATGATTCATGGTTATTATTTAGGCATATGGCATTTGAAAATGGACTAGAGCCAGTGAATTCAAACGTGGGAGAAATTGGAAGGAATATCGTGCTAGAGTGTAAAGGACTCCCTCTTTTCACAAAGACTATAGGAGGCCTACTGTACTTTAGCAGGTCAGAAAACGAATGGCAGTTCCTTTTAAATGAACTCTCAAATTTAGAAATAGGCAGAAATGGTTTCCCGCCAATACTTATGCTGAGTTATGTTCATCTTCCATCGTATTTGAAGCAATGTTTTACTTATTGTTGTTTATTTCCAAAAAGTTACAAATTTCATAAACCAGCCTTGATTCAAATGTGGATCGCGCAAGAGTTCATTAGGTCTCTAGATCAAAACCTAGAAGATGTTGGTCATGAGTACTTTATGGAATTACTTTGGAGATCATTCTTTCAAGAAGTTGAAAAAGATGAAAGGGGAAATATATTACATTTCAAAATACATGACTTTATGCATGATCTTGGGATAATGGTGGCAAGATCTGATAGAACCACTTTTTATTCAAACGTGGAAGACATTAATAAGAATGCCCTTCATGAGTTGGAGTCATCATTGCAAAGTCAAATTTCATTGTTTAAAGCTAATAGGATAAGATCATTTCTTTTGCCAAGTCACCCAGATAATCCGTGTACAAGATTGGATAAGTCAACTTATAATGCAATTGTTACAAGATTTAAGTCCATACGCTTGTTGGATCTACATAATCTAGGGATTGAAACAATTCCAAGTTCTCTCGAGAAGTTGAAGCATTTAAGGTATCTCGATTTATCTTATAACGAGCATATCAAGACTCTTCCTAATTCCATTACAAGATTACAGAATTTGCAGACGCTCAAACTCACTGCTTGCACACAACTTAAAGCACTGCCAAGAGATATTACCAAGCTAGTCAACCTCATATATCTTGATATTAGTGGCTGCATGCAATTGACTCTTATGCCACATGGTCTGGAGCTATTGCCTAATCTTCGAATAGTGCGACAATCTGTGGTGGGAAAGGACCTAAGAGAAAATATACAAATTGAACTACTTCATGGGGAAGATGCTGCATTAGAATCAAAGGTTGCAAATTTGAAAGAGAAACAATACCTTCAAGTCTTGGAAATGCATTGGATTGAAGACGAAGTTGATGAGGGGGATGTTTCTGATGAGAAGACACTCGAAGCCTTGCAGCCACATCCAAGTCTTGAGGTATTGTCTTTATATAGGTACTGGGGAGTAAGCTTCCCAACCTGGCTACCATCGCTCACAATTCTTGTCGAATTTGCATTATTTGGTTGTAAGAAATGTCGCCATCTACCTCCGTTGGATCAATTTCCTAAACTTAAGGTTCTTGAACTTGATTCATTGCTTGGTTTGGAGTGCATATCAAAGAGAGATAGCAATGAGGAGTTCTCTAATTCTTCATTCTTCCCATCTCTAGAGGAGCTCAAACTCAAGTATTGCCCTAAACTAAAGGGATGGTGGCAGAGGAAGACAGAGAATCATTTACTGCCTACATTCCCTCGTCTTTCCAAGTTATGTATTAGGGGATGCCTTAATCTCACTTCAATGCCTCTATTTCCATATCTTGAAAAGCTAGAGCTGTATTACTGTAGCTTCAAGCCTTTGGAGCAGACTACACAAATAGCAATAGCAGCAACAACAATAGCATCAAAATCCTCTTCTTCTTCTTCTACAATTTCCAACTCCTCATTCACCCCTTTCTCTGAATTAACATCTTTGGAAATTGGACGGATGAAGGAACCTCTACCGGAGGAATTCATGCAGAATCTTATTTCTCTCAATCATCTATTGATATATGAATGTCGTGGTCCTCTCATTCAAGGTATTAGACATCTCACTACACTTAAGATTTTGGACATTTGTTCGTCTGAGGTGTTTGATTTACCAAATGACGTGAATGAGACGGAATGGCAAGGCCTTAGGAAGCTCAAGTTTCTAAGTCTCTTTCAGCATCTAGAACTGGAGTCCCTTCCAGTGGGGCTTCAACATGTCACCTCCCTGCAAAAGCTCATGCTTGATTATTGTCCTAATTTGAACACTATACCGGAGTGGATCTGCAACCTCAAATCTCTTCGATTACTACAAATTTTGCAATGCCCCAAATTGAAATCACTACCTGAAGGGATTTGCGGCCTTACCTCTTTGCAGACACTAGAAATTTCAAAGTGCTTCAATTTGACTTTATTTCCTAAAGAGATGGGTGGCCTTGCCTCATTGGAAGAATTGTATATTTCAGAAGTCCCCAATTTGATATCACTCCCCGAAGGAATACATAGCCTTACATCTCTGTGTATACTAGACATTTTGAAGTGGCCCAATTTGACATCATTGCCTGAATGGATGGGTGGCCTTGCTTGTTTGGAAACACTATATATTTCGGAATGCCCCAATTTGGCATCGTTGCCTAAAGGGATGCATGGCCTTTCCTCTTTGAAGACACTGTGTATTGAGGATTGTCCAAAATTATTAAAAAAATGCAATAGGGAAACAGGTGAGGATTGGCATAAAATTTCTCACATCCCAAACTTGCTAAGGGACCGACAGGGAAGAAACTTAGGTATCTCTCTAAGTCACCATTTTTTATCCTAGTCCTTGATAGAAAATCAATAACCCAATTTCTTCTTCTTCAACATGTTTATTATTCTCTCTTAATATCCTCTATATTTATTGGTGACTAAATTTCAGATGAAGAACCAAATGAAACACCAAAGAAGCCTGCTCCTAAGAATTGGAGCTTAATCAAATTTTTTGGGTGCGACAAGTTTTAAACAAGTTTAATCAAATTGGAGCTTAATCAAATATAAACTAAGCCTCAGAAAATCTGGCTGGAATATAAGCTTAATCAAATATAAACCAATCCAATTAAAAACCGGGTCAAATATAAACTAGTCTCCATAAAGCCCAACAGTGGGGGGTGTTGTGGGGAGGGGGGAGAGATATTTTTCTGGCTGGGAATTCAGAAATCCCAATGAATTCTCACTTGAAAGGAGGAATAAAATTACAATGAACCAAAACAATATGGAACAAATATAATATTGGAAGCTTTGTTGTATACTTGTATATCTTTTCTCACTTATTTTGGAAAAAAATGCAGGTGGAAATAGGTAAGAGTGGACTAAGCTACTCTCATCCCAGAGTTTGAAATTGATTTTAGAAGGGTTGGACTCCAGTGTATCTACAAGTTCATACATCTTCCTTTCCCAGTTCTCTCTAAATTTATCAAATACTGATCTAGTTCTCAACTTTTTCCTTTGGTTTCAGGCATATGCAGTAGCCTGAGGAGAATTAAATACTAAAGCTGATAAGAGTTTTAGAGTGCATGTTTATTCAAACCTTAACTAGTACGAGTAATTAACAACAACAAAAAAAACTATCTTGTTCCTTCCCTAGTTAAATCTTTCATTGTAGATTCATAAGGATTGTCTTGTGATTTGTAAATACTGGGAACTCATCAGTGTCCCATCTTACCACAAAGATGCAAAAGGAAGTATGTGGGGATTTCCATCTTTACATCCTAGAGTTGGAAGGGGATCCATTTCAATGGTAGAAAACTTAGGTCTACTTATCACTGTTTTTTCCGTCTTTGATAGAACTCAAAATCCAAATTTCTTCATTTTATCCTCCAAGAAATGGAGCTTAATGAATTTTTTTTGGTTTCTACGAGATACCAACTCAATGGTATTAGCATATTCATTCTTTTCATCATTTCGGCATATATAAGGAAACAAAATTTGTGAATTTTCCTTTTTATCTATTTCTTATTTCAAACAATTTATATCATGGTATCTCAAACTGAGTTGATTAAGTGGTGTATCTGGTGAGAAAATAGTGTAAATAGTGAGAAAATTGGCACTTGGTGATATCGTGGTAATGTTTGGTGGGGGGGGGGGGGGGAGGGGGGATTAAATCTAGCACATACGTCTACAGTACAGAAATTAACTTCTTGTGCAGCTATTCTATTTGTTCTTTCCTTTTTATATATAGTCTTCAAACTTGCAGTATCATAAATGATGTGAAGTATTTGTGTTTATATATATCTATGTTTATTCCCTTTTTTTGTTGCGCAGTATCTACAAACAATGATGACAACCACAACAAAAATTCACAAAATTTAAGTTAAGTTGCTAACAACTATTTTGTCAATAACAGAAGAATTTCTGCATTTCCTTCTTATTTTGTTTGGTATCTTGGTGTTATTTGGAAAAAAAGGTGCTACACTTGTTCTAGAAGTTCACAGTTTCAGGGGTGGATTTAACTTGGTGCTGCACTTGGAGTTGATTTCTCCTTTTAAATGGAAATTGTTCCTATATTTTATTGAAAAAAAATCAAAGTACCAAAATTTTCTAACTATATTTTTTTTTTAGATTGCAGGTTGCCTTGGGTTAAGATCATAAGCTGATGTTAATGATCAAAGTAGTACCCAAACAAAGGAACTATTCATTTTCCTGACGGTTGCCTTTCAGTTATTGTACAGTCCTACTGGTTAGATGTTACAAAGGTAATAAAATACAAGAGTCTAGTTCACGACAAAGAAATGGTGTTTTATTTTATTTAATTTTACCTCATTATTGTTGTTGTGACTGGAAGGGGTCAGGGGAGGAAGAGTTTTCTTTCTGGATATGCTTCATAACACTTATTATAGTTTCTTAAAAAACTAGATATCTAGTATATGTTGATTACTGTTATTGTCAATACAAGCTTAATTTAACCTGTACTCTCTATGAACATTAGCATCACAACTAGATGCATCATTTCATTGTGTAGCTTCAGATTTTGATCACGCTGATTTATATAGGCAGCCCTCTATAACAATTTCTGCCAGCTCTTAAATTTTGTGACACTTTGATTTAGAGAGGAATTCAAATAATCTATATATATATATATATATATATATATATATATATAAGCATCGACCTCATGTGGGAGTGCATGAGATCCTACCATGTGACACTCTAATATTGCATTTAGCCTCTTTAATCTCTTCTCATTAACTCTTTTTTATTATTACCTAAAAGATCATGTTAAATTTTTTTTACGGTTGTCTAAAAGATGGGCTACTATTGAAAATTAGACCAAATCAAACCAAACCTTATGAAAAGCCTAAGCCCACTTATTCCTTTACATATTATGACCCAGGCATGATCTCCCACGTGTAGATGAAAGCCAAGAGTCTAACCCACTTACAAATTCTCTTTCTCCTCCCCCACACGTAGATAAAACTTGAAAGCTAAGATTAGGACTCACTTAGAAGCTCTTTTCCTCCGTACAAGCTTCCCTTCAAACTACACACACTTTTCAGCTTCTTTAAAAACAATGGTTTGCATTCTGGATTCAGTGATCCCATCTGACAAAACCAACATTCCTACTCATTTTTCAAGTCTTAATTCAATCTTCTTGTGTAAACTAATGGAGATGTACAGTCAAAGAAAATATACAATCACTCTAAAAAAAAAAGAAGGAAATGTACAGTCTAACCTCAACAATCTCACCACTCTATTTTCTCTTCCTCTTCCAAAACTTCTCTCTCTCTCTCTCTCTCTCTCTCTCTCTCTCTCTCTCTCTCTCTCTCTCTCTCTCTCTCTCTCTCATTTTGAGTGGTATATTAGGATTCCTCAAATTGAAGATAATATCAATCTTACCTATGAGTTGCACATTGTAAGAATTGTCTTCTAAGATAATGAGTACTATTCTTACTGTGTTACAAAAAATGTCAAAGATATGTGATATGACATAGTCACTAATAGTCATATTGCATTCAACTACATTTTTATTAAATTTTGAGTTGTCAATGATGCTATGGTAATAGGTATGAAGACCAATTTGTTGATATGACAATTGAGTTGTCAATGATGCTATGGTAAAAGTTCAATGTAGCATTATAAGAGTCAGATTCACTGGATTAGGTAATGTAATTATTTGTCTCTACACATTTGTCCAATCAAATATAAATAGCATATGGTGTGCCTTTATGTTAGAACCTCTTTCCCTCTCCCTTATGTGTGTGTGTGTTTCTTTCTCAAAATATAGACAAATAACCCAACTTCTTCAACATGTTTATTGTTCTCTCTTAATATCCTCTATATTTATCGGTGATTAAATTTCAGATGAAGAACCAAATGAAACACCAAAGAAGCCTGCTCCTAAGAATTGGAGCTTAATCAAAATTTTTGGGTGCGACAAGTTTTAAACAAGTCAACAACTTAGGTATTTTCTCGTTTGTTTCTTCTTTTACTTATCCATGTTCGTCTACTTGTAAGTTTGCATCCTAAAAATTAATTCACATATTAGGCAAAAACATACGTGAATTTTCCTTCATCTATTTCTCTATGTCAATAAATTATATATGTTGTATTTCCAATAGAGTTCATGAAATGATGTACCTGCGGTGCTTTATTTCTCATTGTGTAAACAAACTAAAATTTGGCACATAGTGATATTTGGGTATTATTATGGGGGAGAGTTGAATTTGGAAATATTGTGGGGGAGAATTGAATCTAGCAACCACACTACAAGAATTAGCTTTGTTGTGAGGTATTTTCTTGGTTCAATTCCATTTTCGTTATATGCTTCCAACTTGCTGTGTCACCGTGTCTCACTCTATCTCATTGTAATACCCCGCATATCTTTATTTGAGGTTATTATATATTTTTATATATACATAATTGATGGGCTATAAGTACTTTTTGTTAGTAATTACAATCTACTACCCTACTAAGGCCACATCTCTGAAGCATTAAATATAAGGTAGAGGAAGAGATAAATTAGGGTTTTCATAGAAAAAGGGTTTCATCACTAAGGAGGTTAAGAGGTGTATTTTTCCCTCGGAGTTTATAACACATACAATTGAAGAGGCAAACAATTTTTCCCTGTATGATTTTCCATCTGTTAGAAACAAATAATTAAAGGGCTAGAATTTTACCACGGAAATGTTAATGGCGTGTAGATTGTTTAAAAGAGATTTTCCTAGAATATGACTTACACTTTTACGTTAGATTACCCATTGCCCACTATGTATATTCTTGAATAAAGTCCTATTAGTTTTGCCACGTTTTCTTTGGTTATATATATTAGGATGGTTTAACGTTTTCTTTGGGGTTTTATATTAAATCCTAGATCAATGATATTTTGGCCACTGCCTTCCTCATAGCAACATGAGTTTCGATTAATGCAAGGGAATATTATTGGTTAGAATATCATTGGTTAGAGAAATTTTAATTTAGTGTTAAAAGTGTTATTAGATCAGCAAAGGGAATATTATTGGTTAGAATATCATTGGTTAGAGAAACTTTAATTTAGTGTTAAAAGTGTTATTAGATCAGCAAAATATTTTTCTAGTGAGTCAGTTTGTATAATTCGATAAGCTTTATATTTTGTGGAGGATATTAAGTAATTTCCATGGTTGATTATAGGTCCTATTTAAGAGTGTTTTGAGACTTTTTGGAGGTTGTTTCGGCTGGACTTTTAGAATAATTCAAGTGCTGTAAGTAATTATACATAATATGCACAAGTTTTGTTCTTTAAGTTCTTAGAAATTAAAGGTTTTCCAAAGTTATGTTTTTAAGCTTACGTTTTCTAGAGTTTATCGAAAGCATTTTTACATCATTGAAAGAGAAATTTCGACTTTTAAATAATGTTTTAAAGAGAAACTTCGAATTTTAAAAAATGTTTTGAATGTCCAAATCTCATTTAAAATATGATTTCTAAACTAAACTATTTTCTGAAAATAATTGAGTTTCAATGTAAGTTTTCTACAAAGGTTCTTGTTCTTTAAATTTGTGTAAAAGTGATTTCAAAGTCATATTCCTGTTCTCCAAATGGTATTTAAAATGTTTCTTTGAGCAAACTAAATTTTCAAATTTACTCAAGAATTGTAAAATACTTGTATAAACTCTTCAGTTCCTACTCATTCCTTAAGAGAGTCAAGCATCCTTTTATTTATGTTTCAATTCGACATTGTGATATTCGATATGCCTTTGATTCATGGTATCTCAAACTGAGTTGATTAGGTAGCGTATCTGGATGCCATGGTTTCTCATCATGTAATTTGTAAATAGTGTCAAAATTGTCACTTGGTGATATTGTGGTAATGTTTGTGGGGAGGAGTAAACCTAGCGTATACATCTACAGTACAGTAATTAGCTTGTTGTGCTGTATTTGTGTTTATTCTTTTTTTGTGTTGTGCAGTATCTACAATTGATGATGACTACCACAACAAAAATTCACAAAATTTAAGTTAAGTTGCTAAGAACTATTTTGTCAATAATAGATAATTTCTGCATTTCCTCCTTATTTTGTTTAGTATCTTGGTGTTAATTAAAAAGAAAGGTGCTACACTTTGTGTTTTAGAAGTTCACAATTTTAGGGGTGGATTTCACTTGGTGCTGCACTTGGAGTTGATTTCATTTTATAAAATGAGTCACATCCTCCATTAAATGGAAATTGTTCCTATATTTTTTTGAAAAAAAATCTAAGTATCATATTTTTTCTAACTATAAAAAATTTTATATTGTAGGTTGCCTTGGGATAAAATCATAAGCTGATGTTATTGCTCAAAGTGGTACCAAACAAAGGAACTATTCATTTTCCTGAGGGTTGCATTTCAGTTATTGTATACTCCTACTCGTTAGATGTTACGAAGGTAATAAAATACAAGTGTTCAATTCACAAAAAGAAACAGTGTTTTATTTTGTTTAATTTTACCTCATTATTGTTGTTGAGACAGGAAGGGGTTAGGGGAGGATGTGTTTTCTTTTTGGATATGCTTCATAATACTTATTATAGTTTATTACAAAACCAGGTATCCAGTATTTTTTTTTTTATTGTTACTGTCAATACAAACTCAATATCGATTATTCTTTCTATAAACATTAGCGTCAGAACCAGATGCATCAATTCATTGTGTAGCTTCATATTTTGATCAAGCTGGTTTATATAGTTAGCCCTCCATAACAATTTCTTCCATCACTTAAATTTTGTGACAGTTTGATTTAGAGAGGAATTCAAATAATTTGAATATAGGGGCTAGACATCATTAAACTTTAGAAAACATGACCTGTGCATTAAAAAATGATCTATGAAAAGTAATTTCAATTTTCTTTGCATGAATCATCCGTAGAGGAAAGTCATATACAGTATCATCAGTTACTAACTTCCCCATTTAGAGTCCTTTGTCATTTTACTCTTCCTTCACGCCTTCACAACCTGATTCTGATTGAATTTTCATAGTATTGCCTTAGCTAGTACAGTTTAGCTTTACCTATTAAGGCAAATCGGCAACTAGGTTTTTCCTTTCTTTTGATGAATTCTTTCTTGAAATGAGGAATTAATTGTATGAATACCAGCCTATCTCTATCTTAACTTTTACCTTTCATCAGGTATGGTGAGTTTATCGGTTTCTGGATTTTAGCAGAAGCCTGAGGAGTATTGAATGCTGAAGCCGACAAGCTTAAGAGTGCATGTTTCTTCAAACCTAGCTGGTAATAAGATTATGCAGCAAACTATTAGAAAAGGAATGGTAACTATCTCAGTTATTACCAAATTTAATCTTTTCTCATAAGTTAGGTTTCATTTTTTGGAAATTTATTTGCAATATGGTTGGCATATTATTAGTTTCTCTCCTATTCTGTTTTTATTTCATTCTCAAACACGGCTTTGCTAGGTTCTAACGAATGAGGAGCATCGCTTGTTGTTAGAGCAGACTGCAGAGTACTCCCTGATTTAATAGATTGCTTGGTTTCATGGTAAATGACTCTTGGACTTTTCACCACTTATGATGTTTTTTTAGTCATAAATATTATTTTTTGTGCTTCTCAAAAAGTATAACCTTTTATTCCTACATAACAGTATTCTTAAAGCTTCTCATAGAAATTAATCACAAGAAATCTCAAGAGAAATATTTTAATCTCGACTAAAGATGCCATTAGTTACTACAACAGGTTTTGATATTATTATTTTCTCTATTTGTGCAAGGTCCAGACATGATGCATATATTTTGATGAGAAGGCCATCTGATCTTGCTCTGACAGAAAGGTGGTTGATATACAATTTACTAAAGAAAATAAGAGATTCGCATTGTCAGGATCCATGTTCAACTGACTAGCTGAGCAGGGAAAATATGTGATTTTCCGGTGAGATGGCACCTAAACTTTCCATGAACAATGATTGCTTGGTGAGTGCATTCATTTCATTAGCATGACATTTGCTTTCATCTTTGAAATCGCATTACATTCTCAAGGATGTTTGGCATACAAAATAATCTAGCAATGGACAATTGGAATTATGACACCTATGACATATCACTTGAATCCAGCTCCTTCTAGTCGTAATAACAGGAACTCTGTTTTCACAAGGCTTTAAATGGAATGCTAAATAATCACATGCTTAATGGCATTGAGTTGTCTATTCCTGAACTAAATTTGGCTGTTTCTATGAGCGGACTATTGGTATTGGCAGAACTACAGTTCCTTATCTTTTGTAGACTTGGTTGATTATTTACATTTTAGCTTGTAATTCCTTAGAGGGTTTCTGTGATTACTGCTTGTATGGGTAGAGGTCCGCTCATTTTAATAAATTTTTTATTAATCCAAAAACAAATTGCTAAATAACTATAGCTATCAAACAAAAGACAACAAACAAGTACTCTTCCAACTAGGTCCGCAAGTAAAATTCTAAATACATTATTGTTACTAATTGGACCTCCTCTCTTCACGTTGCTTATATTAATTTTCCAATTATGTTCACTTTCTTCGTAGTGGTTATTGCATCGATACATATTGGAATTGAGCACATGTTCCAGAAGTTTCATTCTATGAATCCAGTTATACATGTCAACACTTTTCTGGAGGGAAATTTGCATATAAGGTGAAGTTAAGGCCTTGTCTCAATTCATCTAAATGGAGCTCCTAGTTTCTACCTGACTCTTATTTGATAAGTTTACCTTAGCAGAAATAATGAAATGTTCCCTATATGTCAAATAAAATTACTATACAAATGACTACAAAGGTTTCCCATGACAATATTATCTGGTAGCAGCTTTTCAGAACCCATGGAAACATGGGCTTTTGAATTTCTATTGTCTCAACTAATTAACAAGTGGATTAGAGAGTTTTTTTTTTTTTCCCTACCAAGGAGTTTTCCATTCATCATACTATCTATGTTTTGCATCTTAAAAGATTTTTGACTTGTAGTTACTAGAGATTTTATTGGTCCTCTTTGGTGGTTAGTTTCTCTCACATTTAAACATCAGTTTCTAAACTGGATTGTTTATTCAGAAATTTTTGATTGGTTGATAAATGTGTGAAGTATGCTTTCTAGATATTGTGAGAAAGAAGTTATTTTCGTTTATTGGATAAAATTTAAGTATAGATACTCGCACTCACTAACTTTAGGAAACAAAAGCCTCATATAGCATTCAATTACAAAATTTTCATTATTGTTTTCTTCACCCACAAGATTTCTAGAATATTTCTTAAGATAATCACCATATAAATGTTTGGGTGAAGGTCCATCTTATTTGGTTTAAGCATTGATTATGTGTTTGAATTCTTTCTTCCTCCACGAGAGTGAAAAATTCACATGTGCAATTAGCTAACCTTATTTGAATGCATTTCTTATTAGGCACTGATCAACCCAGAATTTTCAACATGTTAATTGGAGTTAACATGGTTAATCAGTTTCATTCGTCTTGCATCCAATATTAAGTTTTGTCCTAACAAATGCCAAGTTACTCTTTTTTTTGCAGATTAGATGACAAAAGCAACAAATGTCATCTCATAGGCCATAGAACTGTGAAGTCCACCACCTTGGAGGACTTGTGCTTTTGTGCAGTAAAGTGGAAAATAAGGGTAAGTAGATATAATAAAAGAACATCAATTTTTGGTTTTATATTTGGGTGATTGCGTCTACATAACTTCCATCTTATCTTATGACAGACTTTTGTGTCTAGAAAATGTTTAGGTATCATGTTGGAGCAAATATGAAGTTGATTTAAACCCAAGAAGAGAATAAGAATTTGCGGATGAAGGAAGCAATTGAAGGAGTTCTTGTTTGTTCCTCGAAGACCTAACAACCATCATGAAGAGCTGCCCTATCCCCAAATGTGAGGGATATACTTAAGTTAGGAATTCAAGCACCAATGTCAAGTGTGAAAGTCAAATTTGAGTTGTATCTAACTTGGACTCCTTTTGTTAACTTCGGCTAGGACTCTATTCCTTTTTGGTTTGGTACTGTACTTGGTTTAGGATTTGAATCATTTTCAACTACACATCGACTTGGGGTACTATATATATGTGGGCTCTTTATGAAATATCCTCACCCTTGGCTCTTGTAAACTGAGAGAGTGAGAGTTCTTTAAATGTATTTGGGGTTTGGGTTCTATGAGAGCGTCTTTGTATCACATTTGTAATCTCCTTATTTTCTTAGAGAAACTTTCTTGACACCATCCATGGATGTAGGCCAAAGGTTGAACCACATAAATCTTTGTCTTCTTGTGTGATTGTTTCTTCTATTTTTATCTTTATATTCACATAAACCCATTATTATTCTCTACACTTTCAAAAAATTGACATTTAAACTTCTGCTACGTCAATAGATCTCTTCTATTGATCTTTCTCTCCTGCTAGTCATTTAGAAAGGTAATCTATCCCCCATTCTTTTGGTTATTTCATTGGCAAAAAAAACTTGCAAGCTTGATTTCAACCCCCCCCCCCCCCGGTTTCTTTGGATGTATTTTGCAGTTCTAAGTATGTTTAGTGTTGCTGTGAACTATACAGTGAGTTTTTCATGGTTTATCTCCTTTAAGTTTAAGCGTTTATAATTTCTTTCTTTTATTTGTGCATTTTGATGAATCCTTGTTTATATATGTACTCGGTTGAAAAGTACTTTTAATTCAAGCTTCATGTAATAGAATTTTATGAATATACTGATCCAATCTCTGCAAATTACAGTTTACAGATATATGCATTTGATAATCTAAAGATCAATTATCTTGCCTGCTTTCCTATTACCAGTTAGATCCACTTAGTGAACCAATTTACTTGCCTCTTAAATTTCAATGTCTTCTTATGATTAAAATTTGTAATTAGATATCTATTAATTGTCAGCTGCAATTTTCTTACCCTTTTCTATTTGGTCAAGAAGCACAATTTTGCAACTTAAAGTTTTCCCTATATAGAGGAGAAAAGCTATAAAGTTGAGCCAATTAATTATAAATGCTGATTAGATCAAGCTCTAGAGACAAATAATGTGCCCTTTTTTGCAAAGAAGAGGCACTATCTTGGTCTAAAAATCGATGTGCCTTGCTAAAGACTATCCTTCTTGGTATCGAAAATGTCAGATGTCCGTGGATGATTTATGTTATGACTGGTAGACATATAAGATCTTTCGTAAGAATGTATTTACTGTTGTTTTCATGGTATGTTCAAGAGCAACAAATGCAACTAGCATGTTGTTGTTTATACATCTGTGTAGTATTGCAACAAACATGTAAGAGTAATTATAAGCAAATGCATAAACTTAAACCCAACGGTTTAAGTTCTCCAAAAATCCTTGTTGAACTGATATTAAAGGTAAAGGGAAAGATTATTACATGTTGACATCAATCTATATATTTTAAGCAAATCATAGATTTAGTTGACAACAAAACAGGACATCTATATCTATCTATATATTACTAAAAGCTGAAACGTAGCATTTAATGTTGCTACGCTCACGTTGAGCCACATCAGCAGCCATGTAATTTCCATCATTTTTTTTTTTTTATTCTTCCTACAAATTTAAAAAAGTTTTTAAACCTTTTAAAATACTAATAATCTCCACCATAAATTTAAAATAGTTTTGATACATTTTTATTCCACCATAATCTTCACTATAAAACCCACTTCTTATACATTTAATTCCACCATAAAGCCCAAATCCAAAGCCTTTTCAACCTAGGCCTTTTGTGAAACCCTTCTGAAACACGGTTACAAAATTTTTCACGCAAAACCCTTTCCTTCCCCTTCCCACATTTTCTTTCTCCACATTTTGTTCCTCTAAAACACGGTTACAAAATTTTCCACGCAAATATCCCTTCCTTCCACTTCCCCACGTTTTCTTTCTCCATATTTTGTTCCTTCCCACGTTTCTATTCTAACGTTTCACATTTACTGCACAGTTCAGATTCCTTACCCTTCCCCTTCCCCACGTTTTGTTTCTCCCCACCTTTCTGTTCTCCAGTTTCATATTTACTTCACGCAGCCTCTCTGTCTTCCTTCCTTCCGTTCTTCCTCTCCTTCAAGTATATAAATACTGATAGAAGCTGGATGATTGGGTTGAGGCATCTCTAAATCCTAGTTTATAGTTTTGGATTTGATTCCTGCCAATTTATAGCTCCTTTCATAAAAACAAGCGTATATTCTTGGTAAACTAAAGACAACGTTCTATCTATTAGTAGTTAAACCACTTCAATCTCTCTGTGTACATTATTCTCCCTCTCTCCTCTGCTCTCCTTACTCTATTTCCTATGACAACTTTGAGACCAAAGCAAGGACATTGTCAAGCTAGCACCCACCTTCAACAGTATCCCACGACTGTAGCACCGCCGAACCCACATCAATAAAGGTATTTTCTTATATACACAAATTTTGGCATTAATTATGATTTAGGTTTGATTGTTATGGACTACTTAGTTTTGATTTACGTATCAGGCCTAGATTTGGTTTTTATTAAGGTTTAAAATTTGGAATTGGTTTGAGAGAGTTAGAGAGATGAGAAAGAGAAGGTTTTGATTAAGGTTTAAAATTTAGAATTGGTTTTGATTTACGTAGACAGTTTTAATTGGTCTCCCTCAGCCCATGCCAAAAAACCCACACCGTTAGCCCCTCTCTTATTTCAATCAATTTGAGAGGCACAAATTCCAGCTCCAAATTCAACGTAAATATTATCAAATTGCTGAGCCCACCATATACCCCGTTACTCTATTTATTAACTATTTCTTCACTATTCTGTCTCAGTTGTCCTTTGCTATTCAGATTCAAGGTAAGTTCTTGATCGTTCTCTCACAGGTTTGTATTTGCTACCAAATTTACCTCTTGGTGTGTGAGCAATGGTATATTATTGTCATCTATAGTATTTCTGGTAATAATATTATATCATTCATCATAATAAAACTGTATGTTTACGCTAGAAATTTACATATTTCTTTAATATATTTTTTGAATAACTTTTTGTTATTCAAATTTAATCTTCTCCAAACTATTAGAGTCTTTTTATTTGGACGAGTTCAGACACTAAAAAGAATCTCTCTCTTTTGACGAGTTCGGATGCAGCCTCTACCTCTCCATAGCAAATCTCTCTCCATCATTTTTGGGGTTTCTTAATAATGTGTGTTTCATCTATGTATTTTGTTGTTGTTGATGAGATTTGAAAAATATTCTTTTTGTTTATCTATTAAAGAATACAACTTTTTGTTTATTAAAATTATAAACTGTTGCTACTTATTGGGTTGTGTTCAATGCATTTTGTGATTTGCCGTTTAATCCTAGGCCCAAGGTGAACTCATCAACATCTCTCACCAAAGCCACTGCAAAGCTGAATAGAGGTAATCTAAGATAAACAAGTTGCTTCCTTTCTCTTTTGAAGTTACAATTTGGCAAAGGCATCAAAAAAATTTACAAAAAATTTATTAGATGTAGGCAGCCAATTGCTTGCAAGTGAGAGAGGTTACAATTTCAATGAATTTGTTCTAAAATATCAATCTCCTCCTATTCCTATGACACGTATTTTGGTAGTAAACTTGGGATTGTTCCGCTTGACAATTAGAACATTAACAAATATGCTCTTTGTTCTTTATGAGATGTATACATGTTGATTGTGATATTTATAAAGACATGTACTTATGCATGTCTATGCGCTTTTGCTTTTGGAAAATTTTACATTTTTGAGGTTCTTGAGTAAAGGATCTATTTGTTTTTTTATTTTTGTTTTGGTTATGTGTATATGTGTGTTTTGATGTGCTAAGCCTTCCAATTTTTGGTACTATTCAGTTTTGAGAGATAGATGTTGAATTGTGTTTAAGTTTTAGCAATCTAACATCGATCATCTTGAATGTCATTTTATTTTATATAAAAATTGAATTACCATAAAAGCGATAAATGTAGTAGATAAAAAATAAAATATAGAGGCTATCTATCTATTCATTGCATGTACTTGCTGTATTTATTTTTTTATGCTTGTGGTTGTACATGATGAAGATGGGGTTACATACTATTCTTGCTTTATTGATTTTTTTTTTTTTTTTGTCCCTTTTTTTTTGTAATAAGCTTAATATAATTTCTGTATTTGAATTTTTTTTCTCCTTTGTTTTTATTAATATTTTATTTTATATGTTGTCTTTAATTAGCACCAAAAGAATGTACTACTATGTATGTACTTTACCAAAAGGTATAATTTGGTTTAATGAAAGAATTTTGATATATTGTGAGCAAGTTATTAGGGGTTTAATACATAAATTTTGAAGTTAGAATAGTGTGTTGAATTTGGCGAATTTATGGTAATGGAATAGTGTGAATATTTTAGAAACTTCTCTGTGCAAGAAGCCAACTTCAATAAGGCCGTGAACATCTAGGTAGTCTCTTTGCATGTTTTTGTTTCAATTCTTTTCCTTCCTTTAATATAGTTTTTGTTGTTTAATTTGTCAGTTCAAATTGAAATAAAAAATTTTCCTTATTCTTGATGAAATTGTTTATGTGTTTGTATTCTATGATCGTGTTTAGTCTTTTTATGTGGGGACAATTTTGGGTTTTTTTAATTTAAATGATGTAAGGCCCTAAGTTGCCAATGGTTTCTACGATTTTGATAAGCACCTCTTGAGAAATCTAGGCTTTTACTTAGGTTAAAAAAAAAAATTTTTCATTTTTAATTTGAATTGTCATAATTCTCAACTAATAGCATCATTGAATTTTGTGCATACATGTTCTCCTGTTTGAAAATGTAAAACACCCTATCTTCATCTTGCGTTTTTCAATTCGTTGCCTATCATTAATATTGGGCTAGAGTTTGTTGGTTTAGGCTTGGTTACATTTATATTTTTTAATCTTTTTCTCATGAGATGATAGGATACGAAAATGGGGTTATGTGCCTCTTGCAATATTTAAGCATTTGTTGGAGGTTGTGTTCTATATAATTGCATGTTTTTGGTATATGATTTTTGTTCATATTCATTGCAACATAATAGTCTCCTACTTTTCCCCTTCTCCAATCTATAGTTCCTTGAGTTATTGTTCTTTTTGGTGAATAAATATCTTTGATATTGTTAGATCTTTCGCATCTGGTCTTCTAGGGTAAATATGAAGGTGAATTTTAATGATTCAAACAAATTTATTGATTTAAACTATGCAATTATATAAGTTAGATTTTATTTCTTTTTGTTCTCTTATGCTTCTTCTCCTCTTTTATTTATTTTTTTTTTTTTTAAAGAAAGTAAATACATGTGTAGGGTGGTATACCATTGTTTAACAATTTTTCTTTGGAGTAGCTTCGTGAATTCCAAAGGAGGAAGGTCGTGGATACTTTGCTAATGCTTGCTATACATAGGGCTAAACTTGGACATTGATGCTGAAATATATCCGAGGAACTTCATCTTTGAGACTTATCAAATTTTTATGTCTCTCCTCTTTCAAATAATGATTCAAAGTAATCGTTTATTCAAGTAATTACAAGTAATTGTGATTTTAATGCTGAGTCCACTTGACACTTTTCTTAGTGTTCTTTGCTTCAATGTTTTCGTGTTGCTTACAATTAGGATGTTATGGAATCAATGATTCACTTATTTTGGGTTGGTACTATTTTTAGTTTAGAAAGAAAAGAAAAAGGTTTATGGGTTTTTATTTGGGCAATTAGTATTTTATTTTATATTTTATTTGTAGTTTTCAATGCAACTAATATCAATTCAGAATACATACATGAAAGTGGAAATGACAATGCTTGATGATCTTTTTTTTTTTTTAATTTTCCCGTGCATTGCGCAGGTTAGCGACTAATTTAATTAAACATTCTGCTAATTGTGAATGTCTTCAATATCTATAGTCACATGATATTTTTTTTCTATATATATATATATATATATATATATATATATACCAAATTTATTATAGAAAAATATACTAAAATTATATAACATTGTTTAAAGCTATAATAGTATATAATAGTAATGATACTATGCTTTTGGACTTTCTAAAAAAAATATTTAATTTTTACAGCAATTAACCTATCATGAATTTGTGTGTGGTAATGCGTTCAATTATTTGAGAACTAATTATGAGAAAAATGGTAATTAGGTATCAAATTTGTCACCTTGGAGAATTGACTCTTTTTAAAAAAAAAAACTTTTATTTTTCTAATGAAAGCAGTTTAGAATTTAAACCTTAACTATTTGATTATTGTTTTGAGGAAATTTACCTCACCATTCATTCTTTTCCCATATTTATATTGAGTTATATGTGGCTTCAAGCATATTTTATTCAAATAATAATAATAATGATAATAATAGTAATAGTAATAGTAAAATAAATAAATAAAAAAATATGTTGTAAGCCCTATTTTCCATATAGTGAAAACATTAGTTGCTTGTGGATGTAGGCACACATCAAGTAAAATTTGGAGAGAAATGATTTAGTTACAAATTACAAATTTATGCATTTCATAATTTGGCTTGTGAAAAAATTAGAGATCAATTATCTTGCTTGCTTAGTACTAGTTAGCTCCACTATCTGAACCAATTTACGTGCCTCTTTAATGTCCCAATGTCTCGTTATGATTAAAATTTGTACTTAGATATTTGCCAACTGTTTGTTGCATTTTTTTTTTTTTACCCAGTTCTGTTTAGTGGGGAAGCTGAATTTTGTACCTTGAAGATTACACTATATGGAGGATAAAAGCTATACAATTGATTATCTTGCTTGCTTAGTACCAGTTAGCTCCACTAAATGAACCAATTTACGTGCCTCTTTAGTGTCTCAATGTCTCGCTATGATTAAAATTTGTACTTAGATATTTGCCAACTATTAGTTGCATATGTTTTTTACCCATTTCTGTCTGGTAGGGAAGGTGAATTTTGCACCTTGAAGATTGCACTGTATGAAGGATAAAAGCTCTTCAATTGAGTGAATTGATTTCACTTGTAAATACTGAATAGTTCAAGGTCTAGAGACGCTGTGTGCCTTTTTTTTTTTTCCAAGAAAACACACCTTCCTGCTTTAAAATTTCTTTATGCCTTGCTAAGGACCAATTTGTGCATGATTTTATATATATACAAAGTTTACTCAATAAAATAAACTTTACTACATATTTTGAAAATCTAACTGTTAAATTGCATGTTTTTACGCTCTCAATAAATATGTCAAATTTTGTGTCAATTGGATATTATTTACTATATGATCTACAAGCTTATATTTTATGCATAATTTTAAACTACAAAAACTTGCAATTTAAATAATTTATTGATAACATAACTATTGATCTTTAATTTTCTAGAAATTTTGCAAGCATGAAGAATATAAAAAGAAGATGTAATCCAATAGTGGTTTTGTCATTCACTTCTAATAAAAAGATATTGAGTAAAATTGTAGCCTAAGGCTACAACTAATTTTGTTGCTAAACATTGTCCTTTTATATATATTACTAGTAGATATTGTTTGTAAGGTTGAATTTAATCAATCATGTGTTGGCTTTATTCTATGGCAAATTTGCTTGTAATTCAACATGTAGAAACCCTGTATTTAGGTGGGAATAAAGTAAGGGTTGTGTGTGAGAGATTGTGAAAAAACTCAAGTTGTGTGCATTCAAAGGAGTCTCGCGACTGAATCTTGCGACTGACTCACGACTAGCAAGTCGCCAAAGTGCCACACGTATGAAGCATGCAGAAAACTGAAGAATCACGACAGTTGGAGCACTACAGGAGAAAAAAAACTGTCTGGCCTGGCAGTTAACTCGCAACTTAAACTCACGACTTGTTACAGTCGCAAGGCCAAGTCGCCAAAATGCCCAGTTTTACTGAAAACTGAATTTTCACATTCCATCTCATACCCTACTATAAATACCTTTATACCCACAAAATGTAAGGTGTTGAAAGAGGAGCCTATTGAGAGAAAAATTCTAAGAGAGGTTTCTACAACACACCCACCTTATTAAAGTGAGAGCTACTCATTCTTGGAGAGAAATCTTTATAGTTTCTTCTCCTCCCCTCTCCCATTGTTATACCCATTGAGAGAAGATTTGTACCCAAACACAACCCACACCCATTTAGAGTGTTAAGAGTGTTTTTGGAGCTTTAGGAAGCATTAGAAGATGCCAAGGATGGTGGATGCAATATGAAGCTTATTGCGGGATCCGGAAAGCTAAAGAAGACACGGTTAGACTTAACCCTGTTGGAGCAAGAAGTTTGGAGGGCTTAGGTGCATTGGGTAGATTAGGCTTGGAGGGTCTATTGCTATTCGTGTATCATAACATTATTCTTTAGTGGATCATTTTACCGCTTGGAGGCCGGTGGGGAGGTTTTTCGCCGAATTCTTCGATTTTCTCTTTGATAACACATGCCGGTGTTATCTTTGTGTTTGCATCTTTCTAACCCTTACTCTTACCTTTTAATTGCTACTGTGTTGTGGTTAATTATGGTGTAGAGTTGTTTATTTGTTTGAGTTTCTGCTTGTACCTATTATTCCGCACATATATTGTTTGGGTATAAGCTTATGTTGGTTTAATTTGAAATTGGGGGTCTAAACATTCATTAGTGTTTTACATACTATTTGAATATTTATTGTTGTTATTGCAATATATTCCACGGTTACTTCGAAGTGAAAATGCTGCAACTAGCATTTTGGTTATACTTATACCAATAGCGATATAATTATAGATCCAGATCATTTAAAGAAATGGCCTATAAGCCTACTAGCGCATTCACTGGATTACTTGGATCAACCCATTAGCACGTGTACTCCCTTGCAACGTGATCCAACGGTGCATGGTCCAAATATATACATTATTTTTTGGGTAAATTAGATATATAAAGGTCCAAAGTTTTATATCATATTTTAGATTAGGTACAAGATTTGATGATTTTGTCAATTAAACAAATTAATGAAGTCGTTCCAATTTAAGGAAAGGATATTTTAGAAGGGAGAAGATTCTGTTACTAATGGAGTGTAATGTTATGGGGGATTTAGAGTTTCAAATTATTGTAAAGCAAGAAATAATGGAATTGTGTTATTGTTTGGCTATTGTAATCTTGAGTTTAATGGGCAAGTGGTGAATGTAGATTATTGAAAAAGTGGGCATATCAATAATAGATGTTTTGGAGAAATGTGGCTTCTGAAGATGGAAGATGGTTCCAGGGTAGATATAAACGAGACACTGTATTTTGTACAAAAAATTGGTTTGGAGAATTGAGATGAATTCAAGGATGATTTTAATGAGCTAATTTAGATTAGTTTTTTCATTTTGGATTTCACTGGCTTGAAGAAAAAGTTTATGTTCGTTTGTTTAATAAACAAGCCAAGGTCAAACATAATAACTTGTTTGTGAACAAACTCGTGAACATGAGAGCTCAAATTAATTATATATAATACTATATATTTATATGTATACTTGTCTAATAAAATATTTATATAAACTTGAAATTAGATTTATATAAGTTTGTAAATTGGTTCATAAAATATAAAATTATTATTTATAGTTTATTCATAATTTGAACAATTCATTTTTAGTGATCAAAATTCATAAATTTGTGAAGGAGTAAAACATTTTAGTCATAGTTAGGAAAAGAATAAATTAATCAAGTAGATTATAAATAAGCTCAAGCTTGCTCACAAAGTAAATGAACCAAGATTGAACATGTAATTTTTTTTGGTAACAAACTTGAACTTGACACACGTTTGAAATAAAATTAAAAGAATAAATCTAAAATTTTAATACATGGCTTGGCTCGGATCGGCTCGGCTCGTTTACAATTCTTAGGTTTGAAGGAGATAGTGATGATTGTGGCCTCAGGTCTTTTCCTTTAATAAATTTCCTAAAATAAATTATTTGGTGTAATTGTTAGGTAGACTCCTCTCAGTCAAGTGATGGCCCCGCAATGTGAATGCTTAGATAAGATCCACTCATCATGTGAAAGGGGAAGGGTCACTGACCTAATATTTTATTGTGCAACTTAAATCAATGCTAACAATAATGCAAGAAGCCAAAACGTTGTGACAGCTCCTATTTTTTGACAAAAAAATATGTTATCTGTAGAATTATCAATTATGGCATGTCTTACCCACTCAAAATTTTCAGCTTTAGTTGAGTAGAAAAATGTTTGTTTAATACATACCACATTATTATGTCATAGCAAGATCTTCAATAATGCAGGGAAACACTTTCCACTTAGTTTGCTTTTGGTGCAGATGGACCCTAATTAAGGACCAACACTCTAGTTAGTGTTTCGTCCGCTTTTGATGCAAGTTCGGGGAAAAACAAAGGAATTCCATCTTATGACTCACTGGTCTTATCTATTCTTGCTTTCTCCTTTGCTTTTCACTATTTGGATGTGGCTTATAAATAAATAAATAAATAAAAAAAGGTAATTAGATTCTTGACAATATCTTCTCCAAAAAAAAAAAAAAAAAGTTCTTGACAATACATTTGCTTTTATTTTTGGAGGTCTTATAAAATACAAAAGTAATAATAACAACAACAACAACAACATCATAGTTGATGGGGAGAGATTTGAATCCAAATGTCTATATTGAAAATAATTGGAAGTGTTGATTGAGCTTAATACTCTTGAATTTGAAATATTATTAAAAGTATGAATAATTGAGTGACAGAGGGGAAATTGAGACATATCAAGCTAACACTTGTAGATAAGAAGGAGCTTATTTTGTTTACAACATTTTTCCTTGTAAATATATGTTATTGTCATGCATGGTAGCACCTAGGGTTATAAACAAGCTAAATCGACAAGTATAAAAAGCTCAGGATTTTTCTTTTGATTTTATTTTGAATACTAGCTAAGGTTAAACTCATCATCAAATAAAAGTTCATTTTCTCATCAAACAAGCTTCAGCTTGTTTATATGAGTTACTCGATTAACTCAATTTTTCCACCCACATATAGTAAACATTGTGACTAAAAGTTTTTATCCTTAACAAATCCATACTAGTAATTAATAATTTATAGCTGAAATTATAGTATCAGAGTTAATTAGATATGATGATTTTAGTTTGTGAAAAATTCGATTCAACAGTCTTATATTGTTCAAACTTATCAATAAATTTTACTACAAAATAGACTATTTTTATTATCAATAAATATAAAATAATATTTTAAAAATTTATTAATTTATTTGCAAGCTTGCATATGATCTAATCTCAACTTTATGTTAGCTTATTTTTATATATCCCTTTGGGGACACCCATATCGTGTGTTGAAGTACATGTTGTAATCTAGAGGCCTAAGTTATATAGATATAGATATAGATATATATATATATATATATATATATATATATAAGGAAGTAATGTCTTAGTTTTTTATTAGATTATTCCATTTTTTATTCATGAGATACCTTGAAAATTTCATGGACCAATAGTATAGAAAATGGAACTTAAGAGTTCTAAGTTACAACATTATAAAATTATTAAAAGGCTTTTATTTAAATAAGTGTATATTTAATTTTTTTTTTTTTTTTTCTATATCTATAATGTGCACACATATGGACTTCAAAATTTGTAGCTGTAACTCAAAACTTATTATAGCATAACAATAAAGTTAACATTATACCTTTTTGTTATACCAAAAAAAAAACATAAAAATAGTAGCTTTTTTTTGTTTTTAGAAGACACTAATTGCAATTTCTCATTACACCAAATCACCAATGATGCTTCAAGAATCAAGAGTAATGCGGTCGACACTTTGGGATCCACGCGGTTTCCTTTCAGTGCAGGATGGGCCATGGGCTTTTGACTTATGAAGCCACTTTGGCACTTCCGAAAAATATGTTTTTTTTTTTTTTTTTTTTTAATTTTCGCATGATTAACTAAAGAGTTACAAAAGTCTTGTCTAGGCATTATGTTTTTTTTTCTTTTTTAAGCAGTCATTATGTGTTTTTTTTTTTTTTTTTGATAGGACATTATATGTATTGTGAACACTGTTTGTGTGCTTTAATAAATCAACATAATATTACCAGTCATGTTAATGAATGCCTTTGGGGCAATAATTAACAATCTATTTTAAGAAAGTTTTAATATCATTTTTATGAAGAAAAAAAATGTTAAAACATTAAGGACATCTGTTAGCATTTCTCATAATATATTAAAAAAAAAAACTAAAAATCAATTCAGCATATAAACCAATATATGAAATTAAACTACCTTCTTCACCGGCGATTTGTTTGGGTGGTATGTAGTACTTGACTCTTATAATCTAACCCTCTTATTTTAATGGAATTCAACCAAATAAATCTACGTTACAACGCGTAGTCAGCTACTAGCCTTTTGGCATGCGAATACGGAATATCTATGTGGAGTGCAAATGTGATACTTTTTGATAATGTGGAGTGCATGTATTATACTAAAGAATAATTGCAATAATGCTCAATAGTAATGCGGCAAACACTTTAGGATCCACGCAGTTTCCTTTCTGAGCAGGGGCCCATCAGTTACAGTTATTTTATTTCGTTCGCTTTTGTCTTATGAAGCCATCAGTTACGTGGGATTTAAGGTCCCTTTGTTTGTGTTGTTCAAACAATAATTTTTGTTGTTTAAACAACACAACACGAATTTTCATAATATTTTTTTATCAACACGTATTTTAACAATACTTAAACAACATTATTAGATCAACATTATCAAACGGACCCTAATAAATTCTTAGTTCTGTTTATTTTATTTCGTTCGCTTTTGAATTATGAAGCCATCAGTTACGTGGAATGTAGAGGTTCGAGTTATTGTTGAGCAAGAAAGAATGGAATTGTGTCATTGTTTGGCTGTTGCAATCTTGAGTTTAAGGGGCAAGTCACGAGTGGTGAATGTAGATTATTGAAAAAGTGGGCATATCAATAATAGATGTTTTGGAGAAATGCGGTTTCAAGGAAGATATAGACGAGACATTGGATTGCGTACAAAAAAAAATGGTTTTGATAATTGAGATGGATTTGAGGATGATTTTAATGAGTTAATTCAAATTAGCTTTTTCATTTTGGATTTTATGGGCTTAATAAAAAGCTTTTTTATGCTCATTTGTTTAGTAAACAACTCAAGCCCAAGTTCAACTATATATAGACAAGATTATTAAACGAGTCAAGCTCAAACGTAAAAATGTGTTCGTGAACAAACTCTTGAGCATGAGTGCTCAAATTAATTATATATAATGCTATATATTTATATGTATACTTGTCGAATAATATATTTATATAAACTTGAAATTAGATTGTATAAGTTTGCAAATTTGTTCATATAATATAATCTTATTATTTATAGTTTATTCATAATATGAACAACTCATTTGTATTAAAAATTCATAAATTTGTGAAAGGGAACAACATTTTAGTCATAGTTTTATTATATATAGGAAAATAATAAGTTAATAAGTAGTTCGTGAACAAGCTCGAACTAGTTTGCTCAACAAGTAGATGAACCAAGATTGAACATGTAATCTTATTTGATGGTGAACTTGAGCTTGAAACATGTTTGAAGTAAAATTAAATGAATCAGCCTAAAATTTAATACATGGCTTAGTTTATTAACAACCCTATAAATTTAGAGTAGATGATGATGATTGTGGCCTTGGGTATTTTCCTTAATGAATTTCCTAAAAAAATGATTAAGTGTAATTGTTAGGTAGACTCCTCTTGGTCAAGTGATGGCCCCCTAACGTGGAATGCATGATAGCAATTACCTAATATTTTATCGTGTAGCTTAAATCAATGCTAACAATAATGCAAGAAGCCAAAACGTTGGGACAACTTGAAATTTTTGGGTTTAGTTTATCTCTAGTATTTTTTTAACTGGACATCTTGTATTGTTTTAAATATACAATAGCAAGTGATAATGAGTTTTAGTCTCAACTTTTTATTTAACTAGTAGGTAATATGGTAGTTTATCGATAAATCAAAAGGAGGTTCTTATTAAAAAATTACTAAAGGTACGCCACGCTTTAAATTTTTGGCATAAAATATGTCATTCGTAGAATTATCAATTATGGCATGTCCCACCCACTCAATTTTCAGCTTTAGTTGAGTAGAAACATGTTTGCTTAATACATAACCACATTATTATGTCATAGCAAGAGCTTCAATAATGCAGGGAACTTTCCACATGGTTTGCTTTTGGTGCAGATGGACCCTAATTTAGGACCAACACTCCAGTTAGTGTTTCGTCTGCTTTGGGTCTGGCTCCCCTCCCGTTTAAATCCCTCCATTTTCTTCAGTTTTTATTTTAATAAAGGACACTTGGCAAGCAAATGATCTAGTGGTTAAAAATAAAAGCAACTCAATCTCATCTTCTTTGTCGCTAATCTATCCTCCTCTTATTTTTTGCAACATCACCAACAGTATGAGAGGAACCCAATAGTTTAAAAAAGGCAAGTCCTCTTCTTGCGACATCATCGCCAGAGCATGAGAAAAGTCTATCCCATCACAAAGTCTATACCAGCACATACCCAAAAAAATAATCATGAATAGACTAAATCAATTGTGCAATTTAAGGTCATCAATGCCATAAACAAGAATTTTCAAATCTCATTGCACACACTGTGAGTGAGAGAGAGAGAGAGAGAGAGGAGATGAAGAAAAGTTGGTAACTATAAGGTGGTAACGGCACAATGAAACCCAATGCCAACAGCCAACCTCGTTGACCTCCACCTGCCGGTCACTACTTTGCAAATCCCAAAAGCCCACTACTTTCAATTTAAATATATATAAAATTCTATACAAAGGGCCTCTGTGTTCTAATGCTTACAACGAGAAGAAGGAAGAAAACAAAGAAATGGATCTTGGGGAGATTGATTTCAATTTAGCACTTAGCAGGAAACAATAAAGCCTTTTCATAGCAAAATTCTTTTTTGGGGCTTTCAAAAGAGGAAAACATAAACGAACTCTAGCTCGTTGAGTAGAAGCTCATTAGAATTTGTGACGATGGTGCGCTTTGAAGGGCTTCTCTCGAGAAATTATAAGGTAATCATGAAGAAGTGACGGGGTCTATCATTCCACTAAAAGATTTTTACTTATTTAAAATTGCTGAGTCAGAAATTTTTTTAGAAAAGAAACTAATTACTGACTCAATAATTTTAAATAAGTAGTAATTTTTTAGTAGAACGGTGAACGAGTAACATGATCCACGTGATGATAAATGTAATTTCTTACTTCTCTCATACTGTAGGTGATGTTGCAGAAAAAAAAGAAAAGGAAAGAGGTAAAGAAGATGGGATTGACTTGCTTTTATTTTTTAGCCGTTGGATCATTTGCTTGCCAGGTGTCATTCATCAAAATAAAAACTAGAGAAAAATGGAGGGTTTAAACGGAAAGGGACCAGACCTGTCTAGTTTTGATTCAAGTTCAGGGAAAAACACAGGAACTCCATCTTAGGTTCTTGACATGACATTTGCTTTTATTTTTGGAGAAGGTTTAACAAAATACAAAAAGTTCTATTAGTAGATTCTTGATGAATTACTGCATACAAAGAAACCAAAAGAAAAACCAACATTTTTTTGTATTTAAAAATAATAATAATTTGGTAGTCTATGGAGAGGAATTTGAATCCTAAATGTCTCTGTTGAAAATAACATGAAGTGTCAATTGAGCTACAAGACTAACTAATAATAACTAGTCGCTAACCCGTGCGATGTACAGGGAAAGTTGTTGATAATGACATGTCAATCAATTAACACAATTTCCCTAACATGAGAAAAAAAAAAAAAAAAAAAAAAAGAAGCCAATATCGAGGTATAAATTATATACCAAAGCAATAAAACCTATCACATACGATGAGATATCGTGGCAACCAAAAGCTTGAGATCATAATTTAGAAAATATATAACTTGTATAAGTACACTCCAATACAATTAATTACACAAATAAAGTAAATTCCAAATATAATCACTCCAATTTCATCTCCCTCCCTCTCTCCCTCCCTCAACCCCATCATTCCATACTCATTCAAATATAATTCATACATTACATTAATCATTCAAATATAGTTCATACATTACATTAATCATTCTTGATGTCCAAGATGTATTTAAATTCTAACATTGCCACAAAGAGAGAGAGAGAGAGATTTGGTTGTTGTGTTGCATCTCTTAAGAAGATTTTGTCTGAACATTTTTCCTTCTGATAAGTAATCAACCCGGAACAAAAAAGATGTACCACTTTTCAGAGTATGCACATTTGGGAGATTAAAGATAAAGAAAAATGAGAAAATGAGAATCTACCAATTAGGAACAGCTACCACATCAAATTCAGATCCAAGTCTCACTAATGTAAAGTTGCTTTGTTTTATCAAGATAATTTCTTCATTATCAACTGCTTTCGTTATATATTTTTTGTAACATAGAATTTTATCTATAATGAAAGCATACAAACTTTTAAAATACCAAGACAAAGGAAAAGGTACAATGGAATAAAAAAGTGAAGTTACATACTCTAGATAAAATAAGACAGACATTAGTTATCTTATGATTAAAGGATCATTGTGATTAAAAAAGAACGTAGACAATTATAGCGCAGTAAATGATCTATTTAATTGTTGCACACTGATTTTTTTTTTTTTTTTTTTTGACATACGTAAGTAAAACGTAATTTAATTTTAATATTATCTTAAATTTAGAAATTCATAAATAAAAGGGATGAAGGAGTAAAGAAGAAGAAGAAGAATAAAAAAAAAAGGAAAGAAAGGCCAAAAGAAATACTGAGTCTACATTCTGAATATTAAGGAATCAAAGAGACAGAGTTAGAAATGAGTCTCCTTCCATGGTCAATTCCAAGTTTGCAACTTAAGGTTTTTTTTTTTTTAATTTAAATGTGGAAGAGGAAAAATTAAAGACCTTTTTTTTGGGGTAATTGTTCAAATAATTCAAGCAAATTTAGTAAAATTTACATAAAAAAGGGCCCACTTTTCTTCCCAAAAAAGTGTATTTCCACTATTATTAAATCCAACTAAATTGAAAATACTCAAAGAGAACACGAAATTAAAACTCAAAAGAAGAATATCAAAATTCAATGTTCTTCTTAAACCCCTGCCATACACAAAAAGTTAAATTAAATTGCTAAGACTAAGTCTATGTTCAATATCAACCCCACCATAAAATGCCCAATCAAATCAACAAAAATCTAATGTAATGAGACTTTACAATTGTAGACTCACTATTCATTTCCAATAATACATTGAAAAACACCAAGTCACCTTTAAATCACACAAAAATTCATAATCACACCATGAAATAAATGATAATCAAAATCTAAAGCATTATTTCCTATCTTGAAGCTAAGTTTGAGCATTATGGGTAAAAGTCAGTGGTCGCTTTATTGAATGATTTATTATCTCTTTATCCTTTTACTGCCTTCTCATTTTTTTCATGGTGTAGGATGATCTGTTCTTCCTATTTGAGTATCATCTTTTCCTCTAAACCTATATGCAAATCAATTTATATAGTAAAAAATGTTCATTGACCCATCGTTAACATATTGATAGATCTGGAACTTTTTATTAGCATCAAGCAAGCAACCACAACCCATATTAACATTTTTCACTAAGTCCTTAATTTTGTTAAGAACCGTAGTTCTTGACAATTGGAGTGATGAGGTGAGTGAATTGTGAATTGTAATGGCTGATTCAAGTTAGCTTGGCCTCCAAAGAATTGGGGGGAAAATTAGAGAACAAAAGAAAGTAAACTTAGATTATTATTCTCCTAATATTCTTTCTTACAATCATTGCAGCCTTTTAAACTAAGCTGCAACTGAAACTGATTAACTAACTCCTAGTCTATCACATGCTCTATAATACATTGAGCACATGCCTAATTAGTCAGGTCATCTATAACAGAATGTGACCTGCCAATAACTACCAAAACATCCTAGGACTTTATATCAATTCCTAGTACAGTGCTAATAGCTACCAAGTATCACAATACAGCTAACACTAAGTACAACAGAAGCATAATGCATATAAGGATGTACAATAACAACAACGCACAAACAACACCAGCACTTTGGATATCAGCACAAAACAGCAATGTACACAAGTAGTAAAACCAGCAGATTGTAATACCTTTGACATGATATCCACTGAGAAAGCATCAAACAGGGGCCAAAAAAACCCCTTTCACAAACCTTTTCTTTTAGAGGGATAGATAATAGGTCATACATAATCAATGGATTTCTAGCAAACTATGATGAACTAAACTACTAAGGTCAAAAAGTAAATTCCCACAACCATGATCTATATATATTATTCTAAAGATAACCACACACAAATACATCTAAATGCTAATAGTTCTATAGAAGCAAAATTAAAACTTAAAGAAGCCTTTAAAGAATATAATGCTGGAAATGTATCACAACCTTAGCTTTGAGTATTAACAATAACCAAAATATTCAAATCCTATCAATAACAACCAAATTGTGAGCAGAAAAATAAACAATGAATCAAAGGACAGTAACACAAGCATTAAGTGGTTAAACAAAGAGGAGAATCACTCACCAAGAAGATTAGGATTCATGCTATAGCCGTAGATTTCCTACTTCCTATTCCTTACGCAATACAAAAAAAAATTTAAACCTACTGAAATTATCTTCTAAAATTATATACCATATGGATAAAACCAAGTCCAAGTTCAATATCAATCTCACAACCAATGGTCAAACAATTAATAAAAATTTCCAAGTTATGACAACACATTCACATACACAGTATATAATGAATTAGAGAATGAAATTGCAGTTAATATGATCTCACTGCCTACAGTAATTGTACAAAGCAAATATTCAATATATGGTGTATCGTTAACAATTGCTGCATCTTGTGCAATCCAAGAATCTAATTGTTCATTAACAGTAGCTAAATCTTTTGCAGTCCAGGAATTAAAAAAGTACACAAACACATATTGTGCTATTTGCAAAGACAATTGAATATAAAAGAAGCTGGCCAAGAATGCTTAACACCCAAATATCAAAAGAATGAATATTAGACAATCTTATGCTAAACTATGTTTTTTCAATGAGATGAATGTGATAGTAATAATTACAAAGAAAGTGAGGTACGGAAATATATTCTCCAAGAGCAAAAAGAAAATGAAAATCATAACAACCTTAGGAAAAATTAAAGCGCAGCTCTCTTCTTAATGAAAATATAATGGTATGAGCCTAAGAAGGGACAGTCATGAATAATTTTACATGATAAGCTTCAACTTGAAAATGCAAAAAATAACACTATTACTAATTAGCCAAAATCTATTTGCCCTTCATATCAACTTCGTGTAATGTTCTATATATAGTTAGAGGGTAACATATTTTACAAAAGTATTTTATATAGACAATTCAGAATTCTTTAGCAAGCTTTAATCAAAACCTCCATCATTATGAAAACAACAGGCATATTACAGATATGTAAATGAATTTTAAGTTTGGTGATACAAAGAAATTCAATACAAATATTGCAAATTTTATTTAACCTCTGCAAAAAAAAAAAAAAAAAAAAATGCTGAATTACAACCATTTTCCATTTATGGCTTGAATGAAACTTACAAAATATGCATTGTATCTGAGCAAAGTAAATTAGACAAACAAACTCTTGAGAACCTTATAAGGGAAAGCACAAACACAAGCATCAAATTCTTTAATTTATTTTTCTCATCAACAAACAGGTTCTTAGGTTCCAAAATTAAGACTTAGCTTTGTTTTTATATCACCAAAGCAATCATGGTGTAATTTGGAAAATTGACTAAAGTTGTCTAAATCGAAACATATAATGGAAAAACAAAATTTCTATCAAATTGGTGGAAGGAACTAAAAATACAGTAGGCTATAAACTAATGCAAGAGTAGGTCAGGCATTTTGTCAAACACATGGTGTGCACAAAATTTCAATGTCTTAGTCATGAACAATGTAAAGCCAGAAACCCAACTCTCCCATGGCTTTTATATTTCTCACCAACATGTCTAACATTTGTTTTTACATCACTAAAACAAACATGGTGTAATTTGGAAAATTGACTAAAGTTGTCTAAATCGAAACATACAATGGAAAAACAAAATTTTTATAAAATTAGTGGTTTTTTTTTTAATTATCTACTTAAAAAAATCAGTGTGAATTTCTATTTCTATGCCTATGATCTTAATGATTAGGAAATTAAAACAACTATTCGATGACACCAAATCCATACTATATATAATCCTTTTCTACTTGGGTTATGAGGAAAATTCACGGGGAAATGGGCAGAGTAGCGTTGTGTTCAGCATGTATATAGTAAGTTAGCTACTGTTTTGAAGTAATATGAAAAATAGCATCTCGAGTTTGTAAAACTCGAGATCCTCTTTTTTAAAAGCCTCCCTCGTGCTTGCACGCATGCTGACTGGATTAAAAAAATATGCCACACAGATCTCGAGTCTTTGAAACTCGATTTTTTTCTTAAAGAAGTCGAGTCTTTAGGACTCGATTTTAATCAAAAAAACAGAAGGATATCGAGTATTAGAAACTCGATATCCTTGTAAATATAGAACAGAACTCGAGTCTTACAGACTCGAGTTCTACTGGGAAAATTTTTATAAAACACGCAGCAGCAGATCAAAATATATCAGACCCATACACAGACTCTCTCACCCATACACAGACCTCACTCACCCCACACCACATTGCCTCTCACAAATCACCACATTGCATCTCTCCCCACACCACATTGGCTCTCACAACTCCATTGCATCTCTCATTGCTCTTCCCCCTCAACAAATTCATATCTCACAGGTAAGTGTTTTTTGATTTAAATGTTATTGTAGTTGGGTATTGGGTGTGGGTTTAAAGAGTTTGACTATTTATTTTGTAGATAGTGTTAATAACTTAGTTTCTTACCAATATTGTGAATTATAAACTTTGTTTTGTTAGTGTTAATTTTTTGAGTATTTATTTGCATGGGTTTTGTGATGAATGGGTAGTGAATGCATTGTGATGAATGGGTATGTACCCTTTGAATTTGTAATGAAATGGCTTTTTTTGTATTGGGTATGCAATGGGTATGTAAATGTGACAAATATGCAACATGATAAACTGTTATATACTTTTACAAGGATTTTTTTTTTTTTTTTTTTTTTTTGTATTGGGTATGAAATGGGTAGTCTTAGTATGACGGAAAAATTATATAAGTATGAAATGTGTAACGAAATTCAAACCAGTTGAATGAATTGGAATTTCTACTTTGTGTAGTTTAAGTAGATAAAATGTTTTTTAACTACAATACTATCTTGACTCTAACAGGTTTACCATGCCTGAAATTGATATAATCCTATACCACGGTGGCCCGCTGAAGAATCCCAATGCGAACAAGGGTTTGCCATTTGAAGGGCCGGGTATAAGGTCCTATTATACCCAAATTGATCGTAGGTTGAAGACCCTTGATGAACTGAAGACGATAATTATGGAGGAATTGTGTGCAAATCCTGCAATACATAGCATACAAATTACTTATCGTATGCCACATGAAGTCTTGAAGAACCGGATTAATTACAAGTATATGGCGATAGAAACAGATAAACATGTAAAGATCATGTTTGACAAGTTGGAGAGAATACCTGAAGTCAGTGGTATTGAGTTATACATACAATTGGAGCCACGTGCAGATGATGAGATCCAACAAACAGCCACAAGTTTACAGGTTACAGTTCCGGATGCTCACTATGAGTATTCTACACATGTGGATGATGATGTTGATGTCGATGATGATGTTAATGCCAATGATGATGATGATTATGATGATGATGATGATGATGATGATGACAATGATGATGACGACTATGTTGACGAGCCTACTGCAATTAACGGTGAAGATCTTGTCGACAGAGATGACTTTGAAGAGAGGATTGACCGAGGGGACTTTGGGGACTTCGAGAGGGACATTGATGACGACGATACATTGGACGGTAGTCAACCTAATGCTGACAATGTTATTAGTGTCCTAAACATGGAAAACACAATCCCTGCCTACGCACCTCCTGCCTTGTCGTTTTCTGCAAATACTTGGGAAAACATGGTTGATCCTTCACATGTTGAGATACCATTCGTGTCTACTTGGAGAGAAGGGATGAATTTGTGGAAAGGGTTGACTTTTTCCAATAAAGTAGAGGTGCAGCGCGCATTAGTAAGTTGTGCTCTGAATGAAAACAAACATTTTGTGATCACTAGGTCGACAACAAAAAAACTTTGTGCGAAATGCGTGAATGAATCATGCAAGTGGTATGTCTGTGCAGTCATGAAGCCCAATCTCCACGAACTATGGATGGTCACCGTTTATGTGGGTCCTCACACATGTATACCGACTGGGGTGCGGAATGATGGTAGAATGATGACTTGTAATTTTATTGCAGCAGACATTCTTCAGAAGTTATGTGAGGATCACACTACCCCAGTTAAGTATCTTAGATCTATGATAGAGTCGAAATATCAGGGTCATAAGCCTTCTTACTACAAGGTATGGGATGCGAAACAGAAGGCGATTGGGAAGATGTTCGGGAATTGGGAAGAGTCTTACCAAAGGTTGCAAAAGTTGCTAATGGCATATATTGATCAGGATTCGACTACCCAGGTGTTCTATCGTACCAAACCCACAGGTGAAGATGACACTGTAATTTTGCATTATGTGTATTGGTCTTTCGGTCCAAGCATTGCTGGATTCAAATATTGCAAGCCGATTATTAGTATTGATGGGACCCATCTCTATGGTAAATATCAAGGAAAGCTGTTGGTCGCAATGGCAACTGACGCTAACAACAAGGTATTTCCTCTCGCCTTCGCTGTTGTGGATTGCGAGTCAAGGTCTAGTTGGAGGTGGTTTTTAAAATGCCTCAGAGATACGATTGGCCACGTGATACCTGACGAAGACATTTGCATAATTTCTGACCGACATCTCGGTATCAAAAATGCCATTACAAACTGGCCTAGAGGGGAGGATGGAAGACCACAGGTCTTTCATAGATATTGCTTGAGACATGTTGCTAGCAACTTCAACACACATTATCAGAACTCAACTCTAAAGTCAGCGGCGTTGAAAGCGAGATATGCTACTCAGGCAGTAAAATTTGATACCATAATGGAGTCCATTAAGTAGGTGGAAATTGAGGCCATTAGGAATAAGAAGAAGGTGACGGGGAAGGATGGCAAGGAAAAGGATTTTCTGCCATACACATACCTAATGAGCGAGTCTGTGGATATGTGGACCCAGTCACATGATGGAGGGAGACGTTTTGGGGCAATGACAACCAATATATCAGAGTGCTTCAATGGTGTACTGAAAGGTGCACGGGGCCTTCCTATTGCCGCAATGGTTGAGTTCACTTGGTCCAAACTTGTTGAATATTTCCACGACCGGCACAAAGAAATTACGAATGACTTGTTGGAGGGTAAGAAATGGAGTACATATGCTTTCTCCACATGGGAGGGAAATAGGCGTAAATCTGAGAAACACTATGTCAAGGCATTTAGCGCACAAGAGATGCGATATCAGGTAGTTACTTCACACAACCCATTTAGCGCAGGAGGGGGAAACCACAGTTATGACGTTCGGTTACTGGAAAGAACTTGCAGCTGTGGAAAATGGCAAAACATAGGGATACCGTGTTCACATGTAATTAGAGTATGTGATGCGGTACACATTGATTCGACCATATATATTCACCCATGTTATAGTTTGAACCATGCCCTTAGCACTTACTCACATGCATTTGTGGTTCTTAAGTCACAGTCATTGTGGAGGGAACCCATGGGGCCAAAGTGGTTGCCTAATCCAGCATTGGTGCGGGGCAAAGGTCGACCAGTGAAGTCAAGAATAAGGAATGAGATGGATGGAGTGAGGAATAAAGATCGAGCACCGGGCTGGCGGAGGGAGGATGCTGATTTGATAGAGAGTCAACCCAAGCAGACATGTGGACTGTGTCACGCTTCAGGGCATAACCGCAGAAAATGTCCGCAGTCCCTTGGCGCTCCCACAAGCGGTCATGTTCCAAACTAGGTAGGTGACAAATGGCAAAATGTTTTGGAATACCAATGTTGTTCATTATATGTTTACGTAAACATTACTATCTTGTCTCCTAACCACCTTCGTCTACATTTTTCAGGCATGCTTCCATGGACGGCGTTTTTGTTGTACGGACTGCTGATCTTAGGAAAAGTGACTAAGTCGTATCGGCACAATTGACATTTTGGTTTTTGTTGAATGAACTTGTAATTCTCTATCCACTGTACTTCTAAGAGGATTGTAATTTGAGTAATATGGTAGGAACTGCCACTTAAGCGTGGTTGGGCATGTTTACAATGTTGATAAATTGAGAATGCCTTCTGCTGCGAACATAGAATGAACATTGCAACATTTTGTTTATGCGAATAGCGCAATAGTTTCTATTGTTTGGTGCATCTTGAAAATGCTTTTGGATGTGCTTGGAGTGGATTTACATTCTCAGCTTCTCTGCCTTTTCAACGAGTGTTTGTGGATTACATTCTACGCTTCTGTCTCTTTGTTTCTCAGCAGGTTGCAGTTCAGTGTCTGGTATGCATGGAATGCCTAGGCAAAAAAAAAAAAATTCCCAGTGAAACTCGAGTTTAAAAAACTCGAGTTTCATTAAAAATTCAAGTTACAAAAACTCAATTTACTTAGGCGGAAAAAAAAAATTGTCCCCAGTGGAAATCGAGTTTCATAAACTCAAGTTCCACTAGTGTGAACACACCTAAAACAGAGCATCCAATCTGCCTGAAACAGAGCATGGTTCATTTTTTAAAAAAAATAACTTCCAAGTGAAACTCGAGTTTGAAAGACTCGAGTTTCACTAGTGTGAACGCTCCCAAAACAGAGCATCCATTCTGCCTAAAACGGAGCACGGTTCATTTTTTAAAAAAACCTCCCACTGAAACTCGAGTTTCAAAGACTCGAGTTCCAGTATGCATTCCCAGTGAAACTCGAGTTTTTTACACTTGAGTTCCAATAGAAAGTCGAGTTTTATAGACTCGATTTCTCTTCTTCTTTTTTTCTTTTTTTTTTTTTTTTTTGCCAGCATACACTATTGACACATTCCTGTTAGATTCTTCAAAGAAGTAAACTAAAAAAATCAACTTAAGTCATATTAATGAAGCAATATTAATGAAAAGGAAATAATCTATAAATAAAGCATATGTGTAAAGGAAACAAATAGCCTTTTAAAAATGACATCCATTGTAAAGCTTTAACTTTCAAGAGTGTGTCTACTTTTCCATGAATTATTGCAACAAGCAAACAAATGGTACGGTTTCCACTTACAAGATTGAATATTGTAAGAGTAAAAAAGCAAATTCATTACTTGTCCTCAATTCTCATCAAGACATACAACTTTGAGTTGTGCCTTTCGGCCAAATATTAATTTCATGGGTTCACCCACAATAACCACAATATTAATCCCGTCCACCCACAATAACCATCCACGGGATCCTCGAGTTAAAAAGCACGGTCAATGTGCTTCATTACCCTTTTATTAACAAACTATTCGGCTTTCACTTTGGCATTCCACAACTCACTTACCAGCTCTGCAGCTTGAGTCAAGTCATCCCCCAGTATACTAACTAGGACTTCAGTCTTTATTGCAACTTGAGTCAAGTCATCCCCCAGCTCACTTACCAGCTCTGCATGATCATACCTCTCAACTAATGCACGGTAGGCTCGGTAGAACTCCTCTACCAGTTTCATAAGTTCTGGACGTTTCTTGTAGTACATTTCTGCCCTCCTTGCAATAGAATCTGCATCTTCTTCAATGAGCTTGATCATTGCTTTGACCTTGGCATCCATGTCTGTATCAACAGATTTAGGGTCTGTTAAGAATGTGGCCTAAAATGGCATAGAGAGGATGCATGTGCATTACTAGCTGCAAACATGACACTAACCACAGTACAGTTACTATTTTCATGATTACTAATCAGCTACTAGTTTCTCATAACAGGATAACCTACTAGCTGCAAACATGACACTAATACTTTTTTTACTAAGAAATGAATGACTTCAAGTTACATTCATAAACCAATCAAGCCTAAAAATCATGAAATAACACTTTCAATTGACTAACTCACTTTCAATGTCTCACAATTATCAGGGTAAATCTCCAAAAGCTTATCGAAGTTTGACTGTGCACTTCTCAAATCCCCAACTTCAGCTGTACTTGTCCCAAACCTGTCATGAGTTTTCCAGCATATGAACAAGAAGCGACAGGTCAAAAGAAAATAAATATGAAGCCCAATTACAACAATCCTGCAAAAAGTGCATCCACTTGGATACAGTGTTGAACAATATAGTAGTCACCACATTATGCACGTTGAAAAGTGGTAATAAACCCCAAATCCATTTGAACTATTAAATAGGAATCCCATATGATTTTATGAACACAATTAAGCATGCTTCAAGTTACAAATACATCCAGCATTTATCTGTTACATAAAATAGCAATAATCATGTCAACTCAACTCAATTAAGCCTTAATTCCTACTAATTGGAGTTGGCTGGGGCCTGGAGGTATCCTTCTTTGCCAATCTACCATATCCAAGCCATATAAGTAAAATATCATATGATCATATTGTTCCCCAAGTCCATATAAGTAAAAAAAAAAGCATGTGCATTATGATAATTTTTGGTCTCCTGTTAACCCTTTTCACACCTCCAATGCAAATCCAATTGATGACTGCGGCAAAAGTTAATACAATGCATTATAGCCCCCAAATAAAACAATCATGATTGTGGTAAAGATGAATGATTAAAAATTAAAGCATGATAATGTTATGCCAACATATAAAAAATGCTTATAAACAGATTAAAACCATAATGATATGACAATGGCATGTGGTTACTGACCATAATAAGGAAATATAAATTCATAGGGCTTATTGATTTCCTTGACAGATGCCATGTAGTACAGCCCAGCTTTTTCATAGTCCCCCTAAAGTTAAGATGCAGAACATTAAAATTATTAGTAGTCAGAAAGACTATAGGAGACTGCAAAACAAGCTTATAAACAAAAGAGTTTACTTCAGATGTATGCCTAACAAAGGGAAAGAGGGGAAAGAATGAAAGTCAAGGGAGGAGAGCGGTGCTTTTGGTAGTCAAAGTAAGTCACTTGTCATAACACATGATGGATAAGGGTGGTTGAATACAAAAAGGAGACAAAGATTCACTTGAAAAGGCAAAATAGTCTGCTTTATTTCCCCCTCCTTCCACCTTTTTTTGGCAAGTAAAAACTATGCACACCTCATTAAAATGGTATTACAGAAAAGGTATTGTTTCCAACCTTGCTATGGTAAGATCGTGCTAAATTGTAGTAAGAATGTGCCTTTGTTGGTTCATGATTGGTAACAGCAAGAGCAGTTTCAGTCAGTTGCTCAACTAAAAAATGTTGACCAGTAAAGAAGAAGTGATTTGCTAGATAATTAAGCGCCATTGCACAGTAAGGTTATATTTCAAAAGCTCAGCATTTTTTCCATTCCTTTCCTAATTCCAGCAGCTGTGGAGATATTATAGAGTAGCAGAATTAGTCTACCCAAAATGAGAAATTAACATGCACAGATAATGAGAAGATCATATAAGACTTGACATAAGGAAAAATAATATGTTCTGACATAGCTTTACCTTCATTTGTATGTAGATCCATAATTGCAAGTGCAACAAGAGCCTCAGCATTTTCTAGATCCAACTGCACATATAATCATGAAACATATGTAGACGACAGAATTAGTGAAAACTTGCAGCATGTGCTGTAGATTTTATTAAAATCAATTTGTATATAAACAGGTATACATGCCTGCCGAGCTTTATCAAATTGACCTAGTTTGTAGCGATAAAGACCTATCCTAAGTCTTACAGCCGCAGGACATCTGGGATGCACTATCAATGCCCTCTTACAAGAGTTCCAATATTACAGGTCAAGAGCAACATCAAACTCATGTACATTGCTGAGAACATATCTCTATATGTACTTTATACATTAATATAATGTCATGCAGAGGGCTAGTGACGATCCCTACCAATTTATTGCATGTATCTTTGTTGTATTTATGTATATCTACTTGTGTATGGTGTTATGTATGTATGTATGTTTGCATGTGATGCAGCCTTGGAAGATTTATTTGTTACTACGCAGATTAATTAATACAAGCTCTATTTGACTCTTTGTTATATCCTTAGTAGATTGCCTGTGCACTTGGGCTTCTTTTTTCATTTCCTTTTTATTTTCAATAAAGCATTATTAGTTTTTTTTTTAAATGATTTTTCCTAAGAGATCCAAAGTACCTTTGGTTTTATTTTCTTTGGGTCTAAGTAATTCTTTTAGTAGTTATTATTTATTACTTTCTTAGGTTTTTAGTTTACAAGTCATACTAGGATTCTTAATACTACTAGTACAAGAAAGAGTCCCTGTATATATGTATGTTAATACAAGAAATATTCCGTACATATATTTGTGCTCACTGTACTCAAATAATAGATGGAGAACATTAAAAAATAAATAAATAAATAAATATTGAGTGTTTCTAGAACGGAGCCATGTTAGTCTTATTGAGTTATTATTATTTTTCCCCCTTTCTCTTCTTTTTTTACTTCTTCTCTGTCTTGAGTAGTTCACAGGTACTATTCATACAGCCCTGAACACTACCAATTTCTTTATTTTCTATACATACATACATACATACATGGGACCACCATACATACATACATACATACGTACATACAGGTGATCCTCAAACAAGAAAGGAATAGCAAAATTAAACATACCTGGCCCAGAAGAGCTGGAACATCATCACGATCTCCATCTAATACAATCTTAAAAGCAGCAAATGCCTGTTCTACGTCACCCTAAGCCAGTAAAAGTTGACCTGTAAGAAGCAGTAGCATAAATTTTTTAAGTATTCATGCAGTGACCTCTAATCTAAAACATGGCATATAGTTACTTAAGTGATGTGTGCACGTGTATGTATATCAAGTTTGCCCTTTCCAAACTGTAAAGCATGGAGTAGTATAACAATTCAAGACAGAAGAACTTCATGCTTGAATACAAGCTATATGTACTTTATTCTTAGATTTGAAAATAAGAAAGAAGCACCCCCAAAGCAGGAGGGGGGGGGGCATAGATGCTCGCTAAAAACTAAAAAGACAACATAAATCAAATATTACTATGTGTCCTGGGACAATCAAAAGCTTCACCTGTACAAGGGTATACTTTTGTCACCATGAATAATCAAATCATGACAAAATGGAAAGAAAAAAAATTATGAACAATTAAGATGATGAAGCAAGGATTGCATAAAATCTTTGATACACACATGGAGCAAAACTATCAGCTATCAACACAGCTACATAGCCAGCCAAAACAATAGCTAGGTAGATAACCACAGAATTGACATTCATTGGCAGGTTCCACGCAACTGCAGATCCTTTGTCCAAACCCAGTGTTTTGATTGCATGTGCAACTAACCTACATATTATAGTGCCAACAGAATCCTTGAGTTTCAAATGTTTGAGTACATTGCTAATTTACCAAAAACCAGAAAATTAATTTAACCAAATGCAAGAAAAGCATGAGTTAGCCTCACAAGAAAAAGGCATTAAAACAAAAAATGAATTTCAACCACAAGAGTAACGCATGTTACGGATCAAACACTTGCTAGGTAGATATCAAAGTGCCCAAATTTAATTTAGTGTTATTCAAATATAGTAAATAAGACAGAAATGAGTTAACCTGCAGCACCAAAAGGAGAAGCATCTGGACAGAATCTACCACTTAGCAAACTTGGGTGATAGAGAAGGTAAATGCATCCACCAATTTCTGCATCCAAAAGAGAACTTTCCTCTGTCAACCACCTGCAAACAAAACGCAGCTCTTCAACAAGAATGTTAATGAATAGAATTAACTTATTGTTAAAGAGTGTGTACTAACTTTTTACTTCACAACATACATCGTTATCACCAATTTGGGGTACAATGGTAATAAACACTTTGACTAACCAATTTTGCACTTTTTAACCCTCGTGTAATGTTTGGGCGGGGGAGGAGGCTGCGAGGCATCATCCTTAGGCTGATCATCGTGCTACAAAGACATTAAATATATAGAATCAGTATTCGGTGTAATGATAAGAATAAAGTGAACTGCAAAATATATCATTACATTAAGCATTAATGTTATCATACCATAGCGGTGCCTTTGTGTCCTATTTTGTGTCCACCTGTCCCGCAAGTGGGTGCTCTTCTAGTGCGTTGCGGTCTACCTCGTGGGGGTGAGGGCTGATGAGGGGGATGCTCATTCGGTACAGCAGTATCTGGATGTACAGTGTCAATCCCAACCGGAGGTCCTAGAGGTTTGGATGATGATGAGGTAGGTGGGTAATGATGCTCTGTGTAAAGGCCAGGAGTGGGGATCATTGTCATGGGTTCAATACGGGGTGGGTCTATGGGCAAAGTGGGTGCACTAGCGCTAGTGGGTGGGTATGAGGGTGTCTCGGGGTGCATAGGAGGGGTCAACTGAAAAGGAATACCGAGATCAAAACTGGGCTGCTAAGGTGGGGTGGGTGAAGGGACCTCGGGCTGAGTAGATGCATCTACCATGGGTGGAGGGACCTCGAACTGAGGAGATGCATCTGGGATGGGTGGATGGACCTCGGGTTGAGGAGATGCGTGCAGGATGGGTGCAGGTATTTCAGGCCGACCACGGCCCGTAGCTGCACTTGTGCTTGGGCTTGCTGTAGCAGGCCGACTACGGCCCCTAGCTGCACCTGTGCTTGGGCTTGATGTACCAGGCCGACCACGGCCCCTAGCTGCACTTGTGCTTGGGCTTGCTGTACCAGGCCGACCACGGCCCCTAGCTGCGCTTGTGCTTGGGCTTGCGGTAGCACGCCGACCACGGGTCGGTGGAGTTAACAGTGGTTCGCTTGTGCTTGGGGTTGCTGTAGCTACTGATTCAGTATCCTGCCCATTGTTTGCGTCCCCATTTGGTGCAGGAACACCACCAAGCCCAACCACAGTACTTAGGACGCGCTGGACATGGTTGTGTTCTCGGCTGCCTATAGGAAGCATTGCCAACAACGCTAAATGGCTTTCAATCTGAAACGGATAAAGAACCAGTACATTCAGATTTGAGACATTTGTGTATCAATTATACAATGGATTAATCTACTCAAATACTCAACTACGAACTAAAAGTTTTATTAGAATACTATATGTAACATAAAGTCTTTTCACTTGGATGTTAGTCAAATCAAACCAGACTTCCGGAAAAATAAATCAATTGATTCTACGTTCGTACATGCATTGAAGAAAAAACAATGCAGGCAATAAAATATAATTAGAGCACTGAAGTTACCATTATATCTAACTTAGCGCTGTTGCGGTCGACATACTTTCTAGTGACCGGGCGGTACCAGCGGTAATAGGCATGATCGCGGGGCATCTCACCAGTCTGAAGCGGTGCATGGCAAAGTCGTTGTTGTCTCATATCCCATGTAAGGATATACGGTCCATGCTCCTCCCTCCAATTCTTTTCCACCTTCCCACGCAAGTCTATTCTATGCAGTCTATCATCGTACACAACATGGTCGGGCCGCTCCTGCGCCAACCCAAATTGCCGAAGAACACGGTCTGGATGGTGTGTCTCCACTATGCAGAAACACACAAGTGGCACCCTTGCCGTCCACACATCCCTCCCTGAAACGCAGAAGTCAGGAAGGTGACCGAAGTCTGCCTCATATGGCTGCCACACAATCTACAACAGAAACAAGAAACAGTTATCATAACATCTTAACAAGAGTACATACATAGATAAAGGAAAAAACAAAAATTCAAATAGAAGATATGTTGGAACAATGATTTTAACATATTCTTAAGGAAAAGTGACATAACAGAACAGAATTTTTGGATATTATTACCTGGCCTGGCTGCATTCTAACTAATTGCTCGCGATAGTGAATCAACGCCGTGGCGGATGGCCTACTCTTTGGGCTTGGCACTCTCACCCACCTACAGGTACGAGCGAATAACATAAGATAAAATAATACCACTTACTTACTAAGAAGAGTACATTGCATAACACACTAAATATCAATTGATTATACTTACTTAAATGCGAGTGGAGCTTTTGGCCATGGGCCATAATCACATCCAGGTGGGGGCTCTATCCTCGGGCACAAGAATGGCAACCTTGCCCATGCCCAATACTGGACCAATTGCAAAGCCCCACCAATCTGCGATGCTTCTTTCTCACTTGTTCGGCACAACTCTCTGTACAACCAGGCCAGGCAACCACTACCCCAACTATACTGTGGCGGATCACGAAGGTTCCGCAGGAACTCCAAGAACATCAGATGAACCCTATCTCTTGACTTGTCCATGAAAATCTTATCTCCTAGTAGCGCTAAAATATAGCACCGGGCATACTGATGTATCTGGATCTCTGTTGCATCATAAGGCAGTGGCTCTGTAATGCGCTCAACAAGGCGGCTAATGAGAATTCTTTGCCCCACCAAAATTTTGTTCTCATTCGCCGGAACTTCAAACCCAAGCAACTCCAAGCACAATTACCTCCAATCCCCATCCACCACAGCAGTCGGCCCAACCAAGACCTCACCATCTATAGGAAGTCCCAAAATGACCTCCACATCTTGTAGGGTGATTGACATCTCACCGTGTGGAAGATGGAACGTATGCGTCTCCGGCCGCCATCGCTCAACTAGGGCCGATACTAGGCAGTGATCTATCTCTCTGGAAGGGGCCCTAAACAACCCTTCTAGCCCCACCAACTTGATAACGTCAATCAATCGATTATCTTGCATATCTATGTGTTCCATCTCCTTAGCTCGACCACAGCACTTAAGTGGGCCCGGGTCCTGCAAATACGATAAAATTATAGCAGTTAGAACTAGATATACAACTTTGAAATAATTTGCTAGAAGTCAAAGACAACGTGAAAATTAAAGCAGTTGTTAGAACGAGATATTTCACCTCGCCATTCCAAATGTCATTTGATCGGTGATTTCGTTGTCGACTCAACAATGAAGGATCTTCTGGACCAGGGCGCACGATCTCTGGCTCCTCATCGATCCGAGGCTCCATACTGCAAACACTGCAACTGTGAGATCATACATAGTGGCAGACATACATAATTTGGTGTGAGAATTATAAAAAATCAGGCATCACCACAACACACAATGATTTCATATGAAGAAATACAAAATACTTCACTGCCTAAATGAAGATGAGAAACATATTACTCCACTCGTCCTTCACTTAAAAATATGATAAAATAAAAAGATGAACTTCCACTTCAAGAAATTTAAGGACAAGGCAAAACCAACATTGATAAGTATTGTACATCCAATGAAGATATCCATAAAAGTTTAGTCAACCGCTTTCAAGTATCACTTATCTCATTATTGTGTGAGAGGACAATCTCTACCTCTAACAACCAAAAATTACTTACAATCCATTTTATTGCTATTAATGTTTAATACTGTAATGTCAAAACTATAAGCACCGTTTATAGCTCTCAATATATGCACAGGTTAGTAAATAATCATAGAAGGCAACAAATAGTCAAAAGCGTGTTATAACCATAGAACCTCAAAAGTTTGTCTCAAAGCCAATGTATTTGACAAGCTAACTGAACTATACATGCCCCTAAATTCTTCTTGTCCAACGAAACAAAAGTTAAAGAAACACATTTCAAGCATCTCAAAACCTAACAACTATATATCTTGAATAAATTATATGTAGAGCTGTTAGGTAAATGAAACCTTGAATAAATTCAAGTAGAGCCAGAATAAAATTCAATTTCGACAATTTTATAGGAGAAAAAGGTGAGATTAACAAGGGAGACATATTAATTAAGAATAAGAATCAAGAATCAGGATGAGAGATGAATAGGAGACAATGATACTGATTTGGAGACAGTTAGCGTTGTGATTTGGAGACAATGATATTAATTAAGAATAAGAATCAAGAATCATGCAGTTTTGGGAAGGATCAAACTTTGAGGAGTAAAATATGCTAAAAAAAAGTCTAAAAGGTTATTAATATCAGAACATATGAAAAAATTAAAAATTAAAGAGTTTTTTACAAGTATTAAACAAAACAGAACATTATCTATTGTCAAGACCAAACTACCTACATATATCACTTATCTGCATTTGCCAATTTTCACATGCTGAGGAATTAATAAAAACTATAAAAAAACATAGGCATTGTTATTAGTTTGGCTTGCTACAATGGTCTTTGTTTTGTGTTTTCATAATGCATATATATAACTTCAATTGAAGCTTCTGTTGCACAAATTAGCTTCTTGTGATCAATACCATGACTCTAGATGTACCGGTCACCAGCTAGGACAAGACAATTTAAATAAACACGCATGACCTTGGAATCAACCTATGCTCAAAGAAGAAGCTCTTCCATGATTTACCTATCAAAAAAAATAAAACTCTTCCATGATCCTTTCTTAACATCATCAGATTTAGAGCTTCTTTCTTACTGCTTACCAAAAAGAGCCCTTTTCTAACTAATTTGTGTAATAGGGACACAAAAAGGAAAATGTAATTTTTCTGTGATATTATCAAATCTTGAAATGTGTACGACAATAACAAGATGCAATTTCTATGGGTACCACCCACGTTTAATAGGCACTTACTCCATAAAAATACAACTGCAACAAGCATGCGATCCAATATGGTTATTGTGAAAGCACTCTATTGAAGCAAATGCAATAATTGACAATGAAAATGAAATCACAAAACCTCAAATTAACTTAGCCTTTAGGGTTGGTGTAGGGATCCTTCTTCCACTAATTTGGGTTGATGACATTTATTAAGTTCCTCCATTCTACCCTAACCAAAACCAGACTCTCAATACCAAGTTAAATTGGCATTTTAGCATCACAACGATGGCAGCAATAACGATTTCATTAACAAACCCAAAGTTATAGATAAAAACAAAAACAAAACAAAAAATAAATCGCAAATTTTTAACTGATTTCATTGAAACGAACCTGTGAAGAAGCTTGAGACCGGCGGTGAGCTTGAGCGTGAATGCGAGTAGGGAGGAGAGTGAGTGAGTGAGACCGGCGGTGAGCTTGAGGGTGATTTCTGTCGATTGTGGGTTTCAGGGTGAGGGCGATTTCTGTCGCACGCTGAGGGGTTGATTTGGGTATTTGAGAGAGTGAGAGACGGAGAGACTGAGAGACGGAGAGACTGGTTTGAGTGAGTGTTGATTTGGGTGTTTGAGAGAGTGAGAGGCGGAGAGACTGAGAGTGACAGTGAGAGTGTTTGACAGAGTGAGAGATACTGAGAGTGAGAGATGTTTGTTCTCCAGCGACAAGTGTGAGAGATGTTTGTTCCCCAGCGACAAATTTGAAAATGGTAGACAGTTAACAGAATTCGAGTCTTATAAACTCGATTTCTCCATGTAAAATATTGGCTAACGTGTAAAATATTGTCCACGTCAAGGTGCTGAGAAACATCATAAATCGAGTTTTAAAAACTCGAGTTCTAATTAAATCTCGAGTTTTTAAAACTCGAGATGCTAGTTTTAAAAATCTTTTTAAAACTGGCCAACTAACTAAAACGTTGGATATTTAATGTTGAATGGCAAGGGGGTTCGAAAATTCACTGTACCATTCAATTAAACATATTCAGAAAACAACGGTGAAAAAAAGGGGCAAGCTTTTTCATCATATATAGCAAATTTAATAAGAAATTAGTCAACAACAAAATAAATCTATAATATAAAGAGCTAGAATTTCCCAATCCAATATAATTGAAGAAAGAAAACCTTGGATTTGAAGTGCGACCGCTGGTCAACCTTGTAGGCCGTTAAGAATTTTGGCTTCTTCATCATTGTACCAGGTTCCTCTCCTTGGTTTGTCAGATGGAGAGTAAGGTGAGCTCTGAGAGGTAAAGACGATGGGTCAATCGTTTCCCAATGTATTTGATTGGCTCTTCCTTCTTTCTCATCCTAAGTTTTGGATTTTGATTTTGGGGGAAGGAGGATGTTTTGATTTTTACTTTTTAGAGAAAGAGGGTTTCTGAGGAGAGAGAGGAATGGTCATATATGTTGCCCGTGGTTTCACCATGGTTTTGATCAGAATTTTATGTTTTTATATTATCAGGTCTCAGATGCTGTGTTTTTTATCAGAATTTTAGGTTTTTTAATTATCGGGTTTTAGAAAAAAAAAATTTATTTTTATTCTTTTCTTAAATATTACTGACGTGAAAAATTGTGAGAGTTTCAGAAGTTTCGGTTTTATATATAATATATATATATATATATATTAGGTGTAATTATATTATAGAGTTATTAAGATAGGATGATATTATTTTATGAAAAATTTGATCCAACAATCTTATATTGTTCAGACTTATCAATAAATTTTACTTCAAAATAGAATATTTTTATTATCAATAAATTTAAAATAATTATTTATAAATTTATTTACAAACTCACATAATCTAATCTTAACTTTATGTAAGCTTATTTTTATATATCCCTTTGGGGACACCCATATGATGGGTTGAAGGGCATGTCGTAACCTAGAGGTCTTAAGTTCCATTTACTACAATATTGGTGCACAACGTTTTCTAGATATCTCATGGGTAAAAAGTGAAATAGTAAAGTAAAAAACTAAGTTACTACTTTCTTTGTTTTATACATACATACATACAAATATATATATATATATATATATATATTTTATATTATACATTTCAAAATATGTAGCTAAGTAACTTTTTTTTTTTTTTTTTTTTTGAGAGAGAATTTCAACTTATAGCGTCTATTCCTAATGACATATATTTATCATCAAATCAAGATACCATGAATTACTAGCATGAATTATATACTCCTTATGCCATTTTTTCAACCTGTGAATTCTAATTAGCTCAACTAGTAAAGTTTCTGATACTTGAATAAGAGATTTGAGGTTTTTTTTTTTTTTTTTTTTGGTAAAAAGGAAAATGCATTAGTAGTCTTAATCATTTTAGTAGTCCTCTTTTTTATTATTTTTTTTAGTACAAACCCTGCATACACCAAAAACTCAAAAATTATTATAGCATAACAAAGTTAACATTATACCTTTTTTTATATAAAAAGGATAAAATTAGTAGTCCTCTTTATTTATTTAGATTATAGAAGACGCAATAATTACAATTTCTCATTACACCACATCACCAATAATGCTTCAAGAATAATGCGGGGAACACTTTGGGATCCACGAGCTCCCTTTCGGTGCAGGGGCCCATGGCCCATCATTCACGATTATTTTGTTCACTTTTGACTTATTAAGCCCACTTTGGAAAAATACGTATTATCTATACTATTATTTAAGGGGCTTTCTTTGTTTGGATTCCTCATTTTTTAGTTTTAAAATGCCCCTACACTCCTATGTTTAAGTAGAGACAAAACTAAAGGACAATCCGGTAAAAATGCAACTTTAACTCCCACTAAAACATTGCGTAAAAATAGGACCACTCTCCTATTAATTTTCAAATTGATTTATTCACTTATAAATTATATTTTCAAAATAAAAATTATATATATGATAAAAGAACACGGTTTTATTTTCAAGAAATGATATTTTTACAACATTTTTACAACAAATCCTAAGTAACAGATTATTACTGATTGTTATTGTTGGGGCAAAAAAGTAATCTTAGTGTTATGTTCAAATTTGAACCAATAACAACTAATCACCTATGATTTGTTGTGAAAATGTTGTAAAATTGTTGTGGACGTAGCACCTCTTTTTATTTTCTACAAAATAGGACCACTAACAAAAAAAAAAAAAAAGGACTCATCGCACGCGCGAAGCGCGTGTGATGAGGCTAGTTTTTTATAAAATATTTTCGCATCGTGATAGTGTACCCCACAATTACGTGTATCATCATTATAATATTTTCACATAGTTTTACTACATTCCCCCTTTCACTTGTTTAAATTCTTATTGTATCTTCCTTCACCTCCAATTTATAATCAAAATGGAAAAAGAAAATTGGAAAATTATATCTTTTTACACAACATTGACCTTTTGCCTTTGGTGGTACAAAGAAAAATGGTGATATTATAATTTATACAAATTTTATTACGTATGTCTTGTAAATAAATATATCAAATTCTAAAACATAAATTAAAATTAAAATTAAAAAATAAATGATTATTATTTATGTGATACCAATAACATTTATTAACATGCCAATTTGTAAGTCTTTTAAAGTAAAGTTACTGATAGCTATAGAATTTATATAAAAAAATGCATAAAATGTTTTATCATATTAAATATAAGGCCTTTATGTAAGATTATCTCTATTAGAAGACTTAGAGTGACCCTCATATAATTTATCTTAACTATAATAAGAGTGATAGATCAAGACCCATCTATGAAGAGACTATTTGTGAATTTGTGAACAGCTATGTGACTTTGAATGCTCATTAAACTAGCATACCAAAAAATTTTATGATCAAGAAATACTTCTCAAACAATTTACTTAACAACAAATCAAGCTATGAGAAATCAATTCTAGCTCCAAAACAGAGGGCAACTGCTTTAATCTTTCTTGAGACTATTTCATAATGTAAGGACACAGCTTTGGAAATCCAGCCTAAAGGTGGGTGGATCTGCCTAAAAGGCCCAACAACAATGAATTTGTAGAGAAAAGGTTAGGAAAAACTGGGCTAGTATAGATCAGATTACCAACTAGATGGGCTAGGATCACAGATTAGGATGAAATACAAGGTTTTGGCCTAAAGGATCGTTCTTGTCCTACGTCTGAGGATAGTTGTTTGGTGTAAGTATTGTTTAGTAATGGGTGCAAGTCCTGTCCTTTTTCCTTTTTCTCCATTTTTAGGTTCCTTCTTCCTTTTATATTATTTCTCCCCTTTCTCTAAGCCCTCCACGTACAGATGTAATGATTTGTTTGTTGACACCTACCCCCTCTAGCTTTTCCAAAATCCTCTATGCAGGAGTTGTATGGCTAGAAATCACTATTCAGATGTCATCTCCACATAAATGCGGCCAGAGGGTTAGTTGTGGAGCATTCAATGCGGGGTTGGCAGCCTTCTTCCTTGATATTTTGGGATCTTTTCTTGATATGCGCTTCCATAACATTCGCCCAGCCCAGTGGAATCCTCTAGGGTATCTTCCTGACCGGCAGAGCTCTAAATCTAATCCCGGCTTTGACTATCCGAGGTGGCATACGTCCTCGGCAAATTCCCGGGATCATTGAGCTCATGTTCAACCCCTCCGACCTTTAGCACGAATCGTCTAGGCCGAGTTGAATCATCCTTGGATTAGCCCTAGTCCTCGGCTTGGGCTTGGGATGCACTATGTAAATAGGTAAGGAGTTCCAGGCCCATTATTCCTACTGACATGATGGTCCTACCGGCCCATTGCCCCTACAATAGCCCCTCGAGATACTTCTTTCTGAGTCCTCGAACAGAAAGGAGGATTTCGATGTCACTGTACCTGATATGAGTTGATCTTGACCTATCTTTGCCTATAAAAACGCCTTTTTAACTTACTTGGACACGTTCCTGACATAGCGGCCCTTGAGACGCGTCTTCATTTAATTATGACGGCTCTGTGTTTTGCACGCTCTATGGCGTGATGCGAATCATGCGGCTGGGAGTTTTGTGAAGGTATGGGCGAGAACTCTCCCGCTTCTGATTGCCTTTTGCTATAAATACCATCTTATTCACCTTTTTGCTTCACCTTAACATTCATTAAGTTCTAGTGCACATACATCGAACCTGTCAGTTATTTCTCTCATTCGCACCCTTTACAAATATCAAAAGCCTGTCCGAGGAGACCTCTTTTACTCTTGTAAGTCTTCCTGATTTCTTTAAATTTTTTCTTTTTCTCATATAATTTTCTGCTCTTTTCGATTTTTCTCTCCTTGCTCTGTCCCCCTTCCCTAATCCTCTTAGGTTCTTTCCATAACCTTTCTAAGAATGGGTAGGTTCAAATATTTGGTAGATTCGAAAGAGGCCGTAGAAAACTTTAGAACCCAGTATAGGATTCCTCTTGGGGTAGATATTAGGTATTGCGAGGAAAGTGAGTGGCATGAGAAGAGGCGTGAGGGGGAAGTTGTAATCCCGATAATCGCCTTCATAGAGGGAGGGATGAGGATTCCAATGAGTGCAGTTACTAGGGATTACCTTATAGCTCATAAGCTGGCACCCACTCAGTGCGTGCCCAACGTGTTCAGGATCCTAGGTTGTGTGGACGCCCTGAATGAGAAGTTAGGTCTAGGATTGACCCATCATGACGTCAATTGGGTTTATAACCTTCACCACCTCAAGGGTCAGGGGCATTATCTAAAATCTAGATACCTAGAGGTTAGGCTTATCCAATGTCTTCCCAACTCCAACAAGGGTTTGAACAAGGATTTCCAAATTGTGTCGGGTGATTGGCATGATGGCTTTCACTGCCCCACCAGTGAGGGGAAACTAGGTGGGGTTCATAAGTTTAGGTTTACGAATTTTGAGCCATTTTACGCCTATTTGCTTATTGTTATCTGATATTATGAGTTTAGTTCGTTCTCGGCTAATAAATCGTTTCTCCGCGATGGTTTGGCAGATAAAAATTCAACTACTCCCCACCTCGAGCTTGTGAATCAGAAGAGCTTAGATAAAATCTTGAGGTCCGAGGTATTCGTTCACTCTGATGGTTAACTGAGGGCGGCTCACATCATCTTAGGCTACACTCCCATCTCTATAGCATTCCAAGCGCCGAAGTACGTGATCAAGGCTCGTGATCCGCGTCTTCAGCAGATAAGCGTAACAGCTCTAAGCTTTCTACTCCTTGGCCCGATTCCAGGGGAAGTCCTCTCCATCAGTCCGATCTTGGACGCCATCCCTAAAGTAGAGATTCCTTCTCAACAAGAAGCCGAGGAAGTTGCTTCGGTGTTCCAGCCGATCTCCAGAGAAGAGCAGGACGTAGTGGATATCTCCGAATCTGAAGACGAGTTCGAAGTTTTCAATAAAAGTTTGTCCTTAGAGATTCCAATTGTTGATCCTGTCCTTCCATCTGCGCCAACCTCCTACGAGATAGGGATTCAGTGCAAACCGAGATCGAGCCTGCTGGACTTAATAGAGTCCCAACCCGGGAGGGATGCCCTGGCCAAGGCGACGTAGACAAAGCCTCCCTCCATCCCTCCTACTGCTCCGCCCGCCCAAGCCCTTGGGCTCCAACCTGCCGATCTGAAGAGAAAGAGGGAGGCAAAGGGCAAGGAACCAATTGAGGCAGGGAAGGCCCACTCCACCCAAGAGGACGAGGTGCTGAAGCTAGCTAAATAGCCCCAAATGGAACAAAGGGATACCGAGCGGAGAAGTAGCCCTTCAGCTACTCCAGAGGCGTGGCTGCCGGCCCCTATGCTTGATGGTGCCCCTTTTCCAACTAGTGCCTCCATCAGGGACTACCAAGGGGGAAAGGGGGGTTACGTAGCTGATGCAGTGGAGCAAGCTCTCTTGCTCCCTGGAGATATGGTTGAGCTTTGCTCCTTGAGGATGCACGAGGTCTTCCTCAGCCTGAAAAGGTACCTCGGCATGGTATGTCTTGATCTTATACGTATACGAATTTTATTTTACTTTACTCTTTCTTTTAAAAAAAAAAACTGCAAACATTGCCGTTATTGTTATTATTTAAAGTCTTTTTTGACCATGTTCTCTTCCTTTTCAGGTTGTTCAAGCCTCTTTCCGAGCTGAAGAGATGACCAATTACTGCCATAGGCAGATGAAAAAGGAGGAAGCTAGGCGTCATGCCACCATGGACGCTCTAAACACTACCGAGAAGGGCGTGCAAGAGCTGAAAAAGAAGCTAATGGAGGAGGAGAGGGAGTGCAAGAGTGCAGCTGCTGACCTTGACAGTGCGGAAAGGCAGGCTGAAGGCTAAAGACTGCTGCTTCGCAATGTCGAGGAGTAGCTGGCATCTTCTAAAGCTCAAATCACCGCCCTCAAGAAGAGGTTAGAGAACGTGGAGATGGCTAGGGTAAAAGCTGAGAAGGCTCGGGATCAAGCTAAGCAGGAAGGATACGATGTAGGGATGGCAGAGACCAAGGAAGCTCTGAGGGCTGAGGTGACAGGAGTGTGCAGGACTTACTGCTTGCAAGTATTGAATGAGGCTCTCGACCAAGATGAGGTCGAGGCTTCATCCGTGCTCAGGAAAGCGAGAAGTGTGTGCTATCCCCCTGCCATCCGAGTATCCACTCGTTCTATTTCGAAGCGTGATCTTCAGTCCGAGGTGGCAGATGTGGGTAAGGATATTGCGACTAGCATTCCTACCTCATCTGGTAAGGGGTCCAACGAGGTTGAGCCTCTTGGGGAGAAGGAAAAAAGAAACAAGTGGCCATAAGGTGGTTCCTGACGCCTAAATACCTTCATCCCTTACCCAGGACAAACCTGCCGAGAAAGAGGCTGAGAAGAGAATGGAAATTGTGTTAGCTTCCTTGCCTCTGCCTGCCATAGTTGAGCAGACGGGCAAAGGCCAAGGACTTCCAGAGGCTGTGGCTGCTCAGACTAACCAGCCTCCTCCCAAGGAAAAGATAGTGATTAAGAAGAAATAGGTTTTTGTTCAGTCTGTCTTGTTTTGTTTGTTTCTTTTGTTTTTGTTTTTTTTTTTTTGTATTTTGTAATCCGAATCCCCCCTATTTTTGTACTCAGATTACCTTATTCATAGGCCCACATCAATGAAAAGTATTCACAAATATTCATTATTCATTCATTGTTATCTTTTGTGGTCTGGCACTTGTATTTGTGAAATATATATATATATATATATATGTAACAGTAAAGAGGAAAACCAGGTTAGGTTTGCTAATTAATCAATAACCCTTGAGAGGTTTACAAGATAGACAACCCATAAATTGATATAAGTGTGTTTAGAAACGCTTTAAGCGAAGCTCGAAGGCGTCTACTTAAACTGGGTGATGAATATAGAGTGCTGTTTAGAATAATAATGACCTTGGATACCTAGGTGACTAATAAGGAGTACTTGGTTGCTCTGGAGAAACATTATAGACTGTCAGTTTTTCCCCGGCGAGTGATCCGAAGTGGCAGATATAGCTTTGACTAGGACAATAGGTTGTAGTATTAATTTTTCCAAAGCAGATGGTCTGAGGGGCCAGGCATAGCCTTGGATCTGTTTAATACTTAGAACAAAAGATTGTAGTATTAATTTTTCCAAAGCAAATGGTCCGAGGAACTATGCTTAGCTTTGGATCTGTTTAATACTTAGAAAGAAATATTGTAGTATTAATTTTTCCAAAGCAGATGGTCCGAGGAATCAGGCTTAGCTTCGAATCTGTTTAATACTTAGAACAAAATATTGTAGTATTAATTTTTCCAAAGTAGATGGTCCGAGGAACCAAGCTTAGCTTTGGATCTGTTTAATACTTAGAACAAAAGATTGTAGTATTAATTTTTCCAAAACAGATGGTCTGAGGAACCAAGCTTAGCTTTGGATCTGTTTAATACTTAGAACAATGATAGGGAGATGTCAATTTTCCCAAGGTATGTGGTTCGGGGAACCAGGCATGACCGAGGTTCTGTTTGACCTTTGCAGTTTATAGTAGTTGAAAATCATGCGTAATGTATTAAACACAAATAACTTATTAATAATAATACATTTTCAGGTTGTTTACATTCCAGGGGTGCAATACTGCCTTATTCTCTAAATCTTCCAAGTAGTATGCACCCAGTCCTGCAACAGATGTAATTCTATACGGTCTTTCCCAATTGAGTCCCAATTTTCCCCAAGAAGGGTTCTTTGCAGAGCCAACCACTTTTCTCAATACCAGGTTTCCAGGCGCCAAAGGCCTCAACTTCACGTTGGCATTATATCCTTGCTTGAGTTTATGCTGATAGTAGGCCAGCTGGACTATAGCACTTTCCCTTCGTTCTTCAATTAAGTCCAGATTTCTCTCTAATAAGTTGTCGTTGTTGCTCGGGGTGAAATAGCTCGTTCTTAGTATAGGGAATCCCATTTCTAATGGAATAACGGCTTCGGCCCCATAAGTTAACAAAAAAAGGGTTTCGCCAGTAGACTTCCGAGGAGTAGTCCGATAGGTCCACAGCACCTGTGGTAGTTCCTCAACCCATTTTCCTTTGACATCGTCTAATCTCTTCTTGAGCCCGCTTACTATAACTTTGTTTACAACCTCGGCTTGCCCATTCGCTTGAGGGTAGGCTGTGGTAGAATACCGATTAGTAATCCCTAACCCACAGCAATATCTCCAGAAAGATTTGCTATCAAACTAAAGTCCGTTATCCGAGATGTGGGTATGGGGTACCCCAAATCAGATGACGATGTTCTTCCAAACGAACCTCTTCACATCTGCATCCGGGATGTTGGCTAATGGCTCCGTTTCAACCCATTTAGTGAAATAATTTGTGCCGACCACCAGATACTTCTTATTTCCTGCTGCTTTGGGGAAAGGGCCTATAATGTCTAAGCCCCACTGGGCAAAGGGCCAACGGCTGGATAAAGGATTAAGCACTCCTCCCGATTGATGGATATTTGGGGCAAATCTCTGACATTGATCACACTTTCTTACATATTCTTGGGCTTCTCGGTGCATATTGGGCCACCAATATCCTTGAGTGAGGGCTCGATGAGATAAAGACCTTCCTCCGGTGTGACTGCCGCAAATTCCCTCGTGTAGCTCTTCTAGGAGAACTTCAACTACCTCGAGATGTATGCACAACAGATACGGTCCAGAATAAGACCTCTTATACAACTTCTGGTCCTCAGACAGCCAAAACCGAGGAGCCTTCCTCCGTATCTTATCGGCTTCCAGCTTGTTCTCAGGCACAAAATCCTCTTTAAGATATTGGGTGATAAGATCCATCCAGCTAGGGTCTGCCCTTGTCTGATGAATGACCGACACTCCTTTTGTCAACCCAAAAGGTTTCAGAAGATCTTTAACAAGAATTACTCTTGGTAGGCCCTGCGCCGAGGAAGTCGCCAGCGTTGCAAGCGAGTCTGCATGTGCATTTCTACTTCTAGGAATTTGTATCAAGTTGAAGGACTCAAACTTGGATTGCAAATGCCTAACTCGGCTTAGGTATTTTTGCATTCTAGGGTCCCGAGCTTCTAATTCTCCTCGGACCTGGCCTACCACTAATCTAGAATCTGAGAACATATCCACAATCTTTCCCCCCATCTTTCGAATCATGGTCATCCCTACCAGTAGAGCCTCGTACTCCATTTCATTATTCGTGGCGGAGAATCCTAGCCTTAGCGATTTTTCAACTGTTATGTTCTCAGGGGAAATCAGAACTAGCCCCACTCCAGATCCTTTGAGGTTTGAGGCGCCGTCAACATAGACCTTCCACGACGGTATTCGTTCTACGAAGATTATCCTAACTAAATTTTCATCCACGTGGTGTTTATTCAGATTTTCTTCTATTGGGGCCTCGGCAAACTCAGCTAGAAGGTCAGCAAGGACCTGGCCCTTTATAAAAGTACGAGGCATGTACTTGATGTCATAGGCCCCCAGTTTCGTTCCCAACTTCGCGATTCTCCTTTTATAATTAGCACTTCGAAGTAAGGCCTTGAGTGGCAATTGGGTCAAGACAACAACAGTATGCGCCTGAAAATAATGCAGAAGTTTACGTGTGGCATGCACCATGGCTAGGATGGCTTTCTCCAGTGGCAAATATCTGACCTCGGCCTCATGTAGGGATTTGCTCACGTAATAAACTGACCTCTATACTCCATTGTCCACCCTTATTAACACCAGGCTTACCGCATAGAAGGCCACCACGATATAAGCAAATAAGACTTCATCTGCTTCAGGTTTGGACATGATTGGTGGCCGAGAAAGGTAGTCCTTCAACTGCTGGAATGCTAGGGCACATTCCTCTGTCCATTCAAAGTCTTTCCATTTATTTAACAACCGGTAGAAAGGTCTACACCTATCTGCAGATCGGGATATGAAGCGATTCTGGACAGCAGTCATTCCCATCAACCTCTGTACTTCCTTGGGGTTCCAAGGTGGCTGTAGTTTATTAATGGCCTCGACCTGGTTTGTGTTAACCTCGATTCCACGGTGAGTAACCATGTAGCCAAGGAACTTTCCTGACCCAACTCCGAAAGAACACTTAGAAGCATTGAGTCGTAATCTGTGCCTTCTCAAGACTTCAAAAATGTTTCTGAGGTCACCAATGTGCTCGGCCTCATTCTTGCTCTTGACCACCATATCATCAATATAAATTTCGATGCTCTTTCCTAGCTGCGGTTCGAACATCTGTGTCATCATCCTTTGATAAGTAGCCCCCGCGTTTTTAAGCCCAAATGGCATTACCTTATAATGATAGTTTCCAATAGGGGTCAAAAGCTGTTTTCTCCTGGTCTTCCGAGGCTAGAGGTATCTGATGATAGCCTTGGAAAGCATCCAGAAAGCTCACCCTAAGATGTCCTACAATTGCGTCAACCAACTGGTCAATCCGAGGCATGGGGAAAGGGTCTTTTGGGCAGGCCTTGTTCAAGTCTGTGTAGTCCACGCATACCCTCTATTTGCCATTCTTTTTCTTCACCTCTACGGTGTTAGCCAGCCAATCGGGGTAAAACACCTCCTTAATAGCCCCAGCCTACTTAAGTTTTACCACCTCTTCCTTGACGGCATCAGCATGCTCCTTTGAAGAGCGCCGAGGAGGCTGTTTTCTGGGGGTAGCAGATGGATTAACATTCAGATGATGACAGATGAAGCTCGGGTCAACTCCCGGGGCTTCGTAAGCATTCCAAGCAAATACATCAATATTCTGCCTCAGAAATTGCACCAACTTCTCCCTTTCCTGAAGAGGCAATTGAGTGCCGACTTGAAAAAATTTCTCTGGGTCATTATCAACAAGGACCCTCTCTAACTCCTCGCATCTTACCTCCTCGACCTCACCATCAGAAGTTGAGGCGGTGGACTCTAATTGCTAGAATTTTTTATCGGCTGTGGCTGAGGACTCTGACTTGGGTTGGTGCGCGATAGCAGCCACCAAACACTGTGTGGCCACCATCTGGCCTCCAATCAATTCCTCAACCCGATCTCCAAACGGGTATTTCACTTTGAGGTGAAGGGTGGATGAGACGGCTCCAAGGGCATGGAGCCAAGGTCGTGCCATGATAGCAGTGTATGGGGAAAAGGCATCCACCACTATAAAGTCTACCTCCACCACTTCTGAGCCAGCTTGGACCGGTAGCCTGATCTGTCTGCATGAAACAACAACTTTACCATCAAAGCCGACCAGATGTGAGTTATAGCTGGTCAGATCCTCCGGTCTGAGATTGAGCCCCTTGTACAGGTCTGGATACATAATCTCGGCTCCACTGCCCTGGTCAACAAGCACCCTCTTCACATCGTAGCCGCCAATCCTAAGGGTTACCACTAGGGCATCATCGTGAGGCTGTATGGTCCCGGCTTTGTCCTCGTCCGTGAAACTTAGTGCTGGGTGAGCCCCTATTTTAGTTCTCTTTGATTCATGGCCAGAGTCTCTGATATACGATCCAGCTACAGTCATTACCCTAGAGGGGCGTGATCTTGTTCTGCCCGGTGCGACGAGAATGACATGAATTGTTCCTAAAAGAGGTCTTGAAGGATTACTGCCTTGAATCCCCGAGCCTGTCTGACCTCCTTATTCATTAGGTTGATTCAAGAATTGCTTCAACCTGCCATCTCGGATCAATTGCTGCAAATGGCTCTACAAAGTCCTACAGTCCTCGGTTGTATGCTCGCGTTCTCTATGGTATTGGCAATGTAGACTTTGATTTCGCTTCGCGGGGTCCCCGCTCATCTTGCTTAGCCACCTAAAGTATGGCTCATTTTTTATCTTCTTCAAGACTTGATGTACCGGTTCTCGGAATATAGTATTAACAAATTGGGGAGCCTTGGGCCCTGATTCCCCTCCAAAGTCTCTTTGAGGTCGGTTATTGCCATAGCGATCCAACCTGAAATTCCTCCTCTCCTGAGGGATAACCTTACCTTTCCCCTTCTCCTGCTGCTGATCCTTCTCGACTCTCTTATACTTGTCAATCCTATCCATAAGCTGGCGTACACTGGTAACAAGTTTCCCTATTAAAGACCTTCTCAACCCGTGCTCGGCGGGCAGGCCAACCTTAAAGGTCCTGACGGCTACATCATCGAAATCACCCTCTATCTCGTTGAACATCTCCCAATATCGGTCCGAATACGTTTTCAAAGTTTCTCCCTCTCTCATGGATAAAGACAGTAAGAAGTCCAGAGGCCGAGGAACTCTGCTACACGTGATAAAATGAGACCCAAATGCTTGAGTGAGCTCTTTAAAAGAGTTAATGGAACCTGCTTTTAGGCCGTCAAACCATCTCATCGTCACAAGTCTCAAGCTAGATGGGAACACCTTGCACATCAAGGATTCATTATTAGAGTACACCGTCATTCTCTGATTGAAATAGCTAATGTTCGACGGGGTCTGTACGGCCGTTGTAGAGAGTAAAGGTGGGTTGGGTGAATCGTCTGGGAAGTCGTCCCCCATCGATTTTGTGTGTAAAGGGAGATTTAGACATGCGGTTGAGGGCTTTACTCATGGCGTCAATTCCCAGGCCTTTCGAAGATGAACCTCCGCTCCTGCGTTCTCAGTGATAGTCCTCCTCATACGAGAATGTTTTATTTGGGGGCGTCCTTGATCTGTGTCTATAGTCATCATCCTTCTCACTATCTAAAGAAAAGTCAGAGACTGAAGGACTCCACCTCCTCCGTTCTTGGCGCAACTTCTTCTTCAGGTAGTCAATTTCCTTCTGCATGGCATTTGTATGTTCATCTTGAGCAACATGGCTATCGCCCCTAGAACAACTTTCACCAGAGTGGATGGTATGTACACTTCCTTCCTGGCCCTTTTGAGGATGTTCCTCTCGTTGAGACCCCATAGATTCCAAATGGTGTGAACCTGAGCCTACCATGGTTGAAGGTCTAAAACTCTAACCAATCAGCTTTCCCACAGACGACGCCAATTGTAAGGACACAGCTTTGGAAATCCGGCCTAAAGGTGGATGGATCTGCCTAAAAGGCCCAACAACAATAAATTTGTAGAGAGAAGGTTAGGAAAAACAGGGCTAGTGTAGATCAGATTACCAACTGGATGGGCTAGGATCACAGATTGGGATGAAATACAGGGTTTTGGCCTAAAGGATCTTTCTCGTCCTACGTCCAAGGATAGTTGTTTGGTGTAAGTATTGTTTAGTAATGGGTGCAAGTCCTGTCCTTTTTCTTTTTTCTCCATTTTTAGGTTCCTTCTTCCTTTTATATTATTTCTCCCCTTTCTCTGAGCCCTCCACGTATAGATGTAATGATTTGTTTGTTGACACCTACCCCCTCTAACTTTTCCAGAATCCTCTATGCAGGAGTTGTATGGCTGGAAATCACTGTTCAGATATCTTCTCCACATAAATGCGGCCAGAGAGTTAGTTGTGGAGCATTCAATGCGGGGTTGGCAGCCTTCTTCCTTGATATTTTGGGATCTTTTCTTAATATGCGCTTCCATAACATTCACCCAACCTAGTGGAATCCTCTAGGGTATCTTCCTGACTGGAAGAGCTCCAAATCTTATCCCGGCTTTGACTATCTGAGATGGCATACGTCCTTGGCAAATTCCCGGGATCATTGAGCTCATGTTCAACCTTTCCGACCTTTAGCACAGATCGTCTAGGCCGAGTTGAATCATCCTCAGATTAGCCCTAGTTCTCGGCTTGGGCTTGGGATGCACTATGTAAATGGATAAGGAGTTCCAGGCCCATTATTCCTACTGACATGTTGGTCCTTCCGGCCCATTGCTCCTACCGACCCATTGCCCCTACACATAATATTATCTAATTATTTCTCTGCCACCTAAATGATTGAAACGATAAAAAAAAAATAAAAAAATAAAAAAAAAACAATCTCTTTCGTAATGTCTCAAGATCTCCTAAATAACATGTTGAAACTCAAGTCTCTACTTAAAAAAGTTGGAATCATATCTTGAAAATTGTTGTATGATGTGATTTATAAATATTAATTGAGTACTTGAAGAAAATCTAATGGCATCTTGGGTAAGTTTTTGGATTTTGATTCCTATATATATTGGTTATTGCCTTTTTGAAAATATATATTTTGCGAAATTTTATATTGAGAGGGAAAATAATGAAGTTGCTACAAATTTTAGTATAAGAGGCTTATAAACATGTTAATAAATATAGTATTAATTTTTTTTAGAGGGCCTTAATTTAGTATAAGGGGCTTATAAATATAGTATTAATTGGTGTCATATGATCAATATAATATATTAAATTTTTAATTAATTCTTTTGTGTCACCACAATTTATACAATGTATATAAAAATATTTATAGTTTCTATAACATTATTTTAAATTATTTGTTGGACTATACTTCCTTGGAACATGATAGTTTCATTTATAAACATGACCCTTGCTTAGGAGGTGGTATATTATGTAATGTAAATATTCCCTTCATTACCTAATCTTATAGTAGACTCCGTAAGTTTACCCACATTTAATGTTTATTGTTTAGAGTCAATTTTTTTTTTTTTTCTATATATAAAAAAATACACTTTACACCATATAACTTTCAATTTTTGGTTTAAACAAATAAATGAAATAATCTCTAAAATTATTTTTTAACATTAAGATATTAAATGATGTCATTTGAAAGGATATAACAGAAAGTCTTTAACGATAATGGACAAAAGGTTTAAAATGCGGTGTTATCAACGTTAATTATTAATATGATAAATTTTAGATTTTTTTTTTTTTTGAGAAAAATTTTAGATTTAATTAACTAAAATAAAAAGTGATCAAAATTATAAGATGTCAAGTGTGTTGTCTCTTTTCTTTTTCTTTTTTTGAAAACAAATACAAAAAAAAATTGGCTGGTTAAAAAAAAAAACACACATCTGCAACCCGCAGGAGACTAGGAAAAGCAAAGCTACATGCATAAAAAGTTTCACAATTTTTTAATAATAGTTTTTTTTTTTTTTTTCACAATAGGACAAAGTGATGACCTATGATGCTTAAAATTTCACCAAAATAATTTCACCAAAATTTTATAAGTTTATATATTGGAGAATCAAGTTTAAAGTTAGAACTCTGAAACCACAATATCTTCTCAAAAAAAAAAAATAAATAAAATAAAAATAAAAACTTTGAAACCACAATAATTGTAAAGCTATTTACGCCGAAGTGATGGCCAATGATGCTTCAAAGAGTAGGGGTTGGGATTTGGGAACGCTGTGAGATCCACGGGGCTTCCTTTCGGTGCCAGGGCCCATTGCCCATCATTTACAGGTATATTTATTTACAACGAAATAATTGTTCGCTTTTGACTTTGAAGTAAGGAAAAGACTAGTGCCACACACAAGTCCACAACAAAAGCCACAACTCGCCACATGGCAAGTTGTGGTTGGTGGAAGGGTGATCCCACCACACCCTTTCACCAACCACAACTCGCCGTGTGGCGAATTGTGGCATTTGTTGTGGACTTGTGCGTGGCACTAGCATAGCTCTTGAAGTAAAGTAACTTTAGGAAAATAAGCATGTGAAAACGCATCGTTATGGCCCACCATCAATTACGCGTTTTACCATCGTGCAGTACACAAGGCCCCGGGTCTTTAATAAATTTTGATTGCTCTGTCAATTACATTCTTCTCTCACAGAAATCGTTCTCATCTTACTTTCCTCACAAAGTTACTATTCATTCAATTCCCACTAAGAAATGGCGGAAGGAGCTTTGGTTGGTGTTGCTAAGGGGATCACAGAGAAAGCGGGCAACCTTTTAGCCCAAGAGATTGTACTATTCTGGAATCTCAAAGACGAGATTGAAAAGCTCAACGAAACAGTTTTGACAATCAGTGCTGTGATTCAGGATGCAGAGGAGAAGCAGCAGCTCAACAATCAAGTCAAAGTGTGGCTGAAAAGGCTAAACGATGCACTTTATGAAGCGGAAGACTTGTTGGATGACATCTCCACTGAAGCTTTACGGCGGGAAGTGATGACACGGAATAAGAAAGCAAAAGAGGTACGCATCTTCTTTTCCAAATCCAACCAGCTTGTATATGGTCTTAAAATGGGTCATAAGGTTAAGGCAATGAGGGAGAGGCTAGATGCAATAAAAAATGATAGGGGGTTCCACTTAGATGAACGTCCTATAGAGACACAGGTGGGGAATTATAGGGTGAGAGAAACTCATTCTTTTGTACGTAGTGAAGAAGTCATTGGGAGAGACAAAGATAAGGAAAATATTATAAGAATTCTTTTGGATTCCAATGTTGAAGAGAGCATTTTGATCCTTCCTATAGTTGGGCTTGGAGGACTAGGAAAGACCACATTAGCTCAACTCGTATTCAATGATGAAAAAATCCAAAACCATTTTGACCAAAAGCTTTGGGTGTGTGTCTCTGATGACTTTGAAGTAAAAATTATTGTTAAGAAAATTTTAGAGTGTGCAAAAAATAATAAACCAGAAGGCCTTGAACTGAACACATTGATTAATGAGCTTAATAAAGAAATTAATGGAAAGAGATACCTACTTGTGTTGGATGATGTATGGAATGAGGATCCTCACAAATGGTTTGAACTAAAAAAACTTTTAATGATTGGGGCAAGAGGTAGTAGGATATTAGTGACTACACGCATTAATATAGTGGCAGAGACTACCCAAACAATTCAACCATACATGTTAAAGGGTCTAGATGATGAAAAGTCTTGGTCTTTATTTAAGCGATTTGCATTTGCAAGAGAGCAAGACTTAGAAAATTCATTAATCAAGGCAATTGGAATGGAAATCATTGCGAAGTGTAAAGGAGTTCCTCTTGCCATAAGGACATTAGGAAGCGTATTGTACTATAAAAACCCAGAAAAAGAATGGTTGTCTTTTAAGGTTAATGAACTTTCAAAATTAGTTCAAAAAGAAAATGATATCTTACCAACACTTAAGTTGAGTTACAATCATCTTCCGTCATATTTAAAGCAATGCTTTGCTTATTGTTGTTTATTTCCAAAGGATTATGAAATTCATAAAACAACATTGATTAAAATGTGGATGACGCAAGGGTTTATTAGGTCTTCAAGTCCAAACCAATGCTTGGAAGATATTGGTCATGGCTACTTTATGGATTTACTTTGGAGATCATTCTTTCAAGAAGTTGAAGAAGATGGGAAAGGCAACATATTAAAATTTAAAATGCATGATCTTATGCATGATCTTGCAAAATCAGTAGCAGCATCTGACAGCGCCACTTTTTATTCAAAAGAGGAAGGCATTCATGAAAAAACACGTCATATATCATTTGATAGAACGTTTCTCTCATCATTGAAAATTCCAGTCTCATTGTATAAAGCAAGAAGGATAAGAACATTTCATTTGCCAAGTGAATTAGAATATTCATGTGCAAGCTTGGATAAGGCAACTTGTAATGCAATTGTTTCAAGTTTTAAGTTCATACGCTTGTTGGATCTACATCGAATGAGAATTAAAACAATTCCAAGTTCTATCGGGAAGTTGAAGCATTTAAGGTATCTCGATATATCTTATAATCCCATCAAGATGCTTCCTAGTTCCATCACAAGATTGCATAATTTGCAAACATTGAGACTCTTTAGATGTGAAATTAAAGAATTGCCAAGAGATATTAGTAAATTAGTCAACCTCACATATATTGATGGAGAATTGAATTTGATTCATATGCCATGTGGACTGGGGCAATTAACTAAGCTTCAAACATTGTCACTATCTGTGATGAGTCAGAATAGCAGGCGCCACGGTGGATTAAAGGAACTCAACTGGCTAAACAAGTTGAGAGGAACACCAGAGATTGTGCGATCGAGACACGGGAGAGTATATATACGTCTTAAAGACTTGACGTTATCATGGATAAGAGAAAACGTGGATGAGTCCAACGTTGGGTATGATGAAGAGTCGCTTGAAGATTTGCTCCCACATGGCCCACCTTCAAATCTTCAAGAATTGGGTTTAATTAGATACGGGGGAGTGAAATTTCCAAGTGCGATTTCTTCGCTTTCAAATCTCGTAAAATTGTCCTTAGATGAATGTAACAAATGCCAACATCTTCCACCGTTGGATCAGTTTCATTCTCTCAAAACTCTCTTTCTTAGGCGAATGAATGATTTGGAGTACATATCAGAGAGAGAAAACAACGGGGAGTTCTCTGATTCTTCATTCCTCCCATCTCTAGAGCAACTCACAATTGAAGATTGTCCTAATCTAAAAGGATGGTGGCAACGACAGAGGGATTCTGTTGAGGAGTTCCATAATCATTCACTGCCTTCATTTCCTCATCTTTCCTACTTACAAATTCGGAGATGCCCTAAGCTGATATCCTTACCTCTCTTTCCATATCTTGAAAAGCTAGTGCTGAGTGATTGTAGCATGAAGCCATTGGAGCAAACAGTGAGAATGGAGGTGATAAACACGGCAACCCCAACCTCTTCTTCTTCTACACTTGCCGCTTCCTCGTTCATCCCTCTCTCCAAATTGAAGTCCATGACAATTTGGGATATGGAGGAAACTCTGCCCAAGGAGTTGATGTGCAACCTCATTTCTCTCCAAGATTTATGGATAGATAATTGTTGTGGTCCTCTCCCTCTCTCTCGACATCTCACTGCCCTTCAGAATTTGACAGTTTGGCGTTCTAAAGAGGTTGATTTAACAAACGATGGAGATGAGATGGAATGGCATGGCCTTCAGAGCCTTCGCAACCTAGAGTTCCACGACCTTCCAAATTTGGCCACTCTACCGGTGGGGATTCAACATCTCACCTCTTTGCAAAGACTTGAGATTATCAATTGTCCGAGTTTGTTGTCTATACCGGAGTGGATCTGTAACTTTACCTCTTTGCAAATACTGGAAATTTGGGATTGTCCCATCTTATCGAAAAGATGCGAAAGGGAGGTGGGTGAAGATTGGAGTAAGATTGAGCACATCCCCAACTTACATATACACAGGTAGCTATCTAAGTCACTCTTTTATCCCAGTCCTGGTAATTAAAAAATCAAATTTCTTCTAAATCACTAAATTTCCTGGAAATTAAATTCAGATGAAGAACCTACTCTTACGATTTGGAGCTTATTCAAACCTTTTGGTGCTACAATTGCTCAACAAGTCGACAAACTCACTGGTAATATCTCTTTTTCTTTTTTCCTCTTTTAGATGCTCATAGGATTTTCATTCTTTAATTTATGAATTCCCATATTAGGAAAAAGAATATGTGAATTTTTCCAAATCTATTTCTTCATTTTGGCAAATTACATCTTTGTATTTTGAACTGAGTTGATCTGTTTTATATGCTTTATAAACAGAGTAAAAGATCAATGGTACAAAATGATATCGGGTAATATTGTGAGAAGAATAAAATCTGGTTGCCATTCTGCAGGAACTACATGTTGTGCAGGTATTTGGTTGATTCAATTTCAATTTCTTGTTATAGCTACAGAACTTTTTATTTTTGGGGGTTAAATACTACTATATCTACAAATAATGATAGACAGTTTAGTGTCTGACTTAACAGAGTAATTTTTGTATTTCGTCCTGATTTTGTCAACTAGGTTAGTTTTCATATTAGAAACACTGTTTAATATTTAAATCAACTGTTAATTTCTTATTGTATGGAAAATGTTTCTAAACCAAAGCAAGAGGTTTCACTAGTAATCAACTAATATACATTGGGAATTCAATAACCAACAACATGATGGCATTGAATTGATACTAGTGAAACATCTGTGGCTTTGGTGATTGAATTCCTGATATATATGTTTAAATCAATTACGATATCATGCATTTTGTCATTGCTTGATAATTGTAAATTAGTTTAGTTTTCATTAAGTTGTCTTGTTCCTTACCTAATTAAATCTTTTGAAGTAGATTAGGTTTCAATTTTTCCACCTTTTATTCATAGTTAGCAAGTTACTACTTTCCTCAACTTGTCCCATTTTAATTTATTTCTCAAACATAGGTCTGATTGATTCTCTTGGATGAAATACCATAGCTTGGTGTTACAACTCAGAGTACTCCTCAATTTCATGAATAGCTTAAAATCACGGTGAATGACTCTTGGACTTTTCAACCAGCAAGACTTCCTTGAACAAGGATTACTCAGTGAGTTCTGTTACTTCATAAACAAGTGGTTGCCTTCATCTTTGTCTGCTTAGCATATCCTAAAGTTATAATCTAGAGTTGGACAATTAGAAATATGACACCTGTGAAATAACACATGAATCTGGCACCTTCTATACTTGAGCACAGGAATTTACTAAATTAAATACTAAACAATAATGGCTATGTAACAGAAGAAAATAAATGATTATATTTCCAGCTATAGTAAATAACAGTAAGGGATTTATCACGTGTCAGGAAGCTTCATTCTATTTATATATGTAAACAATTTTCTGGAATTGGCTTACAGGGTAAAGGCGAGGCCCCGTCTCAATCAAACTAAATGAGAAAGATCTATTCTTTTAAACGTGCACTTTCTCTGTGTACACTTCTCTTGAATGATGGTGAGCACTCTTTCTATCTCTCATCTATTGATTGTGGAAATTTTCTTTTTGGGTTGATGTAATTTTTATTTATTTTTCAGGTGGGTATGTCACTTTTAGGAGACTGAAGCCAGAAGCAACGCAGGGTATTGGAGAGGTGGATTGGCTGCTGATATTTGTGCCCTCACCAGTGAGGATTTCCCTGTCCTTGATAGAAATCAAAATCCAAATTTCTTCTTTGGTCTCTCGAAGAAATGGAGCTTAACGAAAACTTTTTGGTTTCAACAACAACTCAATGGTTTTAGTATTTTTGTTCTCTACAACTCAACAAAATATGTGAATTTTCCTTTTATCTATTTCTTATTTATATCATCATATCTCAAGCTGAGTTGATTAGGTGGCGTATCAAAATTGGCACTTGGTGATATTGTGGTAATGTTTGTGGGGAGGAGTAAATCTAGCATATAAATTTGTAGTACTGAAATTAGCTTGTTGTGCAGTATATGTGTTTATTCCTTTTTCGTGTCGTACAATATCTACAATTGATGATGACAACCACAACAAAAATTCACAAAATTTAAGTTAAGTTGCTAAGAACTATTTTGTCAATAACAGTATAATTTCTGCATTTCCTCCTTATTATGTTTAGTATCTTGATGTTAATTGAAAAGAAAGGTGCTGCACATGGTGTTCTAGAAGTTCACAATTTTAGGGGTGGATTTCACTTGGTGCTGCACTTGGAGTTGATTTCTCTTTTTGAAATGAATCAATCATCCTTAATTAAATGGAAATTGTTCCTATATTTTATTGAAAAAATCAAAGTACCATATTTTACTAACTATATAAATTTTTAGATTTCAGGTTGCATTGGGTTAAGATCATAAGCTGATGTTAATGCTCAAAGTGGTACCAAACAAAGGAACTATTCATTTTCCTGATGGTTGCCTTTCAGTTAGATGTTACAAAGGTAATGAAATACAAGTGTTCAGTTCACAAAAAAGAAACACTGTTTTATTTTGTTTAATTTTACCTCATTATTGTTGTTGTGACAGGAAGGGGTTTGAGGAGGATGTGTTTTCTTTTTGGATATGCTTCATAATTCTTATTATAGTTTATTACAAAACTAGATATCCAATATTTGTTGATTACTGTTCTTTTCAATACAGACTCAATATCAATTATTCTTTCCATACACATTAGCATCAGAACCAGATGCATCAATTCCTTTTGTAGCTTCAGATTTTGATCAAGCTGATTTATATAGGAAGCCCTCCATAACAATTTCTTCCATCACTTAAATTTTGTGACACTTTGATTCAGAGAGGAATTCAAACAATTTGAATAAAGGGGCTAGATCTCATTAAATTTTAGAAAACATGACCCTTGGATTAAAAAATGATCTATGAAAAGTAATTTCAATTTTCTTTGCATGAATCATCCATGGAGGTAAGTCATATACAGTATCATTAGTTCCTAACTTCCCCATTTAGAATCCTTTGTCATTTGACTCTTCACCTCTTCACAACCTGATTCTGATTGAATTTTCATAGTATTGCCTTAGCTAGTACAGTTTAGCTTTACATATTAAGGCGAATGGGCAACCAGGTTTTTCCCATTTCTTTTGTTGAGGTGTGATGAGAAGGGTTGGGGGAGGGAGAAAGAAAGAAAAATACTTTCTGGTAGAGAATACAAAAATCCCATTGAATTCTTTTTTGAAATGAGGAATTAATTGTATGAATACCAGTCTATCTCTATCTTAATTTTTATCTTTCATCAGGCATGGTGAGTTTATCAGTTACTGGATTTTAGCAGAAGACTGAGGAGTATTGAATTCTGAAGCCAACAAGCTTAAGAGTGCATGGTTCTTCAAACCTAGCTGGTAATAAGATTATTAGAAAAGGAATGGTAATTATCTCAATTATTACCAAATTTAATCTTTTCTCATAATTCAGGTTTCATTTTTTGGAAATTTATTTGCAATATGGTTGGCATATTATTAGTTTCTTTCTTATTCTGTTTTTATTTCATTCTCAAACATAGCTTTGGTAGGTTCTAATGAATGAAGATCATAGCTTGTTAGAGTAGACTGCAGAGTACTCCGTGATTTCTTAGATTGCTTAGTTTCATGGTAAATGATTCTTGGGCTTTTCACCACTTGTGACGTTCTTTTAGTCATAAATGTTATTTTTTGTGCTTCTCAAAGTATAACCTGTATTCCTACATAATAGTATTCTTAAAGCTTCTCATAGAAATTAATCACAAGAACCCTCAAGAGAAATATTTTAATCTAGAATAAAGATGCCATTAGTTACTACAACAGGTTTTGATATTATTATTTTCTCTATATGTGCAAGGCCCAGACATGATGCATATATTTTGATTAGAAAGCCATCTGATCTTGCTCTGACAGAAAAGTGGTTGATATACAATTTACTAAAGAAAAGAAGAGATTAGCATTGTCAGGATCCATGTTCAACTGACTAGCTGATTTGCAGGGAAAATATGTTTTTTCAGTGAGATGGCACCTAAAACTTTCCATGAACAACGATTGCTTGGTGAGTGCATTCAGTTCATTAGCATAACATATTCTTTCATCTTTGAAATTGCATTACATTCTCAAGGATGTTTGGCATACAAAATAATCTAGCAATGGACAGTTGGAATTTTGACACCTATGACATATCACTTGAATCCAATAATCCAGCAATGGACAATTGGAATTATGACACCTATGACATATCACTTGAATCCAGAGCCTTCTAGTCTCAATAACAGAAACTCTGTTTTCACAAGGCTTAAAATGGAATGCTAAATAATCACATGCTTAATGGCATTGAGTTGTTTACTCCTGAACTAAATTTGGCTGTTTTTATGAGTAGACTACTGGTATTGGCAGAACTGCAGTTCCTTATCTTTTGTATGGATAGTGATCTGCTCATTTTAATAAATTTTTTATTAATCCAAAAAAAAAAAAATTGCTAAATAACTGTAGCCATAAAAAAAAGGCAACAAACAAGTACTCTTCCAACTGTTTTGGTCCGTTTATGCTCCCCTAAGTTGCTGAGGAAAGGTGTGAAAATTAAAGAAAAGATCAAATGATAGGATATGAATGTTCAAATAGTGTAAAAAAACACTATGAACGTTTAGACCCCCAAATTACAAATTACCAATTCAAGCTTAATATCAAACAAATTATGTGCGGAAAATGAACATAAGCTTATAACAGAATTGATAAACAATCTAAACCAAATAAAATCACATCCACTGTAGAAACTAAATGGTAAAGATTAAGGGAAGAGAGATGCAAACACAAGGATAACATAACGATGTGTTATCGAAGAGGAAACCGAAGTTCTTGGCGTAAAACCTCTCCGCCGTCCTCCAAGCGGTAAATAATCCACTAAAGAATGTAGTTGGGATACATGAACAACAGAAATCCCTTATACCCATAAAATGCAGAGAGCTTCCAGAGAGAATTTTGAGAGAGAAACCCTAGAGAAAAACAAGATTAATTCATCCACAATTTTTAGATAGTGACTCTTCAAATTCCTCTACTCTCACCCTCTCCATTGTTAGATCCTTGAGAGGTACATTACCCAAAACCTTTTCTCACCATATCCATATCTGTGAGAAGGCAATTTGGTGCTTGGGAAGCAGTTAGGAAGGAACCAATTTCATTTTGGTTGATACTATGAGATACAGCGGAATCTGGTAAGCTAAAGAAGAAATAGGTTTGTCGTAACCTTGTTGGAGTAGGAGCTTGGAGGGCTTAGGTACATTGGGTAGATTAGGTTTGGAGGGGTAAAATTATGAATACATAATTGTTACTAATTGGACCTCCTCTCTTCATGTTGCTCATATTATTTTTCCAATTATGTTCATTTTCTTGGCAGTGGTTCTTGTGTCGGTGAGTATTGGGATTGAGCACATGTTCCAGAAGTTTTGTTCTATGAATCAAGTTATATATGTCAACACTTTTCTGGACAGAAATTTGCATTTAAGGTGAAGGTAAGGCCCCATCTCAATTCATCTAAATGAAGCTCCTAGTTTTCTACCTGAATCTTATTTGATATTGTTTTCTTCCTAAAAATTGTAAAATGTTCCCAGTATCTCAAATGAAATTATTGCACAAATGACAAAGGTTTCCCACGACAATATTCTCTAGTAGCAGCTTTTCAAAACCCATGGAAAAATGGGCTTCTGAATTCCTATTGTCTCAACTGATTAACAAATTTTCAGACTATCTGTGTTTTGTATCTTAAAAAATTTTGGCCTGCAATTACTAGAGATTTTATTGGTCCTCTTTGGTGATTAGTTTCTCTCACATTTAAACATCAGTTTCTAAAATGGTTTGTTTATCTTAGAAATTTTTGATTGGTTGATAAACGTCTGGAGTATACTTTCTAGGTATTGTGAGAAAGAGGTTATCTTCGCTTAATGGATAAAATTTAAGTATAGGTACTTGCACTTACTAACTTTTGGAAATTAAAGCGTCATATAGCACTCAATTAAATTTGCATTGTTGTTTTCTTCACCCACAAGATTTTCAAAATATTTCTTAAGATAAGCTTGATTATGTGTTTGAATTCTTTCTTCCTCCAGGAGAGTGAAAAATTCACATGTGCAATTAGCTATTCACATGTGCAATTAGCTAAACCTATTTGAATGCATTTTCAACATGTTAATTGGAGTTAACACAGTTAATCAATTTCATTTTTCATTCATCCAATATTAAGTTTTCTCCTAACAAATTCCAGGTTACTCTTTTTTTGCAGATTAGATGACAAAAGCAACAAATGTCATCTCATAGCACTATGGAGTCCACCACCTTAGAGGACTTGTCCTTTTGTGCAGATGTGGAAAATAAGGGTAAGTGGATGTAATAATAGAGCATCATCAATTTTTGGTATTGTGTTTAGGTGACTGCTTCTGCATAACTTGCATCTTGTCTCATGACAGAAAATGTTTAGGTATCATGTTGGAGCAGATATCAAGTTGATTTTAAACCAAGAAGAGAATGAGAATTAGCTGATAAAGGAAGCAATTGGTGGAGTTCTTGTTTGTTCCATGTAGTTGAAGACCTAACAACCATCCAGAAGAGCTGCTCTATCCTCAGTTCAAGCACCAATGTGAAGTGTGAAAGTCAAATTTGAGCCGTATCTGACTTGGACTCCTTTTGTTAACTTCGGCTAGGACTCAATACCTTTTTGGTTTGGTACTGTACTTGGTTTAGGATTTGAATCATTTTCCTACTACACCTCGACTTGGGGTACTATATATTGTGGGCTCTTTATGAAATATCGTCAGCTTTGACTCTTGTAAACTGAGAGAGTGAGAGTTCTTTGAATGTATTTGGGGTTGGGTTCTATGAGAGTGTTTTTGTGTAACATTTGTAATCTCCTTTGTTTCTTAGTGAAACTTTCTTGACACTGCCCGTGGATGTAGGCCTAAAGCCGAACCACGTAAATTTGTCTTCTTATGTGATTTTTTGTTCTATTTTTCTGTTTATATTCACGTAAACCCATTATTTTTTTCTACACTAACAAAAATTGACATTAAAACTTCTGCTAGGTCAATAGAACTCTCTCTCCTGCTAGTCATTTAGAAAGGTAATCTAGTCCCCCCTTTATTTTTTGTTTATTTCATTAGCAAAATAACTTATCAAAAAAAAACACTTGCAAGCTTGATTTTGTTTCTTTCCGTTTTTTTCCCCCATTTCTTTGGATGTATTTTGCAATTCTAAGTATGTTTATTGTTGTTAGCTATACAGTGAGTTTTTCATGGTTTATCTCCTTTAGTTTAAGGCGTCCATAATTTCTTTCTTTTATTTGTGCATTTTTGATGAATCCATGTTTAAATATGTACTTGGTTGAAAAGTACTTGTAATTCAAGCGTTATGTAATGGAATTTTATGAATATACCAATCAATCTCTGCAAATTACAGATATATGCATTTGATTATCTGCAGATCAATTATCTTATGTGCTTTTCTATTACCAGTTAGTTCCACTTACTGAACCAATTTACCTGCCTCTTAAATTTCAATATCTCCTGTAATTAGATATCTGCTAATTATTAACTGTAATTTTTTTACCCCTTTCTATTTGGTCTGGAAGCACAATTTTTTTGTACCTCAAAGTTTGTCCTGGAGAAACACTATAAAGTTGAGTCAATTGATTAAAAATGTTGATTAGATCAAGCTCTAGAGACAAACAGTGAGCCTTTTTTTGCAAAGAAGAGGCACTATCTTGGTCTAAAAATCAATGTGCCTTGCCAAAGATTGTCCATCTCAGTATCAAAAATGTCAGATGTCTGTGAATGATTTATGTTTTGAAAGGTATCATATAAGATCTTTGTAAGAACTTATTTACTGTATTTTTCATGGTATCTTCAAGTGCGACAAATGCAACTAGCATGTTATTGTGTGGATATCATTGAAGGGCTATGTTCTCAATTAGATACCACTACATACTCTACATGTCTACAGCCTAGCATACCAAAAATCATGAAAGAGTAATCAAAAGAAAAAGCATAGCCTTAAACCGGTTGGTTTAAGTTCTCCAAAAATCCTTGTTGAACTGATATTGAAGGGAAAGAGAATGATTATTACATGTTGGCATCAATTTATATATTTTAAGCGGATTGTAGATTCAGTTGACAACAAAACTGTAGACATTTTATTAAACATTCTGCTAATGGTAAATGCCTTCAATATCTATAGTCAAATGATAATTTTTCAATATATACCAAATTTTTTTAAAATAAAATTCTATAGCATTTCTTAAAGCTATATTAGGGATGATACTATGTTTTTGGCTTTTTTTTTTATTTTTTTTTTTATTTTTTTGAGTAATTGACCTGCCATGAATTTGTGTGTGGTAAATTGGTAATGCGATCAATTATGTGATAACTAATTATGAGAAAAATGGTGATTGAGATATAAAATTTGTTACCTTGAAAAATTGACTTAATTAAAAATAATTAAAAAAAAAAAACTTGTATTCGTCTAATGAAAGCACTTTAAAGTTTAAATCTTAATTATTTGATTATTGTTTTGAGAAAATGTACCTCACCATTCATTCTTATTCCAAATTTATATAGAGTTATATGCAACTTCAAGCATATTTGATTCAAATAATAATAATAATAACAATAATAATAAATCAAGCATCTTTGGCAGGCCAAGAAATATGCTGTAAACCCTATTATTCATATAGTAAAAACATTAGTTGCTCGCTCATGTGGATGTAGGCATGAACCACGTAAATTTGTGTTGTTTTTTATCTTTTTTTTATTTTTTTTTCTGTCTCCATTAAAATTGTGTAAAGAAAACTCATTAACCCTTCTACATGATCTCTTCTACCGATCTTTCTACTGGGTCTCATCCTGAAAGGTTGACCATCCCAATGAAATTGCAAAATTGATTTTGTTTCGTTCTTCTTTTTTTCCCCCATTTCTTAGGTGCGTATTTTGAAATTCTAAGTATGTTCATTGTTGCTGTGAGCTATATTGTGAGTATTTTATAGGTTGTTTATATCTTCTCTAGTTTAAAGCATCCATAATTCCTTTTCTTTTTGGGGGCATTTGATTACTCCATTTATCTAATGTAGTTGGTTGAAAAGAAAGTGTAAAAATCAAGCTTCATATGAGGAAACTTTTATGAGATATACTGATTCAACCTCAACAAATTACAGATTTATGTATTTCATAATTTGGCTTGTAAAAATATTGGAGATTCCACATCTTACATACTATTACCAGTTAGCTCCACTAACTAAACCAATTTACGTGCCTCTCTTAATGTCTCGATGTCTCTTTATGATTAAAATTTGTACTTAGATATTTGCTAACTGCCAGCTACATTTTTTTTTACATGTTTCTATTTAGTGGGGAAGCTAAATTTTGTAGCTTGAAGATTGCACTACTTGGCGGATAAACGCTCTAAAATGGAGTGAATTTATATTATTTGTAAATACTTATTAGTTCAAAGTCTAGAGACACTATGTGCCTTTTTCGCCAAGAAAAAACACCATCATTGGTTCAAAATTTCTTTATGCCTTGCTAAGGACTGATTTGTACATAATTATATACACTGTTACACACACTAGGTATTGTTGTTATCACAGTATATTCCACAATTACTTCAAGTGAAAATGTTGTAACTATCTTGTTAGTTATATTTATACCAATAGTGCGTGTATATACATATTAAAAGCCAAAGTAAAAAAAAATCTAATTAGATTTCAATTAAATTCTCAATTTTATACCATGTGTTCCATCTAATTTTTAATTTTTGTGCTAAGTGAATTATTAAATGTATAAATCGAAAAGTCCAAATCCAATTAGATTTCAATTGGAGTCCAATTTTGCATCACATGTCTATCTATTTGTAAAAATTTTGTGGCAAGTGAATTATAGGGTGCAAAAACCAAATAATTTAAATCCAATTAAATTCTAAATCATATATATATATAGTGAAAAACCACTACACATTTTAGAAATATATAGTTTAAAAAAAGTATAGGCTAATACCATGTATAATTCAAACCTCTTTTAAAAAAAATGTATAATTTGAATTGTGTAATTTGAATTGTTTTAATTGTATTTGTGCATATGCACAAAATTGAATTACACGTTAGTATGGATAATTAAAAGGTCTTATTCTTGACTAGATACATCTATAGCATAGTATACCAACAATCGTGTTAGAACCACATTATGATATGTACTTACTGCTAACCTTTCCATTGTAATTAAGAAGCCTTGTTAGTAGTTCTTGAATTTTGTTCTCAATCAGTTTATACGAAGTAACTTATTTTCTATAGCGTTCTCAATATTACTCGGCCATTCGTCTAATATAGATCCAGACCATTTAAAGCAATGGCCCATAGAACATGTATCGGCCCATTAGAACATGTACTCCCTTATTTTGTAATTGGTGCATTCACTGGATTACTTGGATCGGCCCATTAGAACATGTACTCCCTTCCTTGCAATGTGATCCAACAACGGTACATGGTCCGAATATGTCATTATTTTGTTGGGTAAATTAGATATATATAAAGATCCAAGGTTTACATCATATTTTAGATTAAGTATCAAGTTTTATGATTTTGTCAATTAAAATCTCAAATTAATGAAATCATTCCAATTTAAGGCATTTATTCATCTTTATTATTCCTTTAAGTTAACCTGATTTCTGACAGTAACAAAGCTTAAACCTTGTGTTTTACATAAGACTTATTCATTGATCAATTTAGTGGCCATTGAATAGAGAAGTTAGAGAGAAGCTCTTTACAGAGAGAGAGAGGGTGAAAATTGAATCTAATTACATAGGTGAAACTTAATTTTTTATGTTCTACAACTGTACATAATAATGTAAATAAATAATAATGATAAATAGACTTCCAATTAAAATAGCTTCATAAATTTGAGATGTTAATTGACAAAATTAAAAATTTGTGACATAATTTGTGATAGAGTATGGTTGATTTTATTATATAATTTGCCATATATATTGAATAATGACAATACGGGCACGAAACAGTTTAGAAGTGCAATGTGCAATTTTTAGACAAACAATAATGTAAAAGCATCTTTCTTGCAAATGGAACTATTATTTGAGGGTATGATTAGAGAAAGGTACCATAAGACATACGTTTGCTAAAGAGAGTTAGTATGAGTTAAAGTGTTTACGCATTAAACTAGATACACTCTAAAATAACCACATGTTGGTCTTGTATCTCATTTAGTGCACAAAGTAACAAAAGGAAGCCTAATTTTAAAAAGTATGAAAATAATTTTTCAACTGAAGGAGTAGTTTTTAAAATTGATTAGTTTATTTTGGATGTAGTGGGTTGCAATTTGCTATGATTGTGGTGGCTGAGGATTGCAGTTGTGGATGGTGTTGGCGGTGGCTGTGCAGTTGTGGGTGGCTGTGACAATGGCTGAGGCAGTGGTTGCTGTGGCTGATCGTGGACGGTGCTGGTTGTGGTTAGATGTGGTTTTTTTTTTTTTTTTTTTCTTTTCCTTCTATAGTGAAAATTGGATGTGGTTTTTTTTTTTTTACCGAAAATTTGGATGTGGTTATTGTATATTGTATAGAAATATATTATTTTATTTTATATTATTTTAATGTGTTGTATGTTAATATAGAACAAAGTACATTATAAAGTGAGTTGTTAAAATAAGTAAAATAATTCTTTTCAAAACCAAAAAAGTGGAATAATTTTTTTTAGTGTTTAAAAATTTTTTTTTTTTTTGAGAAATTTTCTGCTCTTTTATAAAAAGTATGTGTGAACTGGACATTATTATCCTTCCTTTCTTTCGCATCTTGCGTTCACATTCACCACGCAAAGTCTTTCTCTTCTGTCTGTCTCACACTCTCTCTCTCTCTCTCTCTCTCTCTCTACTCATCTATGTCTGATCCCTGCAACTAGTGCCTTCTTTGGTCCATCTACATAAATCACTACACGCCGGTTGCAAACACAGCTCGTATTCACTTCCACTCCGCCGTAGATATTCAGAGCTTGAGTTCGTGAAAACCCATTCAAGATTTGTAGCATCCTCACTCCTCCTCGGTATTTTTTTTTTTTTTTCCTCTTTTATTTGAAGAACAATTTGTGTCTGAGAAATCTGGGTTTCATTTCTATTTATTTGTCTCTTACATTGAATCTTTTGTTTTCTTATTTATGTGTTCTGCTTTTCTAGGCCAACCTCATAGTTTATTAGTTTATTTACATGGAATTATGCTCCTAAGTGCATGGGTTTTGCTTTCAGTCGAGGTTCATGTATATCTGATCTGTGATACTATGATTGTGAAAATCTATATATGTGTTTATATTATTATTATTGGGAAGTATATTGAGGCATAATTCTCTCTGTGCTATCTTCATCTTTTCATTTCACATTGTGTTCAGTTAGCTATGTCTTCATCTGTGGATATCTCAACACAAAACGATGAATTCTTGACCTTTGAGAACATCATTGCCACCCTTTCTACCTTGCTTACTCGCCTCTCTCAATTCAAGGACTCTGTCCCTCAATCCAGCAGTAACAACACCACTTACAACAATAGTGGCAGTAATGATCTCAAAAACGGCCATTCATTTAACGAAGAATGTCTTGTTACACACAGGCAATTTGATAAGTTACAGAGAGATCTCAATCAAATTAAAGAAGCTTTCCACAAACTGAAGAATTTTGAGCACGATGCCGGTGAACCAATCAAGAATCTTGAATGCTGCCTTGATGACATCACCAATATAGTTTCAGAAGCTTCTAGTGATGCCTTCCCAAATAAGGAAGTTCAAGCCAAGCTTAGTGCAATAAAAAAAGATGCCTTGAAGTTGAAGTTGAACTTTCCATCATTGCGACCCAAAATGTCTGCTAAAGATTCTGTTCATCGAAGACCGAGGCCAACGAATGGGTCCAATAGTGTGGTTAATGAATTTCCGAGCTTACATATGAATCATAAGTTTGTATGTAGCTCAGTTTTCACTGAATTTAAGGAAGTTTTTGAGAACCTTGATATGAGGCTGAAGCTTTGCTTGTTGTCCTTTGCTGTTCTTCCGGAGGATGTGGTAGTAAAGAGGAGGCTACTGATAAATTGGTGGGTCGGAGAGGGTTTAGTGGATCCTCCAAGTACTGGAGAAAAGAGAGCTGAAGAAGTTGCTGATGAGATTCTTAAAGAACTTGAGTTGAAGGGCTTTATCGAACATGTTAAGGAAAGGCACAAACCGGTTGCAAACAGAAACAGGTTTAAGATGCAGCCTCTGGTGCACTGCGTGGTTTTTATGCTTGCCCAGGAGGCTGGGTTCTTTGATTGTCAATTTAATGGGATTCCAACTGTAAATTCGTCACGATGTAACAGGGCATATTTAGTGAAGGATGAGGATGGAACTTTGGAGAAGGTATTGAAAAGTAGTCCTGATTTAGATCAGGAGAAACTGCAAACCATATTCAATGTTAATGAGAGTTTTCCTGATCTCAGATTTGAGTCCTTCGCAAAGATAAAAAAGGTCAGCATTGTGGAGTGGTTTTCAAGGATGAAAAATGTCCTTGTTCTTTATTTGGGAAGGTGGAAAAGCTCAGATCAGCATAACATTGAAGAGCAAAGCTCAGATCAGGGTCACATTGTGTGGGAAGGCTCACTTGAGAATCACATTGAAGTAGAAAGCACAGAATTCTTAGAAGGGTTGAAGAATATGAAACGTTTAAGGCTTTTAAGCCTACAAGGAATCTCTAGAATTAATGAGCTTCCTGACTCCATAGGAAAGCTAGCAAATTTGAGGATTTTAGATCTCAAAGCCTGTCACAATCTGGAGGCACTTCCAGAAGGTATAGCCTTACTCAAGAAGCTGTCACACCTAGATATTTCAGAATGTTACTTGCTAGACAGCATGCCCATGGGGATAGCCTCTCTCACGGAACTCCTAGTCCTCAAGGGGTTTGTAGTAGGTAATTTAGAAAGCAACATCGACAATAGTCACCAGGGCCTGCCGCAGCAATTTCTTGGTGGAATGTGTTTCCCTCAAAAGAGAGACTCATTACTCTTAAAGATTTGATAAAATTGAAGAAGCTGAGAAAGTTGAGCATCAATACAAGCATCAAGGCTTTCCCTAGAGAGGAAGAGCTAGAGGCTCTAGAAAAGTTGAAGGCGCTACGAAAGCTAGCAATAGCATGGAGTGTCACTAAAAAGGGTGGCTCAAGTTCAGCAGACTCCATGAACTCAGATAACGGAAGGCAAGACAGTGAAGCAGCAAAACCAACAAGAGCACCAAATCGACTCAAAAGCCGACAAACAGATTGGGGGCTTCCTGGAGAGCTGGAGAAAGTTGTACTTCAGAGCTTTCCTGACAGCAATACACCCAATTGGCTGATGCCCGGAAAACTGAAGAAACTAACGAAACTTTACATCAGAGGAGGAAAACTCATTAATTTAGGAACTGATAACATTGATAAGTGGGAAGTGAAAATTTTACGTTTGACGCACTTGGAAAATTTTGATATGAACATCGAAGAATTGACGAATTCATTCCCAAATTTGGAATTCTTGGAGAATGTCAAATGCACTCAACTTGACAAGTGGAAAGTCTTGTGTGTTCCTTATGACGAGGATAAACACAAAGGACCGTGCCTTAAGATCATTACCGACGGAGACGGCGTTTTTAAACCAAGCTTCAGTGTTCAATTATAAGTTATAACATCACAACAACATCGTTTGAATAAGTATCGTTTGAATAAGTGAAGAGAAGCGACGGCCCCATTTAGCTTTGACATGTCTGAAGCTCAACTAATCCTTGTTTCTGTATATATTTAGTCACCTGTTAAATGCATGTAATTGAATTTGTTAGTCACCTGTATATATTGAGTTTGTTACAGTTTGTTAGAGGTGGTTTTACCTACAAAAGTTTGGTATGGTTGAGCTCAGAACTGCTCTATAAATTGATCCTCTGTACTTGTAACTAAGTGTGCTGCGATTATAGAATTTCACCTATGATGCAACCGCCAACATGGGGCTTCCTATAGACGTGAAAAAACTCGAACTTCAGTGCTGCGATTAATTCTCTTTCAGTTTTCCATACACAACATCATTTCTGTATTTTCATGGATTTTACTGAATTGTTAACTACTTTCTTGCATAACCTTCTTTTTCTTCACTTAGAATGAGCCATACAGTTTGCACCAGACCTTTGTGACAATCGTTTTAAGTTGATTGCACTATTCAGAGCATATAACATTGCTTTTTTTTCCCCAGATTTTATGAGTTTCAAAATATATATATATAGGAGATGAGTATCCATGAGTTACATAAATACATAAATGTAAGAAATCAAAGAGTTATGAGTTACAAATAATGATATAATAACCCACTAACTTTTTTGTTATAGGTAACTTTACCTATGGGTTATGCAAACCATTAAATTGGTAGTTTTTTTTTTTTTTTTTTTTTTTTTTGCATATGTAATACAAAAGGACGTGTATCCGTATATTGTATTAATAAAAGGACATGTATCCATGTATTGTATTTATTCATGCATTTTATTTTAAATTTTAAATGGGAAATTTTTTTGTTTTCATTTATAACACAAAATGACTTTTTTTGGGGTTGAGAAGAAAGACTTTAAACCCTTCTCTCTCTCCCTTGTGTGTGTGTGTTCTCTCCCTTGTGTGTGTGTGTTTGTTTCTCGAAAAAAAATAATAGATAATTGTCTCACATTGCTTAAGAGTTACCATAGATTTTAAGTGAAATTTGTGGTGTGTCTTTGTGTTAGAACCACTTTCTCTCACTCTTGTGTGTGTTTGTTTGTTTATCAAATAAAAAAATAAAAATAGACTCAAAGATTTTTATTAAGAAACACCAGCTACATCAGCCTGAAAAATACATTGAAAGTGACAACAATCAAGAGCTGAGGAATTTTTTGAGACATAGAGGCCAAGACTAATCCCTGAAAGTTTCGGATTACTACCCCAAAATGACGTTAATTGTTTTTTTTTTTTTTTTTTTTGAACTCAATAGGACGTAAATCACTGTAATTTTTAATTTTGTATTCATTTTTCCCCTAAAACTTAAATAGAAATGGTAATAAATAGGTGTGTGTGTGTGTGTGTGTAATACAAAAGTGTAAGTGTAGTGTATTTAAATCTAGAATGCACCCCGTAAATGTTTTTTTTTTTTTTAGGCGGGAATTGAACCCCAGATCTTTTATACAACTATCAGAAATTTTACCAATTAAACTAACTAGAACCCATCCTAAATGTTATGTAATAATGATACCCACTAAATGAAAATGGTAATAATTTAGTTTTTTTCCCCCTAAGACTCAAATGAGAATGATAGTAAATAGGTGTAATTATACACACACATTTTTTTGTTTTTATTTATTTATTTATTTTTGTTTTCACTTAAAAGTGAAATAAATGTAAAAATGAATTTTTTTAGACTTGCCTTTTAGGTTACTCACTCCAATTTAAGGCATTTATCCATCTTTATTATTCATTTAGGTTATTATGATAGTAGCAGAGCTTATAAAAGCTGGAACTCGTTAATTAAACTTATGTTTTACATAAGACTTGTTCATCAATCAATTTAGTGGCCATTGAACAGAGAAGGTATCTAGACCTTGAGAGAGAGAGAGATTGAAAATTGAATCCGATTACCTAGGTGAAACATAATTTTTAATCAACAATTTTCTTCTTTTTTTGGCTCTACAACAGTACAGAACATTGTAAATAAATAATATATATTAGATAGATAGAGACTTCCAATTGAAATAGTTTTATAAGTTTGAGATGTTAATTGAAAAAATTAAAAACTTCGGACTTAACTTGTGATAGAGTATGGTTCATTTTATTATATAATTTTCCATATATATATATATATATATATATTGAATTATGACAATACGGGCATGAAATAGTTTAGAGGTGCAATGTGCAATTTTTATACAAACAATAACATAAAAGCATCCTTCTTGCAGATGGAACTTTTTTTTTTTTTAGTATGAAACTAATTTTGTTTTCTTGAGTAGTTATTAATCCTTTTTCCGTAACACTGACGATTATCTAGTCAATATAATTTATGAACTAATGATTAGGCTTTGAGGAATTTATTTATAGAGAAAGGTACAAATAAGACATACTTTTACTAGAAATAGATAATACAAGCTAAAGTACTTGGGTGTGTATTGTATCTAATACTCTTGTGCATCAAACGCAAAACATGCCCTAAAATAACCATATGTCTGTCCTGTATCCCATTTAGTGCACAAAAGTAGTGAAAGGAAGCCTAAATTTTAAAAGTAAAGAAATAATTTTTTTATTAAAAAGTTCTTAGTTTACATGGCTAGTACATTATAAACTAATAATCACGCCCCAAAAATATCCAGTCCAAATTTTTTTTTTAACTTAATAGCTTACATTTAGATCGGATTGCCCTGGGGACATTAATGTTCAATTGCTCTCAAATAAACATATCAATAATAGATGTTTTGGAGAAATATGCCTTCTGAAGATGGAAGGTGGTTTTAGGGAAGATATAGACGAAACACTATACTGTGTACAAAAAAATGGTTTTGAGAATTGAGATGGATTTGAGGATGATTTTAATGAGCTAATTCAGATTAGTTTTTTCATTTTGGATTTTGCTAGCTCAATAAAAAGCTTATTTGTGTTCATTTATTTAGTAAGCAAGCCAATCTCAATCCCAACTATTGGCATGCTTATTAAACAAGTCGAGCTCAAACATAAATAATGTTTCCGTGAACAAATTCATGAACATGAGGGCTTGAATTAAGTAATTAATTAATTATATTTATATGTACACTTGTTTAAAAATATATTAATATACACTTGAAATTAGGTTGTATAAGTTTGTAAATCGGTTTATATAATATAAAATTATTATTTATAGTTTATTCATAACATGAACAATTCATTTGTAGTAAATATTCAAAAATTTGTGAAGGGATAAAATATTTTAGTCACGAGTTTTTAATATATCGAAAAAGAATAAGTTAATCAAGTAGCTCCTAAATAAGCTCAAACTTGCTCAACAAGTAATTGAACTAAGCTTTAACATGTAATCTTGTTTGGTAATGAGCTCGAGCTTAACTCACGTTTGAAATAAAATTAAATGAACAAGCCTAAACTTTTAATACATGACTTGGCTAAGCTCATTTACAATTCTAGGTTCAAAGAAGATGACAAAGGTTGTGGCCCTGTGTCTTTTCCTTAATAAATTTCGTAAAAAATAAAAATAAAAATGATTAATAGGTTTGATTGTTAGGTAGACTCCTCTCCATCAAGTGATGGCCCCCCAATGTGGAATGCATAGATAAGATCCACTCCTCATGTGAAAGAGGAAGAGTCACTAACCTAATATTTTACTGTGCAGCTTAAATCAATGCTAACAATAATGCAAGAAGCCAAAACGTTGTGACAGCTTAAACTTTTTGACATAAAGATATGTTATCTGTAGAATTATAAATTATTTCATGTCAATTTTCAGCTTTAGTTGAGTAGAAAAATGTTTGTTTAATACATACGGCATTATTATGCCATTTCAAGAGCTTCAATAATGTAGGGAAACACTCTCCACACAGTTTGCTTTCGGTGCAAAGGGACCCAAATTAAGGACCTACACTTTAGTTAGTGTTTCGTCTGCTTTTGATGCAAGTTCGGGGAAAAACACAGGAATTCCATCTTTTGACTCACTAGCCTTACCTATTCTTGCTTTCTCCTTTGCTTTCGTTATTTGGATGTAGCTTTTAGGAAAATTTTTAGGTAGTCCCGGAGTATAGTGAAATAATACTCCTTCCTCTCACATTCATGGTGGGCTCCACCATAAATTTAATGAGCGGACTCCACCGTGAATGTGAGAGGAGGAAGCATCATTCTCCGTGCTCCGGAAGTACCTAAGAATTACTCAAGGCTTTTAAATAAAAAAATGTAATTAGGTTTTTGACATTACATTTGCTTTTATTTTGGGAGAAGATCTTATAAAATACAAAAAGCTCTATTATTAGATTCTTGATGAATTATCGTATACAAATAAAATGAAAAGAAAAACCAATGTTTTTTTTTTTAAATAACAATAATAATTTGATAGTTGAGGAGGAGAGATTTGAATCTTAAATTTTTCTGTTGAAAATAACAGAAATGTCAATTGAGTTTCAAAATTTTTAAATTTGAAATCATATTATATTATCATATACTATATAATAAAAGTTGGACTTAGAAGCCAGGGTTGCGCCAAGTGGCTAAACCAAATTGCAAAAAAAAAAATTTAGATTTTTAAAAAATAAATATAATTTTTTTTATTCTTATCTTCTTCTCCTATAATTTTTAAGTTGATAAAAATATTAATTTAATTACAATCCAAACTATTCATCTAATCCTTTTTTTTATTTAAATTATATAATCACATGTAACAAAAAACAACATAGTACACGTAAAAAAAATTTTAAAAAAATCTGCAACAATTTTTATCTAATCCTTTATTTTTATTTGAATTATATTACTACATGTAAAAAAAAAATAGTACACAATTAAAAAAAAAAAAAGTAACTTATTCAACTACATATTCAACGTATTCAACCTATATGACATTTTTGCTTTTTTTTTTTTTAGATAATTACTTCTAATTTTTTTCATTCAATCTATATGACATATATATATATATATATATATATTTTTTTTTTGGGATAAACATGCACCCTAAGTTAATTCTTCTTTTCTTATAATTCCTAGAATGATTAGAAATCTAATTTCCTCACAATTGAAAATTCTCTCTCTTTCTCCACCAAATTGCAGAAATTTTGTTAGACTTAAAAAAAATAGACATAATTTTGTTGTTCTTATCTTTTGCTTCTTCTATAATTTCTAAGTTGATAATTTAATTACAATCCAAATTCTTCATCTAATCATTTTCTTATTATAATTTATAAGTTGATAAATAATATTGTATCAATTTGATTACAATCCAAAATCTTCAACTAACCCTTATTTTTTAATTTAAATTATATTACTACATGTAAAAAAAAAAAAAAAAAAAAGGCAACGTTGTACACTCTAAAAAAACAGCAAGGTAATATATGTAACAAAAAAGTAGCAACTACTCTTAGTATTTAAATAAAACACTAAATTCTTTGAATTTACTCTTGCCACTTTTTTTAAGATTTAGACTTCAGCTTTACATTTCTACAAATTAGACTAACATTAGACTCTTTGTTCCTATCAACTTCTTTAATGTGAAGTGTATATATACTAAATAATTCATAATGAATTTGTATCATACGGTTCTTTTTCCTTATTCTTCTCTTCTTCTACCTACAACCTTTCAGGTATGTATTTGTTTACTCTAATTTTTTTTTTCATTAAATTGAATAGGTTTGTGTATTTTTTTTAACCTAATTTGCTTGTGTTTTATACAATTTATACGATTATGGTTTGAGAATTAATAATTAAATATGCTTAGGCGTGATTTTTTAAATTATTTTTTGTTTTATGACATGGGTTCTAATGGTGATATTTGCTTTCATCCTCTCAATTTTGATTTAGAGAAGAATCTTTTTAACTTAATATTAAGCATGTCTTGATATAAATTTGATTATAAATTGTTCATAACAATTTGATTTTTTTTTTCCTGATTGAAATAGCTTTGGCTAACTATTAGAGTGGTACACTTTGATCTATAAAAGAAATCAATCTGTCCATTTAGTTTTTATTTTTATTTTTTTATCAATCACTAAATATGGTTTGACATGATTTTTTATCAATCATAAAATTTTATAATAAAGAACAATGACAAACAAGAACAATGATATACGAAAAATATAGTGTACAAAGAGGTATTCAACAATCTCCCAAAGATACTAAATTCTCATTAGAGCACAATTGGTAGGTTACAAAATAATAATTTTTTATTAGGTGTTATCATTTTATATTTGATACTTATTATCCAAAACAATTTTTTCCTTTTATTATTATAATAACTATAAGAGAGATTATTATTTATAAGTTTATGATAAAACCGTGCAACGCACAGGCCTTTAACTAGTGTATAATAAAAGTTGAGTTTAGAAGTCATGGTTGCGCCACGTGACTTTACCACATTACAGAAATTTTATTAAATTTTTAGATTTTTAAAGAACTAAAAAGGAATAGTATACTACCAGGACTCTAATTCATTTTTATCTCTTAAAAAAATACTGCTTTATGTAAGATTTTTTTTTTTTTGTATTAATTTTAACGTAAACAAAAAAAAAATCTAATATCAATCTAGCTAATAAATATAAATTCTTTTTGCTGTTATCTTCTTCTCCTATAATTTCTAAGTTGATTAAAAATTTTAATTCGATTACAATCCAAACACTTCATCCAATCCCTTCCTTCACTTTTTATTCTTTGGATAAATACTAAAGTTTAATATAGAATTATGATTAACGTTAATGTAGAGTTCTAACTAATTGATACACATGAGGCCCAGGCCTATGTTAATTGATATAGATGACACCTTTTTATCTAAAAAAATTTCAGATTAGGTGCCTGAAATATTTTTAAAAGAAAATTGTAAATAAATCATCTTTAGATAACTTTAAAAAATGAGTTACATTGAGTTTTACTTCTTCTTCTTCTTTAGATAACTTCAAAACTCTAAACTGATTATAACTTTAAAAAAAAAAAATCTATCATATTTCCTTATTAGCATCATTCACGTTTAATTACTTCTTCTTATTTTCTTTTCTTTTCTTTTTATTATTGTTACTTACGTTCATGTCATTTTTGTTAACATTTTTTTTTTCATTCAATCTATATGACATTTTTATTTTGTGGATAAAACATATATCCTAAATTAACTTTTCTTCTCTTATAATTCCTAGAGTGATTAGAAATCTAACTTCCTTACAACTGAAAATTTTCTATATATATTCTGTTTTTCCGTGTATTCTTATATATTCTTAGGCATAACAGCTTCTTCTTCTTTTCTCTCCCTCATTATTATTAATAATTCTCATTCTTTTATAATTTCTATGTTGTTTAGAAATCTAACTCTCCTTTTTTTTTTCCTTATTACTTAGGCAATTTGGTGCTTGTGAAATCTATAGTAGAAGTTTTTATCAAACCTACCATCCAAAGTATTACAAGTATGTATTTCTCTTCTTTGTTTTTGTGTTTTTTTTTTTCCAGCAATGGTGGACAAGTACGTATCTCATGCAAGCGTACATGAATTTAAATTGCCTTTCAATATTTTGAATGCTTTATTATTTGCTAGATGTGATTAGGCACAAAAGTATATGCTTTATTATTTTTTTTGGATCATTTAAATACACCACTATTAAGTTAATAGGATTTTTTATATAATTTTTTTAAAAAAATAATATTTATTTTTTCAAATTAAATTTATTCATGTTGTTCCCTTTTTCTTTCTTTTTTTATATTTATATTTTGAATATTATCACTTAATACTTATTTATATAAAGTATGCATAGTATTATGTATTGGTTTGCAACATTAATAAATATTTTTTGCTAATTATTAGCATAATTTTTTATTCCCAACAAATTTTCATTAATCTTTTTTTTTTTTTTTGGTTTTTAATTGCAAAATTTTGGAACTTTAATTTCTGAATTTTTATAACCTTTAAAAAGTCATCATTCTTCCAATATCAATTTTTTTGTGCATTGATTATTTTTAGTCTTGAGCCATCACTATAAAATAGGGTTTTTTTTTCCTTTGCAATTATCGAATTTATTTGACTAAAATAGTAAAATCAAAGTTGAAATGATAGCTATTTTTTTTTAATTTAATTTTAAAGCGGTCATAGATTCATATGCAACTTTACAATCTATATGGTTCTATTTTTTTTTAATTCAATTTAATTTTCTTCTTGATTTTTTTTTCAGGTTTGTCATAAAAGATTTCAAGCATATCCTAAGAAAGGTTTGTAATCATATGTAGATTCATTAAATGCATAATTCATATGCAAATAGTTTGATACATGAAACTAAAAATAATATTATAACACAACTAATAAGAATTATTTATTTATTCATAATAATTATTTATTTTGTTATAATAATTATTAAAATATAATAATTATTTTTACATATATTCTATAATTAATTTTATCATAAAACCGAGCAATGCACGGGCCTTTAACTAATATTATTAAAAGTATGAATAATTGAGAGAGGGGAAATTGAGATATATCAAGCTAACACTTGTAGGTAAGAAGAAATCTATTTTGTTTTCAACATTATGCCTCATGAATATATATTATTGTCATGCATGGTAGCACCTAGGGTTATAAACGATTTAAATCGACAAGTATAAAAAGTTCAGGTTTTTTTTTTTTTTTTTTTGAATACGAGTTGAGGTTGAACTCATCATCAAATATGAATTTTGAAAATCTAACTGTTAGATTGGATTTTCTTTATGTTCTTAACATACATATCAAATTTCATTCAAATCGAATATTATTTACTATATAATCAATAAACTTATTTTTTAAGCATAAATTTTGACCACAAAAATTTGAAATTTAAATATTTAATTGATGACATAGCTATTGATCTTTGATCTTCTTGAAATTTTGCAAGAATAGAGGATATAATAAGAACATAAGATTTTCAAAATTGACATCTAATAAAAAGATATTATTGGAGTTTGAAGGGTTTCTTCCCAAAATAATTTGGAAAGAAACGTTTCCCAATTTATAGTCTACCAAGGACAATATTTATGATTAAATGTATTGACACATGACACATGAAATATGTTGAACAATTTGTCCACATCATTCTAAATAAATAGAAGATTGTGCCACATGTTATCATTGTGTGTATGCTATCCATTAGTTGTGGGGTCTAACTTTATAATATATTAGCCGATATCCCACACTATGCGCAGTGCATTTTGACAAATTTTGCAAGAAATTATTTATGACCCATTGATTTCATGGACACTGTTGTTGTAGTCACAATTAATCTACAATTTTTTCTAGTAAAATGAAATTCAAACTAAATACATTGGGAGAAAAAAGTTCCTCTAGTCCATGCAACCAACAAATATCACCAGATCACAATTCACATCGTCACCTACAAACCCGTTGATTCCTAGGTGTCTTTCTTATTAGATTGTGTTAATTTCTACATTTCTTATGCTACTAAAGTCTCTATCTCCACTATATCAACATCTACAATTTTTATGTCAGTGAAAGTAGCTTTTCTTTAATTTCAGAATTGACATAAATGATAAAATTAAGTCACATTAAAATATTATTTGAAGAAAATTTTGATTTTCTAAGATCAAAATTATAATAGGGTGAAAGTTGAAAGAATGATATATTAATCAATTAGTTATAAGAACTTCTAGAATTTCATGATACAACAAAAGAAACAATAATGCCAGAATGACACAATAATATCACAATTCAACCTCCACATTTTATTTGAACTAAAAGTAGCCAAAACACTAAAAATACTACAAATCCCTACCATGTATATGCATTAGACGGAAATCCAAAAATTTAATTGGCACTTAATATGAAAAAACCAACCTACACATTACAATGCTACATCATTAAAAGCATATACATAAAATCTAAACAAAATATTTAAGACAAACATAATATTTTGGAAATTAACATATATATACACACACACACAAACACACTAGTGACAGACCCATGCGATGCATGCTTTTTATAACAAGATTTTTTTGTAAATTAGTATCATTATTATTGTGATGCATGAAAACTCATAAGTATTACTATTTAAAATATTAGGTAAAAGTAACAATTTAACAAAAATATAATAACAATAATAATAATAATAATAATAATAATAATAATAACAACAACAACATTATTTATATTACACTTAGAATGGTTATTATAAAATTTGAGACAATACTATGATATATAAAATATTTATATTACAATATTTATATCATTCTTAATGTAAAGGAAAGAAAAAAGGATAGTAAAATTTATTTGATAATGAGATACAAATTTGAGGGAAATAAAATATCTAAAACAAGGCTTTCCTTTAAATGTAGAGTGTTAATTTTTACCATGTAAATAATTGAAGTATCTGTGATTATAATTGCTAAAATAAAGATGTGATCTATAAGTAAAAACACTTCCTATCGATACCCAAAGCAAATTTATATATATATATATATATATATATATAGGGTCATTCTACCGTACCCCTCTCTTTTTTTAGAGGGTACGGTACCCACCTAAATCTATACCATTAGATGTATAAAAAATTGATCCGGACCATTCATTTAATTTAGAGTAATTTAGTGCAAATACTGGCTACCGGTCAAACAAGTTATATATATATATATATATATATATAAGTAAAAAACAGAAAGACGCCACAAAATTGTCTCACGCTTCTTTCTCTCTTTCACGCTTCGGCCTTTACACGCTTCCGATTCGGTTTGTCTGAAGAACCCAGAATTCAGCTTGTTCAGTATTTAGTTTCTTCTCTTACTAATCTACAACAAGAACCCAGGGCAGCTAAACAAAACCCAAAGAAGAAACAGGATCGGTTGTTCCCTACTCGGCGACGATTTTGAAATAGGTTTGTCTTTCTCTTTCTCTCAGACGAAGTTGATTTTACTACTAATATACAGATTATTAAAGTTTATTTGACTATCCACGCATGATTTGTCTTTAGTTTTATTCATTGTTAGTAATCCCTAATTCTATTAATTGATTTGGGTTTTTATGTTTATTATTTTGATAGGAGATTTGGGTGTTGTTTGTAACTTTGTTTCGAAAGTTGATTTGGGATTTCCTCCTATTAGAGAAACAAAATTTCGATAGCTGTGATTGCTTTATGTTTACAGTCCCTTCTCTTTGGTAAATTATTGACATTTTAGCTTGCAATTCTTTAGATTACTGCCACTCTCCTTTTGGGTGTGTGTGTAATTTCTACCGAAAAAATCTTTAGAAATTTGAGGGTTTCTATCAAATCGGGTTGTTTCTCCTCTTTGGCTCTGCGTAGAAACTGAGAGACCATCATGGAGCTAGCTAAGTCTCTGTTTTGCTCTATACATAAGAACTGTCAGATGTTGTACGTACCTTCCAACAACTTGTGGTGTGTGCAGTACTGGGCTTATGTTGTGTTGTGTGTTGTCTGGTTTCTTGAATTTCAAAGTAAGAAGAATTTACTCTTTTAGTTTGTTTTCCTTACAAGCTTGTTTTTGAGTGTTTATGTGATGTATAATTAATGTATTGATCTTCATGTTTCTTTTGAAGCCCAAAACATTTGTTTTTTTTTAAGCTTACCAAATGCAATAGCTCAAAATATCGATTGATCCAAATGCTTTAAATTATTAAGCTTTATTATGCTATATTAACCACTCATAATTCAATTTTTTTGGAAAACAAGTAATTTCAAAGAAGAAATATTGTACAGTATTGCTATTAATTAGACCTTTTCTCTTTATGTTCCCCATATTAATTTCCCAGTTATGCTCACTTTCTTGGTACTGGTCCTTATATTAGTGAGTCTTGGAATTTAGCACACAGGTCCAAAAGTTTCATTGTACAATGAAGTTATATATGTAGACATTGTTCTAGAAAAAAAAATTGGCATTGAAGGTGAAGGTAAGGCCTCACCTCAATTCTCCTAAATGAATCTTCTATTTTTCTACCTAAACTCCCATTTCATATTTTGTCTTCCTATAAATTGTGGAATGGTCATTGTTTGCAAAATAAATTTGCTGCACAAATGAATTCAAAAGCTTTCTCACGAATTTAATCTATGGAAGCAGTTTTTTTTAAAAACCCAAGGAAAATTACACTTCTAAGATCAAATAGATGTTGATGTACTATAATTTTTTCCTTTTAAGAATTGTACTCAGTCTCAACTGATTAACAAGTGCAGAAAAAAAAAAAAGAAGCTTCATTTTGTTTTGTTTAAACAATGAATCTTCAATTGTCTGTAGTAGATTGTTCCTATGCAGCAGCCCTGCATCTGGTGTAACATACCAGATTGTTCCTATGCAGCAGCCCTGCTCATATTCATATCCAATTGTCTGTAGTAGACAAGGAATAGGTGGCTTTGGAATGGAATCCTCAACAAATTAGTTAGGATGGTCTAATATACAAGATATCAATGTGTCATAGATTATATGATGCTTCCCCATATATTTAACCAGATAAATAAGTCCATCTCTAATTACAAACAATAACAACAACAAAAAAACTTCATCTAGTATTATAACATGCATCACTGCACTGAAAATGCAAAAAGGAAAAAAAAATGGTTGTTACATCAAGTTGACTGGTACTCTTCCAAGAGATAATTCATCTCCACCTGTATATACAGATAGTAATCTTTAAATTTTTGACAAATTAGTATTCTAAGAAATTAGAATAGTAATTAATATAGAACCCACCAGCCAGTAGATCACAGCTATTAATCTAGCAACTAACGAGAGAGGCGTTTCTGATGAATATGCTTCGATGCCATGCCATGCAGTTGTGAGGGTCCCATGTTAGACTGGTCCTGGAACAAGAGTAAAATCACCAATGTAAGGAGTTCATGGAAGAAAGAAAAGAAAATCCCAAGTTACAATGTTAATTACCATATCTTGCAAACTATCCTGAACATCAAAACAACTAGGAATAGTTTGTGGTCTAAAATGTAACTGCCCCTACAAGCACACAAAAGATAAGAGTATATCATTATTTAACTTCATTGTATAAATATTATAAATTAAAAAAAAAACCTCCCTTGAAAGAAACAAACCCCTATACTGAACTCAACTCAAAGCAAAACATAGTAGAATGCCATACCATCCCATGCAACCTTTGTTGAGCTAAGTAATGGACATCATGGATAGGAGCTATAGAGTTCAATTGTCCCTACAACAAAAACAGAGGGAGCCCAATTTAGATATTGCATTTAAAACAATATTCAACAAATACGTTAACTAGATATGCATTACCAACCTTTTTTAATAACATAAATAGGATTCTCACTAAGAATCGTGCCAACTTCTAAGTTCTGATGGCATTTTAGGAAGTCTGTTAGACTTTCTAAGTTTTATTAATGATTGTGCCTAATATAACCAACAACCAAGGAACTTATTTTGGGGAGAAAGAGAGTATGCTGTTCTGAAATGCAGCTGATCACAAATGGTCAACATGGCTTGGAACTATTGAGTTTAATTGTTCATATGGAAAGGAAAGATAGGTAAAATAGGGTTTTGATAAGTATATAGGTTATATTGCTGGTAATACTTATCTATTGGTCCTTGAGTAAACTCCATATTTTTACCATTATAATAAGACAAATAAATAAATTAATAGACGAAGAAGAAATCTCACCATTCCCTGAACAAGTTGTTGTGTGCTAAAATAGCCATCAAGAGCTGTAGCTCTTAAGTGCAGTTGTTCCTACAATAAATTAAAAGACAAAACTCTAAACTCTCAGTAACAGTCATATTCAAATGTCAAATTAAAAAAAACAATCTTTTCCTATTCCATGCATAGAGGTAGCTATCAAACCAAAACATACCATCCCTTGCATTCTCTCTTGTGATTCATAAGAACAATCAAGGGCTGGTGCTCGTAAATTTGCATGTCCCTACAAGTATGGAATCCACATCAAAATGTTATTAAAATTACAACATCATAACCTGCATTACTTATGAGATTAAATGAGTATAACTACTTATCAAAAAAACAAAAAATGAGTATAACTAAAGAGAGACACAACATTGCTAACCATATGTGGCCAGCTGTCATGGGTCCCAATTGATATGACCTCTGGCTCTAGATGTACCTAGAGTATGGCTTTGCTCACTAAATGTGTTTTTGATTAATGAGTTCTTAAACTTTATATTTTGGCTATGATGATAGAGTTGGGGGTGGTGAATGTCATTGCAATTCTGGCAGCATGGTGTGAAAGAGATTTAGGTTGGTATATCATAATAGGTTGTTGCATCTTCATCATAATCACAAGGTGAACATGTGTTTACCCAAATCAATAGCTGATGTGTTTTTGTCATTATCACAAGATGAAGATAGACTTAATAGGTTAATATTTATCTTAGTTTTAAAATTGATTCTATTACCCATTATTACATTTGTATGTGCCTTTTAATTTTTGGTGGATGAGAATAAACTTATTGCGTTCACAAGTGGAAAATGAAAGTTTTTTACTTGGAGAGTTATCTCTAAGCCATCAAGATGACACTTGCATACTGTGTATACCAGATCTATGCCTTGTCCATATTTTTCATTTTGTATTTTTGTTTATCAGAACCTGGTTTGACATGAAAAATTTTGGAACTAAAGGAGGCAGGAACTGTAGGCTTTTTTTGGGAATTGTTGCTCTAGCAAATTACAGTGAAAGTGTTTTTGGAAGCCTACTCAAGGGGAAAACACTTTTCTGCATAATAATTAAAAAAAAAAAAAAAAGAGAGAGAGGAGAGATTAAGACCCTTTTAACAGTAATAATATGGTTTCAACTAATCGCTAGTAATCTGTTGGGAGAATTATAATTTGATTTAAATGAGCAAATTTTATAACTAACATACGTATGTTTCCATATACCCACAAAAATACATAGATACACACAGTGCATATATATAATATTAAGACTTATCTGGATACAAAATATTAGAATATAAACAAAAAGATAGCATATCCACTATATTGTGTTTATTTACTGGAAATTTTTTATATATAAATAAGCCGTGCTGTAATTTCTTCTTGTTCAAAATTCCAATTATAATTCTCAAATAATGATTTCTAATAGTTAGATAAAATTCTGACTTAGTTTGTGAGTTTTTGCTAGACTATAAAATGATTAAATTATAAATTTTTTTTTTAAATCAAATAATTGTAATTATCAAGTAAAGACTATGTTTTTGCTGCTGCACCATCTGGTATACCAACTTCTGATGCTTTCAAGATTGGTTTGCAAGGTTTGAGATGGAACTTCCATTTCTTCTCTATTCAGTTGATCTTCCTTTGTTTTCATCTTTCTCAGTGAGAAAGAGTGTGTGTTTCTATGGTTTTTATCCACCATTTGAGGACGGGCAGACAATTGATGAGATGTATAAAGTATCATCGTTTGATTAATTTGGTGTATGAGAATAATCTTACTGTGAGAGACCCCTTAGTTAAATACGAAGAGAATTAAACAGTTAAGTTCCAATTATCCAATTTTGTAATTACAATTATGATAATTTAAACGCAACTACAAGAAGTACCAAATTCGTATATAAAGCATTAAACAATAAACATGTAAAAAAAAAAATCCTAAGCAATGATATAAATTTTATGTTAAGTTGTGCAGTAGTCATTCCACAAGTATAAGTGTTTGTGTGGTGTGGGGAATAAGGGAGAGGGTTCAAGTTTCCAAGAGGGAGCTTCGCACACATATGCACTTAGATTAGGCTAGAATAGAATTTCTATCTTGTATAAAAATAAAAATAAAATAAAAACAAAAACATTGATCATCTATGTTGTCCAGGACAAAGTTTGCAAGGAAAAAGTTTGCAATTCCCACAGCTTTCAATTGTGATTTTTATTTTCAAATGTATGTTATTGCTTACCTTTGTTTTTATTTCATGTTATATTGAGATAGGAGTATGGGGAGAGTGGAAAATATTGAAGAGCAGGATGCTGTCCAAATTCTCCCCCCGAAAAGACCAGTTGGACCATTTTTAATTTATTAGTAAGATTCATTTTAATATATATCCATTTATATATATTTCCTATTGTTATATTTAAAATAATCTATTTTATTAAATTTGGATTTTCAGTAAAAAGCAAATAGAATTGATGAAAGATAAGGGCATTGTCGATAAGATAAGCACAGCTGTAAGTTGAATAACACTTAATAGTTTTTAGGTTATTGTTATTGTTTAGTTGACATGACATATTCATGGAGATCTTAATTGAGTATGAATATCTATTATAGGTTAAGAAGGAGATTAGAGAAAAGTGGATGAATCTTGATGACTCTAAATTAGAGTACAAGAAGGAAGCACGTGAGAATTCTGAAAAGTATGCTAATTTGTCACATAATATTCCTCACAAATCACGTAAAGTAAGTATTTAGCTATGAAACTTTTAGCATTCAGGACTATGTATTATATTTCGTAATTAAACCCTTTTTATTCATTATATAATGCAGGTTTCATTATATACTCGATGTGCCCCTAATCGTGTTCGTTTGATGGCTTTAAATTTAAATGAAAGTCAAAGATTTGTTATTCGAGAAATGGGATTTGGTAGTATGTTGGATTTAAGGTCTATACAGTTGGATAGGGATTTTTGCAAATGGTTAGTTGATCACTTTGACCACAATTCTTGTGCATTGGATATTTGTGGAAGGAGGTTACCAATATCCACTAAAGATGTAGAATTTATTCTAGGAATAAAATCAAGAGGGGTAGATGTGTCTACTGTTGCAGGCGCTGAAGAGATAAATCATATATGCCAACAACATGGATTAAATGTGGTAGAGGATATACCAATTAACCTCTTAGAGGGTAAGCTGAAGGAGATGAAAACATCGGGAAAAGAATTTGTTGGTTGTTTTTTGCTGTTTGTATTGGGTACTTTATTATGTCCCACTCCAAAACCTTATATCAAACGGTCCTTTATCTCAATTCTCCTTAATATTGATGAGTTCAAAAACTTGAATTGGGCGAAATTGGTGTTGGATTTTCTTATTCGAGGTGTGCGCAAATATAAAAAAAAGAATCATGTTGGAGTTAATGGTTGCTTGCTATTTTTAATGGTAATTTGCAGAAAATAGTTACTTTCAAGAATATGATTTTGTTTATCAAATTTCTATGACTCCTTTGACTAAATTTCTATGACCCTTTTATACATATTGCAGTTGTTTTATTTTGAGCATGTCAACATTGAAACGAATCTTGAGCATATGTCCAAACGACTTCAACCACGTATCTGTTATTGGGGGAAAAAAGAAGTTAACCAAAGGATGCTTAAATTACATTCAATTGGAAGTTTTGATAGTCCTAAGGTAATAATTGACTTTTTTTAATGTTTGACTATTTATACATAAGTTAAATATGTTTTATATGTGAATTATTACCCCCATGTAGTTGACATTTTATTTTATTTTTTATCATAGCTGGTTGTAACAGAAATGGATGGTGGACATGAGACAAAAAATATTCCACTAGAGAAACAAGATATTAATGAATCTCATGCTATGCCATCTCAATATGAAGACAAGCCAAATATGGTATCTTTTTTCAACCAATAAATCTTATGAATTTGATGATAATTTGGTGCTGGACATTTGTTGATGATTGTACCAATAAATTAATCCACAGGGTTCTGATGAAGCAATTCGTAGGATTGAGCAATCAATAACAAGTCTTAGAGATGAAATGCTAGTCATGCAGAAAACCGTGATAGACATTGCAAACAATATGGACTCATTTAAGAATGACATTCTTTTGGAGTTAAAGAAAACAGCAAGAGAACATAATGGACATTCCAATGACCTCAACTTAAATGATATTGTAGATGTTAAAAAAGAAATGAAGTCTGCATCTTCATATCTAATTCAAGACACAATGGATCACGCTGATACACTATGTGCTAAAAGAGAATCTAAAATAGAGTCTACATCTCCATTTCAAGACAAAATGGAACAAGATGATTCAAAGCACATTAAAAAAGTATCTAAGATAGTGTCAATGGAGGAAGACTGCAATGTTCACAGTACTCCTCTAACTCAATCTAATCAAAAACCTGGCAGCAAAACACCCTTGTCTCGTAATGTGGTAAGCGAATTAGTATTTGTTATTTATTTATTTTAAATGTGTTAGGATGCTTAGTACTAACACAAGTTTTTTTTTTTTTTTTTTTTGGCACAGGATGTGGATATGCTGCAATTAACTTTCCCTCATAATGTTCAACTTAAGGCATCATGTGTTACACCTTCTAGCAAGCCTAAAGTCACCAGATCACAAAAACGTAGCCCAATTATCACATCACAAGCTGAAGTTCCAAAAGTCAAAAAGAGGAAAGAAATCAAAGATTCATTGCAGGTGAGTTCATGAATGTGTACATTGATATATACGATGCAAAAACATATTTTTATATGCTAATTTGATTATACTATCTTCTTTTAGGAATCTAGTCTTGGTGATGACGAGTATATGAATGAGTTTGAACCATTTACTGAAATGGAGAAGATCATATGTAACTACATTTTTAATAAAAATTTTGAAAAGAGGTTTGTCCTTTTTGAAGTTGGTATTAAAAATAATGAATTTATTGAATAAGCTCTAACATAAAAATTTGTCAATGAATGTTTAGTGAAGTTCTTGTTTCCATGAAATATGAGTATGGTGATCGTGCAGCTTTTAGTACCTTGCTCCCTAACCAATGGATAAGCAGTCAGGTTAGTGTATGAAATTTAAATACGCTAATAAATATTTTTTCTGTTTATTTATACAATAATTATAACAATTATGTTGTATTTTAGATTATTAATTTGTTCGTTTGCAAGATGAGGATGGAAGAGAACATATATAGAGACATGTTTGTGTGGTATTTGCCAACGCATTTTGCTGTAAGTTTTTGTAATATTTTGGTTTGTGTGCTAATAGTGTTTAATTAATACACAAGTTGTTTTTATTGAATATATGTTTTGGATTGTGGTTGTAGTGTTTAATTAATACCTTACTTTTTTGAAATTTTTATATATTTTTGTAGCAAAAAATGCTCGAAGAAGATGGCAATCCCACACTAGAATGGTTTAAAAAGACATATAGGGACGATGACAAGTATATGTCAAATTTGGCGAAGTGTGAAAGGGTAATTTTACTTAGCAAGCGCGCACACATACACACATGTATATTACATTGACACATGCTAATACATTGTTCATTTGTACCTGTAGATTTTTATCCCTATGAATGACAATAATAGTCATTGGAACTTATGTGTCATTGATTTTTCAAAAAGATTTATATATATACTGGACTCTTTGCAAAGCACAACTACTGTAGACATTCGAACAAAAAATGTTAAAACTGTGGTATTGTTTCTTACTCTTTCTACTCAATAATGATTGTTTTTAATGTAATTTTGTTAGGTATTGTACTAAAAATAACTAATGTTCAAATCCAACTATGCGATAGGTTACAGGCCTTGATAAGTTGTTGAGTTTTTTGGAGAAAGACAAGTATATTGATAGTATTTCCAGATTTAAATTGAAATCACCCATCTCAAATCCTCAACAAAATAATGGGTAGGTACCAAATTGTACTAGTACATATGGATAACTATTCTGTGCATTTTTCAAATTGCAGAAGTTTAACAATTTTCATTTTTCAGGTATGATTGCGGGATGTATGTTATAAAACACATGTTTACAAATACTTCCAGCAGGCATTTACCCCTTTTGGTAATAAATTTCTTTGAATTAAATACAAATTTTCACATAACTTGTTTAAATTACTTCTTAATTACATGTCTAATTATTTGTAGGAGAGCTGGTCGGAACGTTTACGGTACAAGTTGGCAGCAAGTCTAGTGCTTTCAAAGAATAATGATCAATGTTTGAGAATTGCTGAAATTGCTAGAAACATTCCTCTACAAGAATATTTTCGGTCACTCAAAGATTAGTATAAAAAAAAATGAATAGGATACTATTTATGAGTTAGTGATTTAGTGAACTGAATTTTTTTTTTTTAAATGAATGGGAGGTTGAATTTTTATCTTTCATACATCAAATTAGGGAATTGTTTTTTATTTCTCTAATGAATGTGAGGCTGAATTTTTATTTTTTGTTATCACATACGTTTGTGTTGTGTGCACAAACTGTTTTGATTTTAACTGCTTGGTTTAGAGAGCTTTTGACATCTCCCCACTCTCTTCATTTGAAGCATTAAACAGATATTTGGTTTGTGTAAAGGTCATATCATAGTAATTGATGTTTTTGAGTTTCTTTTTAGACCCATCTTGAGTTTTGGCTATTTTAGTGTTTTTTAGAGGTACTTGAGAAGGTTTGTGGCCTTTTTACCAGACTAGCAAATAGGTGTCTTTCTTGTAGGATATTGAGTACAATGTGATAAATTATAGTTTTCAATATTAATGTGGTACAGCAAGTAATCTTGACTATTTTAGCTGTCTCTTTTGGCTTAGAAGCAAAATATATATTATATTGAAGATTGTGTCTTCCATAATAAGTGCTGGAGTTGCACTTCATCTTCAGGTATATTTTATTAAAGATTGTGTCTTGAGTAATAAGTGTAAGTGATTTGGTTGTTTTTTCTGCAGATTAGTGTTTGGATCTTGGAGGGAAATCTGATACATGTTGGCTATATACAGTATGTTTCAGACGACCCTCTTTGAATCTACACTGTTATGTGGTATCTAATTTTCTGAATGTGCTGGAATTAGTCACTAGCTATGATTGGAGCAAAGGGTGTGGTCATGTATTTAAAGCCTAATTAGTGTTTGTGTTCCCACCCGATGAGGGGGGAAAACTGGTACTTGAGTCATATTCATGTGGTGCATCTGGCTAGTTTATGGTCACATAAACTATCATGGAATAGGAGGACTTTTTCATTGGGATGCTTTTTGTGGCATTGATTTTAAGGTGATAAATTCCATATCCACCTAGATTTCTGCTTTCCACATAATCTTCATATTTCCACCCCCTAGATATATTCTATAATAGTGATCGCAAGTATTCCTAGTATTTGGATCATCCACTTAGATTGAAATTGAAATTCACAGGTTCCATCAAGTCAAATCAATGATTGTACGGCCAAAAGAGAGTAGTTTTCAATAAACCATTGCATCGGAAGTTTTTATTTATGTTAATTTTCTTAGGAAATGTTACTCTTTCTGATACTGTTTTGACAGGTTTGTTCCTTTTGGTGACAATTTTGCTCTTACAGGAAGTTTATCTTTTTTTTTAAGGGAAGAAGAAGATTCTGCTCTTGCTGAAATAATGTTCTAGCTAGCCAAAATAAATAAATAAAAGGAAATTATTAATCTTTGGAACTGACAATTGTTCATGTTTAATGTACATTGCAGCTAGATTACGCGGCAAGGGACAAAGATGCATCACGTGTCTGACAGTGCTATGATAACATTGTTGTGGCCCTCAATGACATTTTATCTAGGATATAGTCAGAAGGTGCTTTTCCTTTTTCCTTCTTTCCTTTTTGAGATTCTTGTCCTTTGAAATATGAAATAATGAGACCTTAAACTGGTTTGTCTAAAATGAAGCTCATTTTGGCTAGACTTGTGGGATTCAGAGAGAGATGTCTGATTGGTCTTGTCAAAAACATGCTATAATAGGGGTGTTACCTTTTTGTAAAAGTTAAGCCTTGAATAGAATATTATGAAATTTGGCCTGCTGAATTATTGGTTGGTATCTCATGTCTGTTTTGCCAACTGCCTGTTTTGTAAGCTATAGGAATTGATTTTGTCAATTTTATGTGACCATAAACTAGTTGTCAATTTTGTCAATTTTAACTGGTAGTAGCTATCGACAGATTGATGAAGAACTGGAACAAGGGGTTGAGGCTGTCAGGACCCTGGTGCTCCAAGGATTTAACCACAATATCGAAAGATTTAACTTGGGGCAGAAGTACAAGTATCATAAAGTTTGATAAAAGATGAAGGGGATTGAAGAAAGATACAAAGCAATCAATCATATTTTGTCATGGCATCCTTGTTCTGATGGTTGCCTCCATGTTTGAACCAGCAGATGAAATTGCTTGTAATCTTCCTCACATTAACGACCAAAGAGATGGTGACAATTTTTTACCATTTTATGGCACCTCAATTTTTAAACCCCCCCCTCCCCCAACTATATTGCCAGTTTTCTGTAAATGTACTTGTTTATCAAAGAAACATATAGTGGCGGGGATAGTTTATTGAACATGGAGGAAGTTTGCAATGACTTTTCTCCAACCTTGAACTTATGTTAAAAATTTGCAATCATTATTCAATGTGTTTTAGGCCCAACCTGTGGGGAACTAAAAAGGTTAAAGACACCCAATTCTTCTCATTCACATACCACAAAAGGACCAAATCACTAGTTCATAAAATTTCACAAGCAGACGCGTCACAGCACAGGAGAACCCTAACTAAGTCTCCTCAATGTACATTATTTTTCTGTGGTTGTCCATACACTCTGAATAAAGTTACATTAGTTCATACATGAATAAGCAAACTTATAAACAAGTAAAAATTAGAGACTGCATTTTCAGGGATACCAATCCTATTCAGTTGTTTGATTCATTCTTCTGCTTATTGTTAGCAGTAATTCTGGGCTATTAATATTGCTAAAACCACATGACTAAAAAAATTGCGGTAATGTTGTTTCCATGATTATCATGAACAGCCAGCAGCCACGACATCAGCCCTGGGACTTGCATCTAAGAGTTGATGCAGCTTGGCACCAGAACTTGAGTTCTTATCATACATGCCACTCTTTTCCTCAATGCTCTTACCAATTGAACCCGAACCCAAATTATTAACTCTCAACAGCAGGTTTTCTGTACTAACGGGTAGGGTTCTTTTGTCTTCAATGCTGTTCAAAATTATCTCCTCTCTCGGTTGTAGTCCTAGTTGTGCAATTTTCAGTTTTTCCTGTATAATTATATAAAATCCAATTTATAAGTTGAAGCAAGAGTAACAGGCTCAAAAGAAGTTAAAACTAATTGATTCCCCATGCAAGAAGGAATTATTATAGAGATGGCATATGGATGTACCATTAATGTAGCATTCTCTGACTTTAGTTTCTCTGAGTTATCAGTCAATCCATTTATTTCAGACTTTATTGCCTCATTCTCAGCAATCATTGATTCAACTTTACGTGCAAGTTCTTCAGTTTCAGCCTGTGTGGATGGTTGCAAATCATTAGCCAGAACTCAATGAATGCAAATTGGTCATTCAGAATTTGCATTCAGACCAACAACACGAGTCGAGAATTTTTAAGTACCAAAATACACAGATTCCTATACCTGCTTCCTCAGCCTTGACCTCCTAGCAGATTCTCGATTAGACTGTTTCCTTCGCTCTCGTTTCAGCTCCCTTTCATTCTGAGCAATATAAAACAAACCATCACCAGAATGTACAACTAGGTCAGAAAAGGCTTTAGACAGTGAATCAGTACACTTTGAACAACAAAATAATTCAAACTTTTGACCAAATGAAGCATATACTGGACGAATAAGGGAGGGAAGGAATCTGAAGAACTAAAGACCAAATGAAGCATATACTGGACGAATAATGAAGCATCCCTGTGATAGTTCACATAGATTTCATATTCTGAAACTAAAAGCATTTAAATTTTATTCAACAAAACAGATTAAGACTAAGGCCCAAAGAACCACACCCAGCGGATGATAAAAAAATAAAAATAAAAATTCATCAATTCAGAAACATTTTAGCAGCACAAAGTCGTGGACTACAACTAAACCCCCATTACAACAAGTCAGCACCTAACACCAGTAATCACTGTCCAACCAAAACCAACAATAAACAATAAATCCTTAAACACAATTCCAGCAGCACTCTACGCTATAGAACTAAACTAAGATCAGGCCAAGCTCCAATATTCAATCTTTAAAAATAAAAATAACAAATGGAAATTCTAAAAACAAATTTAAGGAAATGTGTTAGTTACCCACATAAAAGTTATAATGAATTCTATCATTTTTGATGGGTTGTTGGTATAAGCAGAAGTTTTAATTTACGAAATCCCCAAAAATCTCCAAAATATAAAAAATTGTACGATATACCCACATAAATTCCTAAAACCCTCAAAGATATTAGGGGATTTAAGGAGATTTTGTAAATTAAAATAAATAAGTAAATAAATAAGAGAGAGGGATTTGGAAGTCGATTAGGTAACAAACCTTGAAAAATTCTGAGTTGTCGAATTCGTCTTCACCAAAGAGATTTCTGCAAAAGAAGGTGCTGAAGCAGTGGTTCTTGGCGGCAAACAAAGGTGGAAACGTGGCGGAGTGAGGCTGGTGGAGAGGATATAAAGGTGAAATATACCACCTCATGCACACCCAATCCACGCTGCTGTATAGTGTTTGCCAATTAAGAAGGTGAAATTTAAATTCATCACCCATTCCACCTCAAGAAAATCACCCATTCCACCCCAAATACCTCATAGGCTGTTGAAAAACCTTACAACCGAAAACGCCAGCTAACTCAATGCACCCCTAAAACCAGCCCCAAAGGGGACAAGTTCAGACCTACTCAAATTGATTTTTAAACCCGACACAGCCTCAATACATAGAAAAATACATCAGATGAAGTATCAGCCAGCTCAGTACCACAGAAGATCAATGAATCGTCAACAAACAGAAGATTGGAGAGATTGTCATAGGAAAAAAGGAAGAACGAACATCCTTAGATCCTGTAAAAAGTTGACCCCAACAGACTTATCTACCAGTTTACTAAGTAAACTCCTTAATTGACATGTCTTTTTTCTACTACTTTTATTAATGTTATCTTCTGTCTCCACTGCATCCACCTTACTCTTATACCATGTTTCACAACAGTAAAGATAACCAAAACAACTATAAAATATATTCCATATTACTAGATCAGTCGCCAAGAGCCTTGTAGCTCAATGGTATTGCATGTTCTCCTGTATGATGAGAACCAAGGCTCAAATGCCCTTTCTCCCGCTTATTATAAAAATTGAATTATCAAAAAGTGATACCAAATTAATCATTTAAGCATGATAGGACCTGATATGCGGTATTATGGACAATGGCTACAAAATTAAAGAATTGAAAAGATGCAGATATTTAGAGAATGATTTGCAGGGAGTAGTCAGTACAACAAACTTGTCTGCTCACCTTCTTATCATGTAATATTGCCTTACTGCAGTCCTCTTCAGCTTGTTGAAAACTGCACGTATTCAGAACAAATATGAAGACTTTGGCTATAATGCACAGAAATTAATAATATCGAATAATATATTAAAGAACATACCATCCCAGCTCTAGGTAAGCAGCAGCACGGTTGCAAAAGTAAGTTGCAATTGTCGAATTCAAATAGTTAGTGATTCAGTGTAGTATTTGACAGCCTTATTCCACTGCATTCCCTTAAATGCAGCATTTCCCTTCAACAAGATTTTATAACAAGAAAAGGCTCAAACAGCATACCTTATGTGTGTGTCCGTGTGTGTATGCATCTCTGTATCATATGACATGCTGTTACAATCGAAAGTCGATGTCCCAGCTGGAGAATGCACTTGGTCGCCTCCTTTTGGACCCCACTCAACAAAAGCTCCTGCTTCATTGATCCCATATCCACTTGTCCATATCACAGTCATCTGAGTATCAATTCAAAACCATGTTATCTCCTTGAAATGGTAAAAGCTACTTGAACTGGTAGATTACTTAGCACATTAATTTAACTGGTGCATTTGGATTTGCAAAAGCTACTTGATTCGAAACTGCCACCAGCTTAGGCTATTATACATAAAATAAATACAGATATAAACAAATTGCAGAAAAGGTCAATCAAGTTTTAAATGCAAATAGCAAAAAGAAAGCTTTTAATGTAAAAAAGAGAGGTCATGAAAATGGAAAAAGAAAATGAATGAAGACATGAGGAGAGCAAAAGGACATAGGTACAGAAACAGAAATCAGCATGACTAGAATAGTGCATCTGACAAAATTGTCCGCCATCATCTAGGGAACTAAATCTCAAACTAGTTATTTCTGCATCTGACAAGTGATCTATTCCTTTGTCAAGAATAGTGCTCCAGTGTTTTTGCACATTTTGTGTAGCATCACCACTGCCTAGTTGTCCCATGATACATTCATTATCTATAATATTATTAACATCCTCGTCAGCATCATCATTCACATCAATGAACACAACCTTCCCACTGTTCTCTATATTATGATCCATGTGGATTGTGGACCAATATATTATTCCTAATAAAAAAATTTAAAAAATAAAAAAAGGGTAACACAATACAGCTAACATAATGTTACAAGTAACGCCAACACTTATTAACAAACATTACATATTAATAAGTCACTGATAATGTATAAGTTTGGAATAACTTCAAGCAATTCACTTATACTATAGAGAGCACAGTTTGATTAATTTAGACCGTTATCACTCAGAAATCATGGATGAAAAATTTACATGAGGATTTAAAAAGAACCAAAACTTCTTTAGTTAATGTTTAATTATCCAAAAATTTGAAGTCATTTAAATTAGAGAAACAGAAATCAGCATGACTAGACAATTTCATTTCCAAAATGAGGAATCTATACAAATTAGATAAGAAAAAAAGTACCACACATTGGTACCTATGGCTAATGACCATTAAAATGAAATAAGTACACATGTCAAGTATATCTACAATGATAACCAAGTTGGGGGGGAGAGCGAAGATAGTCAGAAAGAAACAAAACAATAAAACTCAAAAAACTGGAAGTAAAGATTGGTCCTCTAATACTACCAAAAATTTCATAATGTGACTTCTAAACTATTGTCTAATTAACCAAATAAACAGAGTAAAATATTTGCATATTAACACAACAAATATTTGAATTAGATACAACTTATTACTCTTATTTGGAAATTTAATTGAATTCACATCAATCATTTTCATGAAAAATAATCTAGTGTAGGGGTGGACTCAAAATAGAAAAAAAAATTATGACCAGCTACTAACATCCAAGAATGTACTACAAGGTGATACTCATAACAAGCCAATGTATAAATTATAATTCTTTATCTTCACTCCCATCCGACCCAAAATAAATAAATAAACAATAGATCAACACTATTTTTTTACAAATGAGCAAACTTACTTATAATTTAGGAAAAAAATTGACTACTGTCTAAATTTGCCTTACATAATCAACAAACACTACAACATATATAATCATAGAAGTTTCATGGTTTAAGTATATACAATCATCATAGTTTTCTCACCTGCTAGTGACCAAAAGGAGCAATAGAAGAATTAAAACCTGCTGGGTTGTGTTCCTAGCAAACATGCGAAACCAAAAGGGAACCAAAAATTAAAAACAATCAAGCAATAAAGGGACCAAACGGAAATTTTAGATATATATAATAAAAAAATATAAACCAGATGGAAAAAGGAATGAAAAAAAAAAGGATGTACCGAAATTTAGAGGCGATAAACGGCAGATTTCGCGAACAAAGAGAGATGCAGAGAGAGATAGAGGAAACTGGATCTTTATCATCGACATCGAAGGGAAGAAGATATGCTGCTACCGAACTCAGAAAACTGCGGAATATACAACACTTTAGAGCTCCGTGGGCTTGTGGGATTCTTAGAGCTGCGTGGGTTTATGGGATTGATGGCTTGCGAAAATTTTGAAATACAATCTACGTTTTTTTCGCGGGAATTTCAATGTAAAATTTTATTCTTTCTTTCAATATAAAAAATTCAGAGAGAGAGAGAGAGAGAGGTGAAAACTGAAAAGAGGGAAAGGAAAGAATTGTTGGTCAGAGGAGGTGAATTTACAAGAAATGAGGGAAAGAGTTATTCTTAGATTTCAAGGGCATTATAGTCTTTTTTTTAATGTCCTAATGGTATTTTGATTATTTTGTAGGTTGTAATGGTTTTTTTTTTTTAAATGTTAGAGGGAATTGAAGGAGTTTTGGTCATTTTTTAGGATTTAAGGGAATTTTGGTCCTTTCTAAGGTTTTCAAGGTCATTTTGGTCATTTTTTAGGTATTAAGGGTAGGAGTGTGTTGCGAACCCACCAACCTACCAAAACCAACCCGATCTGACCCGACCCGATCTAACACACTTAGTTAGGTCAATTTGTAGGAGATGGTGGGTTGGGTTGGGTCATGATTTTTTTTTTTTTAACAGTGAGTTGGGTTAGGTTTGGGTCATGAGATTTACAAACCTGTCTAACCCGACCCGACCCACTTATATTTAATATATTTTTAAATTAAAAAAAATTATATAATTTTTATTTTTTCTTTTTTGCCCTTTTTCCTAAATAAACCCTATACATTACACCATTAAGGCATGGGAGAATGCATATGTGGTGGTATTTGGACCCTACACTTGGAATAGCTGTGAGCAAAGGAAGAGGAAGCATTGGCTAAAAGATCCTATTCTTGGTCCGTGCCAAAGGTGTGACTACTTTGGGAAGGAAGTGATATGCACCTGACATGGTACTTAAGTACTCACAAAAAAGGAGATAGTGACTTTCGAAGGTCAGCAACTATGGGGACACCCTTTATTGGTTGAATGCATGTTGGATTACCTTAGAGACATGCGTATCATTCACATTACTCCTGATGTCCCTCTCAATGTCCAGGACTTGTTTCCCAAGCAATGGCAAAGTCACCTACCCACAGGTCTCAGTGCCATGTTGGCACAATCTCTATCCTCTAGTCAGCTTTCCATATCACAGCTATGGAAAGGTCTAAAATAGAGAAATGATGACTTGACACCTATCATTTTCTTTTATAAGGGTATTATGGTCATTTTCTTTTCTATGAGTAGTTTGGTCATATTTTAGTTTCGTGGTTATTTTAATAATTTTTTTAGATTTTATGGTAATTTCAGTCTTTTTTTAAGTTTCAAGGTTATTTGGTCAATTTTGTTTGTTTTAAGGGTGTTTTGGTCATTTTCTTAGTTTTCGTGGTTATTTTAGTTATATTTTGGGTTTTTTGGTAAGTAGTCTTTATTTATTTTATTTTATTTATTTTAGTTTTAGGGTTATTTTGTCATTTTTTAGGTTCTAAGGGCATTTTGGTCATTTTTTAGGTTTTATCGATATTACGATAATTGGTGAGAAAAAAAAAGGGAACCATCGAATGTGACAAAAGTACCTCCGAAGATGAGAAAAGTACGGTCAAAATGTGATATTGGTACTGCCTAATGTGACAATAGAACCATCATTTGCGAGAAAAGAAAAATTAAATCACCAAACGTGACAAAAGTATAGTCATATGTGATTTTTGGTATTGCACAATTTGAAGATGGTATCATTAAATGTCAGAAAAAATACGAGTACCATCGAACGTAGTTTTGGGTTGGCTAGGCTGGGTGGTTTCTTTGGTGTCCTTGTTAGGCTCTTTTTGCCACCTGAAATAATTCTCAAAATAAAAGAAGAAATGGATATTTTCTTATACCTCTTTCATGAATGTTTGCCATGCATCATAAACTTCTTTCTTTTGATCTTTGGTATGGTTGGTTCTATAGGTTTCTCTTTTGACTCGGTTTTCTTCTAAGACTAGGGATGTGATAAAAGTGCTGTGACATGTTACGTTAGTGCTACAAAATGTGAGAATAGTACTAACAAATGTGAAAAAAAATAAGGGAACTATTGAATATGAAAAAAGTATAGTTATATGTGATATTGGTACTGCTCGATATGAGGATTGTACCATAAAATGTGAGAAAAAAAAAAAGGAAACCATCGAATGTGATAAAAGTACAGTCACATGTGATGTTGGTACTATGCAATGTGAGGTCGGTACCATAAAATGTGAAAAAAAAAAAATAAAAGTGATGTTGGTACTGCGCAATGTAAGGATGGTACAGAAAAAAAGAAACTATCGAATGTGACAAAATTACAGTCACATGTGATATTGGTACTGCGCAATGTGAAGATAGTACTATCAAATGTGAGAAAAAAAATAAAGGAACCACCAAATGTGACAAAAGTACAGCCACATGTGATGTTGGTACTACAAAATGTGAGGATGGTACTATCAAATGTGAGAAAAAAATAAAGGAACCACCGAATGTAACAAAAGTAAAGTCACATATGATGTTGGTATTGCGCAATGTGAGGTTGGTATCATCAAAAGTGAGAAAAAAAAATAAAGGAACCTCGAAATGTGACAAAAATTCAGCCACATGTAATGTTAGTACTGCACAATGTGAGGATGATACCATCAAATGTGAGAAAAAATAAAAGAACCACCGAATGTAACAATCAGTCACATGTGATGTTGGCACTACGTAATGTGAGGATGGTACCATCAAATGTGAGAAAAAAGAATTAGGGAACCATCGAATGTGACAAAAGTACAGTCATATGTGATATTGGTACTACGCAATGTGAGGATAGTATCATCAAATGTGAGAAAAAAATAAAAAAATCACCAAATGTGACAAAAATACAATCACATGTGATATTGGTACTGTATTATGTGAGGAAGGTACCATCAAATGTTAGAAAAAATAAAGGAACCACCGAATGTGACAAAAGTACAGTCATATGTGATGTTTGTACTGCGCAATATGAGGATAGTACCATCAAATGTGGGAAAAAAAATAAAAAAAAATCACCAAATGTGACAAAAATACAATCACATGTGATATTGGTACTGTATAATGTGAGGAATGTACCATCGAATGTGAGAAAAAATAAAGGAACCACCGAATATAACAAAAGTACAGTCACATGTGATGTTGGTACTACAAAATGTGAAGATAGTACCATCAAAAGTGAGAAAAAAAATAAAGGAACCTCGAAATGTGACAAAAATTCAGCCACATGTGATGTTAGTACTGCACAATGTGAGGATGATACCATCAAATGTGAGAAAAAATAAAAGAACCACCGAATGTAACAAAAGTACAGTCACATATGATGTTGGTACTGCGCAATGTGAGGATGATACCATTAAATGTGAGAAAAAAATAAAAGAACCACCAAATGTGACAAAAATACAGTCACATGTGATATTGGTACTGCATAATGTGAGGATGGTACCATCAAATGTGAGAAAAAAATAAATAAAAGAACCACCAAATGTAACAAAAGTACAATCACATGTGATGTTGGTACTACGCAATGTGAGGATGGTACCATTAAATGTGAGAAAAAAGAATTAGGGAACTATTGAATGTGACAAAAGTACAGTCGCATGTGATGTTGGTACTACGTAATGTGAAAATAGTACCATCAAATGTGAGAAAAATATAAAAAAAACTACTAAATGTGACAAAAATACAATCACATGTGATGTTGGTACTGTAAAATGTGAGGAAGGTACCATCAAATGTGAGAAAAAATAAAGGAACCACCAAATGTGACAAAATTACAGTCACATGTGATGTTGGTACTGCGCAATGTGAGGATTGTACCATCAAATGTGAGAAAAAAAATAAGGAAACCACCGAATGTGACAAAAGTACAGTCACATGTGATGTTGGTACTGCACAATGTGAGGATGGTACCATCAAATGTGAGAAAAAATAAGGGAACTACTGAATGTGACAAAAATACAGTTACATGTGATGTTAGTACTATACAATGTGAGGATGGTACCATCAAATGTGATGTTTTGGTAACCTGGTATAGCAGGTTGCCAACTAATGGGTACCATACCCCCAAAAAAAAGGGGGGGGGGGGTACGCTAGAATTACCCATATATATAAAGAAATATCAAAAGCTAAAGTTAGGAGAATATTATATACATTTTATTGTTATATGTGTACAATAATAATTTCATGTATTTAAAAAGTGAAATAATAAAATGACTTCTAGGCTTCTTTCTAATTGTGATGTATTTAACTATGGTTCCAAAATAAGTTTTTTTTTTTAAATCTCAATATATAATATCTAATATCTAATTATATTACACATATATTACTCAATTAAAGTATTCTTTCAACAAATTACTCTTTTTTTTTGGAATAAAATACTTCAATAGTCTTTGGAATGGGAATAGTTAGGAAAATAAATAGACATATGAAAAATTAAGAATTAGTGGTCATAAATAAGCATAAAAATGTGAAATTAAATACCATACTAGAGAAATGTATTTTTTTCGCTCAAAATTTTAATTATGTTCCACGTGTCTATTATTATGCAAATACATTGACATGTACAAATAATATTTTAACAAGTGGTATTGTTTGTCCAATCATACCAATTAAATATAGGGAGTTGCCACGTGACATTGTAGGATACTTTGAAAATGAATAGGTGTCATCGTAGCATATATCCACCAATTTTGGGATCCAACTTCTATATTATAGATTGATGATTATAGATAGACGTGAGTTTCACCCACATGTGTATATTGAACACATGTTTTTTTTTTTTTTTAACTGGATAAATATTATTTTCAATAAATCAAGATATAGCCCAAAAAAGCAAAAGTTAGTGTCGGTTATAAACAGAACTCAAACCCCTATTTATGAATCTTTAAAAACACATTATACATAGTGCTTTTCTAGGATATTTATACTATTTTTAATATTGTTGATTTTAATTTTAATTGAAAATCAATGGTATGTATAAAAAGGTGAGAGAAGATGTGTAAATAATACTTCTTTTTTAGATTTGATAGGATTTTATTTGAACTTATGGTAAATCTCAAATCTCTTATTTGACTAAAGAAAACTTTATCAATCAAACTAACTAAAACCCACGTGTAAATAATACTTTCACATTTTTTTATTTTAATTTGCACCTACTATACCTAATGATTTTTTTTTTGGGTCAGAATGTACATTAAGATTTGATAAGGGATATTTTTTACTAAGAAAATTTTCTAACTCTTCTTTACCCATCAAGTCAAGCATCTCTTTCGGTCTCCTTAAGATCCTTTAGTCTCATTGAGACTTGTCGGGTAACATCTCCTTCAGTCTCTTGAAGATCCTTCAATCTCATCGAGACCAGTTGAGTGACATCTCCCTCGATCTCCTTGTGACCCGACAAGCCAACATCTCCTACGGACCCAACGGAACACCACCTATACCTCCAACTACGGGCCTGAGAACACCCGTCGGGTTAACATACATACTGACAAGTGGAAAGTGGAAACACTTTTTCCTCTACAACCTTGCGTGTACTCCACTCATATCATCATATATGGAAAGAACTTGCACACCACGCCCAAAGACCCTACTACATATTCATATCCTTCCAGTATGGGAAGTGAAACCCTAAGATCTTGGAGCTTTAATTTCATATCTTCTCTACAAGGAAAAATCCTATATTTAAAGGATCTTGGTCAGCTCTACATCACTATATAAACACCAAGTCTCTATTGCTCCAAGTTACATGAAATTTTCTAGCTCTCACACTTTAGAGCTATTGGAGGTTCTTTTATCACTAACTTAACCTTTAGATGGTCTTTAGCCGGCATCCCACTGGTGCTCTCTATAGATTCTTCTTTCTTTTGTTCTTCAGTTACCCTACTTAGCGCGCATGTGGACAATCAACTCATTGGCGATTTTGTGCATCTTCAAGATTAGAACTAAAAGTTCTAATAGGTATATATTATGTTTGCCAATATTAGAATAAAATAAAAACAAAATCATAGTTTTTTTATTTATAAATAATTCAATAATTTGGGGAAGGAGAATTTGAACCCCGAGATGGCTCTTTAGAAACACTAAAAAATGGTAGTTGAGTTACAAGCTCTTAACAAACGAAATCATAATTGTACTATGAAAATAGATCCTGATTAAATATGATTATTACAAAAAAAAAAAAAAAAACTATCATCTTGTTGATACTTGTTGATCCTGATTAAAAAAAAAAAAAAGCTCTTAACACACATCATATGCTTATATAAGTCACTACCTAATAAGTAATGAACTATTTGTATTATGTAAAAAATTAATAAATTTGAATTATTTTTAGCTAGTGAAACAAATGAGTTAAATGAGCTAAATAAATAGGACATGTGGCACAAAGTTAGAGCTCAATTTTAGAACTTAATTGAATTTTCTCCCAATTTTAGTTTTAAATATATTTAGAGACATAGATGTATGATTCTTCTGTTCCTTTCTTTTGTCATATCGAGACTTCTTCTTTTTTTTCCTGAGAATTAAATCATATTAAGACTTCTAAGTCCCTTTATCATTATTATTTTAACTTTTAATTCTAAATGAGTGATTAAATTTGAAAGCATCCAAAGTGAAAGCGACCTTAATTCGGCAATACTATAATTTGATATAATAGAGGTTTTGTATATAATAGTAATTTTTATAAGATGCGAAGATAAAGGCATTTGGCTCTTTTGACGTCTCCATGTTTTGTTTCTATTATTAGAGTCGAGGCTCTTTCTCTGCCTGTATAGCTTTGTTTCTTGTTTAAATTATTAAAAAAAATAGGGTAAATTCCACTAACACCCCCTGAGGTTTGGGTTAATACCAACCAGGTCCATAAAATTTCAAAATTGACCACTTTAGTCCCTAAAGACAATTTTGCCCCTATTCACCGTTAACTTCTGTTAACTTCTCTCTTCACAGTTGCCTCTGTTAGCTCATCTTTCTCTTTCTCTCTCTCTCCCTCTGTGAAAATGCAAACTGAGCAAGACAAACCCAAATCCAAAAAACCCAGCAAGAGAAAGAGAGAAAAAATTGAAGCAGAGTTCACCGAGGGGGTCTCATCGCCATCCTCTGCACTCGTCCAATCATCGTCATCCTCCGCCATAACTACCACCTCAACCAACCACAACCACCACCTCAGCAACAAAACCCAAATCCAAAAACACCCAACAAACCCACCACGGCACCACCATTTCTTAACCCATAACCACCATTGGCCACAAAACTTAACCAAATCCGCAGTAACAAAACCCAAATCCTTCAACAAAACTTAAATCTAAAAAACTTGTAATAAACCCACCACTCCATCGGAACCCAGTACCAACCCACCACAAATCGAACTCAGCCCACAGAACCAAAACAAAACCAAAATCCTTCAACAAAACCAAAACCATAAACCACCGTAGACCCACGCTCTGTGGAGACCATCGTCGACCATCGCCAACCATCGCGGAGACCGACCATCGCCAACCATCGCGGACACCATCGCCAACCATCGCCTTCAAGAACGTCGCTACGGCGTTAGGCTCGGTGGAGAGTGGTGTGGAGGACCTAACTTGGCTGAACAAACTTGGAAAATTTGTGAAGGGATGGCAGATTAGAGAGGAGAGGTTGAACGAGAGAAAGAGAGAAACAGAGGAATGAGAGGGAGAAAGAAAAATAGCTAACAGAAGTGTTAGCTCCGTTTGGATAAAATGGTCCTTAGGGACTAATGTGGACAGTTTTGAAATCTCATGGACCTGGTTGGTATTAACCCAAACCTCAGGGGGTGTTAGTGGAATTTACCCAAAAAAATAAAAAAAAATAAAGGCATCTGTAAATCTATTTGAAAAGTTTTTTTCTTTTTTGGAGAAACAATCTATTTGAAAAGTCAAAGGCATCTGTAATGTACTAAAAGCGCCTATTAATCAAAAGCTACCTTTAAATAATAATGACATTGCCATCACAAGAGGGACACTGTAGCCATTACAAAATATAAGTTTTTTTTTTGAGAAGTACAAAATATAAGTTGGACAGCCCATCCAACCAAAATATAAAGAGAAAAAGTAAGAAAAAGAACCCGCTATAGAAGTTTTCTTAATTCCATCAAAAGCACCCTTAAGTCTAAACCGCATTCACATTAGCTTAATTGAAATAGTGTAAGAATACCTATATGCGTACATTGGATCAATAACCCACCATTAGACAAAATAATACTTTCATATTTTTCTATGTTCCTACAATAGCTAATGATTTCTGTTTTTGGTCAGAATACATGAAGATTACAACTGCCAATATAAGGATTAAAAAAATAATAAATATCGAAATCATAATTTTTTTTTTGTTTGATAATTTAGTAATTGGGGAAAAAAAATTGAATCATGAACATTTTCGATAAAAATACTAAAAACTATCAGTTAAGATCCAAAAATGGATATTGATTAACGAGATCACACGTTAATTGATAACATCGGTAAACTAGGACCAAATTGAATCTATCACCATAGTTGGAGACCAAATTTGAAATTTGACTTAAAAAAAAAGGAAAAAAGAGAGAAGAAATTATTGATAGGCTAAATGGTCATAGAATTATTGAGCACTTTAAAAGCAGGGGTCTTTGTACATAATAATCACTCCTCACAAGTCACAATCAATCTTTGTCATTTCTAATTCTACGGCTGGCTTTTAACTGTTTAAGCATTCGTTCGAAATGGCACAAGGAACAATTATCGAAGTTGTTGAGGTAGTCATTGGCAAATCGGGCAACCTAGCTGATCAGATTGGACTGTCCTCGCGTGTCAAAGATGAGCTTGAAAAGCTTAGGACCACGGTTTCAACAATCAAACCCGTGGTTCCAGATGCAGAGGAGAAACAGGAGCGGGACCATGATGTCAGTGAATGGCTGAGAAGGCTGAAAGATGCAGTTTATGTAGCAGACAACTTGTTGGAGGAGTTCTCCAATGAAGTTTTACGACGGGACCAGATGACTCAAGATAAGGAGGCGAAAAAGGTATGCATCTCCTTTCCCAAACTGAACCAGCTTGCATTTGATCTTAAAATGGGTCATAACATTAAGGCAATTAGGAAGAGGCTAGATGCTATTGCAGCGGATAGGGAGTTCCACCTAGAGGAACGTCCTAGGGAGACACAAGTCGAGGATTGGGAGAGACAGGCCCATTCTTTTGTATTTAGAGAAGAAGTTATTGGGAGAGAGAATGATAAGAAGAAAATTATTGGAATTCTTTTGGATCCCACTGTTGCAGAGAATGTTGCAGTCCTTCCGATTGTTGGGTCAGGAGGATTAGGGAAGACCACATTAGCTAAACTAGTATTTAATGATGAAGAAATTGGAAACCATTTTGAGATAAGATTATGGGTGCGTGTCCCCGAAGATTTTGATATAAAAAGAACTGTTCAGAAAATCCTAAAATCTGCAAAAGGGAGAAAAGAAGCCCTTGAAATCAGCACATTGATAGATGATCTTCATCAAGAAATTGATGGAAGGAGATACTTACTTGTGTTAGATGATGTGCGCAATGAGGATTTTGAAAAATGGAACAGCTTAAAGGGTGTTTTACAGAGTGCTGCAAGAGGGAGTAGAATATTGGTGACTACACGGTCGGAGGCGGTTGCAAGGATTACACAACCTATTCGACCATACTTTTTAAGGGAATTAAGTCAACGTGATTCTTGGCTTTTATTTGAGAGATCTGCATGTAAAGAAGGAGAAGAACTAGGTTTTAGAATAGAAATTGGAATGGAAATTGGAAGGGGAATTGGAATGGGAATTGGAATGGATATTGGAATGGGAATTGTTGAAAAGTGTAGAGGAGTGCCTCTTGCCATTAGAACTATGGGAGGCATATTGTATGGTAAACACAATGATGAAGAACGGTTTTCCTTTATGAATAATGAACTTTCAAAAGTAAGTCAAGTAGAGGGTCATATCCTAACAATACTAAAGTTGAATTATGATCATCTCTCATCACATTTGAAACAGTGTTGTGCATATTGTAGTTTTTTTCCAAAAGATTACAATATTAACAAACAAACATTGATTAGGCTATGGATGGCACAAGGGTTTATTAAGTTGTCACATCCAAATCAATGCCTAGAAGATGTTGGTCATGAGTATTTTAGGGAATTACTTTTGAGATCATTCTTTCAAGAAGTTGAAGAAGATAAGCAAGGCAATACATCATTCAAAATGCATGACCACATTCATGACCTTCTAAGATCAGTAGCAGGTCTTGAGAGGACTCGTCATTTTTCATTTGGATTTCATTTAGGCTCATCAACTCTGACCAACACATTATCTCAAACAAGCAATTTAAAAACATTTCTGTTGTGTGGTCAACAATTGGGTGAACATGAAAATGGATTAAATGAGTCAAATTGTGATGCAATTTTTTCACGTTTTAAGTTCTTACGTGTGCTGGATTTGCATGGAACAGGGATTAAAACAGTTCCAAGTTCAATTAGTAAGCTGGACCATGTAAGATATCTTGATCTATCTGATAACAAACTGATCGAGATGCTTCCTCAATCCCTTTCTAGGTTGCAGAATTTGCAGACGCTTAAACTCTCTGGGTGTGTACGACTTAAAGAATTGCAAAGGGATATTAGCAAATTAGTTAACCTCAGGATTCTTGAGATTGATGGCTGTAGGGATTTGATTCATATGCCATATGGATTGGGGCAATTGACTAATCTTCGAACATTAACACAATTTGTGATTAGTAAAGATACCAGTTCAGTCTCTTGGAATAATGGTGAATTGGAGGAACTTAACCGACTAAATGGTGAATTGAAAGAACTTAACACACTAAACAACCTGAGAGGAACTTTAGAGATTGTAAATCTGAGACATGGGAAAGATGCTGAAGCTGAATCTAAGGCTACTAATTTGAGAGGGATGGAGCACCTTCAAGGCTTGAAATTACTTTGGATTGAAGACGAAGTTGACGAGGCTGATGTTGTTTTTGATGAGCCGTCACTTGAAGCCTTGCAACCCCACCGAAATCTTGAATTATTATCTTTGTATAGGTACATGGGAGTGGGATTTCCAAATTGGCTTTCTTCGCTTACAAATCTTGTTGAATTCTCATTATTTGGATGTAAGAAATGCCAACACCTGTCAATATCGTATAAGTTTCCTTCACTTAAGGTTCTTGAACTTCATTCATTGTCTGCTTTGGAGTACATATCTGATAGTTTGGAGTTCTCTTATTCTTCATTCCTCTCATCTCTGGAGGAACTCAAAATCAAGTATTGCCCTAATCTAAAGGGATGGAAGCAGAGGGGGGATTCCATTGATGATGATAACTCCACTGGAACTGTCACGACTACAACAATGACGGCATGGAATCATATACCACCTTCATTCTCAAGGCTTTCCAAATTATGTATCCGGGCATGTCCTCAACTGGTTTCCATGCCTTTGTTTCCATTTCTTGAAAATCTGGAGCTGTATTCCTGCAGTTTCAAGCCATTGGAGCAGACAGCAAAGATTACAGCAGCAGAAGCAACAGTTGCATCTTCTTCTACACGTGCCACCTCCTCTTTTGCCCCTCTGTCGAAATTAAAGTCAATGGAAATTGGACAAATGAAGGAGCCTTTGCCAGAGGAGTGCATGCAGAATCTTATTTCTCTCAATCGTCTATGGATATATGAATGTCGTGGTCTGCTCCTTCAAGGTTTGCGACATCTCACTGCGCTTAAGCAACTGGAAATTTGTTCTTCCGAGGTGTTCGATTTATCCAATTATGGGAATGGGATGGAATGGGAAGGCCTTAGGAGCCTCAACTCTCTATGGCTCTTTCAACTTCTGAAATTGGAGTTTCTCCCAGAGGGTATTCAACACGTCACCTCTCTGAGAAAGCTTACGATTGATTATTGTCCATGTTTGACGGCACTACCGGAGTGGATTTTTAGTCTTCCATCTCTTAAAATACTTGAAATCCTGCAATGCCCAAAATTGCGATCACTGCCAGTGGAGATTAGTCGCCTTACCTCTTTGCACAGACTGAAAATTCGTTATTGTCCGATCTTATCACAATGGTGCAAAAGGGAAATAGGTAATGATTGGCTTCGGTTTTCTCAATTCACAAACTTGGACTTGGAGCCAGGAAATTCAGGTATACAACTCACTATTTATCCCAATCCTTCGTAGAATTTCAATTTTGTTTGCTTCACCTTGTTCATTATTTTTTTCCAAGCATTTCACTACTATTTGGTGATAAAATTTCAGATGGAGAACCAAGTGAACAGCAGAAGAAACTTGATCTTCTAAGAATCAGAACTTAATCAAATCTTCTGGCAGCAGTAATTGTTCAACAAGTCAAAAATCACATGTATTATCTCGGTTGTTTCTTATTTTTCCACCTTTTTATCTGCGTATAGGATTTTCATTCTAAAAGATATTATATCATCACATATTAGGAAAAATAATTTGTGAATTTTCCTTCATCTATTTCTTCATTTTATTCATTGTATCTCAAACTGAGGTATGTAGTGATGTACTTGTGGCACTTCATTTCTCCCTGTGTTAACAGATTAAAATTTGGCACGCGGTGACATTGGGTTACTATTGTAGGAAGAGTTGAATCTGGCATTATTGTGTGAAAAATTGAATCTAGCAACCACACTGCAGGAATCAGCTTTGTTGTGCAGGTATTCTGTTGGTTAAATTCATTTTTCTACATATGCTTCCAACTTGCTATTATCTGCAAATGATAACAATTCAAATTTTTTATTTGAAATAACTTTCTAAGGGCTCGTGTTTTTTGTTAACAACAGAGAAATTTAGTGTTTCCTCCTAATTTTGTCCAGTAGCCTGGCCCTGGTTTTCATTGAAAACACAGCTTGATATTTTGAGATTATAAGTGCATAATTTCATGGATTGATTTCACTTTGTGCTCTACCCAGGCCAGTTAAACAATAAATGCAATTGATGCAATCACTTAAGGCCCCCAAATAAATAAAAATGCCCCATTTGTTAAAAAAAATATATGTATATAAAATATATTTATCTATATAATTTAATTACAAAAAAATTAAATATTTTTATTGACAAATAAAATGCATTAAAAAGACCACATTATATCATAAAATGCATAATACTGCACAATAACCATGCACAGTACAGAATACTGCATACAACTTGATATGACAAGACTGCACAATATTATGTGCACTGTGCAATCTTGTCCACAAGGCCCAACACTGTGCTGTCTTGTCCACAAGGCCCAACACATCACAAGGGCTATTGACCTAAGCTAAGTTGGCCTCCACCGGCCCCATACTAGTGAATAAGTTATCGCATCTTTTCTTCTTCTTTTTTTTAATACAAACTTTTACTTTATCAATTATTATAAATTATCACACCAATTAATCATTTAATGTATATTATATCAACTCATTTATATTATAGTGATACTAATTTATTGAACTATGTAATAAATTAATTTTTATTTGTGCAGGTTTAGACTTTAAAGTTCAAAAAAAAATTCACTTAAAATTTTCGCTTAAGGCCCCCCAAAATGGTTGAGCCAGCCTTGGCTCTACCTGGCTTCAATTTCTCATTTTTAAATCAATGAACAGTTTTAGTAAAATGGACATTGTTCCTATGCTTTATTAAACATCATAGTCTCGTCATTTTCTTACTTTCTCAATTTTAAGATTGTATATTGGCTTGGATTTATACTTTAAGTTGATCTTAATTCTTAATGCTCATAAAGGAACTTTTCTATTACTGTGCACTCCTATGTTTAGACATATGCTGTTAATCAAATAATAGTTTATTATCATTCTCTGTTGGCGTATGCTTTTTATCACTCAATTAGTCTATTAGAAAACTAGAGATCCAGTTGCTGTTGATTACTGTTATTATCAATATTGACTACAATCAATCACATTTGTTTATTGAAGCTACTCTTTCTAAAGCCATTAACAGAACCTGATAAATTTGTGCTTCAGGCTGTGATCATGTTCTTTTATGTAGGCAACTTTCAATTTTAATTTCTGCCTTATAAATTTTAGTGAATTTGTTATGGTGAGATTCCCCAGTTATTGGAATAAAGAGTCTAGCGACCTTATTAAATATCAAGTATTAGATGGCATGACCGTTGCATTAAAATGTGAAATTTGGAAGCAGTTTCAATTTCTTGGCTTGAATCATCCATGTAGGTAACTCACATATGGTATTATAATCTCCCTTTCTAGAGTAAAATTTGGCACGCGGTGACATTGGGTTACTATTGTAGGAAGAGTTGAATCTGGCATTATTGTGTGAAAAATTGAATCTAGCAACCACACTGCAGGAATCAGCTTCGTTGTGCAGGTATTCTGTTGGTTAAATTCATTTTTTTACGTATGCTTCCAACTTGCTATTATCTGCAAATGATAATAATTCAAATTTTGTATTTGAAATAATATTCTAAGGGCTCATATTTTTTTGTTAACAACAGAGAAATTTAGTGTTTTCTCCTAATTTTGTCCAGTAGCCTGGCCCTGGTTTTCATTGAAAACACAGATTGATATTTTGAGTTTAGAAGTGCTTAATTTCATGGATTGACTTCACTTTGTGCTCTACCTGGCTTCGATTTCTCATTTTTAAATCAATCAACAGTTTTAGTAAAATGGACATTGTTCTTATGCTTTATCAAACATCACAGTATTGTCATTTTCTTACTTTCTCAATTTTAAGATTGTATATTGGCTGGATTTATACTTTAAGTTGATCTTAATTCTTAATGCTCAGAGTAGTATCGCAAAAGAACTTTTCAATTACTGTGCACTCCTATGTTTAGATATAAGCTGTTAATCAAATAATATTGTTCTATTATCATTCTCTGTTGGTGTATGCTTTATAACACTTAATTAGTTTATTAGAAAACTAGAGATCCAGTTGCTGTTGATGACTGTTATTATCAATACTGACTAATTACAATCAGCCACATTTTTTTTTAATGAAGCTATTCTTTCTAAAACCAATAAAAGGAACCTGATAAATTTGTGCTTCAGGCTGTGATCATGTTCTTTTATGTTGGCAGCTTTCAATTTCAATTTCTGCCTTATAAATTTTAGTGAATTTGATATGGTGAGGTTCCCCAGTTATTGGAATAAAGAGGCTAGCGACCTTATTAAATATCAAGTACTAAGTAGCATGACTGTTGGATTAAATTGTGAAATTTTGGAAGAAGTTTCAATTTCTTGGCTTGAATAATCCATGGAGGTAACTCACATATGGTATCATAATCTCCCTTTCTAGAGTACTTCTTGTCTTTTTTTCCTTCCCCTTCCTTCACTTCTTTGGGACTTGATTCTTATTGACACTAGATTGTGTGAAATACACGTATCCTGGTGCTACTTGCATACATACTAATTCTAGATTCTCATTTAATTGTGCTTCTGATGCATTGCCACAGGACAAGAAGTGGAGAGTAGATGACAATCCAATATATAAATTTATATTTGGGGGTGCTTCTGATGGCATAATTATGTTGATATATGTTGATGACTGCTTTTGTAAATAGCGGAAGGATCTCAGGTGATTTTGAAGAATTCTGTATGTGATTTTAGATTTCTAAGGGCTAATGTTACTTTGTCGAAAATAGAGTGATTTGAGTGTTTCCTCCAACTTTTTTCCAGTAGTCTGGTTTTCATTGAAAATACAGCTTGATATTTAGGGTTTTAGATCTGCATAATTTCATGGGTTGATTTCACTTTGTGCTCCACTTGGACTAGATTTCTCATCACAGTACCATCTTTTTCTTACTTTCTCATCACACATTGACCTCAAGTTTTAAAATCAGGCTGTCAATCTTGGATTTTATCCTTTGGACTTTATTTTGGTATGAATATTCTTCATAATTCCACCATGTTTTCATTATAACCCCGATTTATAATGAGATTGCACACTTTTCCATCAATGTTGCAAGTAGAATAGAAAATGCTGGTTTTCAACCAATCTTGCTTTCTTTATTCAGCACAAAGAGAGTCTTCTTCATTAAGTGTTAGACCTTCATTATGTTCAAATTCTTCTCTGATTTCTTCATGTGAGGGCCGATAACCAGGTTCCTTACTTTCCTGTTTTATCTATCATACATTGGCATCAGAGATTCTCTCTTGTCATAATTGCAAGGCCCTCTTGTGTTGCTTTTCCATCGTTGGTTTGTGTTGCTAATCATTTGCAGTTTATCTGTGGGAAGAATCAAATATGGCAACCACACTGCAGGAATTAGCTTGTTGAGTAGGAATGTATTCAGTTGGTTCAATTTCTTTTTATATATGAACTTCCCGCTTGCTGTTATATCTACAGATGTCTTTTTTGCTAGGTACAGTTTCGTCTAAAGATAATGACAGACAGTTTGTATTTGAGTTTAGAATAATATCTGTATTTCCCAATTTTTTCTAGTAGCTTAGTCTTCATTGTAATCACTGCTTGATATTTAAAGCAATTAACAATTTCAAATTAAATGAATCCTATATACTATTGAAGCAACAATGTACCATATTTTTTTGGTAAGTAACAACAAAGTACCATATTTTCTCACTTTGATTTTCAAATTTTAGGTTGGCTTGGGTTAAGAAAAAAAAAAGGGGGGGGGGGGGGGGGGCAATCTCTAGCATGTGTTTCATACACTAATTATGGATTTTTATATAACTAGAGACATGTTAGTTACTGTTATTGTCTTTACCTACTAAATGTTACAGTCAACACCATTCTTTTTTTGTGAAGATTATCTTTCCACAGATTTACCAACAGAGCCTGATGTATCCTTTTAAAGTGTGTGCTTCAGGATTTGATCATATGAATTAATATTGGCATCTTTCTACACATCTCTAGAATCCTTTTTGTCAAAATCTCCTTTGGTTCTTCCTTGACATCTTCAAAACCTGATTGACATGTAGATTGTCTTTCATACTGTGTGACTTGATGCAATCCATTATGTACTAATATTCTAATATCAATGCTTATTTTATTTTATTTCAGTTGCATTGGCATAGGACTTGAAGCAGAGAGTTAATGAGGACCCACGTGTAAGGTATGACAGAGCTTCTAAAGCCATAGTCACATTGAGATACAGGGGTAACTGCTTTTATATTATGAAGGTAAGGTCACCTCATTTAGAGTGCCATAATCGTGTCAGACACCTGACATGTGCTGGGACACTCTTTTGCATGCGTGTCCCAGCCGTATCCTTTTAAAATAAAAAATTTCTGGACACAAGGGAACAAGAGGAATCAAATACCCTTTCACAAAACAAAGAGAGCATTCATGTTCTAATAGTAAGAGTGCATTTGAAAATTAATAAATATTTTTATTCCTGTTTTGTATTCTAATTTCTAAACATCCTTTAATAATCATGAATTCACTTTATTATCTATTATTGTTCTAAAATTGACATATACTTAACATTATATGAAAAATAAATGCTTAACAATATATAATAATTATTTAATAGACGTGTTCCGCCTTGTCCTTATTTTTCAAAACCGTGTCGCCATGTCATACTCTTACCAATACTGTTTTCATGCTTCCGGTTTTGTTAAAATATGCAAGTAGCCTCATGACTCCGTGAGGGGTAAGCCTATGTCTCTAAAATTGTAATGGTTTAATTTTTGCTTTTGCTAGGAGAACACATTTCTTCAAACCTAACTAATACGATAAACTTGCAATAAATTTATGGTAACTATCTTGTTCCTTACCTAATTAAATCTTTACGAGTAGATCAGATGTGTTTGGATACCACTTATTTTGCTGAAACTAAAAAATTATTGCTGAAAGTACTGTAAATAAAGGTAGAAGTTAGTTAAATTAGTATAGTGAGACTCATGAATAGTGCCAAAAAGTGCAGTGAGACTCATGAATAGTGCCAAAAATAAACTGAATAGTGAAATAATTTTAATTTTTCATTTTTATCCAAACGCACGCTAGGTTTCAATTTTTTTCTCTTTTTTGGGCAATATGAAAATCCATTACTTGGTCTTTGAATTCAGAGTACTCCCTGATTTCAAGGATAGCTTAATTTCATGGTGAACTATTCTTGGAATGCTCAATCAGCAAGAGTTCCTTGAACAAGGATTGTTTGAATAAGATGTAGCCTGTAAGGGGGTGGATTGTGAAGGACCAAAGGGAGAAGCAATCCTGGAGTCTCACATCGCATGGAGAAGCACATGGTGATGTGGTTATAAGGGGTGATCTTCATTTAACATGTAGAGGCATATTCTCCCGCCACACAGTGGAGGTGGGGTCATGACAAGTAGCTTTAATTCTGGTCAGGTCTCAATTGTGCTTAGTTGTATTTGATTGTATCTAGTGAGAATTGTTCTGCTCTACTGGGTCTGTACATCTTTTAACTTGCTTGCTGCCCTGTTTTTGGGACTAGCAGAGACTTTGTTGTATCAGTCTATTTGTGCTATATGCATATTGGTCTTCCTTGTTGGTTGGGTTCTCTCACATTTAGATGTCAGTTTCTAAAATGGATTGTTTATCTTAGAAATATTTGATTGGATGGTAAATGTGTCGTGCTTTCTAGATTTTGTGATAAATAAGTTATTCCAGCTTAATAATTAAAATGAAAATCGTACCTGCACTCAATGTAGGAAGCAAACGCTTCATATAGAAGTCAATTACAACATTTGTGTTTTTGTTTTCTCTGCCAACAAGATTTTCAAAAGATTTCTTAAGATAATCATGATAAAAATGTTAAGGTGTAGTTTTATCTTTTGTTTTTTAGCATTGCTTATGTGTTTGAATCGTTTCTACTTCCATGAGACTGAAAATTCACCACATGTGCAGTGAGCTGACCTTATTTGAATGAGTTTCAACCTGTTAATTGGAGTTAACATACTTAAACAATTTCATTTGTCATTCATCCAGTAATTTGATAATAGATGATCGTATTATTTTTTGTCCTAACTAATGCCAGGTTTCTCTTCTTTGCAGATTATATGACAAGACCAACTAATATCATCTCATAGCATTGTGAACTCCGCCACCTTCGAGGGACTTGTGCTTTTGTGCAATACAGTGGAAAATAAGGGTAAGTGGTCATTATTAAATAACTATATCAGTTTTTGTTTTGTTTCTTTTTAGATAACTGCGTCTTATGACTCACTTCTGTATCCGACAAAGTTGGAGCAGATATCAAGTTGATGATGTAACCAGTTGTTTGGCTGCTAAACCAAGAAGATAATGAAGAACTAGCAGATGCGTGAAGCAATTGAAGGCTTTCTTGTTTGTTCCATGTAGTGGAAGACCTAACAACCAACAAGAAGAGGTGCCCTGGACTCATACATTACTGGCCTGCTGAAATATCATAATCTATCAATGATCTTGCAGTTCCCTTCTGTGCAAGAAATAAGTATAACAAAAGAGAGAAGATATAGCACCAGGACTGAGATTACAAGCTCCAATGACACATGATGATAAAGATTACAAAGTAATCTTGTTGGCCTGGCTTGAATATGTTAGGTGTGAAAGTAAAATTTGAGTTGTATTGGGCTTGGACTCGTTTTGTCGACTTTGGTTAGGACTCTGGTATTTTAATCAAGTTCCACAAACTATACTTGGTTTAGGATGAGTCATTTTTTTTTTTGCTACACCTCTACTTTGGTAATATATATGTGGGCTCTTTGTGAAATCTCGAGCCTTGGCTTTTGTATTTTGAGAGAGAGAGAGAGAGAGAGAGTTCTTTGGATGTATTTGGGGTTTGGGTCCAGTGAGAGTGTCTTTGTGCCACATTTGTAATCTTATTTTCTTAGTGAAACTTTCTTGACGCTGCCCGTGGACGTGGGCTTAAAGCTTAATTGCGCAAATCTTTGTCTCTCATGTAATAATGTTATTATTTCTTCTCTTTTCTATTTATATTTTGCATAAACCCACTATTATTGGCTACACTTTCAGCATATTAGCATTAAAACTTCTGCTATATCAACTGATCTTTTCTATTGATTTCTCTCCTACTAGTCATTCAGAAAGGTGAACTATCCCTTCTTCTTTTTTTGGTTATTTCATTGGCACAAAGAACCTGCGGGCTTGATTTTGTTTCTTTTCTCACTTTTTGGTTAGATTTTTCAATTCAAAGTATATTCAGTGTTGTTGTGACTTATGCCATAATTGGAAAAAGGTGGAGATTAATTTATGCACAATTTGGTCAGGAACCACAATTTATGTACCTCAAAGTTGCACTATATAAAGAAGAAAAGGCTATAAATTTGAGCCATACAAATAGACGATTGGTTGGCAGTAGTTCTGAAAATTACATAAACTATTATAAAATATCATCTCCTTGATCAACCAATCTGCCTCACTATGCATAGTTGCACACACATTTAAATTCCATGTCATGGCTAAGAACAGAACCAACCACGTAACACTGGCATAGGTAGCCCCTAAAAAGAAGGCTTCTCCAAGTAATTCTGTTGAATCAAGTTTATCTAACTTGAGTTATATGAAATTTTTTTTTTTTTTTTTTAAAAGGTACAGCCAAAAAACAAAGACACATACAACATTGAAAAGAATCAAATTGTCATCCTCTAGAAACCAAATAATTAACACTCAAGAAAAAATCAAGAGAGAAACACATAAAAGCTTAAAACCTTAGAACCCAAAAAGGTGGATGTAGCATGAATGTAATTTATAAGATTCTGCTCTAACTTCAAAGCTTCTTTCTTGCAAACTATATAGGATTCAAGTAATCATCTGTGAAGTACATGCTATTAGGATTGCATCCAAAATAATCTTTTGGCATAGATAGAAAAAGAAATAAAATAAGAACTATTTCAAATAAATAAATAAATAAGGTCCGGGCTTTGACAGTTCTGTACTGTACATATAGACCCAGACCCAGACCCAATAAAGCTATTGGGTCATCATTCAGCCACAAGCAACAATAAGTCAAAGACTATGTATAAGTCCAATGTTTTATAACTAGGATTAGATACCAAGATAAACTAATAAATGCAATCTACATACATGTGGACGTGGGTGTTTGCATCAAAATTTTCATAATGTTAAAGTCATGGAGGTGCATGTGCACCAACGTTTGTCCATGGCCATTATCTAGACAATCCCGGTCAGAGAAGAAGAAAATAAAAAATTGTGGAGTCATCTCTTAAGATGGCCCAAAGGGCCCATGGCCACATGCAACCCATACTTTTTCTCTTGACAGATATGGCCCATAATGAAATTTTGCTCAACAAAATCTGGGTTTTTATTAGGCTCTATTGGTAGAGTAAAAGTGTTATAGCTTAATTGGCTATTTTCACCTTGTTACTATTGTATATTTTTGACATGAAGATCACTTTACAAGTATAAAGTTATTATAGGTAGGGGCTAAAGTTTAAGTCTCCAGACGTGAACTTTACACATATATACACTTAGATTAAATTAGAGTAAAATTTATATCTTGTATAAAAAAAAAAAAAATTTAAATCTTCACCTTATGATTAACTATCTAAAATAGAAGCAAAAATAAAAATAAAATCCTATTGGTGTCGCTATTTTCGCTTACAATAATTAAGTTGGGTTTAGAATTCATTTGATTATACATTCTTTTCATGGAAGAGACTTATAACAATGTTGCTGAGTCATAGCATCTTCATGGCACCATTCTATGATTCTTTGAATATTATTATGAACATTGACATTTTATATAATTACGAGTAAAAAGTGAGTCAAGGAGAAAAAACTATCCTTACACCGACATCTCCACGTGGGACACTATTCAGTAGGTCATGTTATTGTGTACCATATCTTCTTTAGGATAAAGAAGATATGATGTTTAAGTAAGCAATATGATATTTAAGAGCTTATGTTTTCTTTTACAATTTTTTAATATATACTTTTTATTTTACATGATTGGTAAGCCACTTGAAAAAGTGAAATCTATGCACCACTCTTCTTATACGTATGTACCTGAAATTTAATACTGTGAAAGAGGCACTAAAAAAATTCTTGGGTAAGAGAAGCCAAGGTTGTGTTTGGGAAGTGAGTTTAAAGTCAACTTATTTTACTACTTAGTTTATTTTTGTTATTATTCATTTGATCACTGCATTTTTTTATATTATTTATGGGTTTCCCTGTACTATTTCAGTTAGCTTTTACCTTTATCTACAATACTCTTAGAAAAAAAAAATTAGTTTCAGCTAAATAAATTGTCCAAAACGGACTCTAAATATAATCTCATTGGACAAGTTTTTTTTAGATTTTAGATGTTGGCTTACTTCGTGAGACAAAACTCAAATAAAAATTATTAATATTGATGTATTCAATTTATGTTAAAAATCTATCAAATGAACTTATTGGAGATTTTGAAGAATGAAATTTCGCCTCAAGCAAAATCCTATGAAAGTTCGTTAATTTAAGTTGAGGTGATACTTAACATTAATTATCTTAGCACTTGATATGGAAAAAAACTTTCTTTTATTTTTCTCCTCCAAACACCACATAACATTGGGTTTCTAATCCAAATTTTAAAATTTTAAGAGATAAATTGTGTCGTAAATTTTAAAGGTGCAATTTACAATCTTATCTCTTACCAAAATAAAAAATATCAAGGAGATGTTATGGGCAAAAGTCTTGAATGCACGCATGAGATACCTTCTCATGTTAAGGACAATTTTAAATTTCTGAATAAAACAATAATAAACATAAAGGTCCTAGAAACTTTGAAGTACCCTATCCATACTACTTTGTTTCGAATATAACTTTGCTCTCTACCCACATGGATTCGACCAGCTTCAACACCATCACCTAATCCCATCAATGTACCTTAGTAGTTTGTTTTTCCTCTACGTACCATGTAGGCCCTTTTTAGAGCATGTGGTCCTGTCTTGTCTCACCTGTGTGTTGATCTCAATAAGACTAGAACAATTCTTGTGCATCTAATTTAGATGCTTTCAGGTGCCCATTCACCTATAAACATGTCTCTACAAAGGGTTCTATTTGAAATAAATTCAAACCCCAAACGAAAGCTTCTTTTATACATGATAGACTCATCACCATCCAAAGTTAGAGATTTGGTGTCTAGGAGTTCATCACATTATGGTTTGGTCACCCCTTTTAACAGGGTTGCAATGTTTAAATTCCAAATAAATATTCCTTGATTTCAACACTGAGTGACAATTTAATTATACGAAGAAAATATAACCAATATTGAAATTTCTTTTCATTAACCTGTACCATTCTCAAATTATTTCTTGAATAAACACATTGATAGATTGTTCATGCAGTAACAAGCATAAAATTTTGTCCATTCATATATGATGGAGAGTAATAATAGAATAATATGGAATGTGGAGTGATTAATTAGAGTTTTTTCAAAAAATAGAACATGATATTAAACTGAAGTTTCATGGCTATGAGGATATAGCTTTATTGAGCATCAAAGTTTTCACGAAAATTTATAATCTTACTATTCTCAATGAAAATCATGATGATCAAAATCCGTTAAAATAATGGTTAGATGATTAAATTCATCAAACTCTAATAACTTAAGTTTTTAGAAAAAAAAAAAAAAGAGATAAAAAGATATTTTTTAAAAAGAACATAAAAATTATTATGGTATCAAAACAGACAATCATGAATTCCAACCTTATTTACACTTTTTTGATACAATTCTTTTTGTATTAAGTAATCAACTGAGTAAATTGATAGTTTGAATTGACATTGTAAATGAAACGGGAAGTTTAGGATGAAAAAAAATGTAAAACTCCTTCCTAATACAAATATTCAGTTGCCAATAAATATAGGAAAACTAAGCCACCTTATGTTGGAAAGACCATGAGACAAATGCAATAATCTATTTCATGGCAGCACCCATTATTCATGTGAGAGTAAAAACACGAATTTATTGTGCCCCAAAGTATTGAATAATTATATCTTGTTGTAAGCAAAATTAAAACACGCTAAAACAACTTCAAAGCACTATAAATAGTCAACTTAGACAAGATCCTAAATAATTTTTTTTTCTCTTTTCATATGCTCCACAGCTACACCCATCCACACAAGACTTGAAAAAGGAATGAACGATTTCCCTAATTTCCAATTTCATTTATCATGAGCCCCACACGGATTATAGTTGTCGGATGAGCAAACCTAAACCAGAATTAATTGCACAAACAGAATAAGACATTGAAGCAGATCACATTGCACATGGTGCACATGGACTGCAAGAAATACTTTTTTTTTTTTTTTTTTACTCAATGTTAAATTGATAATAAAGCAATTTGTACAAAAGATTATGGTTGAATCCTTATTTTCACCTTTTCTGAGAAAGGAAAAATAAACAGTAAATTCCAAGTTCCATAAAATTAGTGCTAAATCATTACTCTTTCTCTGTATCTAATCTATTTATTGGTTTTGTCCAGGAAACTATAATTAGCTACTCAAAATATATACCTGAAATTTAACGCTGTGAAAGAGGCACTCAATATATATATATATATATATATATATATATATATATATATATATATATATATATATATATATATATATATATGTTGTGTGTGTGTGTGTCAAGGAAGTCAATACCGTACCGGAGGCTGTACCGGTTTGGCCACCGGTACGATATATTTCGGGTACCGGTCAATACCCGTGTACCGTTTCGGGTTTACCGCTATTTTTTATATTTAATATATATATATACACACACACACACACACAAAATCTTTATTTACCATAAAACATTACCTCCTATTTACAATAAAACATTACTTCAATTGTTCATTGCATACAAAGGAAAAAAAAACACAATATAAAAAAAAAAATTTAATTGTTCATTGCATACAAAGAAAACAAATAATACAAATAATTAAGTTAACACAAACTACATAGGATCATCTACTCACATCTATCAAAAGGATCTACTTCAGGACCATAATATATATGAGTATTACTATCCAGCCCTTAAAAAATTTCCACAATTACAAAAAAAAAAAAAAAAAAAAAAAAAACATAGCATTTTGTGTTCCGGTCCAGTACGGCCGGTACGGCCGAAATTCACCGGTATGGCCGGTACGGCCGGTATTTTTTCCGGTACGAAATAGGGGGGATACTTGTATCGGTACGAGGCCGGTACGGTACGGTATCAGCTTCCTTGATGTGTGTATCTGTCTTGGGTAAGAGATGCTATATATCCTTTATATCTATACTACTAATAAGAGGTTTCTCTATTTTGTCTTCAATTTTTTACGTATCAAAATATCCCCATACAAATTCTAAAATAACATACCCTTTAGTTTAATTTTTTTTTTCTACAAAAAAACAAAAAAGGTTTAAAGAGTAATGCTATCTCATGTATGGGAAAAAAAAGCCGTTATTCTCATTTGTAGTCAAATGTTTGATACCTATATGTATTTGTTATCTATTTGAATTCAAATATGTTTATAAAAAAAAAATACAAAATTACTTCTTTCAAAACAAACCCACTACCTCGCGTAAAAACTACTTCTTATCCCATATTCAAATAGCCGATACCTATTTGTATTTGTTATCTATTTGAATTCAAATACTTTAATTATGTTTTAGAATTTTTCCTTTATCTTTTTCATCCTGCCTAAAACTTAGGATACTATCGCTATCTCATTTTTAAACATTATTCTATGTTACCTTACCTTTCTTTTCTTTTTCTTTTTTTTTTAAACACAATATATCTATAACACTAAACCAAAAAAAAAAAAGTATTATTGTACTCGCGAAGCGCATATGATGAGTCTGGTATGATAATACTTCATTGGACAAGTTTTTATTAGATTTTATATATTGGTTAATTCCATGAGACAAAACTCAAATAAAAAAATTTATAAAATTGATGTATTTGAATTATATGTTAAAAATCTATCAAATGAACTTACTGAAGATTTGAAGAAAAAAAATTTCACCTCAAGCAATATTCTATGTAAATACATTAATTTAAGCTGAGGTGATACTTAGAGGCCGTTTGGATTTCTAGTTTCCATAACTCATAACTCTGTTTTCATAACTCATAACTCAAAAATGGTGGGACCCATAACTGAGTATTCGTTTGGGAGCACCATAACTCTGTTTCCATAACTCTGTTTCCATCACTCAATTCTCTGATTTTTGAGTTATGAGTTATGGAAACTGAAAACACATTTTAGCTGTTTTCAGTTTCCAAAACTCATAACTCAATGGCATTTTTGTAATTAAACACACATAGGGGACCCACTCAGCCGCAACTTTTGACCAGTCAACCTTCCTTTTTTTTTTTTTCACTGAGTTCGGTCTGGCTTTTTTTTTTTTTTTTTTTTTCTGGGTTTGTCTTCACGCACTTTTTTTTTTCTTTTTCTTCACTGGGTTCGGTCTTCCTTTTTTTTTTTTTTTTTTTTTTTTTTTTTTTTTTTTTCTGGGTTCGTCTTCATGTCTTCATACCATTTTTTTTCTTTTTTTTCTTTTTCTTCAATGGGTTCGGTCTTCCCTTTTTTTTTTTTTTTTTTTTTTTTTTCTGGGTTCGTCTTCATACCATTTTTTTTCTTTTTTTTTTCTTTTTCTTCACTGGGTTCGGTCTTTTTTTTTTTTTTTTTTTTTTCTGGGTTCGGGCTTCACGTCTTCATCATTTTTTTTTTCCCTTCACTGGGTTGGGTTCAGTCTGCAGTCATCCTGAAAAAAAAAAAAAAAAAAAAAAAAAAAAAAAAAAAAAGAGCAAAAAGAAGGAAGAACAAATGCAGACCGAACCAGTGAAGAAAAAGAAAAAGAAAAAAAAAAAAAAAGCAAAAAGCTGCACAGTAACAGATATGGGGTCCACAAATAGTGTGAAAAATATTGAGTAATGGTAACTGAGTGATAATGTTGTTTGGATGTGATATTTTAGAGTGATGAGTGATAAGTGATGGGTGAGGAGTGATGAGTGATGAGTGATGAAAATTGAGTGAGGAGTGATGAGTGATCAAAAACAAAAATCCAAACAGGCCATGACTATCTTGGCGCTTGAAATGGACAAAAAAAGGCTTCTTTCTACTTTTATCCCCCAAACACTTCAGAACATTGGGTTTCTAATCCATATTTTAAAACTTTAAGCAGTAAATTCAAAGTATCCTAAATTGGAAGGTTGCAATTTACAATCTTATCTCTTATCAAAACAAAAAAATAGCAAAGTTCCGAATAAAACAACAATTAACATAAAAGGTCCTAGAAACTTTGAAGTACCCTATCCATTTCGATTATGCTAGCAACCATACTACTTTGTTTCGAATATAACGTTGCTCTCTACCCACATGGGATGACCAGCTTCAAGCCTTCAACACCATCACCTAATCTTGTCAATGTACCTTACTAGTTTTAGTTTGTTTCTCTTAGTTTCTCCTCTACGTATTATGTAGGCCTGTTTTTTAGTTTTTAGAGCAAGTGATCCTGTCTCACCTGTGTGTTGATCTCAATAAGACTAGAACAATTCATGTACATCTATTTATAAGATGCTTTTAGGTGCCCATTCACCTATAAACATGTCTATACAAAGGGTTCTATTTGAGATAAATTCAAACCCCAAACAAAAGCTTCTTATACATGATAGACTCATCACCATCCAAAGTTTAAGATTTGGTGCCAAGGAGTTCATCATAGTTATGGTTTGGTCACCCCTTTCTACAGGATTGCAATATATGAATTCCAAAGAAATATTCCTTCATTACAAAACTGAGTGACAATTTAATATGAAGAAACTAACCAATATCGAAACAATCCATTTCAATTCATTAACATGTACCATTTTGAAATTATTTGTTGAACAGACACATTGACAAATTGCTCATGCAGTAGCAAGCATAAAACTCAATTCATTTATATACGATGGAGCGTAATAATATTAGAATAATGTGGAATGTGGAGGGATTAAATTAATCAAAGTTTTTTTGAAAAAAAAAATAGAACATGAATTAAACTGAAGTTTCATGGCTTTGAGGATATAGCTTTAGGGAGCTTCAAAGTTTTCGTGAAAATTTAAAATATTACTATTCTCAACGAAAATCATGATGAGCAAATAAATTCTATTAGAATAATAGTTACATGATTAAATTCATCAAACTCCTAATAGCTAAAGTTTTTTTTTTTTTTTTTTAAAAACCATGGTAACAGAACATACCATCATGAATTTGAACCCTATTTCCACAGTTTTATTACATCTTGTTTCAAATTAAAGTGTCAATTGAGTAAATTGATAGTTTTAAGGGACATTATATAAATAGGAAGAAAGTTTATGATGAAAAATGTATTTTTTTTTTTCTAACAAAAATTTTCAATTGCCAATAAAGAAAGGAAAACTAAGCCATCGTTTGGAGGAAAGAGTAAAGACCATGAAACAAATGCAATAACCCACTTCATGGTGGAACCAATATTTATATGAGAAGATGAATACATATTTATTATACTGTCAAATCTCTAAATAATTACACCTTGTTGTGAGCAAAAAAAAAATTTAAAAATTAAAACACGCTTAAACAACTTCAAAGCACCATAAATGGTCAACTTAGACAAGAACCTAACTAATTTTTTCTATTTTGATATGCTCCACAGCTACGCCATGGATCCACATAAGATTTGAAAAAGGAATGAACAATTTCCCTAGTTTCCAATTTCATTTATCATGAGCCCCACACGGATTATAGTTACATTGAAGCAGATCACATTGCACATGGTGCACATGGACTGCAAGAAATACTACTTCTTTTTTTACTCAATGATAATAAATAAATTTGTACAAAAGATAATGGTTGAATCCTTATTTTCACCTTTTCTAAAATAGAAGAAAAAAAAAACAGAAAATTCCAAGTTCCATAAAATTAGTGCTAAATCATTGCTCTTTCTCTGTATCTAATCTATTTATTGGTTTTATCTAGGAAACTATAATTAGCCAATCATATTTACCTTCGCATAAGAAGGTGAATCTTAAATATTAAAATTAAAAAAAAAGTATTTGTCAGTTATCACAAACCCTTTTTGTTTGTTCAGAAAATAAAAGGGAAAAAAAACAGTAAAAATTGTGCAAAGTCACTTTGATTTATATCAATTGCAAAAAAATCCTTAATTAAAAAACATGATTTTTTTATTGATTACAATATTTTTTTAAGGACATCTTATTAATTACAATCATTAAAAGAAATCCTAATGTCATAAATTTTTTTAATGGAATGTTAATAATTGTGGCTTTGGTTGCTCGGCTACTACATATGTAGAATAGTTGACTGATTGACTAAGATTTATTATAAAATCAATACACACCATTCACCAACTAAAATCACTTGTCAGTTCATTAATTAAAAATAATAATAATAATAATAATAATAAAGTCATCTTCTTTGCTATTTAATTACTTTATAGTTATTGTCCAACAGCCAACCATTAATCTCTGGTTATATCTAAGAAAAAAAATAGCTACTAATGTATTGTTGTTGGAAATGAATTGTTGTTGGAAATGCTTTAAATGCCTCGAAAGCTTCAAATGTATACATTTGCTTCATTTCATATTGAAGTTGTTGAATAAAAGACAATGGATTCAATGAGTTTTAATTAGCTCAATTGGTGAAGTTTTTAATAGTTAAGAAAGAGATTTAAGGTCTAATATCTGACTATACAAAAACCGATAAATACCTTGATTTAACAATAAGAAACACAATTATCAAAAGTAAAAACTATAAATTGAAAACTCCTTATAAAAAAATAAATAAAAATACCATAGGAGTGGGTTCTATCATGAACGATGAATCCCAATTAGTGACCCGGTGTAGAAGAAACCATTCATGAATCATAATGAAGAAATATCAATTTTGTTTCGACAATAGTTATATTTTTGTTATTTATTTTTCCACTTAAGAGAATACCCCAACATCAAGGAGCTAATTCAGGAAAACAATAATACTGTTCATCTACTAAAATAGTCTAAATACAACAATAATTCCAGCTCTCAGCAAAAATAATAATAATAATAATAATAATAATAATAATAATAATAATTCCGGCATTCATGGACAAAAGAAGAGCAAATTTACCAAAATGACTTTGTTTTTCAAGAGACAAATTTACCAAAATGTCACTGCTCTGCCATTAATTATGGAGAAAATGTTGGTTTTTATAATCTGAGACAGACTATAAAAAACCAACATTACAGACAGACATATTCACCAGGTCTTGCTACCCTTTTTCTTCAGTGGTTTTTTCAACGTGATTTAAGCTACCCTTTTTCTTCAGCATTTACTAAACCCACTTTTGCTTATCCAGCCTGAATATAATAAAGGACTTCACAGCTCACTATACAGAAAACCCATTTCAGCTGCCTAGCTCTTTTTCCTCTTGTCTAGTTTTCCTTATGGAAATGTCACTGAATATCACACTTTTGCTTGCCTCCTTCTTGTTGTTGCTCACTAGTACTGCTTTTGCAGCTACAGGTTTGGAAGGTAATGCTCACATTTAACTCCTTTTGGCTTAGACTCTGATCTGTTAAGTTGAGCTGGATCTTGTTGCTTTTTACTTTGCTTTGCATTGTTCTTGTGGTGGTTTTAGTCCACATTACTTGAATCTATTTTGTTGGAAGTGTTTTTTTCCCTCATATTTGTGCTCTCTTACCCCATTTGGCTTAGTTATGGAGTTCATGGTTTTCTGATCTGTTCTACAAGTTGGGTTTCCATGTTATGTTGTGTACACTCTTTTGAAGTGGCTTTAGGATCTATTCTGGTCTGTTGTTAGGTCCTCACTTTTTGCTCTCACTTTCACATTTGTTCAAAGATTTTGCCTTTTGCTCTCACTCTCTCTCTCTCTCTCTCTCTCTCTCTCTCACACACACACCCACACTCACAGGTTTGTTGAAAGATTTTACCTTTTGTTCGCTGTCTCTCTCTCAAACACAGATTTTGTGAAACATTTTCCTTTTGGACTATGAAGAGTTCCAAAAATCCTATCCATCTATTTTGAAATGAATAGATTAAATTTTGTCACGTTCTCAGAACTTTAGATAAATACCATATTAGTGATAATCAACTTTTGTTTAAATGTTGAAGACGTGGTCAAATCCACTCCACATTTTTTTTCAAAATGGACGGATAGGATAGAAATCTAGAAGAGAGAGAGTTTACATTTGGTATGTTGCTAATGCATACCAACCCTTCTTAATTTCTGGTGCTCTTCTATTTTCGTACAGGATTGGTAGGAAATGGCAACTTTGAGGAGCAACCAAAATCCACTGACCTCAAGAAAACAGTACTCATAGGAAAATATGCATTGCCCAAATGGGAAATCAATGGCTTGGTGGAATACATCTCTGGGGGGCCACAGCCTGGGGGCATGTACTTTGCTGTGGCACATGGTGTCCATGCTGTAAGGCTTGGCAATGAGGCCTCAATCTCTCAGAGTATCAAAGTTAAACCAGGCTCCCTGTATGCTCTTACCTTTGGGGCATCAAGAACATGTGCACAAGAAGAGGTTTTGAGGATCTCAGTGCCTCCTCAGAAAGGAGACCTTCCTTTGCAGACACTCTACAGCAGTAATGGAGGTGATACTTACGCTTGGGGATTCATTGCCACTTCAAATGTTGCTAACTTGACATTCCACAATCCTGGGGTTCAAGAGGACCCTGCTTGTGGACCACTCTTGGATGCAGTTGCTATCAAGGAGCTCTTGCCTCCGAGGCCCACAAGAGGTAAGCCATTCTATTCTATTTCTGGAGACAGACCTTGGTGGTGTTGTTAACTTTGCTGTTGGTATATCATACTTTACCTAGGCTTCCTTGGTTTGTGATGTCTTTCTGCAATATTACTTGTTCTAATAAAATCCCATCTGGGGGCTTCTTCTGTAGTTGTATGTACATGTATGTGCTACTTGTTACTTAAACCAAAAAGTGTAAAGGACTGCAACTTTTAAGTTGGAATGCTAGATCTATGATATGGGTTATTGCTATTCATTAAAAAAAATCAGAATATAGTTACTAGAATAATGGTAAAATGATTAATTTCATCATCTCCTAACGATTTAAACTTTTGAGACAATCGGTAATTTGTCAATAATTTCTTCTGTTCACTATGATTTGCACGATGTGCTCATCATTGATTTGAGCTGTCTTTTTCTACCGATTTTTTTTCTTGCGTGATTTAGACAGAGATTGACATCTATCTTCATGATACAATCTTATACCCCATATATGTTTGCTCTGTTATTTCATCTGCTATTCTGTGTGCTTCCACCAGACCAAGCAATCTGTTATCTATAGCTAAGTTCTCACCTTAGAACAGTCTCAAATGAATAGCCTAGATGAGAACATTACTATCACTAAGATCTAAAAAATAAAAAATAAAAATAAATAAATAAATAAAAAGATCTAAAATTACACTCCCTGTGCTGTCTACCCTATTTTGCATGATTCACTCAATTGGCTTCTCAGTTGACTCTCACAAATTGTTGTCTAATCACAGCTTATAGTTAGATTACTGCATTAACGTTATGTGGATATAGCCTAGTTAAGACCAAGAAATTTCACTATGATCTGAATTCCACTCTCTGCTCTGAACATTGTACCGGTATAGTATTATTACATGAGACTTGTGCTTGTTTCTTTATATCTATGAACAACTCTAGTTTTATCTTAAACTGTAAATAATTTTTTGCAGATAACTTGGTGAAGAATCCAGGCTTTGAAGAGGGTCCCCATCGTTTAATAAACTCCACCAATGGTGTTCTCCTCCCTCCAAAGCAAGAAGATCTCACATCCCCACTCCCCGGTTGGATGATAGAATCCCTTAAAGCCGTGAAGTTCATAGACTCAAAGCACTTCAACGTCCCTTTTGGACTCGCCGCAGTTGAGCTTGTTGCAGGTAGAGAAAGTGCCATTGCCCAGGTTCTCAGAACAGTTCCCAACAAGTTCTACAATCTTACATTCACTGTTGGCGATGCAAAGAATGGTTGCCATGGATCAATGATGGTTGAAGCATTTGCTGCTAAAGACACCGTAAAAGTACCCTTCAAATCTGAAGGCAAGGGCAGATTCAAGACAGCCAGCTTCAAGTTCAAAGCACTGTCACCCAGGACCAGAATCACATTCTACAGCTCTTTCTACCATACTAGAATCGATGACTTTGGATCTCTTTGTGGCCCTGTGCTTGATCAAGTCCGGGTTTTGCCAGTAGCTTAGATGTTATTTCTGTTATCTACTTCCCACATGTTATCTTGATAGAGATTTTGCAACGGTTATTAGATACTGCTTTTTTTTGTAAATTTGACTGTTGATTAGGCCCATCTTCTACTTAAACTTGTTATCTAAACGGTTTGAATTATGTTTTATGGTACTAGTAATATTCTATTGTCATTTTGTGTTTGGATACCGTTAAAAATTAAAAATATTGTAACAAAACAATTTTTAAATATGTAAATAATGCCGTGGAACTCATTTTTAATGAAAGTTTTGAAAAAAGAGGTTTGTGGATCTCGTGAACAGTGCACGAGATCTACTGGAAAAGCTAAAACTGCTTCTCAAAAAAAAAAAAAAAAAAACAAACCATGAAACGTTTGGACGCAAACACTATCCAAACGTTCACTTGGTGTCAGATTAGAGCATCTACAGCAATAGAGTAAAAAATTTAGCTATTTGGCACCACAAAAAGTTACTTTATCTATTTTACCTATTCACATGCTGTAGCAGTGAATCTATTTTAACTTTTAATATAATAAAATAATATAAATATCACAATAAAATAATATATCTACTAAAATAAACAACAATCACAACCACCCACAACCGTTATCGCTGCCGCTATCGACTATTCCATCGCCACCACAATCGCTACCACCGCCTCCGCGGACTCTTCCACCGCCGCTACCACCACATGATAGAATAATATATTTTCTACAATAAACAACAATCACAGCCACTATCACTACCACCATCGCCATTGCAACTGCCTCCACCGCAATCGCCACCATCAAAAAGTTTATTTTTTTCTCACTAATATTAGATAGTAATAACCTACCACTTAAAATTTATTATAAAAATATTGTGATAATATTTCTTAATTTTAAAAATTTTCCCATTATCTTATTTGGTTTCATCCAAATACACGTTTCTTTCTTTTCTTTTCTTTTCTTTTTTTGTTATCCTCTTTGTTTTTCTCCTCCACACACACATATACTCTTATCTCCTCCACACGCATATACTTTCTCATCTTCACTCTATCTTCACTTGCATTTTTGTTTTTCTACTTCAGCTTTGTCTTTCTTTCTCTTTCACTCTATCTTCACCGCCACCCCCACAACAACCACATCGGAAAACACTGTTTTGATGTCATGAACTCCCCTAATCTCCCACCTCCTTGGACCATCCAAACCTCTATTGATTACGTTCTTACTCATCAGCTAGCATTGAGTCTTACTCTTTTGTTTGGATTAAACGTGATGGTAACAGTGTTGCCCACGGTGTTGCTAAATTCGCTATAAGTTCTTTGTCTTCTTTTTTCTTTTATAAGGACAATCTTCCCCCCGTTTTGTCAGCTGTGTGTAAGGAAGATTATCCTCTTTGTTCCTCTTTTTTCTGTTAATGAATTGCAGCTTATTAAAAAAAAATAGAGAAAGAAAATGCAAGATAGCAGAGACAGGGTGGAGCTCGGAGGTTCGGCCTTTGAGATGGAGATCTAGAGAGAGAAAATGTGAGATAGATGGGTCGGCGTTGGGCAGGGGCTTGGTCGGCAGCAATGGGCAGAAACGAAGAGGGTGAGGACTGAGTAGAAAGGAGCAACGGACAGAAATGAAAAAGAGAAGAAAAGAAAAGAAAAGAAAAAAAATAATATTAAAATATTCTGATCAGTGTGAACGCAACATAAATTTTTTTTTTTTATTGTAGTTGAGAAGCTAAAATTTTTACCTTTAGCTCCGCTGCTGCACCCCTCTTTTTTGTGTTTTGGTCTAGCTAAAATAACTATATAATTATTTAGCTACACTGCTACAAATGCTCTAAGAAAGCTATGTGATTTTCTATTAAGAGAAAAATGTAATGAGAAGATCCTTTGTAATGCAGACTTGGCAAATGAAAAATTTTGAATTTGAATGACATGCATACGTAGAGGCTTTATTTTTAGGATGGTTAAGTGCATATTTAATCTGAGATCTTTTCAAATCATTTTATACCTTATATGAATATGTGATACATAGCATCTCTTATTCAAATGAATGTTATTTGAATAATGAAGTGTTACAAAACATTAACAAGTCATATGAGGAAACAATTGATAGAACCACATTAAATGAAAGTTTTTTTTTTTTTTTAACATATGGCGTCTAGAAATTAACAAGGGATTCAACCCCCTCCCATTAGCAACTATGGTAATTTGATGGGTATGTTAGAACATTTCTGAACTACTATTAGTGAAAATATTAACGTATACAGCATGATTCCACTAAGAAACTTTGTGGAAAACACATGGCCAGGTAAAATAATTTCCAAATGGTATGGTAAATATAACCCTACCATAAAAGGGGTTGTATCATTTCACAGTAACAATAATCTCATTTCACAGTAACAATAATCTCATACATCAAATGCAATATCTGTGCCAATCTGCTATGATTATGAATGGGGCCTAGAACCACCTCTTTATTACCCCCATTATTGCTGCTCTTCACTTGCTATCATCTAAAGTACCCACAAGGCACTTCTCTAGTAAAAATTCAGCATTCACCCAAGCATGGTATTTATCTAAAACGAACTTATTAAGGATTTGTAGTTGATTCTGACAATTTTTAATAGGTTATAGAGTAGGAAGAAGTAACATGTATGAAGAGATGAAGTGCGTCCGTTTGAGAACAACTTCTCTAGCTTTTTGCTAAAAACATTTTGCTCAAATAAAAGGTAAAAGCTAAATAAAATAAGGGGGGGGGGGGGGGGGGGGGGGGGGGGGGGAGGGAAGCAATAAGCTAGCTTATAATCAAAATTAAAACTTATATGGCACAGACTTATTGGTTCCAAGAGTTAGCTCGGAAATTGTAGCTCCTTCCGTGATGAGTAAATTATTTGGGGGCGTTGGCTTTGAAAATGGTTTCCAATAGAAAGTTTAAGTTAAAAACCCAAAAAACATAAAAAAACATTTAAAACAAAAAAACAAAAAAAATACAGAGCAAAATTTTTGGCATAAATCACCTATTCCTAAGTTCCCTCTTAGTTTCACTTGCAAAACAAATGCAGCAAAAAGGGAAGAGGGAAAATAAGGGGGGGGTGTCTAGCAAAAAGGTCTTACTGATGAAAACTGAAAACCAAAGGATCGAAAGAGTAAAATTTTTGAGTCCAAAGAAACAAAACTACAATTTAGGCATGACCTGAAGAAACCATTGAATCTAAGAACATTCTGAAAAAGGATACTGAATAAGGATGTACAGTCTTTTCCCACTGCCTGCATCAGCATATCAACACCTGCAAAAAGAAATTTTGTCAAAAGACAAGCAGTAAATCATATTTATACCACACTAGACATGGATTTCTTGAATGAGAATGCAACCTAGCAACACATGAAGACATCATAAAGTATCTTTTGGAGGGGAATATACAACTCCATACCTAAACATGTTTTCAGTGATACCATGACATAACTGTTCTTCAACAAATCACATAATCAAATACTGCAAGTTAGTGATTGGAGATGCTTTTGAGAATTACAACTCATAATTTTTGTCTCTTAACATTATTGATTGGCTATGAATAAGGGTATGCAACCTTCAAATAATTCGATTTCCTAGAAAAATGGACAGCCCTGTCATCCAGCCTTTTTAAGTTTTAAACAGAAGTCATAATGTGACATAGGAAAATTTTGGGAAAATCTGTCTACCTGCTTGTGGGAATAGCATGGGCTGGATTTGAGTTTAAATAAGAGCTGGATATTTTGGGATTTAAAGGCAAAGAATGGGATGAGAAGGAAATAGACATGTTGCAGGATTTCTAGGCAACCATAAAATTAGGTTATATTAGGATTGTTCTATGGTTAGACTCACTAGACAACATAATTATTAAATAAATGAGAATTTGGCCACAATCAATATAAAAATTGAGCACATTAAAAATATAATTATAATAAAATTATTTGAAAAAAATTTGAATACGTTAAGATCATGAACATACCTCCAGGATGAAATCTCATGTATGGAGATATATTGTACACACGACCCTTTAATACAGTCCACATGGAACCTTCTTTCTGATGTTGTTTAACTTCATTCATAGAAATGAGCCTCTTATTTGACTGTCCCTTCAAATCTGGAATCAAGAAGCAGAGTCAGTGACATTTCAATTACCATGTAAAATACATTACAATAAATTAAAATTGTAACAACTAACAACCATAGAAATAACTTGCTTTACGAGCTCATGCAGTACAACTAACAACCATTTTAATTAATTAAAATTGTAAACACATATAAGTCTCTCTACTAGTTTATGTAGGAATTTCACAATATTATGGACAAGCTAGATGCATAAGCAACCTTCAGGTAACCCAGCACCATCTAACTATAAGCAATAGACCTATTTGCTAACTAAAATTGTCCATAGTTGCCAGACACAACAAAGAGGAGGGAGAGCAAGCCCCACATGATTTTGGAAGGAAATCAATATTGGAACAGATTGTTATGGTGTGTTGTTTTATTGGAGGCAATAAGAAAAATAGAAACAGAAATGCATAAAAAAAAATTTAAGCATATTTGACCATCTAAAAAAATTTGAAAAACCTATTTAGGTGGAAAAATGTCAAATAAATAATTTTGCATAAGTATATAAACTTATCAAAAACAGGACAAGACACAGGTAGAGAAGCATCGAAGAAGAATACAAAGAGACTACCTAAGAGAAGAAAAATTTTAAATGCAGATTCTAAAATGACCTGAAAGGAGGATGATGAGAGCAAAATGTTAGGTGTCCATACATAAGGAGGTTGTGAGGGAAAAAGTCTAAAGCTCCAAAACACTTCAGCTTAAGATACTAGCATGGATCCACCGACTTTCTAAGATGCTAGCATGGAGCCAAAGGGAGAAAGCAGTTTCAAAAGTAATTCTTGCCAAGTAGATGAGGAATATTCTCTTCAAAGCAAATAATGTGTTAATCAAATTCAACGAAGTGTTCTACTCTTGTAGCATAGAAGGATATCAAATACCATCAGCAACAGATCATCACAGCAGCCCCTTGTAACCTTAATTCAATTTCTAAAACTTCTTTTTCCTAAAACTAAACTTTCTTATATCACACCACCTCAGAGGATTTCAAAGGTTGAACCTTTCAAGGCTCCCATACATCATTGAGCCTCTCAAACTGCATATTAAGGATTAATCTTGAGCATAGCTTAAAAGGCAAACCTCAAGTTATAATAGCTTTATAAACTAAACATAATTGTGACAGAAACAGAAACAAATTAATTAGTATTTTATAGCACTCCGCTCAGAGGGTTTTCAAAATCGCAGGAAAGGACCAAAGGAAGAAAAAAAGTGTTAAATATGTGAAGCAAATTCACAAAGAAATATATTTGTCAAGTACCTGCGAGGTCAGGATGTGTTCGCGTAAGCTTAAGCCAGTCCATTTGGCTATATCCTTTCTCAAAAGGAACCTTGGCTCGAGGTGCAGGCTTCCTTGCAACAGTCCGTTCCTGGATTTTGTTGACAGAATCTCCAGTGCCTCCTGATGCTAGTGGTCTTGACAGTTCACTTGACTGTTTTGGAGATGATGTATCAATAACATTGAAAGACAGAGAACCAACTTTATCCTGCCTCTTAGAGGCAGAAATTTTTGGAGCTTCATTCCACAGAAAACCACTACTCTGACTACAATTGCTGCTATTTGAGAATTCATCTCCTATAGTAATATCACGAACATCCGACACAAGCTTCTTTGTCTCATGATCTTCTTGGTCTGAAGGTGAGCTAACCTAAATTTATAACCATAACCATCTACTTAGATAAATTCATTCAATTTAAAAAGCACCCAAAATCAAACTTATTTTGACATAGAGAATTCTTAATATAAGTTCAAGCCAATTCAATAAGGTCGTTAAGCTATAAACTTATCATATCAAATGTAAGTACCAAACATACCTGACAAAATGTAAAATCATTATCATTGTCCATCTCACGCAGATTGCAGTTTCCAAATCGATTTAAGCAATATTTACTGTGCAAAGATACAATCATTAACAAGTATACTGTTTCACCAGCTGCATTTATTATGACTGCATTAAAAAAATATATCTAACAATGTCAACACACCTATCAACCAGAATTTTTAACAGTGGGGGAAAAGATGAATGTAGACTATATTGAATACAATTATTATAAAATGAGCAATAACCTATTCAGGTTCCCCAATTTCCATTACTTACGTAGTTCTCCATCTTTCTTATCACACCACACGTAAAGTTCTCTACAATTCCAACAGCCATCTAAGAAGGTTCGTTGTGCTTAACTTTTTTTGATAAGTTTTTTGCCCCAAGAAAAAAAAATTAATCACTATGCTTAACTTCACCTCCAAGTTCTCAACAATTATTCAAACTTCATGCCCGCTAAATCACTGCACTTTAATGCCGAACCAAAATCTTCAAAATTCATTTCAGTCTTGAGAAAACACACCAACCTCCACATGACTTTGGACTTCAAATCTCAAAATTTCACTTCATTTCAATCAAATAACTTTCTACATTGACAATAACAGCAACTTAGCCTTAATCCTAAAATTTTGGGATCAACTTATGAATCCTCAATAGACTAATCAAGGTTTGACGCATGCATTCTTTTCCACCATTCTTTTCTATCCAAAAACATATTCTTTGTTACCTCCTTAATCAGTATGTCCTTTTTTACTACTTCTAATCTTTCTCACCGTTGCATTAGTCACTCTGCTTTGCACATAACCAAACCATCTCAAGCAACTCTCCCTCATCTTTTCATCGATAGGGGTCAGCCATATCTTTAACTGAATATCTCAATTTCAAAATCTTTCGTTGAAATTACAATTTTCTATCTTGGCATTCCCATTTCAGCTACACTCATTTTATGAACGTTGCACTTAACAGCGCAACACCATAGAGCATAGCTAATCTTATAGCTTTTTAAATTGACACCATCTTTAAAATCTTCAAATACCCATTAAAAGTACAACCCTCCCCAACGTTTTATGGATGGATTTTTCTTTATTTAAGACATGAAAATTTTAAAACCAGTACTATCTCTAAGCAGGGTTGCAGAAAAATTTCTCAAAATTTTTCAATAACCCAGAACAGCATCAGAAATGATCATCCAAAATATAATCCTAATATTTTCCTCCCAATTTTCTCAGCAACCTAACAGATTATAAACCTCAAATTACACTAATTCTTCAAGCATTAACAGTCAAAAAATTCATCACAATAAAATAACGTAACAAAATTCAAGCCAATCATAACAACACAACATTATTAACCTAAAAGACTAATTTTTTGTGAATACTATGAATTTTTCAAAACCAAACAGAGCTTAGTGGAGATTGAGAAAACGTACGTACTGGAGAAAAGAGTTTGGATCGTATGGATTTTCCGAGTTCGACTTGTTTATTGTGCTCAGCCAATCGAGATCGTGTCGGACCAGGTTCTGAATGAATGGGTCCGTGCGTGTTTTCTTTTTCCTTTTTGATGTCTTTTGCTGTAATGGTGGCTGAGGAGTATTTGACTAGACGATCCGTTATGGTTCGCCATGTCAGCAGAGCTACGTACACTCCTATTTATTTATTGAGAACTGCTACGTCCACAACATTTTTCACAATATTTTCATAACAAATCTTAGTTGGCAGGTTGTTATAGGTTTTAAATTTAAATCCAACACTGAAATTACTTTCTTATCCACTAGTAACAGCAAATAACAATCTGCCAATTAAGATTTGTTGTGAAAAATATTGTGGACGGAGTATTTCTCTTATTTATTTTTTTTTTTTTTTACAAAGTTTAACTACAAAATTTGTGGTAATCTTAAGTTACAACCTTATTCAATATCTTTTTATTGAAATGAATTTTAACAAATCTATCATTGGATTATATCTTCTTCTCATATCTTCCATGCTTACAAATTTTTTAGAAAATTAAAGATCAATAACTAAGTCATCAATAAATTGTTTAAGTTGCAAGTTTTTGTAATTTAAAATTATGCATAAAATATAAGCTTATAAATTATATAGTAACAATATCCGATTGACACAAAATTTAACTTGTATATTAAGAGCGTAAAAAATATATAATTTTAACGGTTAAATTTTCAAAATTGTACTAATGTTTATTTTTATTGAATAAGGTTGTAGTCTTAGACTACAACCAATTTTGTAGCTAAACTTTTATTATTATTATTATGGAGAGAGGTCCACCCATGGTTTTAAAAAGCGGAATGAACAAGAACTGAAAAAATGATTGATCATTGGTTTTGTGGTTCGACTACGGTCGTACAATTAGTCAAACCGATGATGTCATAATTAATATTACTTAAATATTTAAATAATTTTTATGTGTATTTTATTTTTCATAAATTATATTAAGAAAATATAAAAAATAAAAAGATTTTTTTGTCATACGACTTTTTTTTTTCTAATTACTAACTGTTGAGAAAATATACTTTGGTTTTTAAGTTTCATATTTTTGTTTTTATAAATAATAGTTTAATAGTTTAAATTTAACTTTTAATTATTTATTTTTTAGATAAAATAATGCTAGTACTACAATATTTTTTTTTTAAGTAATATTAGTGTTATCACATATTATTCGATTTTTGTCATGACTAACCACGTGATAACTATGGTAAAAATTGTAAAAATTGTGTTCAAGAGCCAAAACATCGACATGACTAGAAAAGTCATTCCATTCCAGTCACACGTTTATTCTTCTTTTCTTGTTTTTTTCCTCCCTTAAATCTATCATCACCAAACACACACCTCGCACACGTTACCACCAGCACCACTGCACTTACCCTCATTCATATCAAATTCAAACTTTTTACTTTTCAGTTGTCTTCTTTCCCATACTCTTTCGTCAAAGCCAATAGGCATTCTCCTCCTCCTCCCTCTCTCTCTCGACAGGTTCTTTTGTCAAAATCTAATTCCAGTCAAAGCTCAAAGCAAAGCTCTCTCGTGCATTTCATCCATGATCCAACACAAGTATTTCTTTAATTTTATTTTCACTCACAGATCTGAGATTTCCTCCAAATCTCATTTCAGTACAGATCAAATATGTTTTCACAATTTGGTTATAGTTTCTTTTTTTTTTTCTTTTTTTTTTTTTCCTTCTTCTTCAATTTCAAATAACCGGTTTTACCGCACCGGTTCCGGCTTTTCTTACTTTTTTCTTAATTGGAACCAGTCACCAATTCGGTCCCGTTTTTAAAATCATGGGTCTACCGAAAGGTTTTTTTTTACTCTGTTTTTGGCATGCGTACCGTTGGGTTTGGGTAATGAATACTTAAGTAAAAGTTGTTTATCAAAACAAAAACAAAAAAATTCTAAAAGTCACAATTTTTTTTTTCTTTTTCACAAAATATTTCGTAATCAGAAAAATTACAAGTTGTAAATGGTAAAAAAAATAATAATATTAATAATTGGGTCCATATAAAGATCAATGACAACTTGACAAGTGATAACTCAAATGGATGATGGATTCCATCATGTTATTATAAGGAGGAATTTTATAGGAGTAAAAACCCCAAAATGTAGTAAAAGATTTCGAACCCAAGATTTCAAGAATATTACGAAGTTTTAAGAACTACTGAGCCAACCCTTTAGGGTTCTGATTTTGGTTAATAAAATTCTACAGTTCTACCCCATAAAAATGATCTAAGCGGTATGGAGTCTTTCATGGGGTAGAATCAATATGAGACCACAATCCTTATTGATGAAACATAAGATTCTACTATCCTATTCTATAAGAGCATCTCTAGCCGGAAATTCTATCCTATCTTACTTTATTATCTTAAAAAGCAACTTTATCAATTTTACAATACCATTTTACAATACATCTACAACCCAACTTTTATTTTTACATTCTATATATTAAAATAATATAAATTACAGAATAAAATAACATAAAAAAATCTCTTTGTCTTCCGTCTTCATCTCTTTCTCCGTCTCTGTGTTTTTCTTTCTTTCTCATCCACCCACCACCAACCCAAACCCAGAACAACCACCCAACAATACACGCCAAACCCACGAATCACGAAAGAAAAATTTTGCAACCATCATAATAAAATCTCATCAATAAAACCTAAACAAAAAACTAGCAATAAAATCTCAACAATAAACCTCAAACAAAAAAAACCAATAACCATAAAAATTCAAAGATAAAAAAACCCAGCCACCACAAATTTAGCCACCCATGGCCTTTGACGGCCTGGACTTTGAGCCCGTGCATCTTAGCCATCTTAAGCAACTCAGCATACCTACCCCAATTGTATGATCCAGCCACCATTGATCACTGACCCCTACACCGCCACCATTGAGACCATGAGTTTGAAGAAAATGGGTTTTGGGTTTAAAGAAAATGGGTTTTGGGTTTGCAGAAAATGGGTTCTGTGTTAGTGGTGGCCACTGTTACCCATTATTGGAACCCAACACCAACCATGGCTCTACCACGGCTCACGACCTCCACGCTGACCACGGCTCATGACGGCTCACGACCCCCACACCTCCACCACAGAAGCTGATCGAGCCTCCAACGCCGTTGCCTCCATGCCGATCTGAGAGAAAGGAAGGCAGAGTCTTCGAGTTTGAAGAAGAGAGAGCAGGAAAAAGAGAGAGCTGAAAAAAGAAAGAGAAAAAACGACGAGAAAGAAAGATCATGAAATAATGAGGGAAGAGAGAGAAGAACTAAACATTAAAAAAACAATTTTTTTATACCATTGTGCTATAGTGCCGTCCTACCTTTGGGACGGTACTGTAGCACTATGTCAAAAAATTTTGCATTTTTACAAGTTTCCATGTCCGACTATTGAGCACTTTGGGCCTCACATGCTAAAATTCTCTTACATTTGCCATATCCATGCCCAGCCGTGGATGCTCTAAAATCCTTACAATCCTATCTCATAGAATCAATTTGGATTGGCGTAAAATCATTCATATAGTTTCTAAGTAATTTAATCAACATTTGTTGAAATTATTAAAATTATTTACAATCATGTTTCTCTACGATGAAATTAGGATTGTCCAACCCTATTGATTGAATTATAAAGAGTTTTGAAGAGCCTGACATTTCTCATTATATTAATACAATAAAAATATTTACAAAATCTTTATAACATTGGAATGAGAATGATTTTTCTTTTATAGCCAATGTCAGATTTCTTAATTTGGAATTTTATGTATATTTTTTTATATTGGAACTTGTATGTTCGAAATTTGTCATTTATTCATGTATTGGTAGTTTGGTACTAAGTAGTTAGTACATTTTATGAGTAAGTTAGGCCACATTTAATTTTATTATTATAATTCTTTAACATGTATTATTGTTACTGATTTTTTATTTTTATTTTTTGCGGAAAATTAAACTTATAATTCTCAATCCGATCTACAAAACTTCTCATCGATCCCACATAAGATCATAATCTTTACTGCCTTGAGATTGTCTGTAGCACTACTCTTTGTGACTGTGAATGAGAGAAAAGTTGAGCCAACTAAGAGAAAGAGATAATAAAAGAAACCGTGGAGTTTAAAAAAAAAAAAAATATATATATATATATATATATATATAGTGTCTTCCGGTATTATTCGGTCCTCTTCAGTCTTAATTGGTTCTATTCAGTCCTTTATGGTTGTATTCAGTCCTATTTGGTCCATTCGTTCATGTTTAGTCCTTTTTTGTCTTATTTGGTCCTTTGTGCTCTGATTAGGTCCTTTTTTGGTCCATTCATTCCTATTTGGCCCATTCGATCCTATTTGGTCTAATTCAATCCTATTTAGTCCATTCGGTCCTTTCAGTTTATTTGGTCCAGTTTGGTCCATTCATTCATGTTCAGTCCATTTTGTATTATTCGGCCCTCTTCGGTCTTTTTCAACACTCTTCAGTCATATTTGGTTCTGTTCGGTCTTATTCGGTCATGTTTGGTCTTAATTAGTTTTGTTCAGTCTTGTTTGGTCCGTTCAGTATTATTTGGTCTATTCGGTCTTAATTAGTTTTGTTCGGTCTTAGTCAGTCCATTCGGTCTTCTCCTATTTATTCCATTCATTGTCGTTCAGTCCTATTCTGTCTTATTCGGTCCTCTTTGCTCTTATTAGGTCCTTTCAGACCATTCATACCTATCAGTCCATTCGGTTTAATTATGTTATGTTTGGTCTTATTCAGTCCAATCAGACTTAATAGATTCTGTTCAATTTTATTCGGTCCCTTTCGATCTTAATCGGTCCTACTCAGTCTTATTTTGTCATGTTCGGTCCATTCGCTCATGTTTGGTCCTCTTCGTTCTTATTAAGTATTTTTCGATCCGTTAGTTCCTATTCGGTCTTATTTGGTTCATTCGGTCTTAATTGGTTCTATTTGGTCTTATTTGGTCCTATTTAGTGCGTTTGTTCATGTTCGGTCTTATTCTGTCTTATTTGGTCCTCTTTGCTCTTATTAGGACCTTTTTCGATTCATTTAGTCTTATTCGGTCTTGTTCAGTCCATTTGGTCTAAATCGGTTTTGTTCAGTCTTGCTCGGTCCATTTATTCAGTCCTCTTTGGTCTTATTTAGTCTTGTTCGGTCCATTCGTTCATGTTCGGTTCTATTCTGTCTTATTTGGTCCTCTTCACTCTTATCAGGTCCTTTTTTGGTCCATTCGGTCTTATTTAGTCCTCTTCGATCTTATCCAATCCGTTCAGTCTTATTTGGTCCTCTTCAGTCTTATTCAGTTCTGTTTTGTTTGGTCCTCTTTGGTCTTAAGTGGTCCTATTCAGTTCATTGAAATTCAATTCCTTGTATCTTTTTATTTATCTATTTATTGGATGGTGCTGAATCTGCTGAAAATGATTCTTGCTTTACTCTACATCCATGGACAATGTTGACATTAGTGACTTGACATGTATGTATAATTTCTAAGTACTCTCGAAGTACCATAAGTACGTACTCCCCTCTCTCACATAACTGTAGTCCCACTAATTAAATTTATGATAGAACCTACAATTAATGTGAAATGGAGGAGCATGCTTTTTTGATACTCCTAAAGTATTCAATAATTTTCCATAAAAAAAATAATTATCGAAACCTATAACAATACTAATTGGCTAACAATAAGGAGTTAGCTTAAGGAATTGACAAATTGTTGAAATTAATTGGTATGGAGAATATTATAGGTGATAATTTTTCCAATAGGTTGAAGAAAACTTGGAAATGTATACAACATGACCCTCTTTGCAATTTCATTTATTAAATAATGGTATTTTAATCCAAAAATTTATTCAAAAACCTTTAACAAGGTATGATATTTACTATTGATTTTTTAAATATTAAGTATAGGATTTAACAATTATGATTTGCAATATAAAATAGGGAATATTAAAGTTACTACCAATTTTATTATAAAATAATTTACAAATTATAATGATAATGAATGTGATTAGTGACACATCAAGGACAAAATAAAATCAATTTTTTAGTTTATTTCTTAATTGGGTTTTAAAAGTTCAATTTAAAGTTAAGATTCCTTTCAATTATACTATAATTCTATATTAGTTATATTTTCATGCAAATTCATTGATCTAAACCTCAAAAATATAAAAAGGCTTAATTTAAATTTATTAATCTTTTATGTAATTATAAGAATATGTACAGTCCGTTACTTACTAAATATGAAAAAGTATTTTGTATCAAATGATACCACATCATCTGTATCAAAACCTAATAAATAGAGACATGTGTGTAAAAATAATTGCCTATTAACACATGTCTTTTATTTGTTAGTGGAGTAATTATTTTTTGCTGACATTTTTCACATTTATTGGATTTTGATGCCACTAATATGGTATCGTTTGATACCAAATACCTTATTTACTAAGCATATGTATAAGATTATAAACTAATTATCATAATTTACACAATTAAGAGTAATATTTCAATTTCCTCATAACCAAATTTCAAAATGTCATAGTAAATCAAATTAATAATTTTTTTGAAACTCACTAGCCACTATCAAGGGTCTATTTGAGATCCACTTATTTTGCTGAAACTGAAAATTTTTTGCTGAAAGTACTATAGATAAAAGTAAAAGTTAGCTGAAAAAGTATTATGGGACTCATGAATAGTACCAAAAAATGTAATGAGATCCATGAATAGCAGTAAAAATAAGCTAAATAGTAAAATAATCTAATTTTTTAAACTGCAGCCAAACGCACACTAAGTATTAACACTATTTTTTTTTAATATAAATCTAATATAACAAACCATTTAAACGGTTGTGAAAACTTAGGAAAAAATTGTATATCACCAAGTTTATTTCATAAATATTATATAAATAACAGTTTTTTTCCAAAAGTAATAAAAAGAAAAGAAATTTTTGGTAGATTAAATAAAAAACTAAATTTGACTCAATGAGGATAAGGTTGACACTTGACAGTGAGGCCCGCTAGCAGCTCACACGTTTAGATTCTCGGAATCTTTTAAATTACACACGGGTCCATTCTCCAATACCACTAAAAAGTGTACGTGCATGTGCAAATCTGACGTGGCAAACACCTACCATTCTTGCGCACTCATTCATTGTCGTCAACCAAAAAGACACCCTCCTCCACGCTGTCTCTCTTGAGAAATTGATTCCACCACGTGATTTGTTCAAAATGATTTAAAACACCGTTATCCTTGCGCGCCCTGTCGTCAACCAAAGACACACTCTTTTCCATGTTGTCTCTTGAAAAACTAAGGCGAATTAAAATAAGGCAATTTTTTATATTCATGTATTAATTAAATTAATAATTTTATATTATAATATATTTTATTTAGATTTTATTTTTAATTTTTTGAGATGTAAATTGGTTAATTAAATTTTTGTATTTAAATTGTTCTAACATTTCTTTTTCAATCGCTAATATAACTAATCCACTTAATCTTTCTTGGGACATTACCGATCTTAAATAAGATTTTATTAATTTTAATTTTGAAAAACTTCTTTTTACAGAAATAATTATAACAGGTATTATTAGTAAAATTCTATAAGCAATTCATGTATTTGGAAATGAATATAACATTTTTATATAATTTAGTATGTCAATTGAAGTATATTATTTTATTTGTAAAATTTCTTTTAGGGTAAAATACTATTTTAGTCTATAAATTTTACAAAAAGTTTGGTTTTCATCCTTAAGCTTTAAGAAGTTCATTTTTCGTCCCTAAACTATAAAAAAGTTTATCTTTCATCCTTAAACTATTGAAAATATTTTATTTATGTCCTTCAATTTTACCAAAAGTTTGTTTCTCATCCCTAAACTATTGAAAAAAGTTATTTTTTCATCCCTATTTTTGTTTCTAAACTATTGAAAAAATTCTTTACAAAGTTTAGAGATGAAAAAAGAACTTTTAAAAATTTAGGGACGAAAAACAAACCTTTGTCAAAGTTTAGGGACCAAAATAGTATTTTACCCTTTTTTTTTAACTTTTAATCCTAATCGATATCATAATAAATATTATGTTTGAGAAAAAATTCAAGATGAAGACAGTATTTTTGCATGCTATCATTATCTGGTATTTTTAGACCTGATTTGTATTTTATCCAGTTGAATTTTGATTTGTCTATAGGTTAATGATAATATTTTTGGGATAATTGATTTTGTTTAGATCAAATAATTTTTTGGGGTACCACTGTTTACCAGAATGTATCAGATTTTTTGTTCTTTGGTCACAAGGATGTATCAGATTTTTTGGACTTGCATCTGAAACTATTTTTTTTCCTACTACCCCTACTTTTTCAAAATTTTGGGTCTCCTTCCACTTAGTGGCCCTAGGCAATGGCCTAATTGGCCTAGTGGAAGGGTCGGCCTTGAACCATGTTACTTATCCACCATTCAACTAAAAGACTCCCACTTGTTTAAAATTTTTAAGTCAGTTTATGATTATAAAAAATCACACGGACTTGCTAAATTGACTAATCAATTTTTTTTTTTAGTAGAATGATAGACAAGTAACGTGATCCATAATGAAGACTTAATAATTTCTCCTCTCATAGTTGTTTTTTCCTTTTCAGCTTGACAGGAACATAAAAGTTAACACAATTTTTGCTGCACAGTTAGATGTAATAAAGTTGTGAGTAGTCAAGAAAAAATAGTGAGTTCATACAGATCCACTGTTAGTTATATTTCAACAATTTACTTTTGTGATAAAGTAAAAGGAATAATATACAGATCTAAAAATATAAACAATAACACAAATAAATGTGATAGACAAAAACAGTAAACATATACTGCATACATAAAAGAAATCTGCAATATAATTAAAAACTCACAGACCAAATGCATGAAGGATGAATGAATTAGATCAAGTCTTGTATTTGACACAATCTCCTTAAAGCAGATTTCGCCCCTCACACAATCACTGTGGTGCTTTGAAACTCACGGACGTCTGCCTCCCAAGATAAAATGATCTACAGCACGAAAACAAAGCACACAACGTCATGCTCTGCGAACTACTCAATGTCTCTTTCTCTCTCTTTGACACAAAATGAATGCAGAAAATTATTCTTTTTGATAGAGTTTTTCGAAAAGTTAGTTTTCATGAATGAGAGACTATGAATAAATATACGTTACTAAACAGACATTCTGTTTCAGTAATAACTGCTGTGCACAGACTAACTAACTCAAAAATTAAAATAATAAAATATTATTATTTGGACAAGTAGGCCCAGTCCACATATGCCAAAGGCCCAACCCAGTGTCCAACTCATGAGCATATAAACTCATATATTATCTATTTCCTTTTCTATGTGAAACTTAGGATTTTTACCACTTTTAATAACATTTTCAAGTGAACATAGAAAACATCAATTTCTTATTCACTCCATGATATTTTTCTAACAATGAGAGTAGAAGAAAAGTTACTGTACCGGGAGAAGTAGCTTGTGGCTTTGAACTTTCTTTTATGAAAGACTATTGGATATACTAGCTAATCAGTGAACATGATGTTTTTGAACTGTCAGTCGTTTGTGTATACCAAGACAATAGAATTCACCCAGCTTCTTTTCAGACATTTTTCGATTCTAATAGTTGTGTTTATTTCGGCCCTAAATATATTCTAGTAAATTCATGAAATACTTTAGAGAATTCAGTCTTAAAAACTCTTATGGAAGCGGCCCACTTCACACTCATAAAAGTGATTCTTATTAAGAGTATCTTGCTATACTCCACTTTGAATTCCAAGATATATGAATCATTAAAAGCAAAGCTTACCCTAAACATCGCTTCCAGGCATCACTATTTCATCATAGGAATGGGTGGGAGATGTAATCTCCATAGTGATAAAAAATAGTCTCCACAATTTTGTTGTCCCTTTGAAAACCTAGATCTTGGGATTTCCAGTCAACTAGGTGAAGTTACCGTCATGGAAACTTTAGGACATAGGCTTTAACCCCATTCTCCTTGATGAGTAGTTTACTTGCTCTCCACTCAAAAAATTGATTACGGATCCGTTTTATAATCTGAAAATACTTCCATTTGAGAGCAACTGCCTCATGGTATTGCCTCTGACGAATATGTCAAGATCCACCATAACTCTGTGCCCTACCAATATATACAAATAGGAGGCACAAGTATCCAACAATGTATGTTTGTTTAGGTTTATAAAGACTTCCCAAAACACATATGCTCTTCACACAAGGTGTTCTCATTAGACTGTCGTTACATCTCTCATGCGATTGAGACAAGACAAGTCCATTAGATGTATTAGAAATTTTCATTTCTTGTATCACATCTACAACACTTAAATGAGCATATCTCATAACAACATAGCCTCATGTGATGTATTTCACATCACACACTAGTTGCATTAAATCTAAACTCATTTGACATCATCTCATTGTCAAATTTATCATGTCATTGCATTGAAACTTGCTTCAATCTATATAAAAATTTAACAAGTTTAAGCACTCTGTTTCCTTGTACAAGAACCATAAACCCCTTTAGTTTATTATGTATCAAGAAAACTCACATCTTCCTTTTATTTATAGCCTTCTACAACAAGTCTTTCCCTGTAATAGTCAATAATTCCATCAACTCTCAAACTCTTAGGTTGTAGGTCCACCAATTACTAAGCATAAATTTCAAAGATGGATTTATTGCACTATTGACAATCTTTTTTTCAAGAAGGCACTTTAGGATTTTGCTTCTTTGAAGCTTTTAGTTCATCTTCTAATACGTAAATTAGAAAATTTGGACAAAACAACCATGACGTTTGTCCTTTTACTACGCTTAGGCTCAACCTCTCTTCCATCAACTCTTGATCATGAAAGATACTAAATGTAGACTCAAACTTTCTATAAGAAAGTTTAACACTTGAAATTTATTCTAATTAATTGTCATGCATATAAAAATAACAGATTCATAAATTAGAAAGCACTATGCACTACTGTTATGACCATAACCAATGAAAACACAATCAATGGTTCTTTATCCTTTAGGAATAGGAACCACCACCTTCATCAAACATCCCAACATTTAAAGAATTTATAGAAAGGAGATCACTCTTTTCATAATTCACAAGGTGTCTTAGTGGTTTTCTTATAAGGAATTTAAATGAAGAAATAAAGTGGAAATAATAGCTTCCCCCCACAAGTTCTATGGTAATTAAGAACTTATTGCATTCGTTAAATTATTTCTCAATTTCGTTTTTATAATGAATGGACATCTCTAATGTCTCATCCTTACTTACTTAATAAGCACTCATAACAGACTCTTGTGCATTCCAAATTTTTGACAACTCGAGTATGTCAACTAAGGCATGTAAAATATATTTCATTCAAAGAAATATTACAAAACATATATTGGGATTAAACACATTAATATCCAATCAATTAGTGGATCACTAATGAAATAGGAAAAACTAACCAATAAATAAGATGTCAGCCACGCCCTGAAAGCATTTAAAAGGATTCAAAAATAATTTGCCTTTAGTGAAATTTTCAATTTCCTTTATTCATCTGGCCTATACACCATTGCACATAAAAGGCCAAGGACACATGATTGACATTCACTGCATATTCGGTTACTATGAACTATAAACCAGTCAAGCATCATGTATATCACAAGGATATTCACACAAATCCAAATAATTCTCAAATCAATTATTAAACATGAAATTCCAAGCTTAAAGTCATGTTTGATGATGCGTTACTAGCACTATTTATCTTCAAATAATATACATATATCAATCGGCCAAAGATCAAACAGATCGAAACTGCAAGATCCATGGAAAAATTGAAGTTGTCCATGCCAAAGTTCAATCTTGAACTTAACTCATTGGCCAAGTTTAATAATTAACTGTTTTTTTAAACTAAGTTGAATTCTAAACTTCAACTATTAAACCAAGTAAACAATCATGGCATCCAAAATAAATAAGCACAATTCTTAAAATCATGCAAAAGACAACAGAGTTAATGGAAAATAGACATACCCATATCTCAGCTATACCCATAGAAGCATTGACGCACAACCACAAATCCAAAAGAAACAAATATCCAAATATTAGAGCAATCACATCTGGTGTATTTTACACATCCATTTTTACACTAAAAACCTAATTTTTCTATTTTACACATCCATTTTTATAAAACACCCACATTAGTTTATCTATTCTATCACCTATTTTATTTAAATAATCATTTTCTCACTTTTTTTATTATTATTTTATCTCTAACCCTCTCTCTCCACTCACGACACTCTATTCTAGAGTCTTCTCTGAAACTCATCTCTATTCCAACATTTTCACTCCTCTCTGTAACTCCTCTCTCTTCCAAACTCTTTGAAATTTCGATCCAAGCAGGGAGCACGGCGCCGATCGGAGTACTCCTCTCTATTTCAAACTATTTGAAATTTCGATCCAAGTAGGGAGCATGGCGCCGATCCAAGCATGGAGCACGGTGCCGATCTAAAACTTTGATCCAAGCACGGCGAGAAGAACTCCGATCCAAGCATGGCGAGAAGAAAGCCGATCTAAGCACGCCGATCTGAAACTCTGATCCAAGCACGGTGAGAAGAACTTCGATCCAAGCATGGTGAGAAGAACGCCGATCCAAGCACTCCGATCCAAGCACGCCGATTTGAAACTCCGATCCAAGCATGCCGATCCACTCTCTCTATCTCCGTTGGTGTGTCCGTGTGTGGGTGTGTTTAGTTTTGTGGTGTCTATGGTTGATTTTGTGGTTAATTTTTTATTTTGTCTGTGGAAGTGTGTGTATCGGAGGAAGAAGCAGATGATGAGGGGGTTAGTTAGTTTTGTAGATGGAGAAGAGACAAAAAAAAAAAGGGAGCGAAATTAGAAATTATTAAAATAATATATACACGGTTACTATAGTTCTTGCATATTTATGCATGATTTTACACGATTTTATACCTACTGATGTAAGTGTTTTTTTGATTAAAATTTGTAAAAAGAACTACTTTTTATATTTTGCAAAATTATTCTTAGATTGATGTAGATACTCTTATATAATAATTAAAGAAGATGGTAGACATTGAATAGTCAAAACCTCCAACTGTCAGACACAAATCAATATTATCAAAAAGCAAAGATCACCTTAATATTATAATATTAAAAGAAGTTAGATAGCCTTAAAAAAGCAATATCACCAGCACAATTAAACACGTACTCAATTTTTGAAGATCACTAATTAATATATAAAATAAACAAGTAGATATTCACGCCAATAAACACAAATCCAGTTTTTCAAGTTTTGCCCAGTATATAAACAATTGCCGATAAACGTATTTCAACAAACAAAGAATTTCTTTCACCATAAATCGAGAGTAAATTAAAATATAAACTAAATTTGCTTTAATACTAATGGTTATATTTCAACAATTTACTTTTGTGATAAAATAAAATGAATAATATACCGATCTAAAAATAAACAATAACACAAATAAATGTGATAGACAAAAACAGTAAACATATAGTGCATATATAAAAGAAATATGCAATATAATTAAAAACTCACAGACTAAATGCATGAAAGATGAATGAATCAGATCAAGTCTTGTATTTGACACAATCTCCTTGAAGCAGATTTCGCCCCTCACACAATCACTGTGGTGCTTTGAGACTTATGAATGTCTGCCTCCTAAGATAAAATGATCTAAAGCACGAAAACGAAGCACACAAGGTTGTGCTCTGTGAATAACTCAATGTCTCTTTCTCTCTCTTTGATACAAAATGAATGCAGAAAATTATTTTCTCTATGAGGAAGTTTTTCCAAAAGTTAGTTTTCATGAATGAGTAACTATGAATAAATGTACGTTATTGAACAGACACTCTATTTCAGTAATAACTGCTGTGTATAGACTAACTGACTCAAAAATTAAAATAATAAAATATTATTATTTGGACAAGTAGACCTAGTCTACATATGCAGAAGGCCCAACACAATGTCCAACCCATGAGCATATAAACTCATATATTATCTATTTCCTTTCTTACGCGGGACTCAGGAGTTTTACCACTTTTAATAACATTTTTAAGTGAACATAGAAAATATCAATTTCTTATACACTCCATTCTATTTTTCTAACATCCACATCTCCACTACTTACAACTTACTACGTAACGAGTTACAATGAAAATTATGTAATTTTTTTTGGGTGCAAATATTGTTCCTTCTACTTGGAAAATAGAAAATTGAAAAAAATCTATCTAAAGAAAGCCGCCCAGAAATAGTCTTTGTTTTAATAAGAAAACGTATAACATGTTTCAACTTTCAAGTTTCAACTGTTTGTACCGTTCATCAATCGTGGTTACACCTTGTGCTTAAAAAAGTTGTTTCCAGTTCATCACGGAGTAGGAAGAACCAGACGAGTTCCTATTTAATTTTAGTATATTCTTAATTAAAAAAAGGGAGAAAAGAAATTCAGGATATTAGCACCTCTTTTTAAAACTTAAAAGTCTATCTTTGGAAAAATATTACTTACAATTTATGCTAATCTATTCACATGATGAAACTAATCTCACAAGTCACAACTTACAAATATTTCCATAATGCATACTTGAACAACCATGATCCATGAGCATTCTATGAGGGGAGCGAACTTGGTATATTAGCATAGAAAACATTAAAACAATTTATCGCTCGCTCAAACAAAAAGTATAGTTATGTTTTTAATTTAAGAGTTTGACTTATGGTTTGTGTTTCTGAAAGGAAAATGATTATTGTGCAACCTGTGTATTGCATTTTGGCGTGAAACTACCTGGGCATTAAATGAGGTTTATCACTACTCAAATTCATAATTTTTAGATTGGATGAGTACATGTATATAGACTTTATATTGGGCACCTCCCTAAGTGGTATATTCTTCCTACTTAAATTAGGTATTACCAAAAATAAATGTTAAACAATATTTATTAGATACATTAAATAAATTTTTTAGAAAAGAGCCATATGACGCCTGAAAACATTTATAAAAAAAGGAAAATGTTAACAAGTGCTGTACAGCACTTGTTAATAATCCATTTTAAGGAAGTTTTGATATCACTTTTATGGGAAATGAAAAAAGCTGTCAAAATATTAATTATTTTTTTTTTCATTTTCCATAAAAACTTTCTTTAAATGAATTATTACATAGCAATGAGTATTTGAGCTTGCGTCCATGTTCCAATTGTATTGGTTCATAGTTTTCAGTTACCTCAATTAGTAAAATTTTTAATAATTTTTTGTTAAATAAAAAATTTTTAGTAATTAATTAAGAGATTAAATATCCAACATCCCATTATACCAAAAATCAAATTTTGGTTGGGCGATAAAAAGCTTTACCCAAACTCAAAAAAAAAAAAAAAAAAAAAATCGCATTGATTGTAATAGATGATTGTGAGTTTCAGTTTCAGAGATCCTAATAATACCATCAGAAACTAAAAATAAATGCAGGAGATTCAACGTTAAAAAAGAAAAAAAGAAAAGAAAAGAATGTCTACTATATATATCCACTTAATTCAACACACCTAAGATTTCTCACTTTTTTCTCTCTCTTCCTCGTAGCCTCCATTTCCTCTCTGAGATCCTCTCTCCTCCTCCTCTTCCATGTAAAAGATTCACGCACTAAAACAATCTGCATTATATTGCAACAACAAAAATTGAATATAATTCTAATGCTTTTTTCTTTTGCTTTTTGTGTTTCTGTTTTTTGTTGTTTTTGAATAGTGTTATTTTTGGGAAAATCGCGATGTCGAAGGCAGGAGCATTGGATCTCGCATCGGGTGTCGGTGGAAAGATCGACAAAAATGAAGTTCTCTCCGCTGTTGATCAGTAACCACCATCTCTCTCTCTCTCTCTCTCTCTAGATTTATGCTTTTTTTTTCAATCTCTGTTTCTCTCTCTAGAACTGTGTTTTCATTGTGTTTCTCTCTCTGCTTTTCATTTTCTAGTTGCATGACATTTTGATACTGTCTGTGTGTGTGTGTGTTTGGCTGTAGAGTATGACGCTTTTGATTTTCTCTGTTTTTTTCTCTCTCTAGAATCTGATGTTTTTTTAATTGGATCACACTTTCTCACTGTAGAATTTCTTCGAATCTGTTTTCACTTTTTTCTAGAATTATGTAATTTTTTTAAATCACTGTTTCTCTCTCTAGGATTGTTATTGTTGTGAGAGTTTCAATCTGTTTCTCTCTGTAGAATGATGCTTCAGAACCTGATTATCTCGCTGCATTGACAAGAATCTGATGTTTTTTTTGGATCACTCTTTTCTCGCTCTAGAATTTTTTGGAATCTGTTTTCTCTTTTTTTCCAGAGTTATGTGATTTTTTTATCACTTTTTCTCTCTCTAGAATGATGCTGCAGTGCCTGATTCTCTCTCTAGAACTGCGATACGTGGATTTTCAATCCGATTCTCTCGGTTCAATGACATTCGAATCTCTCTCTCTAGGGCTCTAGAACGTTTCTCTCTCTCTCTCTCTAGAATTGTGGTTGTGGATTTTCTTTTCTCAGCCTGTTTCTCTCTCTAGAATGATGTTTAAATCGCTCTCTCTCTCTCTAGAAACATGTTTGGATCTTTCGCATCTCTCTCTCTCTAGAATGATAGATGTTTGAAATGCTTATCTTCATTCAAGTACTGATTTGATGTTTGTGGGCTAATTAAGCTCCAAAATCCAAATAATCTGAATTATTGATGCTAAACACGTACTTACTAAGATTTTTGACCTTTGTGGAACACAACAATGGTGGTAATTGATGGATTCAATTCAACAACTTTTTTTGTATGGGAATGTTAGGTTTGTGAAAAAAATAGTGATGGGCTACATTGAAACTGTCGTGTTTGTTTGGTTATGCCTAGTGGCTAGTCCTAAGTTATAATTGAGCTAGTGATTTAAGGAAATGGGTGAGGCTTATCAGGAAAAAATATGGGACCTTGAAACCTTGACTAAGAAATAATCGTTGGTCCCGCTTAACGACACGGTCAAAAGGTCGGATGTGTGGGCATAGGTTTAATTAGTTCTACTTGGATACTGTCCTTGACGAGAAAATATACCATGCATCTGGGGCATGTGTCTCGTCTCGTATGGGGGTGGACCCCACTTGAGAGGGGGATACATGTACTGGAAGGTATGTTGTAAGTTATGAACGCACCCATTGAGTTTTGAGCCCACTATCTTAGTCTATATTGAGTACTAGAGAGTTGAGAAGAAGATTTAGCCAGGAATTCACAATAAAAACTGAGTTTTTACTTTTTATTGAGGTTGTGTAGTTCTGGATTTTTTGGGTTATTTTTGGGGTTTCTTAGGTGAACTTCAATGGAATCTGAATTCAAGGTAAATTTGTGCTTTAGTGAATTAAAAAAAAAAAACTTGGGAAGCTTTGTGGTTGTTAGAGGTTGGAATGGTTGTTGTGAGGTTTGATTTCCATTCTGTATTTTTCTTTCTCTTTTACCCTAGATAGCACAACTGGAATTTCAAGCTCTGTTGTTTAGAGGATATGAAACCTTTTCCAGTGTACCAATAATTTTAAATGAGTAAATGTAACGCAACAAGGAAAAAAATTTATTTTGGATCCATTGTGTGTCACATTGATTGTAAAGTTAGTATGCAATGCAACTGTAAAGTATCTGCATAACTGTGGATAAATGAGCTGCCACCCAGCCTTCTAGTATCTTTAGTCATTATCGAAGAATTTTGTATACCATGAGTTCAAACATATACGCATGGCCTGCCTTTTTACTTGAATGTGGAATCACAAGGAACTGGCAGCATGTTTCATAATTTGTTGGGCTAAACGATTAAATATTAAAACATCAATTTTCTTATCCCAATGAGCTTTAACTCTAGTGGCACATTGTCCACTTGTACGAGTAAGGTATAGGGTGAAGTTGTGAGTTCAAGACTCACTAGTTGTGTTTGTGTGATTACCAATTAGAGAAAAAAAAAAGAAAAAAAAAAAAAAAGAAAAAAGAAAAAAGAGGACAACATCAATCTTCTTATGCTCTGTAAATGTTAGTATTTCTAGAAAATCTTCTATGATACCCCTGGTGTGGCACACATAATGATGTGACTTTTCTGTCATTGACCATTTGTTGGCATAATTGGTTTTTGTGGTAAAAGTTTTGATTTGATGATTTAGGTATGAGAAGTATCATGTCTTCTATGGAGGTGAAGAGGAAGAGAGGAAAGCTAACTACAGTGACATGGTGAGGGCTATTCCCTTTTTAATGGTCTTTTTATTGAAAAATCCAGGTGGTTGTGTATGAAGAATTAACTGTCCACTTATTCCGGCAAAAAAAAAAAAACTGCCCACCTGCAGCATGTTCTAAGCAATGCCATTGTATACCTGCCTCTGGAATTGTTCTGTAATAAGCTCTTTTCGTATTAGCTTTCTAAATCATGTTATAAGGTAATTTGACCAATGTGATGATAAAGCCTTGTACTGCATGTATAACGATGTGCAAGCTAGCAACCTGAGGGAATCAGTGACTGAAAGTTAGATTTATTTACGAGGTTTTGTTTGTTGGCAAGGTTGGCCATTGTTATGCTTCTATTTGAACATGAAACTTTTTTCTTTCTTCATTGCTTTATTGGTTAAAATGAAGATTAATGTTCATTTTCTATTGGATTTAAAATCTAACACCTTCTGAATAAGAAAATTGAGCCGTCTCATGTGGATTTCAGGTAAATAAATACTATGATCTTGTTACCAGCTTTTATGAGTTTGGATGGGGGGAGTCTTTTCATTTTGCACCCAGGTGGCCTTTCAAGCTGTGTAGTATAAATTCTTTTCACGAACTTTGCTGGTCAAATCTAATGATGTACGTTACTTTTGTTCTTAAAGATGGAAGGGGGAGTCTCTTCGAGAGAGCATCAAGCGACATGAGCACTTCCTTGCTTTACAACTAGGCCTGAAGCCTGGACAAAAGGTTTATTTTTCAGTAAAAGGTGGAGAAACTGACAATTTAGAGATTTACCGTTCAAATTTTGACATTTTTATTTGACACAATAGGTGTTGGACGTAGGATGTGGAATTGGGGGACCACTAAGAGAAATTTGTAAATTCAGGTGAATGGCAATTCGTGTATTTACACTCTTTCCTCCCTTCTGGTTTCTAGTATTTGATTAAACAAGAGTTTTATGGAGCTCCATCTTTCAATTTGTTTGTAGTTTTCATGTGCATTCTAGGTACATTCAAATCAGATTGGGTTGTGCTTTGTTGTTCTGGATGAATATTCATTGGGTTACTGACAATAAAATAATAATATCAATCAGATTTTTGAGAAGAGAAAAGTGCATTGGTTGGGTTTTACTAGTTTGTAGGATTGAATTTTACAACCCGTTTACAAATTTCAGTTTTTCCTTTGAAGAAGCACTGTTACCATACCTTTTGGACTGATATCTTATTTTGTTTAAGTTATGACTTATAGCTTCTTGTGGTCATACTAAGTGTAAGTGTTTTAAGTTGCTAAATTAAACCTTTTGGCTCATCCTTTGTGTACTTCCTGGGTGCTTGGGTTGCGCCCCTTTCTTTTGATCATTTTTTAATGAATTGATTATATATGTGTGTGTGTATGTAAGTTTTTATATTTATTGAACTTTTATTTTTAAGAAAGAGCCTTTTGCTTATGTTTCCAATTATGATTTGTCGCAGCTCAACATCAGTCACAGGATTGAACAACAATGAATATCAGATATCAAGGGGAAAGGTACATACTGATCTTTGAGTCAGTGATATAAAGATCAATTGCATTTAGAAATACTATTTTTACCTCTTGTTTTTATGATTTGATTAGTTGTTCAGAAACCCTGAATAGTGGTTGAGTTTTTTCTTCCCTTTGAGACAATGCCAAAGTCATGGTTGGTGGAGGTTATAAGGACTTTCCTCAATAGGCTTTGTATTTATGGCCACTGACATTCTAAAATTCTTAAATTAGCAATGACATATGCAAGCTTCTGTTGCTCCACAGGAACTAAACCGCATTGCTGGAGTGGAGAAAACCTGCAACTTGGTGAAGGTTGGTCATATTGCAGGCCAAGTTCATTTTTATGTAGTGCATTCCTTTACTTCGAAATGCTTTTGTCATTTTATATCATTCTTCCGTAAGTGTTTTATATTTATTTTACAAATGGGTTTATGGTCCAATGAGCTCTTACTCAAATGGCCCCTTTTTTCCTTGCAAGAGCAAGGTCGAGAGTGATTAGTGCATTCAAGATCCACTGACGTGTGTTTAACTTACCAATAAAAAATGGGGTTTATGGTGAAAGATCCGTGATTGTTATTGATTCTTGATGATGCAGGCTGACTTCATGAAAATGCCATTTCCTGACAATAGTTTTGATGCAGTATATGCTATTGAAGCTACTTGCCATGCACCGGATGCAGTATGTATTCCTTATTCTAATATATTAAAACCTTGGCTAGGATGGCACATCTATTTCCACCTTTTGTAATCTCTCTCCCTTCTTCTCCTTTTCTTTCTGGTTCATATTGGTTTAAACTTTGTTCCTTATCTGGATAGTATGGATGCTACAAAGAAATACACAGAGTATTAAAACCTGGACAATGTTTTGCTGCATATGAGTGGTGCATGACTGATTCTTTTGATCCCAATAACCAAGAACATCAAAAACTAAAGGTAAGATATGCTTGAAGCATGAAAGAGCTATTTTTTTTTTGGGGGGGGGGGGGGGGGGGGGGGCGCGGGGGGTGTTGAAATTTTATCATGAATCTCATCTTAGGGAGTTATATTTTGTGAGTGTAACAGAATTTCATTGAAACAGGCAGAAATTGAGATTGGTGATGGCCTTCCTGACATCAGGTTGACCGGAAAATGCCTTGAAGCTCTGAAGCAAGCTGGTTTTGAGGTGAGTGCTAGTTACGATTCTTTTTTCTGAATCTTTTCTTGTGATTTGCACAAGTGACAACCCATTTATTTATTCTGCCAAAGGTCATATGGGAGAAAGATCTTGCAGTGGATTCACCTGTCCCCTGGTACTTGCCTTTAGATACTAGTCACTTCTCACTGAGTAGTTTCCGTCTAACCACTGTTGGGCGTTTCATCACGAGAAACATGGTAAGATTTGTTTCATTCTAATGTTGCATTAGTGTTGTTAGCTCCCTCTTCCCAATCTAAGTTTGTAAAAGCCATGCTTTTGGCTGGAATTGTATTTTGACTTTGAGATTTGAGAGAATTTGTACTTGTGCAATTCTAGAAAGGCAGTTGATAAGTGCCGATTTTTTCGTTAGGTCAAGACCCTGGAATGTGTGGGACTTGCCCCAAAGGGAAGTCAACGTGTCCAAAGTTTTCTAGAGCAGGCTGCAGAAGGGCTAGTTGGAGGTGGAAAGTGAGTGTTCCCACTATCATACTTATTTTCTTGGGCTCCATGCTAAATTTTTTATATATTTTTCCTGAGTAAGATAAAGTTAGCAAGAATTATATTTTTATTGGGGAAGTTTGTGGCCTCGTGCACAAGCTGTAAATTCAGCATTACATCAGATCCATCTATGTAGGGTTTATTCCTGTAACTAGTGCAAGTGTGTAATTTGAGCTAAGTCAATGGTCCTAAAATTTAAAGTGCACCCAAAGCTTGAAAGGATAGAGATAAGAAATGGCGTTTGAAATCCTTATTTTGAAGTTAAATCATAGTTTCTTCTTTTTGAGTCATTGAGTTAATCTGTTTATATACTTGTGTACACATGAGCTGCTCACGTTGTTATATTTCTGTCTTTCAGGAAAGAGATTTTCACACCAATGTATTTCTTCTTGGCCCGGAAGCCACTTTCAGATAATCTGTAATGTGGCAGTGTAAACTAATTAACCTGATACCATAGTCATGGAAATTTCCCAGGAATTCTGTCAGGTAGAAATGTATGTTAGAATTTGGTTTGACCGTGTTAATTGACTTTGTGTTTTGTATCTTGCTGAGTTTTGAGTTGCCATTTGAAAGTTGTTTGTCTGTGTTTAGTTATCTGTGGGTTCTTCTGTACACTTCCAATGGCTTGAGCTATGAATTAGCCTTCAGCTTTATTGGGGTAGTGACTTCTATATTATCTATCGAATGAAAATTTGGGGGTGCACATTTTTTGTTGTTGGTAAATGTATATGATCACTTTCATTGCCTAGATTACAAGGAACATGATCCTCTCTATTCCCAAATTACTTGCAATAGAGTCAATTTCATGGTTAAAATTTTATTTCTTGGATTTAAAAGTGCATACAGGGTGCCAAGTCAACGTTTAATTTTAAATGACGTGGCACTTGATATACCTTTAGATTGTGTTTGGGAAATTTGAATTTGAATTTGGATTTGGATTATAAATCAATAAATTTAAAATGTCTTGATTTCAAATCCATTGATTTTAGATATCATTGAAAATCCAAAGATTTTTTAAGATTGGATCCGTGGGGTTGAGTAAATTGAAATTCTTGATCTTTTAAAATTATTAAAACACGTATTTGGATTTTAATTATTCAAATCCAAATCTAAATGTCCAAATCTTGTTATCCTAATGCATCATTGGATTTGTAATATTTAATTTAAATCATGAAATGAATTCATTTCAAATGGAGAGGATGCTAATACAAATTCCAAGAGCTGCCTTGTAGCATAATGGATTGGGTCCAGCAGCATGTGACAAATAAATTGTACGGTTCTGCTAATTAAAGAACTAATACCTTGTTTCTTGAACGTTCTTAAGTTTGCACATTTCTGGATATGATTAGTTTCGAGTCTTTCGACAATGTATCCTCATTGACGGTACTTAGCGTGATGGGAAGAAAATGAATCATTGATGGTACTTAGCGTGATGGGAAGAAAATAGTTTGTGCTGCGATTATGTTGTGCAAGACACGTCTAGACAAGACATGGAACAACCATAGTCTGTCTTTTATGGGTGCCAGAATATGCAACATTATTTGTGTCTATTTCCCTCTATAAATTTCATAAACACTATTACACACCTTGCTTTAAAAATCAAAGGATAGTTATTGGTTTGCCCCTTTCACCTCTCTTATTTAGTTAATTGTTGACAGTAGACTACATCTAAGATAATTTAAGAAGCCTCGTACTTGAGTGTGATGGTGTAGGTAGCCACAACTAAACAATAAGGAATACGAGGTAGAATTGGCAAATTTTTTAGCCCTATAGTATTTTATTAATTCTCTGTTGTAGCCAACCTGTTATGACAAATGACCAAACTGTGAGTTCTGAAAGCAAATATTCGCTGTCAATTTTCTTATTCAAATATTTGTAAAAAAAAAAAAAAAAAACAAGTAATAAAAAAGATTTGAAGTGTTAGCTGTAGTTCATGTGAAGGCAAAGACACTTCTTTATTTTAGAGGATTAAGCAATTCCATGTCGTAGGAATATACTCTTTCAGACTGACACTTCTTTATTTTAGATCACAAGCATCCAAAGAACTTAAAAAATAAAAGGAAATGTGTGATCCAAATCCAAGTACGTATGAAGACACAGTTATAGTGGTGGCCAATGGCTATCTCTAATATTATACCTAAACCAATTGTTGCTAGAAGCCAAGAATTGGCTATGGCAAAGCTTGGATTTTCCGAGGCCCTGAAAATGAATGGATATAGTGATAGTAAAAATTCCTTGTCCTATGAGAAATGCTATGTTGTGCATAACCAGGAAAAAAAAAAATGATCTCCAATATGAATAGCTGTACAAATGAAAGAGAAGCTAATGTATGGGCCTACAATTGTGATGAATGGACTATTGACTATTTCTCTTCGTGAGTCACATGTAAGATTTGTAACTTTTAAGTTGTAAGATGTCTTTTCTTGAAAAATTCAGACTTCAAAAGAAAAAGGAAAAAAAAGAAGGAAATGGCCAATTTGAACAAAAAGCATCAAGAAATCAAAGACTAAAGAATATCCGTGACTTGCACCCAAAAAAGGAAGAAGAATAAGAAGAATATGCTTGAAGGAATAAGGCAAGGGAACCATCAAATTTGGCTTGGTTGCTGAAGCTAGAAGCTATAAGCATTTGACTCTTTTACATTTTTATATGAATATATATATATATATATATATATATATATATATATATATTAACCCTTCTTTCCAAAAAAGAGAAGCAATTCCCACAAAAAGTAAAACCTTCCTTATGCAAGATAATTAAGAGAAAATTTTTAGAAAAAAATTAAAAAAAAATTAAAAGATAAACCATAAAAATAAGCTCCTAGGAGTCGCTTGCTCGCTTGGAATCAACACCAAGCAAGAAACTTAGGCAGTGTTAGCACCCAATGTAGTGGAAAATCTCAAATAAATTTTTTTAATAATCAATAGTCTAATAAAACATAGGACAAAACTTAGGTGCAATAACTTAGGTGCTATTCTTTAGATTCTCTTCTTAAAATTCAGCAATGTGGTTATTTTATTGAAAAATACACTTCCATACCATGAGAAAAAATTCACATTATAGAATCTTTAGAGAAGAATTTAAGGAACAGCACCTAAGTACTGTATCTAAGTCTTGCTCTAAAACATAAACCATTGCGAGTACAAGAGTTCATAAATCATTAAACTCTAAACTGATAATAATCTAAAAATCTAATCCTTATTTGAACTCAAAATAAAATGGAATCCTAAAATAATTCAAGTACATAAGAAATCCAATTTAATAAGGTGTGTTTTCCTCATCACTTCCCTACCCTCTCTCTCCTCTTATTCCTGATGAATGAGTAAAAAACCTCTCAAATTAACATATGGGCTATAATTTTGTAGGTTGTTTGTGCTTACATAACTAACTTCTTATAATATCACATTTTGTATTATCTAAGTTCTATTGTCACCTCTTAACAAAGACTGGCCTAGTTTTGATTCAAAACTCAAAAGTGTGCAAATTTTATAGTTCAATATCATCTCTCAAGTTGATTCTTGCAGAATTGGTCAATTAAATTATTTAGATAAAAATTTCACACTAGTATTTGTTTTAATGAAAAAGCAAGGTCATAATATATGGCAATATATCAAAAGTGGGTCCGAATTATGTGTCACAGACTCATAGTTGAAAAGCATCGCGCAAAGTTGATTTTTGTAGAACTGGGCAATTAAATATCTTTGATTCTTTCTCATAAACTTGTGATTTCTAATGAATTCATTCGAGAATACAATGACCTACCACTAGTCCATTACCATCCATTAATTTTAAAGCGTGCATAACCTCATTATTATATATTAAAATTCTTCTATAAAAAAGGAAGTTCATAAATTATAGCAATGGATGAATTAACTTTAAAGGAAATAGATCTCAAAAACCTTGTAGCTCAATTGACATTTTTAGAGTTTTCAAATGGAGATTTTAATGGTTCAAATATTTAAAAAATAAATATATAAAATAAAATAAACAACTATTGTACTTGAAGTTTAATTAAAGTATCAAACCCTCTTGCTCATCCCTTCATCACAAAATTTAGGAGGACAGCTAGCAATGAACTCTCTCAAGATTACACTTTCCGTATAAAACATAATAAATTTCACATTTATTGTGAGTAACATCTTCCATTCTTTTTGATAATCAAACAGAATATAGAATAAATTCTGTGGTTTCAACACCCCCATGAACAGCCTTGTTACCACAATAACGCATCTGGGTTGTTGACACATCGATGCTGCCCTTGGAAGCACCTCCATGTGATTGGTGTTGGTGTTGGTGGTTGTCTTCGGAGCCAGCCGGTGGGTGGTAGTACATGCGGCCAGTTTGTGGGCAGTGAGAATGAAATCTTGCTGCTATTCTCACCCCTGCATCCAACATCTCCACAATCTTCCCCATACTCATATCTCTTGCATATAATAAACGTCGTATTCAGTGCACAAAACTCGTCTTGAAAAAGGAGATTGATAGATAGTCAGTCTCTCCCTTGATCTCGAGTGTATGAGATGACCCTTTCTCTCTTTTTCTAAGAAAAAGAGAGAAAGGCAGAGGGAGAGAGAGAGAGGGAGAGAGGGTTGAAACTAGAAAGAATGAAAGATTTGTTAGAAGACGTCCCAAACGTTGGAACTCATGAAACGGTAGAGAAACACAAATTTTTGGAGTTAGGTGTGTTGGACAAAATAGGAGAGGGCAACATGTTTTATAGTTGGCTTTTCTCTGTCAACGTTCTTTTGTTTGGTATTTCCTTTCACATTTACCCACTAACAACTACACAGCCAAACTTCTTCCCAAGATTTTAGGTTCCTTTCACATTATGATTGGTGAAAAATATGGAAGGCTAATGTTTTTGTAAATTTTGTTATGGGAAAGGTTCACGGATGCTTTAAGGTCATTATGATAATAAACCATTTATAGAAATTTTTTAGGAGAAAAAAAAAATGGTTATGTTAATGGATGCTTTAGAGCAATTGTTAATAAATTATAATAGGAAAATTTTGACATCACTTTCATGAGAAATATAAAAAATTGTCAATATTTATTGTTTTATCGACTTTTTATATTTCTAATAAAAGTGATGTCAAAACTTTCTTAAAATGATTTATTATATTAATAATTGCTCTAAGGGCACTTGCTAACAACTTATCATGACCCTATTTTAATTTGTCACATACAAATGTTAAGAATTAATAAATGCTTAATTATGAGTTATAGTGCACGTTAAAATAAAATAAATGTCACATACGTATGTTAAGAATTATTAAATGCTCAATTATGAATTATAATGCACATTTTTCAAAAAAAAAATTGATTCATTGGGTTATGCTATGCTCGCAATTTTTTTGAAGTTATGTGTACTCTTTTATTTTCCCATAAAATTTTAAAAACTATTTCATAAATTAATATTCTTAGGGCATCAATATATCCACTATTTGATTTTATTTTTTGAATAATATACAAAAATATTATTTAATAAAGTATTTTTTTTAGAAGAATTTAATAAAGTATTAAATGTACCTTTAAGTCCTTAACCACGGTAGTTTTAGGATGTTCTTTAACAAAAGCATAAAGTTTAATCCCAAAATTTTATGGTTCCTTTCACATTGTGATGGGATAATATTAAAGAAGAATTAATTTGGAAGGGGCAGGTATTTGCATTTATACCCTAAAATGTTGTTAACCCTAAATAATAATAATAAAATTATTATTATACCACACAAAATATTGTTTATGTTTCCGAATCTTGTTAAACGATTGATTGGCCTAAATTAATCGCTATCATTATTAGGCTTGGCGATTTATTTTAGTGAAGGGTCCATAGAACATATAACAATACAATATATAATGAAACTTAATAGTAAGTTTTCAAAGATTTTGTGTTTGCAATTTCAATCAAGTATCCCATTCCATATTAGTTAATTTTATTTTAATTTAATATTAAACTTGAATTTTTTTACTTAAAATATATATCACTTAAGTATAAAAGTTAGACTGGTACATGAGATATTAAAAAAGTTACTACGTAATGTTTTACTTATTACAAAGTGATAATACAAATATATATATTTATTCATTGTTAAATGATATTAGTCACATTTATTATCAATTTATAAGTTTTTTGTAATGAAATTTGTAATAATCTTCAAAGTTTTTGTGTTTGTAATTGCAATCAAGTATTGCATTCCATAATAGTTAATTTTATTTTAATTTGATACTAAACTTGAAGTGTTTTATTTAAAAAAATATCACTTAAGTATAATTGTATAAAAGTTAGACTGATATTAAAAAAATTACTACATAATGTTTCACTGATTACAAAGAGGTTATACAAATATTTATTTATTAATCGTTAAATGATATTAATCACATTTGTTGTCAATTTATAAGTTTTTTTTATAATAAAATTTATAATAACTTTAATATTTCTAAAAATTTAAGAACAAATTAAATATTAGATACACTTATTCTTGAAAAAAAAAAATTTAAGCTAAACTATGAGTTTAAAACTCAAACCAAGCAGAAAAAATATTTTTTTTCCTCAAGCATTAGCATTGATTCTCTCACTAGTCAAGTAGCAAAAGGGAGATGCATCCTGGTAGCGACTAGATCTATTTTTAAATGGTCTTTATCTCTTTGATTTCATAACCTTTGAAATGAAATTGAGAACAAAGAATTCCATTATTCATGGTACATATTAATTTATTATATTATATAACTAATCAAAGTTTTTGTTAGACCTAAATATGGGGACCTCGTAGCAAGAACAAAACCGCGTTAAATATATATATATATATATATATATATATATATATATTGCTTTAATAATATTTTTCTGTGGGATTATTGACCAAACCGCGTGAGAAAAAGAAATAAAGTGAACTTTGAACATGCGTTAAATGTTCGCCGCGTGATAATTGATAACAACTGGCAAACGCCGGTCATTGAGTTGGTGCTCATCAATTAATTAATTTATGTAAGAGCAATGACGGTCGATATGCACTTAACATGTACAAGTTGTAGACTCTATCAAATATATACTATCGTAAATTTCTTTAAAATCTTCTCTCTCTATTTTGTGTGTATTAAAAATATTTAATATTTTAAAAAAAATTGTACATATTTATTTTTAATTATTTTTTTTATAAGTTTAGTTAAAATTGTAAAATCGTGTTTTTCCAATTTTAAGAGTAATAACTATCACACATACTCAATATGTACATGTTCCTTTTTAATTATGTTTTTTTTTTTTTTGACATATTCAGTTAAAATTGTGAAATCGTGTTTTCACAATATCAAAGAGAGTGTATGGACGGTTTTTTGCTAGTTGTGCTGATTTTGCAAACATATTAATTGTATGGTAAAAAATGAAGCATATTAGTTAAGTAACATTATTTAGAAATTGAGTTCCAATGTGAAGAATTTGAGTCCCTGAGACTTGAATTCCATTAAGAACTTAAAAAAAAAAAAAACATATATCAACTCATGTTTTTCTCTGTAGAACTAGTCTCAAGTTCCAAATTATGCTTCCTACATAACTAATATGTTTTAATTTTCAGCCACATAATTAAAATGTTTGGAAAATGAGCCCAACGGATAAAAAAAATCGTGTATAGAGTATACAATAACAAGTATGTAACAAGATTTTTCTTTAAAAGAATATCTTATTATACACTCATTATTGTATGCTCCATACACACTCCCTTTTGAAATCATGTGTTTAAAACACGATTTTAGTTTATGCGCAATTGTGTGTGAGTGAGTGTGTAACTATAATTACTCATTGATTAATTGGCATAGTTTACCGCTTCTGTCACCAAGATTTGTTGTAACTTCTAAACACGTTTTTGTCCTTGTGCTTGTTCCTTCTCGTCCCACAAAATTGACCAACTCTTGTGTGTACATTTGGATAGTCACCCACCACTCCGCACTCTATTCATTTACGAATGTTCTATAAAAATATTACAACAAAGAAAAAAGGACAAGAAAAATGTCTCCTAGCATCTATAGCTTTTTTCTAAAACTTAAAAAAAAAAAATATTAATATTAGCTACGTTTGGATTTGAGAATATAAAAAGCAAGGGAATTGAAGAAAGATTACTAATATAAGTTGGTTTACATAATTTTAACTAATTACGATGAAGTGAACTTTTGAGATTTTGCTGGAATAAAAACACTTAAATATAACTGAATTTGAAATAGCATCTTATTTCTAGTTATTTCAAATTCACATATTAATAAAACTCAAATCTTTCTATAAATTTTTTCAAATAAAAAAAATATTTTTTAGATTACTTAATCTTCATTTAAAATCTAAATTTCTCTTTAAATACTTTTATAACCGAACCAACCACACTGGATTATTTATCCAAACCAGCCAGTGCACAAGAATCTTGAGCATTAGTGCATTACACAATTTAGATTTTAGACTAGAATGAGAAGTCAAAAACTTTACAACTTTGTTTGGTCTCATTTACGAGAAGAATTAATGTTCAAATCCCTCTCTTCCATTAATTGTAGCAATTATCAAACGAAAAACAAAGAAGTTAATAAACAGAGGTATAACAGTACACTTCAAAACATGTTTTAATTAATACCAACAACCATATTAGAAAGGTATAGTTCATTACTTCCTATGATCAGAAACAAAAACAGAAGCACAACAAAAAAAATTACTTTGATATAAAGGTTGTCTTCTGGACAAAAATTTTGCTTCCACGCAATATACGAGCACAACATATTGGAGGATTATATCTGAGCAGGGAAACATGAAGATGATTGCTCTCATTCTTCCATGGGTTGATTCTCTGCCTGTGTTTGAGATACCTTGACCTTGATCTTTGGAAGAGTGAGAGAATTGTCCTCCTTGAAAGCACCTGGGGCTTTGACCAAGTTGATGCTTTGCTCCAGCTCCTTTACTGCCTCTCTCATTAGCTGGGCCTTCTTTCCCTTCTTTCTGCAAAATGTTTTCAATTACATGTTAAATGATATTCATCATCCTACCTAAATGCATTTTAAACAAATGACGAGAAGAACAAATTACCTCGTCTCAATGTGTTTGGCCTCCCTCCTTGATCTTACTTTATCGATTGTCTTAATGGCCTTCAGAGTGTTTTCTGTGAGATTCCTGTCATATCTCTCTGGCCTATTACGCTTCCTCTCAAACTCAAAGGTAGAATCCTGCAAAATATTGAAACATGAACAGGAAAAAACAGATAAACACCTAATCCTTTTTGGTCCAAGAAATGGTGGTCATGCAATGAGAAATACACTAAGATAAAAGATAATGTGAATCAATCATATTTACTTGTGTCATGTCCTTTCCATGCAACCGCCTATAGGCCTTGGTCCATTTCACCTTGCGGGGATTCCTCTTCATCTTGAAATTCTTGTGGCATTTAGATCTACAGAAGCGAAAAATCTGCAGAAAGATCACCCGTCAGGAACAAGAGACAGAATAATCGTATAAACAAATGGATAATATGCTACCAAATGATTGACTAAAGGCATTATGGAAGGCACACAATCTAGCTTTAACAAAATAAATAAATTACTTCATTTTCTTTCTGGGTCAGCAATTCAAATTCGCATTTACATAGAATTTTTGTGAAGCAACATATAAACTTAACATTGTAAACAATATGTATTTGATTGCCGTACTAGATTTATATATCTAGCAAAACATGGTATGGCACAACCAAATAGAGATGAAATTACATAAACGGCCTAAATATGGCAAAGGAAAAAACACAGGATAACTAATTCCAAAAATAAAATAGCCACTCTACCTTTGCATCATTGCGGACAAACTGAATACCATGTCCTGGATATATAGTGGAGGAACAGAACCAACACTTCTCTATCCTCATGTTGTAATCAGATTAACAACAAATCCAAGTTCCTGAAATTTATTATAAAAAAAAAAAATGTCACAAGGAAGAAACCTTGAACAATGAGAACAGATCAAATGACATAACATTCTTCTCCTAAGCTAATGGATAAGGAAGGACGACTAAATCTGATTACATTGGCAGTGATTATGTATGTCAAGTAATCTTTAGAATTATCAATGAAAAAGTAATCTTTAGAATTATCAATGAAAAAAAAAAGGGTTAAATTACAACATTGAACAATTTTTTTGGATGATTGGTAAGTTCTATTAGATTAAACTCAAGTACGCACGAAGTATATAGGAGAATAGAAAACAACAAAACCAGGGATTACAAAAATAGAGATTAGTGCCTCCCAAAACTGAATCACAATAACTTCCCCCTAAATGAATAATCTGACAAATGTCTACAGAAAAGAAACTTCAAGCTTAACTAGGATGACTCTACTCTACAAAAGTTCTAGCGTTGCAATCCTTCCATATGCACCACATCAAACACATCGGGAAAACCTTCCACAAAACCGAATTCTGCATATTTCACTCCTCCCAACCAGTATACAATCAGATCCTATAAGGCAGAAGGAAAGTTCCATAATTCTTAAGCCATCTCAGAATGAATAAAAAGATGGTTAATTGATTTACCATAAGATTTGCGCGTGCAGAACTAATTAATAATGATGACTTCCCATTTTCTAAGATAGATGCAACACACACCAAACAAATAATGCACATGGGGTCACCACTTAAGAAAACCATTGCTGTGACACAAATAATCAGCAACAGAGGCATTTTTATTGGCTGCGACCTCAAAATGATCCAGGACGATGGAGTAGAAAGAATCCTCACAAAACCAAAAAAAAAAAAAAAAAAACCAAAACAGAACCCAGTTCCTATGCCCAATAGAGAAACTATTATACTGCAATTTTATACTCTAAAACATGACTACATCTCTACTCCCTACAGAAATATACCGCACTTTCTTTCTTTATTTTCCAAAACAAATTACCCAAAAGTTCATTTGATAGCAACCAATTAACAAAACTACCAAACATAAGCAAAGGAAAAAAGTTTTCCAAGTTCCATGATCCAACACCATAATGGATCGATAAAATAGACAGGATCAGCCCTAGGAAGCACAAACAGTTCTTTGGGGTGCCGTACCCCTATCATATCGGTGTTATACCCGTGTCGTACCAGTGTCCTATAATTTTTCATAAATTGCTCGTGTTGCTGTATCATTCCCGTACCCGTGTCTATATCCTATTATCCAAAGTCATACTCTTTGTTACTTCCTTAATTGACATGTCCTTTTTAACAACTACTAATTTTATTTTTGGTCCTCCTCTACCTTTGTTCGTTCCCTCAACTTGAAACAACTCGCTCTTTCTTACCTGCACTCCTCTGACCATAATTAAACCATCTCAAGTAACTTTCCCTTGTCTTTTCATCAATTGAGACCACCCGTATCTTAAAAGCATAAAAAAAATTTAATTAATTAAACAGCTAACTATAAACAAAAAAAAGGGTTAAAATATATGATTGGTCTCTAAATTTAGGTTAAATTCTACGTTAGTCCTAAGAAAACACAGCACAAGATTAAAGCTTTTCAGACAAAATATACTAATTCGCAATTTTTCATACGTTTCCCAATAACCAAACAGAGCCTAAAACCCTAAAAACCTAAAAAATTCAAGCTTTTCAGATAAGAATCACTGTGAAAATAAAAGAGTCCAAAAAAAAAAAAAGTGGAAACGCTAAAGTTACTTACGGTTATGTGTGGTGATAGATTTGTCACCGTCAGAGTCACCGGCGGCGAATAGAGCTTAACGCGCACACGTTGAAACTCTAAACCCTTGCTTTTGTTTTCAGGGTTTTAGAGGGTAAAGAAAAAAAAATGAGTGCAAGAGTGGGAAGAAGAAGAGCACCACCTCAGCGAACTAGGTCAAAGAGTAAAAGTTTAAAAATGAGAATAACTACAATTATGGTAATGCACAAAAAGCAAAGCGCCTGTGGCCTAATGGATAAGGCGTCTGACTTCTAATCAGACGATTGTGGGTTCGAGTCCCACCAGGCGTGGCTTTCTTTCTTTTTTTTTTCTTTCAAAAGCCCATGTTTTCCTAGCCCAAGCCCGTGATTGCCCAATCTCTCTGTTAAACTGGGCCTTTTATCCTTTTTCCCATATGCATTTTATCTTTGCCTCCTATCTCCCACAAGTTCTTTGAGCCCAAGCCCATGATAGCCCAAATTTACCAAGCCGATAATAGCCCAATATCTCTGTAAAATGGGCCTTTTGTCCTTTTCCCTTGTGCACTTTATATTTACCTCCTATTTCCCACAAGTTCTCTAAGTCCAAGCCAATGATAGCCCAATAAGGCCCAAAATTCCAAGTCGATGATAGCCCAATATCTCTGTTAAACTGGGCCTTTTGTCCTTTTAACATGCCCACTTTATCTTTACCTCCTATATCCTACAAGTTCAATGAGCCCAAGCCCATGATAGCCCAATAAGGCCCAAGTTTTTCAAGCCCATGATTGCCCAATCTCTCTGTAAAACTGGGCCTTTTATCCTCATCCCCTTGCGCACTTTATCCTCACCTCCTATTTCCCACAAGTTCTCCAAGCGCAAGCCCATGATAGCCCAATAAGGCCCAGGTTTTCCAAGCCCTTGATAGCCCAATCTCTCTTTAAACTGGGCCTTATATCCTCTTCACCATGTGCACTTTATCTTGGCCTCCTTTTTCCCACTAACCTGCGCCTATCCTCGTCTTCCTCAAAACCTTACCCAACCAATATAACTGAATAAACTACCAAACACCGAAACACTCCCTCCAACTCAACCAACCTTATCCTTCACCCCCATAGCGCAATGGAGCCCAGCGCTCTCACTCTCACTAACCTATGCTTGTCCACCACCTGTTCGACAAAATTCCCCAGAGACCAAAACCGGACGAACCCACCAAAATCCTATGCCCAAATACCGAAACGGAGCTCCGGACCCGTCTCAAAAGGGCTCCAGAAGGACTCCAAGAAGGACTTGTCTCGGATTCTGAGAACTGATGCTGCTATCAAAGGCATAGCGAGGAAAGCTAACTCGAGAAAGTACACACAGCTGTGGCCTAAAGCTGTTCTGGAGGCCTTGGATGAAGCTATCAGAGAGAATCAGTGGCAGACTGCTCTTAAGGTTTGCGGGTTTTGTTTCTCTTTTCAAATTGTAGTCTTTAACCTTTTTTTTCTCTCTTCCTTCTGGGCATATGGTTTGTAGTAATCCTTATGATACTACAAAGTGAAGGTCAATCACATTCATTGTAACCTCAGATTGTGAACTTTTTGTAGTAAGTTTATGATTTTCCTAAGGTTAATGCATCAGTGAAAGGAGGTATTTGAATTCAAAAAGATTGAACAAAAACAGGTAAAAGTTAAAATAACACTAGTATGTAATTAACGAAGTAACACTTTAGTATGATCTTGCATAGGACTCAATGGTGGAGAAGAATATACGTGAACTGATTAGTATGAAAGATCCATAGCCAAAATCATAGTGTTCGGACTAATGCTTTGCTTTTATAAGGTGGTGGGTTTTTATTTTTATGTGTTTAGTTTCTGATTCTTGGTTGTTTTGGTGGTTTATGTGTGTTTTTGGCTTCTGGGTATTTCGACTTCATAAAGCTTGTGTCTTTGTTTGTTTCCTTGGAATATGTAGAATGATAAATGAAAAATTAAAATTTTGTGCTTATTTTTATTTTGGATGACATAGTTGGGTTTTCACATTAGGGGGAAGAGTTATTCCTTGTAACTATTCAAGTGGTGGGTAATTTGTTTGTTCTTTGTTCCCCTTCTTTTCTTTTATTCCCATATTTGATTGTTGAGTTCTTTGCTGGTATTCCAAATTTTTCTTAAACAAATCAGAGAATCTGCTAGTATACTCTTTGGAAGCTGTATAGATAAGAGTGAGTTAAACACTCACTGTTGTCTACAAGGATTTTTGAACATGAAGATTCAAGTTAAGATGTCAAAAAGAACAATGAACTCTCTTACCATTTTATGTCCGGATTAGGTGTAGTATGTTTTGGTGGGTTAGCTGGATTTTGAACTTAAGTCAAAATGTCAACCCTTGAAGTGTCTTTTTCATTTTTCATATTGAAATTCTTTCTCCCCTGCAAAATTGGAGTGTCACTGGCTCACTGCTACTACTTTATGTTTGACTTTCTGGTTGCTTATGTTGTGGGGCTATTTTCAGTTAATAGATTGTTTCTAAAAACAAATTCCTTTTTATAGATTTTTGGATTGCTTCGTAAGCAACATTGGTATGATGCAAGATGCCAAACGTACACAAGGTTGTTAGTGATGCTTGGCAAGTGCAGGCAACCTGAGCAGGCAAGCTTGCTGTTTGAGATCCTATTGTCTGAAGGGCTCAGACCCACTGTTGATGTCTACACTGCTCTTCTAAGTGCTTATGGGCAAAGTGGCTATCTTGACAAGGCTTTATCCACTCTTGATGATATGAAATCGGTGTCTGAATGCAAACCAGATGTATATACATATTCCATTCTTATTAATTGTTGCACTAAATTTTGTCGTTTTGATCTGATTGGACAAATTCTTGCTGAGATGTCATTTCTGGGGATTGAGTGCAGCACTGTGACGTACAATACTATTATAGACGGATATGGTAAGGCAGAAATGTTTGAACTAATGGAGAACACATTGACAGATATGATTGAAAGTGAAACCTGCCTTCCTGATGTTTTCACGTTAAATACTTTAGTTGGGGCTTATGGGAATAGTGGGCAGATCGAGAAAATGGAGAAGTGGTATGATGAATTCCTGCTAATGGGGCTAAAGCCAGACATTAAGACATTCAATATCCTGATCAAATCATATGGTAAAGTGGGCATGTATGAGAAGATGAGGTCTGTTATAAATTATATGGAGAAGAGGTTTTTCTCTCCAACAACCGTTACTTTTAATACAATCATTGATGTATTTGGAAAAGCTGGAAATATTGAGAGGATGGATGAATACTTCAAGAAAATGAAGCATCGGGGAATAAAGCCCAACTCTATTACCTACTGCTCTCTTGTTAGAGCTTACAGTAAAGTTGGGCTTATAACAAAAGTTGATTCAATTTTGAGACAAGTAGAGAATTCTGATGTAATTCTAGATACCCCTTTCTTTAACTGCATTATCAGTGCATATGGTCAGGCTGGTGATGTGAAAAAGATGAGAGAGTTGTTCTTGGAAATGAAAGAGAGAGAATGCATACCTGATAATATCACCTTTGCTACCATGATCCAAGCCTACAATGCACAAGGCATGATTGAGGCTGCTGAAAAATTGGCGAATAAGATGATTGCCACCAAAGAGAGCACTGGTATCTTGCTATGCTTGTAGTTTTTCAATTATTCTAGCGTTTTGCTTCTCTTTCAGAATCTTTCTAAAACTTGCTACTTCTTTTACTGCTGCGTTTCTCTTTTACCAACCCACGTTGAACAACAATGACCATTGGTCTAATGATATGGGGTAGACTTTGAAGGACATCCATGTAGAGGCGGGAAATTCGGCACTTCTTACAGGTGTTAATAACACCACCATAAGCTGTGCTGATTCACCTCATGGGATGAGGTTTATTAGGGAGTTTTCTGTGGTTTTATTTTTTTGGGCGTCCCGCCGGGGCAAGGGGGCGGGGGAGGTTTGTTTCACCTTAGTGTTAGGCTGTAATATATTTGCTCAACATTCAGAAAACTGCTCAAGACTCAAACCCGAAAATACTATTTTTATTACAACTACTAGAATTGTTCATAATTCGTTGAATTTATTCTCATACAACCTTATTGTATTTTCAGGCACAAGGTTGATCGGTCACTAACATGACATAGTACTTTGGAAGAGCAACCCTCACTAATAGACAATTCATATGTCCAAAGGTGGTCAGATCTTGGAAAGAATTATACCTTCCTTGTAACCAGCACTGTATCAGGTATCTACATAGCGTATCTTCCTCATCTTTTAAGTTATCTTGTACATTACACTCACTGATATTCTGTTGTACAGTACCTTAAAAAAGGTACTCCCAGTCATTTAAACTTTTGGAACCATATGTATGACTTGGAAATTGTGCACCTTATTCAAATGGTCAGACAATGCTCCATAAACTGGTCAATTTTGAAATTTATGGGCCCTAGGGAAAATTCTTGTATGAGATGGTCTCATGAGATACCTTCTCTGGGTCCTAGATATTTATGGAATAATGTCATCTGGAAGGAACTAGTTTCCTGATTCAGGATTTCTTCCTTAGTTTGTGTTCTGTAGCACTTGAAATCTTTTAATTCAATGGAATCATATCGATTATACCATCAAGCAAACTTTATTGAGACTGATTTCCATCTATTTAGTCTTGTGAAAAAGGTTTTGCATTTTTCTCAGCATTGTTAGTTTTGTGCGTGTGTTTATTTATATAGCTAAGGAAATTCCCAATTCTGATTGTTTGAAATTGTCGTATTTACTTATACCACATATTATTATATTAGTAATCTCTTTCTTTCTTTTTTTTCTCAATTTTGAGAAAACTTTTTGGAGTTAAATTCAATCTTTTTTCTAAAATACATATGTTTCCTCTTGGTAACCGAGTGGACTTCATATCTAACGTAGTCCTTGTTTCATTCCACAGGCATATTAGTGCATGAGAATACATTACTATTGGTTAATGGTGAAGGTAAATTTGACAGTGCATGCGTGATGGAAATTTCAAGGGGTAGGACGGGGAAGGGAGGGTGTATGTGCATGTATGATCAGAGCAACCTCTTTCTAATTGGGGCATGGAAAATTCATATTGAAGGTAGCTTCTATGTGCGTGATAGGAGCAGGCATGCTTGAACTCAGGTTCATGCTATGAACGTACTGTAATGGCAACTTATAGATCAATAGGGGCATTGAGAGATGACAGAACTTAGAAGGACTTGCAGTGAATGCATTTGTGACTAGGACGTAGAACATACTTTGCTACATGCATTAAAGACAAATGACACCAGCAATGAGAAATGATTTTGTCTGAGGTTGAAGGTGTTGCACTTGCAGCAGTGACAGGAAGACTAAAAAGGCCATTCAGGTTGGTGCCATGGGACGTATATTTAACAGAAGTTCAGGCATAATAGTGATGCAAGTGCCTAAAAATTTTTACCCTGCCAACCCCAAATATTTGGAAATATGTTTTTGTACAATTCATTACCCCAAGATAAATTAAGAAAAAGGGTTTCTGTACACTTAAGTTGTAATTTGTTTGCTTTAGTTCATTCAGTCTTTCTTAACCAGGTGCCTAACTTGTATGTGATAGCAGGGGTGGCCTAACATAATTTAGGGCCTAAGGCAAATTAAACAAAATTATTTGTACTAATCAAATCAAAGTTAATTTGATACATTAAATACATAATTTGATGAATAATACCAACTAAATTAATGTTCATTTCATGTAGAGAATTAAATTTCATAATTGAATCATAAATTTTAATAAAAAGAAATAAAAATATATTATGATTAAAAAATATACTTTATTTTGGATATATGATGATGTCTAGTTAAGTAACGTTGTAATCTAATTTTTAATTTTATATCTTATTTTTAAGGGAGAGAGATAGATATTATTTGGAGTGTTGCTTTGTAGGATATCGGTTTACAAAAATTAAAGTCTCAAACTATTAAGGGAGATTAATCTATAATTGATGATTTAACACATTTGCAACATTTTTTTGAAACATTTTTGGCTTTCAATTGAGTCAGGTTTTTATTGGTCTCGTGCTTTAGGAGTCTTGATAGATTTTTTTTTTTTTTTGGAAACTGAGTCTTGATAGAAATGAAAAAGAAAAAATGAGATAAAAGCACTACAAAATGTTTACAATATGATGTGACAATGACTATATTGATGAATTTTATCAGTCTAATTAATGAATGTTTAAATTACTTTTTTGTGATCAGTGACATGTCAATTTGTAAGCTTATAGTAAAATTTGTGATATTCTTAACATCACTATTTTTTTTTTTAAAGTATCATTAATATATATATATATATATATATATATATAATTTTATAAAGTTTTGGGCCTTACACAATGGAAGGGTTTTTTTTTTTTTTTTTTTTTTCCCTAAAGATATATATATATATATATATATATATATATATATATATATACCATACATATATATTTTTTGTGGTGGGGCCTTGGGCCTAGGCCTTGGGCTGGCCTTGATATTTGGTGAGGAGTTTCGGAGAGTTTAGCCAGCTCTTACTATTATATGGTGATTTGCAAATTACATTTACTATTTTTGGGGGGGTATAATGGATGTATTAAATAACTAATCTGAGTCTTAACATTCAGAAAGTAAAACAAGTACTATTTCATTTGGAGAGTTCTCAATCTCATGAATTGAAAATCTTGGGCCTGCATGCATTCTATCTTAAATTCGAAAACAAAAGGAATGTCATGGGAAGAAGTTGAATGCAAATCCTCCATTCCTCACTTGTTATGAGAAGGAAAAAAAAGTTCAAAACAGGAGGTGGGAAAGGTTCCTCAATAATCACTTACATAGGGCTAAGTTAGGTTCACAGAAAATTCTGCTTCCAACTCAATCTCTAAGTTAAAGATCCCCAAAAACAAAACAAACTATACTGAGGTATGGAGGATCAAATCTACATTACTATGTCTATGACTGTGAGTTCTTTCATTTGGAGGGTCAAATCTACGTAATTGGGAAAGCTTTTGTTCATACGTTGTGCCCAAATGTCCTCCCTCAGGGCATGAAAGATACTATTAGCTTTTCCTTTTAGGCACAAAAAATAATGGGATCCAAGTAATGAAGTATAACAAATTATCAAGGAACAAAACTTTAGGTACCAAAGGTTTTCCAATTGAATTCAACTTTCAACCACATAGTTATATTGATCAATGCAGCAAAAACAATATTATCTTTTCTTAAAACAATTAAATTCAACCATGTGGTTCATTGTTAACCACACGGTTAAATACATATATATATATAATTTTTTTTTTTTTGCTGAATAACAGGATTAAATGTAATTGAGGAACTTAATATACAACACGAAATTATACATAAATTTAACCCATAACAATAAGTAGGTCCAGTAAACTTTTCACATATTTTCCACCTTGTAATATAAATATTTTTATTGTTTAGAGTCTACTTATGTATTTTCAACTAAATTGGTTGAATTTAATCAGAGAACTTTAGGGAAAAATAATATTATTTGTGCTGTATTAATCAATATATTTATGTGATTGAGGGAATTTACAAAATTGTTCCAAAGTATTTAGGCCTAAATTAATGGCGTTGATTCTTGATGGGCAAGGTGTAGTTGTACGATCGCCCAAGGCCTAGTAACCCTCTTTCCGCAAAACATTTGAGCCCTATTCCGACTAGATCTTAGAAAAGACTTTCATGATAAGCCCAAATTAGATTTAGACTGGCCTTGGGTTGATCCATGATTAAAGCTTGAGCTTTTTCAGATCTAATAGTAGTCTGACCCAAAAAAAAAAAAAAAAAAAAATTGAAAGAGAAAAAGATAGCACTTACTACTCAGACTCATAGTAGAATAGCTACTTACCCAAAAGAAAAAAGAAAAAAGAATCTATTCGTAGTAGATATCAATTAAATTTTTTAATATATATATATATATATATATATATTTATGACATTATTTTCTCTAGGAATAATACTAGTCATCAACCAAGACTTTGACTTCATTAACAACTTAGTATTAGATAAAGAAACCTATCTTTAATTCAATTTTTCTATTTTATTAATCAATGTTTACTTTCCCTAACGTTGTTAAGGGGGGTTGGTTTGGATGGGCATATGTGCTAAGTTTCCACTCAAAAGTATTTATTCATTGTAACGTGTTTGATCAACTTATTTGCTGACAATTTATTTGTTTTTTGCTAGGAGAAAAAAGTGATTTTAACAAATAAATTGACTTATTTGAAATATTACCTTTTGAGGCCTAATATTACCATTTCTTTTCTTCTTACATTTGATAGATTTTTGTAAGCAATACAACTGCCGAATATTGAGTAAGTCTAGTGCCACACATTTTTCCACAACTTTACTACGTGGTGACTCGTGATTGGTAGAAATAAAATAGTGGGTCCATGATTTCACTAATCATGATTCGTCACGTAATAAAGTTATGACAAAGTTGTAGAAAAGTTTATGGCACTCGACTCGCTCCGAATATGTTATGATATAAATTATTGATAGTTGCATGTTACAATCTTTCTTGAGTTCACATTTCTTCTTCTGCTTCTTCAGAAAAAAAAAAAAAAAAAACGCTTAGGTTCACATGGGCTTGGTCAATTTAAGCCGGTCTGAGAATATTTTGGGCTCATATGAATGTATTAAATAACTAATCTGAGTCTTAACTCTTAACTCATGAGTTGAAAATCTTGGGTCTGTGTGCATTCTCTATCTTTGCCAAGCTGCCAGCACTTTGATCAACCTTATAAAAACAAAAGGAATGTCAAGGGAAGAACTTGAATGCAAATACTCTATTCCTCAATTGTTATGAGAGAAACAAAATGTCAAAACTAGAGGTGGTAAAGATTCCTCAACAACCAATTACAATAGGACTAAGTTAGGTTCTTGATCATTAGGTTCACCGCAAAGTCTGCTTCCAACTCAATCTCTAAGTTAAAGATCTCCAAAAACAAAACCAACTGTATATGGTATGGAGGATCAACTCTACATTAGTATGGCTATGACTATGAATAATTTCATATGGTGAGTCAAATCTACGTAACTGGGGAAGCTTCTGTTCATAAGCTGTGCCCAAGTCTCCTCCATAAGGGCATGAAAGATGCCATTAGCTTTTCCTTTTAAGCACAAAAAAAAAAGAGGGATCCAAGTAATGAGAGATAACAAATGAACAAGGAACAAAACGTTCTCCAATTGAATTCAACCACATGGTTGTATTTATCAATGCAACAAAAACAATGTTATCTTTTCTAAAAACAATTAAATTCAACTGTGTGGTTAACTGTCAACTACATGGTTAAATGTAATTGGGAAATCTAATGTATAACACCTAAGAAATTGTACCTAAATTTTACTCATTAACAATAAGTATGTCCAGTAAGCTTTTCACATACTTTTCGCTTTGTAATGTAGATATTTTTATTTTCATACATAAACTCTAACTTAGGTATAACTTTTTTAGGTGTTGTATCTTCAATTTTTCAATTAATCACATGGTTGTTTTACTAAGAGCACAACTTCGGTATATTTTCTTATCTATTATACCTTAAATTTTCTATTTAAGTTCAAGCACAGAGTTGTATTTATCTTCTTTATGCATATTTTAAATTTTCTATTTAAGTTCAACCACATGGTTGATTTTTTTTTTTTTAAAAGGATGTTTATCCCATATTAGTTGTGTTTGTCTAGTGTTTGCTGTTTATAATCCCAGTCTACAACTACAAAGGTTAGACCATTTTGTAGTTGTACTATGATTATGTAATATATTATAAACCCAATTTAAAACACTATTATTATTTTTGTGTGTGTTCTAATAAGTATTATTTTTTACTAAAAAAAAAAAATTCAATTAGTCTATGCACAAAATCACAAATGACATTTAAATTCAATTGGTCAATATAATTAAAGTTAACCATGTGGCTGAACTGACTAATATAATACAAACAATTAATAGCCAACTTAGGTATAGTTTCTTAACTATTATACCTTAAATATTCTATTTAAGTTCAAGATTATACCTTAAATTTTCTATTTAAGTTCAAGCATATAGATGTATTTATCTTCCCTATGCATATTTTAAATTTTCTATTTAAGTTCAACCACACGGTTGTATTTATTATTATTTTTGTGTGTGTTTTAATAAGTATTATTGTTTACTCAAAAAAAAAAAAATTCAATTAGTCTATGCACAACATCACAAATGACATTTAAATTCAATTGGTCAATATAATTAAAGTTAATCTTGTGGCTGAACCGACTAATATAATACAAACAATTAATAGCCAACTAAGGTATAGTTTCTTATCTATTATACCTTAAATATTCTATTTAAGTTCAAGATTATACCCTAAATTTTCTATTTAAGTTCAAGCACATAGCGTATTTATCTTCCCTATGCATATTTTAAATTTTCTATTTAAGTTCAACCACATGGTTGTATTTATCTTCTCTATGCATATTTAAATTCAGTTAGTCTATGCACAACCTCACAAAGGACATTTAATTCAATTGGACAATATAATTAAAGCTAATCATGTGGTTGAGTTGACTAATATAATACAAACAATTAATAGCCAACTTAGGTATAGCTTCTTATCTATTATACCTTAAATTTTCTTTTTAAGTTCAAGCACATAGTTGTATTTATCTTCCTTATGCATATTTTAAACTTTCTATTAAAGTTCAACCACACAGTTGTATTTATCTTCTCTATGCATATTTAAATTTAATTAGTCCATGTACAACCTCACAAAGGACTTTAAATTCAATTGGTTAATATAATTAAAGTTAACCATGTGACTGAATTGACTAATATAATACAAAAAATGTTATCTTTTCCTAAGAACAATCAAATTCAATTAGTCAATGCATTAACCATTTATCGTTAGTAATAAACTATATAAACCCAATAAATTAATAGCCAACTTAGGTATAGTTTCTTATGCGTTGTGACTTAAATTTCCTAATTAAATTCAATCACATGATCGTATTTATCTTCCCTAAGCACATTTAAATCCAACTAGTTAATACAATCATCTTTTGATAATTCAATTGTTGGGGGGAGGGAGATTTGAACCTTAAATTGTTTTTTAATACAATATAGAAATTTTACTCTAGTGTAATCTAAGTGTAAATGTGTGTGAAATTCCCTTTTGGAAACTTGAACCCCGATCCTTACACCCCACACCTCACGAGTATTTATACTTGTAGAGTGACCATCACACTAAGGGTATGCGGTGGTTGAACCTTAAATTGTTAGAAACACTAGGAAGTGTCAATATTAAGCTACGAAGTGTTTGGCATAATAACCATTACTATTAGTAATAATTTACTACGTTAACCTCATAAATTAAGGGCACAACTATGTGTTGTACCTTTCCCAATGAAATTCAACCACATGGTTGTATTTATCTATCCCAAAGGATTTTAAATTCAATTAGTCAATGCACAATCATGTTATTGCATGTTATTGCATTGACTAGTTAATCCAAATACCATTCAGAGAAGATAATATTGTTTTACTCCATTAGTCAATACAAACATATGGTTGAATTTAATTATAGAACCTTGGAGGAAGATAACATTGGTCAATTCATTCGTATGGTTGAATTTAATTAGAGAATTTGAAGTGGCGATAATATTATTTATGTTGCATTGGTTTATATAAACATGTAGTTGATTTTAATTAGGGATGTTTTTTTTTTTTTGGGTTGAGAATCTAAGAAATTGTACTAAATCTACTAACGTTTTTTCAACTAAATTAGTTGAATTTAATCAGAGAAATTTAGGGAAAAATTATATTATTTGTGCTGTATTGATCATTATATTTATGTGATTGAGGGAATTTAAAAAAACTGTACGTAAGTCTTTAGGTCTAAATTAATGGCGTTGATTCTTGATGGGCATGATGTAGTTGTACTATCAGCCAGGGCCTACTAATCCTCTTTCCACAAAACATTTGAGCCCTATTCCGACTAGGTCTTAGAAAAGACTTTCATGATAAGCCCAAATTAGGTTTAGACTGGCCTTGGGTTGATCCATGATTAAAGCTTGAGCTTTTTCATATCTAATAATAGTCTGGCAAAAAAAAAAAAAAAAAATTGTAAATGAAAGAAAGAAAAAGATGGTACTCAGTACTCATAGTCATAGTAGAATAGCTACTGAACAAAAAGAAAAAATTAAAAAAAGAAGAAGAAAGAATCTAATTGTAGTAGATGTCAATTTAAAAATATATATATTTTCTCTAGGAATCATACTAGTCATCAACCAAGACTTTGCCTTAATTAACAACCTATCTTTAATTTAAATTTTCTATTTTATTAATCAATGTTTACTTTTCCTAATGTTGTTGAGGGGGGTTGGTTTGGATGGGTGTGTGTTAAGTTTCCACTCAAAAGTATTTATTCATTGTAATGTGTTTGATCAACTCATTTGCTGATAGTTTATTTGCTTTTTGTAAGACAAAAAGTGATTCTAACAAATAGATTGACTTATTTGAAATAACACCTTTTGAGGCCCAATATAACAATTTCTTTTCTTCTTACAGTTGATTAGATGTCTATAAGTTATTCAACTGCCAAATACTTGTAATCCTCAAGATTCATAATACTATATGACATAAATTATTGATAGTCCCCAATATGCATAATATAATCTTTCAACTTAGGTTCACATGGGCTTGGTCAATTTAAGCCAGTCTAAGCATATTTGGGCTCATGTGTGCAATATTTTGCTGCCATGGAAATCATATTCTAATGCCCATGTGGCACAAATTTTATCCAAAACCCATCCACTTTTTTAAGTTTCATGATGCACTTTTGGAAAACAATGTTCTTTCAACTAATAAAAAAGAACAAGAACATGTGTGAAAGGAATTGCAAAAAATACAAGAGTGGGGGCAAGTATAGAAAAAAATCCTCACATGAACAGTTAAAGTGCCTTTTGTAGCCACTGGCCAGTCAAAGCTCCAATTTTTTCAACGGGATGGCATAAGTTGAAGTTGACCACCATGGCTAGAACCAAGAAGCTTCTAATGGAGCAATCAACAAATATAACACTAGCTGTGACACCATTGAGCTGACTACTTCTTTTTGCTAATGCCAATCATATTTCTGATTTCAACAACAACCATTGGAAGCCATGATTACATGTTTGAAAGTAACCCATTTTGACCAATGTTTTTTCTTCTCCAATCCTTATGGTTTGGGGCAAAGGGTCGGGAAAGTGGAGGTCAAATCCAAGGACTTAGTAAGGTAAAACAGCATAAAATCATTAGAAAGAACTTTGGGATTGTCCATTTGAAAGCAAATCAGATTGAGCTTGACAATTTCCTTATTGAATTTTCAGTTTTGCGGCCCATAATTGAACCAACTTGCTGAAATGCTTGATAAATTTGAATTTGGCATGAGTCACTTGACAGGACGAGAATACTATGTGTGTGATTCATGCAAAAATGTCGTGTCATTTGGTTTGAGGGGAAAAAAATTGTGGCTTCCATTCAAAAATGTCAAATCTAAAATCTTTGTTTAGGCACACTGAAAATGGGAAAACAAAGGGGAGGGCACTCTTCCAATCTTGGTTGATTTCACCTAATTTCTAAGACATTGATTTCATTCATTGCACATGGGAACCCTTCATTTCAGTGTGACCCCATTTTTATGCTAAAGTAATATCCAAAGACTAGAAAGTATTCATTCATTGCAACATGATTACAATTTGTGATCTAGTGTCAGAAAATAGCCATTGAAAACTACCATCATAGATGAGAATCATGAGATCTAGCGGTAGGCCTATGTGGAGTAGAAGTTCCTTGTTCAAACTTAAATCTTAAGATTAATCATTAAAGCACAGGCCTGGCTCAATAGGATTATAGGGATTGAGACTTTGTGCAATGGTTAAGACTCTTGCACCGTGCAATACATTTTGAACGGTTGGATCAAAAGTTAAAAAGTTAAAGAGTAAATAAAAGTTTAAAAATTTGAAAAAGTTAAAGTTTTGTGTGGGGATAGCATACTGCAATAGCTAGGTCTCAATTTAGATTGTAGCTCTTCAATATCAGAAATAAACAAGAATTTTTTCTTCGATGAATGTGAACTACATATACATTGATTTCATTCATTGCACATGTGGCATAAGTGTTTACTCAAAAAAAAAAAAAAAAAAAAATTGGCATATATGCAAAATTATCTGTTAGAACTAAAGGCATATCCCAAGTTGTTCAAAGCTTATTATGCTCTTTCAATGCTTCTAAATAACTACATGCTTGTTTTCAGAATAAGATGTTTGAAGTCAAATACAGAGGTATTGAGAGCAAATGACAAATTTATCTGTTAGTTAGAAGTCTGGCTGCAATGTATAATTTATCATGGTTTTCTTCTCCTTCACACATGGTGTGTGTCATGGCCCAAAGAGACAAATTAAACAAGGAAGAAGGAAAAAAAAAAAAAACTATTATGTCTTTATTTTACATCCATCTATCATTTTAAGGTTGCGTTTGATATTAAGAGTTAGATAAATTAATAAGGGTGAGATAAATTATTAAATTCGTTAAGTCAGTCTTTAAATTTATCTTACATTTCTCTTTGAATTTGAATGTTATGTTTATCTTGTAACGTTGTTTATTTATATAATTTTTTTTTAAGTAAACAATAATACTTATTAGAACACATATAAAAATAGTAAATTAGTGTTTTAAACTGAGTTTATAATATATTATATAATTAGAGTACAACTAGAAAAAAGTCTAAACTTAATTTGTAGTTGTAGATTGAGGTTATAAACAGCGAACACTAGACACATACAACCAATGTGGGATAAATATCACATTTTTTTTAATAAACAGTAATACTTATTAGAACACACATGAAAATAGTAATATTAGTGTTTTGAACTGAGTTTATAATACATTATTTAACTAGAGTACAACTACAAAAAGACATAACCTTTGTAGTTATAGACTAGAGTTATAAACAGCAGACATTAGACACACACAACCAATGTAAGATAAACATCATTTTTTTTTGTAAATAGTAAACTTATTAGAACACACATGAAAATAGTAATATTAATATTTTAAACCTAGTTTATAATACATTATTGAGTGAATAGAGGCAATTGTTTATCTGTTATATTGTGATTCCATCCATTTGTGATGGAACGCATGTAACAAAAAAAAAAAAAAAACAAAAAACAAAAAAACAAATCGCGAGAGTTACGTGGTATATTTTATGGTATGATATTGAATAGTGAGTGAGACTGAAATTCTTATTATTGAATGAATAAATGTTAGTTTTTTTTTAAAGAAAACCAATTGCTTATCTTTTACGTTGTGATTCCATCCATTTGTGATGGAACGCATGTAACCAAAAAAAAAAAAAAACACGGGAATTACGTGGTATATTTTATGGTTTGATATTTTGAATAGTAAGTGAGACTGAAATTCTTATTATTGAATGAATAAATGTTAGTTTTTTTCAAAGAAAACCAATTGCTTATCTTTTACGTTGTGATTCCATCCATTTGTGATGGAACGCATGTAACCAAAAAAAAAAAAAAAAACACGGGAATTACGTGGTATATTTTATGGTTTGATATTGAATAGTGAGTGAGACTGATATTCTTATTATTGAATGAATAAATGTTAGTTTTTTTCAAAGAAAACCAATTGCTTGTCTCTTACGTTGTGATTTCCGTCCATTTGTGATGGAATGCATGTAACAAAAAAACACATGAAAATGAGCCAGTTTCTTATAGAATATTGTTTTTTTTTCCTTATTGATCATGCTTTAAGCTTGTCTAAACGTATACAACAAGAAGATAAGAGTTTCAAAGGGGATATGATGCCCAAATATTTTTGTCAAATCAGTCGGTTGCTCACTATGTTTTTTTCTATGGTGCTCCACTTCTAGGAAAGATCAAGGAAAATTTAAGGAAAATGTTGAAAAATTACAAAACAACATTCTTTCTTAATCTTTCTCAAGTATTTTAAGCATTTTTCATGCTCATTTTTATCAGAACATAGCCAATGGGGGAAATGTATTGCTGATACCTTTGGTGCCAAGTCAGTTGCTTTCTTTTCCTCTTTAAAATTTTCCCCCTTTTGTACTTTTCCAAGACTAGGTAAAGTTCTTAGAAACATCATGGAAAGGGAAAATGTTGAAAAAAGTGATATCCTTTCTACATATTTATTTTTAATATAACAAAGTATTTTCCTTAATTTCCTTATTAAAAAATTGAATCTTGTTCAGTCTGGCTTGGAAGCACAACCTTTACATATTATATGTGAAATAAATATGTCATTTTATGCCAGGTAATTGCAAATTCAACCAAAGTGAAAGTGTCCAATTAACTGTGAATAACCGAAAGCATAGACCTTACTAGAAGCAAATTGACTTATATCTTCATGCCTCTCATTTTCTCCTTTTGCAATTATGGCCACAGTTACAATCAACTTTATAGCATATCCTAATTTTCAATTATAGAATCCACTGCCATAGCAATTTGCAAACTTGTTCTTTAACCCCTTTTTTTTTTCACCTCTTTTTCAAGGTACCACAATAATGCTTCTTTGAACTTGGTATTTGGTACTTTGGAATTTGGTGCTGTGTGTAGATTGTAGAATCAAGAGTTAAAGGGTACAAATTCTCAAGGACAAAAAGGAAGTTTACATGATGGGAATTTTTTTTTTCTTTAAAGAAAAATTTAAATAATGGGAATTTCTTCATTCCTTTTTCAGTCTGAATAGGATATGCGTTAGGATTGGAATGTCATATGCATTTTAACCAACCTATAGAAGAATTTGACAAGCAATTTCCCTTTGTTCCCATTCTTAGTAGCTAATTATAAATTAATCCAAAAGTGATGATCTGTCTTATTCAATATTTTATGAACTTGGCATAGAGTTAATTCATGTGAAAACCATATATTTAAGTAGTTTATAATCTCATTACCAAGTGTGAACAGTTGAACAACAAGGCATAATCTAGAATTAACATAGTCCATGTTGAAAAATGAAATTCAAAGTTGTTCCACTTGTTCGGTACAAAAAGCAAGTAGTACAGAAGGAATTGTAAGGAGTTTTTGCACCAAAAAAGCAAACATCTTTCATTGTAAAGCATATTTTGTAGGAATTTTGGCTATTGGATATGATACTTGAGTATCATTATGGTGCAACTAATTTCAAACCTAGGACCAACCATTAATATTTTTTAATGGCTCAAGAGAATCAACAAGCTTTGGACACAGATTTGTGGCACATAGAATTAATAATTTAATATTCCCAACCAAAGTCTCCACTGTCCAAAGTTATTCATTTTGCTTGCTCAGCAAAATTTTTGATTTTTGTTGGAAAATAAAATAAAAATTCCCACCTTATCAATTAGCTTTAAGGCATAATAGGAATATAATGGGCATTAGCATCCAGTCACTGTATGGGTATAGTATATATCAGTTGCAATAGTTTTAATTTGTTCTTAGAATAATTATGCAATGCAAAGATAATGAACTTTTAACATGTATGATCCAAATGGGTCTTTCACGAATCTATAATTATGATTACTATTATTATTATTATTATTATTATTATTTTCTAAAGCTGAAGATGGTCTTAGTTCTTACACGAATCCAAATTGGAATGAATACAAATATATGAAATGACAATGAAGTGATATTCCCCCATGATGAGTGTAACATATGGAATGAATTTAAGTGGAAAATGCTAGGTAGCTAGCTTAAGCTGCATTTGCAAGGGATAAGAATATAAAAAATACTAGCACTAAAATACATATCAAAATGGCTTGCTTATTATGGAAAATAAAAAAGAACCTTTTTTAAAAAAATAATTGGAGAACCAATTAAAAAAGAACTTAATAATGAAAGGGACAAATAGAATCCTAAAGGGCATGAGTTATGGTATATATTTACAATATTGTGTTGTTTCAAATTGGGGTAATGTATGATTCATGAGTTTTTGAGACAAGCATCTGGCTACTAGTAGGATTATATATATAAACCCATGTATAATGAGTCATTCATAATTTTATAGTAGGAATAAATTCATATATATCAACACATGCATCACTTCAGCTTTGGTAGTTTAATATTCGGCGTATAAATTGTAATGTTTCACGTGCATTGCAAAAAATCTGGGTTTAGATGGCGTTTTTTTATTTTTATTTATACTTTTTGTTGCACTTCCAAAAACACTGCTATAGGAGATATATTGTGGCATTTTGTATTGTGGCACTTCTACAAAATGCGGCTAAAGAATGGAAATATAGCGACGTTTTCTCAAAACATCGCTATATCCCAAACTATTTCTCAAAACGTCGCTATATCTCAAACTATATCCCACCATTTTATGCATTCTATGATACCCAGAAACTTCACTTGCTGATATCTTGACCTCCTCCATTTTTAATAACAAAACTTAGTTTGGTTCCTATTGTTACATTATTAATTAAGATTCATTCAAGAAATTCATGAGCTAGATTATTTTCACGGCCTAAATAGTTTCATTTGTCTTGTTGAAAATATGAAGTTCATTAAAAACAAAATCAACTTTTCTTAATGAATTTTAACTCTTATGTTTATCACATCATCTTAATTAGTTTCAAACCATTCATGATTCAATACATCTAACAAAGTCATAATTTCTAAAAGGATTTCCATATATTTGACCAACTCAAAAGTGAGCTATTAAATTATAAAACCCTAGCTAACCTAAGCTAAAAAGTGTCACCTACGTTTTTGTCCTATTTCCAAAAGTAAAAATTTGAAGATTGAAGACGATAACAGACTATACGGTGATCTAATTAAATGATGGTCTTCAAAAATGGGGTACATTTTTCTTGTCCAGAACTCAAACAGACATAGTGTATACATTTATGGTCCCCAACTTGCATGAATTGTTTCAGTTCTATCATGAAAGACAAATTCGTCATTATCTGAGACAATGCCTGTCTTGCTCCATCACCATCCACAGATTTTCTTTTCTCTATGGTCAGTATGCTGATAACATTTCCTTCAGTTGTTATCAATGTGAATCGTGAGGCCTTGTCTCAACATGTTAAGCGGTTTTGTGTTGTTCGTTAATGGAAGTCCTTTCCATGTTATAGTATGGTACAATTATTTCGAAAAAAGAAAAAACAAGGTGCCTCTTTAATTAAAAGCTCATATTCAAAGTTGGTAACAATTTGAATTTGATTCAATAATCACGTGCACGTGTTGAGCACAGATATGATAATCACGAGAAAAAGTATCTTATGAAACAAACTTATATGTATAGTGACTTTGTCGCTCTCATCTTGGTGGGCTCCATAGACGAGGGAGACACTGTATAAACTGATCCCACATGATAATTTTGTGATTCAAGAATTTAATTGGCTTGAACAAATTGATATCTCCATCTATTATTCTTGGACGTGTGATGCATGTTTATTTGTGAAAGCATCAGTTTGTTAAGATACATGCTTTTTGCACATAGACAAATATGTAGTCTCTTTTTGAAGCAATACAAAACACCAAACATGTGCCAAGATATTACAAAGCAATATAACAGCTGGTTAACCCTAGTCCTTAATTATTAATCGTCAAAATGCTTATATTTTTTCCTTTCATGGTAGCAAGGGTAAAAAAGTAAAAATGCTAGTTAGCACAAATATGCATAGATCAAATTAATTTCGTACTTAATTGAAAATTAGAGTGTTAATGTACAAGAAAAGTGTGTGACTAATTAAATAGAAAATGCCTAGTTTTAGGGGCCCAAACTAAACAGCTAGAAGAGATTTGACCATAAGAAACCTCCCATTTCATTAAGAAATATATTGCTGATGATGATGAATTATATTTTGTAAAAATGAAATAAACCAATCGATCATTTTATCCAAAAAAAGTTTGGCTGAATGGTATTAATTAGGAAAAGGAGACATAAATATTTAACAATAAGTTTAGAAACGTGCCATTTTTTATAACTATTTTCATAACTATTTTTATTAATTAAAGAAATAGTATTAACACATGGTGCCCAATACTGATAATTGCTCTTTTTCTCAAAAGATAATTGCTCTTTTTTATCAAACTAAAATACTAATTAGTTTTTTTGTGTCAGTGAAGATTGAACTTCAAATCTCTAATGATAAGAGAGACTTTACCAATTGTGTGAACTAAAACCCACTTATTTTCATAAATTTTTTTTTTTTTGATAAGCATAAATGTTAATATGACATGTAGTGATTAGTATATAAGAAAAGTAACTTTAGTAATGAACCCGTGTGAAAGTAATGTTTTTCCAAAAAATTATTCCATACTTCTGCAATGTATTGACATGATATTTGCATCCTCTCATGATAAGAGTTCACCATGAATTTAATTAATAAAACTCATTATATATTCATGTGAAAAAAGAAAATACCACATTTTTTTTATACAAGATAGAATTTCTACTCTAGTCTAATCTAAGTGTATATGTGTGTAAGAGTTCACCACTCTTATCATGATATTTGCATTCCCTCATGATCAGAGTTCATCATGAATTTAATTAACAAAACTCATTATATATTCATGTAAAAAAAGAAAATACCACATTTTTTTTATACAAGATAGAATTTCTACTCTAGCCTAATTTAAGTGTATATATGTGTAAAGCTCCCTCTTGAAGACTTGAACTCTGATCCTTGCCTCTCACACATACTTGTGTAGTGACCACCGCATCAAGGGTGCACAATGGTAAAATAACACATTATTATAATATGAGAGTAAAAAGGATCATATCAATAATTGGAAAAAAAAAAATTGTTTTTTTTAACAGTACTTATCAAGATTCAAGATAAGAAAACGCGTAATTCCAGCCAAAAGATCTAAAACCTAAGAAAGAGAAAGGAATATAACTTTTGCTTTGTAGAAACAAAATAGAAACTATTTAATTTACCATCACGACTTTGGGGTCTAAAAAGATCAAAATGCCAATAATAGTACGTACTGTTTCATCACACATATGCATTAATGCCACCTTTTTTTTTTCTCAGGAAACAAACAAAATGTCAAGATCGAATGAGAACTCCTTTTGCATAAAAAGGATTTGTGATAAGGCTTCCAATTTCATCTCTCATACATGTATGACTCAGCCCTTTCGGTCCTTTTCCCTGTTTTCCAGGTTAGAGTCTGGCTATCTACTTCTCTCTAAAACTCATTATTCTCTTTTTCCTTTTCTTTTGGAAAAAAAGATAAAAAGGAGTAAAGGACATGAAAACTAGAGTTGTCAATGAACAATCTCTCTAGCTATCTTTGAACTTTCATTACCCACAATTTGTCGTATTGTCGGTGAGAAAAAATGCTCAAAAAAGCTTCAATTTTGGCTATTGTATATCTACGTCATGAATAAAAGCCCTAATTGGGAAGTGACTAATATCAGCCACAATATTCAACCTTGCCTATCACATTTAATGTCATCTATAGGGGTTGTTAATAATCTTTTCCAACTTTTACTGCATAGTATAAGATAGATATATAAGCATGATTGTAAATGAGCTCAGCAAACTTTTTAAGTGTATGATTGTTAACTAGGAGAAGATATGGCAACCACGAAATGGTTTCAATGATAATGTAGAGATGAAAGGCTTGAAAGGTTTTGTCATTGTATGTGGTCTTTTAGTTATTTGTCATTGCCACATGTCAAGGTGTCAATTTACTCAATAATGATAATGGTTTTTCATGAATTTAAAATTTAAAAAAAAAATTTGAATTAGGTTTCTTCTTGATTTGATAAAAATTATACTTATCGTAATCAAATTCAATGGTTAGAAGCATTGAATCTAAATGAAGAGAGTCCAAAATCAAATTCAATGGTTAGAAGCATTGAATCTAAATGAAGAGAATCTTTCTCCTAATACTATCTTGTAGCAACTTTTAACTCTCTAAGCTAAGCAAAGAAGATATTTGGTATCAAATAATACAATATCAGCGATATCAAAATCCAGAGACATGTATACAAAAAATAACTAACATACTAACGAATAAAAAACATGTATTAATAGGTAGTTATTTATTATTGCCACATGTCAAGCTGTCAATTTACAGAATAATGATAATGTTTTTACATGAATTTGAAAAAGAAAAACATTTTGAATTAGGTTTCATCTTGATTTCATAAAATTATACTTACCATAATCAAATTCAATGGCTAGAAGCATTGAATCTAAATGAAGAGAAATCTTTCCCCTAATACTACCCTGTAGCAACTCCAACTCTCTAAGTAAAGAAGGTATTTGGTATCAAATAATATCATATACGTTAGCGGTATTAAAATCCAATAAAAAAGAAACATGTAATTATTTGAAAGACATGTTAATGAACAGTTATTTTTACATGCACGTCTCTAGTTTGTTAAATTTTGATACAAATAATGCGGTATCATTTGACATAAAATACTTTTTCAGGTATCATTTAATTCAAAATACTTTATCCTCTAAGCATGCCTTTGAGAATTATTTTTTAATTTATTGGGATAAAATGATGTCATATTGGCCAGCGGTATCAATCCAATAAACAAGGTAGTGAAATGTATATAAAAAATAACTAACTCACTAACAAATAAAAAACCTATGTTAATGGGTAGTTATTCTTTAGTTTATTGATTTTTACATGTATGTCTCTAGTTTATTGAATTTTGATACGGATAATGTGGTATCATTTTATACAAAATACGTTTTCCGGTATCATTTGATTCAAAATACTTTTTCCTCTAAACATGCTTTTGGCAATTGTTTTTTAATTTATTTGGTATAAAATGATATTATATTTCACGTCTCTAATTTATTGAATTTTGATACATGTAAATAACGTGGTATTATTTGATATTAAATACTTTTTCCGGTATCATTTAATTCAAAATACTTTATCCTCTAAGCATGCCTTTGGCAATTGTTTTTTAATTTATTTAGTATAAAATGATATCATGTTGGCCGGCAGTAATAAAATCCAATAAACAAGAGACATGTATACAAAAAATAATTAATTATGTAACGACCCTACCCCAAATGTGTAGATATTATCCGCTTTGGGGCCCATACCCCTCACGGTTTTGTTCTCCCTCAAAGCACACAGCAGTGGGGGAAAAGGCCTCTACACATTAAAGGGAGGTCATTCCTTATAAACACATTTCCATGTGCTTCCTTAAACAATGTGGGATTCCATGGAAATGCAAGACCCCCTTTTGGGTCACTATAATCCACCCCTCTTACGGGCACACGTGTCCTCGCGTATGGGGCTCACACTTCCGGCTAGGGCATGGCTCTGATACCATCCGTAACGACCCCGCCCTAAATGTGTAGATATTGTCCGCTTTGGGGCCCATACCCCTCACGGTTTTGTTCTCCCTCAAAGCACACAGCAGTGGGGGAAAAGACCTCTACACATTAAAGGGAGGTCATTCCTTATAAACACATTTCCATGTGCTTCCTTAGGCGATGTGGGATTCCATGGAATGCAAGACCCCCTTTTGGGTCACTACAATGATTGTGATGCTCCAATTTAATTGATTGATTGTGTGATGTGTGTGGGTGTGTGATGAATCCCACATCGGGTATTTACTAGGTAGATTTGGACTTTATTAACAACTACAATGAGCCTCAATAGTGACTAGTTCTTTTGAGGTATAGCGCAGATGTGGCTAGCGCTTTTCCTTGGGTCGTTACAAACTAATCCATTAACAAATGAAAAACATGTATTAATGAGTTGTAATTTTGTTACACGTCTCTTGTTTATTGATTATTTATACGAATGACGTCGTATCATTCAATACAAATTTTTTCTAGTATCATTTTATACAAAATACTTTTTCCTCTAAGCATATCTTTAGCAATTTCTTTTTAATTTATTTATTTTTATGTCTAATTTATAATTTTTTGAAAATAAAATATAATATAATTACACTTCAATCAACTTTGGCTGGTAGTATCAAAATCCAATAAACAAGCTAGAGAAATGTATATAAAAAATAACTCACTCACTAACAAATAAAAAACATTTGTTAATGGGTAGTTATTTTTACATGCATGTCTCTAGTATATTGATTTTTACACGCTCATCTCTAGTTTATTGAATTTTGATACAAAATACGTTTTCCGTTATCATTTGATTCAAAATACTTTTTCCTCTAAACATGCTTTTGGCAATTGCTTTTTAATTTATTCAGTATGAAATGATATCATATTGCACGTCTCTAATTTATTTAATTTTGATACATGTAGATGACGTGGTATTATTTGATATAAAATACTTTTTTCGATATCATTTAATTCAAAGGGAAAGACTTAGATATAGTATTTAGGTATTATTCTTTAAGTTCTCATCTTAAGATTCTGCTATATGGATTTTTTTTTATAGAATAGAAGTGTATTTTTTAATTAAGTAGCCATATGGTTGAATCTTAAGAGAGGAACTTAAGGAACAACATTTAAGGTATTGTACCTAAATTTTGTCCTAATTCAAAATACTTTATATTCTAAGCATGACTTTGGCAATTATTTTTTAATTTATTTGGTATAAAAAATGATATCATGTTGGCTGATGGTATTAAAATCCAATAAACAAGAGACATGTATACAAAAAATAACTAACTCACTAACAAATAAAAAAAAAACGTGCTAATGGGTGGTTATTTTCTAGTTTATTGATTTTTTATATAGATGACGTAATATCATTTAATAAAAAAAATTTCTAGTATCATTTTATACAAGAAAACTTTTTCCTCTAAGTATACCTTTGACAATTACTTTTTAATTTATTTTTTATGTATAATTTATAATTTTTTGAAAATAAAATATTATATAATTACACTTCAATCAATTCTCAATAAATAAATAAAAAATTCAATAAAAAGCTGCATGAAATGGAGGCAAATATATCATTTTTATACAAGCATGAGTAGCATGATATCAATAGTATTTAGCTAACGTATGAATATAAAGTTCCAATTCTATATACATACATATATATATATATATATATATATAATTTAACCTTCATGTGCCTTGATTTGATGGAAAAAGGTACCCATTAATGAACGATGGAACTTCAAATCATACATATTTTTACAACGACAACAACAACCATATAATAATATGCAGTTGTTTTCTCCTAATCTTTTTTTTTTTTGTTTTTTTAATTTTATTTTCCCACATGGATGCTCTATAGATCTTAATTATGTGGCACTTAACGAACGTAGATTAAGTGAAAGGAAATTCAATGAATAATTAAATACTTTAGTTTAAGGACATATCAAATCATGCCACAACAAATTGCACCATTTTTCGTGAACCAATGACAAACCTCATTCGATCTTGTCGAGTATCATTTACTAAACGTATCTTTGTGAAATCAACCTCATGAAAAGGACCCATATGATATATGCACTAGAAAATGAAAACCAAATTGTACGAATTCTCGCAGAAAAACCAAATGGTACAAAGCAAGCCACAACCATTTTTCAGATTAGAAGTATGAGGCTTTTCCCACTTTAGGGCCTACTATTATATATATATATATATATATATATATATATATATAATAATGATGATATATAATAATAATGATGCAGTAAGATCAATTAATTAATAATTAATTTTCGTACTCCATTTGGACCCAAAAAAAAAAAAAAAAAATCGCACTACATTGAGTTAATTAATGAGCAAGAAATACACATGTAGACCACAATTAGGGTCTTCATTTTGTCTTGGAGTTAGTTAGCTCATTTATTTTTTTAAGGATTGGTTGCCACAATTAATAAAGTTTATTATCATCAAATACGGAACATTATGGATCAAATCTAAAGTACATAAAAAAATATGTTTCCTAATTTTTTTTTCTTATTTTAAAAGAAAATCATCATAGAATAAACGTCATAGGTTAAATATAAAATTTTTAAAAAAAGTAGCATTTAATTTTTTATTGATTCTAAAAAAAGTGAATATTTTAACACAAATTTCACCTCAAATATAGGTTTGCACTAAACTTACAAACTCAATGAAACCATGAAATCCAATAAAATAGTCATTTAATTTTATTTATATTGGTATTTTAAGAATTGATTTTGATGATTTTGGAAACCAATTCACCAACTCGACCAATACACACCCCTAACTCAAATTATCATTAATTTCTTTTTTTCATTTGTTGTTTTTTATTTTTTATTAATTACATTTTGTTTTGCTTTAGTTCGTCAGTCTAGCCGAAATCGGATTTTTGTTTCCTCTTCGTTCAATCATATTTTAAACTCTTGGTCTTGAGGATTAATGGACAAATACCTAAAATTAGCAGCTCAATTACGCTGAAGCAACTAGAACTTATATTTCTTCCCTTTTTATTATTATTTAATTTTGAAGCACACCTTTCTATAGCAAAAACAAAATTGCACTCATTTTTTGCCCTTTGTGGTTTTGATATTCAGGTTCATTTCAACTATATTAGATTTAAAACGCCAAAAGTCTTATATATAGTTTGACTGATTGGTACCTTCTGTTGTTTTCAAAACATCCAAAGTTTAAATTTCCCCTCCTTAATGTAACAATCAAAATATTGAGTTCAGAGTTTTTTTGAATTGGCAAGGAGTAGAAAATGAGATTGTTGTCCTCATTTTTTGTGTTGCATTGCTGAATTTTTTTCTAATCAACAGAACATATAAGCTTCAGAATCAACAAAAAAGGTTTATTGTTTTTTTTTTTTTGTGTGTAAAAAACAATAAACCTTTATATCATGTGCTTCGATATAAACCTTTATCTAATCAACAAAACAATAAAACTTTTTTTTTGTGTGTAAAAAACAATATTGCTTAAATAGTTGCTAATCTACATAATGGGAAGTTTGATAATATTAATAAATTTAGAGTTAAGTTAAAAATTTTCAAGAAAAGAATTTGCTGCCTAATTTCTTTAGACAATACTAAATTTATTGTAATTTGAATTATTCCATTTCCATGTTGGTTTTTTTTATCAAGACATTGAGTTCTAATTAGTTTAAATTAATATAATTTATCGCAGTTTATAATTCTAAAAACCAAATTAATAAATATTTGGTAATATATCAAAAGAAGTCAACAAATATTTAAGTAAAATACTTTCTCATAAAACTAATTTGGCAGCCAAACGAGTTGTTCTACAATCTTTTAGGACTATAATTTTTAAAGTTACTTTATTATTGAAATTTTTATTCCTATAAATTTATTTAAAAATTAATGAATTAAATATTATCATGTTATCAATATTGAAATAAATGCCCAAGTGGTAATAGCTTATTATTACTTTAAAAAAAAATACATTCTTTTATTTATAAAAAAACAACTTGGTAATAGATCAATAGAATTTTAAGAAATTTATGATGGAGTGTTATAAGACTATTGAACAACTCAATACGATCGTTTGTATATGTTGGATCTAAATTTGCATCCTGATTCTTGTTATTGTTACCAATGACGGAGTCAAAATTTGACTTCAAGGCAACAAAATTTAGAATTACCAAAAAAGCAATAATACACTTCCAACTTTCAAGTATACATTTTCATGATTAAGGTGTCATTAGAACGCTTAGAGAATACCAAATTTATTGCAATTTCGGAATTATTCCATGTTTGATTTTTTTAAATACAAGACATTGAATTATAATTAGTTTAAATTAATGCGGTATAATCTATCACAGTTTGTAACTCTAAAAACAAAATTAATATATATTTGGTAACATCAGAAGAAGTCAACAAATATTTAATGACAACCATTTCTCATAAAACTAAATTGGCATCCAATAGAGAATATATATATTTGGAATAAAATGATATCATGTCAATGGTATTAAAATCCAATAAATGAGAGATATATCTACAAAAAATAATTACCTCATTAACAAATAAAATATATGTTAGTGAGTTGTTATTTTTGCACCTATGTTTCTCGTTTATTGGATTTCGACATAGATGACATGGTATCATTTGGTACAAAATACTTTTTCCATCTGTTCTACAATCTTTTAGAAGTAAAATTATTATTGAAATTTTAAAATTAAGGAATTAAATATTATCATGTTATCAATATTTAAATGAATACCCAATTGGTGATAGCTTATTACTTCTTTGAAAAAACAAGATAATACATTCTTTAAAAAAACAGCACGGTAATAGATCAATAGAATTTTAAGAAATTTATGGAGTGTTATAGGAACTATTTAACAATTCTATACGATCATTTGCATGTGTCCAATTTAGATTTACATCCTGATCGTTCTTGTTATTGTTACCAATGACTAAGTCATAATTTGACTTCAAGGGGACAAATTGTATAATTATCAGAAAAGCAATTATACACTTCCAACAACGAAGTATACGTTTCTATGATTAAGGTGTCATTAGGAGACTTAGAAAATACAAAATTTATTATAATCTGAGTGATTCCATGTTGGTTTTTCTTTATACAAGACATCAAGTTCTAATTAGTTTAAATTCATATAATAATCACAATTCATAACTCTAAATATCAAATTAACATATGTATGGTAACATCGGAAGAAGACAACAAATATTAATGACAATCATTTATTGGCATCCAAAAAGGTTTTTCAACAATCTTTTAGAAGTACAATTTTTTTTTTTTTTGACCAAAGGCGATTGAAGAAGTACAATTTTTAAAGCTACATAATTATTGAAAATTTTAAATCTTATAAATTTATTTTAAAATTAATTAATTAAATATCATCATTAAGCTATTAACATTTAAATAAATACCCAAGTATCACCGCGCACTCTTGGTGCGGTAGTCACTCCACAAGTATATATGCTTGTGAGATGTGTAGGAGTAAGAGTCGGGATTTAAGTATCCAGAAGGAAGCTTCATACACATATACACTTAGATTAGGCTAGAGTAGAATTTCTATCTTATAAAAAAAAAAACAAAAAAAACAAGGGGTGATAGCTTATTATTTCTTTAAAAAACTTGATAATACATTCTTTTAAAATTAAAAAAAAAAGCTTGGTAATATATCAACATAATTTAAGAAATTTATGATGGAATGTTATACGAACTATTTAACAAATCTATATGATTATGTGTATATGTTCCATCTAGATTTGCATCCTGATCATTCTCGTTATTGTTATCAATGACAAATTCATATTGACTTCATGGGAAAGAATTGTATAATTATTGGAAAAGCAATGATACACTTCCAACAACCAAGCATATGTTGCCATGATTGAAGTGTGATTATAAGCAGGGGTGGACCTAGAATTTCAAGTTGGGGTGGTGGGGTGGGGGGGAGGGGGGAGGGGGGAGGGTAAAGTATAAAAAGAAAAAAAAATCCAAATAAGTATCTATATAGTACTAACAAACTATCAACCAAGATCAATACACAAAATCATTGTTTCTTAATACATTAAGATGCAATCATTTACCAACAAAGATCAAAAAAAAAAAAAAATACAAAATAATATTGTTTCTTAAGAGCATCAACTGTTGCAATAAAAAAAAACATAAAATTATTTTCACAAACCAAAACTTGCTTTTGCTACTTTAATATATCATTTGAAATGTCTCGTACAGTAGTATTTTTTATATTTGGTGTTCTAAATACTAAATAGTTACCATTTAGAACACTTAATGCTAGTACTCTAATACTAAGCTGATTGAGATTTTTAATTTTAAAATTTTATTTTTTATTAGTTTTTGAGTTAGGTACTTGCTAGTTGGGCTAGGCTAATGAAAAGAGAGGGAGATTAAGTTTTTGGAAGAGTGAGGCACAATTCTAGAAATAAAAAAATATAATCATAAAAAAAAATTCTTTTTTTTTTTTCCTTTGGGCTAGGGGGGCCCATTTTTTTTCCCTTTCTTTTGTTTCGGCCAGGGGGACCCGGGCTCCGTTGGCCCCCTGTAGATCCGTCCTTGATTATAAGACTTAGAGAATACCAAATTCAGGGCCCCCTTGGCCCCCCTGTAGATCCGTCCCTGATTATAAGACTTAGAGAATACCAAATTTATTGTAATCCAAATGATTCTATGTAGGTTTTTCTTTATACAAGACATTGCATTCTAATTAGTTTAAATTAATATAATTTATCACAATCTGTAACTCTAAAAACCAAATTAATATATATTTGGTAACATTAATATATATTTAATGGTAACCATTTTTCATAAAACCAACTTGGCATCCAAGGTAGTTTGTTTTATGAAAAATGGTTACCATTAAATATTTGTTGACTTCTCCTAATGTTACCAAATATATATTAATTTGGTTTTTAGAGTTACAGATTGTGATAAATTATATTAGAAGTACAATTTTTAAAGTTAATTTATTATTGAAATTTTAAAATTTTATAAATTTATTTTAAAATTAATTAATTAAATTATATCACATTATTAACATTTAAATAAATACCCAAGTGGTGATAAATTATTATATCTTTAAAAAATAGGTGGTAATAGATCAACAAAATTTTAATAAACTTATGATAGAGTGCCATAAGAACTATTTAACAACTCTATACAATCATGTGTATACTATATGTCCAATCTAAATTTGCATCCTGGTCATTTCATTATTATCATCAATGACAAAATAACGATTTGACTTTAAGGGGACAAAATTTATAATTACAAAAAAACAATGATACACTTCCAACTTCCGAGAATTCGGTACCATGATTGAAGTGTCATTAGAAGACTTAGAGAATACCAAATTTATTATAATCCAAATGATTTCATGTTGGTTTTTCTTTATACAAAATATTGAGTTTTAATTATTTTAAACTCATATAATTTATCACAGTAAATAACTCTAAATAGCAAATTAATATACATTTGGTAACATCAAAGAAGTCAACAAATATTTAATGGAAATTATTTCTCATAAAACTAACTTGGCATCCAAACAGGTTCTTCGACAATCTTTTAGAAGTACAATTTTTAAAGTTACTTTATCATTGAAAATTTAAAGTCCTATAATTTTTTTTTAAATTAATGAATTAAATATTATGCATACCGCGTTATAAACATTTAAATAAATACCCAAGTGGTGGTAGCTTATTATTTCCTTAGATAACATGGGGAATCGATCTATAGAATTTTAAGAAAAATTAATGATTAAGTGTTATAAAAACTATTTAACAACTCTTTATAATTATGTGTATTTGTCTGATCTAAATTTGTATCCCGATCATTCTCGTTATCATCATCACCAATCTCGTTATCATCATCACCAATGACAGAATCTAATTTTGACTTCAAGGTGACAAAATTTATAGTTAACGGAAAAGTAATGATAAGAAAATTTATGATCGAGTGTTGTAAAAACTATTTAACACTCTACACAATAATGTGTAAATGTTCGATCTAAATTTGCATCCTGATCATTCTCGTCATCATTATCACCAATGACGAAATCTGAATTTGACTTCAAGGCGACAAAATTTATAGTTAACGAAAAAGCAATGATACACTTTCGAAGCTCCAAGTTCCAAGTATACGTTGCCATGATTGAGGTGTCATTAGAAGTCTTAGAAGGACAGCTCCAATTCCAAATTTCCCAATCGATCTAGCCGCCGCAAAACAAATTCACAACTGTGCAATAAAATTCTCACACGTGCGCAATCCAATTCCAAATCCACTTTGGCCGTGTGCCTTGTGTTGTGGGTTTCATATTTTTCTTTTCTTTTCTTTTCTTTTCCTCTGCGACTGTGCCTCTAATTTCAATGCCTTTCGCACGTTCTGATATTGAACCACACGGTTATGTTATCATGGCCTCATCCAATGGCTATTATACCCTTTCTCTCTAAGCAATGTTATATTGCAAAAATACCCTTCTAAATGACCAATCTACCCTTCCTTTTTTTTGACATAAATTGCCAATTATAATTTATTATATGTGTGGGAAATAACCTTTGTTTAAAGTGCATAGTACATACAGCCCACTAATTATACATTAATATATATGTTAATCTTCATTTAAAGAACTAATAGTAATAGCTCATGTTCATGCATGCACTCATCATTTATTCATATCCACCATGTATATTCTATAACCCCACATTAACATTTTTTTAATTTACACGTCAATTTACTCTCTCTTTCTCTCTCTCTCTCTCTCTCTCTCAAATCAACATGACGTAGAAGAATTTATATGAATCTATTTTTTACAAAGAAATTGTGAAAGTCATGATCAATTTTGCCACAAAAAGCTTTATAAGTTAAGGTGTAATTGCAACCACATCAACAACATAATATATAAATCACTGAATTTTATTTTTATTTATAGTATTCACTTTTAAAAAGGAAAGAAAAAATAAATAACGTATAGTTTTTGATCCTTACAATAATACAATTTGGTTTTTTTTTTTTTTTTACATTCAAAAAGTACATTTTAATAATCTATATTTGATTCTGTTGACATATGTAAACTGAATCAAACATAAACAACTCTAAATTTTAAGCACTAAAAGTATATAAATAAATATATATATATATATATATATATATATATATATATATATATATATATATCCCGAGACTTTTCTCACCAACGTGAAAAAATATCCAATGAATGCGGAAAGCACTTTCTCAAATTTCTGTTTTAAATCATTATAATAATTGGAATATCACATCATGTGCAAATGAATGACGTATCTCATCATTTTCATGTACTGCACACGAAAACACATGTAATGCATTTGATTTTAATTTTTTAGTTACGTAATGCATTTTATAGGTTGGGGCTGGCCATTTTTATAGTTGATTGATGTAATGTGTCAATAATCACACACTAATTTTTTAAAAAACATTTGAAAATCATTTTAATTGTAGATTAATTTTTTCCATCTGGAATAAGCCTATAAACACACACACAAAAAAAAAAAAAAATTGACAACTATTAAAATGATAAGTTGTTATTAGTAGAAAAAAAATCATGTTAATAATAAGTTCAAGTAAAAACCAATAAAAAATGGCTAACTTAACTGTTATGAAAAACAGTTGTGAAAATTGTTGTCTGTAGCATTGATTTTTCAGTGGACAAAGTTGTGTACAACTAAATACAAAATCCCTGTAACATTGCTTCCTCAGAAGACAATTTCAATACAATTCAAAGTTGTACAATTCAATACAAAATCCTCTCCTACGCTGGTGGAAGATTTTCTCAGGAAAAAAAAAAGGGTGGTTTGATAGCTTGGTTAGTTAAACTGGGTTAGATATGTTTTCTATTAAAAAATGGTTGACTTCACTATAAAACATAAAGAGTATCACAATTTAATTTGTAAAAACAAATATTTGTCAAAGTTTATATAACCAAATATTGCACTACGCACTCAACCAATTGTCAACCAGATGTGATAAAAAAAATTGTCAACTAAATTGTTGAAATACCCAATTAAAACATAAATTAATGAAAATAAAAGATTAATGAAATATTGACTTTATTATTGGGTCAACTACGTAAAATTTTCTCAAATATAAATATAAATATAAATATAAATATAAATATATATATATATATATATATATATACTTTCTCTTTTCTAAAACCCACTTATATATGAAAGTCAGAGGCCTTTTTTGGAGACAGATAGCTTCTACACATTGTATGGAATTTACCAAGGAGAAAGAAAGAGCCAGAATTCAAAACTAAGGGTAGCAAAATTAGACACAACCCGTGAACTCGACACGATATAATACGAAATTATTAGGTTATGGGTTGAGATTTAATTGGTTCTTGTTATATTCAGGTTGACATGACTGACATGTTTAATAAATGAGTTGGGTTAGTGTTCATCATATATAATCCGTTTGACCTGTTTGACCCGTTTAATTGAATGATATTTTACCAATATACCCTTCAAACCATAGGTATATAAACTTATTAGTTGTTGTGGTTTTTTTTCTTTGACATATTATGATTGATTATTTGTGATATTGAGATATGCTTTAGTTTTGAATGATTATTTGTGATGCAGTTACTCATTAGTTTTAAATTTTATATTAAAAATATTTTTTTGTTTGTTTTTCATAATTCATATCAATTTGGTTAATACTAAAATTTTTTATTTATTTATTTTTTCATTTTGATAAAATCTAATAAACAGATCGACAAGGCTGACCCATTTAATAAATGGGTTGTGTTAGGGTTGAGAAATTTTGACCTGTTTAATAAACATGTTGGGTTAGGGTTGACCCATATAGTCGAATACTTCTGAGTCGACACAACAAAAACTCGACACGCGAACACGAATTGCCACCCCTATTCAAAACCTACCCCCTCAAAAAATAAATTATTCATGTCATGAAAGTGAAAGTCTTTAACACAAACAATTTACTAAGATTCACGTCATCACCAACTTAATTTTTAAGGTTGGGTGGATGTTTTGCGATTTTTATACTTATAAACATAAATGGGAAATGGTTTAATTGGTGTTTAATTTGTTCTTTTTTGGTTTGCTTTCCAACAAGTTATAGAAGCTTATTTGAATGCATATTCTACTTTATGAGAGTTATCAAACAATGCAATTTAACTATTTGACTCTTAATTGGTGTATGGATATGGTAGTTGGATTCGAACAATGAAAGCAATATATGAACCTCAAATGCGATTGGAAAACTAGTGTAGTAATAACAAAAGGGAAAACTTAACAAAATGGTCTAGAAAATATGTTCTTTTCTTGATATTTGTGTAAAACGGGTATTGTTAACGGGTGTTGTACATCACTTGTTAATAATTCATTAAAAGAAAGTTTTTATGGGAAATGAAAAAAAAAAATTAATATTTTGACAGCTTTTTTCATTTCCCATAAAAGTGATATCAAAACTTTCTTAAAATGGATTATTAACAAATGCTGTACAGCACTCGTTAACATTTTCCATATTGTAATAAGACTTGTAAATGATGGAAATAAGAATATAATTGTTAATAATTCCTGGTTTGCATGTAAAATTAACTTGTGCTTATTTTCTTTTCTTGATATTTGTGTAAATATCATTTAATGGAATATTAAATGCATTTTAATTTGTGCTCTTACGAGCTGTATTATGTACAAGGATGACATGCATATATGGATTGAGATCCAGTGCAATTAACCTCATTTCATTCACAAAAATTTTTGCATTCTTAATTTTTTAACTTTAAATTTTTACTTCCTTTTGATATATATATTTTTCTTTTATTTAATGGTTGAGATTGGAAGTAGCTATTACAATTGCATTAGGTGCAAGGTCTCAATCCTATTGTAATAAGACTTGTATATGATGGCATAATTTGAAGCTTATCTTTATCTTATGATTTAAAAGGATGTGTGAAAATATGAGCAATCACGATAATATCACTTTCTATGTGATAGTCTTCTGTTGTAAAAGGTTTATAATGATAGTACATTTGTAGAGATGTAATGATAATGCTGCAGTATGTATCTCTCATTGATGATGGTTTAGATGCTCTATCGTGGGTCTATTGAAGAAATTATATCTTTGTGATCTTTGTAATGAAACAAGATTGTTAACCAAGAAAATCAGTGAGAAATGATGAGAAAATAAGAATTAGAGAGAGAAAATGTAGAAGCAAGAGTAGAGAGAAAAGAGATATTGAAAGAAAATCTATATTGATGAAAGAGCTGAATTGATTGCTTAATTACATCAATGTGATTGTTCTCTCTATATATAGTACAAATCTCTACTCTAACAGAATAGATTAAGATCCAAATTATGCGGATCTAGCTCCATGATTTTAGGAAGAAAACCAGTAATGTATAACAGCCATTCCCTCCTACTCTTAACTGTCATTTGATCCTCTCTTTGCTAGATGACATCGTTTGGTTGTTTGTGGTGACAATGCTTAAGTGAAACGGTGTGCATTGCTTAATAACATTAAGTGAAACGATGCGCATTGCTTTAATGAAACGATGCGTTGAAGAACCAATTTCTCTTCTCTTCATATTTGTGAAGCAAGACTCAGGTCTATGGACTTAGCACTTGGATCATCATCTGTGGACTTAGCACCAGGGTCATCATCTCCTTCAACATCCCCCCTCAAACGACAGGGGGAAGAATTCACCAGGAGTTTGTGTTTGAAGAGAAGGAAGGAAGGAGCAGGTAGTGGTTTAGTAAAAACATCAGCTAAATTGTCTTTGCCTGACACAAAACTGACATGAAGATCCTTGCGAAGAACCTTTTCACGAATATAGTGATAATCAACCTCCAAATGCTTAGTCCAAGAGTGAAAAATAGGATTGGCAGAAAGGGCAATGGCAGAAACATTATCACACCAAATAACAGGAATATGAGAAAGAAAAATTCTGAGCTCTTTGAACAAAATCCGAAGCCAAGAAAGCTTAGTAGCTGTTGTAGCCAAGGCCCTATACTCAGCTTCTGTAGATGATCTTGAGACAGTGGTTTGCTTCTTAGCAGACCAAGAAATTGGACTACAACCAAGAAAGACCAACAATCTTGTGGTGGAATGCCTGTCTGTAGGATCCCCTGCCCAATCTACATCAGAGAAAGCAGTGAGGGTCAAGGGTCCTGGTGAGAAGTGAATGCCATGATGTAAAGTGCCCCTGAGATATCGAAGCACACATTTAGCAGCTTCCAAATGGGAGGAGGTAGGCCGACTCATAAACTGGCAAAGTTGATGAACACTAAAGGCCAGATCAGGCCTTGTGAAAGTGAGATACTGAAGAGCACCCACCATGCTTCTAAACTCAGAAGGATCAGATAAGGAAACACTAGAATGAGGCACCAAACGAGTGGAAGGGAAACGAGGAGTCTTTATGGGCTTAGCATTTTCCATATGAAACCTGTGCAAGGCATCTGAAGCATATTTGGTTTGTGTAAGAGAAATACCATGCTTAGTGTGAGAGATTTGAATGCCCAAAAAATAGCTCAATGGCCCCAAGTCCTTCAGCTCAAAGACCTGCTTAGAGCAGCATTTAGATGAGCAATCTGAAAGGAATTGTTCCCTGTAACTATGATGTCATCAACATACAAGAGTAGATAAATGAGAGTGCTTGAGGACTGAAAAATGAATAAAGAACTGTCAGCTAGGGAAGCAGTAAAGCCCAAGTGCAGAAGATGAAAGGTGAACCTTTTAAACCAGGCTCTAGGAGCCTATTTGAGTCCATATAAGGATTTGTGAAGCTTGCACACAAATGAAGGATGAACAGGATCCACATAGCCAGGAGGTTGCTGCATATATACATCTTCCTTAAGAACACCATGCAAGAAAGCATTAGAGACATCAAGCTGTCTTAAACTCCAATTGCAGCTCACAGCAATAGCCAAAACAAGTCTCACAGTGGCAGGCTTAATAACTGGACTAAAAGTTTCATGGTAATCTATGCCAGCTTGTTGATGAAAGCCTTTAGCCACCAATCGAGCTTTCTATCTTGAGATAGAGCCATCACTGTTAAGTTTCAGTTTAAACACCCACTTGCACCCAACTAGATTGACATTAGGTGGAACAGCTACTAAGGACCATGTCTGTTGCCTTTGCAAAGCTTGAAATTCTGCATCCATAGCCTCACACCATTTGGGGTAATGTGCAGCAATCTTATATGATGGGGGTTCAGTAAAGGTAAAATCAAGGGTAGCTTTGTAACATAGTTTGGATTTGGGTTTAGAAATATCACTTTTGGACCTAGTTTGCATAGGATGGTGGTTGGAGTGAGCAATAGAAGGAACAGACTGGGAAGGCAGTGACTTAGGTACAGGATCAGATGGAGGAGAAGGAATGGAAGAAAGTGAGGTAGACATAGGTGGAACTAAAGGTGCAAAAGGAAGGTCTGGATGAGATGTGGAAGGACTAGAGATGATGTTTAAAGAATCAGCTGAAGCATTAGGAGAATGAAAATTGATGTAGGATATGAACCTACCAGGGGAGGTTAGTTTGTGGAATGCATAAACAGCTGATTGGAGAACCAAGTGAGATCATAAGGTGAAGTAGCAGAAGGAGGAGACTGTGAGGGAAGAAATGTAGAGAATGGAAATTTAGATTCATTAAAGACAACATGTCTGGAAGTATAAAGATGTTTGGTATTAAGATCTAGACATAGATACCCTTTTGTGCCAATAGGATAACCAAGGAAAATGCACTTTGTGGTTCTTGGGGCAAGCTTATGAGGAATATAAGGTCTGAGATGAGGATAGCATGCACAACCAAAGACCTTTAACTGTGAAAGATCAGGAGGGGCAGAATATAATTTGGTCCAGGGAGAGTGAAAGTCTAGAATAGGTGTAGGAAGCAGATTAATTAAGGTGACAGCAGTTTGTACTGCATAAGACCAATAGGAAGATGGGATTGTGGCTTGTGAAAGTAGAGTGATAGTGGTTTCAATGATATGCCTGTGTTTTCTTTCAACAAGGCCATTCTGTTGAGGGGTATATGTACATGAAACATGATGAGTAATACCTTGCCAACAGGTAGGATTTGAACTCAGAGGAAGTGTATTCACCTCCACCATCTGATCTAAAAATCTTAATTTTAGCTGAAAACTGATTTTCAATCATGGCTTTGAATTGAACAAACTTAGCAAAAACTTCAGATTTAGACTTAAGCAAATAAAGCCATGTAAACCTGGTAAAGTGATCAATGAACAACACATAATATCTAAAGCCATTAATGGAATTAAAAGGAGCAGGACCCCACAGATCAGAATGTATAAGTTCAAATGGAACTCAGGCAGTAAAATGAGATTTAGGAAAAGGCAAATTGTGCATTTTACCATACAAGCAGTGTGTACAAAAAGTATCAACAGAGGTACATTTATTAAAACTAGCATTGGCATTAGGAAACAAATGCTTGAGAACTTGATCAGATGGATGGCCAAGCATCATATGCCAAAGAGTTTTATTAAAAGCAGAAATACTAGCAACACTGTTACAAACTTTGGATGACAGAGAGAGTTGTGAAGCCTTTTGAGGATAGATGGGATAAACTCCATCTTTACTCTTGCCTTTTGTAAAGGATTTTCCCCGTGGCCAAAGCCTGAATGGAAATATTGTTTTCATCAAAATAGCACCAACACTTATTGTCATGACAGATTTTATGAACTGATGCAAGATTAGATGCAATAGCAAGTACTCTAAGAACATTATTGAGATGAAGTGTAGAGTAAGGAAGTGGAATAGACACATTACCTAAGTGAGTGATAGGAAGGTTTTGACCATTTCCTATAGTAAGATGATCTTGGCCATTGTAAGGTTTAGGAAAGTTAAGTTGGTTAAGACTTGAGGTGACATGATCTGTTGCAGCACTGCCAGCAAGCCAAGGTTGATCTTGAGTGAGATAGGCATTGGATGCAGTGGCCATAGCTGCAAGCTTGGTAAGAGGATGCTTTCCTTGATAAGCATAGTCCATCCTGTGGTAACAATCAAGGGCCAATTGTCTAACCTTTCCACAAATCTGACATATTGGTCTTTCTGATCTACCTCCATTGGAATTAGGCTGAAGTTGTTGAAATTGATTGAAGGGAGTAAACTGAGAGGGAGTGAATTAAGAGGATTGACCACCATTAGATCCTCTACCACCTCTACCACCTATGTTATTGTAATTGCCTTTGCCCCTTCCTCTATTGGAAGACTGATTGAAGCCATTATGATTAGGCTTTTGATTTGCTGTTGCTGCCATAGCAAACATAGGGTCTTTGATCTCAGATCCTTCATTCAAAGATTCCTCTTTAGCATTAAGCATAGTTGAAAGTTTATCAAAACTTAAGGAAGTACTTTTGGTCCTTATAGCTGACCTAAATGCATTGTACTCCTTAGGGAGTCCCTTGAGGGTAATATGGAGTAGTTCTTCATCATCTACAACTACTCCAACAGCAAGCAATTTATCTCTGACTACTTTGATTTTCTGCAGGTATAGATCTACAGAATCAGCTCCCTTCTTGAGATTATGAAGCTCACCTTTGAGATTCATCACATGAGACCTTGAAATGGATGAAAATCTGTTCTCCAAGACCTTCCAAACTTCCAAGGCTGATGAGCACCCTACAGTAAGTGCTAGAATGGATGGAGACAAGGTAGAGCTCGTGAAGGTAAGTAAAGCCTTCTCTTTTGATTTCCAGATCAAGAAATCAGGATTCACTATTGTAGTATATGCACCAGAAAGATCTTTGAGATATTTCTCAGGAATCAACTGAGGCTCTTCAATTAATTCATACAAAAAGTAGGTTTCTAACACCATTGTAATCTGATGCTTCCAGACTATGTAGTTTGAGTTGTCCAACTTGATGGTCATGATATTGGCCATATTCGAGAGAAGAAGAAGTGGCTGATTAAGCACACTCATTGAAGAAATTGAAGAAGATGAAGATGTTGATGAAGAGGAAGCCATTGTTGTGCTCGTGGCTGCCATTGTTGTACACTGATCAGTAGCAAGTGGCTTTGATACCATGAAGAAATTATATCTTTGTGATCTTTGTAATGAAACAAGATTTTTAACCAAGAAAATCAGTGAGAAATGATGAGAAAATAAGAATTAGAGAGAGAAAATGTAGAAGCAAGAGTAGAGAGAAAAGAGAGATTGAAAGAAAATCTATATTGATGAAAGAGCTGAATTGATTGCTTAATTATAACAGTGTGATTGTTCTCTCTATATATAGTACAAATCTCTACTCTAACAGAATAGATTAAGATCCAAATTATGCGGATCTAGCTCTGTGATTTTAGGAAGAAAACCAGTATTGTATAACAGCCATTCCCTCTTACTCTTAACTATCATTTGATCCTCTCTTTGCTAGACGACATCGTTTGGTTGTCTGTGGTGACAATGCTTAAGTGAAACGGTGTGCATTGCTTAATAACATTAAGTGAAACGATGCGCATTGCTTTAATGAAACGATGCGTTGAAGAACCAATCTCTCTTCTCTTCATACCTGTGAAGCAAGACTCAAGTCTGTGGACTTAGCACCTGGATCATCATCTCCTTCAACATCTATGAGATGCTTCCATGATGTTAGATAGAATTGTTATAAGTTAAAAAAAAAAAAAAAATTCATACAGTGTTATGTAGTTGGTGTTAATATTGGGCACGAACTTTGGAATTTGGTATTAACATGTCAGTCTGATGCTAAATTCATTGACGGGTTTGGATCGATCATAACAAATATTTTAAAATGAAAAATACATTTATCAATCTTAATCTCATAGGTAAAACTTATATACAAATCTTTAGATGTTGTACTTTAAGTTATTTAATTAAATTAAACATGTGATTGGATTGACTAATACACTGTATGATTGAATTTAATAGTCATTAAACAAAATATAACACTATTTTTTATGCATGGATCAGTAAAATCATATACTTTAATTCAATTAGTTAATTTCCTTTTTTTTTTTAGAAAGCATTCAATTAGTTAACTTGATTTTTTTTTTTTTTTGGTTAATAAAATAGTTGGAAAATTGTATATAGACAAACTCATTGTGGATGGAAGCTCTTTTATATTTGTTCGTAATTTGACTTTATATTTTAAAACATTTATTAAAACAACATTTCTCATACAACCTTGGTAGTATATATGTTTTATTTGAGTACGTTCTAGACGTTTTTGTCAAAAAAACTCCTCAACAAAACTTATAAAAGAATAATTTATATACTTTTGGTTGTGGTGGGTGGAGGCTCTAGAAGAAGCCGTGGAAGATGCACGGGGCTTTTGATTTTCAATATATATGTGGGAGATTGTGTTAGTCATGAGGGGTGTATCATGCATGTTAATTAATAATCTTTGTAGTTAAACTATTTTTATAAGCGATCATTAAATGCGGCTTACATTGTCAACTCACTTATTTAGAATTTTTTATTTATTTATTTGTATTTGACTATTTTAAAGTCAAATTGACAGGGGACATTTCTCGACAAAAACAAATAATAATAATAATAATAATAATAATAATAATAATAATAATAATAATAATAATATGCGTGGGTCAATTCAATGTTTTTTTTAAAGTAAATATATTCATTATAAGCATATTAAAATTAGTAATATGAATTACTATAGGTAAACTTGTATTACTAAAGTTGCAAGGAGTTGGAAATACTAACCCCAATCCCAACACTTTAATCATATGTCATAATATATATATATATATATATATATATTAGAGAGTTTCAAATCTCTGACGTCTGCCGTTCGCTCCTGATGATAGCTCTTTATTATTAGACTAAGATACTAATCGTTTTTTTATGTAGGCGGGGATTGAATCCCACATCTCTTATTCAACCATTAGAAACTTTATCAGTTGAGCTATACGTTGAAATTCTCTAAAAAAATAAAAATTGGAACACACATATGTCATAATATTTGGTTTTACTAAAAACTTGAACTTATATAAACGCAACTTAAGAAGGTACTTTTTCCTTTTATATTTACCATCTATTAATTCCCTTCTATTTTTCAATATATATTTTCTTTAATTTGAATCATAGTTTTAATTAACGCATACTACTAAAGCAAGATAATAAAATTGTGGATCTTGTAGGTTGCATATGCCTCATTCAAATTAATATAGGCTTACATCACATTTGTGTTACATCTCAAAAGAATTAATCTAGTTATAATTAAGGTTCCTTATAATTGTTGATAAAGCTCATATCAATTTAATATATGATGAGTCGGTGCTTGAAAATGAAAGTGAGGTGAGAAGCTATCTTTTTTTCAATTATAGTTTTAAAGTAAATTTTTTTAAAAAAATAAAGGAATGAATTGAAATCCCATTTTTTGTAAATTTGTGGTTGAGATGATTATTAAAAAAAAAAAAGCACTTTATACCTTCACTTCCATGACGAATTGCTGGTAGCTTTGTTGCCTTGCGACACCCAACCCCTTCTTGCACTCTTTTAGTCTTTTATAGTTTTACACTTAACAACCAAAAAAAAAAAAAAAAAAAGCCTACATGAAAATTTTTTTTATTTCGAAAAACTCTTCAAACCCATAATAAAGTTACAAGTTAAAATCTACTATATATTTTTACTTTCCTCCAAAAGAAACTCTACTATATTTTTGTTCTAAACACTAAATGCACCAATACAAAATCACAAGTTTTCCATTTTAGAAGACATGGTGAGATGAACAGTGAGTTCAAACATGTGAGAGTTAGAGACAGGTGTGTGCCATATTCATGCCTCAGCAATTACTATGACATAACTTTCCCCAAAAATAATTTAAAGAAATCTCATCCAACTCATCATGCGGCATGACCATCTATCGTTACGTAGATTATCCTTTCAACTACGACGAAGTTGATTAAAGGAAAATCTGTTTAAACTGGTTTGGACTTTGGAGGTCAACTTTTTCCAAATATAATATAATATATTTTATTTTATTTTATTTTATTTTTATTTTATCACCTAATGATAATATAATATTCAAATCTATCAAAATCTAATAAAATTTTCAAATGAGAAATATTTGAATCCCCATGTCAATATAATGAATTTCTTATTTAGAAGATCAAAAGATTCATTTTTTCTAAACTATTATTATTGGACATTTTAATTTTTTTTATTGATGCTGTAAATTGCAACTGCTGTTGGCACTTGATTTCCTTTATCTCTTGCATTTGCATTGAAAATTATACTAATGACTAATGAGACTTGTCATCCTTTTCAAAGGGTGTTTCAACTTTTTACCTAAATGAAACTCTATACAATTTATTTGATGATACATTTATGTGAAGCGGCTAAGAGGATCATCCCTTACATTAACAAAACTAATGCTCTAAAACCCAAATCAAATAAAGACTTTTATTTTGAACTGCTTTTCATACAGGCTGTAGCTTCTCAACTCAAAACTAGTTTACAAACCCCTCTACAAATTTTCACAAAAATAAAAATATGCGAATTATCCATCAAAGTAGCCCTAGTTTAAAAACAAATAATCAATGACATGGGCATAATGTTAGCTTTTGAAATGGACTTGTATTTCAAGAAAAAAAAAAAGAAAAAGAAAAAAAAAACTTTTAAAATGGACTTCGGCTTGTCCTTATAATTTATAAAGTCTGTCAACCACTCCTCATTATTAAGCAATTAACAGTACGTGTGTTCTAATTAGCTTAACTGGTAAAATCTCTAATGATTATATAAGAGATTTATGGTTCAATCCTTGCTCACACCAAAAATTAATTAATGTCTTAGCCTAATGATGAAGAGCTAATTAACAATACAGATATCAGATTTTGTGACGAATGAAACATTCTATTAGTATTTCAATAGATTTAATCACGTGATGTACACATTTTTTTACCATGTCAATATAAACTTTAAGATGTTATTAATACCACTAGTATGTAACCCGCACTTATGCACAGGAATGATGAATTGTAGTGGTGTTATTGATGCTAGTTTGTGTTATTAAACAAATAGGGCATAGTTCAACTAGGACATTTGGAGGTACTAAAATAGTTTTTCTTGCAATTTTTTATTTACGTCAAGTTTCTCATTACATTGTTATTATGTATATAATTTTAAAAATCACTAATATTGGATACTACATATATTATATCAATTCACAATTATTGTCTGTGAAATTCTACTAAATATTACACAAAATAAAATAATAAATTGGTTAAATAATATCTCATAAATTGAATAGGGATAGGTGCATGAAATCGTTTATCTCAATTACAGTTTGTTACATTCAATAACTTTGTATACTAAGTATCTTAATAGAAACAGTATAAAAAACATGCTCTTTAGTTTAGAGAAAAAAATAATAGTAATAAACTAAACAATTTAATTGTATGGAAAGCTAACAAAAGCAAAATCTAATTTTGATTCTAATTAAATTTTCTTTAATCTTTGGTTTAAAAAAAGTAAATATATATATATATATATATATTACCTAGCTAGTAATGGATCGTACATAGTAATGGTATATTACATAAGTGATTTATAAACTTGAATTGTTTTTAGTTATACAAAAAAGACTCATAAATATAAAATCATTCAAAAATTATATATTTTTTAATGATTTATTTATATTGGACTCATTGTTTTTACATTAAATTAGCTAATTTGGCGCAAAAATTAAAAAAACTTAGATTAGATGGAATATATGACGCAAAATTAAACTCTAATTGAAATTCAATTTTTACTCTGAATTAATTCACTTAGCACAAAAATTTAAAAAAAAACTTAAATTAGATGGGACATGTAGCATAAAATTATACTCTAATTGAATTTTAATTTGAAATCTAATTAGATTTTCTCTTAGTTTTACCTCTCTATATATATTTATTTGATATATAAATATAGAACCAACCGCAATTAAAAATATTAAGTTTTAACCAAAAATGTACTAATAGAATATTTGATTTCTCACAAACCTAAGTCCAATAAATTAGTTATAATAATAATAATAATAATAATAATAATAATAATAAGTGAAGCGGAGAGAAACTCAAATAGAATTCTAAATTAGAGTTTCAATTTTGTGCAATGTGTCTAGATTTGGATTCTCAATTTCGCGCCACTTGTCCTAACCAAAACTCAAAAAAAAAAAAAAAAATCTAATCTATATATCTATATATATTATATAATAATAGGTGAAGTAGAGAGAAACTCAAATAGAATTCCAAATTAGAGTTTCAATTTTGTGCCATGTGTCTAAATTTGGATTCTCAATTTTGCACCACTTGTCCTAACCAAAACTTAAAAAAAAAAAAAAAAAATCTAATTAGATTATAAATTGGACTCCAATTTTGTGTCATGTATCTTATCTAAATTTTCTAATTTTTGTACTAAAATAAATGATGCATTAACATTTAACACGGAAGCCAAGAAAACCATAATAATAATGCTCATTGGTTTAAGCAAGAACATCTCATCTGCACACTTTTATGGGTGAATATCTCACCTGCCCACTACTAGAACCAAGGAGTCCAACGAGAAAACCATAATGATAATGCTCATTGGTCTAAGTAAGAACATCTCACCTGCCCACTACTAGAACCAAGGAGTCCAACGAGAAAGACTATAAAAGTAAAACATCTTCTCCTCCTAATGCCATATCGTCATCTCATGTCTCTTCCTTCTCTTTCAACCTCTACTAACTAGATCCACACACTACCCTCTCCTCCTCCTTTCAGATTACAAAGAGTAAGATCGGGTTCAAACACAATGTTCAATCCCACTCTTACTTACTTCACACTCTTATACATTACCGCTTCATTGGCGCCTTCAAGAAAATTCCAAACTCAATGTGGAAACTGAATCTACTAAGATGAATATCTTATCATCATAATTGTTAATATTTTCATGCGTAAACACGGACTACATGCTAGTTAGATTATAAATTGGACTCCAATTTTGTGTCATGTATCTTATCTAAATTTTCTAATTTTTGTGCCCAAATAAATGATGCATTAACATTTAACACGGAAGCCAAGAAAACTACAATAATAATGCTCATTGGCCTAAGCAAGAATATCTCACCCGCACACTTTTATGGGTGAACATCTCACCTGTTCACTACCAGAACCAAGGAGTCTAACGAGAAATACTATAAAAGTAAAACATCATCTCCTTCTAATGCCATATCGTCATCCCATGTCTCCTCCTTCTCTCTCAACCTCTACCAACTAGATCTACACACTACCTTCTCCTCCTCCTTTTGAATTTCTAAGAGCAAGGTCGGGTTTAAACACAATATTCAATCCTACTCTTCCTTACTTCACACTCTCATACGTTATCACTTCATTGGCGCCTCCAAGAAGATTTTAAGCTCAATGTGAAAACTGAATTTACCAAGATGAACATCTTATCATCACAATTGTTAATATTTCCGTGCGTAAGTACGGACTACGTGCTAGTTTGAGTAATTACAAGGCATTCCTAATAAAGTATAAATGACGACCTAATAAAAACAAAACAACCTAATAACAATTTGGTATAAAAATTAGAAAGTCATATGAAGAGGTTAATTTGATATATCATGCATCTTGCATTCATTGATATAGAGTACTTTGTCAGTTATCTAAATTTTCTTTTCTTTTTTTTTTTTGTTGGATGGGATATCTTCTTGGGGGAGTGGCAATCGTTGCTACTATCTCTAAAATTCAACTAATAAATTATTGATACTCACATTTAAAAAAAAAAAGAAAAAAGAAAACTTGAGTTAAATGTAGGAACTTCCCACAAATCCTATTATACCCTTTGTTTTTTTTTGGGGGGGTCTTATAATTTCTTTAGAGAAAGAGGCAATTTACGCGCAACTTCAAATTCGTAGAAACAGAGTGGAAGTCCGGAATTCAAAGAAAAAAAAAAAAAAAAAACATACACACACTGTGTGTTACACGCGTGCGCACGCACACACATGGCATGAGTCAATGATCTTCCAAAGGTACTGTTAAGGTTGCCGTTAGGCAAATATTATTAGAATAAAAAATATAGATACGTATTTTTAAAAAATTTTGAGGAAAAATTATAATTTATCCACTTATAATTTCACTGAAATTTAAATTGCATACATGTGAATTAAAATTTGATACTTTATCCACTTGATATTAACCTAGTTAGAGTTTCGTAATCTATCTATGTTGATGGTTAAATATGTAATTTTGCTTCACTTTTTATATCTCTTCTTCAACAACACAAAAAACATAAAAATACAAGATAAAAAGAATCTAGTGGAACACTTGCATCATAAGATTTCAAATCATAGGTAAGAAAATTAAATTTTGGTCAAACATCAAATAGATAAAGTGTCAAATTTCAAACCATAAGTAGACAATTTAAATTTCAGTCAAATTACATGTAGGTAAGTTGTAATTTTTCAATTTTTTTTTTAAAGTTTAGCTATAATTTTTAAAATTTTTTTTTATAGAAACCGTTTAGCTATAATTTTTTTTTTGTGATAGGATTTAGCTATAAACTTGATTTTAGCTATTGGCTACAATTTTTACTAAAAAAAATGAACATAACTACATATTTCAAAAATATAAATGTTGAATTGCATGTTTTTTATATTCTTAACATGCATGTCAAATTTCGTGTCAATCAAATGTTATTTACAATTTAATTAATAAAATTATAGTATATCCATAATTTTAGATTACAAAGACTTGAAATTTAAATATTTGATTTATAACATAAATTTTGATATTTAATTTTATGAAAATTTTGCAAAACATAGAGATATAAAATATATATAAAAAAAGTTATCCAACTGTAGATTTTTCAAAGTTCACATTTATTAGAATTATATTGAATAAAGTTATAAACATTACCGACATATGTAAAAAGCTATTAAAACATTTATGTGGCATTTGGTATAGGGTAATGTTTTAAGATTCTTACGAATGTTTAAAAATTCACATGTTTGGTTGCAAATCACACCAGAGACTCAGATGCCAGAAGAATCTGAATTCCCTCTTTAACCCCCTTTCAGTAGGAATGTGGATTCTATTCAAATGAGTATCCAAATTCCCAAGTTTAAAAGAAATTATATTTTTTATAAGTTGACAATTTTAATTCTCTTTCCTTACCATTTAAGCAATTAAGATAAAAAAAAAAATCATCAATATCTCTTCCTGTCAAAACAACTTAAACAGGATAGACAATTCTGTTAATACATTCATTTTTGCTTCTTTTAGACTATAGTTTTAATGACTTTTTCATAAATTATAGTTTATATTTTGTTTTTCATTATTTATTAAGAAGAAGATTATTATTATTATTATTTTTTAAAAAGACTTATATTGGATTTACAAATCTAAAAATAGAATGAGAAAAATAAATAATTCAGCTAAAATTCACATGTTTGGTTGCAAATCACACCAGAGACTCAGATGCCAGAAGAATCTGAATTCCCTCTTTAACCCCCTTTCAGTAGAAATGTGGATTCTATTCAAATGAGTATCCAAATTCCCAAGTTTAAAGGAAATTATATTTTTTATAAATTGACAATTTTAATTCTCTTTCCTTACCATTTAAGCAATTAAGATAAAAAAAAAAATCATCAATATCTCTTCCTGTCCAAACAACTTAAACATGATAGACAATTCTGTTAATACATTCATTTTTGCTTCTTTTAGACTATAGTTTTAATGACTTTTTCATAAATTATAGTTTATATTTTTTTTTCATTATTTATTAAGAAGAAGATTATTATTATTATTATTTTTTAAAAAGACTTATATTGGATTTACAAATCTAAAAATAGAACGAGAAAAATAAATAATTCAGCTAAAATTCTTGAAAATAAACAAAACATTATAATCTCACATTTTTAAAAATCTTATTAAATTCTCAATTAAACTAAACATTTACGTAGATTCTCTCGTACCAAACACCGCTTTATTTATTTTATTATTATTTTTTTAGATGAAGCCATACTATGCTTTATTTATATATAATAATTATCTTTTTTTTTTTTTGACTTCTTCTCAAACTCATTAACTTTTTCTTCTCAAAAAAACTAATTAACTTTCAAGGTATCTGTTAACTTTAATAACTCAAAAAATCATTAAAAAATAGAAAAAAAAGAAAAAGAAAAAACACATCATCAACGCGACAACACCTATATAAATGAGACCGCGCTATTTCTGCCTCTCTCGCAAACACAGCTGATCTCTCTCTCTCTCTCTGGAAAAATACTCAAACTCACGCAAATTACACATCTACTCTGCCCATTCATTAATTTCATTCTTTTCATTCATGGACTCACCTTCTCGCTCCTCCGTAATCATCGTCGGTGCCGGCGTTTCCGGTACATCCAGCCTCCGAAACTCATCTCCGCCGCTGATTCCTCATACTATTTCCGGTTTCGTTTTCTCACGTTTTTGTGTGCGTGTGTGTGTGCGCGTGTTTTTTTTTCAGGAATATCGGCGGCGAAGGTGTTGGCGGAGAACGGAATAGAGGACTTTATAATTCTAGAAGCTTCGGACCGAATCGGAGGTAGGATCCGGAAAGAAAGTTTTGGCGGCGTGACGGTGGAGCTCGGTGCCGGGTGGATCGCCGGAGTTGGCGGCGAAAAGTCCAATCCGGCTTGGGAGCTCGCTAACAAGTCTGGCCTCCGCACTTGCTTCTCTGACTACAGCAATGCTCGCTACAACATCTACGATACCAGGTATCCGAATCCGTATCCGTATCCGTGTCCGCGGGTCACATGTGCGCGCTTTTCAGTATTTTTCAAAATTTCCTTCTCTTTTCTCTTTTCCGGTGATCGTTAATCGGCCTTTTGCTATCTGGCGCCGCCGGTGACGTGGCGCCCTGTCGGCATTTTTGAAAATTTCGTTTTTTTATTTTTATTTTTTTGGTATCGTATCGTATTCGTATCCGAATACATCTGACGTGGCGCTCTCAACATTTTTGTTTTGAAAAAAAAAAATTGGTGTGTCCGTATCGGTAGCCGTATCCGTGGTGACATGGTGGCATTTTCGAAATTCATTCTTTCTTTCTTTCTTTGACTTTTTGACCGTTTGACCGGCACAGTTTACATTTTACCGTTACTGATTGAATCTTAGTTTTGCTAAATCCGGTGGAGCTGAAATGCCCCGGGTGTGGTGTGAATCGGACTGAGTTTACTGAACGAGTTGTGTTGTTTTTTGTGTTGTTTGTTACAGCGGGAAAATTATACCGATAAAACTAGCGAACGAGTTGTACAAGAAGGCGGTGGACTCGGCGAAGGAGAAGATGGACTCGGCGATTCGGTCACTCAGAAGCCAAGAATCGAACAACCGTGGATGTGGTGGTGGTGACGTCAGCAGAGTAACTGAACCGCCTTTGTAAGACCCTGTTTGGTTGTTTGTTTTTATTGTTTGAAAAATCAACTTTTTATCATATTTAATTTTAAGCGAATCCTAATATATCTTTCTTATACTTATCCAAGAAAGATTTTATTTTTATATTTATTTATGGTTTTTGAATTATTTTTTTTTTCTAAATTTTTGGTTATTGTTTTTATTCTTAGTACGCCGAGGACGCCATTTGAGCTCGCTCTTGACTTCTTGCTCCACGATTTTGAGATGGCAGGTGAGATTTTATTATAGCTCGTGCTACGTTTTTTTTTTTTTTTTTTTTTAAATTAAAATTATTGACGAAAATAATAAAAAAGCAAAGAAAGCGAAATTTTGGATATTTTAAATGATTCCTTGTTCAATGATGAAACCATAAACTTAGACCCAACAAAGTCAAATAGTTTTATAATGCTTCGACTATATTTTTATTTGTTATTATGTAATTCTTTCTGGGTTTTTTTTTTTTCAAAAAAAAAAAAATTCTTCGAATCTTTTTTCTTCTTGTAATTGAATAAAGCATGAATGGCATTGTACATGAACAGGGGTGGTGTCATATTTTGTGGTTTAAAGTTTTGAAAAATAATGAAAGACTTGGTTTCAAGTAAACTAAGTCAATGAGCTAAATAGTATGTCTAAGATACTGTTGATGTGGATAAAGTTCTTTTATTCTTTTTTAATGTTTTGTTTTGGAGTGTAAAAAAATTGTATCAAAAATTGGGAATGTTGTGTTTTGGTTTTGGGTACACAGAGGTAGAGCCAATATCAACTTTTGTAGATTTTGGGGAACGAGAATTTTTAGTTGCAGATGAAAGAGGGTACGAGCATTTGTTATACAAAATGGCTGAAGAGTTTCTTTTTACATCTGAGGGCAAAATCTTGGATAGCCGACTCCAACTAAACAAGGTAGGAAAAATATTTTTCTTTTACCATATTTCTTCGTTTTTGCTTTTCGAGATAGAATTTTACATTAGTCTAATTTAAATATGTGTTTGAGTCTTTCTCACGGAGACTTGAATTCAACCCTAAATGCCCCAACTACTCTTTTTGAATGCATGTGCTACTATTCAATTTGTAGTAGTGATGTATTGACTCTGTCTTTAGAATTTGCAGATAATGACATTTTGTGAAACTTTTATTATATATAATAATTATTATTATAAATGAAAGATCTTAATCGCACTGCCATTTACTCATTCTCAAGAAAAGTACTACTAATCAAAGTAGGTTGAGAGGAGTTTTCTTTGATGTTTGCTGGTCTCTGACCTTCATGATGATAGGCAGATAAGTTTGAGAAACGAAGATGTGAAAATAACTAATTTTTCAACCTTACCAAATGTCACACCATTGATGATGCACTATAGAAAAAACTGAGGAATGTGTATATATTGACACATTAGGAAGCATTCATGACATTAAAAGAGATTATCTTTCAAACATTTGGTTTTGAAATTGGGGTTCTTTAAAAGCTACTTTTATGTAATTAATATGTTACTTTTCTTGTGTGAGTTGAACTTTGTTACTTTCTTGTGAGAGTTGAAAGCGTAGATGAACAAAACACTGAAATAGATATTTTTTTATCAATCAAATAACTACTCATATGATCTATATGGGCTATGTTGGATTTTTTTTAATTCTCATTCTAGATATTTTCTTTGACCACCTCTTCCCATTTGCAAAGCTAAAAAACGAAAACACTTTATGAGTTTTGATGACCCCAGCTTGCATCTATAATTTGACCTATCAACAATATATTTGATTTCAATCATATAGCTATGAATTGGCAAATGATGCTTGCAACCATTAAAGCCCATTTCTTTTTTACCTCTCATAAATTTAGTAGGACCCAAAAATTTTCAATTTCCCATCACCCTGCACAGTGTGAATTATGACCAAAGAACAATACCCCATGAGGTGAGATGTCATATCAGCTTCTAATAAGAACATGAAAATAAGGGGTCTTGTCATTTTCTTCATTTATTGGTGCTGTTGTCTTTGCTACCTCGAATGCTCAAAAGAATCAGAACCCAGTGGACCTATCTCCGCACTAATGCTTGCTATCATTCATTCACATTTTTTTTTTTTTTACTGTTTAGAAAGCTCCCATTAAATCGGTAAATGGGTCTGTGTAGTGTGTTATGTGTACCTCAACTCTGCACAGATTCTTCTTCATTAAAATATTTCCCATTTTCATATTTTTGAATTCCAAAATTGCACACATTTTCTTAGTTTGACTTCTCAGAATCTTTTATTTATTGCCTAGGACTTTGTTTTTTATATTTATTTTTTAATAGTTAATGATAATACTATTTTAAGATCAACACAATGTATGTATTTTTTTTACGAATACATTTAATGGTTGTGTTAATATGCACGGATTTGGAGCAGGTAGTTCGGGAGTTACAGAACTCGAGAAACGGCGTGACGGTAACAACGGAGGATGGTTGCGTCTACGAAGCCAATTACTTGATTCTTTCTGTCAGCATCGGTGTTCTACAAAGCGACCTCATTTCCTTCAGACCCCCCTTGCCCGTACGTTTCCTCTTCCTTTTAATTTTTTTTTTATTTTTAATTTTCAAGTTTTTCATGGTCAAGTTCTAAGTTCTCACTGTGCTAGTCATAAGTCACATAACTGATAACTCATAAGTAACCACGCAGTTGCATGATGTGGCAATCACTAATACACATGATGTTTGCAATTCTTTTGAATGATGCTACTGATAGAATAAATTTAAGATGCACGGACACTTTATTTGAGATATCATATGAACGTTATATTTATGTTTATCTGTCACTTATTTTTTTTTGAGGGGATCTGTCATATTATATTATACATTTTTAAAAATTGTTTGTGTTACTATATTGTACTGTACCCATGTTTATCTGCCATATTATATTATAAATTTTCAAAAATTGCTTGTGTTACCATATTGTACTGTATTGTACCGTACTCGTGTCCGAGTATGTGTCCATGCATTTCGAGTATGAATTTGCAAAAAATTTACAAAATTAGGTCATCAATCACAAAAGTAATTTAAACATTAATTCATCATGTTGTTTAAGTGGTAATAATCATATTTTTAACAATTTAATTTGTACTAATTTTTTTGTAGTAAAATTTATAGCAGCTCTGACCTTTTTTTTTTTTTTTTTTTCACAAATTTATAATTTCTAACACCACTTTATCATTAAAACTTGCTGCCTTAGCATTTATTGAAAAAAAATTGTGCATGTAAACATTGTCTTGGGACATCTCATGCCTATATTGTCCCTTATTAATTCACATAATCATCTGAAAATTTTAGATAATTGAGAATGTAATGTAATGTTATAAGTCTTTTACACTAATAAGTTACTTTTATATATATATATATATATATATATATATATGTGGATTTTACTAATGTGTGCCCTAAGGGCACACAATAGTAAACCAATAATGGGTGTTATTGTATAATGGGTGTTTATAACACTACGCTGACGTGTGACATAAGATATTTTATATATAAGTAGGGTCAAATCATATACATTATACACTATTGGTCTTTGTTCACTGTTTTGTGCCAATTAATCACAGTTGTTAGGCTCGAGACAGATTAGTTTTTTCCCCAAAGCCCCACGAATGATTGACCTTAACCCTTATAAAAAAGAATGATTCATGACTTCCTCAATGTGCGTACACATTATTTCAATATTTTGGTCCAACATAGGTGAAATAATAGAGATAAGGCCCTTGTAGAGAATGAAGCTTCTACTCAGTTTACTGGCTGTGTAGGCTCTGACCCACAAATTTAAATAGCATTAACTTGAACGTGTCAGAATTCATGGATAGTATTAAATAAAAGCTAACTCTCTGATGACGCAAGACACAGATTCTCGAGGTGTCCTTGTAATGCAAATATGGGTTGCATGATCCACAGTATTTGCAATCCACAGTTTGCCTATTGGATCCTTTCTGTCTGTTAAGACTCATTTGTTAGTTGACTACTGGTACGGTGTACGGTGGTGGGTATTGGCATTTGTATATTGTGGGTGACAACTGGTTTTTCATATAGTATATACTTGTTGAAAAAGAATGAGACCATGACTACAGCTATTGGTGCTCCACAAATAGTTCATTTCACTTAGCGTTATGAATTCTGGTTCTTGATTGGCTAGCATAATATGGTGTAAGATACAGTTGGTATTTATATATTGTGGCAGTCAGTTTTATACTATTTCATATTATAGTTTGGTAAAGAATGAGACACTAGTTGGGCTTATTGTGTATTCTTGCTGGAAAAAATGAAACAAGGCTACAAGTAAGCAATTGGTGCTTCACTCTAAAATGAAACAAGGCTGAGAAATAAACATGTTAGACTTTCAATGCTAAAAGAGCTAACAAAAATTCAATATTGTGTAAGTTCTTCCATATGCTGTGAAAATTTTACTGCCAGAGTTAGGGTGCTTACAAATTCATTGCTTTGGGTGTTTAAGTGGCTAACTGATGCACATGATCTGCTATTTACATATTTGTGCTTAAACAAATCCATTGGGACTCTATTTTTATTTATTTATTTATTATTATTATATAAATATATAAGTCAAATTTGTTGGGACTCTCTCAGTATATAAATTTTGGTGGTAGTAGGTCATGTATGTTTGTGGTCCCTTGGCCCAAGTTTTGTTGCTGGGAAGTTCCAATTAATATTATAATTGTTGGATTAAATATTAACATAATGAATAAAATAATGAAACAGAGGTGGAAAATGGAGGCCATACAGACATGTGAAGTGATGGTGTACACAAAGATCTTCTTAAAATTTCCACATAAGTTCTGGCCATGTGGACCCGGAAAAGAGTTCTTCATGTATGCTCACGAGAGGAGGGGATACTACACGTTCTGGCAGGTTTGTTTATATATATATATATATATATATATATATTGTTCTTTTTTTTTTTTTTTTTTTTTTTCTTTTTTTATCATTTTTATTGTTTCCAGCTAACATTGAAATGTCTTTGTCCAATGCTGGCTTTTGCTGCATCAGTTAAATGGATTTTGAGTCATTATGTACCGCTAGTGTTCTTCTTTGTATGTGAGCTAAGCTTGTTCTGGGAGTATATGCAAATTCACAATGGTGGTCAATTATGTATTGTAGCTATAGTTAAGGGCAGAGAGGAGGGGAGTGGGAGTGGTTTGCTGTGACTTTGAGTGCAATTCACAAAAGAAAAAAGAATTAAGGAAGAACCTTAAGATGATATCTTTAATTACTACCCTTGATTTTGAGTGCAATTGACAAAAGAAAAAAGAATTAAAGAAGAACCTCAACATGATATCTTCAATTACTACTTTTGATTGTCAACGACACACCTATCATTTGTTAGTATAGGATCATAGTTGGCTGCTGCTTTTGGTCAGATGTGAAGACAAATGCATCATATCTTTGATATGCACCCTAAACTTTTTCAACATCAACAAAATTAATAATTGGATTCATATCTTACAATTGGGATTTAGGTGTATCTTATTAAATTTGTCATTATGATATATAGGATATAGAAGTCATGTAGATGTGGGGTACATGCATCTTGATCTAGCATTTTTAACTTCCAGCACCTGCTGTTTTCTTTAATTTTAATATATTAAATTGCATCATTACCAAATCATTAACCTATTGCCACACGATTAATGCATTGATAACAATCAGGCTTTGTTATTGCATCACAGGCTTCACATAATTCTTGTGATTTGTTATGATTACTATCACTATAAGCCTATGGAAAACTCATGCTCAGATAAATGGAATCATCTCATTCAAGTGTGTCATATGATTGCAGCTAGCTATCATTGTAGCTTTCTTGAATATACTATTTCAAAATGCAAAATCTGTAACAATAATCAAAGAAGACAGCTTGTTATTGTTTGATATGGAATATAGGTTTAGGTTGAGTTAGTCCCCCTAGTTTGCATCATTTTTAAAGATAATTTTGACTTCTTTCTTAATTAGAATTTTGACCATTCAAAGTATTGTGCACGTTTTTCAGAGTCTTGTTGCAAGTGCCTCCATTTATGATTTGATAAGAAATATTAATTATTTTTGAATGATTTTTTCATCTATGATGTTTCCGTCACTCTCTTAGAGCTGGCAATATTAGGTGCCCGATGGGAACCAATTGGAAATCTTAATTTGACTCTTTTCTTTCCATCTTTTTGAGAGAACTTCGATTTTTTTTTTAAGTATAATTAAATTTTCTAGACTCATGCATTTTTAAACAAAATTCTCTGTTTAATTAGGAGAAGATTGAATTATTTAAAGGACTATACGTGGCCTCTTGTGCAGGCACTTCAGGATCTCACATGTCCATCAATTTCAATTTTTTTTTTTTTTATACAGTATAAGTAGATCCTAATTATGTTGTTATAACAAATAAAGTGTGTTAAAGTTTTTTAAACATAATATCATATAATATTGTTATGGGATTAGATCAGCTATTCATTCCTATTTAATCATTGAATTATCAAACTTTGTTGCTGATCTGTTGCAATGTCATCAGCACATGGAGAATGCATTCCCTGGTTCAAATATCCTGGTTGTAACGTTGACGAATGGGGAATCAAAACGTGTAGAAGCCCAGTCAGAAGAAGAAACATTGAAAGAAGCTATGGGGGTTCTTAGAAACATGTTTGGACCCAACATACCTAATGCCACTGATATTCTAGTGCCCCGTTGGTATTATAACAGGTTCCAATGTGGCAGCTACAGCAACTATCCAATCATCTCTAATAATCAACTTGTTCACAATATTAAGGTACAGTTTCTTACTTACATTCCATAAGTTTTTTTAATAGGTGATAAATTTTCAATTTGCCTATTTTGGGTACTAAATATGAGTTGAATTTATAAATTATAAACGACCACCCGCTAGAAACCTTGGCTTCTTCAACGTGTGTGTGTATATATATATATATATATATATATTCTTTCCAAGATAAGAAACTATGGATAAGAAACCTTAGCAGATAGGAAAGACACTATTGTAAGGGGACTCTAGAATTGCTTCTGCTACCCAAAATAGTGCATGTCTGTTATGTATTTTATTTGCAACTTGAAGAATAGCAAAACAGAGTGGGAGGAATTATGCAATTGTTGTTTAAAGTCCGAAAACCATGTTAAAAAGTTTGAACTTAATTAAAAAAATTTCATTATGATTTTGTATTGAAATTGTTTTATGCTTTTTGCTAAGGCCCCAGTGGGACGCATCTTCTTTACCGGTGAACACACAAGTGAACAATTTAGTGGTTATGTCCATGGTGGATACTTAGCAGGTAAGTAGATTATTGCATCTTGTATTTTTGAATTGTAGGTTCCAATTATCAAGATGGCTTCTAACATTTTATTCGGGCTCTGTTATTCTCTTGATCAACTAACCAGGTATTGACACTAGTAAAGCTTTGTTAGAAGAAATAAGGAAAGAAAGAAAAATTGAGAATCAAAATAATTTGTTAGAGCCCTTGTTAGCATTGACTGGGTCGTTAACTTTGACACAAGCAGATGCAGTCTCAAGTCTGCACAAATGCGAAATTCCCACTCAATTATATCTTTGTGGGAAACTCAGTATTTCAGAAGCTATATTGTGACTATATGGACCTGTACAAAAATGGCACTTTGTCGATGATGATGATGATGATGACAATAAAAATATGACCAATGCGACTGTTGGCCTAATGGATTTGGTTCTGCATTCAGTTCAAGCCCTTGAGTCCATCCATATGCTAGAATGAATTGAGATACAAAAAGCAGGTTACGAAAGAAATGCAAAAGGTTGCTTGGACTATATGTGTAGTTGCTACATTCATGATCATAATAGAGCCGAGTTTTGGATTCTTGTAGGGATTTTGGTTTGGGCATACGTATAAAAGATTGTTTATTGGAAGGACTGAGATTAAGAATAGGAAAGGCCTTACAATTCTAATTTTACATGTACCAAGTCTCACTTGACCAACTCTTATTTGTAATTCTATTTGAATAATTGATTATGCAAAGATTTCTAATTCGTCCCATCAAACCCAATGGCCATCTAATTGGTAAGCTAGTAAATGAGGCCATGAGTGTATTAATACTTTTATCATTGTAGACTCAGATTCAAATAAAGGTAATTTAATATTCAACGCAATATATATTTGTCCTCAGCATAAATTTATAATTGTTGTTTTCAGGTATGGTGGTGGTGAGTTTTTTTTTTCTTTTTAATTTTGGCTTCAGTGTGAAAGACTATGTATGAATTTGGGTAAAGTTTACTTCCAAACTGGAGAAATGTTCTTCTAACCCATCATATGGCAGCTTAACAAACTCTCCATGTTTATATCTAGTCGTTTGATTTTTTATTTTGGTATTTGCTTGAAGTCATATGATTTACTCAATAGTTATATGAATTTTTTAAATATTTTAATGAATCATGTGATTTAATACATATGGATGGTCTTATGACATACTAATTTATGAGGAGGAGATTCCTCCAACTCAATTTGAAGGTAAACTTTGTCCGCGTAATTGTAAGTAGCACTATAGTTACGTTAAAAATTGAATACCACATTTCAACACACCAATAAATAAAGGACTAAGTATCAAACTTCTGGTAAGTCCATTATTTCTATCAAAAAACAGGTAAGCCTATTATATAAAGGGGAATGGACTAATTGTCCTTCATAAGAATTAAGTCAGAAAAAAAATAAATAAGAATGAGTATTAAGGATGTGAAAGGTGAAATGAAAATACCATCAAGTTAAGCTAATAATTTTTTTGACATTTGTACAAGAGATCGAGGAATGAGGTTCATCTTCCCTGAATTTGGAGTTTTGGCTTACTGGGGGGGGGGGGGGGGGGGGGGGGGGGGGGGGGGGGTTGTGTGGTGTTGGAAGAAGCTTGACAAATGTTTCATATAATAATGCGGAAAAGTAATGAAATTTGGGCTGTGATCGTGCAATATCAAGCTTGAAAAATTCCATACCTAACTTGCTTAGTTTTTGATTTCCTAAAAGGGAAAATAGGCCCAATGTTAGGGCTAGCTTTAAGTAGGGCACAGCTATGTTGTCTTACTTTCATAAGTTAAATCTTTTAGTTTTAGATAATGAATTATTTTATGATAAAAAAAAAACTTTATCAATTGAGTTAACTGTCTTTAATTAACATTAAGAATGTAACAATAAGTATTTTTAAAAAGAGAAAGTAAAAAAAAAGGAATACATCCATTTTTTATGGCCATAAGGAGGATCTCTTGTATTAGATAATGAATTATTTTATGATAAAAAAAACTTTATCAATTGAGTTAACTGTTTTTAATTAACATTAAGAATGTGACAATAAGTATTTTTAAAAAGAGAAAGTAAAAAAAAGGAATACATCTATTTTTTATAGCCATAAGGAGGATCTTTTGTAGTGCCTTTATTCCGTATGAATGGCCTCCATATATATACAAATTTTTCTTTTCTTGGGCAATTTGAGAATAAGGGCCCATAAATAGTCGTGAGATTGAGGGCCCAAAAGTTATTTAATGGGCCTCAAGGTTGATACCATAAACCCAAATGTTTACTTGTGACAAGGGAAAAAAAACTTATATTTTAGAGAGGTTAGGATGTCATACATTTTAAAATTTATATCAAAATACTTGTATTTAAAAAAGGTTTAAATCGTTAAGAGTTTTATAACTCAATTGTTATTTATTGGCGTTTTTAATAGAGACAGCTATGATTCAAATTCCTTCACCAACTACTAATTTATCTATATAAAAAAAAGTATAAATTAATGTGTCTTTAGGTTGTAAAAGTTTTGAAAGAGAGGGTTTACAACCCCCCCCCCCCCCCCCAAAAAAAAACCCAAAAAAAAAAAAAAGCATCCAAATGAGTTATGTATAGAAATTATGTCTTAATTCTTGTTGTTTTATGTAAAGAGTTATGTATTAGTACAAAGTATAATATTATATATTATATCTTAATTTTGCTTGAATCAATTGTCACTATTTTGTGTATTTATTTAGATAGCATTAATTTAATAATAAAAATTATTTATCTCAAAAAAAAAAAAATTATTAAATGGGGTATGACTTTAGAGTTCAACAAAATTCCTTTTACAATATTGTTTCCTAGGAAGGTACTTTCATACGTTCATGGAAAGAAATAAGAAGCCTTGAACTATCCATTTCCTCTATTTATTTTTTGTTTTTAATTTGCATATTAGTTAGTCAATATTGCCTTTTTGTTCTATTTTTTGGCGTTATATAATAAATTAGATATTTTCCAATTAAAGATGAGGTTTTGGTCACTAAAATAGAAAAAATATGAAGAAGAAAGAGGTTTATATAAGAGGTTGAAACTTGAAAGACAATTTCTGTACATTATAAACATATGGACAATAACTGTATAGAATATGTTAGATTTTGTACAATGTTTCTATGTGAATTCCTCAAATTTCTTTACTAAAAATGAATTCCTTAAAAATAGTGCATATATATATATATATATATATATATATATATATATATATATATAAAGTGTCAAGGTGACTTTGGTATTTTAAAGAAAACTCTAACTCGTAAAACAAAAATGGCTCTCATTTTTCCTCTTGGATAGGTGAAAAAGAAGAGACTAATTATAAAATCTTCTTGTTCCTTCATCCTTAATGTCAAAGTGTGCGAATAGATGCATTCCAACGTGGTTGAAATTAATGTCACCGAACTCCTCTTCTTATGATTTTTGCCCATAACAAGGATTGGATTGTCATTGGTATTTCTGGTTGCCACTTACTTCATGAATGATTTGGAACCCAACAACAATTTCCAAAAAGAAAAAGAAACTATAGTTGATTTTGATAAGTAAAAGTTAAAATCAAGCTGATTGAAGTCAAAGATTCAATTGATGAATTTAAAATTATACAGATTTTAATTTTCCTCATGATTTAATAAAACAATCACAATAAAAATAAATATGAATGATATAAACTAAAGAAGAAATAATTAACTTATGAATGCTCATGGTCTAGCTTACAATTTAACATGCTCCAAAATGGAAAACATATTCAGAGAAAAAAAGAAAGAAAGTCAGGATTGCAAGTTTACCTCCTGAAATATAACAAAAATTTATTATAGGAAATTTTTTGCAGATGACTGTAAGAAAGGATCAGGTTGTAATATTATATTATAGTCCTAATAAAGCTTTTCGCAGCTTTTAGATTAATAACTAAGTATAGAGTTTCCCTCTCTTGCAGAATTGAAGTGCAGGAACACTGACAGTAGATGAATTTCCATTAAGCTATTAACAGATGTGTCTGAGAATCCAATCGCACCATTAGATGATAGCTATTAACTTCATATCTGATTGACATGTGACCAAAATGTTTGAAAAATGCCGGGACCTGAAATGCAACCATGAGTCAAGTTGCATGTTACATAGGATCAATCATCTAAAAGTACGTGAAGGAGTTGTTTCTAATTAATATCTACCTTACTATAATTTGCAACACTACAGCAGAAAAACACACGGCCTTCTCGTATTGTCAAGGTGGCAAATTCACAATCAAAGTCTCAAGATCTCCTTTCTCTATGATAATTCTATTTTGATCACCATGTAGGTAATGGATAGGCCACAACAGTTGTAGCCTGGTTCACCATCACTCGATTCAGTGCATCTTCAATTATACGTTCAGATTCAGCTTTGAGTGTATTTGCCATCTTGGACATCTAATGGCTACCTGTTTCTTCTGCCTGCTGGATAATTGGAATCCTCATAGTATTACCATGATATGATAGTCCTGCATTTTATTTGGATGAAACTAAATGAAGCTATATGGTCCAATGAGTCTGTAAGCAAATGCTGAACTCCAAAACAAAAATTTATAATCCTACATTTATCAATTGTAGAGAGGAAAAAGATTGAAGTAATAATGCTTCCATTTTTCTTTATCCATTGAAAGCTATTAAATGCTGTTTTACTCTGAAGTAGCTCAATTGACTTAGTAACTTGGATCATTAAGAACTATTGAATGATGAGTTTAGGAGAATATTTTGTTGTACTAACCTGTTGTAGGCCAGTAACAAACCTTTGTGCATTTGTAACTTTGATGCAGGTTTGCTTTCCACCTCGTTTGCATTTCCTTCTTTCTCATGTGCAGTGTTGGCATGGACGAGTCATTGAACAAAACTGATTCTTGACTGACAAGACCAATCTATCAACTCATCCACTTCAATTTAACCTTTCAATTCTCAATTCCACCAGGTGACCTGATTTAGGATCAATCGATCTTTGCAATATTGCAGTCACTATGCATTGCCCATTTCCAATTTTTCCAACAATTATGACTTTCTGAAAGAAAAGAGTGACAACATTACAACTATGACTTGATTAATCTGTTTTTTTTTTCCCCAAAATAATTTGAGCAATTAAAAAAAAAAAAAACTAGTACTGCTTTGTTGCTAATGATGTATAGAAGTAAAAGGGTGGTAAAACACAATTTGAAAATAAAATTTAACCTCTGCCAAAATGAATGGCAAAGCTGAGGCCTTGGAAAACCTGAATATCTAGCCTGGATGGATATCTAAAGCATAAATGATGAAGATCAATTTTTCCCTTGTATGATTCATTGTCATCCTGGACTCATTAGTTAGGCCTATGTTTAACTTTGAATCTATCATTGCTAATAAGGAAGCATAAACAGCTTTGTCTTTTGCTACTTAGGTCTATGTTTTCAGACAAGGTCAAACAGTAATGCTGAAAGTATTAATATTGTCTTTTGAACTTTTGGTCAATTGAGTTACTTCATATAAAAGTTTGGGAGAAAAAAAGAAATGCTTTCAATATCTAGGACATAGGCCAATAATTCATAGACCTAGGTCAAAAGATATACTGTGCCGCTGTGGTGAACAAAGACTAAAGTTTATAGAAATAAAATTACTAGTTGAGACACATGTTAAAATGGCTCAAGATGTGATTAAATAGAGTATGTTATGACTATACTTTCAACAGTACTTTTTCAAACATCTATCGTCTATGAAAGACATCAATCATATTGGCATTCTTGATCATGCTCAAATGATAAGCAATCAGAACAATAGTTTGCATACATTCATGTCCAATGCCTCTTGTGCTATTCTCTCAAAACCAGCGTCAAATGCAATTTCAGCTGCATTTAAAAGTTAAAATCCACAAGACAAATTAGTCTTGTTCTTCACCACCCATGGAGTCCACTCAGTGGCAAAATTCAAAATTCCAAAATATATTAACAACTTAGATGATTATCAACATGAAAGGATCATCTAAAGTACAGTCATGGACCAGAAGTTAGAACCTCAAGCAATGTATCAGTAAAAGACCAGCATAGGCAAGTTCAGGTGCAGCTCTTATTTCTTCAATACTTGCACCACCTTTCCACATGCAATATTATATTTGATGGTGGATGAAAAGAACAAGGGTTCTTGGCTGACAAGACCAAATTTTCCCTACTCCATTAAATCTGAAAATTTTTTAAGTTAAATTATTCATAAGAACTTTGCCCACCTGAAGATCATTGTATCACTTTGAAGAACCGATAACTGGTGACTTCCCACGCTTTTGCTTTGTCCAAACAAAGCTCAAGTTTCGCCATCTGGAATATAGAAATAAAATCAACTAAATATATTTGCTCATTTAATAAATGTAAATTATTGAAATAAACATAATTAACTTCTGTATCAACATTGAAGTCATCTAATATCTTTCCTATTGCGTCATAAGCATCGATGTTTGATCCAGCAGAAAATGAACTTGTGTAGGAACATGCCAACAGAAAATGAACTGGTGTAGGAAGACGCCAGGCCTAGAGACCTAAACTAAACCATCCATTTGGTAAGAAAAAAAAAGGAAAAAATGCATAATACTTGCACACATACATTCATATGTTGTGGTTGCACACATCTTCATTAAGGAACTTAAGCCACTAAAGAACCTAATACTTTTTTTTTTTCAGTTTTTTGCTTTTGCTGCATATATAACTTTGGAACCAACTCTGTTTGAAGGAAAGGCATAATCAGATACAATAAAAATCAGCAATACTTGAAACAAAAAACAACAATGAAGTTGATCAATTATAATTGATAAATTTATAGAGGACTGAGTTTGAAATGATATGAATGAACCTGTGGAAGTATTAGGAGTTTTAGATCCTTATGGTCTTAGTTGCTATGTCTAGAATTTGAGCAGTCACATGGATCCATGTAATGTATGAACCTTGCCCATTAATGCCTGGCATTTTCCTGATAAGTGAGAGAAAGAGATGTACAATAATGTTTTGTTGACTAAAATAAAATGAACTCATCATTACAAGTGAGTATTCAGTGTAGTTTCTTTTTCCCACTAATAAAGAATTAAGACTTTTTAATTTCAATTTCTTTTTTCTTTTTCCTTCTACATTTTTTCTGTAACCAAATGGAGCATAAATTTAAATAATCCATCACTAAAATTGTTGACGCTAACTTGAAATGTCAAAATTGTGTGTTAATCCAATCTAAATGAGGCTCATTAGGGGGTCCAGTGAAAAGGGGATGATTACCCAAATACCTCATTAGGGGGCACCTCTTCCAGCTTTGCCTCTTTCCTTGGTATCCTCAATGAGGCTCAAAACTAGATTCAATTTAGAAGTCCCTTCTTGTATTCTGTTGCAGAATAAGATTTTTTTTTAAGCAGGGAGAGGGTCCAGTGAAAAAGGGATGATGTCGATGCACGATGGAAGAGGAAGAACATGGGGATATAGAATCCACAAGGCAAAAGTTAAAATCCAGACAAAAAGGAATTAGGATGACATAAGAGCAATTGAGTCCTTTTCAGCAATAATGTGATAGGAGCATTTCTTTCACAAAAACCTATAGATCTTCCCCTTACCTAGGTACTGCCATTGAACTCTCAGTGCATTTTGATCTTTGAGAGATCATTACAAGCCCATTGTTTAACATGCTGGTTCCAGGAGTACTATATACCATAGTTGCCAGCTTTGAAAAGATCAACAAAGTAAGCCAAAAACATCACCTCCTTGCACACTTTTGAATAAAAAATTGAGTAACATTTTTTTCTTTATTAAGTAAAAGGAAATTGGCAAAGCCAAAAAATAAGTACTAATACATTTACATATTATTTCATCTCATATAAATGTGGAAAAGACATATTATGATAATGAGAGTAATGAGACACAATTTCCAGCTTGTCATCTTACCACATGTTGCAGGAGAATCCTTAGAACATTGAAAAGAAAGAATAGCATTGACATTTAATTTTTTTTGTTTTTTTTACTGAACAAACAAGATTGCTATATATCTTTTTACGAAGGATCTAGGTTAATGATTGACATACATACCTAAAGAAGTCAAAGTGGCAGTAAATTCTGAATCTGGTTCTCATTAATTCAGTTCCACTGTCAAATAAAAGGGACCAGGTTTATGCCGCATCTTTCTTGTTTGACTCTGCCATCTTAGCAACAACTTAAGTCAGTCAATAATACTCGATCTATTTATCGAAGTGAGGCTATCATAATCAAGCACATTGCAGAATCCCCCTTGATTTCCCCAACCATCTCCTGAATTGCTACTTGGCTCTACATTTCCCTCTGATAATCAAAGAAACAAGTGAATAAAATTGAAAAAAAGCTCAAAACTTTCCAATAAACATACTGAATTTATATCCATGAACATAACCACTTGTAGTAAGAACCCAACTAGACCACAATAATGTTCATATAGGTCATTATGATCAAAATTTGATTGTTATAAAATCCTAACATAGTAAAGCAAGACTTGTATTGAATACTTATGAGAATGAGGTTGGAATTATAGTGCAGGAACCTTGTGGTCTATTATAAATAAAACCTACTTATTCTTTTATTAATATGTGATGATACAACCATTTGTAGAATAAAAAAAAGGTAAAATAAGATACGAAACATGCAGGTAACAGTGCTGGAGATGTCAGAGCTTCAATGGCTAATATTTTGAAAAACACCACAGCAATTAACAAGCCATCGTTGTCATTAACTGCTGGAAAAACCGACATTGAACTTGTTTCAGATTGGATAAGCCAACAAAAGATAAACAAAAACCAGGGTTTAAACAAAACAAAAATCTGAGATAGGCAATGAGTATAGATTACACCCAATAAGAGAAAGATCATGCAGCAAAGATCATTTTGTAATCCAAATAATAAGTAGTCAGGTATTAATTCAGCCAGCATATTTTTCCAAATCGTGCGTGAAGAAACCAAATTTAGGATGAATAATTATCATATGAAAGTAAAGAAACGTAATTTCAATGTATTGCAAAGTTGCAGGGTAACAAATTGAGAAATACAGCATATGAAATCAGACAAGTTTAAAATACTCAAAATATAAGAATGCTTATAAAGAATATGAAAAAGAAAGCATAGAATTGAGATTTCATTCTTGTGTTTTATCCTTGGAAAATAATATTAGAATATATGTGTTTATGAAGGAGCTCGGTTAATGATTGACATACATACTAAAAGAAGTCAAAGATGCAACGAATTCTGAATCTTGTTCTCACAAATACAGTTCCACTATCAAATATACGAGAACAGACTTATGCCAACTTTTTCCTGTTTGCCTTTGCCGTTGTAGCCATAAGTGGGATAGCCACTGACATTCATTCTTTTTAAGAAGGAAGGCTATCCTATCCAAGCACATTGTAGAATTCTCCTTCATTTCCACACCCCTCTCATGAATTGCTGCTTTTTTCTACATTTCACAAGTGACCATGTGTTGCATTTAGGTTGTGCCTATCTACTACGTATCTGCCTGAACCAAAATGTTTGTTGAATGCCTGCATATAAAAGGTAATCATGTGAGAAGTTGGTCATCTAAAGAGAAACAAGAAGTTGATAAAGTTAGATAGTTAGTATCCACCTAACATTTATTTGCCACTGTACTACAGGAAAAAAAAATGAGCCCTTCTACTGTTGGGGTGGCTAGCTCACAGCTCTAGGGGATAATATTGATTGCTCATTATCCAACATGAGAAAGTTTAGAACTCAAAAATCAAAATAACTTGTAAGTTAACAAACTGTATTGTGGCCCTCAACCTTTTTATGGAGTACTGATGGAGCCTTTTAAATTCAATTCAACCTCATGGTGATATATGCTGTCTCAGGTCATACCGGAGCATTTTCACCTGGTATCATTCAATAAGTACCATTATGGATTTCAGAATCTAAGCTCGTCTTTTTGAATATGAATTCAGTAGGATGCTTATCAATTTTGGATTAAAAGAAAAAATAGAAGTTATGATTTTATAATCATTGTCTTCCTAAAGTTTCTCACTGACCAGGGGCATAAAATGAATACCATCCCTAAAATATATCATTTCAAGAAAAAATCTAAGCTGTGTTTTGATGCAAAATATTCTATCAAATAAAAGTTACTGACAGTAAATTTCATATACTTAAATATGCATAATCATTAATTAAACCATTAAGTTATATAAATCTTTGGGCTCACCACTCACAAAAGAAGAGATAAGAACCACTGCCAAAGGCTACTTTTACACATTTGATCTCCATTTCATCTATTGTACAATAAAAAGAGAACTGCTTGTACAATGTAAGAAGATAGCCCTGGATACCCACATTGAAGTACAATTTTAATGTAAAGCAGGTCCTTGTTTGGAGAAGCAAGAAAAATAGAAAACAGGAGAGAATTTGACTTTTGTAGAGCGATTTACAAACTTATTTCAGATTCTTGGAAAGGTCTAGAAACCTGTGATTAACGACGTACCTTTATTTATTTTGTTCACTAGAAGACTTATAAGAGCCACAGTAACCAAAATTCATTACAAGCCAAAGTTGCAATTATAAATGAAGTTGATTAAAGACTAAAGCATACATATAAAAATGAGGCATCCATTTCTATTGTCAATATAGACTCAATACCTATATGGATAAGAGTAGTACTTGTATCTATATGGATAAAAGTAGTAATAAACAGACACTGATCCCTACTTTCATCGTAAACTACAGTAAGCATTATGAAGAATCTGCCATAATGAAAATCTTTTTCCTTATTTTTTTTCCCCTTCAAACAAACAATGAAGGGAAAAAAAAGAGTAAGATGAAAGACGCTATATATTGTATTTTCAATGCAAGCTAAGCCAGCCAAAAAAGATAGGAAAGAAACATTAGCAATTCAGTATGAAACAATTCAAACCTGCACAAGCCCAAAAAAAAAAAAAAAAAACCATTGTTTTTTATTCTTTAGTTGAAATAAAAACATGGTGAAGCTTATAATTGAATCATAAAAAATACCTGCACAAGCCAGTTCTGCAGTGCTGTTGCCAGATATACTTCTCCCCACAAAAATATTATCTCCTTATCACCAAGTGATGATCCTCATCTGACAAGACAAGAAGTAAAACACCCAAAATACATCACCAAATTAACTTGGTTTGAGATACAAAAAGAAACAGAGGAAAGAATACTATATTCTTTCTCATAATATGTGAACAAAGCAAGCATGTGAGGAAGGAAAATTCTATTGGCAGAGAAAAAGAAAACAAAAAACCAGTCCTAAAGTAAATAATTTACCACTGAGGTATTGACTTGTTGAACCACTGTAACGCCCAAAAATTTTGGTAAAGCCCCGACTTCGTTCTGCATAATGAAATTAAATAGCCAGGAAAAAATTAGCTATACAATTAAAGAGGGTGAAGAAGAATAATTTTGTTTTGCATAATGAAATTCATTACCTGGATCTTCTTCTTTTAGTGGAGCTAGATCTCCCTCCAAGTTTTCGATGCGAGCAACCCAATCCTGGTTCTTGCAACTTTCTACTAAGATGGGACAGCTCCGAATCCCCAGTGTCTTCAAAGACGTTAGGGCAGGCAATGAAATCAAATTGGGACAGCTCCGAATCCCCAGTGTGTTCAAAGACTTTAGGGCAGGCAATGAAATCAAATTGGGGCAATCCGAAATACGGAGTAATTGCAGAGATATGATTTCGCGGATCCACTCCGGCAATGTCGTCAAACTCGGACAATTCGAAATCTCGAGACTACGCAGAGAGGTGGCCTGTTGAAGCCCCACCGGAAGAGAGGCCAATATTGGATGATCAGATAATTTTAGATACTGAAGCTTCCTCAGCCACTGCCATTCCAATTCCATCTCGTCCCCATTATAATTATATAAACTAAGTTCCTCAAGTGCAGTGAGATATTGAAGGAAATGATTATCACTGCCTTCTATCATACTAATACCCAAAGATTTTAAATTGGAGAGAGGGGTGAATGAGGCGGCAAGTGTTGGGTTTTCCTGAGATGCCGTACTTATCATTCCCATCGATATTGTTCGCTCCAATGGCCTCAAATTAGAGTTTTGCAGATTTAGTTCTTCAAGATAAGGAAATAAAGGCATAGAAGATAGTGTAGGGCAATCAGAAATGTTTAGATGGGAAAGATGAGAAAATGAAGGCAGAGAATGATTCTTTGCTGTTATCGTCGATATTTCACCGTAATTATCGGCGTCATCTTCGTCCTCCTCGATGGAGTCGTTCCTCCTCTTCCACCATCCCTTTAGATTAGGGCAACTGCAAATTGTAAGGAATTCAAGGGGAGGAAGTTTAAAACTCTCTGATACCAGAGATACGTAATCGAGAGAAGGAGCATCGAACAACCAGAGAGTTTTGAGAGAAGGAAATTGATGCAATGGTAGCACATCTTGGCTATTCTTCATTGAATCTAACATAAGGCGTACAAGATTTTTAAGTAAAGAAAGCCAGCTTGGATATTTCACTCCCGTGTAGCCATTTAATTCCAAACTTCTAAGATTTTGGTGCGGTTCCAAAGCTTCGACTGACACCTCATTGGACCCAACATCCACTTCTCCTTTTATCCACTCTAACCCCAACTCTTTAAGGTATTGTTTCTCTTTCAAATTTGCAGCCTTATATTCTAATTCAGCATCTTTCTTGTGTCTCAGATTTTTAATCCTTAGATTATCTCTTAGCTGGTTTAGTCCGTGCAGTTCCTTCAACTCACCACCACACCTAGAGTTCGTGCTCAACACGTATTGAGCTAGTGAGCGGAGATTAGTCAGTTGCGCAAATCCACGTGGCATATGAGTCAAACTAGAGCACCAATCAATGTTCAGATGCCTAAGATTGACTAATTTACTAATATTTTTTGGCAATTCTATAAGTCCTCTACAATAAAAAAGATTCAGTGTCTCTAAATTCTGCAACGTTGTAATGGAGCTAGGAAGCATCTTAATGTTTTCGTTGTACGAGAGATCAAGATACCTTAAGTGCTTCAACTTTCCGATAGAATGTGGCACATTTTCAATGCCAGTTTGATGCAAATCTAACAAGCGCAAGAACTTAAAATTTGAAACAAATGCATCACAAGTTAAATGGTTCCATACAATTTGACTTGAATACTGCTTTTGACATGGCAAAAGAAATGTTCTCATCCTATTTGCTTTAAGCAACAAAGTGGGAATTTGCATTGATGAGCCTAAATTTAAACTAAATGACACGTGACGGGTTTTTTCATCCATTTTTTCCTCATTTATGCCAAAAGTGATGCTCTCTAGCCCCGCTACTGATTTTGCCAAATCATGCATGAGGTCATGTATTTTGAATATAGATCCTGTGTCTTCTTGAAAGAATGATCTCCAAAGTAATTCCATAAAATACTCATGACCAACATCTTCTAAGCATTGGTTTTGACCAGACTGCTTAATAAACCCTTGTGCCATCCATAGCTTAATCATTATCTCCTTTTTAATTTGATAATCTTTTGGAAATAAACTACAATAAGCAAAACATTGTTTCAAATGTGATGGGAGATGATCATAACTCAATTTAAGTGTTGGTAGGATATCATTTTCTTTTTGATCTAGTTTTGAAAAATCTCTAGTCATGAAGGACATCCACTCGTATTCAGAGTTTTTAAAGCACATTAGGCTTCCTATAGTCTTTATGGCAAGTGGAATTCCTTTGCACTTTCTAACTATTTCCATTCCAATTTCCTTAATTCTTAAATTTTTTGGTTCTTGTCCTTTTTCAAATGTCGTTTGCTTAAATAAAGACCAAGACTCCTCCTCATTTAAACCCCTTAAAAAGTGTGGTTCTATAGTTTTTGAAATCTTAGCAACCTTCTCCTCACGTGTAGTCACCAATATTCTACTGCCTCTTGCACCACCTAGTAGAGATCCTTTTAATTTATCCCATTTTTCTGCATCATCATTCCACACATCATCTAATACAAGTATGTATCTCTTTCCATCTATTTCTTTATGAAGGAGATTTATCAATGTGCCCATTTCAAGTTTTTCTGGTTTCTTACCTTTTGCATATTCTAGGATTTTCTTAACAATTATTTTTACATCAAAATCATCACAGACACACACCCACAATTTTTTCTCAAAATGATTTTTAATTTCTTCAGCATTGAATACAAATTGAGCTAATGTGGTCTTACCCAGTCCTCCAATTCCAACTATAGGAAGGACCGAAACATTCTCTTCAATTTTGGGATCCATTAAACGATCTATAATGACTTTCTTATCAACCTCTCTTCCAATAACATCTTCAGCACGTACAAAATGATGAGTTTCTCTCACCCTATTGCTAACTTGTGTCTCCCTAGGACGTTCCTCTAGGTGGAACTTCCTATCGGCTGCAATAGCATCTAGCCTCTCCCTAATTGCCTTAATCTTATGACCCATTTTAAGACCATATGCAAGTTGGTTCAATTTGGAAAAGAAGATGCGTACCTCTTTCGCCTTCTTATTCCTAGTCATCACTTCCCGTCGTAAAACTTCAGTGGAAAAGTCATCCAGCAAGTCGTCCGCTTCATAAAGTGCATCTTTCAGCCTTCCCAGCCAATTCCTGATGGTATGATTCTGCGCCTGTTGCTCCTCTGCATCCAAAATGACAGCTTTGATGGTTGAAACAGTGTCCACGAGCTTTTGAAGCTCCTCTTTGACACCCCAGAGCAGTTCAAGCTCTTTGAGAATTAGGTTGCCCAGTTGGCCAATGATTCCTTCAGCTACGTTGAAGAGAGCTCCTTCAGCCATTTCTCAATGAAAGTAAATGAAATGAATCCTTGAAATAGTCAAAGGTAGGTAAGATGAGCGCAATAGTTTGCGAGGAGAATGGCTTAGACAGAGTGATCAATATATAAAAGAACAATAATTTGGACGGAACAGTTTAGATGGCTGTATGCCATGCATGACTTTGTCAAAAAAGCATTACATGGGCTGCGGAGCTGGCCTGGCCTTCATATACTTCACACTTTATTCGTATATTAATATTCAAATTATTTTTGAGCTAATTCACCTTAAAGTAGTTTATTCTCTTGATTTCATATTTATAAAGACTTTTGACTTGTCATCATATTACGCAAAAGTAAAAGATCATAAAAGTGTGACTCGATAGTATAAGTTCTTGTATCACTTCACTTGGTGAGCGGTTCTAGTAATGGCCCCATCAATGCCAGAGTAATATACGTGGTATTATTCATTATCCACACTGAATAACCTCATATACCTTGTGTAAGGTCTAAGATTCTTGCGGATTGTCAATATGTATGAAGTTGAAACATGTTATTATTCCCAATCAATCAATCAATATATATATAAAAATAGAGACCTCATGCGGGAGAGCATGAGGTTTTGCCAAGTGGCACTCTTTCTGAAAAGATAATTGATTTTTTTTGGAAATAAAATACATCATTCTTAATTTATTACACTTATTAGATGCCACATCAGTTATTTACTAAACTCAATAGATTTTAATTAGTAATAAATAAGACTAATGGATAAGATAGAGGGATGTTAATCATCAAAAACTCTTTGTTTTCCTTATTCCTCCATCCAAAGGTTTTCTTATGTTTATGCCTACTCCTCTTTCCTTATAACTAAATGCCTACTCTTTCTAAACCACTACATGGCTTCTCTTATGCCTTTGTTGCTAAATTACCAATTCTGTGTTCTATAATTTGCACAAATCGAAATAGCATTCAAATTATTTAAGAACACATGAATCTTCCAAAAAAACATATGGTTATTCACCTGGGATAATAAACAACAATAATGCTCATCTTCCACTTGCTTCATGTCATAATGGTCGTGGTTCAATATGGTAATTTTTTTTTTTTTGCTTTAAATTGATACTAAGATGCTCTTTTATTTACTTATACTTTTCGTTTGCTAATTATCATTCTTATAGGTATTTGGGTATTGGGGCTTTATAAAGTGATATAGTCATATAATAGGATGCTCTTTATGCCATTTTTTATTTGTTAATTATGATTTTTATTAAGTTCTGTTAATAGATTAAGATTGTCAAAATTTAGTTTTTTTTTTTTTTTTTTGGGTTAATTTTAAGCATAACAAACCTATAAGTTTAAAAAAAAAAATTTATTTGTGTTTCTACATTTTGTTTTTGATAGATATAAAACTTTCTAAACTCAACAATGTAATGCTCAATGTGTAGAAGGATCTATCATTTCAACTTCAATGGAATGAGCTTAACTGTTGTTTTCTTGATCCTTTTTCCTTTTGGTTTTCAAGTTAGTATAGCTGTTAAGCCGATGCTTCAATTTCATTATACACAATTTGATTCTATTGTATTTGTTGGTTGATCATATACATTCAAAAGAGTAACTTTCATAAAGATATATTAAAATTGAGGTTGTTATGTGCTTCATTTTCATTTTAGGTTTAAAAAGTTTGAGCCATCATGAATACTTTGATGATTGCAAAAAGATACATGTTTGAGGAGAAACCACACAAACATATATCTACTATAAATAAATTAAGTATGTTAACATTTACTTCATTGAGCTAAAATTACTAAATGGCCAAAAACAATTTAAAAAAGCATTTCTTAAAAATATGAAAATGCATGTTGTCTAATCTTTTTACATTGTAACTAATACTTTTAATTTGTAGTTTTGAAGTTTTTGTGCTCAAGATCGATTTTGGTAGGAAGAACCATCAAGGGCAGCTTGGTAGTGTCATATCTTGAGATATGTAAGTTGGTTTATTAGAGAGAGTTTATTCAACAAGCGCTTATGTTATTGAAAGTTTGCAATTCTAATAGATTAAAAATATAATTAGTGTAATTAGTTAAATTAGTATCTATTGATTTGTCGTTCCATGAATGTGAGAATGCATTAAGTCATATTCAAAAATGTTTTTATTCATTTTTGTTTTTTACTATTGATTTGAATTATGATATTAGCTTTCTCATATTTAGTTTCTTCGGCAACAATTGATACACATGCAATCAAAAGTATAACAAAAATTATGCTCTTCCCATTGAATTCCAAACAATGGGCTGATGTTCTATATTAGCCAATCAACTTAAATCTTTAATATGCCTTTATTACTTTAAATGCTTTAGATAGAGTCAATGATAACTTTTCTATTTGATAGGCCAAGAATGTATTGACCTCTTGTGATAAATTAACCAATTAATTAGCCAAGTTAATTAATTAATTTAATTAACATGCAATACACGTGTTAACACAAACAAATCACCAACTAAGTCAATATGCAGTGGAAAATAAAGTTGACACAGTGATTTGTTGATGAATGGGGAAAACCTTAAAGGCAAAAACTCCACTATTATCACAACTTCCATTGCAACTGCTTTATCTCAAGGAAAACAATATATATCTCTATATCTTTTTTTATTTATTTAGAAATAATTACAATATGCTGCTAATCTTGCAACTTGAACCTTTTTTCCCTAACTCCCGCAATTTGAACCTTTTCTCCCTTAAACCCCAAACACTTTGTATATAGGGAGGTGTCAATTCAGCTACATGATCCTCGACATATATATATATATATATATGTGAAAAAGACATATACATACCGCAAATGGTAAAGGAGAAAGAAAAAGTTGCTAATCCCTTTTAATATGGTTAATTGCTTTGCCTCAATCAGTCACCCAAACAACATACCGCTTATTCACACCACAACCACAAATGACAATGCAACATTCGCCATCTGTAATTGCTAATCTGAAAGTACAGATTTCTTTAATAGCTCTACCTTCGTTTCTTTTGGCTAATATGTCTTTACTGAATCAAAATCAAACCACAAAAATCATATAAAAATCACCAAATTCGAGTATAAAATTATAATTAAATTTTTAAAAGAAATCTAGGCACATTTGCACAAAAATTCTATGTAACTAAGTTACACTTAGGAATATTGGACCCTTTTTCCTTTGTATAAATAGGGGGGGTCCCAATGTTATAAGGGGGCTAACAATTTTCTCTCCAAAACATTTATTGTAGGAACACAAAAGTTTTCCACTGTAGACATTTCACGATTAAAGAACATGACTTGCCAACTAATCAAACTAGATTTTTTTGTACCTACAGCAATTTCACAACATTAAGAACAAACCCCAGTGTATACAATGTCAAATTCCATAGTCTCCTGTTACATCAAATGAGTGTTTAATTTTTCTTGCAAAGTATTGAATAGTAAAGCTTCTGGGCCATAATCTCAATTACAACTCTCAATCATGTTGAACTTAGATGACACCTATCAACAACGTATCATTATGAGATACAGAAAAAAAAAAAAAAAATTTTGGAGTGTACACAATGTTTAGTGTGGATGGGAAGAAATTTCATCCTATTCCAATTAGTTAGGTTAGTAAGGGACCTATTCCAATTTAATGATCCTAGAATTTTGTATACAAGTAATAATCAAGGAAACTTCCACCTAAAATAAGTCAAACTTTTGGCAAGAGAGAAAATTGATGTCTAGACAAATCAAGCTAAGGCCGACCAAATTGGACCATATTCTTAATTTCTTATCTCTATTTGTTCCATGTACAAAACTGATAGTCAATACTTGGCGTATAAAAGTTGAACATCTTATATCATTATGAGATACAGAAAAAAAAAAAAAAAAAAATTTGGAGTGTACAAAATGTTTAGTGTGGATGGGAAGAAATTTCATCCTATTCCAATTGGTTAGGTTAGTAAGGGACCTATTCCAATTTAATGATCCTAGAATTTTGTATACAAGTAATAATCAAGGAAACTTCCACCTAAAATAAGTCAAACTTTTGGCAAGAGAGAAAATTGATGTCTAGACAAATCAAGCTAAGGCTGACCAAATTGGACCATATTCTTAATTTCTTATCTCTATTTGTTCCATGTACAAGACTTATAGTCAATACTTGGCGTATAAAAGTTGAACATCTTATCTAAAGTCCATCCTCTGAAAACTTGAGAAAAAATTCATTTAAACCAACACAATATATAAATTATAAAGGAATCAAAGAAAATTGTCAAAAATAATGAAAATTTAATCTATGCTTCAATTCTTATAAGGATGAACACAATAGCAATATCCTTTAAAAAAAAAAAAGATAAAAAATCTATACTTATTTTGTACGTATGATAAAGTCCTACCACAAAGTATTTTGAGACTCATGTTGATTAGTGATTATAAGTTATAAAGGAATAATCATCAATATATATATATATATATAAGCAAAGATCTCATGCGGGAGTGTGTGAGGTTTTGCCAAGTGACGCTCTAATTTTGCATTTAGCATTTTTTTACCTTTTTCATTAAGTTTTTTTTACTGTTACCCAAAAGTTTACATTAACTTATTTTACTGTTATCTCATTAGTCTCTCATTAATTATCTAAGCTTACATCACACATTTCTCTCTTTTTCATGTCTTTTAGCATACCCACCATTTTAATATTTTAAAAAAAAAAAGCAAAAAAATAATAATTAAGGACTAATATTAATAACTAACCATATAAGGCCTTGGAGAGAGATAGAGAGAAATAAAAGTGTTGTGGATTGTTAAATAAAATGCATAGTTTCACTACAAAATCAAAACGCGTTGTTTCACTATAAAAGACCTGAGACTGACAAAACATTTGAAAGAGAGAGAGAGAATCTGAGGGGATGTCGCCTTTGTCATATTGGCCTCCCACTACCATCAAGACGCCGAAACCCCTACAGGTATTTTTTTTTTTCTTTTTAAATTAGGGGATTAAATATTATTTAGGTTTGAGTAATTTGGTTAGATAATTTTTGTTTTGGGTATATAAGTAGAGAGAATATTTGGTACGCAATGGAAAGCCATATTCTACCATGATTTTAAATAATCTATAAGACATGTGCATACACACTTGCCCACACCATGTTTTAATGTCGCACTATCAATGAGTGGAAAGACAGTGAGAGAGTTGTTACAAAATGTCTCTCTCTTAGAGACCTCATGCGAGAGTGCATGAGGTCTTGCCAAGTGGCACTCTAATTTTGTATTTAGCCTTTTTTTACTTCTTTCATTAAGTTTTTTTTTTTTTTTTTTTACCCAAAAGTTCACATTATCTTATTTTATTGTTATCTCATTAATTGCCTAAGCTTACACCACATCTTTCACTATTCTTCATGTCTTTTAGCATACCCACTATTTTAGTATTTAAAAAAAAAAAATAAGTAAGGGCTAATATTAATAACTAACGGGATAAGACTCTAGAGAGAGATAGAAAGACACAAAAATGTTGTGGATTGTTAAATAAAAGGCATTATTTCACTATATATTACCAAAATAAAAGACCTGAGACTAACAAAACATTTGAAAGAGAGATAAAGAGGAATTTGAGGGGTCACCACCTCCGTTATACTGACCTCCCATCACCATTAAGACACTGAAACCCCTACGAGTAATCTTTTTTTCTTTTTAAATTAGGGGCTTAAATATGATTTAGGTTAGGTAATTTGGTTAGTTAGTTTTTGTTTTGGATATATAAGTAGAAAAAATATTTGGTGCGCAATGTAAAGTCATATTCTACCATGATTTAATTTTAAATCATCTATAGGACACATGCATACACACTTGCCCACACCATGTCTTAATGTCCCACTATCGATGAGTGGAAGATAATCAGAGAATTGGGTATACTTTTATTTCATAGTATGAAATATGTGAACACAACACAAATTAATTTATTTTATGGTCCCGTTACTCTTTTGCATTTATTTTTGGTTTCATGATTTAAAAAAATAATAATCTTACCTTAAGAAGGCTACAAATATACAGTGAAACTACTAAACCAATTTTTAATATCTCAAAATGTATATGTTTTTTTATTCTAATTTAGTTTACTTTTTCTTTATAATTTATGTACAACATTATTCAAAACTGTTTTACATAAAATATCACAAAATTATCTGTGCATCGCACGGGCAACTTACTAGTTAAATTTAATTGTGCTCTAGCTAAGTAATATGCCAATAAGGATATCTTTTCTCACCAGCTTCAACTCATGAGGATTCTTTGCCAACTTGTTTGCACTTTTGAGCCACGTTCCAAGTAAAAAATTGTCATCAGAAGCAAGAAGTATATCAATATCCTTTATGAGCTTAATGAATTTTTTGCTATGAAAATTTAAAGCTTTTAAATCCTTCTGTCGAAAAGCAGTCACAGCATCCAAATATACTTGGTTTGCTAGCTTTGACAGTACTTGCCGTGTTAAGTCCACCAAGTCATACCTGTCAAAATTCCATGGATAATTAAAATGGATTCTATTCTTTGCCTAATAATTATATTCCTATGCTCTATCTAGGTCAAGAGTTGGCCTTTCAATCATCAGAGTCAACTAGAAAAATCCTGCCACAGTTCCTTTATTATGGACACAACCTAACATCAACATCTTACAATCCTTGTTTGTAAAAGACAACAATACAATGCTTACTCTTCGACGCGCATGACATTCAACATAACTTCTAACCATGTTAAATTCTAAGTGATTTCGCGTATGAAGGTATTTTCAGAAAAGAAAAAGATATATTGATCAAACACACAAAAACCAAACCCAATGGTATCCATGTAATTGAATCGTGATATCCATTAATGTACAAATTGAAGAGACCTGACTTTAGCATGAAGGAAGAGAAAATTAATTCATACATAACAATGAGCCATGCTCACTCACAGCTTATTCAGCACCTGAAGGGGCCCAATAGAATAGCTTAAGCTGCATAAAACCCCAATTATATATTTAGAGAGTTCTAGATTAGGCAGCTTGTGTTTGTGTAGTGGTTGCCTTCAAATCTGAGTGATTTTTTAGAGGCTGCTTAAATTGGTGCAAAAACACTTTACATATATCCATACCTAAGTTTGAGAAACTCTGAGCAGTTTTTGTTGGGTCACTGATACCATAAAGGTTCACATATCAGATCCAATATGCAAAGTGCTACTTAGTGACTTAGAATTTCAGGTTTAAGTAGTATTTATGCACCGTAGCTCATTTATTCTGCTTATCTCTTAACTCTTCAAAAATGGGGGAAAATGACACTATCACAAGTCGATAAAGGCAAGTTAAGATTAGTTACCACGTATTTTGTATCATAAGAATGTAGCATAATATAAAAAGAGTTGATCCAACTGAACGACATCACAAATATGGCATGTAATCAAGCTTTTATGACCAAATAAAATAAAACATATTGATTAGGGAATGGAAGCAGAAGGGTCAATTCAAAAGAATTCACTTTATGCAGGATCGTCACAATCATGCCAGGGAAAGAGAAGAAGAATATTGCAACTTACGGATATATAATATTTTCCATTTTACCTATATGTAACGCTTCCAGCAAAATTATTTCCAGCATCAATTAGAAGTCTTAAGGCTTTGATCACCTTCTGAGTAGAATACCATAAATGTGCCTAATGCAAAGAAGAGTAGATATTTGATGGATCCCAATCTGGGAATTTGACTATGAAATCAGTGTTATGATCCTACAGTGAGTTAAAGGCCACGTAATAAGCAGTTAGTAAGATGCTGTCCTAACTATAGGAGCCAAAAAGTTATCAACAGTTATTATAGCTGGTGAATGTAATTTATTAAGTTGGAATGTTGAATGAATATCTATATTATAGTATACTTCACAAAAGTAATTTATTAAAATGCTCATTTCATAAAAGTATACTTCAAAATGATCATGTTAAAAAAGATCATAGAATCACTAAAATCTTTAGCAGAAGAAAACACAATACATTTACATAACCAAATAATACTTTAATTCTTGGTCCACACAGCAACATTAGCATCTTTTTTTACACACAGAACTATAATAAGTCGTAGAGAAATTTTCACTAAAGAATCTTTCATGACGTTAAAACTTTAGAATATTTTCATACGAAAAAGAATCAGCCTCAGATTACTCTTTATTTACAGTTCTCAAAGATACTTTTAAAATCATTTCTTCAAAGAAGTAGACAAGTTCTTTCTTGGTGCTCAATTATTTTGATAGGAATATTATTATCTTCTGCAGCAACAAAAGGAAGATCATATTTCTCGGTGCAAAGTGAAATTTTTTGGTACAATTACAGTGAACTCATAAGCAAACATCATAGGGAATCCTTGCAAATCCTCTATTAGAATGAAAGTCATGTTAACCATTTGTGAGAAGAGATAATTACTTTAGGGATAAGGCTTTAAGAGAAGAGAAGTAACTAGCAGCAATCAACAAAGTTTTGATTATTGCAAATAAAATTAAGCTGTGAATGATCACCACATAAAGGTCACCTTTCTATACTGGTATTCATCTCTTGACAAGAAATATTATATAGTTCATTCCACAAGTTCAGAGAACAACGCTAAAATTTCTTCTTTCAAGGATTCATCACTACATTTCGGTCTATATGCTCTCAAAAGAAACTAAATATGGAATGGGTATCCTTGACTAGAAGCTGTAAATTTAACAACCACCACCCTAACTTTGGATAGAATAGAATGGCGAAAAAAATAAATGTGGCCCTGACTAATTTGTTGATGATCCATAGTCAATCCCAAAACTTTGGGACTATGGCTTAATTGTTGTTGTTTGCAATACAAATTTGTTATGTTAAGAACCAAAAGATTAAAGAAAACTATATTATGTTCCCCTTTCTAGTCATCTTTTTAAAATTATTCTTAGGGATAAAAATGACAATGAGATATCCTATCCAATACGTTAATGTGTATAGTGTTGTGGGCTTTAGGCCCAACCTAGTTTACTTGTACAGCACATTATATTACTTGTACAGCACACATCTTGTACTATAATCCTACTTGTACTGCACTCATATACCTCCTATATAAAGGCATACTCATGTATATTCCCATTAAGAAATACAATACAATACAATTATTCAGTATTTCTAACATGGTATCAGAGCCACTGCTCTGACTCTTTTCTTAGCAGTCTTGTCTCCCTTGGTGTTACTCCACCCTTATCGTTTCCGCCGTCACAACGACCTGCAGCCGTCGTCGTTGAGGAGTCCCGCACCACAGACCACTGCACTCACAGTCTCCGCCGTGCTTCCTGCTCCGATCAATTTTTTAAAGGCACCACAGTGATCGTCTCGCCTCGATCTACTCAGTCGTGGAAGCCTTGCAGTGATTGGAGCCCGCACGCACCCTCATGCGCCGCCCAAAGAAGCAGCGTCTCAGCCATGCGCCTCACGCGCCTACCTCAGATCTCGCTGATGTCATCATACACGCCTCTGCTGACGTCATCCATCCAGGCAGCTGACGTCATCGTTGACCAAGCCGTTGACCATCGTTGACCGGACTGTTGACTTTGACCGTTGATCGTTGACTTTTTCAGGGTTGACTTTTGCTGTCCAGGTTCACCTTACCCAGTTTTTCGCGTAGATTTCATTTTTGCAGTCTATTTTTGCAAATTGTATCTCTAAATGGATAAAAAGGATATTTTTCTTCCTCGCCCCATCAATACTATATTGGAAGGGAATAGGAATTACTTATCTTGGTCTCAAGCTATACGCAATTTTCTTAAGGGTCGCATGCTCTGGCAATATTGCACTGGTGCAATCACTATTCCTATCAAGGGGGCAAGTGAAGAAGATGTTGCCTTCCTCGGTCGCATGATTGAATGGGATAGTCACAACCACATGATCCTTACGTGGATTCGGAAAACTTCAATTTCCTCCATCTCCAATCTATTGGGCAGCTTTGATGATGCTAAATCGGCATGGGATATGTTGGCCAAGAGATACTCCACTACTCACGGATCCATGAAATATCAATTAGTGGTTGAATTACATCAACTCAGGCAAGAGCCAGGGCAATTCATCAATGACTACTATGATCAGCTTCACTTCATTTGGGACCAAATTGACCTTTCTGATTCAACCTGGGCATGCTCAACAGATGCTCAACAATATGCTGCTATTAGAGATGAATTTCGTCTCTATGAGTTCCTGATGTCACTTCATAGGACTTTGAGCCTATCCGAGGTCAGCTTCTTAATCGCAGTCCTCCTCCTTCTCTTAATACTGCTGTAAATGAGTTGGTTAGAGAAGAAGCTCGCCTTGCAACCCTTCAAGCCCAGCATAAGCTTAATGTTCTGGCTATCACTCCTTCTGCTTTACCCATTGAGTAGCCTCAGCAATCAGGTGATCCCTCTGGCTCTAGCAGTCGTCGCAAGAGCAACAAGAAGTTCTGCAACTATTGCAAGCATCCGGGCCACACTATTGAGACTTGCTACCGTCGCAACAAGTCTACTGCTGCTGTTGCTAATACAAAGTCTACTCCGCCAATGCCTTCCATTTCAGCTGAGTCTCAGTCTTCTGCATCCACCATCAACCTTTCCCCCACTAAACTACAGGACATCATAGCTCAAGCTGTTCGTATGGCTGGTAATGCATCTCTTTCCAATGCTCTCTCAGTGTTACCTGGTAAGTTTGACACTTGGCTTTTTTATTCTGCCTGTTACAATCACATGACACCTTACTCGTCCTTATTCCCCAAACTTGACCCTGCACCACATCCTCTTAATATTCATATAGCCAATGGTTCCACCATGCATGGAAATAGTTTAGGTTATGTTTCAACCTCTAACCTCTCTGTTCCTAATGTCTTCCATGTACATGACCTATCCTATAATTTATTCTCTGTGGGACAATTAGCTGAACTAGGATATCGCCTTATTTTTTACTATTCTGGATGTATTGTGCAGGATCCGAGGACGGGGTAAGAGCTTGGGACCGGTCCTAGAGTTGGGCGTATGTTTCACGTGGACAATCTTCGTCTTCTACTTGTTGCTCCTGTTTTTGTTGCTGCTGCAGTTGCTGCGGTTTCTTCCTTACCTTCTCTCGCACTTTGGCATTCTCGTCTTGGTCATGCACCCTCTTCTCGGGTACAACAGTTAGCTTCTAAGGGTCTATTAGGTACTGTGACCAAAGGAAATTTTGATTGTACTTCATGCCAATTAGGAAAACAGCCAGTTTTACCTTTTAATAATAGTGACTCTATCTCTAATAATATTTTTGAGTTAATTCATTCCGATGTTTGGGGACCTTCTCCTGTTGCTAGTATTGGTGGATCTCGATATTTTGTTATTTTTATCAATGATTATTCTCGTTATAGTTGGATCTTTCCTATGAAATCTCGTTCTAAAATTTTACCAATATACAGTAACTTTGCAAAAATGGTTGAAACACAATTCTCCAAATGTATCAAAAATTTTCGATCTGATAATGCTCTTGAATATACTCAATATGCTTTTCAAGCTCTGTTACATTCCTATGGCACTATACATCATCTAACATGTCCAGGTGCCTCTCAGCAAAATGGTTGAGCCGAACAAAAACTTCGTCATATTCTTGACACAGTTCGTGCTCTTCTTCTCTTTGCTAAAGTTCCTGCTCCATTTTGGGGTGAAGCTGCCCTTCATGCTGTCTATGCTATTAATCGCATACCAAGCTCTGTCATTCATAATCAAATTCCTTATGAGCGCCTTTTTGGGTCACCTCCTGACTATCATCACCTGCGCTCCTTTGGTTCTGCTTGTTTTGTTCTTCTTCAGCCTCGTGAGCACAATAAACTTGAGCCTTGATTTAGACTTTGTTGTTTCCTTGGTTATGGAGAAACTCAAAAGGGGTATCGGTGCTATGATCCTGTCTCTCATCGTTTTCGTGTTTCACGTAATGTTGTCTTCTGGGAACACCACTTGTTTGTTGAATTCTCTCACTTTTGTTCTTCCCTAACTACCTCCTCTGTTTTAGAAGTCTTTCTAGACGAGTCTCATGTTCCTTATACAAATACTCTTGATCCCCCTTTGGATTTCTCTATTCATCCTCCAGATATTTTTGATACTTCTCCTAGACAGGTTGAAGATGAACAGGTTGATGACGAGCTACCCCTTCTTGAGCCTGGGTCCCCTGCTCCTGCTCCGCCTGAAGATCCTCCATTGACCCTTTATGGTAGATTGCAATGAAAGAGGAACTTGATGCATTAACCAAAAATCATACTTGGGATCTAGTTACTCTCCCTCCTGGACAGTCTGTGGTTGGTTGTAAGTGGATCTACAAGATCAAGACTCGCTCTGATGGGACCATTGAGCGCTATAAGGCTCGTCTTGTTGCAAAAGGTTTCACACAGGAGTATGGGATTGATTATGAAGAGACATTTGCTCCGGTTGCTCGTATCTCATCTGTTCGTGCCCTTTTAGCCGTTGCCGCTGCTAGTAAATGGGATCTTTTTTAGATGGATGTTAAAAATGCCTTCCTCAATGGGGATTTGAGTGAAGAAGTTTACATGCAACCTCCTCTTGGTCTCTCTGTTGAATCAAACAAGGTTTGTCGTCTTCGACGTGCACTTTATGGCCTTAAACAAGCTCCACGAGCTTGGTTTGCCAAGTTCAGTTCCACCATCTTTCGCTTGGGTTACACTGCCAGTCCTTATGATTCTGCCTTATTTCTTCGTCGCACTGATAAAGGCACTATTTTACTTCTCTAATATGTGGATGATATGATCATAACTGGTGATGACCTCAGTGGCATTCAAGAACTCAAGGATTTTCTCAGTCAGCAGTTTGAGATGAAAGATCTTGGACATCTCAGCTATTTCTTGGGTCTTGAAATCACTCATTCCACAGATGGTCTTTATATTATTTAGGCTAAATATGCTTTTGATCTTTTGTCTCGTGCAAGACTCACTGACAGCAAGACTGTTGACACTCCAGTTGAACTTAATGCGCATCTGACTCCCTCAGGGGGGAAACCATTGTCTAATCCTTCTCTTTACAGACGATTGGTTGGCAGCTTAGTTTATCTCACAGTCACTCGTCCAGACATTTCCTATGCTGTTCATCAAGTAAGCCAGTATCTGTCTGCTCCACGATCGACTCACTATGCTGCTGTTCTGCGCATTCTTCGATACTTGAAGGGCATTCTCTTCCATGGCCTTTTCTACTTAGCTCAATCTCCACTTGTACTTCGTGCATTTTCTGATGCTGATTGGGCAGGAGATCCTACTAATCCCAGGTCCACCACTGGTTATTGCTTCTTCCTTGGCTCTTCTTTAATTTCTTAGCGAAGTAAGAAGCAAACCTTTGTGGCCCGCTCCAGTACTGAAGCAGAATATCGTGCCCTTGCTGATACCACATCTGAGCTCCTTTGGCTGCGATGGCTTCTTAAGGACTTAGGTGTGTCCACATCATTTGCTACTCCTCTTTATTGTGACAACCAGAGTGCCATTCATATTGCTCACAATGATGTCTTCCATGAACGAACTAAACACATCGAGATTGACTGTCATTTTATCCGTTATCACCTTATCCATAGTGCTCTCCAACTCTTCTCCGTCTCCTCCAAAGATCAACTTGCAGACATCTTCACCAAGTCACATCCTAAAGGGCATCTTCGTGATTTAGTTGACAACCTCAAGCTGGTCTCACATCCACCTTGAGTTTGAGGGGAGCTGTTAATGTGTATAGTGTTGTGGGCTTTAGGTCCAACCTAGTTTACTTGTAGAGCACATTATATTACTTGTACAGCACACATCTTGTACTGCACTCCTACTTGTATTGCACTCATATGCCTCCTATATAAAGGCATACTCATGTATATTCCCATTGAGAAATACAATACAATTATTTAGTATTTCTAACACAATAAATTTAATAAAAAAAAACATACTTCTGTTACATCCATACAGCGTTAAAATGTTAGCAATCCTGAACCATCAGAGAAGCATTTCTTCTTTTTTGATAAGTACCGTAGAAGCATTTTTTTCACTTATCTGAATCTAGCATGCATTTTTCATGTTCACGTGTTTGTGAGTAATTAAAAATTAAAATTAAAATTAAAAAAATTAAAAAAAAAATGCCAAGTAGTCACATAATCTAGCCCAATTATGTATACAAAAATAATTGTCAAAAAAGTATACGAGGTAAAATACAAAAGTTAAATAAATCCTTATTCTATACCTGTTGATGGTAGGCTTGATAAAGATTTTCTTCTTACTTCCTAACAACCTAAGCTTTAAGATTTATGTTTTACCAATATGGTAAGCTTCCTTAGTCCTTCTAGTCTTGTTTACCAATTTTTGTGTCTCTCTTCTTGGTTATTTCTTTTGACTGCATGTGCAAGGCCCACAAATCAGTTGAGGGGGTATGAATAATTTACAATGTTGGCCCAATTCCTAACAGCTTAAGCTATTGGAATTGATGATGATCCAATATTAATCCTGCTATACATTCATAGTTTGACATAACCTGGAGGATAGATTACTTCGTAGTAAAAAGATAGGGAATAACATTAGACTATTAGAGTAACGTACAGAAAGAACCAATGGTGAAGCAAGATAAGGGGGACAGAGGAGTAGAGAAACTTTTTTAATACATGCGTGTGAATCTCAAAAAGTTTCTGCACCCTTCTATACTAATTACTGAATAGTCCTTGCTAAAATAAGTATTGAATAGCAGTCCTGCCCAAAACAAATAATTAATAGAAGTTGAAAATCTATAATTACCAGATGTTGAACTTTTTCACTTTGAAAGGCCATTTCAGACATCAACTCATAAACAACTAGATTTTGCTCTATTCCTTCCATGCACATACCAACACCAACCTGTTACAGTAAGTTTTTAAGTCAACCTGCTCTAAAAATGTCAAAAACTACAGTAACAAAAGAAACGAGTACCAAAGTTTATAATTTTCACAACCAGTGTTCTTTTCAGTGGATGTAAGTGCTTTCGAGTCTGTTTGGAACAACTTATTTAGTTGAAATTGAAAACTTTTTTGTTGAAAATGCTATAAATAAAGTTAAAAGGTAGCTGAAATAGTATAGTAAGACTTTTGAATAGTACCAAAAAGTACAATAGGACCCATGAATAGTAGCAAAAATAAGCTAAATAGTAAAAAAAAAACTGGTTTTTTAAGCTAATGCCAAACACACACTAAACAAGAAGATGGCCAACGTTATGAAACAGATACTCTGCTGTATAAAATATGAACTAGCAATTGAATTGCTTTTCCAAATCTACTACAATGTTAGAAAGTCTAGATAAAAAATAAATAAAAAATAAAAAAATTCTTGCAGTTTAGGCTTTCAAGTTATACATGCTAGGAACAATATTTTTGGATTTCACAATAGTAGAACATTCCATGGTTGAATTTTTACCGACACGGGCATCAACTGAACCTGAGGAGATCGCATCCAAGATGCCATACATTTCAATATTTCCACCAAAGTTATGCAACATACACCTGGAGCATATTAAGACTATACATATTTACTATAAAATTAAATCTCCAGGGTGAGATCTCATGAAGATTAAACATCTACTTTGAGAGCTACTATGTTAAAGAGCGACTTACCAGACATAAGGAGTACCATAAAAGTGAGATGAATTTTTCCATATTGGTTTGACATCAGCATATAAATCAAGAACTATCATTTTCCCAAATGGAACAGAATGTAAAAGTGCCTGCAGATATCACCAAGTTGAAAGTTAATCACTGATGATGCGTTTGGGTGCCCTTAGGCCGCAGTCACCAGCAAGTTTATGGCGATAGGGGAGCCAGGCCCCAAGCGCTTTATCCTCTATGGGCAATGGAGGGGACTCTTGGGAGTTACCACGAGGGGAGTTACCACGGAGAGTCCCACATCGCTTGGGAGGCGCCCCCACATGTGGTTTATAAGCCTCTGGGGCGACCACATGTGTACCATCACCTGCACATGTGCAGGTGATGGTACACATGTGGTCGCCCCAGAGGCTTATAAACCACATGTGGGGGCGCCTCCCAAGCGATGTGGGACTCTCCGTGGTAACTCCCCTCGTGGTAACTCCCAAGAGTCCCCTCCATTGCCCATAAAGGATAAAGCGCTTGGGGCTTGGCTCCCCCATCGCCATAAACTTGCTGGTGACTGCGGCCTAAGGGCACCCAAACGCATCATCAACCAGTATTTTATTTCCCCATGTTAGATTCCTCACCATATTGCTTGCAGGTTGGACCTGCCCGGTTCTGTTCTTATAAATTATAATAATAAACAAACAATAGTTTTTTTTGGACATAAATAATGGTTAGATGACTGTATGCCATGTATGACTGTGGCCAAAATAACAAAAGCATCGCTATCTAGGATTATCATTCAAATTACAATTAATTAGTAAGGGAAATCTATATATCTATATATATAATAATAGATAAAATAGAGAGAAAATCCAATCAAATTTTCAATTGGAATTCAATTAGTGTCTAATTTTACGTCACGTGTCTCATCTAATCTAAATTTTAGAATTTTGTGCCAAGTGAGTTAATTTAGGTAAAAATTGAATTTTAATTAGAGTTTAATTTTGCACCACGTGTCCCATCTAATTTAAATTTTTAAATTTTTGTGTCAAATTAGTTAATTTAATATAGAAAATGAGGAGTTCAATATAATAAACAATAAAAAACATAATCATATATACAATATGTAATTGTGATTGTTTTTAAATGTACACGTACATATACACAAGGTTACACACTAATATAAAATAATAGCAAGAAAAAACACTCAAAGATACAAGATTTGACGTTTTAGGTTTTTAATAACTACATTTTTTTTTTTTTTGGAATTAGACAAACAAGTAGATCACCACCTCTAGGGATATATATGATTAATATAGAGGAAATGCCCTCACCATTTTCCGCAAAATTTCATTAAAAATAAAAAGAGTACCACTTGCATTATGGGATGGTTACACTTTGTCCATTATCCTTATGTACATATGATAGAGTTTATTTTGCAAATATTCAATATGAGATATGATGATGCTTATCGTCAATTAAAGTTGTCGTCCAGAGTAGGATTGACCGCAATCAACCTAATCCTGAAAAAAAGAAGAAGAAAAAGAAAGAACTGGGTGACACCGGTGTGGTGCCTGCCACCAAGCCTCCGATGCCAAAGTTAGAAAGGAGTAGAAGGGAAGAAGTAAATTTTTCTTGGAATCTTAGTATCGGGTTCTTTTTTGTTTTTTTTTGTTTTTTTTTTTTTCATACCTTCTCCTTGTGCTTGGTATCTATATATATATATATATATATATATATATTTGCCTCTTTCTTCTAGTCGTTGGGTTGTTAATGGAGGCTTGAATGAGATGTTTGTAACGCTTTCCAGGGATATTAATGTCTGGACCGTCGATCTTCCAACGGTAAAGGGATTTATAATGGCTTTGTAACGTCTATTTTTGTTATGTATGAATCAATGACGCTTTCTCTGTCTAATGGGCAAAACGGGATGGCAGGAACCTCTGCGTCACCTGCTTTGTGTTTGGACGAGGGGTTTGTCTGAGAAGTTATGGTCGTCCATCAAGATATATAAGAAGTTCACATATTATCTATTTGAGAGCTACTAAAATGTGATATTCCTTGCCGGCCAGGGGCAGTGGATGCTTTTTGGTTCATAATTGATATAACCAATAAAGACTATTTAAGTTACAAATAACAAGAATTAAGAACTATTGAAACTAAGGAAATCGAACCTAGTTAATTTCTTGAACTCGTAACCAAGTGAGGTATTAAAACGATTGAAGATTATATGCGGGAATTAAGCTACAGGTGGGAGATGTGGTGGCTTGACTCATTCAATTTAATTAAAGGTCCGGTTAATAAATGTGGTTAAAGTTTTTTTTTTTTTTTTTTTTTGAGGGACTAATGTGGTTAAAGATGAGATTTTTTACTTTTGGCAATCAAATTTTTTTTTTTAATAAGGAGTTGCACAACATTAAAAAATAAAAAAGACAAGGTAGATTTGCGGAGAAGCATGTGTGATATAGATACTTCTCTATACGGATGTTCGGGCTTTCAATTAAAAAGATGTATTTGTTGATTAGCATTTATTACTTTTTTAGAGCGTGACTTTAGATATTAAATACAACTAGCATGTAACTCCATACAAACGCATAGATGCACTTAAAATTTTAAAAAAATTATTATAAAAATATAAATAATTAGTCAATTTTTTAAAAGTATATAACACATGCATTCATGCATACATATAAATACATTTAAAATTAAACACAGTTTTTATCATAAAATATAGATAATTAGTCAAATTTTTTAATGTAAATGTAATTAGTCATATATTAAAATTCTTACCTAAATTTAATACTACTTATGATTATTTTCTTCTAATTTTTAATAATATAGAACGTGTAGTAATTTTTGTTATATAAGGATTTTTATTTTATTTATTTTTTGAGAAACATGAGGTGATTTCTTTTTTTCCTGAATTATTTTATAGTTTGCTTTCAGTAATTTACTTGACACAAAGATTAAAAAAAACTCAAGTAGACACATGGCGATAGCTTAAATGGATAATTATAGTGTAAACCTCACATCCTTTGAAGGTGGTATGTTCACAACCACTAGTCCCAAATCCTTTAATGACTTTTTTTTTTTTTTTGGGTTAAGTGAAAATGAAAAAAATAGATGAAACTTATAAATGTTAATTCTCAAGACCTTCTTAAACATGACAAATTATAGTTGATAAAATGTATTAGATTTTCAAAATTAAACTATTTATATTTGTTATTTGAAAGTATTTTAAATTTTATAAGTTTTTTTTAAGGAAGTATAAAGTATTTTACATTCAATTATTATATAAAGCAAGATATTTTGTAAATAATGTAATATGTGGTTACAATTTGTATCTAGTGTTACTTACAAATGGTTCATCCATCTTGAATGACCTAAAAAGGAACTGGATATAAGTAAATCCGTCACTTGTATTAGAAAAAAAAAATATACATTTTTCTTTTATGGAAATAAAAACACATTTGAGTTTATGTGTAACAGAGAATTTAAACAAAAAAACATACCTGCATAAGCTAATTCTACAGTGTTGTTACCAAATATACTTCTCCCACAAATATTATCGCAATATCACCAAGTGTTGATTTTCACTTTGACAAGATGAGAAGTAAAACATCCAAAATGCATCACCACATCAACTTGGTTTGAGAAACAATGATGTATTTATTTGAATGAAGAAACATATGAATGATTTGCCATATTCTTTCTCCTAATATGTGAAGAAAGTATGTGAGGAATGAAAGTTCTATTAGCTGACAAAGAAAACAAGAAACCATTGCTTGATAATTAATTACCATTGAGTTATTGACTTGTTAAACAACTTAAACGCCCAAATATTTTGGTAAAGAATTGATTTTTTTTTTTTTTCTAGTTTGTTCTGCATAATGAAAATCAATAACCAAGGAAAAAATTAGCTATAAATTTAAAGTGGGTGCAGAAGATTTTTTTTTTTTTTTTTTCGCATAATGAAATCCAATACCCGAATCTTCTTCTTTTGGTCGAGTTAGATCTCCAACCAAGTTTTGGATGTGGGCAAGCCAATCATCACTCTTGCAACTTTCCACTAAGATGGGACAATTCCAAATTGTTAGTGTCTTCAAATACGTAAGGCCAGGCATGATGTCAAATTGGGGCAATCCCAAATCTCAAGTGATTGAAGAGATATGATGTTGCAAATCCACTTCGGCAAAGTCTTCAAACTTGGACAATTTGAAATCTTGAGATTTCGCCCTGTTGAAGTCCCACTGGAAGAGAGGCCAATTTTGGATAATCATACAATCTTAGATTTTGAAGCTTCCTTAGGCATTGCCATTCCAATCCCATCCCATCCCCATTATAATTAAATAACACAAGATCCTCAAGTGTAGTGAGATGTTGTATAGTTTGAAGGAGAAGACTGTAATTGCCTTCCATTAGACTAATACGCAAAGATTTTAATTTGGAGAGAGGGGCGAATGAGGTGGTAAGTGTTGAAGAAGAAGAAGAACAACAACAACGAGCAAAACAGATGGACTCTGCTATTGTTTTTGTTGTTGTTGTTGGGTTTTCCGAAGATGCCATACTTATCATTCCCATCGATATTGTTTGCTCCAATGGCCTCAAATTAGAGTTCCCCAAATATAGTTCTTCAAGATAGGGAAATAAAGGCATGGAAGACAGTTTAGCGCAATGATAAATACTTAAAGAAGAAAGACGAGTAAATGAAGGCGGAGAATTCTTTTCCTTCAAGATTGGTATCGTTGATATTCCCCCATAATTATGATCATCATCATCATCATCCACCTTGTTGGAGTCCCTCCTCCTCTTCCACCATCCCTTTAGATCAGGATAATACCTAATTTGAAGGAACTCTAGGGATGGAAGGTTAATACTCTCGGATATCAATGATACATACTCAAGAGAAGAAAAATTGATCAACTCAAGAGTTTTGAGAGAAGGAAATTGATGCAATGGTGGCACAATTTGGCATTTCTTAATTGAAATTGACATTAGGTGTACGAGGTATTTTAGTAATGAAAGCCAACTTGGATATCTCACTCCCATGTAGCCTTTTAATTCCAAATGTTTAAGATTTGGGGTGGTTCCAAAGCTTCGATTGACTTCTCATCATACCCAACATCCACTTCATCGACGTCTCCTTTTATCCACTCTAACGCTAAGCCTTCAAGGTGTTGCTTCTCTTTCAAACTTGCAGCCTTACATTCTAATTCAGTATCTTTATCATGTCTCAGATTTTTTATCCTAAGATTTTCTCTCAAATGGTTTAACCCATAAAGTTCCTTCAATTCACCACCACACCTAGAGTCCGTACTCAACACATACTCAGCTAGTGACTAGAGATTAGTCAATTGCCCCAATCCTCATGGCATATGAGTCAAACTCCAACACCCATCAATGTTAAGATGCCTAAGATTGACTAATTTAGTAAAATTTCTCAGCAATTCTATTAGTCCTCTACAACAAGAGATTTAATGTCTCCAAATTTTGCAACCTTGTAATGGAATTAGGAAACATATTTATGTAATTGTTCCCTAAAAGATCGAGATATCTTAAAAGCTTCAACTTTCCAATAGAATGTGGGACACTACTAATGCCAGTGCCATTCAAATCTAACAGGCGCAAGAACTTATAACTTGAAACAAGTGTATCACAAGTTGATCGGTTCCATTCTCGTGATTGGTTCCATACCACTTGACGTGGATGCCAAGCTTGACTTGGCAAAAGAAATGTTCTCATCCTATTTGCTTTAAACAACAAGGTCGAAATTTTCAATGATGAGCCTAAATTAAAACCAAATGAGACATGATGGGTTTTTTCACCAATGTTTTCCCCATTTATACCGAAAGTGATGTTCTCTAGTCCAACTACTGATATTGCCAAATCATGCATGAGATCATGTTCTTTGAATTTAGGTACATCGTCCCACCAATTTTCTTCAACTTCTTGAAAGAATGATCTCCAAAGTAATTCCATTAAATACTCATGACCAACATCTTCTAAACATTGATTTTGACCTGACAGCTTAATGAACTCTTGTGCCATCCATAGCTTAATCAACATCTCCTTTTCAATCTGATAATCTTTTGGAAATAAACTACAATAAGCAGAGCATTGTTTCAAATGTGATGGGAGATGATCATAACTCATCTTAAGTATGGGTAGGATATCTGGTTCTTTTTTATTTACATTTGAAAAATCCTTATTCTCGAAGGACAACCATTCTTGTTTTGAGTCTTTAAAGTACAATAGGCTTCCTATAGTCTTTATGGCGAGTGCAATTCCTTTGCACTTTCTAACAATTTCCATTCCAATTTCCTTAATTCTTAAATTTTCTAATTCTTATCCTTTTTCAAATGCCTTTCGCGTAAATAAAGACCACGACTCCTCTTCATTTAAACCCCTTAAAAAAAATGGTTCAATAGTTTTTGAAATCTTTGCAACCTTCTCCTCACTTGTAGTCACCAATATTCTACTACCTCTTTCACCACTTAGGCTGCGTTTGTTTCAGCAGTAAACGAAATCCGAAAAATATTTTACACCACGGGGCGTGTTTGGGTTGGCCGGAAAATTCAGTCAAATGGAAAATGATTTCCGTTAACTGTAAAATATCAAGCCTTGAAGTGTAAAATGATTTTCAGAGCTATTTTACCTTCAAACAAATTACACCCATTTTCAGCCTACCTGGACCGAGAGAGAGCTTGAACCCCACTGTCGATTGAAGCCCGCTGCCGCCTGAAGCATGTTGCTGCTGCCCTTTAGATCGAACTCGTCGTCTCGATCTTGTTGTCGCTTGAAGCTTGCTGTTAATGACCGATCTCGTCGTCTCGATCTTGTCGCCGCCTGAAGCTTGCCGCCGTTTGACTGATCTCGTCGCCCATGACCCATAACGATCACTCTCTCTTCCTCCCTCTCCCACTCCACTCCACCCCTAAACCCACCCGATCTGGCCGCCGTCGCTTCCATCCACTCCGATCCTCTCTTTCCCGATCTCTCTTTCCCTCAATCTCTCACTATTTCTTCCTCCTCTCACCGAGATTTTGAATAAAAGATGTTTTTATTTTGATTTTTGGTTGTGTTAAGTGTATATTTTGAAATTTTTTGTTATAAACTTTGGTTGGGAGCTAAGAAAATGTGTAAAATTTGTAGGAAAATAGCATTTTCAGAATGTTACCAAACACCGAAAATCGTTTTTTAGACTATTTTCCATTGCAAAACCAAACACCCAGATTTCACTTTCCTTACTAGAATTCACTTTTTCCTGCATTCATTTTAAACTCGGAATTCGATTTACATTGAACCAAACGCACCCTTAGTAGAAGTCTTTTTAAACTATCCCATTTTTGTGAATCATCATTCCACACATCGTCTAATACAAGTAAATATCTCTTTCCATCAATTTCTTTTTGAAGATCATTTATCAATGTGTTCATTTCAAGGTTTTTTGGTTTCTTTCCTTTTGCAGATTCTAGGATTTTCTCAACAATTATTTTTGTATCAAAATCATCAAAGACGAACACCCACAATTTTTTATCAAAATGTTTTTGCTTTTTTTTTCTTCATTGAATACCAATTGAGCTAATGTGATCTTCCCTAAACCTCTGATTCCAACTATCAGAAGAACTGATACATTCTCTTTAATATTGGAATCTAATAAATAGTCCATGATCACCTTCGTTCTCTCTCCCAATAACATCTTCAACACATACAAAATAATGAGTCTCCCTTACCCTATTGACTTGTGTCTCCCTAGGACGTTCCTCTAAGTGGAACCTCCTATCAGCTGCAATGGCATCTAACCTCCCCTTAATTGCCTTAATCTTATGACCTATTTTAGAACCATATGCAAGCTGATTTGATTTGGAAAAGAAGATGCGTACCTCTTTTGCCTTCTTGTTCTGGGTCATTACTTCTTGTCATAAAACATCAGTGGAAAAGCCATCCAGCAAATCATCTGCTTCATATAGTACATCTTTCAGCTTTCCCAGCCAATTCTTGATGGTATGATTCTGCCGCTGTTGCTCCTCTGCATCCAGAAGCACAGCTTCAATTGTTGAAACCGTGTTCCCAAGCTTTTCAAGTTCAGCTTTGACACCCCAGAGCAATCCAATCTCTTTGAGTGCTAGGTTTCCCAATTGGCCAATGATTCCCATTCCCTCAGCAACTTTGATGAGAGCTCCTTTCGCCATTGCACACTAGCAGGTGAATGAATGCCTATGAAGCACGAGTGCGTTTCCAAACTCGGGTGCGGGTGCGGGACTCGGCAATTTTTGAAAAAGTAGAGTGCGGGTGCGGGTGCGGGTGCGGCAGGGTGTGGCGATTAAAAAATTATTAAAAATATTTTTATTTATATTTTTAGTATATTGCTAAGCAAACTTTTTCACATTATATAAACATATACCAAATCTAAGAACAATAGTAAATAATAACTAAAACATGATGTTCATAAATTAAATACAATCCACAAGTTTGAAACTAAAACATTCCATGATGTTTGGAAATTAGAGTACAACTCACAAGTTTGAAACTAAAACAAAATAAAAGATAATCAACAAGACAATCAACAAGACAATTAAAGACAAACATCATCATCATCAAGTTCAATAACTTCACTTTGAACTTCACTTTTACTAGTAGTAACACTAGTGCTAGTAGCATTCCCAATAACTATGGCCTCCAACTCTGGCTCATCAAGTGCAAGGGCAGCATTCTCAAGAATTCCAGATCCTCCATGCATGTCGCTCTCATTCCAAGAGTCTCCTGCAATATCCCACATCTTTGTTGATGTATTTACGTACTCCTCATTGCGCCTTGACAAGAGTCGAAGATTAGAATGCACATATACCAAATCCTCAACGCGTGCAGGAGCCATTTTGTTTCTTTTTAAGGAATGAATGAATTTGTATGTGCTCCAATTCCTTTCAGCACATGAGGATGAACATGGTTGTCCAAGAAGTTTAAAGGCAAGGGTTTGAAGAATTGGAAATGCGGAGCCATGGTATTGCCACCAAACCAAAGGTTGTAAGGCCCACCTATCTGTCAAGGCATCTGGTGAAGGAAACCTCCCCCCTGAAAATGTAGCAAACTCAAACTTCGCCACCTTTAATTCATCCTCATCTTCAAAGTATCGCTCCAAACACTTGCTCCTTTCCATAGAAATTTCATGATCTCGATGTGGAGAGATGCGTTTTGGATTCTCCGAAAGCCATTCAATGGAGCAATACCTAGTTAAAGATTAAAAAACAAATATAGATGAAACGTGTGTTTAACTAGAAGGGGGAACTAAGGAAAATAGAAAATAAAAGTACTTACTTAGGATTTAAGGAATGAGCCAAGCAATGTAGTGGTGTACAATTTTTAGTCCATCGATCAATGAGTATATCATATACCACACTCCAAAATGAGCTATACTGATCATCTTCCAAGCCTTCATGCTGATATATTATATTGCTACCTTCACCTTCTCTATCATTGAATCCCACATCTCATACACAAGATGAAGACAAGGCTTATCTGTGTCGGCTACTCGTAGCATATCATAAATAGGTGCTGTAAATTCAAGGATATAATCAACTTTATCCCACCAAAGATCACTTAGAATCATATCTTTCACCTTTTGAGCTTTTCCAACATCATCCTCCCTATAAGAAGCCCATTGGTCACTAATAGCCATGGCTTGAAGACATCTTTTTATCAACTTCAACCTTTTCAGCATTACAACAACTGAAGCAAATCTAGTATCAGCAACTTGGAGCAGTTTTAATGGACAAAATTCATTAAACATTGCCAACCTCATTGAACGGTTCATGATAAAAACACGTATAAAGGATGCATCATCACCAATACGTGTAATCCAACTACATTCCTCATATGTAACTTCATTCTTTTCAGTGTTTTTTGCTGCACAAATATTCTTCAAAACTAGATTGAGAGTATGGACAACACAGGGTGTCCAAAATATTTTGGGATACTCACCTTCAATAAGAGCTCCAGCAGCCTTCTTCACATTAGCATTATCAGTAATGACTTGGACAACTTTTTCATGTCCAATCTCTTTTATAGCATCCTTCAACACCCCAGCAATATAATGTTTGTCTTTGAACTCACCTGACCCATCAATTGCCTTTATAAAAACTGGACCCCCATCTGATACAGCTATAATATTAATAAGAGACCTCTTTTGTGGATCTGACCATCCATCGGAAACTATACTTACACCATTTTCAAGCCAAAAGTCCTTAATTGGTCTCAAAAGTCTTTCAACATGAGCTCTTTCTCTTTACAAAAGTGTTGTTCTCAAGGCATTGTATCCAGGAGGAACATAACCCGGAATGCTATGGGTAGCAGCATATGAATAGGAACTACGATAATATGGGTTCCTCGCAAAGTTAAACGGAAGCCCACCGGTGTAAAACATCCTACCAATTCTACTATCCAATTCATATCTAGCATTATTCTGGAATGCTCTCTCTATCGTAGAATTCGCAATCACCTTCCTCCTCTTACCATCAACTGGATTTGTACTATCACTTTCTTCTTGTCTCTGAAATGAGGGAATAGGGCCAATAGGCCCACGGCCGGGGGGAGGTGGGGGTAAGGGAATTCGACTTCTCTGTACTCTCTCTAACTTATCATTCTCAATCTGATTATGCATTCGCTGCATTTCCAACCTAAGGCTCGGTGTCACATTAGGGCATGCTTTAATACCTTTATTAACAATTTTTAATAAATGAGCCTTAACCATAGAATATGATCCCAAATAAACTTTACCACAATAGTTGCACTTAAAGTATGTGTTTCCACCGGATTTACCAGCAGCACTAGGTGGTTTCTCTATTTTAGTCACATACTGCCAAAGAGGAGCTTCACTATTTGGCATTTCTTCATTAGATGAAGGTGAATTTTTTGTGCTAGTAGCTTCATCCATTGCAAATTCAATAGATTCAATTTAACCTACAAATAATTTGACAAATATAAAATACCTATTAACTAAATAAAAAATCAAACCTAAGTCACAACAATACAGACAGCTTATATAAAAAATTAAAAACTCATATCACAATTCACAGATTCACAAATCTCAATGAATAATAACTATTAACTAAATAAAAAATCAAACCCAAGTTACAGCTTATATAAAAAATTTTAAAAATCAGATCACAGACACATTGAGTAATAGTCAGTGACTCAGAGCATGTGAGAGTATAACGATTAATGAGCTTGAGAGTATATAATTAATGAGTTTGATACCTGAGCTTGAGACTTGAGTTGAGTTAAGAGAGTGGGTTGTCGGATCGGTGAGCTTTGTCAGTGAGTTGAGAGTGAGATTGTGTGACTGTGAGAGTGAGATTGAGAGTGAATCGGTGAGAACTGAGAAGTGAGAGTTGAAGATGAGAGGCCAGAGGCAGCGGAGCCGCAGAGCACAGAGAGACCAAAGAGTGAGAAAGAGCTGAAGATGAGAATGAGATTGAGAGTCAATTGGTGAGAAGTGAGCTGTAGGGTTTTGTGTGTTTTTTTTTTCCAAACGGTGCGTTTTGCTTTTTTTTTTTTTTTGAATTTCGGCCTGAATCGGCTGGTACATCCTGTATCGGCGGTTCCGTCCGATATTGACCAGTTCGGCCCGAATCGGCGAGAATCCAGCCGATTTCGCACGCGTCAGGCTGACTCTGCGCCGAATCAGCCCGAATCGGCGTGTATCGCGCTGCGGAAAAAAAAAAAAAAAAAAAACGACGCGGCCTGATGTGCAGGCAGCGGCATCGCCCACTGCACCCCGCGTCGGCCGGCGTCGGACGCGGATTCGCCGGCCAAAATGCTGAGTCCGTGCATTCCAGATGAATGCTAAATGGCCACTTTTTTACAAGTAAAGGTAGATAACTAGATGAGAAAGATCGTTTGTGGGGAAGACAGATTACGAGGAGTGATCAATACATACAAGACCCTGTTTAGAATGCTTGGATGTTATGTTGCGATAAAGATAAAACAATATTTTTTGGTGTAAGCCCATTTGGCCATGTATGACTTTTTGTAATAATCACAAGCACCTCATGGGTGGTTGGTACTTGCTCTTACCAAATTCAATCCGTACTAGTTCAGATTATTTTTGTGTTAATACACTGTAAATAGTTTTATCATCTACGAGTTCATAATTTTAACACTCTTTTAATGTGGTGCTCAAAATGTGGAATTTTCAACATTTTAAATTCTCCTAAAACTTTAAGTGGTTAAGAAATAATGAGTTTAATCACATTACTTATTAGTTGATTGGCATAGCTATTTAATTGATTTTTAACCAACTTCTTTCCGGAAAAAGATGTAAACATCAAATGCAACAATTTATCATTTGAAACTGATTTCAACTTTTGAGAATAAATATTGTAACATGCACCAACTTGAACTTGAATTTGAGCTCAAAGACGACTTTTTATTTTTATTTTTTATTCCCTGTCTTTTGAAAGGTGTTTTCAGATAATAATATATTTGAGACAGTTTTGGCTGGCATTGCTTCCTCGTCAAAGTATTACTTGGTTCAGGAACTTCTTCTAGGAGATTTCTATGATTTCTTAACAAGATTAATTTTTAATCAGAACATATATTTACCTAGAAAAATAGGAATTTCATAGCAATAGAATTCTTTTAGTCTATGATGGTCAGAAAACAATTTTTATCCAACACATTAGGTTTCCAACCATACTTTCTCGAGGGAGTTGTATTTATCTATCACAGAAACTCTAGGAGTTATTCTTTGAATAAGTTTCCTTTGCATATGTTGTAAGTTATTGATTAAAAATACTCTTTTTGTCATTACTTTATTAATTTATAAAAATTTTAAAAATTGTGATTTTTGAAAAAAATAAATAAATAAATAAACTAATTGAGATACCTCTCAGTCATTAATAAATTCAACTAGTAATTGATAGTTGATACTATACTATGCTGAACACAAAATCTATTTTTTTTCATTTAAGTTATTAGAATAACATTAATAAATCAAGTTGAGATAAAAATACTCCAATTGGATTCATTAATTTTTTTTAGCAAGAACTGGATCCATAATTAGTCATAGGAAAAGTCTAGGACCACATAATTTTTCACAACTTTTTGCCACAACTGTGTCGTGACAGAGTGTGATTGGTAAAGAAAAAATGGTAGGTCCATGTGTAAGTGATAGTTAACCACTCACAATCTGTTACATTAGAGTTGTAATAAAAAAAATTGTGAAATAATTTGTGATCCTAAAACTACTCTTAGTCATATTTGGAAAATGAAATAACTATTCAGTCCAAGAATACTTAATAATTTTTTCTTGAAAATGACAAAATGCATAAATTGCTTATTTAGAGGGAAAGGACAAAAAGTTCATCTCCAACTCTATTTGAATTTTATCCATTTAAAAATTTTATTATTTTACAATGAAAAAAAAAATTATAGGTGGCAAACTGTAATTAGGGGAATATAAAGGGGAACATAAAAAATGAAATATAAAATATTTATTACTTTTCGAAACTATTGCGGAATTAATAAAACCTAAAATGCAATACGAATTTTTAGTACATAATTCCATAAATGGTTTATTAATTTCAAGATGCATTTTTTCTTGAAAATGAAAAATTGCATAAATTGCTTATTTAGAGGGAAAGGACAAAAAGTTCATCTCCAACTCTATTGGAAATAGAAACAATAGAAGATGCTAAGACTAGGAATATAAACTAATCTACTTTATGCTTTGTCAATCACAACCTATCGTATGTTTGAATTTTATACATTTAAAACTTTTATTATCTTATAATGAAAAAAAAATTATAGGTGGCAAACTGTAATTGGTGAAATATAAAGGGAAACATAAAAAATGAGATAGAAAATCTTTATTACTTTCGGAAACTATTGCGGAATTAATAAAACCTAAAATGCAGTACGAATTTTTAGTACATAGTTCCATAAATGGTTTATTAATTTCAAGATGCATTCGGAAATATTTCAATTAATACTCCTTCAATCTCCCTTGCATTGTAAACGTGAAAGGATCTTACGCATGTCCACTTACAGACTTACTCATGATACAGGTCTTGGGCTCTGTTTTAGGTTAATTCGAGAAATGGGCTGAATCAACGGCCCAATTTCCACTTTTTTTATTTTTGTTTTTTTAAAGGTCTCTTTCTATCTTTCATTTCCTTCAGTTGTGAACTATGATTGATTGTCATAGGTGTAATCTATTGACAATTGATCTGCATTCGGTGTTTCCTACTTAGCATCAGTTTTAAGTGCAAGTGTGACGTGAAGGCCCATTTATAAAGCCTATTCAATTACTCAAGCAGCGATAAGGCCCATGATAATACCAAAACCACTCCGTTTAGCCATTCATCCTAGGGCCTCAGAACCTGAAGCCCATTATTGCAAAGGGCAAAAGATACAAATGAATGCTAATGATCTAGTTTACAATTGAACATGCTTAAAAATGGAACACCCTAATATTATATTGTAGTCATAATAATGTTTTTTTTTTTTGCAAGGTTTTGGATCAAAATCAGGTGGGATAACCATCAAGTTGTTCAAGATATTAATATGTGAGAAATTTTCAACTTCTAACATCTTATTTTAATTTTCCTTGAATCAATTGTCACTATTTTGAGTATTTATTTAGACAGCATTAATTTGATAATAAAAATTATTAAATGGAGTATGACTTTAGAGTTCAACAAAATTGCTTTTACAACTTTATAGAAAACCCTAACTCGTTAAATAAAAATTATCTTTTATTTGTTCTCTTGAATAAGTGAAAAAGAAAAGATATTACTTTTAAAATCTTGTTGTTCCTTCATCCATAACCCCAATCCCTAAAGTGTGCGTATAGATGTAATCAACCATGGTTGAAATTAATATCACTCAAGTTTTCTTCTTAAGAATTTTTCTCATACCAAGGATTGGATTGTCATTGGTATTTCTGGTTGCCACTTACTGCAAGAATGATTTGGAACCCAACAACAATTTCTAAAAAGAAAAAGAAACTATAGTTGATTTTGATAACTATAACTCTATAAGTTAAAATCAAGCTGATTGGATTCAGAGATTCAATATATGAATTTAAAATTATACAGATTTTAATTCTCAACATGATTTAATAAAACAATCACAGTAAAAAGAAATGTGAATAATGTAAATTGAAGAAGAAATAATTAATTTATGAATGCTCATCGTCTAGCTTACAATTGAACATGTTCCAAAATGGAAAACCAATTCAGAGAAAAAAGAAAATCAGGATTGCAAGTTAGTTCCTGAAATATAACAAAATTTTGGTATAGCAAATTTTTTGCAGATGACTTTAGTAAGGAAGAATTAGGTCGTAATATTATATTGTAGTCCTAATAATGCTTTTCGCTAGCTTTTAGATTAATAACTATGTATAGAGTTCCCCTCTCTTACAGAATTGAAGTGCAGGAACATTGATAGATGTATTGCCATTAAGCTAGTAACAGATGTGTCTTAAGCATCCGATTGCACCATTAGGTGATAACTATTAACTTCATATCTGCTTGACATTTGTCCTATATGTTTGCAAAATGCCTGGACCTGAAATGCAACCATATGCATTTCCTTTTTTCTCATATGCAGTGTTGGCATGGATAAGTCATTAAACAAAACTGATTCTTGACTGACAAGACCAATCTACCAACTCATCCACTTCAATTTAACCTTTTAATTTTCAATTCCATCAGGTGACCTGATTTAGGATCAAAAGATCTTCGCAATATTGCAGTCACTATGCATTGCCCATTTCCAATTTTTCCAACAATTGTGACTTTCTGAAAGAAAAGAGTGACAACATTACAATTATGACTTGATTAATCTGTTTTTTGGTTTTTTTTTTTTTTTTTCACTTGATCAATTAAAAAAAAAACTAGTACTGCTTTGTTGCTAATGCTGTATAGAAGTAAAAGGGTGGTACAACACAATTTGAAAATAAAATTTAACCTTTGCCAAAATTAATGGCAAAGCTTAGCCCTTGGAAAACCTGAATACCTAGCCTAGATGGATATCTAAAGCATACATGATGAAGGTCAATTTTTCCCTTGTATGATTCATAGTCATCCTGGACTCAATAGTTGAGTCTATGTTTAACTTTGAATCTATCATTGGTAATAAGGAAGCATCAACAGCTTTGTCTTTTGCTACTTAGGTCTCTGTTTTCAGACAAGGTCAAACAGTAATGCTGAAAGTATTAATATTGTCTTTTGAGCTTTTAGTCAATTGACAATTGAGTTACTTCATATAAAAGTTTGGGAGGAAAAAAGAAATGCTTTCAATATCCAGGACACAGGCCAATAATTCATAATGTACAGAAGTAATTATATTCAATATAACAGTTTCTTTTGTTAAAATGTAAAATTCAGAATTCATATACCTAGGTCAAAAGATATACTGTGCTGCTGTGGTGAACAAAGACTAGTTCATAGAAAATAAAATTACTGGTTGAGACACGTGAAACTGGCTCAAGATGTTATTAAAGAGAGTATGGTATGACTATACTTTTAACATTACTTTTTCAAACATCTATCTTCTATGAAAGACATCAATCATATTGGCATTCTTGATCATGCTCAAATGATAAGCAATCAGAACAATAGTTTGCGTACATTCATGTCCAATGCCTCTTGTGCTATTCTCTCAAAACCAGTATCAAATGCACTTTCAGCTGCATTTGAAAGTTAAAATCCATCATGTCCAATGCCTCTTGTGCTATTCTCTCAAAACCAGCATAATGCACTTTCAGCTGCATTTGAAAGTTAAAATCCATCGGTGTTTAGAAATTGCACTTGCCATGGAATCTGTTTGCTTCTGTCCACAAGAAAAATGAGTCTTGTGCTTCACCACTCATGGAGTCCACTCATCTGCAAATTTCAAATTTCCAAAATATATTAACAACTTAGATGATTATCAAGATGAAAGGATCATCTAAAGTACAGTCATGGACCAGAAGTTAGAACCTCAAGAAATGTATCAGAAAAAGACCAGCAAAGGCATGCTCAGGTGCAGCTCTTATTTCTTCAATTCTTGCACCACCTTTCCATATGCAATATTATATTTGATGGTGGATGCAAAGAACAAGGGTTCTTGACTGACAAGACCAAATTTTCCCTACTACATTTAATCTGAAACTTTTTGAGATTAACATCATCCATAAGAACTTTGCCCACCTGAAGATCATTGTATCACTTTGAAGAACTAATAAATGCCGACTTCCTGCACTTTTGCTTTGTCCAACCAAAGCTCAAGTTTTGCCATCTGGAATATAGAAATGGAATCAATTAAATATATTTGCTCATTTAATAAAAATAAAGTTAAATAATTGAAATAAACATAATTAACTTTTGTATCTACATATATGTCATCTAATACCTTTCCTATTGCGCCATAAGCATCGATGTTTGATCCAGCAGAAAATAAACTTGTGTAGGAAGACGCCAGGCCTAGAGACCTAAACTAAACCATCCATATGGTAAGAAAAAAAAGGAAAAAAGGCATAATACTTGCACACATACATTCATATGTTGTGGTTGCACACATCTTCATTAAGGAACTTAAGCCACTAAAGTATCTCATACCTTTTTTTCAATTTTTTGCTATTGCTGCATATATATCATTGGAACCAAATCTGTTTGAAAAAAAGGCATAATCAGATATAATAAAAAACAGCAATACTTGAAACAAAAAACAACAGTGAAGTTGTTCAATTATAATTGATAAATTTATAGAGGACTGAGTTTAAAATGATATCAATGAACCTGTGGAAGAATTAGGAGTTTTAGATCCTTATGGTCTTAGTTGCTATGTCTAGGATTTGAGTAGTCACATGGATTCATGTAATGTATGAACCTTGCCCATTAATGCCTGGCATTTTCCTGATAAGTGAGAGAAAGAGATGTACAATAATGTTTTGTTCACTAAAATAAAATGAACTCATTATGACAAGTGAGTATTCACTGTAGTTTCTTGTTCCCACTGATAAAGAATTGAAGACTTTTTAATTTCAATTTTTTCTTGTCTTTTTCCTCCTGCATTTTTTCTGTTACCAAATGGAGCATAAATTTAAATAGTCCATCACTAAAATTGTTGATGCAAACTTGAAATGTCAAAATTGTTTGTTAATTCAATCTGAATGAGGCTCATTAGGGGGTCCAGTGAAAAGGGGATGATTACCCAAATACCTCATTAGGGGCACCTCTTCCAGCTTTTCCTCTTTCCTTGGAATCCTCAATGAGGCTCAAAACTAGATTCAGTTTTGAACTCCCTTCTAGTACTCTGTTGCAGAATAAGATCTTTTTTTTTTTTTTAGCAGGGAGAGGGTCCAGTGAAAAAGGTATGATATCGATGAACAGTGGAAGTGGAAGAACATGGGGATAAAGAATCCACAAGCCAAAAGTTAAAATCAAGACAAAAAGGAATTAGGATGACATAAGAGCAATTGAGTCCTTTCAGCAATAATTTGATAGGAGCTTTTCTTTCACAAAAACCTATAGATTGTCCCTGTACCTGTGTACTGCCATTTGAACTTCGAGTGCAGTTTGATCTTTAAGATCATTACAATCCCATTGTTTAAGATGCTGATTCCAGGAGTACTATATACTATAGTTGCCAGCTTTGAATTTCCAACCAGATTATCATTATACCTTTGAAAAGATCAACAAAGCAAGCCAAATACATCACCTCCTTAGAGCATTGAAAAGAAAGAATAGAATTGACATTTTTTTTTTTTTTACAGAACAAACAAGATTGCTATATATCCTTTTACGAAGGATCTAGGTTAATGATTGACAAACATACCTAAAGAAGTCAAAGTAGCAGTAAATTCTGAATCTGGTTCTCATTAATTCAGTTCCACTGTCAAATAAAAGGGAGCAGGTTTATGCCACATCTTTCTCGTTTGATTCTACCATCTTAGCAACAACTTGAGTTAGTCAATAATACTCGATCTCTTTAAAGAAGTGAGGTTATCATGATCAAGCATATTGCAGAATCCCCCCTGATTTCCCCAACCATCTCTTGAATTGCTACTTGTCTATACATTTCCCTCTGATAATCAAAGAAACAAGCGAATAAACCTGAAAACAGCTCAAAACTTTCCAATAAACACACTGAATTTATATCCATGAACACAACCACTCGTAGTAAGAACCCAACAAGATGACAGTAATGTCCATATAGGTCAATATGATCTAAATTTGATAGTTATAAAATCCTAACATAGTAAAGCAAGATTTGAATAGAATACTTATGAGAATGCGGTTGGAATTATATTGCAGGAATCTTGTGGTCTATTATAAATAAAACTTACTTATTCTTTTATTTAATATGTGATGATGCAACTATTTGTAGAATAAAAAAAAAAGTAATAAAAGATATAAAACATGCAGGTAGCAGTGCTGGAGATGTTTTGAAAAACACCATAGCAATTAACAAGAGATACTTGTCACCACCATTGTCATTAACTGCTGTACAAACTAACATTGAACTTGTTTCACATTGGATAGGCCAACAAAAGATAAACAAAAACTAGGATTTAAACACAACAAAAATCCGAGATAGGCAATAAGTACAGATTACACCCAATAAGAGAAAGATCATGCAAAAAAGATCATTTTGTAATCCAAATAATAAGTAGTCAGGTATTAATTCAGCCAGCATATTTTTCCAAATCATGCGTGAAGAAACCAAATTCAGGATGAATAATTATTATGTGAAAGTAAAGAAATGTAATTTCAATGTATTGCAAAGTTGCAGGGTAACAAATTGAGTAATACAGCATATGAAATCAGAAAAGTTTAAATTACTCAAAATATCATAACACTTATAAAGAAAAAGAAAAAGAAAAAGAAAGCATAGAATTGAGAAATCATTCTTGTGTTTTATCCTTGACAAATAACACTAGAATATATGTGTTTGTGAAGGATCTCGGTTAATGATTGACATACATACTAAAAGAAGTCAAAGATGCAACAAATTCTGAATCTTGTTCTCACAAATACAGTTCCACTATCAAATATAAGAGAACAGACTTATGCCAACTTTTTCCTGTTTGCCTCTGCCATTGCAGCCATAAGTGGGATAGCCACTGACACTCATTCTTTTTAAGGAGGAAGGCTATCATATCCAAGCACGTTGTAGAACCCCCCTTGATTTCCACACCCCTCCCATGAATTGCTGCTTTTATCTACATTTCACAAGTGACTGTGCGGCATTTAGGTTGTGCCTATCTACTACATATCTGCCTGAACCAAAATGTTTACTGAATGCCTGCATATAAAACGTAATCATGTGAGAAGTTGGTCATCTAAAGAGAAACAAGAAGTTGATAAAGTTAGATAGTTAGTATCCACCTAACATTTTTTTGCTCGTTATCCAACATAAAGTTTAGAACTCAAAATAACTTGCAAATTAACAAACTGAATTGTGGCCCTTAACCTTTTTATGGAGTACTGATGAATCCTTTTAAATTCAATTCAGCCTCATGGTGATATAAGCTGTCTCATGTCATACCGGAGCATTTTCACCTGGCATCATTCAATAAGTACCATTATAGATTTCAGAATCTAAGCTCCTCTTTTTCGAATATGAATTCAGTAGGATGCTTATCAATTTTGGCTTAAAAGAAAAGACAGAAGTTAGGATTTTATAATCATTGTCTTCCCAAAGTTTCTCACTGACCAGGGGCATAAAATAATTACCATCCCTGAAATATATCATTTCTAGAAAGAAATCTAAGTTGCGTTTTGATGCAAACTATTCTATCAAATAAAAGTAACTGACAGTAAATTTCATATACTTAAATATGCTAATTAAACCATTAAGTTATATAAATCTTTGGGCTCACCTCTCACAAAAGAAGTGATAAGAACCACTGCCAAATACCACTTTTAAATATTTATTTTGGTCACTAGAAGACTTATAAGAGCCAAAGTAACCAAAATTCATTATAAATGAAGATGATCAAAGCCTAAAGCATACATATAAAAATGAGGCATCTAGTTCTATTGTCAATATAGACTCAACACCTATATGGATAAGAGTAGTAATAAAGAAAATCTTTTTCTTTATTTTTTTTCCCTTCAAACAAACAATGATTATGTAAAAGTAAAAAGAAAATACTAGTATTTGTTTACCTCTGTAACACTCGAATTGAAGAAAAAAGCCAATAAGCAACCACTTGGGACAAGTTCCTTCATCCAAGAATATCAACTTATGGTCTAAATCCAACGTAATCTACCATATAAAAATTAATAATAATAACAAAAAAACCATTAATATTTATACTTTTCCAAATCCTTCTTCAACACAGCAAACCTTTTTTCTCTGAATTTGCAAAGCTCTCTCTCTCCATCTGACTACCATGACAAGTCGCTGGAAGTCCATGGCGAGCGTGACAGTGACGGCGGAGGAGTCTCAAGACTGCTCGATTTGTTTGGATTTGGATTCGGATTCAGATACGGTTACGGATATGGATATTGATTAAGTTTGATGACTCGTCAACTCGATCCGCAAGGCATGGAGTTACGAAGACATGAATACAAAAACTAGTTATTTAAAAGAAAGTTGTTGGATATATTTCAGTAATTTACTTTTGTAATTAAGCAAAAGGATTAAAACACAGATCTAATTATAAGTAACATTAACATAAAAGAATTAATAGGTAAAACAATAAATACATAGTGCATATATATAAAAGAAATCTGCAATATAATTAAAAACTCACAGACCAAATGCATGAAGAATAAATGATTCAGATCAAGTCTTGTGTTTGACACAATCTCCTTAAAGCAGATTTCGCCCCTCACACAATCATTGTGGTGCTTTGAGACTCGTGGACGTCTGCCTCTCAGAATAAAATGATCTACAGCACGAAAACGAGGCACACAAGGTCGTGCTCTGCGAACTACTCAATGTCTCTTTCTCTCTCTTTGACACAAAATGAATGCACAAAAAATATTCTCACTTTGAGAGTTTTCTCTAAAAAAATTCTTTTTATGAATGAGGGACTGTGAAAACTTATACGTTACTGAACAGGTATTCTGTTTCAGTGATAACTGCTATGCACAGACTAACTGACTCAAAATTAAAGTAATAAATATTATTATTTGGACAAATAGGCCTAATCCACATACACCAAAGGCCCAACTCAATGTCCAACTCATGAGCATATAAACTTATATATTATCTATTTCCTTTCGTATGTGGGACTTAGGATTTTTACCACTTTAAATAACATTTGAGTGAACATAAAAACATCAATTTCATATTCACTCCATGCTATCTTTCCAACAAAAGATTCATAGTTTGTAACATAGCTCTTCTTAGTCAAACAGTTAATCAAAATTAAGGTGATGTTTGGTTTAGGTGTTTTCGTAACTCAATACTCAGTTTTCATCATTCAATACTCAGTTTTCATCACTCAATTACAAAATGTTTTGTTTAGATGAGTTTTGAGTTATGGTTTTCATCACTCAGTTCTCTGATTTTTGAGTAATGAGTTATGAAAACTGAAAACACATTTTATCTGTTTTCAGTTTTCATAACTCATAACTCAATGGCATTTTTGTAATTAAACATAAAACTTTTTACTGTTCAGCCATCATTTTTGACTGTTGGGGTTTTTTTTTTTTTTTTTCTTCTTCTTTGTTTGTTCGGTGATCTGGTTTCTTTTTTTTTTCTTTTTCTTTTCTTCTTCATCGTGTGATCCAGTTCGTCTTCTTCGTGTGCAGCCATCCAGTTCGTCTTCTTCTGATCTGGTCTTTGTTCTTCCTTCTTTCTTTTTCTTTTTTTTTTTTTCCTTTTCTTCTGATCTAGTTCGTCTTCTTCCTTTCCTTTTTTTTTTTTTTTTTTCACTGGTTCGGGTGATCTGGGTACTGGGTAAAAAAAAAAAAAACTAAACTGTTCCAATGACAGATATGGGACCCATAAATAGTGTGAAAATATTGAGTGATGATGTTGTTTGGGTGTTATATTTTAGAGTGATGAGTAATGAGTGATGAGTGATGAGTGATGGATGATGAGTGATGAAAATTGAGTGATGAGTGACCATTTTTTAAACCAAACAAGGCCTAAACTTTTCTTTTTTTCCTTTCCAAAGAGTATATATTTGTTTATCTGTTTTAATTAGTTTTTTTCAATGACTTTTGTATTTTAATATTTTATTTCATTATCTTTCAAGGTCAAAAGAGTGTTTTTCTAAGATTATGCGCAGGGGCGAAACTATCCAGAAGCCCCCCAAAACTTTTCAAGAATTAAATTTTCACCCCTGAAATTAACAAATATATGTTTCCCTCCTCCCTAGAACTCTTAATATTTCTTTTATCAATACCTTAAATTAAATTGGTTAAATTTTTATATTTGTTTATTATTTTGACCCCTCATTTTTAAAATTTTAGTTTCGCCCCTAATGATGAAAATGGATAACTTCACATTATAAAAAGAGCAAAATCTTGACTTTTTATCGAGAGATTTATAATTAAGTATAAATATTTTATTATATTGAATTAGTCTATATTAATTCTCAATAATTTTGAGGGAACACTTATTTTTCTAGTTAAAACCTTTTTATAAAACAAAACAGTGCCCAGTTAAGTATAAATATTTTATTTTATTTTTTAAAATTAGTAAAAATGAAACAAGATAAAAAGGAAAACCTTTCAAATCTCTATCTCTGCCTATTTTTCTCTCATTGCATTCGCTAGCTATTGCAAAACAAAAAATCATGCATGGTAATGGAAGACAGGGCGACCAAAGGATTTTGGAGCCTCAGACAATATTTAAATTGAAGATTTTATATATTTAGTTTTTTTTAAATTCTTCTAATTTGTAGTATAGCTAGAAATTTAAATTAGAGATTTATGGTGGCCCATGAATGAGTTGACATGTTAATTTAGGAATGTTGTAAAATTATTGTGAAATTTTGTTGTGTTCACATCATTACTTTTTTTTTTTTTTTATAATCTATTAGCTAATATTTTAGGCTTAAATTATACACTTATTTATTGGTATAGAAATTTTCCTATTGATTTAAATTTGGGGGCCTTAGGGTGGTTGGGCGAGTGCCTATTGGCCTAGTGGTAGGACCAACCCCAATGGAAGAAACATAATTCATATTGGAAATATTAAGGACAAAGTTATGTTAGGCATATTACAAGATTTACTCTATTGAACTTATTAATTGATATGCCAAAAATTAAAAAAAAAAAAAATTCAAACATTTATTTATTGGGTGGCTGATGAAGTCCATTAATTACATTCATTATTACATTAATTTGTAAGTTTTATTTATTTAATTTAATTTTTTAGAGGAGTTTTCAACTTATGGCATCCACTAATAAAATAAAATTACTTATTCCTTTAGCATTTTCCATTAGGACAACCATGTACAATTACCTATTCAGGTTATTCAAATCATATGCTTTCGGTGTTTCCCAGTTAGCATCATTTTCAATATGTAGTGAAGTGCAATTGGGACGTGAAGGCCCATTTATAAAAGCCTAGTTCGTTGCTCAAGCAACCATAAGGCCCATGACAATACCAATACTGCACTAGGAAACCATTTGTCCTAATTCCTAAGGCCTCTGAACATAGAGCCCATAATACATAGATTATAGAGTCTGTTCGTTAATATTGGAAAAGGCAAAAACTACAAACTCTTGCATTCAAAACTAAAGAACAACGTATTTAGCTGAAATTGAAAATTTTTTACTTAAAGTATTGTAGATAAAACCAAAATGTAGCTGAAATAGTACGATGAGACCCATGAATAGCAAGGTTCTCAGACTTGGACCGGACTAGGAGGTCGGACCGTGAAAATTGGGAACAGGATTGAAATCCGGTTTTTTAAGCATAGAGAACCGGGCATATGTGGCAATTCCGTGAACCCCTAAAACTGGGGTTGGACTGCACAAACCGGTGGCAAGAACCGTGCGGTCCAACCCCTTAACAATTTTTTATTTATTTATAAAAACAACTTAACACAATTTTATTCTACTTAATTAAATTATCCATCTCTTAAAAGGAATAAAAAAAATTATAATTAAAATCCTTCAAAGATATTCAACTTTATTTCAAAGATTAATCATAAATTTTAATGTTTTCATGGTTATTATTTTATTTTATTAACTTTCTTGTTTAATTATTAAGTATATGCTTAAAAATTATTAAATTTCCCTTACATATATAGATATATTAGTCAATTTTGGTAGTTTTATAAATTTAATATCTATATTTAGGCTTTAATTAATTATTAAATTAATTATGACGTTATTACGGTTTGACTCCAGTTCGACTTCAAAAACCTTGAACCTCTCCCTTTTACGGTTCAATGAACGGTTCGAATCTGAAAACCTTGATGAATTGTACCAAAAAGTACAATAGGGCTCATGAATAGTACTAAAAATAAGCTGAATAGTAAAAAAAACTAGCTTTTTAAGCCAATACCAAACGCATACTAAGAATTTCTCTCTCTATGAAGTAGTGAAGTGCAATATCATTGGCAATAGATGATATTTTGGAAGGCCAAGCCATCAACCTGTTAAGCCAGAGATTGTTAGAGAAGTTGCAATTGTAATTGAAGATGATCAAAGCCTAAAGCTTACAAATAAAAATGAGTTTTCAAGGTCCATTGTCAATACTTGCTAATATGAACTTCAAACTATGGTTTAAATCCAGCGCAATCTACCATATAAGAATTGATTAAAAAAATAAAGATGAAAGCGTTCAAAATTCTGTTTTCAATGCAAACTGAGCAAGCCGAAAAAGATCGGACAGAAACATTAAAAGCAATTCAGTATGAAACAACTCAAAACAGCACTAGCAAAAAAAAGAAAGAAAGAAAAAAGAAAAAAAAAAAAGGCCCGTTTAATATTAAGGGGAGTTGCTTGCACCGTTTCTTATTATAGGTAGGTGAAAGAATAAAACAATTAGGTACTGGGCTCAGTTTTAGATGAATTTGAGAAATGGGCTAAATGAACGGCCCAACTTCCTCTTTTTGGTTTTTTGTTTTTGTTTTTTCTTAAAAAATAATAATTTGTTAATTACGTCAAGAGATGAGAGATTTGAACCATAAATATTTCAGATGAAAACACAAAAAAGTATCAATTAAACTAAGATCAAGAAACTCCAAATCAACGAAAGATCAAATAATTTGAAATAACATTAGAATTTACTTCTTTAATTATTTATTTTTTTGTCTGTAATATTAAGAAACTCTAAATCAACTAAAGATCAAACAATGAGAATTAGCTTCTTTAATTTAATATATGTTTTTTGGGGATTTAATTTAATTAGGGATTTAATGGTTCAGAGAAATAGTTTATTTTGGCAACTAGAAGTTGATTTGTACTACACTCTCATAGTCATGTGTTGAAAATGTAGCCATTAAGCTAAACCACGTAATTCTTGTATATTCTTGTGCTCTCTATTTTATGCTTCCACTTTTGCATTTATACTATCTTATTCAACATTGTATATCAACGCTAATATTTAAAATAAATAATTAGAAGTTTTTGTTAGAAATGCTAGGAAGTACCAGTTAACTTCATGAGCTCGCAACTAATTGCAATAATAATAAAATGGTTGAGGATTAAATGTAAGAATTAAGACACACAGTTAGGATATGGTGGGCTGGTGATTTCTGATTTGTCCAACTTATTGGTTTGGTGTCAATCTTGGAATGGCTCTCATTTAGTTAACCAACCATAGCATGGAGCCAACTCCAATCCTTCTTTGTGTGCAAGCTAAGACTTCTACTTGTACTAGAAATCTATTAATTAATCTAGGATTTAGTCTACTATTATTTATTTTCATATTATGTTTTATTGTAAAACAAGATTTGTACTACACTCTCGTATGTTAAAAATGTAACCCTTAGGATATATTTCAAATGCATGCAATTTTATTTCTGAAAGTGAAGGAGCAAAGTAATTTAGCAAAAAAAAAAAAAAAAAAAAAAAAAAAAAAAAAAAAGAAAGAAAGAAAAAAAGAAAAGAAGGAGCAAAGTAATTTGCTGAAGCATCACCCATGCTGATCATTATCACCAATTGCATGCTTAGGAGTCCTTTAAGAACACTCTACCTATACATTTTGCCTCAATTCTTTTTTGGGGTACTCGTATGATTTTTCTCTTAATAGCAGTAAATTTAGTCAAGCCAAACTTGCCTTTCTTTTAAGTAACAAATTTCTCATTATATTTATGGCAAAATTTAGGTGTAATATATTAAGTTTTTTAATCAAATTCAAATACATGGTTACATTAACCAATAAAATATAAACAATTATATTTTTTCTAAGAATAATTAAATTTAATACAACTATATATTTGAATTTAATTAATAACATAATATACCCCTGTATCTAAGGTTTAGTGACCGTAAATTCAGTGAAGCAAAACTTCCCTTTCTTCTTATTGAAAACATCATTGTTATATTTATACTTCTAAAATATATTTTAGTCCATATAAAGCGCTTGAAGTTTGATTTTAGTTCCTAAACTTTAAATTTTTTTATTGCCCTTAAATTATAGGAAACATTATACTTTTTGTTCTTCTGTCGATTTCGTTAACTTTATACTATATGTCTAAGCAAGTAGCATTATCTTTAGCATTAGAGAGTTTGACACGTTTACATTACATTAAAAAAAAAAAAAAAACACAGGAGGTGAACTAGTAGCACGAAACCATGTACTAGTGACATATGGTATGAAAGCTTAAGGAGAAAAAGTGTAACGTTTTCAACAATTTATAAACAAAAAATAAAAAATAACTATCTAAAGTTTAGGAACAAAATAAAAATGACATGAAAATTTTAGGGATGAAAACAATATTTTTTTTTCCTATTTATGTATACACAAAAGTAAAAAGAAGTTGACAAATACATTCCTTATTTATCATAGCATTTAGCCAAACCTATTTTTTGAGAAAATAATTTGATTCTCTATAATTATGAGAATATATATATATATATTTATTTATATATATATATATATATATTTTTTTTTTTTGAGGAAGAGCTTTCGGTTAAAAGAGATATTTGTTAATTAGTTTTTACTACATTCCAATAAAATTGGACTCACTTGATTCGTTTTTTACGAGTGCAATGGAATATTCATTAACAAAAGCCTTCAATTAATTATTTGTTATTTTTTGGGCTACTTAGAAAATGGTCTATGATTTCATACTACTCATCAATTTAGAAATGGTCTATGATTTCTAGACCTTGCAAAAATGTGAATTTTGTGCACATAGACAACCATGTGCAAATTATCCATTCAAGTTGATCTGCTTTCGGTGTTTCCTACTTATCATCATTTTTAAGATGCTTGCATTCATTATTTCAATTACTCAACTAAAGCTCAATTGCTTATTGAAGAGGTAGTGTAACTGTGACGTGAAGGCCCATTTATAAAGCCCAAGTCAATTACTCAAGCTACCATAAGGTCCATGAAAACACGAAAACCACTTCATGCAGCCATTCAACCTGGGTTCGGTGAACTTAAAGCCCATCATTTTAAAGTGCAAAAATTACCACATTAGATATCATATCATATCCGTATTCGTATTCATATCCATGCTTCTTTCCCTCTTGTTACTTATTAGAGTCATTGTTAACATTGTCTGGTTTCTAATAGACTAATTTTAAATTATATGGACTTTATTCTCTACTCTCCTTACGATTTGATAAAACAATAACACATATACTAATAATAGAATTTAATAAAATACAGAAAACAAATTAAATGAAATCTGAATGGTTTAAATTAAAGAAAAAATAAGCAACTTATTATGAATGCTCATGGTCTAGCTTACAATTGAACATGCTTTAAATGGAAAATCAACAGAGAAAAAGAAAAATCAGGGTTGCAGGAATTAATATTATTTGGTAGTATTAATAATGTTTTTTGCTAGCTTTTGGATTAAAAACTACTCTAGTGCCACGCTGGTTGAATAACAGGTTGCAGGTACAGCAACTATCCAATCATCTCTAATCATTAAGTTGTTCAAGCTATTAATATGTGAGAAATTTTCAATTTGCCTATGTTGTGTACTAAAATCTGAGGTGAGTTTATAAATTATAAAAGACTACCTGTTAGAAACCTTAGCTTCTACAATATATATATATATATATATATATATATTAATATATATACACACACACCGCAGTCTATTGCCCAAAATACCGCAGTCTAGTGTGTATTTTATTTGCAACCTGAAAGAACAAAAAGCAAAAAGAGTAGGAGGAATCACTCTTTTTGTCATTGCTTTAATTTATAAAAATTAAAAAAATAAATTCAATTAGTAATTGATGGTTGATAATATACTCTGCTGAACACCAAATCTATTTTTATCATTTAAGTTATTAGAATAACACCAATAAATCAAGTTGAGATAAAAATACTAAAATTGGATTCATTATTTTATTTTTTAAGAGTGAGAATTGGATCCATTATTGATCATATTATATGAAATAACTATTCATTCCAGAAATATTTAATAGTTTTCCTTGAAAATGACAAAATGCTTAAATTGTTTATTTAGAGGGAAAAAGACAAAAATTTCATCTCCAACTCTATTGGATACACAAGGAGATGCTAGGACTAGGAAATCTCATTTATACTTCATCAATTACAACTTACAAAAAAAGAAAAAAAAAATTATATGTAGCAAACTGTGGTTGTTGGTACATAAAGTAGAACATAAAAAATAAGACATGAATTTTTTATTGCTTTTGGAAACTATTGTTCAATTAATAAAATGTAAAAGTTATCAATTGAACTAAGATCAAAAAACTCTAAATTAACGACATATCAAATAATTCAAAATAACGTTAGAATTTTATTTATTTAGTTATTTATTTTTTGTCTGTAGTACAAGAAACTCTAAATCAACTAAATATCAAACCATGAGAATTTTCTTCTTTAATTTGATATATTTATTTTGGGGGTTTAATTTAATATTTGACTTTTTGGGGATTTAATGGTTTAGAGAAAAAGTTGATTTTAGCAACTAGAAGTTGGAATCAAGCCGACTGGAAATAAAGCTTCCTAAATGAAGTAAAAAATGATACATAGCGTAAATCGCAACTCTTACTGATGACCAAAATTTAGTGTAGGCAATTTTGTTAGATGTGCTCTATGCTACTAGCTCTTAGGATCAAAACTACATAACTGTATATTCTCTTGAACATGACTAAAATATTGTTTGCTAAAAATGCCCGGACCAAAATGACAATCACGAGGCAAGTTGCACATTAGGTACAATAATCACTTACCTAAAAAATAATAAGTATTTAATTAATAATCGCATTACCATTATTTGCCACTACTGTAGAGAAACACTATTTTGTAGCATAATCAAAGTCTCAAGCTTCCCTTTCTATATTATATAACACTATTTTAACCACTGTGATTAAAATTGAGCGATTGATTGCATTTGTAGCATTATATAGCAATGTCTTGGACGTCCAAATTCCAATGGTTTGTAGGAGAATGCGAAGTAACATGAAAAATAAATGAAAAACGAAGGAAAACGAGAGCAACCAACAATTTTTTACGTGGAAAACTCTCTGTGAAAAGGAACACAGAGAGAAAAACCACGGGCTCAAGCCAGTCTTCTTGTGCACTATTTTCTTAAGGTATGTCTTAATACAAGTTTTCCTTCCCCTTATATAAAGGGAAGGCGAGGAGTGTACACCACATCAGGTAAGATTCTATTGGCCAAGGCCATTGTTACATGCGAACGAAACATTTTGCTTCCCCAATGTCCTCTCTCCTCTGCCTGCATGGTACTACAATGCTATTTTGACGAGGCACACCTACTGTTACCCCTGAAAGGCTGAGACATTGTTTCAGGTTTAGCTCTGCACTTGGTTGTGGGAGGGTGCCTCTGCAGAGTGTACTAGGAGTTTTTCTTTTGTTGAATACATGCAAGACTCTTGAGATCTAATCTCCAGTTGTTCCTCATTAGCTTTTAGATTAATAACTGGGCATATAGTTTCCCTCTCTTACAGAATTGAAGTGCAGGAACGTTGATAGTAGATGAATTTCCATTAAGCTAGTAACAGATTTGTCTGCATCCGATTGCACCACTAGGTGATAGCAATTAACTTCATATCCGCTTGACATGTGACCTAAATGTTTGTGAAATGCCTGGACCTGAAATTCAACCATGAGACAAGTTGCATGTTACATAGGATCAATCATTTAAAAAGTACTTGCTAGAGTTGTTTCTAATTAATTTCTACCTTATTATTATTTGCAACTCCGCAGCAGAAAATGCTGGCCCTTCTCAGTTTGTCAAGGTGGCAAATTCACAATCAAAATCTCAAGCTCTCCTTTCTCTTTGATAATTTAATTTTGATCACCTTCAGATAATGGACAGGCCATGACAGTTGTAGCCTGATTCACCATCACTTGGTTCAGTACATCTTGAATTATTCATTCAGGTTCAGCTTTGAGTGTATTTGTAGCCTTATTTAAAGCAGTATCTTGGACAACTGGTGGCTACCCGTTTCATCTGCCTGCTGGATAATTGGAATCGTCATAGTATTACCATGATATGATAGTCCTGCATTTTATTTGACAGAAACTAAATGAAACAGTATGGTCCAATGAGTCTGCAAGAGTCACAAGCAAATGCTAAACTCCAAAAAAAGAAAAAAAAATTATAATCCTACATTTATCAATTGTAGAGAGGAAAAAGATTGAAGTAATAATACTTCCACTTTTGCTTTATCCATTGAAAGCTATTTAATGTTATTTTACTCTAAAGTAGCTCAATTGACTTAGTAACTTGGATCATTAAGAACTATCAAATGATGAGTTTGGCAGAATATTTTACTGTACTAACCTGTCGGAAGCTACTAACAAACCTTTGCGCACTTGTAACTTTGATGCAGCTTTGCTTTCCACCTCATTTGCATTTCCTTCTCTCATATGCAGTGTTGGCATGGATGCGTCATTGAACAAAAATGATTTTTGACTGACAAGACCAATCTACCAGCTCATCCACTTCAATTTAACCTTACAATTTTCAATTCCATCAGGTGACCTGACTTAGGATCAAAAGATCTTTGAAATATTGCAGTCACTATGCATTCCCCATTTCCACTGTTTCCAACAATTGTGACTTACTGAAGGAAGAGAGTGACAACAATACAATTATGACTTGATGAATCTTTTTTTTTTTTTTTTCAATTATGACTTGATCATTTAATAAAAAAAAATCCAGCAAAGCTTTGGTGCTAAAGCTGTATAGAAGTAAAAAGGTAGTAAAACACAATTTGAAAATAAAATTTAACTTTGCCAAAATGAATGGCAAAGCTGAGGCCTTGGAAAACCTGAATATCCAGCCTAGTTGGATATCTAAAGCTTACATGATGAAGCTCATCCTGTACTCTTTACTTTGAATCTATCATTGCTAATAAGGAAGCATCAAAAGCTTTGTCTTCTGCTACTTGGGTCTATGTGTTCAGACAAGGTCAAACAGTAATGCTGAAAGTATTAACATTGTCTTTTGAACTTTTAGTCAATTGGCTGACAAGACCAAATTTCCCTTACTCCATTTAATCTGAAACTTTTTGAGATTCATATTATCCAAAAGAGCTTTGCCCACCTGAAGATCATTGTATCAATTTGGAGAACTGATAACTGTTGGCTTCCCACTTCTGAATTTTGATTTGTCCAACCAAAGCACAAGTTTTGCCATCTGGGATATAGAATTAGAATCAATTAACTATATTTTCTGATTCAATAAAGTTAATTGACTGAAATAAACATAATTAACTTCTGTATCTACATTTATGTCATCTAATATCTTTCCTATTGCGTCATAAGCATCAATGTCTGACTTCCTCTTCCTCTTTAATGGTTTCATACATCTTAAAGTCTGTAGTTTCATCTCAAAGAAAGTGCACTTGTGTAGGAAGCTGCCAGGCTAGAGACCTGAAACATCCATGTGGTAATAAAAAGAGAAAAAAAAAAAAGGCATAATACTAGCACACATGTGCATGCACACATCTTCATTAAGGAACTTAAGCCACTAATGTATCTAATACTTCTTTTTCAATTTTTTCCTAGTTCTGCATTTATAACTGTGGAACCAACCCAGTCGGAAGAATAGGCATAATCAGATATAATAAAAATCAGCAATACTTGAAACAAAAAACAACAGTGAATTTGTTCAATTATAATTGAGAAATTTATAGAGGACTGAGTTTAAAATGATATGAATGAACCTGTAGAAGTATTAGGAGTTTTAGATCCTAATGGTTTTAGTTTCTATGTCTAGGATTTGAACAGTCACATGGATTCATATAATGTATAAACCTGTACAATGATGTTTTGTTGACTAAAAGAAAATGAACTCATCATTACAAGTGAGTATTCACTGTAGTTTCCTGTTCCCTGTGATAAAGAATTTAAGACTTTTTTATTTCAATTTTTTTCCCTTCTTTTTCCTCGTACTTTTTTTCTGTAACCAAATGGTGCATAAATTCAAATAATCCATCACTAATTTTTTTTTTATCTAACTTGAAATGTCAAAACAGTGCATTAATCCAATCTAAATGAGGCTCATTGGGGTGTCCAGTGAAAAGGGGATGATTACCCAAATACCTCATTAGGGGATACCTCTTCTGGCTTTGCCTCATTCCTTGGTATCCTCAATGAGGGTCAAAACTAGATTCAGTTTAGAACTCCCTCGTTGGACTTTGTTGCAGAATAAGATTTTTTTAGCAGGGAGAGGGTCTAGAGAAAAGGGAATGATCTCGATGCACGATGAAAGTAGAAGAACATGGGGAAATTGATTCTAGAAGCCAAAATTTAAAATCAAGACAAAAAGGATTTAGGACGATATAGGAGCAATTGAGTCATTTTCAGCAATAACATGATAGCAACATTTCTCTCACAAAAACCTATAGATCCTCCCCTTACCTGTGTCCTGCCATTTGAACTTTGAGCGCATTGTGATCTTTGAGATCATTACAAGCCCATTGTTTAAATGCTGATTCCAGGAGTACTATATACTACCGTTTCCAGATTTGAATTTCCGACCAGAATATCATTATGCCTTTGCAAAGATTAACAAAGCAAGCCAAATATATCACCTCCTTGGCACACTTTTGAAAAAAAACTCAACATTTTTTCTTTGTAAGTAAAAGGAATTTGGCAAAGCTAAAAAATAATTACTAATATATTTTACATATTGATTCATCTCATGTAAATGAGGAAAGTACATATATTATGATGATGAAAGTAATGAGACACAATTTTCAGCTTGTCAACTTACTGCATGTCGCAGGAGAATCCTTAGAACATTGAAAAGAAAGAATAACATTGACATTTCAATTTTTTTTTTCCAAACACACAAGATTACAATATATATTTTTATGAAGGATCTAGGTTAATGATTGACATACATACCTAAAGAAGTCAAAGTGGCAGCAAATTCTGAATCTGGTTCTCATCAATTCAATTTCACTGTCAAATAAATTGGAGCAAGTTTATGCCAGATCTTTCTTGTTTGACTCTGCCATCTTAGCAACAACTTGAGTCAGTCAATAATACCTGATCTCTTGAAAGAAGTGAGGCTATCATAATCAAGCATATTGCAAAATCCCCACTGATTTCCCCATCCATCTCCTGAATTGCTGCATGTCTCTACATTTCCCACTGATAATCAAAGAACCAAGTGAATAAACTCGAAAACAGCTCAAAAATTTCCAATAAATACACTGAATTTAATCCATCAACACAACCACTCGTACTTAGAACCAAATAGACCACAATAATGTCCAAATAGGTCAATAAGATCTAAATTTGATAGTTATAAAATCCTAACATAGTAAAGCAAAATTTGTATTGAATACTTATGAGAATGAGGTTGGAATTATAGTGCAGGAATCTTGTGGTCTATAATAGATAAAACTTACTTATTCTTTTATTAACTTGTGATGATGCAACCACTTGTAGAATTAATATAGTGCAACGGTGGCTAGATATGTCAGAGCTTCAATGGCTAATATTTTAAAAAACACCACAGCAATTAACAAGAGATAATTGCCACCACCATTGTCATAACTGCTGTACAAACTAACATTGAACTCATTTCAGATTGGAAAAGGCAACAAAAGATAAACAAAAACCAGGATTTAAACCCAAAAAAAAATCCAAGATAGGAAATAAGTATAGATTACTGTCAATAAGAGAAAGATCACGCAGCAAAGATCATTTTGTAATCCAAATAATAATTATTAAAGTATTAATTTAGCCAGCATATTTTTCCACATCACACATGAGAAATCAAATTCAGGATGAATAATTTTCATATGAAAGTAAAGAAATGTAATTTCAATGTATTGCAAAGTTGCAGGGTAACAAATTGAGAAATATGGCATTTGAAATCGAACAAGTGAAAAATACTCAAAATATAAAATCACTAATGATAAAAAAGAAAGCATAGCATTGACATTTCCTCATTGTGTTTTATCCTTTGACAAATAAGTTAATGATTAACATACTTACCAAAAGAAGTCAAAGATGCAACAAATCCTGAATCTTTTTCTCATAAATACAGTTCCATAGTCAAATATAAGAACAGACTTATGCCAAAATTTTCCTGTTTGCCTCTACCATTGTAGCCATAATTGGGATAGCCAGTGATACTCATTCTTTTTGATGATGTGTGAAATCAGTAGGCTGAATGCCATTAAGTAGGAAGGCTGTCATATCCAAGCACGTTGTAGAATCCCAATGATTTCCACACCCCTCCCATGAATTGATGCTTTTTCTACATTTCACAGGTGACTATCCACTGCATTTAGGTTGTGGCTATCATCTGCATATCTGCCTGAACATGTGACCAAAATGTTATCTAAATGCCTGCATATAAAAGGGAATCATGGGAGAACTTGCATGCTATTAGTATCAGTCATCTAAAGAGAAAAAAAAGTTAGGATTGTATAATCTTTGTCTTCCCAAAGTTTCTCACTAACCAGGGACATAAAATCAATACCATTCCTCAAATATATCATGTCTTCATTAAATTTAAGCTGTTTTTTCATGAAAACTATTCTATGAAATAGAAGTTACTGACAATAAATCTCATAAGCTTAAATATGCAGAATCATCAATTAAACCATTAAGTTCTTAAAATCCTAGAGCTCACCTCTCACAAAAGATGTGAAAAGAACCAATATCAAAGACCACGTTTTCATGTTTGATCTTCATTTCATATTTTACAATGAAATGAGAACTGCTTTTAGTATGTAAGAAGATAGCCCCGGAGAAACATAGAAAACAGGAGAAAAATGGACTTCTGGAGAGTGATTTATTAACTGGTTTCAAAGTTCTTGGAAAGGTCGAGAAACCTAATATATGATTAATGACTTACCCTTTATTTTGGTCACTAGTAGACTTCTACGAACCAAGATAACCAAAATTGATTACAAGCCAGAGATTGTTAGAGAAGTTGCAATTATAAATAAAGATGACCAAAGCCTAAAGCACACATTTGAAAATGAGTTATCTAGTTCTATGGGCAATACTTGTATCTATATGGATAAGAGTAGTAATAAACAGACACTAGATCCGAACTTTGGTCATAAACTATTAAGCGTTATAAAGAATCTGCCATAGTGAAAATCTTTTTCTTTATTTTTTTTCCCCAAAGAATGATAATGTAAAAGAAAATAAAAGACTATTATTTGTTTACCTCTGTAGCATTTGAATTCAAGGAGAAAGCCAATAAGCAACCACTTGTCCTTTATCCAAGTGTTGCTACCATGAATATCAACTTATGATCTAAATCCAACGCAAGCTAAGCAAGACAAAAAAAGATAGGAAAGAAACATTAGTGATTCAGTATGAAACAACTCATACCTGCACAAGCCAGAAAAAAACATAAAACAGTTTTTTTTATTCAATTGTAGAAAAAAAAATGGTGGAGCTTATAACCGAAGCATAAAAAATACCCACAAATATTATCTCCTTACCAGCAATTGATGATCCTCACCTGACAAGATGAGAAAAACACCCAAAATACATCACCAAATCAACTTGGTTTGAGGTACAAAAAGAAACAGAGGAAAGAATTCCATATTCTTTCTCCTAATATGTGAAGAAAGCATGCATGTGAGGAATGAAAATTCTATTGGCAAAGATAAATAAAACAAGAAACTACCTCTAGATAATTATAATTATTCACCACTGAGCTATTGACTTGTTGAACCACTGCAACGCCCAAAAATTTTGGTAAAGCCCCGAGTTTGTTCTGCATAATGAAATTAAATAGCCAGGAAAAAATTAGCTATACAATTAAAGATGGTGAAGAAGAATAATTTTGTTTTGCATAATGAAATTCAATACCTGGATCTTCTTCTTTTGGTGGAGCTAGATCTCCTTCCAAGTTCTCGATGCGAGCAAGCCAATCCTGGCTCTTGCAACTTTCTACTAAGATGGGACATCTCTGAATATCCAGTGTCTTCAAAGACGTTAGGGCAGGCAATGATGTCAAACTGGGGCAATTATAAATATCGAGGAATTGAAGAGAAGTTAGGGCAGGCAATGATGTCAAACTGGGGCAATTATAAATTTCGAGTGATTGAAGAGAAGTTAGGACAGGCAATGAAGTGAAATTGGGGCAAGTAGAAATATGGACTGATTGAAGAGACGTTAGGGCAGGCAATGAAGTGAAATTGGGGCAATCAGAAATATGGAGTGATTGAAGAGACGTTAGGGCAGGCAATGTAGTGAAATTGGGGCAATAAGAAATTTGGAGTGATTGAAGAGACGTTAGGGCAGGCAATGAAGTGAAATTGGGGCAATTAGAAATATAGAGTGATTGCAGAGATATGATTTCGCAGATTACGAGATCTCGCAGAGAGGTGGCCTGTTGAAGCCCCATCGGAAGAGAGGCCAAGTGTGGAAGAACAGATAATGTCAGATGCTGAAGCTTCCTCAAGCCTTGCCATTCCAATTCCATTACATCCCCATTATAATTATATAACTTAAATTCCTCAAGTGCAGTCAGATGTTGTATAGATTGAAGGACATGACCATCACTGCCTTTTATCATACGAATCTCCAAAGATTTTAATTTGGAGAGAGGGGTGAATGAGGCGGCAAGTGTTGTAGAAGAAGAAGAACGAGCAGAAGAGGTTGACTCTGCTACTGCTGCTGCTGGATTTTCCTGAGATGCTGTACTTATCATTCCCATCGATATTGTTCGCTCCAATGGACTCAAATGAGAGTTATCCAGATTTAGTCTTTCAAGATAAGGAAATAAAGGCATGGAAGATAGTGTAGGGCAATCAGAAATGTTTAGATGGGAAAGACGAGAAAATGAAGGAAGAGAATGATTCTTTGCTGTTATCGTCGATATTTCACCATAATTATCGGTGGCATCTTCGTCGCTCCTCCTATTCCACCATCCCTTTAGATTAGGACAATTCCTAATATCGAGGGATTCTAGGGGTGGAATTTTAAAACTCTCTGATACCAGAGATACGTACTCAAGAGAAGGAATATCATTCATATAGAGAGTTTTGAGAGAAGGAAATTGATGCAGTGGTAGCACATCTTGGCTATTCTCCATAGAAACAAACGTAAGGCTTACAAGATTTTTGAGTAAAGAAAGCCAGATTGGATATTTCACTCCCCTGTAGCCATTCAATTCCAAACTTTTAAGATTTTGGTTTGGTTCCAAAGCTTCGACTGACATCTCATCGTACTCAACATCCGCTTCTCTTTCTATCTCATCGTACTCAACATCCACTTCTCTTTCTATCCACTCTAACACCAAGCCTTCAAGGTGTTGTTTTTCTTTCAAACATGCCTTATATTCTATTTCAGCGTCTTTCTTGTGTCTCAGATTTTGAATACTTAGATTTTCTCTCAGCTGGTTTAATCCGTGAAGTTCCTTCAACTCACCACCACACCTAGAGTTTGTGCTCAACACATACTGAGTTAGTGAGCGGAGATTAGTCAATTGCCCAAATCCACGTGGCATATGAGTCAATCTATAGCACTCATCAATGTCAAGATGCCTAAGATTGACTAATCTAGAAATATTTCTCGGCAATTCTATGAGTTTATTACAGTAAGAGAGATTTAGCGTCTCCAAATTTTGCAACCTTGTAATTGAATTAGGAAGCTTCTTTATGTCATTGCATGAAATATCAAGGTGTCTTAAATGCTTCAACTTTCCAATAGAATGTGGAACACTCCTAATGCCAGTCTTGTTCAAATCTAACAAGCGCAAGAACTTAAAACTTGAAACAAACGCATCACAAGTTGACTTGTTCCATACCATTTTATTTGAATACCAATATTGACATGGCAAAAGAAATGTTCTTATCCTACTTGCTTTAAACAAGGATGTTGGAATTTGCTTTGATGAGTCTAAATCAAAACCAAATGACACATGATTGGTGTTTTCATCAATGTTTTTCCCATTTATTTCAAAAGTTGTGCACTCTAGTCTTGCTACTAATATTGCTAGATCATGCATGAGGTCATGTATTTTGAATATAGATCTTGTGTCTTCTTGAAAGAATGATCTCCAAAGTAATTCCATAAAATACTCATGACCAACATCTTCTAAGCATTGGTTTTGACCTGATAGCCTAATAAACCCTTGTGCCATCCATAGCTTAACCAATTTCTTTTTTTTAAACTCATAATCCTTTGGAAATAAACTACAATAAGCAAAACATTGTTTCAAATGTGATGGGAGATGATCATAACTCAATTTAAGTGTTGGTAGGATATCATTTTCTTTTTGATCTAGTTTTGAAAATTCTTTATTAATGAAGGACAACCACTCATCTTCTGAGTTTTTAAAGCACAATAGGCTTCCTATAGTCTTTATGGCGAGTGGAATTCCTTTGCACTTTCTAATTATTTCCATTCCAATTTCTTTAATTTTTAAATTTTCTGGTTCTTGTCCTTTTTCAAATGCCTTTTGCTTAAATAAAGACCAAGACTCCTCTTCATTTAAACCCTTTAAAAAGTGTGGTTCTATAGTTTTTGAAATCTTTGCTACCTTCTTGTCACGTGTAGTCACCAATATTCTACTACCACTTGCACCACCCAATAGAAATCCTTTTAACTTATCCCATTTTTCTGAATCATCATCCCACACATCATCTAATACAAGTAAGTATCTCTTTCCATCAATTTCTTTTCGCAGATCATTTATCAATGTGTTCATTTCAAGTGTTTCTGGTTTCTTACCTTTTGCACATTGTAGGATTTTCTCAACAATTATTTTTACATCAAAATCGTCAGAGACGCACACCCACAATTTTTTCTCAAAATGACTTTTAATTTCTTCGTCATTGAATACAAATTGAGCTAATGTGGTCTTACCTAGTCCTCCAAATCCAACTATAGGAAGGACTGAAACATTCTCTTCAATTTTGGAATCCAATAAACGTTCTATGATGACTTTCTTATCAACCTCTCTTCCAATAACGTCTTCAGCACGAACAAAATGATGAGTCTCTCTCACACTATTACTGACTTGTGTCTCGCTAGGACGTTCTACGTTCACTTTCATATCAACCTCTAACTGGAACCTATTCTTATCTTCATCAATGGCATCTAACCTCCCCCTAATTTCCTTAATCTTATGACCCATTTTAAGACCATATGCAAGCTGGTTTGATTTGGAAAAGAAGATGCGTACCTTTTTCGCCTTCTTATTCCGAGTCATCACTTCCTGTCGTGAAACTTCAGTGGAGAAGTCATCCAGCAAGTCGTCTACTTCAAAAAGTACATCTTTCAGCTTTGCCACCCAATCCTTGATGGCATGGCTCTGCGCCTGCTGCTTCTCTGCATCCTTAAGCACAGCTTCAATTCTCGAAACCGTATTTTTGAGCTTATCAAGCTCACCCTCGACACCCCAGAGCAGGACAATCTCTTGGAGAACAAGCTTTCCCAATTGGCCAATGATTCCCTCGGCAACTTTGATGAGAGCCCCTTCCGCCATTGCGCGCTAGTAGTAGTAGGTGAATGAATGCTATACGGTAACAGTGAAATCAGTTAAAAGGTAGGCAAAATGAGAACAATTGCTAGAGAAGAGAATGGCTTAGGCAGATTGGCCAATTTATGCAGAACCCTGCTTAATTTATTAGCAAGTTGCGAGTATCGTTGTAATCATATAATATTAAACATTACTTTGGGCATGATGGTAAGATGCGATTCATCACATGGGTTTTCTTTGCTGGCTCTCACTATTTCAATTCATTATGTATTAATTCAAATTACTTTTGGGATAATGCATATTATAATAGTCTTGAAAACAAAGGTGCAGCGTGCACTCGCTACACATTCTACGACAAATTGCACATGTTGCTGAATCTAAACGCATCTCAAAACATATATTAAGGTAAACAAACAATATTTTTTGGCTCAACGGTAATATGCCCATTTGGCCATGTATGACTAATGTTAAAAAACTTAACGCATAACATGGATCGTTGTCAGTGGCTCTCGTTTAGTTCAATGTACTTGTATTAGTTTGAATTATTTTTGGGTTAAGGCTCCTTTAAATAGTCTTACTTAGTCTGCGATTTCATACTTGGTGACTTTGACTGGTGATTGGAATTTGTGAAAATAAGAAAATGCTGATGCACTTGGTCATTATTCCGTAACAAATTATAAATAGAGAGGTTTTGATAATATATATAGGAAAATATCTACATTTTATTATGATCAAAGATTTATTCTTAATTCCTTATCATTTTATCATTTATTCTTAATTCTATATTTTTTTAGTTTATATTCGTTTCTCAAAAAAAAAATTTAGTCTACATTAATTATTCTTAATTCCTTATCATTTTAATGAAGAAAGATTTCTTTTTTGGTATGCTTCTCTCTCTAGGAAAAAATCCCCATCAAAATTGATAAATAAGCTGTTATGAAATAATTATTTATTTTTTATGTAGATATAATTATTAATTTAATGAATAACTAAAACATAAATAAAATAAATTCATAAGTAGCACTATAAAATTAAAAATAACTAAAGGTAGTTGCAACCTGCAAGCGTATTATTATTATTATATATTAGTTTTTACACATTAGTCCCATAAGAAAATAGTATATTCAAATTCAATACCAAATAAAAAATAACTTGCTGCATTAAGTAACGATCAATTTTTTTTATTTTTTTGAAAGAGAGTTTCAGCTTATGGCGTCCGCTTTTGATGATATCTCTTTATCATTAGACTAAGCCACCAATCAATTTTTAGTGTATGCGAGAATTGAACCTCAGATCTCTTATACAACCATCAGAGACTTTATCAGTTGAGCTAACTGGAACCTACACAATCAAACTTAACTATTGAACTTTGAAAACACATGATATCTTTTATAGTGTACTTAGATCTACTGGTTTTTATTTTATTTTGGTTAAAAATGATGTAACTTTACAATTTTCTACTATCATTTGGTAAGAACAGGATATAAATATATATATATATGAAAAAAAAAAATTGAAAACAAAATCATAGCTGTGCTGTGGACTTTGATTATGATCTCTTTTTACTTGACTTGAATTGTCTGATTCTTCTCTCTTTAAATCATGTAAAGGCTCCTAGGTGCCTTTCCTTTCATCAGTATTATTTTTACTCATGACATTGTGTAATTGAGAACTGTCAGAAGCAAATGGGACAGCAAAGAAGCAATTACTGCAAACTAATAATAGAGATTTTGCCTTTTATAAAAGCCACTTCAAAAAGTAAATGCAATCGAAAACATGAGACCTCAGGCCTAATTTAAGAACCATAGCTGGTGCTATGACCCAGTAACACACCATTTAGGTTTCTTGTGAACAATTATGAAGTATTATTATATTTATTTTAAATTTATGTTATTTATAATTTTTCAACTTATTCTATTGCATTTCTCTCAATTTATTATATATTACTAAATTTTTCAACTTAACCACTTTCCGTAAGATTTCATTAAAAAAAAGAAAAAAAAAAAAAAAGACCACTTGCATTATGGGATGGTTACACTTTGTCCATTATCCTTACGTACATATGATAGAGTTTATTCAATATGAGATATGAGATATATAAGTTCACATATGAGCTACTCAATGTGATATTCTTGCCGGACAGGAGCAGTGGATGCTTTTTGGTTCATAATTGAAATAACCAATAAAGACTATTTAAGTTACAAATAATAAGAATTAAGAACTATTGAAATTAAGGAAAACGAACCTAGTTAATTTCTTGAACTCGTAACCAAGTGAGGTATTAAAACGATTGAAGATTATATCTGGGAATTAAGCTACAGGTGAGAGATGTGGTGGCTGCTGGTATGTCCAATAACTTGGTTTGGTGTAAATCTCATTTAAATAAAGAATATAGGATTCTCACCCAAAAAAAAAAAAAAAAAAAAACCGAACTAGGTGATATGTGCATGCTTGACTCATTCAATTTAATTAAAGGTCCAGTACTAAACGAGGTTAAAGTTGAGAATTTTTTTTGGCAATCAATTTTTTTTTTTTTTTTTATAAGAATGTTGCACAACATTAAAAAAATAAACAAGGCAAGGTCTTATTTCTAAGCAGTTTAAAGATCTGCAGAGAAGCACGTTTAATATAGATACTTTTGATCTATACGGATGTTTTGGCTTTCAATTAAAAAGATGTATTTATTGATTAGTTTTTATTATTTTTCAATATAATTGGTCTCGCTCGATTCTTCCTTAAGGAGTGCAATTAAACATCTATAATCAAATGCCTTCAATTAATTATTTGTTATTTTTTGGGGGTTACTTGGAAAATGGCTTATGATTTTATACTAGTCATCACTTTAGAAATTGTCTATGATTTCCAGACCTTGCAAAAATGTGAAGTTTGTGCAATGGACAACCATGTACAAATAACCTATTCAAGTTGATCTGCTTTCAGTGTTTCCTACTTAACATTCAATTACTCAACTAAAGCTCAATTGCTTGAAGAGGTAGTGCTGGACAACTTGTCCAACTAATCCGTAAATTAAAATAATAATAAAATAAAACAAAAAGAGAGAGAGAGAGAGAGCTCTTGATAAACGAATACGACAAATTTGAGGCTGCTGTAAATAATTTATATATTTTTTAAAATAAAAAGTTTATTTAGTTTGACAAATTTGTAAAATACAAGACTTGTTCTTCCTAGTTTATTTTTGTTCATTAAAATAGTAGATAATATTTTCATAGAAATCTAAATAATGATTGTTCTTGTGGTTCAAACAAACCATATAAAAATAAAAGAGCAATGATAAAAGTATGGTGCTCTCTCTTGACAAACGACTATGAGGCTGCTGTAAAAAATTTATAGTTTTTCTTAAAACAAAAAATTTACTTAGTTTGATAAATTTGTAAAGTACAAGACATGTTCTTCATATTTATTTATTTTCATTAAAATAGTATATAATATTTTCATAGAAATCTAAATAATGATTGTTCTTGTGGTTCAAAGAAACCATATAAAAACAAAAGAGCAATGATAAAAGCATGATTTTAAAGTTTTATCTTAAAACACAATTTTACATCTTTAATTGAAATTCTGCTTAAATTTTTTTTTAATTCAATATATGGAGGGTTCTATAAGAGTGTCTATCAAAATTTTCCTAAAAAAGAAAAATTATGTTTGAGTTTTTCTTAAAAATTTTTAACACATTTGGTTTAAAAACAGACTAAATAAATTTAGTGTATGTTTTGTAGGGTCTAAAAGTAAGAGAATAGAAGACGGTGGAAAGAAAATGAAAGATGAATAGCTATTTTCTCTTATTTTCTAGAGTAAAAGATGGAAGAAAGAAAAAAAAATGGAAGGATGATTATTCTATTTGGACTTGCTACCTTTTCTCTTCTTAAAATTGGAGGAAAATAGGGAGAAAATGTTTCAAGCCAAAGTGTTTGATTAATGAATGATCTCACTCTCATAATATTGAATAGAGAAGTTGTACAGTTGAAGAATACAATGAAGATAACATTTGGGTTGCTATATATCTCTTCCTATTTTGTAGTTAAATGAACATAATCTAGAGATAAGCTTGATCTTGTATCTTGATACACTTGATTATTTTTTTAATATCTTGATCTTGATTTGCTATTGTTTGAAGTTTTTTCATTTTTTATTTTATCATTTGGTCCAATTTGTTGAGGAGAAACTAAAATCCAAAAAAAATCAAGTCGTGAAGATGTCAGTGACTTAATCCTTGCAAGAAATATAAACATGAAATCCAATAGAAGAATATAATAAAAAAATACAATATGTTTTATTTTTCTCTCCACTTTTATACCCCTGTGTCAAACACATACAAAGCTATGATTTACCAAACACCAGTATTTTATTTCCCCATGTTAGATTCCTCACCATATTGCTTGCAGGTTGGACCTGCCCGGTTCTGTTCTTATAAATTATAATAATAAACAAACAATAGTTTTTTTTGGACATAAATAATGGTTAGATGACTGTATGCCATGTATGACTGTGGCCAAAATAACAAAAGCATCGCTATCTAGGATTATCATTCAAATTACAATTTTTTTTTTTTTTTTGGAATTAGACAAACAAGTAGATCACCACCTCTAGGGATATATATAATTAATATAGAGGAAATGCCCTCACCATTTTCCGTAAAATTTCATTAAAAATAAAAAGAGTACCACTTGCATTATGGGATGATTACACTTTGTCCATTATCCTTACGTACATATGATAGAGTTTATTCTGCCAATATTCAATATGAGATATGATGATGCTTATCGTTAATTAAAGTTGTCGTCCAGAGTAGGATTGACCGCAATCAACCTGATCCTAAAAAAAAGAAGAAGAAAAAGAAAGAACTGGGTGACACCGGTGTGGTGCCTGCCACCAAGCCTCCGATGCCAAAGTTAGAAAGGAGTAGAAGGGAAGAAGTAAATTTTTCTTGGAATCTTAGTATCGGGTTCTTTTTTGTTTTTTTTTTTTTTTTTCATACCTTCTCCTTGTGCTTGGTATATATATATATATATATATATATATATATATATTTGCCTCTTTCTTCTAGTCGTTGGGTTGTTAATGGAGGCTTGAATGAAATGTTTGTAACGCTTTCCAGGGATATTAATGTCTGGACCGTCGATCTTCTAGTGTCTATTTTTGTTATGTATGAATCAATGACGCTTTCTCCGTCTAATGGGCAAAACGGGATGGCAGGAACCTCTGCGTCACCTGCTTTGTGTTTGGACGAGGGGTTTGTCTGAGAAGTTATGGTCGTCCATCAAGATATATAAGAAGTTCACATATTATCTATCTGAGAGCTACTAAGATGTGATATTCGTTGCCGGCCAGGGGCAGTGGATGCTTTTTGGTTCATAATTGATATAACCAATAAAGACTATTTAAGTTACAAATAACAAGAATTAAGAACTATTGAAACTAAGGAAATCGAACCTAGTTAATTTCTTGAACTCGTAACCAAGTGAGGTATTAAAACGATTGAAGATTATATGCGGGAATTAAGCTACAGGTGGGAGATGTGGTGGCTTGACTCATTCAATTTAATTAAAGGTCCAGTTAATAAATGTGGTTAAAGTTTTTTTTTTTTTTTTTTTTTTTTTTTGAGGGACTAATGTGGTTTAAGATGAGATTTTTTACTTTTGGCAATCAATTTTTTTTTTTTTTTTAATAAGGAGTTGCACAACATTAAAAAATAAAAAAGACAAGGTAGATTTGCGAAGAAGCATGTGTGATATAGATACTTCTCTATACGGATGTTCTGGCTTTCAATTAAAAAGATGTATTTGTTGATTAGTGTAGGGGCAAAAGGCCCAACATCAGATCCTGGGCCGTGGGCCTGTTCGAGGAGACCTACACATTTGAAGACTACACCTCATGAAGCATTTGCCCGGCCTGATCCGATGCTGAAATGTGAATCTCGTGGGAGAAAGCCTTGTCCGAGGAGACCCTCTGCTCGGACTATTAAAAAGGTGTCCCAGATCAGTGCACCAGCCTCAATCTTATCTCTCCTAGAGAATTCCCCGATTTGTGTTGACCGTAAAGACAGATGGCGAAAATCAGATATTAAGCAAAAAAGCTGCTGCCACCACATTTATGACCCTGCAGCTAACATCATGGCCGCATTAATGAGAAAAGACTCCTGAATAGTGATCTCCTCCTTTACAGCTGCCCCAGGAAGGCTCGAGATAGTGGCGGATGGGATAAGGATAAACAAAAAGGGCCCATGCGATGGGGGAGGGCATATAAATAGAAGAAAAGAGAACTAAAGGAGGGGGAGGAAAAAAAAGAAAGGGAGGGAACAGAGAGAAAAAGAAAGAGAAAGAAAAGAGAAAAGCCCGAATAATATTTGTATGAACACACTCCTCGGACAGTGCCGAAGAGAATATTGTAACCCTTGATCATATCATCAATACACCTCTGGTCATTACCATACTTGGGCCTTCAACCCATACGAGTCTAATCTAGTGATCTTTAATCCACTCTCTTTACAAATTCATTGGTAGGATATTTAATACAGTCTGGGCCTCCAGCTATCTTGTTAACAGGCCCAATCGCTTAATTTGTGTCCTTACAATTGGCGCCGTCTGTGGGGAGATTACGAGTGTACCTGTGTGTTATAGCTTGAGCCATGGTTCGATCAGACAGGGCGGAGTCAGCTGATTCTCCGCATATCGACCACTTTTTGCATCTTGAGCGTCAGAGGGACCGTGAAGGGAGCATGCACGCTAACCGTACTACGGGGAGTCAACGCCGGAATGACGGGGATGAGACTCATAAGACCATGCAACGCAAAATTGATCACCTCGAGAGGAAGTTGCGTCGTGCGCAGAGGAGACGCAGTCCGTCTAGCAGTCCATCCTTCACGGATGATTCTTACGTTGATGATGAGGATGCTAGTTACAGACCCCGCTCCAGGACACCACCAAGCGAATCTTTCTCCTACGAAGAAGAGCCTCACCGTGACCGCAGGAGCCGAAACACGTACTCGAGGGGTACCGGGCATGATGCCATGACAAAGGCACTCAACCAGATTTCCAGGTCGCCCTTTACACGCGGCGTCGAGGGAGGGAGCCTACCTCGGCATTTTACTCAACCTACCTTCACCGCATACAACGAACAGACTGACCCCGTGGAGCATGTGAGCCATTTCAATCAGAAAATGGCTGTCCATGCTCGGAACGAGACCCTCATGTGCAAAGTGTTCCCTTCCAGTCTGGGGCCTGCGGCCATAAGGTGGTTTGATGGTCTCGTAGCAAATTCCATCGGATCCTTTCGGGCGCTCACAAGGGCTTTCTGCTCTCGGTTTGTAACGAACACCAGGGTCCCCCGGCCATTGGATTCCTTGCTATCCATGTCCATGAGGGAAGGAGAGACGCTAAAGACCTACTCGGACAGGTACTGGGAGATATTTAATGAGATCGAAGGAAGTTTTGATGATGTCGCTGTGAGGACGTTCAAGGTCGGCTTGCCAGCCGAGCACGACCTGAGGAAATCTCTGACCAAGAAGCATGTGAGGAGCGTCCGCCGACTTATGGATCGCATAGACGAGTATAAGCGGGTTGAGGAGGACCAATTACTTGGAAAGGGAAAGGCAAAGGTTGTCCCTTAGGAGAGGAGGGACTTCAGGTCGGACAGGTACAGCAATAGCAGGCTGCGGGGAGACTACAGCATGCAGTCCGGGTCTGCTGCATCGCAAGCTGTTCATACCGTATTCCGAGAGCCCATTCACCAGATTCTAGAGAAAATTCATAACGAGCCATACTTCAAATGGCCGAACAAGATGGGAGGAGACCCTTTGAAGCGCAACCAGAGCCTTCATTGTCAGTATCATCAAGAGCGGGGGCATACCACAGAGGATTGCCGGACGCTGAAGGGCCATTTGGAACAACTTGCGAGGGAAGGAAAGTTGCAACAGTTTATGCACCGGCCAAATAACCAGGGAGATCATGTTAGGCCAGGGGTTTCGGGGACTGCCTCATCAAGGCCCCCTTTGGGCACGATTAACGTTATCTTCGTGGCCCCCGGAAGAACTGGATCCTGCCCCTCCAGAGTGATGTCTATCTCTAGGACATCTGCTGAGGGTGACAATCAAGAAACGAAACGGGCAAGAACGGAGGCCCGACCAGTCTTGAGCTTCTCGGACGAGGATAAGGTGGGGACGATTCAGCCCCATGACGATGCTTTGGTCATCACCCTCAGAATAGGAGGGTACGATGTGAAGAGGGTGATGGTTGACCAAGGGAGTGGAGCTGAGATCATGTATCCAGATCTATATAGGGGACTGGGCCTACGGCTTGAAGATCTAACTGCATATGAGTCGCCCCTAGTCAGCTTTGATGGGAAGACCGTCATCCCTAAGGGTCAAATTAGGCTGCCCGTACAAGCAGGGTCTGAAGTAGTTGAAGTTGACTTCATTGTTGTAGATGCATATTCCCCCTATACGGCCATCGTAGCCAGACCTTGGCTTCATGCTTTGGGGGCCGTCTCTTCGACCTTACATCTAAAAGTTAAATTTCCGTCTAGGGGACGAGTCGAGGAGATCATAGGAAGTCAACCTATGGCAAGGCAGTGCCTTATAGCTGCCATTTCACATCAGCAGGATGCCGAGCCGACAACCACTTCGGTCGGGCATTCATAGCAATCAACGTTTCAGGTTCCCCCCAGAGCTGAGGATCCGTTCGAGGAGCAATGTGAAAAGTTAGAGAGAGTTGTTATCGGGGGAGATCCAGACAAGTTTTTCCAGATTGGGGATCAGCTACCCCCTCGGGAAAAGGAAGAGCTGCTGGCTTTCCTTAGGAGGAATGTGGATGTGTTTGCCTGGAATTCTTACGAAGCCCCAGGAGTTGATCCCGGGTTTATCTGTCACCACCTTAATGTGAGCCCAGCTGTACTTCCCAAAAGGCAGCCACCTCGGCGCTCATCCAGGGAACATTCTGACGCTGTCAAGGATGAGGTGAACAAACTTAAGGAGGCAGGGGCTATCAGAGAAGTGTTCTATCCAGAATGGCTGGCTAACACAGTGGTGGTGAAGAAGAAGAACAGGAAATGGCGCGTATGCGTGGACTTTACAGATCTAAACAGAGCTTGTCCAAAGGACCCTTTCCCCATGCCACGGAGTGATCAACTGGTGGATGCAACTGTAGGGCATCCACGAATGAGTTTCTTGGACGCCTTCCAAGGGTACCACCAGATCCCTCTAGCCCTGAATGATCAAGAGAAAACAGCCTTTGTGACTCCTATTGGAAACTACCATTACAAGGTGATGCCATTTGGCCTGAAGAATGCAGGCTCCACTTACCAGAGAATGATGACCAAAATGTTTGAACCACTACTAGGGAAATGCATTGAGATCTATATTGATGACATGGTGGTCAAGAGCAAGCTTGAGTCCGACCACGTCGGAGACCTTGAGAACATCTTCGAGATTTTAAGGAAACACAAATTGCGCCTCAACGCCTCGAAGTGTTCTTTCGGTGTTGGGTCAAGAAAGTTCCTGGGATATATGGTCACTCATCGGGGAATCGAAGTGAATCCCGATCAAATAAAGGCGATTAACAGTCTGCAGCCTCCTCGGAACCCAAAGGAAGTACAGAGGTTGACCGGGATGACTGCTGCTCTCAACCGGTTCATCTCCAAATCCGCAGAGAGATGCCGACCCTTCTTCCAACTGCTGAATAAATGGAAGGGATTTGAATGGAATGAGGAGTGTATTCTAGCTTTTCAACAGCTGAAAGAATACCTGGCTCGGCCACCTATCATGTCTAGCCCTACAGCGGATGAGGTCCTATTCGCCTACATTGCGGTAGCCGCCCATGCTGTGAGTCTAGTACTTGTACGAGTTGACAATGGCGTCCAGAAGCCTGTCTACTATGTGAGTAAATCTCTTCATGAGGCCGAGGTCCGCTACCTGCCACTTGAGAAGGCTATCTTTGCGATAATTCATGCCACTCGTAAACTCCCTCATTACTTCCAGTCACATACGGTTGTGGTCCTCACCCAACTCCCGCTCAGGTCGCTGCTCCGGAGTGCAGACTATACGGGAAGGGTTGCTCAATGGGGTACCATACTGGGGGCTTTTGACATAAAGTACATGCCTCGCACCTCAATCAAGGGGCAGGTACTAGCCGACCTAGTGGCCGAGTTTGCTGAGCCTGTGTTAAACAGAACCTTGGTCGTGCCTGGTCCCTCGAACCACACACACCTGGGGTAAATTAACACCACTAAGTGTTAAACAGAACCTTGGTCAGGCCTGGCTCCTCGGACCACCTACCTTGGGTAAATTAACACCACTAAGTATTAAACAGAACCTTGGTCGTGCCTGGTCCCTCGGACCATACACCTTGGGTAAATTAATACTACTAAGTATTAAACAGAACCTTGGTCGTGCCTGGTCCCTCGGACCACACACCTTGGGTAAATTAATACTACTAAGTATTAAACAGAACCTTGGTCGTGCCTGGTCCCTCGGACCACACACCTTGGGTAAATTAATACTACTAAGTGTTAAACAGAACCTTGGTCGTGCCTGGTCCCTCGGACCACACACACCTGGGGTAAATTAACACCACTAAGTGTTAAACAAAACCTTGGTCAGGCCTGGATCCTCGGACCACCTACCTTGAGTAAATTAACACTGCTCAGTATTGAACAGAACCTTGGTCGTGCCTGGTCCCTCTGACCACACACCTTGGGTAAATTAATACTACTAAGTGTTAAACAAAACCTTGGTCAGGCCTGGATCCTCGGACCACCTACCTTGAGTAAATTAACACTGCTCAGTATTGAACAGAACCTTGGTCGTGCCTGGTCCCTCCGACCACACACCTTGGGTAAATTAATACTACTAAGCGTTAAACAAAACCTTGGTCATGCCTGGATTCTCGGACCACACACCTTGGGCAAATTAACGCTCCTAAATGTTAAGCGTAATCCTTGTCAGGTCTGATCTCTCGGATCAACCATCTTGGGTGAATTGTCACTTTCCACTCATTCCTCTAAAGGTGGTATGAAGTCTCAGACGAGTCTGTCCTCTCAGATCATACCCTTAGAACTATCTAAAGGGTTAATTCTCCATATTCACTCAGGCTGCACGCTCTAAGCACTTATTCTTACTTAATTTAAAGAGTCAATGGTATGACAGCTAATTATGCTTACTCAAATTCCTTATCATTTGTTAAGTCAAAACCAGAGTTTTGGGTTTCTATCCATAAACATAAACTTTGCGCAAGTAAATAAACAGAATTGAAAACAGATGAAGTTGGGCAAAATATTTTCATTGAATCATAAAATTGAAATACAATAGTTAAATATACGACCTACTCGCTAAGTACAAAATTAGAACTATTCGCAGAAGCAGCTAAGAGCCCTAACAGCCTAACTCTAAGCCTGTCCGGTCTGGGAAGGGATGTTGCCGTCATCGCTTGGCAGGGTCGCTGAGGGAGCCGCGTCCTCGGTCCGATCAGGGTCCGCGGACACAGGTGTTTCACCCGGAGCATCTGTTTCTTTTTGAACCTCCTAAGCCGCTCCAGGAAGAATCACCGCTTGGCTCACTTGCTCCGGGGCACGAGGAGATGAGGAGGAGGGGCCAGCCGGCATCAAGGCGAGATCCGGGTGGAAATACGTCTTCCCCGGCTGCCTAAGTTCTGAGTCGGCAGGGACTCCAGCCATGTTTAAAGCCTCCTCCCATGTGGATTGGCAGTAGTCCCTGCATACTTCAGTAACCTCCTCTGCGAGCCTCTTCTCTATTTCCTCAATGCCGCGGAGGTATGCAGCCTCCTTCTCGGCCTCTGCCACCCTCAGCGCCGCCTTGGCCTCTTTCTCAGCTTTCTCGGCCTTTTCGGCTCGGGTGCGAAGATCCAAAACTAGTTGCCTCGCAGTGGCCAGCTCTATCTCCGTCATGTGTAGCTTCTTCCGCTAGTCCTCGGCCTGGTTTTGGGCATTCTGCAGCCCGGCCTCAACACTCCTCCTTTCCCTTTCTTCAATAATTAGCTTATTGGCCAGCTCGAGCTTCTGATGCTGCAGCTCCCCCAGGCTCTTCTCCACTTCCTTGCGGGATTGGGTCTCGGCCCTGGCCAAATTACGGGCGTCCCTGACCCAATCCTCCGCGACATAGACCTGCTAAGTAAGCTGCAAAATAAGAAACACCAAATTATACCATCACAAAGATAATGGAAATGTACAACTTAGACATGAATAAACCTTATATATACAAAAGAGATCATGGACTCACCATGGCTAAGTCCCTCTTCATGGACATAAAGAGGTCGGCCTGCCTCCAGGACCTCACTGTGTCCATATCCCGAGGGAGAAGCAATGGACGCTCCAGGGCCTCAGCGACGTATCCTGAATGGCCATTTTGGAACTCCCGTATGGACGCGTTAACAGTGATCGGAGCCCCATCCAGGTCCAGCCGAGGAGCCCAGACTTGTGGCAGTTGAACCTCCCGGGGGTGGGGGTCACCCCGGTGCCTTGGCGGTGAAGCCCTCCTGTCATCCTTCCTCTGCTGCTTCCCCCCTCTTTGCTACCGAGGAGACACTTCACCCTCCTCGGCGTTCAGGTCCACAACTTTCTTCTTCCTCTTCAAATCGGGAATAGGAAGGAGACCGGTTGTAGTGGTGGGTGGAGGCGGAGGAGGGAGCTTGCCAGTCTCCTTCTCTTTAGGGGCCTCCTTTGAAGATGTCCCCTCATTCCGCCCTGCTATCAAGACTTTCAACCCCCTCCTCAGCTGTAAAGGCATCTCTTCTATGTCTTCCGAGGTCTCGGAACGTTGAGAGCCGAGGGGTTTGGTTTGCACTTCTTCCTCCCCTTCGAAGTGGAATTGGTCTATCTCTGCCTCCAACGATGGTAGAGTTGAAGCGGAGCTTTCCCTTTGTGTAACTTCTTGGGGGGCGACTTGTTGAAGCAGCCAAGGGACCGGGGGAAGATCTTTGCTCGCCAAGAATCCTTGCCGAGAAACGTCTATCCGGTGAATCCTCTTGTCCCCAGCTCGGATAGAGTCCCCGACGTCTTGGAAGCTATCTGATATTGGAGTGAAATCCAATATCAAGTGAGCGGCACGCAGCTGGCCGTCCGAATGGGCGAATACCTCCGAGCGCAGCAAGTAATTCAACCCGTGCACGTTCACGAGATTGAGGTTGGGGGAGACGAACCGTCTATCTGTAATGACAATCAAAAGGAAAAACACGAAATCAGTCATCACACTTCTGAGGCTAAACGTATATACAGTAAAATAAAGTCAAATCTAAACTGTAAACCCTACAATTGTCTTAATCTAATCCCAAAGTAGCCCACCTGGCTCCCCCTCAGTGGTCGGACAATGGTGGCCGTCATGCCACGCCCCCGAGACGATGACGTAATCGTCCTTCATGCCTTTGTTGGATTTTGGGAGGCACGATATCATTTTCACGACCAGAGATCGGGACTTCAAGTAGTAACCCCCCTCCTTCAGGGAATGACATTCGTACATGTGTACGACGTCATGCCAGGTGAGTCTTAGGCCCATCATTTCATTAAGGGCGTCTACACACCCCAGAATCCTAAACACATTGGCAGCACATTGGTGTGGACACAATCTGTGGTTCCTAAGGTACTCCCTAGTGACGTTGCCCATAGGAATGGACATTCCCCCTTCTAAAAAGGCAATCACAGGGATAACCACCTCCCCGGTCCTTCTAGAGATTAAAATGTCCTCCGGTGGACAGTAACGGAGGCTAACCCCCTCGGGAATATTATACTTCGCCTTAAAACGCTCTATGGCTACGGGGGTATCGACTAAGTTTTTAAACCTACCCATATCGATATCTAAAGGTAAAGGTTTGCTAAGAAACTCCCCTAAAGGCAAAAATGGAAAAGAGGAAGAAGGAGGCCGAGGTGCTCAACCAAGATGGAATGAACAAAAGAAGCGAATACTTACGAAAGAGGGTGGTATTGTAGTTCGGAAATCTCTTAGAAACCTAGGAATCTTTATAAAAGTCTCCTCGGAATGCCTAAAACGATGAAACGTGTACCGGTAGGATGTTTTGGAATACTGGGTACTTAAACGAATGCAAAGTGAAGAAACTCACCTTCTCACGGCCTCTTATATATATAGCAGGCGAAAGTGGTGGGATCTATCCCGCTCAAAATTTCATAGGGAAATCCCAGCCGCACAATCTACCTCCAGCCGTTGATCAAGGAGACAGAACGCCACCCAGAGTAATAAAGGATGCGCTACAACTTCCAAAGCTTCTTTGGAAAGTGGAAATCTCGCGAAACGGCGCATCCACGTGGATTTGTTGGAGCGCTTGATGGGTTTCAGCCTTGTAGAAATCAAAGTCCCACCTTTCTCCTCGGATAAAAGGAGAAAACTGGAACTTTGAGGGGCTATTGTAGGGGCAAAAGGCCCAACATCAGATCCTGGGCCGTGGGCCTGTCCGAGGAGACCTACACATTTGAAGACTACACCTCATGAAGCATTTGCCCGGCCTGATCCGATGCTGAAATGTGAATCTCGTGGGAGAAAGCCTTGTTCAAGGAGACCCTCTGCTCGGACTATTAAAAAGGTGTCCCAGATCAGTGCACCAGCCTCAATCTTATCTCTCCCAGAGAATTCCCCGATTTGTGTTGACCGTAAAGACAGATGGCGAAAATCAGATATTAAGCAAAAAGGCTGCTGCCACCGCATTTATGACCCTGCAGCTAACATCATGGCCGCATTAATGAGAAAAGACTCCTGAACAGTGACCTCCTCCTTTACAGCTGCCCCAGGAAGGCTCGAGATAGTGGCGGATGGGATAAGGATAAACAAAAAGGGCCCATGCGATGGGGGAGGGCATATAAATAGAAGAAAAGAGAACTAAAGGAGGGGGAGGAAAAAAAAGAAAGGGAGGGAACCGAGAGAAAAAGAAAGAGAAAGAAAAGAGAAAAGCCCGAATAATATTTGTATGAACACACTCCTCGGACAGTGCCGAAGAGAATATTGTAACCCTTGATCATATCATCAATACACCTCTGGTCATTACCATACTTGGGCCTTCAACCCATACGAGTCTAATCCAGTGATCTTTAATCCACTCTCTTTACAAATTCATTGGTAGGATATTTAATACAGTCTGGGCCTCCAGCTATCTTGTTAACAGGCCCAATCGCTTAATTTGTGTCCTTACAATTAGCATTTATTACTTTTTTAGAGCATGACTTTAGATATTAAATACAACTAGCATGTAACTCCATACAAACGCATAGACGCACTTAAAATTTTAAAAAAATTATTATAAAAATATAAATAATTAGTCAATTTTTTTTAAAGTATATAACACATGCATTCATGCATACATATAAATACATTTAAAATTAAATACAGTTTTTATCATAAAATATAGATAATTAGTCAAATTTTTTAATGTAAACGTAATTAGTCATATATTAAAATTCTTACATAAATTTAATACTACTTATGATTATTTTCTTCTAATTTTTAATAATATAGAACGTGTAGTAATTTTTGTTATATAAGGATTTTTATTTTATTTATTTTTTGAGAAACATGAGGTGATTTTTTTTTTCTGAATTATTTTATAGTTTGCTTTCAATAATTCACTTGACACAAAGATTAAAAAAAACTCAAGTAGACACATGGCGATAGCTTAAATGGATAATTATGGTGTAAACCTCACATAAATTTAGATACATGACGCAAAATTGGATTATAAGTTCAAATTTTAATTCAACTTTCTCTAAGCTTTACCTATTAATATATACTAGTGTGTAATCCCGTGCATATGCACGAATACATTTAAAAACAATCACAATTACATATATATAATTTAGAATCTAATTAGATCTAAACTCTTTTGTTTTTGCATTCAATAATTTACTCGCCACAAAAATAAAAAAAATTGATGGAACACATGCGAAAATCGAACTCCAATTAAAATTCAAATTAAAATCTAATTGAATTTAGACTCTTTAATTTTTGTATCTAATAATTCACTTGACATACAGATTTAAAAATTAGATAAAACATATGACGCAAAATTATATTCCAATTTAGAATGTAATTGGGATTTCTCTTAACTTTGGCTATATATATATATATATATATATATATATATGACTTATAAACTTGAATTGTTTTTAGTTATACAAAAAAAAAAAAAAAGGCTCACAAATATAAAATCATTCAAAAATTATATTTTTTATAGTTTACTTATATTAGACTCTTCGTTTTTTTACACTAAATTAACTTATTTGACACAAAGATTAAAAAATTTAGATTAGATGAGACACATGACACAAAATTAAACTCTAATTGAAATCTAATTTTTACATTGAATTAACTCACTTGGCACAAAAATTTAAAAACTTAAATTAGATAGGACACATGGCATAAAATTAGACTCTAATTTAATTCCAATTTAAAATTTAATTGGATTTTCTCTCTGCTTTACCTATTATTATGTATATAAATATATATGGAAAATGCTAATGAATGCCCTTATATAGATATATATATATATATATATATATATGACTTATAAATCTGAATTTTTTTTAGTTATATGATTACTTTTTTATGATTTATTATATTGAACTCTTCGTTTTCTACACTAAATTAACTAATTTAACACAAAAATTTAAATTAAATGGGATACGTGAGGCGAAATTAAATTTTAATTGAAATTCAGCTTTAACACTAAATTAACTCACTTTGCACAAAATTCTAAAATTTAGATTAGATGAGACACGTGGCACAAAATTAGACTCTAATTAAATTCCAATTTGAAATATAATTAGATTTTCTCTCTGCTTTACAAATTATTACATATACTAATGTGTAATCTCGGCATATGTACAGGTCCATTTAAAAACAATCACAATTACATATAATATATATATATATATATATATGATTTGAAATTTAATTGGATCTAGACTATTCGGTTTTTGCCTCCAATAATTCACTTGCCACAAAAATTAACAAATTAGATGAAATACATAACGTAAAATTGAATTCCAATTAAAATTCAATCTAAAATCTAATTGAATTTAGACCTTTTGATTTTTGCACCTAATAATTCACTTAACACAAAAATTTAAAAATTAAATGACACATGACACAAAATTAGACTCCAATTTAGAATTTAATTAAACTTTCTCTCTGCTTTAGCTATTAATATATATATATGACTAATAAATTTGAAGTATTTTTGTTATATGATTATGTTTTTTATGGTTTATTATATCGAATTCCTCGTTTTCTACATTAAATTAACTAATTTGGCACAAAAATTTAAAAATTTAAATTAGATAGGAAACGTGGTGCAAAATTAAACTCTAATTGAAATTCAATTTTTACCTAAATTAACTCACTTGGCACAAAATTCTAAAATTTAGATTACATGAGATACATGGCATAAAATTAGACACTAATTGAATTCTAATTTGAAATTTAATTGGATTTTCTTTATGCTTTACCTATTATTATATATATATAGATAAAAAAAAAAAAAGTTATGTGGCCAACCCAATCTAATCTGTCAAGGATTCATAGGTAATTTTAAATTTTAGGACTAAAACATTAATGTTATTTTTTGTTTAATGAAAAATAAATTTATTCAACAAAACTAAATAAATCAATAAAGGCCAAATACGCCTCAGGGGAATCGCAAACTAAAAACCAGTCTCCTAAATGACAAAACAAACAAACACAATAACCATATTCAATACCAAATACAAAATAACTTGCTGCATTACGTAAGGCTCAAACTTAACTATGGAACTTTGAAAACACATGATATCTTTTATGGAGTATTTTTTTTTTTTTTTTTGGTCATGTTAACAAATGCCCTTAGGACATTGGTTAACAATTTATATTAGAAAAGTTTTAATACCACTTTTATGAGAAATAAAAAAAAACTATCAAAATATTAATTGTTTTATTTCCTTTTCTCATAAAAACTTTTTTTAAATAGATTATTAACCAATACACTTAGGGCATTCGTTAACATTTTCTCTTTTTTTTTTTTTTTTTGATAAAATCTTTTATAGTGTACTTAACATACGTACTTCTTCTTTTTTTGGGGTTAAAAATAAAACGCTAGTTTTGAAAAATGAAATTAAATGTCCCAAATTTAGAATTTTCAAGGCTAAAATACAAAACTTACTCTCTGGGTGTATTTGGAATTCATTTTAACTTTGCTTTAATTCATTTCAGTCCTCTAAGTTTCAAAATTATTCAATAAGAATTTTCCGTCAACTTTTGTTAAAATTTTTTGGAAAAAAAATTAAAAAATAATTTTCAATCATTAATTGAATTTTTTTCAATGCAAAAAATTTAAAAAAAAATTGAAAAACAACCACACCATATAACAAAAGTTGATAGAATTTGACTATGGTCTCCTTCTATAATTCTATTTGACTTGAATTGTCTGATTCCTCCCTCTTTAATCGTGTAAAGGCTCCTACGTGCTTTGCCTTTCATCAGTATTATTTTTCCTGTTTTTTTCTTTTTCACATTGTGTAATTGAGAATTGTCAAAAGCAAATGGGACAGCAGAGAAGCAATTGGCCAATTAGTGTAAACTAATAATAGAGGTTTAGCCTTTTATAAGCCTCTTCAAAAAGCAAATGCAATCGAATTCTATGGAGAATCAATTATAGAGTTTTTTATATTTAAAAACCACCACCAAATTTTCCCACTAAGATTATAAAAGAAAAAGCAGTCTAAAGTCTAAAGTCACGCAAACGACTTTCGTGGAAATCGAGGTTACTTTAGTGGAATCATAAAATCGTGTAAACTAATAATAGAGGTTTTGTCTTTTTTTATAAGCCACTTCAGAAATCAAATGCAATCGAAATCCATAGAGAATCAATTAGAGAGTTTTTTTAATTTATTTATTTAAAAACCATTACCTAATTGTTCCACTAAGATTATAAAAGAAACGGCTGGAACCGATACCCACTAAACATAAAAAGCAGTCTAAAGTTTAAACGCGCAAACGACTTTAGTGGAAATCGTGATTACAGTGAAGGATGGGGAAATCATAAAATATGGAGAGCTCTTGACAAACGACACAAAATTGACAAAATGTGAGAATTGTAATAAGACTAGTTCTTCATATATTTTGATTTTGTAAATGAAAATAGTTTTGAAGATTCTCTTACAAAGCTAAAATAACGACTGCCTTGTGGTTCAAAAACATACTGATTAAAACCCGAAATCTGTATGATTTATTTACTTGTTTATTTATTTATTTTGGTTTTGAATGGCTGGCTCAAAATTTGGTTAAATGAATTTTAGAGTGTCTTTCGTAGGGTGTAAAAGTGAGAGGATAGAAGATTGTGAAAAGAAAAAGAAAGATTAATTGGTATTTTCTTGTTTAGCAAAGTAAAAAATGTAAGAAAAAATGATGGATAATTATTGTCTATCAAATTTATCATTTCTAATCTTCACAAAATTAGAAAAATATAAGAGAAAAATGTCTTACATAATAGCCAATTTGGATGGAGAGAGAGGGAGGGCCCTCTACTCCCCCTCCCTCCCCTCCATCCAAACTAACCATAATATTAGTTGATGATATGTTATTCCTCTATTTAATTCAATAAAAGATATTTAAAAAAATTAATAATAATAATAATAATAATAATAATAATAATAATAATAATAATAATAATAATAATAATAATAATACGTGATGCTTTTTTTACCATTCACTTTTCTAAGCTCCTACAAAACATTTATAATGTTAATCTCATCTTTCCTCTCATTTTTTTCATCTTCATACTTAATTTTATTTTATTTAGGTTTTTATCTTTTTTTGTGAAACAAAGTTATGATTTACCGAAACCATTAATGTTCTAATTCCCCATCTTGCATGAGAGCGAGCTAAACTCTACACAACACGATCATAGCTTTTGAGTGGATTTTATGGTTTGCCTTTATGTTAATCCCTCATTCTTTCTCCCTTTTATGTGTGTTGGTTTCTCAAAAGAAAAACGAAAACACAAACAAACAAAAAAACTCTATATGTGCAACATGTGAATGTTAGTCCTTGCGGATCCCTCTTAACCGAAAGAAATCCATGTGGACCTGGTCTTTTATTCTGTTTCTACATTATTTCTTTATAGAAGAAATACAATTTATCCCTTTGACTTTTGACCAAAAATCATTTTAGTCCTTTAAATTTGAAAATGGTCATTTTAGTATGGTAATTTATCTAAAATCATTTTAGACCTTTAAGTTGGTTGTTTTGAATTATTTTTGAGCAAAGTTATTGGATTAAAATGAATAACTTTGAGCTTAAATGGCCTGTTTGGGAGTTAAAAAAAAAGGAGGGGGAGTAGAGTAGAAGGAGGAAGAGTAATTCAATTACCTTATTTGGAAGTTTTGTAAAGAAGGAGGGGGAGGGGTTTAGAGGGGTTTGGAGGGGTTTCAACTACCTCTAACCCCTCATTTTTAATTCCTCCAAATTGGAGAGATTTGGAGGGAGAGAAGAGTGGATAAATTATTGGCCAAATGAATTCCCTAATTTACCCTTTTTAAATTAACAAAATTACCCTTTCTAAAGGGCTAATTACCTCCTTCCCCCTTACTAATTTTAAAAACATTCAAACAATGTAGAGGGGAACCATTCCCCTCTACTCTCCTCTCCACTACTCTCCTTCCTCTCTAAACTTCCAAGCAGGCCATAAAGGACTAAAATGATTTTTAGGCAAAATTACTAAACTAAAATGACCAACTTCAAATTTAAAGGACCAAAATAATTTTTGAACAAAGTTAGTGCATATAAATTGTACTTTTAATTAATTAAATCCTTTGAGTTTAATTTCTTTTAATTTTATTTCTACTTTAACTATTTTCAATTTAGTCCTTTTGTTTAGCTCCATACAATTTTGCCATAATTTAGTATTTTTCACCATGTCAAATCAAGACCTAAGGGTGTCCATGGATCAATCCGGGTCAGGTTTGTGCTTAACCTGCACTAACCTAATAACATCAGGTTTCCTGCAAGAAAACCTGCCGCCGATCGCAAAACCAACGAGTCAAGTCGAATAGGACTCGGTTGGTCGATGGTCGAGTCGGTCGAAGCCAATGAAGATGCTACCAAAGGTTCCTTTCGATGGTGATCTGTATTTTTCATTCGGTCTTCAACGAATTTGTGCAAATCCCACTAGATCTGAGCAAAAAAAATTGGATCATTGCCGAATTTGAGCAAAACCCACCAAATTTTTCATCGAAATTAAGCCATATTTGAGCAAAATCCACTAGATCATAGTTGGATTTGAGTGAAAATGAGGAGATTTTCACCAAAAATCACAAGATCTTCAAAGGATTTGAGCGAAAACTACTATGTTTTCGTTGGATCTGGGTAGATCTAGCCTCTTTCAAGGACTTAGTCGGATTGGGTGGCTCGGCTTTTAGAGAAGGTGACCTGCCACCCGACCCGCCAGCTTCAGTTATGGGACCTAGAGACCCGCCGCCGACCGACTCTCTCCATAGATCGGACGATTTCGATTCGGGTGGCTTCAGGTTAGATAGGTTCGTCGGTTCACGGTTGCAGATGGATAGCCCTACCAAGACTGATCAATATTCGAATGAAATGGATTTAAACTAACTTTGCAAAACAACGTCATTGTGGTGGGCTTAGCAATGCATATTAAATGGAAAGACTACATTGAAAATTAATGAAAGTTTTTAGTATTGAAATGAAAAAAAATAAATGAAATTTAAAGAACCAAATTGAAAATTATATATGATTCAAATTTTATTTTTTTAAAATATTACATCAAAAGTAGCATTAAGTTTAAGCATCATGTAAAGATTAAGCTAGAGCGTATGTGAAAAGCAAAAACAAAAGATGAAAAAAAAAATCATCTATCTAAAAAATAAAAACCTACTTGAAGGTTTTGATTCAAAAGATTTTTTTTTTTTTCTGCAAACGAGTTCGGGAGAGGGCTACTTTGAAGGCGGCTACTATCTACCTCGAGCCATAATATTCTGTTTGAAGTGCTCAGAACATGTCTGATTATTTTACAATTTACATAATCCTTTCTTAATCTTGGACTTTATAATGTATTGACGAAATATGTAATTTTGATAATTTTCATACAAGGCTTTAGAAAGGGCAAGTGAAATCCACTAGCCTTTTTTGGGGAAAGCGGAGTACAAGCATGCCACTCGTTTCAAATTGATACTTACTTTTTTCACTTTTCCAATATTTCTCATACATGGCTTTAGAAATAGCAGGCCAAAATTGGGAATTAACCTTGTTTGCTAAACAAAATAATTAATAGGCACTGTTACAAAACTATTTTTTTTACTAGCATCTTGAGTATAAAAGACTCGATTTAGAGATCATAAATTGAGTCTTTCAGACACAATTTTAGTGTTCTGATCACGTCTGATTTGGCGTTTATTCCACGTGACGTCCACCTGGAAATCGAGTCTCTAAGACTCGATTTATAAGCCAAAAAAAAAAATTTAAATCTAAGTTTCTCGCACAAGCCATTCCCAGAAATACCCAAAAAAAAATTTAAGAAATTCAGGCACGCACAACCTCCCTCATCTCCATCCTCTTCCTCCTTCTAACCACTGCACTAGAACCCACCCGTTCCTTGTCCTTCTCCTTCGCCTAGTACCGAACCATCATCTTGCTCTCCACTCGCTCATGACTAGCGTGGCCAACCTCCGCGCCTCTAGGGGCGACATCTCGGGCTCGCGCCGGGCCCATCTCATCACCGAGAAGCTCGAGAGTGAGCTGAGCCTCGGCTTCTTAGGGCCCTCAAGAACTACACGTGGAGGGATCTAAACTACACTGAGATGTATGGCGTCGTTTTAGACGTGAACGAGTTGCTGAAATCTATAGGTGAGTGTACCCGTCACTCCATTTTATGGATCTGAATACGGACCAGTTTCTGTTACCGGAAGTGGATCCGTATTTGGATATGGAATACGGGCCGGTGGATTTGAAATTGGAAGCTCAGGAGCAAAACAGTTCTGGTACTAATGGAGTAGTACCAGTACAGAACAAGAATGTTCAACCTCCTTTGCTTAACGACCACTGCTTTAACGTGGAATTCTCGGCCTCCAAACCCTACCCCTATGGCTACAACACTCAATGCCTCAGCCAGAGTGTACGTTCCTTAATAATTTTCCTTCTTAGATTTGTGTTTGGTTGCTTTGATTTTCTGATCTGATATTGTTTTAGGGTTATTGCTGGTGGTTAATGGTGGTTGATCTGTGTTTCACTGTTTTGTACTCCAAACACTTAGAAAATCTTTTCACAGCAAATATAAATCGAGTCTCTAAGACTCGATTTCCAAGTGTATGCCACGTGAAAAAAGTGACAGCTCAGACGTGATCAAAACACTAAAATCGAATCTTTAAAACTCGATTTATAAGCCCAAAATCGAGTCTTTGAGACTTGAGATGTTAGTAAAATATATACTTTTGAAATTGTGTCTACTAACTATATAGTTAGAAAAATGAGCTTAATTCCCAATTTTGGCCAGAAATAGCAAGTGCATCTCCTTCATCCGCCAGGATAAAGCTCTTGGCATGCTTGCCATTTGTTCGATAACGAAATCCATTCTTTTCAAATCCATTCCTTCATCTTGAATTTTCCTTCTTCTCTCAAGCTTCTTAACGCATAATCAAAATAGGTTGAAGCTCGCGGTAGATATATAGTAGCCTTCAAGTAGCCCGCTCCAGAATTTGTTTGCTGATTAAAGCCATCCAAAAATGTATGTAACAAAAATAATGAAGCATTACGTAGAAATATATGATAGTCCCTTCTCGGACATCCTAGAAAGGTCACAAAAAAGCAAGTAGTAATATATGATGGATAGAAAGATTACCATAATCGTGAAGTTTTCTCTGTAAAGTCCTTGTGTTATCAAGCCACATTATGACTTGTGTTCCACTCATAATGAAAAAGAGCATTAGAAGCATCCAATTAATCAAAATCGTCTAATCTACCAAGTGTTTAAAATAAATGCTGGTGTAGCTAGAGATGAGACAGATCCACTTCACTATTAGTCAGACAAAGAAACAAGAGAGACAGTTAGATAGGCATATATTGTTCCGTCGTACACATTTCAAATGCATGCAATTTGCTTTCTGAAAGTGAAGGACCAAAGTAGAATTGTATAGTTTTTATCTGTACTCTTGTTTTGCCATGACCATCTCCAGTGTCACTCATTATCACCAATGGCTTAAGACCAGCAATGAAATTTCTCTTGGTTGAAGTAAAATACAGTCCAGCAAAATACAAAAGTAAAAAGAAGTTGACAAATACATTTCTTATTTCTAATTATTTAGGGCATTTCACCTTGAAAATCAGTGTCTTTTTTTAAGATTATGAGCAGGGGCGGAACAATATAGAAGCCCGCCAAACTTTTCGAGAATTAAATTTTCAACACATATATGTTTCCGTCCTCCCCAAAACTCTTAATACTATTTCTTATATTAAAAGTGAAAACCTGAAATTGGTTAAATTTTTATATTTGTTAGTATATATTACTTTGATCCCTCATCTTTAAAAGTTTAGTTTTGCCCCAAATTATGAGAATGAATAAGTTTATATTATAAAAAGAGTGCAATCTCAACATTTTTTCGAGAGATTTCTTAATTGAGAGTTTATATATATATATATATATATATATATATATATATACACTTCTGTCCATGCTTTGAATTAGCCTATATTGATTCCCTATCATTTTGGAGAACAAATATTTGTTAGTACTTGTCGGGGGCGTTCTTTGCGCGTAGCCACCTGTCTTTAGAGTGACTTTGCTAAGCTCGGATTTGTTTTAGGGAGTCCAACCCGGAACTCAACATTGGGCCGTATAGTCCAATGACTACCGGTGTATTTTTAAGCCTACAAAATAAATAAAACCCAAAGTCTTAGAATCATGATAATGGTTGAATAAATAAATAAATAAATAATATGCTAAGCATGATAGCTTTGATTAAATAGTGAGTTGGTATGTTATTATCATGTATGTTAAGTGATGTCCAATGTTAGAAAATAATTAATTAGGTGTCAAATGTCCAACAATGGAATGAATCCAATAGTCCATGTCAAGTTGCAATTCATGGTTCATGTTCGATATAATAATGTATGTCCGGTAATGGTCCATGTCCAAGTAATATATGTCCAAGTCCAATGGTGGTTCATGTCCAAATAATATAAGTCCGGTAGTGATATAGATTCAATTTATTAGTACATATGTTTATTAATGAAGCATTAGTGAGACCATGTTTATTAAATGGTGAGATAATGGTAAGATGACGGTGAGTTAACATATACTCAATAATGTAATTTCAAAGATGGAGAAAACGTTGACTTATCTTTTATGTTTTGCCACTCCAGCCGTAGCATCAGTGGACTTAGTTTTTTCAACAACCTTCAGACTTTGCAGCTCTAGCCGTACAACACCACTGGGCTTAACGTTTCAACAACCTTCATATTTGAAAGGGAAAAATGGATGCAACTGGAGGGAGAGAAAGCATGTCCAGCCGTGTGCATCAGTTGGTTAAGTTTGTCCCCTTAATCATGCACTTAAATGATTTTCCTCATGTAATACTCTTTTAGCTTTTTGTCAAGTTTGAGTGATGTTGCCTTCCATAAGAAGGGCTTTTGATCTTCTAAGTTTTTGCCTTTCATAAGAAAGGGCTTTTAGTAATGAGTTCTTGGAAGAGTGTTTAATATGTTTTAAGATATGTGGAGATGGTAAAAAATATATACATACACATATATATATATATATATATTGTGAGATATGGTGTTTGTATTATGTATGAAAATTATATGTAGATACTTTGTTGGACATGGAATTTAAAGATGTATGAGAAGTATGTATGAGTATTTTGTGCGGAATGTGTTTGTGAAATATATGGAAGTGTAAGATAGATGATATGAAAGTTAAATGTGGTAAATACATGATATTAGGGCTGCTGCTGGAGTGGTTTTTTGTGCTATGTCATGAGTTATGTTGCTTCTAAGAATGGAGGTTTTTGTTAGGGAAATAGAGAATGAGTTGGGGATGTGTTTTTGGGCAGCAAAAATGAAGAAGTTTTAGAATCATGGAGTGTGGGAAAGCTGGGTAATAGATAATGGTGTGTTGTAATATGTGTGTTGTGTTGTTATTTATGAAGAGGAATTTGGTAAGAGAGATGGGGAAGTAGGAAAATATGTATGTAGCAGCAAAATGAGTGGAGCTTCAGAACCATGGAGTGGGAGAGGAATGGATCCCTTAGTGTGTAGCTTGGTCCTATTTATATAGAGCCAAACTATGTAATTAGATCATAACTTAGTTGAAGGGAAAATAGCAAATAAGGAAAAGTCCTTGACAAGGTAAGTGGTCTTTTGTTTTTCACCCAAAAGAAAAAATTTTAGGACATCATTGTTGATGACACAGCTAGATGATGTCATTTAAATGACATCATTTGCTTGGAGGAGAATACTTGGCATTAAACTCATGGTTAAACTAAAAATGGTAAGGTAATCTTTATGGAATCCTCTTGTTTCTTTGGGTATTAATGGGAAAATGACATCATTTTAGGACGTGTCAATCTGCTGGAGCTTCTGCAACTTAGCTGGAGTTGTTACAGCTTCTGCAGAAGCTGTCTGCAGCTTCCGCTAGAGCTGCAGAAGCTGTTGCAACTTCCGCTGGAGCTGTTTTTTTGGTATTTTCAGCTAAGTTTCCTCTCTTGGAAAAAATTATATGTTTAATCCATATATAATTTTGGTAAGTAATAGACTTGTTGGTTAATATTTGATGAAGTTTTAGAGATGTAATTATGGTCTTTTTGTATTTTAACCAAATCTTAGAGAGTAAATAGAGCATTTAATGCTAGATATGAGATGCTAATATATATTTAGCCATGTGCTTGGAATAGATTTATATGAAAATAATAATATGATATAATTCTATTTTAAAACTTATATCATATGATGGACATTAATTTTTATGTAAAGAGCATGAGGAGATTTATCATTTTAAGTGTTATGTGATATGAGAGGCTTGTCAAATGTTACCTATTGCACACTGACCCGTTAGAATTCAGGGAATTGAGGAAGTCATGCCAAGCAACATGCTTTCCTTTATCAACTTTGAACCGCTGGAGCTTTACTAAACATACTTCTTGGCCCTCCAAACCACGACTCCCAAAATTCCCCCAATGAGACTCATGAGCTTGGATCATGAGCCGAAAATGAGATGTTTTGCCACGAGCTCGAACTATGGGCTTTGATGAGATTATATCGCCATGAGTTTTGGACTATGGGCTTCGGCGTCATTTTGTGAATATGAGCTTTTTTGGGCTGTAAAAGAGGTTTTCCCAAAAATGCATGATAGTGTTGATGTGGTGCAAGTCGCCATTGAAATGAAGCCATGTGGCATGAAAAATTTGTTTTCAACAGTAATTAAAATCTTCTTTTTATTTACTAAAAAAATATATTCAAATAAATAATCTCTAATTAAGTATAAATATTTTTTTTTTATTTTTTAGGCGAAACTACATTATTAGTTCCTAAAATTTACCCTATGTGTGCAATTCGTCCTTCAAGTTTCAAGTAAGCGCAATTAGTCTCTCAAGTTTTCAAAATGAGTAATATAAGTCTTTCAGTTAACTTTTAGTAGTGATGTTGCTTACATGGCTAATGGAATAATGACTTGGCATTATTTTTAAATGATGTGACATTTCTTTTTATTAAAAAATTACAAAATTAAATTTACGCATTAGAAATAAACTAGACCATTCCAATTCAAATCTTTATCCTATAACCCCGATTAAAAAAAAAAAAAAAACTCCATTTGCACAGTACAAGAGCGCTTTACCAACTCCACTAAGGCATTCTTGCAAACATGTGGGGAGCCATTCATTATGCCCCGTTTTAGAGCATCCACACCAGTCCTTCTATACTCTTGTAAAATGCAAAAAGTAACAACATTTACACAATTTGAGCAAAAATACACCCACATCAGTGGGTGTAAAGATTTGTAAATATGCACCTATGAATAGTAACTGTTCATATATACATGGTTACTGTTCATGTGTAAAATCTTTTTTTATTCTTTTTTCTCTCTCCCCCACCAGATTACTTCTCTTCCCCCACCAGATTACAACAACCCAGCGCGCCAGCGCGCCAGAATAAAAAGAAGGAATAAGAAATTCCAACTCAACCATATCAACAGAAAATTAACCCAAAATCAACGGAAAAGCAATTAGAAATTCCAACTCAAAATCAAGACAAACTCAACTCAAAATCAATCGAAACTCACCAGTAAACCCAACCCAAAAACAGTCCAGACCCACCGGAAAACCTAGCCAAAACCATACTCGATAGAGCTAGATCTACTGCCCGATCTGCTGCCACTGCTAACCCAATCTGCTGCCACTGTAGCCGCCCGGATCTTCCATTGCTGTCGTCATTTGGGGTGGGAGGCGAAGGGTCATCAATTGGGGGTGGGAGGTGAAGGGTCGGTGGTGGAGGAGAAGGGGAAGGGCGAAGGAAAGGGAGGCCGAATCGGTGTGGATCGGCGACGGCGGCGAGCTGGGTGAGGCGGCTGTGAGGGAGATGAACGGGTGAGGGAGAAAGCTGAAAAAAAAAAAAATAGAGAACCTGTGGATGCTTTGAGAGAATGGTATTAATATCCCCAAGTATAATAATAATAATAATAATAATAATAATAATAATAATAATAATAATAAAACAATAAATAATATAGTTATCAAAAAAAATATTATTTAATTAGAATAGACGTGTAATATTAGAGCATTCATTCAGAAAATTTGAAATTTTAATAAAGGTTTACATTAAATAAAGGTCACCAAAGCCACTATTTTGGTAGTTTGGGCATCGGTGATGTTCGTCGAAGCAACTATTTTAACAATTCACTCACCGATGGGTCACTATTCGGCGGTATAGTGGGCTTAGAGTTTCAATCCGGCAGCGTTCGCCGAAGCCACTATTTTGGTAGTTCGACCATCAGACCTCCACCACAAGCGGCTCCATTGGCTAAGCCACCAGTGTTGGTAGTTTACTTAAAATATAAGTTTAAATTAAAAAAGTATGACCATTAGGGAAAATAATAAAAAATTGATGAACAATGAATATTTTATTGAAAAGTCTTGTAAAATAGATAAACTGATGTGGGTGTTTTGTAAAAGTAATGGTGTAAAATAAAAAAAGTAGGTTTTTTGTGCAAAATAGACGGAATCTTTTGCACGAGCTGATGTGGTTGCTCTTACTAGTGAATCAGTAGATCTTGTTTTATTTTTACTTTTATTTTTTAATCTAATTTTGGTGTGGAGCTATGGATTTGAATTCGCAAACATCCCAAGATAATTTGCTTTGGGGATATTGCCGACGTTACGTTACTGCAGCTCCAGTCACCAGAAGCTTAGGGTTGGGTAGTAGATCTGTGGGGTTCTTGAAATCTTGGGGAATTTGTTTTTTTTTTTTTTTTTTTTGGTTTGTTTGTTTTTTTTTTTTTTCCTATTTGGTTGCTGGGAAAGTGAGGGGAAATAAAGAATTTAGAATTTGCATTTTGGGTTTTGGGTTTTGGGTATTTGGCTGCTAGGAAATAAGTTTTTAAATTTTTGTTGTTTTAAGCTTTGATTGATGAATAATCTTTTTCTTAATTTTTTGTAATTATCTAATGCAGCTCAAGATGTTAAGAATCATAGGAATTGAGTTGTTTTATTACATTGACATTGCCACTTCTTGTGTGTGAATTTGAACCCAACGTCAACCCACCATGGGTGAAGTGCAAGAAGGCCTTGAACAAATTGCAAATGGAGATTTTTTTTTTGGTACCGGGTTAGGTTAAAGATTTGAATTGGAATGGGTTTAGTTTCTTTCTTATGAGTAAATTTAATTTTTTTTAATTTTTTAATAAAAAGAAATGTCACATCAATTAAAAAAATGTCAAATTATTGTTCTATTAGACACATAAATAACACCACTAACAGAAGTTAATCAAAGGATTTATATTGCTCATTTTGAAAACTTAAATAACCAATTAGACTCAATTCTCTTGGTTGAAGTAAAATACAATCAAGCAAAATACAAAAGTAAAAAGAAGTTGACAAATACATTTCTTATTTCTAATTCATTAGGGGATTTCAGATTTCACCTTGAAAATCAGTGTCTTTTTTTAAGATTATGAGCAGGGGCGGAACTACACAGAAGCCCGCCAAACTTTTCAAGAAATAAATTTTCAACACATATATGTTTCCGCCCTCCCCAAATCTCTTAATACTATTTCTTATATTAAAAGTGAAAACCTGAAATTGGTTAAATTTTTATATTTGTTAGTATATATTACTTTGATCCCTCATTTTTAATTTTAGTTTTGCCCCAAATTATGAGAATGAATAAGTTGATATTATAAAAAGAGTGTAATCTCGACATTTTATCGAGAGATTTCTTAATTGAGAGTTTATATATATACTTCTTTCCATGATTTGAATTAGCCTATATTGATTCCCTATCATTTTGAGAGAACAAATATTTGCTAGTACTTAAAATCTTCTTTTTATTTACTAAAAAAAATATTCAAAAAAATAATCCCTAATTAAGTATAAATATTTTATTATTATTTTTTTATGTAGTAAAAATGAAATAAGATGGAAGGAAACCCATTTAGATCTCTCTCTTTTTCTCTCATTATTGGATTTGCTAACTATTGCAAAGTTACGTTAGAGATATTATAAGCTTTACTACATTGAAATTATAAATTGATGTATCACAAATTATAAAAAACAAAAAAATAAATTTTAAACATTCATTTATTGAGGAGCTGAAACCCATTAATTATCTTCATTGTTGCATTGGTTGGTAAGTTTTATACAGTAAAATTTGTCACACCTTTATCATTTTTTTACCACGACAACCATGTGAAAATTACCTCTTCAAGTTGATTCTAGTCATTCTTTCTCCAAAAAAAAAAAAAAAAAAAAAAGGTTGATTCTAGTCATATGCTCTCCGTGTTTCTAATTTGCAGAGCATCAATTCAAAGGTGCCCGAATTCAATTACTCAAATAAAGCCCATTTTATAAAGCCCAAGATGCCATAAGGCCCACGACAATAACAAGACCACTGCATAGCCATTCGTCCTAGTAAGGCCTCTGAAAGAAGCTATATATTAATTAAATTTGAATGATTTTTTCATCAATGATGTTTCTGTCAATATTAGTTGCACGATGAGAACCATAAGGAAATCTTAATTTGACTTTTTTTTTTTTTTTTCAAGTTATAATTAAATTTTCTAGACTCATACATTTTAAAATTAAATCCTCTGCTGAAGAATGGGGAATCAGAACGGGAATCAGATGAAGAAACATTGAAAGAAGTTAGGGGGGGTTCTTAGGAACATGTTTGGACCCAATATACATAATGCCAATGTGGCAGTAACAGCAACTATCTAATCATCTCTAATAATCAACTTGTTCAGGATATTAAGAATTTGCTTCTGGTGCCCAAAATAGTGCATATCTGTTATGTATTTTATTTGCAGCTTGAAGAATAAAAAGCAAAACAGAGTGGGAGGAATTATGCAATTCTTGTTTAAAGTCTGAAAATCATGTTAAAAAGTTTGAACTTAATTAAAAAAAAAAAATTCATTATGATTTTGTATTGAAATTGTTTTATGCTTTTTGTTAAGGCCCCAATGGGACGCATCTTCTTACCGGTGAACAATTTAGTGGTTATGTCCATAGTAGATACTTAGCAAGTGAATCGATGATAGTATCTTGTAGTTTTGAATTATAGGATCCAATTATCAGGATCACTTCTAACATCTTATTCTCTTGATCAACTAAGCAGGTATCGATACTAGTAAAGCTTTGTTAGAAGAAATAAGGAAAGAAAGAAAAACTGAGAATCAAAATCATTTGTTAGAGCCCTTGTTAGCATTGACTAGGTTGTTGACTTTGACACAAGTAGATGTAGTCTTAAGTCTGCACAAATGTGATATTCCCACTCAATTATATCTTAGCGGGAAACTCAGTATTCCAGAAGCTATGTTATGACTATATGGACCTATACAAAAATGGCACTTTGTCAATGATGATGATGACGATGAAAATATGACCAATGGGATTGATGGCCTATGGATCTGGTTCTGCATTCAGCTCAAGCCCTTGAGTCCATACACAAGCTAAGAATGAAGTGATATACAAAGTAGGATGCAGGAAAGACATGCAAAAGGGTGCTTGGACTATCTCTCCTTATGTGTAGCTGCTACATTCATGATCATGAAGGAGCCAAGTTTTAGATTCTTGAAGGGATTTTGGTTTTGGCATACGTATAAAAGATTGTTTATTGGAAGGACTGAGATTAAGAATAGGAAAGGCCTTACAATTCTAATTTCACATGTACCAAGTCTCACATGACCAACTCTTATTTCTATTTCTTTTTTTTCTTTTTTTTTCTTTTTTCTTTTTTTTTTTTTCTTTTTTCTTTTTTCTTGAGAAACATCGTAATGCATTTTATTCAATGAAGACTAGCAGAATTTGCTAAAACAAAAGAATGAAACTGTGGTGGAACATTCTCCATCCACACACTATAATTTGAAACATTTAAAGCAAAATGAGCTAAATTATGAGTAACCATGTTACATTCTCTCTTAACATGAGAGTAGTGTAATTTATTGAAACACCTAGCATATGACCTCTTAGCATCAAGTATTATACCATCTGGTGACAAGAAAGGGCTATCATGTTTGAGGGCATGCATGAGAACCTGACAATCCCCTTCCAAAATGACCTCTTGGAACCCTAAGTCCGAAGCTAGCTGCAGGGCAGAGGCTGCTGCCATACCCTCAATTTCAAATGGTGAATGTGTTCGGCATAGGACCCTAGATAGAGAGGCCAAACAGCTCCCTTTGCATCGCTTAAAACAACTCCAATCCCTAATTTTTGCTCCCTATTGAATAATGCACCATCAAAATTGACCTTCACCATGTCCAAGACAAGAGCTCTCTAACGAGCGTGGGTCGGTGTGCACTGTGTCGTGGAAGGTAGTTGAACCGCCTGGAATTCCGATAGGAGTTCTTTGGCCATGCGTGCAAGTTGATTGGGACTGCAGCAAGGTTGGTGAGTTCGGACTCAGTTCCGGTGTGTTTATATTGTCCAAACCATGATCAAGAACAACTCTGTGTTTTGCTGTCTATTAATCATCCATGACAGTAATTCTTTGAAGTCCATGAACCCAATGGATCCTCGACAAGCCAAGGAAGACTCATCTTCCCAAACGACGTCCAATTCGCTACATGACCAGAGGGCGTGGAGAGGAGTCTCAGGTTCCAACTTGCATCTGTCATAGAGAGGGTTATCGATGATTGTGAGACGAACCAGGTTCTTTTTAGTGGGTAATGAATTTCGACAGGCTCTCCATAACAGATTTCTCATTTTGTTTGGGATTTGCAAAGACCATACACCCCTCCAAAGTGCCTTATCTGAAGCCACCTGTTCCGTAGCCTCGTTGGGAGCCTCGTCTGCTTTGAGAAACCGATACCCGAACTTACTGTTGTAAACCCCATTGTGTGTGAATGGCCAGAAAAGACTATCCTCGCATTCCTCAGTTGGTAATGGTAATTTCTTAATTAACTCTGCCTCCTTCTGAACAAATATGCCATCAACTATGCTATGATTCCACGTCCTTGATTCACTGTCAATAAGTATCTTGACTCTTGCCTCAGCCAAAGTTTCATAAATTGGAGAAAGAACCTGTGGAACTTGCTGCCTTGGGAGCCAATTACTTTCCCATATGCCCACTGTTTTCCCATTTCCTATTCTCCATCTACAGCCCCTTACTAACACATCCCTCATATGTAAAATACTACTCCATGCATACGACACCCCTCTAGAGTTTTTAGCTTCCATGATCGTACACGTTGGGAAAAACCAAGCCTTGAAGACTTTATAAAACAAAGAGTCTTGGTTTTTCACAAGTTGCCATGCATGCTTAGCCAAAAGTGAATCATTAAACAAAGCCAAGTCTTTAAACCACATTCCCCCTTTAAGTGTGGATTTTGTCAATTCTTCCCATTTCAACCAACGAATCTTCCTTTTCTCCCCCTTTTGTCCCCACCAAAATTTCTTGATCAAAGCTTCAATATCATGGCAAAGCCCCAATGGTAATTTGAAGCACCCCATGGAAAAGGTTGGGATGGCTTGAATGACCGCCTTAATCAATACTTCACGACCCACTTGAGACAAAAGTTTTCCTTCCCAACTTTGTAATTTTCTCCATATTCTTTCTTTGATGAGGTTGTAGCTTTGTTTCTTCCTTCTTCCAACCAAGGATGGTAGACCCAAATAATGCTCATAGTGTTCTATCTCTTGTAACCCAAAGGCTGTTTTGATCTCCTGTTTGTTGCTCTCTGTGGTTGATTTGCTGAAAAAAAATTACTATTTTGTTCTTATTTACTTTTTGCCCCGATACTTTCTCATATCTTTCCAAGATGTCCAAGATATGCCCACACTCCCTTTGGATTGCCCTACAAAAAATTAGGCTATCATCTGCAAACAAAAGATGAGTTAGTTTTGGTCCCCTTTGACAAAAGGAGAAACCTTTAATATCCCCCCTATTTGTTGCTTATTGTATGAGGCCATTTAGTCCTTCAGTACAAAGGAGGAAGAGAAAAGGAGAAAATGGTCCCCTTGTCGAATACTTCTAGTTGGTTGGATCAAACTGTGGGGTTTTCTATTCACTAGAATCGAATATGTCACTGATTGAACACAAGCCATGATTAACCCAATGCATTGCTCACAAAACCCCATTTTTCTCGTAATGTTTTCAAGGTACACCTATTCAACCCGGTCATAAGCCTTGCTTATGTCAAGCTTAATTGCCATGAAACCTGTATCTCCTGACATTTGGTTTTTCATACAATGCAATGATTCAAAGGCCAGCAAAATATTATCAGTAATGAGTCTATTTTTTGTGAAGGCAAATTGGTGTTCAGTGATGATTAATGGTAAAACTTTCTTAAGTCTATTGGCTAAAACTTTGGAGAAAATTTTGTAAAGAACATTGCATAAACTAATAAGATGAAATTCTTAGACCAATTCGGGGTTTTTTGTTTTGGGAATAAGGGTGATAAAGGTATGGTTTAGAGGGTGAGGGAGAGTGCCTGAATTGAGCCAAGATAAAACTGAGCTCATAACATCATTATCCACTAAGCCCCAAAAATGTTGATAGAACAAGGGAGGCATCCCATCAGGGCCTGGAGCTTTCAATGGGGTCATTTGCTTTAGTGTTGTGACCACTTTGGATTCTAGGAATGTACCTGTAAGTGCTGCATTCATATCTTCTGTAATTACCCTTGGGATGTGATCAAGAATATCCATATGTAGGTCCGGTCTTGAAGTGGCAAACAAGTCCTGGTAGTACATAATGAAGACCGAAGCTATTGGCTCTGAATGGACCTGCCAAATGTTTGTTTCATCTTTAATCCCACAGATCAGGTTCCTCCTATGTCTTTTGCTTGCACGGTAGTGGAAAAATTTAGCCAAAGTACTCTTGAACGTTGACACCACAATCTTGCTTCCCTATCAAGGAGTACATTTATATGCTCTTTTAGCACACGGACTTGATGATTCAGCCCACTTACAAGTCCTTCTTTTTCGTCTTGAAGTAATTGAGCTTTCTTCTTTTCCAACTCCTTCCTGACATTCCCAAAGATATTTTTGTTCCACCAAGCTAGACTTTTTCTACAGGTTTCAACCCGCTTCAAGATGCACTCATCACTTGCTCCACTGTGTACCGAGGACCATGAAGCTTCCACGGTTTCAAAACATCTTTCATCCGACACCACCCACATTTCTTCAAACCTGAAGAGTCGCTTACGTGGTGGTGGTTCAAACCCTGAAAGGTTAATTAATAATGGACAGTGATCTAAAGAATTACAATGGAGATGAGTGACAATAAAACCTAGAAATTTCATTAACCAAGGATTGTTTGCTAAGCCTCTATCAAGTCTTTCCCATAAAGAGTGCCCATCCATAAAATGCTTACTCCAAGTGAATTGGGTACCCACATAGCCAGGGTCCATAAAGCCACACTCCTCTATTACATCCCTAAAGAGTTGCATTTGTCCATAGCTTCGAAGTGCTCCTCCTTTTATTTTTTTCATCTTGCCTAATGATTTCATTGAAACCTCCGGCGCAAAGCCACGATACCTCAAAATGGTGGTTTAAAGATCAAAGGCTATCCCAAGCTACGATTCTTCTTGAAGTATCTGGTTCCCCATAGAAACTTGGGAATCTCCATTCGTTATCCGTACCCTTCTCAATTAGTGTGTCAATGTAGTAATTAGACGAATTCACCACTTCAAGGTTGGCTGATGCTTTCCAAGAGAGTGCAATACCCCCGCCTTGCCCTTCTTTAGGAACTAACCACTTGTGTTTGAAGTCAATATTTCTTTGTACAATCTCTAGCCTTGTTTCATCTGCCTATGTCTTGGCTAAAAACACAACAGATGAATGTTTTGTCCGGATTATTTCTCCAAGCTCTTTCCTTGTTCAAAGGTTCCCAAGCTCCCGATAGTTCCACACTAAAAGATTCATGGTGACTGGCAGGGCTGAACCTCAGCCTCCACCAATTCAAATTGACTGTCCATACCTCTCCTTGAAACCTGTATTTTTTTTAAGGTAACTCAGAGTGGTCCTCATCATGCAGAAGATTACGTTTACCATATTTCTGAAGGTCACAGCTTTGGGTAACAGGTTGTACTGAAACCTGTCTAAAAATCCTAGTCCATCGCGGTTGTGCTGGGATTTTTTCTGACTTACACGCCTCATGTGTGTCACGTGGGGATAGGTGCCATCTGGTGAAGAGTTGTTAGGGTGGTCATTGTGTTGCTAAGGTATATTATTAGGGTTGTAAATTGTGTTTAAGGTTGATGGGGTGTTACAGTGTGGCCAGGTAGTAATGTCTGAAGTGAATTCTTTTGGCGCCGCCTCATAAATGTCATCATGTGTTGCACCAATAGTTGAGTGGGTAAATGAGGCACGTGGTTGATGGTTTAGGGTTTCCGTAGGTTTCGGGATCGGGTGTAGCTGGCTAGACCCCACGAAATTTGCTGATTCTACCGTTACTTTGGCATCCGTTACCAAGTCAGGGACCTCTTTCCTTTTGTGGTTATGACTGATTAATGAGGCTGTGATTGTCCGACTGATTCTTCCTCACTAGCACCTATGCTTGAACTCCAGTATGTCTAGCACCTTGTTCGGGATAACTCTTCTCCCCCCCCCCCCCCCCCCCTGAAACATTTACTTGTTGCCGCAAACCGGACTTCTTCATCGTGTAGAACCCAGGAATGGAGACCACTTGTTTTCGGGATGGTGAGAAAGGCTGCGCTTGTATAGTAGGGCCATATTGCCTCTGTAACTTCAAAAGTGAGCCCTCATTGTTCAGCCACAACTCGCAGTTCTTGTCATCGTGGTCGAGAAAGCCACACTAGTAGCATATGTTCGGCAATCTCTCATATTTGAAGCTAACCCAAACCTTTTCGCTGTTTCCCATTGTCTCTAGGCGACCTCGACATAGCGGAACCGTAACGTCTATGGAAACTCTAATCCGTATGAAACTTCCTCCCTCATTCTCACTGGGATTTGTCGTAGGTATCACTGTGCCCAATACTCCGCAGATTTTTTCAGCCGCCTTAACGTTCATGAATCCAATGGGAATGCCGTGCACTTGCACCCAAAAAGTTGTTCTGTCAAACGTAAGCTCCTCCAAGGCCTTGCTTTTGTCATAGCTTTGCATGATAACCAGGTGCTTGTCAAAGCTCCATGGTTCGCTGAGGATCACCTTGTCAGCATCGGACTTGTTGTCGAATACAAAGAGTATTGTATGGTTGCCCATGTTCCGAATCTTAAAACCATTACGGGATCGCCAAAGAGGGTTAAAAGTCTTGGCGATGGTGTCGATATTCAGAATACGTTTGGTGAGAAATTTAGCTGCTATAATGAACTCTTGCACATTACAATCCTCGTCCAAATCACAGCCTGGCCCCTCTCTATCTGACAGTGTGAGACGAGTCCAATTAGAGGTCAAATCCTCCATGAATTAAAGATAATTCAAAGAGTACTGAGAGAAATAGAGAACTGAGAAAAGATACTTCAAAAAAACGCTCAATTGTTTCCCTATCCCGCGAAGGAAAACCTAACAAAACTTAAAATAAACTTGTTATTTCGAGGAGTACTGTCTCGCCTTCAAAGAGAAGGGACAACTATTCTACTGTCTAGGAGAAGCAAGAAGCTCTCTTAGAAACAGAGAAACTCTATTTTCTAATTCTATTTGAATATTTGATCATGCAAAGATTTCTAATTCATCCCATCAAACCCAATGGCGATCTAATTGATAAGCTAGTAAATGAGGCCTTAAGTGTATTAATACTTGTTATTATTGTAGACTCAATTTTAAATAAAGGTAATTTAAAATTCAATGCAATATATATTTGTCCTTAGCATAAATTTATCATTGTTGTTTTTAGCTATGGTGGTGGTGAGATCCTTTTTTCTTTATAATTTTGGCTTCAGTGTGAAAGGCTATGTATGAATTTGGGTAAAGTTTTCTTCAAAACTGGAGAAATGTTCTTCTAACCCTTCACGTGGCAACGTAACAAACTCTCCACATTTATATTTAGTTGTTTGATTTTTTTTTTTTTTTTTTTTTTTTTGTGTTTCAACTTGAAGTAATATGACTTAATAGTTATATGAATTGTTTAAATATTTTAATGATTCATGTGATTTAATGCATATGGATGGTCTTATGACATACTCATTTATGGAGAGGAGTTTCCTCTAACTCAATTTGAAGGTAAACTTTGTCCATGTAATTGACCATTAGCATTATAGTTGTGTTAAAAATTGAATACCACATTCTCAAAGCACCAATAAATAGAGGCCTAAGTATCATACTTCATGTAAGCCCATTATATTTAGGGGAATGAGCTTATTGTCCTTCATAAGAACTAAGTAAAAAAAAACATAAATAAGACTGAGTATCATGGGCTTTAAATGATGTAAAAGGAAAAATGAAAATACCATCAAGTTAAACTAATAATTTTTTGAAAAAAAAAATTTTATGAAAGATCGAGGAATGAGGTTCATCTTCACTAAGGGTACGTTTGATACACTAAATGGAGATTACGACAGGAATTGTAATTTTTATTACTAGGAATAAAATGTGTTGTAATGTACCACCGTGCACCATTGGTTCGATGGTCACTTCACAAATATAAATGCTTGTAAAGTGTGGGGGGCAAGGGTCGGGGTTCAAGTCTCTAGGAGGAAGTTTCACACATATATACCCTTAGATTAGGCTAGAGTAGAAATTCTATCTTATATATATAAAAAAATGTATTATAATGTAATAACTAAACTTATTCGTTAGTTTGGTTGTGAGTTATAACATTAGAATAAAACTTCACATAAATTTAAGAGAGATATGTGTTATTTTTTATTTTTATAATTGTTAGATGTATATGGAAAGTTTGTTTACTTGGAAATTATTGCACTTACTAAGGAATAGCTAATACAACCTTTTAAAGATGAATAGTTATTCCTCATTTTGAAGAATAGCTATTCATAAAGAATGATTATTCCTTATAATAAAAACGTAACCAAACTAAAGAATAACTAAACCATAGGAATAACTATTACATTACAGCGCCTATTACAGTCTACCAAACATGCCTTAAGTTTGGTGTTTTTGGCTGAATGCTACTAAGTAGGTTTTGGGGGAGGGGGGGGGGGGGTGTGAAGAAGCTTGATGTAATATGGAAAAATAATGAAATTTAGACTGTAATCAAGCAATACCAAGCTTGAAAAATGAACTTATCATTACAAGTGAGTATTCACTGTAGTTTCTTGTTCCATTGATAAAGAATTTAAGACCTTTTAATTTCAAGAAGTCAAAGTGGTAGTAAATTCTGAATCTGGTTCTCATTAATTCAGTTCCACTGTAAAATAAAAGGGAGCAGGTTTATGCCACATCTTTCTTGTTTGACTCTAGCATCTTAGCAACAACTTGAGTCCATCAATAATACTCGATCTCTTTAATGAAGTGAGGCTATCATAATCAAGCATATTGCCAAATCCCCCCTAATTTCCCCAACCATCTCCTGAATTGCTACTTGTCTCTACATTTCCCTATGATAATCAATGAAACAAGTGAATAAACTTGAAAACAGCACAAAACTTTCCAATAAACACACTGAATTTATATCTGTGAATACAACCACTCGTAGTAAGAACCCAACTAGACCACAATAATGTCCATATAGGTCAATATGATCCAAAATAGTTATAAAATTCTAACATAGTAAAGCAAGAATGCGGTTGGAATTATAGTGCAGGAATCTTGTGGTCTATTATAAATAAAACTTAGTCTTTTATTTAATATGTGATGATTCAACCATTTGTAAAATAAAAAAATAAAAAATAAAAGTAAAATAAGATATGAAATTAAACATGCAGGTAACAGTGCTGGAGATGTCTGAGCTTCGATGACTAATATTTTGAAAAACACCACAGCAATTAACAAGAGATATTTGCCACCACCGTTGTCATTAACTGCTGTACAAACTAACATTGAACTTGTTTCAGATTGGATAAGCCAACAAAAGATAAACAAAAACTAGGATTTAAACACAACAAAAATCCGAGATAGGCAATAAGTATAGATTACACCCAATAAGCAAAAGATCATGCAGCAAAGATCATTTTGTAATCCAAATAATAAGTAGTCAGGTATTAACTCAGCCAGCAAATTTTTCTATATCATGCGTGAAGAAACCAAATTCAGGATGATTAATTATCATATGAAAGTATAGAAATGTAATTTCAATGTATTGCAAAGTTGCAGGGTAACAAATTGAGTAATACAGCATATAAAATCTGAAAAGTTTAAATTACTCAAAATATCATAACACTTAAAAAGAATAAGAAAAAGAAAGCATAGAATTGAGATTTCATTCTTGTGTTTTATCCTTGACAAATAACACTAGAATATATGTGTTTATGAAGGATCTCGGTTAATGATTGACATACGTACTAAACGAAGTCGAAGATGCAACAAATTATGAATCTTGTTCTCACGAATACAGTTCCACTATCAAATATAAGAGAACAGACTTATGCCAACTTTTTCCTGTTTGCCTCTGCCATTGTAGCCATAAGTGGGATAGCCACTGACACTCATTCTTTTTAAGGAGGAAGGCTATCATATCCAAGCACGTTGTAGAACCCCCCTTGATTTCCACACCCCTCCCATGAATTGCTGCTTTTATCTACATTTCACAAGTGACTGTGCTGCATTTAGGTTGTGCCTATCTACTACATATCTGCCTGAACCAAAATGTTTACTGAATGCCTGCATATAAAAGGTAATCATGTGAGAAGTTGGTCATCTAAAGAGAAACAAGAAGTTGATAAAGTTAGATAGTTAGTATCCACCTAACATTTTTTTGCTCTTTATCCAACATAAAGTTTAGAACTCAAAATAACTTGCAAATTAACAAACTGAATTGTGGCCCTCAACCTTTTTATGGTGTACTGATGAATCCTTTTAAATTCAATTCAGCCTCATGGTGATATAAGCTGTCTCATGTCATACCGGAGCATTTTCACCTAGCATCATTCAATAAGTACCATTATAGATTTCAGAATCTAAGCTCCTCTTTTTCGAATATGAATTCAGTAGGATGCTTATCAATTTTGGCTTAAAAGAAAAGACAGAAGTTAGGATTTTATAATCATTGTCTTCCCAACTTTTCTCACTGACCAGGGGCATAAAATGATTACCATCCCTGAAATATATCATTTCTAGAAAGAAATCTAAGTTGTGTTTTGATGCAAACTATTCTATCAAATAAAAGTTACTGACAATAAATTTCATATACTTAAATATGCTAATTAAACCATCAAGTTATATAAATCTTTGGGCTCACCTCTCACAAAAGAAGTGATAAGAACCACTGCCAAAGACCACTTTTACATATTTATTTTGGTCACTAGAAGACTTATAAGAGCCAAAGTAACCAAAATTCATTATAAATGAAGATGATCAAAGCCTAAAGCATACATATAAAAATGAGGCATCTAGTTCCATTGTCAATAAAGACTCAATACCTATATGGGTAAGACTAGTAATAAAGAAAATCTTTTTCTTTATTTTTTTCCCTTCAAACAAACAATGATTATGTAAAAGTAAAAGAAAATACTAGTATTTGTTTACCTCTGTGACATTCGAATTAAAGAAAAAAGCCAATAAGCAACCACTTGGGACAAGTTGCTTCATCCAAGAATTTGCTACCATAAATATCAACTTATGGTCTAAATCCAACGCAATCTACCATATAAAAATTAATAAAAAAACACCATTAATATTTTATACTTTTCCAAATCCTTCTTCAATTCGGAAACTTCTCCGACTCTATAAAAACACAGCAAATTTTTTTCTCTGAATTCGCAAAGCGCTCTCTCTCTCCATCTGACTACCATGACGACTCGCTGGAAGTCCATCATATGAGACTGCTCGATTTGTTTGGATTCGGATTCGGATTCAGAAACGGTTACGGATATGGATATTGATTAAGTTTGATGACTCGTCAACTCGATCTGATCTGCAAGGCATGGAGTTCTGAAGACATGAATAGAAAAACTAGTTATTTAAAAGAAAGATTCATAGTTTGTAACATAGCTGTTCTTAGTCAAACAGTTAATCAAAATTAAACTTTTCTTTTTTTCCTTTCCAAAGAGTATTATATGTTTGTTTATCTGTTTTAATTAGTTTTTTTCAATGACTTTTGTATTTTAATATTTTATTGCATTATCTTTCAAGGTCGAAAGGGTGTTTTTCTAAGATTATGTGCAGGGGCGGAACTATCTAAAAGGCCCTCCAAACTTTTCAAGAATTAAATTTTCACCCCTGTAATTAATAAATATATGTTTCCCTCCTCTCTAGAACTCTTCATATTTCTTTTATCATACCTTAAATTAAATTGGTTAAATTTTTATATTTGTGTATTATTTTGACCCCTCATTTTTAAAATTTAATTTCGCCCCTAATGATGAAAATGGATAACTTCACATTATAAAAAGAGCAAAATCTTGACTTTTTATCGAGAGATTTATAATTAAGTATAAATATTTTATTATATTGAATTAGTCTATATTAATTCTCTTTAATTTTGAGGGAACACTTATTTTTTTTGTTAAAACCTTTTTATAAAACAAGAGTGCCCAGTTAAGTATAAATATTTTATTTTATTTTTTAAAATTAGTAAAAATGAAATAAGATAAAAAGAAAAACCTTTCAAATCTCTATCTCTGCCTCTTTTTCTCTCATTGGATTCCCTAGCTATTGCAAAACAAAAATCATGCATGGTAATGGGAGACAGGGCGACCAAAGGATTTTGGAGCCTCAGACAATATTTAAATTGAAGATTTTATATATTTAGTTTTTTTTTAATTCTTTTAATTTGTAGTATAGCAAGAAATTTAAATTAGAGATTTATGGTGGCCCATGAATGAGTTGACATGTGAATTTAGGAATGTTGTAAAATTATTGTGAAATTTTGTTGTGTTCACATCATTACTTTTTTTTTTTTTTTTCAATCTATTAGCTAATATTTTAGGCTTAAATTATACACTTATTGGTATAGAAATTTTCCTATTGATTTAAATTTGGGGGCCTTAGGGAGGTTGGGCAACTGCCTAATTGGCCTAGTGGTAGGACCGACCCCAATGGAAGAAACATAATTCATATTGGAAATATTAAGGACAAAGTTATGTTAGGCATATTACAAGATTTACTATATTGAACTTATTAATTGATATGCCAAAAATTATAAAAAAATAATAATAATTCAAACATTTATTTATTAGGTGGCTGATGAAGTCCATTAATTACATTCATTATTACATTAATTTGTAAGTTTTATTTATTTAATTTAATTTTTTTAGAGGTGTTTTCAACTTATGGCATCCACTGATAAAATAAAATTACTCATTCCTTTAGCATTTTCCATTAGGACAACCATGTACAATTACCTATTCAGGTTAATCTAATCATATGCTTTCGGTGTTTACCAGTTAGCATCATTTTCAAGATGTAGTGAAGTGTAATTAGGACGTGAAGGCCCATTTATAAAAGCCTAGTTCATTGCTCAAGCAACCATAAGGCCCATGACAATACCAATACTGCACCATGTAACCATTTGTCCTAATTCCTAAGGCCTCTGAACATAGAGCCCATAATACATAGATTATAGAGTCTGTCCATTAATATTGGAAAAGGCAAAAGCTACAAACTCTTGCATTCAAAACTAAAGAACAACGTATTTAGCTGAAATTGAAAATTTTTTACTTAAAGTATTGTATATAAAACCAAAATGTAGCTGAAATACTACGATGAGACCCATAAATAGCAAGGTTCTCAGACCCGAACCGGACCGGGAGGTAGAACTGTAAAAATTGGGAACCGGATTGAAATCTGGTTTTTTAAGCATAAAGAATCGGGCATATGTGGCAATTCCATGAACCCCTAAAACTAGGGTTGGACCGCACGAACCGATGGCAAGAACCGTGCGGTCCAACCCCTTAGCAATTTTTTTTATTTATTTATAAAAATAACTTAACACAATTTTATTCTACTTAATTAAATTATCCATCTCTTACAAGGAATAAAAAAAAATTATAATTAAAATCCTTCAAAGATATTCAACTTTATTTCAAAAATTAATCATAAATTTTAATGTTTTCATGGTTATTATTTTATTTTATTAACTTTCTTATTTAATTATTAAATATATGCTTGAAAATTATTAAATTTCCCTCACATATATAGATATATTAGTCAATTTTGGTAGTTTTATAAATTTAATATCTATATTTAGGCTTTAATTAATTATTAAATTAATTATGACGTTATCACGGTTCGACCCCAGTTCAACGTCAAAAACCTTGAACCTCTCCCTTTTATGATTCAATGAACAGTTCGAATCTGAAAACCTTGATGAATTGCACCAAAAAGTGCAATGGGACTCATGAATAGTACAAAAATAAGCTGAATAGTAAAAAAAACTAGCTTTTTAAGTCAATACCAAATGCATACTAAGAATTTCTCTCTCTATGAAGTAGTGAAGTGCAATATCATTGGCAATAGATGATATTTTGGAAGGCCAAGCCATCAACCTGTTAAGCCAGAGATTGTTAGAGAAGTTGCAATTGTAATTGAAGATGATCAAAGCCTAAAGCTTACAAATAAAAATGAGTTTTCAAGGTCCATTGTCAATATTTGCTAATATGAACTTCAAACTATGGTTTAAATCCAACGCAATCTACCATATAAGAATTGATTAAAAAAATAAAGATGAAAGCATTCTACATTCTGTTTTCAATGCAAACTGAGCAAGCCGAAAAAGATAGGACGGAAACATTAAAAGCAATTCAGTATGAAACAACTCAAAACAGCACTAGCAAAAAAAAAAAAAAAGGCCCGTTTAATATTAAGGGGAGTTGCTTGCACCGTTTCTTATTATAGGTAGGTGAAAGAATAAAACAATTAGGTATTGGGCTCAGTTTTCGATGAATTTGAGAAATGGGCTAAATGAATGGCCCAACTTCCACTTTTTGGTTTTTTGTTTTTGTTTTTTCTTAAAAAAATAATAATTTGATAATTACGTCAAGAGATGAGAGATTTGAACCCTAAATATTTCAGATGAAAACACCAAAAAGTATCAATTAAACAAAGATCAAGAAACTCCAAATCAACGAAAGACAAAATAATTCGAAATAACATTAGAATTTACTTCTTTAATTATTTATTTTTTTTGTCTGTAATATTAATAAACTCTAAATCAACTAAAGATCAAACAATGAGAATTAGCTTCTTTAATTTAATATATGTTTTTTGGGGATTTAATTTAATATGTGCCTTTTTAGGGATTTAATGGTTCAGAGAAAAAGTTTATTTTGGCAACTAGAAGTTGATTTGTACTACACTCTCATAGTCATATGTTGAAAATGTAGCCTTTAAGCTAAACCATGTAATCCTTGTGTATTCTTGTACTCTCTATTTTATGCTTTCAGTTTTGCATTTATACTATCTTATTCAACATTATATATCAACGCTAATATTTAAAATAAATAATTAGAAGTTTTTGTTAGAAATGCTAGGAAGTACCAGTTAACTTCATGAGCTCGCAACTAATTGCAATAATAATAAAATGGTTGAAGATTAAATGTAAGAATTAAGACACACAGTTAGGATATGGTGGGCTAGTGATTTCTGATTTGTCCAACTTCTTGGTTTGGTGTCAATCTTGGAATGGCTCTCATTTAGTTAACCAACCATAGCATGGAGCCAACTCCAATCCTTCTTTGTGTGCAAGCTAAGACTCCTACTTGTACTAGAAATCTATTAATTAATCTAAGATTTAGTCTACTATTATTTATTTTCATGTTATGTTTTATTGTAAAACAAGATTTGTACTACACTCTCATATGTTAAAAATGTAACCCTTAGGATATATTTCAAATGCATGCAATTTTATTTCTGAAAGTGAAGGAGCAAAGTAAGTTAGCAAAAAGAAAAAAAGAAAAGGAGAAAAGTAATTTGCTGAAGCATCACCCGTGCTGATCATTATCACCAATTGCATGCTTAGGAGTCCTTTTAGAACACTCTACCTATCCATTTTGCCTCTGTTCTTTTTTGGGGTACTCGTATGATTTTTCTCTTAATTGCAGTAAATTTAGTCAAGCAAAACTTGCCTTTCTTTTAAGTAACAAATTTCTCATTATATTTATGGCAAAATTTAGGTGTAATATATTAAGTTTTTTAATCAAATTCAAATACATGGTTACATTAACCAATAAAATATAAACAATTATATTTTTTTCTAAGAATAATTAAATTTAATACAACTATATATTTGAATTTAATTAATAACATAATATACTCCTGTATCTAAGGTTTAGTGACCGTAAATTCAGTGAAGCAAAACTTGCGTTTCTTCTTATTGAAAACATCATTGTTATATTTATACCTCTAAAATATATTTTAGTCCATATAAAGCGCTTGAAGTTTGATTTTAGTTCCTAAACTTTAAAATTTTTTATTGCCCTTAAATTATAGGAAACATTATACTTTTTGTTCTTCTGTCGAATTTCGTTAACTTTAATACTATATGTCTAAGTAAGTAGCATTATCTTTAGCATTAGAGAGTGTGACACGTTTACATTACATTAAAAAAAAAAAAAAAAGACACAGGAGGTGAACTAGTAGCACGAAACCATGTACTAGTGACATATGGTATGAAAGCTTAAGGAGAAAAAGTGTAATGTTTTCACAATTTATAAACAAAAAATAAAAAATAACTATCTAAAGTTTAGGAACAAAATAAAAATGACATGAAAATTTTAGGGATGAAAACAATATTTTTTTTTCCTATTTATGTATACACAAAAGTAAAAAGAAGTTGACAAATACATTCCTTATTTATTATAGCATTTAGCCAAACCTATTTTTTGAGAAAATAATTTGATTCTCTATAATTATGAGAATATATATATATATATATATATATATATATTTATATATATATTTTTGAGGAAGGGCTTTCAGTTAAAAGAGATATTTGTTAATTAGTTTTTATTTCATTCCAATAAAGTTGGACTCAGCTTATTTGTTTTTTACGAGTGCAATGGAATATTCATTAACAAAAGCCTTCAATTAATTATTTGTTATTTTTTGGGCTACTTAGAAAATGGTCTATGATTTCATACTACTCATCAATTTAGAAATGGTCTATGATTTCTAGACCTTGCAAAAATGTGAATTTTGTACACATAGACAACCATGTGCAAATTATCCATTCAAGTTGATCTGCTTTCGGTGTTTGCTACTTATCATCATTTTTAAGATGCTTGCATTCATTATTTCAATTACTCAACTAAAGCTCAATTGCTTATTGAAGAGGTAGTGCAACTGTGACGTGAAGGCCCATTTACAAAGCCCAAGTCAATTACTCAAGCTACCATAAGGTCTATAAAAACACGAAAACCACTTCATGTAGCCATTCAACCTGGGTTCGGTGAACTTAAAGCCCATCATTTTAAAGTGCAAAAATTACCACATTAGATATCATATCATATCCGCATTCGTATTCATATCCATGCTTCTTTCCCTCTTGTTACTTATTAGAGTCATTGTTAACATTGCCTGGTTTCTAATAGACTAATTTTAAATTATATGGACTTTATTCTCTACTCTCCTTACGATTTGATAAAACAATAACACATATACTAATAATAGAATTTAATAAAATACAGAAAACAAATTAAATGAAATCTGAATGGTTTAAATTAAAGAAAAAATAAGCAACTTATTATGAATGCTCATGGTCTAGCTTACAATTGAACATGCTTTAAATGGAAAATCAACAGAGAAAAAGAAAAATCAGGGTTGCAGGAATTAATATTATTTGATAGTATTAATAATGTTTTTTGCTAGCTTTTGGATTAAAAACTACTCTAGTGCCACGCTGGTTGAATAACAGGTTGCAGGTACAGCAACTATCCAATCATCTCTAATCATTAAGTTGTTCAAGCTATTAATATGTGAGAAATTTTCAATTTGCCTATGTTGTGTACTAAAATCTGAGGTGAATTTATAAATTATAAAAGACTACCTGTTAGAAACCTTAGCTTCTACAATATATATATATACACACACACACACACCGCAGTCTATTGTGTGTATATACACACACACACCGCAGTCTATTGCCCAAAATACCGCAGGCTAGTGTGTATTTTATTTGCAACCTGAAGAACAAAAAGCAAAAAGAGTAGGAGGAATCACTCTTTTTGAGTATTTATCAATCATACTCTTTTTGTCATTGCTTTAATTTATAAAAATTAAAAAATAAATTCAATTAGTAATTGATGGTTGATAATATACTCTGCTGAACACCAAATCTATTTTTATCATTTAAGTTATTAGAATAACACCAATAAATCAAGTTGAGATAAAAATACTAAAATTGGATTCATTATTTTATTTTTTAAGAGTGAGAACTGGATCCATTATTGGTCATATTATATGAAATAACTATTCATTCCAGAAATATTTAATAGTTTTGCTTGAAAATGACAAAATGCTTAAATTGTTTATATAGAGGGAAAAAGACAAAAATTTCATCTCCAACTCTATTGGATACACAAGGAGATGCTAGGACTAGGAAATCTCATATATATTCCACCAATTACAACTTACAATAAAAGAAAAAAAAATCATATGTAACAAACTGTGGTTGGTGGTACATAAAGTAGAACATAAAAAATAAGACATGAATTTTTTATTGCTTTTGGAAACTATTGTTCAATTAATAAAATGTAAAGGTTATCAATTGAACTAAGATCAAGAAACTCTAAATTAACGACATATCAAATAATTCAAAATAACGTTAGAATTTTATTTATTTATTTATTTATTTATTTATTTTTTGTCTGTAGTATCAAGAAACTTTAAATCAACTAAATATCAAACCATGAGAATTTTCTTCTTTAATTTGATATATTTATTTTGGGGGTTTAATTTAATATTTGACTTTTTGGGTATTTAATGGTTTAGAGAAAAAGTTGATTTTAGCAATTAGAAGTTGGAATCAAGCCGACTGGAAATAAAGCTTCCTAAATGAAGTAAAAAATGATACATAGCGTAAATCGCAACTCTTACTGATGACCAAAATTTAGTGTAGGCAATTTTGTTAGATGTGCTCTATGCTACTAGCTCTTGGGATCAAAACTACATAACTGTGGATTTGATATTCTCTTGAACATGACTAAAATATTGTTTGCTAAAAATGCCTGGACCAAAATGACAATCACGAGGCAAGTTGCACATTAGGTACAATAATCACTTATCTAAAAAATAAAAGGTATTTAATTAATAATCGCATTACCATTATTTGCCACTACTGTAGAGAATCACTATTTTGTAGCATAATCAAAGTCTCAAGCTTCCCTTTCTATATTATATAACACTATTTTAACCACCGTGATTAAAATTGAGCGATTGATTGCATTTGTAGCGTTATATAGCAATGTCTTGGACGTCCAAATTCCAATGGTTTGTAGGAGAATGCAAAGTAACATGAAAAATAAATGAAAAACGAAGGAAGACGAGAGCAACCAACAATTTTTTACGTGGAAAACTCTGTGTGAAAAGGAACACACAGAGAAAAACCACGGGCTCAAGCCAGTCTTCTTGTGCACTATTTTCTTAAGTATGTCTTAATACAAGTTTTCCTTCCTCTTATATAAAGGGAAGGCGAGGACACCACATCAGGTCAAATTCTATTGGCCAAGGCCATTGTTACATGCGAACGAAACATTTTGCTTCCTCAATGTCCTCTCTCCTCTGCCTGCATGGTACTCTACAATGCTATTTTGACGAGGCACACCTACTGTTACCCCTGAAAGGTTGAGACATTGTTTCAGGTTTAGCTCTGCACTTGGTTGTGGGAGGGTGCCTCTGCAGAGTGTACTAGGAGTTTTTCTTTTGTTGAATACATGCAAGACTCTATGAGATCTAATCTCCGGTTGTTCATCATTAGCTGTTAGATTAATAACTGGGCATATAGTTTCTCTCTCTTTCAGAATTGAAGTGCAGGAACATTGATAGTAGATGAATTTCCATTAAGCTAGTAACAGATTTGTCTGCATCCGATTGCACCACTAGGTGATAGCAATTAACTTCATATCCGCTTGACATGTGACCTAAATGTTTGTGAAATGCCAGGACCTGAAATTCAACCATGAGACAAGTTGCATGTTACATAGGATCAATCATTTAAAAAGTACTTGATAGAGTTGTTTCTAATTAATTTCTACCTTATTATTATTTGCAACTCCGCAGCAGAAAATGCTGGCCCTTCTCAGTTTGTCAAGGTGGCAAATTCACAATCAAAATCTCAAGCTCTCCTTTCTCTTTGATAATTTAATTTTGATCACCTTCAGATAATGGACAGGCCATGACAGTTCTAGCCTGATTCACCATCGCTTGGTTCAGTGCATCCTGAATTATTCATTCAGGTTCAGCTTTGAGTGTATTTGTAGCCTTATTTAAAGCAGTATCTTGGACAACTGGTGGCTACCCGTTTCATCTGCCTGCTAGATAATTGGAATCGTCATAGTATTACCATGATATGATAGTCCTGCATTTTATTTGACAGAAACTAAATGAAGCAGTATGGTCCAATGAGTCTGTAAGAGTCACAAGCAAATTCTAAACTCCAAAAAAAGAAAAAAAAATTATAATCCTACATTTATCAATTGTAGAGAAGAAAAAGATTGAAGTAATAATACTTCCACTTTTGCTTTATCCATTGAAAGCTATTTAATGTTATTTTACTCTAAAGTAGCTCAATTGACTTAGTAACTTGGATCATTAAGAACTATCAAATGATGAGTTTAGCAGAATATTTTACTGTACTAACCTGTCGGAAGCTACTAACAAACCTTTGCGCACTTGTAACTTTGATGCAGCTTTGCTTTCCACCTCATTTGCATTTCCTTTTCTCATATGCAGTGTTGGCATGGATGCGTCATTGAACAAAAATGATTTTTGACTGACAAGACCAATCTACCAGCTCATCCACTTCAATTTAACCTTACAATTTTCAATTCCATCAGGTGACCTGATTTAGGATCAAAAGATCTTTGAAATATTGCAGTCAGTATGCATTCCCCATTTCCACTGTTTCCAACAATTGTGACTTACTGAAGGAAGAGAGTGACAACAATACAATTATGACTTGATGAATCTTTTTTTTTTCAATTATGACTTGATCATTTAATAAAAAAAATCCAGCAAAGCTTTGGTGCTAAAGCTGTATAAGAGTAAAAAGGTAGTAAAACACAATTTGAAAATAAAATTTAACTTTGCCAAAATGAATGGCAAAGCTGAGGCCTTGGAAAACCTGAATATCCAGCCTAGTTGGATATCTAAAGCTTACATGATGAAGCTCATCCTGTACTCTTTACTTTGAATCTATCATTGCTAATAAGGAAGCATCAAAAGCTTTGTCTTCTGCTACTTGGGTCTATGTTTTCAGACAAGGTCAAACAGTAATGCTGAAAGTATTAACATTGTCTTTTGAACTTTTAGTCAATTGGCTGACAAGACCAAATTTCCCTTACTCCATTTAATCTGAAACTTTTTGAGATTCATATTATCCATAAGAGCTTTGCTCACCTGAAGATCATTGTATCAATTTGGAGAACTGATAACTGTTGGCTTCCCACTTCTGAATTTTGATCTGTCCAACCAAAGCTCAAGTTTTGCCAGCTGGGATATAGAATTAGAATCAATTAATTATATTTTCTGATTCAATAAAGTTAATTGACTGAAATAAACATAATTAACTTCTGTATCTACATTTATGTCATCTAATATCTTTCCTATTGCGTCATAAGCATCAATGTCTAACTTCCTCTTTAATGGTTTCATACATCTTAAAGTCTGTAGTTTCATCTCGAAGAAAGTGCACTTGTGTAGGAAGCTGCCAGGCTAGAGACCTGAAACATCCATTTGGTAATAAAAAGAGAAAAAAAAAAAAGGCATAATACTAGCACACATACATTCATATGTTGTGCATGCACACATCTTCATTAAGGAACTTAAGCCACTAATGTATCTAATACTTCTTTTTCAATTTTTTTCTATTTCTGCATTTATAACTGTGGAACCAACCCAGTTGGAAGAATAGGCATAATCAGATATAATAAAAATCAGCAATACTGGAAACAAAAAACAACAGTGAATTTGTTCAATTATAATTGAGAAATTTATAGAGGACTGAGTTTAAAATGATATGAATGAACCTGTAGAAGTATTAGGAGTTTTAGATCCTAATGGTCTTAGTTTCTATGTCTAGGATTTGAACGGTCACATGGATTCATATAATGTATAAACCTGTACAATGATGTTTTGTTGACTAAAAGAAAATGAACTCATCATTACAAGTGAGTATTCACTGTAGTTTCCTGTTCCCCGTGATAAAGAATTTAAGACTTTTTTATTTCAATTTTTTTCTCTTCTTTTTCCTCATACTTTTTTTATGTAACCAAATGGGGCATAAATTCAAATAATCCATCACTAATTTTTTTTTATCTAACTTGAAATGTCAAAACAGTGCATTAATCCAATCTAAATGAGGCTCATTGGGGTGTTCAGTGAAAAGGGGATAATTACCCAAATACCTCATTCGGGGGCACCTCTTCTGGCTTTGCCTCATTTTTGGTGTCCTCAATGAGGGTCAAAACTAGATTCAGTTTAGAACTCCCTCATTGGACTTTGTTGCAAAATAAGATTTTTTTAGCAGGGAGAGGGTCTAGAGAAAAGGGAATGATCTCAATGCACGATGGAAGATGGAAGTAGAAGAACATGGGGAAATTGATTCTAGAAGCCAAAATTTAAAATCAAGACAAAAAGGATTTAGGACGATATAGGAGCAATTGAGTCATTTTCAGCAATAACATGATAGCAACATTTCTCTCACAAAAACCTATAGATCCTCCCCTTACCTGTGTCCTGCCATTTGAACTTTGAGCGCATTGTGATCTTTGAGATCATTACAAGCCCATTGTTTAAATGCTGATTCCAGGAGTGCTATATACTACAGTTTCCAGCTTTGAATTTCCAATCAGAATATCATTATGCCTTTGCAAAGATTAACAAAGCAAGCCAAATATATCACCTCCTTGGCACACTTTTGAATAAAAACTCAACATTTTTTCTTTATAAGTAAAAGGAATTTGGCAAAGCTAAAAAATAATTACTAATATATTTTACATATTGATTCATCTCATGTAAATGAGGAAAGGACGTATTATGATGATGAAAGTAATGAGACACAATTTTCAGCTTGTCAACTTACTGCATGTCGCAGGAGAATCCTTAGAACATTGAAAAGAAAGAATAACATTGACATTTCAAAATTTTTTTTCCCAAACACACAAGATTACAATATATATTTTTATGAAGGATCTAGGTTAATGATTGACATACATACCTAAAGAAGTCAAAGTGGCAGCAAATTCTGAATCTGGTTCTCATCAATTCAATTTCACTGTCAAATAAAAGGGAGCAAGTTTATGCCAGATCTTTCTTGTTTGACTCTGCCATCTTAGCAACAACTTGAGTCAGTCTATAGTACCTGATCTCTTGAAAGAAGTGAGGCTATCATAATCAATCATATTGCAAAATCCCCACTGATTTCCCCATCCATCTCCTGAATTGCTGCATGTCTCTACATTTCCCACTGATAATCAAAGAACCAAGCAAATAAGCTCGAAAACAGCTCAAAAATTTCCAATAAATACACTGAATTTAATCCATGAACACGACCACTCGTACTTAGAACCCAAATAGACCACAATAATGTCCAAATCGGTCAATAAGATCTAAATTTGATAGTTATAAAATCCTAACATAGTAAAGCAAAATTTGTATTGAATACTTATGAGAATGAGGTTGGAATTATAGTGCAGGAATCTTGTGGTCTATAATAGATAAAACTTACTTATTCTTTTATTAACTTGTGATGATGCAACCACTTGTAGAATTTAAAATAGTGCAACAGTGGCTAGATATGTCAGAGCTTCATAGGCTAATATTTTAAAAAACACCACAGCAATTAACAAGAGATAATTGCCACCACCATTGTCATAACTGCTGTACAAACTAACATTGAACTCATTTCAGATTGGAAAAGGCAACAAAAGATAAACAAAAACCAGGATTTAAACCCCAAAAAAATCCAAGATAGGAAATAAGTATAGATTACTGTCAATAAGAGAAAGATCATGCAGCAGAGATCATTTTGTAATCCAAATAATAATTATTACAGTATTAACTTAGCCGGCATATTTTTCCACATCACACATGAGAAATCAAATTCAGGATGAATAATTTTCATATGAAAGTAAAGAAATGTAATTTCAATGTATTGCACAGTTGCAGGGTAACAAATTGAGAAATATGGCATATGAAATTGAACAAGTGAAAAATACTCAAAATATCAAATCACTAATAATAAAAAAGAAAGCATAGCATTGACATTTCCTCATTGTGTTTTATCCTTTGACAAATAAGTTAATGATTAACATACGTACCAAAAGAAGTCAAAGATGCAACAAATCCTGAATCTTTTTCTCATAAATACAGTTCCATAGTCAAATATAAGAACAGACTTATGCCAAAATTTTCCTGTTTGCCTCTACCATTGTAGCCATAATTGGGATAGCCAGTGATACTCATTATTTTTGATGATGTGTGAAATTAGTAGGCTGAATGCCATTAAGAAGGAAGGCTGTCATATCCAAGCACGTTGTAGAATCCCAATGATTTCCACACCCCTCCCATGAATTGATGCTTTTTCTACATTTCACAGGTGACTATCCACTGCATTTAGGTTGTGGCTATCATCTGCATATCTGCCTGAACATGTGACCAAAATGTTAGCTAAATGCCTACATATAAAAGGGAATCATGGGAGAACTTGCATGCTATTAGTATCAATCATCTAAAGAGGAAAAAAAAGTTGATAAAGTTAGATAGTTAGTTTCCCTTAAATTCAGAATCTAGGCTCCTCTTTTCAAATAAGAATTCTGCAGGATGCTTATAAAGTTTGACTAAAAAAAAAAAAAACAGAAGTTAGGATTGTATAATCTTTGTCTTCCCAAAGTTTCTCACTAACCAGGGGCATAAAATCAATACCATTCCTCAAATATATCATGTCTTCATTAAATTTAAGCTGTGTTTTCATGCAAACTATTCTATGAAATAATCTCATAAGCTTAAATATGCAGAATCATCGATTAAACCATTAAGTTCTTAAAATCCTAGAGCTCACCTCTCACAAAAGATGTGAAAAGAACCAATATCAAAGACCACGTTTTCATGTTTGATCTTCATTTCATATTTTACAATGAAATGAGAACTGCTTTTAGTATGTAAGAAGATAGCCCCGGATACCTAGATAAATTGACATACAGTTTAATGTCAAGCAGGTTCTTGTTTGGAGAAGGAAGAAACATAGAAAACAGGAGAAAAATGGACTTCTGGAGAGTGATTTACTAACTGGTTTCAAAGTTCTTGGAAAGGTTGAGAAACCTAATATATGATCAATGACTTACCCTTTATTTTGGTCACTAAAAGACTTCTAAGAGCCAAAGTAACCAAAATTGATTCCAAGCCAGGGATTGTTAGAGAAGTTGCAATTATAAATGAAGATGATCAGAGCCTAAAGCACACATTTGAAAATGAGGCATCTAGTTCTGTTGGCAATAATTGTATCTATATGGATAAGAGTAGTAATAAACAGACACTGGATCCCAACTTTGTTCATAAACTATTAAGCGTTATGAAGAATCTGCCATAGAAAAATCTTTTTCTTTATTTTTTTCCCCTTCGAACAAAGAATGATAATGTAAAAGTAAATAAAAGACTATTATTTGTTTACCCCTGTAGTATTTGAGAGAAAGCCAATAAGCAACCGCTCTTCCTTTATCCAAGTGTTGCTACCATAAATATCTACTTATGATCTAAATCCAACGCAAGCTAAGCAAGACAAAAAAAAAAAAAAATAGGAAAGAAACATTAGTGATTCAGTATGAAACAACTCATACCTGCACAAGCCAGAAAAAAAAAAACATAAAACATATTTTTTTTATTCAATTGTAGAAAAAAAAAACATGGTGGAGCTTATAACCGAAGCATAAAAAATACCTACACAAGCTAATTCTTCCGCTAGATATACTTCTCCCCACAAATATTATCTCCTTATCAGCAATTGATGATCCTCACCTGACAAGATGAGAAGAAAAACACCCAAAATACATCACCAAATCAACTTGGTTTAAGGTACAAAAAGAAACAGAGGAAAGAATTCCATATTCTTTCTCCTAATATGTGAAGAAAGCATGCATGTGAGGAATGAAAATTCTATTGGCAAAGATAAATAAAACAAGAAACTACCTCTAGATAATTATAATTATTCACCACTGAACTACTGACTTGTTGAACCACTGCAACGCCCAAAAATTTTGGTAAAGCCCCGAGTTTGTTCTGCATAATGAAATTAAATAGCCAGGGAAAAATTAGCTATACAATTAAAGATGGTGAAGAAGAATAATTTTGTTTTGCATAATGAAATTCAATACCTGGACCTTCTTCTTTTGGTGGAGCTAGATCTCCTTCCAAGTTCTCGATGCGAGCAAGCCAATCCTGCCTCTTGCAACTTTTTACTAAGATGGGACATCTCTGAATATCCAGTGTCTTCAAAGACGTTAGGGCAGGCAATGATGTCAAATTGGGGCAATCTTGTATACGGAGTGATTGAAGAGAAGTTAGGGCAGGCAATGATGTCAAATTGGGGCAATCTTGTATACGGAGTGATTGAAGAGAAGTTAGGGCAGGCAATGATGTCAAATTGGGGCAATCTTGTATACGGAGTGATTGAAGAGAAGTTAGGGCAGGCAATGAAGTGAAATTGGGGAATTTATAAATACAGAGTGACTGAAGAGACGTTAGGGCAGGCAATGAAGTGAAATTGGGGCAATCCCAAATAAAGAGTGATTGAAGAGACGTTAGGGCAGGCAATGAAGTGAAATTATTGGGGCAACAAGAAATATGGAGTGATTGAAGAGACGTTAGGGCAGGCAATGAAGTGAAATTATTGGGGCAACGAGAAATATGGAGTGATTGAAGAGACGTTAGGGCAGGCAATGAAGTGAAATTGGGGCAATCCCAAATAAAGAGTGATTGAAGAGACGTTAGGGCAGGCAATGAAGTGAAATTGGGGCAATCCCAAATAAAGAGTGATTGAAGAGACGTTAGGGCAGGCAATGAAGTGAAATTATTGGGGCAACGAGAAATATCGAGTGATTGAAGAGACGTTAGGGCAGGCAATGAAGTGAAATTGGGGCAGTTAGAAATATCGAGTGATTGAAGAGACGTTAGGGCAGGCAATGAAGTGAAATTGGGGCAATCAGAAATATAGAGTGATTGAAGAGACGTTAGGGCAGGCAATGAAGTGAAATTGGGGCAGTCAGAAATATGGAGCGATTGAAGAGACGCTAGGGCAGGCAATGAAGTGAAATTGGGGCAGTCAGAAATATGGAGCGATAGAAGAGACGCTAGGGCAGGCAATGAAGTGAAATTGGGGCAGTCAGAAATATCGAGTGATTGAAGAGACGTTAGGGCAGGCAATGAAGTGAAATTGGGGCAATTAGAAATATCGAGTGATTGCCAAGATATGGTTTCGCAGATCCACTCCGGCAATGTCGTCAAACTTGAACAATTCAAAATTACAAGATTTCGTAGAGAGGTGGCCTGTTGACGCCGGAACCCAAGAGAGGGCGATAGTCGAGGACCAGATAATGTTAGATACTGAAGCTTCCTCAAGCCTTGCCATTCCAATTCCATCACATCCCCATTATAATTATATAACTTAAATTCCTCAAGTGCAGTCAGATGTTGTATAGATTGAAGGACATGACCATCACTGCCTTCTATCATACGAATCACCAAAAATTTTAATTTGGAGAGAGGGGTGAATGAGGCGGCAAGTGTTGTAGAAGAAGAAGAACGAGCAGAAGAGGTTGACTCTGCTAGTGCTGCTGCTGTTGGATTTTCCTGAGATGCCGTACTTATCATTCCCATCGATATTGTTCGCTCCAATGGACTCAAATGAGAGTTATTCAGATCTAATCTTTCAAGATAAGGAAATAAAGGCATGGAAGATAGCTTAGGGCAACCAAAAATGCGTAGATCGGAAAGATGAGAAAATGAAGGAAGAGAATGATTCTTTGCTGTTATCGTCGATATTTCACCATAATTATCGGCGGCATCTTCGTCCTCCTCGATGGAGTCGCTCCTCCTCTTCCACCATCCCTTTAGATTAGGGCAATCCCAAATTTGGAGGGATTCTAGGGGTGGAAGTTTAAAACTCTCTGATACCAGAGATACGTAATCGAGAGAAGGAGCATCGAACAACCAGAGAGTTTTGAGAGAAGGAAATTGATGCAATGGTAGCACATCTTGGCTTTTCTCCATTGAAAATAACTCAAGGCTTACAAGATTGCTGAGTAAAGAAAGCCAGCTTGGATATTTCACTCCCCTGTAGCCAATCAATTCCAAACTTTTAAGATTTTGGTTTGGTTCCAAAGCTTCGACTGACATCTCATCGTACTCAACATCCGCTTCTCTTTCTATCCACTGTAACTCCAAGCCTTCAAGGTGTTGTTTTTCTTTCAAACATGCCTTATATTCTATTTCAGCGTCTTTCTTCTTGTGTCTCAGATTTTTAATCCTTAGATTTTTTCTCAGCTGGTTTAATCCGTGAAGTTCCTTCAACTCACCACCACACCTAGAGTCCTTACTCAACACATACACTGCTAGTGATTGGAGATTAGTCAATTGTCCAAATCCACGTGGCATATGAGTCAAACTATTGCACCCTTTAATGTTAAGATGCCTAAGATTGACTAATCTAGAAATATTTCTCGGCAATTCTATAAGTTTTCTACAGAAAGAGAGATTAAGTATCTCCAAATTTTGCAACCTTGTAATTGAATTAGGAAGCATCTTTATGTCATTGCCTGAAATATTAAGATGCCTTAAATGCTTCAACTTTCCGATAGAATGTGGAACACTTCTAATGCCAGTGTGGTTCAAATCTAACAAGCGCAAGAACTTAAAACTTGAAACAAAAGCATCACAAGTTGACTTGTTCCATACCATTTTATTTGATTTCCCTTTTTGACATGGCAAAAGAAATGTTCTTATCCTACTCGCTTTAAACAACGAGGTTGGAATTTGCTTTGATGAGTCTAAATCAAAACCAAATGACACGTGATGGGTTTTTTCTTCAATGTTTTTCCCATTTATTTCAAAAGTGGTGCTCTCTAGTCCCGCTACTAATATTGCTAGATCATGCATGAGGTCATGTATTTTAAATATAGATCTTGTGTCTTCTTGAAAGAATGATCTCCAAAGTAATTCCATAAAATACTCATGACCAACATCTTCCAAGCATTGGTTTTGACTTGATAGCCTAATGAACCCTTGTGCCATCCATAGCTTAATTAATTCCTCTTTTTCAAACTCGTAATCCTTTGGAAATAAACTACAATAAGCAAAACATTGTTTCAAATGTAGTGGGAGATGATCATAACTCAATCTAAGTATTGGTTGGATACTAGTTTCATTTACCTTTGAAAATTCATTATTTTTGAAGGACAACCATTCCTTTTCAGATTTTTTAGAGTACAATAGGCTTCCTATAGTCTTTATGGCTAGTGGAACTCCTTTGCACTTACTAATGATTTCCATTCCAATTTCCTCAAATTTTGAATTTTCTAGTTCTTGCCCTTTTTCAAATGCCTTTCGCTTAAATAAAGACCAAGAGTCCTCATCATTTAAACCCGTTAAATGGTGTGTTTTAATAGTTTTTGAACTCTTTACAACCTTTTCCTCACGTGTAGTCACCAATATTCTACTGCCCCTTGCACCACCTAGTAAAATTTCTTTTAGCCTATCCCATTTTTCTAAATCATCATCCCACACATCGTCTAATACAAGTAAGAATCTCTTTCCATTAATCTCTTTTTGAAGATCATTTATTGCTGCGTTCCTTTCAAGGTCTTCTAGTTTCTTACCTTTTGCATATTCTAGGATTTTCTTAACAATTATATTTACATCAAAATCATCAGAGATACACACCCAAAATTTTCTCTCAAATTCTTTTTGGATTTCTTCATCATTGAATACTAATTGAGCTAATGTGGTTTTGCCTAGCCCTCCGATTCCAACTATTGAATAAACTGAAACTATTTCTTCAATATTGGAATCCAATAAACGTTCTAAGATCACTTTCTTATCAAGCTCCCTTCCAATAACAGTTTCAGCACGTACAAAATAATCAGTCTCCCTAATCGGATTTGTGACTTGTGCCTCACTAGGGCGTACCTCTAAGTGGAACTCATTCTTATCTGCTGCTATGGCATCGAGTTTGTCCCTAATAGCCTTAATCTTATGACCCATTTTAAGACCATATGCAAGTTGGTTCGATTTGGAAAAGAAGATGCGTACCTCTTTCGCCTTCTTATTCTTAGTCATCACTTCCCGTTGTAAAACTTCGGTGGAAAAGTCATCCAGCAAGTCGTCTGCTTCAAAAAGTACATCTTTCAGCTTTGCCACCCAATCCTTGATGGCATGGCTCTGCGCCTGCTTTTCCTCTGCATCCAGAAGCACAGCGTTGATTGTTGAAACCGTGTTTTGGAGCTTTTCAAGCTCATCTTTGACAGCCCAGAGCAGTCCAAGCTCTTTGAGAGCTAGTTTGCCCAGTTGGCCAATGATTCCTTCAGCTACGTTGAAGAGAGCTCCTTCAGCCATTTCTAAGTGAAGGTGAATGAAATGAATCCTTGAAATAGTTAAAGGTAGGTAAGATGAGAGCAACGGTTTGTGAGGAGAATGGCTTAGGCAGAGTGATCAATATATAAAAGAACAATAATTTGGACGTAACTGTTTAGATGGCTGTATGCCATGTATGACTTGTCAAAAAAGCATCACATGGGCTGTCGGAGCTGGCCTGGCCCTCATATACTTCACACTTCCATTCGTATTAATATTTAAATTATTTTTGAGCTAATTCACCGTAGACTAGTTTAGTGTCCGAATGCAAATTCAAACATATATTTTTAGCTTTTAAATATTATTACACGTATTTTTATATATATTTTACTTATAAATATTTTTAAAAAAATTAAAAATTAACCAATATATATATAAAAGCAGAGACCTCATGCGGGAGAGCATGTAGTTTTGCTAAGTGACACTCTCTTTGAAAGGATAATTGATTTTTTTTTTTAAATAAAATACATCATTCTCAATTTATTACACTTTTTAGATGCCATATCAGTTATTTACTAAACTCAATAGATTTTAATTAGTAATAAATAAGACTAATGGATAAGATAGAGGGATGTTAATCATCAAAAACTCTTTGTTTTCCTTATTCCTCCATCCAAAGGTTTTCTTATGTTTATGCCTACTCCTCTTTCCTTATAACTAAATTCCTACTCTTTCTAAACCACTACATGGCTTCTCCTATGCCTATGTTGCTAAATTACCAATTCTATGTTCTATAATTTGCACAAATTAAAATAGCATTCAGATTATTTAAGAACACATGAATCTTCCAAAAATACATATATTTATTCACCTAGGATAATAAACAACAATAATGCTCATCTTCCACTTGCTTCATGTCATAATGGTCGTGATTCAATATGGTTTTTTTTTTTTTTTTTTTTTGGTTTAAATTGATACTAAGATGCTCTTTTACTTATACTTTTCGTTTGCTAATTATCATTCTTATAAGCAGTTGGGGCTTTATAAAGTGATATAGTCATATAATAGGATGCTCTTTATGCCATTTTTTATTTGCTAATTATGATTTTTATCAAGTTCTATTAGTAGATTAAGATTGTCAAAATTTAGTTTTTTTTTTTTTGGTTAATTTTAAGCATAACAAACCTATGGGTTTTAAAAAAAAAATTATTTGTGTTTCTACATTTTGTTTTTGATAGATATAAAACTTTCTAAACCCATCAATGTATTGCTCAATGTGTAGAAGGATCTATCATTTCAACTTCAATGGAATGAGCTTAACTGTTGTTTTCTTGATCCTTTTTCCTTTTGGTTTTTCAAGTTAGTATAGGTGTTAAGCCGATGTTTCAATTTCATTATACACAATTTGATTCTATTGTGTTTGTTGGTTGATCTTATACATTCAAAAGAGTAACTTTCATAAAGATATATTAAAACTAAGGTTGTTATGTGCTTCATTTTCTTTTTAGGTTTAAAAAGTTTTAGCTATCATGAATACTTTGATGATTGCAAAAAGAAACCTGTTTGGGGAGAAATCACACAAACATATATATCTACTATAAATAAATTAAGTATGCTGACATTTACTTCATTGAGCTAAAGTTACTAAATGGCCAAAAACAATTTAAAAAAACATTTCTTAAAAATATGAGAATGCATGTAGTCTAATCTTTTTACACTGTAACTAATACTTTTAATTTGTAGTTCTGAAGTTTCTGTGCTCAAGATTGATTTTGGCAGGAAGAACCATCAAGGGCAACTTGGTAGTGTCATATCTTGAGATATGTAAGTTGTTTTATTAGAGAGAATTTATTCAACAAGCGCTTATGTTATTGAAAGTTTGCAACTCTAATAGATTAAAAATATAATTAGTGTAATTTGTTAAATTAGTATCTATTGATTTGTCATTCCATGAATGTGAGAATGCATTAAGTCATATTCAAAAATGTTTTTATTCATTTTTGTGTTTTACTATTGATTTGAATTATGATATTAGCTTACTCATATTTAGTTTCTTCGGCAACAATTGATACACATGCAATCAAGAGTATAACAAAAATTATGCTCTTCCCATTGAATTCCAAACAATGGTCTGATGTTCTATATTAGCCAATCAACTTAAATCTTTAATATGCCTTTATTACTTTAAATGCTTTAAATAGAATTAATGATAGCTTTTCTATTTGATAGGCCAAGAATGTATTGACCCATTGTGATAAATTAATCAATTAATCAGTCAAGTTAATTAATTAATTCAATTAACATGCAATACATGTGGTAACACAAACAAATTACCAACTAAATTAATATGCAGCGGAAAATAAAGTTGACACGGTGATTTGTTGACGAATGGGGAGAACCTCTAAAGCAAAAACCCCATCAGGTGATTTTAATGTCACCACTCCCGATAATCCACTATTATCACAACTTCCATCGCAACTGCTTTAGCTCAAGGAAAACAATATATATCTCTATATCTTTTTTTTTTTATATAGAAATAATTACAATATGCTGCTAACCCCGCAACTTGAACCTTTTTTCTCTGACTCTCGCAATTTGAACATTTTCTCCCTTAAACCCCAGACACTTTGTGTATAGGGAGGTGCCAATTCAGTTACATGACCCTCGACATATATATATATATATATATATATATAGACATATATATATATATATATATATATATCTCATTTATTAAATATAAAAGTTCTTTAAAAAAAAAATAATATGTTTACCATAATTAAGGGAAATCTTAATGGGTACTTCAATTGAGCATATGTGAAAAAGGCATATACATACCACAAATGGTAAAGGAGAAAAAAAAAGTTGTTAATCCCTTTTAATATGGTTGATTGCTTTGCCTCAATCAGTCACCCAAACAACATACCGCTTATTCATATCACTACCACAAATGACAATGCAACATTAGCCATCTGTAATTGCTAATCTGAAAGTACAGATTTCTTTAATAGCTCTACCTTCGTTTCTTTTGGCTAATATGTCTTTACTGAATCAAAATCAAACCACAAAAATCATATAAAAATCACCAAATTAGAGTTTAAAATTATAATTAAATTTTTAAAAGAAATCTAGGCACATTTGCACAAAAATTCCATGTAACTAAGTTACACTTTGGAATATTGAACCCTTTTTCCTTTGTATAAATAGGGGGGTCCCAATGTGATGAGGGCTATCAATTTCTTTCCAAAACATTTATTGTAGGAACACAAAAGTTTTCCATTGTAGACATTTCACGATTAAAGAACATGACTTGCCAACTAATCAAACTAGATTTTTTAGTACCTACAGCAATTTCACAACATCAAGAACAAACCCCAGTGTATACAATGTCAAATTCCATAGTCTCCTGTTACATCAAATGAGTGTTTAATTTTTCTCACAAAGTATTGAATAGTAAAGCTTCTCGGCCATAGTCTCAATTACAACTCTCAATCATATTGGACTTAGATGGCACCTATCAACAACGTTTCATTATGAGATACAGAAAAAAAAAAAAAAAAAAAATTTGGAGTGTACACAACGTTTAGTGTGGATGGGAAGAAATTTCATCCTATTCCAATTAGTTAGGTTAGTAAGGGACCCATTCCAATTTAATGATCCTAAAATTTTGTATACAAGTAATAATCAAGGAAAATTCCACCTAAAATAAGTCAAACTTTTGGCAAGAGAGAAAATTGATGCCTAGACAAGTCAAGCTAAGGCCAACAAAATTGGACCATTTTCTTAATTTCTTATTTCTATTTGTTCCATATACAAGACTTATAGTCAATGCTTGGCGTATAAAAGTTGAACATCTTATCTAAAGTCCATCCTCTGAAAGCTTGAGAAAAAATTCATTTAAACCAACACAATATATAAATTATAAAGGAATCAAAGAAAAATTATCAAAAATAATGAAAATTTAATCTATGCTTAAATTCTTATAAGGATGAACACAATAGCAATATCCTTTAAAAAAAATAAAGATAAAAAAATCTATACTTATTTTGTACGTATGATAAAGTCCTATCACAAAGTTTTTTGAGATTCATGTTGATTAGTGATTAGAAGTTATAAAGGAACAATCATCAATATATATATATAAGCAAAGATCTCATGCATGAGTGTGTAAAGTCTTGCTAAGCGACACTCTAATTTTGCATTTAGCATTTTTTTACCTCTTTCATTAAGTTTTTTGACTGTTACCCAAAAGTTTACATTAACTTATTTTACTGTTATCTCATTAGTCTCTCATTAATTGCCTAAGCTTACATCACACATTTCTCTCTTTTTCATGTCTTTTAGCATACCCACCATTTTAATATTTTAAAAAAAGCAAAAAAATAACAATTAAGGACTAATAGTAATAACTAACCAGATAAGGCCTTGGAAAGAGATAGAGAGACATAAAAATGTTGTGGATTGTTAAATAAAATGCATAGTTTCACTACAAAATCAAAACGCATTGTTTCACTATAAAAGACCTGAGACTGACAAAACATTTGAAAGAGAGAGAAAGAGAAATCTGAGGGCACATCGCCTCCATCATATTGGCCTCCCACCACCATCAAGACGCCAAAAGCCCTACAGGTATTTTTTTTTTCTTTTTAAATTAGGGGATTAAATATGATTTAGGTTTGGGTAATTTGGTTGGATAGTTTTTTGTTTTGGGTATATAAGTAGAGAGAATATTTGGTACGCAATGTAAAGCCATATTCTGCCATGATTTTAAATCATCTATAAGACACGTACATATACACTTGCCCACACCATATTTTAATGTCGCACTATCAATGAGTGGAAAGACAGTGAGAGAGTTGGACATACTTTTATTTCATAGTATTAAATACGTGAACACAACACAAATTATTTAATTTTCACGGTCCTGTTACTCTTTTGCATTTATTTTTTGTTTCATGATTTAAAAAAAATATATTCTTACCTTTTTTTTTTAGGGTGAAAAATTAATCTTACCTTGAGAAGGTTATAAATATGAAGTGAAACAATAGTTATAAATTGCACACACATAACCATTATAATTATTTAGTTCAAGGAATGAGTAAAAAAAAAATTGAAGGAATATTGTAGAATAAAAGTTGTTACAAAATGTCTCTCTCAGAGACCTCATGCGAGAGTGCATGAGGTCTTGCCAAGTGACACTCTAATTTTGTATTTAGCCTATTTTTACCTCTTTCATTAATGTTTTTTTTTTTTTTGGTTACCCAAAAGTTCACATTATCTTATTTTACTGTTATCTTATTAATATCTCATTAATTGCCTAAACTTACACCACATCTTTCACTATTCTTCATGTCTTTTAGCATATCCATAGTTTTAATATTTAAAAAAAAAAAAGTAAGGGCTGATAGTAATAACTAACGGGATAAGACTCTAGAGAGAGATAGAAAGATACAAAAATGTTGTGGATTGTTAAATAAAAGGCACTATTTCACTATATATTACCAAAATAAAAGACCTGAGACTAACAAAACATTTGAAAGAGAGAGAAAGAGGAATCTGAGGGGTCACCACCTCCGTTATACTGACCTCCCACCACCATTAAGACACCGAAACCCCTACGGGTAATCTTTTTTTCTTTTTAAATTAGGGGCTTAAATATGATTTAGGTTAGGTAATTTGGTTAGTTAGTTTTTGTTTTGGGTATGTAAGTAGAAAAAATATTTGGTGCGTAATGTAAAGTCATATTTTACCATGATTTAATTTTAAATCATCTATAGAACACATGCATACACACTTGCCCACACCATGTTTTAAGGTCGCATTATCAATGAGTGAAAGATAGTCAGAGAGTTGGATATACTTTTATTTCATAGTATGAAATATGTGAACATAACACAAATAAGTTTATTTCAAGGTCCCATTACTCTTTTGCATTTATTTTTGGTTTCATGATTTAAAAAAATAATAATCTTACCTTAAGAAGGCTACAAATATGCAGTGAAACTACTAAACCAATTTTTAATATCTCAAAATGTATATGTTTCTTTACTCTAATTTAGTTTACTTTTTCTTTATAATTTATGTACAACATTATTCAAAACTGTTTTACATAAAATATCACAAAATTATCCGTGCATCGCACGGACAACTTACTAGTTATTATTTAAACACACGTACCAAACATGCTTATTCTCTTGATTTCAAATTTATAAAAACTTTGACTTATGATCATATGACGCAAAAATAAGGGACTATAAAAGTGTGACTTGATGGTAAAAGTTATTATATCACTTCATTTGGTAAGTGATTCAAATGATAGTCTAATCAAGATTGAGTGGTACACGTGGTATTATTTATTTTTGTTACATGACATTAGGATGATAAATCCACAATAGAAACCTCATTTAAAAAAAAAAAAAAAAAAGAGTAAGGTTTGCACAATGCAATTCTTGTCACATATAGACTATATGACAAATTGCATGTTTAGCTGAACATAATAAACTAACAACTCAGAGTTGTAACATTTGCAATTCTCTATTATCATTTGGTAAGAGCATTAGCATTGGGGAATGCTAATGCCAAATCTAAGGAGAATTTAGCATTTTAAGGCCTAAAATGCTCTACATCAGGGAATGCTAAAGTCAAGTATTGTAAAATTTTTTGCAATACTGTTACAGTACAATTCTACATTTAGAATTGTACTGTAGCAGTATTGTAAAATAAATAATAATATTTTATTCACCTCCGAAATTACTCTCTCCTCTCCCTCATTTTTCCTGTGATCTTCTCTCTCTTCCTTCTCTCTTTCTCATATGCTCTCTCCTCTGTGGTTGCTTCTTTTTTTTTTTTTTTTTTGCATGGGTCACGGCATGGGTGACGGTGGGCCACGGTGTGAGTGACAGTGTGGGGCATGGGTCACGGCGTGGGTGATGGCGAGTCTGGCGTGGGTCACGGCGTGGGTCAATTTTTCTGGGTTTCTGTTGGCGATCCGGTTGGTTGTAGGTTGATGGTGGTCGGCGTGAGTCAATTTTTCTAGGCTTTTGTTGGCGATCCGATTGGTTGTGGGTTGATGGTGGTCGGCGTGGGTGACGACATGGGTCACGGCGTGGGGCGTGGGTCACGGCATGGGTCACGGCGTGGGTGACAGCGTGGGTCAATGTTTCTGGGTTTCTGTTGGCGAGTTCAGCGTTGGTTGTGGGTTGATGGTGGTCGGCTTGGTGGTGGTGGTGGCCGGATTTTTTGGTGGTTGTGGTTTGTGTGGGTTGGTGGTGGGTAGTGAGTTGATGGTGGGGTGGGTAGTGGGTTGATGGTGGTGGTGGTGGGTTGGGTTGGGTTGGGTTTGGCTTGGTGGTTCTGGTTTGTGTGGGTTGGTAGTGGGTAGTGAGTTAATGGTGGGGTGGGAGTGGGTTGATGCTGGTGGTGGTGGGTTGGGTTGGGTTTGGCTTGGTGGTGGTGGCAGTGGGCTGTGTGGGTGGCTGGTGTTCCTTGGTTTGGTGGTTGTGGTTTGTGTGGGTTGGTGGTGGGTAGTGGGTTGATGGTGGTGGTAGTGGTGGTGGTGGGTTGGGTTGGTGTGAGTTTTGGTAGTTGAAAAAAAATAATAAAGAAATATTAAAAAATAATATTTTAATAAAAATAGAATTTTAAAATGCTAAAAGTATGATAAAATAGTATGATATAATGATAAAATAACTTTTTAAAATAGTATAATAGAGTAAAATTGAAATTGTCCAATGCTAATGCTCTGAGATCAAGATATATAAAAGATAAAGGCAAAATCATAATTGTGCTGTGAACTCTGATTAATAAAATTATCTAAAAAAAGTATTCCCTTTTGTTATTTGGCTATAATTGCCATTCTCCTCCCTTTTAATCAAGTAAAGGCTCCTAAGTCCTCCTTTCCCTTTTCAAATTGTGTAAAAAGTATGTGTCAAAAAGCAAGAGGAACCACAAGCTTTTCCTTTTCACATTGTGTATTTGAAAGTATCTCTCAGCAAAAAAAAAAAAAAAAAAAGGAAAAAAAAAAAAGGGGTCCACGAATTGGTGTAATTTAATAAGAGCATTCTCATCAAACATGTCAAAAAATATAGCATTTAGCATCTCAAAACCCAATTTTATAACATTTAACACATAACTTTACAATACCACCTACATCAAAACTTCTATTTTTTTTACCATTTCATTTAAATAATATTTTTTTTATTATTTTTTAATAATTTTTTATTTTTCATCTCTCTTCTCTCTCTCTCTCTCTCTCTCTCTTTCTCACAGCACCGCCGGCACCACACTACCAACCACCCACCACCCATACCACAGCCACCACTAACAAAAAAAGAAAAAAAATCACAGCAGAAAGAATCTCCACATCCACCCACAACCACCATATCCACTCACCACCACCAATCACAGCAGAAAAAAAAAAAAAAAAAAAAAAAAAAACCCTCCACCATTGCCGCCACCAGCAAACCCACTAGCACCCATCACGCTCTCTCCTCTCTTCCTCTCACAGTGAAAGCTTTTCCTCTCTCTCAAGATCGACTTGTAGGCTTCAGATTGGCGTGGGATTCAGATTGGCGTGGGCCGGTGGTGGTCGTGGCTCGCCGTGGATTGTCGTGAGTGGCTTCAGATCGCGTGTGGCTGTGGGTTGGTTCAGATCGTGTAAGTGGCCATGGGATCGTTGCTCGCCGTGGGCCGCCACAAATTGCTCGCCTTGGGCCGCCGCGGTGATGGTCGGTGGCTGATTTGGGGTCAGTCACAAATCAACCATGGGTTTGTGATTTGGACAATGGGTTTGCCTTGGTGCTCCGGCCTGGTTTTCGTCGGAGATGGTGGCAGAACGTCGAGTAGAGGGAGGGAGAGGGAGAGAGAGAGAGAGCAGAGAAATGGTTGGAGGCTCTCTCAGAGCAAGAATGAGACGGAAGAAAGACAAGGAGGAGAAAGAAAGAAAAGAAAAAAAAAGAAAAAAAAAGAAAAGAAAGCGGGCCCCACGAATAAAAAAATAATATAACTTATACAATTGGTGAACAGTGCAGTCTCAAATTTGAGACTGCACTGTTCATCAATGCCAAAAATTATGGCATATACCATCTTTGATGGAAGTACTTTTTTAGAGTTTGGGGTGTCAAATGCCAAATATTTGGCATTTGACACCCTTAATGAGAATGCTCTAAGGGTTGTCTTTTATAATAAGCCACTTCGAAAGTAAAAGCTACCGCAATCTATAAAGATTCTATTTACAAAGCTTTTGTTTTAAAAGCCACAACATTTTGTCATGACATCTAGTTGGACAATCTGAGCTGTTACAACCCCACCATCACATGTATTTACAGAGCTTTTGTATTAAAAGCCGCAACATTTTGTCATGACATCTAGTTGGACAATCTGAGGTTCTGAGTTGTTTAAAACCCCCACCATTACATGTGAAAAAAAATTGAGGATAAAAATATCATGTTTTGGTAAAATTTATAATAAAGTAATATTATTTTTTAATTTGAGTTTAACAAAACTGAGTATTTTTTTTTTCTATTTTTGCCTGAAAATCCCTTTTATTCAAAGCATTCATGAAGAACTACAACATCTCTCGGGGGTCTTCAAACAAACATAGTTTATACAAACAGTTCATAGATGATCACAACCATCTATCTGTGGAGAGTAGATCCCATCACCTGTCCTTTCATGGTCTTTTAGGTCCAGGTGCCAAGTTCCACCCCCTTCCTTTCCTTGCTAACACCACAGTAGCACAGTTACCTAAGCTCCATGCTAACTAGAAGTTACAGCAGTTGACTGAAATAGAAGAAAATGATACAACCGGATTTAGATCAAGTGCAATATTTGTATTTGGTGCAATTGTAATTCATAGTTAAGATTAAAAGTTAAAAAAATAACTTTTAATTTTAACTATTAAATAAAATATATTAAAAAAATTAAAAATTAAAGTTACAAAGTAAAAAAAAATTGTGAAAGAAAAGGGATGAATTACACCAAATAGAGTATTGCACCGAATCCAACTCCCAACCAAACCAAAGAGTTTAACTTTTAAAAGTAAAAAACTGGTGACTGACCATAATGAGAAATGACAAGCATAGGTAGAACTTTGTCAAATCGCGCCACCAAATCCAACAGAGCTAAATTTGAATAGTCCCAAGCGCCTCTCAGAACATCTCCAGGTACATTTTCCCACTCTGCTTTGAGAACATAAGATAATGATGGTAGCGTGGGGTACACTAAAAAAGTTTAGTTTTTACGCATAAAAATTAGGTCTATTCCTGGATTCTAGCTATGGCTATTTGACAGTTTTTGTGTGAATTAAAATGATCCCAACTCTGCTCGACAGTGGCAGTGCTTGTGGGTTAGTGAAGTTAACAAACTCATACCCTTTGTTAAACCCTGTGCTGCAAAAAAGAAAAGGAAAATCGGGAACCTTAGAGTAGTTAATGCGTTTGAATTAACTGTAAGTTAGGGTGGGGAAGCTAATTACAATCCAGTACCTTCAAAAAGTACTAAATTTTTACAATATTAAGTACCACATCAATATATATATATATATATATATATATAAAAACAGAGACCTCATGCGGGAGAGCATGTAGTTTTGCCAAGTGGCACTCTCTTTGAAAGGATAATTGATTTTTTTTTTTAAATAAAATACATCATTCTCAATTTATTACACTTTTTAGATGCCATATCAGTTATTTACTAAACTCAATAGATTTTAATTAGTAATAAATAAGACTAATGGATAAGATAGAGGGATGTTAATCATCAAAAACTCTTTATTTTCCTTATTCCTCCATCCAAAGGTTTTCTTATGTTTATGCCTACTCCTCTTTCCTTATAACTAAATTTCTACTCTTTCTAAACCATTACATGGCTTCTCCTATGCCTATGTTGCTAAATTACCAATTCTATGTTCTATAATTTGCACAAATTGAAATAGCATTCAGATTATTTAAGAACACATGAATCTTCCAAAAAAACATATGTTTATTCACCTAGGATAATAAACAACAATAATGCTCATCTTCCACTTGCTTCATGTCATAATGGTCGTGATTCAATATGGTTTTTTTTTTTTTTTTGGTTTAAATTGATACTAAAATGCTCTTTTACTTATACTTTTCGTTTGCTAATTATCATTCTTATAGGCATTTGGGGCTTTATAAAGTGATATAGTCATATAATAGGATGCTCTTTATGCCATTTTTTATTTGCTAATTATGATTTTTATCAAGTTCTATTAGTAGATTAAGATTGTCAAAATTTAGTTTTTTTTTTTTTTTTGGTTAATTTTAAGCATAACAAACCTATGGGTTTAAAAAAAAAAATTATTTGTGTTTCTACATTTTGTTTTTGATAGATATAAAACTTTCTAAACCCATCAATGTATTGCTCAATGTGTAGAAGGATCTATCATTTCAACTTCAATGGAATGAGCTTAACTGTTGTTTTCTTGATCCTTTTTCCTTTTGGTTTTCAAGTTAGTATAGGTGTTAAGCCGATGCTTCAATTTCATTATACACAATTTGATTCTATTGTGTTTGTTGGTTGATCTTATACATTCAAAAGAGTAACTTTCATAAAGATATATTAAAATTGAGGTTGTTATGTGCTTCATTTTCTTTTTAGATTTAAAAAGTTTTAGCCATCATGAATACTTTGATGATTGCAAAAAGAAACCTGTTTGGGGAGAAATCACACAAACATATATATCTACTATAAATAAATTAAGTATGCTGACATTTACTTCATTGAGCTAAAGTTACTAAATGGCCAAAAACAATTTAAAAAAGCATTTCTTAAAATATATGAGAATGCATGTAGTCTTATCTTTTTACACTGTAACTAATACTTTTAATTTGTAGTTCTGAAGTTTCTGTGCTCAAGATTGATTTTGGCAGGAAGAACCATCAAGGGCAACTTGATAGTGTCATATCTTGAGATATGTAAGTTGTTTTATTAGAGAGAATTTATTCAACAAGCGCTTATGTTATTGAAATTTGCAACTCTAATAGATTAAAAATATAATTTGTGTAATTTGTTAAATTAGTATCTATTGATTTGTCATTCCATGAATGTGAGAATGCATTAAGTCATATTCAAAAATGTTTTTATTCATTTTTGTGTTTTACTATTGATTTGAATTATGATATTAGCTTACTCATATTTAGTTTCTTCGGCAACAATTGATACACATGCAATCAAGAGTATAACAAAAATTATGCTCTTCCCATTGAATTCCAAACAATGGTCTGATGTTCTATATTAGCCAATCAACTTAAATCTTTAATATGTCTTTATTACTTTAAATGCTTTAAATAGAATTAATGATAGCTTTTCTATTTGATAGGCCAAGAATGTATTAACCCATTGTGATAAATTAATCAATTAATCAGTCAAGTTAATTAATTAATTCAATTAACATGCAATACATGTGGTAACACAAACAAATTACCAACTAAATTAATATGCAGCGGAAAATAAAGTTGACACGGTGATTTGTTGACGAATGGGGAAAACCTTTAAAGCAAAAACCCCATCAGGTGATTTTAATGTCACCACTCCCGATAATCCACTATTATCACAACTTCCATCGCAACTGCTTTAGCTTAAGGAAAACAATATATATCTCTATAATTTTTTTTTTATAGAAATAATTACAATATGCTGCTAACCCCGCAACTTGAACATTTTTTCTCTGACTCTCGCAATTTGAACATTTTCTCCCTTAAACCCCAGACACTTTGTGTATAGGGAGGTGCCAATTCAGTTACATGACCCTCGACATATATATATATATATAGACATATATATATATATATATATCTCATTTATTAAATATAAAAGTTCTTTTAAAAAAAATTAATATGTTTACCATAATTAAGGGAAATCTTAATGGGTACTTCAATTGAGCATATGTGAAAAAGGCATATACATACCACAAATGGTAGAGGAGAAAGAAAAAGTTGTTAATCCCTTTTAATATGGTTGATTGCTTTGCCTCAATCAGTCACCCAAACAACATACCGCTTATTCATATCACAACCACAAATGACAATGCAACATTAGCCATCTGTAATTGCTAATCTGAAAGTACAGATTTCTTTAATAGCTCTACCTTCGTTTCTTTTGGCTAATATGTCTTTACTGAATCAAAATCAAACCACAAAAATCATATAAAAATCACCAAATTAGAGTTTAAAATTATAATTAAATTTTTAAAAGAAATCTAGGCACATTTGCACAAAAATTCCATGTAACTAAGTTACACTTTGGAATATTGGACCCTTTTTCCTTTGTATAAATAGGGGGGTCCCAATGTGATGAGGGCTATCAATTTTCTCTCCAAAACATTTATTGTAGGAACACAAAAGTTTTCCATTGTAGACATTTCACGATTAAAGAACATGACTTGCCAACTAATCAAACTAGATTTTTTAGTACCTACAGCAATTTCACAACATCAAGAACAAACCCCAGTGTATACAATGTCAAATTCCATAGTCTCCTGTTACATCAAATAAGTGTTTAATTTTTCTCACAAAGTATTGAATAGTAAAGCTTCTGGGCCATACTCTCAATTACAACTCTCAATCATATTGGACTTAGATGGCACCTATCAACAACGTTTCATTATGAGATACAGAAAAAAAAAAAAAAAAAAAAATTTGGAGTGTACACAATGTTTAGTGTGGATGGGAAGAAATTTCATCCTATTCCAATTAGTTAGGTTAGTAAGGGACCCATTCCAATTTAATGATCCTAAAATTTTGTATACAAGTAATAAACAAGGAAAATTCCACCTAAAATAAGTCAAACTTTTGGCAAGAGAGAAAATTGATGCCTAGACAAGTCAAGCTAAGGCCAACCAAATTGGACCATTTTCTTAATTTCTTATTTCTATTTGTTCCATGTACAAGACTTATAGTCAATGCTTGGCGTATAAAAGTTGAACATCTTATCTAAAGTCCATCCTCTGAAAGCTTGAGAAAAAATTCATTTAAACCAACACAATATATAAATTATAAAGGAATCAAAGAAAAATTATCAAAAATAATGAAAATTTAATCTATGCTTAAATTCTTATAAGGATGAACACAATAGCAATATCCTTTAAAAAAAATAAAGATAAAAAAAATCTATACTTATTTTGTACGTATGATAAAGTCATATCACAAAGTTTTTTGAGATTCATGTTGATTAGTGATTAGAAGTTATAAAGGAATAATCATCAATATATATATAAGCAAAGATCTCATGCATGAGTGTGTAAAGTCTTGCTAAGCGACGCTCTAATTTTGCATTTAGCATTTTTTTACCTCTTTCATTAAGTTTTTTTTACTGTTACCCAAAAGTTTACATTAACTTATTTTACTGTTATCTCATTAGTCTCTCATTAATTGCCTAAGCTTACATCACACATTTCTCTCTTTTTCATGTCTTTTAGCATACCCACCATTTTAATATTTTAAAAAAAGCAAAAAAATAACAATTAAGGACTAATAGTAATAACTAACCAGATAAGGCCTTGGAGAGAGATAGAGAGACATAAAAATGTTGTGGATTGTTAAATAAAATGCATAGTTTCACTACAAAATCAAAACGCATTGTTTCACTATAAAAGACCTGAGACTGACAAAACATTTGAAAAAGAGAGAAAGAGAAATCTGAGGGCACATCGCCTCCATCATATTGGCCTCCCACCACCATCAAGACGCCAAAAGCCCTACATGTATTTTTTTTTTCTTTTTAAATTAGGGGATTAAATATGATTTAGGTTTGGGTAATTTGGTTGGATAGTTTTTTGTTTTGGGTATATAAGTAGAGAGAATATTTGGTACGCAATGTAAAGCCATATTCTGCCATGATTTTAAATCATCTATAAGACACGTACATATACACTTGCCCACACCATATTTTAATGTCGCATTATCAATGAGTGGAAAGACAGTGAGAGAGTTGGACATACTTTTATTTCATAGTATTAAATATGTGAACACAACACAAATTATTTAATTTTCACGGTCCTGTTACTCTTTTGCATTTATTTTTTGTTTCATGATTTAAAAAAAATATATTCTTACCTTTTTTTTTTAGGGTGAAAAATTAATCTTACCTTGAGAAGGCTATAAATATGCAGTGAAACAATAGTTATAAATTGCACACATATAACCATTATAATTATTTAGTTCAAGGAATGAGTAAAAAAAAATTTGGAGGAATATTGTAGAATAAAAGTTGTTACAAAATGTCTCTCTCAGAGACCTCATGCGAGAGTGCATGAGGTCTTGCCAAGTGACACTCTAATTTTGTATTTAGCCTATTTTTACCTCTTTCATTAATGTTTTTTTTTTTTTTTGGTTACCCAAAAGTTCACATTATCTTATTTTACTGTTATCTTATTAATATCTCATTAATTGCCTAAACTTACACCACATCTTTCACTATTCTTCATGTCTTTTAGCATATCCACAATTTTAATATTTAAAAAAAAAAAAAAAGTAAGGGCTGATAGTAATAACTAACGGGATAAGACTCTAGAGAGAGATAGAAAGATACAAAAATGTTGTGGATTGTTAAATAAAAGGCACTATTTCACTATATATTACCAAAATAAAAGACCTGAGACTAACAAAACATTTGAAAGAGAGAGAAAGAGGAATCTGAGGGGTCACCACCTCCGTTATACTGACCTCCCACCACCATTAAGACACCGAAACCCCTACGGGTTATCTTTTTTTCTTTTTAATTTAGGGGCTTACATATGATTTAGGTTAGGTAATTTGGTTAGTTAGTTTTTGTTTTGGGTATGTAAGTAGAAAAAATATTTGGTATGCAATGTAAAGTCATATTTTACCATGATTTAATTTTAAATCATCTATAGAACACATGCATACACACTTGCCCACACCATGTTTTAAGGTCGCATTATCAATGAGTGAAAGATAGTCAGAGAGTTGGATATACTTTTATTTCATAGTATGAAATATGTGAACATAACACAAATAAGTTTATTTCAAGGTCTCATTACTCTTTTGCATTTATTTTTGGTTTCATGATTTAAAAAAATAATAATCTTACCTTAAGAAGGTTACAAATATGCAGTGAAACTACTAAACCAATTTTTAATATCTCAAAATGTATATGTTTCTTTACTCTAATTTAGTTTACTTTTTCTTTATAATTTATGTACAACATTATTCAAAACTGTTTTACATAAAATATCACAAAATTATCCATGCATCGCACGGACAACTTACTAGTTACTTTTTTAATTGACCAAATTTTAGGTTAGAAGTGCCACGTTAGCGACCCACTTAGAAATTCGAGTATTAAAAAAGTGATAATTTGTTACATATTTTCGAAACAATACTAATTTGACACAAATTTTATCAAAACGTAGTATTTGACTGTTTTCACCGAAATTAAGAGTTTGGACAATTTGTCCCACTAAAATCATAACAATAATGAAAAAATTTACACTAGTTAAGACCCTACCTGTTTTATAATGTGGAATTGATTAAATTAACTACCAAACGCACCTTTAAAAAGATATCCAGCAGATTAATATGATATAAACCACATATATACAATAAACCAGATCAAAAAGGCAACAAATAATATAATCATGCAATTTGGTTACAAAGTGGAATGCTAAAACGTGAATCTCTCAAATTGAACAATGCCATATATATAAAGAACAATTACTATAGTCAACGACTTACTAAACCCCTTTGTAGGCTACACTCTTTATAAAATCTCTACAAACACATCTTATGCAATAATCTCAGAAATTTGCTCATATTATCATATCAAGTTACAAAATAGATGACAATGAGTTAATTACTAGCCCCAAAATTTTTAAGGGCTTAGAGCAAGATTATTACTAAGCGTGCTTTTGCTTAAAAATTATTAGGCGTGTTGCGTTTTTTGGCTGGGTCTCACGGTACTGTTCACGACACAGCCAAACTTCAAAAAACAAGCATAAGCAAGTTAGCCATGGGTCTCATGGCACTATTCATAGTTTAAAATTTTTTTTGTTACAGTGTTTTTAGCAATAATGTTTTCAGTTTTCAGCAAAATAAGTAATATCCAAATAGACCCAAATAAAGATTATCAAGAATATATCTGATTATTTAACAAATTGCATCATCCTTTCTTCATATTTGACCTTATAAAGAATCCCCCCAGTATGTAACATAAAATGTTTTCATACAAGGCTTTAGAAATGGCTAGTGCCATCCATTGGCCTTCACTGGGTAATGCGCAGTACCCGCCTGCCGCTTGTTTCAAAATGATACTTACTCTTTTTCCTATCCTTCTTACCAAAATATTTCTCATACAAGGCTTTAGAAATAGCAAGTGCATCTCCTTCAGCTGCCACCGGATAAAGCTCTTGGCTTGCTTGCCATTTGTTCGAAAACGAAATCCATTCTTTTCTCCATTCCTCCATCTTGAAGTTTTCTTTTTCTCTCAAGCCTCTTAACAAATGATCAAAATAGGTTGAAGCTCGAGGTAGATAGTAGCCTTCAAGTAGTCCGCTCCAGAATTTGTTTGCTGATTAGGGCCAAGCAAAAATGTTACATAACAAAATGATGAAGCATTACATAAGTAATATATGACGGTCTCTTCAGGGACATCCAATAAAAAGCACTAAAATTAGTAATATATGATGGAATATAAAGATTACCATAATCATGAAGTTTGCTCTGTATGGTTCCTGTGTTATCAAACCACATTGTAACTTGCGTTCTTGCATTCCACTCATACTGAAGGAGAGCATTAGAAAGTACATCCAATCAATCAAAATCATCTTATCTACCAAGTGTTTCTAAAAAATGCTGGTATTACTAGAGATAAGACAGAACCACTTCTCTATTAGTCAATAAAAGAAGCAAGAGAGACTTAGGTGCCTGAAGTTGACAAAGATTTGTAATGCACAGTAAAAATCATTGAACATGAGTGGTACAATTCTATTGAAGGAGCTTTGGGGGCAAGGGAAATATATTGTGTAGATAACTCATGCAAAGAGACAAGGATGCCTTTTACTTAACCAAATATTTAATCCTATTTAGATAGATCAGATATGATAAAACAAAAATGTATAGAAGCCTAGAAGGTGCAAGTTAGTTCAACTGATAATGTCTCATGACACTGTATAAAACATGGGAAGAGAGAGGGGCTACCTCCCCAGTATAGCACATAGGCCTGACAATCCTCAGATTAAAAAAAAAAAAAGGAAAAAAAAAGGAAAATCTATAGCTGACCTCCATACCTTGTGTAAGGTCTAAGGATCTTGCGGATTGTCAATATGTATGAAGTTGAAACATGTTATTATTCCCAATTAAATTCAATTATGCTCTATCTAAGTAATATGCCAATAAGGATATCTTTTCTCACCAGCTTCAACTCATAAGGATTCTTTGCCAACTTGTTTGCACTTTTGAGCCACGTTCCAAGTAAAAAATTGTCATCCGAAGCAAGAAGTATATCAATATCCTTTATGAGCTGAATAAATTTTTTGCTATGAAGATTTAAAGCTTTTAAATCCTTCTGTCGAAAAGCAGTCACAGCATCCAAATATACTTGGTTTGCTAGCTTTGACAGTACTTGCCGTGTTAAGTCCACCAAGTCATACCTGTCAAAATCCCATGGATAATTAAAATGGATTCTATTCTTTGCCTAATAATTATTTTCTTATGCTCTATCTAGGTCAAGAGTTGGCCTTTCAATCATCAGAGTCAACTAGAAAAATCCTGCCACAGTTCGTTTATTATGGACGCAACCTAGCAGCAACATCTTACAATCACTGTTTGTAAAAGACAACAATACAATGCTGATTCTTAGATGCACATGACATTCAACATAACTTCTAACCATGTTAAATTCTAAGTGATTTCGCGTATGAAGGAATTTTCAGTAAAGAAAAAGATATATTTATCAAAGACAAAAACCACAAACCCAATGGTATCCATGTGATCGAATTGAGATATCCATTAATGTACTCATTGAAGAGGGACCTGACTTTAGCACGAAGGAAGAGAAAATTAATTCATACATAACAATGAGGCATGCTCACTTACAGCTTAATTGTAAAGACCACGTGGCATTATTCAGCACCTGAAGTGGCCCAACTTAATCTGTATAAAACTCAATTATATATTTAGAGAGTTCTAGATTAGGCAGCTTGTGTTTGTGTAGTGGTTGCCTTCAAATTTGAGTGGTTTTTTAGAGGCTGCTTAAATTTGTGCAGATAAACTTTACATAAATCCATACCTAAGTTTGAGAAACTCTGAGCAATTTTTGTTGGGTCACTGATACCATAAAGGTTCACATATCAGATCCAATGTGCAAAGTGCTACTAACACTAAAGCAAAATAATTTTAAAATGTGTAAATAGTGCTATGGGACCTATTTTTAATTAAAGTTTTGGAGAAAAAAAATGTTTGTGGATCTCGTGAACAGTGCATGGAACCCATTGATAGTGCCTTTCCAATGAAATGTGTGGACGTTCAAAAGGGTCGTGGGTCCCGTGCACAGTGCACGGGACCCACTGGCAGGTTTGTGTCCCACGTGAAACCAACTTCTGGAAAAAAAAAAAAAAAGAAAAAAAAAGAAAAGAAAAAAAAGAAGGAAACGTGAAAACTCAAAATGCAGACATGAAACCTTTGAATCCAAACGCTCACTTAATAACTTAGAATCTCAGGTTTAAGTAGTATTTATGCACCGTAGCTCATTTATTCTGGTTATCTCTTCACTCTTCAAAAATGGAGGAAAATGACACTATCAGAAGTCGATAAAGGCAAGTTAAGATTAGTTACCACGTATTTTGTATCATAAGAATGTAGCATAATATAAAAAGAGTTGATCCAACTGAACCACATCACAAATATGGCATGTTTTCAAGCTTTTATGACCAAATAAAATAAAATATATTGATTAGGGAATGGAAGCAGAAGGATCAATTCAAAAGAATTCACTTTATGCAGAATTGTCACGATCATGCCAGGGAAAGGGAAGAAGGATATTGCAACTTATGGATACATAATCTTTTCCATTTTACCTATATGTAACGCTTCCAGCAAAATTATTTCCAGCATCAATTAGAAGTCTTAAGGCTTTGATCACCTTCTGAGTAGAATACCATAAATGTGCTTGAGGCAAAGGAGAGCTGGTATTTGATGGATCCCAATCTGGGAATTTGACTATGAAATCAGTGTTATGATCCTGCAATGAGTTAAAAGGCCACGTAATAAGCATTTAGTAAGTGCTGTCCTAACTACAGAAGCCAAAAAGTTATCAACAGTTATCATAGCTGGTGAATGTAATTTATTACGTTGGAATGTTGAATGAATATCTATATTATAGCAAACACTCATTTCATAAAAGTATACTTCAAAATGATCATGTTCAAAAAGATCATAGAATCACTAAAATCTTTAGCAGAAGAAAATACAATACATTTACATAACCAAATAATACTTTAATTCTTGGTCCACACAGCAACATTAGCATCTTTTTTTTTTCTTTTTCTTTTTTTTTCTTTTTTCTTTTTTTTCTTTTTCCTTTTATGTTTATAAGACACCATAAAGATAAAAGCAATAAACCACCTACACAGAACTATAATAAGTCATAGAGAAATTTTCACTAAAGAATCTTTCATAATGTTAAAACTTTAGAATTTTTTCACAGGAAAAAAAATCAGCCTCAGATTACTCTTTATTTACAGTTCTCAAAGATACTTTTAAAATCATTTCTTCAAAGTAGACAAGTTCTTTCTTGGTGCTCAATTATTTTGATAGGAATATTATTGAATATCTTCAGCAGCAACAAAAGGAGCATCATATTTCTCGGTGCATGGTGAAATTTTTTGGTACAATTACAGTGAACTCACAAGCAAACATCATAGGGAATTCTTGCAAATCCTCTATTAGAATGAAAGTCATGTTAAAGCATTTGTGAGAAGAGAAAATTACTTCAGGGATAAGGCCTTAAGAGAAGAGAAGCAACTAGCAGCAATCAACAAAGTTTTGATTATTGCAATTAAAATTAAGCTGTGAATGATCACCACATAAAGGTCACCTTTCTATACTGTATTCATCTCTTGACAAGAAATATTATATAGTTCATTCCACGAATTCAGAGAACAACGCAAAAATTTCTTCTTTCAAGGATTCATCACTACATTTTGGTCTATATGCTCTCAAAAGAAACTAAATATGGAATGGATATCCTTGACTGGAAGTTGTAAATTTAACAACAACCACCCTAACTTTGGATAGAATAGAATGACGAAAAAAATAAATGTGGCCCTGACTAATTTGTTGATGATCCATAGTCAACCCCAAAACTTTGGGACTATGGCTTGGTGGTTGTTGTTTGCAATACAAATTTGTTATGTTAAGAACCATAAGATTAAAGAACACTAAATTATGTTTCCCTTTCTAATCATCTTTTTCAAATTATTCTTAGGGATAAAAATGACATTGAGATATCCTATCCAATAAATTTAATAAATAAATAAAATAAAATAAAAAACATACTTCTATTACATCCGTACAATTGTAAATTGTGTGATAAAGAATTTCCCAAGCTGCCTCAACTTGATGAATTGCTTTGCCATAGCGTCTGTGGGAATAGGACTTCAACCATTCCTACAATACTAATAACGTTAAATTACAACCATACAGCATTAAAATGTCAGCAATCATGAACCATCAGAGAAGCATTTCTTCTTTTTTGACAAGTATCGTTGAAGCATTTTTTTCACTCATCTGAATCTAGCATGCATTTTTCATGTGCACATGTGTTTGCGAGTATTAAAAATTAAAATTAAAATTATAAAAATTATAAAAAAAAAAAAAGCCAAGTAGCCACATAATCTAGCCCAATTATGTATACAAAAATAATTGTCAAAACAGTATACGAGGTAAAATACGAAAGTTAAATAAATCCTTATTCTATACCTGTTGATGGTAGGCTTGATAAAGATTTTCTTCTTACTTCCTAACAACCTAAGCTTTAAGATATATGTTTTACCAATATGGTAAGCTTCCTTAGTCCTTCTAGTCTTGTTTACCAATTTTAGTGTCTCTCTTCTTGGTTATTTCTTTTGACTGCATGTGCAAGGCCCACAAATCAGTTGAGGGGTATTGGGCGGGCCTGCATGTGCAGGAGGGAGTAAGCATGTGGTATGAATAATTTACAATGTTGGCCCACTTCCTAACAACTTAAGCTTTTGGATTTGATAATGATCCAATATTAATCCTGCTATACGTTGTTCGCAATTTGACATAACTTGGAGGATAGATTACTTTGTAGTAAAAAGAGAGGAAATAGCATTAGACCATCAGAGTAACATACAGAAAGAACCGATGGTGAAGCAAGGTAAGGGGGACAGAAGGTATAGAAACTTTTTTAATACATGTGTGTGAATCTTAAAAAGTTTCTGCACCCTTCTATAGTAATTACTGAATAGTCCTCGCTAAAATAAGTATTGAATAGCAGTCCCGCCCAAAACAAATAATTAATAGAAGTTGAAAATCTATAATTACCAGAAGTTGAACTTTTTCACTCTGAAAGGCCATTTCAGACATCAACTCGTAAACAACTGGATTTTGCTCTATCCCTTCCATGCACATACCAACACCAACCTGTTACAATAAGTTTTTAAGTCAACCTGCTCTAAAAAAGTCACAAAACTACAGTAACAAAAGAAACGAGTACCAAGGTTTATAATTTTCACAACCAGTGTTCTTTTCAGTGGAAGTAAGTGCATATTAAGAGTCTGTTTAGAACAGCTTAATTTAGCTGAAACTAAGAACTTTTTGCTGAAAGTACTGTAGATAAAGCTAAAAGGTAGCTGAAATAGAACAGTGGGATCCATAAATAGTACCAAAAAGTATAATGAGACCTATAAATAATAGCAAAATAAGCTAAATAGTAAAAAAAAAAAAAAAAAAAAAAAAACTAGCTTTTTAAGCCAATGCCAAACGCACACTAAGCAAGAAGATAGCAAAAGTTATGAATCAGACACTCTGCTGTATAAAATATGAACTAGCAATTGAACTGCTTTTCCAAATCTACTACAATGTTAGAAAGTCTAGATCAAAAAAAAAAAAAAAAATCTTGGAGTTTAGGCTTTCAAGTTATACATGCTAGGAACAATATTTGAATTTCACTATAGTAGAACATACCATGGTTGAATTTTTACTGACACGGGCATCAACTGGACCTGAGGAGATCACATCCAAGATGCCATACATTTCAATATTTCCACCAAAGTTATGCAACATACACCTGGAGCACATTATGAGTATACATAGTTACTATAAAATTAAATCTCCAAGGTGAGATCTCATGAAGATTAAACATCTCCTTTGAGAATTAAATAACAGCTACTATGTTAAAGAGCTACCTACCAGACATAAGGAGTACCATAAAAGTGAGATGAATTTTTCCATATTGGTTTGACATCAGCATATAAATCAAGAACTATCATTTTCCCAAATGGAACAGAATGTAAAAGTGCCTGCAGATATCACCAAGTTGAAAGTTAATCACCATAATTGAAGTTATAGCACAGACACAAAACGTGTGGCAGCAGTAAACATTAGCAACCACCCCAATGCAAAAGGAATAGAAGTTATAGCACAATATCATTTTTCTCTGGGATCAGTAAGTGTAATGTAAAAATCTAAGAAGTTGAGTGACAAATATATTTCAGAAACTGAAGGAAAATAGCATCATCAGATCCCGTTTTCAAAACCACTTTATACAAAACCTGAAGGTTTTTGATAACTTCTCTTTTGGTAGCTTTTCAACCTATCCCCATAATTCTTTTAGAGGACAGCTGTTCTCCATTATTTTCACTAATACCAACGCCCTCTTTACTCTGGTGCTGCCATACCAAAGCACTGTCGTATTCCATGGAAGTGCTGTTGAACACTTCGAGTGTTCATCAGCATTATTTTTTTACTGGTCTCTCAGGCCATTGTACTAAGGTTTTGTGTAATTAGAAACTAGAAACACCCTTGAAGAAGTTAAATACCATTTTTGGTATTAATCTTAAATGACAGACAGTTTTGCAGGCCATTCTTTGGCATTATCGCCTCCTATATGTACTTCTTAATCACAGTTTTATCCCAAGTTCTTCAAACAGGGAACAATAGCATACTAGAGAATAAGATTATTAACTCTGATGATTTCAATCATGGGGCACTTTTATCATAGAGATTTGAGACAAAGATTACAAATATACAATGAACCTCCAAAAAATGAATTTCCTAAGATTATTGGACTGCCAAGTGATTCTAAATTGGAAGCTACATCCATTCTGTCAAAGAATATAATTATGCAATGTGAGAAGCAGGGTCACAGTAGGAGTAATATGGATAGAGTTTGAACCTTCAGCATGAATGCATGAAGTCACTGCTCTAAAGAAGCAAACAAACTGGCACTTGGCAGAATAACAATTTTTATATCCCCCAAAGAAGATGGGTCAGTACAGTAAACAAAATGTCACAATAACCTTTTATCTGCTGATACTTCTCAACTTGCCCAAGAGAGCTTAGACTCTCAATTAGCCATCTGGAAGGCTTTGCAACTTGATTTAGGAAACAATGTAAGACTGCCGTGGAAAAAGAGATAATCTTTACATACTACCAAATAATAAATTACACAATCACACATACTTTAGAAATAAAAATGATTTAAGTATTCTGTTTGCAGCACCCCATTTAATGAAAAAAACATCTTTATCACAACTAAGAAAAACAGAATGCTTAGAATATAGTTCATCTTATGTACATACATACCTTCATTTGGGGTGGTTTCCAATATGCAGAGTCTGAAGAGAAGAGCCAACCCTGGAAATTCATAAAACTGTCAACTATAAATCAAGGTTCACAGAAACCACATCTTGAACCACCATATATATTCATTTTAGATTTTGTATTTGATTTTTATGAATCAGCAAAAAGAAAACCTCTGTTCAGTACAGCAACCGAGAGTGGGCATTTGGGTAGCACATTTAAGAAGATGAAACTTCGAAATGATAAGCATCAGTATTTTAACTAAAGAGGGAATAATCATTTGAATTGATGTTCTTTTTTAGTTCCAAAGATATTCTACATTTGACCTCTATTTTCATGCTTTAGCTATTTAATAGAAAAAGTTCTGATAAGCATGAGAGCGACACATTGATAAAATACACACAAATGTGCATATCCAATGCACATTCACATATTTTAGTAGGCAGGCAGAGGTGCAATAAAACTGAAAGTTATATAGAAGTCCTTAGTGCATCTAGTAAAGGGGTATTATTTTACAAACCAAGTTATCTCTTTAAACGTTTTATTACGACACATTACACAATAAGCAAACCAGGCAGAATGCATGATAGGAAAACAATGTCACCATCACAATCACAAATCATTCTGAACTTGCTACATCATTTGAACAATGAGGTTCTTAAGGTTTGAATATCAATTGAGTAAATGACTAAACATGACAAAGTAAATCACATAACATTCTCCAGCAAAATTTCCAATAAGCCTTTTTTGGGGGAGGGTGGGTTGGTAACTTGAGGAGCTTACCTGCATTAACCACACTGCATCCTTGTCACCTTTGGACATTGCTTTGTAGACAGAAGCTCCGAGCAATGATATATATGTTGGATCATTTGTAGGTGGGGAATTTTCATTGAATGTATCACTAAATAGAAGACATGGTAACAGGGGATTCAGTGACCCACATTAGCAAGTATGCTATAAACACACCAAAGAAGAAAAGGGCATAGAACAATCTAATAATTGCTAGTAAGATTATTCCCCCAATTGTTTGGGAAAAAATTGCCTTATTTCAACTGTTAAATAAAGCATAAAGAAGAAATAGGATGCACAACAGCCGCATAGAAGAACACAATAATGATCTGGATAGGAGGTCCACAACAAAACAGGTCTAAATATGAACTATAACGATGAGGCCAAAGCTGTGAAATGAAAATATCAAAGTGAATTACATTTTTTCAAGTCCCATTAAAGCCATAGACATTTGGTAACTAAGATTAATTTGTTGGCCTAAAAAAACCATTTCAACAGTAAAAGGCCACACACACACACACACACACACACACACAAAAAAAAAAAAAAAAAAAAAAAAAAAAAAAAGGCTTCTCTAAGAACTGCTTTATGAATCTTACTCCTAGTTAATTCACTGACTAAATCATCTTTCAAACCTTAGGTTCCAGAGAACAAAATGTTACCATAAGAGATACTAGTTTTGTTCTTCTGGACATGGTTAATTCTAACTGACAAACTCTAAGAATGCAAGTTTCAAAGAACCCAATGATTAATCACTCTTAAACCCAACTTTTATAAGTCAACACTTAAAATTTGAAACCTTCAAGAAAAAGCATTGCTGCTAGACTCACACCATCCAACAAGACACAAGATTGTTCATGTATATAATCACAAAAATAAGAAAGGCTCCTAATTCCTCAGTTTTTCATGATCCACACTGTGAGCATCAAACAACAATGATGTCATATTGAAAGGGGATTTTTAGTCATTTCATTCACCCTCTATAAAACTGGTTATATTAATTACAAATAAAAACTTCTGGAATGTCAGAATTTGATTACACAAATGCCCAAGCTTCAGTTTGACATAATGATCATGAGAACTTGTGTACATGTATTACAGGTTTGTCATTTATCGGAGCATAATGCTGCATAGAAAATCCCTGGCTTGATCAAACTTACTTCTCAAATTATCTTTTTATATCTCTACCAATCCTAAAAAATTGGTCCATCTGTTTCATGTTCATAGATTTGCACTTCTGAAAAAGTTTCATTAACAAGTGAGAGTGCTAAAGATACATCAGATAATAAATAAAAAAGGGCTAAGTTATTGCTTCTATACCTAAAGTTTTCTCAAATTTTGTTTTTGTCCTAAACTAAACAATATATTTGCTAAAACAATATACACACACACACACACACACACACACACACACATATATATTAGCCAAAATAAACTACTGATAAAACTGCTTCCTAAAATACCCGCGGGGGGAGGGGGAGGGGGAGGGGGGGGAACAAGACAGAAAATCAACTTAATGCAAAAAAAAGTTAGGTAACTTGGAGAAATGTGTTCAATTATATATCCAAAAATGTTAAGAAACATTCTAAGAATCTGAGTGAGAGAAATTACCAGTTGTAAATGTCTGTCACATCCCCATATTCTGTAATCAATGCATACAAACATGACCAACAAAATCAGTCACTAAATTAGAAAGCAAAAAAAAAATACGACTTTAGTCCATACAAGTCATCTTTTAAGAGTAACTCTTCATTTACAACTGAACCATTAAAATTATATCATTGATGAAGCTAAAAGCATATGTACTCAAAGAAGAGGGTGGGGGGAGAATAACTCCGGCATCATCCTTTAGTAACTAAAACAATTTTTTTAAACCATTATTATATTCATTTACAGAAAGGTTGATACACGTTCATAGTATCAATCACTGTGAAACTGTAGCCCACTTCCAAGTTTCTACAGATAATCATTATACCAATGAAACTCAGTCCAATCCCAAGGTCTCCATACAATGCCAAAGGTTGAAAGACTATGCAAACCTGTTCAAGTGCTACTTGGCAGCAAAAAAGTGAATCAACTGATGGTCCACTAAATCACCAAGAAGACTAGAAATTGAACTGAAGGACTAAAATGAAGTGATTGAAGGACACACGCATATATATGGAAAACTTCATTAATGCTACAATGCAAAGGCTAGAAAGGGAGATGGTGGAAGTTGACAAAAAACGGAGATTTTACTATCCGTTCATATTATCATAAGTTACATGGTTCTTCTTCTGTTGTTTTTCCTTGGAAATGCATTTGGAAGGTTAAGGCACCCTGTTGTGTCTCTTTCTTTGTTTGGACAGCTGCATGGGATAGGATCCTCATGGGAGATAACATGCGGCTTAGGGGCTTTGACTTCGTCGACAGATGCATTATGTGTCGTTGCTGTAGTGAGACAATGGATTATTTGTTTTTACAATGTGGAAAGGCTCATCAGCTATGGTGCTTTGCCTTTAGGATTTTTGGGATTTCATGGTTTCCCTCATGTACGGTATCAGATTTTCTTTTTAGTTGGTGGAATTGGTTGGGGCAGCATTCTTCTTACATCTGGAACTTAATTCCATTGTGTCTGATGTGGTGTATTTGGAGGGAACGCAATCGGCGGACGTTTGAGAATTTGGATAGATCCGAGAACCAAATGCTTGCTCTCTTTTCTGGTTCCCTTTTTGATTGGGCTGGGGTTTGGGGACTCACATCTAGTGACTCTCTTCCTCTTTTCCTTAGCTCTCTTTCTTTGTAATTTATGTTTTTGCTTTTCCATCTTTTTTGTACTTCTGATATGCTGATGCTATTTTGCATCTAGCAATTTTCTTGAATATAATTTTTCTTATCTATCAAAAAGAAGAATAGTGCTATTCCAAGTAAACAATCTACAGAAAAAAGGAGCACCTTTAACTTGTCGCCTAATGAAAGCCTCCCCAATCTCAACAAATAAAGGATCGGAGGGATCCAGAAGGTAGGTACAGCTCCAGCGACACTTAGCATCAACAGAGTTCCTAATGACAAAGGATGGAAAACCTCAACATATTGAATAGTATGACATTTTCACACAACAAACTCCAAATCAGATGGAAGATTGGTGCGGAGTCTGCAGACACAAGGTACAAGCCTCCAATTATACGCATGTATGGGAGAAAAAACAAAAAGAAGACGGCCCAACCTGTGACCTTATGGATGGAGTCTGTTAGTAATTGGGCTTGAGATTAAGCAAGCCCGAGCATTTAATAATTAGGGTTTTTTTATGCATCTTATTATTAGCTATTTAAACACTTTTTCTAATTATTGTAAGACAGTTTTTTGAGAACTACAAAAATACGTGTGCTGCTTTTACTCAGGTGCTGACTCCAAGCAACCCTTAAGTGTTGACTCCTAGGGTTTATTCTTGATTCTATTGTTGTTTAATTGTTTCGTTGAAATAGTGTGGTTGTCTAACGTCAGTTTTGTACGAACCGGAAGTCTGCTCTGATACCAAAACTGATGTAGGACAACCACACTATTTCAATGAAACAATTAAACAACAATAGAATCAAGAATAAACCTTAGGAGTCAGCACCTAAGGGTTGCTTACAGTCAGCACCAAGCAAAATGGAGTCGGCACCAATATAAAAGAAACACACGTATTTTTATAATTCTCAAAAAACTGTCTTACAATAATCAGAAAAAGTGCTTAAATAGCTAACAATAAGATGCATAAAAATACCCTAATTATTAAATGCTCGAGCTTGTTTAATCTTAAGCCCAATTACTAATAGGCTCCATCTGTAAGGCCACAAGTTGGGCCGTCTTTTTTTTGCTCTTCCTCCCATACATGCGTATAATTGGAGGCTTATAACTTGTGTCCGCACCAACCAGGAACCCCGAATATGATTTGTCTAATTCATGTTGTCTAATATAAAATACTTCAGACAATTGGAATTCATAGACCACAAGTCAAACAACGCATATCAAAGAACAAAAAAAATGAATTACCAGTTTCCAAGTTTAGTTATGTTTGCTGAAGGAGATATCTTCTTCAAGGCTGCTGGAATGTTCCCAGAGAATGATGGCAGCACTGAAACAAAGAGACATTACATCTGATTAGCCACGTCATCACATTGTGAATGAATAATTCGTCACTTCAAAAAAACCTTTTTATCTAATTGAGAATCACGAACTAAAAAACAGATCCCAAAAAATTTTAGTCAGGCAAATTTGCTGTGGAATTCAGTTATGGTAACAATACCAGGCGTCATTCCTAGCTCTAGCATCCGAGATAATATCCGTTTCTGTAGAGCTAATTGCTGATCTAACCAATTTTGAGTTAAGGGTCCACCCCACCTGTGAAAGAATAAATATTAGATTTTATAAACTTAAGGAAGATGATAAAGACAACAAGCAGCATAACATCCAGCATGTCCAGTAAAAGATGTTAAAATGCATTTCGCGAATCTCATGTACATGCATAATCTCAAAACATGTGACTTCGTAAGTTATATGTATAAAAATTTACACCTCTAAAACCAATCACGAAAAAATAGGAGCAATAATGATCTCTCTTATTTGGTTGAGAGCTGAGAGTATAACAATTAATCATCCTTCTTTAAGGGACTTCAAATAAACACCGCATGTTTCCCATACAGAATCTGATGCTTTGTACCTTTTTAGACAAGAATTGCAACAATCACTCAACTAGGCAACCACACCTAGCTACATGTTATTAGGCTCTACTCATCACACAGTGGGGACACCCTTACCTAAGTCACATGTAGTGCCATCTCAATATGGAAAACTTATGAACGAGTCACATGATATATGATTTACTGTCAGTCACCAGCTGGCAGTCTTATTGTCAAACGTCAAATGACAACATCATCATTGATACTCATATACAGCATCCAACTGAGTAGAATTTAAACTTTCAAATTTGTGATACTATCCCAAGATTCATGACAGATCTATATACTTCTCATCCACAGAATATATCATCCATAAGTGAAAATAACATTGTGTAAAATTTGAAACAGGTACAATTAATATCAACTTGGCCCAAATGTATCACTTAGTAATAAATTGGACTGCTGAACTAATCATAAACTCATGTTACAGCTACACAGCCACCTGTATAAGAGGACCATGAGCACAGGTGGAAGACCAATCAGAAGAATTGTATGCAAGGTTTTAAGTGAGATATGGTTATGATATAAGCAGAACCCCAACAACAATTCTCCACATTTTTTTTAAAACCATTTATCAACATCTTTCAGAGGTTTTTCACAGATGATTAAAAATGCACACCTGTATATGTCAGTATGTATATATGTATGTGTTAAAACTAACTATTAATTAAATATCCTAATTAATATCCCACAAGCATGATTCTAGAGGAAGGTATCCAAATAATTGACATAAATGTTTAAAATGTAATACAGGATTGTTGGCCCAACATCAACCTCTTGTCCACAGTTCAAGTACTTGCTAAGGAAACACCACTAGACAAACAATAGATATCATGCAAACCCACCCATGTAAATTTCCCATGCGAGCCCAAGCAAGGAAAGCAGGTCCACCAAAGAAATCATTCAAATCATCCTTGCTAATATTAAAATCCTACAATAAAAAATACAAGTCACATGGCAAAAATCAGAAGTAGAAGTCAAACTTAACATACATGGAAGTAACAAATACCAGTCAATAGAACAACTCATGATATTAAAAAATTGAAAAATAGCAGTAATTAATTCATCCTTTACAAATAGAGACACTGCCACTTTTATCTCAAAAGCTTAAAGAGAAGACAAGACCAGATCTACAAGGCTTCAGTACTTACATAAAAAAGAAAGCACACTGGTTTGTATTCATAATATAAAATTCTTAACAGAATATGAAATTAGTTCTCAGTTCATTGGCATCCTCAAAGCTAATACACATCGCATGTTCTTCAATGTGTGTCCATATATAAAATACAATGATTCTCCACATCATATAAGCAGAGGAGCATATTTGTTAAAGTTATTTAGTGATGATTTCATGGAGTAGAGCCTTCTGGGTTGAATTTCAAATTTCTGCGACATGCTGTAGGCTTAAATGTCATATTCATATTTCCCTAAAAAAAAAAAAAATCATTTTTTTGGATAAACAAACTTTTTTTGGCAGCCAATTTGACACTTAGACTCTTGAAGTTATTTTTATTTATTTATTTATTTTAAGGTTATTATGGGTGAAAATTTAATTTGAAAAAAATGCATCTTGACTCAATATCCAATGACACAAAAATGGACATAGGGGTTATTTGTTATATAAATCAAAACCTCGAATGCGGAGTGTTGTTTATGAAAATAGGGGAGGCTTTCTGACATTTCCCCAAACCTCGAGAAAGTTTGGTGTAATTTACCCAAATAACTTAAACTCTTAACAGTCAAGCTATAAAATATATATGAATTCTATGTACAAGTTGCTACACTGTGAGAGGCTTATAAAGTGGCACACAACAAGTGGGTGAATACCATTGACACCTATAATGATGCATTTAATCATTCACCATGAAAACTTTCTGCCAAATGGCTTCTTGGCCAACAAATGCTAAAGGCAGGTTCACCCCATGAAGAGCCATCCAATCTATCTCTTCCTCCCATCTTTCCCAGTCCCACCAAACATAAGAATCTGCAAAGAAAAAATGTCAAATTACCTAAGGATTTCTCTGTTGGGAATATTACACAAAGTAATAATAGAATAATAAGGTTAACACAAAAGACAAACAGAAAATAAATAACTTAGAGACACTATATCGTTTTTTTTAGACAATATTTGCCCCCCACACTATTGTTGTTAAAGGGTTATCGCAAAGTTGTCCCCGAGATACAACCAAGATGTTGGGTAGATGTTGGGTTCTACAGATAACAATTCTGGAGAATGACCACAAGATTTCTTGTGCTTCTCTCAAACTTACTATTTTGTGAAGTTCGTTATTTTTTCAAGTGAACATAAGCCTCTATTTATACCCATAGGGTTATGTTTCATCAAAAGGCACATATGAAGAGTTAAAATGTTTCATAAAACCGTTAACAAACTTTAACAAACTTTATGAACAGTCACCAGAAAATTCTGCAGAAAATCTCATTTCACGATTTTCGATTAGTCGAAAATTACTTTCAATCGAGTGCTCTTTTCGATGGGTCGAACAAGAATCGAACAGCGATCGAGACATCCAGAGACTCTAAGATTATTTTCTTACCATTTTCGATCAATCGAGCCAAAACTTCGACCGATTGAAAATACTAATTTTCGAATTTTCACTAAGAAAACTCTAGAACTTGAATTTTCACTTTATGAAACCATATTCTCCAAACTCAAACATCATTATTACAACATATCCTTGTATATACCTATATATACAACATTCTCTACAATAAACTCTAGTTTTTGGATTGGTAAATTACATGCACACCCATTGGGTTTTTTAACCCATGTCCTCACTCTTCCCCCATTTTTGTGTGAGGAGGTATTGACATTTAAGTCAGAGCTCACCAGCAAATTTACTACAACAAAGATTAGCTGAAGTAACAAAATAGTACACTATCATTCTCTAAAGTAGTCCACTTCATATCATTCTCTAAAGTGTATAATAGGTGAATTCTTGAATTCCTAATCAATTTATAATCTATTTTACAGTTCCTGTCCTCTCAATCACTTAAATCCAAAGAATAGCACATTTTAGTTCCAAAATTTTGGTAGAACTGAAAAGGTAAGCAAAGATTCAATACTCACAACTAGATGTAACAACATTCTGGTAATAGTTCCATGGGACTGGCCGCTGAATCATCACCCCATCGTCTTTTACAAGAGGCAGTGATCCTGGCTTGGGGATGGAAGCTATCTGAACTCCACCAGTCTTGTCCCATGAAACATGAGCACCACACCAATACTTTAAGTACCAATAGAGGCCAGATGCAATTTCTACAGCTGTGGTTCCTATAATCCTGAAAGAGAAATGCAAAATTTATAATCACAGAATATATATATTGCTTTCTCTCATTTGGGGGAGAAGGGGGTAGCGGAAGATATGACTGAAAGAAAAACCATCAGGAATCTTTCATAGCCAGATACCTACCTATCCTTTAGAAGGGATTAAAAAAATAACTCTTTCAATGGTGACATCTTCCGACGCACAAAACAATAAATTTAAAGGTTCAAAACTTTAAGTTCAAATCAGTTCATCCAATGAGCCCAAGAGGAGGGGGAATGGGAAGAATTAATGGTATCAGCCATAACATTCTTGAAGAAGAAAATTGCTAGAAATGGATAAATAAAGATCCTTAAATAACAAAACAAATAAATATTATGAAGGGATAAAATCTTCAGCAAGAATCATATCCAACGTACACAATCTCAGGCCCATTCTTGCTTGAGGAGTTGTAATTACTTATCAAAAAGCAACTTTGTCCACCACAAACATCCTGATATTTGATATTGAAACTGTCAGCAAAATTATTATGATGATACTTTGCCAAGAATAATTTATAGTAATTAAAGCCATACATTCATAAAGCAGTCTAATAGAGAAATGTAAAAGAGTTGAAGTCTTGAGGATAAAATCCTCAAAAGAGGCCAAATGGACTAAGGAGCAATTGGTTGTACTTCTTCTTCTTCTTTGTTTTAAGTCAAGGGAAAAACATAAAACAAAATCCCTCTTTCTATTCTCATAGCACTAGGATGCAAGGAAAATTTTTGTAAAATAAAAATAAAAAATAGGTACAGAAGGAGACTATTTTAACCAAAAATGAACCATCAAAAGTTAAATAACTTAAATTTCTATTCTTTTCCTGGATTTTCCAATTCTAAGCATTAATTGCATGCAAATAAAAAACACAGAAAATTGAGGACACCCAGATCAAATAAGCAAAAATCAAAACTTACATGTGAGTTTTAAGCAAAGCTTCATCTTTTAGAACCAAAAGCAGTATATAAGAACACAGTACAGCATACAAGAATACAAAAATTGAAGAACACCCAGATAAAACAAAGCAATAACAAAGCATTCAAAGTAACGCCAAAAATGGGACATTACACGGGGGACAATCTTGAATTGGAAACTGGGTACATAGCACTCAGGAAGCAATCTCTTGAGAACAGCTTTGGCTGCAGCTTCTTGAACTGAAGGAGATGCCCTCTTTGAGTCCAAGTGTTTGAGCAAAGCCTGTATTGGTTTTGGCTGTGATAAAGTTAGAGCTGCTGGTAGTAGCAATAAGAGTGTGAGAATCAAACGTAGAAAGATGGAGCTGGAATTAGACATGGGTTCGGTTTGGTTTGATTGTGTTCTTCAGAGGATTGAGTTTGTGGTCAACGAAACTCAGTTCTGTAATAACTCCATTTTGAATGGTAGAACCAAACGAGGAAGTATTTTTGTTTATTTTATACTTTTTTTTTTTTTTTAACAACGTGGAAGCGGAGATATATCATTGTCATTCTCTGTTTATTTTGTTTTGTTTATTAGTCATGTAAAATTTTTAAAATTTACTATTTTTAAGTGCAATCTAATTTTTTAATAAAAATAATAATAGAAATAAACTAATTCGGTATAATTTGGTCCCATCTGATCTATTTTGATTTAATTTGGTTCACTTCCGTCTATATTTTCTCGTTCAGTCCATTTCGATCAATTTTGGTCCATTCGATCTATTTCAATGCACTTATTTAATAATGAAAAAATGGCAAAACTTAAATACAGTACCTTAGATTTCTTACTTAAAATTTTGACATATATCCAATTTAACCACCCAAACAAACAGCGTTAAAACTAAAGTGTTTTTTTCCTTCTTCCTTCTTTTTTCTGTACTGCAAATAGCTTCTCTTCCAAACCTAAAACCTTTCTCTTCCAAACCACCCATGACCCTTCTTTTTGAAACCCAAAACCCAAAAAAAAAAAAAGAAAAAGAAAAAGAAAAGAATATCTCATATCTCTCTCTCTCTTTCTCTCTCGGTGTGTGTATGTTTCCTTTCTTCTTTTCTGATCTATGATTCTTTCTTTCTCTCTCGGTATGTGTATATGTTTCCCTTCTTCTTTTCTAATCTATTATTCTTTCTTTCTTTCTCTTTAGACAAAATAATGAAAGAGGCTGTGACGATGGCTTTGTTGATGTTAAGAGTAGAAGTTTCGGGTATAGTTGAAAAGAATTCGTTTTTTGGTTTGAAACCCAGTAGATTTGGCTTTTATTTTTTGATCTTTCCTATTTGGTTACTGAGAAAATGAGGGAGAAGGGTCCCTTTTTGGTTTGAAACCTAGTAGATCTTGCTTTTATTTTTTGATCTTTTGATCTTTCTTGTTTGGTTCTGCATTTTAGCTTCATTTTAGCTTTGCTTCTATATTTTAGCTTCTGAGTTTTGGATTGGAATTTGGAATTCCCTTTATTATCTTCATTTTAGCTTCATCAATTAGAGGCAACTAGAGATTTGAAGCCATGGGTTCTCTTGCAGTTGCAGTATAGGAAAAAAAAAAACAGAATTTTTAGTTTTAACGCCGTTTGTTTGAGTTGTTAAATTGGATAGATGTCAAAATTTTAAGTAGGAAATCTAAGGTACTGTACCTAAGTTTTGCCCAATAAAAAAAGACGTGCAAATTGAGAATACTTATTTTAAATCCGAATTTATTTAAAAATATAGTTCTCAAACTTGTTCTATTTAATGAATCTAAACTCATTTTAAACCCATCTATTTATTTATTTTATTTTGCTTGAAAAGAGACAACATAACATTATTTATTTGGGTGGCTTCTACTTAGCTTAACATTATTTATTAGTCTCATGATTAAAAAAAAAAAATCATAAGAAGCACACCAAGTGTTACAACTCTCTAAAAAAACATACATTACTTTTTTTTTTTTAAGAAAAAAAAAATACTTATTGTTAAGTTCTAAAATACTACTGTTGATTTGCTCAATTATCACTTCCTATATTCTTTTATTCTCTAAAAAATACTATTTTTTTGTACAAAACTAAATAAATTTTTTTGTCCACAATTCTTAGAAACTAATTATTATCCACCTTTAATTATTTGATTCTGGTTTTCCAATTCTTTTTTTTTTTTTTTTTTAAGTTTCCAACTTTATCGTTTTCATTCCAAACTAATTATTATCCACCTTTAATTATTTGATTCTGGTTTTCCAATTCTTTTTTTTTTTTTTTAAGTTTCCAACTTTATCGTTTTCATTCCATTCCTTAGATGACATGAACAACGACAAAAACGACAAGCAATCAAACACTAAAAGACAAACCCGTAAAACCCTTTCTTTCACTCTGAAACCCAAAAACCCTTCAATTCCACACACAAACACATACTTGGAATTTGAAGCTTAGCAATGGAGGTGGGAGAAGAGAAAAGAGAAATGACTACCAATAAGGTGATGTGTCTTTTGACACTGGGCTTCCTCAAACACTGGGCTTCAAAATATTGGTCATTGGTCAACAATGTAAGTTTTTGCATTTGGGTCTTGGTTTTTATTGGTGATGTTTGGTCACCAATTGGTTTTCACAAATTTGGAGACAAGTGATTTGGGTTCCATTTATCTAATAATATGCCATGTTGGAGATGGGTTCAACTCTTTAGAGTTACACCTGGTGTAACTCTTTAGAGTTACACCTATTTTAAACCGTTAGATTTAAGTAGATCCAACGGTTAAAAAAAGATCATTATTATTACAAATATTATTATTAGAATCTCATTAATTACCCCCATTAATTACATTATAAACCTATCTCTAAACCCAAAAACGTTTAAATGTAACTCTCTCTCTCTCTCTCTCTCTCTCTCTTGTTCCACCTCAACAAGTTGCCAGCAGGCAGAAAAAAAAAAAAACCAAGCTGAACACTAGCCAAAAAAGAAAAAGAAAAACCATTCCCATATAAGCCTCTTTCTAAAAGAAAATTAAAGCTTTTAATAAAATATAACCAACAATAATTCCGTATTAGCAGAAAGTAAGAATTTTTCTCAATGCATTAGATTTAGTTCCAATGAATTGTCAGTTCTTTCCACGTTGATTGGCTAGAGTTAAGCATTACGGAAAAACTTGCTGTGGAAACCAAACTAAAAACATACCTAACTTTCATTCATTCATTTCTTCGAACATCTTAAGTGCATACTCAAACGTATGATAGAAACAACTAGCAAGGCGAACATATATCTCTGTTTGGGGATAAAAGTAAACTAATCCTTATTAAACACAGTAACAATTACAATGTTACAGTTCTGGGTATTAAAAAAGAAAATGATCGTAACCATTTAATGTAGCTGAAAAACATGCAAAAATTTTGAAACTAGGATTTAGCTTCAAAGATAGGCCACCTGCATTGTCGTGTTGATCTATCTATCCAGAAACTAAAAACCAGCTCCAACATTATGGCTAAAAGAGCAAATATCATTCTCTCTCAGATTGTTGTTTCAGCTTGGTTAATGTTCGGCTTGTTTTTTTTTTCTTCTGCTGGCAACCTGTAGAGAAGGAACAATGGTGGAGAAGTAATGGTAGAGGAGGCAGGGAGAGAGAAACGTGGAGAGAGAGAGAGAGTCTGACGTTTTTTTGGTTTAGAGATAGGTTTAGAATGCAATAAATAAGGTAATTAATGAGATCATAATAAGAATATTTGTAATAATAATGGTCTTTTTTTAACCGTTGGATCTACTTAAATCTAACGGTTTAAAATAGGTTAGGTGTAACTTGAACTCATCTCATATATATATATATATATATATATATATATTTATATAAAACTGAAACCTCTGAAACTCCCACAATTTTTTACGTCATCGCTATTTTCTTTTTCTTTTTATTCTAAATTCTTTTTATTTTAGGTTTTATATCTTATATATTTATTGTTTCTCTTCAATGTATAATTATTTTATCAAGTGTTACAATAGTTTAGTTTAAGTAAAACTCTATTAGATATATGTTTTAAGAGCTTGAAAATTCTACTTCTCACTATTTTCTTTTTCTTTTTATTCTAGATTCTTTTTATTTTAGATTTTATATCTTACATATTTATTATTTCTCTTCAACATATAATTATTTTATCAAGTGTTACAATAGTTTAGTTTAAGTAAAACTCTATTAGATATATGTTTTAAGAGCTTGAAAATTCTACTTCTCACTATTTTCTTTTTCTTTTTATTCTAGATTCTTTTTATTTTAGATTTTATATCTTACATATTTATTATTTCTCTTCAACATATAATTATTTTATCAAGTGTTACAATAGTTTAGTTTAAGTAAAACTCTATTAGATATATGTTTTAAGAGCTTGAAAATTCTACTTCAACTAAATTCTATAACAAAAATTTCAACAAATATAAACATTATAATTAATTAATGAAAAAACACCCCTAATGCAAATTAGACTTTTAGCCAAATACAATAATACTCTCCCACCGCCTCCACTCTCTCCTATTTAAAAACTGCTTGTGTAGAAGACCTAAAACCCAAAAACTAATTGCGGAGAAGATGATGTTTAATCAGAACCTTTTGTTGCTGGCTGCATGTTATATTTCCTGAACAACACATTGCATCAAGACCCTAGAATCAGGAAAGACAGAGGTAAACATTGGTGGGACAAGTTCCGGTCCTTCAAGGGAGACACAAGGAGTGAAGAATTTTATTCCCTGCCCTTCAATCTAAACAAGTATTTCCCATCTGTCTGATGTTATAAGGTCCTCCATCAGATATTGCTCTGTTGAAGGTTCAAAAACTCTTTGCAGGATCATGTTATAAACCATTGTTATCTCTATTACTTGTGAATCTTATTATAGGCTATTTCAGTATAAGATTGTCACTTCCTTTTTAGGATGCCTTAGAACATTTATTTAATTGTTTTCTTTGTTGTAAATCAGAAACTCACATATATTGTCACACTCAGATAGACACAAACACAGTAGCAAATGCATTGAAGGGGCTACCAATTTTAAGTGATGTGGAACAAATATCATCTAATAATAATATTGTTATAAATAAAAGAACTCTGACTTTTATTTTTTATTTGATTTTTTTAAGGGTTTGAGTGTTTGATGTTGGAGCTTCATCATGAAGTGGTGAAACAAAAATGAGGACCCTCACCACGAAGTGAATATTGAAATTGAAATCTTTTTATAAAGATTGGTCAATGTCTTATATTTATATGTATGGCCATTTTCTGTTAAGTTATTGTTTAGCTACATTGTATTGTCAACGGAAAATATACAAAGCTATGGAGGGGTAGTTTTTCCTCTTACTGAAATCCATCTTTTGCTAGACTCGTTAAGTTTTGACATATCAAACATTAATTTCAAGATTCTTATTAATACAAATAAGTTGAAGGTGCGTTCGTCGTATGGTTTTGTTTTCAGCTAATAATTAAACTAATTTTATTAGCTAAAAACACAATGGCTCAAAAGCTCTTTGCGGTGGACGGTTCAAAAGCTCTTTGCGGGATCATGTTTTTTTTTTTTTTTTTTTTTTACTTGTGAATCTTATTATAGGCTACATTAGTATAAGATTGTCTCTTCCTTTATAGGATGCCTTAGAACATTTATTTAATTATTTTTAGTTTAATTCTTTAATATTTTTTGGTATTTCGGACGTTTTAACATATGAATTTTTGAGATATTACTTTACAATATTGAAACTATTTGACAGATTTTCATGACTATAGTGATGAATTATTTCTTTTAAAAGGTAAAGTCACATTTTTTTTATATTGTTTCTATAATTTGTAGGTTTTGACTATTTTGATTTTTTAATTCTTTTGTCATTTTAGAAGTTTTAACATCGATATTTTTGGTAACCTTAGATCATTCTTTTGAAGATAACACATATTTCTCTTATCTCTTATGTTTCTCTATTGTGTAGTCACATATATATATATATATATATATATATTTTATTTTATTTTAATAATTTATAGATAGTGAATCTTTTGATTCTTTAATATTTTTTGGCATTTTGGAAGTTTTTATATCTGAATTTACGATTTTTTTTTGTAATATTTGAAAATGTCTAGCAAATTTTTTGCAAGCCATTGCACGCTCGAGCAACAGATTCTTTATCAAATTTAAACATAAAAGACTGGAGTAATTTATGTGATGGTATAGTTTCATAATCAAGTTAGGATTCTATAAAAATTATTTTAGTTTACTACACAAATAGGTAGGTTCCTGTACGTAGTACGGGTTTGCGACTAGTATATATATATATATATATTTTATATATAGGTAAGAAAAAATATTATTGAAAATGGAGTAGTAGGAAAAATACACAAAGTTCACGATAGCAAACAGAGTAAAAAGAAAGCAAAAAACAAACAGTCACTACTAAGATCAATCAAAAAGGGTCCGTTGGCATAAATCTAACAACTAAGCCAAAGATTTTCTACTATATTGTTATAGTACATTTTGTGAATGCTATGAATGTTGGAAGCAATCCATAAGAAACAGTAAAAAGAGCAATGAAGAAGAATAGTTTTTGGGGACCTATATTTAAAATCTACACATAAAATTCCCTTAGGTACTCCTTATGCCTACCCAATCATACGACAAAGCCACTCATCTTCAAGGACTGACACAGTTCTTGAGCTAAAAAAATTCTTAAAGGTTGTTGTATTGGACAAACAAGTAGGTCCATCAACTCCAATCTATGGGGCTTAATCATTGCTAGAAATATATTTAGATAATACCTCCCATCATTTTCATCTTTATTTTATGTCATGTGAGGCATTTGTCCTTGTCTCTTTTTAAAAAATTGTTAAAGGTTGTTGATTTTTTTGCATACTCTCCTTGTTTGAAGGGTGGTTCTATTGCATTTTTCTTATTTTTCCCTTCCTGCTTTACTTGATCATTGTAATTTTAGTTCTTGATTTTTGCCTCCATAGTACATCCCCAATGTACTCGGGTTGGCTACTTTTTTTTTAATTAATAATATTTTTTTGTTACCTATAAAAAATAAAATTCTTAAAGGTTGTTGTATTGGACAAACAAGTAGATCCATCAACTCCAATCATGGGGTTACTTAGTGTTGGAAATATATTTAGATAGATAATACCTCCAATAATTTTCTTCTTTTATTTTATCTCATGTGAGGCATTTGCCCTTGTTTTTTTTTTTTTTTTTTTTTTTTTTGGTTAAGTACAATTTACATCTATAAGTTTGGTGCATTTTGCTTTTGTTTTTGTTTTTTTCATTTTTGTCCCCTTAATTCCATATCCACAGAAATCATCTTAATAAATCCCACTAGCTCTGGTATTGGATGATGCATCCGGATAAGATGGCAAAATTGTTAGGTTGTCATAGATCAAATAAATTCAAAGGCAAAAAATGAAGCAATTCAGGGGTATAAAATTTTTGTCAAAGATGGCCTACTCTCATCATATTTTTCTAAAACGCTTATAAGGAATTACATAATCTGATTTGTAATAGACACAATAAATGCTAGATAGTTTCTAAAACAACTAATGAAGTAGCTTAAGACATTCCTAGGACACAAGTTTCAAAGTCATATTCTCTAATACTCCACACCTTACTAGACAGTTGGATACCATTTTCAAAACGGAACTTCGAAATCAATTCTAATACCACAAAGAACCAATTTAGGCTCTTCAAACTGCAGCTTTGCATCACAATATATTTATATTCACGAATGTGTGCATATTTGTAGAGAAATTGTATTATATGATCTACAAGTGTACTGAGTCATAGCCATTCTTTGGCAGAAATTGGTGGTAGAAGATTCAATTATATAATAGAAAAAGTTACTGGAGGATTGGGAACGTATGAGAACTTTTGCAAATCACATCCAACCCTTTGAAGATTTGAAGTCAAAAATCTTACCATACCAAGGAAGTGAGCAATTTGGAAACCACCCAGCACTAGTTAGACTGACACTATCCATATATTCAAGACATTTCCCAGAGGACTTGAGTTTTTAGCTCAATGTCTCTAGAAACACTTGGACTTTAAATTCAATATCTCATTTCTGATTGAGTGAAACTTGATTTAGAAGTTTTGCAGCTAAACTATTTCCAAAAGTACAATTTATATATCTTAACACAATGAGAACCTTCAAGTCCAGCAAACATTAGCTAGGATGGGTAATTCCCAAATTATTTGTACTTATTTGAATCACTTCCCTTTTAATAACATAACTCAGACAGTGAGGATGCCATTCTCCTTGAAGCTTTCAATAGTGTCCCTAACACTCACTTCCACAGGAATGAAGCTAATACCCAAACTTTTGGCCTTGTCCTGGGATATCTTGTATACTGGTTGCAAAGGCTTGTCATCTTCACTTCTGCCAAAAATGAAAAATACATTTGACTCTTCTTCAAAAATGGAAAATACAATTGACTCCTTTTCAACTTGTTTTTATGTGTCAAAACAATTGCTTTCGGTGATAAGAGCAGATTATTATTATTATTATTAAAAGAAAATTCTTAATTAAACTGATCATTCAGTTAAACGAAGCATTTATTCCAAGTGAGTCATACTTTGTCAATTACAAAAATGGCACCAATGGCAATAAGGGACATTTAGTATCATGCAAATAAATAACTCACTTTTCAGGTAGGCGCAAACTGGGGTGAAATTTGTGTAATATATTAAAAAGTTCAGAATGTTGTGTAACTCCTCCAACTAAACAATATCTCCCACTAGCAGCAGGATTCTCAAATGCCTGAATATGTGCATTTGCAACATCTCTAACATCAACAAATTTATATATTCCATTAGAGACAACTTGGGTTCCTACACATAGGAAAGAGAGAACAAGTTAATCAATAGCATTATATGGATGATGTAGCTAGAAAGAGTAAATTTCAATAGGCTGATATAGTTAAATACACAATTTCCATTTTGATCAGTTGACTATTTTATCAAAAAAAAAAAAAAAAGGCTTGGAGATCATTGTTGAAATAGTTCACCTTATATAGCAGGTATACCCTGCTTTCAACAGATGCTAATTATTGTCCTCAAATTGTACAAGATAAATAAGTTAAAAAGCATATTCCCAAGCTGTGTATATTGAGATGGAAGATTTCTTATACACGGAATATAGGTTGAACCACAACCCATACATTTCAGGTGGCCTTAGAGGGATTGGCACTTGCAGATCAAGGTCAAGTTTAAAACTTCCTTGTTTTCCAATGAACTCTAAATAACAGAGAAATTTTTACATTCCATGTTAAGAGGACTAGAATTAAGTAAAGCCTCGTGTGCAAGAGACAAGGAATTTCCAAAGGAGTAAGTCTCATAAAACAGTCACTTATCACAAAACATACCTAGTAAATTCTAAGGTTAGATTCATGCTCATAGTTTTCTAAAGAGTGGTAGCACTCACAATTTACTGGAATATGCCTATATACACCTATCATGCTTCATCCACTAAACCAGTTATGACTTTAACTTGTCATATGAAATGCTAATCAGACTTGAATATTTAGAATTTATGTAGAATGAAACACAATACACGTAGTCCTCATTGGTTGCAATAGAGTACCATTTATGATTGCCAGAAACGCCTCAGTACTAGGAGTAAGAGTTGGTTGTATTAGTGGACCAATTACAAAGCCCGGATTTATTGTTACCATGTCAATGCCATTTTCTTTGGCAGATGTCCAAGCAGCCTCCTCAGCCAAGGTCTTTGCAAGCACATACCATTGCTGAGAAAACCCAAAACTATTAAATGGGAACCTTTCTTGGTCAGAAACGAATGAAATGTAGGACTAAAAAAAAAAATTTTAATATTTCTCTTATTTGATTAAGAGCAGCATCGGAATCTATATTATTTAGGTTTGGAAACATTGAAACCTATAAATTCAAAATATATCTGATTCTAGAACACAAAAATAATTACTAGGTGCTTTAATTACATTAAAAAATATTGAGAAAAATATGATTACAAGAAATAGTAAAAAGAGCCTAGACACTGACATGGATATGCTCCTGAGAAAGCAAGTTAACAAACCTTGTGATGATATTCTCTCTAATGTTTCTCAGAAAACAACTATACTTATAGAACTAGATATATAAAGTCAAAATATTATAGCTCTATGTTTCTACTTTCTAGTAACATCATCAAAACATTACCTTAGATCTTTCATTAAATGTATTTTAAGAAATGCTATATTTTAATAGTCCTACTAAAGATACAGTTAAAATGATATAATAACTGCTGCAATACAAACACCTTCAACTCCTCACAAGCAACTGGATCCGAAAACCAAGTCTCATCAATAACCACATCAGGAGTCAGGGGTTTTTTGTTGAACGTAACTGAAGCCATGGAAGATGTTACAATCACTCTCTTGATAGAAGGAACTTTTGCACATGATCGAAGAACGTTAAGTGTGCCCTTCACTGCTGGATCAATTATCTGTGACTGAAATATAAAAAAATGCGAAAGTAGGTTCCATAAGAATAAATTTATGAAACTAAGCTATCAAAAGTATAATAGTATTGGACAAACTGCATATATTTCATTCGATAAGTTTATCACGTACCACATAGTAGAATTTCTTTGATGTATTTGTGAATGATTTCTTGAAACAATCTAACCTTAACTTACATTACTTTAAACCTAACAGAAGTACTTTCAACAATTTCCTGCTGCAAAAATGTGGGAAAACAAATGCAATTGCAGATGATAATGTTGAATGCATGAAACATCCAGTTTCTTTGAGCTACAATGAGAATAAAAATTGATTGTTTTTTGGGAAGGCATTGACTTATGTATCCTTCTTACATTGGATTTGTCCTCTAGAAGATGTTCTCGAGCCGGATGATGAAAAATTATCATGTCCGGTTCCCTCGGGGTATGGATTTATAATAATTCACCTATCCCAATAACAAAAAAACCTGACTTAGTTCGTTGAAAAAAAAAAAAAGGCTGAACCCGCACTTGAGAACTCTACACTGAAAACAATTCTCTTCAATGTTCACTCTACTTCTGGATTAAGGCTTGAGAATGCTTCTCTAAAATGTTTTAAGCTTTTGTTACCCAATTTTCCACATTTCAGTTTGTTGAATTAACGTATTCAAGCATTCAAAAAAAAAAAAAAAAAATGTATTGAACATGTAAGAGGATTGAATTGGCCAACACACATGCTTAAAGCAAGAATCAAATGTTGCTAAAACTGGCAAGCTGGTATGAGATCCTTAAAGTTGTTATAAATCATTTAAAACAAAGTATGCATTCACCATATTGACAGAAAAATGATCACACTATATTGATTATATATTACACAAAGGCAATAAATAATAATATGGGATGAACCTGTGGGTCATTGGCTGTGAGAATAACAGGGGATGCAGTGTGAAAAACACCTTGGCATCCATCAACTGCAGAATCAAAAGATCCTTCTTTTAGTAAATCTGCTTTGAATAACTGAAGTCTTTCTTTAGCTCCATCAAGTGAAAGTAAATGCTCTGTTTTCTTGGGATCATCTGTGGAATATAAATGCATAAATTTCAATTGGAAGGCTGAATTATTAGTAGCAAACACTGCATGAAATATAAAGGTGAGAAAAAGAAAAAGAAAAAAAAGGGAAGTTAAGAGCACTATGTGCCTGCTATAGGGAATTTTATAACTATGCCTTAAACTATTTCAACAAAAGTTTTTAATAAAAAAGCCTAAACAGGGAATTAATCATTGATTTGTTTTGAAGAAATTCTATTTTCTTATGTTACAGAACTTGAGTGTTTTTGCAGTTGGTGGAGTGGGGCAGTACTCTCTCATTGATATTTTTGTGTGTTTTTGTAAAGATTAAAGTTAAAGTTAGCCTTTGGCTGTTGCCGTCCCGAGGCTATGAAGGGGTGATTAGAAATCTTTAGCTGTGTGGTTTTGTACTTTGTTACTTGTTAATAATATATATTTTGTTGATAAAAAAATAAAAAAATAAAAAATAAGTAGAGAATAACAATGCACTACATATGCAATATTATTCAGAGTTTGTAAATCTACTATTAGATCCTATATCAAAATTCTTCTACTTGTGACATAACTTACCGCAACTTGGACGTGGTTGATTGTGAGTGATAGACAATCATTTCACATGGATCTGCTACTTTTTCTCAGCCACTTATAGTCGATCTCACATCTGAGTTGTGGCAAAAATTATGTCCACAAACCATCTATATCCTATCATTTGGGATGACAATTCGCTTATTCAACACACAATTTTTTGGGGGTAAAAACATGTTTATCCAGTTTATGTGCCCCCACTTTTGTGTACTTCATGTGCGCAGAGTCTTTATGGTCACATGATAAGCAAGTTACAGGTTTTTGAAAAAGTTCATGTCCAAGGTAGTAAAGACTTCCAGTGTATCATTTTTCACAGTGGATCTTTGTAGAAAAAAATGTACTCACTTTTGATCAACAAAATGAAGTGGGTGGGGTCATTTACCACAATCTGTATATCACTCTATTGTGTATAAAACTAAAAACCTATCCAAACCAAATGGAGTATTAGTCAATTCGGTTCTTTTCTTAAATAGTATTCCATACATCAATTTCATGTCGAGGATGAGTCAATCCAAGCCTAGTTGGAATCATGCTAAGAATTAAGAACCAAACTACATGCAATAATAAAATCTGAAAGAATGGATTTGAAATGAATACACAATACGTAGAAACAGGTTGATCTAATTTGGAGAGAGAGAGAGAGACAGAGAGAGAGAAAACACTGACTTGTATCACGAACTGTAGCTTTTACAGTATACCCACGTTGGAGTAGGAGCTTCACAAGCCATGAAGCTATGTATCCCGAAGCTCCGGTCACGCACACCACCTTCTCCTCTCTACTCATCCTCTCTCTCTCTCTCTCTCTCTCTGAAGTTGTGTGTGAAGAAGTGAGAAAGCTCTGACTTTGCTTTGTGTGAGCGTTGGTGATTTTCTATGGATTGAGATCAGGTGCAATATCCAAAATATTGCACCTGATGTAATTACTATCAATAGTTGAGATTGGTAGTTGTAAAAAATAAATTTCAATCTCAATCATTGATTTAAAATAATTAAAAAAAAGTTTAAAAAGTAAAAAAAAGGTGAAAAGTAAACAATTTTTGTGAAGGAAATTTGAAAATTTCACCCGGTGCAATACTCTTAAGTATTGCACCGGATCCTAATGATATTGAACCGAATCCTATTCCATTTTCTATTGTGCAGATACGGTATGGCCAATATGGCAATTTATAAAAAATTTAGGACGAGAGTATGGCGGCATGTGTGTGTGTGTGTGAGTGTGTGAAGCTTTGACTTTGCTTTGTGTGAGTTGGTGATTTTCGGAGTGTGCAGATACGGTACGCAATATGACGGCGGGATAGGTATAATAATTATATATATATATATATATATATATATAGAGAGAGAGAGAAATCATTAGGTCCGGGCGTGGTGTAAAACCAGTGTTTTACGCCACGCCAATGAACTCTCGCCATGTCAAAAAAAAGGGCTCCCACAATGTTTCTTCACGCGAACCTCCACACAGCAAAAAAAAACAAAGACTCCCACACAAAATACTCCAACCAAAATCGTGCTTTCTTCGGAATCAAAACCCCAAGACCCACACCTTTGGCACAAACCCAGTACCAGCAGCCATAGCCAAAACCCTCATCACTCTCAAACTGCCAACAGAATTTCCAACCCATTCGTACCCCGCCCTCAAGCCATCAAATGTGCCGCTTAAACCACGTCATCTGCCAAGCCCAACTCTTCACCATCGTGTTTATTTAGGGAACGAAAGAGAGATGGGTTTGCATTTTGGCTTTCCTGGTTTCTTAAAGAGATTGACTCAATTTTGATGACTCAGATTTCTGATGCTTAAAAAATACAGAGAGAGAGAGAGAGAGAGAGAGAGAGAGAGAGAGAGGAGTAAAAGAGAGTTTAAAAGAAGTTTGATTGATTTGAATTTTAGGTTGTTTGATTGTGGCCATAATGGCTGCTAGAGAAGATAGAGAGGTGAAGAGCGACGAGAAGGAAAAATAGAAAGGAATGAGACGTCAATTTTGGTTGGGTTGCTGGAGTATTTTGTGTGGGAGTCCTTGTTTTTTTTTTTTTTTTTTTTTTTGCTATGTGGAGGTTCGTGTGAAGAAACATTGTGGGAGCTCTTTTTTTTGACGTGGCGAGAGTTCATTGTTTTACGCCACGCCTGGACCTAATATTTCCTCACACACACACACATATATATATATATATATAATTTCAAAGCTTACAAAATTTTTTTTATAACAAAAATATTATTTAATTTTTAAATAAAAATAATAATAGAAATAAACTAATTCGGTCTAATTCAGTCGGTCCATTTTGTCTAATTCAATTTAAAAGATTTGTCGTTTAATCACCACTTATACTAAAAACTGATTGGTGCCTTGGTCTGATGATAAAAAGTTTTATTTAAGAACGGACGACATAGGTTGAAACTCTCTCAAAAAAAAAAAAAAAATGAGAAGCTTTGACTCACCTTTGCTTTGCTTTGTGTGTAGATACTGTACAGCCATATCGCAATTTAAAAAAAAAATTAGGCTAAGAGTATGGCGGCATACGTATAATAATTATAGAGTAAAACTTAAGTGCAGTACCTTAGGTACAGTACGTTAAGTCCCCTACTTAAAATTTTGATATCTGTTCAATTTTATAACTAAAACTAACGCCGTTAAAACTTTTTTTTTTTTTGTCCTTTTTCTTTCTTTTTCCTTGCACTACAACTGCAAGAGTACCCATAGCTTCAGATCTTGGCATTGTAGGATCTGTGCCTTCTGCTGAAGAATAAATAGATATCATCATCAAAAGCAAACAAAAAGGACCCAGCAAAAAAAATAAGGAAGAAAGGGGAAAAAAGCAGAAAGCTTCCTTCCTTGACTCGCTCTTGATCTTTGAGTCCAACGACTCGCCTCTTCTCAAAATCGTCACCTTCTCCATCGACGGACCGGTCTTCGCCACTCTCATATTGTTCGCAGAACTCAACCTCTTCAAGACCGACGGCTCCACCGTGGTGACATACCTCTTCTTCTCCTGCCGGACCGCCGGTTTCCGGCTAGATCTAGTTTTAGAATAGTTAAAGTTAGGATTTCCATAGTTTCTCCGGCGATAAAAAACTGCCGGCTTCTTTATTTTCTCCTTTCTTCTTTATTTTTTTGGTGGGGATTATTTGTTTGCTTTTGGTGAGCACCGTGGGAAAGCAGAAAGCATGGCTTTTGATGGGCTGAGATAAGAACAAGTTTACAGCTGATGGACTGCAATCCCTTACAAACAATCTTTGCTACACGTAAGTGGACTTCTTTGTTTTCCTTTTTGTTCTCTCAAAAGGAGTACCTCCACTATCTTCATGGTTATTTTTATTATTTTATATGGTTTTAATTGCAATGAGCCAGTGATGATTGGATTTATTTGGATTTCTTACAGTGATTTTGGCTTTTGACTTTATTTGGATTTATTTGGAGTAGAATGCAGCTCATCTCTTTATTCGTCAGCGGCAGGCACAGATCCTACAATTCGAAAGATATGAAAATCTGAAACCGTGAATTCTCTTGCAGTTGCTATACAGGAAAAAGGAGAAAGAAGGAAAAAAAAATATTTTAACACCGTTTGCTTGATGGTAAAATTAGACAGATGTCAAAATTTTAAGTAAAGAATCTAATGTACTGTACCTAAGGTACTGTACTTAAGTTTTGCTTAATGGGTAATTACACACCCAACCCATTTATGACCCAATTTGTCCATTTGCCACTTTTACCTGCCACTTGAGATTTATTATAAAAATGTTGTGAAAATGTTAAGGACATTATAGATTTCTTTTTTTTCTTTTTTTTTTGATAGGAAAACATACTTAATATTAAACAACAGGAGAATTTACGTCATGAAGAATTGCTAATTCTAAGAAACTAGGACAATTCTCCATCTACGTACAGTAATCAACTAGGACATCATGGATTTCTTTTAAAGATTCAGTACAGTTGGAAATAATTCAAAATTATCAGCCAAGGCTTACTACAATCCACTGAGATTCCATACAACATATTTATGCTATATTGCTATCTTTGATTCTTCTCAGTCATCACGCCACTTTCACAATTACTTGGGCCATTTTTTCTTGCGCGTTGGAAGTCTCTTGTGAAATCCCCTTTTTTTTTTTTAAACATTGACGGCAGTGGAATTTTGGGGACATTGGCAATTATAGATTATAGACTTCCAAGTGAGATTGCCAATCAGTTATATAGTTTAATTTTTTTTTTCTTTACGTGTTGACGGGAGTGGAATATGGGGACATGAGTATTGACGGGGGTAGAATTTTAGGCCATGAGTATTGACGGGGTGGAATTTGGGGTCATGAGTATTGACGGGGGGTGGAATTTTAGGACATGAGTAGATTTCCAAGTGAGATTGCCAATGAGTACTATAGTCAGGGCCGGCTCAAGGCCTAAGCCGAAGGTCCCACTACCAAAAAAAAAAAAAAAAAAAAAAAGAATCCCCTAAGGAAAAAGGTCCCTTGACTATTAAAGGCCCAAAATCTAATGAAATTATATATATATATATATATATTTAATGATTGTGCACTTATTTATTTATTTATTAATGATACTAATGATATTACAAATTTTAATTAGGCTTACAAATTAGTTTGTTACCGATTATAAAAAAAGTAAGGACAAACTACGTATTTGGTTCCTAATCTTTACGCTATTTTTTAATTTGATCCATGACCTTTCAAATGTGTCAATTTTATACCTAATTTTTTGGTATTATGTAAAAATGGTCCTTACTGTTAAGTGATTAATGAAAAATACTAACGTAGCTAACAAATAAAATAAAATAAAATATTTGTTTAATACCACGTAAGACTACCAACTGCCATGTCAACATTACCTAAACTTTTTCCTTAAAAAATAAAAAATAAAAACATCCAACTTAGTGAGTAAGCTCACGTTCAAACACGTGAGGCTCAAATTGGGATCAACATCCCTAATAATAGAAGAGGATGTTGATTTAGCTCTCACGGCAGTGACACTCGATGGTGAAGACTGGCGGCAAAACCCGACTTGACGCTGATCTACTAGTGACGCAAACAGCTTTTCAAAAATGACTGTGCATATGAATGGCTTTTTGTAGCTGAGAATACATATGAGATCCAATGGAAAAAATAGAGAACTCCTCTCTTGAGATCCATCTCGATAGCAGGATTTGGGTATGGTTTATTGGTTTGCATTTGCAAAAAATCTACAACATTTTTCTTGTAATTAATCAATTTGCGAGAGTTGTTTTTTATTTAGTTTAATTTAGTCCACGTGGAAAAATGATAGTGGTATAAAAATTATTTTTCAATTTTAACCGTTAATCACATCAGCATTTTTCATCTATCAACGGTAGGGATCATTTTGACACACTACTAAAACATTAAGGACTAAATTGACACATTTAAAAAGCTAGGGACCAAATTGAAATACAACGTAAAGGTTAGGAACCAAACATATAATTTACCCAAAAAATAATTTAAACATTCATTAATTAGATTGATAAAGTTCATCAATGAGAGTCATTGTCGTACCATATTGTGAACATTTTGTAGTGCTTTTAGCGCCTTTTTCCTTTTCATTTCTATCAAGACTCCCAAAGTACAAGACCGGTAGAAACCTAATCCAATTGAAATCCTAAAATGTAGCAAAAAAATGTTGAAAATGTGTTAATTCATCAATTATAGATTTATCACCCCTAATAGTTAGATATTTTAATTTTTGTAAACCCATCTCCCACAAAACCACACACCAAATAATATTTATCTATTTCTCTTAAAAACAATATATAAAAAATTAAAAATTAGATTACAACATTACTTAACTATGAATTGTCGTATGTCCAAAATAAGTATCTTTTTTAATCATAATATATTTTTATTTTTTTTATTAAATTTATGGTTCAACTATGATATTCAATTCTCCATATGAAATTAACACCAATTTAGTTGGTATTATTCATCAAATTATTATGTATTTAATATATCAAATTAACTTTGATTTGATTAGTATTAAATAATTTTGTTTAATTAATATTTACATATTAAAGGTTACACATAAATTTTTCGCATTAGGCCTCAAATTATGTCGGGCCACCCTGGTCTATAGTTCAAATTTAAAGGACATCATTTGTAAATTTACCTATTAAAAGTAGAAAATCCCTCTTCAGTTTACATCATCTACAATGACCGGAGTAGAATTTTGGGATATGCAGCATCTCATAAAGGCAATAAAATTATATATATTGCTTGGGCCATTTTTTCTTGCGTGGTGGAAGTGTCTTGTAAAAAAAAAAAAAGACTGGACGGCAGTGGAATTTTGAGTCATTGGCAACTATAGAGCATAGACTTCCCTGTGAGATTGCCAATCAGTTCTATAGTTTATTTAACAGACCGTGTGTTACGTTTTCAGTTTATAAAAGCACACAATATGCGTAACGCACTATGAGCAATTATCCATAATTTGTCCATAAAGTTGAGGTTGGCCAAGACTTTTAAGGCAATAAAATTATATTATGTTCACACATATAATTGAATTCCCCTACCACACGATATGAACAAGACCCACCAACAGGAATCGAATCGTCGCCTATAAATTAAACTCAAGCTGTCTTTCATGCACACTCAAGCCTTCTTTTCTGTGTCTCCGTTGCACACTAGTCAAGTCATGTTGCTAATAGAAATGCCATCCATTCTCTTGCTTCTGCTCTTGGCTTTTCTCTTAGTGCAGCCATGCATACCTCACATGTCCCAATCTTCCAACAACTTTACTGATCAATCAGCTCTTATTGCCTTCAAATCTAAAATCACTTTTGCTCCAAACGATACTGCCTTCACTGCTGCTGGTAACTGGTCAACAACAACAAACTTCTGTGAGTGGTTTGGGGTCTCTTGCAGTCGACGCAGACAAAGAGTCACGGCCTTGAACCTTTCCTACGTGGGTCTCCAAGGCACCATTTCCCCTCGTATTGCCAACCTCTCCTTCCTAGTCTCACTTCATCTTTCTAACAACAGCTTCTATGGTTTTCTGCTTCATGAGATAAGTTGTCTACACCGCTTGAGGGTACTTATCTTGTCATTCAACCTATTGGAAGGTAGTATCCCTCCAACCATACATAATTGCCAGAAGCTTGAATATTTATATCTTCATTACAACAAGTTGAGTGGTGGCATCCCTAAGGAGTTGGGCATGTTACCCATGCTTGGTGACTTACGCCTTGCTTTTAACAGTCTTATGGGTGCAATTCCATGGTCCCTCCGCAATATGTCGTCATTAAAGATTTTGGATTTGGAATCCAATAACCTCTCTGGTACATTGCCTCTTGTCATCTTTAACTTGTCATCTCTAACGGTTATTGCTGTATCAGAAAATCACATCTCAGGAACTCTTCCGATGGATCTTTGCAGGCATTGTCCTAATCTTCAAGGTCTGTATATTTCCATTAACGAATTCACCGGTAATCTTCCCTCACATTTTAATCTCTGTAGAGAGCTTTTACTCTTATCTCTGTCATACAATAAGTTTCATGGAAGTATTCCAAAAGGTTTTGGGAGTTTAGAAAAGCTTGAAATTCTTGATCTTGGAGGAAACAACTTAACTGGAAATATACCTCCAACCATAAGCAACCTGTCCATGTTACAAACCTTCTCCATTACCAACAACAAAATTAAAGGTAGCATTCCAAGTGACTTATGGCGTCTGCCAAATTTGAATATTTTGCAATTTTCCGAGAATTATTTAATCGGAACAATATCCCAAAATATTTTCAACATTACCTCTCTAAAAGAGCTCGACTTAGGGGGAAATTCTTTGTCTGGAGATCTTCCATTAGATACTAGGATCTCTTGCCCCAATCTTGAAAGTTTGTTTTTTCGTTCCAACAAAATCAATGGTCATATCCCATCATATCTTTCAAATTGTTCCAAGTTCATCCTGATAGATTTTTCTCATAACTTATTATCTGGGTCAATACCTAGAAGTCTTGGAAACTTAAAATATCTCAAAACACTTGATCTAGGTGATAATCAGCTAACAGAGGAGCCTGGACATCAAGAGCATAGTTTTCTTACATCTTTAGCTAGTTGCAGATTTTTGGAGGAGATAATCATAGCCTTTAATCCCTTGAATATTTCAATTCCGAATGCCATTGGAAATCTTTCAGATTCACTTAGAACCATTTTTGCAAGTAATTGCCAAATAAAGGGTCAAATTCCAATGGGAATTGGTTCCTTGAAAAACTTGAACTTCCTTGAATTGTCGGGTAATAGTTTGACTGGAAAAATACCGTCAACATTTGTGGGATTAGAGAGCTTGCAAAGATTGCATCTTGACGACAACAAGATTGAAGGATTCATTCCAAAACAACTATGTAAATTAAACAATTTGGGAGAATTGGTTCTCTCAAATAATAATCTCTTTGGATCCATCCCAAATTGCATTGGAAACCTCAGTCTTTTACAGACATTAAACTTGAGTTATAATGGGCTGACATCATCAATCCCATTGGTTTTGTGGAGTCTTAAAACTCTAATATTCTTAGATTTATCATCAAATTCCCTTGTCAGATCATTGTCTCGAAACATGACAAAATTGGTTGCAATTGTACACATGGACTTATCTCGTAACCAGATTACTGGAAATATTCCAAGTATCATTGGTGCTTTTGAAAGCCTAAGTTATCTAAACTTGTCAAAGAACTCTTTCCAAGGAGACATTCCACAATCTTTTGGACAATTGAAAGGATTGGAAAAACTAGATCTCTCATACAATAATCTCTCTGGTGCGATTCCCAAGTCTCTTGACACACTTCCATATCTCAACTATTTAAACTTGTCCTTCAATGACTTATCAGGAGAAATTCCATTTGGTGGATCTTTTGCAAACTTCACAAGGAAATCATTTTTAGGTAACGAAGCACTTTGTGGGAATCCAATTTTTGGAGTTCCAACTTGCACAAGTTTGAGTTCTCGAGAATTAAAGGTGAAACAACTTTTGCTCAAATATATTGTACCTGTCATTGCATCATTTATAATCTTTGCATCACTGGTCATTATGCTAAGAAGACATCCAAGATGTAACATACATATTCTAGGTTTACCTATCACTTTGCCGTCTGTGGATTATAGAATGATATCATATCATGAGCTTTGTTGTGGAACAAACAACTTCAGTGAAAGCAACTTGCTTGGAACTGGAGGTTTTGGTTCTGTGTACAAAGGGGCACTGTTTGATGGGACTATTGTTGCTGTCAAAGTTTTAAATATGCAATTAGAGGGTGCTTTCAAAAGTTTTGATGTTGAATGCATGGTGTTAAGGGCAATCCGACATAGGAATCTAGTTAAAGTTATAAGTACATGCTCCAACCTAGAGTTTAGAGCTTTGGTGCTGCAGTACATGTCAAATGGTAGCCTTGAAAAGTGGTTATACTCTCACAACTATTGCTTGAATCTTGTTCAAAGAGTAAGCATTATGGTTGATGTTGCATTAGCATTGGATTATCTCCACAATGGTCAATCAGAACCTGTGGTTCATTGTGATTTGAAGCCAAATAATATCCTCCTGGATGAAGACATGGTTGCACATGTGGGTGACTTTGGCATTGCAAAGATTTTGGTCGAAAATAAAGACGTAACACAAACCAAAACCCTTGGTACTATTGGCTACATTGCACCAGGTATATTAATTCACCTCTACTTATTTATTTACTAGGCTAATTTCGTGAATAACCTTAACAGTGGCTATTTGCAGGAAAAACAATGTGTTATGTGTGCCAGTTTTCACTAGCTCAAATTTTTAGTTGCATTAAATTCATAGGAATATACACCATATTCAAATTATTTGTTTTATGAGCCATGCTGACAAGTGAAATACGAATTAATTAAATAGGATTGATATAGTGTGAGTTTCAGTATTGGACAAGTTAATACAATCATAATACTTCTTCGGCTTGCCTTAAGCCCACTTATAGCTCATTTTATAGCTGTTGACTATATACTAATGCACTTTTGGTATAGTTTATTTTTAAAATTTTTTTTTTGTTTCTTTTCAAATCTGTTTATTTGAAAATGCTTTACATAGAGAGAATGGAAGTTATAAAAAAAATTGTATTTTGAAAATGTGTGGTTTGAGACCACTTTACCAAACAGTCACTCACATGTCCTAAAATTGATTAAAAAAACTTTAACTGTGGTGACAACCCTCCAAGTTAATATAAATCATTCAAAGTCTAACTTTAATGGAGACACAAAGTAAGCCTGATAATTACTCCAAAATTCAAATAACAAAGATAAACCATTAGGACATAATAGGATCCCCAATAATAATAATGAACTATAAAAAATAGGAAATAAATAAATAAAAGGAATCTAGTGTATATGGATACGGTAAACACATTAAAAAAAAAAAAAAAAACATGTACAAAATGTGTGTGTAATATTGGTGTATTAAAAGGACATAATTGTAAAGTGTGGATCACTAACTTAAAACTTCTTGACAAATGTGAGCATGACAGAGTATGGTTTCGAAGGGAGAGTGTCCACCAAAAGTGACATTTATAGCTATGGGATAATATTATTGGAGATGATCACGAGAAAGAAGCCCACCGATGATATGTTTGTTGGAGAACTTGCTATGAGGCAATGGATTTTATCACTACCGTACAAAATGGAAGTCGTGGATGATGGTTTACTTAGGATAGAAGATGGAAGGGATGTAACTTTCATGCAAACTATTCTCTCATCTATCTTTGAATTAGGCTTGAGGTGCTCTGAAGAATTACCAGATCAAAGACTTGACATCAAAGATGTGGTGGCCAAGGTTAACAAAATCAAATTGGCACTTCTTGGAAACAGAAATAGGGGTATCTGATATCTAAGTTATTGCTTAAGTTCCTTGTGCGTGCTCACATAGATACGTTGTAAAGCAAGCTTTCATGTTTGTCTTCTTTATATTTTATCATTTGTTTTTGTCTTTTGTATAATTTTGATATGAACAAGGTTTATTTTCCATCCAACCCATCATTATGTGGTGATTAATAAATCCATCCAGTTGTATTAAATCATATGGCTCATTAAATTATTTAAACAAGTTACACAACTCATTAAATAGGTCATGTAAATAAATGTACACGTGGATGATCATTCGAATCTTCGTGTAATGAGTTTGAGAATTTTTTCTATTTTTCTCCAAATTGTTTTGAAAATAAACACTATCCTTCATTTGTTTCCTTTTTGATCCATGTGTTCATAGCCAATATGCATTTTGTAAGGTTGAATTCATTCAACCATGTATTGGCTTTATTCCGTGCCAAATTTGCTTGTAATTTCAACAATTAGATACCTTGTATTTAGGTGGGATTAATGTAAGAGTTGTGTGTGAAAGAGTGTGAAAAAATTCAAGTGTGTATGCATTTAGAGGATTCTCACGACTGGATCTCCCAAGTGACTCGCAACTGGCAACTCGCCAAAATGCCACACGTGTGAAGCATGCAGGAAGCTGAAGGGTTATGACAGTAAGAGCACTACAGGACAAAAAATACAGTCTGGCCTGGCAGTGACTCTAAAAGATGAAGTGTTGCATTTATTGTTGCTACACTTTAGTTAAGCCACATTAGCGTCCACCTCATTTTCATTTTCTTTCCAATTTTCCTATAATTGTTTTTAACATTTACTTTTTATTTTATTTTAATATTTACACTTTTTCTAACCTTTCTTCACCCTTACCTTTTCATCTCTCCACTACCCTCTATATAAATATTATTCTTCTTCTTTTCATCTTCCCGCTACTCTCTACATTAATATTATTATTCTTCTTTCTCTTCATCTTCTTTTATTTTGTCTCTTCTTATTCACATACTTTTACTATAAATTTGTAACTATCTATTCCATTCTATGCATGGTTCTTTCTTCTCTCTCTCTCTCTCTCAATTTTTCGATGAATTTTTTTTACATTCTTCTATTTATGCCAAATTACCAGGGCCGGCTCAAGGCCTAGGCAAGTTAGGCCTAGGCCTAAGGCCCCACCAAAAAACAAAATTTCCCTTAGGAAAAAAGGCCCCACTTTCCTTAATTAAAGGCCCAAATTTTTATAAAATTATATATATATATTTTTTAAAGGTTGTACATTTTTTTTTATTAGTGATGTTAGGATACTACAAATTTTATTATTGGCTTACAAATTGCCATGTTACTAATCACAAAAAAGTGATATAAACATTTATTAGTTAAATTGATGAAGTTCATCAGTGAGAGATAATGTCACATTATATTTTGAACATTTTATAGTGCTTTTAATTAGCACATTTTTCTTTTTCATTTCTATTAAGACTCTCAAAATATGAGATCAATAGAACCTTAACTCAATTGAAACCCTAAAATATATCAAAAAGATGTTGCAAATGTGTTAAATCATCAATTATAAATTAATCTCCCTTGATGGATTGAGACTTTGATTTTTGTAAACTAATATCCTACAAAGCCACACATCAAATAATATCTATCTCTCTCTCTTAAAATCAAAATATAAAATTAAAAATTAGATTACAACTTTATTTAACTATGCATTGTCTTATATCCAAAATAAAGTATCTTTTTCAATCGCAATATATTTTTATATCTTTTTATAAATATTTATAGCTCAACTATGATATTCAATTTTCTATATGAAATTAACATTAGTCTAGTTGGTATTATTTATGTATTTAATGTATCAAATTAACCTTAATTTGATTAGTATTAAATAATTTTGTTTAATTAATATTTACATATTAAAGGCCCCGCATAAATTTTTCGCCTTAGGCTCCAAATTAGGTTGGGCCGCCCCTGCTTGTAAGAGCAAGGTGTAGGCTAAGGTTGTGGATTAAAGACCACCGAGTGCTCGTATTACTTACAGATCCAAGTAAAGAAGAGTAGAATAGTCAGGAAAATAAGTAGTTGTCAAAAATGATGATATAAAAATGTACATAATGCCATTTCTTCAGAGTCAAAAGATCTTACGCACAAAATGGAAATAATTTTTTACAAATCCCATGCCCGCTCTAATTGATTTCCTTCTATAGCTTGTGATTGAGTTTATTACCATGAATTTTCTCTTCTTTCCAGATAAATAAAGGAGTACCCCTCCTCCCTCAGGTCGACCCCGTACTTTAATCTAAAACATGCCTGCAAAATTCTTTGCTTTGACCTTGTCCCTTAACCGTGTGCTAGGTGATGACTTTAGTGCCGATGGAATTGTTTTCCATCATTCATGAAAGTTTGACTAGGAATTATATGTGTGTAAACCCTTCACATTAGAGCTTCTACATCTTGATGCCTTATTAGAGTTGCCAAGGATGGATATATCCATAACCTTTTGTTGTAAATTTGGTACAATCATTTAGGTTTGGGATATCCGAACACAAAAGTTGAAACTGGATCTTCCAGGCCTTGCAGATGAGGTATGCTATATATAAAAAATAATGACGTTTTATATATTTATCTTGCGCGTGATAAATTTTTTTTATAATCGTGTTATTATTTTGAATATTTTTGAATGTATTACTACTTAAGCTGTATTATATATGTATGACCAATATATTGTAGGGTTCATGATGATAGGAGGTATTGGTCTTGGGATTGGATGTGGATAGGATATAGCTATACTTTGCCTTGTAGTCAGTCTAGAGCTGATCAACCGTCTTCCCAAGTTAGTAAAATTTAATTAACTTAAAATTAGATAGAAAGGATTTTATAAATTTCAAGTTAGAGTCATGCTAGGTGAACAGTTTAGAGGACTGTAATTAAGTTCTTGCAAGTTTGTAATTAAGTCTGTTTAAATAAATATTAATAATAATAAAAGATCTATTCCTTTGAAGATAGAGATTATTATTATAAATAGGATGAGGAAATTTTATTGTATTATGTTTTTTTGGAAACATATATTCTACCAAACTCGGTTGGCTAATTTGTACATTTCTAAGTCAATTGAGCACATTTTGCATGTTACATGTAATTCTTCATTTCCATATCGATAAGGGCATTCACGATCCCAATGACCCACTCCCTTTTTTTTGCATGCTTGGTTTTTTGGGATGCAAAATGTGTTTGTTCCAAAAACTGTATGTCGAAGGATTTGTCGATAGTTTTGCAACAATTGTTTTCCATCTGGTTGGTTTAGAATTGATAATAGTAGTTGTATTCCTTCATTTGATTTGCATAACAACGCAATTGGCAGTCCATACTTTGCATTTTTGTCTCCTTCTATGTTTGCTTGAAAAAGGATTTCTTTTCCCACTTTAGTTTGATCTTGTACAAAATATTTGTGAGCTCCGACCCAAAATAGTGCTTGTTTGTTTCCAACCCTAAAGCATTGATGAATGAGTTTTTCTTCATGTTTAGAAGGAATAAAGGATTTTGGAGCAGTCCAGTTAAATTGATGTGGTGAAGAACTTTTTTCCTTTTGGTTAGCTGATTGAATCGCTTGTAGCTGTTTTTAAAAAAACAAAAACACATATTAAGAAACTAATGCGTTAAAAAAAATCAGCTGGTGATAGAACATGACAATAATCATATACTAAGAATTACACATGAACATTATTATCATCACAATTGCAATATTGGATTGATGAAGCTATAATTTTTTTTTTCTTTTAGAAATATAACGATGACTCTAGAATTGCACACTACTTCATGGTAAAAAGTTATAAAGGATTTCAATATTTTGTGCCACAATTTTGGATGTGGTTGATTGTGATTAGTAGAGAAAAAGTGGGGAGTTCATGTGAATGTAACAAACATGAGATTTGAATTTAAATTTGTGTACCTGAATTTGATGTTGCCTAAAAATTTTGGTGATTGTCTTTCAACATTGGAAAATATTTCGAGCAATAATTCTGTTGGTAATTCATGTTGCATGCTCATTTTTGTGATGCAAAGAGAGTATTTTTATGATATTTTTGGTGTGTTTTTTTTGTTGTTTTGTTTTATAATTTATAGTGTTTTGATTGTTGTATGGATGAGTTATTGTTGAATTTATTTGCAATTATTTTTATTTTTATTTTTTTTGGTTTTTTATTTTTATTTTTTTTAATAGAAGCCTTTCATATACCTTTCTCTATAAATCTTAAATCTTATAGTTTTGAATATAAATATATAAATTGTAAATTATGTTTGACTGTTCAGTGTTCATTTGGTTTTTTTTTGTTTTTGGCATATATTGTGTGTGTGTACAGAAGACGAAGACGAAGGTGTAAAGGTAGAAGCTGAATTAGGGGCTCCCCCAACTCTGACACGCTTCGATCCATTAATGCAAATATAATTGCCTAAGCAACCTCTTCATTGTAGGAACGCACAATATTAAACCCTTATGGCTTGTTTGGATGGAGGGGGGAAGGAGGGGGAGTGGAGTAGAGTAGAGTAGAGTAGAGTAGAGTAGAGTTGGCTAAAAATAAGCTAATTTTGTACTAAATTTACTCTACTCTACTCCCCCTCCCTCTCTCTTAATCCAAACGGACCATTAGAGAGCGCAACGAAGTAAATTACATCAAGTGGGGCTTTAGCATCATTTAAAATAGGATCAATTTACTCTGTAACTAATAAAAGAGTTAAAAGTTAGCTTTCATCTGAAAAGACATATTATAACACTTTTAGCCCAAATTTTTACAATTTAGAATTTTCAATTGAATAAAGTAATACTATTTGCCAAGTTTAGTAACCAGTAGCATAGTCTTGCTAGGAAATTAAGAAAACTTTTGTCTGTTACTTTTATTAATTACGGGCATAATGCATAACCTTATCATTGTCAATATTATAATAAAATTAATAAAAATTTTAGGATACGTGGATATCAATCTAAATGATGTAGATTCCCAAAAAAAAAAAAAAATATATATATATATATATATATATCTAAATGATGTAGTGCATGTGAATTTGAGTAAAAAATTCATTAAATAACATATTGCTCCACAATTGATTTTCCAATTGCACCTTCCTTTTGAATGAGATCAATTGACAAAAAACCCAAAGCAATACCAGTTTTGTTTTTTTATACTTCGAAATGTATTATGTATATAACCATGTTTTGAAGCTTGGCCTTTGGTAGCAATTATTTCACAGAATGGACCTCAAAAGAAGACTAAATTACTAAACTTTTTTAAGAATCAACTAAATTATTGAACTTAGGTATATAAGGCTACATTCAGGAAATAATTAATTAACCATGTTCTAAGGCATCAGGATGGTTGCTGAAAAATGTCCTAGAAACTAATCTCAATGTTGATTTCTTTTTCCTTAGCTCATTGTGCTTAAATAGCAGTGACATGACATAAGAGGCATAGATTTTTAAAAAGTCTGCGATTAATTTAAACTTCTCAATTTGATGAAAATATTGCATCTACAATAGTTTAGGACATACCCATTAGGAAAAAATATCACAAAAGATCCAAAGAATTTTCCAAATAACTCAATAAATAATTTGGGATACATCTCAAGGCTAAAAATGACTAAGACACACAGTTTACTGCTCAAGGCACCGTTAGAGGGACTTTGATGGAGATATATGCAGAATTATGCGGAAAAATTACCGCAAAAATTGAAACACCAAGAAAACAATTTGCTTTGATTCTAAAACCCAATCCATGTTATACAATCATGATATTGAAGTATGCTCAAATATCAACTGTTGGAAAACAGCTGAAGCAAAGAATTAAAAACCTAGCAATCAAAAATATCAAAATGAACAGACCCAAAAGAGGTAGAAATCTAATTAAAAAACCAAACAATCAAAAATTCAACACCCTAAAAAAGATTCAGTAAAAAATCAGCCACACCATAGCAGCCTTATAAATCTTGATTAAAAAAACACAATCTTAGCATAAAAGTTGTTATGGCAAAAGTGGCCCAAGTGAGATGGCATAAGTATATATATATATATATATATATATGTATGTATGTATGTATATATCTATATATATGTGGGCTTTGATAAGCTCAAAAAAAAAAAAAACCTAGCCTTTTACCTCTTAAGCTACACGTGTATATACTTATGAGGCTTCCTTTTGCTTCAACCACAACACCCTACTGAACCTTGCTTTGCTTCACTGTGGCTGTGAATGGAGACTCCAGGTACGGCTCTCTTCTACTCTAAACTTAGGAAAGTTGTAATACTCAATGGCTAGCTTTTGTTCCCACTCTTATAGGAAGCATATGTTATTTGCGTACCTAATAGAAAAAAATAGGGGCTGCTGTTATGGATCTAAAGCTATGATTATTTTCAATATCAAACAGTAGTTTATCATTAATAATCATAAACCTATCCACAGTACTTCCACCAAAATTTTATAAAATACAAATGTTCCACTTGACAACTCTAAAGCCTTGCTAAAAGTTAAAAGCTCAATGACTGTACACAAATAACAACCAACTTAGAGAAATTCTGCCATATTATGATTAGAAGTATCACTACAAGTAAAATGCCTACACCCTACTAATGGCACAAATTGATAAAAGGAATTCAGGATATTCATATTTAACTTTACCAGAGAAAGGTTGAGTGTAGAAGGGGCAAAACTGTAAATCACCGTTTAGGGAGGATCTGCAATGGATAACATTACTGTCATGTCAGACAACTCATATTGCAGTGTCATTAACAATTGTGCAAAACCAAGTCTCTGCAAGCTAGTTTGACATCATTAAAGTTCTAGACAACTCTTACTTGAAAACTTGAAAATCATTTCCACAGTTTGGGCACTACAAACATACCACAAAAAAAAAAAGGAAAATAAATCAAAGAATTCATGAGATGGAAGAAGAATAATTTTTCCTTTACCTGCTAAAAATACCCACAGGAAATTGTTTGTAAAATATTAGATGACAAGTAACTACATATTCCACAATGTAAGAACACACACACACACACACACACACACACACACTTATATATATTGTATTCAGTAAATAGGTCATTATTTTTAACACAATTTCTGATATGGAAAGAAAGGTTTGGGCATCAAACATTTGGTTCATGCTAGTCATCATCCATAGAGAAACAAAATTAACCGGCACTGCATCCTGTTTATCCAGCTAGATCATCCATTCAATGTTGCAACTATTATATAGAAATTAGAAATCCAGATCATCTAACTAATACATATGCTATTCATTTCCAAATCAAACGAAGCCGATGAACAAACAGTCAATCCTCCATGTGTTTAGGATCTCTAATGAATAGAAGCCCCTAATGAATTAAGCAGGGTAAACTTAGTTTATTCAATAGGGGTGATGACTTGCCAATTGCCACATAATTAATTAATCCCATAGTATATAACCATCCACTCAAATGCATATTTATACAAAATGCTAAGGTCGTAATGATAAATTTGAACATAGCTCGACCAACAGATGTAAAAAATAATCTTCAGTACTTGAACCAATGTTATGAGTTACAGGTTCACGAACTATGAAAGAAAAAAATTAAGTAACAATTTTGAGTTACAATTTTATGAAGATAAGATAAATTCTTTGTACAACTCATAAATATCCAGTTAAAGAAACCAAATATTTTCAAGAAAGGAAGTAGTAGAAAATTGAAGCCTCACAGTGCCTTGAACTAAATCCCGTCCAGCCCACCAGAGAAAAGCCCCCAAGCCAACGATTGGTACAACCACTGCAAAGAGCTGTTTGTGAAAATGCATCAGCTAATTAGATTCAACCACATATACTGATGTCACAGTCAACATGAATCTATAAAATGACCTTGCAACACTGTTATGTTATTAGATTCATACAAGTAGAGAATATATACACTCACCGGAGAAAACTTACGGTTGGGATCTGTCTTGGACCAATCTGGGTAGCTAGGGACTAATTTTAATAGCGTCAATACCAAAACATCAAATATGGGAAATTTTGGACCACTCTGATTCACTTTTTATTAATTTCGGGCAACCACACATATCATATGGGAAATAAGTCTGCATGAACTATTCAACCTCTCTCATTAAACAATATCTACATAAACCCATATATGACCCACAACACAAAAGAGGTAGAACTCCAATTAAAAAACCCAGTTGGCGTTATCCCTAGCAAGAACTTCCCAACATGTTAACCAAACCAAATTGTTGAGGTATCCACACAACAGCACTACACGAAGAAATCAGAATCACACTAACCCATATATGACCCACAATACAAAAGAGATAGAGCTCCAATTAAAAAACCCAGCAATCAAAAATTCAACATCCTAAAAAAATCAAATACAAACAAAAATCAACATAACAATCATCTGTCACAGCACGAAAGAGGTAGTAACAAATTTTTAAAAGAAAAAAAAAATCAATCAAAATAAACTAATCCTTACATTGAATTATTATGCGGGGCGGTCACAAGAATAGAGCACAGATACCTGAACTGAATCATCCACTTTTTGTTAGCATTAATATATTTTGAGGAGAGGAAGAGACAAAGGAGTGAAGACAAAGAGACTGCTGTTACAAGCTAGCGTTAGCAAAAGCTGAAGGGTTGTTGTTGAGGAATTGATACCGCTGAAAAATTAACGCTGATGAAGGTTGCCGTTTGAAAGGTGGGGGAGACAAATCGTGAAACACAACAAACCAAGAGGTGAGGAGACAGAAAGGGAATTTGTAACCGTGAGACACAAGCTTGGGCTTGGGCTTGAGCTTTGTTGTGGAATTAAAGCTATAAAGATTGGGCTTTATAGTGGAGAGAAGGCTGAGAATTATTGTCATTTTTTTAGTATTTTAAAATTTAGAAAAACTACATTAAAATTATAAGAGAAATTCAAGAAAAAAGATGGTAATGACATAGCTGCTGACATAGTTCAATATGAGCGTAGCAACATTAATTACTAAGCTTCAGCTCTTAGTATTATATAGATTTGGAAAGGTTTACGATGTCGAATGGAGCCCAGAAGATGGCAAGAAGGTAGCCTCGGGCGGTAGAGATAAGGGTATTGAAATTATGAATGGGTTAGTTTAATTGAGGGAAAATATATGATTGGAATGTCAAATCACAGTATTTCAGAAACTTCTATCAGTGTGGAGATATCGGCTATAAATCAGACACAATTATACGTTGGTCAATATGCACTGCACTGGAATCATTAATTGAAGAACTAGGAACAAGGGTGGTGATTGAGGAAAGCTCCTTTGCATCGGCATTGCACTATTTCAAGTACTCATTCTTGTTTCCAAGATTTGGTGTTTAAATTTCAAGCTGCTCCAAGCATATCGTGTTTGAGGATGAAGAGTATGAAAGCATATTTACTTGTCTGGCTGTCTTGTTATGTGTCTTAGGAGTAAGGATATAAAAACTGAACTTGTCTCTGTTTTAATTAAAATTCTCAAACTTTTAGGTTGAGAATTATCCCTTCTCCCTCGTTTTTGTATTGGAGAGTTGTAGGTATACTGAAAATTTATGGTGCTTAAAAGCACCACTTTTTGCACATCTATTGGTTTTCACATAAATGGAGACAACTGATTTGGGTTCCATTTATCTAATGATATGCCAGGTTTTAGTGTTACAGTAAATAAGAAACAGTAATAAGAGCAATGAAAAAATTCCCTTAGTTTCTCCTTACGCCTTCTCAATCATACGACAAACCCACTAATCTTCAAGGACCGACACAGTTCTTGTACTGAAAAAATTCTCAAAGGTTGTTGTATTGGACAAACAAGTAGGTCCATCAACTCCAATCTATGGGGCTTAATCATTGCTAGAAATATATTTAGAAAATACCTCCCATCATTTTCGTATTTTATTTTGTGTCATGTGAGGCATTCGCCCTTGTTTTTTTTTATTTTGGTTAAAGTACAATTCACACCTATAAGTTTAGTCCATTTTGTTTTTTGTTTTTTTCATTTTAATCCCCTTAACTCCATATCCACAGAAATCATCTTAATAAATCCCACGAGCTCTGATATTAGATGATGCATCCAGTTAAGGTAGCAAAATTGTTAGGTTGTCATAGAACAAATAAATTCGAAGGCAAAAAATGGAGCAATTCTGGGATATTGATAATTTCTGTAAAAGGTGGCTTGCTGTCATCATATTTTTCTTAATGCTTATAAGAAATTACATACTCTGATTTGTAATAGACCCACAATAAATGCTAGATAGTTCACAGGACACAAGTTTCAAAGTCATATTCTCATATACTCCACACCTTACTAGACAGTTGGATACCATTTTCAAAACAGAACTTCGAAATCAATTCTAATACCGTAAAGAACCAATTTATGCTCTTCAAACTGCAGCTCTGCATCACAATATATTTATAGTTTTATACATGAATGTGTGCATTTTTGTAGAGAAATTGTATTATATGATCTACTAGTGTACTGAGTCATAACCATTCTTTGGCAGAAATTGGTGGTAGAAGATTCAATTATATAATAAAAAAAAGTTACTAGAGGATTGGGAATGTATGAGAACTTTTGCAAATCACATCCAACCCTTTGAAGTTTGAAGTGAAAAATCTTACCATACCAGAGAAGTGAGCAATTTGGAAACCACCAAGCACTAGTTGGACTGGCGCTTTACATATATTCAAGACATTTCCCAGAGGACTTGAGTTTTTAGCTCAACATCTCTAGAAAACTTGGGACTTTAAATTCAGTATCTCATTTCTAATTGAGTAAAACTTGATTTAGAAGTTTTGCAGCTAAAATATTTCCAAATGCATTACAATTTATATATCTTAACATGATGGGAACCTTCATGCGCAACAAACATTAGTCAGGATGGGCAATACACAAATTATTTGTAATTATTTGAATCACTTCCCTTTTAATAACATAATTCAGACAGTGAGGATGCCATTCCCCTTGAAGCTTTCAACAGTGTCCCTAACACTCACTTCCATAGGAATGAAGCTAATACCCAAACTTTTGGCCTTGTCTTGTGATATCTTGTATAATGGTTGCAAAGGCTTGTCATCTTCACTTCTGCCAAAAAATAAAAAATACAATTGACTCTTCTTCAAAAATGGAAAATACAATTGACCCCTCTTCAACTTGTTTTATGTGTCAAAACAATTGCTATGGGTGATAAAAAGCAAATTATTATTACAATTATTATTACTAGTCTCAATGCATGAGAATAGATAATTTTATTTTAGTTATGGTATAATGTATAATGTTTTCTATAAATTTTGTGGCAAAATAATTTGTTCTCCCAAAAACTTAAACAATTTCTAAAATTATTTTTCATTATCTATCTCAAAAAATATATCATCATTTTATTACTTGGATTTATTTGATTGATATTATTCATTTTTTAGGCGGTCCATATTTTGATAAATTATGTTATTGTGCATTATATTTTCCTAATTTGTTTTTCCTGTACAACTAAATTGTTTGAGTTTCAAATATTGTAAGGACACAAATTTATGGATTGGGCCTATGAACAGAACAGTTGGAGGCCCAGACTCTGTATAGTATTCTTGAAATGAATTTATAAAGAGAGTGGGTTGAAGAATACTTGATTGAACACGTATGGGTTGAAAGCCCAAGTATGATTATGACCAGATTTGTATTGATAAGATATTTGAGTGATACAATGTTCTTTTCGGCACAGTCCGAGGAGTATGTTTACACAAATATTATGGGGACTTCTCTCTTTCTCTCTCTCTCTTGATTGCGCTCTCTTTTCTTTCTTCTATTCTCGGTCCTCCTTCTCTTCTTTCTTTCTTCTATTTATATGCCCTTCCTCCATTGCGTCGGCTTTTCTTGATACTTGTCCCATCAACCCCCATCTGGAGTCCTCATCTGGTAGCTGTAAAGGATGAAAGTCACTGTTCAGGTGTCTTTTCCCATTAATGCGGCCATGATGTTAGCTGCAGGATCATAAATGTGGTGGCAGCAGCCTTTTGCTTAATATCTGATCTTCGTCACCTGTCCTTTTTGTCCATATTAAATCAGGGGATTCTCCGAGGGAGCTAGGATTGACGTTGGAACATTCATCCGGGACACCCTTTTGACAATCCGAACAAGCAAGCCTCCTCGGACCAGTCCTTCTTCCACGCGACTTACACTTCAGAATCGAATTAGGCTGGGCAAACCCCTCAAAATTTGTTGTCCTCGGATGTATAGGTCTCCTCGGACAGGCCCATGGCCCAAGATCTAGCATTGGGCCTTATACCCCTACAATAGCCCCTCAAAATTCCGGTTTTCTTCTCTTATCCGAGGAGAAAGGCGGGATTTTGACTTCTGCAGGGGTGAAACCCATCAAACCCCTTAACTAATCCACGTGGAGGCGCTGTTTCGCGAGACTTTCGATTTCCAAAGACACCTCGGAAATTGTAGCGCGTCATTTATAGCTCTGGGTGGCGCTTTGTCTCCTTGATCAACGGTGAGGTGCAGATCGTGTGGTTGAGATTTCTTCGTGAAATTTCGAGCGGGATAACTCCCACCCATTTTCTTCCACTATATAAGGGGCTCTGAGGGGGCGGTTTGATTCATTTGATACATCAGAGTTCTCGAGCATCCCAGTCTTACTATATCACCCCGTACTAATAGCTTCTGAGCACGTTTTCACAAAGTATCTTAGATTTCTCAAGAGTCACCGAACCAAAAATACCTACTGATCTTGTAAGTACTTGGTTTCCAAGTCTTTTTTCTTCTCGGCTGAGCATTTCGGCCGTCGTCTTTTTACGTTGCCTCGCCTTAAGAGAGTCTCGCAGCACCCTTACAGATATCCATATGGGTAGGTTTAAGAGTTTAGTCGATACCCCGGTGGCCGTAGAGCTTTTTAAGGCGAAATATAACATTCCCGATGGGGTTAGCCTCCGTTACTGTCTACCGGAGAATATTTTGACCTCTAGAAGGACCGGTGAGGTGGTTATTCCTGTAATCGCCTTTCTGGAGGGGGGAATGACCATTCCCATGGGTAACGTTACTAGGGAGTACCTTAGGAATCACAGACTGTGCCCGCACCAATGTGCCACTAATATGTTTAGGATTTTGGGTTGTATAGACGCCCTTAACGAGATGATGGGTCTACAGCTTACCTGGCATGACGTCGTACATATGTACGAATGTCACTCCTTGAAGGAGGGGGGGTACTACTTGAAGTCCCGATCTTCCGTTGTGAGAATGATATCGTGCCTTTCGAAGTCCAACAAGGGTATGAAGGACGATTACGTCATCGTCTCCAGGGCGTGGCATGATGGTCATCATTGTCCGACCACGGAGGGGGAGCCAGGTGGGGTATTCTAGGACTAGATTAAGATAATCATAGGGATTGCAGTTTAGATTTCACTTTATTTTACTGCGTATGCGTTTGGTTTAGAGGGGTGATGACTAACCTTGTGTTTTTCTTTTGATTGTGGCTGCAGATAGACAGTTTGTTGCCCCCAAGCTCAGTCTTGTGAACGTGCTCGGCCTAAATCATTTGCTACGATCCGAAGTGTTTGCTCACTCGGATGGCCAGTTGAGTGCGATTCACCTGATATTGGATTTCGCTCCAATATCAGACAATTTCTAGGAAGTCGGGGATTCCATCCGAGCCGGGGACAAGAGACTTCGCCGGATAGACGTTTCTCGGCCTGGTTTTTTAGCAAAAAAGGATCTTTCCCCGGTTCCCTGGCCGCTTCAACAAGTTACCCCTCAACGGGTCACACAAAGGGAGGAGTCTACTACCTCTCCGCCATCTTTGGACATGGAGATAGACCAATTCCGTTTCGAAGAGGAGAAAGAAGCGCAGACCAAACCTCTCAGCCCTCAAAGTTCCGAAACTTCAGAAGAAGAAGACGAGATGTCTTTGCAGCCAAGGAAGGGGTTGAAAGCCCTCGTTGCGGGGTGGAATGTGGGTACCTCCTCTAAGGTGCCCCCTAAGGAGAAGGATGCCAACAAATTGCCGCCTCCTCCACCCCCTCCAGCCACTTCGATTGGCCTTCTCCCTATGCTCGATTTGAAGAGGAAAAGAAAGGTGGTAGACCTTAAAGCCGAGGAGGGTGAAGTGCCTCCTCAGCAACAAAAAGAGGCAAAACAACAGAGGGGTGGGAGAAACGACAGGAGGGTTTCCCCACCCATGGACAGGAGTGATTCCCACTCCAGGGAGGTTCAGCATCCACTTGCCTGGGCTCCTCGGCTAGAGCTGGATGGCGCTCCTATTCCTGCCACCGCATCGATACAGGAGTTCCAGAAGGGGCACTTGGGCTATATTGCCGAGGCCTTGGAGCGTCCGTTGCTCCTGCCTCGGGACATGGAGACGATTAAGTCCTGGAGGCAGGCAGATTTATTCATGTCCCTTAAGAGAGACTTGGCCATAGTGAGTTTTTGGTCGCTTTATTGTGCATAGAGTTTATTCATGCTTGTACTGTATAATTTTATTATATTTGTAGTGACGTAATGTTGTTATTCTTATGGTGCAGCTCACCCAGCAAGTCTATGTGGCTGAAGATTGGGTCAAGGATGCCCGTAATCAGGCTAGGGCTGAGACCGACCTACGGAAGGACGTAGAAAAGAGCCTGGGTGTAGTGAAGTATGAGAAGCAGAAGTTGTCTAAAAAGCTAACTGTTGAAGAAAGAGCGAGGAAGAGCACCGAGGCTGGCCTCAAAAGCGCCCAGGACCAGGCTGAAGACCAACAGAAGAAGTTACACATGACGGAAATAGAGTTGGCTACTGAGAGACAGCTGGTCCTAGAGCTTCATGATCGAGCAGAGAAGGCCGAGATAGCCGAAAAGAATGCTTGGGAGGCGCTGAGGGCTGCTGAGGCTGCGAAAGAGGCCGAATACATCCGCTGCATAGAAGAAACAAAGAAGAGACTCGCCGAGGAGGTCTCCGAAGTGTGCAGGGACTACTGCCAGGTCACGTGGCAGGAGGCCTTGAACTTGGCTAAAGTCCCAGCCGATTCGGAGTTCAGGGAGCCGGGGAAAGTATATTTCCATCCAGACATCAGCGTGAACCCGGCTGATCCTGCTTCCTCCTCGCCTCGAGCTCCGGAGCAAGTGAATCAAGCACTTGTTCCTCTTAAGGCTACTCAGAAAGCTCAGGAGGGACAAGGCGCCTCGCCCGAACTAGCTGCTCCGGTTGCCACCTCTGTAACCGCGGATCCTAACAAGGCCAAGGAAGCAATGTCCTCAAGCGCAGAGCTGAGCGTACAGGGTAGCCTTCCTCCTCAAACCGATCAGGCTTAGGGCATAGGCTTTGTCTCCTATACTTGTAATTGCTAATAGTTGTATTGTGTGCCGAACTAATGTACTTCACGTTTTGATTTAATGAAGATGTTTTGTTTACTTTCTATTGCTCCCAGTTTTATTTATTTGCTTGTGAAAAGACTAAGTTCATAGACTAGAATACCAACAGGAAGCTTTAGTGTTCATATCAAAGACATTTAATTAACTTAATTCTATTTCGGCAAATGGATATGAATCCAAGGAAGTACAACCAACTGTCATATTGTTAACTCGTTAAATTGAGTAAGAACAATAGCTTAGAGTGCGCAGTCTGAGCGAATATGAAAGATTAAACTTTTGCATAGTTCTAAGTGATACGTGTGTTTTGGTGATATAATTTTGAGTGTATGATCAGAGGGGTCAGGCATGCCTGAGATTTCATACAGCCTTTAGAAAAGTGAATGAAAATTGCTAATTTACCAAGGCATGTGGTTCTGTAAAGCGCTCATGGATGTTAATTTACCCAAGGTAGGTGGTCCGAGGGACCAGACCTGACCAAGGTTCTGTTTAACACTTAGTAGTATTAATTTACCCAAGGTAGGTGGTCCGAGGGACCAGGCCTGACCAAGGTTCTGTTTAATACTTAGTAGTACTAATTTACCCAAGGTGTGTGGTCCGAGGGGCCAGGCACGACCAAGGTTCTGTTTAATACTTAGGGGTGTTAATTTACCCAAGGTAGGTGGTCCGAGGGACCAGGCCCAACCAAGGTTCTGTTTAACACTTAGGAGTATTAATTTACCCAAGGTAGGTGGTCCGAGGGACCAGGCCTGACCAAGGTTCTGTTTAATACTTAGGAGTATTAATTTACCCAAGGTAGGTGGTCTGAGGGACCAGGCCTGACCAAGGTTCTGTTTAATACTTAGTGGTGTTAATTTACCCAAGGTAGGTGGTCCGAGGGACCAGGCCTAACCAAGGTTTTGTTTAACACTTAGGAGTATTAATTTACCCAAGGTAGGTGGTCTGAGGGACCAAGCCTGACCAAGGTTCTGTTTAATACTTAGTAAATAAGCAGTATAATAAACTTCGATGCGAGAATGGAAATTTTCATTAGTAATAGTACCTTTTTAGGTTATTTACATTCCAGGGATGTGATACAGCCCTTTCGTCTAAATCTTCTAAATAAAAAGCTCCTATTCCAATAACTGATAGGATACGATAGGGGCCTTTCCAGTTAGGTCCCAGCTTCCCCCAGGCCGGGTTCTTCACAGTGCCCACGACTTTTCCTAAGACCAAATCTCCTGGTGCAAGTGGTCTGAGTTTGACATTGGCATCATAACTCTGCTTGAGCTTATGCTGATAATAGGCTAGTTGAACCGCAGCATTTTCTCTACGCTCGGCGACTAGGTCCAAATTGTCCTTTAGCAGCTTGTCATTGTCGACTGAGGTAAATGAACTGGTTCTCAGTGTGGGGAACCCAGTTTCTATGGGGATAACAGCCTCAGCACCATACATCATGGCAAAGGGAGTCTCTCCGGTAGATCTCCGAGGAGTTGTCCTGTAGGTCCAGAGTACATGTGGTAGCTCTTCCACCCATTTTCCTTTGGCCTCATCTAACCTCTTCTTAAGACCGCTTACTATGACTTTATTAACTGCTTCAGCTTGGCCATTTCCTTGAGGGTATGCAGGGGTGGAGTACCTGTTTGTAATACCTAGCCCGCAGCAAAATCTCCTGAACACTTTACTGTCAAACTAAAGGCCACTGTCCGAGATGAGAGTATGTGGTACTCCAAACCGTATTACGATATTTTTCCATACAAACTTTTGGACATCCACATCCCTGATGTTTGCCAATGGCTTGGCTTCAACCCATTTGGTGAAGTAGTCTGTTGCGACGACCAAGTATTTCTTACTCCCAGCTGCTTTAGGAAAAGGGCCTACAATGTCCAAGCCCCACTGAGCGAAAGGCCATGGACATGACAAAGGATTCAGAACTCCTCCAGGTTGATGTATATTTGGCGCGAACCTCTGGCATTGGTCACACTTCTTTACATATGCTTGTGATTCCCTTTGCATGTTTGGCCACCAGTATCCCTGAGTTAAGGCCCTGTGTGATAGAGACCTTCCTCCCGTGTGGCTGCCACAAATCCATTCATGCAGCTCTTCGAGGAGTAGTTCCGTGGCTTCAGGATGCACGCACAATAGGTAGGGTTCAGAGAAGGAATGTTTGTATAGCTTATTATCCCTTGATAGCCAGAACCAAGGAGCTTTTCTCCTCACTTTATCAGCTTCGGCCTTGTCTACCGGTAAAACGTCGTCTCTGAGATAAGTCACCATAGGGTCTATCCAACTTGGCCCTACTCTAACTTGACAAATGCTAGGCCCTTCAATCTTCTTAGAATGCCTTTGTACATCCTCCACTAGGATAAGCCGAGGTAGCCCCTGAGCCGAGGTGGTTGCAAGAGTAGCCAAGGAGTCCGCGTGCGTGTTCCCACTCCGAGGAACGTGTTGCAAATTGAATGACTTGAACCGTGATTGTAGTTGCTTGACCTGCCTTAGGTATTTCTGCATTCTTTCATCACGAGCTTCTAATTCTCCTCGAACTTGGTCGACGACCAAAGCTGAGTCCGAGAATACTTCTACGATGCTTCCCCCCATTCTTTTGACCATAGTCACTCCGATCAGCAATGCTTCGTATTCAGCCTCGTTATTAGTAGCCGAGAAGTTTAGTCTGAGGGACTTTTCGATGATGACATTCTCTGGAGACACCAGGACTAATCCCATTCCTAAGCCTCTCTGGTTGGCTGCACCGTCCATATATAACTTCCAAGGTGTGAACTCTTGCATAGACACGAGGCCAACTGAATTTTCTTCCATGTATATCGGCTCGGCACTTTCTTCTAACACAGGCTCAGCAAACTCGGCCAATATCTGCCCTTTGACCGAGGTGCGAGGCATGTACTTTATGTCAAAAGCCCCTAGTATGGTACCCCACTTAGCAATCCTTCCCGTATAGTCCGCACTCCGAAGCAGTGATCTGAGCTGGAGTTGGGTGAGGACCACAACCGTATGTGATTGGAAGTAATGAGGGAGTTTATGAGTGGCATGAATTACTACAAAGATAGCCTTCTCAAGTGGCAGATAACAGACCTCGGCCTCGTGAAGGGATTTACTCACATAGTACACAGGCTTCTGGACGCCATTGTCGACTCGTATAAGTACTAGACTCACAGCATGGGTAGCTACAGCCATGTAGGCGAATAAGACCTCGTCCGTTGCAGGGCTGGACATGATGGGAAGCCGAGTTAGATAATCTTTCAGTTGCTGGAAAGCTAGAACACACTCTTCATTCCACTCGAACCCCTTCCACTTGTTCAGCAGCTGAAAGAAAGGCCGACACCTCTCTGCAGACTTGGAGATGAATCAGTTGAGGGCGGCAGTCATCCCGATCAACTTCTGTACTTCTTTTGGGTTTCGAGGAGGCTGCAGACTGTTGATCACCTTTATTTGGTCGGGGTTCACCTTGATTCCACGATGAGTGACCATATAGCCTAAAAACTTTCCTGATCCAACGCCGAAAGAGCACTTCAAAGCATTGAGACGCAATTTGTGTTTCCTTAAGATCTCAAAGATGTTCTCGAGGTCTCCAACGTGGTCGGACTCCAGCTTGCTCTTGACCACCATGTCATCGATGTAAATTTCAATGCATTTCCCCAACAGTGGTTCAAACATTTTTGTCATCATTCTCTGATAGGTGGAGCCTACATTCTTCAGACTAAATGGCATCACCTTGTAATGGTAGCTCCCAATGGGAGTTACGAAGGCTGTTTTCTCTTGATCATCCAGGGCCAAGGGAATTTGGTGGTATCCCTAAAAGGCATCCAAGAAACTCATTCGTGGGTGCCCTACGGTTGCATCCACTAGTTGATCAATCCGTGGCATGGGGAAGGGGTCTTTTGGACAGACTCTGTTTAGATCCGTGAAGTCCACGCATACACGCCATTTCCCATTCTTCTTCTTCACCACCACTGTATTAGCCAGCCATTCTGGATAGAAGATCTCCCTGATAGCCACTGCCTGCTTGAGTTTATTCACCTCATCCTTGACAGCGTCAGAATGTTCCCTGGATGAGCTCCGAGGTGGCTGTTTTTTGGGGAGGGCAGCTGGGCTCACATTAAGGTGATGGCAGATGAATCCGGGATCCACTCCTGGGGCCTCGTAAGAGTTCCAGGCAAACACGTCGATGTTTCTCCTAAGGAAAGTCAGCAGCTCTTCCTTTTCCTGAGGGGGTAACTGAGCCCCTATCTGGAAAAACTTATCTGGATCCCCCCCAATGACAACTTTCTCTAGTCCTTCACATTGCTCCTCTGCCGGTTCTACGGCTTTGGGGGGAATCGGGGCCTTTGATTGCTATGAGTCTCCGACCGAGGTGGTTGCCTGCTCGGCAGCAGGCCGATGTGAAATGGCAACTATGAGGCATTGCCTTGCCGTAGGTTGGCTCCCTACAATCTCCTCTACCCGTCCCCCGGACGGGAACTTAACCTTCAGATGCAAGGTCGATGAAACGGCCCCCAAAGCATGGAGCCAAGGCCTGGCTACGATGGCCGTGTAGGGAGAGTATGAATCCACCACGATGAAGTCTACCTCGACCACCTCAAACCCTGCTTGTACGGGTAGCCTTATCTGGCCCTTAGGGATGACGGTCTTTCCATCAAAGCTGACTAAGGGTGAATCATATGCCGTCAGATCTTCAGGCCGTAAGCCCAGTCCTCTGTATAAGTCCGGATACATGATCTCAGCCCCACTTCCTTGATCAACTATCACCCTCTTCACATCGTACCCCCCTATTCTAAGGGTGATAACCAGAGCGTCGTCATGGGGCTGTATTGTCCCCAATTTATCTTCATCCGAGAAGCTTAAGACTAGTCGGGCTTCCGTCCTTGCTCGCTTCGCCTCTTGGTTGGCGTCCTTGACGGATGTCCTAGAAATGGACATTACTCTGGAAGGGCAGGATCCAGTTCTTCCGGGGGCCTCGAAGATAACGTTAATCGTGCCCAAAGAGGGCCTTGATGAGGCAGTCCTTGAAGCCCCTGGCCTAATATGGTCTCCCTAGTTATTTGGCCGATAAATGAACTGCTGTAGCTTCCCTTCCCTTGCAAGTTGTTCCAAGTGGCTCTTTAAAGTCCTACAATCCTCGGTGGTGTGCCCTCGCTCCTGATGATATTGGCAATGAAGGCTCTGGTTGCGCTTCATGGGGTCTCCCCCCATCTTATTTGGCCACCTGAAGTATGGCTCGTTCTGAATTTTCTCCAGAATTTGGTGGATTGGCTCTCGGAATACGGCATGGATTGCCTGCGAAACAGCAGACCCGGACTGCACATTGTAGTCTCTCCGAGGCCTGCTATTACTATACCTGTCCGACCTGAAATCCCTCCTCTCCTGAGGGATAACCTTTGCCTTTCCCTTTCCAAGCAGCTGGTCTTCCTCGACGCGCTTATACTCGTCAATGCGGTCCATTAGTCGGCGCACACTTCTTACCGACTTCTTGGTTAATGATTTCCTCAGGTCGTGCTCGGCTGGTAAGCCGACCTTGAAGGTTCTCACAGCCACATCATCGAAATTCCCTTCGATCTCGTTAAACATCTCCTAGTACCTGTCTGAGTACGTTTTCAACGTCTCCCCTTCTCACATGGACATGGACAGCAAGGAGTCCAGTGGCTGAGGGACCCTGGTGTTCGTCACGAACCGAGAGCAGAAAGCGCTAGTGAACGCCCTAAAGGATCCAATGGAGTCTGCCGCGAGGCCATCAAACCACCTCATGGCCACAGGCCCCAAGCTGGAGGGGAACACTTTGCACATAAGAGTCTCGTTCCGAGAATGGACAGCCATTTTCTGGTTGAAATGGTTCACATGATCCACGGGGTCAGTCCGTCCATTGTATGCAGTGAAGGTAGGTTGAGTAAAACGCCGAGGAAGGCTCCCTCCCTCGATGCTGCGCGTAAAGGGCGACTTGGAAATCTGGTTGAGTGCCCTTGTCATGGCATCACTCTCAGTACCCCTTGAGTATGTGTTTCTACTCCTGCGGTCATGGTGATGCTCTTCCTCGTGGGAGAAAGACTCACTTGGAGGTGTCCTAGAACAGCGTCTATAACTGGCATCGTCATCATCATCATAAGAGTCATCTGTGATGGATGGACTGCTAGACGGACTGCGCCTCCTTTGCGCACGGCGCAACTTCTTCTTGAGGCGATCAATTTTGCGTTACATGCCCTCATGAGACTCGTCACTGTCATTTCGACGTCGACTCCTCGCGGTACGATTTGTGTACACACTCCCTTCGCGGTCTCGTTGACGCTCAAGGTGCAAAAAATGGTCGATATGCTGAGAGCCGTCTGACTCCGCTCTGTCTGATCTAACCATGGTTCAAGCCTCAACACACAGATACAATAGTAATCTTTCCACAGACGGCGCCAATTGTAAGGACACAAATTTATGGATTGGGCCTATGAACAGAACAGTTGGAGGCCCAGACTATGTATAGTATCCTTGAAATGAATTTATAAAAAGAGTGGGTTGAAGAATACTTGATTGAACACGTATGGGTTGAAAGCCCAAGTATGATTATGACCAGATTTGTATTAATAAGATATTTGAGTGATACAATGTTCTTCTCGGCACAGTCCGAGGAGTATGTTTACACAAATATTATGGGGACTTCTCTCTTTTTCTCTCTCTCTTGATTGCTCTCTTTTCTTTCTTCTATTCTCCGGTCCTCCTTCTCTTCTTTCTTTCTTCTATTTATATGCCCTTCCTCCATTACGTGGGCTTTTCTTGATACTTGTCCTATCAACCCCCATCTGGAGTTCTCATCTGGTAGTTGTAAAGGATGAAAGTCACTGTTCAGGTATCTTTTCCCATTAATGCGGCCATGATGTTAGCTACAGGATCATAAATGCGGTGGCAGCAGCCTTTTGCTTAATATCTGATCTTCGCCACCTGTCCTTTTTGTCCATATTAAATCAGGGGATTCTCTGGGAGAGCTAGGATTGACGTTGGAACATTCATCCGGGACACTCTTTTGACAATCCGAACAGGCAAGCCTCCTTAGACCAGTCTTTCCTCCACGCGACTTACACTTCAGAATCGAATTAGGCTGGACAAACCCCTCAAAATTTGTTGTCCTCGGATGTATAGGTCTCCTCGGACAAGCCCATGGCCCAAGATCTAGCATTGGGCCTTTTACCCCTACAAATATATTATTCAAAATTTTCTTTCTCTTAAAAAGAGATTATTATATTTATAATTTTTCTTATCATAGGGGTAGTTTTGAACTATTGATTGAGTTTTGTTTACTAATATAGATACATAAGATTCAAACTGCATATTTCTTAAACATTCTTAAAAGGCTATACCATATTTTAAATTTAATATTTAAAATAATAAGTGGGAAAAAAGTAGATTTTATTTTTAAAATTGAACACTTCACCTATCAAAATGAAAGAAAATAATCTATATAAAAACATAAAATTATTTTTTTGACTACATAAACTTTTATTTATTAAGATTTAATTGCCTTTAACTGGATTTTCATATCACATTTTTGTTACTACACTCCAATTGAGCCTTCTCATCCATCACATTATTCGCCATATCATTATTCTTTTTATTATTTATTTTTTACTTTTAATTTTTTGACAATATTAAATATATAAATATATTGGTTCACAAATTAATCTTAGATAGTTTTAACTTTACATATTTATTTATTTTCATTTTGATATTATAACTAAATAATAAATCAATGAAAAGTTAAAATTAATATATTGACTATACATATTCATTTTGGGTGATTAAATTCTAATAGCTGATAGACACATTCAAATACATAGCCAACATTGTATTTTGATATAATTTCAAAATCTCACTTCCAAAATAACTAAGTATCATGTCAAAAAAAAAAAAAAATCAAACAAAATCTAAAAGAGGGAGAGAGAAGACTTGTGACGGAAAACTTAAAAAATCAAACACACTACCAAATCATATTAATCCAAAATAGTATTATATAAAAAAAACAATGATTCATCAAAAAAGAATAAATAATACATATATATATATATATAGAGAGAGAGAGAGAGAGAGAGAGAGAGAGAGAGAGAGAGAGAGAGAGAGAGAGAAATCACCTTTTTCGAAAGAGAAATAGAAAATTAAATAAGAAAAAGAAGCATTAAAATAATAAAAATATAGTCATGAGTCAAATACCAAATTATCCAAGCCATGATATATAATAGAATAACATTATATTCTTGTAAACTATATTTATATGCAATAGAATAAAATTTAACAATCATAAAAAAGAAAAAAAAAAAGATAATAACTTAAAACACAAAACCAAATACTGCAGCCCAAAATAAAATTCTAAAGAAGTCACAAATACATCAATCTAAAGTAGAGATACAAAAAATAAAAAATTCACACAAAAATAAAACATGAGAGAGAGAGAGAGAGAGAGAGAGTAATAACCTTTTTCATTTGAAAAAATATGTATAGAATGAGAGAGAAAATGTCATATTTATAGTAATAGAATGAGAATAAGAAGAATAGCCAAAATAAAAGAAAGAGGAAGAGATAGATGAAGAGTGACTTTAAGGTTGAGAGTAGTGGAGAGATGAAAAGGTAAAAGAGAAGTTATGGTTGGAAGTAGTGGAGAGAAATGGGAAATAGGTAGATGATATGGCTGCTGATGTGGCTCAACGGGAGTGTAGCAACAATAAATGTTATGATTCAGCTTTTAGATATACTAGTCGCAGACCCGCGCGATGCGCGGGATAATATGATATGATTATTTTTTATTGAATAATTATTGAATTAATATATTAGATTGTATATTATTAAAAATTCAATATGTGTTATTTGAAATTATGTTTTAAATTAGAAATTTTTTGTAGTGTAACAAAATATATTTTGTAATCAGGTATTATATATAGTGAGATATGTATGAAAGCACAATGTAATAATTATTTTTTAAAATGATAGTGTTAGAACTATTAGACCAAGCTGTAACTATGTATACTTTGTTTATTACTATAAAAATATATGCGATTTAACTTTTATAGATATGTTTTTTTCAAAAACATAGATCTATGTCTCTTTCTTCCTCACAATCGAAACTAAGTAAAAAAGTAAATAAAGATAATTATGCAATAAATCATTATCAATAAATCATATATTATAAAGTGGAAATATAAAATAATATAAAATGCAAAAAGAAAAAGTTCCTTAAGTATCTATACATAAAAACATTAATAGCACAATGATGCTATAAAGTAAATTATATTTATCTTATTCTCTTTTTGGCATTTTTAGTAAAGATGATTAACTAAGCAAAGTAAAAACTTACCAAGAAAACTCAAATTAACTAAAAATTTGATGGTGGAGATGCTAATTATTTGTAATAATAAAATGACCAAAAAAAATAACAAATAGATTTGAGAAAAATATATAAGATTTCTAAAAGAAATTTTATCAAACACATGAGATGCAACAATACAAAATTATTATGCTAAATAATTTTTTACTTTTTTGATACTCTACAAATAAAAAATAAAAAAAATTTATTCACTTTTTGTTACAGTATAAACTATAGAGCGATTATAAAATAACAAAAAGTCAAGGAACTTATAGCAAAAGGCTCTTTATTCAAAATCCTGATAGAAGAGGGACTAATAGGTCCTCTACTTTCTTCAAGACATAGGAGATTATGAAAGACCATACATCCTTTGTTTACCCTTTTCTCTTTCTCAAATTCACATTACCAAAGAAGTATATGAAGCTAAAAATATTGTGAATATATCTCTGTTCAGTGGAAGTCCATTGGTAGGTACATTTAAATTCGTAGCCATGCATATTTAGTTTTGATATAAACTCAAATTTCTATTTAAAAAAAAAAAACTACATATTAACCTAAACCAAAATTCAACCAAAGCTATAAGAGTGATTTGTGATAGAATATTTAAAAAATACAACACAATAAAATTAAATAAAAAAACCATCAACCTAAATTACAGTTATAAGAAAGAACAAAAATCAAGTGCGCGCGCGCGCGAGAGAGAGAGAGAGAGAGAGAGAGAGTACTCACAATTTTTGTGTGGAAAAAAATATGAATTGAATCGAATAAATAACATCAAATTTATACAAAATAAGATGGAGAGAAGAAGAGTTAAAATATAAGAAAGAGAAAATGATGAAGAAAGTTTAACGGTAAAATAAAGAGTAGTAGGGAGATAAAAAGGCAATGAGGGAGGAGAAAGGTTGGAAGAAGAGAAGAAGAGAAGAAGAGTTTTTTTTTTTTTTTCCTTTCTTTCTTTAGAATTGGAAGATGAAAAGTTTAAATATTCAATTACTTAAAATTAAAAAGAAGAAAACGAAAAGTTGAAATCAATATGGATAGCTAAATATAGTTAAACATTTGTATGTAATAAATAGTAACATTTGTAATGAATAGTAATCATGTGCATATATCCACTAAACGATAATGAATTATTCAATTTTAACAATTACTTAAAATTAATCTAAAAAAAACAATTACTTGAAATTAGAAAGAAGAAAATGAAAGGTTGAAATCGTAATGAATAGTAATCATGTGCATATATCCACTAAATGATAAATGATGAATTATTCAATTTTAACAATTAACTGAAATTAATCTCCAAAAAAAAAATTACTTGAAATTAGAAAGAAGAAAATAAAAAGTTGAAATCAATTTGGGTAGCAGAATAGTCAAATATTTGCATTTAAAACAAAAGAATAGTAACATGTTGAATAGTAATGGAGTGCATTAACAGGTTTTTCCATTAGTTATATTCAATTATTATATATAAAATAAAATAGAAAAATCATAAAGGAAATTAAAAAAAAAAAAATGACGTGGCTGATGACGTGGCTCAACAAGAGTACAGCAACATTAAATTCTACGTCTTAGCTTTTAGATATATATAGACTAGTCGCAGACCTACGCATTGCGCGAAATAATTTTTTTTTAGAGTGATCTTATTAAATATATTTGGGTTAATAAGTAATAACACTCTCCCATTTTGTTTATATTAATAACAAAATATTTTAAATTTATTCAAGAATCTGTTTATAAATGTTTAATCATGGTTAGTAAAGACATTACTCATAACTGTAATATTAAAATACAAATTTATAAAATACCAAAAGATTTGAAATGACAAATCTCTCCATAACTCATTGGGAAAAGAAAAGGGGGAAAAAAAGTAAAAGACATTACTTAATATTTTGAAATACACTTTAATTTAAAATTTTAAAATAAGAGAATTTAATTTTAAAATTAAGGAAAATTTGGAACCTACCTTAAGCACAGGCAGGTTAGTACACAATATTTTAATATTAATTTAACAAATTTTGGTTAAACAATTGTAAAGAGTGAAAATATTTTTTCCTTTCAAGTTTGGGGTAGAGTGTCATTTCTTCAAATCTCCAAGAAGGGGAATGTAACTACCCCTATATTATTATTATTATTATTATTATTATTATTATTATTATTGTTATCATTATTCTTGTTGTTGTTGTTGTTGTTGTTAATAATTGATTTTTTTATTTTCTTTTAAGTTAATAAAAACCTTACATATACCTTTTTATTTATTTATAGAATATGCATTTTTTTAACCTTTACATATATTTTTTTTTAATGTGAATCTTTACATATACCTTAAGTAAACTCTATATATTACACTTCTTTAGATGTGTAAAATCATAGACTACTACTTCATAATGATAATAGCTAATTAGTTTTATCATTTTTTTTTTCATAATTTCATTTATAACTTTTTTTACTATTATCATATATTTACTGGCTAATGATTTTCATAATAGAGGTGTTAAATGAGATGTAGCATTGTTTATTAGATTTTAAAATGTAATTGTGTATGAAGATTACATATATATATATATATATATACACACACACACATACATATATATATATATATATATATATATATATAAAGTTAAATGAAATGTCAAAAAAAGGATTTTAAAATTTTCTAACTTTATTTCTTATGTAATTTCTATTATTACATGAGAACATCTCCTTTTAGTTATGAATTAGAGTTTGATTAGTTTTAAATTTAAATATATTGCTATGATTGTGTATAATTATTGATTATTGATTCAATTTTTTAAGTGAATGTAACAGTTGATTTTATTGTACTATAAAGTTTTTAATGTTTTCCATATTGATCATATTTATTTTTTATTTTTACTTCTCCTTACAACCTCTTTGTTTTCCATTTAATAGTTACTTATTGACATTTTTTTTTTCATTACCATCTCTCTCTCTCTCTCTCTCCATAGGCGACTTACTGTTTTCCAAAATTTGATGATGATTTTATTGCATTAAATATGCATTGTAGTTTTTTTTTTCATTTAATTTTGCTACCCTTAAGTTAGTATGTCTATAACTATTAGTTTCTTTGTATTATATTTGGTTTGATATCCTCATTATTATTTTTTTTAATTTAGTGTTTCCCAATTGGTATTTGTTTTGTATTATATTTTTTCTTTGATGTATTGGGTTTGAGAATGAGTGTGTCTCTAGTATTACTCCACTTTGTGATAACACTTTTATTTATTGAAATTAAGTAAAATTTTTAATTTTTAATTTTTTAAATAAAAAGGAGAGAAAAATATAAATAATTTAATAATATGGAAGATGTGGGGAGATGAATAGTGATACTAAGGTAAAAGGTAGTGGAGAGATGAAAAGATAAAGGTAAGGAAAAAGCTTGGACAAAGTGTAAATGTAAAAAAAAAAAATACAACTTTTAAGGATAATTTTATTATTTAAATAAAATATTCCATGTTTAATTATTAAAAATAAAAAAGAGAGAAAATATAAATAATTTAATGGTGTAGAAGATGTGATTGAATTTAAATGTTGAATAACATATGATGAGAAGAAAAAAAAAGTAAAAATAAAATATACAACAATAAATACCAATAAAGAGAACAATTGCACATAACAGATTTTTGTTCTTTCTTATAACTCAAATTAAGATTGATGGTTTTTTTTTTTTTTTTTAATATGTGTTTTAGGATTGTGCTTTTTTAATTTCCCATAAGAAAGTCTTTTCTTTCCCTTTTATAATTTAGATTGAATTTTGGTTTGGATTAATACTTAATTGTTTTTGGAAATAGGAATTTGAATATGCCTACTAATTTTTTGACTAATAAATTATTATAAAATCTATTTATTTATTTATTTAGTTTTATTTTAATTTTGATTAAGTTAACACTGTAATTTTGTGATGAGTTTTTATTATTATGATAATTTTCTTATTCCTTAAGAGATGAGTTGTATATTAAGCAAATGTAACACACTACAATAAAGTTAGAAGATGGTTCACCTTAAAAATTATTAATGAAATACAAAAAAAAATATTAAAATGATATATTTGTAAAGATAAAAAGATAAATACAAAAAAGTGTAAAAATCTTCTTTTTTTTTTTTTTTGAAAAAAGGACAATGCTTAAAATAATTGTTACTTTTTATATATTACACTTCACTACATAATATTTATATAGATAAGTGCTGGTGTGGGTCAACTGAAGCGTAGCAACAATACATGTTACGCTTCAGTTTTTAGTAATATATAAATAAGAAATGCAATGCAATGGTGAAGGATATGCCCCTTTAATATATTGTCTCTAATCAAATAAACAAAGTCTCTTGTCCCCTTTAGGTGCAAGTTTATACAAAATTCAATTGTTTTCAATTTTTTCTTTTCTCTGTAAGAAAGAACCATCAACTTTAACTAATCAAAAGAAAAAAAAAAATCAACATTAATTAGAGTTATAAGAAAGAGCCAAAAAAGGGTAACATTTAACAATTAAAGAGAAAAAAAAAATTTTAAAAACAAATCTAAATGGCATTAACCAATGTGGAGTTTTAAAGAACTCTTGGTTTACTTAGAATATAATAGAGAAAATAAAATGAGACTAATACTAATTCTAGGAAACATATATAGAGAAATAGAAATAAGGATGCTAATTAAAGAGTATTGACAATACCATCAATCCCGTTTGGAGATTAATCATAGCTCCACTAATTGGCTGACTTTCAACTTTTGGATGGCATATATTCAGGTGTTCTCCAATGCCATAAAATTCCTTATTGTCTAGTTTTACTTGAAATCCTGCAAACTACCCGATTAAATTAAGTGAGAAAATGAGCATAATGATTTTAGTGTAGAAAAAAAAAAAGAATTCCCAAAGATTAGTAATTTGTCATAAATAGAAGAATATATAAAAAAAAAATTCATTGAAAAATTGAGAGATAAAGAGAGAGAGAGAACCTTTTTTGAATTCCGGCAAACTACCTGATTAAATTTAGTGAGAAATGAGCATAATGATTCTAGTGTAGAAAAACAAATAAAAAAAGAAAAGAAAAGAAAGGATATAAATAGTAGAATGTATAAAAAATTCATCAAAAAATTGAGAGAGAGAGAGAGAGAGAGAGAGAGAGAGAGAGAACCTTTTTTTGTGAGAGAAAACCATGCATAGAATGGAATAGATAATTACCAATTTATAGTAAAAGAGTGTTAAAAAGAAAAGACACAATAAAGGAAGATGAAAAGAAATAAGAAGAATAATATTTATGTAGAGAGTAGTGGGGAAATAAAAAGAAAAAGAATAGTATTTATGTAGAGAGTAGTGGGGTAGTGGGGAAATAAAAAGAAGAAGAATAGTATTTATGTAGGGGTAGTGGGGAGATGAAAATGTAAAGATGGAGAAAGGTTGGAAAAAGTGTAAATATTAAAATAGAATAAAAAGAAAATGTTAAAAAAATTATAGAAAAATTAGAAAGAAAATGATAATGAGGTGGACGTTGATGTGGCTTAACTGGAGCGTAGCAACAATAAATGCTACGCTTCAGCTTTTAGTAATATATAGATATATATATATATATATATAGATTATTATTGCTATTATTATTAAAAAAAAAATTCTTAATTAAACTGATCATTCAGTTAAACGAAGCATTTACTCCAAGTGAGTCATACTTTGTCAGTGACAAAAATGGCACCAATGGCAATAAGGGACATTCAATATCATGCATATAAATAACTCACTTTTCAGGTAGGCGCAAACTGGGGTAAAATTTGTGTAATATATCAAAAAGTTCGGAATGGTGTGTAACTCCTCCAACTAAACAATATCTCCCACTAGCAGCAGGAATCTCAAATGCCTGAATATGTGCATTTGCAACATCTTTAACATCAACAAGTCTATATATTCCATTAAAGAAAACTTGGGTTCCTACACACAAGAAAAAGAGAACAAGTTGATCAATAGCATTATATGGATGATGTAGCTAGAGAGAGTAAATTTCAATAGGGCAATATAGTTAAATTTCATTTTGATCAGTTGACCACTTCAGGTATACCCTGCTTTCAGCAGATGCTGATTATTGTCCTCAAATTGTACAAGATAAGTATAAGTTATAAAGCATATTCCGAAGCTGTGTAGGTTGAGATGGAAGATTTCTTATCCATGGAATATAGGTTAAACCACAAGCTATACATTTCAGGTGGCATTAGAGGGGTTGGCACTTGCAAATCAAGGTCAAGTTTAAACCTCCTTTGTTTTCCAATGAACTCTAAATAACAGAGAAATTTTTACATTCCATGTTAAGTGGACTAGAATTAAGTAAAGCCTTTGTGCGAGAGAACAAGGAATTTCCAAAGGAGTAAGTCTCATAAAACTATCACTTATAACAAAAAATACCTAGTAAATTCTAAGGTTAGATCCATGTTCATAGTATTCTAAAGAGTGGTAGTGATCATAATTTACTGGAATAGGCCTATATACACCTATCATGCTTCATCTACTAAACCAGTTGACTTTAACTTTTCATATGAAATGCTAATCAGACTTGAATATTTAGAATTTATGTAGAATGAAACACAATACACGTAGTCCTCATTGGTTGCAATAGAGTACCATTAATAATCTTCAGAAACGTCTCAATACTAGAAGTAAGTGTTGGCCGTATGAGTGATCCAATTACAAAGCCTGGATTTATTGTTATCAAGTCAATGCCATTCTCTTTAGCAAATGTCCAAGCGGCCTCCTCAGCCAAGGTCTTTGCAAAAACATACTATTGCTGAGAAAACCCAAAACTATTAAATGGGAACCTTTCTTGGTCAGAAACATATGAAATGTAGGACTAAAAAAAAAGCGTAATATGTCTCTGATTTTATTTAGAGCAGCATTGGAATCTATACAATTTAGGTTTGGGAACATCAAAACCTATAAATTCAACATATATCTGATTCTAGAGCATAAAAATAATTACTAGATACTTTAAATACATTAAAAAATATTGAGAAAAATATGATTACAAGAAATAGTAAAAAGAGCCTAGACACTGACATGGTGCTCACTGAGAAAGGAAGTTAACAAACCTTGTCATGATAGTCTATCTAATGTTTCTCAAAAACCACTACACTTATAGAACTAGATATATAAAGTCAAAATATTATCGCTCTATGTTTCTACTTTCTAGTAACATCATCATCAAAACATTACCTTAGATCTTTCATTAAAGGTATTTTAAGGTTAATGCTATATGATAGTCCTATTAAAGATACAGTTAAAAGGATACAATAACTACTGCAATACACACACCTGCAACTCCTCACAAGCAACTGGATCCGAAAACCAAGTCTCATCAATAACCACATCAGGAGTCAAGGGTTTTTGTTGAACATAACCGAAGCCATGGAAGATGTTACAATCACTCTCTTGATAGAAGGAACTTTTGCACATGATCGAAGATCGATAAGTATGCCCTTCACTGCTGGATCAATTAACTGTGACTGAAATATAAGAAATGTGAAAGTAGGTTCCATAAGAATAAATTTATGAAACCAAGCTATCAAAAGTGTAATATATTGGACAAACTGAATACATTTCATTCCATAAGTTTATCATGTACCGCATAATAGAATTTTTTCAATGTCTTTGTGAATGATTTCTAGAAACAATCTAGCCTTAACTTACATTACTTCAAACCTAACAGCAGTACTTTCAACAATTTCCTGTTGCAAAAATGTGGGAAAACAAATGCAATTGCAGATGATAATGTTGAATGCATAAAATATCCAGTTTCTTTGAGCTACAATGTGAATAAAAATTGATTGTTTTTTGGGAAGGCATTGACTTATGTATCCTTCTTACGATTGGGAAGATATAGTTCATTGACAAAAAGAAAAGAAAAGGCTGAATTCGCGCTTCAGAACTCTACACTGAAAACAATTCTCTTCATTGTCCTCTCTACTTCTGGATTAAGGCTAGAGAATGCTTCTCTAAAATGTTTTAAGTTTTTGTTACCCAATTTTCCGCATTTCACTATGTTGAATTAACGTTTTGAACATGTAAGAGGATTGAATTGGCCAAGACACATGCTCAGAGCAAGAATCAAATGTTGCTTAAACTGGCAAGCTGGTATGAGATCCTTAAAGTTGTTATAAATCATTTAAAACGAAGTGTGCATTCACCATATTGACAGAAAAATAATCACACTATATATTGATTATATATTACACAAAGGCAATAAATAATAATACGGGATGAACCTGTGGGTCACTGGCCGTGAAAATAACAGGGGATGCAGTGTGAAAAACACCTTGGCATCCATCAACTGCAGAATCAAAAGATCCTTCTTCTAGTAAATCTGCTTTGAATAACTGAAGTCTTTCTTTAGCTCCATCAAGTGAAAAGTAAATGCTCTGTTTTCTTGGGATCATCTGTGGAATATAAATGCATAAATTTCAATTGGGAGGCTAAATTATTAGTACCAAACACTGCATGAAAAATAAAGGTGAGAAAAAAATGGGAAGTTAAAAGCACTACGTGCCTGCCATAGGGAATTTCAAAACTCTGCCTTAAACAGAAGCTTATGCTTGGGATGGGGTATTTCTACAAAAGTTTTTAATAAAAAAGCTTATGCAGGAGTTGATCAGCGGTTTGTGTTGAAGAAGTTCTATTTTCTTATGTTGCAGAACTTAAGTGTTTTTGCTGTTGGTGAAGTGGGGTAGTACTGTCTCACTGATATTTGTGTGTGTTTTCAGAAAGATTGAAGTTAGCCTTTGTCCTGAGGCTATGAAGGGGTGATTAGAGCTCTTTAGCTGTGTGGTTTTGTTCTTTGTTGCTTGTTAATAATACTAGCAACAGACCCGCGCATCCGGCGTGATAAATTTGATTATGATAGTGTTATTATTATATATTATTAATTATTAATATTTTTCTATGTATTGCTACTCAAGTTGCATTATATTTAAATTTTTATTGTTTATATTTTATTAGATTTTTTTTAAGTTCCTCTTCAACCAATTGTACTAAAATAACATCCACACATTTTCTCATGGATCTTTCAACAAATACACAACAGATAAATTGTCACAGCCTCACAGGTAGAGACACCTGCATGCACTTGGCCACATTTTTTATTTTTATTTATTTTTTGGATACTGGGTACAAAATAGAAGACAAAAAAACAGAGTCTCCAACGATAAATAGCCTCCAAAAAAGAAACAAAGAGGCACACTTTATTGCTTTTGGCACCCATGATGGTCGAAATTACATTTGTCTTTATGCACTTGGCTCCTTAGCTTCTAACAACAGTGGAATCCATTTATCATAGTTTGTAGTAGATAAAAGGAACGATATGCATTATTTTGACTACAAAGAGTGCACTGATTGTAAAGACAGAGTTAAGACAGTCCTTGTGCCCATCAATATGAACTTGAAGAAGTTTCAATCTCTTGAGAAACAACTGCTGCCATTGGATTTTATGAAAGGTGTTGGAAATATAGAGGAATTTGAGGCAAGTTCACTTGCATCACTCCTTCAAGAATTTGAACTACCTGTCACCAACACTTTATACTTCACTACTTCAGAGTCTTACATTCTTCCAATAAGCCACAACACATTAAAAAAATGAGACCTCAGATATTTCCAAATAAACCAAGGTAAAATAAAGTAGTTTTTTTGGTTGTTAAGTTATAGTACTATTGAGCAACATAAACAGCTCCTTTTATTTTTGAATCGTCAATTAGGCAATCTCACAAACACATCAATGGCATGCCAAGGATGCTCGTCTAATATAAACACAAACACAAACAAATGAAAAAAGAAAAAGGGGTCTCATATTAATATAAACAGCGCATAAAAGTTTTGCACCAAAAAAGAAAAAGAAAAAAGAATTGAGATGTAGAGATACCTCAACCGAAGCAGGCAACTTCTATCAGTATTTATACACCGTGTGGAAAGGAAGACAGGAAGGAAGGAAATCAAATAGGTAGCCATTACTGTGAAATGGTAGAGCAGGATGATGGGTAGCTTTCAAACTTTCTGTTTTCTCACACAATACCTGAAGGCTTCAACTTTTTTTTTCCCTCCCTTTAAGCTTCCCTCCACATTACAATCTTCAAACTCTTTGTCTCCTCACGTTTCTATTTGGTCACACAAAACCCTAAAGGCTTACACGTTTTTTTTTTTCTTCCTTTGAGCTGAAAAGGCTCACACAAAACCGACTTTAACTCTTTTTTTTTTTTTTTCTCCTTTAAGCTGAACTGAAAAGGCTTTGGGTTGGGCTTGATAGTGGAACTAAAAAAAAAAATAGGTGGGCTGAATTAATTATACAAATTTATTATTGGGTGATAGTGGAAGTAAATAAATAAGTAGTCGGTTGCATTTATAGGGTTGAAAATTGTAAAAACTATTTTAAAATTGAAGGACAAATTATATTTTTTTAAAAATGACGTGGCAACTGATGTGGCACAACATGAGAGTAGCAATATTAAACTACGCTTTAGCTTTTAATAATACTAGCCGCAGAACCACGCGATGCGTGGGAATATATAAATATTTTGTAGTGGAGTGTAATATATAAATTAACATTTACTTCAAATATTATTTTTTTTTTTAATTTCTACAAGTATTTTTCATCTTTTTATATCTACAAAGTACAAATATATGGTACTATTATATTTTGTATGTTTGATTAATATTTTTTTTTAAATGAACTATATTTTTCTAACTTCTGTTGTAGTGTGTTATATTTGATGTACAACTAAACTTTATAAGTTTCAAATTTATTATTCAAATTTATCATCTCTTAGGGTCTATTTGGTTGGAGGAGTGGAAAAGTGGGAGGATGAAAAAGTGAGAGGATGGAAAATATTTAGTTTTCCCTCTTGTGTGTTCGGTTGTGGGAGTGGAAAAGTGGGAGGATGGAAAACTCTTGTGTTCGGTTGGAGAGAAAAAGAAAAGGATGGAAAATGTAATTTTTATAAATTGACTATTATACCCTTATTACATAATATGTAAGAAATAGATTTATTTCTAATCATTAAATAATATAAAATTTATCACATCATATATATAAATTTATATTATTATAATGTAAAAATTAGATCAGGTCACGTTGAAAAAAAAAAAAAAAAACAACATTCAGTAACGTTGAAAAGAAAAAAAAAAAACATTGTTCAGTAAAGTTGAAAAGAAAAGAAAAAAAAAAAACAACGTTGTTCAGTAACGTTGAAGAAGAAAAGAAAAAAAAAACCTACGTTGTTCAGTTAAAGTTGAAAAGAAAAGAAAAAAAGAAAAAAAAAACAGAACAAAAACAATGTTTGTTCAGTAACGTTGAAGAAGAAAAAAAAAAAAAAACCAACGTTGTTCAGTAACGTTGAAAAGAAAAGAAAAAAAAGAAAAAAAAGAAAAAAACAACAACAACAACAACGTTGTTAATGTTGAAAAGAAAAAAAAAAAAAACTTTTAGGTCAACTTTGAAAGAAAAAGAAAAAAAAGAAGAAAAAAAAAACGTTGAAAAAAATAGGTGGGAAGATGGTATTTTTGTAAAAGTGCTACTATAGAACTTTTCTCTCCAGATTTTCCTTCCGATTTGGAAGGAAAAAAAAAAGTAGGCCCGGAAAGAAAACTTTCTCTCGAGTTTTCCATCCTCCCTATTTTCCTTCCTCAAACGAACAGTGGAAAATAGTATTTTTCATCCTATTTTCCATCCTCCCTATTTTCCTTCCAAACAAACGCACCCTTAAGGAATAATGAGATTATCATAATAAAAATTCATCACAAAATTACAATGTTATCTTAACAAAAATTAAAATGAAACAAAAGGAATAAAAGACATACTTTATATAATTTATTACTCAAAATTGGTAAGTATATTCAAATTCATAACCATGTAGAATGTGTTTTGACATAAACTCAAATTCCTATTTCTAAAAAACTAAGTATTAACCCAAATCAAAATTCAACCATAGCTTTAAAAGGGAGAGAGAAGACTCTGTAATGGGAAATTAAAAAAAAAAAAACCAAAACACATATTTAAAAATAAAAAACCATCAACCTTAATCAGAATTATAAGAAAGAACAAAAATCCACAAGAGAGGGAGAGAGAGAGAGTATTTACAATTTTTTTGTGGGGAAAATATGGATTGAATGGAAAAAAATGATATCGAATTTATACAGAATAAAATGAGGAGAAGAAGAGTCAAAATAAAATACTTAAAGTAGAGAGTAGTGAGAAGATAAAGATAGTCAAGTAGAGAATAGTGTGGAGATAAAGAGGTAAAATTTTAATAGACCCTCACTTATACTAATTTCCATCAAAGACCAAATTCGCAAACACATGCCATTGATTCTACTCATGTCCACTATACACATTCATCAACGTGTCTATATACAAATCACCCACTTGCCATTACATTCATTTTATCAATGTTTTGAATTTTCACAAAGAATCAAAATAGTGCATATACGAATTGTAAGTGTGAGTCGCTTATATTATCATGATGTTGTGGTCAAAGTTAGTGACAAACTTATTGAACTCGACCAATTGTTTTTGCCTCAAAGAAGATGGCTATTAGCATTCCAAGTCATGAAGTTTAAATGGCTATGGGAAATTATCATAATGTATCAGCTACTATGCCCCAAAAATAGCAGTTGCTCCTACCTTCATTGCATCACATCAACTATATCATATTATGTTTAATAAGGAAAGAAATAGAAAAATATGAAATTTAAAACTCAAGTATAGGAGTATTGTTATGTTTTGTCTAAAACTCATGTACACAATATTCTAGACCTTCAATAGGAGACAATTCCAAAAAGAAAATCAGGTAGTTGAAAGAAAGTAGCATAATCCAAAATCTAAAACTAAAAACCCAACTGTTGTTCATGTACACAATATTATAGATAGATATTCAAGAATCCAGAACCAATTAGTTTCTCCATTCGCATAAAAATTAGCTTAAAGCTAGATACTAATGGAAGTTTAAAAGAATTCAGTTCTTTGAATTTCCTCACTCCGAAATTCCCAAACAATTTCTCAAAATATAAACAATCCCCAAAGTTGTTCGTAAACCAAATAGGCCAACTAAGGTCTAAAATACAAAAATTCCAGCCATAACACAACAATCTACTTAAGTTGGTGTGCTTTGAAGAATTAGAGTTTCATTAAGATAAAAAGATTTAAATTGTTACACCCCAAGTTCTATACAACAAAAAAAATTTAAGCTTCAAACTCTACTTTGTTTTCTCTTCCATTGGCCCACAATTTTTGGGACACCAAACAGTCCAATTAAATAATAAACAACAAATTATTAATATAAGGAAAGAGAAATCTTATATAGCTAATGTGTGTTGAACCATAAAAAGCAAATTATCAAGCACCACCCAAGAAAAACAACGAATTTATTCCCCTTTCCTTCAAAAGGTTCTAAGAAAAAAATAATAATTACCAATTGATTGGTATGAACTTCAATAGAATAAAAAGCTTCCAGTGATTGCAAGGCTTAATTGTTGATATTTGTCAAGAAATTGACAAACAAAACAAAGATAAAAATGAAATTTAGGTCAACATATAAAACGATAGGAAAAGGTGAACAATAACAATTTATCTTTGTTAAAAATGAATAACATGCCTACTATAAAATAAAGACCAAAACAGAAAACATCACATTAAAGTTAATTATCAGACAGAAAAATATTATGGCAAACATATTGAAAGTAACATTCCTGCAATCTAGAGAAGTGCAACCATAAAGCAATTTATAACAAACATGATCAAATGCTCAATTCAAATCAACTTTGAAAAAGAAAAAACATATTTGAATAGTTTTGAGACCATGAAAACTCAAACTCATTCATCATGAAATCCCAAAATTGAATTACATTTTTTTTTTCTAGTAATGAGATGGAAATAAATAAATAATAAGAATAATACAGCAATAACAAAAAGAACCATTAGTAGAAAAAAAAAAGTGGTTGAAACAATAAAAAAAATCAACCAAAAGAGAAACAAAATTGGAGAAACAGAGAGAGTATTGACCTTTTTTTGTTGTGGATAACTTGGAAAAAATAGGGGAGAGAGGTGTAAATGAAGTAAGAAGAAATTTATATGAAAATTTAGATGGAAGAGAAAGGGTGGAAGTAGATGAAAGGTTGAATGAAGTGAAACTATTGAATTTAAGAAGATATAATGGAAATTTTTTTTTTTTAATCTAAAGAAAATCAAAGGAAAATTTTAAAAAATATTATTCAAGGGGATGAAATATTGAACTAAAAAGACAATAATTGAAGAAGATGAAAAGTTGAACAAAGTAAGAATTGCAAATAAAAAAAAAAGAAAAAAAAAAAGAAAAGAAAAGATGCTAAAGATGTAGTGCATAAAGAACTTTATAAAATTTATTACAAAACTCCATTATTATATATAGTATAGATATGTATAGACATTATTTTTGGTTTTTTTTATTCTTCATTGATAATATTATTTAGTTATAAACATCTAAATTAAAGTAGATAAATATGTAAAGGTAAAATTATAAATAATGTTAAACCACCAAAGATGAATGTATAAAGTAAATAACCTATTTATATTTTTTTTTTTTGTTAAACAAGCTAGTAATAAAAAAAATAGAAAGGTTTTAAATATTTAAAAAGCATTTTTAGTAGATTGTAATATAAAAAAAAATCTCAATATTTTATGTAACTTTTCCCATAACATCATTATTGTTGACATTCTTTATATTCAAAAAACACTGAAATGATACATAAACAAAGAGATTAATTGTGCAGAATTGCAAGAGTATATACGTGATATTATTATTTCATTTACAACATATACCTGATATATACATGATTCATGGTTAGTTGGTATGAACCGTAATAATCACATCCTCTTCAATGATAGCAGCGACAATTTCAGGTTGCATTAGTAACTAAAAATCATCTTTAACAGCGAGGCCATCTCTCCCCTATAGCCTTTAATTTCATGCACACTTCAAGCATCGTCAGTTACTATGAACCATAACAATTACATCCTCTTCAATGATAGCAACGGCAAATTTAGGTTGCATTAGTACCTCAAAATCTTCTTTAACGGCGAGGCCATCTCTCTCCCCAATAGCCTTTGATTTCATGCACACTTTAAGCATCATTGGCCTTCTATAGGTACAAGGCTAAACACAGCTACAAACAATCCTAGGGAACTGAAGTATTTCACCATCATATCCTTTCTACAACAAAGATTTATCAATGACATCATACAGACCAAACGTTGATTCCAAAAAGTTATGCAATTAGTTAAGAATTATAAACCTAAAGCAGAGATGAAAGTAAAATAAATAAAAAATAAAAAAAAATCAACAGAGACAGAGACAGAGAGAACATTTTTTTATGAGAAAAAACTATACAGAGAATGGAAGAGAACGACTAATTTATAGTGAAATGGTGTGAATAAGAAGAGACAAAATAAGAGAAAATGAAAGGAAAGATTAAAAGTGATATTAAAGTAGATGATAGTGGGGAAATGAAAAGGTAAGGGAGAGATGAAAAGGTAAGAGAGAGAGAAAGGTTGGAGTAAGTGTAAATATTAAAAAAAATAAGTAAATGTTAAAAAAATTAGGGAAAAATTGGAAAGAAATAGGATAATGACATGGTGAAAGTAAATAAATAAGTAGAGGGCTGAATTTATTATAGGGTGATAGTGGAAGTAAATAAATAAGTAGTGGACTACATTTATAGGGCTGAAAATTGTAAAAACTATTTTAAAATTGTAGGACAAATTATATATATATAAAAAAATGATGTGGCAGCTAATGTGGTGTAACGTGAGAGCAGCAGCATTAAACGCTACGCTTCAGCTTTTAGTAATCACTAGTCGCTAACCCGTGCGATGCACGGGAAAGCTATTGAAGAATAGATTTAATCTTTCTTTTATTCAATGAAGTGTAATTATTGTGTAGTGGACACCATAAATTACATTCTATTGAAAATTAAAATTAAAATTACAAATTAAAAAGAAGAAAAGAGGTATAACATCATTTTGAGTTGTAAATCTATAGTTTAATAACATTTTAAACTTTTTTTAATGGTATAATGTGTTTGGGTCTAAAAGAGTGTGTAAAACCAACCGTGGTAATTTCTTAAGAGTGGAGTTTATTTGGATTGAATGTGCTTATGGTTAATATTTACGCACTTTCATTTCAATGGCCAATTAGAGGGGTTACTGTCAACAAAGTTTACCAAAATGACATTTTACACCAATTGACGTTTGCATCACATTTTTCAACACACAAAAAAAAAAAAAAAAAAAATTGAAAGAAAAATTTGAACAATTATTCTACATGATCCTTTAACTAAAGAGCCAATCTAGATTCAACTTGCTTCTAAAGTGCAAACAAATCATTTCCCAATTATCAATTTCATTATTAGTTGTCTCAATTTCATACTGCTACCATGCCAAACACCTTTTCGATGCGGAATTAGATGCATAACATCACATAAAAAGCTCTTGCCCAATTGACATTTGGCCACAAAAGCAAACAGCCCCAAAAAAATCTGCAACTACTTCCCCCTCTTGGCTTTAGTATTCTTGGAACCAAATACTTACTAATCATCAGATCTTGAATAGCAATTTGTTGCACACCCCGGATACTTTTATTTATCTGATAACAATTTCCACAATTACTACAATAGGCCATTGAAAGAAAGAAAAAATTTATATAACAATAGTAACTTCAAAAGCTAACATAATGATGTTTGAGGGAACAATTCAATAACCAGAATGCAAACTAAACTAAACTCTCTAGATAAATCACTGCAATAACAATGCATGTCCTCCCATTTCTTCTTGCAAGCCAATAGTAGAGCAAGAATTACCACAATTGCTCAATGCCATGAGAGCATTCCACCTAATGGTCTGACCCAAGCATCCTTCTTCTATATCCCATCTCATGTGTGTCAAAAATTTTGTAGATTGAAAATTGTCAGTTGGTGGTTTCAAGTAAAAGTAACATTTTGCACAAAATCTAAGCAGCCTAAGTCACTGGCTTGATGAAAGAAAAACCAAAACATCAACTGGAAATTTTTTACTGAAAAGAGGCAATTACTTTTAGCTGAAAAAAGAAAAAGAAAAAGAAAATGCAAGTCTAAAATTCTTCTTAAACCTATAAAAAAAATAATTAAAAGCAACAATGAAAGAAAATGCTCAACTTTAAATCTCACTTATCAAAAAATTAATTTTTTGTTCCGAGTGTCATCATCAATTGGGAACAAATGGGGCTTTAGTTTCACAGGAGTATATTGTTATCAACAAAAAGATTTTGCTAGAAAAGAATGGAATCAAAATTATTTTGGAGTTTATGTGATTTGTGACTACTTGAAACCAAAAAAAGATGGGCCATACGTATTTCCAACTACCATAGTGACTTGTTTTGTGGAAGGTAAATATAATTGTACCAAGCCCGACCTCTAAATCCTATACTTATGTTCAATTATGCACTACATCTAGTCCTAATTGGCTTTTATGTTTAGAATTATATGCAAAACTAAATTAATTAGGCTCTAGAAATAAAATAAAATAAAAAAGTCTAACATAATGTTAAAATTTCATAAAATAAACATGAATTCTAATATCAAACTCCAAATAAATTATATAACATGCAATGAAGAAACCCAAAAAAAAAAAAAGAAAAAAAGAAAAAGAAACTATAGTAGCAAAATATACAAACAAAACAGTAATTAAAAGACATTGATATGCAGAAACTAATATCTAAAACTAAAGAAGCATATACCTTGCTCAAAAACTTTTTTATTTTTTATTTTTTTTTATTTCAATAAGATCAAACCTGGCTCAAAAAACCTTGAATTAAAAGAAGATATTTTAAGTAGATTAGTAAAACAAAGGGCCAAATAAAGAAAATAGGTTAGAGGGAAACTCCTAAAATTAAAGTAAAAACATCATTAACCATTTTAAAAACTCCAAGCGACGAAGAATGGCAATCCCCCAACTCAACAACATCTTTGCCAAAGAATGCGTACTGTGGCACATCAAAAAATGTACCTTCTACATCATAGAAGAACTCAAGTAAAAACTTGTCAATTCTCCAAACCTACAATTTAAAAAAATACCCTCCAATTATAAGAAAGACATTTAATGAAATTAATTATTCCCAATTAGAAAAATACACACAACCTTGCATGCTTATATGCATATAGGGTTGGACAATCATAAAAGGGTTTTTGAACTAATCATAACCTCTCTCTCAAGCCATTTTTAAATTTAAACATATTCCAATTTTCTCAAAACAAAATTAAAAATCTTTTGCTAAAATCCACATTATAGTAAAACAAAAAACCGTCAACTTATTTCAAACAACAAATGATGTAGCATAAAACATAGCCAAACATGAAACCATATAACTTATTTCAATGAAAAAATTGGAGTGGCATTTCATGAATTTGCACAAATAAGTCATTCTATCCACTATAGTGACAATTTGCGAATGTAGTATTATACAAAATATGAATGGTTTTGATTCATGGGCAACTAAACAGGCCTAAGAGATGTGCCTAATGAGGGAAACATGCAAAGAAAAATCCATTATCAGCTCAAATGTTATTTGCCTTGGTCAAATAGTTTGATAGTTGATAGATTAATAATTTCTCTGCAACTAAAAGTAATGGCTTATAGGTATTTATCATCACCAACTCTGGAATGTGACAGAGACTACTTTTACAACAAAAGGCTTGCATTTCTTCTCAATGTCAAAATCAAGGTTATTGTTTCAAATTTGTTGTAGATTAATATAACATCGTGGAATCAACCAAACTCACTCAAGCCCCTAACATGTGGATTTGACACAAGTTAAGAGAAGTGTTTAGTTGGTGAATGGTGATATCCTATGTGATTTATATGTGGGCTCTATAAAGTTGGAGGAAGCACTAAACATCATGTACCTGTATTCATAAAAGCAAGGACTTCTCATGGCATGAAAATAGCAGCAAAAATTTTTAGTTTTTTTGGGAAATACTTGTTAGGGAACGAAACATTGTAATCATCGTGGATTTGAAAAATCTTTTCCCTTCTTGGCCTATGTTTGCTCCACTGCCTTCTCTTCTTCTCTAATAACCCAAATAGCAAGCCAGAAAGGTTAAAAAAAGAAAAAAGCAAAAAGCAAAACAGAAAATGAAACTGAAACTCATGAAAGCAAAGGAACAAAACCTAGAAATAATTCAAGTAGAATTTGATCATCTAGTTTATTTCCCTGGTTTCAACAAATCCCTAAATTGACAGCAAACCTATATGAAGACAATAGGATAAAAGATTAGTTGAAGACAGTATGATAAGATATTCGTTGAAAATTACCGAGAAAAATGGTTTGATATTGAGCCTAGGTCGGATATTGAAAAAGATTGCACCCATGATCGTACCCTAACACCATTCTCAAGTTTTCAAGAAATTAAAACTTACAAACAACTGTGTGGAACCGGAAGATAGAGGGAGACTGGTCTGACAGTAGTGAAGAGGCCTCCCTCAGATCTTTCTCCAACTCTCTCTGCATCATATCGGATCCTCTCTCTGTGACTCATGGATGCTCCCTAATCTCTATTGATATACGTTCGTTTATATCTTTTTCTCTGGCAGTTTTTTTTTTTTTTTTTAATATATATCTTGTGCCAAAAGTTTAGCAGATAGTGGAGCTCAAACGTTTGTCAATTATATCTCTTTTTCTAGCAGTTTTTTTTTTTAGTATATATCCTATGCCAAATGGTTGAAACTCAAACGTTTGCATCAAATTTGCCACTAAGAATTAATTTTCAAATAAACAATCAATAAAGATTACCAAAAAAAAAAAGTGACGTGTTTGCAATAAAAGAAAAGAAAGAAAACAAAGGGTTTTACAAAGGTTTCGGTTGAAAAGCTTTAGGATTGGGCTTTATGGTGGAATTAAATATAGAAGAAGTGGGCTTTATGATAGAGATAAAGTTATAAATTATTTTATATTTAGTATTTTAAAATTGATTCGTTTATATCTTTTTCTCTGGCAGTTTTTTTTTTTTTTAATATATATCCTGTGCCAAAAGTGTAGCAGATAGTGGAGCTCAAACGTTTGTCAATTATATCTCTTTTTCTAGCAGTTTTTTTTTTTTTTAGTATATATCCTATGCCAAATGGTTGAAACTCAAACGTTTGCATCAAATTTGCCACTAAGAATTAATTTTCAAATAAACAATCAATAAAGATTACCAAAAAAAAAGTGACGCGTTTGCAACAAAAGGTAAGAAAGAAAACAAAGGGTTTTACAAAGGTTTCGGTTGAAAAGCTTTATAATTGGGCTTTATGGTGGAATTAAATATAGAAGAAGTGGGCTTTATGATAGAGATAGAGTTATAAATTATTTTATATTTAGTATTTTAAAATTGATAAAAACTATTTTAAAATTATAGGACAAATTCAAAAAAGATAATAGAAATGACATGGCTGCTGATGTGGCTCAACGTGAGCGTAGCAACAATGAATGCTACGCTTCAGCTTTTAGTATTATATAGATATAGATTGGCCTTCTATTGGTACATGGCTGAACACAGCTACAAGCAATCCTAGGGAACTGAAGTATTTCACCATCATATCCTTTCTACAACAAAGATTTATTAATGACATCATACAAACCAAACGTTGATTCCAAAAAGTTATGCAATTAGTTAAGAATTATAAACCTAAAGCAGAGATGAAAGTAAAATAAAAATAAAAATAAAAAAAATCAATAGAGAGAGAGAGAGAACATTTTTTTATGAGAAAAAACTATACAGAGAATGGAAGAGAATGACTAATTTATAGTGAAATGGTGTGAATAAGAAGAGACAAAATAAAAGAAGATGAAAGGAAAGATTAAAAGTGAGATTAAAGTAGATGGTAGTGGGGAAATGAAAAGGTAAGGGAGAGATGAAAAGGTAATAGAGAGAGAAAGGTTGGAGTAAGTGTAAATATTAAAAAAAATGAGTAAATGTTAAAAAAATTAGGAAAAAATTGGAAAGAAATAGGATAATGACATGGTGAAAGTAAATAAATAAGTAGAGGGCTGAATTTATTATAGGGTGATAGTGGAAGTAAATAAATAAGTAGTGGACTACATTTATAAGGCTAAAAATTGTAAAAACTATTTTAAAATTGTAGGACAAATTATATCAAAAAAAAAAATGAAGCTAATGTGGCGTAACGTGAGAACAACAGCATTAAACGCTACGCTTCAGCTTTTAGTAATATTTAGACTAGTTACTAACCCGTGCGATGCACAGGAAATCTATTGAAAATAGATTTAATATTTCTTTTAACGGATTACATTCTATTAAAAATTAAAATTAAAAAGAAGAAAAGAGGTATAACATCATTTTGAGTTGTAAATCTATAGTTTAATATCATTTTAAACTTCTTTTTAATGGTATAATGTGTTTGGATCTAAAAGAGTATGGGTAAAACCAACCGTGAAAACTTCTTAAGAGTGGAGTTTCTTTGGATTCAATGTGTTTAAGGTTAATATTTATGCACTTTTGTTTCAATGGCCAATTAGAGAGGGGTTACGGTCAACAAAGTTTACCAAAATGAAATTTTACGCCAGTTAACATTTGTATCACATTTTTCAACACAGAAAAAAAAATTGAAAGAAAAAGTCGAACAATTATTCTATATGATCCTTTAATTGAAGAGCCAATCTAGATTTAACTTGCTTCTAAAGCGCAAACAAATCATTTCCCAATTTTCAATTTCATTATCAGTTGTCTCAATTTCATACTGCTACCACGCCAAACACATTTTTTATGCATACTTAGATGCATAACATCCCATAAAAAGCTCATGCCCAATTGACATTTGGCCACAAAAGCAAACAGCCCCAAAAAAATCTGCAACTACTTCACACTCTTGGCTTTAGTATTCTTGGAACCAAATACTTACTAATCATCATATCTTGCATGGCAAATCGTTGCGCACCCTGAATACTTTTATTCATCTGATAACAATTTCCACAATTACTACAATAGGCCATTGAAAGAAAAAAAAAATTATATAGCAATAGTAACTTCAAAGGCTAACATAGTGATGTTTGAGGGAACATTTTAATAACCAGAATGCAAATCAAACTAAACTCTAGATAAATCACTGCTATAACAGTGCATGTCCTCCCATTACTTCTTGCAAGCCAATAGTAGCAGCAAGAGTTACCACGATTGCTCTAGCTTGATGAAAGAAAAACCAAAACCTCAGCTGAAAATTTTTTACGGCAAAGAGGCAATTACCTTTAGCCGAAAAAAAAAAGAAAAAGAAAAAGAAAAAGAAATGCAAGTTTAAAATTCTTCCCAAACCTATAAAAATAATAATTAAAAGCAACAATGAAGGAAAATGCTTGTCAAAGTATCACGAAATTGAGACAAATATATATTAGTTCCCAAAAGAACTACAAACAACCAAGACATAAAACTATTATGCTACTAAAATCTCATACAACTATTATGCTACTAAAATCTCATACAACCCCCATAAGGTTTTTATTTATTTTAAATCTCACTTATCAAAAAAATAATTTTTTAAATCTTGTCCTTTTCCGAGTGCCATCATCAATTGGAAACAATTGGAGCTTTTGTTTCATAGGAGTATATTGTTCTCAACAAAAATATTTTGCCAAAAAAGAATGGAATCCAAATTATTTTGCAGGTTTATGTGATTTATGACTGCTTGAAACCAAAAAAAGATGAGCCATACTATAGTATTTCCAACTACCCTAGTGACTTGTTTTGTGGAAGGTAATTATCATTGCACCAAGCCCGACCTCTAAATTCTACACTTATGATCAATTATGCACTACCTCTAGTCCTAATTGGCTTTTATGTTTAGAATTATATGCAAAACTAAATTAATTAGGCTCCTGAAATTTAAAAAAAAAAATTCTAACATAAAGTTAAAATTTCAAAAAATAAACATGAATTCTAATATCAAACTCCAAATAAATTATATAACATGCAATAAAGAAACCCAAAAAAAGAAAAAGAAAAAAGAAACTATAGTAGCTAAATATACAAATAAAACTATAATTAAAAGACATTGACATACAAAAATTAATATATATATATATATATATATATATAAAACTAAAGAAGCATACCTTGCTCAAAATTTTTTTTTATTTCAATAAGTTAAAACCAGCTCAGAAAACCTTGAATTAAAAAACAAAATTTAAGTAGATTAGTAAAACAAATGGCCAAACAAAGAAAATAGGTAAGAGGGAAACTCCTAAAATTAAAGTAATAACATCACTAACCATTTTAAAAACTCCAAGCGATGAAGAATGGCAACCCCCCAACTCAACAACAGCTTTGCCAAAGAATGCATACCGTGACACATCAAAAAACGTACCTTTGCATCATAGAAGAACTCAAGTAAAAACCTGTCAATTCTCCAAACCTACAATTTTAAAAAAATATACCCTCCAAATATAAGAAAGAGATTTAATGAAATTAATTATTCCCAATGAGAAAAATACACACACAACCTTGCATGCTTATATGCATACAAGGCTTGTAAGAAATTAAATCCCTGTAAAAGTAGATTGTTTAACCTAATTAATTAACCAAGTGAATACTTAGGTTTATTATTCAGATCTAGGTTAAAACAATAACAATCATATCATGCAAAGCAGCGAAAATATAAAGAACACAATGATATGATGACCCAGGAAAACCAAACCGGTAAAAAACTTGGGGAGGATTTAACCTAGCTATCCTCAAGGTAAAACAGCAAATCTACTAGAAAGAATTGAAGTTTGTACAATAGCGACTTAGACCACTAACATCTTATTGCTACCTCGAGTAGGAAACTTACTACCACGACCACATGACAGCTCTGAGTCCACGGATTACTTCTTTCCTTGACCTTTGCAAAAACAAAAGCTCACCTGCTTGTGACTTTGAGACTCCACTCAAAGGTTTTGGATCTTCTTAAACGTTGATCTTGTATGCAACAACTTCTACAACACCAGATCTTGAGATTTTTCAAGGAATAACACCGGTAGAAAACATTAGAGAGCTTTTGGGTACAAAACCCTAGATCTACAAAAGAGGCACAAGATGCACTCTAATCTCTCTAAAAAACTCTGAAACCCCTCTCTAGGGTTAGTTTATAATGTCCTTTAAATACTGGAAAAAACGGTTCACGATTTGGGCTTCAAACGGATAAGTTATGGCCTTTTTACGTTTGCTGATTTTGCTGATATACGATTTTTGATCAATCGAGTACCAATCAAGTACCAATCGAACGAAACAGCTTGAAACTCATTTTTCTTCATCTCGAACTTGAGTTTTTTGCCTTGGGCTTCAATGTAGACCATTCTAAACTAATGAGACTTAGTTTTTGTCATGGTTTGCCAACATTACAAACTCAAAACTTAACAGGGCAGGACAATCATAAAAGGGTTTTTGAACTAATCATAACCTCACTCTCAAGCCATTTTGAATTCAAACCAATTTTCTCAACAAAAAAAAAATAAATAAAGATCTTTCACTAAAATCCACATTATAGTGAAACACAAAACCATTAACTTATTTCAAAGAACAAATGATGTAGCATAAAACATAGCGTAAATGTGAAACCATATAACTAATTTCAATGAAAAAAAATTGGAGTGGCATTTCATGAATTTGCACAAATAAGTCATTCTATTCAATATAGTGACAATTTTTGAATGTAGTATTATACAAAATATGAATGGTATTGATTCATGGGCAACTAAACAGGGCTAAGAGATGTGCCTAATGGGGGGAAACATGCAAAGAAAAATCCATTATCAGCTCAAATGTTATTTGCCTTAGTCAAATAATTCGATAGTTGATAGATTCATAATTTCTCTGCAACTAAAAGTAATGGCTTATAGGTATTTATCATTACCAACTCTGGAATGTGATAGAGACTAATTTTACAACAAAAGGCTTGCATTTCTTCTCAGCGTCAAAATCGGGTTATTGTTTCAAATCTGTTGTAGATTAATATAACATCATGGTATCAACTATCAACCAAACTCACTCAAGCCCTTAACGTGTGGATTTGACACAAGTTAAGAGAAGTGTTCAGTTGGTGAATGGAGATATCCTATGTGATTTATATGTGGGCTCTATAAAGTTAGAGGAAGCACTAAACATCATGTACCTATATTCGTAAAAGCAAGGACTTCTCATAGCGTGAAAATACAAGCAAAATTTTTTATTTTTGGGAAATACTTGTTGGGGAATGATTCGTGGACAACCTTATAATCATTGTGGATTTGAAAAATCTTATCCCTTCTTGGCCTATGTTTGCTCCACTGCCTTCTCTCTCTTCTTCTCTAATAACCCAACTAGCAAACCAGAAAAGTTAAAAAAAGAAAAAGAAAAAAAAAAAAAAAAGAACTTGAAACTGAAACTAAAACTCATGAAAGCAAAGGAACAAAACCCAAAAACTGAAAAAAAAAAAAAAAATCCTAAAACAATTCAGGTAGAATTTGATCATTTAGATTGTTTCCCTGATTTCAACAAATCCCTAAATTGACAGCAAACGTATATGAAGACAATAGGATAAGTGATTAGTTGATTCCCTGGATCGGAGATTGAAAAAGTTGCACCCATGGTCGTACTATCTAGCACCATCCTCAAGTTTTCAAGAAATTAAAACTTACTGACAATTGTGTGGAACCGAAAGATGGAGGGAGACTGGACTGAAAATAGTGAAGATGCCTCCCTCAGATCTCTCTCCAGCTCTCTCTGCATCATATTAGATTCTCTCTTTGTGACTCACGGATGCTCCCTAATCTCTATCGATATATGTTAGTTCATCTCTTTCTCTGTCAGTTGTTTTTTAATACGTATCCTGTGCCAAACGTTTAGCAAACTTTACCAAAAATAAAATAAAAATGTTTAGCAGATAGTAAAACTCAAATGTTTGTCGATTATATCTCTTTCTTTAGCAGATATATGTCCGTTTATCTCTTTCTCTGGCAGTTTTTTTTTTTTTTTAATATATATCCTGTGCCAAACGTTTAGCAGACTTCAAATCAAAAAAAAAAAAAAAACGTTTAGCAGACAGTGGAACTTAAACGTTTGTCAATTATATCCCTTTCTCTAGCAGTTTTTTTTTTAGTATATATCCTGTGCCAAATGGTTAGCAGACGGTGAAACTCAAACGTTTGCATCACATTTTGCACTAAGAATTAATTTTGAAATAAAAAATCAATAAAGATATATATATATATATATATATATATATATATAAGTGACATGCTTGCAGCAAAAGGAAAGGAAGAAAACAAAAGGTTTCACAAAGGTTTCGATTGAAAAGGCTCTAGGTTTGTGCTTTATAGTGGAATTAAATATGTAAGAAGTGGGTTTTATGATAGAGAGAGAGCTGGGAATTATTTTAGATTAGTATTTTAAAATTGATAAAAACTATTTTAAAATTGTAGGATAAAAACATGAGTGTAGCAACATTAATTGCTACACTTTAGCTTTTAGTATTATATAGATATAGAATATAGATATAAATAGATATGTCATTAATAAACCAAAAAAAAAGAAAAAAAAGAATAACAATGCACTACGTATCCAATATTATTCAGAGTTTGTAAATCTACTATTAGATCCTATTTCAATTCTTCTATTTGTGACATAACTTACCACAACTTGGACGTGGTCGATTGTGAGTGATAGACAACTACTTTCACATAAATCTACTACTTTTTCTCAACCACTTACAGCCGATCTCTCAACTGAGTTGTGACAAAAATTATGTCCATAAACTGTCTATATCCTATCATTGGGGATGACAATTTGACTATTCAACACAATTTTTTGGGGTAAAAACATGTTAACTACCCAGTTTGTGTGCCACCTTTTTGTGAGCTTCCTGTGCACAGAGTCACTATGGTCACATGATAAGCAATTTATAGGTTTTTGAAACAATACATGTCCGAGGTAATAAAGACTTCCAGTGTATCATTTTTCACGGTGGATCTTTGTAGAAAAATTTTTACTCACTTTTGGTCAACAATCTATATGGGTGTGAATGATAGAGCATGATCTATATATCACTCTATTGTGTATAAAACCTATCCAAATCAAATAAGTCAATTCGGTTTTTTCTTAAATAGTATTCCATACATCAATTTCATGTCGGGAATGAGTCAGGCCAAACCAAACTATATACCATTTTCCATTTCTCCTGAAGTCAACTACAAAATAACCATATTGATAGGTATATGCATTGACCATTTCGTCCATTTCATGGTAGAGATTAAACTTTACAAATTCAATCCAAAAAAATAAAATCATGATTAAATCTAAAAATAAAATCTGAAAGAAAGAATTTTGAAATGGATACACAATACAGGGCCTATATTTTCAGTACATAGTAACAGGTTGATATAAATTGGAGAAAGAGAGACAACACTGACTTGTGTTACGAACTGTAGCTTTTACACTATACCCACGTTGGAGTACGAGCTTCACAAGCCATGCTGCTATGTATCCCGAAGCTCCAGTCACGCACACCTGCTCCTCTCTACCTCATCCTCATTGTGTGTGAAGTGAGAATATTTGACTTTGTTTTGTGTGAGTTGTTGGTGATTTTCTAGTGTGGAGCTAGGAAGCAACTGGTGCGGGTACAGGGGCAGATACAGAATGGCGACATGGCAATTTTTAAAAAAATTCACAACACGAGTATGGCAGTGTGTGTGTATATATATATATATATATATATATATATATATATTTCATAGCTTACAAAAATATTTTATAACAAAAATATTATTTCATTTTTAAATAAAAATAATAATAGAAATAAACTAATTTGGTCTAATTCAATCAGTCTATTTTTGTCTAGTTCGGTCCATTTTGTCTAGCTCAGTCTATTCAATATTTGTTCGGCTCCATTTTAGTGCACTTATTTTAGAAGAGAAAAAGACATGTTTAGGATGAGACTTAAGAATACTTATTATAAATCCGAATTTATTAAAAAATATAGATCTTAAACCCGTTCCAACTTCAATTAAAGTTTAGTACTTTAATCTCAAACTTGTTCCATATATATTTAATGAATCCATTCTCATTTTAAACACATCTATTTATTTATTTTATTTTGCTTAAAAAGAGAAAATTTAACACCACTTATTATTGTGGTTCTAGTTAGCTTAACATTACTTATTGGTCTAATGATAAAAAGTAATCATAAAGAGAAGACATCGTATGTTAAAACTCTCTAAATTAAAAGTATTAAAAAAACATTACTTATTGTTAAGTTTTTTATTTTTTTATTTTTTTCATACAAGATAGAATTTATACTCTAGCATAATCTAAGTGTATATGTGTGTGAAGCTCCCTCTTGGAGACTTGAACTCTAGCTCTTACCTCCCACATTCCACAAGCACTTATACTTGTGAAGTGACCAAGATATTTATACTTATTGTTAAGTTTTAAAATATTTTGAATTGCTCACTTATCACTTCCTATATATAGTATATACTTTTATTCTCTAATTATAATTTGTACAAAATCAAATAAATTTTTTGTCCAAAATTCTTAAGAACCAATTATTATCCGCCTTTAATTAATTATTTGATTCTGATTTTCAAATATATATATATATATATATATATATATTTTTAAAGTTACAACTTTATAATAATGCCCATTCCATTCCATTCCATAGATAACATGAACATTAACCAAAAACGACAAGCAAATCAAACTCTAAACGACAAACCCCTTAAAACCTCTTTCTTTCAAGAATTTTTTGCAAAATATTATCATTTTGCTAATAATTTTGTTAGTTAAACTATTTAGGAAACTAGTATCTCGAGTCTTTTAGACTCGAGTTCACTGTAGTAACTCAAGTCCCTAGGACTCAAGTTCCATGTGCTGGCAAAGCTGAGGTGGAAAAATTATCCATGTGGAACTCGAGTCCTAGTTCCCCTAAAGACCACGAAGAAATAGAAACCACGAACCATGAAGATCAAACCCACAAAAAAACGAAGATGAAACCCATGAAGAAGAAACAACAAACCCAAACAAAATCATGAACCACCAAAATCAAACCCACAAAGAAATGAAGATCAAACCCATAAAGAAGAAACAACAAACCCATGAAGATCACAACGAAGAAGAAACAACAAAGGCTCTGGGAAGATCAAACCATGAAGATCAAACCCAAACAACAAAGATCAAACCCAAACCGCAAATATCAAAGAAGGAAGATTAAACCCAAACAACGAAGATCGTTTCCAAACAACGAAGATCAAACCACGACGGTGAAGGTGACTGAACCCAGGTGGCGAAGGCTCCAGCGGCGGCGGCGAAGGCTTCATTTTCTTCTCTGGGTCTTTAGGTTTGCTGATGTTCCTTTGTTTTCTTCTTTGGTCTTTGGGTTTGTTGAAGTTGTTCCTTCGTTTCCATATCTGGTCTTTGGGTTTGTTGAAGTTTCATTGTTTGTCTTTGGGTTTAGGAAAGACTCGAGTTCCACGTGGATAATTTTCCACCTCAACTCTATCAGCATTTGGAACTTGAGTCTCTAAAACTCGAGTTGCTACAATAAACTCGAGTATAAGAAACTTGAGATATTAGTTTTTTAAATAGTTTGGAAACATTGCTAACTAACGAAATTGTGGCACTCATCCGTTCTTGGGATATTCGAACACAAAAGTTGAAACAGTACCCTCCAGGCCATGCAGATGAGGTATGATATATATATATATATATAATGACATTTTATATATTTATTTTGTTTTGTTCTTTGGGCATTTTAATAAATGAGTTGGGATTTATTATATCATTTGGAAAGGTTTATGCTGTCGAATGGAGCCCGGATGGTTAGCCTCGGGCGGTAAAGATAGAGTATTGAAATTATGGATGGGTCAGATTAATCGAGGGAAAATACATGATTGAAAAATCAAATCACAGTCATTCAGAAACTTCTATCAGTGTGGAGCTATTGGCAATAAATCAGACACAATTATACATTGATTGATATGCACTGCACTGGAATCATTAATTGAAGAACTAGGAACAAGGGTGGTTATTGAGAAAAGCTCCTTTGCAACAGCATTGTGGTATTTCAAGCACTCATTCTTGTTTCCATAGATTTGGTGTTTGAATTACAAGCTGCTCCAAGCATATGATATTTGAAGATGAAGAGTATAAAAGCCTATTTACTTGCTCGGCTGCCCTTGTGATGTGTCTTAGGAGTAAGGATATAAAAACTGACAACTTTTCTTTGTTTTGATTAAATTTCTCAAACTTTTAGGTTGAGAATTATCCCTTCTCCCTCCTTTTTGTATTGGAGAGTTGTAGATATACTGGAAACTTATGGTGCTGTAAAGCACCACTTTTTTGGTCATCTATTGGTTTTCATATAAATGGAGACAAATGATATGCCATGTTCTAGTATTACAGTACATAAGAAACAGTAATAAAAGCAATGAAGAAGAATAGTTTTTGAGGACCTACATTTAAAATGTACATATAAAATTCCTTTAGGTACTCCTTAGGCCTTCTCAATCATACAATAAACCCACTAATATTCAAGGACTGACACAGTTCTTGTACTGAAAAAATTCTTAAAAGGTTATTTTATTGGACAAATAAGTAGGTCCATCAACTCCAATCTATGGGGCTTAATCAGTGCTAGAAATATATTTAGATAATACCTCCCATCATTTTCTTCTTTTAGTTTATGTCATGTGAGGCATTTGTCTTTTTTTTTTTTTTTCTTTTTTAAATTCTTAAAGGTTGTTGTATTGGAAAAACAAGTAGGTCCATCAACTCCAATCTATGGGGCTTAATCATTGCTTGATATATATTTAGATAATATCTCCCATCATTTTCATTCTTTTATTTTATGTCATGTGAGGCATTCGTCCTTTTTTTTTAATTCTTGAAGGTTGTTGTATTGGACAAACAAGTAGATCCATCAATCTATGGGGTTACTCGGTATTGGAAATATATTTAGATAGATAATACCTCCCATCATTTTCTCCTTTTATTTTATGTCATGTGAGGCATTCGCCCTTGTTTTTTTTTATTTTGGTTAAAGTACAATTCACACCTATAAGTTTAGTAGTCATTTTGTTTTGTGTGTGTGTGTGTGTTTTTTTTTTTTTTCATTTTAGTCCCCTTAACTCCATATCCACAGAAATCATCTTAATAAATCCCATGAGCTTTGATATTAGATGATGCATCCAGTTAAGGTAGCAAAATTGTTAGGTTGTCATAGAACAAATAAATTCAAAGGCAAAAAATGGAGCAATTCTGGGACATTGATCATTTCTGTCAAAGGTGGCTTGCTTTCATCATATTTTTCTTAATGCTTATAAGAAATTACATAATCTGATTTGTAATTGACCCACAATAAATGCTAGATAGTTCCTAGGACACAAGTTTCAAAGTCATATTCTCATATACTCCACACCTTACTAGACAGTTGGATACCATTTTCAAAACAGAACTTCGAAATCAATTCTAATACCACAAAGAACCAATTTATACTCTTCAAACTGCAGCTCTGCATCGCAATATATTTATAGTTTTAGACACAAATGTGTGCATTTTTGTAGAGAAATTGTATTATATGATCTACAAATGTACTGAGTCATAACCATTCTTTGGGCCAGGCCAAAATGACCATTTACCACTATTTGAGAAAATATGTATACATCAACCACTGTTTGCAAAATATTTAGCAATCTAACACTTTTTTTTTTAACTCGATTTTATGAAAATCGAGTTTTCCATGGTACTTGATTTTGAAATTTTTTGATGTAACTCGAGATCACAAAATCGAGTTTCAAAAAAGTGATAAAATGCTAAATATTTACTAAACAGTGGTAGATTACAAAATATTTTCAAAAAAAGTGGTACTTGGCCATTTTGGCCATTCGTTGATAGAAATTGGTGGTAGAAGATTCAATTATATGTATTAAAAAAAAAAAAAAAAAGAAGAAGAAGAAGAAGAAGTTAATAGAGGATTGGGAATGTATGAGAACATCCAACCCTTTGAAATTTTGAAGTAAAAAATCTTACCATACCAGGGAAGTGAGCAATTTGGAAACCACCAAGCATTAGTTGGACTGATACTTTCCATATATTCAAGACATTTCCCAGAGGACTTGAGTTTTTAGCTCAATAACTCTAGAAAACTTGGATTTTAAATTCAATATCTCATTTCTGATTGAGTTAAACTTGATTTAGAAGTTTTGCAGCAAAAATATTTCCAAAAGCATTACAATTTATATACCTTAACATAATGGGAACCTTCAAGCCCAACAAACATTAGTCAGGATGGGCAATACACAAATTATTTGTACTTATTTGAATCACTTCCCTTTTAATAACATATCTCAGATAGTGAGGATGCCATTCTCCTTGAAGCTTTCAACAGTGTCCCTAACACTCTCTTCCATAGGAATGAAGCTAATACCCAAACTTTTGGCCTTGTCTTGGGATATCTTGTATAATGGTTGCAAAGGCTTGTCATCTTCACTTCTGCCAAAATTAAAAAATACAATTGACTCTTATTCAAAAATGGAAAATACAATTGACTCCTCTTCAACTTGTTTTTATGTGTCAAAACAATTGCTACGGGTGATAAAATCAAATTATTATTATTATTATTATTATTATTATTATCATCATCAAAAGAAAATTCTAAATTAAACAGATCATTAAGTTAAACGAAGCATTTATTCCAACTGAGTCATACTTTGTCAGTTACAAAAATGGCACCAATGGCAATAAGGGGCATTCAGTATCGTGCAAATAAATACCTCACTTTTCAGGTAGGTGCAAGCTGGGGTAAAATTTGTACAATATATTAAAAAGTTCGGAATAGTGTGTAACTCCTCCAACTAAACAATATCTCCCATTAGCAGCAGGAATCTCAAATGCCAGAATATGTGCATTTGCAACATCTCTAACATCAACAAGTCTATAAATTCCGTTAGAGAAAACTTGGGTTCCTACACACAGGAAAGATAGAATAAGTTAATCAATATCATTATATGGATGATGTAGCTAGAAAGAGTAAACTTCAATAGGCCAATATAGTTAAATACACAATTTTCATTTTCATTAGTTGACCATTTTATGCCAAAAAAAAAAAAAAAATGCTTCGAGATCATTGTTAAAATAGTACACCTTATATAGCAGGAATACCCTGCTTTCAGCAGATGCTGCTTATCATCCTCAAATTGTACAAGATAAATATAAGTTATAAAGCATATTCCCAAGCTGTGTATGTTGAGATGGAAGATTTCTTATCCATGGAATACAGGTTGAACCACAACCTATACATTTCAGGTGGCATTAGAGGGGTTGGCACTTGCAGATCCAGGTCAAGTTTAAAACCTCCTTGTTTTCCAATGAACTCTAAATAACAGAGAAATTTTTACATTCCATGTTAAGAGGACTAGAATTAAGTAAAGCCTCATGTGCAAGAGAACAAGGAATTTCCAAAGGAGTAAGTCTCATAAAACTGTCACTTATCACAAAAAATACCAAGTAAATTCTAAGGTTAGATCCAGGCGCATAGTATTCTAAAGAGTGGTAGCGCTCACAATTTATTGGAATAGGCCTATACACCTATCATGCTTCATCCACTAAACCAGTTAAGACTTAACTTGTCATATGAAATGCTAATCAGACTTGAATATTTAGAATTTATGTAGAATGAAACACAATACACGTAGTCCTCATTGGTTGAAATAGAGTACCATGTATGATCTGCAGAAACGCCTCAATACTAGAAGTAAGAGTTGGCTGTACGAGTGGACCAATTACAAAGCCTGGATTTATTGTTACCAAGTCAATGCCATTTTCTTTAGCAGATGCCCAAGCAGCCTCCTCAGCCAACGTCTTTGCAAGCATATACCATTGCTGAGAAACCCAAAACTATAAAATGGGAACCTTTCTTTGTCAAAAGCTTATGAATGTAGGACTAACAACAAAAAGTGTAATGTCTCTGATTTGATTAAGAGCAGCATTGGAATCTATATAATTTAGGCCTATAGATTCAACATATATCTGATTCTAGGACACAAAAATAATTACTAGGTACTTTAATTACATTAAAAAATAATGAGAAAAATATGATTACCAGAAATAGTAAAAAGAGCCTAGACACTAACATGGATATGCTAACTGAGAAAGCAAGTTAACAAACCTTGTGATGATATTCTCTCTAATGTTTCTCAGAACACAAATATACTTATAGAACTAGATATATAAAGTCAAAATATTATAGCTCTATGTTTCTACTTTCTAGTAACATCATCATCAAAACATTACCTTGGATCTTTCATCAAAGGTATTTTAAAGATTAATGCTATATAATAGTCCTACTAAAGATACAGTTAAAAGGATATAATAACTACTGCAATACACACACCTTCAACTCCTCACAAGCAACTGGATCTGAAAACCAAGTCTCATCAATAACCACATCAGGAGTCAGGGGTTTTTTGTTGTACATAACTGAAGCCATGGAAGATGTTACAATCACTCTCTTGATAGAAGGAACTTTTGCACATGATCGAAGAACGTTAAGGGTGCCCTTCACTGCTGGATCAATTAACTGTGACTGAAATATAAGAAATGTAAAAGTAGGTTCCATAAGAATAAATTTATGAAACTAAGCTATCAAAAGTATAATAGTATTGGACAAGCTGAATACATTTCATTTGGTAAGTTTATCATGTACCACAAAGTAGAATTTCTTTGATGTCTTTGTGAATGATTTCTAGAAACAATCTAGCCTTAACTTACATTACTTTAAACCTAAGAGCAATACTTTCAACAACTTCCTGTTGCAAAAATGTGGGAAAACAAATGCAATTGCAGATGATAATGTCGAATGCATGAAACATCAATTTTCTTTGAGCTACAACGAGAATAAAAATTGATTGTTTTTTGGGAAGGCATTGACTTATGTGTCCTTCTTATGATTGGATTTGTCCTCTAGAAGATGTAGTTCATTGACAAAAAAGAAAAGAAAAGAAAAGAAAAAGCTGAACCCACGCTGGAGAACTCTACACTGAAAACAATTCTCTTCAATGTCCTCTCTACTTCTGGATTAAGGCTTGAGAATGCTTCTCTAAAATGTTTTAAGTTTTTTTTACCCAATTTTCTGCATTTCACTATGTTAAATTAACATATTGAACATGTAAGAGGATTGAACTGGCCAAGACACATGCTCAAAGCAAGAATCAAATGTTGCTTAAATCGGCAAGCTGGTATGAGATCCTTAAAAGTTGTTATAAATCATTTAAAACAAAGAATGCATTCACCATATTGACAGAAAAATTATCACAATATATTGATTATATATTACACAAAGGCAATAAATAAAAATAATGGATAAACCTGTGGGTCACTGGCCATGAGAATAACAGGGGATGCAGTGTGAAAAACACCTTGGCATCCATCAACTGCAGAATCAAAAGATCCCTCTTCTAGTAAATCTGCTATGAATAACTGAAGTCTTTCTTTAGCTCCATCAAGTGAAAATAAATGCTCTGTTTTCTTGGGATCATCTGTGGAATATATATGCATAAATTTCAATTGGAAGGCTAAATTATTAGTACCAAACACTGCATGAAAAAAAAAGGTGAGAAAAAAATGGGAAGTTAAAAGCACTATGTGCCTGCCATAGGGGATTTCAAAACTCTGCCTTAAACAGAAGCTTATGCTTGGGATGGGGTATTTCTACAAAAGTTTTTAATAAAAAAGCTTAAGCAGGGAGTTGATCAGTGGTTTGTTTTGAAGAAGTTCTATTTTCTTATGTTGCAGAACTTGAGCGTTTCTGCTGTTGGTGGAGTGGGGTAGTACTGTCTCACTGATATTTGTGTGTTTTGGGAAAGATTTAAGTTAGCCTCTGTCCTGAGGCTATGAAGGGGTGATTAGAGCTCTTTAGCTGTGTGGTTTTGTACTTTGTTGCTTTTCATAAAATATGTCATTAATAATAAAAAAATAAAAATAAAAACAAAGAATAACAATGCACTACATATGCAATATTATTCAGAGTTTGTAAATCTACTATTAGATCCTATTTCAATTCTTCTATTTGTAACATAACTTATCACAACTTGGACATGGTCGATTGTGAGTGATAGACAACCACTTTCACATGGATCTACTACTTTTTCTCAACCACTTGTAGTTGATCTCACATTTGAGTTGTGGCAAATTGTCCAAGGTAATAAAGACTTCCAGTGTATCATTTTTCAGTGGATTTTTGTAGAAAAAATTTTACTCACTTTTGGTCAACAAAATGAAGTGGGTGGTGTCATTGACCACAATCTATATGGGTGTGAAACCAATCCAAATCAAATGAAGTATAAGTCTGTCAGTTCGTTTAGACCCCTTAACCCAATAGATTAACCTAGAGAATTAGCCAAGTTATTAACTTAGTTAATTTAATTAAAACTAGGTTAACACAAATATAACAAAAACAACAAAGCAGCGGAAAATAAATAACACAAAGATCTGATGACCCAGGAAACCACACCGGTAAAAACCTGGGGAGGATTTGACCTAGCTATCCTCAAGGTAAACTGAATCCACTATGAAAGAATTGAAGTTTCACAACAGGACTTAGACCACTAACATCCTATTGCTACCCAAGTGTAGGAAACTTACTACCATGACCCCATGATAGCTCCGAGATCCACGGACTCCTTCTTTCCGGAATTCTTCAGCAAATCCACAAGCGCACCTGCTTGTATATCTTTGTGCTCTTTGATTCTGCAACTGTAATGATCTACACAACTCTTGACATAAATCTCAAGTTTGTAAACCCTAAGTGTATGTGAAGGTAAACACCTCTAGATCTCACAATGAAATTCACAAACACAGCAAAACAGAACTTGCAAAACGTGACTAGGGTTTTCCCTTTTATACTTAGGGCAAACATAAAACCCTATACATTAAAACGGGCTTGGGCTGAGTTGGAATTTTCTGCAGAAAAACGTTCTGCACGATTTTCGATCGATCGAGTCTAATTTTCGATCGATCAAGTCATACAGAAAGTTAAAGGTAATTCTGCATAAAAACTCGATTCCAACTTTACATTAAACCCCATACTTTGAGCAAGTCTAACACACGACTAAACATTGTTTTGATCATGGTTTGCCAACATACAAATTGAAGTTCTAAATACATTAGATCCTAGTCTTTAGAACCTAACAAAGTCAATTCGGTTTTTTCTTAAATAGTATTCCATACATCAATTTCATGTCGGGGATGAGTCAGGCCAAACCAAACTATATACCATTTTCCATTTCTCCTGAAGTCAACTACAAAATAACCATATTGATAGGTATATGCTTAGACCATTTCGTCCATTTCATGGTAAAGATTAAACTTTACAAATTCAATCCAAAAAAAATAAAATCATGATTAGATCCAAAAAATGAAATCTGAAAGAACGAATTTTGAAATGGATACACAATACAGGGCCTATATTTTCAGTACATGGTAACAGGTTGATATAAATTGGAGAGAGAGAGAGAGAGAGAGAGAGAGAGAAAACACTGACTTGTGTCACGAACTGTTGCTTTTACAGTATACCCACGTTGGAGTAGGAGCTTCACAAGCCATGCTGCTATGTATCCCGAAGCTCCAGTCACGCACACCACCTTCTCCTCTCTATTCATCCTCTCTCTCTCTCTCTAAAGTTGTGTGTGAAGTGAGAAGCTTTGACTTTGTTTTGTCACTTTTGTGTGAGTTAGTGATTTGTGTGAGTTGTTGATTTTCTAGCGACGAGCTAGGAAGCACCTGGTGCGGGTATGGGTGCGGGTACGGAGACATGCCAATTTTTTTAAAAATCTACAACACGAGTCCGGCGGGATACATGTAATAATTTTATATACATATATATATATATATATATAATTTCATAGCCTACAAAAAATTTTTATAACAGAAATGTTATTTCATTTTAAATAAAAATACTAATAGAAATAAACTAATTCAGTCAATCTATTCTTGTCTAGTTCAGTCCATTTTGTCTAGCTCGGTCTATTCAATATTTGATCTGCTCCATTTCAATGCACTTATCTTAGAATAGAAAAAGACATGTTTAGGATAAGACTTAAGGTTACTTATTATAAATCCGACTTTATTAAAAAAATATAGATCTTAAACTTGTTCCAACTTCTATTATAAAGTAATCATAAAAAGCGGACGGCATATGTTAAAACTCTCTAAAATAAAAGTATTAAAAAAAACATTACTTATTGTTAAGTTCTAAAATACATTGAATTGCTCACTTATCACTTCTTTATAGTATATACTTTTATTCTCTAAAATAAATTTGTACAAAACTAAATATATTTTTGTGGGACCACATTTGCGATCCAAGCCCAAAATATATGGATGTCGGCCCAACGAGCCCAGAACAATAAATTTTTAGAGAGTGGGTTAAAGAACTAGGCCATAACGAGTTAAACAACGTATAGAGTTGGTTTATGGGACGGTCAAACTGTGTGTTAGTAAACTAGAAATCTAAGGATTGTTCTCGGCACGATCTGAGGAGCTTAAATTTTAAGTATATTGTATGAGCGTGGTTTTTTCTTCCCCCCCCCCCCTTCTGCTTGTTGATCCCCCTCATTATATATCTCCATTTGGACCATCTTGATCCTACACTTGTCGGTCATTTGAGCCCCTACTTGAGTATTTGTCCCATTAGATACCCTCTTCAGCTTTATGTGAGTCACGGTAGCCAAGGCGGCACTGTTCAGGGGACTTCTCCACATAAATGAGGCCAGAAAAGTGGCTACAGTGCATTCAATGCAGTGGTAGCAGCTTTCCTCCTAATATTTTTTGAGGTTTCTCTCTTCTTGTACATTTGTGATGCATGTCTCTATCACAGGAGCTTCTTAGCAGGTCTCCTTAGTTGCTGGAATGCATATTCAAGCTGCATCTACCACATCCGAGGGGATATTCCTTCTCGGACCTCTTTCCCATTTGTGTCATGATCATTAAGTTTGAGTGTGAACCATTCATCACTATTCGCTCGTCCTCGGACCATTCACGTTCTCAGCCAAGGCCTAAGGCCTAATATATAATTTTGGGCTCTTAACCCTACAATTTTATTGTAGAAAATTCTTAGAAACCAATCATTATCCACCTTTAATTAATTATATGGTTCTGGTTTTTCAAATAATTTTTTTTTAAGTTACAACTTTATAATAATTTTCATTCCATTCCATAGATATGTGAACAACGACCAAAAACGATAAGCAAATCAGAAAAAAGGAAAAAAAAAATGGCAAGCTAATCAAACTCTAAACCACAAACTCCTAAAACCCCTTTCTTCCTTTTTTTTTTTTTTTTTTTTTTTGCAAAATAACATCATTTTGCTATTAATTTCGTTAGATGCAAAGTTTCCAAACTATTTAGGAAACTAGCATCTCAAGTCTCTTAGGGTGTGTCTGTTTGGAGGTGAAATAGAGTAAATAAAATACTTTGGAGAGAAAAAAAGGAAAGAAAACTTTTTTGTAATGTGTTTAGTTGAGTGGGGAGAAATGAGAATAAATGGTAAGGCTCGGGTGTTTTCTCTCTAAGCACATCAAAAAGTTCTCTCCAAAATGGAGAGAAAATGTTTGGACAAAAAACTCTCATTTGCTACCATTTTTTTTTTTTTTTTTTTGAGAGAGTCGCCTTTGCTAACATGTTAGGTACTGTTCATGGCAGTCCAAGCCCACGACAGTTCAAGCTTAAAACTTTCATGGGTTGACAAGGCGCTGAGTACCAACCCCAGTGGTATGAGCAGATGATTGAAGATTGTCTTTTACACGACCAACTGCTTTTTCTGTTTGTGACTGATATCAGATTCTGTGATACCCTAAGGATATGTTTGGTAACTTTTTTTTTTTCTCAATTTTCTATTTTCAAAAATAATTTTCTGTTTCCTAAGGCAAAAAACTTGTTTGGTAACTATTTTTAGGCAAAAATCAAAAACTATTTTCAATTTTTATATTGTAAAGGAAACTGAAAACAGGTTTGTAGCTGTTTTTATTTTTCAGTTTTTCCTCACTTTAGAAAACACGGAGAAAACAAGGTAAAAAACGCTGAAATATAGCCAATTAATGAACCAACGCACTAGTTCGACCCAGAGGACTGACAAAATGTTTTTCCCGCGCTTACTTTTTTTTTTTTTTCACTCAATATTTTAGCACCTAGTATCTGATACCCTTTATATCTTCTCCTCTGCGCCTCCTCCATCTTAAACCTTCATTGAGAGAACCACTTGTAAGGTAAGTGAATGTTCTCCACCGGATTGTCGTTTATGATTGCCTCTTGTTTTTCATTAGATTCTACTGTCCCTTTTCTATTCATAATCTCACTCTCCTTTTCTTGTTTTTTTTTTTTTTTTTTTGGTGTGTGATGTAGTAGGTTGGTGCGATCTTAGATTTATGGAAGTCTTTTTTAGGGACCCAATCACTCAAAGGTATGGGTCTTTTCCTTTTTTCTTTGTTGAATCTGGGTATGTGCGTTGAATCTGGGTTTATTCAGCATGGGTATTTTCCATGTGTGTTTGATTTAAGATTTTGGGGTTTTGGGTTTGCTTTGGCTGTGTTGGTATGCTTGTGGGTCTATGGTGTTGGGTTTGTGAGTGTCTTGCATATTTGTTTTCTCCCTTGTTTCTTGAACATGTTTTCACTTTGTCTGTTTAGCTGTCTAACGTGCTTTTTTTAATCAAAAACTGTCCAATATATATATATATATATATATATATATATATATATATATATAAATTCCAAATTGAAGGCTTGAGAAAGTCGTTGATCCCATGGAGTTTATTCAAGTGCGAGGTAAACAATGAGAAACAGTCCACGATGATATAATCTAATATTAATTCAAATATAGTTTAGGACATATATTGCAAATACTCTCATTGTTTCTTGGTCATTGTTTTTGTGCTCTGTTGATAGCTAAAAAGGAACAAACTTTTGGGTTCTGTTTCTTGAGTTTTGGAGAAAGAAAAATAAAAGGATCTTGCATTGCTGGACTTTAGATTCTTAGAGATGTATTTTGTAAGCAAAAATATAATAACTTGCAAGTCAAATAGTCTCAAGCGGTTACTTTGTTGTAAGGAGATGCAAGTTTATTAAACTTGTCATTCAACAAGAATTCTAGCACTCAATTTGTATTTCTAATAATTTGAAGATTATGAGCTAAATAGCTGTATCATTGCAGCAATCCCAAAGACCTTCTAAGTAAATGGCAGAGGATGTCTTAAGTTACACATATGATTCAAAGTCTAAGGCAAGCCAGTATATTGTACCTCAAGTGCATTAGAAATTCATAAAAGCATTGAATTGTGGCAGTTTATCATCTTAGAATCTTTCCATCTTGCACTTGACATAGTTCTTGTCAATTGTTGCTGTTTTGTGTTTGTAGTTGCTGTTGTTGTTGGTTGTTGTTGAGAATGGTTTGAATTAACCATTTAGCTAATAATAAGGAGAATGGCATTTTGGGTAGGTTGGGTTTCATGGTGATCAAAATGCACTATTAATTAGAAGCTGTGTTTGTTTGAAGCTTGGAAGCTATTTCTTAGTTGTATTTGATGGCCAGAAAATAATTTCTCATGGCCTCCATCTGGTAAGATATATTGTTGCCTCACTTACATATTTACAATTTTCAAGTTTAATCCATTCACCATGTCATACTTCTCTCTATCTTATTATTTTTTTTGTTAGGTGGCTATTATTTAGTGGATTCTGGTTATTTATGCACCTTGGGATTTCTACCTCCGTACCGTACTGAGAGATACCATCTACGAGACTTTCGAGGTAGGGATCGTCCTGAAGGTGCTAAAGAGCTTTTCAATTATAGACATTCCTCTCTTTGCAATGTAATTGAAAGATGTTTTGGCTTTTTAAAGACACAATTTCCAGCCTTAAAAATGATACCTCGTTATAAACCATGTCGACAAGGGAATGTGATGAGAGCTTGTTGCACTATTCATAACTTCATTCGAATGGCAACAAGAAATGATCGCTTGTTTACTCAATTCAATATTGATAACCTTATTGTTGAAGGTGAAGGCAGGGATAATTCAGGTGAGCCATCGCACACTGTTAACTTAATTGATCAACCCGCTGAAGTTATGGTAGCTTATAGGGATCAGATCGCAGGATTGAAGTTGGCAAATAATAGGCATCATTGATGCCACATTTATTTTTTAGATGAAATTGATTCCTTGGCATTGATGCCATGTAGTAAACTTTTTAATTATTGATTATCTTTTATAACACTTGATAATTGTTATAGTTTCAATCTTACTTATATAATTAAAGTTTTAGGCTTGAATGTTATATACAAAACAATTGATTTATAATTTCTCTAGGTGTAAGGATTTTAAATACTTTGGAGCAAACGTGTTTTTGAATTAGAATAAATATAATTTTTAAAAAAATTAACCAAAGAAAACAAAATTCAACTTTTTCAAAAACAACTACCAAACAAATTTCCTAAATTTTGTTTTTGAAAAATGTGTTTTTCAAAATAACTAACCAACCGTGTTTTTCATTTTGAAAACAAAAAAAAAAAAATTTTCTTTTTTCTTTTTTCCTTGAAAACAAGAAAACGGAAATAGAAAACAAAAACAGTTACCAAACATGCCCTAACATTCAAGTTTTGCTTATCCCTAATAATCCACTTCCAACTGTGTAAGGAAGTAGTTTTCAATTCAAGAAATTCAGCAACAATATCAGATGAAGATTCCATCTCTATATCCTCATAAATATCGGACTCGTTTTCAACCCGACCTATGTGGGTTGGGTTGGACTCCGTGATAAGTTAGGTTGGGTTTAATTTTTTTTAACCCACCACGGTGGGTTGGGTCAAAAAATCCCCTTAACTCGACCCAACCCGACCTATGCACACCCTTAGAAACCACGAAGATCAAACCCACAAAGAAACAAAGATCAAACCCAACGAACCACGAAGATCAAACCCATAAAGAAATGAAGATCAAACCCACAAAGAAGAAACAACAAACCCACATAGATCACAATGAAGAAGAAACAACCAAGGCTCCAGAAAGATTAAACCAAGAAGACCAAACCCAAACAACGAAGATCAAATCCAAACCACAAAGATCAAATTCAATGTCTCATTTCTGATCAAGTGAAACTTGATTTATAAGTTGTGTAGCTAAAATATTTACAAAAGCATTACAGTTTATAAATCTCAATACAATGGGAGCATTCAAGCCCAACAAGCACTAGTCAAGATGAGCAATACACAATTTATTTGTACTAATTAGCACCACTTCCCTTTTAATAACATAATTCAAATAGTGATGATGCCGTTCTCCTTAAAGCTTTCAACAGTGTCCCCAACACTCACTTCCAAAGGAATGAAGTTAATACCCAAACTTATGGCCTTGTCTTGGGATACCTTGTATAATGGCTGCAAAGGCTTGTCATCTTCACTTCTGCCAAAAATGGAAGATAAAATTGACTCTTCTTCAACTTTTGTGATGTGTAAGAACAATTACTATGGGTGACAAAAGCAAATTCTTAAAAGAAAAATTATTTGACAAAAGAAAATTATTAATTGAACTAATCGTTTAGTTAAATGAAGCATGTATTCCACTTGAGTCATACTTGTCAGTTACAAAATGGCACCAAAGAGGGACATTTAATATCATGCAAATAGATAACTCACTTTTCAGGAAGCCGCAAACTAGGGTAAAATTTGCGCAATATCTTGAAAACTTCGGAATAGTGTGTAACTCCTCCAACTAAACAATATCTCCCACTAGCAGCAGGATTCTCAAATGCCTGAACATGTGCATTTGCAACATCTCTAACATCAACAAATCTGTAAATTCCATCAGGGAATATTTGAGTTCCTGCACAAAGGAAGGAGTGAACAAGTTAATCAATAGCATAATATGGAATGATGTAGCTAGAGAGAGTAAATTTCAATAGGCCAAATATGGTTAAACACACAATTTTCATTTTGATCAGTTGACCATTTTATCAAAAGAATATGCTTGGAGATCATTGTTGAAACAGTTCACCTTATATAGCAAGTATACCCTGCATTCAGCAGATGCTGATTATTGTCCTCAAATTGTACAAGATATATATAAGTTATAAAGCATATTCTCAAGCTGTGTATGTTGAGATAGAAGCTTTTTTTATCCATGGAACATAGGTTGAACCACAACCTATACATTTCAGGTGTCATTAGTGGGCTTGGCACTTGCAGATCAAGGTCAAGTTTAAAACCTCCTTGTTTTCAAATGAACTCTAAGTAAAAGAGAAATTTTTACATTCCATGTTAAGAGGACTAGAATTAAGTAAAGCCTAGTGTGAGAAAGAGGACAAGTAATTTCTGGAGAAGGAGTAAGTCTCATAAAACAGTCACTTATCACTCAAAAAATACCTAGTAAGTTCTAATGTTAGATCAATGCTCAAAGACTCATAGTATTCTAAAAAGTTGTAGCACTCACAATTTACTGGAATAGGCCTATATACACCTATCATACTTCATCCACTAAACCAGTTATGACTTTAATTTGTCATATGATATGCTAATCATACTTGAATATTTAGAATTAATGTAGAAAGAAACACAATACACGTAGTCCTCATTGGTTGCAAAAGAGTACCATGTATGATCTTCAGAAACCCCTCAAGACTAAAAGTAAGAGTTGGCTGAATGAGTGGACCAATTACAAAGCCTGGATTTATTGTTACCAAGTCTATACCATTTTCTTTAGCAAATGTCCAAGCAGCCTCCTCAGCCAAGGTCTTTGCAATCATATACCATTGCTGAAAAAACCCCAAACTATTAAATGGGAACATTTCTTGATCAAAAAGGAATGAAATGTAGGACTAAAAAATATATATATGTAATATGTCTATGATTTGATTAAGAGCAGCATGGAAATCTATAAAATTTACATTTACGTTTGGAAACATCGAAATCTATAAATTCAACGTATATCTGATTCTAGAACATGAAATAATTACTAGGTACTATAATTACATTAAAAATATATATATATATATTGAGAAAAGTATGATTACAAGAAATAGTAAAAAGAGCCTAGATGCTGACATGGATTTCTTACTGAGAAAGCAAGTTAACAAACCTTGTGAGGATATTATCTAATGTTCCTCAGAAAACAGCTATACTTATAGGACTAGATATATAAAGTCAAAATATTATAGCTCTTACATTTCTACTTTCTAGTAAATCATCATCAAAACATTATCATAGATCTTTCATTAAAACTATTTTAAGATTAATGCTATATAATAGTCCTATTAAAGATACACTTAAAAGGAAATACACACACCTTCAACTCCTCACAAGCAACTGGATCCGAAAACCACGTCTCGTCAACAACCACATCAGGGGTCAGTGGTTTTTTGTTAAACATAACTGCAGCCATAGAAGATGTTACAATCACCCTCTTGATAGAATGAACTTTTGCACATGATCGAAGAACGTTAAGTGTGCCCTTCACTGCTGGATCAATTAAATCTGACTGAAATATAAAAAAATGTGAAAGTAGGTCCCATAAGAATAAATTTTATGAAAAATATTGGATAAACTGAATACATTTCATTTGACAAGTTTATCATTTAACAATATTGTTATTGTGACACTTTGTAGAATTTCTCTAATGTCTTTGTGAATAATTTCTAGAAACAATCTAGAAATTAAATCTAAAAACAGTACTTTCAAAATTTTCCAGTTGCAACAATGTGGGGAAACAAATGTAATTGCAGACAACAATGTTGAAAGTATGAAACATCCTGTTTCTTTGAGCTGCAGTTAAGAATACCAATTGATAATTTTTTCGGAAGGCATTGACTTAGGTATCCTTCTTAGGAGTGGAGGAGTCCTTTAGCAAATAGAAGTAGTTCTTTGACAATCTTTATGATCAGCAAAAAAAAAAAAAGAAGAAGAAGAATTCCCTCCAAAGTCCCTGCATTAGAGAAACCTACACTAAAAACAATTTTCTTCAATGCCCTCTCTACTTCTGGCTTAAGACTTGAGAATGCTTCCCTAAAATGTTAAGTTTAAGTGCTTATTTTTGTTGGTCAATTTTCCCCGTTTCACTATATTGTTTTAACGTATTGAACATTTAAGAATCAGATGTTGCTAAAACAGTTTAGCTGGTATGAGATCCTTAAATTATTCACCATATTGACAGAGAAATGATCACAGTATATTGATTATACATTACACAAAGGCAATAAATAACAATACAGGATGAACCTGTGGGTCACTGGCAGTGAGAGTAACGGGGGATGCTGTGTGAAAAACACCTTGGCATCCATCAACAGCAGAATCAAAAGATCCTTCTTCTAGTAAATCTGCTTTGAATAACTGAAGTCTTCCTTTAGCCCCATCAAGTGAAAGTAAATGCTCTGTTTTCTTTGGATCATCTGTGGAATATATATGCATAAATTCCAATTGGAAGGCTAAATTATTAGTAGCAAGGACTGCATGAAAAATAAAGGTAAGAAAAAAAAAGTGAAGTTATAAGCACAATGGGCTTGCTATAGGGGATTTCAAAACTCTGCCTTAAACAGAGGTTTATGCTTGGGGTGGAGTATTTCTACAAAAGTTCTTGATAAGAGAGCTTGAGCAGGGAATTGATCAGTGGTTTCTTTTGAAGATGTTCTGTTTTCTTATGTTACAGAACTTGAGTACTTTACGGTTGGTGGAGTGAGGTAGTACTCTCTCACTGATATTTGTATGTGTTTCTGGAAAGATTTAAGTTAGTCCTTTGGTTAGTGATTAGAGCTAAGCTGTGTGGTTTTGTACTTTGTTACTTGTTAATAATATATCTCATTCATAATTATTAAAAAAAAATTAAAATGTAAAGAAATATGATTGTGAGTTTGTGACCAAACCATGTAAAAAATCTGCTATTAGATCCTATACCATTTCTTCTATGTTCATAACTTTTTTGTCATAATTTTTATCACAGCTTTGATGTGATTGACTACGAGTGATAGATAATCACTTTTACATAAATCTATCATTTTTTTCCACCACTCATAACTTACAACATCAGTGATGAAAGTTTATGTCCATAGACTGTCTCATCCTATACAAGATGAATTGTGCCGAGGCTATCATTTAGGATGACAATTCGTTTATTCAACACACAATAGTTGATGTACCACCAATTGTGTGCACTTCATGTGCACAGATTCACTATGGTCACATGATAAGCAAGTTGCAAATTTTCAAAAAATTAAAGACTTCCAAGTGTATCATTTTTCACAGTGGATCTATGCAGACAATTTGTTACTCGCTTTTGGCCCCAAAATGAAGTGGGTGGGGTCATTTACCACAACCTATATGGGTGTGCATGAGTAGCTCCCATTCCAAGGAAGCAATCCTATAATTGAATAAAGCATGATCGGCTAATTGTGTATAAAACTTATCCAAATCAAACGAAGTATAAGTCAATTCGGTTTTTCTTAAATTGTATTACATATATCAATGTCAGTCTAAGATGAGTCAGGCCAGGCCTATATTCAATTGAGAAAAATTATATTCAATTTCCCATTTTAGCTAAAGCCATAGGTAACCATATTCATAGGTATGCTCATAGTTTACACATACTAGGAAAAAGGATTCTCTCATTTCAAATGTCGTTCATTTCACGGTCTCAAAATTAGATTTTGTAAATCTAGAACAAAAAAAAAATGTACAATTCTGACACCCCATTTAAAATTATAAAATAATATAACAGTCCATATACTGATAGATAAAATAAATAAATAAAAAGGCTAAAATGAAAATTGTATCCTTAAATATAATAGATATTCATTTAAGTCTTCTAATTTTGCATTCTTTCAATTGAGTTTTCTAAATTTTAAATTTAATTAATTTGGACTTTTCGTTCAAGTTTATTTTAATAAAATAAAGGTTAAATATGCAATTAAAATAAAATAAAAAACAAGTTTTGAAAAAAAAAATATCACATAAAAATCTATATTTATATTTATTAATTTTACAGATTTTTTTCGGAAAATATTTTTTAATGGAAATTTTTAATAAAATTAATCAGAAAACTTAAAAACTCAAGTAAAATTAAAAGATTTTAATAAATTTCATTCAAAAGGTATCATTCACATTTTAGCCAAAAAGAAGAATTAAAAAAGTGCATGCTGTTTCAGTTCATAGTAACAGGTTGATACAAATTGGAGAGAGAGAGGCACTGACTTGCATCACGAACTGTAGCTTTTACAGTGTACCCACGTTGGAGCAGGTGCTTGACAAGCCACGATGCTATGTAACCCGAAGCTCCAGTCACACACACCACCTTCTCCTCTCCACTCATCCTATCTGTGACTCCCTCTCTCTCTCTCTCTCTCTCTCTCTCTCTGTGTCTGTGTGTTTTAGTGTGAAGCTATTGACTCGGTTGTGTGTGTGTGTCAGTGTGTGTTGGTGCTTTTATGGTGAGGAGTGACGGCAGGTGTAGTGTTTGTCCGAGTCAGGACCGAGTGATGAGTGGCCTTATTTTGTTGTTGGCGAGAAACGTGAGTGGCTTTGATTAATGATTGAATAAGTTACTTTCTTTTTCTTTTTTTCTTTTTTTTAGCAAAATGATTGTTACTTGAGCCTGGAAAGTCCTACTACAATGAAAAGGTATCTGACACTGACCCCATAGAAATGGGTGTTATTTATTTATTTTTTTTTATAATACCTAGATATGAATGTTATATTGTTTTAGTAAAACCCACGTGGCATGTATAAATTTTAAATTTGAAAAATACTATGTTCACAATATTTTTCATAATATTTTCATAACAAATCTTAGTTGGTAGGTTGTTATTTGCTGTTACTAGTGGGTAAGAAAGTAATTTCAGTGTTGAATTTAAATTTAAAACCTATAACAACCTGCCAACTAGGATTTGTTGTGAAAAATGTTGTGGACGTAGCAATTCTCTTTAAATTTTTGTACGTTCGTGTTTGTTTAAATAACAATTTTTAATTTTTTTAGAAATATATATAGGTAAAAAAATGTGTAAAAATACTTATAATATTATTTAAAAATTAAAAACATGTGTTTAAATACATATACTAAATAGGTCCTGTAAGGATACAAATTCGGCAGTCTAGTCCAATAGTAGACAGATTAACCCAAAAGGCCCAACAACAATGAATTTGTAGAAAGTGGAAAGTGGAAGCTGGGTTAACGTGAATTAGATTATCAAGTAGATGGGCTGAGATTACAAGAAGAGGGAAAACATAAAGAATATTCCCCAAAAATTGTCCTTGGCGTATAGCCGAGGATCTTTTTTATGATGCAAAGATTGGTTAAGGGTGAATACAAATTTTGTTCCCAGGGTTTCCAGGTTTTTTCTCTCCCCCCCTTTCTATAGGTCTCTCTTTCCTTTTATATTCTTTCTTCACTTATTCCTAGTCTTCCACGTGTATGTCAGTGATCTTTGTGGATACTTGTCCCAGCTTTCTTTTCCAAAAGTCCCTACGTGGTAGCTGTAAGGTTGGAAGTTACTGTTCAGGTGTCTTCTCCACATAAATGCGGCAAAAAGATTAGCGGCAGAGCATTTAATGCGGGGTTGGAAACTTTCTTTTGTGATATTTTAGGGATTTCTTGGTATGGGATTGTCTAGTCCAGAAGAGTCCTCTGGGGTATTCTCCTGGGCTGCAGAGTTCCAGGAGTTATCCCAGCGTCGGTCACCCGAGATGGTACTCATCCTCGGCGAGATCTCCGGGTTCGTGTAAACTGCCTAGGCTGAGTTGTTCGTCCTCAGACTAGTCTTAGTCCTCGGCTCAAGTTTTAGGTCCAACATGGATATGGATAAAAGGCTCCGGGCCCATCACCCCTACTGGCCCGTTGCTTCTAATGGTCCATTGCCCCTACAGGTCCTAAATTTTCGTTATTTTTGGACATTAAACAGTAATATTTACAATCAATCTATATTTTTAAACACACATTTCAGTAAATTCTCTAACTTTTATTCATCTTATTTAAATATTATTCTTTCATTCATTTTTTATTATTTTTTAATATTTACTTATTCTACCTCTATTTATTTTCAACAACTATAATTTTCAATAAAAAATATTACGTTCACAATATTTTTTATAATACTTTCACAAGAATCATAACAAAATCTTATATGGAAAGTTGTTGCTAATTCTAATTTGAACCCACAGTTGAAATTATTTTTTTACTCATCAATATTAGCTAATAACAACATATTATTTAAGATTTATTGTGAAAATATTATAGTAAGATTTTTCAATTGTCATTTCTTATTTTTTATATTATTTTTTCTTTCTTTCATCCACGCGGTTTTTTTTTTTTTTTTTCACCACACATGTATTCCCACTCCTATCTCTATCCCCCCTTTTTTTGTCAGAATTTCTCTCTCTTTCTTTTATCAATTTGGAGCTCCGAAAGGTTTGGCACTGTAAACGCCGTTGTAAATGTTTGATATAAATTGGAGAGAGAGAGAGAGAACACTGACTTGTGTGACAAACTGTAGCTTTCACATTATACCCACGTTGGAGTAGGAGCTTCACAAGCCATGCTGCTATGTATCCCGAAGCCGGTCACGCACACCACCTACTCCTCTCTACTCATCCTCTCTCTTTCTCTCTCTCTCTCTGAAGTTGTGTGTGTGAAGTGAGAAGCTTTGACTTTGTTTTGTGTGAGTTGGTGATTTTCTAGTGAGGAGCTACGAAGCACCTGGTGCGGGTACGGAACGGCCACATGTCAATTTTAAAAAAAATCCACAACGGCGGGATACAAGTAATAATTATATATTTTTTTTTGAGATAAATGTAATAATTTTTTTTTTTTTGGTTCAAAAAAAAATGGGGGGACTTATGGTTGTATTACACCCCCGGGCAGGGCGCCGGTCTGACATAGGCTCCGGCCGTTCTAACCAGACCGTGTGAGAGTCACCTCATTTCTGAGTACACTCCTCACCAAGGATGCCCACCAACCAGAGGCCATTGGCAGGACTCGAACCCCAAACCTGACAAGCAGGGGCAAGAGTCCTGACCAACTCAGCCAACCCCCAGTTGGCATAAATGTAATAATTATATATATATAAAATTTCATAGCCTACAAAATTTTTTTATGACAAAAATGTTATTTCATTTTAAATAAAAATACTAATAGAAATAAACTAATTCAGTCAATCTATTTTTGTCTAGTTCGGTCCATTTTGTCTAGCTCGGTCTATTCAATATTTGTTCTGCTTCATTTCGGTGCACTTATCTTAGAATAGAAAAAAACATGTTTACGATAAGACTTAAGATTACTTATTATAAATCCAACTTTATTAAAAAATATAGATCTTAAACTCGTTCTAATTTCTATTATAAAGTAAACATAAAACATAAAGAGCGGACATTATATGTTAAAACTCTCTAAAATAAAAGTATTAAAAAAAACATTACTTATTGTTAAGTTCTAAAATACTTTGAATTGCTCACTTATCACTTCTTTATAGTATATACTTTTATTCTCTAAAATAAATTTGTACAAAACTAAATATATTTTATTGTAGAAAATTCTTAGAAACCAATCATTATCCACCTTTAATTAATTATTTGGTTCTGGTTTTTCAAATATCTTTTTAAGTTACAACTTTATAATAATTTTCATTCCATTCCATAGATATGTGAACAACGAACAAAATCGGCAAGCAAATCAGAAAAAAGAAAAAAAAAATGACAAGCTAATCAAACTCTAAATGACAAACTGCTAAAACCCCTTTCTTTCATTTTTTTTGCAAAATAACATCATTTTGCTATTAATTTCGTTAGTTAGCAAAGTTTCTAAACTATTTAAGAAACTAGTATCTCAAGTCTCTTAGGGTGTGTTTGTTTGGATATGAAATAGAGTAAATAAAATACTGTTGAGAGAAAATTAGAAAGAAAACTTTTTTGAAATGTGTTTGGTTGGATGGAAAGAAAGGAGAATAAATAGTGAGGCCCGGGTATTTTCTCCCTTGGCACGCCAAAAAGTTCTCTCCAAAATGGAAAAAAAACGTTTACAAAAATCTCCCATCTGCTAACTTTTTTTTCTTTTTCTTTTTCTGAGAGAGTCCTCTCTGCTAACATGTTAGGTACTGTTCACAGTCTCTATGTGAGTCACAATGAAGAAGAAACAACAAAGGCTCCAGAAAGATCAAATCACGAAGACCAAACCCAAACAACGAAGATCAAATCCAAACCGCAAAGATCAAATCCAATGTTTCATTTCTGATTGAGTGAAACTTGATTTATAAGTTGTGTAGCTAAAATATTTCCAAAAGCATTACAGTTTATAAATCTTAATACAATGAGAGCATTCAAGCCCAACAAACACCGGTCTAGATGAGCAATACACAATTTATTTGTACTTATTAGCATCACTTCCCTTTTAATAACATAATTCAAATAGTGATGATACCGTTCTCCTTAAAGCTTTCAACAGTGTCCCTAACACTCACTTCCAAAGGAACGAAGTTAATACCCAAACTTATGGCCTTGTCTTGGGATACCTTGTATAATGGCTGCAAAGGCTTGTCATCTTCACTTCTGCCAAAAATGGAAGATAAAATTGACTCTTCTTCAACTTTTGTGATGTGTAAGAACAATTATTATGGGTGACAAAAGCAAATTCTTAAAAGAAAAATTTATTTGACAAAAGAAAATTATTAATTGAACTAATCATTTAGTTAATTGAAGCATGTATTCCACTTGAGTCATACTTGTCAGTTACAAAATGGCACCAATAAGGGATGTAGGGACTATTTTTGTCAGACCTCGGCAAGGCTCTGGGCACAGTGCCGAGGAGACTCATTTTGCCGGTCCTCGGCAAGGCCATGGGCGCAGTACCGAGGAGGCTCAGATGTCCCACATCGAAGAGAGCTTCCCCCACTTGCTACCTTATAAGCTGTGAAGCGAAGGAAGTAGTGTACCATCGTATTCTCGTATTCGAATACGAGAATACGATGGTACACTACTTCCTTCGCTTCACAGCTTATAAGGTAGCAAGTGGGGGAAGCTCTCTTCGATGTGGGACATCTGAGCCTCCTCGGTACTGCGCCCATGGCCTTGCCGAGGACCGGCAAAATGAGTCTCCTCGGCACTGTGCCCAGAGTCTTGCCGAGGTCTGACAAAAATAGTCCCTACAAGGGACATTCAATATCATGCAAATAAATAACTCACTTTTCAGGAAGCTGCAAACTAGGGTAAAATTTGCGCAATATCTTGAAAACTTCGGAATAGTGTGTAACTCCTCCAACTGTACAATATCTCCCACTAGCAGCAGGATTCTCAAATGCCTGAATATGTGCATTTGCAACATCTCTAACATCAACAAGTATGTATATTCCATCAGGGAATATTTGAGTTCCTGCACAAACGAAGGAGTGAACAAGTTAATCAATAGCATTATATGGAATGATGTAGCTAGAGAGAGTAAATTTCAATAGGCCAAATATGGTTAAACACACAATTTTCATTTTGATCAGTTGACCATTTTATCAAAAGAATATGCTTGGAGATCATTGTGGAAACAGTTCACCTAATATAGCAAGTATACCCTGCATTCAGCAGATGCTGATTATCGTCCTCAATTTGTACAAGTTATATATATATATATATATATATATATATATATATATAAGTTATAAAGCATATTCTCAAGCTCTGTATGTTGAGATAGAAGCTTTTTTTATCCATGGAACATAGGTTGAACCACAACCTATACATTTCAGGTGGCATTAGTGGGCTTGGCACTTGCAAATCAAAGTCAAGTTTAAAACCTCCTTGTTTTCAAATGAACTCTTTAAGTAAAAGAGAAATTTTTACATTCCATATTAAGAGGACTAGAATTAAGTAAAGCCTTGTGTGAGAAAGAGGACAAGTAATTTCTAGAGAAGGAGTAAGTCTCATAAAATGGTCACTTATCACTCAAAAAATACCTAGTAAGTTCTAATGTCAGATCAATGCTCATAGACTCATAGTATTCTAAAAAGTTGTAGCACTCACAATTTACTGGAATAGGCCTATATACACCTATCATACTTCATCCACTAAACCAGTTATGACTTTAATTTGTCATATGATATGCTAATCATACTTGACTATTTAGAATTTATGTAGTAAGAAACACAATACACGTAGTCCTCATTGGTTGCAAAATAGTACCATGTATGATCTTCAGAAACCCCTCAAGACTAGAAGTAAGAGTTGGCTGAATGAGTGGACCAATTACAAAGCCTGGATTTATTGTTACCAAGTCTATACCATTCTCTTTAGCAAATGTCCAAGCAGCCTCCTCAGCCAAGGTCTTTGCAATCACATACCATTGCTGAAAAAACCCCAAACTATTAAATGGGAACATTTCTTGGTCAAAAAGGAATGAAATGTAGGACTAAAAAAAATATATGTAATATGTCTATGATTTGATTAAGAGCAGCATGGAAATCTATAAAATTTACGTTTATGTTTGGAAACATTAAAATCTATAAATTCAACATATATCTGATTCTAGAACATGAAATAATTACTAGGTACTATAATTACATTAAAAAAATTAATATATATATATATATATTAAGAAAATTATGATTACAAGAAATAGTAAAAAGAGCCTAGATGCTGACATGGATTTCTTACTAAGAAAGCAAGTTAACAAACCTTGTGATGATATTATCCATTGTTCCTTAGAAAACAGCTATACTTATAAGACTAGATATATTAAGTCAAAATATTATAGCTCTAACATTTCTACTTTCTAGTAAATCATCTTCAAAACATTATCATAGATCTTTCATTAAAACTATTTTAAGATTAATGCTATATAATAGTCCTACTAAAGATACACTTAAAAAGGAAATACACACACCTTCAACTCCTCACAAGCAACTGGATCCGAAAACCACGTCTCGTCAATAACCACATCAGGGGTCAGTGGTTTTTTTTTTAACATAACTGCAGCCATAGAAGATGTTACAATCACCCTCTTGATAGAATGAACTTTCGCACATGATCGAAGAACGTTAAGTGTGCCCTTCACTGCTGGATCAATTAATTCTGACTGAAATATAAAAAAATGTGAAAGTAGGTCCCATAAGAATAAATTTATGAAAAATATTGGATAAACTGAATACATTTCATTTGACAAGTTTATCATGTAACAATATTGTTATTGTGTCACTCTGTAGAATTTCTCTAATGTCTTTGTGAATAATTTCTAGAAACAATCTAGCAATTAAATCTAAAAACAGTACTTTCAAAATTTTCCAGTTGCAACAATGTGGGGAAACAAATGTAATTGCAGACAACAATGTTGAAAGCATGAAACATCCTGTTTCTTTGAGCTGCAGTTAGAATACAGATTGATAATTTTTTTCGAAGGCATTGACTTAGGTATCCTTCTTAGGAGTGGAGGAGTCCTTTAGCAAATAGAAGTAGTTCTTTGACAATCTTTATGATCAGCAAAAATAAATAAAATAAATAAAGAAGAAGAAGAATCCCCTCCAAAGTCCCTGCATTAGAGAAACCTACACTAAAAACAATTTTCTTCAATGTCCTCTCTACTTCTGGATTAAGACTTGAGAATGCTTCCCTAAAATGTTAAGTTTAAGTGCTTATTTTTGTTGCTCAATTTTCCCCGTTTCACTATATTGTTTTAACGTATTGAACATTTAAGAATCAGATGTTGCTAAAACAGTTTAGCTGGTATGAGATCCTTAAATTATTCACCATATTGACAGAGAAATGATCACAGTATATTGATTATACATTACACAAAGGCAATAAATAACAATACAGGATGAACCTGTGGGTCACTGGCAGTGAGAATAACGGGGGACGCTGTGTGAAAAACTCCTTGGCATCCATCAACAGCAGAATCAAAAGATCCTTCTTCTAGTAAATCTGCTTTGAATAACTGAAGTCTTTCTTTAGCCCCATCAAGTGAAAGTAAATGCTCTGTTTTCTTTGGATCATCTGTGGAATATACATGCATGAATTTCAATTGGAAGGCCAAATTATTAGCAGCAAGCACTGCATGAAAAATAAAGGTAAGAAAGAAAATGTGAAGTTAAAAGCACTACGTGCTTGCTATGGGGAATTTCAAAACTCTGCCTTAAACAGAGGCTTATGCTTGGGGTGGGGTATTTCTACAATAGTTCTTGATAAGAGAGCTTGAGCAGGGAATTGATCAGTGGTTTGTTTTGAAGATGTTCTGTTTTCTTATGTTGCAGAACTGTGTGTTTGCCGTTGGTGGAGTGGGGTAGTACTCTCTCAATGATATTTGTATGTGTTTCTGGAAAGATTTAAGTTAGTCCTTTGGCTAGTGATTAGAGTTAAGCTGTGTGGTTTTGTACTTTGTTACTTGTTAATAATATATCTCATTCATAATTATTAAAAAAAAATTAAGATGTAAAGAATAAAGTGTGCCTACAATGCAATATGATTGTGAGTTTGTGACCAAACCATGTAAAATTTACTATTAGATCCTATACCATTTCTTCTATGTTCATAACTTTTTGTGCCATAACTTTTATCACATTTTTTATGTGATCGATTGTGAGTGATGGACAATCACTTTTACATGAATCCACCACGTTTTTTTTACCACTCATAATCGACTACCTTAGATTTGTCACAAAAGTTCATGTCCATAGACTGTCTCATCCTATGTAAGATGAATCTTGCCAAGGCTATCACTTAGTATGACAATTCGTTTACCCAACACACAATAGTGAATAGTTGATGCACCCCCACTTGTGTGCACTTCATGTGCACAGATGCACTATGGTCACATGATAAGCAAGTTACAAAATTTTCAAAAAATTAAAGACTTCCAGTGTATCATATTTCAGTGGATCTAATGCAGACGATTTGTTACTCACTTTTGGCCCCAAAATGAAGTGGGTCACCCACTGTGGCTTAATGTATTTGGGGGCCTAAAGCAAAAGTTGAAATTAAGGCCTTTCATATATTTAAATATGATTTTTAAAAAATTAAATATTACTTATACTCTATTATCTTGTTTTAAATGCAAAATTACTTCTAATTAACGTAAACAATGTAGATTTTTTTGAAATTCTATAGACAACTTTTCACATCTGTTGATGTGACAGATTGATAGTAATAAGTAAAAAAGTGATGTTAGTGGTGAACTTAGATAAAAACTAGTAAAAGTTTGTTAACTCAACTTGTGAAAAATGTTGTGAATTTTTTTTTGTATTGCTCTTTTTTTTAGAAGTGCTACATTCATAATATTTTCATAATAAATCATAGGTGTTAATTTGTTACTGGTTCTAATTTGAACTCATCACTGAAATTAATTTTTTGTCGTCAATAATACCCTGTAACAACCCACTGCTTAAGATTTATTCTAAAAGTATTGTGAAATATATTATGAGTGTAACATTTTTTTTCTTGTTTTTCATTTAATAAAAAATATTATTTTATTTATTGGCTAATATTTGGACTTAATTAATACTATTATAATATTAAATAAAACCCTAATGGTTAAAATTTGAGGGCTTTTTTTCTACGGCCTTAGGTGGTTGCATCAGTTGCCTCACACGTAGAGCCGGCACTGAGTGGGTGGGGTCATTTACCACAACCTATATGGGTGTGCATGAGTAGCTCCCATTCCAAGGAAGCAGTCCTATAATTGAATAAAGCAGGATCGGTTGTTGGGTATAAAACTTATCCAAATCAAATGAAGTATAAGTCAATTCGTTTTTTTTTTTTTTTTTTTTTTTTGAATTACATATATCAATGTCATGTCTAAGATGAGTCAGGCCAGGCCTGGTTGGGTTAATACTAAGAACCAAACCATATTCAATTTCCCATTTTAGCTAAAGTCAATTACGACATAGATAACCATATTGATAGGTATGCGCATAGTTTACATATACTAGGAAAAAGGATTTTCTCATTTCAAATTTTGTTCATTTCATGGTCTCAAAATTAGATTTTGTAAATCTAGAACAAAAAAATGCCCATTTAAAATTTTGAAATAATATAACAGTCCATACACTGATAGAAAAAATAAATAAATAAAAATACTAAAATGAAAATTTCATCCTTAAATTTGATTGAAATTTATTTAAATCCTGCTTTCTTTCAATTAAGTTTTCTAAATTTCAAATTTATTTAATTCGGACCTTTCATCCAATTCCATTTATTAAAAAAAATTTGAGGTTAAATATGCAATTAAAATGAAAAAAAATTATCACATAAAAAATCTAAATAAATATTTTTATTATTACAGATTTTTTTCGGAAAATATTTTTTAATGGTAATTTTTTAACAAAATTAATCAGAAAACTTAAAACTTCAAGTAAGATTAAAAGATTTAAATAAATTTATTCAAACTTAGAACGTGCCATTTACATTTTAACCAAAAAGAAAAATTAAAAAAGTGAGTGCAGTTTCAGTTCATAGTATATAACAGGTTGATACAAATTGGAGAGAGAGAGAGAGAGAGAGAGAGAGAGAGAGGCACTGACTTGTATCACGAACTGTAGCTTTTACAGTGTACCCACGTTGGAGCAGGTGCTTGACAAGCCATGATGCTATGTAACCCGAAGCTCCAGTCACACACACCACCTTCTCCTCTCCACTCATCCTCTCTCTCTCTCTCTCTGTCTTTGTGTTCTAGTGTGAAGCTATTGACTTCGTTGTATATGTGTCAGTGTGTGTTGGCGCTTTTATGGTGAGAAGTGATGGCAGGTGTAGTGTTTGACCGAGTCAGGCCGAGTGATGAGTGGCCTTATTTTGTTGTTGTTGAGAAACATGAGTGGCTTTGATTAATGATTAATTTTTTTTTCCTTTTTTTTGAGCAAAATGATTGAAGTAACTTGTGCCTAGGAAGTCCTGCAACAATGAAAAGGTATCTGACGCTGACCCCACAGAAATGGGTGTTATTTATTTGGTAAAAATATAAAATTGACCCTCTATCTCAATTCAGTTTTCTAACCTTCAATCGTTACGTACTTCATTAAACTTTACTTATTTGCTGCCGTTAGACTTATTAAAATGACGCTGCTTTGCCCTTTTTATTTTTTTTAGAGAAATGTTAATGAGTGACATAAAAGTACTCATTAAAAATCTATTTAAAGAAAATTTTTATTCTATTTTTACGAGAAATGTAAAAAATTGTTAAAATATTAATTTTTTTTTTTTTTCATTTCTTATACAAACTTTCTTTAAATAGATTCTTAACGAGTGCCCTTAAGACTATCGTTAGTATATCCTTTTTTTAATTCAGAATTAAAAGAAAATTAGAAATATCTGGAAAAAAAAAAAATTCAAGGGTTGTCGTTCCCGTTCTCCTGAATCAAAACAAAACGAAGAAACCCAAATGGTTTTTTTTTCAAAATAGCTATAGGAGCCCAACAATATAGTTAGTAAGCAAACGTTTCAAACAAATTTGCTTTCTAACAATTCGAGTCCAGAGGACTCGATTTTGGGGCTTGGAAATCGAGTTCTATGAACTCGGTTTTCCCATTACGCCTTGAGGTGAGCTGGACAAGGCTGTCCACGTGGCCTAGAAATCGAGTGCAGTGCACTCGGTTTCTGTTCATAGAAACCGAGTCCAGTGCACTCGATTTCCATGAATAGAAACCGAGTGCACTGCACTCGATTTCTAAGGCCTCACTCACGTGACTTGTACTCAATCGAAATCGAGCATCCTGGTCTCGTTTTCCATTCCTAAAAATAAAGTACAATGAACTCGGGTTTCAGTTCTGGAAATTGCGGCCTTAATACTCGGTTTCTTCTGTTCATAAATCCTGACCTACTCGTGACCTTAAATCACTCATTTCTCATACCCACTCAAACAACTCAAACACACGCACACCACAAGCTCAGACCGGTCCTCACACTCACACAGTCCTCACAAATTCAAACTGATCTCCATCTTCAAACCTCGCGCCACTCCGAGTCACTCTTCATCACCAACTCAAAACACACGCTCAACAACACAAGCTCAGTCACCGAATCCGCACACATTCCTTACACTCTCACTCAAAAAACCGATCTCTTCAAATTCAAACCGATCTCTTCAAAGCTCGCGCCACCCCGAGCTCTTCTGACCTCGCGCCAACTGCTCAAACCTCATCACTCTTCAAACCGTCTTCAAACCCTCACTCTCCTGAACCTCGCGCTCTTCTGACCTCGCGCCGCGCCACTGCTCAACCTCAATCTTCAAACCTCACGCCACTGCTCAACCTCAATCTGAAGGTAGGTACCCCTCGTCAATCTGCTTGGGAGATCAACATAAATTTTTTTTTTTTACATGTTTCTGTTTAATTAGATTGTTTGTTGAATATGTTTATTTGGTATTATTGGATTCTCTGTTTCATCCGTATGAGCAATTAAATTCCACTCTTTCCTTTTACATGAGATTTATGTCTTGGAAGATGGGTGCTAAATGTCCTTTGGAAGAAGTTGAAGTGATAATATAAATTATGCACTTTGAAATCTGTAGTCTTAGATTTACTTACCCCAAAAAAGGAGAAAAAAGAAAAAGGAAAAAAGAGGAGAAATCTGTTAGATTTCACCTTGAGATTCCAAAACCTTGGTCAGTGGTTCTAGGCATTGAGAGCTTCTGCTATGTTGGAAATTAGCATCCTTTGTGGTCACTGTGCTTCTTTAGGATGAGTTCAACATGTGCAAATGCTTCAAGGCCTGAAGTGACCATTGTACATGAGTATACCTGCATTTTTGAAAAATACCTTAGGCTATGTAGTGAGAGTTTTTATTTTATTTTATTGAAATTCTTGCTGCATGTTCACCTTTCTTCAATCAAGTGTGATAGGTCTAACCTGTAATGTGTACAGATATATGAAGTGGCAATTTCGAGTATATGTTAGTGTTTTGCATTATTTGGTTTATTCATTTTATTTTTTATTATGTTTAATGCAGTATGGCTGCCGTTGCTGCTGGGATTCCTGATGAGTTCGGTCCTGGTCCCATGGAGGGTTTGGTATTAAGGTTCATAAAAGAACATCGAGCATGCGCTGTTTGGGAAGGCAAGGTAAAATTAAAACCGACCACCTTTGAGTACTCTCTTCTTATCCTTTTACACTGTTGAATTTTTTTTTTTTTTTTCCATTTCTAAAATTCTAAGTTTCTCTTCTAGTCCCACTGCTTTATTTTTGTTTTTTGGGATCAATAGTTATAATCATATATACAAAGGTTATGGCATATTGCTCATCACCATGGTTCTATCATGTGCAGGATCCGGGGGAATTGACATGCCGTGGTCGTAATGATGAGTTCAGAAAACGACCCCCGATGGTGGATGATCGCGTCCTTGACATTGTCAAGAGAGTTGGATTAGAGGGGCTGCATAGGACCCCATCTAGAGAGATTGATCATAACCTAATCACGGCTTTCGTTGAGAGATGGCGGCCTGAAACCCACACCTTCCACCTGCCACATGGTGAGACAACGATCACATTACAAGATGTGGAGGTTCTTTTGGGGATTCCAATCGATGGTGAGGCAATGGTTGGAACAACGGACTTGACATGGGGTGCTGAATGTCGGGATATGCTTGGAATTACTACTAATAATGTGGTGCTTAAAGGACAAAGGATCCAAATTAAGAGGCTACTTCAAAAAGTTGACCAAGGGTTGCCCGATGGTGCAGCAGAGGTGGTTGTGCATCAGTATGCACGGTGTTATATTCTAGCACTCTTGGGGGACACGATTTTCGCCGATAAGTCTGGCGATAGGGTGCATACGATGTGGTTGCAAATGTTGAGGGATCTAAACAATCCACCTCGGTACAGTTGGGGGAGCGCTTGCCTTGCATGGTTGTACAGAGAGTTATGCAGGGCAACCGATAGAGGTGCCAGTCAGATTGGTGGGGCCTTGCTACTGGTTCAATATTGGGCATGGATTAGATTCCCTTTTTTGTGCCCAAGGATGAACCTCCCACCAGATGATGCATTTGGCCCACCATTTGCACCTTCTCCATTATCCATTAAGTAAGTCTCTTCCTTGGTATTCTTCAAATTTTGAAAATTATTAGGATTTTTATTTATTTTTATATATCGTTTTACAACCACTGAGGTCATATATTATGATTGATGTATAATACAAGTGATATGCTTATTTCGGGTGCAGTGGGTTATGCCTAATTGGGTAATTGATTTGTTGGCCTGTTGGAAGGGGCAGTTAGCCAAGCTCCGAATGTGATCCCTTTGGGCATAAAGTGGATTGTATGAAGAGAATGGAATAGCTGGTGATTTGAAAAAATTGAATAAGCTATGATGGATCTGAAGATGATCTTTCTTACACATCCCTTGTATGATTGGATTGTTGCTTTAAGTGTGTTCATTCATTCTCTCTAATATGCTTGAGTTTCTTAACTGTTGCAATTTTTGTTTTATAGCATCCCTTGAGTACACAACATGTGTACTTGTGCTCTTTCTAGAAGTGTAATAAATTTTTACTTGTTAAATTAGAGAGAGAGAGATGGAGGGTAAGGTTGTGGGTTGGTATGTGTGTAATCAACCATTTTTTTCTCTTTTTTAGATTTTGTTTGTGTGTATTTCAGTTCTCACTGAATAATAAGAGAGCTTTAGCTAGGATTTTCTGATTTTATAAATTCCCTGCTTTTTTGGAATTTTGCTTCTAAAGTCCACCAGTAACATGAGAAGTAATAGAATGGATAGTATTTTGGTTTCTCATGATGGGGTCCATGACTCCTTTGACTCTTCTTGGTGAGATACTTGGGGATTTGTCTGCATGTGGTTGTGATTTGTTAAGATTTAGGAGAATTTGTGATCCAGGGTTTAGAATTGCTGAAGGGTTATGGGGTTGTGTTAGGAATTAAAAGATGGTTTGATGAGTTATTTGATAGCTATTTGTTATAAGAAAGTATGTGAGGTTATAGGGTTTTGATAGGAAAAAGAAAGGGTTTGATTTGGGGTTGTAAGGATGAAGGGAAAAAAAAGAAAGAATTTCATGGTGTTTAGGGGTTGTATGCACAATACCCATGAAAAGACCACAAGAAAGAGGAGAAGAAAAGAGAGAAGAGAAAGGAAGGAAAGAAATACACATAGGCCAGCATGTCTCAATGCTCAAAACACTCTAGTATTTTGATTCATCGACTCCATCTACTTTGAATACATTGAGCATAAATATACATTAATACTCTTGTACTAGAAGTGTCAAGACTCCTAGTGGTCTTACCACTCTAAAATTTTATTTTTTTATCTTTTAAATTGGGAGGTAGAGTGGAGATTGGGTTTCAACTCAAGACAGCCTACTCTGATAGCATGATAAATTACCACTCGTTCCAAAAGCTTAAGTTGTTAAGAAATAGTGAATTTAGTCACTGAATGGCTTAACCATTGTGTGGGGTCTTACAAATAGCAAAAATCTTAGAGTTCACAGAATCAATTCTTCTTTTTTGCATAATTTTTGTACTTCTTTTATGTTGTGGAGTTCTCATCATTGTGAGCATGACCTGTTTTTATTAATATGATTAGCTCCACCACTAATCATATGTTTAGATAATCATTTGTTGGTATAAACTCAGTGGTATTTACTGTTAAATTTACGATTGCCCATCAGTTATTGTTGTTGATTACTTCAAATTTTCAATTCCAAGTATTGACTCCCTCTTTCTTCATTGTAGGACCGTGTGGGTTGTAAGCACGAAAAATAGCCCCTCGGAAATCTGTCTGGTCCGCTACCGTCAGCTGCTAGATTCTATGCATCCAAACCAGGTACCCAAATTGTTTTCTTCTATTCTTTACGACTATTGTATACTATTATGTATTGTAATATAGCTATAGTCGAAAATAATGGAACATTGCATAATGTGCTGCGCTTTTACTTGGCTATTTCAGGTGGTGTGGCAACCGTATGAAGCTGAATTAGGCCACCTACCTGCGTTCTGTGTCGCAGGAAGGGACGTGTGGACGGCGAGAGTGCCGCTTGTATGTTTCTGGTTAGTAGAGAAACATACACTGGAACGTGTTGTTCGTCAGTTTGGGATGGTACAAGAAATCCCCCCAAATGTTGACACTGACGATGCCCTTCATGCCATAGACCTGAGGGGGAAGATCAATGTGAATTGGAGGGACAAGCATGTTGGCCATATCCAAGTATGGAATACTCGAGCACAATCCATATGTCATGGGGCACGACTAGAGGGTGATATGTCGCCTGCTCATCCATACTTCGGTTGGTACGGTAGGGTGACTTGGAGGTTCGTCGACTACACTGCCGCTGCAGTTCTTATTATGGTAATTGCTTTGACCTTTCTTTTCAAATTTTGTTGCGTACCACCATATTTTGTGTTAGATGCACTAATTGTATTTGTTTACTTGCAGGTTGCCAGTCACAAGCAGATGTTGACGCGTTATGTAGTAGGCAGTCCTGAGTACAATCAGATTACAACTGTACTTAAGGTAGTGGATCGCCTTCACCGTATGACTGCCCAACTTCCCTTGGAAGATGCCGATGGGGCAAATCCAGAAGCGGCAGAAGATACTGGACGACCAAGCACGAGCTCAACTCCTGCTAGCCATAGCCATGGTCAGTGTGCTGCACCCCATCAGGTTGTCAGTAGGCCGGATTGCCCTCCACCCCCACATGCATCTCCTGCCCCAGAGTTCCCTCCACCTCCACCTCCACATGCATCTCCTGCCCCAGAGTTCCCTCCACCTCCACATGCATCTCCTTCCCTAGAGATCCCTTCACGTACTGCTCATCCAGTTCCTCACCTAGAGATCCCTCTACCCACTACTCATGCATCTTCTCACCCCGAGATCCCTTCACCCACCCCCCGTACATTTTCTGACCCCGCGCATCATTCACTTACTCCGCCGTCCTTTGATCTCGGCATTGATTTTACCCCGACCCCTCCTGTCATGCACACTCAGTCCCCCTTGTACAGCATTGGTCATATAGACCATGTACCACCCCATAGCGAGTCCATGTCATTCATGCCCACTCCAGGATTGCATACAAATCCCATGATTACTGGCCTCACTCACATATCATTTGCTACCCCATCCTCCCCCGCAGTTGTAGGATCTTCAGTCGTTGGGAGTCAAGCAAAACAGCCAGATGTGCATGTCGAGCATGAGCAGGTAGCAGGGTTACCCTTGCCCCCACAAGGTCGACCTAAACGCACAAGAAAACCACCTTCTTGTGGGACAGGTGGTCACAAAGCAGGACACAATGCTGGCCCAACGGTATGACAAGTAATTTAATGTAGTGAATAATTTCGCAGCTACTGTTACTTTCGTATTACAATTCATTCAATCCATTCTTTGGTTCTAACTTCATCTTTGCAGCAACGCGAGGAGCCTGGCCAAGGAGATGCAATACCCCCTCCCCCACGTACCAGACACTATACGAGACAGTATAAGCGTCAAATGCATTAGGGTAAGCACCCCATTTGAATTTGTAAACCATGTTGAGATTTGCTACTACTTTCAGATCCAGATGACCAATTTGTATTTTTTAATTTTTTTTTAAACAAGTGCCAAATATGAAGTATATTCCAGTACCAAAATGCAATTAAATAAGAGTATAAGACATCTTCATGTCAGGAGCTTGCTAGTGTATGGTTATCACCATAGTCTTTCCAAAACATTAATAGCATCCACATGGTCTTAACTGTATACTGATTGGGATCATAGAGAAAGTTGATGAGTTCATCATATTTTAAGGTGTAATTACTAATTCATTCAATTTTGTGGAATTGCATTTATGTAAGGGCCATACCTGCTTTTGTAATTTCTTGGTAAGTGTCAAAAAATTCAAAATTTCATCCACATGCATGGGCCTTCACCTCGGTGTTGCTTCTGCTCTGCTGTTAGGTCTCCATTCAGAACTGTTCAATCGATAAAAGTAATATATAATTTTATGCTTGAGAAGGAACTTTTAGATGTGATTATTAGGAGGATTTTTTTTTTTTGCTGAAGATTATTAGGAAGATTTGTGTTGGTATTTAGCAACCTAATTTCTACTTTTGAAGTTTCTAATGCTTTTCATATGCAATTTAGTTTGTTATTTTACATTATGTAAATGCAAATTTCCAAAACTGTTTGTCATATTAGGTATTTTTTTAATCATTTTTCTTTCATAATTCATTGTAAACTTGTTTAGTGATTTTTAATTGTTAGGTGTTCTTTTGGTTTCTTGAACTCTGTGCTAGGTTGGTATTAAATTTTTAGAAATGCACAATTTTTGGAAATTTGGGGCCATTACGTGTACTGTGATAATCTCTCGAGACTATATCTCCAATATGCATTGCTTGATTTAAGCAACATCTCTTATTGAGATATCTTCGGTATATGAGGAGCAAGATGGTAAGCAGCGGCCTGCTGGACTTCATCGTTGGAAGGAGTTGCTGGCTGGAAGTGGGTTATTTGTTTGCTTCTCTAGTTTAAAATCAAATTCTGCACTTGCTGTGTCCATTGGGGCTCACGAATTAATTGCACAAAACCTGCGGCATGCAGTGGGTTCAACCTCACCCATAGTTGGGATAACTGCGTACAAACCTTTATCCAAAGACAAAATCCACTGTCTTGTTCTACATGATGATGGCAGCCTGCAAATATACTCACATGTCCCTGTTGGAGTTGATGCTAGTGCAAATGCAACATCGGAGAAAGTTAAAAAATTGGGTTCTGGTATCCTTAGTAATAAGGCTTATGCTGGTGTAAATCCTGAATTCCCACTTGATTTTTTTGAGAAAACAGTGTTGATTACACCAGATGTGAAACTGGGTGGTGAGGCCATCAGAAATGGTGACTCTGAGGCTGCTAAGCAGAGCTTGTTATCTGAGGATGGTTTTCTAGAAAGCCCTAATCCTACAGGCTTTAAGGTATTGTTTCTTTATGGTCTAACTATTGTGTTGTGTCTCTCCCCTCTTTCCATCTATGGTTCTGTCATTAGTTTCTCTCTCTCTGTTTGTAATTGTTTAAGAAAAATTTCCATTTCAAGCTCTCCTTTCTTTGAATAAAATATCTTATTTATAGAAAAAGGGTTTAAAGGGTATAAGAAAAGTGATCTACTTTGGGGTGATAAAAGTTTTGTTGATGTTCAAGCTAGTGCTGCAGGCTTTAAGTTATTGTGTCTTTATGGTCTAATAGGACCAAGGATCAAAATTTGACTACTAAATTATAGGCCTAAGAAATGCATTAAAGGATACCTAGTACTAAGAAATTCTAGAATGATTCTAAGAAACTCTAGAATAATCTAGACAGAACATAGTTAAGAGAATATCCGTAAACATAAATTTATGAACGCAATAACTTATAAACCTACTGACATATTTAAAAACTGTTTAAGCTTAAGAAACTAATATTATAGGCTGCATAAGCATATGTATGCTTCAACCGGACATCGCATGATGGCCAATGACAGGAAAGGCTCTTAAGCTGCCAAAACTGAATATCACTCTAAAGGCAGCAACTTACCTTTCTTCCATGGCTGTATCAGGTGCTGCTTCAACTTCAGGTAAGAGGTCAACGATAATTGAAGAACCTGGGGGAAACCTGTGATATCATCAGAATCTTTGTGGAGGATTATTATTTATAAAATATAAGTAGTTGTACAGTATTTAGGGATGGGATCATGTGCATGGTACTGGGTGGTCTTAGCCTGATTAAGCTTGATCTTCCCTGAAGCTGACATAATTTTCAGAGCAAGATTTGCATCTTCTTTAATGTCCAGTGAGTGTCCTTTTTGGGGAAAACAGTATAGTTGTTCACAAAATAGATTTACATACCTGGCAACAAATTGAAAATATTCATCAGCCTTGAATCTGAGACTCTCAAGCAGGTTGCCCAATTAACTTCCCAGACCATTCTTTTCATTCAAATTGCCTCTTGATTTGTTTTATTGGATACATTACCATCCAGAAGATCATGGTCAAGTATTTTTAAAAAAATTGTAGTAAGTTAATCTAGTTTTATTGTCTTATACAAAATTTTCCCCCTTTTGATGTTTGTTAACATCTGTTAAACTAAAAAAAAAAAAATTGTATTTGAAAATATATGTTATATGTTGATTGATTAATGTATCCTTGTCACATCCTATCTTTGATTTTCAACATTTGACATATCCCTGTCCATATTGTAATGTGGCCATCTTAATGCTTCATATGTCTAGATAATGAGTTAATCATAATCGGTATGATACTGAGCATATTGAGGGTAGACAGGATGGTTTGTCTTTTGCGTGCAGTTTATTATAGTGGTCACTTGGTCATATCTTTTCCTGTTTGATTTATTTGCATTTTCTCTGCTCTTGTTTAAACTTCTCTGATTGTATATTCTTGTTTTCACAAATAACCGTCTTCAATTCAAACCCTGATATAGTCATGGTTGGTTTTCGTGTGCATGTGGGTTATGCTTCAGCAAACCATATACCATCTGATATTACTATCTTCCAGAGGGTTGTTAAATTAGATGAGGGCATGCGTTCTTGGTATGATATACCATTTACAGTTGCTGAATCACTCCTTGCTGATGAGGAATTTACAATTTCTGTTGGACCAACCTTTGGTGGGTCTGCATTGCCTAGAATAGACTCACTTGACGTTTATGGTCGAGCTAAAGATGAATTTGGTTGGAAAGAGAAAATGGATGCAATTTTGGATATGGAAGCTAGTGTGCTTGGTTCTAATGCTTCGCTTGTAGTATCAGGGAAAAAGCGCCGTTCAATGCAGTCTGCTCCTGTTCAGGAGCAGGTCATAGCAGATGGTCTTCAGCTTCTATCTAGATTTTATTCATTGTGTAAGTCACAAGAATGCTCAAGAGTTGAGGAAGTAAAACAGGAGCTGAGCAACCTCAAGTGCAAGAAGTTACTAGAAACCATATTTGAAAGTGACCGGGAACCCTTGTTGCAGGCTGCTGCTTGCCGTATCTTGCAGGCTGTATTCCCCAAAAAAGAGATATACTACCAAGTATATGCCTAATTTTGTTGTGTATTTGTTATCTATTTGCCCCCCTTTTTTGGGTGTGCTTGTTAATTTTCTCTTATTTATATGCAAGTGAGCATTGTGCACTCACTAACTGAAGCTTCTTACTTAGGTTAAGGATACCATGCGTCTCCTTGGGGTGGTCAAATCAACCTCTGCACTTTCTTCAAGGCTTGGCATTGGTAGTACTGCAGGAAGGTGGATTATTGAAGAGTTTACAGCCCAGATGCGTGCAGTCTCTAAGATTGCGTTGCAGCGTCGGTCTAATTTGGCTACTTTTCTGGAGATGAATGGTATTTTCACATCCCCTAATTGGCAATAATATCAAATATCGTCGAAGCGTTCCTTATGGGCAATCTAACTCTTATTTCTTACCTTTTTGAAAGAATCTTATAGTAACGTGTTGATTCTCTCTCTCTCATACTAATATGGTTGAGACCTGCGTATTTTTCTGATGTGTTTGTCTGCATCAAATATGTTATGACATTCATACTTGTATTTTCATTGACAAGACATTTTTATTGCTAAGGATGTTGCGATTGCTTATGGGTTCAATAGTGTGAAAGATATTGCAATTGCTAAGGGTTACAATATATCAAAGGGCAGAGCTGTGTCTTTGAAACCACTGCGCTTGGAAGAGTTTAGTCATATTATCAGATTGGAGGTACAGAACGGAGAACACTCATGTATATATTCAAGTTAGACTAACAAAAATAAGAATGTTGTGACCTTTTTTTGATTAATAAGTCTATTCCTTGTATACAACCTTCTAAATCATTCTACTTGTTTAACCACCCCTCTTTTATTGTAAAATTTTCCTATCAGATGGCAATGTGCGGATTTACAGAGGTCTTGTCATTTATTTTGTGCTCAGTTAATGATAATTTCGCAATGTTAAATCATGAAGATGATAAATCAACTGCGGTGATTATTGGAAATCCTCGTTCCTCTGAAAATGAGGTTTGTATTCTCAATCTTTTTACTTAAATATACTCTGACAATGTGGGATTTGTCTAGCATGATTTTATGAAGGGTATGAATGTTGCTTGTGATTGTTGTAACTCCTATCGATCTGCCCTTTCTTTTAAGTACTGGGTTTTTTGAGTTTGGTGTTTTCATTTTGTTTTTATTTTTCTTTCATTTTTGGTCTAATCATAGCAAATGGCTCTATTAATTGCCGGTTATAGTGCACAAATTGTGAACCTCTTTTTAGCATTTGATGTTGCTCTGACTGTCTGCAAAATCTATCTTGTTTTATGATTTCTGATACAGTGATTGTTGGAGAGATTGCAAACTTTGTTGCCTATGCATTTGCCCCTGCTGTTCTTGTTACTCCTCTAGGTGCATTAAGTATAATTGTCAGGTAATTTTTGGTATTGCTTTCAATTTCTTTCTTAGTGGATGCAGTATATTCTTCTAGTGATATATTATGTGATTGATTGTTAATATAATGATTTGGTTGTATGGTGTAGTGCTGTATTGGCTCACTTTATCTTGAAGGAAAGGTTACACAAACTTGGGATGTTGGGCTGTGTGATGTGCATTGTGGGTTCTGTCATAATTGTTATCCATGCACCACAGGAGTATCCAATTGCTTCTGTTCAGGAAATATGGAGTATGGCAACTCAACCAGGTTAACATTTTACCTTAATTCTTGTGTATTGCTTTTGCATTTACCACACCCTTCATGGTTAACTTGAGTAATTTTGTTTTGTTTCAGCATTTTTGCTTTATGTGGGCTCTGTAATTGTATTGGTTTTCATTCTGGTCTTCCATTTTGCACCACGTTGTGGGCACTCAAATGTGTTCGTTTTCACCGGCATCTGTTCTTTGATGGGTTCTCTCTCGGTATATCATTTCAACTGTTAATGGTTTATAGTTTTTTTTTTTTTTTTTGTTCCTTTCTTGCTGAGCATTTATGATATCTACTATAAAGATGTTCATTTTTTAGCTTTTGAACCTCTTACGTGCTGCAGTGGTTTCTTCTTCTGAAACTAGTACAGCAAAACTATTTATGCAAGTTTTTTTTTCTTTCTTTCTTTTTTATGTGTCAATTTTGTAATAAATTTTCAGGTGATGAGTGTTAAAGCCCTTGGAACCTCAATAAAGTTAAGTTTTGAGGGAAAGAATCAGTTAATCTATGCAGAGACATGGTTTTTCATGATGGTTGTGGCTGTATCTGTCATCACTCAGATGAATTATCTCAACAAGGTTAGTAGTGGGATAGTTCTAATTTAGCCTGCATAATTTTCAGAGTTTTTGTTCTACCCTTTTACTTGCTTTGAAATATTTCTAATTTTTCCATGATTTGTTCTTTTACCCTCTACATTTGCTACTTTATACTGTTAAAATGCCTTAAAGAACATTAGCATACTTGCCTAATGTGGTTTTGACATGCTTCTTGACATGTAGTCTTGCCAAAATTTTTTGAGCAATCCATAGTCCAGAATATTTCCCTTTTCCATGATTCTTTGCATTAGTAGTTCAATCCTACGCAGGAGTGATTGCACTATTTTTTGCGGGCATCCCTATTTTATCTATTGTTATATCTTGCCTAAAGGATGCTTCAAATTTTGAGTAAATTCAGAGGACTTAGACATGGATGCCTACAAGTTGAAAATTTTCAGTCGGTAGTATCTGCTCTAACAAAAATTACTCTGATGTTTCAGGCACTTGACACATTCAACACTGCTGTTGTGTCCCCCATATATTACGTCATGTTCACAACGCTTACAATCCTAGCCAGTGTCATAATGTTTAAGGTATTTTAAGCTCTGCCTAATTTACTACAATCCTATGACTGAGACTTTGATAAACACATATTATCTGAATCTGGAGTTCCTGGGGGCAGAGACCTGGTGTATAAAAAGTTTTTCTCCTGCTATCTCTGTGATCACCAACCTTACATCTAGTTGGTTATTTTCTTTGCCAAGCCAAGCGTTATTTTTATTATACACAGAAAAATCTAGCTATTATGGCAAATCCAGCATTATTTGATGTAAATCCAATTTGTTGAGCACATTATATGTTGAAATTTATGATTTCAGGATTGGGATGGCCAAAGTGGAGGAACCATAGCATCAGAAATATGTGGCTTTATTGTTGTGCTCTCTGGTACAATCTTATTGCATGTGACCAAAGACTTTGAGAGAAGCTCATCTTTTAAAGGTGTGTAATCAATTCATTTTTACTAAATTTTCCCCTGATCTACTCATTTCTGAATTGCATCAGTATATTGAACCTTGAGTTATTTTGGATTTTCATGCTTTATTGTGAAATAACTACAGGTAGCTGTGCACCTGTATCCCCTTCATTGTCTACCCGACTTTGCAGTGGAAATGGGGAATTGCTGCTGGAAGTATAATAATGAGGAAGATGTGCCATCTTCGGAGGAAATTTGCTTAAGCAAACACGAATTGTATTAGATAGTTTTGTATGAGATGGTACCATGGTACCATCCAGTTACCTCCAATGGAAAGGCAAGGCAAGACTGGATTTTGAAGAACTCTGAGAAAGATGCCCTCATATGATTCCATGCTTCCAGTTCTGGTCTGAACTACACATACAATGGTGGAAGATTTTTAGAACTTGTTCAGTTGCTTTTGAGAAGCACCGGGATTTCATCAATTTTATGTCTTTTGGTGTCTAGTTTGGAGGAATGCATTAACAAATGAGAGTTACTTTCTGAGGTAGTCGTACAGTTTTTCCAAGATTGCTGGTTTCTAATGGGTGGTTTGTTCAGTTGTCAAATAAAGAAAATGGCTTTAGGGAAGTTTGATTGGAATCCTCTGAAGACTCGGAAACCTGAATTCCAGCAAGGAAGGCAAGAGTCTAATTTGTCAAAAGTATCTACAAAGTTGATGAGCTCCTTGGTAACATCATGATTTCTTCTTCCCCTTGGTTGGTGGTTTAGGGGGTGGTTTTTGGGGGGGGTGGAGGTGGGGGTGGGAGAGGATCTTTTGTCTTTGACAAGAAGCAGACGCTTGTAAATTAGTATTAAATTAGGCATAGCCTCTTAAATTGATTCTTAAATTAATTGATGTAGATTATTGTAGAGCTGAATATTTTTAGAGAGTGGAAATGAGTAATTTGTTTTAGGCTTTCCCTATAAATGAGAATGTTTGGCCCTTCCTCTTCAGATAAGCAATTAGGTTAACTTGAAATACTTGAGCTGCCACAATGAACTATTTATTTACCCTTTGCAAATATGAACCCTTAGACCAACCATCTCTAGGAATTGTGGGTGTGCCACCCACAATGGTTGGAATCTGAAAGGTCTGGAGTCTCTGGACAAATGGAGAGACTGAGCCTTTGATCTCCAAATATGAACTCCATATTCGATAATTATTTGATCTCATTTGACAGTTTCATAAGCGCTAAATCTTTTTAATCCATAGGCACTCATCTTTTTATTCTATGTAAACAACAATATTTCGCTTGCTGTAAAAGCAATTCCATGCATTATATATTCCGACATATCAATCAGACAGACACCTATCCTCCATTTTGTTACTAAGGATAACAGATAGAAACAAGTTGGACAAAGACAAAATTCTTAGGAACCAAGGCAAACAAAATTTATGAAGCAAAGGGAAAATAAGAAGAAGAAGAAGAAGATATGTTTTCAACCAATGGAGGGGGATTCAAATGGATTAATAGGTAAAAGGATAAACACTGTAACCAACTAGTAATATCTTCCACTTCAAGGTACAAAAGATTTGAAACTTAAGTTTCTCAGTACTTGAAAACTGTGATAACCATTTATATATCATCTTAGACGGCAGGAAAGCTATGATGTCATTCATAAGGCAGGCAATTGAACTGAAGTGAGTAAATACTTATAATTCTTGTTCATTTGTTACCGCATGTTGAAGCTATCTTTGTGTAACAGTCTAACTGAGCGATGTGTAATAGGATCCAACACCAAAAATGAATTATATGCTTCAAAAATTGAGGACCATAGGAAAGGGCAAGTCAAATCAACTTTCATCTTCATTGTCTGAAAGCAAGCAATCTTGTATCTGCTCCCTGAAAAAAACAAACACATAAACTAGGTTAAAACTGGTACAGAATGCTTGACACTTTGTGTGTAGAAATTTTACAGTTACATTGTACCCATAAATTTAGGGCACTCATGCTACTATTTTACACTCAGAATTGGACCAGGCCCACTTATAACAAAGTGCAGACAAGTAATCCCAGACAATTTCCCATATTGCCGTGGCATGAGAAAGACATAACTGAAGTACCAAAATATTGTAGTGCAGAAGACAAAATGTGGCAAATGTCTAGCATGTGATCCCAGAGCCAAGTGCAGACAAGCGATCCCCATTATGTAGCAGATCAACATTTAGATAATTAGATTGCCTCCATTCAAAAATGCCATCTCCATAAATCATTATCTAATGATTATGACAATCCTAATTTATATCAAAGCATCACATACCTAGTTTGGATCATTACTGCTTGTTGAAGCCCCACGGGAAAGCGGACATCGTCTATGGTTATGCCCATGTTGATGACATAGTCCACAACTCTGCTGTTGTTGAATTTCCCTCAAGTCAGAATCTGGCCTCCGGCTTCTCGGTTCTCGCCGGACCCCATCCATCTCATTCCGTATCCTAGACTTCACAGGTCGACCTTTGCCCCGCAACAGGGCTGGGTCAGGCACCCACTTTGGACCGTCCACATCCCTCCACAATGACTCTGACTTTGGCACCTTAAATTGATGTGAGTAGGTGCGAATGGCGTTCTCCAAACTATAACATGGGTCAATATATCTAGTCGCATCTTGCTCCAACAACTGAAGAACTGTAATTGCATGTGAACAAGGGATCTTTCGATTTTGCCACTTTCCACAACCACATGTTCTGGCCTTTATGTTTATTTCATGACTATGGTGTCCCCCGCCAGAGCTATAGTTGTTGTATGCGGTCTCCACTTGATATGTACCAAGGAAATTATTAAACGCCCTTACAGAGTGTGTATTTGATTTTCTCAGATTTTTATCATAGATGTTTAACACATATGTACTCCACACCTTGCCCTCCGAGAGATCATGAGTAATTTCTTTGTGTCGATCATGGAAATACGCGACAAGTTTGCTCCAAGTGAATTCAACCATTGCAGCAATAGGCAGGCCACGAGCACCTTTGAGTACTCCATTGAAGCACTCCGAGACATTGGTTGTCATAGCCCCATAACAGTATCCACCATCATGTAGTTGGGTCCACATGTCTAGATCCTCTTTCATTAGATATGTGTATGGCATGATGGATGAGTCGGGTTCACTTTCCTGCCGCCCGGTTCTCAGTTTCTTCCTAAGGGCCTCGATCTCAGCTTCCTTGATAGGTTGCATGTATAACTCAAATTTAGCTTCTTGAGTAGCATACCCCGCTTGCAAGGCCAATGACTTTAAAGTGGCGTCTTGAAAATGCGTGTTGAAGTTGCTAGCAACGTGTCGAAGGCAATATCTATGAATTACTCGTACTCGTCCATCATCATCTCTACGCCAATTTGCAATTCCGTTTTGAATACCCTTATGTCGGTCAGAAATTACACAGATGTCCTTATCTACTATCACATATTCCAATGAATTCCTGAGGCATGTTAAAAACCAGCTCCAACTAGGCCCTGATTCTTTATCCACAACAGCAAAGGCGAGAGGCAAAACCTTGTTGTTGGCATCGGTGGCCATTGCAATCAACAACACCCCTCGATATTTACCATACAAATGGGTCCCATCAATACTGATCACTGGCTTACAATGTTTGAATCCTTCAATGCATGGAGCGAAAGCCCAAAATACATAGCGCAATATTGTGTCACCGGACACCTCATTGCGTATGGTGTGATACCAAAACCGAGTGCCAATTTCTTGATCTGAGTATGCCAACAATAACTTTCTCAACCTTTGGTAAGACTCTTCCCAATCCCCGAATATCCTTGCAATAGCCTTTTGTTTCGCATCCCATATCTTATAGTAAGAAAGCTTATGTTCATACTTCGCGTTAATGAAATCTCCGAGGTGAAAAATTGTTGCCGTGTGCTTTTTTTGCAACAATGGAACAAATTCTGCTGCAAGAAAATTACAATCCATCATTCTACCATCACGGGCCATGCCAAGGGACATACAACTGTGAGGACCCTTATAAGATGTGACCATCCATAGTCCAAGTTCTGGCTTTAGGACTGCCCCAACATACCACTGGCATGACTCATTCATGCATTTCACAGACAATCTACTTTTGGTCGACCTATCAGTGATAAAGTTTTTGTTACCCTTTGCAGCATAAATTATTAATGCACGTTTCACCGCCTCTTTATTCGCAAAAATCAACCCTTTTGCAAAATTCATGTCCGCATTCCAAGAAGAAGCAAATTCTTGCTGAACAACTTCAGGATCAACCATATTTTCCCAAGTATTTGCATAAAATGATGAGTCAAGAGGTTCATAAACAGGGGGCATATTTGTAACATGCTGAACTGTAATAGCAGCGTCCGCATCATCTTCATCACATTCAGCCATATCATCAACATGAGGATTGGGAGTAAATTCATGGTCATCAACACCCCTGTCAAAGTTGTCTCGCTCAATCCTCTCTTCGTACTCATCTCTATCGTCAAGATCTTCCCCAAAACAGTCTTCGTCTTCAACAACTGGAAGTGTAGAGGATTCACCTCGATGTGTACAAAATTGATCTTCATATCTATTGCTAGGTTCACTCTCAATTGTTGTTGGTGTCTCTTGAAAAGGGGGTGTATAGCCTCCCAATGTAATGTTATTGTGATTATCTAGGACTGCAACTTGTAGAGATGTAGTTGTTTGTATAATTTCCTCTATGCTGACTTCCGCACGTGGCTCTAAAGTGACGTACAACTCAATATTTGCTACTTGTGCCCATCTCTCCATCATGTTAAACATGATCTTCACATGTTTGTCTTCTTTTATCGGCATATATCTGTAATTAATGCATTGATTGAGGACTTCATGTGGACAACGGAAAGTAATATGTATATCATGCAAAGAAGGGTTCACTTGCAGCTCTTCCATAATTTTTATTTTCAATTCATTCAGGGTCTTTAGCTTACGGCGTATCATCATATAGTAGCACTGGATACCCGGACCTTGAAATGGGACTCCGTCATAAGGGTCGGTATTGCTAAGAGGTCCACCGTAGTATATATTTATATAGATCATTGTCAACCTATATAGATCATCAAGTGCAATTGTATCAGTGACAAATTTATAATTCTTAATCAACATCAATCACAAAAATTTACGTATGAAAAGCCAACAATACTAACCTTAACCAAATTTGCATGTACAAAAATAGTTATTACCAATTTCATATTCTTTTAAAATTCCAAATCATTCTAGGGGCATGACTTTCAAAACCCATTCAAATTGATGTATGTCAATAAAAGTATTATACCAATCAGTTATCTATTGAAACCTCAGGTACCCAAATCATAAACAAATATATTTTGAAATAATTTATGCTAAAAAAACTACAAATACTATCTTCATTATTAAACTCATAATTCATTTCATACCCATGATAAAGACCTAAAAGTACACAATAATCCTAACAATTGATCACAATAATTATTAATTTTTTAGCTTTAAAACCTAGCATATTATTAATCACAATATTTACACTAACAAACAAAAAAAAAATAACAAATATTCTCATATGTTGTAATAACAAAATTAATCACAATATTAATCCTTTAAAAAAACTTAGCAAATAATTTAATCACAATATTTACACTAACAAAAAAAGAAAACATATATTCCCAATATGTTGTAATAACATCAATCACAATATTTAGTACTAAATATTTCCAATAATTAATCATAATATTAATTTAAAAAATGGCAAATAATCACAATATACTAATCACAATATGTTAACAAATAAATTAATCACATTATACTAACAAATAAATTAATCAGTACTAACAAATAAATTAATCACTACTAAAAAATAAAAAACAAAAAATTTCCTAATATGTTTTAAATTTTTCCTTAATAAAAATTACAATATTGTAAAAACATTACCAATAATCACAATATTTACACTAACAAAAAAAAAAAAAAAAATTCCCAATATGTTGTAATAACATTAGAATTTAGTACTAAATATTTCCAATAATTAACCATAATATTAATTTTAAAAAATGGAAAATAATCACAAGATACTAACAAATATACTAATCACAACATGCTAACAAATAAGTTAATCACATTATACTAACAAATAAGTTAATCACATTATACTAACAAAATAAAATAAACAATTCGTAATATTCAAATTTTTTCTTTAAAAAAAAACTTAGCAAATAATAACAATATTGTAAAAAATATTACCTTTAAATGAGTGTTGTTAAGGAGATTGTTGTGTGGGATGTGTGTTGTGTGAGAAGGTGGGAAAGTTGTGAGTGAGTGTGTTGAGTTGAAAAGAAGTGAGAGCGGAGTGAGTAGGATTCTTAAGAGCTAAAAAGAAGTGAGAGTTGAGTGAGTTCTCTGAGAGTTAAAAGATGTGAGAGCTGAAGAGAGAAGCTGTGAGAGCAAAAGAAGGGGCGTGAGGACAAGGGGGAAAAGAGGTCCCAGGTGGGACCCATGTATAAAAATCGAGTTTACTGAACTCGATTTCCATTGAGTCAGTTGTGTAATCACATCCATCACGTCAGGGCAGCGCAACGTTAGAAGAATCACGTGAGTGGGAGGGCTTGGAAATCGAGTGCAGTGCACTCGGTTTCTGTTCATGGAAATCGAGTGCACTGAACTCTATTTCCATTGAGGCAGTTGTGTGGTCACGTCAGGCAGCGCAACGTCAGAAGTCACGTGAGTGGGAGGGCTTAGAAATCGAGTGCAGTGCACTCGGTTTCTGTTCATGAAAATCGAGTGCACTAGACTCGGTTTCTATGAACAGAAACCGAGTGCACTGCACTCGATTTCTAAACCACACTTGTCCAGCTCAGCACAGGCGTAGTGGGAAAACCGAGTTCGTAGCACTCGATTTCCGACCCCGAAATCGAGTTCTCTGAACTCGAATTGTTAGAATCCAAATTTGTTTCAAACGTTTGCTTACTAACTATATTGTAGGGCTTTTATTGTTATTTTGGAAAAAAGACCAACCCAAATCCCTAAACCCGTGTAACTTTGAGAGAGAGAGAGAGAGAGAGAGAGAGAGAGAGAGAGAGACTGAGTCGATCACCGACGTCTGGTACCGGAACCTCTTCGACATGATGGTGGACGCGGTGGTTAGCACCATGGCTGTCGGCGCCTACGAGAATATTACGGTGGTCGTGGTCGAGATTGGGTGGCCGAGCTCTGGCGCCGACGCAAGCGAGGTCAAGGCTAATCCAGCTTACGCTGAGATGTATCTTAAGAACCTTGTGGAGCATTTGAGATCGAGGACCGGCACGCCGCTGAGGAAGGAAGGAGTGGCGGAGGTGTATATATACGAGCTGTTTGACAAGGAAGTGAAGCAAAGGAATGATCGGAATTGGGGGATTCTGTATCCGAATATAACCAAGAAGTACAAGATCGAGTTCTTTGGGTGTGGGTGCAATGGAATCATCAATCACCAAACTGGTTTCGTGAGAGTTGGGTCTTTCTTGGTCTTTGCTTTCTTGCTTTGGCTTTTGCAGTAGTAGTGGAAAGTATAGTACAAAAATCGATTGCATTTTCTTGATGCTGATTCTTGTAAAGATGAGACAATTCTTCGTCTCTATAATCAGAATTTGGTTTTAGGGGTAAAGTGTTTGATAAAAAATCAGTGGGTCTTTTAATTCCGAATAAAAAAAAAAAAAAAAAAAAGCAAGATGGCGTCGTTTCAGTAGGTCTAACTGCAGCAGATAGCTGAAGATTACCGAAGTATCGAATTTGACAAAAATTAAACGTTGGGGGACTGAAATAAAAAAATGTAAAAATTAGATGGTCAGTTTTGTATTTTTATTTTATTTTTATTTTTATTTTTTATAGTACCAAAAAATGAGTGTTATATTGTTTTAGTAAACCCCATATTCTCATAGATGGTCTCATATTGGCAAACCAACTGAGGATAACCCGACTTGCTGTGGAGCTTGATGCAAAAGTTATTGTGCAGCTTGTTCTATCTAATAATGACCCTAACAGAGCTTACTCTCTTATGCTACTCAATTTTCATCACTCATCACTTAAAATACCTCAATTTTCAAACTCCACTCATCACTCAGTTCCCATTACTTTGTTTCAAAAAAAAAAAAAAAAAAAACTAAAAAGTCGTAATTTGCAACTGATAATTATGAAAATGCTATTGGAAATTGAGTTTTGGAAATTGAAAACACCTAAAATGTGTTTCAGTTTCCATAACTCATCATTCAAAAATCAGAGAATTGAGTGATGGAAACAAGGGTTGAAAACTAAGCCAAACAAAAAAATTTTTGTGAGACCCACGTGTTTTGAGAACTCAGTTATGAAAACTAAGTGATATGATCCAAAAACATCCTCATCCAAATAGGCCCTTAGGTCAGCCATATATTCAAAGAAGCCAGCAGAGCTGCAGATAAGCTTGCAAAGGATGGATGTTCAACCACTTTTGATTTTGTTATTTTAGATTATCCCGACTCTGATGAATTATGTAATATTTTGGATTCTGATTCAAAGGGTCTGTACACTCTAAGGTGCTCTGCCAATACTTCTATTGTTTTGAATTGATAATGTTATGTTGCCTTTTAACCAAATATATATATATATATATATATGTATATATATTAAATTTTTGTACGTTTAATTTTTCGTTATTTTTGGACATTAAACAGTGATATTTACAATCAATCTATTTTTTAAAATACACCTTTCAATAAATTCTTTAACTTTTCTTCGTCTCATTTAAATATTATTTTTTATTCATTTTTTATTATTTTTTAATCTTTATTTATTCTTCTTCTATTTATTCTCAATAATTATATTTTTCAATAAAAAGTGTTAAGTTCACAATATTTTTTATCATACTTTCACAAGAATCATAACAAAATCTTACGGGGAAAGTTGTTACTAATTCTAATTTGAATTCACTGTTAAAATTATTTTTTTACTCATCAATATTAGCTAATACCAATCTATTACTTAAAATTTATTATGAAAATATTGTGGTAGGATTTCTCAATTGTCATTTCTTATTCTTTATGTTATTTTTCTTTCCTTTCATCCATGCGTTTCTTTTTTTTTTTTTTTTTTTTTTTTTCTCTTGTTTTTCTCCACCACACATGTATACCCACTCCTATCTCTATCCTTTTTTTTCTTCCTACTTCTTTTTCTTTTTCCCCTTGATTCTAGAACCTCTCCCTCTTTCTTTTATCAATTTGGAGCGGAAGGCGCAGCTTGACACAATAAACGCCATTGTGAATATTTGTAGCTGTGGTGAGAGGAGAGAGAAAGAATTATTTTATTGAATTGCATGATTTTTTTAAGTAGAAAAATTCATTTGGAGTTGCTGCAATATTCTCTAGATCAAGACAACTATTGTAGCAACTTCAAAAAAAATTTGGAAAAGTTTTGCTTTTAGAGAAGCGATTGGAGTGAGATTTTGGTGTGTTTGTTCTCCAAAATTGGTTTTAGAGAACTTATTGGAGATGCTCTTAACTATGATAAATTTATTTTGATCAATTTTACTAGAATGTAGTGCCTGTAATTTTTTTCCTTTTTAAATTTTATTTAAAAAAAAAACGGTTAAAAGTTATATTCAATTCATAAAAGCTACTCCAAATTGATAAAAGCTGATTAGGAGAATATGCAATAGCATCTGTCTCCCCTCCCACTGCATTTGTTTTTAGAAATACCATATTTCACAACACTTTCTTCGAAATAATACGTTTCTTGACATTTTCATTCAATAAATATTGAGTGATAGGTTGTTACAGGTTATTATAATGAATAAAAAAGTAATTTTGATAAGTTTAAATTAAAACAAATAACTTAATATCTATGATTTATTGGAAAAATATTGTCGATTTAACATTTTTTTTTTTTACAATGTTATAAACCAAAACCTTGTTCCAATTAGCCTCTATTATAACTTTTAAGTCATTTTATAAGACCCCCTTAAAAGTAAAAATAACTACAACAGCATTCACATCGAGAATTGTAAATGCCATATGTTGGTAATATTTAGCATCAATGTTTCAAAACTCCTCATTACCCAGTCTTGCAAAGTCTTGCAATTGCAAAAAAAAAAAAAAAAAAAAAAAAATTGCAATTGTGCTACAGTGCCATCTTATTTTTATGATGGCACTGTAGCAACTTGTATACATTTTTATATTGTTTTTTTCCTAGTGAAAGTGGGTGGGTATTTTTAATTATTTTTTTATGAAGAGGAAGAGAGAGAAAGAGTTGGTGAAATTAATATTTTAATGAATAGATGAGATAAATAAGAAATGGGAAGTTGAGTGTATTGTAAAATAATATGGTATAATTAATAAAGTAGTTTTTGAAATGGTTAAATAGAATAGTTCAAAAATTCCGGATGTGAATACTCCCAGAGTGGGGAAAAAAGATAGTATGCATTTGGGGTGTTAGATGTATATGTATGTATCTTATACATGTTAGTGAAATTCACTATAACTCTGATAAATTATTTTATCATTTTCCTTCCAAATCAAACAATTTCTATCTTCTTCTCAAAAAAAAAAAAAAAAAAAAAAAAAAAATTCTCTCTTTCAATTTTTCACCCTTCTCACATAACTAGTTTTTTCTGGTAGATCAGATCAGGATCACTTTCAATAACTCAATTACCGTATTGCCAATTAAGACACTATCAAGGATAATAGGGCGCTTAAGATGACCTTGCGCATAGAAATAGAGAGTGTTGCACAATTTATTCTTACTATGTTGGCTCAATTGTAGCCTTTTAGCTGCTTACCATGGTGTGATTACTTCAGTCGATAGAGCTGTTGGTAGATGGACTCAATAATTGTTGGAAGATGGCTGGAATTACCAAATAAGAGGGACCCAAGAATTCTTTTCACAACAAAATTTGGCTACAAACTCGATTTTAGCCTAAAACTAGAACTCTACTTAATATTTTTTTTATTGGATGACTATTTGATTACATTTTATTCTTTTATTCTTCAAACTTGCAAACTTTTCAAAAAATCAAAGATCAATAGTTATGTCAGGAATTAAATGTTTAAATTTCATATTCTTGTAGTTTTATATTATGCATTAAAAATATGCTTATGGGTCGAAATAGTAAATAAATGCGATTAACATGAAATTTGACATGTGTGGTAAAAACATTAAAATTATTTAATCCAACTGTTAGATTTTCAAAATATAAAATCATATTAATTTTTTTTAGTAGAAATTGTAGCCAAGCTTATAACCAAATATTGTCCTTTCTTTATATGTTCTTCCCTTTTAAAACTATTTTGGACTAACTTACCGACCTGTTAAAATCTTATGTTGGGTACCATAGTTGCAATTGATAAAGGACATTTCCAATATTGACGAGAGATGAAAGATAGGTATCTGCAAGGATAAAGACTAAAGCATTCACAGCAGTGGTGCTAAATAGCTATATTGCTAAAAATATAGCTATTTAGCACCACTTATAACAAAAATGAAGGCTACAGCAGTGGAGCTATATTTAAAAAATATAGCTCCACAGCTACGCACTGTAGCTCACATCTAAAAAAAAAATATATATTTTATTCACGCGTATCAGCCTTTTTTATCTTTTCTTTTTCTTCCTCCTCCCCATTTCTACCCGTTGCTCCTCTCTCCCTCAGTCTATCTTCAAGCTCTCTTCCTCCTCTCTTCCGTTGCAATCTTCGTTCCTGCTTCCTCCACTCGCCGCCGACCCGACCCAAGTTCCTGCTTCCTCCACTCGCCGCCGACCCGACCCAAGTCCCTGCTTCCTCCACTCGCCCCTGCTCTACCCAGCGCCGATCCAAGCCGCTGCTGGGTTCGTGGTTGAGTTCGGCGCCGATCCAAGCTCCTAGGTTTTTTTTTTTTTTTTTTCAAATGGTTGCTTTTTGGTTGAGCTGCTGGGTTCGTGGTTGGGTTCGGCGCCGATCCAAGCTCCTGGGTTTTTTTTTTTTTTTTTTTCAAATGGTTGCTTTTTGGTTGAGCTGCTGGGTTCGTGGTTGAGTTCGGCGCCGATCCAAGCTCCTGGGGTTTTTTTTTTTTTTTTTTTTAACTGGTTGCTTTTTGGTTGAGCTGCTGGGTTCGTGGTTGAGTTCGGCGCCGATCCAAGCTCCCGGGTTTTTTTTTTTTTTTTTTTTTTTTTCAACTTGTTGCTTTTTGGTTGAGCTTGAGGCTGGTGGTTGTGGTTTGGTTGTGTCGCGGTGGAGGTGGATTTTGTTGTGATATTGTGATTGTTGTTGCCGGGTTGTGCCGGGGGCTGACGGTAGAGGCAGAGGTTATTGTGATTGTTGATGAGATTTTTATTATTATTTTAATCAAATAGCTAAAATTATAGATACATTGCTGTGGGGTGCAAAGAGCTAATAGTTAAAATTATAAATAAAGTAGCTTTTAGATGAGGCAAATAGCTAAAAATATGCTTTTAGACGAGGCAAATAGACGAAGACTGTTGCTGGCCGGTAAGTGTGTTTTATTGACATGACATTGAAAATTGGGACCTATTTTCTTTTATGCGAATCTGAAATTGTGGTGGACTCAGATTACATTAGGTTTATGATTTGGATTGATTATGAACCTCGTGACAGTCAAAATAATAAGACAAAGTTTGGTTACAAACTTTGCACTAAAAAAAAATTCACATGATTATATAGTTTGAAAATCTAACCATTGAATTGCTTTATGTTCTTTTAACACACGTATCAAATTTCATGTCAATCGGATGTTATTTACTATTCGATCTATAAATTTATTTTTTACGCATAATGTTAAACTATCAAAACTTGAAATTTAAATATTTAATGATGACATAGCTATTGATCTTTAATTTTCTAAAAATTTTATAAGTATGAAATATATAAGAAGAAAATGTAACTCAACAGTGGATTAGTCAAAATTCACATTTAATAAAAAAAATATCGAGTGGACTTTTAGACTTAAGCTACAAATAAGTTTACAACCAAACTTTGTCCAAATAGCCACAATCAGAATAAGCTTGTCATTAGCTAAGTTCTAGCACTCTGTGTTTGCCATCACAAAGATTCATAAGGGCTGTGTATTTTCTTAAAGTGCATAATGAGTAATAAGGAACTGCGGGAAAGAATGGTAAAGAGAAAAAGGCATAATGAAGCATTGAAAATTTGAAACAGCCTTTTTTTTTAAACTATATCTAAAAACAAAGAATATAGAAAGCAATATATTTGATTTGTGAGTGTGTAAGGGGTATTTGGTAATGATTTTCTACTTGTGAGATCCACAAACATACCAAGCCATATGATCATCTCTCTTTAAATGGATTTTCTTAGTATCTGGTTCATGTGGGAACATTTCCTTCAAAATGTTTTTGCAAATTAATCTCCCACTTACGTAAAAATGTACATTCCCAGAAGTCAGAAGTGTGAATTGGCAGATTGTTCATTAACCTAATAAGCTAGTTATTGAGACATCTTCATATATCTAGATTCTAGACTAGGGAACTAAAAAAAAATGTTTAGTTCAAATGTTCAATCTGTACAAAAGACTTGAATTCTAACTTCAAGTTAAGTTGATTTACATATTGTGCCAGCTAAACATAGTTTCCAAAATAATATATAAATATTAAAATTATGGAACATTCAATATGGGAAAATAAAGTTCAAGACAAGGAAACAGAGTGTTAAGAATTAAGATAACATTTATTTGCATATACATATATCACTTTCTTTAAGACAACGCATAATTCAGAAACTCAGTAAGCCCTTCTCCTTTAAGCTTTCAATCATGTCCTTGAGACTTACCTCCAAAGGAATGAAGTTGATACCCAAGCTTCTTGCTTTCTCCTGGGATACCTTGAATGTCGGCACAGGAGGCTTGTCATCTTCAGGTCTGCCATGAAAAAGACACAATTTACTATTCGTCAAACTTTTTGATGTATAGAAAAATTTGATGCATGAAGTGGATAATGGAACACATTGTCATCATCAAGAGAGGCAAATTTGTAAACAAAAAAAATTTATCCTTTTTTGTTTTTCCTATACGTACAGTTGAATCATAATCATAACCCCTTTGAGAACATTAGACATTACTACTTACAAAAAAAGAACATTAGACATTACTGAAAAACATCGTTCTATATGCATGTCCTTGCATATACTCCCAAAAATTGCAACTGCACAAACGATTATATGATAACTTGTGTCATTCACTTTTTCTGCAACACAGTTGCAACATACACAAATTAAAAAGATATCCAACAATCTCAAGCATTCTATTCAAAAACATATTGATGGATTATATTACAGAAGAAAAATATTCCTTTGACCAAATTGCTACTCTTACAGACCATGTACCATTGAAACAGGTTTGCAGTGCCTTGAAATAAATTTCAGGCTTTAGACATCAAAGCTGGCAGCTGCAAACCAATTAAATCCCAAGAGGGGGGAACTACTTCAGGTTTCTGTTTCTGGGTCAAAACGTCTTAGAATCTACGTTACATCACAGGTTACAGAAACCATTCAAAGAAGCAAATATTGTGCTCTCACTGACCTCATAGCTCCTGGAAATCATATCATAATCCTAGTGACATTACCAAATTGATGAATCTAATTAGAGCCTCATGTCATATCTTAGGTAGGCTCAGTTACAAGAATACCTTTTCACTACACAGCACTATCCATGGTAAATAGTAGTTGAACGATGGGCTAATCTACTCATTGTGGCCTTCCTCTGCCCTTGGGTCAATATTCATCACTAGTTTTCTATGTACAATCCCAAATTGTGTTGTCTTTCTTCAGCTTTCCTCAGACAGCTTAAAGTTATTCACAGATTTTTGCTTCAACCATTCTAAAACTCAATGGAAATATGGCCAACTCCTGTAGTTTTCATTCTCCAGCATCAACAGAAACTTTGAAAATATAGTGCCTAATCTATGAGACATGTTGTAATATCCAGTTTTATACTTAAAAGTACCTGGCACGATTCTCTTCTAACAAATTAATGAAGAAGTTCTAAGTTCTGACTATTCCTAATAACATGCGGCTACCACGATCAAAGTACCCATGCTACTTTTCCCTGTAATGAGTCAGAATTATTATCATATAAACTAAAAAAACCTCAATGTTACTGGGATATTTGACAGCTAAAGAATGTTGGAGGAAAATCGAAAAAGATCTAGAAAAATGGTTGGGCATGGCTTCTTTAAAATCTGTTGCTTGATGGGAACAGCTCGTCAGATATAAAGAGAACCAGAAAATCAAAAACAAGCAACATAACCTCGCAGGGAACAGTAAAACATGCAAACTGAACCTAGTTGCCTCTGTCTATGGCACCAAAGAGGAAAATTCCATACCATGTAAGTAACATAACTCACTTTTGTGTTGGGAACAAAGCAGGGAAAAGTTCACGCAATATCTTGAGAGTCTCAGAATGGGGTGTAACTCTTCCAACTAAACAATATCGACCACTAGCAGATGGAGTCTCAAATGCTTGAATATGTGCATTTGCCACGTCTCTAATATCAACAAATCTATAATTTCCATCATAAGAAGAGTACGATCCTGCACCCAGAAAACAATACAGGAAATTATTGAAGAATTATGCGGAATGATTGAAGCTAAAAAGAGAGGAGGTGCAGGGGGGAGAAAAGTAGGTGCATCTGCTAATATGCAGAAGTTAAGTTGGTTAATTTCAGATTATACAATTTAAATATCTGCTAAAAAGCACATTGTTGAGCACTGTCTTTTGAGACAAGTTATTTCTAGGATAATCCCGATCTATGTATTTCAGGCGTGGCACTTTGGAGGTCAAAATGGTTGAATTCAGGTGCATTCTCAAAAAATCAGGAGTGCTTTCACCTTTTTTTTTTTTTTTCTTTATAATTGATTTACATTCCATATTATTAGAACTAGATTTCAGTAATGAATAGGGGAAAAAAAGGTAGCATAAGGTATCCCAAGAAATAAACCTTTTATCAAACAACCAAACCAGAAAGTTAGAATATTAGATCCAAGGTTCCTAGTATTAGAGAAAATTTTCCAGAACTTACATTTTATAACCCTATATCAATACTTATTATGCTTAGAACATATGCTACCTTATCAGATAAGGCAGTTCAAACACCAAAAGAACTAATTCTGCACTTTTAGTTGTCTTTCTGAGATCGAGCAAAACAGATACTTGAATATTTAAAAGTCATGTAGTAGAAGGGAAAATACACAATATCCTTATGGGTTGCAAAGAGTACCATTTATGAGATTCAGAATTGTGTCCACACTGAATGTAGTAGTTGACTGTAAGAGAGGACCAATAACAAGCCCTGGATTCATTGTTATCATGTCAATCCCATTCTCTTTAGCAAATTTCCAAGCAGCCTCCTCAGCCAAGGTTTTTGAGAGCATATACCAAAGCTGAAACCAAAAAAAAAAACTTTAAATGAGAGAGATTCTTCCAGGGTTAAGTTCAGGACCAAAAACAATGCATTATCTATTATATTCTATTTAAAAAGTTTTTTAACATTATCATGAGAATGTGAATCTATCCAACTTCACTGCAACGACTAACTGTATCATGTAAATCTTTTTAAAATGTATCTAAAACAGTGAAGATCCTAAAAGAATTCTACCATATCCGCAATGTGAACGAAGGACTACAAGAATGATTTTTGTCAGTTAGTAGAGTAGTATTCACATCCAATTAAAGTGTTTAAATTAAAATATAAGCGTTTCTATACAGGATAAATATAACAAGGGATACTAAGAATTTAGGGAGTAGAACCTATGCACACCTTTGATTCCTCACAAGTAACTGGATCAGAAAACCAAGTTTCATCCAAAATCACATCAGGGGTAAGAGGTTTTCTGCTGGCCATGATTGCAGCAATTGAAGATGTTACAATAACTCTCTTGATAGAAGAAAATTTTGAACATGATTTAAGAACATTAAGCGTTCCTTTCACTGCTGGATCAATCAACTCTGCCTGAAACATGGGAAAAAGTGGAAAATTAAGCAATCAAAACTAATCCCATTTAACTTTTCAAACAGTTTTGGTTGCCACCACCTTGGAATGAGAATTTTGTAAGTATGAAACCATTGTGACCTTTGCGTCTACACACTATCTATCAACACTAGGAGAATAAACCATACCATATAACTTTTCTTTTTTGGAGCTTTTTTATTTAGCACACTACTCGGTATTACGGCTTGGCAACTCTTCTCTCCAAAGTCAACTCTAGTTGCTCAATTTGGCTTTCACTTTTTACCCCCAAACTCTATTTGCTTCAATAAAATCAACATCACAACCTTTGAAATGTTGGCCAAGGCACGTGCACAAAGTAAGAATCACAGATTACTAAATCAAGTAATCATGCATGTTACTCTAAGTTGTTGTAAATTGATTAAAGCAACATGGAGCACCAACTGGACAAAAAGAAGCAAGAATGTGAATATCACCATATTTACAGCAAAATTGGAACAATATATTAATTGATTGAGTTTGCCTCAAGGCAAAAAAATGCTATAAGATGAACCTGTGGGTCACTGGCTGCAAGAAAAACAGGTGACGCTGTATGAAATACACCTACACATTCATCAACTACAGAATCAAAAGATCCTCCTTCCAGTAAATTTGCCTTGAACAACTTAAGTCTCTCGTTTGCTCCATCAAGCGCAAGTAAGTGGTCTGTTTTCTTTGGATCATCTATGGAATATACAAACATAACTACAGTGAATTATGAAAGTTCAACAACAACACTTTCAAGTAATATACATATACACGCATTGATTTTTTTTCCTTCAACATCCAAAATGGTTAATCAAGATGAAGCATACCCTTAGAATGAGAGTTCACACTATCTTTATCCGTTTATGTGAAACTCGTGGAAAATGATTTCTTAGTAAACATTAGGAAAAGCAATAATGCTACTCGTCACTAATCAAGCATAATTATTTTTCACCAGACACTTATTTGTTGGTCTATTTATAACACAGAAGCCTTTTTCATGCATTTAACAAGTGGAATATGCACACTCTAAGTCCTGGAATTACAGATTTACCGTTACAGCCAATACTTGAGCATGACAGCTATATGGTGATGGGAAACAACTATTGTCTGGCATGTTATCTTTCAGTGCATTCTTATATGACAAGCTTGTAAAAACTAGAGAAATGACAAATAAAATATTTTAAGTGTTGCAACTTGCAAGGTCTCAAGCCATTTCATGACATCTACCAGTGTTGGCTGGTATTAGGCCTTCAATCCACAAACATTGTACAATGGTGTTGTTGCAATGTACATGAAGTTGAACCTAAATTGCCTCCTCAGATAGATGTAATTGTGATGTACCTGTAGGGGCTGACTTTGGTTTAGGTCCTTTAGGACACCACCAAAAGAAGGAATCTGAAGGGTTTTTTTTTTTTTTTTTTATTAAGTATGTACTCACAGATATAACATAATAGGAATTTCTTCCTGTGGTGCACAAAGTATTGCTTTTTACTTGGGTATCAAACATCCATCAAAGAAAAAAAAACTCTAAAAGTTGGCTCTTTTGCTTAGGCATTTTTCCTTTTTCTAGAAAGCAACTCTATTAGATTCTTAACATTTTGTTATAAAGTGAAAGTAATGATAGGGTCAAGAAAAAAAGTAAGTAATGACAGGTAATTAGATGTGTTTGAAACAATGGTAACTGTTGCTTGAAATTCTGAATGATGCTTGCCAAAACATTCAAAGATACGTTATAATAACCCTGCCCAAGTGATAAAGTGAAAACTTGGTGCTTTTAATGGGATTTAGTAAAAGTTTTGCTTTTCAAGCTTTTCCTTCCTGCTTGTACTTCAAATCTTTTTGCATTTTGGTTTCAAAAAACTACTCTTTTATTGCAGTCAAACCAATATTTTTGTCTTACTTTAACATCATAAAATACTTATTTAGAACAAAAATTGAATCAGAACCTCATGGATGGCCTGAAAACCACTAGACCAATCCCTTGGTTAACCCTTGACACTGAACTTTTCAGAAACCCTTTTTTATTTTTATTTTTTTTATATACAAATGGAAAATAATATCCCTGATACTCTCTCCGTCCCCAAACCCCAATTTTCAAGAAACTATCATTTAAAGTGCCGTTTCAAAATAAAAGTTACCAATTTTCAAAACTATCCCATGAATTTAAACTCAAAGGAAGGAAATAAGTAAATTGTATAGATTACTTATGAAATTGGTATCCATTAACTTAATAAAAGGGACAATATTTTATTTAGCTAAAAAAGACAACATTTTGACACATCCAAAGATGGACTAAAACTTGGTGATTATTCCATCAATGAAAAAGTTGAACCAAACCCAGAATTTAAAGCATGACAAAACAGAGTATGATGCAACTGAAAACTGAAAGAAACCAAATTTGAGAGAGAGAGAGAGAGAGAGAGAGAGAGAGAGAGAGAGAGACTGAGAGAGAGTGTACTGACTTGGGTCACGAACAGTGGCTTTGACAGTGTATCCACGTTGGAGCAAGAGCTTGACCAACCATGAAGCTATGTAACCGGAGGCTCCAGTTACACACACCACCTTCTCTGTTCCACTCATTATCTCTCGAGGGTGTGTTTGTGTGTAGTGTAGTGTGGTAGTTATGTATGTGAAGTTGTGAACTACCATACCTTGGGAGACATAAGCGTAAATCACGCATGCTACCTAGTATTTTTTTTTTTTTTGTTTGATAAGGACCTGATAGCTATTATTTAAGCTTAATTGTAGAGGACATAGATCACACCTCCCTAAGACAGAGATAAGTCTAGTATAGGCCTTTGCTGGGAATATGAAAAAAAAAATAACAATTGAGTTAAAATACTATTAACTAATGTTTTTTTTTTCATAATTTTTTATAAATGTAAATAAATGTAATACATAATCTATATATATAATAATAGGTAAAGCAGAGAGAAAATTCAATTAAATTTTTAATTAGAATTCAATTAGTATCTAATTTTACGCCATGTATCTCATCTAATCTAAATTTTAGAATTTTGTGCCAAGTGAATTAATTTAGGTAAAAATTGAATTTTAATTAGAGTTTAAATTTTTGTACCAAATTAGTTAATTTAATGTAGAAAATGAGGAGTCCAATATAATAAACCATAAAAAATAGAATCATATATATAATATGTAATTGTGATTTTTTTTAAATGTACCCGTGCATATGCACGGGGTTACACACTAGTATTTATAATTTCAAGTGCCATGTCATTTTTTTTATATTGATGTTCACATTTAAAACATGAATGAGGTGATTCCAATTAACTTAACTGTTATAATTTTTAATAGTTAAATAAGAGATTTAGGGTTCAATCTCTGTCTACACCGAAAACCAATTGGTGTTTTAATACGATGATAAATAGCACAATCATCAGAAAGCCATAGGTTGAAACTTCATAATAAATAAATAAATAAATAAAAGTGAAATGAGTGATGTATAATAATGGTGTACACTAGGGGATATGAGAATCAATACCTAAATTTATACAATCTTTTTAGACATTTCTTTCATGACTTATTAAGGTGTTAAGTTGTGATTGGTAGATAAAAAATTGATACTTACTTACTTCTGCATTATATTCATTAATACATATGATTTATTAAATTAATAAACGTGATAAGGTATGAGTCATTATTTTAAAATTTAAAATAACAAAGCCTTTTTTTTGTTGGATAAACTATAATTATAATATATTTAACGAAATAAATAAATACTTCAAAATTAAGAATTTACATGAAACTAGAAACTTTGTCAAATGAGTACTTTCTATTGTTTTGAACAGAAACTTTGAGCCTAGGCCATGACCGTCCCCCCTTGTTGCAGTTGGAGTTGGCCCAAACCTTGCACAAGTCCAACTGAATGAGATCTGTTTTGATACTGTTGGTCCAACCCAAGTCCACAGCATTGGGCAGCCAAAATGAAAATTTAGAAGTGACAATTGCGTACAACAAATCTGGGCCCAGTATCACTATTGAGCCGCCACACTCATTTAGCCAACTTGTTAAAATCCTAACAAAGTTATTTATTTATTTATTTTCTTTTTGAGAGTGAAAAATCCTAACAAAGTCAGGAATTTTTTTTTTTTGATAACAAGTTAGGAATCTTTTTATAAATACAGGAAATTATTGAGTACTTCCAGAAGAGTACTTTCGGAGTATCATAAATATGTACTCCTCTCTCTCACATAATTGCAGGTCCCACAAATTAAATTCATGGTGAGACCCACAATTCATATGAGAGGGGGAGTATACATTTATGATACTCCGAGAGTATTCAATAATTTTTCTATAAATACAGTCCTACTGTCCTAGAATAAAACAAGTGTGAGCAAATAATTTTTTTTTTTTTAAATTGAGAAAACTTCTCCTAAGGCCCAGCAAACTTCTTTTCATTCATTTCCCAAAATCTCAAGGGAGATTATTGAAGTTATTTAAAAGTTTAAAGACCAAGCATTGTTGGGACACACTCAAATCATATTTTCCTAATGAAATAAACAATTAATTGACTTACCCAATAAAAAATCCTATTTTTCAAATGGAATTTTATATTTTAAAATCTTAATTTGCAACAATGTCAAACCCTGATAAAAAATAAATTTTTATATATATTTAATATCAAATTAAACAACTTTTTCATACTCGTTGGAGTATAAAAGACGATAAATTTAACTAAAAAATTATATTACAAATATACATATGTGAAAGTTGTTAATTTTATATATAATATATTTATAAATTATGACCTATTCTAGTATCAAATATTAATGCTTATATTTGTGTATGTGCATTTACGAATATATATATATATATATATATATGATAGTTTATGTTGACTCGTGATATTAGTACCAAAACTTGGCCCGCCCAAACAAAAAATCCTAGCTCTGCCCCTATCATCCCTCCCTCTCAAATATGAAATATATGAAAAAATTAGAATTTTCTAACATGAAGCTTTGAGTTTGGGCCATTCCCCTTGATGCAGCTGGATTAGGCCCAACATTGTATAAGTCCTACTTAATTAGATCTTCTTCAATAGATTTCTTTCATAAAAATAAAAAATAAAAAATAAAAATTTAAGGGCTCTGCTTTGACAGTTCCATTTTATTGAAAGAAATAGCCTAATACATAGGCCCATACCCTTTACAATGAAAAAAATCCGACCCAAATTAGGAATTCTTGTTTTTCGGTTTTCCTTTTATATTTCTATATTCCAAGTCAGACCATAATTTGAACACTCGACATCTATAAAATATAAAACACAAACATGTTTTATTTCATAGAAACCAAACGTTCTCGATTTTGGTTAGTGGGAACAATACTCTTTAAATTATTTTACCAAAGTTCTATGCAAGTTCTATTCTTTGAACGGTTTTGTTGTTTAAATAGTCCTGTCATCTAGATTCTGCTATATAGGAGCATTGGAGTTAAGAATTCCTACTATTAAAATACAAAAAAAAAAAGAAAATAAAAAAAAAAGGTCTTGCTTTGATAATTGAGAGCAGTCCAGAATGTTACTTCTAATCCAACTGTTAAAGTAATGACCTTTCTTAATTGTGATCTTAATTCAATTATGATTACATGAACTTGTACAAGTTCTATTCTTTGAATGACTTTGTTGTTTGAATGGTCCTACCTTCTAGTTTCCTACTATTAAAAAAAAAAGTGTCTTGCTTTGATAATTGAGAGCAGTCCCTCCAACCAAAATGTTCTAATCTAACTGTTACTTTTGATTTGGCGAAACTAACATCAAAATAATGACTTTTCTTAACTGGGATCTTAATACAGTTATGATTACATGAACTTGTACAGATTGTAGTCTAATAATAATTGAATTTCTTGCACTAGTATACTTTGATACTTGGAAATCCGTCTTCATATACATTCATGTTCGATTCATATTAAGAACATTACATGTGTAATATTATTCTTCAAAACCATTTTCCTTAACTTTTTATGTTTGAAGTTATTTCGGATTACATAAGTATCATGTCAATTCTTAACTTTTGTTTTGTTTATAATTGTTTTGCTGTATTCCAGGATAACCAACATATTGAGATTTCAAAGTGGGCTGATATTCCATGTGATGTCTTCTTTCGAATAGTGAATCGACAATTTTATGATGATATCATCATTTCAGGTGCTGTATGCAAGTCATGGCACTCACTCCTAAATTCACCGGAGAAATTCCCATTACCTCCTAGTTGTCCTTGGCTTATGCTTGCTGAGCAAAACGAACAATGCGATAACAGCAATAACAAGCAAAATGAGACACATAGCTTCTCCAAATTACGAGATACTGAAGTTTATGATCTCATGCTGCCGCAGGTTGCTGGAAGAAGATGCTTTGGAACATCTTTTGGATGGTTGCTCACTATAGGAACTGATTTGCAAATTAATCTCTTGCATCTAAACATATATTATGTCTTTCATCCCAAGCTACCTTTTGCTGTTAGTATGACTTCGAACTCACGCCTAAAGAGCTTTGTGGAATGTTTCTTGAGAAGGCTGTTTTGTCAAAGAGTCCTTGGAACTATGGCTGCAATTGCAATTGTGATTGCATTCTTATGGTAATCTATGGTGAACATTAGCAATTGACCTTCACTAGACCAGGATATAAAGCTTGGGTGGAAATAGAAAGTTCTCAAAGGAGCTTTGCTGACATTGCATCTTACAAAGGTAAATTTTATGCTGTAGATCATCATGGTGGACTTGCTGTTTGTCACATTGATGATAACAAAAAGCCAAGGGCTAAAGTTTTTGTGCCTTCTCTAGAAAGAATCAGTACGTATATACATCCAAAGGCATATCCAAAAGTATGTTGTTGAATCATTAGAAGACCTTTTGTTGATTAGACGCTTTCGAGGAGGTCATTTTTATTCAAAGGTAAATGAGTCCTGTGAGTCCGACTACGGTGAAAATGAATCCAGTGATGAAGACTCTGAAGTTGATGTTGAAGATGAGGACCCTATGGATGAATCTGATGACAAAGGCTTCAATGAAAATGAAAACCTATGAAGCACGGGTGCGTTTTCGGACTCGGGTACGGGTGCGGGACTCGGTAATTTTTGAAAAAGGTGGGTGCGGGTGCGGCGGGACTCAGCAATTAAAAAATTATTAAAAAAATTATTATTTATATTTTCTATATATTTTTACTATTAAAATATTCTTAAAAAATTGAGGAATGACAAATTTAGGATGTTTGGGCCTCATTTAAAGCCGATTTCGGCTGTTCCGGCGGTATTTAGGGTATATTTCGGCCGCCGGCCGATACGGACCGATACGGCCCCATTCTGGCCGATTTTGGCCCAGTTCGGCGCGAATCGAGCCAAGTCGGCGCGAAGAGGGAAAAAAAAAACGACGCGGACTGACACGCAGGCAGCAGCGTCGCCCACCGCACCCCACGTCGGACGCGGATTCGTCGGCCAAAATGCCGCGTCCGTGCATTCCAGATGAAAACCTCTATGTGACAATTGGGTTCAAAGTTAAAAGATTAAAAAGATGTACTCAATAGGGAAGGAAATTTAAATACAAAAGGGTGAACGTTGATAGCTTGGGTGATCAAGCATTGTTTGTGGGTGCTGACAGTTCATCATTGTCATTGATTGCATTGAGCCTCAATGGAATCAAACCTAATTGTATCTATGTTACAGATGATGATTTACCCCTTTTTCATTGTACACATAATGGTGGAGGGTTTGACACGGGCGTGTTTAGCATGGAAAATGCCACAATTAAGCCACTTTACTCCGGCCAATCCCTTTCCTTCTTTTGTTCCCCACTTTGGTATATCTGAAGTGCATCAAATAAGCTAGTGAATTTATGCAAAACTATTTGTCTTAAGATGTGCTTGTGTAATTTGAAGCGAAGTTATGTAACAATAAAGGCCCAGCCTCAGTTTCTCAATCTTTATTTTTTCTATTTTATTGAATTGCACTCGTCATTTTAATTGCTACAATCTATAGGTTCTCTTCATTCTTATGTTTTTAATGAATTATTTTCATTGCACCAATAGATGGAGAATAGGGTAATTCAATTTGAGTTCTGTCTAATATTGATGCAAAAGGCATTAGTTATCATTTTAATTATTCAATTAAGAAATGGTTTTTTATTGGATTACTTTTTGCTGGTTTTAGTATAAATTTGAACAAAATTTGGATTGTTCTACCAGAACACAAGACTACTGGATCAGGATGGAATACTGCAGTGCCTGTATATTATAGTCCTTCAGCAAAATAAATTGAGAACAGAAAAATTATCGTCTCTCTCACTCTTCAACGACCCAGGTTCTGCCTCCAACAAAGTACTCTTACACACGGGTAAGTTTCTGTCACCAGCAAAATTCTTTTCTTTTCCTCAGCTTAATTATTTTATTAGAAATTAACTAAACATGGTTGTTTTGGTTAGTGGATATGTTCATACACAAAAACTTGCTTTGGTGTTTTGTTTCTTTGGCACAATATTTTGTTTGTTTTCATGTTTACCTCAGCACACTTCCTGTGTGCTTTTGCTCTTTGTAATTAATTATTTTCATTCAATGAAGTTTTATTATATATAAAAGACAGTATTAGAGTTCTATGCAACTCAATTGGTTTTTTTAGTGTTTTCATTTGTACTTTGAACTTTACTATATTCTTGTTCTTATGTATTTTAATTTATTGTCGGCAGACCTTTTTTGAAAAGCATTTATGCATTGCATTTTTTTTCTTTATTATTCATTTTCAAAATATAGTATATTATTGTAATAGAATTTTTTTTTCATTGTTAATTTTGGCTACAAGAAGAGGGGAAGGGGAAATTTGAATAATTATTTCTGCTTCTTGAGATGTGGTTCTCTGCTGGTTGTACTTTCCATGCACCGTAGTTTTAGATGCTGTTTCCTTAATCACTGCCTGTGTGCTTTGGTTCCTTTGTATGATTTATTCACCTTTTCAATGAAGTTCTATTACTTATAACAAAGAAGTGAGATTTATTCACCTTTTCAATGAAATTTTATTACTTATAACAAAAATTCACATCTATCCAAGTGAAAGTGTCCATCTCCAATAAAATTTTTCTCTCGCAAATTTCACCAAGCATTAGTGGATTATTCAAATCAACGTGCCTATGCAAGCCTTCCATATCCAAAAGAACACTCTTGGGACTTGCATATTATTCTGTTGAATGGTTTCTTTAATATGTATTGAAGTCCTCACTCCTATATCATCATCATCAAAGTAGACATCATAATTTGGTGGAGAATCCCAATCTATAGAACAAACTCTTCCAAATTTCTCATCCTTCAACCAACTGCACATACCAAATTGATCCTTCAGTAGCTTACAACAAATCTTAAATCATATAAAATATCTCAACCATCTCTGCCTGCCAATCTTGAGTTCCTCTACCCCACAACCTCTACCACGATCAACCATAGTTTAAAGTTGCAACCTCTTACTGAAATTTGAATTTTCTCTATCTACACGACCTCTATTTGATAAGATGAGGAGAAATTAGATCAGTGAACTGTAGAAAAAGGGTTTAAGAAGAAATTCCAACAACAAACAAGATTAATTAAAAAACTAATAGATTTGTAAGAAATTTTTAGTAATGTTATTTAAGCATTGTAGAAATACGTGTGGGTGAAAAAATGTTGTGAAAATACATGTACTGTTGTTTCCTAAATTACACAAAAAAATTTTAAGAATTAAGACATTATTTCTATCTTATCTTTAATAATTATTACACTAAATAAATAAAAAAACAAATAAATAAAAAAAAGTCTCATTGCACCTACAAATATTTTGACATACTCGTATATAAAGTGTTCAAGTAGTTGGGAACGCAACTTCTAAAACTTGGAAGAGATAGATTTGCTGCCATCTACAACGGTATTTATAGGCCATGCCGTGGTGTTCAGGTTCTAGGAATCTAGGATATCTAAATGAAAAACAAGGATTCCTAATTTGAGTCGGATTATTAAGCAAAGTTTGGGCCTAAAATTAGTCTATATTTTTATAAGACAAAACTGTCAAAGTTTACTTAATTGAACTCTTCAACAAGGACCCTTCAAATTGCCATGGCCCATGGCACACTTCTTTTACCGTATTACTTCAAAATTTTAAGGTTTAATTTTTTTTTTCTTTCACTTAGGAGGTAAAAGTAAGAGCATTTGCATTAGTTCATCCAAAAATTCATTTCTATTTTAGTATAAAACCTACTTTTTATATTTTACATTTTAACTTTTCAAAATATCTCACATCAAATTATATATTTTACGTTACATTTCATTAAAATATCAAAAAAATTTAATTATTTTTCTTTTTACACACAAAAACTATCATCTACTCTTTTTCTTCATTCTCAAGATATGTAACTAAATAACAAATTACATAGTGCCAATGTAAATTTATACTGTCACTATAGCAATTATGTATTTGTACTATGGTTTTAAAAACCAAACTGTATTGATTAATCCGATCAATTGAACCAAAAACCAGCCACTAATCCAGTCTGGAAAAAACTCCAAAACCGATCAAGAACCAAGTTGAATTGAGAACCGGAGGCAAAAACAATTTTGCCCTGGTCTGATTTTTAGAACCACAATTTTTACATACATGGGTAAATTTTGAGCTTAGTTAACTAAGTGTAGTCATTTTTCTATTATACACGTATTAATTTAAGTGCTCTAATAAAGGTAGTGGTTCATACAGCCATAAGTGATATTCAAAGAGGTTCTCTCTATGGGGCTGCCCAACTTTTTGGATTTGAGAAAGCATTTTAAAGCAGATCTAATCAAGTTGAACTTGTGCAACTTTGGGCCTAATACAGTTGCACCAAGACGACAGACCCAGACCTCATGTAAGAAAATTATGATCTGATCTTTTATTATCCCTATTTGTTGGTCAAGCTTAATTAGATAGACTAATTTCCACACATCATATATTATATTACATAATAAAGGTTAGATAGTCATTGCAGCAAGTCTATATTCTCTCCTTATTAGAAGTTATTACTTTAGTTAAAAAAATTTGGGTAAATTTAACAATATCTCTATAGTTTATTGTAGTTTCAAATTAATCATTAAAAAGAGTTTCTATTAAAACCATTCGCTTTTTAAATCATCCAATTTGAGTATATAACGTTAGGTACCAATAGTTACCAAGCCAAAATTTCAATCACACGTAAGATAAGATATTAAGAACATAAAAATTTAAGTGGAAATCCTTTCTCCTTGAAGAGAAAACCATAGATCAAATTCCCACATCCTCTCAAGTAAACCATGGATCAAATTCCCACAACATCCTCTCACAGTTTATATCCAACTAAAGATCCACACCAAATACAAAAGAAAACCTCAAATATATCCTCACTTGTATACGTCTCACGGCTATAGAAATTTCCCGTATTTTCTTTGCTCTCATATACTCTCACTGCACCCTTTTTCTTTTTCACTGCGCTCACTGCATTGCTCCTCTCTCTCCCATGCAGCTTCAATTAATTTCAGTCTCCTTTCCAACCCACTTTAAGTCTATTCTTTTTAAGGGAAATGACACCATTTCCCTTTGACACTATCTATTGAAACAAAACAACTATTTCAAATCACTATCCACTGATCAAAATGTATGAGTATTAGATTTCGTTTTCAACTGGAAAAACCATTTACTTATATTCACAAACATGAAGAGTTCTCCATTTGTTTTCAGTAAGGCTAAATTCCTCAATGGCAGAAAAGAGAGCATGTAAAAAGGGGGAGAGGGATCCACAACCACAAATGTAAAATACTCTGAATCATATATGTACATAAGTATGGTCATGCCAAGGTGATATCATCTAAGTAAATCAGTAAATGGAAATGATACCCAAGTATGGTCATGCCAAGGACATATCACCTAAGTGGAAATGATACCTAAGTATGGTCATATGCCAAGGACATATCGCCTATGTAAATGGTAATGATATCTAAGTATGGCCGTATGCCAAGTAAGTATGGTCAGATGCCAAGGACATATCGCCTAAGTAAATACAATTAATATCTAAGCATGGTCATATGCCAAGTAAGTATGGTCATATGCCAAGGACATATTGCCTAAGTAAATGGTAATGATACCTAATGTATGTACCTACCATCAGAATATATGTACGCTAATATATGGTAATACCAGAACATATGGTGTACTGAAATATACAATGGTATATAAATGGACCGCTGGTATATGGAATGATGGTGTCAACGCCTGCAAAAGAAAAAGAGACAAAAAAAATAATTATATTAAAATTCCTAAAAATAGAAATAATACAAAAAAATAAATATAAAAATGCAATGCATAGAAATGAAAGTTACACAAAAAATTGCAGACTAAATCCACAAAACTGTTAGGTGATCCACCTTCCTATTCCCACCTTAAAATTTTTGGATGTCTATGCTATGCCTCTACCTTAACTAATATAGATCCAAATTTCTACTTTACTTTACTACTAGTTATTCTGACTTCTCTATATATAGGTCCTGTCTATACGGTACTAAACATTTGAATTAAGAATGGGTTGCAGGATATGCAAGATGTTTAGGCATAACATCTGGTGCCATGGAAGAATTATGGGTTCTAAAGGATGGGCTCATTCTAGATGCTGAGCTTATTGTTTAATTGCTTACCAATAATTCTATGAATAATCTTATGATGGAGTATTTGCTCAATAACTGCAAGATCCTATTAAGGAAATTCCACTAATCGACAGTCCAACACATCTTGAGGGAGGTGAACCAGTGTGGTGATGAACTAGCTAAGTTAGGAGCCACCCAATTTTTTGACTATGTTAATTTTGATAGCCCATCGCCTGTGGTGGAGAATTTGCTGTCTTTTGCTTCTAATAGACTTATTTGTATCTGATCTATTTTCATTGTTGTTTACCAACAAAAAAAAAAAAACCATTTTACACCAAATTCTCTAAAAAAAAAAAAAAAACCAAAACAAAACATTTTACACCAATATGCATATATCTTGTCACTATTCCTTACATAAATGAACTAGCATGCAAGCGTTCTAATCTTTCTATGTTGACTGCAGGGTCCAAGAGAACAAAAATACTATGATATCTTCGAAACTTAACTGTTTAAGAATACTATGATATTATTATTCTCTATGAAAACTCTAACAAATAAGGCTGACCTTACTATGTGGATCTCAATCCGCCAAAGTATTCATATGTTCTATATGTCACATTCATTGATGTGCTTCCAAGCGATAGTTTTTAATTAGTGCACCATTTTGGTTGGACTATGTCAGAACTAGTAAAACCAGAGGAGGCAAGGCTACAGTGATGTTATGTCCCAAGTCAAGTCTAGATGAAAACACTATGCCAAGTCATATAGTTTTTTTAGTCTACAAAATGCTAGTAAGGAAGGAATTGCCTAATTTCAACCCACATACATGCTTAGAATATTCTCCATTCTGCACAGCCCTTTACTATAACTAGCTATTGTAATAAATCATTTTCATGAATTATAAAAAAATAGTATTAAAAATTAAAAAGAAGAAGCAGAAAGAAACTTCTAAAAATATTGAATTTTTAACACGTTCACAACGACTTTGAATGGGAGAGGAAGCAGGAAACCTCCTCAGGTGAACAAGGTACTTGGCTTCCAAGCAACTAAAAACCTGTTGATAACTTTTCATAATTGACTCCAACCTTACAGTCTTTTTATATTGTGATAAATTTAGATAAGAACAGGAATTGGTCTTTTTCTGTGTTGCGATTAAGAAATAACATATGAGATCACAAAAGATTTAAGCTAACATTTTGGCACGAAATCTTATATACCAAATTTCATCTTTGGCCATCCAAAGTTCTCTCTCTCTCTCTCTCTCTCTCAAAATGGTAACAGCATCTTCAATCCAATTCATTGATTCTGCACTTTCTTGCACCACCTCACTTGCTCTGTCATATTCAGACCCTGAACAAAAATGGATCATCCAAAAGCACCTGACTTCACTACTTCAAGATTATCCCACTCTCAACCCTTCAATTGATACCTTCATTCACAATGATGGCACCACAGTGAACCTTCTAAATGCAAATGGCTATCTTTTTGTGTCCCATTCCTCACCTCCAATAGCAATCACCATTTGGGTTCATGAAAATTATCCTTACATGGCTCCTATAGTTTTTGTGACACCAAACCACATGTCCAAAATTCATCCAAACCATCCATTTGTGGACCCTTTTGGTGCCACCAAATCTGCATACCTCCTAGTCCTAACCTGGCAACATCCAAGGTGCAACCTCACCAACATTGTGCACAACCTTGTCAAAACTCTTTGCAATTGACCATCCCTTGTTCTGTGCTTCACCTAGTTCTAGCTTCACTCATCCGTCTGTTGTGTCAAAAATGGAGGCTCTAGACAGAGTCACTGGTGCCATCCACTATGACATAGCTATCAAATTCACAAGCTGTAATGAACAAGCGGGTTGACACTGCTAGAAGTATATTTTTTGAGCCTACTCCACCATTAGTTCCTCCACTTAAAGCTCAACCAGATTCAATACTTATTTTTTTTGATAGGTAATAGATATCTTCATTAAAAAAAGTACGTCATGTTCATGACGATGAACAGAATGTACTAAGAACAAATACAAACAAATCAAACAGAGATAGAATGCGAGAAATCAAAAATGGAAATACATTGTGTAAAACCCCAAGTACGAGACCACCCAAACAATGTCCCAACTAGCAAAGACTTCAAAGAATCCACAGATTTCTCAATGTCCTCAACCAGATTCAATACCTCTTAGACATTCAACTACGGTGCATAAAACTCCTCCTCATCTTCAGCATTATTATTGTAATTTGACTTTTGCAAGAGACAAAGGTTGTCAAGAATTCAATATTGATTCCCAGAGATATTTATTCAAATTTTTAGTACACTTCCTAGGATTAATTATCTAAAATTAACCTTATAAATTTTTATAAATTACCTCTCTGTAAACCTAAAAATATAGGATATCCTAAAACTGCTTGCCTACCCAAATTTGTATCCAAACAAAAAGCAAGGTTAGTGACTTTATTTCCATGGCATCCAATGAAACTCAAAAGGAAAAAACACAAAAGCAGCATTTCAATATGTAATGAGATGTAAAGAGATGTGCAAAAATTACCTCTCCGTAACTTCAAACGCCGTCCGGTCCAGTAGTGGAGGTGGAGCCAGAGGCGGCGGTGACAACTTCGCCGCCCGGTCCGGTAGAGGTGGAACTTCTTTTCTTCTTCTTCTTCATGTGATCTGTCTGTTTGTGCTGCTTCAGATCTCGCTTCCTCTGGTAAACGGTACCGCAGAGGATGCAGACCTTCTTATCGCCGCGGTGCTCGAGGCGATTATGGGTGTCCATTTCGGACTCGGTGGCGAAGCTAGGCAACGGTAGCTGCGGAAGTTTTTTATCCTTTTCATCTCTTTGGATCGGTTTTTCGACGCCATCAGAGCAGAGCGGAGCGGAACGAAACGAACGACGAGTGATTTTTTTTTTTTTTTGAGAGTGAGAGTGAGAGTGAACTAAAATTTTGAAGTAGAGCAAGTGCAGTTACGTAAGAGTGGCGTGTATATGATGTTTATATTTTCAAAACATTTTCCTAGTAAATTTTAGGTAAATTGCTAAACTAGCCCTTTAGGTATTTTAAGATTTCAATTTATTCCTTTAATTTTGTTTTTATTCATTTCAGTTCTTTAACTTTTAAGTTTATTCAATTAAGATTTTCCTGTGGTTAATTTTTCAATTCTATAAATTTTTCTTCAAATTTTTTAAGTTAAAAAAAATTCAATTATTGATTAAAAAATATTTTCCAGATTTTTTTATAAAATTTTTTTATCAAAAGTTAACAAAAATGCCTTAATTGAACTGAAATGAACGAAAGCAAAATTAGATTATTGAAATGAAATATATAAAAAATTAGAGAGTTAATTTTGCATTTTAACCTAAATTTTAATTAAAATAAAATAAAATAATTTATGAAGTGAATTTAAATTAAAACTAATAATAACTTTAAATCTAAGATTTAGGGTGATAAGGTCATAAAAATGTTGTGGAAGTAAATCAGTAATACTTTTCCTTAAATGCATTTTAGAGAGTTCTAAAATATTTACTAGTATCACTTTTCCTTAAATAATTTGAGTGGAACTTTTATAAAATTTGCATACTCTATTTGTAATCCTTTTTTTTTTTTTTCTTCTTCTTTTTTTTCTTTTTTTTTTTTTATAAAGTTTCTTGACCGACTAGTTTTTCTTTAGGGGGTCAATTCATTATTTGGAGACTAAACTCTTAAAAATATTTGACAAAGAAAAATATATAATAATTTATTAAAGATTAGTCTTTATATTGCTCCATCCCTGTGTGTTTTAAATGGAAACATTTAGGTTCAAATTTTGCCCATTTTTATAATTATCCATAAAAGAAAAAAAGAGATTTTTGTGATGTAGAATAATAATAATAGACCAGGACTAGCTCTCCTTAACCTCCTTGTGGTATTCATAAATATATATATATATATATATATATATATATATATATATATCTATCTATCTATATATAAATATTAACCTCCTTGTGATAATTAACAAAGCATGCACCCACTTGCTACTAATCTGGCAAGATAAGGAAGCAAAACTCATGGAATGGTTAATTGTAATCATACATCAGATGTATGTGAAAAGAAACATGTTAACAAAGATGGGTGTTATAAAATAAGGATTTTTGGGGTATGTAAATTTCTTTCTGCTTCAAACTCATAATAATCAATAATCAATTATGATAACAAAAATGCTCTTACACTGACCTTGAATCTTCAGTACACCAATTCTTCTAATCCTAAATCAAATAAACATGCAGGTCTCGTAAGGAGGGGTAAAACTGCAGGTCATATGTTGAGAAACACATGCACAAATAAGCATGTAATGCAGAGTTAATAACGTCTTTTACACATGGTGAAACCCAAGTTCATGTAAGGCACCTTTAAAAAAAAAAACAATTATATATCCTAATCCCCAAAACCATAATACCAATTTCTCTTTTTAAACATGTGCAAATCTAAATGAGATCTCTTTGAGGAATTAATACTGATAATGCCTGCCCTTTGTGCGAATCAGAGACGGAATCCATACCCCACGCTATTTTTAAATGTAAGTTTGCTAAGGAAGTGTGGGAGAGATGGAAGGAATGTCCAATTGCAATCAGTGACAGTAGCCATGACTTCTCGGATGTCTCACTACACATCCTAGCTGAAGGGACAACCAAGGATCTGGAAATTATGGTAGTGACAGCATGGTCAATTGGGTATAGCCGAAATCAAAGGGTGCATGAAGCCGAGGGCCAAACTCCATCCCAGAATTGGAACTTTGCATCAAGCCTGCTTCAAGACTATAAAGAGGCCTCCAACTATTTCCTCCATGAACCATCCGCTTGTGAAATAAGCTGGAAAAGACCCCCCTGAAGGGGTTTACAAGATAAATACCGATGGAGCAACATCAGATGATGGAAGGAAACCAAGCATAGGTGTGATCATAACAGATTCTAAAGGTTAAACAGTGGCTGGGCTTTGTAAGTTACTCCCAGGCAACTATACTGTAATGTAGACAGAAATCATGGCTGTGGAAGTTGAGATTTTTCTAGCAAAGGAACTAGAGCTTCAACAAGTCATCACTGAGACAGATTCCCTCCCTGTGGTTCAGAGTATTGTGGCAAAAGAAAACTGCAAAGAAATTGGCCATCTTGCCCAAGGAATTTTGAGCCTTGCAGGTTGTTTCAGCAGCTGGAAGATTAGACACTTGAAAAGGGACTACAACAGGGTTGCACATGAACATGCTTGCTTTGCAAGATGCAATGAGATCAGCCGGGATTGGAAAGGTTCTCCCCTCCAATGGTGAAGCATCTCATCCGCCTGGACTGCCTCTAATATTGTAGTCTCTTCATGTACCTTGTTGTTCCCCAATTTCAGTAATATTCAGCTTTCCTATAAAAAAATAAATAAATGAGATCTCTTTGAAAACCAAAACAGATTCACCCACTATGTTCTCGTTAATGCATGCATGACCTGCATTAAATTATACAACTTAAATGTGACAGCATAACGGTAGTATAATACTTCCATAGGTGGTTAAGAAACATATGTTCATTGGCCCAAAATACATATGATATGAAGGAAACTTTTTGAAATGAACAGGTCAACTGTGTTACTTAATCCATTTATGATAGCATGGCACACTCAATGGATGTTTGATCATATTTTGAACTAATTCCTATTGATAGAAAGGTAGTGTACATAAGATGACTTCAGAATTCACACTGGTCTAACTCTTTTTTTTTTTTTTTGTTTAAAAACGATTAGATTAATGGATGGCTTTTTGGCTTACCAAAGGACCCCTGATATGGTACTATTAAATCATGTAGTCATTCAGAAAAAAAAAAAAAATATATATATATATATATATATATATATTCATCTTAGGGCAGTGTTTTTAATAAGTTGAATACCTTAGTATAAATGGAAGTCAAAGTCCAAAAGAACTTATTTCACAGTGATTGTTTTCTTTCTGAGATTAAGTTAACCACAAACAAAAAAAATGAGACAGGGATTCACTGTTATCAGTGAATCCCGTTCCTTTCTCCTCAGCTAAGGTTTTTGAGAGCATATACCAAAGCTGGAACCCAAAAACAAAAACCTTTAAACAAGAGAGATCCTTCCTAGATTAGTTGCAGGACTAAAAACAATGTGTGCAATATCTGTTATACACAATTTAAAAAGTTATTTAATTTTACCATGAGTATGTGGAGCTATCCAACTTCACTACATTGACTAAACTGTATCATGTAGTTCTATTTCAGATATATCTAAAACAGTGAAGATCCTCAAAGGACCATTTTTTTTTTTTTTTTGGTTGCACCCCTTTCTTTTCTTTAAAGAAAAAATTATTTCTTATCTTTAACATGCCATAATTCTGCAATATAAATGAAGGAATCCTATTTAAGTGGCTAAATTATAATTTTTATCAATGTGCATATTGCATCATGTGATAGAATACTAAATGATCCATAATGCCCTTAAATCATAACACTCCGAAGAAACGTTAAAATAAAGTTTTCTTCTAGTGTAGAAGAAAGGGTAGAAACTTAGTTAGAATAATTAAATTAAAAAAAGGTCTTATTTTTAGTACAGTATGTTGCAAGAAAGACTACAAAGACCTACAGAATTTGAACATGAATATATTCATGAGAAAGCAAGGCAAATACAAAAACAATTTAGACATAGGAAAAATGATGGCAAAAAACCATGTGCTGCTATTCTGTAATGCTATATCAGAAATAAGTAATACATTAAAAATAAAGTAAAAAGAGAATATTCTCTCAAGCTTATTGTAAAATCATCATTAACTTAGATTTCTATTAAGCAGTATCTTAATGTCAACAGCATATAAGATTACTATACAAAACAATCACAAAAGAAGAGAATAAGGATTCAGGGAGTAGAACATATATACCAATTCATCACAAGCAACTGGATCAGAAAACCAAAAGTCTTATCCACAACACATCAAGGATAACATATTTTCCATTGCACATGATTGCAGAGATTGAAGATATTACAATCAGTCTCTTGATAGAGGGAAATTTTGACATGATGCAAAAGTGTTTTAAGTGTTCCCTTGACTGCTGGATCAATCAAATTTGCCTGAAACATGGGAAAAAGTGGAATGAAATTTAGCAATAAAATCTTTTCTTTGCATTTTTTTAGAACTACTTTGGATTAAGGCTTGGCAATCCTCTTCTCCAAAATCAAGCTTAGTTTCTCAATTTGGGTATTCACTTTCTATACCCAAACTCTATCGCTTCAATATAATCAACATAAGCACCTTTCAATTTTTTGCCAAGCGCATCCACAAAGGTAGAATTACGGATTGCCAAATTAAGTAATCATGCATGAGTTCTTCTAAGTTGTTGTAAATTGACAAATGCAACAAGGAGTACCAACCAAACAAAAATAATTAAGAGAGTAAATTCACCATATTTGCAGAAAAATTGGAGCAACATATAGATTGGATGACTTTGCCTAAAGGTGACAAAAATGTAATAGGATGAATCTGTGGGTCACTGACTGCAAGAGAAACAGGGCATGCTGTATAAAATATGCCTACACATCCATAAACTACAAAAGATTCTTCATCCAATAAATTTTCTTTAAATAACCAAAGTCTCTCCTTAGCTCCAATAAGAGCAAGTGGTCTGTTTCTTTGGATCATCTATGGCATATACAAACAGAACTGGTGAATAATGAAAGTCCAACAAGGACACTTTCAAGTAATCTACGTATACACATTTTGTCTTTTCTTCAATACTTACAATGGTGAATCAAGATGAAGCATGTCCTTATATGAGGCTTATTGCCTTTTCATATATGAACTTAAGATAAAGTGATTTCTTAGTAAACACTAAACAAATTCTAACGAACGTGGAAAGGGGAAAAAATGCCTCAGTGATTCGCTTATTTGGAAAAGCGATAATGTTACTAGCCACTAATCAACCGTTGTTTTTTCACAATAAAATTATTTGGTGAAAGCCCTTCTCATGCATTTGATATGTCATGTGTGGAATATGCACTCTCAAAGTCCTAGAATCACAAATATAACATTACGACCAATACATATGAGTGCGGCCTCTACAATTCACAAATGGAAAGCTATAATGACAACAAGAAAAAGTTATTGTCTCGCCTGTTATCTTCAGCCCATTCTAATCAATGTAATGACAAGTTTGTAGAAACTAAAGAACTGATAAATAAAATACCTAAGTGTTGTAAGGTCTAAAGCCATTTCAAGAGATCTACTAGTGTCACTTGGCCATCCAAAATTGAGGCCTTTTTATTAGAGAAACCAGTAAACCAAAGCCAAAAGAAGAGTATCACAGTTGATCGAATCAAGCCTTCGATCCACAAGCAATGTACATGAAATTGAACCTGACTTGCAACCTCATATGGATATAAATTCTGATGCCCAATATGGGCTGACTTTGGTTTAGGACACCACTAGAAAAAGGCATCTGAATTCTGAAGGTTTTTTTTTTTTTTTTTTTTTTTTTCAGAAACGTATATCTCACAGATAGAACAGAATAGGTAATTCTGCCTGTGGAGCATGAATTATTGCCTTTTTGCTGAGTACTGCACATCAATTAAAGCAAAATACTCCAAAAGTCAGCTCCTATGCTTAGGCATTTTGCCATTTTCAATACCATTGAACTAAGTTTGCATTGCTTTCAAATTAATCATTCTAACCAACGTCGGCGATCAATTATCAGCAAGGTCTCTAATTGATATAAAGGAAAAAAAAAACATAGATTATGAATTAGGACTTCAAGCAAAGAAAGGCAGCATCATGACAAACTACAAAAGAACAGACTAAGGAGTAATGCACTATACTTCAACAAACCAAAGTTAGGTTGACATGCTCCGTTTCATCTTATCAATGTAAAATTTATGGGCGGCATCATATCATGAAAACACATAAACTTCAATTATTCAATAGATGGATTAACAGATACTAAGGCAGGTTTTTTTTACACACATTCACTAGCTTTTTTAATTTAAACAAACATATGCATTGTGTAGATGTCAATTAACAGGACCAGTGTGGGTAGAAAAGTAAGAAAGGGCTTGGACAATGGTGCTTAATTGTCCCATTGTACATGCAAAATACAACGATGTTGTACCCTCCACCATTTAAGGAAGCTTAATTAAATTTGAATTACTCGTCTGTAAAATTGATACGGTTAGCTTTGCATCCATTGAAGCTTTACAAAGACAAAAAAACTAATGAATTGTCACCTACAAACAATGCTTGATCACTCAAGCTGTCAACCTTCACCCACTTGTATTTAAATTTGCTTCCCTCTAGAGTACACCATTCTAATTTTAGAACTGTGAACCTAAATGTCACATAGGAGTTATCCTTGATGCCTTCTTTATCAAATTTGTCTTTAGTTTCCTCATCCACAAAATCATCTTCAATGTCTTCATCATTGGATTCATTTTCTTCATGGTCAGAGTCCTTTACAAAGCTATCTCTTATTGAATAACAATGACCTCCTTGTATTTGAGAAAACAAAAAAAACAAAAAAATCTCCTGGTCTACAGTATTAAATTTTCCCTTATAGAACAAAATGTCATCATTACATTGAGGACAAATTTTAATATCAATTCAACTTTATATCTTGTCCTGGTCTAGTGAAGGACAATATTCTAAAATCACCACAGATTGCAAAGATTACACAATCATGTTCATATTCATAAGTAATCATATTGCCAGCAAAAGTTATGTTTAGGTGGAAGAATGTCATCAACCCCTTGACAGAACAACCATCCGAACAAAGATATCACAGACAACTTCAAGCTCAAGTTTGTAAATGTATTCATGACAAAAGGTAGATTGAGGTGGAAGACTTCTTAAGGTGTTTAGATAACCAACGAAAGAGATTAATCTGTAATCAATTTGTATACCGATCAACCGTCTAAAAGATGTTCCAAAGCATTTACTTCCAACAACCTAAGGCAAGTTGAAAACATAAAATTTAGTATCTAATAAGTTGCAAAAGCAACGTGTCTGAATTTCTCTATTATTGGCTCTATTGCTTTGTTCATTTTCTTCTCCAAGCATAAGCCAAGGATAGCTATGAGGTAATGAAGGTTTTTCAATGAATAAACACTTGATACTCGTGACTTACAGACAGCTCCAACAATGACTATCTTTTTTTGATGATGATATATCATCAAGGAAAGATTATCCACACATTATTTCAGAGGGGACATCATGTGGAAGATCAGCCCACGTAGACATCTTAATAAGTTTTTTATGCTGTACAAGGCTGAAAAATAATTATATACAAAAAAAACTTTGGATTCAATAAAAGTGTAAAATGATAGATTTAGAAATTGAGGCAGGTCCTTAACTAAATCATAACTTCTTAGCTCCACAACTACATAAGCACATCCTAAGAAAAACAATTTTGCAAACATTCACTAGCTTATTTGATAGAGTCACTGCCCATGTCAAACCCTCCAATAAAAAAGGTATAAAATGCCTTGTGTCAAATAGATACAACTAGATATAATCCAATTGATGCTCTATGTAGTCAATGAAAATGATGAACTGTCACCCACAAACAATGCTTGATCACCCAAACTATCAACCTTCAACCATTTGTATTTAAACTCACTTCCCTCTTGAGTACGTCATTCTAATTTTAGAACTGTGAACCTAAATGTCACATAGGGTTATCATTATCATTGACTCCTTTTTTATCATATTGATCTTTAGTCTCCTCACACTCAACATCATCTTCAGAGTCCTCATCCTCAAAATTATCTTTAGAGACTCCATCCTCAAAATCAACTTCATTGTCTCCAGCATTGGATTCATTTTCCTTGCGGTTGGAGTACTCTTCATAGTACTTATTTATCCTAGAATAAAAATAACCTCCCCTTCCCCTCTTCTTGTGGCCAAAATTGGCTATTTAAAATATATATATATATATATATATATGTATATATATTACATTATCACACTATATAGTAAACTAAAAAGAATACTATTCATATATGCTTTTCGCAAAAAAGAATATATGTTCTCGATAAATTAAAATAAATAAGAACAGGAGTATAGTAACGTTCAAAGCATAGATGAAAACAATAAAAAGATCAATAAAGTTTGCATCAAAGCTAATATTGTTCTGGGGACACAAAATATCAGAGCAATTTTTTGTGTATGTATGTATCCACTAACCAGAACCACCAATGGTTGGTTAATTTATAAGAAATTAATTAAGCAAAGGGAAAGAATAGAATTTTGCTCGTGACAGAAACTTAACCACATATAAGAGGACTTTGTTGAAGGCAGAACTCGGGTTGTTGAAGAGGAAGAGAGGGGCTGCATTTCTTATGTTCTCAATTTGGGATGCTCAAGGACTGTATCCATATATTGGCCCTGCAATATAGCATCCAGTAGTCTTGCCTATCCGTATTCTGGCACTGCAATATACCATCTAGTTGTAAGGAATCATAATTTTGTTAAGATTTATACTAAGCCCAGCAGAAGTTATCCCAATAAAGACAAATTTTTACTTAAATAATTAAAATGATAATTAATGCCTTTTGCACCAATAGGCAAAATTCAAATTGACTTGCCCTATCATCCTTCATTTCATTGCAATGAAAATAATTCACTAAAAACATAAAAATGAAGAGAACCTATAGATTGTAGCAATTAACATGTAGAGTGCATTTTATTGAATAGATAAAATAAAATATTGAGAAACTAAGGTGGGTCCTTTATTGTAGCATAATCTCAAAGCTTCAAACTACATACACACATCTTAAAACAAACAATTTTGCACACACTCACTAACTTATTTGATACACTTCACATGTACCAAAGTGGGGAACAAAAGAAGGAAAGGGATTGGCCCGAGTAATGTGGCATAATTTTGGCATCTTCCATTCTGTACACGCCCATGTCGAACCCTCCACCATTACGGGTACAATTAAAATGGGTTAAATCATCATCAGTAAAATAGATACAATTAGGTTTGATTCCATTGAGGCTCGATGCAGTCAATGACAATGATGAACTGTTACCCACAAACAATGCTTGATCACCCAAGCTATCAACCTTCACCCATTTGTATTTAAATATACTTCCCTCTTGAGTACATCTTTTTAATTTTTGAACTGTGAACCCAATTGTCACATAAGGGTTATCATTTTTAGCAAATCCTTCTTCATCAGATTCACCACTAGAGTCCTCATCCTCAACAGCATTCTCAGAGTCCTCATCCTCAAAATCATCTTCAGAGTCTTCATCACTGGATTCACTTTCACTGTAATCAGAGTCGGAGTCGGAGTCCTCTTCATAAGAAAAGTCATTTAACCTAGAATAAAATTGACCTCCCCGAAAGCGTGTAACAAACAAAAGGTCTCCCGATGATTCAACAATATACTTTTGGATATATATTTGGATTTTCAAATTGATTTCTTCTGGAGGAGGTGCAACAGCTTTAGCCTTGAGCTTTTTGTTATCATCAATGCGACAAACAACAAGTGTACCATCAAAATGTACAGCATAAAACTTACCCTTGTAGAATGCAATGTCAGCATAGCGTTTTCGAGTATTCGTTATATCCACCCAAGCTTTATATCCTGGTCTAGTGAAGGCCAATTGCTGATATTCACCATAGATTACCATGACTATGCAATCACAATCGCATTCACGAGTTGCTGGGTTCCAAGGGCTCCTTGACAAAACAACCTTTTTAAGAAACATTCTACGAAGACGTTCAGGCGTGACTTTGAATTCATACTGACAGCGAAAGGTAGCTATGGGTGGAAGACATAATAGGTATTTAGAGAATGGATGCAACAGATTGATCTGTAAATCGGTTCCTATAGTGAGCAACCATCCAAAAGATGCTCCAAAGCATCGTCTTCCAGCAACCTCAGGCAGCTTGAAATAGTGAACTCTAGCATTTCGTAAGTTGAAGAAGCCACGCGTCCTACTTTCTTCATCATTGATTTTTTCACTTCGTTCGCTTTCCTCTGCAAGCATAAGCCAAGGACAACTAGGAGGTAATGGGAGTTTCTCCACTGATTTAAGGAGCGAGTGCCATGACTTGCATACAGCACTGGAGATGATCGTATCATCAGAACATAGTCGACACATTATTTGGAAGAAGACATCACATGGAAGATCAGCCCACTTTGACATCTTGCTAATCTGGAATACAGAAAAACAATAATGAAAAGTTAAGGATGTCTACAACCGAAAAAAGAAATACAGTAACATTCAAAGTAAAGTGAAAAATATTTTAAAAGATCAATAGAGTTTGCCTTGCATAGAAGGCTGATAATAATATTGTTCCAAAAACACCAAATAATAGAGCTTCATTATCATTAATATTTTGTTTGTGCGTGTATGTATGTACCAACTAACCAAAATCAACCATATTTTGTTTCTATTTTGCTTATGACAGAAACGCCTGTGTGTAAGAAAAAGCTAAACTTGGGTTGTAACTTTGGAAGCAAAGCCAGGCTCTTTATTTTGTTTTTCATATAATTCTTATTTTCTCTCTTTTTTTATCTATGCCAAAGATTACTTTGGATGCAATCACATTACTAATAGCATATACTTCACAGATGATTACTTGAATCCTACAATCTATAACCGTGTTAAATCCACCTTCTGAGGCATAAAGACTTTATTTTTGCATAGCACGATTTTCCTTCTTTTTTTTTTTTTTAGAGAGAAATATTGAAATTAAACTAACATAAGAACAAGAGTACTTATACTGAGGAAAAACTGAAAAAGAAAAGAAATTTAGACATACCCACTTCTGAATTTTTGTTTCGTTGAAGAGAGAGGAGTTTGATATTTGAGTTCCAGATTTGTTTTGTTTTTGGTTAGATCTGCTGCAACTGTATTTGTATAGGGCGTGTTCAGTTCACAGTTCTGGATTCTGGTCGAACAAGGATATTAGGATTCCTAAATTGGGTGGGACACAAAAATAAAAAATAAAATAAGGATTCCTTATTTGGGTCGGATTATTCAATAAGGTCTGGGCCTATATATTTATATAAGATGAACTCGCAAAAAGCCCAGTAGGTTTAGTCTAAAGTTTGGTAGATTCTGCAGCCCAGAAATATATTCAAGGTCTCCAACATATTGTTACAAAAGGGCCCTTCGTATGCCATGAACCACCAATGGTGCACTTCTTTAAATAATATGTATTATTATTTCAAAAAAAATTTGGGTTTAATTTATTACTTTTTAAATACAATTTTTTAGCACCTTGCTACATTTTTTAATCTCGTGTCTCTCTTCTATGAAATAATTTAGAAGAAATAGAGTCTTGTATGTCAACCACCAAATTATGCCCAACACAAATAATTTAATAATCATTGTTTCGGTGTGAAATAGAGTCCAAGAGAATGATATTTTGGTTTAATCACAACCATCTTTATATACAAAATGAAAGGGTGATATCTTACCATTTTGTTCAACTAATTAACAAAACTGCAAAGAAACATCTATAATGACTTTTCAGCCTCCTTAAAGCTTTTAATATACGTTATCTCTGTCCAAATATAGTAAGAAATATATCATTTGCCCCTAATACCAAGTACTCTCCCCGGAACTCTCACTGCGTATTTCTTAAGAACTTACTAAATGCATACAAAGAAAATGTCCCACACAAGGGTCATTTTTACCTCAATGAAACTCCAATCCAAGTGACGCAAATTCGTCAACAAATAATTAAGCATTGCCCTTGTAGTAATCAACAACAGTGTTGAAGGCCTGAAAGAAAATTTCAAAACAATATTGTGTGAAACTTTATTCATAGATCAACTTGATTGCAATAATGTTCCAATTTGGAGCAGTAATAAATTCCTAAATATTTTCATTTAAGTCAAGAGAAGCAGCATCAGTGACCAAATTTGGTAGTAATTTTTTCAACATATTCAAAGAATTTCATACGCTAAGTGGCAACTTAGTTATAATTGAAACTAAATCATAGGTCAGAACTATAATTGAAAAAAAAAAAAAAAAAAAAAAAGTTGCAGTTGGCATTGGCTTAAAAAACCAGTTTTTTTATTATTATTATTTAACAATCAGACTCGAAAGAGACACATTAAATTTTTTGAGTATGGCAAGTCGTAACAACCTGCACTTTGTTGCACCTGTAAATAGGATGCCTTTAGCAATTGAACTTTCATTTGACAATCTAACATGGTGGGCAACGGTCTACCATATTTGGCTGCAAAGAAATGCCATAGTTCATGAAGAAAGAATTTGGACAGAAGAACAGCTAAAGAGAAGCATCATTAAGGATGTCAAAGCTAGGTTGGCGTTTAAAACCAAGTTCAAGAAGTCAGTTTTGAATGCTACCATCTGTTGTAATTGGGGGATTGATCCAAGTAGTATTTTAATTTGATCCTTGAAATCTTGTGCTGCTGTGTTTTGCCAAAGTGCTAGTCTATGTGCTACTGTGCTATAGGTACTAGTTGGGATGCCTTATAGATGTTTTTGTTAGATTGTTAGTGTGTTTTGCTTTGCCATTTGTTTTGGCTTGCCTTGGTTTTATGGTTAGTTTGTTTTGGTTCTTCCTTTGTAATTTGTGTTTTGTTTCTATAAATAAAAGCTGAATTACCCAAAAAAAAAAAAAAACAATCTTACATTGATCCAATTCAGAACCAAGCTCTCTAGTCTCTATAACTTATATAAAATGGAAATATAAATCCCATAAAAAATTTTGAATCTATCATAGGATCACCAAGAAGAAATCAACTTTCTTAGTCCTAAGTCCTAACACAAGTGATACAGTGACACATGACATATTTACATCATGAACACTAGTGACACATCATAGGAGGGAATTAGTATATCTACTCTTTTTGGTCTTGTTTTTCTACATAGTTTTTTTTTTTATAATTTTTTTTTGCTGAATTTTATATATATATATATATATATTTTTTTTTTTTTTGCTGAATTTTCTACATAGCTTGGTTTGGATGGGTAGAGTGCGTGTGGTAGAACCTTGACTGATCGTCTCATAAGGACCTTCATTATCCTTGATGGTAACAAGGAACTACGACCATAATTTAATCAACAAGCAATAAAAATCTCTTTCTCACTTTAAGGGTTAAAAACTCGAGATTTTTTTTTCTAGATACTGAGAGAGTGTGAGAAATTATCTTGTTTATTTTTGGAGTACCCGTCACTATTTTTATTAGGTCTAATTGCTTTTAAGACATTTGAATTGTTTTATCAAACTAATCTCACTACTTTTGTTGGGTCATACACAACATGCGCCAATTTTATTAGTTTAATGAGTGAGGCCGTTGTTGTTGTTGTTGTTTTTTTTTTTTTTTTTTTTTTTTTTTTTTTTTTTTTGAGAGTGAGGAGGCAATTGTTATTAACATTAAAAATTTTCCTCCATTTTAAATGTTCTTACTTATTATCTATAAATTTCAGTTAATTCAATTGGTAAAATTTCTGATAGTTGAGAGTGGGAGAAAAATTGCTAAAGTCTGACAATAAATTTGGTTGTAGCCTAAGGTCAATTTCACACAATATCTTTTTATTAGATGTTAGTTTTGACAAATTCATGGTTGGACTACATTTTCTTCTTATATCTTTTTGTTTGCAAAATTTCCATAAAATCAAAAATCAATTATTATGTCATCAATCAAATGTTTAAATTTCAAGTTTTTGTAGTATCAAATTATGCATAAAAAATAAATTTATAAATCAAATGGTATATAAAATTTAATTAGCAAAAAATTTTACATGCGTGTGAAAAACATTAAAAAAAAAAAACATACAATTCAACAGTAGATTTTCAAAATATGTAATAAAGTTAAATTTTTTAGTAGGAGTTGTAGCCTAATACCACAACCAAGTTTGAAATTAAACTTTGTCTAAGAGAAATTACCTTGTTTTTTGGAGTACCCTGCACTATTTTTATTAGGTATAATTAGGAGTGTTCACCAAACCGCATAAACCGCAAAAATCGCACCAAAACCGCCTGCAAAATGGCATAACTGCACCGCACCGCAAGTAATAGTGCACCGCACCGCACCACATTGCATGATGCAATGCGGTTTGTGGTTTTATAATAAATAAACCGCACAAACTGCACCGCACCGCACCCTCTCTATATATTAATTAATTTATTTATTTTTAATATTAAATATATTATTGATAGTTTAATAACTCTAGTTTAAAAAAAAAAAAAAGTTTAAAAACCCTAGCAAGTGTTGACTAGAAGAGCCAACCCAAAATAAAGAAAAACTAGTTCAATAATTTAAAACTTGGCCCAAAAAAAAAAGGAAAAATTAGTTTTAGGCTGAGTAAGAAACCGACTTCAAATTACATCTTATACATAGTATCGCACATGTGCCACAAAATTGAGGTGCAGTGCAGTTATGGTTTTGGCCAAACTCTAAACTGCACCACATCGCACCACACCGCACATGTGACCGCAAAAAAAAGGTGCGGTGCAATTATGGTTTGAGTTAAACTGCACCGCAAAGTGCGGTGCTAAAAATGGCCCAAAACCACACCGCACCGCACCGCGAACACCCCTAGGTATAATTGCTTTTAAAATAGTTCAATTATTCCATAAAACTAATCCGATTACTTTTATTGTTTTTATTTAAGAAAACACAAGAATGAATTATTCTATGCAATATTTCCTACACCAAGTCCTATTAGGTAGCAAGCCTTAACAGAATTCATCATTAAAGGGTCTAGAAGAAAGTTTTACACACATATACACTTAGATTATATGATAATAGAACTTCAATCTTGTATATATATATATATATATATATATATATATATATATATAAAAGAATATCTTCCTTAAAAAAAATTGTTTAAGAATGTAAAAGTTTTCTTTATAATCTCCCTTGGTAAATCATAGGAAATCCTATCCCAATTCCATTGACCTCCCTAGAAAATCTCCTCAATAGTCAACTTGTATTCCTTAACCCGTAGGGGTCCTGCCATCAACTCCCTCAAAGAGTCACCCTTCACCCATTTATCTTCCCAAAATTTTAATTTAAAATCCCTTCCCACACTCCAACATACTCCCTCCACAAAGGTAAGAAATCCTTTCTTCACTGCTGTCCAGCAAGGGGAACAAGGAAGTTTGTCTGGATCTTTTGCTTTTTGCTGAGATTGAGAGCAATACTTCCTTAGCATTACCTTTGCCCATAAGGACTCTTTCTCCTGGTATAGTCTCCAGTTCAGTTTAGCCAGTAAAGCTATATTATTTGCCCGTGCTGCCTGTATGCCCAAGCTCCCTTCCTCTTTAGATTTAACTACTTTGTTCCAACCAACAAGGTGCAACCTTCTTTTTTTGTTGTCGAGCCCCATAAGATGTTCCTATTAATTCTGTCAAGCTTATCACATAGGTGTGTAGGTAGAGCCGCCCCTTGCATAACATAGTTAAGAATGGCATTCATGACTAACTTGACAGCATAGTCCTTCCTGCGAAGTACAAAAATTTTGTCTTCCATCCTGCTAGCTTCGTGAGCACCCTTTCCACAACAAAATTAAATTGCCTCGAGTTGCCCCTCTATGCTTCAAAGGGGAGCCCAAATATTTTCCAAGATTAGATGTAGCTTGGATGCCGAGATTATCACTCACCAATTCAGGTGAACCTCATCCAAAACGGCTTGGTCATTGCGTCACCCCCAAGTTGTTCCATAACTTATATAAAATCCATATTTCTCAATGCTCAAATGAGTCAAACCTAGCTTTCTCTATTCTTCTCTACAATTATAGAAGAGTTTGCTTACTTTTTGTTTGATCAACCAAGTGGGTATCATAATTCATAATGACTCAAAGTTGGCCAATTCAGGCCTTCTCATGGTTGAGCACAATGAGGAAACATCTCACGCGACCAAGCCCAAGAGCGAGGAGGAGGACGTTTTACATTGAAATCGTTTTACGAGACCAACCCCTACAAAAACGGGTCTTCGCTATTGTTTTACATGAAAACTAGTGTGAACAATTTTTTTTCATACAATTGTCTCACATTTGTCGTAGTTTGCAAGGACGTCATCTAATTATAGGACAAAAGTATATTTAGACTTATGTTAGGAGTGTAGGACTCTGTAGGATTTGACAATATATGTATATATATATATATATATATATATTGTGTGTGTATATATACATTATATACATTTGCAATTATTCTTATGCAACAATATGTAATATTTGGAAAAGTCATTTATTAAAATAGTTTATTTTAATTTTTTTTTATTAAGAGAATTAAAATATACAAAGCTGATAGAGGATGCTAATAATTAAGTGACCAATTATGAGTGGTAAAAATAAAATAAAATTCAGTCTATATAAAAATGATTGTGTACCATTCAGAGTCAACCGCTTCAACAAATTGTGACAAAAATTGCGATTAAAAACTTCACAAATTGAATTTTTATGTATGGAAAAAAGAGAAGAAGACAATAAATATGTTTTTTTTTTTTTTAAACAATTATTATAGAAATATAAAATATAACTATAGATTGCAATGTCACTAGATTAACATCCAACACTTGATGTACATCTATAATTTCACGTGTAAAGTAGACATGTAAAATGTGTAATGTACAATAAAGAGTACGTAAAATCAATGCCCTTAGTAATTAGAGGTGAGATTCCAAGTAAATCGTTTTTGCTTACTATACACATTGTTGTCATTGCATATTTGGAAGCCCTTGCTAGATTGTTTTATCATATAGCTTGAAGTATGGCTTTGAATTCTTATAAAAATAGCTTAATCAACAAACAGAGAAGTAATGTGACCATCAAGTAATGAGCCTTCCAATCTCCTATCCTTCAACTAAATATAATATCAAAGCTCCTCAAAACATGTTAGCCAAACTTTATGGTTGCGTAACAAATGGTTTTGTACACCAAGGAAGAATCATCTTATGTATCATTCACTAAAGAACTAGGAAAATAGAGCACGTAATAAGAAAAAAAATCCACAATCACAAATACACAATTCTTCTTATCATATATGTAGAGAAGTATGGTGATTCGGGATACATGGTAATATCATCAAATATCATCAAAGTATATGCTAATGATAATATGTACCAATACCCCGTTATACCATCAGAATATATGTACATGCCGGATACATAGTATTATCATCAAATTATATGCTAATGATACTTAATATGTTCCAATACCTAATACATGTAATACCATCAGAATATATGTACGAATACCTCGTCTTAATACCTAATATATGGTAATACCTTGTGGTAAGACCAGTAGATACGGTAAAGTAAAACTAAGTAATGTACTAAAATTCGCAACTATAAAATGGAATATACATGGTCTCCCAAAACATGATGGTATATGGACTCGTGGATATCAAAACCTGCAAAAGAAAAATGAGACAAAAAATAATAATTAGAAGATATGGGATGATAAACATAATGAATATGCAAGCATAGATTAGCGTTCCCAACATACTTTAATGATGATTTGAATGATGAACCTGCAATAATGTTTTTACGAACTTTAATATGCTGAATCTTGTTTTCCTAATGTTTATACCATGTTTGGAACAATTTAGTATGCTCATGTGTCAGCACGAAATGGCAAACTTAGGTACTAATCAGACTCAACAATGTGTTTACATTGACTAATGAATCACAGCAAGTGTTATATTTTTTCAAGGAAATTAATTCAATAATGTGATTCATTGGTTTGTATTATTGAACTTAATTGAAAAATCTAAAGTGTACCTAAGTTTATTTGTGAATTATATTGTTTTGTCCTATAATAAAATTCTAGTTAGCAAGTTCAAATACTTCAGAAAGTCTTCAAAAGTAGTTGTTTGTATGTAGATTGTGTTGCATCGCATCACATGTATATATATATATATATATATATATATATACTCTTCATCCCATATAGCATTTAATTTACACTACACAATTCTCTCTCCTCCTCAACCACCCCCCCCCCCCAACACCAAAAAAAACCCAAACTCGCACTTCTCTGTCTCTCTCTCTTGTCTATGTATGTCTGTATCTATGTGGGAGATACACAGATAGAAATTGATAATGCATACAAGTAGCTTTCAATCAAAGCCATAAAGAATAGGCAGTGTATAACTATGCTCCCTCCACAATGTGCTCTAAATATCCATATGCTTTAAACCCTTCATTTTCACAATACTTTAATCCGACTCCGACCAGAACTCTGAACACCTGACACGCCCTATAAACACAGTTATAGTGGCAAATCTAACTAAACTAAACAACCATTGCTTTCATTGCAGGGATTCTAAGCAATGCCGATTCTACGGGACTGTGTATTGGTGTCGCCGGGATTTGAAATTCCACAAGGTCCATGCGCATGATACAAAGAAGAAGATGACGATAGAGAGCTCGAAGTCCAATGCCTCCTCTACTGGCTCGGCTTCCAATTCAGAGTCCTCTACTGGCTCTGTTTCTTCGTCTTCCGACGATGACGTGGATTTCAAAAAAAAAAGGTGGATGGCAGTGAATAAAATCATTTCTTTTCTGATCAATTGACCAAAAAAAGAAAAAGCACGTAAACAGTATTCAACATGATCAAACAATTCATTCCAGCATGAAGAGACTATACACTATACTTTGTTTCTTTTTAAATTTCAATGTTTAATTTATTAGTTATGAAATTACATGGTTCAATTTGTTATAACTCTTAACATATAGGGTGTACGTAAAACATATTTTTTTTATGAGCACCATTATTTAACTATGTTACTTTTGAAACTATAGGCTATACTTTGTTTCTTTTAAAATTTCAATGTTTAATTTATTAGTTATGAAATTACATGGTTCAATTTGTTATACCTCTTAACTTATAGGGTGCAAAACATATTTTGTTATGAGCACAATTCTATAACTCATGTTACTTTTGAAACTATAGGCTATACTTTTTTTTTTTTAATAAATTCCAATGTTTAATTTATTGGTTATGAAATTACATGGTTTGATTTTTCATACCTCTTAACTTATAGAGTGCAAAACATATTTTTTAAGAGCACCATTGCACTAACTCAAATATTTAATTTGTTATTTTTGAAACTATAAGCTATACTTTGTTTCTTTTTAAATTCCAATGTTTAATTTATTAGTTATGAAATTACATGGTTCGTTTTTTCATACATCCTAACTTATAGGGTGCAAAACATATTTTTTAAGAGCACCATTGCACTAACACAAAAAAAAAAAATTAATTAATTTGTTCTTTTTGAAACTATGGGCTATACTTTGTTTCTTAAATTCCAATATTTAATTTATAATTATGAAATTAAATGGTTCAATTTGTTATACCTCTTAACTTATAGGGCCTAAAACATGTTTTTTTAAGAGCACCATTGCACTAACTCAAATATTTATTTAATTTGTTACTTTTGAAACTATAGGCTATACCTTTTTTTTTTAAATTCCAATGTTTATTTTATTTAATTTGTTACTTCTGAAACTATAGGCTCTACTTTTTAAAGTCACTATCAAATCCAAAATAAAATACCCATTTAGTAAACTAATAAAGTATTGTCTTATGAATTTTTTATTTTACCAACTCAATTTCCACATAATTCTCAAAAAAAAAAAAAAAAAAAAAACTCAATTTCCACATGCACTTTTGGATTATGTGTTTCATATACTCAAATTTTCATAATCTTTTTTGATAAGTATAAATGTAAGAAATTTTTTTAAAAAAGAATTCAAATATTTTTTCATTAACCTATTATTTTCCCCCTTACTATATAGTATTAATTTGTTTATCTTTGAGACCAAAAGAAAAAAAGAAAAAGAAAAAAAGAAGCAAAATCACATGAGCTGTCAATTGAAACAAAAATTGGTTTTTTTTTTTTTTTTCTATTTTTTTGGTAATTGATAGGAATAATAGTTCTGTAAGGACACAAATTGTGGGACGGGCCTTTGAACAGAATAGGTTGAGGCCCAAGCAATGTATGGTATCCTTAAAATGAATTTGTAAAGAGAGTGGGTTGAAGAATACTTGACTGAATTCGTATGAGTTGGAGGCCCAAGTATGATTATGACCAAACTTGTATTAATAAGGTGTTTGATTGTTACAGTGTTCTTCTCGACATTGTCCGAGGAGTATGCTTATACAAATGCTATGAATACTTCTCTTTTTCTCCCTCTCTCTCTTGATTGCTCTTTTTTTTCCTCCTCCTCTATTTTGTTCTTTATTCTTCTATTTATATGCCCTTTCTCTATTACGTGGGCTTTTCTTGATACTTGTCCCATCAACCCCCATTTGGAGTCTTCATATGGTAGCTGTAATGGGTGGAGATCACTATTCAGGTGTCTTTTTCCATTAATGTGGCCATGATGTTAGCTGCAGGATCATAAATGCGGTGGCAGCAGCCTTTTGCTTAATATCTGATCTTCACCACCTGTCCTTTTTGTCCATATAAATCAGGGGATTCTCCGAGGGAGCTAGGATTGACATTGTAGCACTCATCCGGGATACCCTTTTGACAGTTTGAACAGGCAAGGCTCCTCGGACAGTTCATTTTTCCATATGACTTACACTCCAGAATTGAGTTAGGCTGGGCAAGCCCATCAAAATTTGTTGTCCTCGGATGTATACGTCTCCTCGGATGGGTCGCGGCCCATTACCTGATATTGGGCCCTTCACCCCTACAAGTTCTAAAATGATTTTTTTAAATTTTATAATTTGATAATTACAATGAGAACAGGAGAATTTGAACTTTGGATTTCATAAACACACTAGGATGTGCCAATTAGTTGAGCCATAATGCTCTTAAATGGTAAATATATTATTGCCTTGTTGCTTTGTTATTTGTGGGTCAGTTAATTGATATTTATGCTATGACTAGGAGTTTAGTGTGTTCCATAAGGTTGTTATTAGTATTTTGAGTAATAAATGAAGTTATTTATTTGAAATATAAATTCAAATGTTTAAAAGATTAAAAGTTTCAAAATAATATAAAAATTATCTCATCACACACAAATAAGCTAAAAAATATTAAGAATACAATATATATATATATATATATATATATTTAATTTGAATTAATTATTTTACATAAAACTTATTAATCTTCAATTACTCAGTCGAAATCCGCTGGTAAATGGTACAGTAGAGGTTGCAGATCTTCTTATCATCACGGTGAACGAGCCAATTATGTGCATCCATTTCGAACTCCGTCGCAAAGCTCTGTCTGCAACAGTAGCAGCAATGTTGGATATGACTGCTGGAGTTTTTCAACCTCTTCATCTCTTTGGATCGGTTGTTCGAGGCCATAAGAGTGGAATGGAACGAAGCTTTGTGAATTGTGAGTTGTGCGAATTGCGAACGATGAGTGAGAGTGAGAACTAAAATTTTGAAAAAGTTCAGCAAGTGCAGTTAAGTAAGAGTGGCGTGTGTACGATGTTTATACTATATTCTCAAAACATTTTCCTAGTAAATTTTATGGTAAATTGCAAAACTAACACTCTAGGTTTCTTAAGATTTCATTTCAGTCCTCTAATTTTACTTTTATTTATTTCAGTTTTCTAACTTTCAAGTTTATTCAATTAAGGTTTTTTTTTTATCAACTTTTGTTATATGTTGTGGTTAATATTTCAATTTTATAAATTTTTCTTCAAATTTTATAAATTAAAAAAATTCAATTAATGATTGAAAAATATTTTCCAAATTAAAAAAAAAATTAACAAAAGTTAATGGAAAGGCTTTAACTGAATAAATTTAAAACTTAGAGGACTGAAATGAACAAAAGCAAAGTTAGAGGATTGAAATAAAATCCGAAGAAAGTTAGGGTTTGTTCGGTTAGAGGAGTGGAAAATTGAGAGGATGGAAAATATTTAGTTTTCCCTCTTATGTGTTCGGTTTGAGGGGTGAAAAAGTGAGAGGGTGAAAAAGTGAGAGAGTGGAAAACTCTTTTGTTTGGTTGGAGAGAAAAAGGGAATGATAGAAAATGTAATTTATATAAATTGACTACTATACCATTGTTACATAATATGTAAGAAATAGATTTATTTGTAATCATTAAATAATATAAAATTTATCACATCATATATATAAATTTTTATTATTATTTTTATTATTATAATGTAAAAAGTAGATCAAGTCACATTGAAAAGAGAGAGAGAGAGAGAGAGAGAGAGAGAGAGAAGAGAACGTTGATAAAAAATAGGTGGGAAGAGGGCATTGTTGTAAAAGTGCTACTATAGCACTTTTTTCTCCAGATTTTCTTTCCGATTTGAAAGGAAAAAAAAAATGTGAGCCCAGAGAGAAAACTTTCCCTCGAGTTTTCTTTCCTTCCTATTTTCCTTCTCCAAACGAACTGGTAAACAACATTTTCCACCCTATTTTATTCTCTTTATTTTCCATTCTCCCTGTTTTCATTCCAAATGAATGGAGCCTTAGAGAATTAGTTTTGCATTTTAGCCTAAATTTTAATTAAAATAACATAAAATAATTTATGAAGTGAATTTAAATTAGAACTAATAATAACTTTAAACCTAAGATTTAGGGTGATAGTGTTATAATTGTGTACACCCGAAGTACCATAAATGCGTACTCTCTCCTCTCAAATGAATGGTGGGTCCTACTAATTAAATTCACGGTAGAACTTACTATTCATGTAAAAAGAGGAAGTGCGTATTTATTGTACTCCGAGAGTACCTAATAATTTTCCACAAAAATGTTGTGAAAGTAAATCAGTAATACTTTCCTTAAATAATTGTGCATTTCAAAGAGTTCTAAAATATTTACTAGTATCACTTTTCCTTAAATAATTTGAGTGGAGCTTTTATAAAATTTGCATAATCTATTTGTAATCATTTTTTTTTTTTTTTTTTTAAGTTTCTTGAACGACTAGTTTTTCTTTAGGGGGTCAATTCATTAATTTGGAGACTAAACTCTTAAAAATATTTGACAAAGAAAAATATACAATTTACTAAAAATTAGTCTTTATACTGCTCCATCCTAATGTTTTAAATGGAGACATCTAGGTTCAAATTTTGCCCATGTTTATAATTATCCAAAAAAGAAAAAAAGAAAAAGAAAAAGAAAAGATTTTTGTCACATCAAAAAAAAAAAAAAAAAAAAGATTTTTGTGATGTAGAATAATAATAATAATAATAGACCAGGACAAGCTCTACTTAACCTCCTTGTGATAATAAACAAAGCATGCTCCCACTTGCTACTAATCTGGCAAGTAAGATAAGGAAGGAAGCAAAACTCATGGAATGGTTAATTGTAATCATACATCAGATGTATGTGAAAAGAAACAGGTTAATAAAGATGGGTGTTAAAAATAAGGATTTTTGGAGTATGTAAATTTCTTTCTGCTTCAAACTCATAATAATCAATTTTGATAACAAAAATGCTCTTACACTGACCTTGAATCTTCGGTACACCAATTCTTCTAATCCTAAATCAAATAAACATGCAGGTCTCGTAAGGAGGGGCAAAAATGCAGGTCAGAGAAACACATGCACAAATAAGCATGTAATGCGTAGTTAATAACGTCTTTTACACATGGTGAAACCCAAGTTCATGTAAGGCACCTTTAAAAAAAAATACAATTATATATCCCAATACCCAAAACCAATAATACCAATTCCTCTTCTTAAACATATGCAAATCTAAATGAGATCTCTTTGAGGAATTAATACTGATAGTGCCTGCTCTTTGTGCGAATCAGAGACAGAATCCATACCCCATGCTATTTTTAAATGTAAGTTTGCTAAGGAAGTGTGGGAGAGATGGAAGGATGTCCAGTTGCAATCAGTGACAGTAGCCATGACTTCTCGGATGTCTCACTACACATCCTAGCTGAAGGGACAACTAAGGATCTGGAAATTATGGTAGTGACGGCATGGTCAATTTGGTATAGCCGATATCAAAGGGTGCATGAAGCCGAGGGCCTAACTCCATCCCAGAATTGGAACTTTGCATCAAACCTGCTTCAAGACTATAAAGAGGCTTCCAACTATTTCCTCTATGGACCATCTGCTTGTGAAATAAGCTGGAAAAGACCCCCTGAAGGGGTTTACCAGATAAATACCGATGGAGCTACATCAGATGATGGAAGGAAATCAAGCTTAGGTGTGATCATAAGAGATTCTAAAGGTGAAACAGTGGCTGGGCTTTGTAAGTTACTCCCAGGCAACTATACTGTAATGGAGACAGAAATCATGGCTGTGGAAGTTGGGATTTGCTAGCAAAGGAGCTAGAGCTTCAACAAGTCATCACTGAGACAGATTCCCTCCCTGTGGTTCACAGTAGTGTGGCAAAAGAAAACAGCGAAGAAATTGGCCATCTTGCCCAAGGAATTTTGAGCCTTGCAGGTTGTTTCAGCAGCTGGAAGATTAGACACTTGAAAAGGGACTACAACAAGGTCGCACATGAACTTGCTTGCTTTGCGAGATGTAATGAGATCAGCCAGGATTGGAAAGGTTTCTCCCCTCCAATGGTGAAGCATCTCATCCACCTGGACTGCCTCTAATATTGTAGTCTCTTCATGTACCTTGTTGTTCTCCAATTTCAGTAATATTCAGCTTTCCTATAAAAAAATAAATAAAAGAGATCTCTTTGAAAAGCAAAACAGCTTCACTCACTATGTTCTCATTAATGCATGCATGACCTGCATTAAATTATACAACTTAAATGTGACAGCATAACGGTAGCATAATACTTCCATAGGTGGCTAAGAAACATATGTTCATTGGCCCAAAATACATGTGATATGAAGGAAACTTCTTGAAATGAACAGGTCAACTATGTTACTTAATCCATTTATGATAACATGGCACACTCAATGCATGTTTGATCATATTTTGAACTAATTCATATTGATAGACAGGTAGTGTACATAAGATGACATCAGAGTTCACACTGGTCTAACTCTTTTTTTTTTTTTTTTGATAGCTATCATGTGATAGAATACTAAATGATCCATAATGCCCTTAAATCATAACACTCCAAAGAAACATTAAAATAAAATTTTCTTCAAGTGTAGAAGAAAGGGTAAAAACTAAGTGAGAATAATTAAATTAAAAAAGGTCTATTTTTAGTACAGTATGTTGCAAGAAAGACTTCAAAGACCTCCAGAATTTGAACATGAATATGTTCATGAGAAAGCAAGGCAAATACAAAAACAATTTGGACATAGGAAAAATGATGGCAAAAAACCATGTGCTGCTATTTTGTAATGCTATATCAGAAATAAGTAATACATTAAAAATAAAGTAAAAAGAGAATATTCTCTCAAGCTTATTGTAAAATCATCATTAACTTAGATTTCTATTAAGCAGTATCTTAATGCCAATGGCATATATGATTACTATACAATATAATCACAAAAGAAGATAAAAAGGATTCGGGGAGTAGAACATATACTTACCAATTCCTCACAAGCAACTGGATCAGAAAACCAAGTCTTATCCACAACATATCAAGGGTAACATATTTTCCATTGCACATGATTGCAGAGATTGAAGATATTACAATCAGTCTCTTGATAGAGGGAAATTTTGACATGATCCAAAAGTGTTTTAAGTGTTCCCTTGACTGCTGGATCAATCAAATTTGCCTGAAACATGGGAAAAAGTGGAATGAAATTTAGCAATAAAATCTTTTCTTTGCATTTTTTTAGAACTACTTTGGATTAAGGCTGGGCGATCCTTTTCTCCAAAATCAAGTTTAGTTTCTCAATTTGGGTATTCACTTTCTATACCCAAACTCTATTGCTTCAATATAATCAACATAAGTACCTTTCAATTGTTGGCCAAGCACATCCACAAAGTTAGAATTACAAATTGCCAAATTAAGTAATCATGCATGAGTTCTTCTAAGTTGTTGTAAATTGACAAATGCAACAAGGAGTACCAATCAAACAAAAATAATTAAGAGAGTAAATTAACCATATTTGCAGAAAAATTGGAGCAATATATAGATTGGATGACTTTGCCTAAAGGTGACAAAAATGTAATAGGATGAATCTGTGGGTCACTGACTGCAAGAGAAACAGGGCATGCTGTATAAAATATGCCTACACATCCATAAACTACCAAAGATTCTTCATCCAATAAATTTGCTTTAAATAACCAAAGTCTCTCCTTAGCTCCAATAAGAGCAAGTGGTCTGTTTCTTTGGATCATCTATGGCATATACAAATAGAACTGGTGAATAATGAAAGTCCAACAAGGACACTTTCAAGTAATCTACATATACACATTTTATCTTTTCTTCAATACTTACAATGGTGAATCAAGATGAAGCATGTCCTTAAATGAGGCTTTTTTCCTTTTCATATATGAACTTAAGATAGAGTGATTTCTTAGTAAACACTAAACAAATTCTAACGTACGTGGAAAGGGGAAAAAAATGCTTCAGTGATTCGCTCATTTGGAAAAGCGATAATGTTACTAGCCACTAATCAACCGTTGTTTTTTCACAATAAAATTAATTGGTGCTCTATGTATAATTGAAAGCCTTTCTCATGCATATGAGTGCGGGCTCCACAATTCACAAATGGAAAGCTATAATGACAAGAAAAATTTATTGTCTCGCTTGTTATCTTCAGCCCATTCTAATCAATGTAATGACAAATTTGTAGAAATTAAAGAACTGATAAATAAAATACCTAAGTGTTGCAAGGTCTAAAGCCATTTCAAGAGATCTACTAGTGTCACTTGGCCATCCAAAATTGAGGCATTTTTATTAGTGAAACCAGTAAACTGGAGCCAAAAGAAGAATATCACAATTGACGGAATCAAGCCTTCGATCCACAGGCAATGTACATAAAATTGAACGTGAATTGCAACCTCATATGGATATAAATTCTGATGCCCAATATGGGCTGACTTTGGTTTAGGACACCACTAAAAAAAGGCATCTGAATTCTGAAGGTTTTTAATTTTTTTTTTTTTTTACATTTTCTAATATTTCAGAAACGTACATCTCACAAATAGAACAGAATAGGTAATTCTGCCTGTGAAGCATGAATTATTGCCTTTTTGCTGTGTATTACACATCAATTAAAGCAAAATACTCCGTGTACACACAATTTTCATAAAAGATGAATCACACGATCACGAAATAGTGTAACAAATTATCAATTGTATTAATTTGTATATATATGAGTACAATCCTCTGTATGACTCTTTACAATGAAAGAATACAATAAAACTCCTCTGATTCGATCTCCAAGTAACTTTACGATCCGAAGGGCTATGAAGCTTGATCTTGAATCGTACTTTGATGTCTCCAAGTTGGATGTGTGATTGGATGTACTTGAGTTTTGATTTGAAGTTGAGGGCCGTTGGCTTGATCTCGAACTTAATTGAAGGAAAATCTCTACTTTGATTTAGAGAAGTAGAAATAAGCCTTGATTTTGAGGGAGCAAGGGTGCTCTTTTGGACTTAGAGATGACCCTCTATTTTGGCAGAGTGTCAGTAGGGTTTTTCTCTCTAAAAAATGTTCTCCTTTGTTCATATGAGAAGCCCCTATTTATAGGCATCTCAATTGTATTTAATTTGGAATTTTCCCTTAGCATTTATTGGGAGTTGAATCATGAATTTAATTTGGCATTTCATTTAATGAGAACTTTCCATATAGGACTTTTCTTCTGATGCTGCCATATGGCTTTCTTCATTTAATGTTACCACGTGGCTTGATTTCATTTGCTAATCATCCACGTCATCAATTGGAGATTGATCTGATCACAATTATTTTATCATGAACAATCGGACGATTGTAAGTACATCATAAAAATTTTGATGTCTACAAATGCCCCCACTTCAAGATTCGGCTTTGCATCTTTCTGATGCAATGCAAGGAAGACGAGACTTGAAGTATTCTTTCATTTTATTTATTTTTATTATTATATATATATATATATATTTTTTTTTTTTTGATTTGGTTTCACAGGGGCTTTCATCCAAGTAAAACATGGGCTTAATTCATCCCAATGTCGTATATTACAACTTTGCCGTCCAAGATGTCTTTGGGTTGCACGTTTTTTTTGTTTTTTTTGTTTTTTTTTTTTTTTGAATGAACACTTGGGTCTCACTTCCACGGGCCTGGTCTCACGCTAGGGACGTCCTCTTTGGAGTGCAAGCCCACCTTAGTCTTGTTAAGCAAGCCGGCGCCGCAATTATCTTGTTCAACAAGCATGCTCTTCCTTTAGCCGCACTCTTGCAAATCACTAGGGTTTCTTGCGAGCGCCACCTTTATAAAAGGGAGGTGATGTTTTATGGGTTAGAAGCAATCAAGCACTCATTTTTTTCTTCAGCCGTAGCAGGCATCTTCTCTCTTTCTCATTCTTTCTCTCTCTTTTTTTTTTCTTTTTTTTTTTTAACCCCTTGATTCACTCTGTGCAGGTCGTAGAAGTTGGCACTGCGTGAGCCAAGGTCATAGAAGTTAGCACTGTGTGAGCCAAGCCTCAGTTTTAAGCGAGTCTACCATCTTGTCCTTCTCATCTTGGCGTCTGACAGATTCTAGCACAACAGTCCTCTTGCCTTTCCTTGGACACGGGGTGTAAGCTTCAGCAGCGCATCAATTCCACTGCCCTTTTGTCTCGGGGTCATTGGTGTAAGAGCTTTGTCCGCACAATCTTCTCGAAACCTTCGTTTTGCAACCATCATCAGTGCATCCTTCCATTAGTGCGAGAACTTAGTCGGCGCATCCTTCCATCATAACGAAAGCCTCGTCAGTGCATCCTTCCATCAGTGCGAGAGTCTCGTCGGCGCATCCTTCCGTCAGTGTGAGAGCCTCGTCGGTGCATCTTTCCACCAGTGCAAGAGCTTCTTCGGTGCATTCTTCCGACTGCCTTCATCACAGCCTTTGTCTTGCAACCATTGGCGCGAGAGTTTCGTTGGTGCATCCCTCCATCAGTGCGTGAGAGCCTCGTCGGTGCATCTTTCCACCATTGTGAGAGCTTCGTCGATGCATTCTTTTGACTGCCTTCATCACAGCCTTTGTCTTGCAACCATTGGCGCGAGAGTTTCGTTGGTGCATCCCTCCATCAGTGCGTGAAGCCTCGTCGGTGCATCTTTCCACCATTGTGAGAGCTTCGTCGATGCATTCTTTTGACTGCCTTCATCACAGCCTTTGTCTTGCAACCATTGGCGCGAGAGTTTCGTTGGTGTCTCCCTCCATCAGTGCGAGAGTCTCGTCGGCGCATCCTTCTGACTGCCTTTGCCATTGCCTTTGTCCCGTAATCATCGGCGAGTTCCGTCAGCACATCCTCCTCACTGCCTTTGCCCCTGCCGTTGCTTCGTGATCATCAGTACGAGAGTTCCATTAACAAGCCCTTCTCACTGCCTTCTGTCTAGCGACCATTGGCGTGAGTGCTTCGTCTGCGTAACCTTCATCTCCGCCTTGCAGCTGTTGGCGCCAGAGCATTGAGAGAGCCACATATTGGATTCAAGCACCAACTGTCAGCTCCTCTTCTTCCAGCATCTTGCGGATTCGAGCATTGGCGGTTTCATCCTGGACTTTGTGCGGCTGCCTTCCTCTTAGACTTTGTGCTGTTGCCTTCATCTTCACGTGACAACTAAGGTGCATGCTAAGTACACGCCTAAAGCTCCAATGCCCCCACACGGACACATGGCTTCCTTGCAGCCTTGAATTTCAACGCCATGCCTAATATCCAATAAACTATGAACATGGTTTTATTTTCAAGTTTGGATAGTGTACATGCAAGCTCCCACTTGTCTTTTTTTCTTTTCATGCATGCATATATTGCAACACGTACCCAAGATGTTCAAGCACTTGGATGTCTCAATACTATATGCTTTTCTTTTTTAATGAACCGTGGCTGCATGTGCTCTTTCCTTCTTTTTTTTTTTTTTTTTAAATCATTATTATTACTATTATAATTATTCTTATTATTGTATAAATTTATTAGTAAGGAGCATTTAAATGAATAAGGTATTCATCTTTTCCTTTGGTTTGCTGTCAGGTGTGTTTGGTGACTCGGGCCTGTCAACCTCTTGATTAACTTGTGACTCTCCTATATTTTCTCAAGTTGCGACCTCTACACGCTTTGTCTCCTCCAAGTGGTTGCAGTCAAGTGCGCTCCATCATGGTCATCTTTCACGACTCATCAAAGACTCTCAATGATCAATCCATCACCTTCTTACGCTCTACGAACGAACCCGTGGAGGAAGGCGTCATCTTGAAAGTCCATCCACCTAGTAGCAGTGTTCCTTTATCCTCATCTACCGCCATTCCTCGTCCTCCGAGTCTATCTCGATGGTGGGTCGAATCATCTCACGAACTGCATGACCCGACTAGAAAGGATTCGCACGTCGTTTCGAGAACGTTTACTTTGGCCTCCAACCTTCATTCAACCGCGGGCGACATCAATCCATTTCCTCTTCTTAGTCGTCGAATAAGTGCGGGAGAAGTGCAGTGGGCCCTACCTTCTTCCAAGACCCCTCCACTCCAATATAAGGGGGAGTTTTTCTACCTCCCTAAATATTGGGAGTGGCTAGAAGACATATTGGGTCGCAATACTAAAGTCTTAAATGATGCCAATCTTTACCAGCCACTACTTGCATCATTATTCACGTACGATCGAAACACTCATGTCTTACAAGCTTTTCTGGAGTGTTGGTGTGCGGCTACGAACACATTGCACACGTCTGTAGGAGAGATCTCCATTAGCTTATGGGACTTGCATTCGATTGGTGGACTTCCCGTGTACGGCTCATTTTACGAAGAGGTAGTTCCAAACTCGAAAGACATATCATCTCTCCCCTCATGCTGTCGTCATCTATTTGCGGCCTTCCATCACCTGAGTCTTAAGCTTGGTGGTTCGCACTTGGTCACTACGGCCGCCTGGGTGAAGTTTTGGTTCCGCGGCGAGTCTAAATATCAGAAACCACCGACTAGAAGGTTGATAAAGAGGAATGCAAGAGGCAAGCAATCTCACAACCCCTCTGGTAAAATCAATGCCCCCAGAATTCTGACTAAAGAAGACGAGGCTCCCTTCAATGTGCTCAAAGTGGAGAGAAGGCTTATGGAAGAGACTTGGTTAGCTGCTTTGATCTCGTGTTGGTTGTGTGAATTCGCTCTTCCCGACGGGGGACCAAACTTAATCAGGCCCGGTGTTTTCAAGAGCGCAAGTGCGATGGCTCGTGGTAAGAGATACTGCCTTGCAGTCCCAGTCCTGGCCAACATTTATAGGGGCTTAAATGAAATCGTATCTTTTAAGACTCCTAATAAATGTGATGCCACTTTTCCTGAACACTACTTGAATGCTTGGTTGGCTGAATACTTCGACACTCATTTCGAACTTGAATGGTCTCGCTCCAAGGCTGTTCCGCGCATGTTTAGATACTCCGGAGAAGGTGCAGCCAAGTATTATGACGAGGTTACGGCACGTAAGCTATTTCGTGCCGTTAGTAGCTTCAAGTTTCATCACTTGGGCCTTTTTAAAGGACATCGAGAGATTCTGGTGGATGATGACAAGCTACCTAGCTCTTATGTAGATTACTTCATCAGCCAATGCTCTAGCTACCTGGCCTTTCGTCGTGGAAGTGTATGTATAGTTGAACCATATAGCCCTCACCGCTTTGGTCGACAGTTCGGTTTCAATCAACACATCCCTGGGGAGCTTAATGAGGACTTTCGCACCGTCACCTTAGAGCAAGTAGTATGCTTCTAGCGTCGATGTCTTCGTCTTGCTACTGGCTCAGAGTTCTTGATCCTTGCCTGCCCATCTGAGCACGGGGCTCCGTGCACGAAGGACTATATGAATTGGTGGATTAGAAGATCTGATGGTTTCTTTTCAAGTAGGGCTGAGCAACCAATTGGGAATGTCAACCCAAGCAAGATAAGACTTAAGATAAAATAGCCTAATGAAGTAGTTGAGCCCATGAAGCGCCGAAGCAATGGGAAGCCTTCCTTTAGGATTTCAGAGGCTACTAATGAGTCTTTAGGAGGTGCGTGTGTGGACAAGGCACATTCTCCTAAGTGTAGGCCTTCTTGTGTAGTCTCAACGCCTCAAGACATAGAGGTGACCAAGGGTAAGGATGCATCAGATTCCGAGCGAAACAGTAGCAACTCAGATTCTCACTGGAGACGCAAAAGGCAGAGGGACAATCCCAACAAGAATTTCGATCATGAGGGGGTCACCCAAGCGCCTGACTATGGTGTCGATATGGATTCGCTTCCTGACCATTCTGGTGGCAGTGCACAAGTGAGTCTTAATTCTCTTTTTGATGATTTTGATCTTGAACCCATCAAAGACCTTTGTTACCTTCACGATGACCTTGAAGCTATTTTTGGCATCCAAGAACTTTTTGAGAATGACAATCTTGGTATTCTTCCAATGCAGGATGACAATTATCCTTCGAAAAGAGCAGGAGAGAAGTGTACACCAGTTGCTGCTAGCCCTTCTACGAGCGAGTTTTCCATTCAAGGTCCGACTGCGTTTGATTTGGCTACTAAGGAAATTGACCCATCACGTTCGGGGAAGACTAACGCCATTCTTTCTTCCGACCTGATTCACAAGCCTTCAAGGGGCATGACTTGAGATAAACCCATTATGTGTAGTTCAATCCTCCCAGCCATTTCGACTATCACAAAGTTTGAACCTGATGATTTGATTTCGAAGGCCGATCGACAGCGTGCAAAAATGTTAGGAGGGGACCTAATTGAGAAGGTCATCAAAACCCCTTTTACTTTTGTGACTTCACTTAGGGATGGAGTCGAGAAGATCCTCCAAGTTATCGCACAGATAAAAGTCGTGGACGCGACGCCTTTAAGAGAGCGTATTTCAAAATATATGGATGATGCAGACCGATATTCTTCCCTCCATTATGCTCTTTCACAAGGCATTGCACCTGAAGACAAGGAACGGAAGCTTACTGACGCTCGGCATCGTCTCACTCTTGCCCTCGACTCAGAAGCCATTAAGATCAATCAGAAAGTAGCGATCAAGGCAAACGTAGACAAGGCCTTAGCTAGAGAGATTGAATAGAAGAAGGAGCTTGAGTCGCTTTCAATGCAAAAGGCAGAGTTTACAGCTTCGAGCACCCTCTGTGATTCAGAGCTAGCCCAGCAACAAGTGATCATTTCTCAAATCAAGGGGGAGGTTTCCAAGATTGAGGCTACTCCAACTTTGGAAGCTTCTGATGATGCGAAACTTAGAGAGCTACAAGGGTCATTAGAGACTAGCAAAGAGGAGTTGAGGCATTTAGATTGGATATGTTAATCTTTTTTATTTTATTTTATTAATGTAGTCATTACAATGTAACGACACCTATCTCATTATTAATAAAGAAATTCATTTATTTCCATATCAATGTTTGCTCCTTTTTTTTTTTTTTTTTTTTTTTTTGCGCGACTATGCTTAGCCAAGGATGCTAGGCTGCCTACGTACCCAAAATGAATCAAACATATATGTGACTGAACTTAGTAACGAGTACCAAGCTGCCTACGTACCCAAAAGGGGATCAAGTCATAACGTAGTTCAAGGGAAGGTTTTTTTTTTTTTTTTTTTTTTTAGTCCCTAAATTTTGCCTAGGTCGCCTCTTTCAAGGTTTTCAACCTAGCGGGATTTTTTTTTTTTTTTTTGCCCCTAACTTTTGCCTAGGTCGCCTCTTTCAAGGTTTTCAACCTAGCGGGATTTTTTTTTTCTTTTTCTTTTTTAGTCCCTAACTTTTGCCTAGGTCGCCTCTTTCAAGGTTTTCAACCTAGCGGGATTTATTTATTTATTTATTTATTTTTAGTGGGCAGTTTAAGCTCTTACCGAGAAGCAACTTCAAATTTTTTTTTTTTTGCATAGTATTGCTTCAGGAACTTTGCATTTATGGGACCTACCCTCAGGCCATCTCCTTGTATGTCCAGGCGAACACATCTTTATACTCCCTTAAACGCTCAAAGTATTTGCTTTCTTCCTCTGGTGTCAAAAGCGAACTCACGTAGATTGGGCGAGGTTCTTCGTCAGTCCCTAAGTTTAATTCTTTGAGCTCATCTACAGTTGCTTGCTCCCCGTCTTCTATCGCCCGAGGGGCTTCACTTGGTTCATCGTCTGATGTGTCTGATTCGGAATCAGTTTCTGCTGTCACGTGGCAAGAAGGAAGGACTAATGTCTCATGATCCTCCTCCCCATCGTTAACTTGCTTCTCGAGCTCTTGTGTGTGTACAATAGTCCGCCGTTTTACTTTAAGGGAGTTTCCTGTACTAACTTCTACAATCAACTCACGTTTCATGCGCGACGGGATAAGGCTGCAAGCTTTGGTGTCATTTCTCTTTTGTAGGCTACTTTTGCCTTCCTTGGGTCGTGATGTGTCAATTGAGCCACTCGTAGACCCAAGCCTATCAAATGCTGACTTACGTATACGTGAGGTTCCTTCCTTTGTAGGGAGAGAAATGCTTAATCTGTTAAATACTGACTCTCGAGGAGCAGATGTCCCTAGACGGTCAAATACAGAAGATCTCGACACAGTCTTCGGCTTCTCCTCCCCCTCGACTTCAAAGGTGATATGTTGTGATGTTGCCTTCTTTCCTTTCCCTTTGGCCGAGATTCGAACTGGTTCTTATGATGAAAACCCCAGCCCAATTCTAGGAATTTCGATTGCATAGCCTTGTTGCTTCAATTTGCTTTGGGTCGAGTTAAGCCCATGTGACTTCTCTTCCACATAATTTGAATAAAGTTGCCCCAATTGCGGAGGATTTTTGAAATCATAGCCTGATTTTGCCAAAAGTTTATACGCTTTAGGGTCGAAACCCTCTTCTGTTCTTCTGACTGGCAATGAATCTTTTTCAACAAGGCTACGTGTGGCTCTAATAAAACCTTTGAGTGGTGGTTTTGTGGATGCCACTTGGTGTAACTTCGATAATGGCAAGGTGAAATCACTTTTAAGGATAGTGATATCTTCCTCTTGAATAGACTTTTTGCACTTATCCTTAGTGTCTATTGTCAACCCGAATGGGGATTGCCCTTCCTTCCGTTTAGAAGCGGGCACATATCGTAAGACCATGGGTGCCTCTTTCTTATCTTCCCGAAACTTCTGTCTCACTTCAGAGTTAGGTTCGGGAGCTTCCGTGAGGGGCTCGCTTCCTTCCTTACGTTTTGCTTTCTTCTTTTCCATAGACTCTTCTTGTCGTACATTGAAAGTTGTGTCACAGTCCAAGTAAAACTTAGCATCTACAAAGTGAGATTCTGCCGCCGTAAATGGTTGCAAATCTGCTGTCACCACTTTTATTTGCTTGCCGTCGCCATACTTGAAGCATTGATGTAATGTAGAAGGTACAACACCATTCTCATGAATCCACGGTCGTCCTAACAACAAGTTATAAGAAGTCTTCGAATCAATCACATGGAAAAGAGGTCTTGCTTTCAACTCATCAATTGTCACGTTTAACCGAATCATTCCGATTGCCCTTTGACCTTCTTGGTTAAAGCCTTGGATGACGAGTCGACTTTTGGATAACTCTTCCACGGATATGCTTAGGCGTCTCATCGTTCCTTTAGGCATTATGTTGACGGCAGACCCATCGTCTATAAGGATGCGGCTTACTTTTTCACCCCGTGCATAACCTGAGACAAAAAGTGGTCGATTGTGTGGTTTGGAACCCAACAGGAGATCCTCATCAGTGAACGTCATCTTGTCACGGCAGTGAGCACATAAAGCAACTGTTTCTTCTGGGGTTTGGGTTTCACTTTCTTCTTCCTTTGTTCCTTTGGTTTCTTCAAGGCTCATTTTTTTCTCATTTTCGATAAGGCCTTCTCGATCATCTGCATCATGGTAAGAGACCATGTAAGTAGTTGTCGTTAGGTCCTCCGTAAGAAAGCCTTTAGGGAAAAACTCATGCAGCGTGACCGGTAGGGGGCCTTCCTTTTGCGATAACTTATTTGAACAAGCTCCCTTTCTTTGTTGCTTCAAATCATTTGTCCCCTTCCCCTTGGGAGCAACTTTTGAACTGCTTGCTTGGAGTTCCCTTTTCTCGTAAGGAACTTGGGGTTTTGGCTTACGTTGCTTTCGAAATTTTCTGTAAGTCACAAAAGTCCAGCCTTCTTCATCACCTACCAATTCCTCATCAACTCTATCATCATCTTGAGGGTCAAAGCATAACGTATGCATAGGCTCAAGCGTTCCAAATTGGATGTGCCTGCAACATGCCCTTGACGTTGATGGCAAGGTGGACCGCGCTTCCGTTGGAGCTGGTGACTTCACAGAAATCGGGGATCCAACAGCGAATGTAGCATGATTCGCCTCAGCAGTTTCATCTAGGTCTAAAAGAATTTTACCCTCCTTTGCAAGCCTTAGGATAAGGTCCTTCAGAACAAAACATTTTTCCACAGGGTGACTTACAACTCGATGGTATACGCAGTATTTTGGGTCGTTGGTACGCCCCATTTCTTCCAGACGCTTGCATTCTGGAAGCTTGATCACATTCTTCTCTAATAAGTCCTCGAGCATGCCTTGAACGTCGGCATCTGGAAATGGATACGTCTTTTCTTCCATCTCCTTCAAAGTCAATCGACGCTTCTCCCGCTCATGCATTGGACCGGCCCTTTTCTCCATTCTCTTATTCTCTTTATTGGAGATCCTCACAGGCTCTATCGCAATGGCCATAGATTCCTTAACCATGGATCTGGAAGACTTATCCCCCCTCCTCATATCCTTCTTCTCTTTACGCTGCTCGTTGACGGGTAAGGCCTTTTCTCCATGGCTAGACAAGCTAAGCTCCATGTCATGGGCTCGGGTAGCAAGTTCTTCAAAAGTGTGAGGTTTAATTCCTTGGAGGATGTAAAGCAACCCCCAGTGCATACCTTGGATGCACATTGCCACTCCTGAAGATTCAGAAAGGCGATCTTTGCAGTCGAGGCTCAATGAACGCCAGCGATTGATGTAGTCTACCACTTTTTCATCTTTCCATTGCTTCGTGTTGGTTACTTCTAGCATCTTACGGTACGTCGGGTACTGTAGAAGCGGTTCAAGAATTCCCTTTCCATTTGCTCCCAACTATCAATAGACTCGGGTTCAAGATCCGTGTACCAATCAAAGGCGTTTCCTCGAAGAGTACGCACAAATTGCTTCGTGAGCAAGTCCCCATCAGTACCGGCATTATTGCAAGTCTCAATGAAATGAGCGATATGTTGCTTCGGATTCCCTTTCCCGTCGAACTGTTGAAACTTAGGAGGTTGGTAACCCGCAGGCATCTGTAAGATGTCAATCCTCTTGGTGTATGGCTTTGAATACATCAGAGAGTTTTGTGGTGCTCCACCATATTGAGCTCGAATGGTGTTCGTTATCATGTCCTGTAGCTGCTGGATCGATAGAGATGAAATTGAGTTAGAGCTCCCATGTGGACCGTCAATCCTCTTTGGGGAAGATGTACGAGCTCCTTGGGATGTATGATGGTGCGTGTGAGAATGGCCTTTGCTAGACTCCCCTCGATTCTGAACCTCGAGCTTGTTCATAAGCGTGGCGATTTGAAGGTCTTTCTCCTCCACGGTCTTGGTAAGCTTAGCTATGGCATGTCCCATTTCAGCAATCTTTTCGTCAATGGTGGCAGTCTCCGTCACCATGGCCGCCATAGCTATTGTACGAGAAGAATTCTCTGAGAAGATGGATGAAGTGACTTCTCGGGGGGATCCTTGAGAAGAACCTGACTGTGAAGCAGTACTCCACCCAGCATCTGATGCAGAGTAGTGATATTCGCTCCCTATCGTTGAGTCCTCTGGAACGAATGTTGAATCTCCCCTCCTAGAGGAAATGTGCTTGCTTGTCCTCAAAGTGCTCAAGGAGATGACAGTCTTTGGCTGGGTTAGGGCACTTACGAGCTTTGTCACAGGAGCTTCACTCTCAACTTCTTGCGATGTGAGGAGCCTCATTGCCTTAGCTTTGTTTCGAGTCATGGGACCTGTGGAAGTACTGCTGCTTGTTGACCCCCCAACGCTTTTGGTAGCATTCTTGGGAATCTGAGACTTCTTTGAGGCCATTGAACTTGGTGGATTGGAGACTTGAAGATTTCTAAGGTGGAGAAAGAGATGAGAGGCAGAGAAGTCCCACCGGGCGTGCCAGAAATTTGTACACACAATTTTCATAAAAGATGAATCACACGATCACGAAATAGTGTAACAAATTATCAATTGTATTGATTTGTATATATATGAGTACAATCCTCTGTATGACTCTTTACAATGAAAGAATACAATAAAACTCCTCTGATTCGATCTCCAAGTAACTTTACGATCCGAAGGGCTATGAAGCTTGATCTTGAATCGTACTTTGATGTCTCCAAGTTGGATGTGTGATTGGATGTACTTGAGTTTTGATTTGAAGTTGAGGGCCGTTGGCTTGATCTCGAACTTAATTGAAGGAAAATCTCTACTTTGATTTAGAGAAGTAGAAATAAGCCTTGATTTTGAGGGAGCAAGGGTGCTCTTTTGGACTTAGAGATGACCCTCTATTTTGGCAGAGTGTCAGTAGGGTTTTTCTCTCTAAAAAATGTTCTCCATTTCTCATATGAAAAGCCCCTATTTATAGGCAACTCAATTGTATTTAATTTGGAATTTTTCCTCAGCATTTATTGAGAGTTGAATTATGAATTTAATTGGGTATTTCATTTAATAAGAACTTTCCATATAGGTCTTTTCTTCTGATGCTGCCATGTGGCTTTCTTCATTTGATGTTGCCATGTGGCTTGATTTCATTCGCTGATTATACACATCATCAATTGGAGATTGATTTGATCACAATTATTTTATCATGAACAATCGGATGAATGTGAATACATCATAAAATTTTGATGTTTACACTCCGAAAGTCAGCTCCTATGCTTAGGCATTTTGCCATTTTCAGTACCATTGAACTAAGTTCGCATTGCTTTCAAATAAATCATTCTAACCAACGTGGGCGATCAATTATCATCAAGGTCTCTAATTGATATAAAGAAAAAAAAACAAAGATTATGAATTAGGACTTCAATCAAAGAAAGGCAGCATCATGACAAACTACAAAAGAACGGACTAAGGAGTAATGCTCTATACTTCAACAAACCAAAGTTAGGTTGACATGCTCCGTTTCATCTTATCAATGTAAAATTTATGGGCGGCATCATATCATGAAAACACATAAACTTCAATTATTCAATAGATGGATTAACAGATACTAAGGCAGGTTTTTTTACACACATTCACTAGCTTTTTTAATTTAAACAAACATATGCATTGTGTAGATGTCAATTAACAGGACCAGTGTGGGATAGAAAAGTAAGAAAGGGCTTGGACAATGGTTCTTAATTGTCCCATTGTCCATGCTAAATACAACGATGTTGTACCCTCCACCATTTAAGGAAGCTTAATTAAATTTGAATTACTCGTCTGTAAAATTGATACGGTTAGCTTTGCATCCATTGAAGCTTTACAAAGAAAAAAAAACTAATGAATTGTCACCTACAAACAATGCTTGATCACTCAAGCTGTCAACCTTCACCCACTTGTATTTAAATTTGCTTCCCTCTAGAGTACACCGTTCTAATTTTAGAACTGTGAACCTAAATGTCACATAGGAGTTATCCTTGATGCCTTCTTTATCAAATTCGTCTTTAGTTTCCTCATCCACAAAATCATCTTCAATGTCTTCATCATTGATTCATTTTCTTCATGGTCAGAGTCCTTTACAAAGCTATCTCTTATTGAAAAACAATGACCTCCTTGTATTTGAGAAAACAAAAACAAAAAAATCTCCTGGTCTACAGCATTAAATTTTCCCTTATAGAACAAAATGTCATCATTACATTGAGGACAAATTTTAATATCAATTCAACTTTATATCTTGTCCTGGTCTAGTGAAGGACAATATTCTAAAATCACCACGGATTGCAAAGATTACACAATCATGGTCATATTCATAAGTAATCATATTGCCAGCAAAAGTTATGTTTAGGTGGAAGAATGTCATCAACCCCTTGACAGAACAACCATCCGAACAAAGATATCACAGACAATTTCAAGCTCAAGTTTGTAATTGTATTCATGACAAAAGGTAGGTTGAGGTGAAAGACTTCTTGGGTGTTTAGATAACCGACGAAAGAGATTAATCTGTAATCAATTTGTATACCAATCAACCATCTATAAGATGTTCCAAAGCATTTACTTCCAACAACCTAAGGCAAGTTGAAAACATAAAATTTAGTATCTAATAAGTTGCGAAAGCAACGTGTCTGAATTTCTCTATTATTGGCTCTATTGCTTTGTTCATTTTCTTCCCTCTAGAGTACACCGTTCTAATTTTAGAACTGTGAACCTAAATGTCACATAGGAGTTATCCTTGATGCCTTCTTTATCAAATTCATCTTTAGTTTCCTCATCCTCAAAATCATCTTCAATGTCTTCATCATTGGATTCATTTTCTTCATGGTCAAAGTCCTTCTTATTGAATAACAATGACCTCCTTGTATTTGAGAAAAAAAACAAAAAAATCTCCTGGTCTACAGAATTAAATTTTCCCATATAGAACAAAATGTCATCATTACATTGAGGATAAATTTTAATATCAATTCAACTTTATATCTTGTCCTGGTCTAGTGAAGGACAATATTCTAAAAATCACCACGGATTGCAAAGATTACACAATCATGGTCATATTAATGAGTAATCATATTGCCAGCAAAAGTTATGTTTCGGTGGAAGACTGTCATCAACTCCTTGACAGAACACCCATCCGAACAAAGATATCACAGGCAACTTCAAGCTCAAGTTTGTAATTGTGATGACAAAAGGTAGGTTGAGGTGAAAGACTTCTTAGGTGTTTAGATAACCGACGATGGAGATTAATCTGTAATCAATTTGTACACTGATCAACCGTCTAAAAAATGTTCCAAAGCATTTACTTCCAACAACCTAAGGAAAGTTGAAAACATAAAATTTAGTATCTAATAAGTTGCGAAGGCAACGTGTCTGACTTTCTCTATTATTGGCTCTATTTCTTTGTTCATTTTCTTCTCCAAGCATAAGCCAAGGACAGCTATGAGGTAATGAAGGTTTTCCAATGAATAAACACTTGATACTCATGACTTACAGACAGCTCCAACAATGACTATCTTTTTTTGATGATGATATATCATCAAGGAAAGATTTTCGACACATTATTTCAGAGGGGACATCATGTGGAAGATCAGCCCACTTAGACATCTTAATAAGTTTTTTATGCTGTAAAAGGCTGAAAAATAATTACATACAAACAAAATTTTGGATTCAATAGAAGTGTAAAATGATAGATTTAGAAATTGAGGCAGGTCCTTAACTAAATCATAACTTCTTAGCTCCACAACTACTTAAGCACATCCTAAGAAAAACAATTTTGCACACATTCACTAGCTTATTTGATGTCAATTATATGCACTGCCCATGTCAAACCCTCCAATCAAAAAGGTATAAAATGCCTTATGTAAAATAGATACAACTAGATATATTCCAATTGATGCTCTATGCAGTCAATGAAAATGATGAACTGTCACCCACAAACAAAGCTTGATCACCCAAACTATCAACCTTCAACCATTTGTATTTAAATTCACTTCCCTCTTGAGTACATCATTCTAATTTTAGAACTGTGAACCTAAATGTCACATAGGGTTATCATTATCATTGACTCCTTTTTTATCATATTGATCTTTAGTCTCCTCACCCTCAACATATATATATATATATATATATATATCTATTACAATATCACACTATATGGTAAACTAAAAAGAATACTATTGATATATGCTTTTCACAAAAAGGAATATATGTTTTCAATAAATTAAAACAAATAAGAACAGGAGTATAGTAACGTTCAAAGTATAGATGAAAACAATAAAAAGATCAATAAAGTTTGCATAGAAGCTAATATTGTTCTAGAGACACAAAATATCAGAGCAATTTTTTGTGTATGTATGTATCCACTAACCAGAACCGCCAATGGTTGGTTAATTTGTAAGAAATTAATTAAGGTAAGGGAAAGAATAGAATTTTGCTCGTGACAGAAACTTAACCACATATAAGAGGACTTTGTTGAAGGCAGAACTTGGGCTGTTGAAGAGGAAGAGAGGGGCTGCATTTCTTATGTTCTCAATTTGGGATGCTCAAGGACTGTATCCATACATTGGCCCTGCAATATAGCATCCAGTAGTCTTGCGTATCCGTATTCTGGCACTGCAATATACCATCTAGTTGTAAGGAATCATAATTTTGTTAAGATTTATACTAAGCCCAGCAGAAGTTATCCCAATAAAAACAATTTTTTACTTAAATAATTAAAGCCTTTTGCACCAATAGGCAAAATTCAAATTGACTTGCCCTATCATCCTTCATTTCATTGCAATGAAAATAATTCACTAAAAACATAAAAACGAAGAGAACCTATAGATTGTAGCAATTTACATGTAGAGTGCATTTTATTGAATAGATAAAATAAGATATTGAGAAACTAAGGCGGGTCCTTTATTGTAGCACAACTTCAAAGCTTCAAACTACATACACACATCTTAAAACAAACAATTTTGCACACACTCACTAACTTATTTGATACACTTCACATGTACCAAAGTGGGGAACAAAAGAAGGAAAGGGATTGGCCTGAGTAAAGTGGCCTAAATTTGGCATCTTCCATTCTGTACACGCCCATGTCGAACCCTCCACCATTATGGGTACAATTAAAATGGGCTAAATTGTCATCAGTAAAATAGATACAATTAGGTTTGATTCCATTGAGGCTCGATGCAGTCAATGACAATGATGAACTGTTACCCACAAACAATGCTTGATCACCCAAGCTATCAACCTTCACCCATTTTTATTTAAATATACTTCCCTCATGAGTACATCTTTTTAATTTTTGAACTGTGAACCCAATTGTCACATAAGGGTTATCATTTTGATCAAATCCTTCTTCATCAGATTCATCTTTAGAGTCCTCATTCTCAAAATCATCTTCAGAGTCTTCATCACTGGATTCACTTTCATTGGTATAACATGATGATTCAACAATATACTTTTGGATATGACATTGGATTTTGAAATTGATTCCTTCTGGAGGAGGCGCAACAGCTTTAGCCTTGAGCTTTTTGTTATCATCAATGCGACAAACAACGAGTGCACCATCAAAATGTACAGCATGAAACTTACCCTTGTAGCATGCAATGTCAGCATTGCGTTTTTGAGTATTTGTTATATCCACCCAAGCTTTATATCCTGGTCCAGTGAAGGACAGTTGCTGATATTCACCATAGATTACCATGACTACGCAATCACAATCGCATTCACGAGTTGCTGGGTTCCTAGGACTCCTTGACAAAACAACCTTTTTAAAGAAACATTCTACGAAGACCTTCAGGCGTGACTTTGAATTCATACTGACAGCGAAAGGTAGCTATGGGTGGAAGACATAATAGGTATTTAGAGAACGGATGCAACAGGTTGATCTGTAAATCGGTTCCTATAGTGAGCAACCATCCAAAAGATGCTCCAAAGCTTCGTCTTCCAGCAACCTCAGGCAGCTTGAAATAGTGAACTCTAGCATTTCGTAAGTTGAAGAAGCCACGCGTCCTACTTTCTTTGTCATTGATTTTTTCACTTTGTTCGCTTTCCTCTGCAAGCATAAGCCAAGGACAACTAGCCTAGGAGGTAATGGGAGTTTCCGTTCTTTTTCTTATATTCTTGTGTGTTCTGTGTTTTTTTTTTTTTTTTTTAACTCAAATTTTCTTTTTTGTTAAAATTGAGAAATTAATTTATTTTTTAAATTATAATCTGATGTGGATTGGGTAATGAGTGCCACGGATGTTTTTAATAATATTTTAATTTCTCCGTTAGTCACCTCAGATATTTTTGTCTGTTGATTGACAAAAATGACGAAAATAACACGCTTTAATTAGTTTAGGAACTAAAAATAGTGAAATGAAAATGTAAGAATCAAAATAAAAATAAGATCAAAATGTAGAGATTAAAAATGTATTTACGCCTTTAATTTATTTTTAAATTACGCCAATCTTCTTTGTAGGAGTTTTGCGAAATGATACTTCTACTAAACATTTGAAGAAATAATACTCTCACTTTTTGAGGTTTTATAAATACACCATGTAAGTTCTGAGTTCATCCCTATCACATCGTAACCTTTCTAACAAAAGTGTTGGTGTGAGAGGAAATAAAGTTATGAGTTACATTTATAAATTCTCAATTGTGAGGTGTCATTTCCTAAAACATTTAGAAGTGTGTTTTTCATGAAAACTCAAAAAGAGGAATGTGTTAATTGACAATTTTAAAACACCATACAGGAGTGTGGCTTGATGGTAGGAGTCTTTGTTCTACACCCAGAGAGAAGCGGTTCAAGCGATAGTCCCAGCAAGGTTCGTGTGGTACACGTGGTATTACCTATTGCCGTTACGTGATTTAGGGTCGATAAGCCCATACCGGAGACTCCCTTTTTTATTCAACAAAAAAAAAAATGACCATTTTAAAACACAAGATTTCAAAATGACAATAAATACATAATAAAGAGCCAATGACTGTTTTGCCCCAATTTTTGTTTGGATTGTAATGGCATATGCAACTAGCTATTCTCTACTCTCTCTCTCTTTTTTTTCTTTTTTCTTTTTTCAAACTATGACATAAGATTTTATTGGGTTTGGTAAAGGATGAATTTTTTAATATTGTCATGCAAAATCAAGTGTCTACAAATATATCAAGATTACTTATAGATTTTAACAATTTAAAATTATGGACTTGGTTTTGGTGAACTAAAAAACTTGCAGACTTTAATCTTGCAGAAAACTTTCTTAACAGAAGTTGCTATCAGTTGTTTAGGGGAGGATGGAAAAAGATAGAAATTCTTGATCTAGCTACCAATGAATTACATGGCAAAATACCTGCTTCCATTGGTAAACTTTGAAATCTGAAATTTTTTGATATATCTTTTAATAACATGGTGGGATCTTTACCTGAATCCCTTGAAGGAATAGAAACCTGTCTTTCTAGAAGCCCACTCCCTAGTCTGGATTACTTGGGATTGTCTTCGAAACAGTTGTATGGTAAATTACCAAATTGGTTGGGTCAGCATGAAACTTTTGTTCATCTTGATCTAGCCTCTAACCTTTTTAATTGGCTCTTCCAGATAGTTTAGGACAACGTTCTGAGTTTGTCAATTTCGATGTTTCTTCTAACAAATTGATAGGAATTCTCACAGAATCACATTTTTCAAAGCTAACTAAGCAGAAATCTTTACACTTGGGTCCCAATTCATTCACTCTGAACGTCAATTCCAATTGGGTCCCTCCATTCCAACTCCAGGATCTTTATATGGGTAATTGCTATTTGGGTCCTTCAATTCCAGCTTGGCTTAAATCACAGAAGAAGCTGAAGCATCTAGACTTCTCAAATGCTCAGGTTCCACACCCAGCTGATTTTGGTAAACTGCTTTTAATTTAGCACTACAAAATGTTTCTTTCAATCAATTACATGATCAGCTACCAAATCCATTAAATGTAGCTCCCGGTGCATTCATTGATTTGAGTTCCAACCTCTTTGATGGACCTATTCCTCTTCTAGTTGGTGAGATTGAATTCCTAAATCTATCCAACAATACTTTTTCCGGTCCCAACCCAGGAAATATAGGTGCTTCCATGTCAAAACAATTGTTTCTCTCTCCTTCAAGTAATCAAATAACAGAAGATATCCCTGCCAGTATAGGAAATATGCCATCCATTCAAGTAACTGATTTTTCAGGGAACAATTTAACAGGAAAGCTCCCTTCAAACATTGGGAACTGTTCTTTGCTAACGGTTCTAGACCTCAGAAAGAACAATTTGATTGGGGAAATTCCAGCTTCCTTGGGTCAACTGAATTAGATTCAGACACTTCACCTAAGTGATAACAATCTCACTGGAGAGTTCCCATCATCTTTTCAAAATCTGTCACTTTTAATAACTCTAGATCTTAGAAACAAGATGCTAAAGGGTAGCATTCCACAACGGATTGGAGAAAGTTTCACATCTCTTAAAATTCTTAGTTTGCGATCAAATGCATTTTCTGGAGAATTTCCCTCCAAGCTTTCAAATATAAGTTCATTGCAAGTCCTGTACTTCGCGGAAAACAAGTTGAATTGTATTATTCCTGCTATCTTTGGTAATTTGAAAGCTATGGCTCTAGTGTAAAATACAGTTAAATCTAATGAGCTGTCTATGTTCTTCTACTACAAGCAAAGCTTGGTTGTGAATATAAAAGGCCTGGATCGAAAGTACACCACTTTACTCTTTCTTTTGACTGGAATAGATCTTTCTGGAAATAACTTTCATGGAGATCTCCCCCGAGAACTAACAAAATTGGCAGGTTTGATCATTCTGAACTTGAATAGAAACCACATCAGTGGCAAGATTCCTGAGAGTATTTCGAATTTGCAGCAACTTTCATCTCTTGATCTCTCAAGCAATAATCTTTTTGGTCCAATTCCTCCAATCATATTAGCTTTAGACTCTTTGGGGTTTCTTAATTTGTCAAACAATAACTTCTTTGGCGCCATCCCTTACACTGGTCATATGACAACATTTCAAGCATCATCTTATGCTGGGAACTCAGAGCTTTGTGGAGGTCCACTGGCTAAAAACTGTTCAGGTGAAGTATGAAGCAGAGAAAACTAATGAGAATGATAGTGGTAATGAAATCGTCACCACACAAAAGTAGAAATGAGAGGGAACAACATGAGTAAACCAAAAGCATCTCATCCTAGTTATGAGATTCAACTTTTTTTTCTTACTTTGTTTTTTTTTTTATTTGTCACTTTGCTCCATCAAATGCACAACACCAAAATCAAACAGTTGGTTTTGGCTACACCATTAGATAAGTAAAAATTGTTCATTCTGGTAAGTCATTGACTGCTTCTCTAAGCCTCATTCACAGCTCCTCCATCTATTGATCTCACCCTCAGTCCCTCAGTGCCAGGTAAAGGCTTTTTTCTTTTAAAATTTTTTTTTAAGTGAATCTTCTACTAATAAGATTGCATTTTTGTCATATGCAAACTTCTATGGATAAGTGGCCATGAATTGAATGATATTGTAATAATTTAGTTTTGTCACAATAATACCATATACCTTTTCCAACATGATTCTATATTATAGAATTAAATAAAAAAGCACATGATCATGAACCTGAAATGGAGGTCCCCAACAAAGTAAAAAATTTTGTTTGGTGCACTAGCAGAGAAGCGCTTCCAACAAAAGCCAATCTGGGCAGACGAAGAATCACCACAGATGCACTGTGTGAGTAGTGTAAGGTGCATACTGAAGACTGTTCACATGCTTTATTTTTTTGTCCTGATGTGCAGAGAGTTTGGGCCTTGGATCCACAATGGCAATGGCTTCTAGCGATGCAATGAAGGACGGCTCTGGAAATCTTTAAGCATGCTTTGGAAGATGACAAGGACCCTTCTCTGCTGGCTTTCACGGGTTGGGCCTTATGGAGTCGAAGAAATCAAATCCAGTTCAATGAAGCAGCTTGTCCACTGAACCAGGTCCTGCAAGTCTCAAAGGAACGAAAACTGGAATTTCAACTCCTCCACCCAGTCACACCAAAGCTGCAGCACAGGAAGCATACCAGGCAGAAGCCTCCAGACATTGACAGTTTTAATGTGAACTATGATGGTGCAACTTTTAATGAACAAGGCAAAGCTGGGTTTGGTGTTGTTATCCGCAACTTGGAAGGAGCGGTGATGGCTTCCCTTTCACAGCAAGTACCCCTGCCAACCACAGTCGATCAAGTCGAAGCTCTGGCAGCGAGAAGAGCCGTTGAGTTCGCATTAAAGGTCAGAATCACTCAAGCCATCATTAAAGGAGACTCAGACATCATCTTCAAGGACCTCACTAGTCCAGGACTCTCTCTTGCTTTACATGGGCATCTGATTCATGATGTAAAACAGTTAGCAAATGTTTTTACAAACATTAGTTTCACACATGTTCGTTGCCCAGGGAATACTGTAGCCCATGGTTTGGCTAGGCGGGCAATTACAATGCCCAATTTAACTGTCTGGATGGAAGATGTACCATCAGACATTCTTTAGTTTGTGCAGACTGATTTAACAGCCTTGATTAATTAAATTTGAAGTCTTCTTTCTCAAAAAAGAAAAAAGAAAAAAAGAAATAATGAGAGAAGGGAGGGGGGGGGGGGGGAGGGGGCCTAGGCTCGCATTCAGTTTAGAAGAAACATAAAAATACCCTTTTCTTGTGGCCTAAAAAAAAAACTTCTATAATAATATCGCACAATATTTTGATAGAAAAAAAGAGCTCGTCATTTATGCTTTTCACAAAAGAATGTATGTAACACGATATATTAAACAATAAGAACAAGAATATCGTAACTTTTAAAGTTTTGCACAGAACACTTTGTGTATGTATGCTGGAACAACCATGTTTGGTTAATATCTAAAAAATTAATTAAGCTGAGGGAAAGAAAAGAATTTTACTGGTAACGAACTTACCGGTGTAAGAGGACCTTGCTGGAGGCAGAACTTGGGTTGTTGAAGATGGAGAGAAGGGCTTCATTTTTTGTGTTCTCAATTTGAATTGCTCAAGGACTGTATTTATATACTGGCACTGCCATATACTGTCCAGTTGTCTTCTGTCTGGTAGGAGAAGGATTCCTAACTTTTTAAAGATGTGATATATACGAAGCCCAGCATAAAGTATCCCAATCACTTTTTTATTTGAATAATTAAAATGATAATTAATGCCTTTTGCATCAATAGACAGAATTCAAATTGACTAGCCCTGTTGTCCAACATATCAGTGCCATGAGAATAATTCATTAAAAACATAAAAGTGAAAAGAACCTATAGATTGTAGAAATTAACATGAAGAGTGCATTTCAATAAATAGAAAAATAAAAGATTGAGAAACTAAGGTATGCCCTTCACTGCAACATAACTATGCTCTTCACTGTAACATAACTTCTAAACTTCAAACTACAGAAACACAAACACATCTTACAACAAAAAGTTTTGCACACATTCACTAATTTATTTGATACACTTCATATGTACCAAAGTGGGGTACAAAAGAAGGAAAGGGATTGACCGGAGTAATGGGACTTCATTTTGGCATCTTCCATGCTAAACACGCCCATGTCGGACCCTCCACCATTACTGGTACAATTAAAAACGCGTAAATCATCATCTGTAAAATAGATACAATTAGGTTTGATTCCATTAAGGCTCGATGCAGTCAATGACAATGATGAATTGTCACCCACAAACAATGCTTGATCACCCAAGCTATCAACCTTCACCCATTTGTATTTGAATTTACTTCCCCCTTGATGACATCTTTCTAATTTTTGAACTATGAACCCAATTGTCACATAGGGGTTAGCTTCTTTGTAGCGTTCTTCTTCAGATTCATCCATAGGGTCATCATCTTCAACATCATCCCCATTCTCAACATCATCCTCAAAGTCCTCATTCTCAATATCATCCTCATCACTGGATTCATTTTGTCTAGAGTCGGCATCGGAATCGGAGTCAGAGTCAGAGTCGGAGTCAGAGTCGGAATCATAGCTGCGTTCAAAGTAATCATTATTGTCAGAATATATATGACCTCCTCGATAGCGTGTAACCAACAAAAGGCCTCCTGATGATTCAACAATATACTTTTGGACATTCCATTTGATACTCATAGTGATTCCTTCTAGAGGAGGGGCAATAGCTTTAGCCCTAGGCTTTTTGTTACCACCAATGCGACAAACAACAAGTGCACCATCATAATCTACGGCATAAAATTTACCCTTGTAGAATGCAATGTCAGCATACCGTCGTCTTCGAGAACTTTTTATATCCATCCAAGCTTTATTTCCTGGTCTAGTGAAGGCCAATTGCCGAAATTCACCAAAGATTACCATGATTACACAATCACAATCACATTCTTGAGTTGCTGGGTTCCAAGGACTCTTTGACAAAACAACCTTCTGAAGAAACATTCGACAAATATCTTTAGGCTCGAGATCGGAATCATACTGCCAGCTAAAGGTAGGTTGGGGTGGAAGACATAATAGGTGTTTAGACATCGGATGCAAGAGGTTGATCTGTAAATCGGTTCCTATAGTGAGCAACCATCCAAAAGATGTTCCAAAGCATCTTCTTCCAGCAACCTCAGGCAGCTTGAAATTGTGAACTTTAGCATTTCGTAAGTTGAAGAAGCCACGAGTCCTACTTTCTTCGTTATTGCTTTTTTCACTTTGTTCAATTTCCTCTGCAAGCATAAGCCAAGGACAACTAGGAGGTAATGGGAGTTTCCCCACTGAATTAAGGAGTGAGTGCCATGACTTGCACACAGCACTGGAGATGATGATATCATCTGAAAATAGTCGACACATTATTTGGAAGAAGACATCACCGGGAAGATCAGCCCACTTTGACATCTCAATAGATTGGTAATCTGGAATTCAGAAAAAAAAAAAAAAACAAAAAAAAAAAAAAGTTGAGGATGTCTACAACTGAAAGAGAAATACATTAATATAAGTAAGATTACGATTAAAGTTTGCATCTTCAAATATAATTAAAAACCCATCTCCAATTGAAAAAAATTATTAAGAAAAGTCATTACTTTAATGTTAGTTTCACTTCTCTTAATTATCAAATCAAGACACTTGTACATAACACTAGTAAAATGCAATATTTAGGGGGAGAATTGCTATGTATTTAAGCTTTTCTTCAAAGTCTGTTTCGCGAGAATTTAAACTACAACTAAAAGATTTGATTTGTGCAAGAAAGAAGCTTTGAATTGAGCCACACTTTACAGCTGAACCTTATCATCAAGTTTTTATTTTTACATAGTATTTTTTTAGGGAAAGATTGAATTTTTGCATACACAATGTTCTGCAAAAAAACACAAAAACATTGCAAACATGGTTTTTGTGAAAAACCAAAACGAATTCAGAAATATTGCAAACATGTTTGTTTTTTGAGAAATTAAAGTAACAGAAAAACAATAATACTGAAGAAAAAGAAAAGAATTTAGACATAGCAAAAGCGTGGAAAAAGAAAAGAATTCAATTAGACATACCGGATCGGCGTTGAAGAAATAGAGAGGCTTCGTTCGGTTGTGCAGTTTGATCTGCTCTGCAACTGTACTTATATAGGTCGTTTATCCAAGTTCTAATAGTATTAGGATAAACTTTTTTAAAATAATATTTTTTTTTACGCGTTCTTTAAAATAATAATAATCTACTAGCCTCTGAGCACGCGCTTGAGCGCGTGCCTAGAGTCTCTTCTATTTGTTGGGTAAAGTGCGTGTTCAGAGGCTCTTCTATTTGTTGAGTAAAGGTTAATTTAGAGCATTTATTATAATTTGGGATTACTACATTTTTCAATTACAAAAAACCTAGAGGTGTGATGAGTGTTAAGCATTTGGTGATTGAAAAGACCAAAGTAGATTGAGTAAGAATTAATTTAGAGCATTTATTATAATTTAGGATTACTACATTTTTTTCATTACAAAAAAATTTAGGGGTGTTTAACCAACAAATATTTTTTGAAAGTACATATTTATGGATAAAAACCAAACTAAGTATTAAAACCCTTCAAGAACAAATTTGAAGCATTTTCACCCTACATAGAATCATAGATAGGAAAATTACCAATCCATTAAAGCTACAAAATTTGAAAACACAAATTCAAACTATACAATGTCTGCTCGTCTTACTGTTTGTTCTCAAACTTGGGTTGCTTCAAAAGGTTCCTTTACACCTACAAACTCACAAAAGAAAAGAAAATGAAAATGAAAACCAAATAATTTATGGAGATCGAACAGCAAAACTACAAATTTAAGTTGAATTCAATTGATGATAAATGAAATGAATAATCAAATCTAACAGAGTTAAATATACAAACCTGAGAACCTCACAACTATGTATTTTTTGAGAAACAAAGGAGTAAAGAAAATAGAAAAACTAATACTTGAATCTCACATGTGTTACCCAATTTTAGTTTTGATTGGTGAAAAATATTGGGAGTTATTGATTGCTTGAATTTTGAAATTTCAAAAATATTTTTTTTGAAAGAGAGGTAACTACCATGTACGTTTATTGGTGAGAAGTCAAGAGACAAATGAGGATTAGTAAGTGACAGTGTTTTTTTTGTGTGTATTGAAAGTTCTAATCTGTAGTAAAAGGGAATCTTTTTTTTTTTTTTTTGGTAATTGAGAAAGTGGAAAACGTGGAATTGTTGTGATAATTATATAAGTTTTCTGCTAATAAAAAAATAATTGTATAAGTTTATCTCTTAAAAAGTTTGAATTTAGTTTACAATTTGTTGAAAGAGGGGAGAAATTTGAATTTAGTAATTGGATAAGTGGAAAACGTGGTTGGCAAATTAAAATAATTTTTTTAGGAGTAAAACAATAAAACATGATAAATTTAATCGGTTGTAAAAAGGGGGGGAAAATTTTGGTTGGTAATTGAAATGTGCAAAACGTTGTTGACACTTGGCATAATAAAATCAGTTTTTAAGAGTAAAACATGGGTCCGTGAGAGTAAAAAATTTGATAATTCATATCCATTTTCCTATTTTAAAAATAAATGAATGTATAGTTGCTTTGAAGAAGTGGGTTAGTGGAAAAGACTTTCCTATTTTGTAGGCAATATTTTAGTGCAAGTTAGACATGTATTTTTACCAGACTATCCTTTAATTTTGTCTCTACTTAAACCTAGGGGTGTAGGTTAATTTAGAGCATTTATTATAATTTGGGATTACTATATTTTCCAATTACAAAAAAAAAAAAAAAAACCTCGGGGTATGATGAAAAAGTTGTTTCACCACACATAATACTCATCACACGCATGCTTAGATGCTCTTCTATTTTTTGGGTCAAGGTTAATTTAGAGCATTTATTATAATTTGAGATTATTACATTTTCCAATCACAAAAAAAATCTAGGGGTGTGATGAATAAATTATTTCATCCAAAATGCAGAACACTCATCACACCCCTAGATTTTTTTTGTGATTGGAAGATGTAATAATCCCAAATTATAATAAATGCTCTAAATTAACCTTGACCCAAAAAATAGAAGAGCATCTAAGCATGCGTGTGATGAGTATTATGTGTGGTGAAACAACTTTTTCATCATACCCCGAGGTTTTTTTTTTTTTTTTGGTAATTGGAAAATATAGTAATCCCAAATTATAATAAATGCTCTCAATTAAGCTTTACCCAAAAAATAGAAGAGCCTCTGAGCACGCGCGTGAGCACGTGCTCAGAGGCTAGTATTCCGTAATTTCATCCAATACGCAGAACACTTATCACACTCCTAAGTTTTTTTTTTTTTTTTTTTTTGTGATTGATAGCACCTTGGGCACGAAATGTATATATTCCTCGACTATTCGAGGCCATGCTTTCATCCACGTGCACACCCATCGAGGTGAATGCAAACATGTTGTTGTAAAACCGTATATATTGCCTGAAATGTCTGCCTCGTGGTGTTTGCTCACAAATGAGCTCCATAAATTCTGGACAAATTGGTATGTTGGGTAAGGATACTTTTCCATCCTTGCAACACATTGAGGATGTCTCTCGATGGAACCTTATCATTATAATAAATGCTCAGAGGCTTTTCTATTTTTCATCACCAATTTATTCATGTCTTCTTTCCTAATCTTTACATCCTTCACGCGCGTGCTCAGAGGCTTTTCTATTTTTTTGGTAAGGGTTAATTAAAATTTAGGGGTGTTTAACCAAATGTGAGCATACACAATGTTAATACACCTAATTTTAATTTAGAGCATTTATTATAATTTAAGATTACTACATTTTTTTCATTACAAAAAAATTTAGGGGTGTTTAACCAACAAATATTTTTGTTGGTTAAACAATGTTCTGGACAAATTGGTATGTTGGGTAAGGATACTTTTCCATCCTTGCAACACATTGAGGATGTCTCTCGATGGAACCTTATCGTTATAATAAATGCTCAGAGGCTTTTCTATTTTTCATCACCAATTTATTCATGTCTTCTTTCCTAATCTTTACATCCTTCACGCGCGTGCTCAGAGGCTTTTCTATTTTTCATCACCAATTTATTCATGTCTTCTTTCCTAATCTTTACATCCTTGAGCTTTTTGAGCCACACTTTACAGCTGAACCTTATCATCAAGTTTTTATTTTTACATAGTATTTTTTTAGGGAAAGATTGAATTTTTGCATACACAATGTTCTGCAAAAAAACACAAAAACATTGCAAACATGGTTTTTGTGAAAAACCAAAACGAATTCAGAAATATTGCAAACATGTTTGTTTTTTGAGAAATTAAAGTAACAGAAAAACAATAATGCTGAAGAAAAAGAAAAGAATTTAGACATAGCAAAAGCGTGGAAAAAGAAAAGAATTCAATTAGACATACCGGATCGGCGTTGAAGAAATAGAGAGGTTTCGTTCGGTTGTGCAGTTTGATCTGCTCTGCAACTGTACTTATATAGGTCGTTTATCCAAGTTCTAATAGTATTAGGATAAACTTTTTTAAAATAATATTTTTTTTACGCGTTCTTTAAAATAATAATAATCTATATATATATATATATATATATATATATATCTTTATATAAAAAGCCGCAATGCCGCTATCGGTACTGTATATTCAGTGCTGTTACACTGGAACGGGTACAGTAACTTAGTTTCGTGAGTCTTTTTTTTTTTCTTCCGTATTCAGTTTGTGTGTCTTTTTTTTCTTTTTAATAATGTCTGACATAATAAATTTCACAATATTTTCATAATTATGGTTTTGTGAGTCGCTTTTTTTTTCTTCAGTATTAGGTTTGTGTGTGTGTGTTTTTTTTTCTTTTAAATGATGTTATACTGACAAAATAAATTTCACAATATTTTCACAATTATGGTTTCGTTAGTCACATTTTTTTTTCAGTAATCAGTTTGTGTTTTTTTTTTTAAATATTGATGTAAACTAGCATTTATATTGTTATACTGATACAACAAATTTTTATATAACAGTGTTTTTGTATTGTTTATGTAGTGTTATTCACTGTTCATCTACAGTGCTGTTTTTGTGAGTCACTTTTTTTTTTCAGTAATTGGTTTATGTTTTTTTCTTTTAAATATTGATGTACGCTAACATTTATATTATTTTACTGACACAATAAATTTCACAATATTTTTACAATTATGATTTAGCTAGTCACTTTTTTTTTCAGTAATCGGTTTGTGTTTTTTTTTTTTTTTTAAATATTGATGTAAGCTGACATTTATATTGTTATACTAATACAACAAATTTTTTATATATAAAAGCAGCTATGCCGCTGCAGTGCTTTGGCACTGTGCATTCAGTGCTTTTGCACTGTTCATCTACAGTGCCATTTTGGTGAGTCTTTTTTTTTTCTTTTCATTAATCGGTTTGTGTTATTTTTTTTATTTTAAATATTGATATAAGCTGACATTTATATGGTTATACTGATACAATAAATTTCACAATATTTTCACAATTATGGTTTACTTAATCTTTTTTTTCTTTACAAAAATCGGTTTGTGTTTTTTTTTTTTCTTTCAAATATTGATGTAAACTGACATTTATATTGTTATACTGACACAACAAATTTCACAATATTTTTACAATTATTGACATGTCAATTTCTTACAAGTCGAAATAAAATAATAAAATATGAGCATGTAGCCAACCACAACTGAAAATAAATGTTTTGACAATGCCGTTATAGTACTTTCACACTGTAAATCCAGTGTTTTGGCACTGTTCATCTACAGTGCCATTTTCGTGAGCCACTTTTTTTTTTTCCAGTAATCGGTTTGTGTTTTTTTTTCTTTTAAATATTGATATAAGCTAACATTTATATTGTTATACAGACACAATATTTTCACAATTATGGTTTGTGAGTCACTTTTTTTTTCAGTAATCGGTTGTGTTTTTTTTTCTTTTAAATATTGATGTAAGCTGGCATTTATATTATTATATTGACACAACAAATTTCACAATATTTTCACAATTATTGATGTATCAATTTCTTACCAGTCGATATAAAATAATAAAATATGAGACTGTAGCCAACCACAACTGAAAATAAATGTTTTGAAAAAATGTTACAACACTTGTTGTTATCACAATATTTTCATAATTATTGAGATCTCAGTTTCTTATAAATCAAATAAAAAAATGCTAAGTCCACAAAATTTTAACATTAATTTCTACGGAGCCTAAAGTTTTTTTTTTTCCAGTAATCGGTTTGTGTTTTTTTTTCCTATTAAATATTTATATAAGCTGGCATATATATTGTTATACTGACACAACAAATTTCACTATATTTTCACAATTATTGAGGTATCAATTTCTTACAACTCAAAATAAAAAAATAAAATATGAGACTGTAACCAACCACAAATGAAAATAAATGTGTACGGTCCGGTTCCATCCTGTGTTGGGCCTAGGGTGAAGCACTTCGCCAGGCGGCCCGTAACCCTTGTCAATTTACTCGAATAGGGGCTGGGCCAGGCATTATTAAAGTTCCCGTAGGATTGGGCCTTAACGTAGCAGCCCGGAATATTATTGCTCACAATTCCTTCATTTTCGTATGGTTGATTATTCGGACTGTCATAACTCGGCAGCGAATGTTGCCGAGAATATTTGCTCACGGGGGAGTATTACAACTGAGTTTGGCCGGCAAGGTATCCGTGAAGTTGTTGCCGGACATATTGCCAGCAGCGATGAGCAAGTTCCAATGCCACTCTTGTAATTCAACAACCAAACTCCCACTTATCAACCACAACATTGGACCCTCTTTTCCATTATCTGACTGAGCAATTATAATCCCTCCACTAAATGGGGGCTATAAATAGGAGAAGAAGAATACATAATAGGGGAAGGGAGATTGCTGAGAACAAGGAAATTATGTCAAGGGGTGAGAAATTGAATGTTGGGCCTCAGTACAATGATCTAACCGTTGTAGGAAATACTCAACCCACTTCATAAATTAATTGTGAACCCAAAAAGGGGCTTAGCCCACTAAGCTCATATTTGGCTTGCACAAAATGTTTTGAGAAAATGTTACAACGCTTATTGTTATCACAATATTTTCACAATTGTTGAGATCATAGTTTCTTATATATCAAATAAAAAAAAAATTCTAATTCCACAACATTTTAACATTAATTTCATAACAAATCATAGGTAAGCTATTATTGATGAATAGCATTGGAGCTACAATGCTTTTGATTTATTCAATTGGCACTATAGCTACAATGCCTAAAGATTTTTTTTTTTTTCCAGTAATCGGTTTGTGTTTTTTTTTTTTTTTGAAATGTTTATGTAAGCTAACATATATATTGTTATACTGACACAATAAATTTCACAATTATTGACGAGCCAATTTCTTACAAGTCGAAATAAAATAATAAAATATGAGACTATAATGAACTACAACTGAAATAAATGTTTTGAGAAAATGTTATAACACTTATTACTATCACAATATTTTTACAATTGTTGAGATCTCAGTTTCTTATAGATTAAATAAAAAAATGCTAAGTCCACAATATTTTAACATTAATTTCTACAGTACCTAAATTTTTTTTCCCAGTAATCGGTTTGTGTTTTTTTTTTTTAAATATTTATGTAAGTTGACATATATATTGTTATACTGACATAACAAATTTTATAATATTTTTATAAATATTGAAGTATCAATTTTTTACAAGTCGAAATAAAATAGTAAATATGAGATTGTGACTAACCACAACTGAAAATAATGTTTTGAGAATAACAATAACAATTGTGGGGACGCTGGGCTGCTAGCAGAGATGGGCCGAAATAGACGTTGGGCCAACATGGATAATGGGCTCAGAGGTTCCTACCAATTCGTGCAGCGCGCCTACTGGCCCAAGCCGAGGACTGTGGGACGTCCGAGGATGGTCCACCTCGGAATATTATTGCCGAGGTGATACTCAAAGCTCGGCCAACCAGGAGAGCCTTCCGGGGAATCCCACTGGGCGGGAACAATTCTGTGGAAACGTACACTAGAAGAAAGCCCCCAAAATATCAAGGAGGGCTGCCAACACCGCATTGAATGCCCCACAGCTAATCCCCTGGCCGCATTAATGTGGAGGGGACATCTGAACAGTGGCAAATAGTCCCATCGTTTTTATGAAGCAAGTTCTGGAAAAAGTTGGGGGGACAGGTGTCCAAAGACAAATGAGAAAATCCACACGTGGATGGCCAAGAAAGGAGGAAAGGAAGTATAAAAGGGGAGGAAGAAGGAAGAAAACGGGATCTTTTGCTAAGAAAAAAGAAAGGGAATGGAGAAAAAAGAGAGTGATCCTCGGACGTAGAACAGAAATAACACTTCAAGTCAAAAACCAGAACTTTATCATGGTGGATGATCTAGTCCCAGCTAGTTGATAATCTAAATCATTCCTAGCCCAGTCCTTCTCAACCTACTCTCTACAAATTCATTGTTTAGGGCCCCTTTTGGGTAAATCCAACCATCTTTGGGCCGTTACCACGAAATTGTGTCCCTACAATTGGCGCCGTCTGTGGGAAGGGCTAATTGACTAGAATAGTTAGATTCTTTAACATGGCTGGCTCAGGTCCACACCACCCTGAATCTTTAAGATCTCAAAGGGAAGAGCACTTCCAGGAAGGCCAGGAAGGAAGCGTGCATACCACCTGTTCTGGCCAAGGTCAATCTAGGGGCGATAGCCATGTCTCACAGGACAACCGCGCTAAGGCCATGCAGAAGGAGATTGACCACTTGAAGAGGAAGTTACGACGAGAGCGAAGGAAGAGGAGTCCTTCAGGTTCTGATCCTTCCTCCGAGGGCGAGGGAGATGACAACTACAGACAGAGGTCACGTACGCCCCCAAGCGAGACCTTCTCGTATGAGGAGGACAATCGCCGAGAACGCAGGGGAGGAGGCGTGTCTTCTAGGGGGTTGGGAAACGACGCCATGAGCAAGGCACTCGATCGAATATCCAAATCTCCCTTTACACGCCGGATTGATGCAGGGCGACTCCCCAAACCATTCACCCAACCGACGTTCACCCTTTACAACAGCCGTACCGACCCGGTTGAGCATGTCAGCTATTTTAATCTAAAAATGGCGGTATACTTTCATAACGAGACCCTGATGTGCAAGGTGTTCCCCTCCAGTTTGGGACTTGTGGCGATGAGATGGTTTGACGGCCTCAGAACGGGTTCCATCAACTCTTTCTAGGAGCTTTCTCAAGCTTTTGGATCCCGCTTCATCACGAACAGTAGGGTTCCTCGGCCCTTGGATTACTTGCTGTCTTTATCCATGAGAGAGGGAGAAACCCTGAAAACCTATTCGGACCGGTATTGGGAGATGTTCAACGAGATCGAGGGTGATTTCGATGATGTGGCCGTCAGAACCTTCAAGGTCGACCTGCCTGCCGACCACGGTTTACGGAGATCCTTGACAAGAAAGCCAGTCATCAGTGTCCGTCAGCTCATGGACCGCATTGACAAGTATAAGAGGGTTGAGGAAGATCAGTTGCAGGAGAAAGGGAAGGGTAAGGTTATCCCTCAGGAGAAAAGGGATTTCAGGTCGGATCGTTATGGCAATAACCGACCTCGGCAAGAATTTGGAGGGGAAGCTGGGTCTAGAGCCACCCAAACTGTTAACACTGTGTTTCGAGAACCAGTGCACCAGGTCTTGGAGAAGATTAAGAACGAGCCATACTTCAGATGGCCGAACAAGATGAGCGGAGACTCCTCGAAACGTAACCAGAGCCTGCATTGTCAGTATCATAGGGAGCCTGGACATACGACCGAGGATTGCAGGACTCTATGGAGCCATTTGCAACAACTGATCCGAGAAGGCAGGTTGAAACAATTCCTATTCCAGCCTAATGGACAGGGAGGCCAGACCGGCGCAGGGGTTCCGGGCAATAATTCTTCGAGGCCTCCCTTAGGAACAATCAATGTCATCCTCGCCGCACCGGGCAGGACAGGGTCGTATCCCTCCAGGGTAATGACGGTGGCTGGAGCGTATCCTGAGAACCCCGGACAGGAGCTAAAGAGGGCCAGGTTGAATCCCCATCCAATGCTGAGCTTCTCGGATGAGGACAAGGCCGGGACCATACAGCCCCACGATGATGCACTGGTGATAACTCTTAGGATAGGGGGCTATGATGTGAAGAGAGTACTGGTTGATCAAGGAAGTGGGGCTGAAATTATGTACCCAGACCTGTATAGGGGCCTCAATCTCAAGCAGGAGGATCTGACCAGCTATGAATCACCTTTGGTCGGTTTTGATGGGAGAGTGGTTGTTCCAAGAGGACAGATCAGATTGCCAGTTCAGGCTGGCTCGGAGGTAGTGGAGGTAGACTTCATCGTGGTGGATGCCTTTTCCCCATATACGGCTATCATGGCGTGCCCTTGGCTTCATGCTCTTGGAGCAGTTTCATCCACCCTTCACCTCAAGGTCAAATACCCATCCGGGGATCAGGTTGAGGAGTTGATCGGAAGTCAGGCCGTGGCCAGGCAGTGTCTAGTCGCGGCCATTATGCACCAACCGGAATCAGGATCCTCGGCCCTCGCCAGCGAGGACCCCTAGCAATCAAAGTCAACGGCCCCAACGTCCGAGGTTGAAGCCGAGGAGGCGAAGTGTGAGGACCTGGTGAAAGTTCTTATCGATGGGGACTCGGAGAAGTTTTTTCAAATCGGCGCTCAACTGCCTATTCGAGAGAGAGAAGAGCTATTGCATTTCTTGCGGCGCAATATCGACGTATTTGCTTGGAGTGCCTATGAGGCCCCAGGGGTGGATCCAAATTTCATCTGCCACCGTTTGAATGTAAGTCCGTCTGCTCTTCCTAAAAAACAGCCTCCTCGACGCTCCTCGAGGGAACATTCCGATACTGTCAGAGAAGAGGTGGATAAACTTAAACAGGCTGGGGCTATCAAAGAGGTGTTCTACCCAGACTGGCTAGCTAACACCGTGGTGGTGAAGAAAAAGAACGGCAAATGGCGTGTGTGCGTGGACTACTCGGATCTGAATAAAGCCTGTCCAAAGGATCCTTTCCCCATGCCTCGGATTGATCAACTGGTGGATGCAACCGTGGGACATCCCCGGATGAGTTTCTTGGATGCCTTCCAAGGCTATCACCAGATACCTCTAGTGGTGGAAGACCAGGAGAAGACTAGGAGAAGACGGCTTTTGTCACTCCAGTTGGCAATTACCACTACAAGGTGATGCCATTCGGACTTAAAAATGCGGGGTCCACGTATTAGAGGATGATGACCAGAATGTTCGAGCCTCAGCTGGGCAAGAGTATAGAAATTTACATCGATGACATGGTGGTCAAGAGCATGCAAGAGTCCGACCACATCGCCGACCTCGAAAACATTTTTGAAATTCTGAAAGGGCACAGATTAGGCTCAACGCCTCCAAGTGTTCTTTCGGGGTAGGCTCAGGAAAGTTCCTTGGCTACATGGTCACACACCGCAAAATTGAGGTGAACCCAAACCAGATCCAGGCCATCAATAGATTACAACCACCTCGGAATCCCAAAGAGGTGCAGAGGCTGACAGGAATGATTGCTACTCTCAATCGTTTTATAGCCCGGTCCGCAGACAGGTGCAGACCCTTCTATCTTCTGTTGAATAAGTGAAAGGACTTTGAATGGACCGAGGAATGTGCTTCAGCCTCCCAGCAATTGAAAGACTATCTTTCTCGGCCACCGATAATGTCCAGACCTGAAGTGGACGAGGTCTTATTTGCTTATATCGCGGTTGCCGCTTATGCGGTCAGCTTGGTATTACTAAGGGTTGACGATGGGGTACAAAGATCCGTGTATTATATTAGCAAGTCTCTCCACGAGGCCGAGGTCAGATACTTGCCGTTGGAGAAGGCCGTTCTGGCCGTGGTGCATGCCACCCGCAAACTGCCGCATTACTTTCAGGCACATACAGTTGTTGTCTTAACCCAACTACCGCTCAAGGCCTTGCTTCGAAGTGCTGATTATACGGGGAGAATTGCGAAGTGGGGGACTAAGTTGGGGGCCTACGACATTAAGTACATGCCCCGCACCTCTGTAAAGGGCCAGGTCATCGCGGACCTTCTAGCTGAATTTGCTGAGACCCCGTTGGAAGAGGATGAAAATAATCATCACATGGATGAAAATTCAGTTGGAGTGAACTCCATAGAACGGGTATCACCATGGAGGCTGTATGTTGATGGCGTGTCGAACCACAAGGGGTCCGGAGTGGGGCTAGTTCTAATCTCGCCCGAGAGTATCACGATTGAAAAGTCGCTAAGACTTGGGTTCTCCGCCACGAACAATGAGACAGAGTATGAGGCCCTATTAGTCGGGATGGCCATGATCCAACGGATGGGAGGAAAGGATGTAGACATATTCTCGGACTCCAGATTGGTGGTAGGCCAAGTCCGAGGAGAGCTGGAAGCCAGGGACCCCCGAATGCAAGAGTACCTCAACCAGGTTAAGCACCTACAATCTGGTTTCAAGTCTTTTAACTTGATGCAGATCCCCAGAAGCAGAAACTCTCATGCTGATTCCCTTGCCACGTTGGCTACATCCTCGGCGCAAGGTTTGCCGAGGGTGATTCTTGTTGAGGATCTCTTACAACCCCGTCGGTTGGGGAAAGAGGTGTCAGCCATTCATCCAGCAGAAGCGGCTCCTAGTTGGATGGATCCCCTTGTGCATTTTCTCAAGGACGACCTGTTACCTAAAGCGAAGTTGGAGGCTGATAAAATACGGAGAAAGGCACCTCGGTTCTGGCTGTCCAAGGACCTGAAACTCTACAAAAGGTCCTTTTCTGGACCGTACTTATTGTGCGTGCACCCCGAGGCTGTCGAGGCTCTCCTGGAGGAGCTTCACGAGGGAATCTGTGGGAGCCACATGGGAGGCAGATCCCTATCTCATCGAGCCCTCACCCAGGGGTATTGGTGGCCCAACATGCATAGGGAAGCTCAGGAATATGCGAGGAAGTGCGACCAATGCTAGAGATTCGCACCAAGCATCCATCAGCTGGGAGAAGAGCTTAATCCCTTATCCAGTCCATGGCCCTTTGCCCAATGGGGCTTGGATATCGTTGGACCTTTTCCGAAGGCAGCAGGGAATAAAAAGTACCTAGTGGTCGGCACAGATTACTTCACTAAATGGGTCGAGGCAGAGCCATTGGCCAATATCCGAGATGCCGATATGAAGAGGTTCATTTGGAAGAATATCATCACCCGGTTCGGGGTCCCGCATACTCTCATCTCCGACAACGGACTTCAGTTTGACAGCAAGTCTTTTCGAAGGTACTGTTGCAAACTAGGAATAACAAATCGGTACTCTACCCCAGCCTACCCTCAAGGGAATGGACAAGCCGAGGCCACGAATAAGGTCATTGTAAATGGACTTAAGAAGAGGCTGGACGACTCCAAGGCCAAATGGGTTGAAAAATTACCACACGTACTGTGGACCTACAGGACCACGCCACGGAAATCTACAGGCGAAACCCCTTTTTCTTTAACTTATGGAGCCGAGGCAGTTATTCCATTGGAGACGGGCTTCCCTACATTAAGGACTAGCTTTTTCACACCGGAAAGCAACGATAATCTACTGGAGAGAAACCTAGATCTGATTGAGGAGAGAAGAGAAAGTGCCATGGTCTGGTTGGCCTCTTATCAGCATAAGCTCAAGCGAGGTTATGATGCAAACGTAAAGTCGAGGCCTTTAGCGCCTGGGGATCTGGTGTTGAGGAAAGTCGTCGGCTCCGCAAAGAATCCCTCTTGGGGAAAACTGGGACCAAACTGGGAGGGGCCGTACCAGATCACATCCGTAGCCGGGATAGGGGCGTACTATCTGCAGGACTTAGAAAACAGAACAGTATTGCATCCCTGGAATGTAAACAACCTGAAAAGGTACTATTATTAATAAAAGTGCCCGTTATCTTCTTCTTACCCAATTCTATCATGTATGAGTCTCGGTTATACTTACCTTGTTTCTTAAGTATTAAACTGATCCAAGTTACGCCTGGTTCCTCGGACCATCTGCCTTGGAAAAATTAATACAATTCATTTTTTCTTAAGTATTAAACTGATCCAAGCTACGTCTGGTTCCTCGGACCATCTGCCTTGGAAAAATTAATACAATTCATTTTTTCTTAAGTATTAAACTGATCCAAGCTACGCCTGGTTCCTCGGACCATCTGCCTTGGAAAAATTAATACAATTCATTTTTTCTTAAGTATTAAACTGATCCAAGCTACGCCTGGCTCCTCGGACCATCTGCCTTGGAAAATTTAATACAATTCATTTTTTCTTAAGTATTAAACTGATCCAAGCTACGCCTGGCTCCTCGGACCATCTGCCTTGGAAAAATTAATACAATTCATTTTTCTTAAGTATTAAACTGATCCAAGCTACGCCTGGTTCCTCGGACCATCTGCCTTGGAAAAATTAATACAATTCATTTTTTCTTAAGTATTAAACTGATCCAAGCTACGCCTGGTTGCTCGGACCATCTGCCTTAGAAAAATTAATACAATTCATTTTTTCTTAAGTATTAAACTGATCCAATGTCACTAGATTAACTATAGATTTAATGTACATCTATAATTTCATGTGCAAAGTAGAGATTTAATGATGATTTGAATGATGAACTTGCAATAATGTTTTTATGAACCTTATATGCTGAATCTTGTTTTCCTATTATCACCGTATAAAATATGTTTATACCATGTTTGGAAAAATTTAGTATGCTCATGTGTTAGCACGAAATGGCAAACTAATCAGACTCAACAATGTGTTTACATTGACCAATGAATCACAACAACTGTTATATTTTTTCAAGGAAATTAATTCAATAATGAGATTCATTAGTTTGTATTATTGAACTTAATTGAAAAATCTAAGGTGCACCTAAGTTTATTTGTGGATCATATTGTTTTCTCCTCTAATGAAATTCTAGTTAGCAAGTTCAAATACTTCAGAAAGTCTTCAAAAGTTGTTGTTTGTATGTAGATTGTGTTGCATTGCATCACATGTATATATATATATATATATATATATATATATATACTCTCATCCCATATAGCATTTAGTTTATGCTACACAATTCCCTCTCCTCCTCAACCACCCCCCCTCCTCCCCCCCCCCCCCCCCAACCCCAAACACCAAAAAAAACCCAAACTCCCACTTCTCTGTCTCTCTCTCTTGCCTGTGTATATCTGTATCTATGTGGGAGATACACAGAAATTGATAATGCATACAAGTAACTTTCAATCAAAACCATAAGGAATAGGCAGTATATAACTATGCTCCCTCCACAATGTGCTCTAAATTTCCATATGCTATAAACCCTTCATTTTCACAATGGAATTGATTGGCTCATCATATATCAATGAAGGAACAAAACAATCATGTGAAATTTTGCCATTTTTTTAAAAAATAAAAAATCAGAGTTATCACCATTCACCACAACTACTAGCATGAGTTCAGTTCCATGAGAGAAGTAAATTTCCAACTTGAATTTTTTCAAGTAACTTGAGTTCTATGAGCTCGAGTACTTCACATGGTACTCGAGTTCGTGGAACCTAAGTACCTTTTCTCACAAACTTTCTAGCAAAATGCCCTCTTTCTCAAACTAATACAAATGTCCATTTTGGCCCCTAATCCCCAAAACCAATAATACCAATTCCTCTTCTTAAACATATGCAAATCTAAATGACATCTCTTTGAGGAATTAATATTGATAGTGCCTGCCCTTTGTGCGAATCAGAGACGGAATCCATACCCCCACACTATTTTTAAATGTAAGTTTGCTAAGGAAGTGTGGGAGAGATGGAAGGAATGTCCAGTTGCAATCAGTGACAGTAACCATGACTTCTCGAATGTCTCACTACACATCCTAGCTGAAGGGACAACCAAGGATCTGGAAATTATGGAAGTGACAGCATGGTCACTTTGGTATAGCTGAAATCAAAGGGTGCATGAAGCCGAGGGCCAAACTCCATCCAAGAATTGGAACTTTGCATCAACCCTGCTTCAAGACTATAAAGAGGCTTCCAACTATTTCCTCTATGGACCATCTGCAGGAAGAGGGGAAGGGGAAATTTGAATGATTATTCCTGCTTCTTGAGATATGGTTCTCTGCTGGTTGTACTTTCCATGCACCATAGTTTTAGATGCTGTTTTATCACTGCCTGTGCTTTGGTTCCTTTGTATGACAATGAAGTTTTGTTACTTATAACAAAAATTCACATCTATCCAAGTGAAAGTGTCCATCTCCAATTAAATTTTCTCTCTCGCAAATTTCACCAAGCACTAGTGGATTATTCAAATCAACGTGCCTACGCAAGCCTTCCACATCCAAAAGAACACTCTTGGGACTTGCATATTATTCTGTTGAATGGTTTCTTTAATATTTATTTAAATACTCACTCCGATATCATCATCAAAGTAGACATCATAATTTGGTGGAGAATCCCAATCTATAGAACAAACTCTTTTAAATTTCTCATCCTTCAACCCAACTGCACATACCAAATTGATCCTTCAATTAGCCTCTTGCCTCATGTTCTATAAGCCTGGTATCATGGAAGAGATTTTATTTGTATGGAGTCTCACCAGTTCTCATCGCTGAAGAGCTTCAATAGCTTACAACAAATCTTAAATCATATAAAATATCTCAACCATCTCTGCCTGCCAATCTTGAGTTCCTCTACCCCACAACCTCTACCACGATCAACCATAGTTTAAAGTTGCAACTGCTTACTGAAATTTGAATTTTCTCTACCTACACGACCTCTATTTGATGCGATGAGGAGAAATTAGATTAGTGAACTGTAGAAAAATGGTTTAAGAAAAAACTCCAGCAACAAACAAGATTAATTAAAAAACTAATAGTCTATTAAGAAATTTTTAGTAACGTTGTTTAAGCATAGCGAAAATACGTGTGAGTAAAAAAATATTATGAAAATACGTGTACTGTAGTTTAAACAATGAAAACTGTTGTTTCTTAAATTACACAAAGAAATTTTAAGAATTAAGACACTATTTCTATCTCTATCTCATTTTTAATAATTATTATACTAAATAAATAAATAAAAACAAATAAATAAAAAAGAGTCTCATTGCACATTTTGACACATCCGTATGCCAAGTGTTCAAGGAGTTGGAAACACAACTTCTAAAACTCAGAAGAGAAATAGATTTGCTGCCATCTACAACGGAATTTATAGGCCGCCGTGTCATGGTGTTCGAGTCCTAGGAATCTAGGATATCTAAATGAAAAACAAGGGTTTCTAATTTGAGTCGGATTATTAAGCAAGGTTTGGGCCTAATATTAGTCTATATTTATATATGGCAAAACTGTCAAAGTTTACTTAATGGAACTCTTCAACAAGGACCCTTCAAATTGCCACGGTCCCTGGTACACTTCTTTTACCGTATTACTTCAAAATTTTAAGGTTTATTTTTATTTTATTTTATTTTTTATTTTTCACTTAGGAGGTAAAAGTAAGAGCATTTGCATTAGTTCACCCAAAAATTCATTTCTATTTTAGTATAAAACCTACTTTTTATATTTTACATTTTAACTTTTCAAAATAGCTCACATCAAATTATATATTTTACATTACATTTCATTAAAATATCAAAAAAAATTTAATTATTTTTCTTTTTACACACACAAAACTACCATCTACTCTCTTTCTTCGTTCTCGAGATATGTAAAGAAAGAATAAAAAAACTAAAAAACAAAATACATAGTGCCAATGTAAATTTATACAATCACTAGAACAACTATGTATTTTTACTATGGTTTTAAGAACCAAATTGTACTGATTAGTCAAATCGGTTGAACCAAAAATCGGCCACTAATTCAGTCTGGAAAAAACTCCAAAACCAATCAAGAACCAAGTTGAACCGAGAACCGGAGGCAAAAACAATTTTGCCGGGTCTGATTTTTAAAACCATAATTTTTACATATATGGGTGAATTTTGAGCTTAGTTAGCTAAGTGTAGTCATTTTCCTATTATACATGTATTAATTTAAGTGCTCTAATAAAGGTAGCGGTTCATACAGCCCGGTGATATTCAAAGAGGTTCTCTCTATGGGGCTGCCTAACTTTTTGGATTTGAGAAAGCTTTTTAAAGCAGATCTAATCAAGTTGGACTTGTGCTTCTTTGGGCCTAATACAGTTGCACCCAGAGGACGGGCCCAGACCTTATGTAAGAAAATTATGATCTGATCATATATTATCCCTATTTGTTGGTCAGGCTTAATTAGATAGACTAATTTCCACACATCATATATAATATTACTTAATAAAGGTTAGATAGTCAATGCAGCAAGTCTATATTCTCTCCTTATTAGTAGTTATTCCTTTAGTTAAAAAAATTTGGGTAAATTTAACAATATCTCTATAGTTTATTGTAGTTTCAAATTAATCATTAAAAAGGGTTTCAATTAAAACCATTCACTTTTTAAATCATCCAATTTGAGTATATAACGTTAGGTACCAATAGTTACCAAGCCAAAATTTCAATCACACATAAGATAAGTTATTAAGAACATAAAAATTTAAGTGGAAATCCTTTCTCCTTGAAGAGAAAACCATGGATCAAATTCCCACAATATCCTCTCAAGTTTATATCCAACTAAAGATCCACACCAAATACAAAAGAAAACCTCAAATATATCTTCACTTGTATACGTCTCACGGCTGTAGAAATTTCCCCTATTTTCTTTGCTCTCATATACTCTCACTGCACACTTTTTCTTTTTCACTGCGCTCACTGCATTGCTCTTCTCTCCCATGCAGCTTCAATTAATTTCAGTCTCCTTTCCAACCCACTTTAAGTCTATTCTTTAAGGGAAATGACACACCATTTCCCTTTGACACTATCTATTGAAACAAAACAACCATTTCAAATCACTATCCACTGATCAAAATGTATGAGTATTAGATTTCGTTTGCAACTGGAAAAACCAATTACTTATCTTCACAAACATGAAGAATTCTCCATTTGTTTTCCATAAGGCTAAATTCTCAATGGCAGAAAAGAGAGCATGTAAAAAGGGGGAGAGGGATCCACAACCACAAATGTAAAATACTCTGAATCATATATGTACATAAGTATGGTCATGCCAAGGTGATATCATCTAAGTAAATCAGTAAATGGAAATGATACCCAAGTATGGTCATGCCAAGGACATATCACCTAAGTGGAAATGATACCTAAGTATGGTCATATGCCAAGGACATATCGCCTAAGTAAATGGTAATGATATCTAAGTATGGTCGTATGCCAGGTAAGTATGGTCATATGCCAAGGACATATCGCCTAAGTAAATGGTAATGATATCTAAGCATGGTCATATGCCATGTAAGTTTGGTCATAAGCCAAGGACATATTGCCTAAGTAAATGGTAATGATACCTAATGTATGTACCTACCATCAGAATATATGTACGCTAATATATGGTAATACCAATACATATAGTGTACTGAAATATACAATGGTATATAAATGGACTGCTGGTATATGGAATGATGGTGTCAACGCCTGCAAAAGAAAAAGAGACAAAAAAATAATTATATTAAAATTCCTAAAAATAGAAATAATACAAAAAATAAATATAAAAATGCAAAGCATAGGAATGAAAGTTACACAAAAAATTGTAGACTAAATCCACAAAGCTGTTAAGTGATCCACCTTCCTATTCCCACCTTAAAGTTTTTGGATGTCTATGCTATGCCTCTACCTTAACCAGATATAGGTCCAAATTTGATCCAAATTTCTACTTTACTACTAGTTATTCTGACTTCTCTATGTATAGGTCCTGTCTATACGGTACTAAACATTTTACACCCGGGCCAGGCAGGAGGAGGTGGGCTGAAAAGCCTGAAATGAAATAAGAATGAAGAATGGGTTGCAGGATATGCAAGATGTTTACGCATATAACATCTGGTGCCATGGCAGAATTATGGGTTCTAAGGATGGGCTCATTCTAGCAACCCAAATTCTTTTTTTTTTTTTTTTAATATTCTTATGAAAATGTTGCAATAAACATAATCGTCTCAAACATTACCCAAACTAACACCCTCCAAAACTGCAGCAAGTTTGTTACAGATTTTTCTTAATTTGATGTTACACTTTGCAGTCTGTCATGTTACAACTGTTCAATGAATGCACAGCCTTAAACAATGAATTTTCAGCCTAAACAAGAAGGGTGAACAAAGCAAGATAATAAGTGGGTAGGCTCAATTCTGTACTCTTCAATAACACTAGCTTGCCCCTTTTGACAGATACAATTTTTTCCAACCCAATAATTCTGTGTTCCTTCTTCTCTATAATAGGATTCTAAGCTGACTTAGCTTTGATGGAAGCCCCCACAGGCAAACAAAGTTAGGTCATCAGAAAACACCCTATGTTATATAGCACAGGGGAAATCTGCAATCTCTCAATTATTCTAATCTTCACCAACACAACCATCTCGTTCTTACTTAACTGTAACTCAAGGCCTGTCTCAACACCAAAACCGAAGTTGCTCAGGATTAGCATCACATAATAAGATTGTATCATCCATCACCAACCACTAGAACTAAGACCAAAAAGAGAAACCGTGGAAAAAAAAAATTCACTCACTCATCCCCAATCTCTATTTGCAAACCATCAATTGTTTCACAAAACAGCAGCTAACACTTCCATTATGACTGCAATGGTCACCTCCTCTACAATACATGTCACACCACTGCTAGCTTCAGACGCCACTCGACAAACACCACAAGAACCAGCTATGCAACCAAGTAATTTGTGACAACCACGCATGCCTTATTTTAGATCTATAAAACAATTTTTCAAATAGCTCATAAGCTCCAGATTAGATTTCTTAAATCACAACAGAAGCAATTAATTTGAAAAACACTTAATAATAAAAAGATTATTACCTCAGTCAGATCTAAATTTCAATGCCCCTCGCCGCCGCCATCATCCACGTAGGCCTCGGAAGAAGAAGTAGAACTAGACAACGACTCCGAATCGTCGCTTTCGACTTCGAGCTCTCTCCGTCGGCGCTTTCGACTTCGACGTCTCCGCCGTTGTCTTCTTCTTCCGAGGCCTACGTGGATTTCGAAAAGAATGTGGATGGCGGGGGCGAGGGCATTGAAATTTAGATCTGACTGAGGTAATAATCTTTTTATTATTAAGTGTTTTTCAAATTAATTGCTTCTGTTGTGATTTAAGAAATCTAATCTGGAGCAGCTATTTGAAAAATTGTTTTATAGATCTAATTCTTCTTCTTCTTCATGGTGCACCGGTAACATGTGCTGCGGTGTGAATGGCCGCTGCGCTGTGAGAGCACAGGGTGAGTATGAGAGCAGGGGGTTGAGTTAGGTCTAAATTTGAAATTTGAAACGATTAAATAATCGGGTTTTTCTCATAAAAAATATATATATTTATATATATAATACGGACGGGAACTTGGTTCCTTCCAGATGATGACACGTGTCAGCTATTTATGGATCTATTGGCAACAAGGAATGAAGACCATAATTTAATCAACAAACAATAAAAATCTCTTTTGCACTTTGAGAGGGTTAAAAACTCAAGATTCTTTGGAAAGAAAAAGCCATAATTTCTATATATACTGAGAATGTGTGAGAATTATCTTGTTCTTATTTGGAATACTTGTCACTATTTTTATTAGGTGTAATTGCTGTTAAGGTACTTCAATATTTTTTTTTTTATCAAATCAATCCCGATACTTTTCTTGTATGTAAAATGCGTCAATTTTATTAGTTTAACTTTAATGAGTGGATTATTGTTGCGTTCAAGTTTTCCTTCATTTTAAATGTTCTTACATATCACCTATGTAATTTCTAAAAATTGAAACATAATATTTATGGTTGATTATGCTCCCGCTAAGTCACATTAGAGTAGTATTTTGATCTAATTTGGTCCACCTCGGTCCAATTAGTCCATTCAGTCCACATCGATCACTTTGACCCATTTCAGTCTATTTGGTCTATTCGGTCCAATCTGGTCCACTTAAACAAATATAGTAAAATATATACTAGTTTTGGGCCATAGCTACCCAATATATGCTCCTTACTCTATACTCTCCGTAATCTGTACCCAGCCAAACTCTCCATGCTATGTGCCCATGGGAGTTTTGTCAATTTTTGTGTAATTACAACGCAAACCCTCATCATCAATGAGAGCACTAAACTGAATGTTCTCACCCCAAGTAGGCCAGTGGTTTTGAAGTGATCACCATGGCACTGTTTTCACATACTTGTTGTACATAATCTATTTTACACGGTTCAAAAAATAATTGGAGCCGTGACTTGATGAGGTCATGATTTTAGTTGTTTTTTTTGGATTGTGTAAAACAGTTTGATGTGTAATAAACACTGTCCATATTTTCTTTATTTGAATATTTCCGATAAATAAATAAATATATATATGGGAAAAATTTTTTTTTTCTTTTACTAAAAACGCACGTGTTAAAAGTTTTTTAATTTTTTATTAGAAGTCTACGTTTTATTATCTTTGTACTAAAGCGGAAAAAGATGTGAAAAATTAATTATAGGACATATTTTCGTATAGAATTGTTGAAATAATATATAACTTATTGTCGAGGGAGTAGTCTAGATTTATCTTCATCAATAACTTAAATATATAGCAAATTAGTGTGAATTAGTGTTTTTCTTTTTCTTTTTCTTTTTTCTTTTTTGACTATTGTCAATATTTGTCATATGACAAAAAGTAAAACCATGCATTTAAGTTTTAACAACAATTACATAGAATGAATGTATTATTTCATTTTCCTTTTTGAACAAAATATATTATTAATTTCCTTAGATTAGCAATACATTACCATTTTTCCATAAAAGAAAACACTTATGGAGCTATAAATATACACAGTAGTAAAGAACCATGCTCCAAAATCATCCTCACACAAAAGTAGAAATGAGATGGAACAACATGAGTAGACCAAAAGCATCTCATCCTCATTATGAGATTCAACCTTTTTTTCTTATTACTTTGTTTTTTTATTTGTCACTTTGCACCATCAAAAACACAACACCAAAATCAAACAGTTGGTTTTGGCTATGCCATTAGATCAGTTAAAATTGATCATTCTGGTAAGTTATTGACTGCTTCTCTAAGCCTCATTCACAGCTCCTTCATCTATGGACCTGATATTCAAAATTTCACCCTCACTGCCAGGTAAAGTTTATTTTAAACTGATTCTTCTACTAATAAGATTGCATTTTTGTCGTATGCAAACTTTTCAGGATAAATGCAATGAATAAAATGATATTGTAATACTTTAGTTTTGCATGTCACAATAATACAATATACATTTCCAACATTATTGTGTTTCAACTTTTTTGTTTTTAATTAAAAAAAAATCTTTATTTAGTAGAGGTTTCCTGTCCAGTGGCATTGCTAATTAAATATCTTATATTCTAAAGTTAAAAAAATTGTATTGTTTTGAATTTATAAGATCTCCAAGTGCTGAATTTGATTATAATAGAATTTTTTTTAAATGCCCTATAATATAGATAAAAATATTTTTAAGTGTTACGTTAATAATTCTTAAAAATATAAAAATATATGAGATTTTTTTTTTTTAATTTGGATAGGAGATATATGAGAACTAACATATCATAAGGTTATGAATTCTCACATTCTACGAAAAATGGAATATTTGTGGTATTAACATTTGAATTCTATCAAAATCAAACAAATAGACATAATTTTTCTTGAATTCTCGAAAATTAACATTTGATCCTAAATTCATGCATATCAAAAGATACCCTAATTGGACTTTTTTATTGTTTGTGTACAAGCTAAGTTTTTCTTACGTTTAAGATCTTCCATTGTTATTAGGAACAAGTCTATCGTGGAATTTCTAAAATCTTAATAATTCATTTTGAATTGAATGACTTAGATTTTACCATGATATTAGCATCAAATAAAAAAGTTGACTTTTTTATATAAAAAGAGTTGATCATTACTATTTTGCTATCTGTTTAAATTATTGATGTTGTGGTGCTATTTACTATTTTCAAAATGAGTGAATAGAATTTTTGAGGATCCTATTATGCATAACTAGGAAGGAAGCCTTAACTAATTTCCACTGATCGCTTGCTCTACTTCTATGCAGCTTTCAAACAAAAGCTAGATTGACAATCAGAATCACAAATTCTGACCAACAAAGATGGGAGATCCCACAAGACATCATTCCCTTGCCAAACCAAACTCACCATTCACCTTTAGACCTTCTAAACCCACCGCCCCAAAGCCTCAATATCTCTGACCCCAACTCTGACTTCATCTTCACCCTCCACAACACCACCCCTTTTGGCTTCACTGTGCCCCGCAGCTCCTCCGGCGATGTCCTCTTCGACACCTCACCCGACGTGTCCAACTCCGGCACTTTCTTGGTCTTCAAGGATCAATACCTTCAACTCTCTTCCTCACTTCCACTAAACAGGTCCTCCTTGTGTGGCCATGGAGAGCACACAAAGAGCACTTTCAAGTTGATTAATTCCTGATCAGACTTTTACATTGTGGAATGCTGACATTCCTAGCTCGACAACCGATACCAACCTCTATGGTTCCCATCCCTTTTACTTTGATGTCAGGTCGCCTACCGCGGATGGAAAGGTGAAAGCTGGAACTAGTCATGGAGTTTTGCTGCCAAACAGCAATGGCATGGATGTAACATATGGTGGAGATAGAATTACATACAATGTCATTGGTGGGGTTCTTGATTTGTACATTTTTGCTGGGCCATTGCCTGAAACTGTTGTCCAGCAATATACAGAGCTCATTGGCCGCCCTGCACCAATGCCATATTGGTCATTTGGTAAGTTATTCAATTAAGACTTTCTTTTGTATCATTGTTCATCACTAAGGTATCCTTCGAAAGTCTGTGGACATAATTTTTGTGCCACAACTCCGATGTAATCGATTGTGAGTGGTAAAAGAAAAAGCATGGACCCATGTATAAGCGGTTGTCTACTACTCACAATTAACCGCATCATAATTGTGACAAAAATTATAACATAAAGTTGTGATAGTAGAACTGTTACAGTTATTGAGGTATTTCTTATTTTTAAGTATACTTTAGATATCCTTAGGCTCTTTGTTGTAATTTTTCATGCGCATGCTTTATTGACGTGGCCTTAATTTTGGGTTTGGTTTTCGTTCCTAACCATTTGTTTGTGAGGTTAGATTTGAAGATTCACTTTTGGTGTGTCATTCTTGTTACTAATATATAATTATCTTGATTTTAGTTCTTAATTCATGCTTACTTATGTTATATTATGTAAAGGTTTTCATCAATGTCGATACGGCTACAAGAACGTTTCTGAACTTGAAGGAGTGGTTGCTGGCTATGCGAATGCTAATATACCTCTAGAAGTAATGTGGACAGACATAGATTACATGGATGAGTACAAGCTTTTCACACTTGATCCTGTCAACTTTCCAGCTGACCAAATGAAAATTTTTTTTGACACACTTCACCAAAATGGTCAAAAATATGTTCTCATTGATGATCCTGGTATGTGGCAATTATTAAACACAATCTTTATTTTCATCAGCAAGAACTTCTACACCTTTGTTCTTCTCTAGCTTCTTTGGTTGTTGTCACTTATTAAAAATATTAATTGCAGTACCATTTTAATTAAATGTATTTTGAAAGTACCTAATAATTACTCATCGTTCATAGGTATTTGGGTAGATCTTACTCATATGTATGGCACATACGAGAGAAGTTTAGAAACTGATATCTATCTACGATGTGATGGTTCGCCTTATGAAGGAAAAGTTTGGCCCGGGCCAGTTTACTTCCCTGATTTTCTAAATCCATTGACTAAATGAGATAGCTAATTTTGATACTGCTCCTGCCACTCCAAATTCTACTCTTGATGACCCTCCTAACAAAATCAACAACTATGGCAGCAAGCGGCCCATCATTAGCAATACTATTCCTCCAGCAGACTTACACTATGCCAACATTGCAGAGTATAATGTCCATAACTTGTTTGGACTGTTAGAAGCCAAAGCAACTAATGAGGCACTAGTCGATTCAACTGGTAAGAGGCCATTTATACTCTCTAGATAAACTTTTGTTAGTTCTGGAAGGAACACAGCACACTGGACTGTAAACAAATAAACAATGCTGCTAATTAAAATGATATGGCATACTCAATTCTTTCCATTTTAAATTCTGGACTTTTTGGAATTCCAATGGTTGGAGCGCTTCTTGGTAATACAAATGAAGAACTCTGTCAACGTTGGATTCAGGTAACATTTTTAGGCACTATAAATAATGAAAAATCTCATAAATATTGGACCATTTGGTTTTGGTTTACATAGCATTTGCAATCAACATCTATCTTACAAGTTTTAATTTTTTGCTATACAAAAGGACTATATCTTTCTACATCTAATACCATTTGTCAAATGAAGAAGCAAACTTTGAAACTTGCAATTGCTATATATTGAATATACAAGACAAAATCATTCACTACGGTAACAATATAGGAGATTATAAAAACAAGTTCTTTAAAGTGTGTGAAATTTGTTAGTATTATGGCTGTGAATATTCAATATAATTTGCCTTTTTTTTTTTTTTTTTTTCCAAAGCTTATTGAGAAACAAAATGTCCGAGTGCAGCTAGGAGCCTTTTACCCCTTTTCAAGGGATCATTCCGACAAACACTCAAATCCTCAGGAGCTCTATCTTTGGGAATCAGTTGCTGCATCACCCAGAAAGGCACTTGGACTCCGCTACCGTCTGCTCCCTTACTTGTACACTTTGATGTATGAGGCACACACAAAGGGGACCCCGATTGCACGGCCTCTTTTCTTCTCATTCCCTGAGGATATCAACACTTTTGAAGTTTACTCACAATTCCTACTCGGAAAAGGTGTGTTGGTGTCACCTGTACTGAACCAAGGAGAAGTTTCTGTTGCAGCATATTACCCCGCAGGGAACTGGTTTGACGTCTTTAACTACTCAAATTCAGTGAGTGTGGATTCAGGAAAGAACATCACACTTGATGCACCACTTGATCATAAAAACATTCATGTTCGGGAAGGCAACATTTTGGCCTTTCAAGGAGAGGCCAATACAACCCAAGAAGCAAGGAAGACTGAATTCCAACTCTTGGTGGTAGTTAGCAATAGTGGAAATAGCACTGGAGAAGTATTCTTGGATGATGGAGTTGATGTGGAGATGGGAAATGAAGGAGGCAATTGGACTCTAGTGAGGTTTAATGGAGGGGTAGTAGGGAATAATGTATTAGTTAGTTCACAGGTTGTGAATGGAGAATTTGCTCTAAGCCAAAAATGGGTCATTACAAATGTGACTTTCATAGGCTTGCAGAAGCCTGGTAATGGAACCAATGGGCAATTTAGTACTGTAGAGATCACAGCATTATCACTTCTGCAGGGACAAGAGTTTAAGCTGGAGAGGAGTATAAGTTGAGCTGAAGCACGTTCAATTTTGTTTCAATGAAAGTACTCCCACTTAAATAAAATGCCTAATAAAAGATGGGCTTCTCAATGGAAACAAAAATTCTTGACATGTTAATTCTAAGAGATAGCACAATCTACCCAAAACATACATACCACTTAAAAAGCAAAAGTTACTTAAGCAAGTGATCACCAAGTAGTTAAGTACTTAAGATGATGATTCTACAAGCATCATTTTTGGTCGATGGATTTGGCTTGTTTGCTATTAATGCTTATCTAAAGAAAAGAAATTCCCTTTTCAATCCTTAAAATCTTGCACACTATTTTTGCACGTATCATTATTTATGAGGAGAAATCATTCAATCCACTAGTACGACTATGTTAATAGTATCCAATAATCGTGAAATTATACAGTCATACTAGAAGAGTCATCCCATCCAACAATATCATGTCATTTTTTTTTAATTAATTGAACCATAATCTTGGTCACCACATCCCAAAAAGAATAATTGTAACTCACATGATTCCTAACAGGAAAATATAGGATTCAATTTTGATTTTTTGGATTTGGACTAAAACAAATTTGACAAGGGTAAGAACCTATTGTTCTTCTTTTGATACGATTTGCCAGTGCCAAATGTGGTGGTGACAGAATGGGTACTGCTATGGAAATGACTATATTGATATTGGTGTTGACATACCGGGGAAGGCAAATGATAACATCAATAATTCTAGTACCGCTTTATCACACCCTTTTATGCAATCACCTTATATAACTAATTGTTAGTGGTAGAAAAAAAAAATTGTAGTCTATGTGAAAGTAATAAATAGCATCTCACCGTTTAACCCATAAAATAATTATGAAAAATATTGTGATAATTATTATGGTTCTAGAATAAATTATGATATCATTAATATATTCAAGTCTGATTTCTTAGGATTCTCTACCGCGGTGATCAGATGGTAAGATGGTGGCCGGTGGGGGTGGTGAAATCCTATCCTGGTGAACCTCTTTTTTTTTTCTTTTTTCTAGGATGGAGTGATTAAGATTTTTTTTTTGGGAGTTAATTAATTTAGAAAAAAAAAATGGCACGATATTAGTGAATGGGGGACCATTACATATTGCTGACATTTTGACATGTGTATTGAATAATTTCTATTATTTGCCAATTTGGCTTTAACATAGTTAAATCTTCCCTTAACTATATCTAGATTTAAAAACATATTTTGACCATGATTATAGCCTTGTCAATTTCTACTATGTGAAACATTTCTTTGAGAGTAAGTTTTCTAACTACTTCAATTGGTAAATTCTCTTATTCTCAAATAAGAGATCAATAATTCAAACTATGCATACATAAAAAATAAAAACATCAATTAACGTCTTAGTTTAACGATAAATAAAAAATTTATTAAAAAAAATATTTTAAGTCAATTTTGGATCTCAGTTTTTGAAAAGCATAATTTCAATTTTACTAATTAATGTTGGAAACCTAAACAAATCAATAAATTAAGCATTCCACACTCAAATGTAACTTTTTAATGCCGCAAAAGCTGAGAAATTATGAACCATAATTATTGCTCTTTTATCATCAATCATGACAACAAGTTGCTAGGTCTGTGATAGTAACGCTCACCAAGCTTCCCTACAAGATCACGCACATCGCATGTCAATTTCGAAAGCAACCGCACAGAAATATTGTCAGATTCCGATCATTGTCTCAATAAAACAAAAACAAAAAAATTAAGAAAGAAAAAATTGCAGCACAAACATGTGTTCCTATATGTATGGACCATCTTCTCCTACTCACGCCCCACCGCGCGTGTCCTCCCACTTCCCTTGTCAAATTACCGGGCAAAATAAGCCAAATAGCATGTTTTTAGAAAAAAATTTTTAGGAAAGTAGCGTATGGAGTTAATTAATTAAGTAGAGTGTTTTTAGAACTTAAGTTTGGGCTGAAACTCAAATTTGACAAATTTGAATTTCAATCAATATTAGCACATACTACTTGAAACTCGAGATTCAAAAACAGTCTACTTAATTAATTAACTTACAATATGCTACATACCAAAAAAATTTCTAAATTGGTCCTGTTTGATATTTATGTTTAAACAATAATTTTTAATTTTTTTGAAAATATTTGTGAGTGTAAAACATTGTTTTAAAATTAATAATATGTGTTTAAATTTGTGTAGCAAGGGGCAATTTGGCAAATTTGACCCAAATTACCGTTGTTACCCGCTATCTACCGGTAAAAAAGAAAAGAAAAGAAAAAATACATAGCTTATTCCAAACCACCTCTTCCACTTCAAAATATCTCTCTCTCTCTCTCTGTAATGGCTCTCTTCACTTCCATCTCCACTCCACAACTCTCCGTCTCCGTCTCGATCCACCGCGGCGGCCGCCCTTTACAAAACCGCCGCCGCCTTTTGTATCCCTTAGCTTCTTTGAGCTCCTCACCATCATCATCATCACCATCTTCTGAGTCAAAAGAATCATCACCAACAAAAGAGAGTACCGTACTTTCATCTACCACTACTTCTTCATCAAAACCGTTTGTTGTTGAGCCCTCTAGACCCCCAGACTCGAACCTCAACTACGCCCTTGCAAACCCAAATAGCAGCCCGGTTTTCCGGTTTATGAAGGGTGCTGAGTCCAACATTGAGAGGGTATATTGCTTATTCACCACTCTTTTTATTTTACTTGTTTTTTTCAGTTGAATTCCACTAAAAAGGAAAGAAAGAAAGAAAACTTGAGCTAAAAGGTAATTGTTTCTAGGAAAAGTTTGTGAATTCATGAAGCTGCTCAAAGGTAATTGTTTCTAGGAAAAGTTTGTGAATTCATGAAGCTAGTATAAGGTACATAGAAACTAGTGGCCATTTATAAAATTATGGGAATTGGGAAGTGACTAATTTGAATAAAATGTGTGAAAAAAAGCTGTTTATAGTGTTGGGTTTTTGCAGGTTAGTTGTTTTACTGATTTCTGCTGATAAATGATGAAATGAAAGTAATTTTACTGTCTAAAAGTAAACAAAAGTTTTGGCAAAGCCGGGGAACAAACTTGATCAGTCAGCGTCTCAGCATGCCCTTCTTGAATAACTGAGGTTATAATGTTATTGTAATTTTAGTTGTATTGGTACATGTTATTGGTATATCTACCTGTGATAAGTTCTTTGAAGATGTGTCCTTATGCTAGTGAATTACTTAAGTTCCCTAATTGGAAGTCATTGTAATGCACTAATGCTAGTGGCTGCTCGCTCATATGGTCTTTCACTATGGCAATATAAGTTTTCCGATGATATATTAGAATTACTCTACCAAAGATTGAGGTTTGATGTATAATTTTCGTATATGGCTTCAGATTATGTGATCAATGAAAGGAAATTTTTTTTTCATCAATTTAAATATGCAGAATTGCACACTATAAAAATCCTTCCCCCTCTTCTTTTGCCTTTGTTGAGTTTTGATGAAGTATCTATGTCAAACTAGTAGTGAACTTCTTCTATATCTTTTCCGATGTTTAATGCATATTCTAATCTTCTAAAAGCATTTCTTGCTTGTTAACTTCTGAGCAGACAATTTTTGACTTCCGCTTCTTGGCACTTCTGGCTGTTGGAGGCTCATTGGCCGGTTCACTCTTGTGCTTTCTCAATGTAGTTTCCTTAACCCTGTTCTTCTAAATAAATTACATGACAAGCATTATGTCTTGTCAGAAATTCGTGTAAATTTATTTGCTCTTGAGCTTTTGATATACGATGGTGATGGTGATGGAGGTTCTGGTATTCTTTTTGGCAGTAAATCAAATTTAGTTGAAAATATTTCTGTGGATTCTACACTTTTGTATGTCTCTTAAACAAGCCTCATAGTCTTAATTGGAGGGAGGTTCTTGATGACCAAACACAATGACATATCAGATATCTTATGCCTTCAAAGTAACCAATAGAAGAATAAGCAACTCTATTGATTTTTAGACATGAGTAATCAAAACATACGAATGATGCCACTGTGATTCAGGATTCTCAGAATTAGTTGTAGAAACTCTGATTCTTCACTGCTGTTTCATTAACAAACAACATTTCATCTTTCATTGCCTCAATTTCATGAATCCAAATTGTGGTAAGTGTAGTAGCAGATGCAAAGGCACATAAGATTTTTCCATAATGGCCTCTCAAACTAGTTGGGTAAGTGTAGGACACTATTCACCAAAAATCATTAGGAAGTTAACCATTCACCAAAAAAAAAATTGTTGGGGAATTTTACTTAGTGCATAGAGTTATTATAATTCGAATTCTCTGCTAACAATTCCTTGAATAATCCTAGAAACCTGAATTTTTTGCACACCACAACGATTCATTTCCAAGGCATGATACTAGCTATGAGCCATGTAATATTTTAGGGTTTTCTTATAATTTATAGCAGGGCTTGCATACCCGAAACTTGTCTACTTATGTAAGGATATCCATTCAAGTCATACATAGATCTTATCAGAAGAGATTTTTTATTTTATGTTTTAATGGAGTTCCATACTTAATGAATCGCTGAAATTAAGATGCTATGATGCTAATTGTATCATACCATTGGATGTAATTATGTATTTTGTTGTATATATCTGATTACTTTAAATGTTTTTAGGGTTGCGTTTATATTGTAGAGGCATATAAAGTTTACTGGTCAAGCTGCGTCAAAGGGATTCATTCAGGACAGATGGTTCTAAAACTAGTTGAAGCTATAGGTTAGATTCGCAGGAATTCCCTTCAGCATAATTTTTGTTTTATATTCTTGGAAGTATATTCTCCAATTATTTAGTTTGTTTATTGAAGAGTGTGTTTCAACATCATTTGTAACATGAATTATAAATGATGTTGTCTTGTTTCTAAAAGTCATGTTGTTCTTTCTGCTGAAGAACTCTTTCCACCCACTTACATTTAAGCATTGATTACTCATCCATTCTTAACAATGTAGCTTTCTTTTGGAAAAAAAAATGATGTGAGAAAATGCAACTGATGCAGATGTTTATCTTGCTGGGACTGTCATGTTAATATTCGGTATGGGCTTGTATGGACTATTTATCAGTAATGTGCCCTCTAATGTGCCTGCTCCTCTTGATCGTTCCCTTAAAAGCTCTTCTTTGTTTGGAATGTTTGCTCTCAAGGTAATCCTAATTCCCTTTAAACAAAAGCTACTCTATTTGCAATTCTCTTGCCAAGATATTGTCAGCACTTGAATGCATCAGACTCAATGAGATTGGTAACCAGGTCATGTAAAAGTGCTCTTTCCATCCTATTCATCAATATCATGCTTCTTAACTTTTAATTTCCTGGTTAGAATATTAAATCTGACTAGACTCAATTGCATTATGCTTCATCACAAGAGGCAGAACAAATAGATAATTTCATTGTGATTAGAACCCATGGAGGATGATATGCTTAGTTTTCTTAACTAATCACTTTCCAAAACATTTACAATAGAATGTAGAACTTGTGTTTATATACTCACTGACATGCTTCTCTGATCTCCTCCCATTAGAACATATAAGCTTTACCTAGATGGCCTCCCCCCCCCCCCCCCCCCCCCTTCTCCCTCTCCACATTTTTATAATTGTTCTCTTCTTCTAATAAGAGCTCTTAAATGATTCTTATCAATTTGTAGGAGAGGCCTAATTGGATGAAAATTAGCTCACTTGATGAATTAAAGACAAAAGTGGGACACGTTATTGTCATGATTCTTTTAGTTAAGATGTTTGAGAGGAGCAAGATGGTTATAATCTCCACCGGTATGGATCTATTAAGTTATTCTGTATGTATTTTCTTATCATCTGCTTCTTTGTACATCCTTCATCATCTGCACAGACAAGAGTAGGGATTTGAGACATTTAATAGGAAAAAAAAATGTAATATTAGTTTATGCCTTGGAGCGGATGTTCTTGTTCCAAAAGAATGCTTATGGAGTTTTTGGAAGCATCTTCCTAATAATTCTTACAAGAGTTGTCTGACTCCTCTGTTTTATATAGCACTTGGGAAGTATATAATCACATTGTGGATGGTTTTGCAAAAGAACTTAGCTGCCATCTTATGAAATACAATACATAGCTAAAATTATTTCAACAGAAATGAATATGAATTTCATACAACCAACTTAGCGGATGGGCCTCTTTTCTTTATTGACCTTAAATTGGTCGGCTATATAGCATGAAGTGATTCCTGGAATGCAAATGATTTATAAGTCCATGGGGCATCCAAAAGCAGACATGTATTCTCCTGCCATTAACTCCATAACTTCAAAATTTTTACTGTTTGTTGATTTTTTTTTTTTGGGGGGGGGGAGGGGGGTGCCAGGTTGGGCTAGATAGTATTAGAGGGAATCCAATTTCTCAAGAAAAACAAATTTTCACTTGTTCTTTTTATGATTGGAAACTGAAATAGACTCAACTCTGGGATTCTTTTTTTTTTTTTTTTTTCCCTATTATATATCTATATCTATCTATCTATCTATCTATCTATATCTATACATATATATATATATATATATAAGTGCAAATTTTATTCAACCAAACTACAGCAAAAAGTACGAGCTTCACAGCAGACATAAATAGAATGCAACATTGAAACTACACCAACACAATTAGCAATAATCTAACAAGAAGAAAAGAAACCAACAAAGCTAGCTACATTGGCTCGTATTGACGAAGATAGAACTGGGTATGCTAAGATTGCTATATTGTCTCCAAGTTTGTGTAGAGGCCTTCAAATCCTGCAAGATTAGATTCTATCTTTGATCACTTCCTTTGAATATTGAAGGATAGATTTCTTCATATTTATGCTAGCAGAGTGACACTGATTCCTTTTCGAATCATATGATGAGAAAGGAGCTCGTGTATATGTGCATGGCAGTTTTGACATAATAGTGTACCAGCTAAATGGATTTAGTTTAAACTTCAATGGTTCAATTCAATTGATGAAAAATTAATATCAACTTAAAAGGGCTACAAAATCTGGGAATCCCTCCTTTGGTACTGCTGCCACTAAGCCAAATAGCTAGCAGGATTTCTAATCTCATGTCCAGGTTGCTAGCAACAAGAATCCTACAAGCACGCATGAAGAAAAGTAGGCATTTTCGCAGCTGCAGACTAGCAGTTGTAGCATTGGAAGTGATTATAAAGTAGTAGTAGTAGTAGTACTAGGGAAATACAGACAACTACTTTCCAGCTATTGACTTATGGAAAAATTAGCACAATTAACAATTGGCTTATAGTGATTAAAAAGAAAAAGGCTTATTGGGTAAAGTATTGTGCATTGCACTAGTACAATTTTACTTTTCCAGATATTGACTTATGGAAAAATTAGCACAATTAACAATTGGTTTATGGTGATTATAAAAAACAGGCTTATTGGGTAAAGTATTGCGCATTGCACATTTGCACTAGTAGAATTACCTAGAGACATAATGAAATTTGGCAAAACAATAACACCTTTGCGTTTGCCGGGAGTCGAACCCGGGTCTATTGCTTGGAAGGCAATTATCCTAACCGTTGGACTACAAACGCTTGTTGACAGTGAAGCAATAAATTATAAATATCATTGTGTTTTCGGTTCCAAATAATCACTGCTAGCTTTATCCTTTTTTTAAACCATTTCTGAGATCATTATTTCCCCTTGTTTTTACCACTTCTGGGATCATTATTTCTATTTTTTTTTTAAACCATTTATGAGCTCAATCACAATATTGCTCCAATTGCAACCAACCTGTGCATGACACATCAAAAATAAACTTACCATTAGAAAGATCTATATCTAATTAATTTGAGTAATGCTAGATGAACATCTTTTTATGGACAAACATTAACATTTTCTTGTCAAAGTTATACGCATCTCTGGCTTATATTATATTTATGGTGCATCTTAAAAAAAGTATAGATGCATCTATACTTTTTTTAAGATGCATCATATGGAACTTTTGTGGGTGAGGCTCACAATTAAGCTTCTACATATAAGTTAGATATATCAATGGGAAAATATAATACAAAAAAATTTATAAAATAAGAATTTGGCTTCTCACCATAAGTCAAAGCAGAGATGACAATAAAGTAAGATAGGATAGGGTTATTGGATCAGAGATATTATTTATCTTGTCTACTCTATGAGGCAAGACTAGGGCAAGTCGGGTTTGGGACAAGGTTAGAAGCATTTTGTAATTTTTGAGAAGGTGATTTCAACATTAATTAGGCTACAATGAGAGAGAGAGAGAGAGAGAGATGTTTTGAAATGTTAATCTTTTTTTTATGTAAACTTTTTCTTTGTTTTGAAAATGGTAAACTTTTATTAATACCAGCACAATTAATGAAATATTATTTTATTAGTGTTGGACTTGGTAATTGTTCGGTTAGCTTATTTTTATTTTAGAGTATAATATACACAGTAATGCCTCACTTTTTTCCTAAGGATTAAGGAACAACTATACTTTTATTCGATTTATTTTTAAATAAAATAAATCAGTAAACATAAAAATAAGTTATTTTAAATGCACACCTATATTCTCAAATCCCTCTCATAACATCTAGCATTTTTTGACATTCTTATGCCAATCATCCCTAAAATCTATAGGGATATGCCATTGTCTTAAAATAGTCTAGTTAATCTTTCCAACCATTTTTTATTACACTTCTTCAAAACCTCAGGGGCCGTTTGGTAAGTATTTTTAAACAACAATTTTCAGTTTTTAAACAGCATTTCACGTATTTTCACACACTTTTTCACCCACACGTATTTCAAAAAATAATAAACAACAATTTTCAAACTACTTAAATATTATAAAATCAAACTATTTATTTGATAATTCGGATTAAATATTATAAATTCAAAAGTCGAGTATCATGCCGATTAAAATTTTAAATTTAATAAATTTTACGTACACTATTGAACCCATAAAAAATAATATTAGATAAATGATATGCCCACAATATTTTTACAACAAATCTTAAATGCTAAATTGTTACTGGTTGTTATTATTAGAGCAAAAAAGTAATCTTAGTATTAGGCACAAATTTATCCCTCATAATATTAATCTTAAAATGAACATGATCTTTCTCCAAATCATAAAATACTATTCAGTTCATTATTTCTAAAACGTATTATCATTAGGGATAAATACTTTTTTTTTTTTTATAACTCAGATAATATTATTAAAAGGGGAGGCCCAAGCCCCAAAGAGGACAAAAACATAAGGAGAAAACCGGCCCATCAACTTTGTTTCAAAAGACCCAGTAGAAAATGAAATAGATGGGTTGGTTTCCCAAGTTTTAAATATATTTGCAAATGTATTTCTTTTTATAGTGTTTGTAAAAAAAATAAAAAAAAAAATAAAAGATAAAATCAATTTTAAAAAAACCAAAAAAACATTTTATTAAAAAAAAAAAGATGTATTCAATTTTTTTTTTTTTTTTTTGAAACTGGAATCTACTTTCATTTAAAATAAAGATGTATTCAATTTTGAATTATGTTTACACAGTAAATTTGAATAACCATTTTTAAGTTTGGTTTTCAGAAAACAATTCACCTAACTTTTGTTTTCCCCTTCAAGAGCCCGACTACAATTTGTTTTCAAATGAGAAAAACAGATTTTTAAAATGACTAACCAAACAACTCACCAAAAAACAACGTTATTTTGCTTCTTTTTCTTTTTCTTTTTTTCTTTTTTTTTGTTGGGACGTCCAAAACGACGTGTTTTGGTAACCTCTCTCTCTCGACTGGGACTACAATTCCTGATTGTTAACATTACAAGGACTGCTTCAATGGTAAAAATGGTAACTACAAAAACATTAGTAACATGCACTAACCTGTTTGTTAAAACTCCTGAGTGTTCTGTTTTTATTAAAAAATCTCACTTTGTACAATGTTCTTATTGCAAGTTTAGTACAGCAATAACAACAATAATAATATAGCTTTTCTCCTAATTTTTTTTTGGGTCGGCTACGGATTCTCAACAAACTAATTAGGATCAGTCACATGTAATTTTTTCAATTGCATGTTTAATACTTCATATTGGCCATGATTAATACTTCATATTGTTGGGTTCTTTCTCCACTGGGTTGTTTCAGTTTATTGACTTACTCTATATTTTCTTTATTTTTGTATGTAATGTACTTCTTATTAAGTTATCATAGAATTGATTTCAATTTTCAATCTTTATTTATATAAAAATAGGAGCTTGGTCAAGACAGAGCTTACACCAGTGCTATCTTCACCTTCATTTCTTTGCTATCTTCCATATACTTCTCCTCATAGTTGTGTCTTTGACCACTCTATTTTTTTTTTTTTTCTATTTAAAGAGCAAGCTTTTGTTTATATTAGAAACTGCAGCTTCTATGTTGGTTTTTTTTTTTTTTTAACATTGTTTTTTTCATTCCCAGTTGCTCTCTCTCTCTCTCTCTCTCTCTCTCTTTGTATGCTTTGAGTCGGTTGATCTTTGTGATATGTTGCTAATGAACTAATTTCTAAGATCTAATCATGCATTTGCTACTTCACTTTGACAATTAAATTAGATTGTTTTTCTTTATATTCTTTTTTCTATATATTGATCTTACTCTTCAAGACATTTGAGATGTAATGGCAAATTCAACATTTTGATTGGATGGCTCAATAATTATGACAAAATTTATACCCAACTTCTGGATATGAAAATTGAATAATATGCCTGCAAAATTAAAGTGGAATGGAACTTAGAATATAAAAAGGTAAGAATTTATGCTTACATGTAAAGTTTTAAAACTTCTAACATATTTGTGAACATCGTTATGTGTTTTATTCCAATCACAATCTTCAACAAAGTGAAAATAATGTTGTATAGAAACAAGATCATGCCCTGGGTGAACATTGTTCCATGTAATGCATGCAAGTTTCTGGTCTATTTCTTAAGGGGACTGGACCTTAAAGAAATCGATTTAGTGTAAATGACTAAGATGATAATTTTATACAAAATAAATCAGTTGCTTACAAAGGTAGGATCTTGCTAGCTTCATGTGAAACCAAACTGATTCCTCACCCATTATTTTACTATAATTTGGAATGTGCTTGCCATCTTTTCAATTTGACTTGTAAATTACTGTTGACTTTTGTGGCCGTTGATTTCATTGCTTTTATATTCCTTAAACTCTGTCTAATCTTATCCATGAAATGTCACAATTCAACTCCACTAAAAGCTCCACTAAAACAGCAGGAATTTGTTAAACTTCGCGGAAATGAAGACTTTATATATATATATATATATATATATATATATTGGAATTCATGGTTCATGGCTTTCATTCAATAGCTGCATAGTAGTACTAATGGAAAAAGTTGCAGTTTTTAGATTGTTAATTCCTTACCTCTGTTTGATGGCAAGATGGTTTGTTTCTAATGGCGTTGCACAGTCAATGAAATGTCTGACATCTGATCAAGAAGCTCTTATCAACTTCAAAAATGGTCTTCAAGATCCTGAGAACCATCTTTCATCATGGCAAGGAAGCAACTGCTGTCAATGGAGTGGAATAAGCTGTAAAAATAGTACGGGAGCTGTTGTTGCAGTTGATCTTCATAACCCACATCCATCTGGTTATGATTCCTCTGGCAGGTATGGATTCTGGAACTTGAGTGGTGAGGTTAGATCTTCATTGATGAAACTCAAGTCTTTGAGATATTTAGATTTGAGCTTCAACACCTTCAATGGCATCCCAATTCCTATATTCTTTGGATATTTGGAGAATTTGCAATATCTTAACCTATCAAATGCTGGGTTTAGTGGCAAAATACCTCCGAATTTGGGAAATCTCTCTAGCTTGGAGTATCTTGATCTCAAGTTTTCAACTTTAACAGTTGATAATCTTGAATGGATGGCTGGTCTTACACCTCTGAAACATCTTATGATGAATGGAGTTGACCTTTCAATGTTAGGATCAGACTGGGTAGGGACATTACAGAAGCTACCAGTTTTGATGGAGATGCATCTATCTTCTTGTGGTCTATCTGGTTATATTCCTTCACTTGCCTTTGTTAATTTTACTTCCCTTGCTGTGATAGATCTTAGCTTTAACATGCTCAATTCAAAGATTCCTGATTGGCTTGTAAATATAAGTACTCTTGCATATGTTGACATTAGCTCCAACAAATTGTATGGAAGAATTCCACTTGGTTTCAGTGAGCTACCAAATTTGAAGAGTTTGAATCTTGTATTGAATAGCAATCTTACAGCAAGTTGTTTCCAACTATTCAATGGAAGGTGGAAAAATATAGAAGTCCTTGATCTAGGTTACAATAAATTGCATGGGAAACTTCCTACTTCCTTTGGAAACTTGACATCTCTCACTTATGTTGGTCTCTCTACCAATAATATTGAGGGTGGCATTCCAAGCTCCATTGGTAAACCATGCAATTTGAAATTTTTTGATTTATCTTTTAATAACCTAACAGAATCTTTGCCAGAAATCCTAGAAGGAACAGAAAACTGTCTATTTAGAAGTCCTCTGCATGGTCTACAACAGTTGAGATTGAGCCTCAATTACTTTCATGGTACGTTACCAAATTGGTTGGGTCAGCTTGAAAACCTTATTGAACTTGATCTTGGATATAATTTGATTCAAGGTTCCATCCCTTCTTTTTTGGGGTCATTGCTACATCTTACTCGATTGGGACTAGAGGGGAATGAACTCAATGGGACTCTCCCAGATAGCTTAGGACAGCTTTCTGAGTTGTCCATTTTTGATGTTTCCTCCAATCATTTAACAGGAATAGTCACTGAATCACATTTTTCAAAGCTCACTAAGCTGAAGATCTTGCACTTGTCTTCCAATTCATTCACTTTGAATGTTAGTTCCACTTGGGTCCCTCCATTCCAAATCCGAAATCTTGATATGGGTTCATGCCATTTAGGCCCTTCATTTCCAGCTTGGCTTAAATCACAGAAGGAGGTCATGTATCTAGACTTCTCAAATGCTAGCATTTATGGTTCCATACCAAGTTGGTTTTGGGAAATTTCTTCTAATTTGTCGCTTTTAAATGTTTCCTTCAATCAATTAAGTGGTCAATTACCAAATCCATTAAATGTTGCTCCGTTTGCAGATGTTGATTTGAGCTCCAACCTCTTTAAAGGACCCATTCCACTTCCAGTTGTTGAGATCGAATTGCTAGATCTCTCCAACAATATGTTCTCTGGTCCTATACCAAGGAATATAGGTGCATCCATGCCTAAGCTGATCTTCCTCTCTCTTTCAAGTAATGAAATAATAGGAGATATCCCTGCTAGTATGGGAGATATAAATTTGATTGAAGTCATTGATCTTTCGAGCAACAACTTAACAGGCAACATCACAAGAAGCATAGGGAATTGTTCTTTATTAAGGGTTCTAGACCTCAGTGGCAACAACTTATATGGGGGAATTCCATACTCCTTGGGTCAACTAAAATTGCTTCAGACACTTCACCTGAGTGGCAACAAGCTCTCTGGAGAGCTCCCTCTGTCCTTTCAAAATCTGTCAAGTTTGGAAACTTTGGATCTTGGAAACAACATGATGGAAGGTACCATTCCACCGTGGATTGGAGATGGTTTTAGATATCTTAGACTTCTCAACTTGCGTTCAAATTCATTTTCAGGAGAACTTCCCTCTAAACTTTCAAATTTAAGCTCATTGCAAGTCCTAGACTTGGCAGAAAACAAGTTGAGTGGCACAATTCCTGTTAGCTTTGGTGATCTAAATGCTATGGCTCAAGTGCAAATTAGAAACCAGTATCTTTTCTATGGCAAGTACAGGGGCATCTACTACAAAGAAAGCTTGGTTGTGAATGTGAAAGGCAATGCTCAAAGGTTCAGCAAGACCCTTTCCCTTGTGACTAGCATAGACCTTTCTGGAAATAACTTACAAGGAGATCTTCCCCAAGAACTAACAAAATTAGCAGGTTTGGTGATTCTGAACTTGTCTAGAAACTATATCAGTGGCCAGATTCCTGATCGCATTTCAAATTTGCGTCAACTTTCATCTCTTGATCTCTCAAATAATAGCCTTTCAGGTCCGATTCCTCCAAGCATGTCTCTGTTATCATTTCTGGGGTTTTTGAACTTGTCATACAATAACTTCTTGGGTACCATTCCTTACACCGGTCATATGACAACTTTTGAAGCATCATCTTATGCTGGGAACCCGGGTCTTTGTGGTGCTCCACTGGTTGTAAAGTGTCCAAGTGAAGCAACTCCTGTAGGGGGGTCTATTGAGAATTACGGTGAGGACAAATTCATTGATAATTGGTTTTACTTGAGCCTTGGGCTTGGATTTGCGGTAGGTATTCTAGTTCCTTATTTCATTTTAGCAAGTAGAAAATCTTGGAGGAATGCCTACTTTGCTTTTGTTGATGAAGTTGTTGACAGATTATGCTGCATGAGACTCAGAAGAACAACACATCTTCAAAACAGAAGACGTCATCTGCATTAGTTTTATTGTACTTTTTAAAATACACCATTATTGTGCATGTGTGATGCACGGTTTAGTTACATATCCGCACATTGCGCGTGATAATTTATTAGTCGGTAAGGTATGATATTGAGAAGAGTTTATCACTTGCTCTGCAATACTAACTGCCGCATGCAGTTTTGGTGTTGGCGTGTGAGTATATTCTCTTATCTCATCTTCCTTCCCCTATATGTGTGTGTGTTTATCAAATAAAAAAAGAAACTCGGTGTTGTTAAGTCATCCCACATCGATAAGGTGTGATATTGAAAAAGAGTTTATTACTTGCTCCACGACACTAACTGTCACATGCAATTTTGGTATTGGCGTATGAGTGTATTCCTTTATCTTATTCCACTTCTCCTATATGTATGTGTGTGTGTGTTTATCAAATAAAAAAAGGTAAAATATTATTTTAGTCCCTAGACTTTATAAAGAGTTTTTTTTTTTTTTTTTTTTTTTAAGTTTTATCATATTTTTCATAATTTTGTCTATAATATTTTTTTTACCATTATCATATATTTATTGGAAGATGATTCGCATAACATAGATATTAAATAAGAGGTATTATAAAATTTTCCAACTTTGTTTTCAATATAATTTCTAAATTACTGAAAAACATCTCATTTTTAGTTATAATAGGAAATATAATTTCCCTAATTAGTGTTTAATTAGTTTTAAGTTTAAATTTTGTATTATTATATTTAATTGTTGATTATTGATTTAATTAAGTGAATGTAATGGTTAACTTTATTACACTATAAAATTTTCAATGTCCTCATAATCTATTTAGTCATCTATATTTTATTTCTTACTCCTCCTAACTACTTTTTTATTTTGCAAAATAATAGTTATTAATTCACGTTTGATTTCATTTTTTTTTTCTTCCTTCATTTATTATTTATTACTTTGTATGTTCTATTACTAGTTGTAAATTTTATAGTTATCAATAAGAAATAAATATCATAGATGACTTCAATAGTTATTGCTATAGTTACATTAGTGGGATGTCAAAGGTTTTTTTTTTTTTTTTTTTTTCTTTTTAAATTTTCAAGGAAATATGAAAGACATTTCTCTAGTTTGGTCTCAATTAATTAAGATATCTATATTATCTTAACAGAAGTAATAATAAACTTTTTTTTTTTTTAATGTATGAAGTGGTTAGGCTAGTGGTATGTGAAACAGTGAAAGTTTTAAAAAAAATTAAAAATAATTCCAAAGAAATGTAAAAGGCCTTTTAAAAAAAATGGTGACTTTTTGAATTGTAAAAATATTAATGTTTTAATTACATTGTTTATAGATTTCATTCTTAAGTTATAAACATCTAAATTAAAATAGATGAATATATAAATACAAAATTATATATAAATCTACAACTGCACAAGATAAATATGTATAGATATTTTATTATTATTCATGAATCATTATTTCATTGTTTACTTATAAATATCTTAATTAAAGTTTTTTTTTTTTTTGAAAAAATCTAAATAAAAATAAATGAATATGTAAAAGTAAAATTATTTGAAAAGTTAAAAATACTCAAAATGAACATTTAACCATTGTTGAGGTACGAATTTTCAACCCCTATTTCCTTTGGCCCACTCACAAAAATCCCCACATAAGCCCATAAATTATTTCTAGCCCACATAAAATTTCCCATATACATATTACCCAAATATTCTCCATGTAATTGGGCTTTCACAAATATCCCTATATAAGCCCTATAAATTAATTTGGGCCCTTCCATACACCTTATTCACATACTACCCACAAAAAAATACCCATCATATTGCTACCAATATTGGGCTACAAAATTATACTATCTCCGCAACAAAAAGACCCACAATCATCTACCTTGTGGGAAAACCCAAAAATCCTTAAAAGCCCGTTGCTACACGGCACATATCTAAAGCCCGTTACCACACGGCATCCTAAAAGCCCTTTGCTACACGGCACCTATCGAAAGCCTGTTGCTACACGGCACCTATCCAAAGCCCGTTGCTACACGGCGATATCTCTACAAAATCTCAAACTATTTGCTTAAGCCCAAATAATAATTTGGCAACTATTTACTAAAGCCCAAATAATAATTTGGCAACTATTTACTTAAGCCCAAATGATAATTTGGCAACTATTTGCTTAAGCCCAAATAATAATTTGGCAACTATTTACTTAAAGCCCAAATGATAATTTGGCAACTATTTGCTTAAGCCCAAATAATAATTTGGCATTACTTACTAAAGCCCAAATAATAGTTTGTCAACTATTTTCTAAAGCCCAAGTAATAATTGGGCAACTATTTATTTAAGCCCAAATAATAATTTGGCAAAGCCCAAAATAATCATTTAGCACTAAGCCCAAATACTAATTTAGCATTTATTTCACTAAGCCCAAAAACTATTTTGGCATTAGCTTTACAAAGCCCAAGTATTAATTTGGCATTATTTTTACACATGCTTACAAAATCAAATACTATCACTCATAAAGAAATATAATCACTCATTTCTCAAAAAAATACTTCTCTTACAAAATTTATGAAAGCCCATGTATATCACCCATGGCAAAAGTCTTCATTTTGTAGGATTAACCAAGCCCAAAGGAGCTTAAAAACATGCGCCAGCCAAGCAAGCTCATCATGTGTGCACAACCCAGCAGCTGGTGCTGACATGAGCAACTCAGCCAAGATACAGCCCAACCTTGACAGCTGGAACCCACCATCACCAGCTCTTGACATGTCCAATCTGACTAAAAGAAAGGAAGACACGTGTCGGCCTAGGGAAGAAGCTTCCTTTATAAGCTGAAATCACACCACACAAGACATGACAAAAGGCTGGTTTTGATGTGACTGGCAGCTGGGGCTCTGCAGCCAGCTTTCCTGGCTATCTATTCTTTCTTCTTCAACGTAACTAAGCAAGGCAGCCATGGACCAGACTCCTAGAGCTCACAAAGCAAGCTAAAACCGGTCCCTTTTCATACTAAAAATGCACATTTTCTGGTTCATGGACCAAGCACATGAACCCCAAATGGGGAAACTTAGGGAAATGTGGATTGGAGGGCATCAAGGGGATTCCAGCAGAGATTTCCAGCAAGGGCTCCACAGTTGACACCTGGCTTGGAGTGATACAACTGGCCCTATGGAACTCTGAGTCTAGCAACAGCATAACCAACGGTCATTAGCCTAATTTATATGCTAAATCCCATCAGCCAAATCTGATCAACATTCAATGCTGAAGCAGAAACCTAGCTGACCTTACCTAAACAACAACAACCTTCTCACCACCATCAGCAAGAATCCTGGAAATGATCCACCAACTAGATTTTCTGAAAAGTTAGAGAGATTTGGCAAGGATTATCTGCTAATTACCCCCTGAGAATCCAGCTATAAAAGAGACCCTCCATAAAAGCTTCGGACAAGGAAAAAAAGACACCAAGACACTTACCAAGAAAGCCCCCTTTCTACCCTTCTGTTTAAAACTTTCTTACATGCCAAAGAAATCACTGAGAACTAAGTTTCAAGTCTAGAAACTGAGTTCCCCCAGCTCTTAGCCTAAAAACACTCCATATATCTCTGTTCTTAAACATTTCCCTGTCCCAGCAGAAGATCACAGCAACCCCAGTGAACACTATTCCACACTATACATGTCTCCCACTACTCACCATTTATACTATATCCATGGGAATGCATTGGCACCATAATGACCTTGCTGTGCTAGCTGGAATCTCTCTCTCTCCCTTCATCTCACACTAAGTTTTCCTCATTGTTTGTTGTAATGGATCCTATCATACTTACTTACTCCTTTACCATTGATGGCTATGATGTAACTATCACTATAGCATTTTTCCCTCACATTGATGTTGTTATATTGGAGGACTCATCACCCGAATCAACGGATGATGAACTTGAAACATAGAGACTTTTCTTGATACTTGCATCTTACTCTGTATTGTTTTACTGCTAAGTTGATTTCTACAGAAACGTGCCGCTGCTGGGTTATCTTCTGCAGAAGTGCTCTGTTGCTGGGTTATTTTTCTGCAGAAGTGTTCTACTGCTGGGCTGCCTTTTCTGCAGAAATATCCTACTGCTGGGCTGCCTTTTCTGCAGAAACATTTTCACTACTAGGCTATTTTCTGCAGAAGTGCTCTGTTGCTGGGTTACTTTTCTGCAGAAATATTCTACTGCTGGGCTGCCTTTTCTACAGAAATATCCTACTGCTGGGCTGCTTTTTCTGCAGAAACATTTTCACTGCTGGGCTATTTTCTGCAGAAGTGTTCTGTTGCTGGGTTGCTTTTTCTGCAGGAATATTCTGCTGCTGGGCTAATTTTTCTGCAGGAGCGTTCTACCGCTGGGCCCTTTTCTGCAGGCCTATTTTACTACCGGGTTATGATTTGCAGCATGTTTTTTTTTTTTATCCTAACGTGTTCGCTGTGGGGATCATTTACAGGCCATTCTTGTCAATTCCAAACCAGGTCCAAGGCATAAAAGCACGTTGAATTCTTTGGATCTTCACCGATAGCCTTTGGGCCGTGTATTAAGCCCATCGTCGAGTTTCAGTTAGGCCCCGACCCATCTCAAATCTCATTTTTCAGGGGGAAACTTTTTGCCCTCGACAACCATAAATAAATATGTGTTTTTTGAAAACTAAAAGTATGCTAAATTACTCTAACTGAAACTATATAACTATACAAATATTGTTGCAAGCGGTTCCATCTTCTAAAAAATACTTTTCTCTGTCTGGTCTCTCACGGCTGAGTTACTAGATTGTAGAACCTATGTTATCTTCCTCGGAATGACAATTTTCTCCCTCTAATGACAAAGTTATTGGTAGGGCCAGTGGTTTTTTTTCTTTTGGGGTGGGGAAACACTATCTCTCTTGTCTACAATCTGTGACTCACAATTACACTATGGATGACGTTCTGAAGGATTGGAAGAAGCTCTCTCTCTTACAGACACAGAAGGAGCAAAGGTCAGTCTGAAGAAGTCAAAAAAATTGAATAATCGAGAGCACGTTCTTGCAACAAAATTCATGACCAGGAGAGCTCTCAATGTTGCAGCAATTGGCCGAACTTTCAAACCTCTTTGGAGGGCCCGAAAGGATTTCAAAATCCGAGAAGCTGGTGATCATACTCTGCTATTTGTCTTCGAACTAGAGACGGATGCAGAACGGGTTTTGGCAACTGAGCCCTGGTCTTTTGATAAACACTTGGTCATTTTTCAACGTTATGATTTCTCAATTCCTATGCAAAGCTTGAGGTTCACCAAAACAACTTTCTGGGTTCAAATACACGGACTGCCAATAGGTGATGGATTTGGACAGTCCCTAACAGAAAGCCAAAAGAGTCCATATGATCATGACAGCTCAACCCAGCACCGAGCCTCCGATGATAATTCCGATCAACTCCAAGGTGGTGACACGTCAGTCGATGACATGGCAGTCCAAAAGTCTACTCCCTTGGATTCCACGGCAGTTTCTCCACAGAGCTTTAATCAAGACGTTACAAAATTAAATGGGGTAATGGAGGTTAATTGTATTCCCTCAGCTTCACATTGGCAGCCACACATGTTTGAATCCCAATTGAAAGATATTGACTCAGCCATCAAGAAGTTTGATTCCCACAATAACTCCACATCCGTAACTGACTCAAACACAATCACTCTGCCGAGAATTCAGGAATTAAATGCAGATATTTTTGGAGAAAATAATGACAGTACTCAATGCCCCTGTCACACGGATCTCCCAACCCTGCGCAAGTGGAAAAAAATCTCACGTGACCCAAACCCTATAGATTCCCATATGCAGAATGTTACCCTAGGGAAAAGAAGCAAAGAGGAAAGTGAAGAAACTCAACCCAAACAGAACAACAAAAAGTGCCATTTCTGTGGCTTTCAGATCCGGGGTGTGCAAACATTGTTGAAGCCGTGTGATCACCAAGAAGCACAGCTGATCCATCCGAGGAGGTAATGCGAAAAATTGAAAATCAGGCAAGCATCTGAGCAGATGGAACCGGGTTCATTTTGGTAACGTCACGAAGGAATTAGAAAAGAAGTGCAAATTATTAAGGAAAGCCGAAGAACAAGCCATGCTAACGGGTGTCAATCATCGAGTTCATGCCTTGCAGCAAGAAATCAAGGATCTCATGGACAAGGAAAATAGACTTTGGTTCCAACGGGCTAAGGTGCTTTGGGCTTCAAATGGGGATAAAAATTCTAAATTTTTCCATAGCCGTGTAACGCATAGGAAAAGAAAGAATTCAATCCTTAGAATCCAAAACTCATATGGGCAATGGAGAACAAATCCGAGTGAGGTGGACAGATGCTTGGTTGACTATTTTAAGGAGCTTTTCACCTCAGTATACATACAAAACTCTGATGCTGCAACAAATTCCATAAATTCCATTATCAGTGAGGACATGAATGCCCAACTCACTGCAGAATTCATGGAATGGGAGGTTCAAGCAGCCCTTAAGCAGATGGCACCCTTAAAAAAAATCCCGAATATGGTTCTAAATTCAGACCAATCAGCCTTTGCAATGTCTTGTATAAGATTTTTTCAAAAGTCCTAGCAAATAGACTAAAGAAAAAAAGTCGAGTTATTTCTGACAATATTTTGGTAGCTTTCGAGTCTCTCCACAACATGCAACAACACACAGGAAATGACGATTTTATGGCTATCAAACTCGACATAAGTAAAGCCTATGACAGAGTGGAATGGCCTTACCTTAAAGCTGTGATGGCGAAAATGGGCTTCAATGAACAATGGATCAAACTCACCATGCTCTATGTTACAATTGTATCATACTCAATTCTTGTCAATGGAGAACCTAAAGGAATGATACATCCAACAAGGGGGATTAGATAGGGTGACCCATTATCCCCCTTTCGCTTCCTACTTTGTACTGAAGGGCTACATGGTCTAATCAGCAAAGCAGCAGCCAATGGTGATATTCAGGGTTATTCTCTTTGTAGAAATAGCTCACGCCTAACTCGCCTCTTTTTTGCAGATGACAGCCTCTTGTTTTGCAAGGCAATAAATCAAGAGTGCCTAAAAATCCTAGATATCCTGGATACTTATGCTCAATGCTTGGGACAACAAATAAACAAAAGCAAAACAACAATTTTCTTTAGCAAATCCACTAACAAGAAGATGAGAGAGCATATTAAACAAGCATTAGGCGTTCCGGAAATCAAGCAATACGAAAAATACCTAGGATTGCCATCTCTTGTGGGAAGAAACAAAAATGCCAGTTTCAACTACATAAAGGAAAGGGTGTGGAAGAAGATCCAAGGTTGAAAGGAAAAACTATTGTCTCTAGCTGGAAGGAATTGGACCAAAAATATTATTGCTTGAGAGATCAAGAGATGAAAGTTGCGGCAAATTCAAAATACTCTCAGGAATCTGGCCACTGATGTGGTTTCTATTCAAGTTCAGAATGATCAAACCTGCCAATTTCGTTAGTTCTCATGGAAGATCTCCATTTATGTTATTTCTAGAAAGATCTATGCCAATCAAAAGAAAGAGTAAAGTGGTGTACTTTCAATCCAGGCCTTTTATATTCACAACCAAGCTTTCTTTGTAGTAGAAGAACATAGACAGGTCATTAGATTTAACTGTATTTTACACTTGAGCCATAGCTTTCAAATTACCAAAGATAGCAGGAATAATAAAATTCAACTTGTTTTCTGCCAAGTCCAGGACTTGCAATGAACTTATATTTGAAAGCTTGGAGGGAAATTCTCCAGAAAATGCATTTGATCGCAAACTAAGAATTTTAAGAGATGTGAAACTTTCTCCAATCCATTGTGGAATGCTACCCTTTAGCATCTTGTTTCCAAGATCTAGAGTTATTAAAAGTGACAGATTCTGAAAAGATGATGGGAACTCTCCAGTGAAATTGTTATCACTAAGGTGGTGTCTGAAGCTAATTCAGTTGACCCAAGGAAGCTGGAATTTCCCCAAACAAATTGTTCTTTTTGAGATCTAGAACCGTTAGAAAAGAACAGTTCCCAATGTTTGAAGGAAGCTTTCCTGTTAAATTGTTCCCTGAAAAATTAATTACTTGAATGGACGGCATATTTCCTATACTGGCAGGGATATCTTCTGTTATTTGATTACTTGAAAGAGAGAGAAACAATTGTTTTGACATGGAAGCACCTATATTTCCTGGGATAGGACCAGAAAAAGTATTGTTGGATAGATTTATGAATTCTATCTCGCCAACTAGAAGAGGAATAGGTCCATCAAAGAGGTCGGAACTCAAATCAATGAATGCACCGGGAGCTACATTTAATGGACCATGTAATTGATTGAAAGAAACATTTAGTAGTGCTAAATTAGAAGCAGTTACCTGAAATGCTAGCATTTGATAAGTCTAGATGCTTCAGCTTCTTCTGTGATTTAAAGCCAAGCTGGAATTGAAGTACTTAAATAGCAATTACCCATTAAAAGATCCTGGAGTTGGAATGGGGGGACCCAATTGGAATTGACATTCAGAGTGAATGAATTGGGACCCAAGTGTAAAGATGTCTGCTTAGTTAGCTTTGAAAAATGTTATTCTGTGAGAATTCCTATCAATTTGTTAGAAGAAACATCGAAATTGACCAACTCAGAAAGTTGTCCTAAACTATCTGGAAGAGTCCCATTAAAAAGGTTAGAGGCTAGATCAAGATGAACAAGATTTTCATGCTGACCCAACCAATTTGGTAATTTACCATACAGTTGATTCGAAAACAATCCCAAGTAATCCAGACTAGGCAGTGGGCTTCTAGAAAGACAGTTTTCTATTCCTTCAAGGGATTCAGGTAAAGATTCCACCAGGTTATTAAAAGATATATCAAAAAATTTTCAGATTGCAAAGTTTACCAATGGAAGCAGGTATTTTGTCATGTAATTCATTGGTAGCTAGATCAAGAATTTCTATCTTTTTCCAACCTCCCCTAAACAACTGATAGCAACTTCCGTAAAGAAAGTTTTCTGCAAGATTCAAAGTCTGCAAGTTTTTTAGTTCACCAAAACCAAGTCCATAATTTTAAATTGTTAAATTCTGTAAGTAATCTTGATATAAAAAAAAAAATGCTCCTTTTTTTCTTCCAATTTCTCATTAAAATTTTTTAATTTTATGTGAGGCTAATAAATCAAACTAACAGTATAATAATAAATATACATTGTTCTTCTAGTTGCAAATGTACCTAGTCCACAAAGTCCAAACCATATTGAAGGAAGGTAAAATGTCTTCTTTCAATGGTCCTCTTGTCACAGGAGATTGGGGGTAGAGGAGGTCAGGATCTAAATTATAACCTATGAATTATAAATAACAAATTTCGAGAGATTTTATATATATATATATATATATATACACACACACACATATATATCAAGTTCTTGTTTCAACCACCCCAAATAAATGACAATAATTTCATTTGACACAATCCTTGCATTATATTTTGCTTCAAGTTCTTCCAAGAACATACTAAGATAGCTATCTGAATTAATATCTAAGCATCAAATTAGTATCAACATATAACAGGCTAATTCAATTATATATATATATATATATATATAAACAAACTTATAACAATCACCATACAAAAAGCCCTAAATTAACAAATCATAAGGTATCCAAATTTATAAGCTGTAGAAATAAATTGAAAGCATACATCTCCACAGTATTTTAGGAAAAAAAATATTTTAGTTTTTCAATTTATAATAATATGATGGATTTTTATACAAAGAATAAACCTAAAGTGTTGGATTTTGCTTGCTCTCTATTCAACCGATAGGGTGCATGAACTTGGTTTAGTGGCTACATATGTCCATTTGTATGGAAGTGTGAATATTGGTGTCAAATAGCGTTTTTGGGGCGACTAATGAGCAAAAACAAACAAACAAAAAAATAAAATATATGCTTTTTAAATTTTCATTTTTATAAAGTTAATTCAAACGCATGCTTAATTTTATTAAATTACTAGTACTTGTTACCTGATAGTCCAAATCCAAGTTAAACAAGCTTATCTTATCCATGGTTTGGCATGCACGTTGCGCGTTTTCTTCTCCCAATTTTGGAAGTCTAACTCGCATGAAGTGATAAAGCCGTTGTTGATAAGAACAAATAAGCTGTTTGTTTTTATTAAAAAAATTGCAATTGATGAAAACATTTGAGACACCCATAACTTGTAAGCACAATTTTTATTATACAGTATAATATATGATATAATGTGATTTATCGATATTAGTACTCTTTTGTAGATATATATTTGTTATAATATAAAGAATTATAGATATATAAAACTCGTCTTCTGCTTTGCTTTTTTTTTTTTTTTCTTTTTCCTTTTTTTTTTTTTTTTTTTTTTTGAAAAGGAAAACTTCATTCATTCATTTATAAAAGGCAAACATCTTGATATAATTGTTCAATGACTGGAGGAGGGGAATCCTCTATCCAATACAAATCCTCAACAATAATTCTAGCATGTTGCGCTAACACATGAGCCGCCTTATTTCCACTTTGCCTTATGTGAGAAGTAGACACCCATTGTAAGCCCCTAATGAGATGTTTTAATATCTTCCACGACATTTTCCAGCAGAGATATGTTGGCTGCTTGCGATGAAATAGCTTTTATGACATCAACATTGTCTCCCTCAATAACCAGCCTGGAGAAACCTGCATCAATAGCAAATTCAATGGCCTTTCTGCATGCTAACAGCTCACCTTCCTCACTACCATGCACTGCTGGCCCTCTTGCAGACATGGCAGCCATGACTTCGCCTTTATAGTTACGGATTATAGCCCCAACACCGGTTCTGTTCACCTCAGAAAAAACTGCTGCATCAAAATTCAGCTTAAAGGCCAATTCTGGAGGTGGTTCCCAAGCCTCCCTGCTGTTCTGCATAACTGGTTCTGCATCAAGTTGCTCCTGAGCATGTTTATACTCCTGTAAATATAATCTGCCACCATGAAGAACACTAATGCGCCTACTCCAAATAAACCAAGCTTGAGTGAAGAAAACTTCCACTTCCTCCAATGACAATCGGTCTAGTAGATGTTGAAGTAAGAAAGACGAAGTCTGAAAAGAAGGTTGAAGAAGAAGCATAAAACGACTGTGTATTGATTAAACTAAACGCGTCGTTTCATTTAAGAGCATACGCTCCAAACGCACCGGTTACTTAAGTGAATAACTTAATCAGAAACTTAATAAAACGGTGCGCTTCACTTTGGTCGTAATTCAGTTAGTTAGCCTAACAGAATTCCTAATTTCCAGGGAATTAGTTCCAGATATTTTTGGGTTGTTAATTTCTGGTAGTATAAAAATAGCTCTGTGTGCACGAGTGTATCATTATGTAGAAAATATTGGAATTGAATACAAAGTCTTCCATTCTCTCTCTCTCTTTCATTCTGCTTTTTTCTCTTGCTTTCTTGCTCTTTCCTTCATTTTCTCAGGCTTTTCTTTCTCTGTGATTTGTATTTCTTTGTTGGTTCAATAGGTGATAGTCTTCAAAACTCTGTTTACTAGTTTCTGAGTTTTTCATCAGTAGATACTCCAATAAATGCAGCAAATCATACTGATCCCTGCATCCCGTCTGCAAAATTTTAACACTACCAGCCCAAACATCCTGTGCAGCGGCACACTCCCAAAGTGCATGAATTGTTGATTCTGAGCATCTACAGCAAATCGGGCACACATTCTCTGATATAATCCTTCGCTCGGTAAGGTTCAATCTTGTTGGCAGAATATCATGACACGCTCTCCATCCAAACACTTTGATCTTGTTTGGAATTTTAAGCTTCCACAAGGCAGCCCAAACTCGCTTCCCATAACTTCCATTAAAACTTTCAGCCCCTCTTCCATCCTTCAAAACTTGTTGCGCAACTCTATACGCTGATTTAACGGTGAATTTCCTATTATTATTATTATGCAGCCATATAAAGGAATCAGACACACTCCTTCGGCTAAGGGGAATTTTACATATTGCATCAGCCTCCTCCTCATGAAATAACGCCATCACTACCTCAGTCCTCCATTCATGTAATTCATGATCAATTCTCCTATGTTTAATTATATTGCTTTGTACTATCCACGCACAATTTCTTTTTGGTTCTCATTTGTGCTAGGCATTAAGTGTATTCCACAATTTTGTTAGTATTATTAATTTGAAATATAAATTCAAAATTTTGAGATTAAGATTTTCAATAATGATAACGACACCTATTTGAGAAGAAAAATCCTAAGAGATAGCATCTCCAGACTGAACAAAGATAATCCTAAGATAAACCTTGAGAGGTAACATCTCCATAAATAAACTAACTAGTATAATCATTGACATTTTTCTCAAAAATTAATGCACATAACATTTCAATTCTAGATCTTGGCAAGAATCATCTCCCAGTCAGTTTTGTGAATGGACTAAGTTGGCTTCCACTGGAAAAGTTTTCAGCATCCTCCTCGAACGAAGGAGGTATGGCTGGCCACACAAAAGCAGGTCTTTTAGTGGGCACTAGTGGTGGAGGCACTTCACCTGTAAGTACCTGCAAAACTGTTCTCATGGAGGGTCTCTGGTGTGGATTTGGATGGCAACAAGCCAATGCCAAAACAAGCATGCTCAGCATTCCTTCCTCATCAAATTCCTCGGTCAATCTTGAATCAATGGCATCAAGTATCCTTTCTTGCATGTGAAGATCCCATAGCCAATGCACAATGTTGTTGTTGTAGTCACTTTGCTCATTCTGATTTCCAGGCTTCCTTCCACTGACAACTTCCAATACAAGAACACCAAATGCATAGACATCTGTTTCAACAGTTGCCCTACCAGTAAGAAAAGTTTCTGGAGCCATATAACCTAGTGTTCCTGCAATGACTTTTGTTGTGTGGTGAGTATTTTCGCTTTGTTGAAGGGTAAGAGCTAGTCCAAAGTCTCCCAACTTTGCATTGAACTCTGAGTCTAGCATTATGTTGCTGGCTTTTATGTCTCGATGAAGCACCCTCTTTTCACACCCATCATGAAGATAATCCAATGCCTGAGCCATCCCATAAATTATGGTGTGCCTTCTTTCCCATCCGAGTGTAGGTTCCTCCATACCTAGTTCCTCATTGCCATATATGAACCTGTCTAGGCTACAATTTGGCATGAACTCGTACACAAGAAGAAGCTCACGCCTTTCATAACACCAGCCAATCAGTCTCACAAGATTCCTGTGGTGGATGCTACCAATTGTTGTGACTTCTGCTATGAATTCTTGTTTGCCTTGACTTGAATCCTTTGAGATTCTCTTGACAGCTACCTCCTTACTTGCTAAGAATCCCTTATAGACTGTTCCAAAGCCACCTTTTCCAAGCTTATTTTTGGGGTTGAAGTTGCCAGCTGCCTTTCTCAGATCTTTGAATTTGAATTTTTGTGGAGCCATAGAGGACCCTTGAATCTGGTCTTCTATCCTTGGATATGCATCCTCTGGTTGCACTCTGTGTTTATTCTGCCAATACAAGTAAAACACAATCATGCTTAATACAATAAGCCCTACTGGAACTGTGATCCATACCCACAACATCTCTAATTCTTCATCAGCAATATCTGAACTATGAAATTCCCATTTTTTTAAGCAGTTTGTTTGAATGGCATTGCCTGTTGAAGCTGAGAATCCCACAAAAACCTTCTCTGGAAGATAGCTAGAGAGCTCAAGAGGCAGAGAAAAAATTAGCTTATACTCACTTGTTTTATTAGTCTTAGCAGAGACATTCATCACTTTGCCATCATACTGAACCCATACCTTTATTGCACCATAAAAATATGTTTTATTAAGCTTGATCCCATACTTGGTTAAAGATACTTGTTCGATTGAGTGGATGCTATTTACATCCAAGCCAACATGGTTATCATCAATATCTTCTTCGTAGCTCTTTCTTGTGTCAAATTCTACTGCCACTATTTTTGCTTGATGGGATCCATTGGTGCTTGCATTTACAATCCCAAGCCACTGTCCTTCGCTTTTCTGTGGAAGAGTGGTATCTGCAGCTAATATAAAGGCCATGCCTTCGCCTACTGGAGACTGCTTTGAAGACAAATCTGGAGTGATTTTAAGATCAAAGGTGGTATTGAAAGATGCTGTGATCTTTTTGCTCTTGCTCCACAATCTGAATGGCTTGTTGTAAAAGATTCGTCCAGAATAATTTGTGATAGGATCATTAGCAACATCTGGTGTAACTTGGATTGCATTCAATAAAATTGTAGTGCCCTCAGTGATAATTAGATTATGCTCATCTTCTTTTTTGAAGGTTGAAAAATTAAAATCTAAGCACCCTACTTGAGTAAGAGCTCCACCCAAGAGGACTGCTAACAAAAGGGACCAAACTACCTGTGAAAAGCACATTCTCCCTATGGAAAACACAAATTGGTTTTAATAGGTATCAGGATTTCAATTTTTCTGGAAAGGTTAAGAACACTGATTCAGAAAAATGAAGGCGAGGTTTTGGAATTTGTTTAAGACAATATTGTGTAGTGTATAAAGAAGATATAAGGTGTTACAGTACTAAAACAGAGCAATTACCCCGTACTTTCTACAATTAGTTTTAAATGTTGTTCAACGCTAGAAAATTTTGAAAATCACGACTTACAGGTATTATGGAATCATGGAATGGAAACAGTCATATATGAAGTCATGACATCTTGCCATCTTGGTGGTCTTTTTTTAATCTTTAGGTTTCACTCTCAAAGATGAACAACTTTAGAAATACTACAAATTACATAAGTTTTACAATTTTGTCAAATAGTCAAGTTTCAACTATTGAAAATTTACTATATGGGTCTACAAACTGATGTATAAACTTTTAAACTTATGTTGATATGACACCCATCATTGTCACGCCAATTTGTAATTTTTATTTATAATAAATCAATAGTGTAAATAAAAAATGAGTTCAGTTCAAATTATACTTAATGTAACTTTAAGCAATGTTACACCACCCAATAACTTGTTATAAAATTCATATTTTGAAAATCCCATTATTGAATTACATGTTTTATATGTTTTTAACATTCTTACCAATTTTCATGTCAATTAGAAGTTATTTACTATTCAATCCATAAACTTGTCTTTTATGCATTATTTTAAACTACAAAAATTTGAATTTAAACAATTGATTGATGACATGGTTATTAATCTTTTATCATCATGAAAATTTGCAAGCGTAGAGAATATATGAAGATAATGTAATCTAATGATGAATTTGTCAAAACTCGCATCCAATTAAAAATTTAGTGATATAATATTGTTTAAAGTTACCCCAAGTATAACTTGAACTCAATTCTTAAAAAATTAATTAAGAAAATTATTTATTTTATTGTTATTATGACATCAACTATATTCATAGTCCCACTAGTTTGTAAATCTTTTATAGTAAAATAGGTAATAAATTTAAAAATTTTCCTTTGCTACAGATATGCTTTGAGGTATGTTCAGGTGTGAGATCTTTATAGGCATGGTTATAACTTCTAAGCAGTGAGACCCAGATTTAATCACAAACTAAGAGACCTAATTGGTGGTAATGTTTCCAACCACTTTGTTGCTTACTACAATCACATTATCTCCTTAAGTTCTATTTTGAATAGAATATAATTCAGGTTTTCCAAAATTCTAGACAGAATGAGTTTAGTGCTGTGCTTTTAGTACATAAACTTTTACTATTTAACTATCAACGTGGCACTTTATTCTGTCTGTTGCAATTACATCTTAAAAAACAGTCAAGAACATGAAATTAATCATGAATAGTAATTTGGCCATAGCTCTCTCCTGCAGCGGAATCAACCAGACACTATATTGAATTGTTGAAAGCAATGTCACCAGAGTTACAAGCTTGCTTGGTACCACTTACTTTTAGAATTTTTGAAAATGAGATAATTTGAAAATTTTGTACCTTAAAAAAAATGAGTTACTAGGAGTCTTCTAGCTTAATTGGTGTTTCCACATGCATAAAATATTTGGAGATCTAGGAGTAAAAAGGTTTGAGCTGGAAGGTTAGCAACATATTGTAACTTTTTTTTAAATAATAAAAAAAAAATTGAAAGTGCAATTTTATAACATATTGCCTTAACTGGCACAATAATGTGATTATTTTTTTTAATGAAAGAAAAATGGGAAGTAATGTAACTTGAGTTGACATCTTTCACCTAGGCATGACCATAATAGCACCCGACTCAAATTTTTAAATAATAATACGATCATATGGACTTCTATATATTTAAAAGTCATTGGTCAAATGGTAAGTCTGACCCAAATCTTCTCAACAAGAGTGGGTTACATGAATTTTTTGTCACGAGCAAAGTTCCTCCTGTCTTTTTTAAATAATGATAATAATGTTTTTTTTAATCTCTATTTTAAGTTGTATTTTAGATCTGTTTTAAAACAAATAATTAGATTATAGATGTTATTATAAATTTTTTTTGATGTGTCTTGTGACTTATCAATCGGTATTCGATAGAAAAACTATTTAATTAAAATGTTAGCCAAAATTATCAATACAGTACCATATTGCATCTTCCCCCAATTAAACAAAATATTTTTTAATTCATTTTTTTTAAATCAATTGATAGGTATTATCAACTATTAATCTTGTTTCCCCCAATTAAACAAAATATTTTTTAATTCATTTTTTTTTTAAATCAATTGATAGGTATTATCAACTATTAATCTTGTTAAAAACTTTATAATTCAATTAATACCACCCATGTAGTAAGTATTTGGAATTTAAGAGAGAGCCATTATGGGAGTCAAAGGCAAAAGCAAAGCTGGGGGGGTAATTGCCTTAGCCCGCCAAAGAAATCAAAAGGCAATAGTTGATGATAAAAAGATATTATCATGATTGAACGTCATAAGTTGAAACTCTTTAAAATAATAATAATAATAATAATAATAATAATAAAAGCAATCTTTTCTGTTTTGTCAATATCTTTTAACATTTAAAGCCCGATCAAAGGAAAACAAATGTAGGAGAAGAAAAATGAAACTAAACAAACTATAGTTTTATTAAAAGGAGAATAAATATAATTTGCATATAAGCAATACAATTTCGGGATAATTACATAAGAACAAAAATTGGTATCTATCTAACTATTAAAAAAACATTTAAAGCATGAGTGGATTTCTACCAGTCGAAGAAAGTGACTTATTCATTAAAAAAATGAAACTTGACAAACAAAATATAACAAATATGTTATCTTTTTCTGTTTTCTAACACTAAAATATTGACTATACTTTGACGGGAGTCAAGTAATTTGTTAATGGTTTATCTTCCTGGTAAAAGATCATTCAATTGGACTTTGATCATATTCTTCTCTTTCCCTTTGGAATTTGGCCAATTACAAACTATTCAAACTTTCATTTACAAATCATTCAATCTTTCTAGCAGAAGAAATTTCCATGCACCTGTAGTTGGAGTCTGTTTTAGGATGGTGACACAGAAAATTGAGCGATTAATATGGAATTAGTCAAAGAAACTTCACAAGGCAAGTGGAATTTGTGTACACGAGGCAAAAGAGACTTCACAAGGCAGAGGATTAATTAGTCATATAAATTGTCACGTAAAGGGTTAGAGAAAATAACTCCAAACCGGTTTTGAGCCAAGCTGAAAGTAACTCCAAACCGGTTTTGAGCTAAGCTTCATCCATCCTGATGAGCCTTGGACTAACAGAAATACTAAACATGATCTGAACTTAAGAGTAGCTTCAACTTGTTTTTTATTTCTGAATGCTGCTGATAATAACATGATTGTATCACCACACATTCTTAATCAAATTTCATTAAGAATGTTGATTAATTTCCAAGTGAATATTAAAAGTCAATATTGCTTCTTCTTTTTTCCTTAATATTTGAACATAGCCCGATATGGAAAAATTTTCAAACCAATATTCGAACAATATACTTTCCCACATGCACTGGATAGTTTCTACTTTCTACAATGAACATGGCACATTATGGCAGAGAGTGAATGTGACTGTGATACCTGGTTTAAAAAACAAAAAATTGAAGGGGCAACCTAGTATGTTTTGGCATTGGGGTTAGTAATTTACATACCTTTAGGATAGGAGACTTAAAAATATTCCTTGAGATTTTTGAGATAAGAACCCTGAAAAATCTTCTCTTTTTTTTTTTCCTTTTTCTCTTAAATCTAATTGGCAATGATAATTGTGGGGGCAGAAGGCCCAAGATCAGATTCTGGACCGTGGGCCCGTCCGAGGAGACCTATACACTTGGAGACTACACCTCACGAAGCATCTGCCCGGCTCGATCCGATGCTGAGATGTGAATCTCGTGGGAGAAAGCCTCGTCCGAGGAGGCCCTCTACTCGGACTGTGAAAAAGGTGTCCCAGATCAGTGCACCAGTCTCAATCTTATCTCTCCCAGAGAATCCCCTGATTTGTGCTGACCGTAAGGACAGATGGCGAAAATCAGATATTAAGCAAAAGGCTGCTGCCACCGCATTTATGGCCCTGCAACTAACATCATGGCCGCATTAATGAGAAAGGACTCCTGAACAGTGACCCCCATCCTTTACAGCTGCCCCAGGAAGGCTGAAGATAGGAACGGATGGGACAAGTATCAAGAGAAAGCCCACCTAATGGAGGGGAGCATATAAATAGAAGAAAGGAGAACAAAGATAAGGGGGAAGGAAAAAAGGAGGAAGAAAGGAGAGAGAAAAGTCCCAAACAATATTTGTATGAACACACTCCTCGGACAGAGCCGAAGAGAACATTGTAACCCATAATCATCTTGTCAATATACATCTGATCGATATTGTACTTGGGCTTTCAACCCGTACATGTCTAACCAAGTAATCTTCAGCCCACTCTCTTTACAAATTCATTGTTAGGATATTAAATACAGTTTGGGCCTCCAGCTATGCTGCTAGTAAGCCCAATCGCTTAATTTGTGTCCTTACAATAATAAATAAAAGAAAATCTGTGAGAAGAAAATTGCTCACTGTCTGGTTACTCTACTCTATAAGCCTTAGGAAATTTCTTCTATTTTTTAAGGTTATTGGTTACTCTATAAGCATTAGGAAGTTTCTTCTATTTTTTAAGGTTATTTATTTTAATTTATTTTTAATTTGACTTTTATTCTTGGGTGTCAGATGCTTAATTCTCGCAATTGATGTGATTTATGCTTTCTTTTTATTAGATTTAGAGTGATGATGAGAATTGACCAGTTTCACGTTTCAACTATTGCCTTATAAAAACAGAATTCTAGAGGGGCGTTTGGTAAATATGTTTAAAAACTGAAAATTGTTATTTAAAAACATTTGTAAAAATATGTGTGGGTGAAAAAGTGTGTGAAAATACGTAAAATGTTGTTTAAAAACTGAAAATGGTTGTTTGAAAACACAAACCAAACACCCCCTAAGTATCCGTTTGGATCCGCGTTTGCGGATCTAAACGTGCGTTTCTTTCCTTCTTCTTTTTTCCAGTCGCATGTTTTGACTTTTTAACAGAGAACAGTACACCTGTGCACTATTCACGGGTCCCACAAACTTCACTTTTCAGTCACTTTTTCATTAAAAATGGGTCTCACGGTACTATTCACACATTTAAAAATTATTTTGCTACGATGTTTTCAGTTTTCAGTTTCAGCAAAATAAGTTTTATCCAAACAGAGTTATATATATATATATATATATATATATATATATAATGTCACAATCTAAATACAAATCTTTGACAAGAAATTCAATGTTACGTAAAGGAAGAAATTTGAAGACATAAAGATTGAATTTGTGAAACAATGAGGTGGATTTGAAAGTAGGGGAGTTTTATGTTGGTAAATATTTGGGGTTGAAGTTGCCAGTTGCCTTTCTCAGATCTTTGAATTTGAATTTTTGTGGAGCCATAGAGGACCCTTGAATCTGGTCTTCTATCCTTGGATATGCATCCTCTGGTTGCTCTCTGTGTTTATTCTGCCAATACAAGTAAAACACAATCATGCTTAATACAATAAGCACTACTGGAACTGTGATCCATACCCACAACATCTCTAATTCTTCATCAGCAAAATCTGAACTATGAAATTCCCATGTTTTTAAGCAGTTCGTTTGAATGGCATTGCCGGTTGAAGCTGAGAATCCCACAAAAACCTTCTCTGGAAGATAGCTAGAGAGCTCAAGAGGCAGAGAAAAAATTAGCTTATACTCACTTGTTTTATTAGTCTTAGCAGAGACATTCATCACTTTGCCATCATACTGAACCCATACCTTTATTGCACCATACAAATATGTTTCATTAAGCTTGATCCCATACTTGGTTAAAGATACTTGTTCGACTGAGTGGATGCTATTTACATCCAAGTCAACATGGTTATCATCAATATCTTCTTCGTAGCTCTTTCTTGTGTCAAATTCTACTGCCACTATTTTTGCTTGATGGGATCCATTGGTGCTTGCATTTACAATCCCGAGCCATTGTCCTTTGCTATTCTGTGGAAGAGTGGTATCTGCAGCTAAAATGAAGGCCACGCCTTCGCCTACTGGAGACTGCTTAGGAGACAAATCTGGAGTGATTTTAAGATCAAAGGTGGTATTGAAAGATGCTGTGATCTTTTTACTCTTGCTCCACAATCTGAATGGCTTGTTGTAAAAGATTCGTCCAGAATAATTTGTGATAGGATCATTAGCAACATCTGGTGTAACTTGGATTGCATTCAATAAAATTGCAGTGCCCTCAGTGATAATTAGATTATGCTCATCTTCTTTTTTTGAAGGTTGAAAAATTAAAATCTAAGCACCCTACTTGAGTAAGAGCTCCACCCAAGAGGACTGCTAACAAAAGGGACCAAACTACCTGTGAAAAGCACATTCTCCCTATGGAAAACACAATGGTTTTAATAGGTATCAGGATTTCAATTTTTCTGGAAAAATTAAGAACACTGATTCAGAAAAATGAAGGCGAGGTTTTGAAATTTGTTTAAGACAATATTGTGTAGTGTATAAAGAAGATATAAGGTGTTACAGTACTAAAACAGAGCAATTACCCTGTACTTTCTACAATTAGTTTTAAATGTTGTTCAACGCTAGAAAATTTTGAAAATCATGACTTACAGGTAACATGGAATCATGGAATGGAAGTAGTCATTTATGAAGTCATGACATCTTGCCATCTTGGTGGTCTTTTTCTAATCTTTAGATTTCACTCTCAATGATGAACGACATCAGAAATACTATAAATTACATAAGTTTTTCAATTTGATTTGTCAAATAGTGAAGTTTCAACTATTGAAAAATTTACTATATGGGTCTACAAACTGATGTATAAACTTTTAAACTTACTTATTATGTAGTTGACTTACCCATCATTGTCACTCCAATTTGTAAAACTTATTTATAATAAATCAATAATGTAAATAAATAATGGGTTCGGTTCAAATTATACCTAGTGTAACTCTAAGTAATGTTACACCACCTAATAGCTTATTATAGAATTCATATTTTGAAAATCTCACCATTGAATTACATGTTTTATATGTTTTTAATATTCTTACCAATTTTTATGTCAATTGAATGTTGTTCACTATTCGTTCCATAAACTCGTCTTTTATGCATTATTTCAAACTACAGAAATTTGAATTTAAACAATTGATTGATGACATGGTTATTAATCTTTGATCACCTTAAAAATATGCAAGCATAGAGAATATATGAAAATAATATAATCTAATTATGGATTTGTCAAAATTCGCATCCAATTAAAAAATATTGAGTTGTATAATATTGCTTAGAGTTACGTGTAACTTGAACTCAATCCTTAAAAAATTAATTAAAAATTTTTTTTATATTATTGTTATTGTGACATCAATTATGTTCATAGTCACACTAGTTTGTAAATCTTTTATAGTAAAATAGATAATAAATTAAAAAAATTTCCTTTGCTACAAATATGCTTTGAGGTATGTTCACGTGTGAGATCTTTATAGACATGGTTATAACTTCTAAGCAGTGAGACCCAGATTTAATCACAAACTAAGAGACCTAATTGATGGTAATGTTTCCAACCACTTTGTTGCTTACTACAATCACATTATCTGCTTAAGCTCTATTTTGAATAGAATATAATTCGGGCTTTCCAAAATTCTAGACAGAATGAGTTTAGTTCTGTGCTTTTTGTACATGAACTTTTACTATTTAACTATCAACGTGGCACTTTATTCTGTCTGTTGCAATTACATCTTAAAAAACAATCAAGAACATGAAATTAATCATGTATAGTAATTTGGCCATATATTGAATTGTTGGAAGCAATGTCACCAGAGTTACAAGCTTGTTTGGTACCACTTATTTTTAGAATTTTTGAAAAATGAGATAGTTTGAAAATTTTGTACCTAAAAAAAAAAAAAGAGTTATTAAGAGTCTTCTAGCTTAATTGGCCTTAATTTCCACATGCATAAAATATTTGAGTGTCTAGGGGTAGAAGGGCTTGAGCTAGAAGATTAGCATCATATTGTAACTTTTTCAAAAATAAAAATTGAAAGTGCAGTTTTATAACATGTCACCTTAACTAGCACAATAATATGACTATTTTTTTTAATGAACAAAAAATGAGAAACAAAGTAACCTAAGTCGGTATCTTTCACCTGGGTGTGATAATAATAGCACCCAACCCAAATTTTTAAATAATGATATGATCATATGAACTTCTATACATTTAAAAGTCATTGGTCAAATGGTAAGTCTGACCCAAATCTTCTCAACAAGAGTGGGTTACATGAATTTTCTGTCACCAGCAAAGTTCCTCCTATCTTTTTTAAATAATGATAATAATGTTTTTTTTTTAATCTCTATTTTAAGTTGTATTTTAGATCTGTTTTAAAACAAATAATTAGATTACAGATGTTATTATAGATTTTTTTGATGTGTCTTGTGACTAATCAATCCATATTCGATAAACTATTTGATTAAAATGTTAGCCAAAATTATCAATACAGTACCATATTGCATCTTCCCCCAATTAAACAAAATATTTTTTTAATTCATTTTTTTTAAATCAATTGATAGGCATTATCAACTATTAATCTCGATAAGAACTCTATAATTCAATTAATACCACCCACGTACAAAGTATTTGGAATTTAAGGGAGAGCCATTATGGGAGTCAAGGGCAAAAGCAGAGTTGGGGGATAATTGCCCTAGCCCGCCAAAGAAATCAAAAGGCAATAGTTGACTTGCAACCTCCCACCAGTCTTTATATATTTGATTTTTTTTTTTTGGGGGGAGGGGGGGGGGGGGGTGTGGGGGTTAAAATTTTCCTTTTCGGTGTATTCTTTATTGCATTTCTTCTTGTTATATTTATTTTATATCATAATTATAATTAATACACTATTAATTATTTTTATGTCAAAATCCATTACAAAATAATTGATGTTAAAAAGCTATTATCACGACCGAATGCCATAAGTTAAAACTCTCTAAAATAATAATCATAATAATAATAATAATAATAAAGGCAATCTTTTTTTGTTTTATCAATATCTTTTAACATTTTTTTTATACAAGATATAATTTCTACTCTAACCTAATCGTATATATGTGTGTGAAGTTCCCTCCTAGAGACTTGAACCCCGATCCTTGTCCCCCACACTCCATACCCTACAAGCATTTATATTTGTGGAGTGATCACCGCACCAAGAGGTCAATATCTTTTAACATTTAAAACCCAATCAAAGGAAAACAAATGCAGGAAAAGAAAAATGAAACTAAAGAAACTATATAATTTGCATATAAGCAATAAAATTTCGGAATAATTACATAAGAACAAAAATTGGTATCTATCTAACCATTAAAAAAACATTTTAATCATGAGTGGATTTTTACCCGTCGAAGAAAGTGGCTTATTCATTAAAAAAATGAAACTTGACAAACAAAGTATAACGAATATGTTATCATTTTCTGTTTTCTAACACTAAAATATTGACTATACTTTGACGGGAGTCAAATAAGTTGTTAATGGTTGATCTTCCTGGTAAGAGATCGTTCAATTGGACTTTGATCTTTCTTGATCATATTCTTCTCTTTCACTTTGGAATTTGGCCAATTATAAACTATTCAAACTTTCAATTAAAAATCATTCGATCTTTCTAGCAGAAGAAATTTCCATGCACCTGTAGTTGGAGTCTGTTTTAGCCTTTTAGGATGGTGACACATTCTAGGCAATTGGAATTTGAGTAAACAAGACAGAAAATTAAACGATTAAAATGGAATTAGTCAAAGAAATTTCACAAGGCAATTGGAATTTGTCTGCATGAGACTGAAAATTTAATATGGGATTATTCAAAAAAAAAAAACCTCACAAGGTGGGAGGATTAATTAGTCTTATAAATTGTCACGTTACATAAAAGGTTAGAGAAAATAACTCCAAACCGGTTTTGAGCTATTCTTCAACCATCACGATGAGACTTGGCCTAACAGAAACACTAAACATGATCTGAACTTAGAGTGGCTTCAACTTGTTTTTAATTTTTTTTTTAAAACCACATCAGATAAAAATAATATAAAAATTTCTAACTTAATTATGTAAAAAAAAAAAAAAAAGAAATTAGTTAAAATTTTTTTTTTTTTTTGGAAGAACATAAAGAATTCAGAAACTATGTGTTCTTCATTTTCTTCCCCAACTAAGCTTGCCCAGAAAATTAAAAATTAAAAATTTACTTTTTCTTTTCTTTTCTTTTCTTGCATTTTCTTAGCAACCAAAAACATAAAATCACTCAAATTTACAAAATAAAAAGACATGCCCATAAAAATTTACAAAACACAAACATTCAACAAGATTTTCTTATGCTTTGAAACCAAACACAAAAAACACAAAACTCAAACCCAGATTTTTAGCCTCCATGCACAACCAAACCACAAACAACCACACAACCTTAAATTCGATAACCCACACACCTTTAACCCCACATTTGAAGCCGCCAATTTAGTTAGCCTATGGGTTTTGAGAGAAAGCCACCACTGGTTTCGGCCATCAATTTAAAGAGAGAAAGTTTGGGTTTTCGTCCATGGGTTTAGAGAGAGAGAACTGGGTTTTCACTTCAAACTCAACCCGATCCATGCAACCATCATCCTTATCCATTACAGTAATGACAAGTAGCAAAGCCTGAATAAGATCTTTAGAGAAAGCATACACCTGATTCCACTCTAGATTTGAAATCTTCTCCAAATGAGTAGTTGATTTGGATTCAGACAACATACACCACAAACCCACAAATAGAAATCAACATACACCACAAACCCACAAACCCATAAATCAACATATACCACAAACCCATAAATCAACATTGGAATACAACATACACCATAAACCCACAAACCCAAAAATCAACATACACCACAAACCCGCAAACCCAGATCAACAAAACTCACAAACCACAAACCCACCGTCAGAATACATATCTCCACAGCGATCTACACCACTGAGTTGAGAGATAGAGAGATGAAAGAGAGAGACTTGCCGATCTGGGATAGAGAGACAACGATCTGTGAGTTAGAGAGAGTTTGGGCCATTTGGGTCTGAGTTTGAGAGAATCGTGAGAGAGAGAGAGAGAGAGAGAGAGAGAGAGAGAGAGAGAGAGAGTAGGTTGTTCAGAGAAAGAAAAGAAGAGAACCACTGCCAGTTGTGGTGGTGGCAGTAGTGGCGATGAGTATAGGAGGCCGGCCATGGAGTTTGAAAAAGTTGTGAGAGTTTTGGAAGAGAGAGAAAGGTTTGAGATTTAGAAGGGAAGGGAACCGGTTTGATAAGGTAGTGTTGGGGTTTGAAGGTTTTCTTTTTTGAGTGTGTGAAAATTTTTTGGGTTTGTGAATGATAATTTTTTGGGTTTGGATGCCAAGAAAATACATGAAAAAAAAAAAATAAAGAAAAGGAAGACAAAGAAAAGGAAAGAAAATAAGGATTAATTTGTTAAGAATATGAGTCAATCTTTTGGGGAAGAACACAAAGAACATGATGATGTTCTTCCAAAAAAATTAATGAAAGAAATATAAAAATTAATTTAATTATCTTATTTAAAAAAATAGAATTTGAGAATTTTGTAATTAAATTTTTTTTTCTGTTGTGTTTATTTATTTATTTATAAGAAATACTACGTCCACAACATTTCTCACAACATTCTCACAACAAATCCTAGTTGACAAGTTGTTATTTGCTATTACTAGTGGGTAAGAAAGTAATTTCAGTGTTAGATTTAAATTTAAAACCTGTAACAACCTGCCAACTAGGATTTGTTGTGAAAATGTTGTGAGAAATGTTGTGGACGTAGCAGTTCTCTTTATTTAAATGCTGACATGTACTATTTAAATGACAAATTAAAATTTATTATTATTATTTTAAGGCCACGTAGGTGCTTTGAGTGCCAACAATGCACTCTGTTAGCCACATGGGATATTTCAGTTAGACAGATGACAATAGGGATTAAAACAAAACACCTTTTTCAAAATAAGGACTAAAGCAGTAAACATAAAATTTATGGACTAAAGTAGAAATCGTCTGAAAATGTAATGACGAAAATGTGATTTTCGCTTATAATATATATATATATATATATATTTATTTATTGTCACAATCTAAATACAAATCTTTGACAAGAAATTCAATGTTACGTAAAGGAAGAAATTTGATGACATAAAGATTGAATTTGTGAAACAATGAGGTAGATTTGAAGGTAGGGGAGTTTTATGTTGGTAAATCTTTGGGGAGGCATGAAGTGACATTTGTGGACTTTCAGCATTTTTCATGGACCGATATATGTTTCATGGCCAAGTATTGGGGATAAATTGTGACCATAGTCCTAAAATGGTTAAGTATATGAAAATTTGACCAGATGTGTAAATCATTTTTAAGTCTATGAGTTTTATCCTATACATAGTTATTTATTTTACTTGTTGATATGCTTGATCCAACTTTTGCGAATTTTGATTACTTGTTGCCTTGTTGGGCTGTCAAGCTCAAGTGCTCAACCACTTTTTTATATTTCAGATTTTGGGAGTAGTACATTTGGGCTATCATTGAGGGGGAGAATGTGAGAACAGTATTAGAATTTGACACTAGAGTTTAGTGACGGTTGGAAGACTTGTAATTTGTGAAACTTTTTGTCAATTTTAATTTTCTACGAACTTTCTTTTAATTATTGATTTATTGGAGATTAGCTAATGATGAACCTTGAGTTTTTTCTTTTGAGGGAATATTCAATATAATATATAATCGCTATTAAATCTCTTTTAGAGAATAATTATTGAACTTTATTGGGGCTTGCACACTTGTAACTTGTAAGGTGAATTTTTTTTTTTTCCCCTTTTTGAGTGTGCGTTTTTGTCACGTGTCTAGCTCATAAATTGTGTTTGGGTGTATGACAAGAAACAAAGCACATGACAAGCATGATAGAATGTCCACTTTCCCATCATATTGTACTTAGTGAAATCATCTCTACTCACTTCATTTCTAATAGTATATTTGGTTTGGGTGAAATGATAGAGGGGGAGAGAAAACGAGAGAGGGGGGTTTTGGTTGGGGGGACGGGGGGTGTGGGGAGAAGATGGGGGTGGGGGAGTTTTCTCCCCAAGTCCACTATTTAAGAGGAAAAATTTTTCTCCTTAATTTGGGGAGAAAATTAGAGAGAAAAGTGGAGAGGAAGTGGGTTTGATTGGAAATTATACTCTTGATTTTCGAGTCAACGAGTTTGATATTTTCTTTCAAGAGTTGAAGACAAGAGAAGAGTAGGGGCAATCAAAGCCAACACCACGGGTAGTTTAACAAACGAGCAGGGGAGGCTACCCTCTTATACGAGAGTCGGTCTAGTTCCTGTCTGGAACTGAATCAATAATTATTCATGCTAAGATAACGGGTTGGGTAAGCTTACCGCCACCTTAAGCCAAGGGGTGCAAATAGCTAGGCTTAGTTGATAAATCTCATGCCAAAGGTTATGCCTATCCATGGCCAGACCTCTTCTCGGCCAGCTTTCGTGCCTTCTCTCTCTCCGATGAGGTTTGAACTTCGCGTGGTGGGAAGCGAACTGAAAACTCCCTTATTTAATGTTGCCTTCTTCTTCTTCTTTTCTTTTGTACTTCCTTTTTCTTCTTTTTGTTTTTGGCTAGCGTTGAACTTGGCTTTGTTTTAATGTTTTGTTTCCCTTCTTCTTCTTCTTCTTCTTCTTAATATCAAACTGAAACTTTTTATTGTTATTATTATTAGTTTTTCTTTTGCTAGATGTTTTATTAGTTGTGTAAATTTGTAATAATTAAAAAAAATTAATTTTTATAAACAATTAAAAAATATTTTTTTATGTACTAAGGACATAAGAGCAAATTTTTACAAATTCCATTTTTTATCCTCTTATTTTTCTACTCAACTAGATAAAAGAGTTTTCTATCTCTCTATTTTTCCACTCTTGATGTGCATGAAATATAAAAAATAAAGTGCTCTCATATTTGTATTTTTAGTCTTACTTTTATGCTATTTTGTGGCTGATTATAAGTTGTCTTTGATTTATAAGTAATAAAGGCTTTACATACAAAGCGAGACCAGACCAATTGTCAAGCTAACTTAAGACCCAGATGTGAAGCAGGAAAGAAAAATTTAGCCCAAAGAAAAGAACTAGCCCAAGTGTGAATTCAAGAGAAGACCAAAAGCAAAGCAAGAAAAAAAAAAAAAAAGCCCAAGATTCAATCCAACGTGGATGTAGCGTGCAAGGAAACAAAACTAAAGTCAAGCAATTCTTAGACGTCAACGTGGTGGGCTTTAGAGTCCAAATCAATAATTGTACTGTTGTTGTGGGCCTCTTGATTTGTCCACCGAAAGATCTACCTAGGAGTACACACTTGGGCCACACTGGTTTTAATAAGAAGCTTTTAGGTCTCAGCCACAAAGCTGAATGTTAAGTATAAATTGTGGGAAATAGAAACAGAGGGGCGGTAGAGAAGGAAGCTGAAACCCAGGCGAGAAGAGAGCTGAAACAGGGGACGGCGAAGGCTGAAAGGCAGGAACAAAAAGGGAAGTGCCGCATGTGGCTAGCAGTTTAATTGTCTAGTTTAATGTTTAATATTTATTTTGTGTGTTTTATTTCGAGTAACATGAGTGGCTAAATTTTCAATTAAGGTCGTGGATGAAACTTTGTTATGGATTATCAGTTGCATCTATGTGATTTGATATTTTCCATGTTAGCTATTCTTTAATAATTAAAATTGTTCTTCCTTAATATCAATTGACTAAGATAAGATTCTAGATATGAGTTCAATCTAAGATAGGATTTTAGATATGAGTTCAGTCATGTTTTTCTCATGATTAAGGATTTATCTTAATTAACTGAATGCTTGGATTATGATTGTTTGATTTTAAAATTAGATATTTCTTGTGATTTGTTTGTTAATAGGCACAATTGATGATTTGATTTTAAAATTAAGAAATGAAGAAGAACATGCTTTTGATTTTTGAAATAAGGATTTTAATGATAATGTTTTTCATGATAGCCAAATTGATTTTTAGATTATCATGTAATGGTTGGAAAAAATTAATGATCATAAATATATGCTAATATGAAGTAACAAGGCGGATTTCAAAACCTTAATTCCTTTTCCTTGATTATTTTTATTTTTTTATTGCTTTTGCTTTGTTTGACAATTTGCTTAATTTTATTATTTGCTTAGTTTATTTAATTTCAAAACAACTATTAAACTAGATTAGGATTAATTTGGTTAAGATTTGATTAATTTTCCTACATTTATACAAGTCCTTGTGGGTTCGATCTCATTCTTGTCAAACTATACTTCGTTACAGTTCGTACACTTGCGAATACTTTAAAATTTTACAACAACTTTCTAAACCAAACATACGGAAAGAAAACTAAATCTTTTCTATTTACCCACTTTTCCACCCCTTCTCATTTTCTATCTCTCACTTTTCCATCCTCTCAACCAAATGCACCTTTAAAGGGGAAATAACCAAAGAAAATGATATGATAGCTCAAAAAGATGATATGATAAAAATGTACAAATCTTAGTTGCCGTATTCTTTTTGTTTCTTATCTTCTAATTCTATTAATCAAATCAAGAACATCTATACAGCATAAAATTCTACTAGATTGTCTTTCATACTTCTCTGTCATAAATTTGATAATACAATGACATAGATCTGGCAAACCCTCTCCCTCGACAGCTTTAACAGTCTTCCTATCTCTTCACAGGACCTAGGTGGCTCACCATTGAGTCCAAAGCGTAATCTCAATATATGGCCTTCTCTTTTGTTAAGTGTCTTTAGAAGTTTCTCTACCTCTTGCATCATTAGCTGTTTCTTGACCATCTTTTCTAGCATTGTTTCATCTGGTCCTGATATGATCTTCTGCAACAGATTTTGAACCTGGTTCAAAATCTGTAGAGATATGTCATTGTCTTAAAATAGTCTAGCTAATCTTTTTAGCCATTTTTTTTATTACACTTCTTTTAAACCTCGTTCTCTTATTTGGAGAATCTTCATTTGAAATGATCTTTTCGATGATTCAGATTAAATATTATAAATCTAAAAGTCGAGTATCACGTCAATTAAAATTTTAAAGTGAAATGGTTTTACGTACGCTATTGAACTCAAAAAAATTATAACATTAACCTTTAAGTGGACATGATCTTCTTCCAAATCACAAACAACTATTTAGTTCATCATATTTAAAATGTATTTTCATTAAGGGTAAAAACCTTTTTTTATGCTGGTAATTCACAATATTATTCAGAGGGGGAGGGCCGGCCCATCAACTTTTGTACAAAACACCCTCTGAAAAATGGAAGAGATGGATTGGGTTTCCCAAGTTGAAGAAAAAGATGCCCAACAGGCTGATATTGAAATAAGTTTTCAAAAATATGATTTTGTATAGATTTTAAATGTGAAAGATAAATTTTAAATTTGTTTCCCAAATGTATTTTAATTTAAGTTGTTTGTTAAAAAAACTAAAATCAATTTTAAAAACACCTAAAACATGTATTCAATCAGGTTTAAAAAAAAAAGAAAAAAGAAAAGAAAAAAAAAAAAAAAAAGATGTATTCAATTTTGAATTATGTTTACACAGTAAATTTAATAGCCATTTTTAAGTTTGGTTTTTAGAAAACAATGCACCTAACATTTTTTTTTCCCACTTTAATGAGCCCAACTACAATTTGTTTTCAAGTGGGAATAACAGATTTTTAAAATGACTAACCAGTGCTATCTTCACCTTCATTTGTTTGCTATCTTCCATATGCCTCTCCAGTTCTCTTGAATCTCTTCATAGTTATGTCTTTGACCAATCTATATTTTTCTATTTAAAGAGCAAGCATTTGTTTATATTAGAAACTGCTGCTTCTATGTTGTGTTATTTTTCTTTGTTACTTGTAAGTTGTATCTTTCATCACTGTTTTTTCATTCCCAGTTGCTCTCTCTCTCTCTCTCTATCTCTCAATGTATGCTTTCAGTGGGTTGATCTTTGAGATTTGTTGCTAATGAACTAAGTTTTAATATCTAATCATGCATTTGTTACTTTGAAAATTAAATTAGTTTATTTTTCTTTATATTATTTTTTCTACTATATATCCTACTCTTCAAGACATTCGAGACAAATTCAACATTTTGATTGGATGACTCAATAATAATGACAAGATTGATACCCAACTTCTGGATATGAAAATTGAATAATATGCCTGTAAAATTAAAGTGGAATGGAACTTAAGATATAAAAAGGTAAGAATTTATGCTTGTTCGTACAGTTTTTAGACATCTAACATATTTGTGAACATTGCCATGTGTTTTATTCCAATCTCAATTTTCAACAAACTGAAACTAATGTTGTATAAACATGTCAACCTCTGCTGATTAAAACAAGATCATACGCTGGGCGGACAATGTTCCATGAAATGTGCATATAATGCATGCAAGTTTCTGGTCTCTTCCTTGAGCGGGACCAGACCTCAAAGAAATCGAATTACTACAAATGACTAAGATGATAATTTTATATATACTACTATTTAAGGGACTTTTCCTATTTGGGTTCCTCTCTTTTTTTGGTACAAAAATACCCCTACACTCCTACGTTTAAGTAGAGACAAAACTAAATGACAATTCAATAAAAATACAAATTTAACTACTACTAAAATATTGTCTAAAAAATAGGGTTACTCTCCTGTTATAATTTGGGATTACTATTGTAAGGACACAATTTCAAGGGATGGGCCTACCCACGGAATAGCTAGAGGCCCAAACTATATATTATATCCTAACAATGAATTTGTAAAGAGAGTGGGTTGAAGAACACTTGATTGGACACGTATGGGTTGAAAGCCTAAGTATAGTTATGACCAGATTTGTATTAAAAAGATGATTAAGTGATACAATATTCTTCTCGGCACTATCAGAGGAGTATATTCATACAGGTATTGTGTGTGCTTTTCTCTTTCTTTCTTTCTCTCTCTCTCTTTTCTCACTCTTTTTTCGGATCCCCTTCTTTTGTTCTCATTTCTTCTATTTATATGCCCTCCTCCATTATGTGGGCTTTTTCTTGATACTTGTCCCATTCGTCCCCATCTTCAGCCTTCCTGGGGCAGCTGTAAAGGATGGAGGTCACTGTTCAGGAGTCTTTTCTCATTAATGCGGCCATGATGTTAGCTGCAGGGCCATAAATGCGGTGGCAGCAGCCTTTTGCTTAATATCTGATCTTCGCCATCTGTCCTTATGGTCAACACAAATCGGGGGATTCTTTGGGAGAGCTAAAATTGAAGTTGGTGCACCCATCCAGGACACCCTTTTAACAGTCCGAGCAGGATGTCTCCTCGGACCAGGCTTTCTTCCGCGGGATTCACACTTCAGCATTGAATCAGGCAGGGAAAATTCTTCAAGAGATGTTGTCCTCGGATATACAGGTCTCCTCGGACAGGCCCACAGCCCAGGATCTGGTGTTGGGCCTTTTACCCCTACAATAGCCCCTCAAAATTCCGGTTTTCTCCTTTTATCCGAGGAGAAAGGTGGGACTTTGATTTCTACAGGGCTGAATCCCATCAAGCGCCCCAACAAATCCACGTGGATGCGCCGTTTCGCGAGATTTTCACTTTCCAAAGACGCTTTGGAAGTTGTAGCGCATCCTTTATTGCTCTAGGTGGCGTTCTGTCTCCATGATCAACGGCTGGAGGTAGATCGTGCGGTTGGGATTTCTCTATGAAATTTTGAGCGGGATAGATCCCACCACTTTCGCCTGCTATATATATAAAAGGCCGTGAGAAAGTGAGTTTCTTCACTTTGCATTCGTCTAAGTACTCCAGTATTCCAAAGCATCCTACCGGTACACGTTTCATTGTTTTAGGCGTCCGAGGAGATTTTTATAAAGATCCCTAGGTGTCTAAGAGATTTCCGAACTTAAAATACCACCCTCTTTCGTAAGTATTCGCTTCTTTTGTTCGTTCCATCTAGGCCAAGCACCTCGGCCTCCTTCTTCTTCTCCATTTTTGCTTTTAGGGGAGTCTCGTAGCAAACCTTTAGATATCGATATGGGTAGGTTTAAAAACTTAGTCGATACCCCCGTAGCCATAGAGCGTTTTAAGGCGAAGTACAATATTCCCGAGGGGGTTAACCTCCGTTACTATCCACCGGAGAACATTTTAACCTCTAGAAGGACCGGGGAGGTGGTTATCCAGGTGATCGCCTTCTTAGAGGGGGGAATGTCCATTCCTATGGGTAACGTCACTAGGGAGTATCTTAGGAATCACAGACTCTGTCCACACCAATGTGCCGCCAATATGTTTAGGGTCCTGGGGTGTGTAGACGCCCTTAATGAAATGATGGGTTTACGACTCACCTGGCACGACGTCGTACACATGTACGAATGTCATTCCCTGAAGGAGGGAGGGTACTACTTGAAGTCCCGATCTCCGGTCGTGAGAATGATATCGTGCCTCCCAAAATCCAACAAGGGCATGAAGGACGATTACGTCATCGTCTCGGGGGCGTGGCATGACGGCCTCCATTGTCCGACCACTGAGGGGGAGCCAGGTGGGGTACTCTAGGATTAGATTAAGATAATTGTAGGGTTTGCAATTTAGATTTCACTTTATTTTACTGTATATACGTTTGGCCTTAGAAGTGTGATGACTGATTTTGTGTTTTTCCTTTTGATTCTCATTACAGATAGACAGTTCGTCTCCTCCAAGCTCAGTCTCGTGAACGTGCACGGCCTAAATCACCTACTGCGCTCGGAGGTGTTCGCCCATTCAGACGGCCAGCTACGCGCCGTTCATCTGATATTGGACTTCACTCCTATATCAGATAGCTTCCAAGAAATCGGGAACTCTATCCGGGCAGGGGACAAAAGACTTCGACGGATAGACGTTTCTCGGCCAGGCTTTTTAGCGAACAAGGACCTTCCCCCTGTTCCCTGGCTACTCCAACAAGTTGCTCCTCAACCGCGCATTCAAAGGGAAGAATCTGCCTCATCTCAGCCATCATTGGATACGGAAATAGACCAATTCCGATTCGAAGAAGAGGAAGAAGTCCAAACCCAACCCGTTGCCCCTCAAGGTTCCGAAACCTCCGAGGACAAGGACGAGATGCCGTTGCAGCAGAGGAAGGGACTGAAGGCCCTCGTGGCAGGACGAAATGCAGGGTCATCTTCCAAGGATGCCCCTAAAGAGAAGGGTGCTGATCAGCTGCCTCCTCTTCCTCCTCCTCCCGCTATGACCGGCCTTCTTCCCATCCCAGACTTGAAGAGGAAGAGGAAAGTCGTAGATGTAGACGTCAAGGAGGGTGAAGTGTCCCCTCCGCAGCAAAAAGGTGCAAAACAGCAAAAGGGGGGGAGAGACGATCGCAGGGCTTCCCCGTCCAGGCACAGAAGCGACCCTCATCCCAGGGAAGTTCAACAACAATCTAAATGGGCTCCGCGGCTGGACCTGGATGGGGCTCCCATTCCTGTCACCGCCTCCATTCGGGAATTCCAAGACGGCCACTCGGCCTATATTGCCGAGGCCCTGGAACGCCCCCTGCTCCTACCCCGAGACATGGACACGGTGAGGTCCTAGAGGCAGGCCGACCTCTTTATGTCCATGAAGAGGGACTTAGCCATTGTGAGTTCTTTCTCATTCCTGTATATTTAGGATTTACTTGAACTATGTAATCTTAATCTCTGTGCTAACGTGATTTTGTCTCTCTTTCCACGCAGCTCACCCAGCAAGTATACGTGGCAGAGGATTGGGTTAGGGACGCCCGTAATTTGGCCAGGGCCGAGACCCAATCTCGCAAGGAGGTGGAGAAAAGTCTGGGGGAGTTGAAACACCAGAAGATGGAGTTAGCCAAGAAGCTAACTATCGAAGAAAGAGGGAGGAAGAGTGCGGAAGCCGGGCTAAAAAGCGCCCAAGATCAGGCCGAAGACCAGCGGAAGAGGCTGCATATGACTGAAATAGAGCTGGCCACTGAGAGGAGCCTGGTCTTGGAGTACAACGCCCGAGCTGAGAGGGCCGAGAAGGCTGAAAAGGAGGCCCGTGAGGCGTTGAAGGCTGCTGAGACCGCGAAAGAAGCCGAGTACATCCACGGCATAAAAGAGACCGAAAAGAGGCTCGCGGAGGAGGTCGCCGAAGTATGCAGGGAGTACTGCCAAGTTTCTTGGCAAAAGGCCTTAAACTCGGCTGGAGTCCCTGCAGATTCCGATCTTAGGCAGCCGGGGAGGATCTATTTCCACCCAGATATCGCGGAGAACCCGGCTGATCTTGCTCCTCCGCCACCTCAAGCCTCGGAGCAAACGAACCAAGAACTCATTCCTTTTAAGGCCTCCTATGAGACTCAAGAGGAACAAAGTGCTCCCTAAGGGCGAGCCGCTCCGGAGGCCACTTCTGTGACTGCGGATCAAGAAAAGGCCGATGAAGCAGCTACTTCGGTGGCCGAGCCGAGCTTGCCTGGCGCGACTCCTCCTCAGACTGATTAGGCTTGAAGCTTTGGCTTCCGTACTTGCAGTTATTTTGTTGTTTCTTTTTTCTTCTTGTTAATGTAATAGTTGTTTTTGGATAACAGGCTTATGTACCCCAACTTTCTATTTAATGAGAATGTTTTGTTCGCCTACTCTGTTTCCAATTTTACTAATCTGTCTATTTTACTTTGAGGTTTCTAAACTTACAAAAAGTTTAAGTCCACAGAATATTATCGTAACAGAATGACAATAGCATTCCGCGGTTAGTAATAAGAAAACCTTAACGTTTATATTGAACTCAATTTAGGTAACTCAATCTTGTCTTATCAAACATGGATGCATTCAAACAGACATGACCCATGGCTGACTTGTTAGAAACAATAAAATTGAGGGAGAAGATTAACTCGAAGTATGCAATATGTGGTTACAAGTTTGAAATGGTGTTATAGTTGTGAACGGATGAACCGAGGGATTTGGAACGTTTGAGGTCCAAGGTGATACTTCAGATTAATGTAGAGGAGTGCTAAGTTACCCAAGGTAGGTGGTCCGAGGGGCCAGCCATGACCAAGGTTCTATTTAACACTTAGGAGTGTTAATTTACCCTAGGTAGTTGGTCCGAGGGACCAGGCCATACTGAGGTTCTGTTTAACACTTTACCCAAGGTGTGTGGTCCGAGGGACCAGGCACAACCAAGGTTCCGTTTAATACTTAGTGGTGTTAATTTACCCAAGGTAGGTAGTCCGAGGGGCCAGGCCTGACCAAGGTTCTGTTTAACACTTAGTACTATTAATTTACCCAAGGTGTGTGGTTCGAGGGACCAAGCACGACCAAGGTTCTGTTTAATACTTAGTGGTGTTAATTTACCCAAGGTAGGTGGTCCGAGGGGCCAGGCCTGACCAAGGTTCTGTTTAACACTTAGTAGTATTAATTTACCCAAGATGTGTGGTCCGAGGGACCAGACATGACCAAGGTTCTGTTTAATACTTAGTGGATAAGCAGTATAACAAACTTCAATAAGAGAATGGAAACTTTCATTAGTAATAGTACCTTTTTAGGTTATTTACATTCCAGGGGTGTGGTACAGCATTTTCATCTAAATCCTCTAGATAAAAGGCTCCCATTCCAGCTACTGATAAGATACGATAGGGGCCTTCCCAGTTAGGTCCCAGCTTTCCCCAGGCCGGATTCTTCGCGGTGCCCACGACTTTTCGCAAAACCAACTCTCCAGGTGCTAATGGTCTTAATCTGACGTTGGCATCATAACTTTGCTTGAGCTTATGCTGATAATAGGCTAATTGAACCGCAGCGTTTTCTCTACGCTCGGCGATTAGATCTAGATTGCCCCTTAGCTGTTTGTCATTGTTGGCCAAGGTGAACGAACTGGTTCTAAGTGTGGGGAACCCAGTCTCTATGGGGATGACAGCCTCAGCACCATACGTCATGGCAAAGGGGGTTTCTCCGGTAGATCTCCGAGGAGTTGTCCTGTAAGTCCAGAGTACATGTGGTAATTCTTCCACCCACTTTCCTTTGGCATCGTCCAACCTCTTCTTAAGACCGCTTACTATGACTTTATTTACTGCTTCAGCTTGGCCATTTCCCTGGGGGTATGCAGGGGTGGAGTACCTATTGGTAATGCCCAGTTCACAGCAGAATTTTCTGAATGCTTTACTGTCAAACTGAAGGCCGTTGTCCGAGATGAGAGTATGTGGTACCCCGAATCGTATAACGATATTTTTCCATACAAACTTCTGGACATCTACATCCCTGATATTTGCTAACGGCTCGGCTTCAACCCACTTGGTGAAGTAGTCTGTTGCAACGACCAAGTATTTCTTACTCCCGACTGCCTTAAGAAAAGGACCAACAATATCTAGGCCCCACTGAGCGAAAGGCCATGGACTTGACAGAGGATTCAGAACTCCTCCCGGTTGATGTATATTCGGGGCAAATCTCTGGCACTGATCACACTTTTTTACATATGCCTGTGATTCCCTTTGCATGTTTGGCCACCAGTACCCTTGAGTTAAGGCCCTGTGTGCCAGGGACCTTCCTCCTGTGTGACTGCCACAAATCCCTTCATGTAGCTCTTCGAGGAGCAACTCTGTGGCATCAGGGTGCACGCATAACAGATAGGGTCCGGAGAAAGAACGTTTGTATAGCTTGTTATCCCCTGATAGCCAGAACCGAGGAGCTTTTCTCCTCACCTTGTCAGCTTCAGCCTTGTCTACCGGCAGGATATCATCTCGAAGATAGGTCACCATAGGGTCCATCCAACTTGACCCTACCCTAGCTTGACAAATGCTAGGCCCTTCAATCTCCTCCGAATGCCTCTGTACGTCTTCCACTAGGATGAGCCGGGGTAGCCCCTGAGCCGAGGTGGTTGCAAGAGTAGCTAAGGAGTCTGGGTGTGTGTTCCCATTCCGAGGTACATGTTGCAAACTGAATGACTTGAATCGTGATTGTAGCTGTTGGACCTGCTTTAGGTATTTCTGCATTCTTTCATCGCGAGTTTCCAATTCTCCTCGAACTTGGCCGACGACCAACGCTGAGTCCGAGAATACTTCTAGGACGTTTCCCCCCATTCTTTTTGACCATAGTCACCCCGATTAGCAATGCTTCGTACTCAGCCTCGTTATTAGTAGCCGAGAAGTTTAGTCTGAGGGATTTTTCGATGACAATGTCCTCGGGAGATATTAAAACTAGCCCCACTCCTGAACCTCTTTGATTGGCTGCACCGTCCACATATAATTTCCAGGACTCGAAATCTTGCACAGAGACGAGGCCAACTGAATTTCCATCCATGGGCATTGCCCTAGTTATTCCTTCCAACACAGGCTCAGCGAACTCGGCCACCAGATCGACGAGTATCTGCCCCTTAATCGAGGTACGAGGCATGTACTTTATATCAAAAGCCTCTAGTATGGTACCCCATTTAGCAATCCTTCCCGTATAGTCTGCACTCCGAAGCAGTGATCTGAGTGGGAGTTGGGTGAGGACCACAACCGTGTGTGATTGGAAGTAATAAGGGAGTTTACGAGTAGCATGAATTATCGCAAAGATAGCCTTCTCGAGTGGCAGATAGCGGACTTCGGCCTCATGAAGAGATTTACTCACATAGTAGACAGGCTTCTGGACGCCATTGTCGACTCGCACAAGTACGAGACTCACAGCATGGGTAGCTACCGCAATATAGGCAAATAGGACCTCGTCCGTTGTAGGGCTAGACATGATGGGTGGCCGAGTTAGGTATTCTTTCAGCTGTTGAAAAGCTAGAACACACTCTTCATTCCACTCAAATCCCTTCCATTTATTTAGCAGCTGGAAGAAGGGCCGACACTTCTCTGCGGATTTGGAGATGAATCGATTGAGAGCGGCAGTCATCCCAGTCAACTTCTGTACTTCTTTTGGGTTCCGAGGAGGCTGCATACTGTTAATCGCCCTTATTTGATCGGGATTCATCTCGATTCCCTGATGAGTGACCATATATCCTAGGAACTTTCCCGATCCCACGCCGAACGAGCACTTCGAAGCGTTGAGACGCAATTTGTGTTTCCTCAATATCTCAAAGATGCTCTCAAGGTCTCCGATATGGTCGGACTCCAGCTTGCTCTTGACCACCATGTCATCAATGTAAATCTCAATGCGTTTCCCCAGTAGTGGTTCAAACATTTTAGTCATCATTCTCTGGTGGGTGGAGCCTACATTCTTCAGACCAAATGGCATCACCTTGTAATGATAGTTCCCAATGGGAGTCACGAAGGCTGTTTTCTCCTGATCATCCAAAGCTAGGCGAATCTAGTGGTACCCTTGGAAGGCGTCCAAGAAACTCATTCGTGGGCGCCCTACGGTTGCATCCACTAGTTGATCAATCCGTGGCATGGGGAAAGGGTCTTTTGGACAGGCTCTGTTTAAGTCCGTAAAGTCCACACATACACGCCATTTCCCTCTCTTCTTCTTCACCGCTACTGTGTTAGCCAGCCATTCTGGATAGAAGACTTCTCTGATAGCCCCTGCCTGCTTGAGTTTGTTCACCTCATCCTTGACAGCGTCAGAATGTTCCCTGGATGAGCGCCGAGGTGGTTGCTTTTTGGGGAGGGCAGCTGGGCTCACATTAAGGTGGTGACAGATGAACCCGGGATCTACTCCTGGGGCTTCGTAAGAATTCCAGGCAAACACGTCCACGTTTCTCCTAAGGAAAGACAGCAGCTCTTCCTTTTCTCGAGGGGGTAACTGGTCCCCTACCTGGAAAAACTTATCTAGATCCTCCCCGACGACAACTCTCTCTAACCCTTCACATTGCTCCTCGGACGAATCCTCGACTTTGGGGGGAACCGGGAGCGTTGATTGCTACGAATGTCCGACCGAGGTGGTTGTTAGCTCGGCATCATGCTGATGTGAAATGGCAGCTATAAGGCATTGCCTTGCCATAGGTTGGCTTCCTACAATCTCCTCTACTCGTCCTCCAGACGGAAATTTAACCTTTAGGTGCAAGGTCGAAGAAACGGCCCCCATAGCATGGAGCCAAGGTCTGGCTACAATGGCCGTGTAGGGGGAGTATGCATCCACTACGATGAAGTCAACTTCGACTACCTCAGACCCTGCTTGTACGGGCAGCCTTATTTGACCCTTGGGGATGACGGTCTTGCCATCAAAACTGACTAGGGGCGAGTCATACACGGTCAGGTCTTCAGGTCGTAAGCCCAGTCCCCTGTACAAGTCTGGGTACATGATCTCGGCTTCACTTCCTTGATCAACCATCACCCTCCGCACGTCGTACCCCCCTATTCTGAGGGTGATGACCAAAGCGTCGTCATGGGGCTGTATTGTCCCCACCTTATCCTCGTCCGAAAAGCTCAAGGCTGGTCGAGCCTCCATTCTTGCCCGTTTTGTCTCTTGATTGTCACCCTCAGTGGGTGTCCTAGAAATGGACATCACTCCGGAGGGGCAGGATCCAGTTCTTCCGGGGGCCACGAAGATAACGTTAATCGTGCCCAAAGGGGGTCTTGATGAGGCGGTCCCCGAAGCCCCTGGCCTAACATGATCTCCCTGATTGTTGGGCCGGTAAATGAACTGCTGCAGCTTTCCTTCCCTCGCAAGTTGTTCCAAATGGCCCTTCAACGTCCTGCAATCCTCAGTGGTGTGCCCTCGCTCTTGATGGTACTGGCAATGAAGGCTCTGGTTGCGCTTCATGGGGTCTCCCCCCATCTTGCTTGGCCACCTGAAGTATGGCTCGTTCTGAATTTTCTCCAGGATTTGGTGAATTGGCTCTCGGAACACGGCATGGACCTCTTGCGATACAGCCAACCCGGACTGCCCACCGTAGTTCCTCCGTGGCCTGCTATTGTTATACCTGTCCGACCTGAAATCCCTCCTCTCCTGAGGGATAACCTTAGCCTTTCCCTTTCCAAGCAACTGATCCTCCTCGACCCGTTTGTACTCATCTATGCGATCCATTAGTCGGCGAACGCTCCTCACTGGCTTCTTGGTCAGAGACTTCCGCAGGTCGTGCTCGGCTGGCAGGCCAACCTTGAACGTTCTCACAGCAACATCATCGAAACTCCCTTCGATCTCGTTAAACATCTCCCAGTACCTGTCTGAGTATGTTTTGAGCGTCTCTCCCTCCCGCATGGACATGGACAGTAAGGAATCCAATGGACGAGGGACCCTGGTGTTCGTCACAAACCAGGAGCAGAAAGCTCTAGTGAGCGCCCGAAAGGATCCGATAGAATTTGCCGCGAGGCCATCGAACCATCTCATGGCCACAGGCCCCAGACTGGAAGGGAACACTTTGCACATGAGAGTCTCGTTACGAGAATGGACAGCCATTTTCTGGTTGAAATGGCTCACATGCTCCACGGGATCAGTCCGTCCGTTGTATGTAGTGAAGGTAGGCTGAGTAAAACGCCGAGGAAGGCCTTTTCCCTCGATGCTGCGCGTAAAGGGCGACCTGGAGATTTGATTTAGTACCCTTGTCATGGCATCACTCCCGGTACCCCTCGAGTATGTGTTTTTGCTCCTGCGGTCACGGTGATGCTCTTCCTCATAGGAGAAAGACTCACTTGGAGGTGTCCTAGAGCGGGGTCTATAACTAGCATCCTCATCATCAACATAAGAATCATCCGTGACGGATGGACTGCTAGACGGACTGCGTCTCCCCTGCGCACGACGCAACTTTCTCTTGAGGTGATCGATTTTACGTTGCATGGCCTCATGAGACTCGCCACCATCATTACAGCGTCGACTCCTCACCGTACGGTTTATGTGCACGCTCCCTTCACGATCTCTCTGGCGTTCAAGATGCAAAAAGTGGTCGATATGCTGAGACTCATCTGACTCCGCTCTGTCTGATCTAACCATGGTTCAAGCTATAACACACAGGTACAATAGTAATTTTCCCCACAGACGTCGCCAATTGTAAGAACACAATTTCAAGGGATGGGCCTACCCACGGAATAGCTAGAGGCCTAAACTGTATATTATATCCTAATAATGAATTTGTAAAGAGAGTGGGTTGAAAAACACTTGATTGGACACGTATAGGTTGAAAGCCCAAGTATAGTTATGACCAGATTTGTATTGAAAAGATGATTAAGTGATACAATATTTTTCTCGGCACTATCCGAGGAGTATGTTCATACAGGTATTGTGTGTGCTTTTCTCTTCTTTCTTTCTCTCTCTCTCTTTTTTCATTCTTTTTCCGGATCCCCTTCTTTTGTTCTTATTTCTTCTATTTATATGCCCTCCTCCATTATATGGGCTTTTTCTTGATACTTGTCCCATCCGTTCCCATCTTCAGCCTTCCTGGGGCAGCTGTAAAGGATGGAGGTCACTGTTCAGGAGTCTTTTCTCATTAATGCGGCCATGATGTTAGCTGCAGTGCCATAAATGCGGTGGCAGCAGCCTTTTGCTTAATATTTGATCTTCGCCATCTGTCCTTATGGTCAACACAAATTGGGGGATTCTTTGGGAGAGCTAAGATTGAGGTTGGTGCACCCATCCAGGACACTCTTTTAACAGTCCGAGCAAGAAGTATCCTCGGACCAGGCTTTCTTCCGCGGGATTCACACTTCAGCATCGAATCAGGCAGGGCAAATTCTTCAAGAGATGTTGTCCTCGGATGTACAGGTCTCCTCGGACAGGCCCACGGCCCAGGATCTGGTGTTGGGCCTTTTACCCCTACAACTATATTTTCCAATCACAAAATACCTAAAGGTGTGATGAGTGTATGCGTTTGTAGATGAAATATTTTTTTCATCACACCCTAAAATATTTTGTGATAGAAAAATATAGTAATTCCAAATTATAATAGATTCAAATTATTAACCTTTACCAAAAAAATAAAAGAGTATTTGAGCATGCACCACTTATAATTAAATTCTCAAAATAAAAAAATATATATAAAATAAAAACACATTTTTTTTTGCCACAAAATAGGGCCATTAAAAAATAAAAATAAAAAAAGCTTCTTCCCGAAGCACGTGTGATAAGGCTAATGCAAAATAATTCAGTTTTTTACCAAGGTAGGAATCCAAACACCTTACAAAGATAAAGATAGCAACACCTATTTGATAAGAAAATTCCTAAGGGAAATAATTCAGTTTTTTACAAAGGTAGGAATCCAAACACCTTATAAAGATAAAGATAACAACACCTATTTGATAAGAAAATTCCTAAGGGATAGCATCTTTATACTGAACAAAGATAAAACTTGAGAGGAAACATCTCCATCATAAACTAACTAATAGATCATCAAAGACATTTTCTAACAAAATAATACCTTAACATTCCAATTCTAGCTCTTGGCATGATTCATCTCCCAGTCAGTTTTGTGAATGGGCTAAGTTGGCTTCCACTGGAAAAGTTTTCAGCATCCTCCTTGAATGAAGGAGGCATGGCTGGCCACACAAAAGCAGGTCTTTCTATGGGCACTAGTGGTGGAGGCACTTCCCCTGTAAGTACCTGTAAAACTGTTCTCATGGAGGGTCTCTGATGTGGATTTGGATGGCAACAAGCCAATGCCAAAAGAAGCATGCTCAGCATTCCTTCCTCATCAAATTCGTTGGACAATCTCAAATCAATGGCATCAAGTATCCTTTCTTGCCTGTGAAGATCCCATAGCCAATACACAATGTTGTTTTTGTTGTTGTAGTCACTTTGCTCATTCTGGTTTCCAGGCTTCCTTCCACTGACAACTTCCAATACAAGAACACCAAATGCATAGACATCTGTTTCAACAGTTGCCCTACCAGTAAGAAAAGTTTCTGGAGCCATATAACCCGGTGTTCCTGCAATGACTTTAGTTGTGTGGTGAGTATTTTCGCTTTGTTGAAGGGTACGAGCTAGTCCAAAGTCTCCCAACTTTGCATTGAACTCTGAGTCCAGCATTATGTTGCTGGCTTTTATGTCTCGATGAAGCACCCTCTTTTCACACCCATTATGAAGATAATCCAATGCCTGAGCCACCCCATAAATTATGGTGTGCCTTCTTTCCCAACTGAGTGTTGGTTCCTCCATGCCTAGTTTCTCATTGCCAAATATGAACTTGTCTAGGCTACAGTTTGGCATGAACTCGTACACAAGAAGAAGCTCACGCCTTTCATAGCACCAGCCAATCAATCTCACAAGATTCTTGTGATGGAGGCTACCAATTGTTGTAACTTCTGCTATGAATTCTTGTTTGCCTTGACTTGAATCCTTTGAGATTCTCTTGACAGCTACCTCCTTACTTGCTAAGAGTCCCTTATAGACTGTTCCAAAGCCACCTTTTCCAAGCTTGTTTCTGGGGTTGAAGTTGCCAGTTGCCTTTCTCAGATCTTTGAATTTGAATTTTTGTGGAGACATAGAGGACCCTTGAATCTGGTCTTCTATCCTTGGATATGCATCCTCTGGTTGCTCTCTGTGTTTATTCTGCCAATACAAGTAAAACGCAATCATGCTTAATACAATAAGCACTACTGGAACTGTGATCCATACCCACAACATCTCTAATTCTTCATCAGCAACATCTGAACTATGAAATTCCCACGTTCTTAAGCAGTTTGTTTGAATGGCATTGCCGGTTGAAGCTGAGAATCCTACAAAAACCTTCTCTGGAAGATAGCTAGAGAGCTCAAGAGGCAGAGAAATTAGCTGATATTCACTTGTTTTATTAGTCTTAGCAGAGACATTCATCACTTTGCCATCATACTGAACCCTTACCTTTATTGCATCATACAAATATGTTTCAGAAAGATTGATCCCATACTTTGTTAGAGATTCTTGTTGGATTGAGTGGATGCTATTTACATCCACGCCAACATGGTTATCATCAATATCTTCTTGGTAGCTCTTTCTTGTGTCAAATTCTACTGCCACTATTTTTGCTTGAGGGGATCCATTGGTGATTGCATTTACAATCCCAAGCCAGTGTCCTTCGCTTTTCTGTGGAAGAGTGGTATCTGCAGCTAATATAAAGGCCATGCCTTCGCCTACTGGAGACTGCTTTGGAGACAAATCTGGAGTGATTCTAAGATCAAAGGTGGTATAGAAAGATGCTGTGATCTTTTTGCTCTTGCTCCACAATCTGAATGGCTTGTTGTAAAAGATACGTCCAGAATAATTTGTGATAGGATCATTAGCAACATCTGGTGTAACTTGGACTGCATTCAATAAAATTGTAGTGCCCTCAGTGATAATTAGTTTATGCTCATCTTCTTTTTTGAAGGTTGAAAAATTAAAATCTAAGCACCCTACTTGAGTAAGAGCTCCACCCAGGAGGACTGCTAAAAAAAAGGACCAAACTACCTGTGAAAAGCACATTCTTCCTATGGAAAACACAAAATGGTTTTAATAGGTATCAAGATTTCAATTTTTCTGGAAAGGTTAAGAACACTGATTCAGAAAAATGAAGGCAAGGTTTTGGAATTTATTTAAGACAATATTGTATAGTGTATACAGAAGATATAAGGTGTTACAGTTCTAAAAAGCAATTGCCCTGTACTTTCTACAATTTGTTATAAATGTTGTTCAACGCTAGAAAATTTTGAAAATCATGACTTTCAAGCAACATGGAATCATGGAATGGAAGTAGTCATATATGAAGTCATGACATCTTGCCATCTTGGTGGTCTTTTTTTTCTCTTTAGGTTTCACTCTCAAAGATGAATGACATTAGAAATACTACAAATTACATTAGTTTTACAATTTGATTTGTCAAATAGTGATGTTTCAACTATTGAAAAATTTACTATATAGGTCTACAAAATTCTACAAGATAGAAATTCTCCTCTAAAGTAATCCAAGCGTATATATATGTGTGTAATGCTCCTTCTTGAAACTTAAACCTCGGCTCTTGCCCTCCCTATGACCATTACACCAAGGGTGTACAATGGTGTTGTATCAACTTTTAAACTTACTTATTATGTTGTTGATATGACACCCATCATTGTCACACCAATTTGTAAGACTTATTTATAATAAATTAATAGTGTATTTAAAAAATTAATTAAGAAATTAATTATTTTATTGTTATTATGAGATCAATCATATTCATAGTCACACTAGTTTGTAAATCTTTTATAGTAAAATTGGTAATAAGTTTAAAATTTTTCCTTTGCTACAGATATGCTTTGACGTTTGTTCAGGTGTGAGATCTTTATAGGTATGGGTATAACTTATAAGCAGTGAGACCCAGATTTATTCACAAAATAACAATAAGAGACCTAATTGGTGGTAATGTTTCCAACCACTTTGTTGCTTACTACAATAATATTATCTCCTTAAGCTCTTTTTTGAATAGAATATAGTTCAGGTTTTCCAAAATTCTAGACAGAATGAGTTTATTTCTGTGCTTTTAGTACATGTAACTTTTACTATTTAAGTATCAGCATGGCACTTTATTCTGTCAGTTGCAATTGCATCTTAAAAAACAATTAAGAACAAGAAATTAATCATGTATAGTAATTTGGCCATAGCTCTCTCCACTAGCAGAATCAACTAGCTACTATATTGAATTGTTGATAGCAATGTCACCTAAAAGCCTGTTTGGTACCGCTTTTGAAAATGAGAAAGTTTAGAAAAATTGTACTAAAAAGAAAAAATGAAGTTAAGAGTCTTGTAGTTTAATTGACATCTTGACATGCATAAAGTATTTGGGAGTCTGGGGGGAAAATTTTGTGCTGGGAGGGTAGCAGCATATTGTAATTTTCTAAAAAAAAAAAAAAAAAAAAAAAAAACTAACTCTTGAATGTGCGGTTTTATAACACATCACCTAAATTGGCACAGTTATGTGATTATTTTTTTAATGAATGAAAAATTTGTAAAGGAGTGACTTGAGTTGGGTTTTTTCACCTGGGTGTAATTCTAATGACACCCTACCCACTAAGTCCCATCTGCAAGAGCAAAAGTAATATGAAGAATATGACTAGCATACCTCACAAGAAGATGGAGTCACATATGATTTGATCATATGGACTACCATATATTTAAAAGTCTATGGTCAAATGGTAAGACTGACGCAAATCTTCATAACAAGAGTGGGCCATATGAATTTTCTATCACGAGAGAAGTTCCTCCTATTTTTTTTTAAAATACTAATAATAATAATAATAATAATAAGGGTCTTTTTAACTCTATTTTAAGTTGTATTTTTAGATCTATTTTAAAACAAATAATTAGATTATAGATGTTATTACAAATTTTTTTTTTTTTTTTTTTGTGTTTTGTGACTTATCAATCGATATTTGATTGACAAACTATTTAATTAAAATGTTTGCCAAAATTATCAATACTGTACCATATTGCATCTTCCCACAATTAAATAAAATATTTTTCAATTAATTTTTTTAAGGTCAATTGATAGGCATTATCAACCATTAATCTTGTTAAAAACCTTGTAATTCAACTAATAACCCTATGTACAGAGTGTTCGTGATTTAGGAGAGAGGGGAGTTGAACTCCCCCATTATGGGAGTCAAGGGCGAAAGCAGAGTTGGGGGGTATTTGCCCTAGTCTGCCAAAGAAATCATAAGGCAATAGTTGACTTGCAAAAATATTATAATTAACACACTATTAATTATTTTTATGTCAAAATCCATTATAATTTTTTCTTTTTTCTTTTTTATAGAAACAAACACACATATAAGGGAGAGAGAAAGGAGTTCTAACATAAAATAATAAAAAGGAAATCTTTTCAATTTTATCAATATCTTTTAACATTTAAAACCTGATCAAAGGAAAACAAATGTAGGAAGAAGAAAAATGAAACTAAGCAAACTTCTATCAAAAAAAAAAAAAAAGGAGAATAAAAATAATTTGCATATAAGTAATAAAATTAAGGGATAATTACATAAGAACATAAATTGTCATCTATCTAACTATTAATAACTTTTAATTCATGAGTGGATTTATACCCCTTGAAGAAAGTGGCTTATTCATTAAATATATATATATATATATATATATATATATATATATATGAAACTTGATAAACAAAATACAATGAATATGTTATCTTTTTATGTTTTCTAACACTAAAATATTGAGTATATTGTGACGGGAGTCAAATAAGATGTTAATGGTTGATCTTCCTGGTAAATGATCATTCAATTGGAATTTGATCTTTCTTGATCATATTCTTCTCTACCCCTTTGGAATTTGGCCAATTACAAATTATTTAAACTTTCAACTACAAATCATTCAATCTTTCTAGTAGGAGAAATTTCCATGCACCCGTAGTTGGAGTCTGTTTTAGGATGGTGACACATTCTAGGCAATTGGAATTTGTGTAAACGAGACAGAAAATTGAACGATTAATATGGAATTATTCAAAGAAACTTCACAAGGCAATTGGAATATGTGTACATGAGACAAAAAATTGAATATGGGATTATTCAAAAGAAACTTCACAAGGCGGGAGAATTAATTAGTCTTATAAATTATCACCTTACCTAAAGAGTTAGAGAAAATAATTTTAAACCGGTTTTAAGCTAAACTTCGTCCATTACGATGAGACTTGGACTAACAGAAACATTAAACATGATCTAAACTTGGAGTGGCTTTAAATTGTTTTTATTTTTGAATGCTGCTGATAACATGATTGTATCACCACACATTCTTAATCAAATTTCATTAAGAATGTTGATTAATTTCCAAGTGAATATTAAAAGTCATGGTTGCTTTCTTATTTATGGTGAACTAGACAATTTATGGATATATTAGCACTGATAATATTATAAAAATACTATAACTCAGCCCTCTTAATCAAAAAATCTTGGCTACGCCCTTGGTTTCAACTACTGCCTTATAAAAACAGAATTCCAAGTCAATCATTCATTCATATATATATATATATATATATATATATATATAACTGTCACAATCTAAATACAAATCTTTGACAAGAAATTCAATGTTACGTAAAGGAAGAAATTTGAACACAGAAAGATTGAATTTGTGAAACAATGAGGTGGATTTGAAGGTTGGGGAGTTTTATGTTGGTAAATCTTTGGGGAGGCATGAAGTGACATATATGTGGACTTTCAGCATTTTTCATGGACCGATATATGTTTCTTGGCCAAGTCTTGGGGATGCATTGTGACCATAGTCCTAATTAAAAATTTTTAAGTATATGAAAATTTGACCAGATGTGTAAATCATTTTTAAGTCTTATGAGCTTTATCCTAACATAGTTATTTATTTTACTTGTATATATGCTTGATCCAACTTTTGCGAATTTTGATTACTTGTTGCCTTGTTGGGCTGTCAAGCTCAAGTGCTCAGCCTCTTTTTTATATTTCAGATTTGGGCCATCATTGAGGGGGAGAATGTGAGAAGAGTATTAGAATTTGACACTACTGTTTAGTGACGGTTGGAAGATTTGAAATTTTTGAACCTTTTTGTCAATTTTAATTTTCTATGAACTTTCTTTTAATTATTGCATTTATTGGAGATTAGCTAATGATGAACCGTAAGTTTTTGTTTTTTTTTTTTTTTTTTTTAGAGAATATTCAATATAGTTTATAATTGTTACTAAATTTAACTTTATTGGGGTCTTGTACACTGGTATGGTGATTTTTTTTTATTGGTGCTCATTGCTGTCATGTATCTATGAGGTTTGTGTGCGTGACATGGAACAAAGCACATGACAAGCATGATAGAGTGCCATGCTTCACCATCATATCGTACTTAGTACAAATCATCTCTACCCACTTCATCTCTAATAAAAGGAAAATTATTATGTACTCCGAGAGCATTGCTCCCTTGTCTCACATGAGAAGCAAACCCGACATGTGGGTCCCACCATAAGGCTCACCCCTCATGTGAGAGGAAGGAGCAATGCTCCCAAGGTATGTAATAAGTTTCCATAATCGAAATGGGAAACGACCAAAGCATTAAGCATTTTTTTTTTTTTTTGAGAAATCCAAAGCATTGAGCATCGGAATATACAAATTCCTATTTCTTGATTTATGACAGCTCAAAAAAAATTGATATGGTAAAATTTACAAATCTTAGTTGCCATATTCATTTTGTTTCCTATCTTCCAATTCTATTAATCAAATCAAGAACATCTATACTGCATAAACTTCTACTAGATTGTCTTTCATACTTCTCTGTCGTAAATTTGATAATGCAATGGCATAGATCTGGCTAACCCTCTCCCTCAACAGCTTTAACAGTCTTCCTGTCTCTTCACAGGACCTAGGTGGCTCTCCATTGGGTCCAAAGCGTAATCTCAATATATGTTCTTCTCTTTTGTTAAGTGTTTTTAGAAGTTTCTCTACCTCTTGCATCATTAGCTGTTTCTTGACCATCTTTTCAGGCACTGTTTCATCCGATCCTGATATATATGATCTTCTGCAACAGATATTGAACCTCTTTCATAATCTGTAGAGATATTCCATTGTCTTAAAATAGTCTAGCTAATATTTTTAGCCATTTTTTTATTACACTTTTTTTAAACCTTGTTCCCTTATTTGGAGAATCTTCATTTTAAATGAATTTTTTGATGATTCAAATTAAACATTACAAATTTAAAAGTCGAGTATCACGTCAATTAAAATTTTAAAGTGAAATGATTTTACGTACACTATTGAACTCAAAAAAATATAACATTAACGTTAAAATGGACATAATCTTCCTCCAAATTACAAACAACTATTTAGTTGGTCATATTTAATATGTGTTTTCATTAAGGGTAAAAACCTTTTTTATGTTGGTAATTCACAATATTATTCAGAGGTGGAGGCCAAGCCCTAGAGGGTGGAAATAACAGGGAGGGCCTGCCCATCAATTTTCATACAAAAGACCCTCTGAAAAATGGAAGAGATGAATTGGGTTATCCAAGTTAAAGAAAAAGATGTCCAACGGGCTGATATTGAAATAAGTTTCCAAAAATATGATTTTGGGAAAGATAAATTTTAAATTTGTTTCCTGAATGTATATTAATTTAAGTTGTTTGTTAAAAAAACTAAAATCAATTTTAAAAACACCTAAAACATGTATTCAATCAGGTAAAAAAAGAAAAGAAAAAAAAGAAGAAGATGTATTCAATTTTGAATTATGTTTACACAGTAAATTTAATAGCCATTTTTAAGTTTGGTTTTTAGAAAACAATTCACCTAAAAATTTTTTTTTCCACTCTAATGAGCCCGACTACATTTTGTTTTGAGTGAGAAAAACAGATTTTTTAAATGACTAACCAAACAAGCAATAACTCATCAAAAAACCAACATTTATAATTTGCTTTTTTTGGAGAGCGTCCAAAACGATGTTGTTTGGTAACCCCTCTCTCTCTCTTGAGATGTTTGAATATTTATTCTCAACTGGGACTACAATTTCTGATTGTTCACATTACAAGGATTGCTTCAATGGTAAAAACATTTAGTAACATGCACATGTTTGTTAAACTTCCTGAGTGCTCTGTTTTTATTAAAAATCTCACTTTGTACAACTACAAGGTTCTTATTGCAGGTTTAGTACAACAATAACAACGATAATAATAAAGCCTTTCTCCCAAATTCTTTTGGGTCGGCTTGGATCCTCAACAAACTAATTAAGATCAGCCACGTGTTTTTTTCAACTGCACGTTATGTGTCTGTGTGTGTATATATGTGTGTGTGTAATGTACTTATTTTCAATCTTCATATAAAAAAACTGTAGGAGCTTGGCCAAGACAGAGCTTAGACCAGTGCTATCTTCACCTTCATTTGTTTGCTATCTTCATATACCTCTCTAGTTCTCTTCAAAGTTGTGTGTTTGACCAATCTTTTTTTTTTTCTATTTAAAGAGCAAGCATTTGTTTATATTAGAAACTGCTGCTTTTATGTTGGGTTATTTTTCTTTGTTACTTGTATCTTTAATCATTGTTTTTTTCATTCCCAGTTGGTCTCTCTCTCTCTCTCAATGTATGCTTCGAGTAGGTTGATCTTTGAGATGTTGCTAATGAACTAATTTTTAAGATCTAATCATGCATTTGTTGCTTTGACAATTCAATTAGTTTATTTTTCTTTATATTCTTTTTTCTACTATATATCCTACTCTTCAAGACATTTGAGATGTATTGGAAAATTCAACATTTTAATTGGATGACTCAATAATAATGACAAGATTGATACCCAACTTCTGGATATAAAAATTGAATAATATGCCTGCAAAATTAAAGTGGAATGGAACTTAAGAGTATAAAATGGTAAGAATTTATGCTTACACGTACAGTTTTTAAACTTCTAACATATTTGTGAACATTATCATGTGTTTTATTCCAGTCACAATTTTCAACAAACTGAAACTAATGTTGTATAAACATGTCAACCTCTGCTGATTAAAACAAGATCATACGCTGGGTGGAAATTGTTCCATGAAATGAGCATGTAATGCATGCAAGTTTCTGGTCTCTTTCTAAAGGGGACTGGACCTTAAAGCAATCGAATTACTGCAAAAGACTAAGATGATAATTTTATTTAGAATAAATCAGTTTCTTCCAAAGGTAGGAATCCAAACACCTTACAAAGATAAAGATAACAACACCTATTTGATAAGAAAATTCCTAAGAGATACTGAGATAGCATCTCCATGTTGAACAAAGATATACCTTGAGAGGTAACATCTCCATCATAAACTAACTAATAGATAATCAAAGACATTTTTCTAACAAAATAATACCTTTAACATTCCAATTCTAGCTCTTGGCATGATTCACCTCCCAGTCAGTTTTGTGAATGGGCTAAGTTGGCTTTCACTGGAAAAGTTTTCAGCATCCTCCTTGAATGAAAGAGGCATGGCTGGCCACACAAAAGCAGGTATTTCAGTGGGCACCAGTGGTGGAGGCACTTCCCCTGTAAGTACCTGCAAAACTGTTCTCATGGAGGGTCTCTGGTGTGGATTTGGATGGCAACATGCCAATGCCAAAACAAGCATGCTCAGCATTCCTTGCTCATCAAATTCCTCAGTCAATCTCAAATCAATGGCTTCAAGTATCCTTTCCTGCCTGTGAAGATCCCATAGCCAGTGCACAAGGTTGTTGTTGCTGTAGTCACTTTGCTCATTCTGATATCCAGGCTTCCTTCCACTGAAAACTTCCAATACAAGAACACCAAATGCATAGACATCTGTTTCAACAGTTGCCCTACCAGTAAGAAACGTTTCTGGAGCCATATAACCCGGTGTTCCTGCGATGACTTTAGTTGTGTGGTGAGTATTGTTGCTTTGTTGAAGGGTACGAGCTAGTCCAAAGTCTCCCAACTTTGCATTGAACTCTGAGTCCAGCATTATGTTGCTGGCTTTTATGTCTCGATGAAGCACCCTCTTTTCACACCCATTATGAAGATAATCCAATGCCTGAGCCACCCCATAAATTATGGTGTGCCTTCTTTCCCATCCGAGTGTTGGTTCCTCCATGCCTAGTTCCTCATTGCCATATATGAACCTGTCTAGGCTACAATTTGGCATGAACTCGTACACAAGGAGAAGCTCACGCCTTTCATAACACCAGCCGATCAATCTCACAAGATTCCTGTGATGGAGGCTACCAATTGTTGTGACTTCTGCTATGAATTCTTGTTTCCCTTGACTTGAATCCTTTGAGACTCTCTTGACAGCTACCTCTATTTGCTAAGAATCCCTTATAGACTGTTCCAAAGCCACCTTTTCCAAGCTTGTTTTTGGGGTTGAAGTTGCGAGTTGCCTTTCTCAGCTCTTTCAATTTGAATTTTTGTGGAGCCATAGAGGACCCTTGAATCTGGTCTTCTATCCTTGGATATGCATCCTCTGGTTGCACACTGTGTCTCCTCTGCCAACACAAGTAAAAGACAATCATGCTAAATACAATAAGCACTACTGGAACTGTGATCCATACCCACAACATCTCTTAATCACCAATTTTTGAACCATGGAAATCCCACGATTTTACAAGTGTAATTGAGTTTCATTGCCTGTTGAAGCTGAGATTCCCACAAAAACCATCTCTGGAAGATGGCTAGAGAGCACAAGATTTAGAGACATTACTGGCACGTACTCAGTTTCGCTAGTGTTAGCAGAGACTTTCATCTCTTTGCCATCATACTGAATCCTTACCATTATTGTTACCTTATCAGTTCTAGAAAGCTTGATCCCATAGTCAGTTAAAGATGCTTGCTTGATCGAGTAGATGCTATTTACATCCAACCCAACATGATTATCATCCATATCTTCTTGGTAGCTCTTCCTTGTGTCAAATTCAACTGCCACTATATTAGCTTGAGGGGATCCATTGTTGCTTGCGTTTACAATCCCAAGCCATTGTCCTTGGCTGTTCTCTGGAAGAGTATCATCTGCAGCTAATATAAAGGCCATGCCTTCACCTCCTGGAGACGGGGATGGAGTGATTCTAAGACCAATGGTGGTAATGAAAGATGCTGTGATGTTTTTTCTCTTGCTCCACAATCTGAATGGCTTCTTGTAAAAGACACGTCCAGCATGATTTTTCATAGAATCCTGCGAAAGATCTGGTGTAACTTGGATTGCTTTCTGGTCCCGAATTGTTGAATTTCTCAGGGTGATTTCACCCATATCTTCATTTTTGAAGGTCGAAAAATTAAAATCTAAGCACCCTACTTGAGTAACAGCTCCACCCAAGAGGACGGCTAACAAAAGGGACCAAACTACCTGTGAAAGGCACATTCTCCCGATGGAAAACACAAAATAGTTTTAAAAGGTATCAGGATTTCAATTTTTCTGGCAAGGTTAAGGACACTGATTCAGAAAAAGGAAGGCAAAGGTTCGGAAGTTTTTTTTTTTTTTTTTTTTAATTTTTTGAGAACTTTTCGGAATTTATTTAAGACAATATTGTACAAGTGTATACGGAAAAGTATAAGATTATTTGAATTTTAAAACAGAGAAATTACCCTGTACTTTCTACCTTTTTTCTTTTCTTTTTTTAAATGTTCAACGCTAAAAAATCATGACTTGTCAAATAACATGGAATCATGGAAGTGTTCATATATGAGGTGGTGACATCTAGCCATCTTGGCGGTTTTTTTTTTTTTTTTTTTAGGATAAATTTCTTTTTTTTTTTTTGGTTTCCCAACCGGTATCCGAACCCACTGGGCCGACTAATCCGGTTTCGGAGCGGGTCCCGGGGTTAAGGTTTTAAACTCCTCCCAACGGGCTTGCGGGGGATCGAACCGTAGTTCTCCCTACCAAGTCTAGCCCCTGGCACCACTAGACCAAGACACCGTTGGTGATAAATTTCTTTTTTTCTCTTTAGGTTTCGCTCTCAAAGATGAGGACATTAGGAATACTACAAATTACATAAGTTTTACAATTTGGTATGTCAAATTATAAACATAATACAAAACTATATATCAAAAAGTTTACTACATTTTTAGATGTATTGGCTTTTAAACTTAGAGCATTCTTATCAAATGTGTTAAAAATGTTAAATGCTATTTTTGAGCATTTTTAGCACCTCAAATGATAAAAACACACTTGCATCAAACATGCTAAATCTTAAAAAATTTAGCACCAACCTACAGTGAGTTGTTATTGATAACAGCTCACTGTAGCTAGATTGTATTAAAAAAAAAGTTATATTCTCACCAATTCTCACTTCTCTCTTCTTTTAGCGTATTCTTTAAGAAAATTGATATTAGTCATTCAGAATTTAAGACACCTATATCAATCAAAAAAAATTTAATGCAAAATGTTCTTCTTTAATGATTTGATGATAATGGATGAATTTAAGACGCTCGTAACAAAATTTAGAATTTATAATTTGATGATAATAGATTAATATTACTATATGGAAGACTCATAGTAGACATAATTTTTATGCAAAAATTCTCTCTCTTTTTTTGGATATTTTTTGTATGTTTATGGTGATCTAGACAATTTATGGATATATTAGCGTCAATAATATTATAAAAATACTATAACTCGGCCCCCTTAATTAAAAAAATCCTCCTTGTATCAAAAAAACTAAAAAATCTTGGCTATGCCCCTGGTTTCAACTATTGCCTTATAAAAAACAGAATTCCAAGTCAATCATTCATATATATATATATATATATATATATATGTATATATGTAACAATCTATATACAAATCTTTGACAAGAAATTCAATGTTACGGAAAGGAAGAAATTTGAAGACATAAAGATTGAATTTGTGAAACAATGAGGTGGATTTGAAGGTAGGGGAGTTTTATGTTGGTAAATATTTGGGGAGGCATGAAGTGACATATATTTATGGATTTTCAGCATTTTTCATGGACCGATATATGTTTCTTGGCCAAGTCTTGGGGATATATTGTGACCATAGTCCTAAAAATTGTTAAGTATATGAAAATTTGACCACATGTTAAATCATTTTTAAGTCTACGAGTTTTATCCTATACATAGATATTTATTTTACTTGTAAATATGCTTGATCCAACTTTTGCGAATTTTGATTACTTGTTGCCTTGTTGGGCTGTCAAGCTCAAGTGCTCAACCTCTTTTTTATATTTCAGATTTGGGCTATCATTGAGGGGGAGATTGTGAGAAGGGTATTAGAATTTGACACTACTGTTTAGTGATGGTTGGAAGATTTGAAAATTTTGAACCTTTTTGTCAATTTTAATTTTCTATGAACTTTCTTTTAATTATTGATTTATTGGAGATTAGCTAATGATGAACCATAAGTTTTTTTTTTTTTTTTTTTGATAAGAGGACAACATTCATTAACCAGAAAAAGAACTACAACAGAAGACAAAACAGAAGCCCCGCTACAAACAGTCCAGGTGAACCAGATTTCTCACAACAGGGGGCGGCATACCCTTCCAAACCTGATTAATATTATTACATTTAGCAAAGTGGGCCAACTCATGTGCAACCCTGTTGAAGTCCCGTTTCAGGTGCCGGACTTGCCAACTCCTAAACTCTTCAAGAAAAACCAGAATACCATGGACAATATGGCCTAGACCTCCACTAAAATCTTTCGCCAAAATTTGTTGTACAACTGATAGAGAGTCTGATTCCACAATAACTTGGTGCAGGTCCAATTCTCTTGCAAGCATGATCCCCGCCTCGATAGCCAACGCCTCAGTCTCATCCACCGAGAAGCAACCAGGAAGAACTCTACAAAGAACAGCAGCTACCTCTCCTCTAGAGTCCCTAATTACCACTCTTATACTTGACCGCCTACCATCGTCAACCGTAGCCCCATCAGTGTTTATCTTGAAGACCCCAGCAGGAGGTTTTTTCCAGCTAACCTCGCAGGCCAAAGGACCCAGCCCACAAAACTTCACAGCTTCTTTATAATCAGAGAGCATACTGATTGCAAGATTCCAAACCTGAACCGCCTCTTGATAAACCGTTTCAAACACTCTCAAGTTTCTACCATGCCAAATTGCCCAAGCAATCACTACTAACAGCTCCATGTCTTTAGGAGTTCCAGCCTCTAACATCTTTAATGCCAAATTCGAAAAATCCATGTTTTCAGCCCCAATCACAATTGGACACTCCTTCCACAGGTCCCAAATATTCTTTACACCAACACACTTGACAAGAGCATGGTAAATGGATTCAACCTCCAGTCCACACACAGGACACATTCCATCCGTATTCACCCCCCTTTTCCTTAAATTTAATAGAGTTGGTAAGGCATTAACACAAGCCTTCCAAGAGAAAATTCTTATTTTTGGGGGAATTTTTAACTGCCAAATCCGCTTCCAAAGTGGAGTTCTAGGATCTCCATGAGAGCTCTCTCCGCAATCAGATGAATTAATCACAGTGAGGGCCACGAAATATGCACTTTTCATTGAGAATTCCCCCCTTTTATTCCCAACCCAAATTATTTTGTCCTCAAGAAGACTATAGCTTAGGGGAATATTAAGAATTGTTTCAACCTCAAAAGGGAGGAATAAAGACTTCAGGGTGTCAACCTTCCATCTTCTAGTGTCCTCATCAATTAAGGCTGAGACCATGGGGAAATCTACAATAGGCCGGGGAGGAGATATTACTTTATAAGTTGTTGGGGTGGGAAGCCATTTGTCCTCCCAAATATGAATGAGCCTTCCATTGCCTACTCTCCAATGAGTACCCTTCCGGATCACTTCCAGTCCCTTGACAATACTTCTCTAGGTATATGAAGGATTGTATCCCACCTTTGAATTTAAAACGTCTCCATTTGGGTAGTATCTAGTTTATAAATGTTACTAAATTTAACTTTATTGGGGTCTTGCATACTTGTACGGTGATTTTTTTTTTTTTTTTTGGTGCACATTGTTGTCATGTATCTATGAGGTCTAGGTGTGTTACAAGGAACAAAGCACATGACAAGCATGATAGAGTGCCCTGCTTCACCATCATATCATACTTAGCACAAATTATTGTTTTTATTCATTCCCAGTTGCTCTCTCTTTCTCTCTCTCTAATGTATGCTTTGAGTAGGTTGATCTTTGAGATATGTTGCTAATGAACTAAGTTTTAATATCTAATCATGCATTTGTTACTTTGAAAATTAAATTAGTTTATTTTTCTTTATATTATTTTTTCTACTATATATCCTACTCTTCAAGACATTTGAGACGTATTGCCGTATTGGCGAATTCAACATTTTTATTGGATGACTCAATAACAATGACAAGATTGATACCCAACTTCTGAATATGAAAATTGAATAATATGCCTGTAAAATTAAAGTGGAATGGAACTTAAAATATAAAAAGGTTATATACTTATAGTTACAGTTTTTAAACTTCTAACATATTTGTGAACATTGCCGTGTGTTTTATTCCAATCACAATTTTCAACAAACAGAAACTAATGTTGTATAAACATGTCAACCTCGGCCGATTAAAACATGATCATACGCTGGGTGGACATTGTTCCATGAAATGTGCATGTAATGCATGCAAGTTTCTGGTCTCTTTCTTAAGGGGACCGGACCTTAAAGAAATCGAATTACTGCAAATGACTAAGATGATAATTTTATACAGAATAAATCAGTTTCTTACAAAGGTAGGAATCCAAACACCTTACAAAGATAAAGATAACAACACCTATTTGATAAGAAAATCCTATGAGATAGCATCTCCATACTGAACAAAAATATACATTGAGAGGTAACACCTCCAGCATAAACTAACTAATAGATAATCATTGACATTTTTCTCAAAAAATAATGCACATAACATTCCAATTCTAGCTCTAGGCAAGAATCATCTCCCAGTCAGTTTTGTGAATGAACTAAGTTGGCTTCCACTGGAAAAGTTTTCAGCAATCTCCTTGAATGAAGGAGGCACGGCTGGCCACACAAAAGCAGGTCTTTCAATGGGCACCAGTGGTGGAGGCACTTCCCCTGTAAGTACCTGCAAAACTGTTCTCATGGAGGGTCTCTGGTGTGGATTTGGATGGCAACAAGCCAATGCCAAAACAAGCATGCGCAGCATTCCTTCCTCATCAAATTCCTCGGTCAATCTCGAATCAATGGCATCAAGTATCCTTTCCTGCCTGTGAAGATCCCATAGCCAATGTACAATGTTGTTGTAGTCACTTTGCTCATTCTGATTTCCAGGCTTCCTTCCACTGACAACTTCCAATACAAGAACACCAAATGCGTAGACATCTGTTACAACAGTTGCCCTACCAGTAAGAAAAGTTTCTGGAGCCATATAACCCGGTGTTCCTGCAATGACTTTTGTTGTGTGGTGAGTATTTTCGCTTTGCTGAAGGGTACGAGCTAGTCCAAAGTCTCCCAACTTTGCATTGAACTCTGAGTCTAACATTATATTGCTGGCTTTTATGTCTCGATGAAGCACCCTCTTTTCACACCCATTATGAAGATAATCCAATGCCTGAGCCACCCCATAAATTATGGTGTGCCTTCTTTCCCAACTGAGTGTTGGTTCCTCATTGCCATATATGAACTTGTCTAAGCTACAATTTGGCATGAACTCATACACAAGAAGAAGCTCACGCCTTTCATAGCACCAGCCGATCAATCTCACAAGATTCTTGTGATGGAGGCTACCAATTGTTGTTACTTCTGCTATGAATTCTTGTTTGCCTTGACTTGAATCCTTTGAGACTCTCTTGACAGCTACCTCCTTACTTGCTAAGAATCCCTTATAGACTGTTCCAAAACCACCTTTTCCAAGCTTGTTTCTGGGGTTGAAGTTGCCTGTTGCCTTTCTCAGCTCTTTCAATTGGAATTTTTTTGGAGCCATAGAGGACCCTTGAATCTGGTCTTCTATCCTTGGATATGCATCCTCTGGTTGCTCTCTGTGTCTCCTCTGCCAATACAAGTAAAACACAATCACGCTAAATACAATAAGCACTGCTGGAACTGTGATCCATACCCACAACATCTCTTCATCAGCAATTTTTGAACCATGGAATTCCCACGATCTTACACAGTGTAATTGAGTTTCATTGCCCGTTGAAGCTGAGATGCCCACAAAAACCTTCTCTGGAAGATGGCTAGAGAGCACAAGATTTAGAGACATTACTGGCACGTACTCAGTTTCGCTAGTGTTAGCTGAGACATTCATCTCTTTGCCATCATACTGAATCCTTACCATTATTGTTACCTTATCAGTTCTAGAAAGCTTGATCCCATAGTCGGTTAAAGATACTTGTTTGATCGAGTAGATGCTATTTACATCCAAGCCAACATGATTATCATCCATATCTTCTTGGTAGCTCTTTCTTGTGTCAAATTCTACTGCCACTATATTAGCTTGAGGGGATCCATTGTTGCTTGCATTTACAATCCCGAGCCATTGTCCTTCGCTGTTCTCTGGAAGAGTATCATCTGCAGCTAATATAAAGGCCATGCCTTCACCTCCTGGAGACGGGGATGGAGTGATTCTAAGACCAATGGTGGTAATGAAAGATGCTGTGATGTTTTTTCTCTTGCTCCACAATCTGAATGGCTTCTTGTAAAAGACACGTCCCGCATGATTTTTCATAGAATCCTGCGAAAGATCTGGTGTAACTTGGATTGCTTTCTGGTCCCGAATTGTTGAATTTCTCAGAGTTAATTCACCCACACGTTCAATTTCGAACGACGAAAAATTAAAATCTAAGCACCCTACTTGAGTTAGAGCTCCACCCAAGAGGACTGCTAACAAAAGGGACCTAACAACCTGTGAAAAGCACATTCTCCCTATGGAAAACAGAAAATGATTTTAATAGGTATCAGGATTTCAATTTTTTTCTGGCAAGGTTAAGAACACTGATTCAGAAAAATGAAGGCAAAGTTTCGGTTTTTAAGACAATATTGTATAGTGTATACGGAAAAGTGTTTAGCCTCCGTATCGGCGTGTTTCACGTTTGCACATTTTTTTTTTTTTGGGATGCACGCGTTTCAGGACTGTTTAGTGGTCCCGTGCACTATTTATGGGACCCACCAGTACGAAAAAAATATTAAAAATAGATTTTACGGTACTATTTATACATTTAAAAATTATTTTGCTACAGTGTTTTTAGTTTTTAGTTTTCAATTTTCAACTTTCAGCAAAATAAGCTGTATCCAAATGAACTCTAAATTTATTTGAGTTCTAAACAAGAAATTACCCTGTACTTTCTACAATTTGATTTTTTCTTTTTTAAATGCTCAACGCTAGAAAATCATGACTTGTCAAATAATATGGAATCATGGAAGTGTTCATATATGAAGTGTTGACCTCTTGCCATCTTGGTGGTTTTTTTTTTTTTTGGAGGATAAATTTTTTTTGGGTAAATTGCAAAGTACACCCTTAACGTTTGGGAGTGATTGGATTTTACACCCCAACGTTTCGAAACTTTGATTTTATACCCCCAACGTTTGGTTCCGTTAGCAAATCACCCCCCCAGTTAGTTTCTGCTGTTAACTGCCATGTCATCATGCTAATGTGTGTTTTTTTTTTTTTTTTTTTGCCAAATAAGCCCCAAAACGACACAGTTTCAATGGAAATAAAGTGATGACCTTGCACATGCTAAACGACACCGTTTTGCCCAAAGAGAAAACAAAAAAAAATTTGTTACAACACCGTTTCCCTCACCAAACAGAAAATCTCAAAACCCAGCCCTTAGCTCCCTAACCCACGAACCCAACAGTCTCATAGACCTGAAGGCCACCTGATTCTTCGTCGTCTATCCCCACTAGTGGTGGCGTCCCTGTGGATTTGCTGGGCTTCGAAGCCTTGCACTCTCAGTTTGTCCCTGCGGATCTGCTGGGCTATGTGATGCTGTTGCTGTTGCTGTTGCTATTGTTGTTGGTCTCGGTGTGCCACGGCCTATCTTTCAAACCCATTGGAGAAGCTGAAGATTCCTGGTTGGTGATGGTGGTGGTGGTACTCTTCGTAGAATTATTGGACTTCTCTGGGATTGGAATTGAGTGGTGGGTCTTCGAATACTGAGAAATAAGTAGTGGAAGCGGTGGTGTTACTAGTCCCATATCAGAATATTCTTCTTCTTCATCGTTATCATCTCTTGCTTTAGCTTATAGAGAAGAGAAATACCCTAACTGTTGGCTTGGCCGTCGATGCAATTGTATGAGAATGAGATGCAGAGTCGATGTGGTGGTCTCGGTTCATAAGGGTTTGAAAGGCTAAGGGCTGGGTTTTGAGATTTTCTGTTTGGTGAGGGAAACGGTGTCGTAACAATTTTTTTTTTTTTTTTTTTTTTCTCTCTTTGGGCAAAACGGTGCCGTTTAGCATGTGCAAGGTCATCACTTTATTTCCACTGAAACTATGTCATTTTGGGGCTTATTTGGCAAAAAAAAAAAAAAAAAAACACATCAGCAAGATGACATGGCAGTTAACAGCAGAAACTAACCGGGGGGTGATTTGCTAACGGAATCAAACGTTGGGGTGTAAAATCAAAGTTTCGAAACGTTGGGGTGTAAAATCCAATCACCTCCAAATGTTAGGGGTGTACTTTGCAATTTACCCTTTTTTTTTCTCTTTAGGTTTCACTCTTAAAGATGAGCGACGTTCGGAATACTACAAATTACATAAGTTTTACAATTTGGTATGTCAAATTATAAACACAATACAAAACTATATATCGAAAAGTTTACTACATTAGTCTTATTAGATGTATTGGCTTTTAAAAGAGCATTCTTATCAAAGGTGCTAAAAATGCTAAATGCTATTTTTTAGCATTTTTAGCACCTCAAATGATAAAAACACACTTACATCAAACATGCTAAATCTTAAAAAATTTAGCACCAACACAGTGAGTTGTTATTGATAACAGCTCACTGTAACTGGATTGTATAAATTTTTTAAAAAAAATTTATATCCTCACCAACTCTCACTTCTCTCTTCTCTTTCCTCTCTCACTTTTCTCTTCTCTCTTTTCTCTCCCGATGGTTGTGGTCCAGCGATGGTCGTGGGTCATGGTCTAATGGTCCAATGGTTGTGGTCCGGCGGGGTGATTACTAGTGGCTGGTGGCCGGTGGTGGGTAGGATTGTTGGGTTGAGAAAAAGAGAGAGACAGAGAAGGAGAGAGAATGAAAAAAATAAAAACAAAAAAGGAGTAAAGAAATAATATTTAAATGAAGTTGTAAAAAAATAGAAGTTTTGATGTTGAGTGTATTATAAAGTAAGATGTTAAATGTTATAAAGTGGCTTTTTGAGATGCTAAATACTAAAATTTTTAGAATGCTTGATGTGAATGCTCTTAAACACACAATGTAAAAGTAACTAAGAAATTTGTTTATTATATTTAAATTTGTTCGTTGTGAAAGATACGTCCAGAATAATTTGTTTGAGGATCTGTTTAACATCTGGTGTAACTTGGATTGCATCCAAAAAAATTGTAGTATTCTCAGTCATAATTAGTTCACGCTCATCTCCTTTCTTGAAGGGTGAATAATCAAAATCTAAGCACCCTACTTGAGTTAGAGCTCCACCCAAGAGGACTGCTAACAAAAAGGACCAAACTACCTGTGAAAAGCACATTCTCCCAAAGGAAAACACAAAATGGTTTTAATAGGTATCAGGATTTCAATTTTTTCTGGCAAGGTTAAGAACACTGATTCAGAAAAATGAAGGCAAAGTTTCGGTATTTATTTAAGACAATATTGTATAGTGTATACGGAAAAGTATAAGGTTATTTGAGTTCTAAAACAGATAAATTACCCTGTACTTTCTACAATTTGTTTGTTTTTTTAAATGTTGTTCAACGCTAGGAAATCATGACTTGTCAAATGGAAGTGTTCATATATGAAGTGGTGACATCTTGCCATCTTGGTAGTTTTTTTTTTTTTTTTTTGAGGATAATTTTTTTTCTCTCTTTAGGTTATTTCACTCTAAAAGATGAGTGACGTTAGGAATACTATAAATTACATAAGTTTTACAATTGGGTATGTCAAATTATAAACACAATACAAAACTATCGAAAATTTTACTACATAGGTCTTAGATGTATCGGCTTTTAAACTTAAACACACAACGGAAAAAAAAAAAACTAAGAAATTTATTTATTATATTGTTGATATAAAACCAATTACATTCATTATTACATCAATTTGTAGTACTTTTTAAAAATAGATTAATAGTATATTTAAGAAAGTAATTAAGAAAATTACTTATTTTATTGTTATTGTGACATGAATCATATTCATAGTCACACTAGTTTGTAATATTTTATAGTAAAACTAGTTATAGGCCCGTGCGTTGCACGGTTTTATAAAAAATCTTATAAAATAAATGTATAAATAATTATATATTTTAATATATTCAATAAAGATAAAAGAAAAAATTATCAAGTGTAAATAATTATCTTACTAAAATAAGGGATAAGATTTCTTCCTAAAACTAAATTAAATTGATAATTCCAAATTGAATTTTAAATTGAAAATTATTTTAAAAAAAACGTAGTAAACAATTGATAAATCTAAAATTAATATACTCTTGATAATATTATAAATTAAAATTAAAGTTGATAATTCAAGAATACACGTGTAGAACATCTTAATAATTTGATGTAACATAAAAATCAAATAAGAAAATTGTTAAAATTAATCTATTAATTCTAACCATATTTAATCATTAAATATAAGACCCTAACCCTAAGCATATAAATTAGATCAAAGCTAAGAAAATTAGTTTAAACAAAAGGCAACCAATACACAAAACCTAATCAATTTAATAAAAACAAATAAGAAGTCTTTAGAAACTTGACAATGTTTTCGAATGTTTTGAATTCATTAATTAAAATCACATGAAGACAAAAAACCAATAATAACACTAAAGAAAATAAACAAAATGAAAATAATAATAATAAAACAAGAAAGAATGCATATCTGCATTGTCATGGGATTTAGATATTCACATACTGAAATAAGCTTCACTCCAAAAATGATATATAGGGTTATATATATTGGTAGAATTCCATTTGAAATATAATTCATTTAAATCTTATTGAAATTAAAGATATCCGATCAATGTGTTTGTTTTTATCCCATAAAAATTGGAATTAAAAGAAGGCTATTTGAATAGAATAATTAAAAAAAAAAAAAAAGAGAAAAAGAACGTGATTGATAGCTATAAGGAATTTTGATATATATTAAATGTTAGAAATTATCAAATTAATGGAGATATATACTGTTTTTCGGAATAGATGGAGATTATCAAATTATTGGAGATATATAATGTTTCTTGGGATAGATTTATATTAATCACCTCTTAAAGAATTTGGATTGTGCTTATCCCTTAATAATCAAGTTTTGTAGCTTGATATTCTGATAAAATAATATTAATTTAATAATATTAAAATTTTGAAAATTTAGATGTTATGTATTATCTAAATTAAATTTTTGTATGTTAAATATCATTCCCTAATTTAAGAAATATATCCTAACAAATAAAAAAATAATGTTAATTAGATGATAAATATTATCTAAATTAAATTTTTGTATGTAAAATATTATCCCTTAATTTAAGAAATATATCCTAACAAATAAAAAAATAATGTTAATCTAATCTATATATATATTAAAAACTGAAGCCTCTGAAGCTCCCACAATTTTCCACATCATCATTTTAATTTATAATTTCTTTTAATTTTTAAAACTAAATAGTGAGAGAGTCCTAACAAGAGTTTCTTTCCCTCTTTTTTCCTCATCATTTTAATTTATAAAAAATTTTAATTTGTTAAACTAAATAGTGAGAGAGTCCTAATAAGAGTTTCTCTCTTTTTTCCTTAATCCTAATAGGAGTCTCTCTCTTTTTCTTTTCACGTGAGTCTTTTTTTTTTTTAACCTAAAGTGAGCCCTTAAAAAAAAAAAAAAAAAAAACTAACGTGAGGTCTAATTTTAAAAAAAAATATTTATTTTTTTTAATCCTAATTCTAACGTAAGTCTTTCAAAAAGTTAAAATTTTTAGTTTTATATTATATATAGATATTATTATCTATATAATATAAAACCGAAACCTCTGAAACTCCCACAATTTTTCATATCATCATTTTAATTTATAATTTTTTTTAATTTTTAAAACTAAATAGTGAGAGAGTCCTAACAGGAGTGTCTCTCTCCCTCTTTTTTCCTCATTATTTTAATTTATAAAAAATTTTAATTTGTTAAACTAAATAGTGAGAGAGTCCTAATAGAAGTCTCTCTCTTTTTTCCTTAATCCTAATAGGAGTCTTTTTTTTTTTCATGTGATTCTTTTTTTAAAAAAAACCTAAAGTGAGCCCTTAAAAAAAAAAAAAAAAAAACTAACGTGAGGTCTAATTTTTCAAAAAAAATTATTTTTTAATTCTAATTCTAATGTAAGTCTTTCAAAACGTTAAAATTTTCAATTTTATATTATATATAGATAATAACAATAATGTGGCAAGCTCTAAGAATACGAGAATGCAATTTATAGATCTACTATCAAGATAACATAGATTAGATTGGTAGTGGATAGTAGATATAATTGCAGTTGAATATTATGTAAAGTTATCACCATAGAATAGCCCACGTCGAAATGTGTTATGTGAAACCAATGATATAAAAGAAAAAGAATTTTTCTAAATCATTATATTGAAGAAATTAGTTATTTTCATTCATTTTCAAATTATACATTTTTATAATTTAAGTCATATACTTTTAAGTAAAATAAGTACTTTTAATTTTTATTTAACTATCCCGTGCATCGCACGAGTTAGCGACTAGTTTTATTTAATGATAAGAATTAATTAGAGTCCTGGTAGTATACTATTCATTTTTAGTTCTTTAAAAATCTAAAAATTTAATAAAATTTCTGCAATTTGATGAAACCACATAGCGCAACCACTACGTCTAAGCCCAACTTTTATTATATATAATATGATTGGTAATAAATTTAACATTTTTCCTTTGCTACATATATGTTTTGACGTATGTTCAGCTGTGAGATATCCGTATAGGTATAAGCAAGGTTATAACTTATAAGCAGTGAGACCCAGATTTAATCACAAACTAAGAGACCTAATTGGTTGTAATGTTTCCTACCACTTTGTTGCTTACTACAACCACAATATCTCCCTAGGCTCTAATCTGAATAGATTTTAGTTCAGGTTTTCCAAAATTCTAGACTGAATGAGTTCAGTTCTGTGCTTTTAGTATATGAACTTTTACTATTTAACTATCAATGTGTCACTTTATTCTGTCCGTTACAAATGCATCTTAATAAAAAAAAAAATTAAGAACATGATATTAATCATGTATTGTAACTTGGCCATAGTTCTCTCCTCTAGCAGAATCAACTAGATACATTGTTGATAGCAATGTCAAGCTTGTTTGGTACGAGAATGTATACCTTGTTTCGTGTATATTTATCTTCTCACTAACCGTAAGTGAGTCCTACTTGCTGTGAGAAAGAAAATATATATATAAATATATCTAAAATAAGGTATATTTTTCCTTTTGGTTTAGCTTACTTTTAAAATTTTTTGAAAATGAGACTGTTTGAAAAAATGTATACCTAAAAATAAATAATTATTATTATTGAGTTGGTCAAAAATAATAATTACTATTATTTAAAAAAAACTTGAAAAAAGTGCAGTTTAATAGTTACACGTTTCCTTTGAAAGCTCTTTGAGTCTTTAGTCAAATGGCAAGTCTGACCCAAATCTTCCAAACAAGAGTGGGCACTGTCGGCTAGATGAATTTTCTGCCAGGAGTGAAGCTCCTCCTATTATTTTTTTAAAAAAATTAAAAAAAGGATTCTTTTTTTTTTTTCGGCTCCCTTTAAATATTTTATAATATTCAATATTTGGAAATACCGGAAACGGCGGGAAGTGCTAATGAGTTGAACTCCAAGATTCTTTGATGATATTATATTATATAACTTACTTGAAGTTAAATTACTTTTATTTCTATTTTAAGTTGTATTTTTGAGATCTATTTTAATAGTTAATAATAACTCATTTAGATTATAGATGTTATTATAACTTTTTTTTTCTTATGTGTCTTGTGACTTATCAATTCTTCTCAAAAAAAAAATTTTTGATAGACAAACTATTTAATTTAAATGTTAGCCAAATTGTCAATATGGTAGCATATTGTATAGGTTAAAACAACTGGTGTATGTGTGTATATATATATTTAGAGAAAATCTCATTAGATTTTAATTGGATTTTTAATTTTGTGTCACATGTCCCATTTAATTTTTAATTTTGTGCCAAGTGAATTATTTAGTGTAAAAATCGAAGAGTCCAAATCTAATTAAATTTTAAATTGGATTTCAATTGGAGTACAATTTTCTGCTACGTGTCTATCTAAGTTTTTAATTTTTGTGGTAAGTGAATTATTTGGTACAAAAACCGAATAATCTAAAACCAATTAAATTCTAAATCATATATATAAATGAGAAATCATTACATATTTTAGAAATGTATGGTTTAAAAAAAGTTTAAGGCAATACCATGTATAATTTAAACCTCTTCTAAAAAAAATATATAATTTGAACCGTATAATTGTGATTATTTTTAATTGTATTCATTCATATACACAAGGCTACACACTAGTTTATTACAATAATCACGATGCAAAAATTATCTTATTAGCTTCTTTCACTGTGTCACATCCTTTCCCTAGCTTCTTCTTTCTTCCCCTTCCCCCCTCTCTAGATTTTAGAGAAAATCTAATTAGATTTTAATTGGATTTTTAATTTTGTGTCACATGTCCCATTTAATTTTTAATTTTGTGCAAAGTGAATTATTGAGTGTAAAACTCGAAGAATCCAAATCTAATTAAATTTTAAATTGGATTTCAATTGGAGTACAATTTTCTGTTACGTGTCTAAGTTTTTAATTTTTGTGGTAAGTGAATTATTTGGTGCAAAAACCAAATAGCCTAAAACCAATTAAATTCTAAATCATATATATATATATATAAATGAGAAATCATTACATATTTTAGAAATGTATGGTTTAACAAAAGTTTAAGACAATACCATGTATAATTTAAACCTCTTCTAAAAAATATATATAATTTGAACCGTATAATTATGATTATTTTTAATTGTATTAATGCATATACACAGTGTGTCACACTAGTTTATTACAATGATCACGATGCAAAAATTATCTTATTAGCTTCTTTCATTGTGTCACATCTTTTCCCTAGCTTCTTCTTTATTCCCCTTCCCCCCTTCCTAGATTTTTCTTGTACATGATTGCATCTTCCCCCAATTGAACAAAATAGTTTTTAATTAATTTTTTTAAGATCAATTAATAGTTATTATCGATTATTACTATTTTGTCAAGAGTTTTGTAGTTCAATTGACACCTCCCATAAATAAGGTGCTTGGAGTTTAGGAAAGAGAGGTTTGAACTCTCCCATTATGGAAGTCAAGGGCAAAGGTGGAGCAGGGCAAGACGGGGGTAAAGAAATCATCCCCTACGGTTTATATATTGATTTTTTTAGGTTAAATTTTTTCTTTTTGATGAATTCTTTATTGTATTTCTTCTTGCTATATTTATTGTATATCATAATTATAATTATTAATACACTATTAGTTATTTTTATGTCAAAATTCATTCCCAAAATAATAAAGAGGCAATTTTTTCTATTTTATCAATATCTTTTAAAGTTTAAAACCGATCAAAGAAAAAACGAATGTAGGAGAAGAAAAATAAAAATAATGAAACTTAAGTTTTAATAAAAGGAGAAAGAACATTATTGTTACTTTATATATATATATATATATATATATAGCTACCAAAAAAGAGGACTTTAAATTCTTTAGGTAATAATTTGTTCTCCAGCAATAAGAGTTTGCATATAAGTAATAAAAGTTAGGAATAATTACATAAGAACATAAATTGTAGTAAATTAATCATTGATATCTATCTAACTATTAAAAATCTTTTAATTCATAAGTGGATTTTATACTTTCAAGAAAATGGCTTATTCATTTAAAATAAAATAAAAAACTAGATAAACAAAATATAACGAATATGTTATCTTTTCCTTTCTACTTCTAGCACTAAAATATTAAGTATATTGTATACACATGGATCAGCCACTAACAGGAGTCAAATAAGCTGTTAATGGTTAATCTTCCTGGAAATAGATCATTCAATTGGAATTTGACCTTTCTTGATCATATTCTTCTCTTTCCCTTTGGAATTTGGTCAATTACAAATTATTCAAACTTTCAATTACAAATCATTCAATCTTTCTGGCTGAAGAAATTCCCATGCACCCGTAGTTGGAGTCTGTTTTAGGATGGTGACAGGTTCTAGGCAGTTTTGAATTTGTGTACATGAGAGAAAATTGAACAATGAATATGGGATTATTCAAAGAAACTTCGCAAGGTGGGAAGGTTTGTAGTTGTACTACTGTGATGGGAAAAAGTTTAGCTACAAATTGGTTAGCATTTATTTTTCTTTGATCCATTATATGGTGATTGAAAAAACCATCCATATGTAGTTTTAATTACATGTTTTTTTAGCGAGTCATGTAATTTGTTTAAATAATTCACATGATAGTCTTATAAATAGCCACGTATAATTTATAATTGTTGCTAAAACCCTTTTAGAGAATAATTATTGAAATTTTCTAGGGCCTTGCACACTTATATAAGGTGATTTTTTTTTTCCTGGTGTGCATTGTTGTCATGTGTCTAGCTTATACATTGTGTTTGGGTGCATGACAAGGTACAAAGCACATGACAATCATTATATAGTGCCTCGCTTTAGCTTTACCATCATATTGTGCTTAGCACAAATCATCTCTACTCACTTCATCTCTAATGGAAATGGGAAATAAGCAAAGCATTTAGCATAGGAATGTAAAATTCCTATATCTTGGTCTATTACAGCTTAAAAAAATGATATGGTAAAATGTACAAATCTTAGTTTTCATATTCATTTTGTTTCCTATCTTCTAATTCTATTAATCAAATCAAGAACATCTATACAACATAAAATTCTACTAGATTGTCTTTCATACTTCTCTGTCGTAAATTTGATAATGCAATGACATAGATCTGGCGAACCCTCTCCCTCGACAGCTTTAATAGTCTTCCTATCTCTTCAAAGGACCTAGGTGGCTCTCCATTGAGTCCAAAGCGTAATCTCAATATATGTTCTTCTCTTTTGTTAAGTGTCTTGAGAAGTTTATCCAGCTCTTGCTTCATCAGCTGTTTCTTGACCATCTTTTCTGGCATTGTTTCATCCGGTCCTGATATGATCTCCTGCAACAGATTTTGAACTTATGAATTAGATTTAGTCAATGGGGTATATGTTCTAAGTGATATTTCATATTTTAAATAAGCTCTTATTGCATAGACACAAAGACATTGAAGAAATTTAAGGCGCCTGCAATTAACCTTGCTATAAATTAGTTTACAGATAACAGATTAGGCTTCTTACATTAAAGTTTCATTAACTGTGAATTCCCATCTCAAGTTTCTCAATCTATTTATTCATGGAAAAAAAAAAGTCCACCTATCTAATTATTTTTGAACAACAGTAATATTTTGTTGTTGTACAAGTTTATCCAAGTTGGATTATCAACTCATCAGGCTGTCTTTGAGTCAATCATATTAATTCCGAACCTTGTTAGAGATATCTAGGAATGAAACTAATTCTAGTCTCAACTATCAAGAAGATATTTGAATTCCTGTGATTTAAAAGCGCCGTATAGCCTCTTGTTGTCATGTCCAGTCTTTCAACCTCATCTAATCCTGCAACCTTGATATGAGGTGGCAAAAAAATTAAATGCTTTGTAGGATTAGAATCCAACTGGAGATTTGGATTTTTAAGAACGATCTTCAAAGGTCAGAAATCTCAAATATAGGAAATGCAGGACTCATAACCTTAACTGACATGACAGGGAATGGCTTGAGTTTGAACATTAATACTGCCAGACAGTATGTACATTTGTTATTGAAGAACAATAAACTTCGTTTTGAACAAAGAACTTGATCATTCATTAAAGTTGGGAATAAAGTTCAAGAAAAGAACCTGGAGAGTCATGCGACCTTGATCAGTTACTGCTCGATCCAATGACCCTGGGGGTCTGCTCCTCTCAGAAACAAGTTTCACTGTCAAAATATTCACATCGAGCATTTCAGCAATTTCATCATAGGATGGTTGCCGCCCTAATCTTTTAGTCAAGATGCTGCTAGCTTCTGCAATTTTCGCCACCATCCTGCTCGCGTTTCCCTACACACAACAAGCTAACCATACATTCACTAACTACCAGTTTACCTCCCCAAAACTCATATAGAGTGAAGCAAAGATTGTGAAGGGAAAGGAAATCACTATTTTTTTGAAATCTAGTCTTAGTTTTAATAATTTTTTGACAAATTTTAAACAATCTATTGGAATAGAACATCTCAACACGAACATCAGTACTATTACTAACTGTCACAAATACTAGCATCCTATCTGAGAACAACTCTAGGAAATACAGTCTACAACAACCGCAAAATAGAACAACAATAAAAGTAAATAAATTAGGCAGGGTTCTATGTTAACACCATCCTAGAGTTAGTAGCATCCTGATTAAAAAGAAAAATAAGGAAGCAATACAAGGGATGAATCATAAAGGCAAAAATTTAGTTCATTAGCCATTTTTACATATGCAAAGAATTTACTTGAAATACTTCTGCCAGTCAGACATGCCATTAGGATTTATAACACCTCACTCTATTGATAAGCTAAACAATAAAGGTGGAAAACATTCATTCTTAGAGTCCAATTCAGACTAATGTGCACATATTAAAACTAACAAGCATAGTAACCTTCTAAAAAGTTATAAGAACTATCATGCAGCAAGTAGAGACTCTCAAAGAAGAATCCTAAATTATTTAAGTCATTTTGAGCAGAAGAGAATGGTCAGCAGTTAGATTGGCTGAACTAAAAAGTTGCATTGAAAGTAAATATACTGTTAATATATGCAGTTTCTCACCGGTAATCTTACTAATCTAGTGTCAGTTGCTATTGCTCTAATAATAGCCTGCTTAATCCACCAGTAAACATATGTTGCCAACTTATGTCCTCTTTCAGGCTCAAATTTCTCCACCCCCCGAAGAAGGCCTATGCTCCCTTCCTGTAAACACAGCAAAACACATTGTACATCAGCACACTGTAGGAACCAACATTTAAGAGAAAAATATAAGTAACCTGAATGAGGTCTTGGAAGCTTAGTCCTCTGCCTTGATAACCTTTGGCAATGGAAACCACCAGTCTACGGTAGCTCCGAGCAATCTTCTGTCTTGACTCTCTTCCATCACACAAAATCTTGTCTACACTCCTCCTTTTCATCCCTATGGCCTTGGCAAACTGTTCTGAGGTTGGCTCACAGCCTCGAGCTTCCCTGACTCCTATTCTCATCCCTTCCAGCCTTGCTCCCTCCTGTCAATTTGCAAACACTTATTTTTTTTCCCCTTTTGATGGAGATAATACTGAATTTCATTCTCAAATTTCAAACTTTTATTGATTAAGTGATTGTTATTATTAGAACAAACTACCTTTTGAAAATTTCACAACATAACCATTGGAATATACCAGCAAAGCAATTAGAGTTTAAATTCTTGAGGTTGTAAACAAATTATGTAAAGGAGGTTATTAACAAATTAAAATTCAAAGTTCAGACCCCACAAGACATACTAAAGTCACTTCAATAATACCATAAGTAAAATAGCAGCCATTCTATATTTTTGCTAGCGAAGCTACCTTGAGGCATAAACAAAGCTCTGCCTCCTCCCTTGGACTCAAATTCCCAGATTTAACAGACCCGGATGAAATTCTCCAACTTTCACCAATTTTTTCCTCCATCCCTTTTCTGCTTCTCCTCCTCCACTTCCTCCTCACTCCTAAGCCACCACTCCCATCTCTCACCAATACATTATCACTCCCTCTGTCACTCCACACCTCATCAATCTCAGCTGCAGCCAACACAGCATCTCTAGCGGCCTGAGCTGCTGCATGGGCCAGTGCAACTGCCTCTGCAGCTGCAGCAATGACTAATGCATCGTTGGAGACTATGTTAGAACCAAATTTAGTAGAAGATGTAGAAACATACAACTGGGGTTGGAGAGGGTGGTGGGTTTTGAGTGAAGAAATGGTTGGGAGAGTTGGAGAGTGAGTTGGAGATGAGCATATGGTGGTGATGGCCATAAAGAGTAGATTGAGTGAGTAAGTGAGTGAGTGGAAGCTTAGACTTTAAATTAGAACATTAGAGTTTGTAGATGTTTTTGGGAGATATTTCTTTCCTTGCCATGCAGGACAAATGTGCTGTTTGTTTCATTGTTGCAGATAAGATAAACGGGAGTGATGGCACTCTATGTGTGGATGTCATTGATAATACGACTCATTCGCTTAATTTGGCTATGTAGCCATGTAGGTGTTGTTCATTTAGTTCTAGGATTTAAAGTAGTTTAAAATATAAAAATATATATTGCATTTAGAAACAGAACTCACTTGATATCAATTCATATATGTAATTCAATGACAATATTTTATTGCCACTTTTAAAAAATGTAAAACATTCACATTCTTTAAGAAAAGCATATAATATAGACACATTTAAAACCTCCAGTTATTTATAAAATTCTAATAACTTCTTGGAACACTTTTTTTTTTTTTTTTATCTCCTTTCCGGTTCCTCTCTTAGTCCAAGTTTTATTATTATTATTATTATTATTATTATGTGTGTGTTTTATTTTTATTTTTTATAATAATCTTATGTTTCATGATAATTGCTCATAATAATCAAGCCAAAACAATAATGCTCTATTTTATAAAATAATAATAAAGAGGGCCCGATACTTTATAAGGTAACTTTACTTAGATGCACCATTTTTCTTGTTAAAAAAGTTATATTATTTTTATTTCTCAAATAATAAAGATTTTATTTTTATTTTGGCTAAGAGTCTTATAGGTGAAGGAGAGTACTATTTTGTATTTCTCTTCATGGGAACAAGATAACCCCATCACACTTGTGGTAAGAAAAAAAAAAGTAATTTCCTTAATATTGCTGGTGAAGTTGGTATTATTTTCCTGACAAGAATGTCTAGAACTCTTAGAACACATGACTATTTTTTAGTGAATTTAAAATGGTCAGTTATGATGCATCACTTTTGCATGAATCTATTATTGACACCACCTTCTTTTACATGCCATTGTCACCACTTTTGTTATTCGTTAAAAATGTTTTATTAAAAAAAAATTGTAAAAATAAGTAATAAACAATGTAAGGATAAATTATAGTTAATACCCTCGAAGTTTTGGCTAATGTTAACTAAGTTAAAGATATTAAAACTAAATCGTTACTCACTTTTTTGCATTGTTAATGTGATTAGGGACTATATTGGTAAGTTTTAAAATGTTTTAGATCTAAACTGAAATTAGCTCAAACCTAGTTCAAGACTTAGCTAACATTAGTCTATACCTAAGGAGTTGACTGTATTTTACCCATAATGATATATAAGAAAAGTTAATGGACAGTGGGTTCTCATATCCTCGAATAGTAAAATCTCTATGGTCTAGAATAAGAAATATGAGGTTCAATCCTCGCTTACACCAAAAACCGGTTTGTGTTTTAGTGTGATGATAAATAGCACAATCATTAGAAGTGGACATCATAAGTTAAAACTCTATAAAAAAAAGAAAAGTTAACGGATACCTAAGAATATTATTTTGTAAAGCTTAAATAATAGGGTTATATATGTAAATTTGCTAATTTAAAAACTCCTAAATTTTAGCTCCCACCTAAAACATAGCCTACAAAATTGGACAACTCTTCTATTAGTTTTCAAACTCAATATTCAAAAATGCTTCAATTCTCCTATATTCCTTCAATTAGTGTCTATTTGGGAACAATTTATTTAGCTGAAACTGAAAATTTTTTGCTGAAAGTACTGTAGATTTTTTGATAGAAATAGTATAATGAGACCCATGAATAGTACCAAAAAGTGCAATAGGACCCATAAATAATATTAAAAATAAGCTGAATAGTAGCAAAAATAAACTAAACAGTAAAAAAAAGTTGGCTTTTTATGCCAATGTCAAATGCACACTCACTCACATTTTCAATTTTTATTTTTTTGCGCTTTATCAAGACTTAACTTTTTAATTTTCGGTTTTCCTTACTCCCTATTCTCAATACGTTTAATTTGTTTTGTTTTGTTTTTTGTTTTTTTTTTTTTTACCTCAAATGCATAATATGATTAAACAAACGCTTAAATTTCAAATAGTGATGAATAGAAAATTAAAAGACTTCTAAAAAAAAAAAAATGACCTCACCCAAAAAAAAGAGCGTCATGCGCACGCGGAGCATATACAATGAGGCTAATGTATATATATATAGCTAACGAATGCCCTTTAGACCATTGGGTAATAATCCATTTAGAGAAAGTTTTTATAGAAAAAAAAATATATTTTAACAATTTTTTTCATATTCCATAAAAGTAGTGTCAAAACTTTTTTAAAATTGATTATTAACGAATACTCTAAGAGCACTCGTTAGCATAACTATATATATATATATATATGGGCAAGACTTAGGTACAGTACTTAGATGCTGTTTCTTAGGTTCCTTTCTTAATATTCTGCCATGTGGATTTTTGTCATTGGATGAAAGTATATTTTTTAGTTAAGTAGCCACATTGAATTTTAAGAGAATAACTTAAGGAATAGTATCTAAGGTATTGTACTTAAATTTTGTTATATATATATATATATATATATATATAGAGAGAGAGAGAGAGAGAGAGAGAGAGAGAGAGAGAGAGAGAGAGAGAAATGATACGTTCATAATATTTTCACAACATTTTTATAACAAATCTTAAGTAATAGGTTGTTACTAGTTGTTATTGTTGAGGCAAAAAAGTAATCTTGGTGTTAGGTTCAAATTTGAACCAATAACAATTAATCACTTATGATTTGTTGTAAAAATGTTGTGGATGCATCACCTCTCATATATATATATATATATATAAGGCTTGTGATATTGTATATCATTTTAAATACATGTTTTTAGTTTTTAAATAATATTACACGCATTTTTACATATTTTTTCACTCACACGTATTTTAAAAAAAACTGAAAATTATTTTTTAAATACACGTACCATACGATCTTTATTCTTTTAGAAAGTCAATCTTCTTAGAGCATTTGTAACAGTAGAGCTAAAAAGTTATATAGTTATTTTAACTCCATAAAAACACAAAAATAACCATATAGCAGTAGAGCTAAAACTATTTTTTTAGTTTCATTGCTACAATGCACATTTATCTATAGATGTGCACTGTAACTTAGAGCTAAATTTTTTTTTTTCGGTTGTGTGTGTGGCTGTAATGGTTGTGTGTAGTGGATATATTATTTTATTGTAATAGATATATTATTTTATTATTATGTTTATATTATTTTATTATATTAAAAATTAAAATAGATTCATTGCTAATGTATGTATAGGTAAAATAAATAAAATAACTTTTTGTGGCGTTAAATAACTAAATTTGACTCTACTGCCGTGTCTTAACGAGTCTGGACCCGGGTCCAACAACCCCTGAAAATATATGGTGTGTTTTCTCATTTGGCGCCAATTCTCACCTTCTCGAACCTAGCGCCTCTCTCTCTCTTTCTCTCTCACACTCTTTCTTCCTCTCTGAAACCCTAATTTTCACTCCCATTTGTCTTTAATCCCCAAATCAACCAACTAGGGTTTCACAAAGTCTCTGATTTTCCAACATAGCATACACTCTGATCAATCTTCCTCAATGGCCGAGCCTCGCGCTAAGCGAGCAAGAATCGAAAGGTCCGCACACTTCTCTCACTCTCTCGGCTATATTTATGTCTCTGTCTGAGTTCTTGTAAGCGTTTTGAAGTCCGCGATTTAGTCTGTGGTGTGTTTTTTTGATGTTCTGTGATGGTGACATTGTACTTGGTGTAAACACTGTACAGCTTTAGGGGGTTTTTTTTTTTTTTGAATTTTTGAAATTTTCTTTGTTGGTTTTTAGTTTAAGGACTGTTTGGTTGCTGAGAAAATGTAGGGGAAGTGAAAAAGAAATAGAATTGATGAATTCTTACTCTGAATTTGAGGTTTTTGATGCTCTGTGATGGTGACATTGTGCTCGGTGTAACACTGTACAGCGTTAGGGTTTTTGTTTTTTTTTTTTTTAATATTTGAAAATTTTCTTGTTGGTTTTTAGTTTTAGGACTGTTTGGTTGCTGAGAAAATGTAGGGAAAGTGAAAAAGATAGAATTGATGAATTCTTATTCTGAATTCGAGGTTTTTGATGCTCTGTGATGGTGACATTGTCCTTGGTGTAACGCAGCACAGCGTTAGGGTTTTTGTTTTTTTAAATTTTTGAAATTTTCTTGTTGGTTATTAGCTAAAGGACTGTCTGGTTGCTGAGAAAATGTAGGGGAAGTGAAAATGAAATAGAATTGATGAATTCTTACTCTGAATTAGATGTTTTTTACTCATTTTCAATAAACATTCAAAGGGACGAATTTTTTTTATTAAATAAAAGTTTTTTGGAGTATTTTAAAGCAAATTAATTTTAGCTTTTATTGGTCAAATCCTTGTTATCACATTTTTGGTTCTCTCATAACTTAGTTTTTTTTTTTTTTTGTTAAAAAGGAAGCTTCTTCGTGCACTGTTATGCTTGCTGCTCTCATATATATAGTGTTAAACTTTCGGGTTCCAATTCTAACAAAAAGTATTAAACTTTTCATTGAATGAGACCTGTAGAAACAAACAAGTCCACTCATTTGAGATTAATACTACTATTAAGCTTACACAAACCTGTTTTCCAAAATTTTGTGTCCAATTATTTATTCTACTTTGTTAGCACTGTATTGGAGGATCAATGTTTTTTAAACTTTTCTTCTCAGAGGGGAAGATGATTATATGCCTGGAAATATAATAGAGATTGAGCTCCAAAATTTCATGACCTTCAATCACCTGAAATGCAAACCGGGATCGCGCCTGAACCTTGTAATTGGGCCAAATGGATCTGGGAAGAGCTCTATTGTGTGTGCCATTGCACTTGGTCTAGGTGGTGAGCCTCAGGTTAGTTAAAGGCTGATGCCTTATTTGAATACCCTACCTTATGTTTCTTCATACTATATAATGATGGGGGAATTTGTTTCATGCAGCTGCTTGGGAGGGCGACAAGCATCGGAGCATATGTGAAGCGTGGAGAGGAATCTGGTCATATCAAAATTTCATTGAGAGGGGACACTAAAGATGAAAAGATTGACATTACACGTAAAATTGATACACGCAACAAGTCCGAGTGGTTGTTTAATGGTAAGATATTTAGTACTTTAAGTATTGACTGAGCCTGGCTTGCCTGGGCTTTGAACAATCCTAGAGAGCTGTGGATGGGTCTTGGCCTAGTGCTGCCCTGGCTTGTGTAGATCATTTCTACTTCATTTGTTACTTTCCCCCCTATTTTTAATTCCTACCTCCATCCCATACTGTATGTCATGTTTATAAAATTCAATTTTTTAAGGGAACATCATTCAATGCCTTTTCTTTTAGTTAAAAAGGTACAAAATTTCAAAACTACCCTAGTTAATTTAAACTCAAGTGAAAGAATAACATTATTTTTAAATAAATTAAAGCGTAAGTTAGGAAATTTATTTATTAACTTTTTAAAGAGGACTACTTGTTGGGACATCCCAAAATGGAATAGAGAACCAACAATTTGGGACAGAGTTGGTACAAAACATTGGAGCTAAAATGGCTAAAATACAAGGCATTCATGTTAAACATCCCACATTCAGATCACATTCAAAGTTAATACATGTTGAGAATAACGTATTATAATCAGACTCTATAGGCCAAAACTTTTGGCCCAAGCCCAAATTTTTAATAAGAAGGGTGGTTTAGCTTTTATAATAAGAACATAGAAAGCATAACAGTCTAGCCATTTCTTATCCATCATTTGTTGGTTTCAGGAAAGGCTGTGCCTAAAAAAGATATAGTTCAAGTCATTCAAAGGTTCAACATCCAAGTCAACAATTTGACTCAAGTAAGTTTGAAGGATCTAGATTAGGACGCATGCATCAACTATAAAATGTAATTTAATAAATGCGATTCTGCTTCTTTTTACATGTGTATATATATTTATATATGTTCAGTTCAATTTCTTATCATGAAGAATGGTTTTGTTATTGAAATTGAGCTCATTGCCTGAAGGCACACATATGCATGTCTGTTTGCATTTGGTATGAAACACTTCAGAAATGTTTATCTAATATGGTAATACCTATGCATTGTCCTTAACCTCATATACCAGTATATCTGATTGAGTGCCATCATGGCCCTTGTGATCTGCTGGTTGTAGTTTCTTTTCTTCAATTTGGGATCCTGTTGAAGTTCCTTTTTCTCCTCAAGCTGGTGCTTTCTCTTTTGCAGCATGGTGGTACGATTGTGCGACCATATAAGAAACAAATATATTTTGTTTCTTTTATTAGATATATGTTTTAGCTACGTTTTTTTTTTTAATATGAATTTCTGGTTTATTGTAAAACTCCTATTTTTTTCATCCCCCTTTCCATTAGATGCTTTCCCAAATGAAAAAAACGAGTAAACTTTTCTTGCAAACATATCCTTTGTGTAGCATTCAAGATGCTGCTTGGATTGGTCCATTTGGATGTTTGGGCCTCTTGTATTTTGAAATTGTGTATTTCATGATTTTTAAGTACTTGATTTGCAGAGGACATGTCCCCTTCTTCTCTAATTAGATTTAGATGACTATGGATATTGATATATACATCTTAATCATGTCTCTATTTAAAGTTTATATGATCACTTTTTTCCATCTATAGATTCTTTTCTCCTCTTCTTCTGCTGCTTGCCCCCTCCCCTTTCCATCTCCTTTACTGATCACATGAGTGTTAATTAATATTCATAATATTATAGTGACACTTTTTATATGTTATGTAGCTGATTATGATTTCACAGCAAGAGACATGCCTTTTAAACTAAATTTACCTTTTCTTTTCTCTCTTCTTTTTTTGTTTTGGGGGGTGGGGGTGATGTAGTTTTTACCACAAGACAGGGTCTGTGAGTTTGCCAAATTAACTCCTGTGCAACTTCTAGAAGAAACTGAAAAGGCTGTTGGTGATCCTCAACTTCCTATCCAACATCGTGCACTTATAGAAAAAAGCCATGAGCTGAAGAACATTCAATTAGTGAGTTTCTAAAGACTCACCTTCTTCCTTAATATAGTGTTAAAGATTTAAAATTATCAAAACCGTACACTTAACACTTTATATGGTGTTATTATTATTAACAATTTCTACTGATTTAGTCTGTTGAGAGAAATGGAGAGACTTTGAATCAATGGAGGGCACTGAATGCTGAATTAGAGAAAGATGTTGAGCGTGTTCGTCAAAGAGAAGAACTTTTAACAAAGGTTAGCTTTTGTAGGTTTTGTTCATGATCATTTCTATGCTTGATAACATTTCAAATGTTGAATTTTCTGTCATGCTGCAGGTTGAGTCCATGAAAAAGAAATTGCCTTGGCTGAAGTATGACATGAAGAAGGCTGAATATATGGATGCTAAGGAGCAGGAAAAGGATGCAAAGAAGAAGTTGGATGAAGCTGCAAAAACCTTAAATGACCTTAAGGAACCCATTGAGTATGATGACTTATCTTTGGTTCACCAGATGTGTAGTGCTTAATATATATATTTTGATAGATAATAAAAGTTTTATTGATAAGAAAAGTACAATGCATTTACAATAGTAAACTCAATGCACTTGAAGCGTGCGTAATGCTTAATGTGAATGCATTATCTTTGAGTTTGATAAAATATTGACTTTATAATATGTTAATGACAATGTTTTATCATGTGGCCATTGACATGCTGATGTAGTTGTATGCCAAATCTCTGTGCTGGTTATAGCACATCTTTATTTCTCTATCTGTTGACTTTAGATATGCTATCTTTGTACCAGAGACAACTACTCATGGAATTTTCTCCAGGTAGATTTTTGATAATTAACATGCCCAAGTTTGCCGTGACATTTTGCAATTATTTCATGTTATACTAAATGGACTTCTCCACAAAATGGTCAATCTTATGATCTATGTGAGGTCTTGGGGGTCGATGCACTGGCTATCTGGGTTTAAGCTTGGCTAAACTTCAACAATTCTTTTTCAATTATGGTTTTGTGGGGTGATATAGGAAGGGTTTTATCAAAGGTATATCATACTAAGGACATAGGAAAACCTATATAATTGTTGTGAAAAGTGAGTGACTGATTGTGTGGGTTGCATGTTAATGCTTGCGTTTTTTTCCTTCTTTTTGAGATCAATCACTGTTGCAATGTCATGTTTCATCTTCTAAAGTGTTAGTTTACTCATTAATCAATCAATTGTTTGCAGGAAACAAAAGCAAGAGAAGGCAGTCTTGGATGCTAAATGTAAAAAAGCTGGCCGTCTCATAAATGAAAATTCAAAAAGACTTACAGAACTTATGTCAAATGAAAGCCATTTGGTACTTACAGCTTGCTATCTTTCTTTTAGTTTTTTGGTCTCTTTAATATTTTGTCACACAATTGTATTTCTTCTGTTGCCTTCAATATTCATTTACATTTTCTATAGGGGGTGCAAGTACGAGGAAAATATAAAGAAATGGAAGACCTGAGGAAGCAAGAAGAATCTCGTCAACAAAGAATCATTAAAGCTAAAGAAGATCTTGCTGCTGCTGAAGCAGAACTTGAAAATCAGCCTCCGTATGAACCTCCAAAAGATGAACTTGTAAGTAACTTTTCTAGCTAATTATTGATTTTTTCTGGCAGTGTGGGTTATGATGTGAGTTTATCGACATATGGTCACTGGAGACTTCAACCACGTACAATATATGGAACTGATTTTGTGGTTAACTTTCTTGAAGTATCTTGAAAAAGTTATGGTTTCTCTTATTTTGCTATCATTAAATGTATTGGTGTACCTATAAAAAAGAAAAAGAAAAAAGAAACAGTGTATTGGTGCAAGTATAATCTACTAAAATTTTATGTATTGGTTTTCCTATAAGTAAATTGGAAAACAATGATTAGTTTGAAGTTGTGTGTTTTCTGTTGATGATAATTTACCTGATCACTTTTATGAAAGTCAGTAATTACTGTTTGGTTGCTATTCTTTTGATTTGGTTGATACCTTCACTGTTATTACTGAAAACATTTCTACACCAGGAAAATTTAAAGTCTCAAATCCTGGAGCTAGAAGTTTCAGCTAATAATAAGAGGAATCAAAAGTCAGAGAAGGAAAGACTTCTAGGTCAAAAGAAATTGAGCCTCAGGAATTGCCTGGACAGGTAAATTTGAATGAGATTTAAATGTTTCATACGCTTTTTACCTTTTTAATATCTTTCTGATGATTTTTACAGGTTGAAGGATATGGAGAATACACACAACAAATGTCTTCAGGCATTAGTGAAATCTGGAACTGAGAGGATATTTGAGGCTTATCATTGGTTGCAAGAACATCGCAATGAGTTCAATAAAGAAGTGTATGGTCCTGTTTTGCTTGAGGTGTGTATTTTAAAATTTGGATTGTTGCCTTATGAATTAATTCTTCTTTCTCTTACTTTTTAATAATTTTGTGTTCAGGTTAATGTCTCTGATCGGGTTCATGCAAACTATTTAGAAGGTCATGTCCCCTATTACATCTGGAAGGTATTTTTCCTTCATCTGTATAAAAAAAAAAAAATAAATAAAAAAAAAAGAAAGAAAAAAAGAAGAAGAAAAAAGTAAAGTTCTGTGCTATTTTTTTTTTTTTTTTTTGGGTTCAGCACTTGCTGAGACTTGGATGAGGATCATATTAAGTACCTGAGCTTCTTGTTGATTTTATTTGTTTTTATTTTAGAGATCTCAGTTACTTAAAAGGAAATTGGGACAAAGGTGGTAGAAAGATTTTTTTAGGCTATGATTTGAATAAGGTCCCATAAGATTTTGATAAACTTGAATAAGACATCAAAGTGAAGGACCATTAAATTAGTTAAACGCAGGACAATGCTAGTCATAGTACGTCACTTATTAAATTAAAAAAATGCTAGTATGTCCCAGACAAATGGATTATATGAACATTTATGTATCAGTTTCTCTCGTGTATTTGAACCTTATATGAATCATTAGAATAATGGTGAAATGATTAAATCATCATTTCTTAATAGCTTAAGGTTTTGTAATAAGTGGTAATTTGTCTTGGTATCATAGCTAGTGGTCCTAAGTTTGGATATTATCACTTGTCACCACTTTACCTCCCATTTAAAAGTTAATATTCCACCTTGGGCCTCTAGGGGATTTCTAGGCCCACATGTGATGGAGAGTGTTTGAATAAATATTAAATGTTTAAATTCACCTCTTCCTATCACTTTAGCTTTTGAGATCAATGGCAGTTTATTAGAAACAAAATTATACTTAATATGAACATTATGAAAGAGAAAACAGAAAGACCCTTGCACATCCCAGGTGCTTTACTCTCAGTCTTTCTGCAATGTTTTTGGATGGATGCTTGTAGGATTGAGACCTAGAGTGCTTATAACTATGATCCTTTACGTTAGCTTGGTATATGAATAATTCTTCTGTTGTTGTTGTTTTTTTTTTTTCTTTTTTTTTTTTCCTATTTACTGATGCTGTATTCTCTCTTTCCCCATATTTGTATGGGTTGAATTAACCAAGCTTGTGTAATTATTTTGTACTTTTTAATTTTCTTTTTAAGGAATGCTGTGTTGTTTATGAAACATAAAGTTTTTTTTTTTTTTAATAAAATCATGTTATGTGAACATGATTATTGTTGGGCGGTGAGCAAAGTTCTTTTTTGACACTAAACTTCTAGTCTTTTTTTTTTTTTTTTTGCTTGATTTGCAGTCTTTCATCACTCAAGATCCTAGGGATCGGGACTTTTTAGTAAAAAATTTGAAGTCATTTGATGTCCCGGTCCTAAATTATACGGGGGATGAAGGTCGTGCACCCTTGCCCTTTCAGCTAACTAAGGAGGTATGTGACTTGGGCCCCAACTATGTTCTGCAGTTGAATAGTCCAACCATCTTATCATCAATTTTTTTTTTATTATTATATTTTGATAAGTAACCATCTTATCATCATTTTGTTTTTTTGATACCAAGCAGATGCATTCGATTGGTATCTATTCTCGGCTTGACCAAGTTTTTAATGCTCCTAATGCTGTTAAGGAGGTTTTGACTAGTCAATTTGGTTTGGATCGTTCGGTAAGCTCCTTTAGCTTCCTTGTTCAATTTGTGATGTATTTGACTGTGGGCAGTTAGAGGGGCTGAGCCTCATGAAGTTGGGGAGTTTGAAAATGTGGTTTATGATTATGTTTGATATCAGGAGCTTATCTATTTTTCAACTTTGCTCAGTACATAGGGTCCAAGGAAACTGATCAAAAGGCTGATGAGGTTCTAAAGTTGGATATTTTGGATTGTTGGACTCCAGAAAATCACTATCGATGGTCTAAATCTAGATATGGTAACCATTTTTCAGCTAGTGTAGATGCCGTGGGTCGCTCAAGTCTTCTTCTGTGTAGTATGTTTCTAGAAAACCCTTAGTCTTTATTAGTGTTTAATCTAAATCTTTACAATTGCATATGCTGCCAATTCTCATCTCTACTCTGCTTCCAGGTTTAGACGTCGGGGAAATAGAAGTTATGAGGTCTAAGAAATTGGAGCTCGAAGAATCAGTTTCTGTGATTGAGGAAAGCCTTGGGTCATTTAAGAATGATCTAAGATATTTGGAGGAAGAAGCTGCGAAATTTCATAGACAGCGGGTATGCTGAATATAATTATTGTGACTGTTGTGACTGCTGTATGTTTGCGTTGCCAAATATAATTATTGATTCATAACTTAGTGGAGTTGATCAAAAATACAAATTTGCATTTGGACTTCATTCTGGATATAAATTGTAGGAGGATATTATCAAGATTTTACAGCATGAGAAGAAAAAGCGGCGTGAAATTGAAAGCCTAATTGGTAAGTATAAAATAATACTACATAGAAAAGTGCCACATTCAATCTTTGCATTTACTTTAGAAAATAAATATTCTTTGGTGATCTTAAGATCAAAGGAGAAGAAAATTAGAATCTTTGGACAAGGAAGATGATTTGGATACTCTTATGGCGAAGCTTATCGATCAAGCTGCAAAATATAACATTCAGCGATTCCATTGTGCAATGGAAGTTAAGGTGAAGTCACTTTCAGGCTCATGTTTTTTGCCCCCTTTTAGTTATTATGCTGTGCTGTGACTTTGTTTGCTGGTTTATGTCAGAATTAAGAAATAAGGTATCTCTAGTATAGAGTTACATATTTTGAAATTTTCAATTGCTTCATTCTTTTTTTCCCCTGTTTTACAGGAGTTACTTGTTGAGGCTGTTTCTTTCAAGCAGAGTTTTGCAGAAGTGCATATGACATCCATTGAATTTGACGCCAAGGTACTTTTTCTGATTAATTGTCAAGCTGATCTAGAAGTTCATACAAGCTTTATTAAAATGTATTAGATACCCATCTTATACTATTAATGAATCTAAAAATCTGTTAGTATGAGGGTGTAAAATTAATTTCTATAGGCTGAAAAAGATCATGTTTGTATTTGTGAGTCACTTTTTATTTTTTTTGTCTTATTTTTGTAACAGCTGAAGGACCTCTCCAAAACTTTATTTAACGTCCTCCAGAATCCCATGATTTGTTATTTTACTAGACTTTTGCTCACACAGTTGACCCTCTTATATTTAAAGTTACAATTAAAAAATTGAAATCTATAATGTTTCTGTTTATTATGTCCTTATCTCAGTGAACAGATCATTTTGTTATTCTTATAACTGTTTGAGGAGCCAGCTTTGTTCTATATTGTATAATTAACAATTTTAACACTTGATAATTAATAGTGTTTTTAAAAACCTTTTCCTTAATACTATTAGTTATAAGAATAAAAAAATACCCTTATTTTTAAATATATTATGGACAAATTTAGTCAGCTTATTTTTTGAAACAGTAACAAAATAATTTTATTTGCAATTGTGTATTACTCCTCAACATGGAGTTTTGTTCAAATGATCAAAATTCTCAATGAGAGTTTATTTTTAAACAAGACAAGTGGACCTTCCTTCAGCCTCCATTACGTATGCTCTTTGTCTTCTTTTTCTATACGTGGCATACTTCAAAGTCAGGTGGAGTCCTTTCAAGAAGGCCCTATCTCATGAAGTGTAGGCCACTAGTTTGATACTCCCATTCTTCCTCCACTTAGGACCAAAAATCCCTTATTAAAAAAGGATGTCCTTAAATTCTTGAATTTGTCTTGGAGATTTGAATTTTTAAAAAATGAAAATCGCATAGAAATTTATAAATTTAATAATTCTGTTAAAATATTATTTATTCTTTTTCTTTCTGTTTTAAGTTTTAACTAACATATACAATGACAATAATTCCCATCCCCCCCCCCCCCCCCCTATGTATGCTCTTTGCCTTCCTTTTTTATGTTTGTAACCAATTCACATAGCATCCTGCAAGTCTCCTGATGAAGTTTTCTTTTGTCTGTAGGATCTCTGTATGTTATACGCACAATTTTTTCTGTTATTCTGTTGAAGACATGCCATACCTGACCCCACTAAATATATCTTCAGTTTCTGATCACTTTCCTGATATGTATGTATTGGTTTTCTGACTTTTAGATTAGAGGTTTGGAAGCTGATCTTAAGCAGCATGAAAAGTTTGCTATGCAAGCATCACTGCACTTCGAATATTGTAAGTTGCTACTAAAATGTAATTTTGTTTTTTCTTTGGCTAGAAAATTTTCAAAAATCTTTTCATCTGTTTATGGACTTTCATTGTGTCCCTTTTATTGAAAACTCGTTTAGTTGTGTAGCTTGGGTATACTTCCCATGAACTAGGGCCTTGCCATTTTTTTATTACTTATAAAAAAAATTATGATTTTTTTTTATATTCATTTTGCTTGTAAAAGGTATAATTTTAAACTGGCCTTATTGGCATTGCTTACATAAACTGAGTGAGCAGGTGACAACATATTGAGAAATAAACAGATCTTGAAAGTAATTTTGCTTTATAGTCCTTTCTTTTCTGGAGCTTCTTCTCCTTTAAAGAAAGCTTACACTTGTGATTTTTGAAGGTCGGTTAATATTAAATTTATGCTAGTTTTGGAAGGAGATCGTATTATCATAATTGCTTCATAGATAGTTTAATATGTTTGTGGCTTGGTTAAAAAATTTCTTGTGTGATTCCAGTTAGGCATCTTTGTGAAGATTTTGTCACTGGAGCGTATCATTAAAGTGGCTCAAGAAACTGAAATGTTCTTGGAGATACCTTTATATATAGTGTGTATTTAAGTGATTAAGGAGAAGCCTATGTCTTTGAATATATTATCCTGTTTATGAGATAGGGCCAAATCTAGAAAGTAATTATAGGTAAAATTGTGTGCCAAATGGCTTTTTAGTATTAGTTTAAGAAGTTTGGCATGATTAGCCCACAACCTTTTGTATAATATTTTATGCTGAGTTTTCTTCCAATTTAATAAAATTTGCTTATTAACTTGTCAATATATATTACAATTAAGGTCCACCAAAGTTTTGATTCATTCTTCTGAGTGATGGAATTTCGATGTCTTAGTGAGGTATTGGTGAGTTGGTATCATTTATCATCTTGGCAATGGCTATAAGACTGTAAGAAACTGATTGAGACTAACAATATTTTTGCCATGATGTTGTCTTCTCAGTAAGAATTCCCACGTATTATATTGTCCTCAAAGGATTGCAAGTTGTATATTTTAGAAGCCATGATATCAAATTATGTGAACTATATTTCTTGTGAAACTGACTATATGCCATTTTACTTCTTGTTAAGGTAAGAAGGAGGTAGAGAATTTTAGACAGCAGCTTTCAACTGCCAAGAGGCAAGCAGAATCAATAGCTACGATCACTCCAGAACTTGAAAAGGAATTTCTTGAGGTTTGTATTATGGCTTAAAGTTGAAACAGGTCAAACATTGTTTAATATGCCAGTCTCATGATTAGTTTCACTTTAAGAATGTATTGTTTTCTTCAGTGCTACATATTTTCATGGCTCTTTATTCAAGAAACATTCTAAGTTCTTCTGTGTTGACATGTAGATGCCTACTACTATTGAGGAATTGGAGGCTGCCATTCAAGATAATATATCACAGGCTAATTCTATACTTTTTTTAAACAACAATATTTTGGAAGAATATGAACACCGTAAAAATCAGGTAGTGTTCTGCCATCTTTAGTATAATTTGTACTAGTTTCTTTTATATTTTATTTTAACTGTAATTAAAACCATGTCACAGATAGAAGGTCTTGCAAAAAAACTTGAAGCAGATAACAAGGAGCTGAGGAGGTGTTTAGCTGAAATAGATAACTTGAAGGTGAGTGAAGTTTAGTTGCCTCATTACATAGCCAGGGTTCTGTGAAGTTACTATTTCTCTCCTTCAATCCCTTCTCACTGGCCATCATTCTGTGATCAAAGTCAATGTAAATGGGATAAGCCAATAAAACATATAGTCTCTGCATAATTTAATACTGAAGCTAAAGACTATTACTTTAATCATTAGAGGACAGGGAAGACAATGTGCATGGATTGCCACATGTTCTAATTATCATTACCTATTGCACAGCGCACCCCCTCTTTCTTGTTCTCTCACCTTCCCTACCAGTGAATTCACAAGTCATAAAATCAATCTATTCTTTTATCGTTCCTCCTTTTGAAATTGTTCGAGTTTATCTAGAATTTCCATGTAACAGTAGTCAATTGAATATTATCTAGATGACTAAAATCAGGGTTAAATTTTTTTTTTTTTTTGATAAGTAACATAAAAATTTTATTAAAAGCCCAGTACATAGGAAATGTACAAAAAGGCAAAAAACATCAAGGAACCAAATTACAAAGATCAAGCAGCACAGGAAGGGAAATACGAGAAAAAGAAGGTAGAACACGACACCATTCGAGAAGAGTAAAAAAGAAGAAAGACTTGAGCTCAATAATGGACCGTTCACGACCCTCAAAGCTTCTAGAATTCCGCTCCCGCTAGATACACCACATCAAACAATGTGGCACAAACCTCCAAATAGCTAAATTACAATGACGCCTGAAATTACATGTCCAACAATCCAATAAATCCACTACCCTTAGAGGCATCACCCAACAAATACCAAACAAGCAAAAGATCATACTCCACATCTCATAAGCTATAGGACAGTGAATGAGGAGATGATCTACAGATTCCCCACACCTTTTGCACATAAAACACCACTCAAGGACAACAAAGTGCCTCTTCCGGAGGTTATCTATAGTTAGAATCTTGCCTAACGTTGCAGACCAAGAGAAAAAAGCTACCCGAGGAGGGACCTTCAATTGCCACACCATATTCCAAGGGAAAGAAATGCCAGCAGAAGGGGATAAAGAATGATAATACCCACTCACCTTGAAACCATGACTGTTGGCTGGCTTCCAACAAAGATTGTCAGAGCCAATACCCCGCACCTTTGTGGAATAAATCAAACCCATAAACGAAACCAAAGATTGTGACTCTTGATCATTCACCAAACGACGAAACTGAATGTCCCAAGAAACTCTCCCATTTGCGAAGCACATCACCTCAGAGATCGAAGCATCCCTTGTCCTGCTAATATTATATAAATCTGGAAACGCCTCCTTAAGAGGACGATCCCTACACCACACATCATCCCAAAACTTCACGAGTTCCATCACCCACTTCAAATCGGATGAACTTAGAAAAATTCCACCAGCCACTCCAAATGAACTTCCACAAACAAACACCATATGCCCCAGACACAGCTTTTGTGCACCAACCACCCCACTCATTCCCATACTTCGCCCCAATGACCCTTCTCCAAAGGGCATCATTCTCCAAACCATAACGCCACAACCATTTGGCTAGTAAGGTAGCATTAAACCTTCTCAAACACTTAATGCCTAACCCTCCATTCTTCACTAGCCTACAAATCTTAGACCAACTTACTAAATGAATTTTATGAGCATCCCCCATACCAGTCCAAAGGAAATCCCGTTGTAATTTCTCCATCCTCTTAGCCACCTTGCCAGGGATAGGGAAAAGAGAAAGGAAATACGTGGGTAAGCTAGAGAGAGTACTCTTAATAAGGGTAACCTTACCCCCTTTAGATAAATACAACCTCTTCCAACCAGCTAGCCTTCGCTCCATCTTCTCCAAAATAGGATTCCAAATCGACTTATCTTTAAAAGAAGCACCCAGCGGAAGACCTAAATACTTCAGCATCAGGGTTAAAATTACTTTGCATCTCTTTGTGAAATGTTGATCTTAATCATCATAGCATCTGGCTGGCTAAATTATTTGGTAATTCATCTGGGTAACTTTTGGTTTCAATTAAAACCTAAACAAGTCCTGGTGTTTAGTATCTGAAAAAAAAGAAGGTCCAGGTGTTTGGTTTCCTTTTAAATTGATTGATATAATCGTATGCTTTTTATATTGTTTTCATTGTATACATGAATCTCATGAATGGCTAGAAATTATTAGATGGGAAGAAACTAGCATGTTCCCAAACTCAAGCTAATATTGCTCCTCACTTGTTGTGTCAAAATTTTAGGGAATGAATAAACTGAATAATTTTCTTGCCAAAAAGAATAAAAAGAATAATCTGATCCTATCATAACATATTATTAATCTTGTATGCTTTTAGTTTTTTCCCCATCTCCTCTTGTTACTTTCTTGTATGTTACATATTTGCGCAGCTGCCTCAATTTTTATGTTTAATTATTGATATATGTATTTATGTCATCTAATTTTTCCGATTGAATGTCCTAATTTTAAATTGGTGCAGAAAAGTTGGCTTCCAACATTGAGAAATCTTGTTGCTCGGATAAATGAGACTTTCAGTCATAACTTTCAAGAGATGGCTGTCGCAGGAGAAGTTTCATTGGGTATTCATTGCTTTGCTTATAGAGAATGTACCTTATGGCCAGTTTGGATGGAAGGAGAGTAGAGTAGAGTAGAGCTGGCTAGAAATTGGCAATTGCTGGCCAACTCTCTTCTACTTCCCCCTTCCTCGCCCCCCATCCATTATAGTATTCTTTCTCAATTATTTTATTTAATGTTTCTTTTTCTCAGATGAGCATGACAAGGACTTTGATCAATTTGGAATACTTATAAAAGTCAAGTTCAGGTAACTGCAGCTTTGGATTTGTTTTATATTTTTAGTAAAGCACATTTCATATGCTACTGGGCATTTTGCTTCTTTAAGCACACCCCAAGGGATAGCACATTAGTTGGGGACCATACCTTGTGGAGTGGAGGTCGCTATTTTGAAGCTCCCATTGCCCCTCACCTTGGGGGCCAAAATGAATAAAAAGTATATATTATTTTTTAATGTGTGAGTTCTGGCTGTTTCATTTGGGTGTTATTGCTAAACTTCTCTGTAATAGAAACCTGCCTTTTGAACAAGGGATCTGGATTGATAAGCTAGAATCAGTTTAATCAAAATATATACTTAAAAACAATTACGGTAAAGAGAGATAATTATGAGCTGAATATTATCTCATGTAGTCATCCAGTATGCACTTTAGATATTCAGTAGTTACTTCCTTTAATTACAACTTTACCTTGAAGGCCGAGCATCTAAACTTTGAAATTGTTGACTTGCAATATGTCAAAAATTGTGGATTAGCTCTCTTGACATTTTTTCTTCCTGCTTACCAACTAAATAGCATGGAAAAAGGCGGATCAGATCTCTTTATAACATTTTGGATTTGCTATTACCAATCCAGTTAGAAAGACACAGTTAGCATGATGCCATAATACTGACAGAAATGTGTCAAAAGATATACAAACAGTACTAAGGAAGTATCATTCATCATCCCAAGATGTCTGGCATCTGACAATCTGGGTTGAGACTGTTTGATGAAGATGATGTAAGTAGAGCTTTCAAAGCTAGAATGTGGATAAAGCCTCAAGAGTCAAGACCATATTCTATGATTGCCAATGGTGTTTGAAGTTTGAACAGGGTCCTTAAAGGTCCTTTGGTAATATGAATATCAAGGATTTAAATATTATGGTCCATTGTGATTTAGAGATAAATTTATTCATTAAACTACTTATCAAAAAAGATAAATTTATTCATTATAATGTCAATATGCATTCTTTTCATTTATAATTTCTTTGTTTTGTGCTCTTTAAATTTGCTTTTGAATCATATTGAACCCCTTAGGCTCACGCTTTCATTTGGTTTCACCTTTTGCATTTAAGGCAAGCAGGACAGCTCCAAGTTCTCAGTGCTCATCATCAGTCTGGAGGGGTCTCGAATCTTTTTGTATTTATGTCTTGATTGCTTTTGTGACAGTTGTTTTTGATGTGTCCTAATATTTCCTTCTTCTAGGAACGGTCGGTATCAACCATTCTTTATCTTGTTTCTCTCCAAGATCTTACAAACTGCCCATTTAGGGTTGTTGATGAGATAAATCAGGGTTAGTCACTGTATCAAGTGTTTTACAAATTCTTACTACATTAACACAGCTCATAGAATTTATTTTGGCCTCCAAATTCTGCAGGGATGGACCCTATAAATGAACGAAAGATGTTCCAGCAACTAGTGAGAGCTGCCAGCCAACTGAACACACCACAGTAAGAACTCTTGTTTAACCTGATAATTTCTGTCTGCATATAATTTGGCAAGCTTGTCGACATCAGTTGCATGTCTGTCTCATCATGTTCAAATGGTGGTTATATTAATGGCTTTTAGGAGGGTGTAACTACAAATGGTTAAGGAATTTAGTTTAGGTGTTTGGTGTTGGTAGTTGTAGTTGGCTATGGCTTTTGCTGAAAAAGCACATAAACACCCATAGCTTTAATATTATTTTTCTTTATCTCACCTCAAGGGTAGCACAATTGGGTCAGGACCATGCCTCCATGAGGCACTAGTCTAGTTCAAATCTTTGCTTTCTACCCCCTTAGGGACAAAACTTGCATATTAAAAAAAACTTTATTTTTCTCTATGTCAAATTTGTGGGGCTAATGAGCCTACTGTGTCCCACATGCAATCTGCAGTGGCTGCTGAAATCTGCTTGGAGGGACACTCATCATTTTGTCCTACAAAAGAAACAATTACACTTGGATTCTGGTGAAATGGAAATTCTTCTCTTTGAATGTAAAGCATGAGGATTATAAGATTGAGAGCTTAAATAAAATGTATATGTATGTACTGAACCATTAATTTAAATGCAACAAAACTGTCATTTCATTTCTTGCAGTTGACAAAAACAAGTTATATGTCTCTTAAACTTTCTTTCCAAAATGCAAAGATGGCTGAAGTATTAGTTTCATCAATATGCAGGTGTTTTCTACTGACTCCAAAGTTGCTACCTGATTTGGAGTACAGTGAAGCATGCAGCGTTCTGAATATAATGAATGGGCCTTGGATTGATCAGCCCTCAAAAGGTAATGGTAACACCAGATAATCTCTATCTATTTGTTTTGCTTATAAGCAACTGACTGGCATGACCTTTTGTACTGTTTATTCAGTGTGGAGCAGTGGAGATTGCTGGGGATCTGTCACAGGTTTGATTGGAAAAACTCAATGCTGAAATAACAATATCAAACTCTCAAGTTCAAATGCCCTCACTTCAGGATTTTTTGTTTAAAGAAAATTTAGGGCAGCTATTTTATTCATCCGAAGTAGCCCATTTTTTGCACCATATCAGATGGTTATGTATAATAGTTTTGGCATGTAATTATATCTCCTTTTGCCATTGTATAGATGATCCTTTCCTTTAAAAGTTAATAATGAATCTAATTTATATATATATATATATATATATATGTATATATATATATAAAAGATGGATCCCCAAAACTGGAGGGATAGAATTGGGTGTGAACCAATCTATTACATAAGTTCAAAGCATTTTGTGGCATTCTACTATTGGATGTAAAAATATAGTTTTACTAAAACCCAATCCGTATCAAATTTGAACTCATTTTCAATATAATATTCTTTTTTACTTCATAGAAATATGCAAGTTTATTAGCTTGTGTGGAAAAACAGAATCTCCTAAAAAAATCTCCGGAGTTTTAATCTCAGAAGGACCCTCGATAACTTATTTCACTATTCCTTCAAAGTTATCATAATTTTGAGTAAAGTTTGTGGTGTGTCTTGTGTTAGAGCCTCACGTGTGTTTATTTCTCAAGGAAAAAAAAAAAAAAAAAACTCTAATTTGGGATTCTCACCAAAATAAAAAAATTATACTTCTACTATATCTTTTGGTAGTTGAGGTCTTTATGAGTTACTCCAAATACCTAACACAATTCTAAGGAAGAAAATAAAACTTATTTAGGTAACCATTTTTAAAAGAATTAATAATTGTAACTGAATGATACCGCAATTTCTCTCTAAATATATATATATATATATATATATATATATATATATATATATCTTGCCTGAGTAGAATTTTGAGTCATCTCAATCACAACTTTTTGGGCTTCTTAACAAATTATTGAGATATGGCAAATATATGGACATGAGCCAATAATTGTTTGTCACAATACAGTGATCCAAGAATCACAAATGGTAGAGTTTTAGAAGATGCTTTGTTTTACTTATGTTAGAAATTAGATTAGATATGTAAGAGCATTTGTATCAGCTCGTCCAAAATGCAAAAAGAGACCAAATTTACACAATATGAGCAAAAAAAGCACCCACATCAGTGGGTGCAAAAACTTGTAAAAAATGCACCTATGAACAGTAACCGTGGATATATCCACGGTTACTGTTCATGTGTAAAACTTTTTTTATACTTTTTTCTCTCTTCTCTCAGACTTCCTCCCTCTCTTCCCAAACCAACGACCAGCGCGCCAGAAAGAGGAAAATAATTAACCAACCACCAAACCTAGACGGAAAAACCAACCCAGACAAACAAACCAACAAAGACAGATTGGAGCTTGCATTGGAATGATCGGAACTTGCATCGGAACGATCGGAACTTGCATCGGAACGATCGGCGCTTGAATGGAACGATCGGAGCTTGAATCGGAACGATCGGTGCTTGAATGGAACAATCGGAGCTTGAATCAGAACGATCGGTGCTTGAATGGAACGATCGGAGCTTGAATCGGAACGATCGGTGGAGCTTGAATCGGAACGATCGGTGCTTGAATGGAACGACCGGTGCTTGACCGAGCTAGGGGAGGGTTGATCTGTGCTTAGAAATGGGTATAGAGAGAGAGAGCAACAAAAAATTGATAGAGACGAAGAAAGACGGAGAAGGAAAAGAAAAAGAAAGAAGAAGAAAAAATGGAAAAGAAGAAGAAAAAGTGGAGAAGAGGAAAGACGAGGCGCTGAGAAAAAATGGAGAAGAAAGACGCAGGGAGAAGGCATAGAGAAAAAGAAGAAAGTGAGAAAGAAAAAGAAAGAGATAAAAGATCAGAATGCGTGTATTAAAGTTGGTGGGGCCGGGTAGGTGTGAATAATAAAAAAATGTGTGAAAAATATTATTTAAATAAAAGAAGGTGTAGAATAGATAAACTGATGTGGGTGTCTTGTAAAATTGAGCGTGTAAAATAGAAAAAGTAGGTTTTAGAGGTGTAAAATGCAAAAATTTTTGCGCGAGCTGATGCAAATGCTCTAAAAAATGGTAGTCTTGTATATCGTTGGTTATAATATACCCACAAAAAAAAAAGAAAAAAGATTGCGAAATACATTGAAGACTTTTTTAGTCATAAAATAGCCCCCCAAAAAGGAAAGTCTAATGATCAATAGAACTCTTGTTTGAAACTTATGAGAATAATAAAACTCACTTCTTGGTTTTTTTTTTTAATTTTTTTAATTTTGAAAAGCTACAATATTTTCACAACAAATAATAAATAGTTAGTTGTTATTAATTCTAATTTGAGCTTATCATTGAAATTACTTTTTTGCACAACCAATTACAACCCGTAATAACTTGCTACTTAGGATTTGATATGAAAGTGTTATAGACAAAGTATTTCTCTATAAAAAAAGACAAGTACGTCATAATTAATATACGTCATAATTAATATAAGGAATGATTATTACTTCATAATTATTAATAATAATATATGGAAGGACCATCACTTCATAATTAATAAGGATCAATAGCACTCATTTTGAAAATTAAGGGATCAATATCACTCGCTTATTCTTGGCTTAAAAAAAAAAATTATTTAGGGCATGTTTGGTAAACTGTAATAGATACTGTAATGTAATAGATATTCATATGGCATAACTATTCGGTTGTTTGGTTATGTTTTTATTACAATGAATAGTTATCCCTTATGAATAACTATTCTTTAAAATGAGGAATAATTATTCCTTATCAAAAGTACTGAATATCTATTTCTTCACCTTATATAATAACTTTTTAAAAAAATTTCCTAAAAAGCCATTAGTTGTCACATCTTCAAAAGGAAAGAAAATAAATTTTCATTATAGTTAATTATTAACTCTATTTTGAACATCCTAAAATAAGTGTATATGAGGAAATTTGACTTAAAAATGATTTAATTACACCTTTTTTTTTTATACTCTACTAAATTGTGGATGCATATTCAAGATTCTATTCCTAAATGCCAAACTAATGAATAGTAATACTTATTACATTCCAACTTAATGTATTCCTTGTAATATTTTTTCCTATTCTATGCAATAATTATTACAGTGTACCAAACGTGCCCTTAAAGTAAAGTTAAGGACACCCAAACTCACATCCCAAATTTACTTCAACTCTTAATTAGATTTCAGCAATTTCAAGTACATGTGATAGATTCATATGAAAGTGTTATAATCCAATCAGAGTTGACACATAAGTAATGTGTGAATTTGAGTGTGGATTAATGGGGTGTGTCCTTAGCGTTACTTATTTATTTTTTGGAAGTAAAGCCATGCATTAATCAAAAGACTATTACTTCATAATTAATATGATGAAGAACTATTACTTCATAATTAATATTCCATTATTATATATGGATAGATTATCAATTCATAATTAATAATAATAAATGGAAGGACTATGCTTCATAATAATAATAATGATAATAATAATAATAATAATAATAATAATAATAATAATAATAATAATAATAATAATTATTATTATTATACTAATCAGTGTCTCGGAGTAATAGGAAAACAGTTAGACAGGGTTGAAGAAAAGATAGAAAACAAGGTTATCCTCCAGCCAGGAAGCCCCAGTAAACCTATCATAGAAAAACCTTTAGTCAAACTGCCTACCGGCAGGCAAACTAGCATCAAACCAAAAGATGTTACAGCCTTAGAATTAGTCACCCAGAAACTTGAAGAACTTCACAAAATAGTTAAAAAGGAACCTAGTGCTTCTTCACCCAGCAAAGGTCTTCAGCTTACCACTTTAGATGTCCACACAGCAACCAGTGATTCTAGCAGAACCTCCTCAGACAATGAAAAGGAGATAGAACACGTGGAAAACCAGTTTAGAGATTTGAATATAAAGAAACTTTACCAGCCACCCTCAACAAGTTTCACCAAGAATTGGTACCCCAGACCCACACCTCCAGACCTCCAGTATGAAGAAAGAAACGTTAGCAACCAGTTTTCAGTTACCACAGGAAAACTTTACGAATGGAACATAGACAGATTATCAGAACAAGAAATTCTGAATAAAATCCAGCATATAGCGATGGTCGCTAACAATTACCTTAATGAAGGAAAAACCCATGAAGAGGTTATTGACCTTATAGTCTTAGGCTTTAGAGGGAAGTTGCTCCAATGGTGGAACAACTGCCTCACTGAAGGATCCAAAGAAGACATTAAGGCTGCTGTCCAGAAAGATGAGGACGATCTCCCTATCTTTCAAGAACCACCAGGAAGAGGTATTCCTGATGAAGTCAATACCCTGATCTATACGATCATAAACCATTTTGTAGGAAAACCTAGCAACATCACATCTAGGATATATGACCAGTTAAGTAACCTTAGGTGCAGGACCCTAGGAGATTACAGATGGTATGAAGATGTGTTCACTACTAAAGTTATGAATCGAAGTGATTGTAACTACCCATTTTGGAAAGAAAAGTTCATTAATGGTTTACCCAAATTATTTGGTGAAAAAGTGAAAGAAATACTTTGCAACTCACTCGGAGAAATTGATTATGATAGCCTAACCTATGGTGACATCTCTAGCACAATCAGAAGTGTAGGAATGAAAATGTGCAGAGACTTCAAGATACATAGCCAAGCCAACAAGAGCAAAGCCAAGTACGAATTAGGAACCTTTTGTACTCAGTATGGCTTACCCCCAGTAGCCCCTTCCAAAAAACACAGACACAGGCGGCCAGAATCCCCTGAGAGACATTATAGGAAGAAACCTACGAATCACAGAAGACAAAGTTATAGTAATCCCAAAGATGGTGATTATTATAAAAAAAGGAAGCCTTCTAGATCCAAACCCACAAGCAAATATGAGAAAATCCCAAAAGCATCAGGAAAATGCTTTAATTGTGGAAAAAATGGTCATTTTAGGAATGAGTGCAAAGAAGAAGCAAAAACACTCATAAACACTCTCATCAGTGATCAACCCAGCAAGGACAAGATCTCTAAACTTCTAGAACTTGACCATATAGAACATGAGTCAACCAGTAGTTCTAGTGAACATGAACTTTACCAGTCTTCATCTGATTCATTCAAAAATCACAGTTCTTCCAGTGAACCCAGAATTAATTTAGCTTGTAAAGATAATTGTTGCCGAAACAAGAGTCTCAGCACCCTCAGCAAAAAAGAATCTATTCTTAATCTCATTGAACAGATTAAGGATCCAGTCATCAAAGCACAAAATCTTGCCCAGTTCATCAAAACCAGGTCTAAACCTAAGGACAGAACCCTTAGACAAGATTTAGACATATCCAAAGTCCAAGGAGGAATCCTTATCAATCCTAAATACCATGGAACTAGTCCCGGGTATTTAGCCATCATCCCCTCACAAAAGAAACAAGTCAAGAACCCTACACCTGTTCTTCATCCAGCACATGATTCTCATTCCACATGCATATTGCATAAAACTAATTTTAGCATTATAGGATTAAAGGAAAATATTTTCACAAACAAATGTGTAATAGAAAACCATTTTGTTTACCCAGAAAAACAGGAGAAAACCCGAAGTCCCACTAGTCAGTGGAAAATGGCAGAAAACAAAGGCAAAGAAAAAGCTCCTATTCAGGACTATTTCCCATTCCAATTTACAAGGTTCCCAGAACAACCTTGCAACTTTGAAATGCATGAAGGCGCTTCTTCAAACCCAGAAGCAGTATCCCTTCAGGAATATGCCACAGTGGCTAACTCTAGTGGAACCACAGTCATCACCCTCTAAGAAACTCCCACACCCATATATTCCAGTGGAAATCCAGTAAATGATGTCTTGAAATTCACCCTAGAAGAGAATTTGGCCAAAGACTCTTATGGCATAAATTCAAATTTCCCTTACCCCACCAAGACAATCCTGGATCTCCTCCAGTCAGCCTTTATCCTACATAATGATGATCTTTTCCAAAGAACCCTCAAGACCATGAAAAACCACATAGAAAACCTTGAGGCAAGAAATGATCATCTCACCAGTCTTCTCTCTGGCAAAGAGAAAATCCGTTCAAAGGATAAGACTGTTCTCATGGGCACATGTTTTGCTAGGCTAAGTCTTAAGACCCAAGCCTCAGTAAGAAGTGCATTTGCCAACTTACCCGGAGAATTACAAGTTCGTATTCTCGGGAGTAAGGCTATGTCCGAATCACTTGACCTATGGTTCAGACATTTCAGAGTTTTAGTCACCACCAGATACTATAATTCTGACAGTCCAGGTCCTGATCACACTGCTTTCCTAAATTATGAGGTTGAAAATGCAATGTCAACATCCAGGTGGGAAGCATATTTTGGAAGTAGTCTCAGAGTCTATGAAAGGGCAAAACACCCCTTTCCAGGATTATTAATTAACTACAGTGATCTCTTTGAAGATGAGGAAGAGGATAACCAGATGAATCCTCATTGGCTTTCACAAATGTTTGAATATGGTTTTGTGAGGTTCATGAAACTAACCAGTCACAACCAGGTCAGCCAACTTCCTGCAATCATCAAAGATACAGTCACTAGGGTTTCTAGTCCTTATGTTAACATCAGATGTTGGAGTACTCTACCAGATTGGGAATTGAATGAATGGGCAACAGTGCAGCCCTCACACCATCTCGTTCTCATCAATGGATACTCCCACCAAGGACCCTGGTTACAAGGCAATACATTCCTTTCATACAGGAATCCAAAGGCTCTATCTAACTGCTGGAGAAGTTTTTTCAGCAATGAAATCATTAAGGTTACCAGTGAGCTTTAGAAGAATTACCATTTTGTTGGTAATACAGGAAGGATTTCAGTCTTCTCAGTACGACCCTATTTTGAGTCCATCCCGAGAGTACCATGGACCACCGGTTATGATGACCCCAGACAATTCATGACTCCAGGGATAAACCCAGCCTATGAAATACTAATTTATTATGGTCTTTGTGAAAAGTTCACCACCTTCCATGAGCATCCTTGCAATGACGATCCCCCATGGGAATCTCAAGATGGTGATGAAGACTACACATTTGATTGGTAAAATCTGGATAGCATCAGTCACTATTCAGAAAAGCAGCCCCAGACAAGTTACTATTCATCTACAGTACCAGTCACTATTGATGAACAGTAACCAGCACTCAGCCGACACTACAGACAAGGGACAGAATACTATTCATGAACAGTAAAAGTTACTATTCATGAACAGTACCCGACAGAATCATTCAGAGTTACTATTTGCTTTCGGTGCAAAAGGTTTTCACCTCAGTAAAAGCATTTTACTCTCCAGATTTTCAGCATTCAGTCAAGGAATCCGAGGCTCCTAGCCTCCTATAAGTACCAGCTCCCATTCCAGTAGAAGGCAGACTCCAAAAATTGCAAGAACCAATTTTAGGACCTCCCTTCTTTAGAAAAGATTGTATCCCAGTTAGTTTTATCAGTTTACATTTGTATCACTTCAGTCAGTTTTACACTTATAACCCAGTCTTCCGCTCAGTTGTAACCCAGTTGTAACCCAGTTGTAACTTGCTCCCCTTTTGGTATCAGAGCCAAGTTTGGCCGATCAAGAGTTGTAAGTTACATTTATCCAGTTGGCCGGTTAACACCGCCTTCATATCCAGTTGTATTTTCAAGTTAATCAAGTTGGCAGGTTATACCGCCATAGTTATCAAAGTTATTTTCAGATAATATATGCATTATTTTCATAGCATTATTTCTCACTATATTCCATTTGCTTATTTCTGTCTTGTGATCTTTATCTACTTTCTTACTTGTTGATTCAGTTGCTTATCTTCAGTTCATTCTATATCTTGTTTATCTGTTTCAGTTAACCCAGTTATTATCCCTATCTTTTGTATCCCCAGATACCTGTGTTTAACCAGAAAATTTGTTTTAAGTATATGTTTGGAAACGTAGGTCCTGATCTGTGCGTGTACTAAAGCGTAGGTCCCGATTTGTGCTTGTCCCGATCTACTTTGTCCACGGTATCCGAAAGACTGTAGCCGTTTAGCCGGAGTGAGGCGTTGAGGCGTTGTGTCGACAGGATAGTGGTTTTGTAGCAATTGTTGGGGTTCCCAAGTGAGACAAGGAGGGCATTTTTAGGCATACGTGAGACAGTGAGGGCAGTCCACCCAAGCATATCCTTAGATCATGTTAATGGTTAGATTCAGCTTTGGAGATAGAAAAAATTAGGATTTAATTGTGTTAAATTTTACAGATAGTCAAGATGTTGAGTAAATTGTTTAGAAGTAACTCAACCTCAAGTTTAGCCAGTAGATCCACATCACTCCCAGAAATTCCGCAACAGTCTGGAATTATTAATAGTGAAGAATATGAAGTGTCAGACCTAGACCTTAAGTTAGGAGATTGGAACCACCCCAAGGTACCCACTAAAGAGTTCTACAAGTCTTCTACCTGGAATTTTAATTCATTCAAAACAGATTTCCATGTTAGGACCATAGAACAAGTTTATGGAATAAACAAGGAGTACGAGACGTGCAACTTGTTTAACCCAGACCAGATTAAAACCCATATAAAGAAAGGTTTTCATTTTATACATATAGGCTTAGTCCAAGTTGGAGTTAAACCTCTTATTAGGTCAGGATTGAACAATTCAGTTCTGTTGGCCCTTAGAGATACCCGTCATATAAAGTTTAATGACAGTTTCTTAGGAACAGTTCAAGCCAGTTTAAGTAACGGACCAGTCCATTTTGACTGTTTCCCAAACTTCACAGTTCACATTCATGATAAGAATGTCCTGCAGGCCTTGACCCTGAATATCAAGACCCATGGAACCCTAGTTACACAAGGAACCAGCCAGATAGCACTTATATACAGAGTGTATTATAAGTGTATTAAAACAAATATGAATGTTGGAGCTCTAGATAGAAAGAAGGTAGGAGAAACCCTTCTAATCCAAACCAACATACATGATGCCAAGATCAAAGTTCCTAGAACCCTTAGATGGGATGAAATTTCCTTTCCAGATGATTGGAAACTTCATAATGAAAATCACCCGCTGTTAATCCAAGAGGTAGATCAAGACCCAGAAATAGATTTTGTCCAGCAACTAGCAGATGGTTCTGTTAGACTTAGTTTTGACAAATCTAGGTTTAGAACACCCCTAGAAGATTATAGACCAAGGTCCCCAATAGATCTTAGTCGATTCCCTTCCAGGCAACCACCTATTCTCTTGAAAGACAAACTTGCATCCCAAGCTAGTTCCTCTAGACCTCTAGCACCATTCCCTAGATCTAGAAGAGACTTAAGTGCAAACTTTCAAGGAGTAAAAAATAGATCTCAGGTTAGCACACCGTGTTATACGGCCAGGAATGACTCAGTTGTTGATCAAGGTGACAACAACAGTCAAAAGGTAGGATCACCTTCAGGAACAGATATGGAAAACCCTGACAAAGAGTACCCATACCAGGATTATGAGCTCAAAACTGTAAGGAAAGAGTTTAAGCCAGACATGAAGTTTTTAGGCGATGAATTTGACTTAGAGAAAAACAAAGCCAAAAAAGAAGCCTATAAAGCCAATCATACCAAAGAGCAAAAGGTTAAAGTTCTCAATGCTTGGATAGAATTCATGAAAGAGGTACAAGATCATATCTTTTTCTTTGAATATTTTGAGAACTATTACATGAGACACAAAAAGGCTTGTGTTCTCACTAAGACTGATTGGATTAAGGAAGACACTAAGGAAGTTGTCAAATCCTGTCATCCACCAGTAGCAGCCATTACCTTCAAGTATAGAAATCAGGATGTTACTGCCACACCTTTTAGATTTCCTTCAGGAGAAGAAAAGATAGTCAGAAAGGTCATAGAGCAGAATAATTATACTAATCAGTGTCTCGGAATAATAATAATAATAATAATAATAATAATAATAATAATAATAATAATAATAATAATAATTATTATTATTATTATTATTTTGCATCATACCAAGAAATATGGTTCTGGTGGAAATAAGGATGGTACGGTTCCCAAATGCCCTATAAAAAATATAGAATTACATAACCCTTATTCACAAAAAATAAATTAAAAATTAAAAATTAAAAAAATAATTGCATAATCCTCGTACTTCGACTCAGAGATGGCAAAACTCTCTACCTTTTGCTATGTTCTTCTTCTCATAGTGATCATCTGAGGTAAATACTTCAAAATTTAGACTTTTACGATTTATTTCTCATTTTTAAGTGATTCCAAGCCCTACATTTCTCCCCTTTCTCACCTGATTGATAAAATCAATCAGATGCATCAATGGTGGCGCCACGTTCAGGCTAGGGTGGTCCCAGGACCACCTTGACCTAAAAAAAAAAAAAATTATATATAATAATTTAAAATTTTTTATTTATCTACCCTTTAAAAAAAATTAGGAACACTCTCAAAATTTTTTTTATGTCAATAAAATTAAATTTTGGTGGATAATTTGTTCTACTTTCAAGCAAAAAGAAAAAGCTCAAAAAAAAATTTTTTTTGAACTAAAATCTAAAAAAAAAAAAAAATTGTAACAGAGTAAGCCCACCTAGGGAAAAAAAGCCCAACATCAATTCTAAACAAAACCAACCCCAACCAGATTTTAAATCAAAATAATTATTAACTAAATACCCAACCGGGCCAATACGCTTCGCCAATTCATCATTCATCAAATGGTAAAGCAAAAACTAAAATCAGAAACCTAACCTAAAGAAAAAAAACCTCATCAACAAAACGACCAACGGACCAAGCACTAAAGTACATCGGCGCGACGACACCTTCGCTTGAAACTCGAGCAATAGAGCACATCAGGCATCGGAGATTGGATATCGGTCCGATTGGATTAGAGCTTGTGACGCTTCGGCTTGGCCTTGAGTCCTTCCTCACCTCAATGTGCTGCCGCGGCCAGCAGTGTTGTCTCTCTTATATCTTTGGGTTTGCTGTGGATTGTGGACTGTGGTCTGAGAGAGAGAGAGCTCTTTCTTTTTGAACTGAAATGAGAGTATGAGACTCTCTCTCTCTCTCTCTCTCTATATATATATATATATATATCTGATTCTCTCTCTTTCTCTTTGAACGATAATTGGCTTGGCTTTACAGCTAAGAGCTTTACTTTATAACTTTACAATTATTTGCCCCTGTTTTAACTTTATCCGTTGGCGTGTTCTGTGTTGGTGAGTTTGTCTTTTATTGTATTGTGATTTGTGAATTTATCTGATTGGCTCCTCTTGTGATTCTTGTCTGTTAAGTGGAGGGTGGATGGGGCCATGGGGCCGTGTGGGGTGGGATATTTGAACTGGGGAAGTAAAGGCATGCAGAGGTAGGCACTAATACATTATAAAAGACAAAATTAAATTATGTTAGACACTAGGTAGTGGGTTGAGCTGTGGATAATGCACATGGGGTGTATGAGCTAGTGTGTGCTAATGCACAGTGGGGTGTGTGCTAGGCTGCTAATGGTTAGTAAAAAACAATAATGAAGCAACTAAACAACAATAATTAATAATTTAATTAACCAATACATTATAAAATACAAACAAATTAAATTGTGTTAGGCTAAACAACAATTAATAATTTTATAATTAATGAAACAACAATGCAACAAATTATAGTTTATAAAAGACAAACAAATTAATAAAACAACTAAACAATAATAATTAATAATTTTATTAATATTTCAAATGAACTTATAGTTTATTGTTTTATTAATAATTCAAATTATTTTATTAATAATTTTATTAATATTGAACAATAATTAATAACTAATAATTAATAATTTTTAGAGCTTCAAGGAGTTGGTGAACTTGCTAAAAAGTTAGTGAACACAGGGAAGCATGTGACTTATCCATTAGTCTATTTGCTTGTGAACTGTGCAATCGAATGGGAGATCAGTGGATGAACGATTGCTTGGTTGATAATGAGACTATCATGCAACGATTTCAAAATATGAAAACTCATAGAAGACAATTTGGATTACCTTCATGATTATTTGGTGTTTATGGGATGAGAGATTTGAAATAAAAATCTTGTTTTCTACTTTGTGTTCCACTGAATCTAATTCACCCAGAGAGAGAGAGAGAGAGAGAGAGAGAGAGAGAGAGAGAGAGAGAGAGAGAGAGAGTTGGTGTTTATGGGATGAGAGATTTGAAATAAAAATCTTGTTTTCTACTTTGTGTTCCATTGAATCTAATTCACCCAGAGAGAGAGAGAGAGAGAGAGAGAGAGGTGCTTTTGGAAAATCCATTAGCAAAAAGATATCTTAGATGCGCTTTCAGAAAATCCATTAGCAAAAAGATATCTTGGAAGTCCTTTCTTTTTTTTTTTCTTTTTTTTTTTTCTTTTTCATAAGAAACCACAATAGAAGTCTTATAATGCACTCAGACAATCAAAGTTTGCCACACATCTTTAAAAAGTAAATAACCAACAATGTGATTCTTTTGTGATAACACGTTTTTGGGTATTTCATAACTTAGTTTAGGGGTGTGCATGGGTCGAGTAGAAGAGTTTTTTCAACCCAACCTACTATGGTGGTTTAAAAAAATCTAACCAAACCTAACCCATCATAGGGGTCCAACCCAACCTACATGGATTAGGTTGGGTCGGGTTAAACCTTTTTTTAATAATTATTATTATTAAATTGAGCATTAAGACAACACCACCACAAATAAGAAGAAATTTATAACCAAATAATCATAAGCATAACACTAAACAAACATAAAGTATATGAGAAGAACATAGGGTTTGGGTTTTGTAGGGACACAATTTCTTGGTGCGACCCAAAGGTATTGGATTTACCCGCAAAGGCCCTAAACAATGAATTTGTAGAGAGTAGGTTGAGAAGGACTGGGCTAAGAGTGATTGAGATTACAACTGGTTGGGACCAGATTCTCTACCATGTTCAAGCTTCAATGATGGGTTTTTAAATATTGTTCTTGTTCTACGTCCTAGGATGACTCTCTTTCTTCTCAATGTCTTTCTCTCTTTTTCTTTTCTCCAAAAGATCTCTTTTCCTCCTTCTTTTCTCTCTTTTATACTTCTTTTTCCTCCTTTCTTGACCATCCACGTGTGGATTTGCTCCTTTGTCCTTGGACACCTGTCCCCCTAATTTTCTCCAGAACCTGCTTCATGATGGGACTATTTACCACTGTTCAGATGTCCCCTCCACATCAATGCGGCCAGGGGATTAGCTGTGGTGCATTTAATGCGGTGTTGGCAACCCTCCCTGATATTTTGGGGGCTTTCTTCTGGTGTACGTCTCCACAGAACCGTTCTCGCCCAGTGAGGGTCCACAGGAGTGCCCTCTGGTTGGCAGAGCTTCGAATATCACCTCGGCAATGAGATCCCGAGGAGAACTATCCTCGGCCGTTCCCCAGTCCTCGGCTTGGGCCTGTAGTTACGCTATACGGGTGAGTAGGAATCTCTAAGCCCATCGTCTCTGTCGGCCCAATGCTTGTTTCGGCCCACGTCCCCACAGGTTTTATTCAGGAAAATAGGCAAAAAAATAAATAAGAAAATTATATAATATATTTTTAATATATTTTTTAAAATTTAAAAATATATTAAATATAAGTAGGTCGGGTCAGGTTAGGCAGATTTGTAAATCTCTTGACCTAAACCCAACTCGACCTACTGCAAATATATATATATATATATATATATATATTCATGATCCAAACCAACCCACCAATCCTTAAAAACCGACCCAACCTGATGGGTTGGGTTGGGTTGGGTTAGTTTTGGCAGGTTCACTACACACACCTAGCTTAGTCATAAAACCACCAAAAAAAAAAAATGTGAAATATAATACTCGTCTTTTGTGAGAACAGTTAACATTGAAATTAACCATGGAGATGGCAAAAGAGGGTTTAAGTGGGAAAATATCCATGAGTTAAGGCCTCGTTTGGGAGGAGGGAATGGAATGGAAATGAAGGAAAAAAAAAATTTAGAATATTCTTTCCTTCCTTTGTTTGGGAGTTTTAATAGAGGGAATGAAAAGTCCATTCATTTGTTTGGGAGTTTAAGTGGGAGGGAATGGAATGAGTATGAGGGAACACTCATTCCTCTCTATTCCCTTAAAATCTCAAATTTTCATTTTCTCCGAAATTGGGAAGAATGAGAGGAAATGAAATTAGATTTAATGAATTTTTTACTAAAACTCCCAAAATACCCCTATATATTCAACTATTTATTTTAAAATAGAGGTCTAATAGTAATATTGTCATAAAATGATTCCATTCTATTCCTTCCATATTACTCCCAAATCTTCCAATCAAGAGTAGGAACAACGTGAGCTCTTTGAGTATCCAAATCTTCAAATTCTCCATCACTATTTAATGTAAATCGCATATCAATCCTTTTATCATTTAAATTAAAATAGCAAGCAATAATACTTAACAGTATCAAGGACAATCCGTGGCATGAAAAACAGACCACTGGTGATGAGTAAAATTTCCTTCTTCTAGGAACGGTCGGTATCAACCATTCTTTATCTTGTTTCTCTCCAAGATCATTAGTCACTGAACATGTTGCAGAAACTAGTGAGAGCTGCCAGCCAACTGAACACACCACAGTAAGAACACTTGTTTAACCTGATAATTTCTGTCTGCATTTAATTTGGCAAGCTTGTGGACATCAATTGCATGTCTGTCTCATCATGTTCAAATGGTGGTTATTATATTAAAGGCTTTTAGGAGGGTGTTACTACAAATGGTTCAGGAATTTAGTTTAGGTGTTTGGTGTTGGTAGTAGTAGTTGGCTATTACTTTGCTTGAAACAGCACATAAGCACCCAGAGCTTTTAATATTATTTTTCTTTATCTCACCTCAGGTGTAGCACTATTGGGTGCGGACCATGCCTCATGGAGGTACTAGCTAGTCTAGTTCAAATCTTTGCTTTCTACCCCCATTAGGTTCAAAACTTTCTTTCATAAAAGCAAAGATGGCTGAAGTATTAGTTTCATCAAAATATGCAGGTGTTTTCTACTGACCCCAAAGTTGCTACCTGATTTGGAGTACAGTGAGACATGTAGCATTCTGAATATAATGAATGGGCCTTGGATTGATCAGCCCTCAAAAGGTAATGTTGTCACCAGATAATCTCTATTGATTTATTTTGCATATAAGCAACTGACTGGCACAATTTTGTGTATTGTTAATTCAGTGTGGAGCAGTGTAGATTGCTGGGGATCTGTCACAGGTTTGGTTGGAAGAAATCAATGCTGAAATAACAATCTCAAGTCCAAAACTCCTCGCATAAGGATTTTTTGTTTAAAGAAAATGTAGGGCAGCTATTGCATCCATCCGAAGGAACACTTTTTTGTACCATCTCAGATGGTTGTGTACAAAATGATCCTTTTTTTTTTTTTTTGGCATGTGATTATATCTTCTTTTTGCCATTGTAAAGGTATCTTTTTCCTTTCCTTTAATAGTTAATAATCAATCTAATTATATATATAATTATATACTAGACTCATTACACAATAATGCTCTTTTTTATTTATTTGTTTTTTGGGTTTAGTGTTTTAATGTTTAAAAATGATATATAAATAAATGTGTGTATTTTTTTTTTTTTAAATAAGAGGTAAGATGACGTGGAATAATACTTAAAAATGAGATAGAGATAGTGTCTTAAGTTTTAAGCCGAATGGAGAAGATAAAGAAAAAGTCCAAAACTTAGGAACAGTAAAATACTCTTTTAACCAGTTTATGTTTTTAAATTAAAATTATTTAACTAAAAGATAGAGGTATTTTAGAGAGTTTAAGAATTTGTGTAAGGGTATTTTAGCATGTAAAAAGTTGAAACCTAAACAGGGAATTCTATTATCAATAGTGTGTGTGTGTGTGTGTGTATATATATATAGTGTGTTAAGGACTCTTTTTTTAGCCCACATGGCACTACTTCATTGGCAACCCATGCCACATCAACATATTATTGATCTTTTAGGTAAATCTTTTTAAAGTCCAAAATAAGCTCATATCTCATTCAACTACATGGGTTGGGCTCACATGGCCCGTGAGATCCTTATTTCAAGAGGCGGATTCGTGGTCCATATTTCTTCTTTATCAATTGGGATCATAACCCCACGATATCATCAACATCAACATATGAATTGGGCTTAAGTAATGAATCAAAGCTCACGGCCCATATTACCTCTTTTATACTCATAGCAAGCGGCTTCTTCAACAAGAGCTCATATTTACACAAAATCACAACAAAACCCGAGGTACGTCATCTCATCCTCGGCTTATGATCCAAGCTCATAAGTCTTTTCGGGGAAACTTTGGGAGTCGTGGTTTGGAGGGTTAAGAGGTATGTTCAGCAAAACTTCAGCGGTTTAAAGTTGATAAAAGAGATATGTTGTTTAGCGTGTCTTCTCCAACTCCCTGAACTCTGACGAGTCTGTGTGTAGCGGGTAACATATGGTAAGCATCTCTTATCACATAGCACTTAACATGATAATACTTCCCATTGCTCTTTTCGTAAAGCTTAATATTCATCATGTGACAAATGCTCAATATCCCCAGCCATCTAACTACCGAGAAAATAACTATTCATTCAATCTCCAACTGTTCCTATACAAATTTAGAAACTTTATTATATTATTCTACATAAATCTCATTATTACTTTCAGCTAAAATCCAACTCAAACACATGGCCAAATCTGATTGGCTATCTTTAATCTCCAACTATATACAAAATACTCATGATATCTTTCTGCTACCTGCCACAATCTGACCATAAACTTCTCTGCCAGCTGCCAGAGCAGAGCATTTAATACTCTTCTTGCTCACCAAGATTATGTCACAACACAACGAGACCTTGACTAAATCTTTAAAGTTTCATTGACTTTCAACCAATCCTTCTATTACTTGCTAAAAATGTGTTGTAATGGAACCTTGCACCAAAAATACAAACACCCAAAAAAAGAAGCATTTCTAGCAGAACCCCAGCAGTGTATTCAGGACTTGACACCTGGCTGGAAGTGGTATCATCAGCTATTTCAATGCTGAAATCCCAGTAGCCAACTGCTATACCCAAAATAGCAAGACACCCTTGAAAGAGATCTTACCATTTTTCAGCCAAATCCATGAAATGACCTTTCTAACGGTTAGAAATCACCTAGCTAACCTCATTTGCTTCTGTCCAAAGCAACAACTTTCTTGTGACAGCTGTCTCATGATAGCTGTCATAGCTTTTCCTGACAGCTGGGACAGTCTTTTCAGAACAGTTGTGACAGCCTTTTCAGAACAGTTGTGACAGCTGACCCAACAACCTGAGCATTACCTTTTTTTTTTCCTTATTTGGCTAAAACCAAAACCAACTAAAGAAACTACTTTTCTTTTGCTAAAATACTTTCCTTTTCTGCTACTTTTTCCCCAGCAGCTTTTATCCGAAACAACAAGAATACCTTAAAACTAAACATACCATTTCTGGCCAAATTTTAAGATGGATTTTCTGAAGATTCATAGCAATTTGAGATAGATTTTGGTTGAGATTCTTTGCTAAAAACCCCCTTAAACTCAGCTAAATAGAACCCTTCATCAACACCTCAAAGGGGGGACAACCAATGGAGAAGAACAACTCTCTCATGAACTTATCTATTCTCTCTCCCTTTAAGCTCTTAATGAAGTTCTGAGCTCCTGAGTTTTTAGTTTCCAAATTAGGAACTAAACTCTTCAGCCCTTAGCTCACAAATGCCCTTCATAAGCTTTCATACATCCTCCAACAGAAAATCCCAGCAGTAAATCTCAGCAACATTACTAAACACACTACAACATTATTACCCCTCTTATACTCATTCTCTCACTCTCCATATTCAGAAAATACACCTATCTTACTGCTCCTATCTCCAAATACCTAAACACATCTCCATGCTATTCTCTTACAAAATCTTTTTTCTTGAAAAGCAATCTCTACAACTTCTCTAGCAGTTATAATCTCATATTTCTACTATCTTTAACCTCCATATTTCTCTTACTTCCATATATCATACATATTACAAATACTACATCTCATAAAACATCTATATCTTTTGCCCTCTCCACACTTCACAAGAGATATCGAACACTCATACTAAAAGCTCTTCTCATGGAAGGCATGAACTTCTATTACTAAATCCCTTCTCCTAGAAGGCACCAAGATCTCATATCAAAACCCTTCCCTTAGAAGGCACAACTACTTTTTACAAAAGCCCTTCTTATAGGAGGCACAAATACTCCATATAAAAGCCCTTCTCATAGAAGGTAACACTATTCATAACTTCACAACAACTAAAAGAGCATTGTCAAGAAGAAAACTCATTTAAGTGCATGATAAGAGGGGCAAGCTTAACCTGCCTCTACCGCTAGCATTCTGCTAGAATCCTATCAGCTCACTGATGCTACACAGTTGGAGCTATAAACCATACAAAGATAAGTGATTTTTCTTCCATATCTTTGAATTTACGTCATTAAGTATATGATTACTTTATCTCTAAATAAATACTACTTTATTTTAATTGTTATTACAACTACTAATCAAAACTATCATATCAAACGCGTATTACATATTTATCCAATCATTATCGTGATTCTTAGACTTTGGCTTTAATGGCTTTGTAGCCTTAAAAGTACACCGGTAGCCATTGGACCACGTGGCCCAATGTTGAGTTCCGGACGCAACTCCCCAAACAGAACCCGAGCCTAGTAAGGTCATCCCTCCAACGGACCATACGTGGCTGGGCAACCGAAAAAGGCCCTTGAACAATGTGTATCCCCAAAACTAGAGGTATAGAATTTGGTGTGAACCAATCTATTACTTAAGTTTGAAACATTTTATGTGGCATTCTATTATTGGTGGGTGTAAAATATGGTTTTACTAAAACCCAATCCATATCAAATTTGAACTCATGTACAATATTATTGTTTTTTGACTTCTTGAAAAAATTATTGAGACATGTCAAATATATCGACATGCACCAATAATTGTTTGTCACATTACGTAGTAGTAGGGAGTGATCCAAGAATAACAAATGGTAGAATTTTAGAAGAGGCTTTGCTTTACTTATGTTAAAAATTATATTAGATATATAATAAATGGTAGAGTCTTGTATATCTCTGGTTATAATATACCCCAAAAAAAATGTGAAATACATTTGAAGATTTTTGTTGTCATAAAACCACCCCAAAAAAAGAAAAATAGAAGGATCATTAGCACTAATGTTTGAAAATTAAGAGATTAATAAGTTCCACTTACTTCTTGGTTTTTCTTTTTTCTTTTTTGGAACGTAAAGCCTTACATTAATTAATAACAATATAAAGAAAGACTACTACTTCATGATTTATAATAATATAAGGAATGACCATCACTTCTTGTCAGGGGTGGTAATTTGTGCGTGTATCAAGTTCGTGTCATGTTTACTCACGAGTATTTGATTATATGAGTCAACATTAATCCGACACTTTTATTAAGGAAGTCAAATTTATTTGAACTATGAAAAACCAAAAAAATGATTTTTTTTAATATTAAACTCAGAACTAATAAGTAACTATATCACAAATAATCATTCAAAATTAAAGTATATCTAAATATTTCAAATATTCAAAACCTTAAACCTTAAACTAAAGGGATAAATATCACTCACTTATTCTTGGCTTTTTTGTTTTGTTTTAATTTCTAGTTAGAGTAATGCTAGGGATACACTCCAACCCACACCCAAATCTACACCTTACTTATGCGTGAACTCTTAATTAGATTTCAACATTTTCAAGTACAAGTGGTGGATCTATGTGAAACTGTTAAAATCCAATCAGGGGTTGACACATAAGCAGGGTGTGAATTTAAATGTGGGTTGCAGTGTGTCCCTAGCATTACTTATTTATTTTTTGGAAGTAAAGCCCTACATTAATTAATAGACTATTACTTCACAATTAATATAAGGAAGGACTATTACTTCATAATTAAAGTTCCATTATAATATAAGGATAGACTATTAATTCATAATTAATAACAATAAATGGAAGGACTATTGCTTCGTAATAGATTTAGCTTACCTCCAGTACTTTTTTACTCCTTCCATCCCACTCTTTTGTCCTCTACTCCATTTTGAGATGTCCCAAAATATTGTCCTATTTTTAAAAATAAAAGTCATTAATTTACTAATGTTCTTATTATACCCCTATTAATATATTAATTCAATTTTTGATAAATTTCTGTAAGGGTAGTTTTAGAAACTTATACATTTTTAAAAGGTAGACAAGACAATAAATAATGTTCCTTTAAAAAATTTGACTTTTCAAACAGGGCAAAAAAAAGTGGGACGGAGGTAGTAACTGGAGGTCTCCTTTTGTTTTAAATACACAAGGGGTGGATCCATGTGAAACTGTTAAAATCCAATCAGGGATTAACACATAAGCAGAGTGTGAATTTAAGCGTGGGTTGGAGTGTGTCCCTAATATTACTTATTTATTTTTTGGAAGTAAAGCCATGCATTAATTAATAGACTATTACGGCACAGTTAATAATTGGAAGGACTATTACTTCATAATTAATTTTCCATTATAATAATAATTAATAACAATAAATGGAAGGACTATTGCCTCGTAATGAGTTTATCTTACCTCCAATAATTTTTTAACTGAAGGTTTCTTTTGTTTTAAATACATAAGGGCAAGTGGTAGTGAGTTTTAATTTCTACATTTTATTTAGTTAGTGGATGATATGACAGTTTCTCATTAAAACAAAAGAAATTTCCAATTAAAAAAAATACTGAAAATAAGCCAAACTCCTATGAAATATGGTTTTGGTGGAAATAAGGATGGTAAAGTTCCCAAATGCCCTGTAAAAGAGTGTAGAATTGCATAATCCTCCTACTTCAACAGTGATGACCGATGCCGGGCTGATTGTCAAAACCAACTCAAGGGTACGGGAATGTGCGACATAGTCACTGCACCTTCTGTTCCTAAGCAGTGCTTTTGTGTGTACCCATGTTGATGATGGAAAATGTACTGAAAATATTGGTCTTAAAACAAATTGAACTCTATGGTTATGGTTATGTATTATTTATGTCAAAGTTTAAAGATGATTTATATGAGTTATCTTCTTCTTCTTCCTCAAGATAAGAATGATTTATATGATATATGCGCAGCTCGTGGATTTTGACTCTTCCTATCTACCAAGCATCTAGTCGTGATTATTTGGATTTTATGGGATGGGAGAATTGAAATAAAAATTTTGTTTTCTGCTGTGTTCCACTGAATCTAGTTTGCCCCAAAAAAGAGAGAAAGAACAAAAGATGTGCTTTCGAAAAATCCATTAGCAAAAAGATATCTAGGAAGTCCTTTTTTTTTTTCATGAGAAAACCACAATAAAAGCCTCACAATGTACTCCACTAATCAAAGTTTGCCACACATTCCCAACAATGTGATTCTTTTGTGATGACACGTTTTTTGGTATTCCACAGCTTAGTCATAAAACCACCCCAAAAAAAAAAAAATAGAAAAAGAAAAGTGAAATACACATTTTTTGTGTGATAACTGATAACTATTAACACTGAAATTAACGTGAAAATTTTGTATACGTCCGGTATATGAGATACCCTCTCGAAATTAACAATGGAGATGGAAAAAGAGGGTTTAAGGAGAAAAAAATCCATGAGTTAATGACTAGTGACCACGAATTTATTCTACTTATATCAAAAGCGTAGTATTTTTTTTGTTGCTGCACTCATGTTCAGTCACGTTAGTGTAGCATTTGGTCAACTCGGTCCATTTCAGTCTACTTTGGTCTATTTTGGTCCACTTCCGCCCATCTAGTCCATTTAGTGCACTTTGGTGATACTTTGGGAGGAGAGGCTTTGGTAAAAAGAGGAGTTGCTTCATTGATAATTATGACACAATCTCAACCTAATGTCTGTAGATTATTGATAAAATAACATTTTTCTTATGTTATTGAAGTCATGTATTTGTTTTCTAATATAGGTGATAGATTTACTAATATCTGCTTTCTCTTTAGGTTATACAAGACATATAGAACATGAATCCCGTCAGAAAAATTGATAAATCTGGTTTTTTTTTTTTTTTTTTTTTTTTTGAAATGCATTTGGGAATATTAAGAAAAAAAAAAAAAAAAAGAAGGAAAAAATGACTACCGAGAATGTTATGCTCAAAAATTCTTTGGAATAATGTGCATTATTTTGTTAAATGCTGTTTTATGTGCATGTAAATCTACAATTTTAACACCTTTTATACGCTCGTTGAGTTTATGATAACTTTCTTTCTCCGCGGTGCAACGGGTGTCCTATCATATGCTTCTTTACTTACATGCAAAAAACAAGTTACTATTCATTCACTTTCCATAGCTAATACACAAACAACCTGAATTTAAGAGTGGGCTACACACAAAAAAAAAAAAAAAAAGGTACTATTCATTCACTTTCCACAGCTAATACGCAAACAGCCTGATTCATATAAGAGTGGGCCTACACATAAATAAAGTCCTTCAGTTATGCGCACCTACACTAAACATTCCGTTAATTTAAAAATTAATAATAATGCTTCATTGAGTATGCACGTAAAGGGATGACGCATATATCTTGTGATGTCTCCCTCTAAACCACCCCCCTCCAAAAAAGACCCAATAACTATCTCATACATTGGAGATGTACATTCTTCCTCTCATAGTGTGTGCTCCACAACCATGTGGGATACACTTTTTTTTTTTTTTTTTTTTTTTTATATATATGAAAATTTCAACCAAGGCAAAACCATCATAGTCTCTCTCTTTTCGTATTAGTTACTATCCTACCATTTTACTATACATTGGCAACATCCAATAGAGTCACCTAAGGGGCAGATTAAGCAATTAATAAGGATCAATAACACTCATTTTGACCTTTAAGGGATCAATACCACTCATGTATTCTTGGCTTTTTTTTTTAAATTTTTATTTAGAGTAATGCTAGGGGATATACTCCAATCCACACCCAAATCTACAGCTTACTTATGTGATTCATGTGAAAGTGTTAAAATCCAGTTAGGAGCTAAAACCTAAACCGGGGTGAATTTGGGTGTGAGTTGGGGTGTGGCCCTAGTATTACTCATTTATTTTTTGGAACTAAAGCCCTACATTAATTAATAGATTATTACCTAACTAATATAAGGAAGGACAATTCTTTTGTGATTAATTTTCCATTATAATATAAGGATAGACGATAAATTCATAATTAATAACAATAAATGGAAGGACTATTGCTTCATAATTGCATCATAACATGAAATATGGTTTTGGTGGAAATAAGGATTGTATGGTTCCCAAATGCCCTATAAAAGAGTACGGAATTGCATCATCCTCGTACTTCAACTCAGAGATGGCAAAACTCTCTACCTTTTGCTGTGTTCTTCTTCTCCTAGCGATTAGCTGTGGTAAATACTTAAAAATTTAAACTTTTATGATTTATTTCCCCTTTGAAAGTGATTCCAAGCCCTACATTTCTCCCCATTCTCACACACCCAAAAGGAAAAAAAAAAAAAAAAAATCTTAATATTGATAAAATCAATCAAGTGCATATTTGTCATGTTAATTTTTTTTTTTAAATTATTACTAATATGCTATATTAGTTTTTTTTTTTTTTAGTGAAAAACCAAAGTCATAACTTAATCAAGCTGCTTTATGATTAATTCAATGTTAATTGTGACTTTGTAGGTGAGATAATGGTTCTCATGACAGAAGCAAAACAATTCAAGGTTGAGGGTGTCAACCGATGCGAAATAACTTGGCCTTGTCAGGGTGACGACCGATGCCGGGCGGACTGTAAAAAGAAATACAAGGGTGACGGATTATGTGATACAAGCACTTCACCTTACGTTCCTAAGAAGTGCTTTTGTACATACCCATGTTGATTATGGGACATGTACTGAAAATGTTGGTGTTAAAATAAATTTAACTCTATAGTTATGGTTATGGATGTTTTATGTCAAAGTTTAAGAATGATTTAGATGAGTTCTCTTCTTTTTCTTCTTCTTCTTCTTCTTCTTCTTCAAGATAAGAATGATTTATATGAAATATACAGGTCGTGGAGAGAGAGAGAGAGAGAGATGCTTTCAAAGAATCCATTTGCAAAAAGATATCTTGGAAAATTTTTTTTTTCTTTTTTTCTTTTCGTGAGAAAAACACAATAAAAGTCTCACAATGTACTCCACCAATCAAAGTTTCAACAAATCTTAAAAAAAAAACTCAACAACATGATTCTTTTGTGATAACATTTTTTGGTATTTCATAGCTTAGTCATAAAACCACCAAAAACAAATGAGAAATAAACATTTTTTGTGATAACTATTAACAATGGAGATCTATGCCCCCGGGGCACAAAAAAAAAAAAAAAAAAAAAAAAAAAAAAAAAAAAAAAATTTAATATTGTCTGTGTGTGTTAAGGTATGGCCAAAGAAAAATGAAACTCCCCCCCCCCCCCCCCCAAAACAAAAATTTGAGTTGCTCTCCAATAACATTAGGAAAAAATTGGCTGTTTCCTCTCAAGAAAAAACAAAAATAAATAGCTTAATCCCTTCAAAAGAAATTTTTAACAAAACGTTCTACAATTTTTTATTAACAATTCCTTTTGTTATAGTCTTTATTTACACAATGATCATCCATTATGTTTTTTTCTCCCTTTTTGTTTTTTATCTTTTTATTTATAAATTGATATTTGGAAGTTGAGGGATTTGAATTCCAGATGTCTCCACTAAAAACACCAAAAAAAATGCCAACCAGTTGAGTTTCAAGGCTCTTAGCTCCAATCTTTTTAGAATTTAACTATTTTTCTTTTTGGATTATTTTCTATACATGTTTAGAGTAAAATAGACAATTTGTATATACTCATTAGAGTTTAGAAAGATTATGTTCATTTAGAAAATAAATAAAAAAGGATTAGGAAGATGATGAGCTCTTGTAAATCCAATCTTTCTCTTTAGGTCATACAAGACATATAGAATATAAACCATTTGTAAAAAACACAAGAAACAAATTCCAACCCCACATTAACATTATTTATAAAATAATCGCTTTATATATTAATTTAATGTAAAATACATTATGTTTCCTTGAAAAAAAAAAAAACCTTGCAAAACTTAAAACACTTTCAAATAACAAATATAGATATTTTAAATTAGAAAATTTAAATATTGTATTGACTATACTTTGTTAGAAAATTATCTTATTATTTTAAAAAGAGATTAGGACTAACACATAAAACTAGTGATGAAAGAGAAGGGGGGGGGGGGGGGGGGGGGGGGGGGGGGAAAGGCTGAATGAATTTAAATTATTTGTTGAAAGGATTGTAGAAAAGAATGGAGAAAAGCTGTGGAGTTTTCGATATGGAACCCACCCAAAAAAAAAAAAAAAATACTGGCTTTTTTTGGATTTGTGAAATGCATTTGGGAATATTGAGAAGAAAGAGGGGAAAATGACTATTGGGAATGTCATGCTCAAAAAAATTGTTTGGAATAATGTGCATTATTTTGTTAAATGCAATTTTATGTACATGTAAATCAACAATTTAACACATTTTATACGCTCTAGTCAGCTAGTTCACAAACTCAATAATTATCCATCTCATGCATTGGAGATATATATTCTTCCCCCCTCTCATAGTGTGTGCGCTCCACAACCATGTGAGGCACACCTTTCTTTTTTGTGAGCAAGTCTTAGACATACCACCAATTAGTGGGAGTTTTGAAAGGAGTGAGACTACCCATTTCATGGTAAAATCACAACTTCAACTAATAGAAGATCAAATGCTATAGAGAACAAATCAATGATACTTGAAATTGTATCACTTCCCTTAAGATGCGACTTGGGCAAGCTACATTCAACCCAATCCAAGTTTTGACTCTGATGTTGGACAAGTTAATGTTGGGATACTTTAGCTATAGCTAACCAATCATTTCATTCAAAGTCAGAATATGTGAAGCTTGAGCTAATAAGTCCTTTGAATCAAGATTATCAAAAAAAGAAAAAAAGAGTCCTTTGAATCAAACACAGTGGGCACCAATTGGCAAGAGAAGGGAACATAACCGAGAAATAGTTAAGAGCTTGAAGAACATGTGAATTGTGTTGTTCTGGGTTGAAGTTCTTCCTAATCTATGCCAAAGTCCCCAGATAAAAAACACAATTTTTGTAGATGTTCTACACTAATAAAAATTCCAGATTGCAAAACAAAATAAGACAGTAAATTTGATAATATTGATCACAACAACCATACAAGGGCTTTCCAGGTCAGTGTAGAAGAAGACTATTGTGTGAGAACATTTATGTGACAGTTCCGAGCCATCATAGTCTCCCTCTTTTCATATTAGTTACTCTCCTACCATCTTTACTAAACTTTGGCAAGATCTGACAGTCACCTAGGGGGCTGATTGAACAATGAAGACAACATTTACAAAGTATAGTGTTCTTTAAACCATTGATGGAGGCTTATAATCAAGCATCTCCCTTATATTTAACCGAATAGAAGGCCCCATTGATGAGCAAATATGTGCACTTTTCCAGTATACACCTTTCGCACCTGATGGCTTGTTGGATTCTACTGATTTCTGTCAGATAAGGGAAACAAATAAATGAGATGTATATGATGAGTAAATGCATTTCATACACCAATGGAGTACAGGGAAGAAGAGGAAGAACATACTACTGCAGCAAACAAGTTAACAATAAGGTCTTCTTCAGGAAAGTCAGCTTTTCCAAAAGGTAAGTGAACAATCCCAGTTTTGTCTGCTCTGTATTCAACTTTCCCCTGCTTGAATTCTGATATAGCCTGAAATAGATAATAGAATGAACTAACTTCATTTAGTTAAATTTATAATTGTAAGCTGATAAACAACCCATATCATTTGCGATGCTGCTTTTTCACAAGCAAGAAAATATTTGTAATGTCAAATATTTTGATCAACTAGGTTGTTTTTTTCTTTTTACTCCCCATTTTGGCACAATTACATTGTTCTTATCATGCTATTCATGCACATACTTTATTATGTCTTGCAAATTGCAGATGATTCCAATTTCCTTTCCATTCCATTATTCTCACTTTGTCAGAGACTTGCATCCATATGCTTGTAAACATACATTAATGAGGACATTATAGAAAATTGTTAAATACCAGTTAAAGGTCTGAAATCAAAAAATAAATGCAAATGCAAACAGAAATGTGAAAATTACATTTCGATTCCCTATCTAAGTTTCTTTGCTTTCAACATATGTTGGTTGCAAGTTCAGTAAGTAGAAATAGTCGCTTGGTTTATGATAGCAATAGCACTTTGGAATACAGGCATCCCATATTTGGGGAACCAATTAAACTCAAAAGGGGCACCTTTTGCCATTGGGAATTCATAAACAAAAAAACACAGAACGTTAGACATTTTTATTAGCACCAAGCATTTAGTTGGAAAACTTAACCATCTTCAATCAACCATGGCCTCCATTCAAATCCTTTATCATCAGCCTCACATCCACAACTACCAAAATTGACATCATCAACCAACAACTTTCATCACGGACCATCAATAACATCATCCATAACAGCACATTTGCACCCTTCAGTTATTTTCTTTTGGAATATGAGAATAGATTTGGTTCCTAGTTATGCTCATTAAACATGATCAAAAGGATTTCTTTAAATTTATATATATATATATATATATATATATATATATATATACACCTGATTAATTTACTTAATTGAGGTTTCAAATTTTAATCATCAAGGCTAGCCATATAAGGTCACTAGATGGAAAGAGCGATGTTGTCTATCTATCTAAAACCTATAAAAAGGTCATGATAATTAGGAGCACCCTCTTGCAAAAAGCAACCAAATAAGGACTCTGGTTATAATTTCCCAAAAGAAAATGAAAGCAAAAATATTTAGACCATACCTGAGGTATATTAGGTGTAACGGTACCGGCTTTTGGATTTGGCATCAGCCCTCGGGGTCCCAGAATCTTTCCTAGGCTTGCAACCTGATATAAAAAGCAAGGCAATGTAAGTGAAATCTGCTATGTCATTATGTTCTGTAGCCAGATTAGGACTTTCAAATTAAATGCATACATAATACCAAAAAAATTCACAAAGAATTCAGATTCAATTATCATAAAGAATTAAGCAAGAACCTAGCTGACTGAACTAAAGAAAGAGAAAAGGGAAAGGTGGTGGTGGTGTTTAACATATATATATATTTTTTATATTGCTAATAATTAGTACTGCACACCTTAGTACTTACTATGACAATATAATCTACCACCCTAACAAGCATTCATTACCTAGCCTGAACAACAAGACACTTACCAAAAAAGAACAGGACAAGAAATTTTTGAGAGAGGTAGATAGTGGGGGAAGAGGAAGTGGGGTTCGAACCACAAACATGGGGCATCACAAAGGATACCATAACCACTGGACAATAAATTATAAAGCCCCAACATGGTAATGTGCCAGGGGCAATTTAGTATTGGAGAAGAAAACTATAGAATTCCCATTTTATTGTAGAATAGGTAATTTTTGGCATTACAACTGTGATAGCAAAAGAGGTCAAGTCTTCATGCAATAGCAAGTGCCTCCCAACAAAAGTGCTAGGTTGCGAGTTTAAGTCTGGGAATAAGTATCTTCCAAAAAAATAGGGGTAAGGCTGTATACAGCTCAACTTTCCCAAACCCCGCACAGGTGGGAGCTTTAAGCATTGAATATGACTTTTTTTACAATTGTGACAGCAAAGTTTTGGCAAAAGAGACAGTATAGTGTAACAGGAACCCACCAAAAGGGGGGGGGGGGGGGGAAGGTGGGGCTCATAGAGAGGTTAGAGAGTTAGGGGGAGTTACAAAAAGTTACAGAAGCATACACATATCAAAAGGATCATGATGCTCATCTATTTACTGATTTTCATTTAAATAAGATGAAAAAATTTCCTCTTAATTACTTTGAAAATGAAATTATTAAGAAAATTTCGTTTTCTGAATATTTCAAATGTAAAACAGCAGTTAACATAACTAACTAGAACAATGTAATCAGAGCTACACCTTAGGCATCATATCCGGAGAAGCAATTAATTTGTCAAATTCCATAAATCCTCCTTTTATTTGTTCTATCAGGTCCTCTCCCCCAACCAAATCAGCTCCCGCATTTTTTGCTTCATCGAACTTCTCGCCTGTAGATATTAAGTGTACTTTAAGAAGAGCCAGATAACACAAAAAGGAAATAGCAACAACAATAGGTATCAAAAGCATACCGCAACAAGAATTGGCACAATCTAAAGTTTTATCAGTTTATTAAAAGGGAAGAAACTCTATTAGGAATTTCTCTCAACACAATACTTGTCCAGTAACAAATTCTCTCATTATATTCAACAGACTTAAACCAATATCTCTTTCTATGGGTATATATTCACATATAAACTGATTTCCCAATGACTAGTAACAAACTATTTGTCTCCCAGAAGAAAAAGATATGTATAGATAAGAAAGAAAAACTGAATGGTAAAAAGTATAGGAAACAAGAATTTTCCACAAAAATGTAACCTAAGTTGGTAGACTTTGAAAAATGTAAATCACAATATGAGGCATGATATGACCTGTTGACAGCCACGAAGACAGAAATTTTTTGCAAGGTAATTGTCCACTACTACCATGTTCAATACTTCAAAAGTTAGCAACCCATAAACTCTAAGTTTATCTTAGTGGTGCCCAAATCAATTCATTTCCTTTCACACATATCCCCACAACAGAAACCTTTTTTTCACTTATCAGAAAAAGATTGTACTAATGAGAAAATCACAACGATAAACTACTTATCATCAATACAGCAGAAATAGGTATAAGAATGGAAATTGAGAAAAGTAACAACCTTGAGTAAGTACAGCAACTTTAACAGTTTGTCCAGTTCCCTTGGGCAGGCTTACCTAAAATAAAGTTTAAAAAGAAGAAAGAAAAGGAGAAAATGAAGTGCCAAAACACAAGTTAATGTGACCAGTAACCTACTTTCCCATAATCAACATAAGACCAGAAAACTCACAGTTGCCCTCAGCTGTTGGTCATTATATTTTGGATCAATGTTTAGGCGAAAATGAGCTTCAACTGATTCCACGAACTTTGTACTGGCCATTTGTTTTAGCAAAGATATTGCTGTCTTCAGGTCATATTCTTTTTTGTTTTCCCTTAATTTTTGAATTTCCAAGAATCTCTTAGACCTCCTCTGACATTAACAACAAAACAAGTTTAAGTTCTTGGAAAATCTGTTAAGTAGGAAAGGCATATGACATTTGGAGACTACATCTAACAACAAATATGATCACGTCAATCAAACTATGTATTAATAGAAACAATCAGGGGATTTCCTTGCAAGTGGAATTTTCTAATTCGAAAAGAGAGAAAACAACTAGAATTTAAGACCAAAGCTGGATCTAATGAAGCGTAATTTAAAATGTAACGACTTATATGAGCAAAGTAGATTGAAAGGAAGCAGGGAAAAAAATCCAAAGGGAAAACACAATCAATTGAGGACCACACTTCATGAAGTGGAGGAAAACAGATCCAATCTCCCTTCCCTGTTGGACCAAAACTTACTTATCAGAAGGTGCAAATATATATATGTGTGTGTGTGTGTGTGTGTGTGTATTATGCAGGGAAAAATTAGTTAAAAAAACCCAAACGAGAGTATCACTGTCAAAATTGAGTAATATGACTCAAGAAAGTATAATATATATGAATTGAACATTAACTCTGGAAACCTATTTATATTGAAAAACTAAATAATAGTTAATATAACCACACAGAAAAACTCAACAATGAAATCACTCAATACAGACACAATTTATGGGAAACAAATGAAATGAAGAATAAGAAGGGAAGTTGATGAGCTTATGGAACCTTGCCTCTCTTCATATTTCATAGGCAACAATGATGGTTGATAGGAACACTCATCAATCATGGCCACGTTTTGATGACAAATCCTCTACTAATGGCTGCCATGTTTCAACATATCATAATTGCAAGTGATTACTGTACATAAGCACCAATTTCCTCAGGACGTTCATATACACCCTAATCACTCAATCAATTCATAACTTTAAAAACTAAATCAGCTAGCAAACAACATGGTAACAAAAAATAAAAATACTATGCCTCTATTCAGAAAAGTTAAGCCAGAGGCTAATCAAGCAAAGCCCATCAATCAAAATACTAAATAACACATACTTCATGACAACAACAAGAACAAAATCATTAGACCTTACAAGTCTCCAAAAATAAAAAGAGAAAACATGAGGCATACTCTGTCTGTATAAAGAGGCAATAATTTCTGAAATTGAAATCCCATTGCAGTAACAAAAATCTAGACCAAGCAAAACCCACTAATCAAAACGCACACACGAACAAAAAAATCCCAACAAAACCACAAAAAGCTCAAAACTTTATTTTGTTACACATACCCTGTCTCTCTTCAAAGGCAATGCAGCCTTCCCTTTCTTTGGCTTTGTGACAGTAACAGTACCAACAGCAGAAGACCCATCAACCCCTTCCACTCCTTTCTCCTCCACATCCTCAGCCACCTCTGCCACCTCTGCAGCCACAGCAGCAACCACAACATGATGGTAAAATCCACCAGTTTTACCTCCCTTGTTCAAATTCACATTGACCCATCTACTTGTTCTTCTCTCTCTAGGCCTCAACACCAGAGGGTGGACACAAAAAGCGGTGGAGAGTGGTTTGGGCTTGAAGGAGAGAAGGGAAGGAGTGAGGTCCTGTGGGTGTACTGATGAGGCAACATGTGTTAGCATCAGGGATGAGGGTGCAGTAGAACATGTAGTCGCCATGGTGTTTTTTGGTTTTGGAGAGCTCTCTGTCTCTCTCTCTGTTCTGTTGTGTTCTGGGAATGAAAGAAGCCTGTGCTTCTCTATCTATCCATATAAAAAAAAATGGAGAGAGAGAAAGATAAGAGGTGTTCACTTGTGTAGTGTCAGCGTGTGTAGCAGAGCTATTCCTTTGTGGATTCTAGGCCGTTGTTATTATGTGCTATTTGCAATTTTTCATTAAGATAAATAATTTTTGAGTAAACTTCACAAACATACCCCTCCTCGAGGTTTTGGGAAATAGTACCAATCAGTCCTTATCCACAAACGGCTTGTAACGCCCGTTACGTCAAAAATTGAAGAGCAATGACTTTCTCAGTAAAAACAATCCCGGTGGCAAAACCCACAAACCCAGTCAAACAATAACAATGGCATCAGCAAAACCCACAAACACCATCAGCAAAACCCATCTACAAATCTAGAACAAGCAACCACAGACCACACCGGCAACAAAAAATTCAAAAACCCCCACCCAAACCCACAACAAATGGATAGCCACAGAAGAACAACCCCAACTTGGGGTGAGTGCAATCCAGAGTTTCTTTGGCTATTTTATGATGTGGGCTTCTATGGTGGGATTGATCCAAAGGCCACTGGAACACAGACGGACCAGAGAGAGAGAGAGAGAGAGTGAAAAGTTTGAGAGAAAAGGAAAGATAAGCAACGGAGTGCTAACGGGGGTTAGGGTTAAAGTTGTCTTTAAGGATTAAATTGGTCGAGTTTGAAATATCTTAAACTTTTTTGGTATTAACTAAAACATCGGGTATGTTTGTGAAATTACCCATAATTTTCTTCAAAAAAAAGAAATTATCCATAATTTTTTAAAGGATAAAATTGATAAAGTTAAATTAATAATTAATATTTTTTGCGGGTTTGTTTTAGGGAAATAATTTATTGGAAAATTTTATGAAAGGACAATCGTAAATATTTTTATTAATTATTTGAAGTATATAACAAAAAAAGAAAAAAAAGAAAAAAAGAAGAAGGATAAATGACTAGACCAAACATAATAATTAATTCTCTTATCACGGGATTGATTTTGTGATGAATAATTACCTAGAAAAATTTTGAATGAAAAAGTAAAGATTGGTCTTCATCCAACTCACTAACACCACGAAATGAATCTATCCTAATATGTCAGGTTGATTTTCACGGGTTGGTGGATTTTGGTTGACTTGAAATTTATTTTGAATCTCGAATTGGGTTGAGTTTTAGTAGATGATTTGTTCGACCCATTTCACCCAACTCAACTCATTGTATATATAAGTTTATTTTATTATTTTTATTTTAGTTTGATTCTTTTTGGTATTTTGAGTTTAATTTTTATGAATATAGAATATAATTAAAGAATATTTTTTTTTTGAGAAAATTAAAGAATATTATGTAAATTGTAATGAATTATTGAAAATTTGATTTAATAGTTGATGAAAGTTTAATTTGTTACAAGAGATGAAACATTTACGCACAAGTGCAGAACCCATTGACCTAACTCAACTTAATCCAAGTTTGTTGTGTTGGTTTCTAGGCATGTGCAGATTGCATTTGATTGAATAAACCTTCTAACCTTTTTTTTTTTTTTTTTTTTTGAGCGATGAATAAACCTTCTAACCTGATTCATCTGAACCATGCACAGTTCAATGTGTATTATTAAAACTGATTAAGTTTGAATAATATTTGCGTGTAATAATAAGATTGTTCATTAAGCACTAAATCTGAAAATAGAAAAGGCTGTTCCAATTAATTTTGTCTTTGCTCAATTGGGGTTCAAATATTAGAATAATTAAATTTTATTTTGCTTTGTTTTGTTTTAATGGAAACCTGAGGTGTTATATTAATAAGAAATTTGTAAATAAATTTAGAGTTTATAATAAATGAAATATATGAGGAGTTATAATTCAAGAGCCACTATACAGAGTTTATGTTAAATTAAAGAAATAAGTTGTAATAAAGTGTGCCCCTATAAAATTTCGCCAAAAATTATACAAAATGATAAGATTGTATATGAAATATTTAATCTCTAGTTTACATTTATGTGTTTTTAAAATTTGTGTTATTTTTTAATAAGATTTCAAACAGTTGGCATAGTCCTACAAACTAAAAAATTGATTATCTTTTAAAATTCATTTTAATATTTGTCTGGCCAAGTACAACACTCTTATTATTACTAATATATAACTCATGCAAACGCATGGAAGTATTTAAAATTAAACATAATTTTTATTATAAAAATATAAATATTTAGTCAAATTATTTAAAAAAAAAAGCATGTAACACATGCATACTTATAGATACATTTAAAATTAAACACAGTTTTATTATAAAAATATAAACAGTTAGTCAATTTTTTTTAAAAGTAAATGTAAGTAGTCACATATTAAAATTCTTACCTAAATTTAATACTACTTATGATTTTTTTTCTAATTTTTAATAAGATAAAACGTGTGGTGATCTTTGTTGTATGATAATTTTTATTTAGTATATGTGATTAATTTATTTTTTTAAATTCATAGTTCATTAATATTATATTCTTAGTATTTTGCACTCATTAACTTACTTGGTACAAAAATTTAAAAACTTAAGTGAAAATATAACACAAATTTAAGTGGATAATTATGAAGTGAATTCTAATTGAACTTTTTCTAAACTTTGCTTATACATACACACACTAGCATGTAACCCATGCAAATGCATGGATGCATTTAAAATTAAAAACAACTTTTATAATAAAAATATAAATAATTAGTCAAATTATTATAAAAAAAAAAAGCATATAACACATGCATACGTGATACATTTAAAATTAAATAAAAAATTTATTGCAAAAATATAAATAATTAGTCAAGTTTCTTTTTAAGTAAACATAATTAGTCACATATTAAAATTCTTACCTAAATTTAATGTTACTTATGATCATTTTTTTTTCTAATTTTTAATAAGATAGAATATGTGGTGATTTTTGTTGTGTGGAGATTTTTATTGAGTATATGTGATTGTTTTTTTTTTAAATTTTATTTTATAGTTCGTTAATATTAGATTCTTAGTATTTTGTACTTATTAACTCACTTGGTACAAAAATTAAAAAACATAAGTGAATACGTGACATAAACTTAAGTGAATAATTATGATATGGTCCCCACATAAATTTAGACACATGACATAAAATTGGATTTTAATTGAATTTTCTCTAAGTTTTACCTATTAATATATACTAGTAAATTTCTGAAATATGTAATGATTTCTCATTTTAGATATATATATATATATATATATATATTAATTTTAGACTCTTTGGATTTTGCACCCAATAATTCACTTGCTACAAAAATAAAAAACTTAGATGGACACATGGCAAAAAATTGGATTTCAATTGAAATCCAATTTATAATCTAATTGGATTTAGACTCTTGTTGAGGCTCATTTTTGTAATAAAACCCAGAAAGAAGAAAGAGCCCATAGTCAAAGAATAAGCCCAATTAAATCTGAGCGGCAGGAATAGGTCCGTAAAGCACGCAAATAGGTCTTGAAGAGGTAAGCGGGCCTGAAAAGGCCTAGAAAGATAAGAACCATGGGCCGTGGTTGTAGGAAAGTAAGTATGGGCCATGACCATTGTGGCAGGCCCAAAGTAAAGCAAGAATACGGAGCCATAGTTTATGGGCTCTAGAGCAAATAAAGAACGGTTGGGCCGCGGAAGCCCAACAAGGTAATAAAGGCCCATGGAAAACATGAGATTGTAAGGGGCCAAGGATGCCCCAAAGAAGGATGAATGGGACACAGGAGCCCGCAGACTTAAGAGGCAATAAAAGCCCAGTAGGCTAACTAAGCCATTGAGAAAGGAATCGGTGAGCCTAAAGGGTGTAACCGTTTCAATACGGCAGGAAGCAAACGGAAGGCCCATAGCCAGGATGAGCCCAAATCACAGACAGAGAGCCGATGATTTGCACAGAGGCGGGAAAAGTAAATACTCAAGCCATGGCGGGCGACTAACTGACGAAGGTATTTTGGACGGACATAGGCACGCGCAAGGCCCAGGTTCGCCAGCCTGTACCCAGCCAATACAGGCAAAGGTGGGCCACGGGTCAGAGGTAAGGGGGATGTGGTCTGGCGGAGGGGAGAGGGGGCGACCCATTTCGGGGTTTCCACTCAGGCCACTTTCGGGTGAGTGTCCTGCTGGGATGACATAGCACCCGAAAATGGCAAAACTGAGTTGGAGCCTTCTAGTGCATGCCATGAGAGAGAAAGAGTGTTCGGCCGTGGTAGGAGAGAATGCCACGGCGAACTAACAAACAAAATACCCTTATATTTGTCTGGAGATGTAGTGCGCCGCGGCCAGCGCAGGGACGTGGCGCTGTCCGGGTACCTGACCAACCAGTGATGGTCGGGTAGGTACACACATCAGACAAAGATGGTTATAGGGGTAAAAGGGTAAATATAACGCATCACAAAATGCTATATAAGGTGCTCCCTGTGCACGGAGATGAGGGGGGGGGGGGGGACGGAACCAAAGGAAAGAAAGAAAGAAAAAAAAAACAAAGTAAGGAAGAAAAGAAAGAAAAAACAGAGTAGAAAAAAAGAACGAAGGAAAACAGAGTGAAAAGAGAGGCAAACTAGGCATGCACCAAGATGGGTTGTCGATTCCTCTCTCCCTCTTGAGACACCACATTCTCCACGGACTCGTATTCAGAACAAAGGTCATCTAGGACCATTCCTTCAAAGTCACTAATTTCTCTTTATAGAAATTAGTCGCATTGAGGGAGTGTTGTCTCCTTTTTGATTTGAGTTTTCTCTAACATATTACCGTAGGCCGAAAGCCTGATTGACTGGCCGAAGTGCCCTACTCCTTTTCTTTCTTGTGTCAATCCTATTTAAGTCTATCTTTTTCAGCTTTATGTTTTTACCCAGATATTTTTTTATTTCAAGCACAGCAAACTAGTTATATATGTATTTGTAGCATACTTGTCTGCGGTAGCTGTTTATAAACGATTCACCCGCCACAATTTCAAAACGTGATCGTGCTGGACTAAGGCATAGCTTGCGCACAAGCCGGGCCAGGGTGAAGTACAACTGGGCCGGTCCCGACTCTCCAATCCAGAACACACTTGGGCTTAGTACGGCAGGAGGGAATAATCCAGCTCAATACAAAACCGGCCCAAAACGCAGCAAACAACTCTTCAATTTTTACTCTCAATAATTCACTTGGCACAAAAATTAAAAATTATATAGGAAACGTGGCGCAAAATTGAGAATTCAATTAAAATCTAATTGAATTTTTTCTTAACTTTGTCTATTAATCTATATATATATATATAGATTATTTGCTATTTTTATAAATATTTTTATTATATATTCTTTAATATTATGATGCATTGCGAAAAGTTTTTGTCATTCAATTAATACTTTCTAGTATTTCAAAGTTTAAACAAAGACATTCAAAATTACCCCAATCATCCAGTGCGTTGGAAACTGTAGGCATTCACTGATATCTTGGAGCCAATTGGCAATACTTGCTGAATGAATTGCCTCATTCGATCTTCCTCCAAAGAGAGAATGGGATTTTTTTTTTTTGCCATTTTGCATCATTTTTGCAATAATTTCGTTAGTTAGCATGTTTTTGAAACATTTTAGCAAACTAACATCTTGAGTTTGTTAGACTTGAGTCTAATACACTCGATTTATGCTTTGGCAGAGGTTGATGTGGATTTTTTGTACATGTGGATCTCGAGTCTAATACACTCAATTTATACTTTGGAGAAGAAATATCAAATATTACACATCTAATTTGGAGAACACGGAGAAGAAGAAGATAGATTTTTTTGCAAGTGGGTTTGGTTTTGCAGGTAGAGATAGCAATAGAGGGGTAGATTTGGTTTTGCCGTGGGTGGGTTTGGTTTTGCAGGTCGCTTCACGGAGTGGGTTTGGTTTTGCCATGGGTTTCTTCTTCTTCTTCCTCTTCTTCTTTTCCTTCTTTCTTCTTCTTCTCCTTCTTTTTGCTTCGTTCTTCTTTCTTCGTTGTTCTTCTTCATTTCTCAGATCAGTAAAACTAAATCGAGTGCGTGAGACTCGAGTTTTACATGTATAAAAATTTTCACATTAGCCTTCCAGAGCATTAAAATCAAGTGCATGAGACTTGATTTCATTCATTGAAATCGACAATCTTGAGATGTTAGTTTGCTAAAATGTTTCAAAAACATGCTAACTAATGAAATTGTTGCTAAATGATGCTAAATGGCAAAAAAAAAAATCATTGAAAATGTGTTGCATCATTTTGTTTTCCCTCGGGTTTATTCGTTTATGGGCTTTAGACTTTATGGCTCCTCCGTGCTGTGTTCTAGCCGAATAGGCCCACTCCAATACATCAACGTGCTTGCTTGCATTGTGGTTTTTATTAATATCTAAATGCGATAGAATTTAACTCGGTTCAATTCAGTCTAATTCTGCCCATTTTGGTCTAAATTGGTTTACCTTGTTTTTTTGTGGTTCTTTTTGGTCTAATTCGGTTTACTTTGGTCCATATCAGTCTAATTTAGTCCATTTTGGTCTAAGTCCACCTCGGTCTAATTTAGGCTGTGTTTGTTTTGGGTGTAAATGATTTCTGGAAAATATTTTACACCCGGGTACATGTTTGGCATCACCTGAAAATAAAGTCAAACTGAAAATAGAATTCAGTTTGATCGAAAAAATTCTTGCCAACCCCGTAAAATGATTTCCGTTCCTATTTTACCTTCAAATGCTTTCCGAAAATTTTCACTCCTCACACACTCCTCTAACACACGCACTAACCTCATTCCAGCTCCAGTCCACGCACCAACCTCAACTCCACACACAGTCCGACGCCAAGCTCCGGTCGCCCAGCCCAAATCGTGTCACCCCCACCGCCGCCCCCTCTGCCCAGATCATGTCATACCATCGAGATCGCACCCTAGCATCGGGTCGTTTGCACCGAGATCGCACCTCAGCATCAGCGAGATCGCACCCACTCAACCTTAGCGCCATGCTCCACCGCTGCATGCCTTCGATCCACCACCACCATCACCACCCCCGCCATGAGCTCTAATCCACATCCAAGCTACCCATCTAGCCACATAACCCAATCCCCATTTCGGCAAACCCACACCCATCTTGCCCGATCCACAAGCACTCGATCTAGCTGCCGTCGTCCTCCGTTGGTACCGATCTCTCTCTTTCTTGATTCGGCCGCTGCCGTCCTTCGTTGTTACCGATCTCTCTTTCCCGATCTATCTCTCACTCTTTTTTCAAACTCTCACCGAGTATATATTGTGAATAAATGATTTTATTTTGATTTTTGGTTGTGTTAAGGGTATATTTTAAAATTTTTTGTTATAAAATTTGTTTGGAAGATTAGAAAATAACTGAGAAAATGTGAAGTATTTGTAGGAAAATAGCATTTTTAGAATGTTGCCAAGCACCGAAAATCGTTTTTTGGACTATTTTCAATTGCAGAACCAAACACCCAGATTTCATTTTCTTTACGGGAATTCATTTTTTCCTGCATTCATTTTACACTTGGAATTTGATTTACATCGAACAAAATGCAGCCTTAGTCCAACTCAATCCACTTCGGTCTATTTTGGTCCATCTCAGTATAATTTGGTCAACTCAGTATACATTGGTCCAATTCGAGTCATTTCAATCTATTTTGGTGCACTTACTTAAGGACGGAAAAAAATGGATTTTGTTACCAGACATAAGGGGATTCGTTTATAAAATATTGTAGAATATGGAAAAAAAAAAACAATTTGCTTTTTTACAATTATTTATATTTCCCTCTAAAAGTAAATATCAAAATTTTCTTAAAATAGTTTATTAATAGATATTTTAAAGACAGTTCTTAACCAGACATTTTGTAAAAAAAGAAAAAAAAAGTAATCTTTGTAATAAGACAGCTTTTTTTTTTTTTTAAGAAAGCAAGACAGCCTAATTTCAAATATGCGTTCGTAAGATTTCCTATTTTCCCTTAGTTTGTCTCAGTATCTATCTATCTATAGGTTTAGATTCCAAGTTTTTTTTTTTTTTTTTTTTTTCAAGAGATTCTATTCCTCTATATGGTGCGTGCCACACACCCTTAATCACTGGTCACTAATTTGGCAAAACAATTCCTACACGCTCATTCTTTGTGGTAGGAAAGCTCCACAGTCCAAACTAAAGCTTAACACTTTTCAGTTGTGAATAATGGACCCATGTTTTGTTTTGCAGCGTATGGCTTGTCTGAGATAATGGTCCTTATTAAATTCTGCAATTTCTGTGGCTTCTATTGAAGAAGGGGGCACAAAGTCATTTACAAGTTTGTGGAAATTTGGATGCAACTTTTATTAAGAGATTTGTTTTCTTGTTCTAAATTTCCAATTTAACATGTCATGAATCATTGGGTCCCATCTTCATTGATAGTTCATTGATATTCTCTAATCTTTAGTCTGTTTTGAGGCAACTGATGTTATACAAATTCTTTTCTCTGTAACCATGCAATTAATATTTCAATTGAATTAAATAGGAAGAAAATTTTAATTTTAATTAGTGGGAATTGTTATGTTCAAAGCACATGTCTAATTTTACCAATATTTTCAGCATAAGTTAGTTCTCCATTGAAAAGTCTTAATAATAAACCATTAAAATCTTCTTCATCAATATTTGTTGAAAAAAATAAAAAATAAGTATAATTCTTTAAATGTAGTATATTATATTTTTCAATTTAATTCAACCACAAAACTACTTAGGTGCAGTCATTCACATTTGTTGTGAAACTTTAGAGATAAAATTTTCTTAGCAGCATGTAATAATCTAAACTAGTATTAAGTTGGAGAATGCCCCTACATCTTTAACACAAAATTATTTATTAGTTTACTTGGTTTAAAACACAGACCCCTAAGATTTGAGGGAAATATGGGTGGTTTCCATATTTTTGTAACGGGTTCAAAAAGTTATTCCTACCGAAAACAACAAGAAATGTAAGTTAGATTATAAAACTCTTATGACACCAAAATACCATTTTATACGTACCAAAAAACAGAGCTTTTCTCTAAACTAATTTAGATAGAAACCTTTCAAACTCTTTATATATTTTTATATTAAGTGTAAATTTTAAAAATCTAATTATTAAATTATATGTTCTTATTATATCTTTCATACTTTTAAAATTTCAAAAAGTTCAAAAATTAATTGTTATGTCATCAAATAAATGTTGATATTTCAAGTTTTATAAGATTATTGATTGAATAATAAATAACATCAAATTTGATGTACATATTAAGAATATAAGGAAATGAAATTCAATAGTTAAATTTTCAAAATTCAAATTTAAAAAGAAATATACGAAAAAGATCGAAGAGATTTTTTTTTACGGTATTTTATTTTAACGGATAGTATATAATCCCTTGATCTAGGAAAAAAACTCCCACCAAAATTACCAGTAACAGTCTGACTAGAAACTAGATATTGTCCAAACTCCAAACACTCCGCACCTGCCTGTAAGTGTGTGGCGATTGTTAGCCTCCTCTTCTACTTCTACCCATCTCTTTCTCTCTGCCATTATTTTATTCATCACACCCCCATCATCCACCTCCTCTTCACCACCAAACAAATCCAAAAATTAAAAAAAAAAAACACCAAACACCCTTCAACTCTCTCTCTCTCTCTCTAATGGCAGTCACTTTCTCCAACTTCTCCACCAACCCTTTCACTCTTCCCTCCTCCCTATCTCACCACTACCACCACTCTTCACCTCAAACCTTCACCATCACAACCCACCACTTCCCCACCACCACTACCACTACTTCACGCCTCTTCACTCCTTCTCTCATTACTTTCACCACCTTTCATAAACGTCCCACCACCATCACTCACTCCACCTTCAACACCGGCGGAGGCGGCGGCATAGGCGGTGGAGAAGGGGGAGGAGGAGGTGGAGATGGTGGAAATGATGATAATGACAATGGTAATAGTGATGATGGTGACAAGGAAAGGAACAAAGAAGAGGCTGTGATGGCGTTGTTAGAGGCTGGTAGGTCAGTGGAGACTATGCCAAAGGACTTGGCTGCGGCTATAGAGGCTGGAAGGGTACCTGGGTCGATTGTTAAGAGGTACTTTGAGCTCGAAAAGTCGGTACTGTTCCGATGGTTGCTTCAGTTTGGTGGGTTTAAGGAGCGTTTGCTTGCTGATGACCTTTTCTTGACAAAGGTTGCCATAGAGTGTGGTGTTGGCATCTTCACCAAGGTTTTTGCTTTTGTTTCTGCTTCTTCACACTGCTCTACCGTTCTCTTTTGCTTGTTTTTATACCCAACAATGATAGATTCTAGCTTTCTTTGCTCTGTTTTAATAAATTACGAACTGTCACAAAAGGCTATTAGAATAATGGTTATATGATTAAATTCATCGTTACTAACAATGTAAACCTTTGGACAATAGGTAATTTATCATAGAAAGGTGTGGGTGGTCTTGAGTTCTAACCTTTCTCTAATCTTCCACATTAAAAGGCTAAGACAAATAGTAATTTATTATGGTATCAAATAGTCCTAAGTTCAAACCTCGTCTCAACTCTACCTCCCATTTAAAAAGTTAATGATAGAAAACAATGAATTCAATCATTTAACCGGAAAGAATGAATGAAATTTGTTAACCATTGTTCTAACACAGTAGGGATCCAACATATGGGACTTTTAACCTTTTTTTTAATGGGAATTTAGGACTGCTTGCTCTAATAACATGATAAATTACTATTTGTTTTAAAAGCTTAGTCTATTAGGGAATTGTCAATTATTCTTTTTTTTTTTTTTTAATAGTTTCTGCTTCACGCTGCTCTACCTTTCTTTGCTTCTTTTCATATCAACTACTACAAAATTCTAGCTTTCCTTGCTATGTGTTTCTGCTTCACAATACTCTATCATTCATTTCTTCTTTTCATACTAATTACTACTAGGTTCTAGCTACCTTTGCTGTGTGTGTTTCTGCATCACAATGCTCTATCATTCTTTGCCTCTAATCATATCCATTTCTATATTATAGCTTTTTTTCCTGGGCTGTGTATGCGTGTTTGTTTGTTTCTGCTTCACACCACAATTTTTTGCTTCTTCTCATTGTTACTAAAAGATTCTAGATTTCTTTGCTGTGTGTGTGTTTAAGAGAAATAATTATTTTATTATTCGGATAGAATATTTATCCTTCTGTTTTCCTTGCAGACTGCAGCAGAGTTGGAGAGGCGTAGAGAAAAGTTTACCAAGGAGCTAGATTTCGTTCTTGCTGATGTGGTATGTTTTCTTGGTTATCTGAATCTACTGTGACATTCCACAAGATTTTATGTCTCAAATTTGAAGAGCTACTTGGCTTTTTAATTCAAGTCAACAATGAATGGAATTTGCATCTTTCTGATATAGTTTTCATCTTAGGTGATGGCCATCATAGCAGATTTTATGCTTGTCTGGCTTCCTGCTCCTACTGTTTCCCTTCGCCCACCTCTTGCAGTCAGTGCCGGATCAATTGCTAAGTTTTTCTATGGCTGTCCTGACAATGCATTTCAGGTAATTGTTTGTGTTATAATTTCTTAACTGTTGTGTGTTTCGGGCTGTTGTTTTGATCCTCAACTTCAAAATTATATGAACCTTATGTAATGTAATCAATTATTTTCTTCTAAAATCCTCCATGCAGGTGGCTTTGGCTGGAACATCTTATTCTTTTTTACAGAGAATAGGTGCAATAGTGGTATGTGTTGGATAACTATAAGGATTTTAACTGTCGTTTACAATGAATCAGAAATTTATGGTATATCAATATCTTTTGCAGCGTAATGGAGCCAAGCTATTTGTAGTTGGGACTGGTGCATCTTTGGTAAGTGAAAACCATACACGTTTTGAAATGCCTTGTATGTAATTTTCTTTCTATTTAGTTGTAATATATTTTCAATTGTTCTAACCACTTTTGTGCTCTGTTGTCCATCAAAAGGGAATTTCCATAGTTTGTTGCCATCTAGAATAACCATACTTTATGAATTAGAGAAGTCCTAGCATGGGTGCTTCCTAATTCCTAAAGCACATTTTATTTATCCTATCTTTATTTTGTATATTCTTTGTGGAAAACATAATAGAAGTATATAACTTCACATACTAATTCATAATTAGATACACCTGGTTTGAGAACTGGAAACATAGTGCACCAAGGCTATTTCAAGAAATGTAGTTCAGTAATTGTGTGCAAATTGTTTTTATAGGGTTTTGGATTTGATGACAGTTGATAAACAGGCTTTGATATGTTTTATGTAATGAGGTGTCCAAAATGCAGTGTGTTGTGTTATGTTATTTATAAGATTGCTTTTATGTGGTAGAAAATAAAGGCTTTATGTCAAAGTTCTTAGAATAATGGTTAAATAATTTTATTCTCCTTTCTCTAATAACTTAAGATTTTGAGATCAGTTATAATTTATCATGGTATCAAAGTAAGTAGTCTAGAGTTCAAATCCTATCTCCACTATACTTTCCATTTAAAAATTTAAAATCCCACCTGTTGGGCTCCATTTATTAACAGCACATGCTTAAGCTCTTGGGATAGTAGTAATTTATCATTAATATCATTTTTTTTTTTTTGGGTTTAGGGCTCATGATATCACTATCTATTTGATGTCATACGACTAATAGCAGCATTTTTCAGGTTGGTACAGGGATAACAAATTTGTTGATCAATGCACGAAAGGCTATTGATAAATCCTTCGCTGGTGAAGCAGAGGATGTGCCTGTATTATCAACCAGTGTTGCATATGGTGTTTATATGGCAGTTTCTAGTAATCTAAGGTATGTGGGTTTATTTGCAACCACATCATAACATAATAATACTCATTAACTCATGAAAAGGTGAGGCTAGTAATAGCTGATCATCATCTGTATGTACAGACAATAGTCAGTTTACAGGACAAATTATATGCTTTCTTTGTTTAACAGGTACCAAGTTCTTGCTGGAATAATTGAACAACGAATCCTAGAGCCCTTTCTGCATCAACACAAGATTATTCTGGGTGCTATTTGCTTTGTTGTTCGAACTGGCAACACATTCTTGGGGTCATTGATGTAAGATTTGAGATCTCCTAGGGTGCCATATGTCAATTTTTCATATTTCTTCTTTTCACTTCTCAAGGTCTTTTATATATTCTGCAAACAGGTGGGTGGACTATGCACGCTGGACTGGAATCCAAAAGATACGGGAGTAGAGGCTGGAAAATATCGTTTTCATCGTTATTGTAAGTAATTTTCATATTTGAATAGATGTTTTTTTTTTTCTATTTGTGCAATTGCAGAGGATTATGGTAGATCAATTCGGGTTCTTTGGTTTTGTACATTGTGTATTTATTTTATGAAATCAGAAGTGTGGATGTAAACATATTATAATGAATGTTTTAGGTACCTAGAATTTCCCCACATGTCGTGGTCACTTGTGGACAACTGCAGAAAAATCCAACTACAAATTGAGTCGCATTCATGTTAGACAATTGGTGTTGGTGCCATTCTAATGGTGTGGTATGAACTGAGCAGGCATTGGCAACAGGGTAGCTAAAATAAATTCTATTCGGAATTCTATTTGTTATATTTGTAGTGGTTAAAGAATGCATTCTAGCGTTTGCCTTGGAGAGTTGGAGGGCAAAGCAGTGTAACAGCTTTGTTAATGTGAATTTATTAATTTTTAAGTAAATTTCATTTGGCTCCTTTTATGGCACTTGAGTTTCAATATGAAGCATAATCAATGTTATGGTTCCCCTCTTCCTCCATTCCTCCAATTTCAAGCAAATTTTTCATTATCCAAATAGCATCCATCCATGTTTTGGTTTTAATTGATATTATGCCAAGTAGCCCTGCCTGTCCTTCATGCTCCTCAGTTAAAAGAACAATGTCCCTTCCAGGAATTCAGCTGTTATTTTTCTTTTAAAGCTCCTATACTCATACTTTATGGCCTTAATTTTCGCAGTATTTTTTGTTTGAAGACATTTTGCTCCATGTATTTAAATAACTCTAAAAATATCCGCAATCAAATAAATTCTTTTAAGGCAAATAGTCTATTTTGGTCCTTGCATTTTGGTCACTGTCAATTTGATCGCCTACTATCAACTCACTAATAAAAATTGATTGCTACCAAAATGTAAGGACTTAATTGACAACGACCCCAAAATGGTATTTTCTCCTTCTTTTAATTTGAATATTGTACTTCAAAAAGTTGGGGTCATTTTTTAACCCTCTTTTTTTTTTTCTTTTTTTTATACGATAGGATATTAAGCCTATGATGTTCATTCCATAATGACTGTTTTTTATGATCAAGCTAAAATGCCAATTGATTTCTTTTTATTGTAAATCTATACATAGGTTCTTATTAACTCAACTAGTAAAGTTTTTTATTATCAAATAAGAGACCATTTTTTACTCTTAACATTAAGAGAGGCATCTGTTTAGTCCTATGTACACCTAGTTATGTGAACTTGTACTTTTATGCAAAGAACATTGCAAAACCGCTCACAAAGAACAATTGGCTAGATAATATTCAGTATTGTTTTCTCCATTAATGCATTCTTTGGTTGCAGACTTGCTGAGAAAACAGTAGATAGAGAGGAAATGAATAAAAATAAAGGAAAAAGAATTGGCGGCCAATATTGCAGAATAGAGTTACAGTAATGCATCCTGACTTGATGTGAAAACAATACAAAGAAGAAGAGAATTAAAATAACGCCAAAAAATAATTGGCGTCAATATTGCTGAATAGAGTTAACGGTCCTAAAATATTTAGGAAACAAATTGTAAAAGGCCATGACCACTTTTGAAGATTTCAGATGTTAGCAATGTTAGAAGAAAGAGAGAGAAAAGAGAAAATTGACATGGAGATTTATGTGGTTCGAAAATATGCCTACATCCACCGAAGTATGCGGTGGGAAAATTCACTATTAAAGAAAAATATAGGGTTTACAATAAATTTATAGTGCCTTTAAAAAGCCCAAAACCAGGACACTGAATTTCCCAATGAAGGGGTAAACAAAGCCACGTTTGGCCTCATGGCCTCCACTTGGTTGCCCTCTGCTACACTCCACTCATGAGGCCTCTAGACTAGAGACCGATGTTACTTTCCTATTCAGAATATGAGCCACTATCTATAACAGAAATAGTAAAGACAGTAAACAAACATCAACAAGACAAAAACAAATATTCCTTCCACACACAGCGCTTGGAAAGTTGAAACGAATTGCATCAGCCTTTCGAACTATCTGCAAGCACCAAAGACAGTAAGATTCATCAGTGATGTACCTAAAGGGCAAGAAGTCCTACCAGAATTCCTCTGTTGTAATGAAAACTTGGAAAAAAAAAAATTTTTCAACAAGAAATATTTGTATCTGTATTTACTTTCTAGTAATGCAGATATGCAGCAATCCTATATTAGACAGTTGCCATGGTTATTATGTGACGCTTCACATAGGTTATGGCACCGTATATAAAGAATTAGTTAGACTAAAGAGTATATACACTGCCATCAAATTAGAAGGAGAAAGTAAAACGATAATATCCAATTATCCATTGAACTTTGAACAGTAACTTGATGTAGGGTAGTAGTACTTGTGGCAGAAAAGAAATCTGCTTAGGTTCTGCATGATAGATAAGAATTGATGGACCATAAACCCTAGATGAGAAGCTGATGTGAAAACCCAATAACTGGATGAGATTTTAGGAAGTAAAATCATCTTCAATAACAGTCTGGAGTTTGATCAGCCTCTAAATAGTAAAATTCTAGACCCCAATTTCATTGCTTAGGACATAGTGAAACTACATGACATAAATATTGAGTTAGTTTTCTCATTGACAATATTCTCAAAAATGCAATGAATCTGTAATGGTGGGTAATTTATTTCCTTTATGTCCATGCATATGCCAAAACCTATGTGTAAGCGTAAAATGAAAATAAGTTAGTGATGCAAACTATAAAACCAGAGGAGGCTATGGCAGGTTCTTAAATATAGTAAGGTATATACTGCAAAAAGCATTAAGAGGTTATCACAGAACTCAGCTTTGGTTAATATACAAAATATTGAACACCGTCATATAAAAAGTTTTGACATGTATGCTGTGTAAACATATAAATTTGGAGATTTAATAAATGGCTTACCTAGGTGTCAATGCAATGCGAAAGTTGAACATCCTCTTGTTTGCAAAATCAGGAATTCACCTGTTGAGCTGTGTTGTGAATGAATCTGTTGTCACTGTTTCATGGATGAATTTGTTGTCAATCAAAACACAAGGGATGTGAGCTATCTTGGACCACTCTTGTCCTTTCTCATTATTGCAATGTTGACTTAGCAGAGGACAATTACGGATTTCAAGTTGTGTAAGTGAGGGAGGCAGGCCCTCCTTTGGTAAGGATGTGAGCTTTAGGCAATTATGGATCTTTAGTTGGTTTAAAGATGTGAGGTTTTGAAACCCCTTGGGGGACAGACATTCCAGGTTTTGAAAATATGAAATGCATAGGATGGAGAGAGAGTTTGGCAGCAGCATCATGGCCCCATTCTCCCTCTCACCTGGAAAAGAATCAACATCTAGGCATTCACCATGAATGGAGAGTTTTATAAGAGAAGTGAGTTGTTGCAACCCCCACTCAAACATTGGTTTGTAGAGCTTCAGGTCATTCATATTAAGTTCTATTAGGTTGGTAGGTAAACCCTCTTGTGGAGAGGGCAGACTGTCTAGACGGTTAGATATATCCAATTTTTGAAGAGAAGTGAGGTTGCGCATACCGTTAGGTAAGGCCTTGAGATTCTTACAGTTTTTGATCCAGAGAACTCTCAGGTTTGAAGGTAACCCTGCTGCTGGGAAGGAAGAAAAACTTGGACACCAAAAAATTTGAAACTGGCGAAGTTTGCTGAGGTTGTGTAGGTCCTCTGGCAAGGATTTAAGGCCATGGCAATTCCAAATCTTAATGCATTCAAGGGACGTGTTCTGGTGCAACCTCTCTGCTATTTTCTGCAGCTTTGAGATTGATTGAATCTCAAGGTATTGAAGTGCTGCTGGCAATTTACCTGTTGATGACAAACACATGAGCTTTGGGCATTCCCTCAGAAGGAGGTGTGTAAGCGTGGCAGGTAACTTGCCACTTGAAGTTAAGGCTGTGAGAGATGGACATGATTTGATGTCTAAGTACTGAAGATGAGTTTTGCTTCTGTTGTTGATATCCTCATCATGCATCACTGAAGAAGAAGAAGAACCCTCTCCCTCATCTAGCACACACTGCAAATTCATACAATGAGATATCTCCAGCCTTTTTAGAGTTGTTGGTAGCTGTCCTCTGGCAATGGATTTCATAGAATCACAACGAACAACACACAACTTCTCAAGACATGCATTTTCTCTGCTGTGCAACGTTCCCTCTGGTAGTAATGATTTCAGACCACTGCAGCTTTTTATTTGAATTACTTTCAGCATGGATGGAAAACCAGATGCTGGAAAGGAAACTAGTGTTGGGCAGTCTTCAATAGACAGCTCTCGTAGGAATTTGAGTCTGTGCAACCCTTCAGGTATTTTCTCCCACAAAGTTGTGAGCTTTTCAGAATCAACAATCTTCAAATATTCTACTTTACTTACTCCATGCATTAACCCTGCTGTTGCATTTCTAAACTCTGAAATTTTTGAAAAAGCCATGGAGTATGGTGAGCCAAAGCCAACTGAACTTTCACACTCCACTCTTTTGCATCCCTCAATTACTAATACACACAGCATTGGTAAGTTTGAAACTGAAACTACCAAATTCCAACATCCATGAATCACAAGTTTTTTTAATGAAGGAAGATGGTCTGGCAATTTTCTCACCAGATTGTGGCATCTTATGATTGAAAGCTTACGCAAGCAAGCAAATGCTTCATTAACTCCAAGAGGAATCCAGTTTTCCCATCTTGGCATATTCTCAAAATGTAAAGTCTCCAAGGATTGAAAAGGTCTCGAGCAACTTTCCCCATAAAACTCTCGGCCAACACTCTTCACTCCAGCCATTCCTTTAATGAGAAGATCTTTGAGAAAGGGTAGTTGCCCAACTGGTGGCAAGGAATTGCAGTTATCACAATTTTCAAACCTCAGGAGCACTAAATTAGAAAATGAAGGATCTCCTATCCAAGTTGGGAATTTGGTTCCACCATAGCACTTCACAGTAAGCTCTTTCAACTTCACATTGGGCTGTAGCATGTTAAGTACTTCCAACTGGGTTTCTTCATCTTGTGATTCATTAAGGTTGCTACTCCATTCCATCACAACCTCGTTAAGGTCTTGTTTACCATATAAATAACTGTCTCTTGCCTCCTGAGCTTTAGTTACATTCTCCAATTTTGAGATGCAGAGTGTCCCTCGAAGATGCACCAAGGGCCCTAGCTCTCTTATTACACAGAAACTATCTGCTTTGCCCACAACAAAGTTGGACAATGTTTGGAGACTAGTCAAATTACCTATGCTTAGAGGCATTCCTTCCAATAAACCTGATCCAAAAATATTCAAATGACGCAGGTTGAACAGTTTACCAAAATCAGGAGGCAAGAACTTTAAAGAAGAGCAATTTTCTAATAGCAATGTTTGTAAATTGTAAAGAGTGCTTATTGATGCAGGCAAGCTTCTGAGTTGTGTGCGAGAAAGGTCAAGGTACCGCAAATGCTTGAGATCACCAATTGTTTCTGGTAGATAAACTATGCGATATCCACTCAAAGAAAGCACCCGTAGGTTTTGTAATTTAGGCAGCAATTGATTAATAATGTGATAAGACAGATAGGAGTACCCAACATATGGTGCCATTAGTGGTAGGAAGGTCCGCAAATGCTTGAATTCAGAAATTGCCTCAAACTTCTGAGCTCCATCATATCTGCTACCAACAAAAGATAAATGGCGAGCTTTACTGGAAACTTTGCTTCGCTCGTTGCCCTCCAGTTTAGTCTCCAACCTGAAGTAGCTTATTCCTGCAACCCATTGAGCTAAATCACTGATGAGGTCATGCATCACGAATCGTGATTTATTACTGCTTGACTGCTGAAAAAATGACCTTGAAAGTAGATCACGAAAGTACTCGCCACCTAAATCTTCCATCGGCTTATCACCTTCTGCTTGATAAATCAAACCTTCTGCCATCCAAAGCAGGATCAGTTGCTTCTCTTCAAATTCATAGTCCCTTGGGAATAATGAACAATAAGCAAAGCACCTCTTTAGATGATGAGGGAGATGGTGGTAGCTCAATCTTAATATGGGAAACATGTCACTTCCCATGTTTGATGAACTCCACAATTTGCTATTCATTATATCCTCCCACTCATCTAACTCTTTACCACGGAAAAGGCCACCAAGAGTCCTTGCTGCCAAAGGCAATCCCCTGCACCTTTCAAGAATTCTCTCACGAATTAGGCCTGAATTCCCAGGTCTACCAACATTTTCATTCATCAAGGAATGCTGGACAAATATTGCCCAGCAATCATTGTCGGATATGAACTCCAGATTATAAGACTGAACTGCTCCCATCACCTTTCCAACACTAGCATTTCGTGTTGTCACGATTATTCGACTCCCTGCTGCTCCAGCCCTGAAAGGAGGTAGCAGTGCTTCCCACAGGCCATAATTCTCATTCCAAAGATCATCTAAAACAAGCAAGAACTTTTTACCCTCTAATTCACTTGCCAGCTTCACCTGAACTTCATTCAACTCTTTGAGATGGCAGGGTTGGGAAGTGACTGATTCAAGAAGAGCTTTTGTTACCATCATAACATCAAAGTCATCAGATACACAGATCCAGGCTCTTGGATTGAAATGATTAACCTCTTCATCATTGTACACAAGCCTAGCAAGTGTTGTCTTACCAACCCCAGCCATACCAACAATAGAGATAACGTGAAAATTAGCATCATCAGTTTGCTCATCTTTTAAAATGAGTTCTATTATCTTCTTTCTATCTTCATCTCTGCCTATCACAGGTCCATATGGCACACTTGTGCTGGATGGCCTTTTCCATATCTTTACAGACATACCACCATCTTTCAACCCAAGTCTGTCTTTTTGTTCAGTTATTTCTTTTAACCGTCTACTGATTTTTTCAATCTCAAACTTCATCTTAAGGTTGAATTTAACAGCACTAGGAGTAAAACGAGTAGGGACTAAGCTTCTAACCATACTTGCTGGGCTACCAGACTCAGGTTCTGCCTTCAACTTGCGCTGCATAGCTTCAATGGCAAAATCATCAAATAAGTCTTCAAGATCATAAGCCAAATCTCTGATAGCTTCCAGCCATTGGTTCACATCCGCATCTGTCAGTTGCTTCTCCTCAGCATCTTTAAGAACCGTCCCAATTGCCAACAGGGTTTGCCTCCATTTCTCCAGCTTCTTCTTGACACTTTCCTTGAACAGCAACTTCATCAACTCATGGGGTGCCAACCTATCAAACAGCACTTGAAGGAAAGCTGAAAGAAACACCTCTGCCAACATGGTCTCAGTTATAAGACAAAGAAGGAATCTGGGTTCTGAATTATGATTTATGATGGAAAAGAAAGGAAAGGAAAGGACAAAAATGGCTTGCTGCTTTGATAGCTTGTTGTGCAGTTTGCAATTTGGTTATGGTTTAGAACTTGCAGTGTATACTCAAAAAGGCTGGATAGAGAATGGTTGGTAGTAAAGGATGCCAAGTTGGGTCTTTACTAGGTTTAAGAGTTCAGCCTTTTCCAGTTAATTGCTATAGCATGGTATCTGAATATGAAAAATTCAATGAATTTGTATGACCCAATTGTCATTTGAAAAATAGACTTAAGATGGATATTGGACTTAAAAGACTTCACATTGGGTAGGTGGGAACTTTTATTTTTTATTTTTAAGAATCAAGTAGGTGTGAACTTATTTCTTAAAAAAAAAAAAAAAAGTAGGTGTGAACTTAATTCAATAAGAATATATATTAATTAACAAATTAACAAGTCATTGCTATAGTGGAAAGTCCCAGTAAACGAGAGCAATGCCAAGAACCTGCATAGCTTGACTTGTCAACGAGAGAATGTGGTTTCAGCAGGACGGTGGAAATCTCCGTTCAACGCTTTTGTACCAAAAAGAATAATCTCGTAAAGTAAAAGATCCATTGTAATTGGGAGTGTGATGTGACAGGTAAAGGATTTGTCAATTCCGTTTGGGTTTGACTTACTTGGTAAAAAGTAATTGAAATAATTTAAATAGTAAAAAAAATTAACTTTTTAAGCTAACGTGAAACACAACCATTATAAACTATTACGTAATTAATATTGAAGCACGTGAAATATGATAAAAGAAAAATGTTAAACTTAAGTTATTAACATTTTTATGGGTTATTTGGTGTGGAATGAAAGATTTAGCTTTGAATATCTTTTATATAAAAAATTAATTAGTATTTTGATATAATGATAAAAAAATAATTATTTTGAAATTGATATCATAAATTCTTTCTATGGATTAATTATATAAAAAAATTATTATAAAAGGTTTAGAGGAAGTTATAAGTTCAAATCTATAGTAACTATAAGGTTACGTTTGATAGACTGTAATAGACACTGTAATGTAATAGATATTTCTATGGTATAACTATTCGGTTGTTTGGTTATATTTTTATTACAATAAATAGTTATTCTTTAAAATGAAGAATAACTATTCCTTATCAAAAGTACTGATTATCTATTTATTCACCTTATGTAATAACTTTTTTTAAAAAAATTTCCTATAAAGCCATTAGTTGCCACATCTTCAAAAGGAAAGAAAATGAATTTTTCTTATTGTTAATTATTAGCTATATTTTGAACACCCTAAAATAAGTGTATTTTAAGAAATTTGACTTAAAAATAATTTAATTACAAATTCTTTTTATACTCTACTAAATTGTGGATGCATATTCAAGATTATATTCCTAAATGATCACCAAACTCATGAATAGTAATACTTATTACATTCCAACTTAATGTATTCTTTATAATATTTATTCCTATTCTCATGTAATAATTATTACGATGTACTAAATGTGTCTTAAATAATTAAAAAATTACAATAAAAAGGATACAAATTGGGGTAAAATGATTGTGATTGGTGTCATTTTAATGACATAATAAATAATGGAAAATATTAAAGTTACAAAAAAATTTATTACAAATAGCTTACAAATTGATATGACAAGAAATGTGATTAGTATCATTTCAAACAAATAATAAATAAATATCTGAATTAGCTTTTGATGAGTGATCACGCTATAGTTTCATTATAAAATAATTTGAATGAAGTTTTCTATATAAACTATGTATAATTTTGGGTTTGTGACTTTGTGGTATACAGTATCATTAACATTTTTGGGAATTAATTTTAGTTAAAATATGTGTCACTAAGAAGAGAACGAAATTAGGACACGTAAATTGTTAAGAATAATATATTTATATATTTAATATTTTAAACATAGAAAAATATTGCTCAAATGAATTCAAAATTTGAAGTCACAATCATTTATTTATTTCAGCTAAATTAAGTGCACATTTTTTTTATTAATGTTCTTAATTTTATGTGTTAAATAAATTTTTTTTTTCTTTGAGATAGTTACAATATACTACTAGCCCAACAACATTTTCTCTGTAATTTTTGACTGTCAATTTGGATATGCATATGTGGAAAAACAATGTAGTCTTAAAAATAGGAAGGTTATTTTAAATGTTGCAAGGTTACAAAATATTTAATTTAATGTTAAAAAAAATTTAAATTAAGTGGTAAATTGTTTTTCCAAACCATCTGTAATATCTGGTCCAATAATTGAAGCCGTTGAAAGACAAGGTAGAGGAAGGAGTAAGAAGCTTCAAACATACAGCCTATGTAGACTAGTTTAAGATTTGGATTTATTTGGAATCCGCTTATTTTGCTGAAAGTACAGTAAATAAAGGTAAAAGTTAGCTGAAATAGTACAAGGGAACCTAAGAATAGTACCAAAAAGTACAATGGAGCCCATAAATAGTAGCAAAAATAAACTGAATAGTAAAATAAGTTGACTTTTTAATTTGAAGCCAAACACACGCAAAACAGAGAATACTTTTATTTTTGCAAAAAGTCTTTTTTTTTTTTGCAGATAGACTCTTTCTTTTTTCTTTTTTCTTTTCCTTTTTTCTGATATAAAAAGACTTTAGTAAAGAAACAGTAACCAGAAACTACAATACAGCTTCGGCGCTTTATGAATAGAAAAGTATAACACTTTGATTTATGAAAAGTCTTGAGTAGCCCACAATTATGACATTACACGTAAAGTAAGAAGATGATGGAAAGGAGAAAATGAATTTTCTCCTGTTTGATTAGTCTGAGTAAGAAGATGGAAAATGACATGAAATTTACATTATTGTTGTGTGTGTTTCATTTATCCACTCGAACTATTTATGTTTTTGAGTTTGTATGTTACCACCATTGAATATGATCAGATAATAACTGAAATAATATGTTCGACACCAATGAATTTTACTTTGATTTATTGAAAATAGAATAAATAAATTCATATAAACTTTGAGCTAATCTGTATTGTGTCCAACTCATTGAACCCAATAAGATCTTATTAACAAGGCTTTGGGGGCTTTTTACTCAACGTGCTCTCTCTTTTGGTTCAATATTTTTCTTTTTATTTCATTTGGATTCAAAGAACTATGCTTTTATGCTTTCTCTGTTATTTGATTATAATGATTAATGATCAAACAACCATGCTTTCAAATGTGTAAAATTAATCAAATTTGTACTTTCATATGTTAATCAAGTATCTTTAGTTTTAGGCGCATTTTTCAAGACGTGGGTTTAAGTTTCTACCATGTAGGAAATTTAGCTTTCAAACTAAGACAACTTGACATATTTGATGAATTTTTTAACAAAAGCATTTCTTTTTCTTTTTTTGGGTCATCCCAACTATACAGAAGGCCGAGTTAGATTGGGGCCAAAATGGCCAAATTTTACAATTGGCTAAAATACGTACTATTGTATTGTTGTTTGAGAAATATTCAATAATTTATCACTTTTTTGAAATTTAAATTTGTGAAATTCAAATTTGACATGAAACTTAAGCTTCAAAAACTCAAGTTCTATAAAAAAAAATTATGAAACTAGAACTCGAATTTTTAAAAAATTGACAAACAATTTTTTATAGAAAAACACAACACGCTCTTAGATAAATATGTTTTCTCTCTTACTATGCTTTAACTGTTGAGTGTTCGCTTTAACTGTTGAGTAAAACACGTGAACAAAGACACTTTTATTGACAAAAAATCAAGTCACCAAAGGTACACCACTTTTGCTTACGGAAATCTATGTGCTCCTACACTACTGAGACTTTGACAAGTAGGTAGACTTCTACACTCACACAGCAAAGTTAGCCTTTTATGCGCACTTTCCTACAATTTTCCTGTGCTTGATATCTAGGCTTTGCTGATATAAAATGGCCTGTTTGAATGGACGGAGAAGGAGGAGAAGTGGAGGAGAGTAGAGTTGGTTAAAAATAAATTAATTTTATACTAAATCTGCTCTATTCTACTCTACTCTTCCTCCCTCTCCCTCAATCCCAATGGACCATAAAGTTTTGTTCAAACTTTTGAAGTACTCGAGTTTGAAGAGCTCGAGTTTTGTTTATTAATTTTACAGCAAACTTGAGTTTCACAAACTCGAATTTTAAAAAAATGATAGATTGCTGAATATTTCTCACATAGTGGTAAAACACTACATATTTTAGCCAACAGTAGTACTTAGCCATTTTGGCCGCTAGATAGGTAAGGGAAGAATTACAAATATCTAATATTTGTACTTCTCTAAATTGATTTAGGAAATCTTGAAAAAAAAAAAAAACTATTGGAATCCCATATTCAAGTTAAATATCTTAAAGCTAGATAGGAATGATGGTAAAAATATATTGAGAGATGTATACACATGTTAACCTTTAGGGTCCATTCGGTTAGAAGAGTGGAAAAGTGGGAGGATGGAAAATTGTGAGAGAATGGAAAATATTTAGTTTTCCCTCTTGTGTGTTTGGTTGGAAAGGTGGAAAAGTGAGAGGGTGAAAAACTCTTTTGTTTGGTTGGAGAGAAAAAGGGAAGGATGGAAAATGTAATTTATATAAATTGACTATTATACCCTTGTTACATAATATGTAAAAAATAAATTTATTTGTAATCATTAAATAATATAAAATTTATCACATCATATACATAAATTTATATTATTATTATAAAGTGAAAATTAGATCGGGTCACGTTGAAAAAAAAAAAAAAAAGAAGAGAGAAGAGAAGGTCAGGCCATGTTGAAGAAAGAAAAGGAAAAAAAAAAAAAAAAGAACATTCACGTTGAAGAAAGAAGAAAGAAAAAAAAAAGAAAAACAAAAAACGTTCACGTTGAAGAAAGAAAAGAAAAAGAAAAAGAAAAAAAAGAGACGTTAAGGGGTCACGTAGAAAAAAAAAAAAAAAAAGAGAAGAGAACATTGAAAAAAATAGGTGGGAATAGGATATTTTTGTAAAAGTGTTGCTATAACACTTTTCTTTCCAGATTTTCCTTCCGATTTGGAAGGAAAAAAAATGTGGGCTCGGAAAGAAAACTTTCTTCCGGATTTTCTCTCCTTATTTTTCTTCCTCAAACGAACTATAAAAAATAGTATTTTTCACCTTATTTTCCTTTTTTTGTTTTCCATCCTCTCTATTTTCACTCCAAATGAATGGAGCCTTAGATATCCTCAAAGTTGAAGGGGAATTTTTTTTTTAATACTTCTTTAAATTTTGTTATTTTTTATTTTTATGGTTTAAAATTACTATTGTTTGACGTATTAATATACCCTTCTGAAGGTTTTACATTTCAATTATAGATCGTAGAATTTTTTTAAAGTAAACAATTAACCCCTAAACATTAGATTTTTAACCAGTCAAACACCATGTTAATGTTTTTGGTTAACGCATTCCTGATATAATTTTTTAGTGTTACACGGATATATTAACACTGTAGCCTCATTCAGTGTAGTTCGAAAGTTATTTTATTTTATTTATTTTTAATTTATATTAATATTTTCTAATAATTTCAATTCTAGGTTTATGCGTTAGTGTAATGAGATTTATGTATTTGCGAATCACCAAAATAGCTAGGCGTAAAATACAATTTAGCCACAAAGACTTAACATAAGCTGTGTGTAATTGTGAATGTTTTTAATTATATTCGTGCATATGCACCGGGTCTGGTTAGTAGACTAATCCTATTTAAAGAGTATGTTAACAAAAGAATTTGGACGAAGCTAGTATTTAATTAGTATAAAAATTAAAAAAACAAATTGGATGGAGGCTGGGCCGTCCCTTTAGTGAATGAAGTTGGAGTTGGCCCAAAACATTTGACCCATGTCCAACTTTATATAAGTATGTATTTGGGCCTATACTCTCTTTCAGGGGCAGAGAGAGTCAATAGGTACTTAGCAAAGAGACCGTCTTTCTCAGTGTCTCTCTCGCAGTCCCAAGCTTTGCTTCCAAAACCCAACAAAGTCCTTTGTAAGTTTTTGTTTCTTTCATCAACAAGCTACTTTTCTGTTTCTTTTTGTTGATTTTGGTTAGTGGGTACTTTACTTTTGCAAATATTCTTCAAATTGCTTTACTTTTTTTTTTTTCTTGGATCATTTCAATGTCAAGTGTTTTTATTGATCTTACAAACATGAAAGATGCATAGCTTCTTGAATTCTTCCATCCAATCAGACCCTTAACAGAGCGTTGGGAGATCCTTGGTGAATATATGTAAGCAAAACCAATGCTATTATGCAGTTGTCAAAACCATTCAAAAACTATTTTAGCAACTTAAAAAACCATAAAAACCATGCCACATCAAAAGTCCTATATCTAAAAATTTTTCACTTTCAGCTACAGTAAACACTAATAAATCAGAGCTTATATATATATATATATATATATATATATATATATATATATATTGTAGCAACTCTTATATTATTTTATTGTGTTATTTATATTATTTTAATGTGTTAAATGTTAAAATAAAATTATTAAAGTTAAGTGTTTTGTAAAGTGAAGTAGCAAAATAGATAAAATAGGTTTTTAAGGTGCTAAAAACTAAAATTTTTAGCTCATTTGATGTGAATGACCTTGAACAGGCCATGAAGGTTATGAAAGTAGAAATTCTCTTTACAACTTGAATTCTTGTATGATTTATCAATAAGTAGTATGTTACATGTTGTGACTAATAATAATATTCTTTATAATCAATATTTCTTTTTATTTTTTTGTGATAGCATCATAAAATTTTAATTTGACAAATTCTAAAATTTTGTTTGTCCATTATTGTTTTTAGTCTCTTACAGTATAAACACCATATACTTAGTAAGATGTATAAGTGACGTTCATTATTTTTTTTTTCCCACTCTATTACAGCATAAACATCATATCCTTAATAAGATGTCTAAGTGGGTTGATCTTCCACGTTTGGTGCCACTTGCAAGTCATGACAAAGCGTTTATTCATTGGAAATTCCTCCATCACCTCCTAGGTGCCCTAGGCTTTATGTGCCGCAAGCAATGCACTGTCTTCTGGTGCCGTCTTTGCCGGTGTGAACATTATCCTTGTGCTGCTCAAGTAGGAAGGTTGAGCCGCAGACGTCGTAGTCCACTGAGTCCAACTTGTGGATGCGTTGATTTTGACCACCCATTGATGTCACGCTATGGAAAAATAGTAGGCAACGGTGGCAGTGGTTGAAGTCTCTCCGATGTGGTAATGGATTGCGACACCTTCGTCTCTTGTTGTTTTGGTATTTCTATCAGTATCTCTCACTAGTGTCTCTCGTGCGCTCTGGGTGTCTTTTACTATTATGCCCATGTGATGCACAGTTTAATTAAGAATCGTATGTAACTTAAACAAAAGATAATAACAATTAAGTTTTTGTATTTATCTAAAAATTGATAGAGATGTATAAAAAAAATCAATAAGAACAATTATAATTTTGTGTCTATCCATGAGGTGTTTTTAAAAAATAAAAAATAGAATTAAAGGTTGATATTAGTAGTTGTATATGTGTACTATGATTGTTTTTTTTTAATTAATGTTGATATGACCAATTAGTGTGAAACCAAAATTCTAATCCCCTGGAATGCTAGAACTCATAAATTATAAATGAAGTAGATCTCCTATTGCTAATTAAATAAATCACTTCACTTAGAAATTATAGATAAATGAATAATAAAAGGATTAGATGAAGAATTTGGATTGTATTTAAATTGAAATTTTTATCAACTTGGAAATTATAGGAGAAGAAGATAAGAACAAAAAAAAAAAAAATTACATATATTTTTAGAAATTTAACAAAATTTCTACAATTAGTGAAGCCACATGGCACAACCACAGCTTCTAATCTCAACTTTTATTATATACTAGTTGAAGGCCCGTGCATTTTGTGTTAAAACTTGTCAAATATATATAATTATTATAACCTAATAAGTAATTATTGTAACGAAATGAATAAATTGCATTGGTATAACAACCATCAAATATAAAATGATAACACCTTAATACAAAATTATCTTCTAACATATCAATTGTGCTATAATATCATCTGTACTTACATGTATCAAACTATTCGCATATGAATTTTATATTTAATGAATTTACAATATAAGTGATTTGCAGTATTGTAAATAATAATATTAATGATTAAAATCTTTAGACAAAGTAACATAAAATCGGCCACTTTTTAAAGATAGAACTATTCGAGGAATAAAATCTTTGATCTAATTAAAAAAAAAAATTTGCAAAGTTCTACATCTAGATTACAAACTTTTCTTAGGATGCTTGAAATCTTTTTTGACAAACCTGAAAAAAAAAACATTTAATAGTCTATGATTGGAATTTACTACGACAACTTACATATATATTGGATAACAAAATAATTAAATTGGATCAAACTATTAACATATGAATTAGATCAAACATAAGGAAATTATCCCCTCAAAAAAAGAAAAACATAAGGAAATTAGCTTAAACAAAAGGTGACAAATACATAAAACGTATTTAATTGATTATAATAAAAAATTAGAGTAAAAAATGCATACCTACATGATTGTAGGTAGAAAAATGGAAGCCTAAATAAATAAATAAAAACTATACAATAAGTTGGAGAATGAAAAATTACACCAACTAATGGTGTATATATATACATACTCCACCTAGAAAAGGAGTCCAAGTAAAAATTAAATACTCTAAACTCCTTGAAGTACCTAATCAAGAAGTTTAGGTTCATTACATATTAGTTTTTTAAAAATAAATATTTTATCCCAAAAAAATAGTTAACATTATTAGCTAGATTGTTATTAGATTTTTTTAAAATTTTTTTTTTTGTTTACGTTAATGTTAATACAACAACAACAACAACCAAAAAAAAAAAAAAAAAACCCTTACGGGAAGCATTCCTATATGCTTCGGCTTCACCCTACATGAAATGAAATATCCTCTTTAATAATGTCCTCTTGCTTTTGTCACAAAATATGTTCCTTTAAAGATTTTGGGTTAATTAAGGACCTTAAGCTCAGCCAAATATATATATATATATATATATAAAATTATCATTGATATTATATATGTTTATGTTGGGGTATGCAGTATTTTTTTTTTTTTAGAAATACATTTACTTTATGATAACAATGAATTAGATATTAAAATGAATTAGAGTCCTGATTTTTTGAATTTGAGATATGAATGAATTAGAGTCCTGATTAATCTAATATTAATCTGCAGTTTTTTATAGTGGTTTTTTATTTTTTTATTTTTTTTAAAGAGATAAACTACTAAATAATAAAAATAAATTAAAGTTCTGGTAGTATAATATTCTTTTTTAGTTATTTGAAAATCAAAAAATTTAATAAAATTTCTGCAATTTGGTGAAGTCACGTGGCGCATCCATGGCGTCTAAACCCAACTTTTATTATATATAATATGATATGACATAATATTGATATATATTATATATAATATGATATGATATAATATTGATATATATATATATATATATCAATACATATTTTAATAATATTAAAATTTTAAAATTTAGATGATAAATATTATCTAAATTAAATTTTTGTACGTTAAATATTATCCTCTAATTTAAGAAATATATCTTAACAAATAAAAAAAATAATGTTAATTAGATGATAAATATTATCTAAATTAAATTTTTGTATGTTAAATGTTATCCCTTAATTTAAGAAATATATCCAAACAAATAAAAAAATAATGTAATCTAATTTTATTTAATGATAAGAATGAATTAGAGTCCTGGTAGTATACTATTCATTTTTAGTTATTTAAAAATCTAAAAATTTAATAAAATTTTTGCAATTTGGTGAAGCCACATGGCGCAATCACGGCGTCTAAACTCAACTTTTATTATATATAATATGATATTGATATATATATATATATCAATATATATTTTAATAATATTAAAATTTTAAAATTTAGATGATAAATATTATCTAAATTAAATTTTTGTACGTTAAATATTATCCTCTAATTTAAGAAATATATCTTAACAAATAAAAAAATAATGTTAATTAGATGAAAAATATTATCTAAATTAAATTTTTGTATGTTAAATATTATCCCTTAATTTAAGAAATATATCCAAACAAATAAAAAAATAATGTAATCTAATTTTATTTAATAATAAGAATGAATTAGAGTCTTGGTAGTATACTATTTATTTTTAGTTATTTAAAAATCTAAAAATTTAATAAAATTTCTGCAATTTGGTGAAGCCACGTGACGCAACCAATTTTATTTAATGATAAGAATGAATTAGAGTCCTGGTAGTATACTATTCATTTTTAGTTATTTAAAAATCTAAAAATTTAATAAAATTTCTGCAATTTGGTAAAGCCACATGGCGCAACCACGGCGTCTAAGCTCAACTTTTATTATATATAATATGATATATATATATATATATATATATGGGTTGAGTTTAAGTTACACCTGATATAACTCTAAGCAATGTTACACCACTCAATATTTTTTAATTGGATGCAAATTTTAATAAATCTACTGTTAGATTACATTATCTTCATATGTTCTCCATACTTGCAAAATTTCAAGATAATAAAAAATTAATAGTCATGTCATTAATCAATTTTTTAAATTTGAGTTTTTATAGTTGAAAATAATGCATAAAAGATGAGTTTATGATCAAATGGTAAATAATATCTAATTGACATGAAAATTGACATGATTATTAAGAATATATAGAACATGTAATTCAATGGTGGGATTTTCAAAATATGAATTTCATAATAAGTTATTAGGTGGTGTAACATCGCTTAGAGTTACACTAGGCGTAACTTGAACCCAACCCTATATATATTGTTTTGATAATAAAGTTTACAACTTCAAGTTGCTTGAGCTTGTTGGGAAAAAAATGCTTTGGAACATCTTTCAGATGGTTGTTCAGTATAGGCATCGATCTCCAAATCAATCTCTTTCATACATTGTCTCCTATCAAGTCTTCCGCCTCAACCTCGTTTTTGTGATGAAGCTGGTCTCAATTATGAACTTGACCCTATAGATTATGTCATTACGAAGATATCTTAGTTGAGAAGTGTGTTTTGTCAAGGAATCCGTAGAACTTAGCAACTAATGAATATGATAATGATTTGCATAATCATGGTTATCTATAGTAGTAATAACACATTGGCATTCACTAGACCTGGTCACCTGGATATGATGCTTGGATTGATATAACAAGTGATCCATATTTTTTTGACATTGCATTCTACAAGGAAAAATTTTATGCTGTAAACGGTAAGGGTGAAGTTTTTGTTTGTCACATTGATGATGGTATTGCATTCACTGAATGTGTTGCGCCATGACAATTAGAAACTAAGGATTATATCCAAAAGTATATTGTTGAATCATTGGAAAATCTTTTGGTTGTTTCATGCTTTCGAGCAGGTTTTGATTTCATGGATGAGGAATTCATTAATGAAGATGATAATCAGGATGAGAACATTCATGAAGTTGAACAAATCAATGGTAATACCTATTTGACAATTGGGTTCACAATTCTAAAATTAGAATGTTCTACTAAGTGAAAAGCAAATATAAATACAAGCGGGTGATGGTTGACAACTTGGGTGATCAAGCATTGTTTGTGGGTGACAGTTCCTCAGTGTCTTTGTCTCCATCAAGCTTCAATGGATGCAAAGCTAATTGTGTCTATTTTACAGATGACTATAAGAAAGGTTTTTCTTCAACCTTAAATGGTGGATGGTTCGACATTGGTGTATTTAGCATGGAAGATGGAAATATTAATCAACATTACCCAGGCTAATCATACTCTTACTTCTCTATCCCACTTTGGAACATTTAGCATTGGTCTATTTTATGTTGGTTTAAATAATTGAAGCTAGTGAATGTGTGTAAAAGACCTGCCTTTGCCTTTGTTTCTCGGTCTCTTATTAATCGGTTTATTGAATAATGCTGTTTTTTTTTTAATTGCTATAATGTATAAGTATTCTTTGTTTGTTTTCATGATATGATGCCACACTTACACTTTTCATCAATATGATGAACATCTGAGCTTTTGACCTTATTTTGTCTATTGATGTGGAAGGCATTAGTTCTCAATCCATTCTTTTGTTTTTGGATAAATTATTTGAAGCAGCCTCTCTGAATGAAGTCTTGATTCATAATTTTAGGAAAATTAATTCATAAAGTTACAATCTGAACTATATAATACATAACTCAAGCAAAACAGGACCATGCACTTCTTTATTGAACTCATTGTGATGTTCTTGCAACCAATGGTAAGCCTCAATTATCTTCTGAGTTCCAGATTTCATTAATGCCTGGAGACATTTGTTGTGTGTATTCTCCATATCCTTCAACCTATAAAAATTATCAGAAAGATATTATAAAGGTAAAAAGCATATGAAACATTTAAATCTCATTCAAATTTACCTGTCTAGAATATCCCTGAGGCTTATTTTCTTTTGAGCTAAAAGTCTTTCCTTCTCTGACTTTTGATTCCTCTTATTATTAGCTGAAACCTCTAGCTCCAGGATTTGAGCCTTTAAATTATCCTAGTGTAAAAAATTAATTCAGTCATAACAGAGAAGGTATCAACCAAATCAAAAGAATAGCAACCAAATAGTAATTACTGACTTTAATAAAAGTGATCAGGTTAATTATCTTCAATAGAAAACACGCACAATTTTCTTATCATTGTTTCCCAATTTACTTAGAGGAAAACTAATACAGAAAAATGTAGTAGATACTTGCACCAATACATTTGATGTTTTTTATTTGGATAGGTACACCAATACATTTGATGATAGCAAAATAAGAGAAACCATTACTTTTTCAAGATACTTCAAGATAGTTAACCACAAAAATCAGTTCCACATAATGAAAGTGGTAAATAAACTCACATATAATAAGCTACACTGCAGGAAAAAAATAAATAATTGGCTAGAAATATTACATCCAAGTTCATCTTTTGGAGGTTCATACGGAGGCAGATTTTCAAGTTCTACTTTGGCAGCAGCAAGCTCTTCTTTAGATTTAATGATTCTTTGTTGACGAGATTCTTCTTGCTTCCTCAGGTATTCCATTTATTTATATTTTCCTCGAACTTGCACCCCAAATGTAAGTGAATATTGAAGGCAACAGAAGAAATACAATTGTGTGACAAATTATAAAAGAGACCAAAAAACTCAAGATGGTTAATAGAGAATATTAACCAATCCTCTGGCCGGTAAGTGAATATTATCCTGCAGCCAATCTTCTAGCCGCATTAATAGAGAAAGGATGTCTGAACAGTGACTCACTATCTTTACAGCTGTCATGTAAGGACTTTAAGGGGAGGTTGATGGGACAAGTATCAAGGAAAAACCACCTAACTAGCACGTGAGAGAAACGGGCCTATAAATAAAGCAGGAGACAAAGAAAGAAGGTATTGAAGAACCCGGAGAAGGAGATAGTAAGCAATTCGTAGAGAGAGAAAGAGAGAAAGAAGTTATAGATATTCAAATAATTGTAAGGACACTTCTCCTCGGACCAAGCCGAGGGTAGTTTTATGTAATATTATCACTTCGCTTCTGTTGGTTCGACTACAATCACTCCTTAAGCCCAGTTTATTGAGCCCACTCTCTACAAATTCATTGTAAGGATATTATTCATGCACTGGGCCTAACTTGTGGGCCTAACGTCGTAGAATTGTGCCCTTACAATATATATATATATATATATATATATATATATATATATATAATTTGATAGTTGGAAATGGGAGATTTAAACCTTAAGCTGAATCTCCGAGTTGGAAACAATGTGCTGAACTACAAGACTCTTAGTATGCGTATATTAGTAATTATCCAACTAGATATGAGGAAGTTCATTTTGCATAACTTTCATAAGAGCAAAACTCTTTATGGTAAAAAAAAAAAACACTAACTAACCAAAAAATTTTGGGTTGAACTAAAATCTTATTTAAAGAGAGAAAGTTAAGTGGTTAACAAAAGAATTTGGATGAAATTAGTAATTAAAAATTCCATGGAGGCTGGGTTGTCCTCGGCGAATGAGGTTGGAGTAGGCCCAAAACTTTTCACTTAAGTCCATTAGTATATTGGCCTAGCGTGCATTTGCCTAAAAATTATTAGGCGTTTTTGCGTTTTTTTGACTAGATCCCACGACATTGTTCACGACCAAGCCAAATTTCAAAAAATGCACATAAGCAGGTCAGCCGTGGGTCCCACGACACTATTTATAGTTTAAAAATTATTTTGTTACAGTATTTTCAGCAATAAATTTTCAGTTTTCAGCAAAATAAGCAGTTTTCAAACAGACCTCTAGACTCTTTCTTTACACCAGGAGACCCAGAGTCAGTAGGCGGCAGGGAGTCTCCCTCTCTCTCCAGCAAATTACTTCTCCTTTTTCTTTGGTTGATTTTAGTTAGTGGGTAATTTACTTATGCAATATTCTTCAAATTACTTTTGTCTTTATTTTCTTTTTGATCATTTTAATGTTAGTTCTTTTATTTATCTTACAAATATTCATGTCTTAAAAAAAAAATCATGTCTTCTTGTCCGTGAAACCGTGCAAATGCATAGGTCATGAAACCTTTGAAACTAGAAATTCTCTTTAAAACTTGAATTCCTTTATGATTTATTATTTAGTATATTAAATGTTGCCACTAATAATAATATACTTTAGAATCAATATTCTTTTTTAAATAATTTATTATTTAGATCAGTTTTGTAGAAGTTTCTCAAAAAAAAAAAAAAAAGATCAGTTTTGTAGAACAGTCACTTAAACATATTGTTATATTTTCAATTAACCACAAATATTACTAATTTAATCCTTCTATTTAAACTCTTTTTATGACTTTATAAGGCAAGTGTAAGGCTGTTCAAACTTCTCAAAATTGGACATAAAGATGGAGAGTCCTGTTGAAGGGAAAAATTCTTAAATACTCTTGAAGTATAGTGAAATAATGCTCACTCTTATCACATTAATGGTGGACCTCATTATAAATGTAATAAGTGAATTCTATCATAAATGTGAGATGAGGAAACAACATTTATTATAGTCTGAGAGTACCTAAGAATTACTTCCCTTAAAAATAGTATAGATTTATTATTGTTAAATTAATAACCGAAATTTTTTTTTTTTTTTGAGTTGTCTTCAAATCCTATATTTGGAAATGAAATGAATAAATAATTCAAAGAAAAGATTAATAAAAAAATTTGGATGAAGGTAGCTAGTATCTTTATTTATTTATTTATTTTTTTTTTAAGAATGAGGTAGCTAGTATCTAATTAGAAAGAAAAAAAAATTGCATTAAATATGGAGGCTGGGTCGTCCCCCTTGGTAAAGTTGTAGTAGGCTCTATTAAGAGACCCAGACCCAATGTCAATTCTGGCCTTAGTGCTTCATTAGTTTGATAAATCCTAAGAAAATTTAGTTTGTCCTTGAGTTGTGACATGGCGTTCATGTTTCTTACTTTTTGAGTTGAGATAACCTTATGCAATAGCTCTTAATCATTGAGATTAAAATTTGTAAAAGAAAATAAATTAGTTTTACTCATTGAATAAATAATTTTTTTTTTTAAATTTAAATAATAATAATAATAATTGTGAGTAAAGATGGTGCTACAACATCTAACAAGTGATTTACACGTGAAAAAGAACTAAAGTGTGAATACATAAACTCCTACATCTCTACGTAATCTAACCAAGAAAAACAAGATTTATTTATTTATTTTTTTTTTTTTGAGAATCCAAGAATCCTTATTCTACTAGAACAAGGTATATAGTAATGAAAGTATATAATATGGGCTATAGTTCTAGACTGAGTCAATAGTGTTTTGAACGAAACCCTAATTCTCTTAATAATTCTCTCTCTCTCTCTCTCTCAACAAATTATTTTTCTTCTAAGGTCTGCCTTCAACCAAACAAAGTCCTACGTAAGTTTCTGTTTCTTCCCTCAGAAAATTACTTTTCTTTTTCTTTTGTTAATGTTTGTTAGTGAGTACTTTTGTTAATATTCTTCAAATTGCTTTTTTTTTTCTTTTTTTTTTAATAAAAATTAAATCTTCTTTTCTATTTAAGGTATATATATTATGTGTAAGGTAGCCGCAACTCTTACTTTTAAGCACATGCATAAATCACGAAGGTTTTGAAACTAAGAATTCTCTGCACAACTTTAATTCTTGTATGATTTATTATTTAGTATATTACATTTTGCCACTAATAATCAAAAAAATATATTTTTTGCTATGATTTACTAAAATTTTAGATTGACAAATTCTAAAATCTTGTTGATTTATTATTGCTTTTTCAGTCTCTTACAACATAACATCATGTCTAAGTCATGGCAAAGTGCCTATTCAATGGAAAATCCTCCGTTATCTTCTACGTGCCCTTGGCTTCTGCTTGCAGAAGAAAAGGAACAGAAAAGTCATACACGTGTCTTTTACAACTTATTTGACAATGAATTTTACAACTTCAAGTTGCCTGAGCTTGCTGGAAAAAAATGCATTGGAACATCTTTTGGATGGTTGCTCAGTGTAGGCACCGATTTCCAGATGAATCTCTTTCATCCATTGTCTAAACACCAGATAAGTCTTCCGCCTCATCCATATGTTTGGGAAGGTTATAATCGCAATTTTGAACTCGATCCTATAGATTACAGTGATATCTTTCTTTACAAGTGTGTTTTATCAAAGAATCCGTGGAACTCAGTAACTCATGAATATGATTGTGATTGCATAATCATGGTTATCCATACTAATTATAAAGCATTGGCCTTCACTAGACCGGGATACAAAGCTTGGATTGATATAAAATGTGATTCTCGAAATTTTTATGACATTACACTCTACAAGGACAAATTTTATGCCGTAAACAATCATGGCGATGTTTTTGTTTGTCCCATTGAGGATGATATTGCATTCGCTGAACGTATTGCAATCTACAAGGAAACTGAGGATTATATCCATAAGTATCTTGTTGAATCATCAGGGGATCTTTTGTTGGTTTCACGCATACAAGGCGGCACTCATTATCAGGACAATGAATTCATTAACGATGACTCTGAAGATGAAAATCCTTATGTGACACTTGGGTTCACAGTTCTAAAATTAAAATGTTCTACTGAAGTGAAAAACAAAAATGAATACGAATGGGTGAATGTTGACAGCTTGGGTGATCAAGCATTGTTTCTGGGTGGCAATTCATCAGTTTCTTTGTCTGCAACAAGCTTTAATGGATGCAAAGCTAATTGTATCTATTTTACAGATGACAATTTTGACTTCTTTCTTGCTACCTTAAATGGTGGAGGGTATGACATGGGTGTATTTAGCATGGAAGATGGAAACATAAAGCAGCATTACCGAGGGGAATCCCTCTCTTACGTTGCTCCTCCAGTTTGGTACATTTAACTTACACATATGCACTACATATGTTGATTTAAATAATTGAAGCTGGTGAATGTGTGTAAAAGACTCGCCTTTGTTTTTCAGTCTCTTATTAATTGGTCTATTGAATAATACTGTTTTTTCTTTTTAATATTTAATTGCTATAATTTATAAGTTCTCTACATTTATTTGTTTTCATGATATGATGCCGCACTTATGTTTTTCACTGATATTGATGTAGAAGGCATTAGTCCTTAATTTTATTCACTACCTTACTCTAGGACTTAAATTGTGCATATTTCGGATGTCAAATGCATCTGAAAGGCTTTTGATGTTATATAGAGGGACAACCAAATAAGTGAATGGTGAACATAAAAATATCATGTGATTAGTAACAATTAATATTATCAATTATTCAAAAAAAAAAAAATGTAGATGATCAAAAGAAATAAACTTTCAGTAATATATACTCGACTAAAAAGAGTAACCATTTAATAGTTTGGAAAAATATATCTTCCTTGAGTAGCAAAAAGATATGGATAAAAGGAAAGTAGTGTAGACTTCTAATTCTACCAGTAGCTTTCCTTTGTAAAATCATAACCATTGATCACCTCACCCAATTAGATATTGAAGACCTATAATTACTAATTAGGTATCTTAATTTGATAAGTGCACCTTCAATTGACATAAAAAGATTAAGAACATCAAAACCCCCAAATTTGGCTTAAGTCCTTAATTAAATGTTTATAATTATTTGATTAAGCCCAAATCTATAATGTTTTTACCCAATTCGTGTTTAAAAAAAAAAAAAAACAAATTAGATGTCCTAATTGTACATTATTCCATCCAATCTAGTTAAACCCTAACTAGATTGGAAAAACCTAATTTTCACAATAATCCAATTACTAAAAAAAAAACACCTATTTTATTGAATCACCTCGCTCTAGCCAAATTCTAGCAAAATTTGGAGTTTAAATCTTTAGTTGGTACTCTTAATTACATTTGTCAATAAAATTTAATAAATTGATAGCCAAAATACAAAATCCCCAATTTAGGCATAAAACCTAATCATAATATGCAAGATCTTTAATAATATGTCAACGAGCCATTTTTTTTTTTAATCAATGGGTGGTTGAAATGTTCAATTTGGGTTCTCAATTTCATGCTTTATTTGTTAATTGAGGGAAATTATAAATAGAATATAGAAATCCCAAATCATGCCCTCAACCTATCCCTAAATTTAAGCTTTATATAATTCTATCCAAATCAAAATGAAAGAATAGGCTTGATTATTTATTGATGAGTGTTTGATTGCATGAAAAATGCAAAGGATCCAAACAGGGTAAATAATAATAATAATAATAATAATAATAATAATAATAATAATAATAATAATAATAAATAATCTTTTTAGGTTTCTCGAAACTAATATGCGGGAGAGCAAGGGAAGTCTAGGTTAAAGGCAAGGGAGGCCAACCAAACCACACAAGTTCTTGATTTTGTTCTAAGAAGACCTCATTTTCACAGTATTTTGATTGTTAAATAATTTTTTCTAGTGAAAATTCACTTTTGTTTTTGTTGACTCTTCGACAATGACACTCTTAAGTGGTAGAAAGGATTTTAGAATTGCTTACAAGCAAGTAGGATTATGAGTTTATATATCTGTTAGGATATGCCTAGGGTTAGGTAGGGGAATATAATCAATATATTAAGAAATATAATTATATTACATTTGGAAATCTAAACTTAAAATTATTTATTTTGTTCTAGATCTTTTTTTATGTGTATATTAGCAAGTATCCAAATTTTATTCAAGTACAATTCTATGTGGTAAAATTTTAAAATAACCCAAAAAAAGGTTTGAACTCAAATCCTAATCTTGGAATTAAAATTAATAAATACTCTAATGAAAAGGTAAACAAATTTTTTTAATAAAACTCATATTTTATTAGGAAAAAAAAAAGGAATTGCATGAAGTATTGGTGTAGGCACAAGCTTTGAAGCAATGTCAATGCTGGCGATCTTGCAATTTTTGGGGTTTATGCCCTAAAATTCAATTTATTGGCATGTCATAAATAATTAAATTGTTTAATTATATGAGACTATTTATAGATGAACTAATGGGACATTATCTTAGTCTATGAGATGCATCGTATGTGATTTAGTCACAGAAGATATAAATCACAAGTTTTTTGTAAACTCAGAAGTTTAGTTCGTAGTCGATGATGAAATTGGGCGTTTCATCTACGAAGACTATAACATATCAACTAAGATGATTTGTCTTGATCGTGGAAATGGAGATTTCTAGTTGGTATGTTGATATGTTTTAAGAGTTAAGACATATGGAAACTGGACCGCTGTGAGATTTATTATTCTCTTAATGACTGTCAAATGAATAATAAATTTTACGACTTCTAATTACATCAACTCTAAATCCAGAGAGAATAATGGACCTTATCATGAGATGTAGGTTACTTTGATATATTAGGAGTGAGATCTATAAGTTACGGTCAAAACCTCAGTATGTTGGGCAACTGCATTTAGTGTTGATAGAACATATATTCTCAAGATGAAATTCATAATCTCTTAACGGAGATATAAAATATTCTCTTGAGATAAGTTTAATGAGATTGGTTATTCAGAGAGTTGAGCCCAACCACTTTAGTAAGGAGTTACTAAAATATATATATTTATAGAATTGGATTTCATAAATATATGATGAAATTGGGCGTTTCATCTACGAAAACTATAACATATCAACTAAGATGATTTGTCTTGATCGTGAAAATGGAGATTTCTAGTTGGTATATTGATATGTTTTAAGAGTTAAGACATATTGAACTAGACTGCTGTGAGATTTATTATTCTCCTAATGACTGTCAAATGAATAATAAATTTCACGACTTCTATTTACATCAACTCTAAATTCAGAGAGAATAATGGACCTTATCATGAGATGTAGGTTGCTTTGATATATTATGAGTGAGATCTATAAGTTACGGTCAAAATCTCAGTATGTTGGGCAGCCGCATTTAGTGTTGATAGAACATATATTCTCAAGATGGAATTCATAATCCCTTGAGATAAGTTTAATGGGATTGGTTATTCAGAGAGTTGGGCCCAACCACTTTAGTAAGGAGTTACTAAAATATATATATATATATATATATTTATAGAATTGGATTTTATAAATATATGATGAATAAAATAAATGATTAAATTGGATACTCAAGGATTAGGATGTAGTAATCTTCAAAGTGACAGTCTATATTCATGACTTTGTATTACTACGAATATTTTAATGAAGGGGTTGCCTGTATAATAAAGTCTTGGGATATAATTTATTAATAAGGCCTAGAGTGCAATTATATTCATATAGTGGTATTGAATATAATTAATGGTAACTTTGGACTTGTTAAGAGTTGACAGAAAAGCCCAAGACCCATTGGAGCTAGAGTCTTATTTGTTCCCTTTTGGTTCCATTCCAAGCCACACACTAGAGGTCAATTGGAATGACCCAAAAGGTTAACCCAATTAGATAATTAGTTATATATAAGGAGAGAAACATACAGAATTTCATAAGTCTTTTCATAAGTGTTTTTCATCAAGATTACATAAGGAAGAAATTGTTTGTATGTGAGTGTTGGATACTCCCGTATTCTCTCCTTAAAAACTGATTGAGAGATCACACATCTTGGGCGTTAAGTGAAATTGGAGTGAAGATTAAAAGTCTTTCCAAGAACTTCTGATCTTTGGTTTTGAATTTCACTGTACCAAGGTATGCTTTCTTGTTCCTAAATTCTAAAACTTTCATAGTGCATGTTATCAATTGCGAATGATGTAGATCCGTTAATTTTTCCGCTGCGTATGTTTTGTATGTGATACAAACATGTATTTTCCCAAAAATTAGTATCAGAGCGGTCTTCAATTCGAATTTGAATAACATGTTTTATGAGTTTTAAAATTAGAGATAATAGTTTCATGATGTTAGAAAGTTATATATGCATTTAATTTTCTGCGTGGTAGTTGAAACTATGATTTGATAAAAACTGATATTGATGTTATGATGTTGTTTAAATCTGAATTTAAGTATGTTAAATTCATCTTCAAGGCTATAGCATCAATGGAATTTAATTTTGATATCAAATTCTGCATATGATGTTCATATGTTAGTTGTGTGTTCATGAAAAATCGTTGAAAACTGTTTGCAACTGCTATGAAAAATTTGAAAACACGGGTTTTTCGCGGGTTAGTTTCCTACGAAGTTACTCGCAAAAAATGATTCTGAAGACAAAAACTTTTCGCGGGTAAGCTTTACTCGCGAAATAGTCGCGAGACAGTAGCGAAAGTTTCCGTCTGATTTTTGTGTTTTCAATTTTTTGCTTTAACTCGTTTTCACGGGAAGTGCTTAGTCGCGAGATACCCGCGAGATAGTAGCGAAAGTTTCTGTCTGAATTTTTCGCGGGAAGAGCTTAGTCGCGAGATTCTCACGAAAATAAATTTGAAGGGAATTTTGAATATTTTCTAAATATTTTCACATGTAGAAAGTGCAAGGAAATGTGTGATGAGATTACACATGATTCTAACTAAAAGACCTAATGAGATGAAAGATATTAGTTAAATAAAATTCTAAATCCTAAATAGTTTAGGACTTGTCTTTTAAGAAACATTCTAATGAGATTGGAATTGTTGTATGATTAAAAGTCCTTAATTTATTTTAATTAGCAGTTTTAATGAGATTAAAGCTTAACTAAAAGGTATATATATTTTCTAATGAGATTAGAACTTTTTATTTAGTAAATTAAGAATAGAGTTCTTTATAACTAATTTTTGATCCATTAGAGTTTAAGGAATCCTAAATAGTTTAGGACTTCCATTTTAGTTAGCGATTCTAATAAGATTAGAGTCTTTATCAAGTGCAAGGTTATTAGTTGTGATGGGATCACAATTATTTAAGAAAAACCCAAATAATGAGTGAGAGTGATGAAATAACCCTTTTGTTAAGTTTATTGTAATGTGAATATATACCTTGTCTTAACTTTGAGTTTTGCATTCTATGCGGAGGGTATTTACTTCACGGATTATAAGGTTAAACTTCTTTGTGATAGTGCGAATGTTCGTTACGCTATTGTTACGTGACTTAGTTACATCACATTGAATTTAAACAATTAAACACATTTGATGTGTAGGGTTAAAATTGTGATGAGATCACAATAATTTCAAGACAAACCACTTGTTTTAAAATTTCTAGGGGGAGAGAGATATAAGGGTTGGATCTCACGGCCTTCATTATCGGTTCATAGTAGTATGGGTAAGCACCTCGTCTTGGCATATATGCCTCGCGATTTCAAAGGAGGGTGTTTATTTCATAGTAGGGGTGTCAATGTTGGACCCAACCCGTGAACACGACACGAACCTGACACGGGTTTTTTTGGGTTAGGGTTGGGCTTTAATGGGTTTGGGTCATAAACGGGTCGACTCGAAAGCGACATGATAAGAAACATGTCATAAATGGGTCAACTTGCATAACCCGCAATAGACACGTTTGACACGCCAATTTATTTGTGTCAATCCGAAATGACCCACTTAACACAACTCGTTTAACTCGTATAACAAATAAATATTTATTTTATTTTAGATTTGTCAAATACCTTTTATATTCAACATATATTTTAAATTTAAAAAGAAAAGTGAGCAATTACAAAAATTTACAAGAGATATAATTGGAAATTGAAACTTTACAAACCCTAGAACTACTAATATATATATATATATATATGTATGTATATATTGACATAGAGCTTGTACAAATGAAATTGGATGAGCTTGTGGAAAATGTTATGAATTTGGACATTAACAAAGAGTCTATGGATGATAATCGTGGTCATAGTCAGGATTAGTCTGCTGTTTGCTCAAATTCTTTCAATACTGATACTTAGCATTTGGTGAGTTCTAAGGATATTATATTTTTGTTGAACTATGTTATTTTATTTTTGTTAAACTTTGTTATTTTGAATTTGGGCTGAAGTATATGCACTTCTTTTGAAGTGTAAAGAACTTATTTCTAGATGAATGTTATATTTTTGTTGAACTATATCATTTTGAATGTGGGTTGAAGACTTGAAATGTATGTATTGCTTTTTGGGATGTAAACAAAATTATTTTTGGATGAATGTTATATTTAATATTATGCAAATTGAAATGGGTTGTGTTACATTCGTGTTAACCCAACATGACTCGTTTATTAAGCGTGTCAAATGGGTTAGGTCAAGTCAACCCGCCTTATTAACAGGTCGGGTTAGGGTTGAAGGATCATGACACGATTATTAAATGGGTCGGGTTAGGGTTGAGCCATTTAGTTGAATACCCCTACCTCGACACGACATGAACCTGACACGCTAACCCAAATTGACACCCCTATTTCATAGTACTACAAGATTGAACTTACCCGTTTAAAGTAATCTAAACAAGCACCTTGTCTTGGCGTATATGCCTCGCGATCCTAAAGGAGGGTGTTTTGTTTCATGGTACTACAAGTTTAAACACTATAAGGAAGATGAAATGTGACTACACATGATTCTAGATAATGGTGTATACTAGACTAAGTGTAATATTAACCTCCCAAAGGAGCTATGTCATTATTACTCAGAGGCCAAAGAAAGAGCGGCAAATATTTTTGTTTGGTAAAAGTTACCATGATAGCATTAATAATGAGAATAATTCTCGCCTAATCATAGTGATTGGTATGACCTCGCTTCTGAGGAATATTAATTGCGGGATTAGGTTATCGTTGTACCTAGTATAGTTTTTTTTGGGTTTCATACTATATGGTTATGGATGCAAAATATAATGTCCCTGTAATTATGTTCATAATCTCAAAATAAAGTTGTCATAAATTTTGTTCTTTAGCTACTATTTTAATGGCGTAAATGCACTTTTAATCCCTACTTTTGACTTTTTTCCATTTTAGTCCCTACATTTTATTTTTATCACTTTTAGTCCTTAAACCAATTAACGCCGGACATTTAAGTCCTTGAAGCACTATTTTGTCGCCAAACTAACGGAGAAACTGGACGTGGCTAACCTGGGCATTAAAATATTATTAAAAAAATTATTTGGCATTTTTTAAATGCCAAAATTTTTAAAAAAAAATTTAATCACTCAATTTCCTTTCATTATTTGTGTTCTTCCCGTGTTCTTCTCTATCATCAATCTCCAGCAAAAACCAAACCCTAAACTCAGACCCTAACCAAACCCCAAACCCATATCCCCAGTAAAGCAAACCTTAGCCTTCAAACCCATAAATTTTCTTGGCAAAAAAACACAAAAAAAAAAAAAACCACTGGAAAAAAAAAAAAGAAAAGAAAACCCCAAATCACTACCACCAAATCAAACCCAAGCAAAAGAATGGTGAACATGAACATCAAACCTACAGGAAAAAAAAAAAAAAACATGAACATCACCAAATCAAAGAGCATGAACATAACCGCAACGTGTCCCAGTTGTCCATCATCATCCACACCTAAAAGAAAACCCTGATGTAGATCCACCAAACCCAGTTTCAAACTAATTCCAAATATTTCAAACAAAAGCCCCAAATTCAAAGATTCAAACTAATCCCAAAATCCTTGGCTACAAACCCAAATCCACTAATACCCCAACTGTCCAATACCATCCTAAACCCAGATCCACCACAAAGCTTGATCTGTGGCCAACAACCCCAAAGAAAACTAGATCCAATCGATCCTGATCCGGATCCCACCCCATTTGACTCGGATCTCCTCGTCTCAAGCTCGACCAGCATGGACCTAGCCTCTGGGTTTCTTGTGGTTGATTTGGAAGAGAAGAAGTGAGATAAATAAGTGAGAAAAGAGACAAAAGTGTAGAAGAAGAGCAGAGAAAAGAGAGAAGCGTAGGAGAAGAGTCTGATTTGTTTTTTTTTTTTTGTTTATATATGTTAACCTATTTTGAATTAATGGTTTAGATTGAATTAATGGTTTTTTTTTCTAGTAGGTTTTTTTTTTTTTTTTTTTGTGTTTGTTTGGCAAGAAAATTTGTGGGTTTGAAGGCTAAAGTTTGCTTTACTGGGGATATAGGTTTGGGGTTTGGTTAGTATCTGGGTTTAGGATTTGTTTTTTGTTGGAGATTGATCATAGGGAAGAACATGGGAAGAACACAAATAATGAAAAGAAAATTGAGTAATTAGTTTTTTTTTTTTAATTTTGGCATTTAAAAAATGCCAAATAATTTTTTTAATAATATTTTAATGCTCACGTCAGCCACGTCCAGTTTCTCCGTTGGTTTGGTAATGGAATAGTACTTCAAGGACTTAAATGTCCAGCGTTAATTGGTTTAGAGATTAAAAGTGGTAAAAATAAAATGTAGGGACTAAAATGGAAAAAAGTCAAAATGTAGGAACTAAAAGTGCATTTACGCCTATTTTAATTGAATCACATTAACTAAGAAATAATTTTGGACATGGTGCTTAAAGGAGTTGAAGTACATAAATATGTTTTGATTCAGCATTATCATAATTTCCTATGTATGATGCATTGATGGAAAATAGCTTATGATTTGAACATAGTCTCCATTGAAATATTAAAATGTTACATTGGCTTCTATCTCAAGTGTGCTACAGCATGAGATGCAAGAGTTAGTACTACTCTTAGACTTTATGTTAAGTCTAAATAAGATATTTGGTTGAATCATATTGAGTGCTAAGAAAAGCTTAAAGAGTTCCAACTCTATATCATTTTATGAAAATATTTTAATTTTAAAAATTAATTGGAATTCTTGGATGTAGAGATTAAATGTTAATCTCATATGGATATGATCCATAAGTCCTTGTTAGAATCATTTGATCAATTCAGATTGTTTTCAAAATAAATTATTTTTATGTTATCTGAATTGATGAGTGAGTTCTACGCAACGGAAGACATCCTAAAAGCTAAAGCTAGGATCAATATGATTTAATTCAAATTCTTAGCCAGAACCGAAAGGTAAGGGTGATAAGAAGATGAATTATAATACCGAACAGTTGGACAAGTAAGTTGTCCTAGTAGTTGCCAAAAGAAAATTAGATTCAAAAGCATGACCAAAAGGAAAGTGTTTCTGTTTTGGTAAAGCTAAGTATTGTCCATGATTATTTTCTAGATGGAAATTTATATGTTTTACTTTTTAAAGAGAAAGTTTCAATCCTTTGTTATTGTATGTATTTGGCATTTATGCCTAGATCTTATTAATTTAAATGATATTCAAGATTGGTGAAAGATGGGCTTTTAGAACCATTATTTTGTTATATTTCTAGTTTATGAATTTTATTTAAAGGATAATAAGATCTAGGACTCATTTATTATAAAGGAATAAAGTTCCACTGACTTCTTTAAGTCAGTACATACATGAAGGATGAATATGACTCTTTTAGAAATAGTAAAGTACATGATAAGTATTTCCATTTGTTTATTTCTTTTGGATATGTACTCTAATAATTACTATACTTTTTCTAAAGTTGATTTCAAAAGTTTGTTCCTAAGACATTTGTCAAATCGTGGATTAGGTGAAAACCTAGTATATGATACTTCCACTTTTAGAAATGTCCAGCACTTGTACTAGATAGGAAGTCTAACAAATTGAAATCAAAAAGTAGAAAAATATGTGTTGATGATGGGTATCCAAAAGAAATTGCAAAAGATTGTTTTGGTAGTCATAAAGAAAACAAGATGTTTGTATAATACAAATACAAAGTTCTTGATGGTGACTATGTGAATAATCTTGAAGCAAAAAGTATAATTTTCCTAGAAGAAAGATGTTGAAATTTGTTGAAAGACAACTATAAAATTCAATTAGAAATGAGATGGTTGTATTAGATACACCGCAAGGCATTATTCTAGATATATAGCTAGTACACCGGTACAATATCATAGTGGGAGAATTATTAATTACCAAATAAATTCATACTTTTGGGATAAACATTTGAAGTCATTTCACAAAGATATGAATTTGATCCTTGGTCCTACGTAAAGGCATAGATGATATGAATATGGATTACTAGATCAAGGTTATGTGAATAGAATTGGATTCTATTTGAAGTCTAGAACTTGTAGAGGCGCCTAATGGCATTAGGCCTATTGTTTTCAAATAGGTCTACAAGTAAATGAGATTGATAGATTTGAAGGTGCAAACCTTCAAAGTCAAGACTAGTGGCGAAAAGATTTATTCAGAAAGAAATGGTTCAATTATGAAAAGATTTTTTCACCAATAGTTAAGATTGACTCTATCAAGATTCTCTTATCTATTATATTTCATTTGGATGAAATATGGCAGTGGATATCAAGAAAGCTTCTTTTAGTAGCAATCTTGAGGAAGACATCTATATGATGTAACTAGACTTATACATAGCAAAGAAACAGTAATGCTTAGTATGCAAGTTGCTTAAATTTCATTTAAGGATTAAAGCAAGCATCTAAATCATAAATTATCATCTTTGATCAAGTAATCAAATTGTTTGATTTTGATCAAGTATTAAAATGCCTTATGTGTGTAAAAGTTATATAGAATAATAAATTTCTTAATGCATGTTGATGACATTCTAATCATTTAGAATGATGTAGAGTTATTGTCATCAATAGAGTTTTTGCTGTCTAATCCAGTTTGATATAAAGTACTTGGGAAAGACTCATATCTTAAGAATTTAAACTTTGTTACAATTCAAAAATTAGGATATTGAGTCTATCTCAAACTGCTTTAATAAATTAAATTCTAGTCAAGTATAGCATGTAATACTTCAAGAAAGGATTCTTTCCTTTTAAGTTTGAAGTTCCTTTATATAGGACTATAGTCCTAAGACATATAAAAGGAAGAGCATATTAAGATGGTTCCTAATATCATATCAATAGGAAGTCTTTATGCTATACTATATATTAGGCTAAATATCTATTTTGCGGTGGGTATAGTAAGCAAATGTCAATTGAATCTAAGATCATTTAATTTAGTGGGAGTATAACATATACTCAAATATCTTAGGAGAATGAGAGATTATATGCTTGTCCATAAAAGTGAGGTTTTCATTGTTATTGGATGTACAAATACTGACTTGTAGTTTGATTGTGATTCATGATGTTGGACTTCAAGATATGTGTTCATCCTAGTGGTGAAGATACACATTAAGCGTAAGTATTATCTCATTAGAGAGATATGAATACTTGAGTAGTAGTAGAAAAGATAATTTACGTAATAAATCTGACTAAAACTTGTTTCCAAACCTTGCCTTAGAGTGACTATAAATTACTCTAAAGGGAGATAAGTGTCGGATATATGGTAAATTATCTTTGAGGGCAAGTGGGAAATTGTTGGGGTTTATGCCCTAAAATCCAATTTATTGGCATGTCATAAATAATTAAATTGTTTAATTATATGAGACTATTTATAAATGAACTAATGAGACACTATCTTAGTCCATGAGATGCATCGTATGTGATTTATGTGATTTAGTCACAGAAGATATAAATCACAAGTTCTTTATAAACTCAGAAGTTTAGTTCGTAGTCAGTGATGAAATTGGGCGTTTTATCTGCGAAGATTATAACATATCAATTAAGATGATTTTTCTTGATCATGAAAATGGAGATTTCTAGTTGGTATGTTGATATGTTTTAAGAGTTAAGACATATTAAACTGGACTGCTGTGAGATTTATTATTCTTCTAATGACTGTCAAATGAATAATAAATCTCACGACTTCTATTTACATCAACTCTAAATCCTGAGAGAATAATGGACTTTATCATGAGATGTAGGTTACTTTGATATATTAGGAGTGAGATCTATAAGTTACAGTCAAAACCTCAATATGTTGGGCAGCCGCATTTAATGTTAATGAAACATATATTCTCAAGATGGAATTCATAATCTCTTAACGGAGATATAAAATATTCCCTTGAGATAAGTTTAATGGGATTGGTTATTCAGAGAGTTGGGCCCAATCACTTTAGTAAAGAGTTACTAAAGTATATATTTATAGAATTGGATTTCATAAATATATGATGAATAACATAAAGGATTAAACCGGGTACTCAATGATTAAGATGTAGTAATCTTCAAAGTGACAGTCTATATTCATGACTTTGTATTACTACGAATATTTTAATGAAGGGATTGCATGTATAATAAAGTCTTGGGATATAATTTATTAATAAGGTTAGAGTGCAATTATATTCATATAGTGATATTGAATATAATTAATGGTAACTTTGGACTTGTCAAGAGTTGACAGAAAAGTCCAAGGCCTATTGGAGCTAGAGTCTTATTTGTTCTCTTTTGGCCCCACTTCAAGCCACACACTAGAGGCCAATTAGAATGGCCTAAAAGGTTAGCTCAATTAGATAATTAGTTATATATAAGGAGAGAAACATACAGAATTTCATAAGTCTTTTCATAAGTGTTTTTCATTAAGATTACACAATGAATGAAATGGTTTGTATGTGAGTGTTGGACACTCCCTTATTCTCTCCTTAGAACTGATTGAGAGACTACACATCTTGGGCATTAAGTGAAATTAGAGTGAAGATTAAAAGTCTTCCCAAGAACTTTTGATCTTTGGTTTTGAATTTCACCACATCAAGGTACGCTTTCTTGTTCTTAAATTCTGAAACTTTCATAGTGCATGTTATCAATTGCGAATGAAGTAGATCCGTTAATTTTTCTGCTGCGTATGTTTTGTATATGATACGAACATGTATTTTCCCCACAACAACCACGTTTAATGCTGGGCTTAGTTTGTTAAAGTTTAGAAAAATTATTAATAAAGTTTAGCTACAAAAGTTGTTGTAGTTTTAGGTTACAACTTTACTCAATATCTTTTTATTGGAAGTGAATTTTGACAATTCTACCTTTGGATTACATCTTCTTCTTATATCCTTCATACTTGCAAAATTTCAAGAAAATTAAAGATCAATAACTATGTCATCAATAAATTCTTTAAATTGCAAGTTTTGTAATTTAAATTTTTGCATAAAATATAAACTTATAAATCATATAGTAAATAATATTCAATAGACACAAAATTTGACGTGTTTTAAGAGTGTAAAAAGCATGCAATTCAATGGTTAGATTATAAAAATATGTAGTAATATTTATTTTATTGAGTGAATTTGTAGCCTTAAGCTACAATCAATTTTGTAATTAAACTTGATCCAAAAATTATTATGTACTTTTGGTAGCTTATATAATTGATCTAATCTATATCTATATCTATATCTATGTCTATGTATATATTTATAGTCAAAGTTGAGAGAAAATCTAATTTAAATTCTAAATTAGATAGCAAATTTTGCACCACATGTCCTATTTAAAATTTTTTACATACGTTAACACCTAACACAAAAGTTAAAAAAACCACAATAATCATGCTCATTCACCCAAGCAAGATCATTTAACCTGCGCACTACAAAATCCCAATCATTGTTAGTATAAACGTAAAGCGTACAACCTTTAAGAAACATTCGGTATCATTAATAATAATAAAAAATTAAAAAAAAAAACCTTCCTACACCTTCACCCCTTAAAACTCACAAAATTTCGCTCTCACATGGATCTTCACATTTTGCTTTCAACTATCTCTCAAATGTATAATCTTTGCTTAACAAAACAAAGCACATACTCTCAAGAAAAGATGAATAAGAGTTTTCCTTTCTTTTTGTGAAATTTTTTTCTTGAATTTTATATTTATATATCAGTTTTTCTATGATTACTGTTGCATTTATTGCTGGTCATATTGATAGCATTTGAGCTTTGTTCATGCGCACGAAAAACTTGTGTTAGTAATCAGTTTGATTATTACTTTCGGTAAATTTGTCCGGCAAATTGTTATCTGGTGTGTTATCTATTGTTGTTGCAGCTATGATTAGGCCTGTCCAACAGCAACCGAGACCCGACCCACCCTGCCAACCCGCCTGACTCGGCTTGAGAACCGGCCGACCTGATGCCAGTGACGGTCGACGGCGGGTCTCTACCTCCAGAATTCGAAAATCGCAGGTCGGGCGGCAGGTGTTCTCCCCAAAACCGAAGAAACCCTACCAAACCGATCAAAAGAGAAATCTCTGGCAAAATTTTTTAGATCCGGCGAGATCTCAGCTAGATCCATGGAATCTCCACCAGATTTGGCGAGATCTCAATAGATCTGGTGAGATCTCACTAGATCTGGCGAGATCTCATTGAATTTGGTGAGATTTCATCAAAACCGGTGATAATCTGGTGAAAATTCGGTGAAAATATCACAGAAATTTTGCTGATTTCGCCATTAACTTGCCGATTTTTGGACGATTTTGAGCTCCCTAACTCCGACTAAATCGACCGCCATCCGTTGAAGGTAGGATCAGCCCGATCTGGTGAGCCACTCCGATCAGCGGCGGGTTGAATTTCTGGCCATCCGATCTGGTCAGGTCGGTTCTGGGTTGGGCACAAACCCGACCCGGACCGACCCGTGGACAGGCCTAGCTATGATTAGTGTTTTTGTTTGATATTTTAACTTATGAGCTAATATGTGCTATGTCTGCTACATTGTTTTATGAATTAAAGCAAAGAAAATTGATTTCATGCTTTTTTAGTAGTGTGCAACTTCTCTTTATGTTATTCCATAACCTAGAAAGGCCGAAAGCAAAAGTAATTTAAATACAAAATAGAAAAGAAATAAATAAATAAAACCAGAACAATGTCTAGAGATCTGTGATTTCCACCAACCAAGCAAAAGGGTCTGCTTTTATTCCTCAATATATTTAATTATGTTTTTAATTTAGATTGTATATGTTTAAAAGACAAGTGTAAATAACAATAATGTAGGGAACAAAGTAATCGTTTAACAATTTGGAAAAATATATCGTCCTTAAGTAGTAAAAAAAGTATAGGTAAAGGGAATTGTAGTGTAGACTTCTAAAGTTCTAATTCTACCGGTAGCTTTTCCTTGTAAAATCATAACCATTGATTACCTCGCCCAATTAGATATTGAAGATCTATAAATTTCAAATTAGGTATCTTAATTTGATAAGTGCACCTTCAATTGACATAAACAAATTAAGAATGTCAAAAACTCCAAATTTTGCATGAGTCCTAACTTTAATAATTCTTTGATTATCCCCAAATTCATAATGTCTTTACCTAGTTGATGTTTTATTTGTTTATTTTTTTTATTATAAAAAACCTAATTAGATGTCCTAATTATACATTATTCCATCCAATTTGGTTAAACCCTAACCAAACTGAAAAAACCTAATTTTCACAACTCCAATTATTTAAAAAAAAAAAACCCCTTCTTTTATTGAATCAATTACTCTAGTCAATTTCTAACCAAATTAGGAGTTTAAATCTTTAGTTTGTACCCTTAATTACATTTATGAGCAATAAATTTTAATAATTGATGGTCAAAATACAAAATCCCCATTTAGGTATAAAACCTAATCCCAATATGCAAGATCTTAATAATATGTCAAGGAGCCATTTTTATTTATTTATTTTTGGGTAGTTCAAATGTTCAATTTGGGTCCATAATTTCTTGATTTATTTGCTTATTAAGGGAAATTATAAATAGAATATAGAAATCCCAAAATATGCCTCAAACATATCCCAAAATTTAGGGTTTGTATAATTCACTACAACAAAATGTATCTTTAGCGACGAAAGTTAGTGAGGAAATTTTTTTCGTCACTAAAAATACATCTTTAGCGACGAAATTTGAATTTCGTCGCTAATAATGAAAAAAATTATAACATTTAGCGACGAAATATACTTTTCGTCCCTATTGTAATCCGAAAAAATAGGCGCCATGGAGGGAAACTTTGGAGGGAACACAATTAATCTATAGCGACGAAATATTTCGTCGCTAAAAGTTTGAATTTTTAGCGACGAAATATTTCGTCGCTGTAGGTATAGCAGTGGATAGTATTAGTGAGGAAAATTCTTTCCTCACTATAAGGAAGAATTAGCGACGAAAAATTTTCGTCGCTAAAAATATTCATAGTTTTTCCCACATTGTTTTAGCCACGAAATCTCAATTCGTCACTAAAGGTAATTTATAGCGACGAAAATTAGTTTCGTCACTAAAAAACATAAAAATTCCGGGTTCTTTTGTGACGAAATTTACTTTCGTTGCTAAAAAACATTAAGCTTTTATATCTGTTGGCGACGAAAGTTTGGCATTAGCGACGAATTATTTCCGTCGCTAAAGACCAACCTTCTGAGTTTTTAGTGACGAAAAATACTTTTGTCACTAAAAACATTAATGCTTGTACCTTTTGCGACGGAATATAGCCATTAGCGACGGAACTAATTCGTTGCTAAAGATTATATATACACCCTACACTTAAGACCTTTAGCCTTCAGCTTCTATTCTCATAAAAAAAAAAAAAAAAAAAAACAGACCTTAAGCTCCCAAACCCAACCGATGCCGATGATAGCAAACCGTCGCCGATGAGCTCTTTCCTACCGTCGCCGGAAGCCTCACCAGACCATCGCCGAAAGCCCACCTACCTCGTCGATTTCGCCTTCGATAAGCCTCACCTACCTCGTCGATTTCGCCGATAAGCCTCTCGCCGTTAAGCATTCCGCCGCGATTCAACTTCGACCCTTCGCATCCCGCAGTCGATTCGCCTTCCGACTGTTCACATTCCGCTGTCGACTCGCCTTCCGACCCTTCGCCTTTCAACCCTTCGCATCCCTCCGTCGATTTGCCTTCTGACTCTTCACATTCCGTCGCCGATTCACCTTCCGACCCTTCGCATTCCCCTATCTCCGACCCTTCGCCTTCCAACTTTGACCTTTCGCCTTCCCCGACTTCGACCCTTCACCTTCCGAGCTCCGGCCCTTTGCATTCCGATCTCAGGCCCTTTACCTTCCCAGCGTCGACCCTTCATCTTCCGACTCCGACCCTTCACCTTCCCCAAGCTTCGACCCTTCACCTTCCCCGAGTTCGAGCTCCGACCCTTCGCCGATCCAGCTTCCAAGCTCCTGCCGGGTGTACTAAGTCGCCTACTTGCCCTGTTTGTCTTGGTGAGTGTTCTTCAATCCTATTATTTTTCTGTTTTTTTTTTTCAATTTAATTTGATAGTATTCTATGTTTTTGTTGAAATTTTGTTCATGGGAACTACTAAACTAAGGTCAATTTGCTATGTTTTTAACTTGTCTATAGACTATTGTGTTTATTTTCTTTGGTTAGTGTTCTTTGTTGTGTGCTTGATGTTATGTGCTGATGTTGGTTGCATTTGTATACTCAACTTTGAATATAATGCAGTTCATGTATTTGTTTAGAAATATTTTATCAGAGTTGTTTGGTTGGTGGTATTAAATCATTTGTGAGCACAAGCTGAACAGGCCATATGCCCTTTTTTCTTGTATTTTCAGTTCTATTTCTGCCCCCACTCTATACTTGTGGTTCAAAATTTTTCTCATTTAGTATACCTTTGGTGTATACATAAAATAATTGTTCCTCTGTGTTTAAGGGAGTTATATTGGCAAGAAAAGCACTTGATGGATTTTTCTCATTTAGTTTTAATTATGTGGTAGCTGTTCTGCTTGTGATCTTTGGATATTAGTGGAAATTAATTTTTTGAATTCAATTAATAGTTTTGCTGTGAGAGGAATCCCCTTTAACATTGCATGCTTTGAAATTGCAGGCTGCCTTTGCCTGTGGAATGCATGTCTAACAAACTGCCCTGATCCATTTGTTTTCCTTAACGATGCAAGGTATAGTTTCAATGTGGTTTTGCATTGGAAACTATGTTTTAAGTTTGAAAGTATATGCATGCTATTTGGATGTCTAAGATGCTTCTATTTAATTTTTTATTTCAATTTCGACTTACTTATAAATTTAATTTTTCTTTTGCAGGCTAAATACACATTATTTGCAACAATTTTGGATTTTTTCTGAAAGTTGTAAGCTTAGCTTTAGTAAAGTAAGTAACTTTTAGTTAAAAACCTTATAAAACTCTATACTTGTGATGTTGGAAATTGGATTTGTGATGGGTTGTTGTATTGGAGCAAGCGGGTGGCTTGCATGGTGTTATAAGGTGATTTAAATATATATTGGGAGTGTTTTTCATTTTTTGCAAATGTGAATGGACTTCATTAATTAGATGCGATGAATATTACTTTATTCGATTTCAATACTTGTAAGCATTGTACTTGTGATGTTTGTGATTGGTTTTGTGGTGGGTTGTTGTGTTGGAGGAAGCGGGTGGCTTGCATGGTGTTATAAGGTGATTTAAATACATATTGAGAGTGTTTTTCATTTTTTGTAAATGTGAATGGACTTTGTTAATTAGATGCGATGAATATTACTTTATTCGATTTCAATACTTGTAAGTATTGTACTTGTGATGGGTTGTTGTGTTGGAGCAAAGTAAGTAACTTTTAGTTAAAAACCTTATAAAACTCTATATTTGTGATGTTGGAAATTGGATTTGTGGTGGGTTGTGTTGGAGCAAGCGAGTGGCTTACATGGTGTTATAAGGTGATTTAAATACATATTGGGAGTGTTTTTCATTTTTTGTAAATGTGAATGGACTTTGTTAATTAGATGCGATGAATATTACTTTATTCGATTTCAATACTTATAAGCATTGTATTTGTGATAGGTTGTTGTGTTGGAGCAAAGTAAGTAACTTTTAGTTAAAAACCTTATAAAACTCTATACTTGTGATGTTGGAAATTGGATTTATGGTGGGTTGTTGTGTTGGAGCAAGCGGGTGGCTTGCATGGTGTTATAAGGTGATTTAAATACATATTGGGAGTGTTTTTCATTTTTTGTAAATGTGAATGGACTTTGTTAATTAGATGCGATGGATATTACTTTATTCGATTTCAATACTTATAAGCAGTGTACTTGTGATGTTTGTGATTGGTTTTGTGGTGGGTTGTTGTGTTGGAGCAAGCGGGTGGCTTGCATGGTGTTATAAGGTGATTTAAATACATATTGGGAGTGTTTTTCATTTTTTTGCAAATGTGAATGGACGTTGTTAATTAGATGCGATAAATATTACTTTATTCGATTTCAATACTTGTAAGCATTGTACTTGTGGTGTTTGTGATTAGTTTTGTGGTGGGTTGTTGTGAATGGACTTTGTTAATATAGACTTGTGCATTCATGAATGAGATAGAACTTTATTTAAGTAGATTATAGACTTAGATGTTAGAATGCATTATGAATGAGTTGTCCTTATTTTACTAAAGTAGGATTCATCTTGTAATTGTAGTCAAACATGGATAAAAGTTGGATGACAATGGGTAAGACAGCCGATGGTAGATTAAGTCAACCATATATTGAAGGGGTCAATGCATTTATTAATTTTGCGAGAGCGATTGTGGACTTGAGTGGTAATATTCCGTGCCCGTGTATTCACTATGTAAATTGCTATCGAAATCTCTTCATACTGTGCGTATCCATTTGCTTCAGCGTGGGATTATGCAATCTTACATTAATTGGTATAATCATAGAGAATCTCGTGTATTGAACGAGAACATTCATGATAATGAAATGTTGGATGGTGATCATATGGATGGTATCGATGCCTTGGTAGGCGATCGAATTAGAGGAGAACCAAGAAATGCAGCCGAAGATGAGGAGGTGCGTCATTTTGACAAACTTGAGAAAGATGCAAAGCGTGAGTTGTATCCGGGTTGCACTGATTATAATATCTTAAAGTTTGTTATTTAGATGTTGAATGTCAAGGTAATGACCAACTTGAGTAATAAAGGAGTTGATATGATGCTAGAATTGTTTATAAAGGTTTTACCAAAAGGTAACCTGGTTCCAAGATCAACTTATGAAGCAAAGAAGATATTACGTGACTTGGGCATGTCATACGAACATATAGATGCATGCAAGAATGATTGTGCACTATTTTGGAAGGAAAATGAAAACCTTGATAAATGTCCAGTGTGTGAGGTGCCTAGGTACAAGGATACACATGCCCAAGGTAAGAAGATTCCTCATAAGGTATTGCGTTACTTCCCGTTAACACCGAGACTGAGGAGATTGTACATGTCAAGCCAAAGAGCTAAAGACATGAGATAGTATATAGACAAACGTGTGGACGATGGGATAATGAGACATCCGGCTGATAGTGAGGAGTGGAAGGAGTTTGATTTGCAACATTCTGATTTTGCCCTTGAACCTCGCAATGTAAGGCTGGGGTTAGCTACAGATGGATTTAACTCTTTTGGGAATATGAACAACAACTATAGTATGTGGCCTGTCATACTTATCCCCTATAACTTACCGCCTTGGTTGATTATGAAGGAGCCATATTTTATGTTATCCTTACTTATTCCTGGTCCCCATCAACCGGGAAATGAGATTGATATTTACTTGAAACCATTAGTTGACGAGTTGAAGGTGTTGTGGGAAGAAAGTGTAGAAACTTATGATGCTTATAGTAAAGAGCATTTTCAAATGCGTGCAACTTTGTTGTGGACAATACATGACTATCTTGGGTTTGGTAACGTGTCTGGGTGGAGGACAAAGAGTTATTATTCTTGTTACACTTGCAACGATGAACCATATTCAAAAGCTTTGGAAAGTAAAATTGGATTCATTAACCATCGAGCTTATTTGCCTATGGAACATCGTTGGAGACATAGTTGGTTGCATAATGGTTTACCGAAGAAAAGGAAGAGATCTTTAGTATTACAAGTGGAAAAGATACAAGAGTAGCTAGATAGAATGCCAAATATAATTTTAGGAAAGCATCCAAATAACAAGAAAAGACAACTAATTGGGGAGCCAAATTGGTCAAAGTTAAGTATTTTGTACAAGCTTCCATACTGGAAAAATAAGAAGCTTAAGCACAACATTGATGTCATGCATGTGGAGAAGAACATTAGTGAGAATACTTATGGTACTTTGTTGGGCATTGAGGGGAAAAACAAGGACACTGACAAGGCATGGATAGACTTACAAAATATGAACTTCAGGCACACGTTGCATTTGAAACAACGTCTTGATGGGTCATATGACAAGTCTTGAGCTTTCTTTTCATTAAGCCCCAATGAAAAGGATGGTTTTTATGACTTTTTGAAATCAGTCAAGTATTCGGATGGCTATGCAGCCAACATATCAAGGTCAGTGAATGCAAAAAATGGTAGATTATCTGGTTTGAAAAGCCACGACTGTCATGTGTTACTACAACGAATTCTTCCAATTGGGAGGGTTTGCAGATAAAGATATTAGTATTGTATTGTTTGAGTTGGGCAACTTCTTCCAAGACTTATGCTCAAAGGCCCTAAAGCGGAGTGAATTGGAGAAACTAGAAGAACGTATAGTTCTTATACTATGCAAGCTTGAGATGTTCTTTCCTCCAGCATTCTTTGATGTTATGATCCATCTTGCTATTCACTTGCCACGAGAAGCAATTTTAGGAGGCCCGGTACAATATCGGTAGATGTATCCAATTGAAAGGTAATTAGATCTTTTGATGCATTCATCAATTGCATCTTTCCCACGTGGTATAAAATCACATACTGTGCGTATTTTTTCCTCGTAGGTACCTTGGAAAATTGAAAAGATACGTTTCCAACCGAGCTCGACCAGAAGGTTCGATTGCAGAGGCATACATTTTTAAAGAATGTATTAACAACTGGTCTTTGTATATTGATGGGATCGAAACTGTGCATAATCGAAGAGAAAGAAATGAAGATTTTGGTGAATTTAACGAAGGATTGATAGTTTTTTCACAGACTGCCCGACCTACAAGTGGTAGGCGGAATGACGGCAATTTGTCTCTTGCATTGCTTGATACTGCTCATTGGTACTTATTGTACAATAGTCCTGAGCTAGAGCCTTATTTAAAGTATGTGATTTCTTAGTGCATATATTGTTTGATCAAGTTTTGAATATTATCTGCAATGCTTAGCTGAAAGTAAATCACTTTATTTTTAACAGCGAACACAAAAGCACATTGCATAATTCTACTGGAGAAGCCATAACTCAAATTCAACGACAAGAGTTTCCTAAGTGGTTTAGAGAACGTGTAAGACATTTAAAATTTAATCACACACTAATAAATTTAAACATTTAAATTTATTCGTCATTGCTTATTACTAATTAATATCACTTGTTGTATGTCATTATAGATGAATAGATTGAAAGTTAACGAGTCATCAGAAGTTACTAAACAGTTATGGTCATTAGCAAATGATCCTAAGCCGCATGTGAAGGAGTACACAGTTTGTATGGTTAATGGTGTAAAGTTCCATACAAGGGATCTAGACAATCGTGGTGTAACACAAAACAGTGGTGTATGTACCAAAGGGGATCATGAGGGTGAAATGCACGACTTCTATGGTCATGTGTGCAAAATTTGGGAATTAGAGTATGTTAGGTTCTAAGAGCTTAGAACAATTGGCAAATCGTGAGCACACAAGAACATGTAAGCTGCAGAAAGAAGATTTCAGAATCTGCCTGGTTCGATCGATCGAAAAACAGGCTCGACCGATCGAAAGTCGTATCTGCAGAATTTTAAGTTGGCCCAAACAGCAGTTCTAGCCCATTAAGGATTAGGGTTTTAGATCTACTTCTCCCACTATATAAAGGAAACCCTAAGCACGTTTTTTATAAGGCTTTTTAGAGAGAGAAGAGTGTGCCTCTTTTGTATTTAGGGTTTTGTTCCTAAAACCTCTCTTATTACTTCTACCGGTGTTGTTCCTTGAAGAAATCTTAAGATCCGGTATTGCTGAAGTTGCTGCCTTCTCTAGTCATCAAAGGAGCTGATGATCTAAACCTTCAAGGGTGGTCTTGGAGTCACAAACAGGACAGTTTGTGTTGCTAAACCTTTGAGTGGGATCTCAAAGTCACAAACGGTGGTGTTTGTGTTTGCAAAGATTAAAGAAAGAAGGAGTCCGTGGATCTCGGAGCTGTCACGTGGTCGTGGTAGTAAGTTTCCTACACTTGGGTAGCAATAGGATGTTAGTGGTCTAAGTCGCTATTGTGTAAACTTCAATTCTTTCTAGTGGATTTGCTATTTTACCTTGAGGATAGTTAGGTTAAATCCTCCCCAGGTTTTTTACCAGTTTGGTTTTCCTGGGTCATCATATTTTTGTGTTCTTTATTTTTCCGCTGCTTTACTTGATATGATTGTTATTGTTTTAACCTAGATCTGAATAATAAACCTAAGTATTCACTTGGTTAATTAATTAGGTTAAACAATCTAGTTTACAGGGGTCTAAACGAACTGACAGAGTATATGTTTTGTTGTAAAGTTGTTTTGTTCCAGTGTGAATGGTACAATACTGGTACCAATGGTCGAAGAAGAACGATAAGAACCGATGCACATTGCACAAGCATTGATGTTACAAGTCGGTGGTATCAAAATGACCCTTTTATACTTCCTAGTCAAGCGAAACAAGTTTTCTACCTTCAAGATACCAAATTGCGTGACCCTTGGAAAATTGTGCAATGCATCCAACATAGAGGAGTGTTTGATGTCCCGGAAGTCGGGGGCGGAGAATCCAATGATAATATAGAAGATAGTGATGCATTTCAACAAGAAGCAATTGTTGATGTTGTCCTTATCAATGTTGAAGACAATATATTTGAGTACTGTATGGGTGATGTTGAAACTGAGGTTGTTCCTGAAGGTGGAACTTCAAGAGACGCTAATCAAAATGAAGAGCATGACATACCTGATGTTGATGTTGATATGGATTATGATATGTAGAGTTCATAACAATTGTCTTAAATAGTGTGTGTTTGTCTTAAAGTTTTATACTTGTCTAAGTAGCAATTATTATTGAGATGTTTTATGCTTAGCTTGAACTTGATATGGATATTGATGTGGTCATTTGTTGTGTTGAGTTAGTAGCAGTTGTGTTCAAATTTTCCACTTGTGAATTGCTTGATATGGATAATTGTGTGGACTATGATATGTAAAGTTAGTAATTGTTATTGAGATGTTTTGTGCTTAGCTTGAACTTGATATGGATATTGATGTGGTCATTTGTTGTGTTGAGTTAGTAGCAGTTATGTTCAAATTTTTCACTTGTGAATTGCTTGATATGGATAATTGTGTGGACTATGATATGTAAAGGTTCGTAATTGTTATTGAGATGTTTTGTGCTTATCTTGAACTTGATATAGATATTGATGTGATCATTTGTTGTGTTGAGTTAGTAGCAATTGTGTTCAAATTTTGCACTTGTGAATCGCTTGATATGGATAATGGTGTGGACTATAATGTTTAGTTAGTAGCAATTGTACTTATCTTTCATGTCAATACATAGTTTCAAAAAATGCCCAAAAAGGCCAAATACACTCATAATATATTGAAGTATGAGATGGCAAGATTGGATAGAATGAGGCAAAACCAAGAGAGATTTGATGCTTTGGGATTGAAGCATATCTCAACTTCTCTAAAGGATTTTGCTCAGTCCAATTGTGCAAAAGGAAAAAGAAGTAGAGCTAATGTTGTGGTAGATAATGATTATGTACCACCTATTGGTAATGATGACAATGATGATGAGTCATCTAATTCTATAATCCATAAGGTACAATAGATGTTCCATAGGGTACAATAGATGATAATAACTTTGTTGTTCCATTATTTGTAATGACTTTGTTGTTCCATTATATGTATGTTTGTTAGTTACAGATGGCACCAGGACGACTTACATGCTCGCGAGGTGATGAGGCATCTATTCCAGTGGTCCAATCTACGGTCCAATCTACGGAAACACCTCCTGAAGCAAATCCTCTTGCCCAAAGTTCTTCTAGTGCGGATGCTACCAACGCATTAACTAGCACGACTGGTAATTACATAGAATATAGAATATAATTACAACTACATCCTGTCTTTACTATTGAGATTATACTTAATGCACATGGAATGTATAATTTTTTAACATTGATAATGTATAAATAGGATCTACTAGCAGAAATACCCGTGGAACAACATGTGGTATAGCAGTACGGGCACTTGTTGAAAAAAGTGGTAAGCTGCTAGTACGTATAGCTGCAGAGTATGATGCTCCTATTGGGAAGAATGCGTGTAAGCTTGTCAATCAAATTGGCGTACAAGTACGAAGTAATTTGCCTAGTTACAACGTAAACAATTGGAAAAGTGTTGATGCTGCTACTAGAGATGTGGTGCTTCAAAACATTGTGGTAAATTTACATTGATAACGTTTAACTCATCTTTTTTGTTACTAAGCATATTAAATTCATATAATAATATTTTTATAATACATATACATTTCATTTTACAGGATCAGTTTGAGTTAAAAGGAGATTCGAACTTAGTAACGAAAACACTAAATACAAAATGTGGAAGATTATTGAGTTGCAGCTCTAACAAGTTGTATCAGGCTTATAAAAAACTTGTACAATCTCATGGTTATGACTATGCAAGAAGCCACCCGCCAAAGAATGCCACACTTGAGCAGTGGATTGGATTCATTGATGGAAAATGGACCAATAAGGACTAGCTGGTAAATTACTTATGCATATATTATTATTATTATCCAATGTTTACTATATTATGTTGTCAAATGATTAGATTAATACTTAGATGAAGTAAATGCATACTGTTTTATTCATGATATAATAAATGTCTTGAATGTTCTTTATTAGGAAAAATCTAGAAAGAACTTTGAAAATAGGAAAAAAACAATAGGCAAACATAGATGCGGGACAAAGGCACTTGCTGTTAGGGTTGATGAGGAGGTGCGTGTTTTTTCATTTTCTTAAACTTTAGTATATTACATGTTGTGATTAATTAACTATATTTATCTAACACATGAATATTAATTAATCAGGCAAATAATAATGGTGGTCAAGTTCCTAAATTGGAAAAAATCTACAACGATGTTCATTTTAATCCAAATACAAATAGGTGGATACACCATGAGGATGAAGCGACATATGTATGTGTATCATCCCATCTTTCTCATTCCATCCCTATCATGTTTGTAAAGCTGCTATAACATATGTAGTAATAATGTTGTGATTGTTTGTTTTTTTTTTCTCTTTTAAATGATAGGAAACTATTCTCAAAGTATAAGAGGATCATTGCCAAGATCCTAATGCAATTCCCCTTACACAAGAGGAGATCTCAAACTTGGCTTTTAAGAAGAAGTCCGGTATTGTAAAAGGACTTGACATGAGACCTTCCTCTTCTCTAGTAACTACCGCCTCATCTACTTCCTCGGTGGAATATATCCATTGATTAGAAAATGAGATAATCGAGCTCAAAGAGGCAAGAGCTAGGGACGAAGAGGAGCGAGCTAGGGAGCAAGAGGCGCGAGCTAAGCAAGAAGAGATTCAAAAGAATATTCTTAACTTTTTAAGTAGCAAGGGTTATGATGACACTCTTACCTATGGGGGTGGTTCATCTTCAAGTTAAAATACTTATTGGTTAGTACTTTATTTTAGAAACTAATTGTGTTATATTACACTTGGAAATTTATATTTTCTTTTTATAACTTATACATTAAGAGTTGTGATTTTAATTCAGAGGTATGGCTACTCTTAATGTATTGTTAAAAATGTTTCTTATAACATAGTTACTGTTTTTACTTTACGATTTTAATGTAATATTGTTTTTATATTTATGCAGATTTCTTATTGGTGACTTTAGGGAATTTACTTTTGGCAATTACTTGAAGACATATGAGGACATTTTCCGTTGGTTCTATATATATTATGATACACTTTTTGTATTGTTATAAAACATCTTGAGTTATTATATTTGTTGTGAACAATTATTGTATGGAAGGAGTTTGAATTGAATATTTGTTTTATTTTTTACTTGTGGAATGTGTGGATCGATTTTTTTTTTTTTATAAATGTGTTGTTGAAATAAATGTGTTATTCAAATGTGAAGTTTTAATAATGTAATGACAGGTTACATGTTAATATTAAAGCTATTCAAAAAATAAAAACAGAAAATAAGTTATAGCGACGAATTTTTCCGACACAAATATAGCAATAAAAAATTGTTTTAGTGACGAAATATTTCGTCGTTAAATGTAGCAAATTTTTGTAAGAAATAGTTTTAGTGACGAAAATTTTCGTCGCTATATGTGCTTGGATTTTCTTAAAAATAGTTTTAGTGACGAAATTTTTCGTCACTAAAAATGATTTAATAAACTGAAATGGTTTTAATGACAAAATATTTTCGTCGCTAAATAGTGTTTTTAGCGAGGAAAACATTTAGCGACGAAACGTTTTCGTCGCTAAAAGTTTTTTTTTATATACAAATCGGACTTTTAGTGACGAAATTTTTCGTCGCCAGGACTTTTAGCGACAGGGCTACAGCGACGAAATGAGTTTCGTCGCTAAAGGTTCTTAGTGACGAAAAACTGGACTTTTAGTAACGAATTTTTTCCTCACTAAAAGTACATTTTCTTGTAGTGATTCCATCCAAAGCAAAAGGAAAAATAGGCTTGATTATCTACGGGTGAGCGTTTGATTGCATGAAATTTGCAAAGGATCCAAATTATGTTTTTTTAAATTAAGAAAAAAAAAAAAACCTTTTTGATTTCTATTAAGGTTTGTTGCAATTAAACCACCGCACATCCTTGCGGTGCGATGATCATTCTACAAGTATAAGTGCTTGTGGAGTGTGGGGGGCAAGGGCCGGGGTTCAAGTCTCCAAGAGGGAGCTTCACACACATATACACTTAGATTAGGCTAGAGTAGAATTTCTATCTTGTAAAAAAAAAAAAAAAAGGTTTGTTGTAATTAATACAAGTGATGGCAAACTAAACCATGCAAGTTATTGTAGATTTTAATTTGTGGTAAATTTTTATTAGTTTTAATTTAAATGTAACATTTATTTAAGATTTAGCTAGTAATATTTAAAATTTGTTGTGAAAATATTGTGGTAACATTTCTCAATTTTAATTTCTTATTGTTCATTTAATTTTTCCCTTATCTCTTTATTTTTTAATTTTATTTTTTATCCAATACATTTCTTCTTCTTTTTTTCCCCTCAATTTTAATTTCTTATTTTTTATTTTATTTTTCCCTTATCTCTTTATTCTTTATTTTATTTTTCATCCAATATGTTTCTTCTTTTCTTAATCTTGTTCCCCTCTTTTTTTCTCCTCCACGTACGTATTATCGCTCCTCTCTAATCTCTATCCTCTTTTTTTTTTTTTTCCTACCACTTCGTTAGTTCTCTTTTTCTCTCACCCTCACTCTCACTCTCTCTCTCTCACACACACACACACACACACACACACTCTCTCTCTCTCTCTCTCTCTCTCTCTCTCTGTTTTTGAGGGTTAAATAAACCCTAGTGCCGCGCTTTCTCTCTCTCTCAACAGTCCTCGCTCTCTTCATCTATCAGCAAAAGGGTCTGCCCTCCAAACCAAAACAAAGTCCCAGGTAAGTTTCTGTGTTTTTCCATCAGAAAATTGCTTTTCTTTTTTCTGTTTTGTTGATTTTGGTTGGTGGGTACTTTACCTAAACAATATTCTTCAAATTATTTGTTTTTTCTCTTTGGATCATATCAATGTTTATGTGTTTTCTTGTTCTTACAAACATGATTTATGTAATAGTAGTGCTAGTTGGTTTTTTTTTTGGTTGTTCTCTGCCAGAGAAGTTGCTCTGTTTTTATGAGTGTGTGTAGACTTAGTATGAAATTACTAAATACAAACATGATTTATTATTTAGCACATTACATGTTGTCGTTTGCCACTAATAATAATATTGTTTATAATCAATTTTTTTTTGTGATGGCGCACTGAAATTTTAAATTGACTTGTTTTTTCAGTCTCACACCATAAACATCATATCTGAGTGGGCTGATCTTCCGGATCTTATTCTCTCTGAAATAGCGTGTTGTATATCTGTGTATGATGATTTTGTCAACTTTGGTGCCGTCTGCAAGGCATGGCAGCGTGTCTATTCAATGATAAAGCTTCCACTGTCTCCTAGGTGCCCTTGGCTTTTGCTTGCTGAAGAGAAGGAACAAAAAAATCATACACGTATTTTTCAATGTATTCGACAGTAAAGTTTACAACTTCAAGTTGCCTGAACTTGCCAAAAGAAAATGCATTGGAACATCTTTTGGATGGTTGCTCAGTTAAGTCTCTTTCATCCGTTGTCTAAACACCAGTTAAGTCTTCCGCCTCATCCATATGTTTGGGAACGTTATTGCAATTTTGAACTCACCCCTTTAGATTACCGTGATGTCTTTAGTGTGTTTTGTCAAGGAATCCATGGAACTATGTAACTCATGAATATGATCGGGATTGCATAATCATGATTATCTATACTAATTTTAAAACATTGGCCTTCACTAGACCGGGATATAAAGCTTGGATTAATATAAAATGTGATTCTCTATGTTTTTATGACATTGCACTCTACAAGGGAAAATTTTATGCTGTAAACAATCATGGTAACGTTTATGTTTGTCACATTGATGGTGATATTATGTTCACGGAATGTATTACATTCTGTAAGGAACCTGAGGATATTATCCAAAAGGATCTTGTTGAATCATCCCGAGATATTTTGTTGGTTTCACGCATAAGAATAGGTCCTCTTTATGATACCGATAATGACTTTGAAGATGATATTGAGGATGTGAACTTTCATGAAGATGAATCCGAACAAGAAGAAAGAAGAAGAAGAAGAAGATGATGATGATCAAGATCAAGACCAATTTAGAGAAATAGGACAAGAATGCATGTTTGAAATTCCATATGAGACAACTGGGTTCAAAATTTTAAAATTACAATGTTCAACTGAAGTGAAAAGCAAAACTGAATACGAGTGACAACTTGGGTGTTCAAGCATTGTTTTTGGGTGACAATTCATCAGTGTCTTTGTCTGCATCAAGCTTTAATGGATGCAAAGCTAATTGTATCTATTTTACCGATGACAATTTTGACTACTCTACAGCATCCTTAAATGGTTTAGGGTACGATATGGGTGTATTTAGCATGGAAGATGGAACAATTAAGTAGCATTACAGAGGCAAATCCCTCTCTTCCTTTGCTCCTCCAGTCTGGTACATTTAACTTACATATGACATATGCACTACCTATGTTGATTTAAATAATTGAAGCTAGTGAATGTGTGTAAAAGACCTGCCTTTGTAATCGGTCTTTGATTAATTGGTTTATTGAATAATAATACAGTTTTTTTTAATATTTAATTGCTATAATTTATTAGTTTTTTTTTTTCATGATATGATGCCATACTTATGTTTTTCTTATATGATGAACAATGGAGCCTACTGTCCTTATTTTTGTCCTTTTTTTTTTTTTTTTTTTTTTTTTCTATTGATGAAGAAGGCATTAGTCCTTAATTTTATTCATTAACTCACTCTAGGACATAGAGTTTGCATATTCCAAATGTCAAGAGAAAAGCTTTTGATGTTATATAGAGACAACAAAATAAGTGTGGTGAAAATAAAAATATCAATTGATTAGTAACAAGTAGCATTATCAATTATTTGCCAAGGGCCTTATTGTTAAATTGATACTTCCTCATGCACAAAGTGCTTAGGGTCTAGGAGGGAAAGGGTTCTAGTTGCGGGATTAGTAGTATATTGTAACTATCTTTTAAAAAAAGCATTATTGATTTGTAAAAAAAAAAAAAATGTAGATACAAAAGAAACAAACTTTCTTGAAAGAGAAGGCAAGCCTTTAATAATACATACTCCACTAAAAAGATGAGTAAATAACGTGATGTAGGGAACAAAGTAATTGTTTAAATGTTTGGAAAAATATATCTTCCTTGAGTAAAAAAGTATGGGTATTTGGATATAGGAGTAAAATCTAAATTTTGAAACTTAATGGCGTAAAATCTAAACACCCCCAAACTTCAGGGTAAAATTTAAACGTTCCTCAACTTTAGGGGTATAGTTTGCAATTTAGTCTTTAAAAAATATATATCTTCCTTAAGTAATAAAAAAGTATGCATATAGGGAAAGTAGTGTAGACTTCTAAACTCTACCGGTAGCTTTCCTTTGTAAAATCATAAGCATTGAATTGATCACCTCACCCAATTAGATATTGAAGACCTATAATTACTTATTAGGTAGCTTAATTTGACAAGTGCACCTTCAATTGACATACAAAGATTAAGAACATCAAAACCCCCAAATTTAGCCTAAGTCCTAACTTTAATGTTTATAATTCTTAGATTAACCCCACATATATAATGTCTTTACCCAATTGGTGTTAATAAATAAAAAAAAAAAAAAAAAAAACCTAATTAGATGTCCTAATAATACATTATTCCATCCAATTTGGTTAAACCCTAACGGGATTGGAAAAACCTAATTTTCACAATAATCCAATTACTGAAAAAACCCATCTTTTATTGAATTACCTCACTCTGGTCAAATTCTAGCCAAATTAGGAGTTTAAATCTTTAGTTGCTATCCTTAATTACATTTGTGAGCAATAGAATTTAATAAATTGATAGCCAAAATACAAAATCCCCTATCTCGGCATAAAACCTAATCCTAATATGCAAGATCTTTAATTATAAGTCAATGAGCCTTTTTAAATATATTTTTTTAATCAATGGTGGTTCAAATGTTCAATTTGGGTTCTCAGTTTCATGCTTTATTTGTTAATTGAGAGAAATTATAAATAGAATATAGAAATCCCAAAAATATGCCTTAAACCTATCCCTAAATTTAGGGTTTGTATAATTCCATCCAAAGCAAAAGGAAAAGAATTGGCTTTGCTTATTTATCAATGAGTGTGTGATTACATGAAATATGCAAATGATCCAAACTGGGTATAAAAAATAAAAATAAAAACCATTTTAGATCTCTGGCGAGGTATGTAGATGATCAAAAGAAACAAAATTTCTTGAAAGGGAGACCAAGGCTTCAGTAATTTATACTCCACTAAAAAGACAAGAAAATAGTTGTGATGTAGGGAACAATGTAATCATTTAATAGCTTGGAAAAATATATCCTAACTTTAATGATTATAATTCTTTGATTGACCCCAAATCTATAATGTCTTTACCCAATTGTGGTGTTTTTAAAAAAAAAAAAAAAAAAACGAATTAGACATCCCAATTATACATTATTCCATCCAATTTGGTTATATCCTAACTGGATTGGAAAAACCTAATTTTCACAATACTCTAATTACTAAAAAAAAAAAGTTCCCCATTTTTAGCTAAATTTCATATATATATATATATATATATATATATATATATAACTAGAGTTTGTTTTGAAAAAACCCTTGCATATTCAGCTAGAGATAATTTCAGGTTTCCAAGTAGCATTATTCAACCAGTGTGTCTTCCCCATTAATCAAAGTCAACAATGATAGGAAATCACGACAAAAGTTTTCATCACCTGATCCCCGAATTCAGCTAATGTGACCATATCGACAATAATGTAATAAATCAATGTAATGCTAGGTAATCGGCACACTTTACTTACAGAAGTCAAGCACAAAGGAGTTTAAATTTTGAATTGAAATTGAGTAGATAAAACTACATAGTTGAGGCGAAAATTTATGTGCTTTCACTGTCTAGAAATTTTTTGAAAATAATGATAACGGTCTTACTAAATATTCCAGTAGTGAATTACAGTACCAATCAAAGTGTTAGCTCTTAAAGTTATAATTTCAATCACAATGTTTGATGGTGTCACGCCCCGAACCCAAGTAAGAACTAGATATGTGACAACAACCACACACTTATAAAAGCATTCCCATCAAGGTGGGTAAAATATTTAGCATATACCACTTCAAAACCCAAAATTTTAGCATTTAACAACTCATTTTACAATATACTCAACATCAAACATTCTATATTTTTTACCATTTCATTTAAATACTCTTTTTTTATTATTTGTATATTCTTCAATTATATTTCTTTCTCTCTCTTCCTCTCTGTCACTCTCATCTCAGCAGACTTGACCTTCTCAATGCAGCATACCCATACCCACCCCATCCACCGCCACTGGAAAAAAAACAACAACTACCCATACCCACCTATCTATCCAACAAACTCACATTCTTCCATCTCAACCCAGCAAACCCATATTCATCCCAGCCACCACCACTGAAAAAAAAAAAAAAAAAACCCACACACACACACACTAGTAGATGCAGAAAAACCCACGAAGACCCACAAAGATTCATCACAAAACCCAGAAAAGAACAGCATCACCAAAACCCAAAATTGGTGACCGACGGAGACCCACAAATTCACCATAAAACCTAGAAAAACAACAACATCCACCACTAGTGATTCAAAGACAACACCACAAAACCCAAAATCAGACCAAATCTCAGCCACCACCAGAGATTCCAGAGAAGAAATCAAACCAAATCTCAGCCACAATCCACCAAATTAGACCAACAACATCCATCAAATCGGAGCAAGTCTCAGCCATGATCCACGATCCACGATCCACCACCGCCACAATCCATCGGTGAGAAGAAGGAGAGAAACCGGTGAGAAGAGACGGGGGGGAAAAAAAGATGGGCGACGAGCAGAGATCAGCGACGTGCAGAGACCGACGACAGGCAAAGATCGGCGACCGGCATAACAGAGCATGAACCACGGAGAGAGAGGAGAGAACAAAGAACAGAGATGAAAGAAATGAGAGAGGAAAGAGAATGAGAAATGAGAGAGCCGTTGGTGAATAAAAATTTTTTTTTTGTTTTACAATACTGCTACAGTGCGCTCTCAAAAATGAGAGTGCACTATAGCAAGATTGTAAATTTTATAGAATATAGCAGTTTTTATGGAGATGATTTTTTGGGGATTAGATGCTAAAAAATAGCATATATAGCATTTGAAAGCCTTGATAAGAATGCTCTAAAGTTTACATCCTACAAGTGTGTAAGGCCCACTTACACAATTACACAATTATCCTCAAGAAAATTTCATCAATAAATTTAATAATATCCTTAATAATGCAATTCTCAAAAGATCTCCAATAATAATCTTCCACATCAAAATAAAAATTTACTAAATCCTTTAAATCTAAAAGTCTACACAAATGGAAATCTTAAACACAAAAGTTCAAATCTTATTTCAGTAATTTCCTAAACTTCACTCATGCGCACCTCCCAGCGGAAGCCTAAACATACGCTATTCTTCCTGATCAAAATCTGAAAAGAGAAAGAGGGGGAGTGAGTTGACAACTCAATAAGTAAACAAAGTCCTAAAAAGTTCTATCAAGTAAATAGATCTGTAAAATAATAATTTGTATATAAATAAAATATTTTAAAACTTACAATGTATCGTAGATGGATTAGAAAAATAATCAGTTTTCCATATATAACAAAGTTATACTTTACAATAGGTTTCAAAAACACATAAGTAGTTTTAGTAACCCATATAGTTAACATACTCAAACGTAATTCATATTCTTAACGATCTTATGACTATGGTCACGCTATATCCCTATGATTAGGCATCAGAATACCAATGAATAACCCCCATTGGCTGGGTATCAGAGTACTAATGAATAACCCACATTGGTTTGAGTATTAGAGTACTAATGAATAACCCCCATTGGCTGGGTATCTGAATAACTTCATAGTCAAATTGTTCATAATTATATATATAAAATCATAGTTTCTAACAAAAAATATCTTATTCAAACACATTTATATAATCATATATTCAATATTCAAATCTATTTGTGATATTTCTATATTATTTACTTTAAATCATTATAGCTATAAAACAATTAAATAAAATAAATCTTATATTCAATGCTTACATGTATTTGTGAAAATTCTTTACCATTTACTTTGAATCAGTATAGCTAAAAGCAATTACATAAATTACATCATACATTCAGTAATCAAATCTATTTGTAATAATTCTTTACTTGAAATCAGTAATACAATAGAAATAAAATTGTAATAACTGTAAACAATTTTAGTAATTAAAATATGCAAAATAAAACCAATTAGAATAAGTTACTTACCTCCAAAAGCTATTTCAAAAGAAACTTTTTCTAACACTTCTTCTAAATTTTTTTAAATATCACCTAGAACAATTTCAAATATTTTTACTTAATAATCAAATAATTTTAAAAATAACTTATAACGATACCCGGTCAAAAGACTATTAAAAATATCTAATAGTTATATGGTTATCTCATGTCAAAATTCCACCTGATAGTAATATTTTCCTCTATATATATATATATATATATATATATACATATATTCTGCCACTTTATGCTATAGCACATAGTCCTATGTCTCACTAGGAAAGACAAGGACGTGTACTTTACAGCCTTTTTCTTCTTCACTTTTTTTTTTTTTTTTTTTCTTTTAAGTAACTTGTCAGACCTCGCCAAAACCTATGCTTATTTCACCTTTCTGTTTTTTTTTTTTTTTTTTTTTTTTTGGTCAAAGACTTCAATTCCACCATGACTTTTCCTATTCACCAAATCCACAATTCGGTACTTCCTAAGGCAGAAACTCCTGCAGAACAGCCCCACCTTGTGCAAACTTTCATCTACACTTACGCGCATGAAACAACAGTGGCATAGGAAAAAAAAAAACACAATACCGAGGTAGAAAAATCTGCAAGTACAACATTTTAGTGTACCAAAAAAATAAATCTAAATCTTTGCACGTTTGCATCATTTTAACTCTTGAATAAATTTATTAGTTTCACTGTTGATCAAAATACCAACATAAAAGTACTCTAATTCTAAAATAAAGTTTAAATTTGACAAGAAGAGATTTTTAGACTTTTACCTCAATTGTGCAGTCAACTCTTCTCTACTTTAGTACTTTAGGTAGTCTTCTCTCTCAAAACATCTGTCCATATACGTTGACTTAAAATTAGACTATATAAACTAGAGTTTCCACCTTATTTTCTAAAAAAAACTCTTAGGCTCCGCTTGGGAGTTCATAATGGAATGGAATAATTATAAGGGAATAAAAAGGAATAGAATGGAATGGAATAGATTTAAGTAAAGGAAAAGAAAGAAAAAGAATGGAATGGAATGGAATTAAGTAACCTTGCTTGGATGTTTTAAAATTAAGGAATGGAATGGAATGAAAATGAATGGAATGTAAGTAATCTCGTTTGGAAGTCACACGAAGGGAATGGAATGGAATCATTTTATGACAATATTACTATTAGACCCCTATTTTAAAATAAAGGGTTGAATATATAGGGGTATTTTGGGAGTTTTAGTAAAAAAATTATTAAATCTAATTTCATTCCATCTCATTCCTCCCAATTTCGGGAGGAATGAAAATTTCAGGTTTTAAGGGAATAGAAAGAAATGAGTGTTCCCTCCTATTCATTCCATTCCCTCCCACTTAAACTCCCAAGCAAGGGAATGGACTTTCCATTCCCTCCGTTAAAACTCCCAAACAAGAGGGAAGGAAGAATATTCTAAAAATATTCTTTTCATTCCATTCCCCCTTCTCAAGCGGAGCCTTAGGAATTTTAATTATAAAAGTTTACCCCATAAACAAAATTTACTTAAATACCCCTCCTTTTATTTTTATTTTTTTTTCCCGGGTATTACAGATGGAGTCCAAATAATTTTAGGCCAAGATTATTTGATGGCTGGGACAAAATTTCAGAGAACAAATTTCAACACATTAGTCTAATCGGTTGCTAGTCAACTGCATCCTTAACTATATTTTGTAAACTGGTAATCTTGCTTCTTTTTAGACGAGCCAAAAAACAGCTGAAAAAAACCTCTTTAGAACATATGATGTATAAGATAAAAGTCACATTACAAAGAGGACTAGGCTATAGCAGAGAAGAGGAAGATGTAGAATTGGCAAGCCGATGAGCATTAGTGAGCATTCGACCATGGACTAGACAAAACCATAGCTTAAAAATAGCAAATGCAGCAAAGCAATGTCTTCTTTAACAGCTTGTCTCTCCCACTTCCACAACAAAGGCTGCAAACCTTAGAGGCCACTGATAACTACAAGTGTAGTGCACGCCTTCCAAAAGTACATAGGATAAGGTTTCCAAATTGCTTGACAAAGTCTACACCTCAACGGCAACTCTTTATTTTGGTACTAACTTCCACTTGCTATGCCCAACAATCTACAAATAATATCCAATTGCACAAAGGAGGTTCTCATTACAATGATACCCAACCATTGCTTCTTGACGAATCATGATCATGTGCCTGCAATAGTAAAGAGCTTGAGAAGCATGACAACCTTCCCTTCAAACGTGTCCCACATTCCAGCATTTTAAAATAGCACACAGAGTGGCTATAATAACAAGAATAGCAGAAGAAAAAGGGATCATCGTCCGTAGAGATAAACCTTTAGGTCGATAACTGGTTAGCCTCCTTTAGGTCGAATTACCTATGAAAAACTTGCCTGAAAGTTTACAACAAAAATTCAGTGACAACTATGAGTCTTGTTTTTCTGTAGTATATTGCTTTGTTATATTTATGGGAAAGAAGGTACTACAGCACACACTAAACTAAAGAAAGAAAACTTTGAAAATGAAAAAAATAATAGAACTCAACAAAAATTTTTGTAAGTTATCTCTAAGTTGATGGTGTTTCGAAAGATGAACAAGGTCAAAGAAAGGGGCACTAGCCTTTTTATCTACATAAACACAGGTGGAAAAGTTGATTTAAGTTTCTGCTCTCCCAAGCCAGAATGCCTCCTTTCATCTTGCTCTTTATGTCCTCTGGAGATTGTGCCATGATGCCAACCAGTCCATAAAGTGGCCAGTGGAGAGGAACATCGAAAAATGAAACTAAATAAATGGAAAAAGAAAAAAATTAAACAGGCAGCAAAAAAGATATGCCTTGAGTATTCAAAAAGAGCTACCATCAGCAATGAATTTTTACTTCTAAAGTTCATATAATAGCTTGGAAGGTTCTTTCCACTGAAACATAATTAGGTGAATCATCAGCCATACCAAAATTAACTTAAATTTAAATCAAACAAGAAATATGGAGAAATTTTTCCATTTCTGTCTAAAACTCAAATCTGTCATATGACTAGTGTTCGTTTCTAAAACTCTGCATATTCAGGTTCTTGAGTGTTGTTTTTCAATTTTATACATTGCTTTGGGAAACTAGGCCTTACTAAAATGCATTTTTGTCTCATTTAATAGCTGCAGAAAAGCCTCCTTTTAGTATATTTTTACTAAATGGAATTATTAAGCAGGTTACATTGATGGTAGTATAGTGGGAACGAGTCATCTGTGCCTGAAGAATTAACCAAGTAAATAAGGATTATAAATAAAAATAAGTGATAGTAGTAAACAACCTGAAGTGGAATCAGCTACACATAGAGGGCAGGTACAAACTGAGAAGAATATTTGTGAATTACAGTCCAACCTCCCTTCTCCTTCTGGCCCTCCTTTCATATTTCCACTGTGAAATCCCTGAAAGTGGTCATGAGCTCTGAGAGGGAAAACACACACAATCAAAATTATACACTTATCACAAAGAGCATAACTCAATCAATGTGTCTTCCTTATTGATCAAGTTTAAAATTTATTATAAAAAGAAAAAACTTTAGTTTAAATACAAACTACAACAGCTATTGATGAGATAAAAAAGGAGAGATCCCCACAATGCAAAAATGCGAAGGGACTTTCATTTACAACTTTCCGTTAGCATACCACACTAGGAATCAACCAATCATCTAATTTTAAAAAGTTCAGGATAATTGGCAAAAGTAAAGGAAGTAATTGATGGAGCAAAGAATTCATTCTCTATTGGAAAGTCTCCATACATGACTACATTATCAGCAATTAAAGTAGTTTGCACTCCATTTCCAGAATATGAGCAAGTCTCACCTAAAATTATGAGCTGAAATAAATGGGGACTCCTAGACTCAATAGGCAACTTATAACCTTGTCCTTGATGTTTGACAAGAAATGTAGTTTGCTCTCCACTTCCAAAAGTTTGAACATGTATCAGCTAAAATGAAAGAAATTTTGTAATTATAAACGCCCATAGTTCACAAAAGAAAGAAAATTATTATTTTTGAGAGCAAACGAAAGCAATGTGAAAAACAAGATTAAGAAGTAACAATCGTCAAATTTGTAAAACCAAGACCTCAGAATCCATTAAGTCACAGAACAAGTGTTCTGCTTCCTTATTCATCATACAACAGCTATCTAAAAATATTAAGAAAAAACATCAGCATAAGTTAAGGAATGGTGGGGTTACAGTGCTTTGGAACAAATGAAATACCTGCCCATCTGTAGCGCAGGTGACAATGCTTGAATATCGTTGCAAAGCACGATCTTTGGTTGAAATGACATTCTGCTCAGGCATCTTATTAAAAAGTTATCCTGTCATTTTGAGCATTTCCACTAATCATCGTCTTACACAATATGATATATAATCTGCAATCAATCAAATTCCAAGATAAAATGTCTCCTCTAGGCATTTCATCAAACAACTACATGTCTTTAGGTATAAGAGGTTCATAGAATTCAAATAATTCACAAACCATAAGAGATGTTGATGAGCTAAAAATTCAGTGCCATAAGTTCAATTGTTAAGAGGGAAAAAAGGAGAAGAAAAAAAATGAGTGTACATGACAAAATCCAAAATTTTACATATCTCCAAGTTTTGAAATTCAAGAAAAGCTTTTAGGAGTTCAAAAGCTAGCCTCTACTGCCCCATAGCAAGAATGAGCTAATAAGAGGTTAAGGTTCAAAATTTAAAAGTCACATTGTCTAAATACACACATGGAGGAAAGAAGAGGATTTTGTTCTTTCATTTTGGGTGTATTGTCAGATTTAGCAATCTACGTCAACAAATTCTTTAACTGCAATATTGTGATAGCAAATAACGGTGGATTTAGCAATCTATTACAAGGGAGTTTATGATACGTACAACTAAGGTGGAGGGAATCCACAAAAAAATATAGAGAGCATTTATTGCCTTATGATGCTTTTGCTTCCAGATGTCTCTTATTGGAATTGCAGATGCCTGTGGACAAATTCAAGATCAAATCATTTAGCAAGGAAGTGGAAGCACTGTACTATTTACTAAGACCAAAAAGAAACAGACAGAGCAAGCAGACAAAAGTATATATATACTTACACATGAAAAGAAGACAAAGAAAATATTTGTAATGACCAAACTTGCAACAGAGTTCAAATGGTTTGCTGCTTCCATGTTTTCAATGGTTTGGCACATATATAATTAACAGGTTGGCCTCCTTTAAATCGTACAACCAATGACAAACTTTCTTGAAAGTTTTAAATGAAAAATTCAGTGACGACTATCATCTTGCTTTAGTAAAATTTACAGAAATCCAGATCAAACAAATAGAAATATGAAACCAAAGTTTCTCAATTCTATCTGACACTTATCTATAATATAATTATTCTTTGGGACAACTCTGAACATTCACCATGATATAAATTCAGATTTTTTGTTTTTGTTTTTTTCAATATTATATCTCATGTTAGGAATGTACCCTTACTAATAGGATGCCTTGTTTCATTCAAAAAATGCAGAAAAGTCCCTCCTAATAAGTAGGTTTACTCAATGGAACTAATAAATAAGTTAAAATTGATGGCTCAGGTAGTGTAGTGGAAGGGTATAATCTGTCCCTGAAAATTCATAATTCATCAATATCGATCATTAGCAAAAAAAAAAAAAAAAAAGATGATACTATTTAATAACCTAAACATGGTAAGTGTGCAAACTGAGAGGAAAATTAAACTCTTTTCCCATGGAAAGAAATTCAATTTGTGTGTCTTCCTCATTGATCAAACTTTTATACTCCGGTTAGCCTTTTGAGTTAACAATGATGAGAAGCTATGACAAAAGTTTTTATTATTATTACCATATCCCCAAATTCAGCTAATGTAACCATCTCAGCTAGAATCCAACAAATCAATGTACTGCTGGGTAATGACCAACTAGCCTGTTATGAATGCAACCATCCACCATCAAAGAGTAGCTGAAAACTTGAAATGAATTCAAGTTAGATATACAAATCAAAGGCTGAAATTTCTGTGCTAACACAATCAAGAAAATTTTAGAAGGGAAAGAAAATATATTGATGGTCTAGCTATATAGTTAATTACTGTGCTCACCACAGTGGTTGATCGAAAAGCTGTGATTTCAAGCACAATGTGTAATGCGGTCTGAACGATTTTTTAAGCCAAGATTGTTAGATTACTGAGCCTGAAAGTAAAGTTTCAAAAACAAATCTTCCAACACATTGGTCAAACTGGTTGCATGTCGACCGCATCCCTAACTATATAGTGTAAACTGGTAACTTTGATTAGGCACAAAACAACATATAAGTTAAATACAGAGGAGACAGGACACAAACACAACAAAAGGTTCAATATAGACAGGACCAAAATAGAGCCCCTACCTACCAGCAGAGGACCAAAAGATATTCATATAGTAGTTTGATGTCATCTTTGCATAGTGCCTGACTTGACAAAGAATTCTGGGATCAATTGATGCAGGACAACCAGAACAAAATTGAAACAATGGAAAAATAAAGGGATATGACCTAGGAGTCAGCACCTAGGCCTTGCTTGGAGTCAGCACCAAGCGGAGAAACCACTAGGAGTCAGCACCTAGGGTAGACCAAAGAAAGACCAAACGGCCATTGTTTTCATTCATCAAAATATCAACTGTCCCCTCAAGGAGTACAATAGGTTGCTTATAAAGGATTGCTAAACCCTAGTTCTAATTGGCTAGGAAACCCTAATTGCCTTATTACAAAAATACCCTTGCTTCTAAATTAAAATACTAATAGCCTAATAAACTAATAAATCCTAAAACATAAAAATACAATTGGCTTGCAAACATAAATAATAATAAACAATAATCTTCTTTCGTCTCCCGCATCATTCTCCTCTGGTTGGAGAAAACTCGACCTCGAGTTCTAAAGAGTTGAAGGATTAGGATGCAGACAAGTAACACTTGCTTCAAGTCTGGAATCACCTTAGGGAGCATAGAGAAAAGAAAAACCTTGAATTCCACCATGTCAAACTCTTCTGGAATAATAAAATCAATGTGTGGAATCAACATAATCTTATCTTGAACTATTGGCAGCACTATGTTATCCACTTTCTCCACTTTAGCAAACTGTTTGTCTTCATGCACCATGGAAGGCTGATCAAAAGTAGATTCATTAGCTTCCAATATCACATCATGTGCACCCTCTAACATAATACTCTCTGTAGAAACCATCTCTTCACCTTGCAGCTCTTCAATAGGTTTATTTCTTTGCACGCATGTTAAAGTAGCATTTGCCGAGGCATGTACGTCTTTGTCAACATTAGGCTTTGGTGTTGCGTGAGGATTCTCCACAACCAAGATATCATCATCAATGTTGTCGTCTATAGGGGCAGCAATAAGTTCATTGTGACCAATTATCTTCATTTGCTTCATCTGAGCAATCATGTCTTGAACATTTTTCATGAGCTGTTTAGATAATTCCTTTAATTCCTTGGTAGATTGTTCAAAAGTGCACTGAGGACATGAGATGGGATGAGGATGAGGAGTCATCGTATTTGCTTCAACTTGAAAAGTACTACACTGAGATTGGGGTAGATACTTAGCTCGATAATATGGTGACAAATACTCATCACAAAGCTTTTCCTTCATATCTTTCCATACACTAATGGCAGGTTCATAATTCATATAGCGGAAATATTCAAGGTTCTCCCAAAACCTTTATGCTTTACCTCTTAACTTCAACTTGGCATACCTAACCTTTTTGTTGTCTGCAAAATTTGCTTGCTCAAAGAATTGCTCCATTCCATTCATCCAGTTGATAAAATCTCGTGGATAAGTTTCATAACCATCAAAATAAGGTGCTTCTAATATTGCCATGATTTTCTAAAATAGTACTCCAACAAATAGATGCTGTGACTTTCTCTGGACAAATTGTTGGAATGGGCTTTTAAGATTGGTCTCCCAAATAGTTGCTGGGACGGGCCTGGTTGATAGGTTTGGGCTTCTGATATACCTTTTTTTTTTTTTTTTTTTTTTTTTTTTTTTTTTTTTAAATGGGGTAATTGGGTCTAGAAGTGGAAGTGGAACCTATGGTTGTAATTGGACTGAATAGGCTGGGCTGGGTGACAGGTTAGATTTCGTGGGCTGGGTTTTTTTTTTTTTTTTTTTTTTTTTTTTTTTTTTTTTTTTTTTAATAAGAAAACTGGTGTTGTAAAATGTTGGCTTTTGGGCTTGTTAACAAATGGGTTAGGCGAGGGTTTGTTTCTAAAGAGGGTTGGTCAGATTTTTTTTTTTTTTTTTTTTTTTTTGGCTAAAGAAAGTGGATAACGCAGAGGGGTTGTACTGGGTTACCTTTGAGATTGGGTCAATGGGTGCTTGCGGCGGAACGGCAGTGAGCAAGTGGAGGTCATGGCGGCACAAAGACAGGGGAGACTGTGGCGGCACAAATCAGGGTGGAGTGGCATCTGCTAGTAGCAGGTCTTGCATCGGCGGTGGTCGATGTCCTTGCGGCGTGTCGTTGCGGGTGAGAATGGGCTTCGGCGGCTGGTGGCTGATGGGTCTTGTGGCGGTGAGTGTTGATTTGTTGGTGGCTGATCAGTCTAGTGGCTGATGGCTGATGGCTTGCGTGCGTCGCTCTCTTTTTTTTTTTTTTTTTTTGTTTTGCGGTGGCTGGCTTTTCCGGCAGCTGGTGTGGTGCTTCAACAGTGGCCAAGATTGACAGATGGAGTGAAAGGATTTTGAAGGTGATGTGGTGGCTGGATTTCTGGCAGCGGAAAATATACGGTGAAAGCTTTTTTTTTTTTTTTTTTTTTTTTTTTTTTTTTGGGTTCTGGATTGACTGCGATGATGCTTCAAATAGATCGGAGTTTACTCTGATACCAAAATTGATGCAGGACAAAATAAAGGGATATGACCTAGGAGTCAGCACCTAGGCCTTGCTTGGAGTCAGCACCAAGCGGAGAAACCACTAGGAGTCAGCACCTAGGGTAGACCAAAGAAAGACCAAACGGCCATTGTTTTCATTCATCAAAATATCAACTGTCCCCTCAAGGAGTACAATAGGTTGCTTATAAAGGATTGCTAAACCCTAGTTCTAATTGGCTAGGAAACCCTAATTGCCTTATTACAAAAATACCCTTGCTTCTAAATTAAAATACTAATAGCCTAATAAACTAATAAATCCTAAAACATAAAAATACAATTGGCTTGCAAACATAAATAATAATAAACAATAATCTTCTTTCGTCTCCCGCATCATCAATACTATTAGAGCCAACACTTCTTATACTGGTTAATAGACTTTAAAGGTCACCAATATCACCTGCACTCACCCTGTCCTGAATTTGTCTGTTTTCAAAAAGGTTCTCAAGCTATTTGCCAGTTGAGAGCACAAAAACACTTGGAATTCCCATACGTTTCAAAGCCACAAAGCTTGTCTCGAAAGGAGGAGGAAGGCAGTGGATTTGGAATTTTTGTCCCAGCTAACACATCCAGCAGTAATAACATTACTCATTTCTGTCCTTGCAAAACAAGCATGAACCTTTCCAACTTCATCTCTTATCACATCCTGCATAACCAGGAGTTGCCATCCTTGTCTGCCTCTAACATGCCACGTCCAAAGTACTCCCTCAACTTGATAATTTGGTCCTTCTTTAACAGGTAAGCCTCCCTACAAAGCTGCTTCATTTTCTTAGTATAATCAAGCATTGTCACAACATTAACCTCACTCACTGCCTTTGGTGGTAGCTTTGTTTCTGAAAGTCTAAATCACCCACAGCCTGTAGCAGAAAAAGAGTAATTTATTATGTTGAATTGACAATTCTAAATTTTTTTTCCTTTTTAAGTAATTTTCATTAGCAAATGAACTAGTTCTGCTCCCAAGCCAATTACCCACAGAGTAAGGCTTCATATGGCTCTTTATAGCAACAGTTCATCATAAATGTGAAACACACAAAGGACCATAATTAATCTCACTAAGGTATATTTGAAATAGTCCCCCCAATGAAAACTACAGATGAAATTCCTTTTAAGTATATAAAACCTTTGACCAAAAATTAGAAAAGAAATGCTTGACAGTTTCATTGCCTCCTAAGGTATATTTGAAATAGTCCCCCCAATGAAAACTACAAATAAAATTCCTTTTTAGCAGATACAACTTTTGACCAAAAATTAGAAAAGAAATGCTTGTAAGGTTTCATTGCCTCTTAAAACTATACCTAATTTCTTATGTCCACTACCTTGAATATGCATCACACATGGGTGGTACCGATTGTGTAAATATGTTTTAAACAATCATTGCTGCTGGTCCTCTTGGTGACGAGCATTTGTGGGAATTTGCCAACAGCTTGATGAAACCAGGGCTTTAGAAGATTAGGAACACAGCACAACAATATGTTAACAGCATGTATCTCACAGCTTCATGTTTTCAATCCACAACAATGGCTGTAAACCCCAGACATACTCGTAAGTACAAGTGCAGCTGCCGTACCTTTTGTAAGTACATAGGATAAGGCTTCACAAATTGTCTGACAAAGCTTGGACCTCACCTGCTCCAAACCCACCACTTCCACCAAAGATCAACACTTGTCACGCCTGACCATCACCAAATTGGTTTACAGGTTCTTAGAGATTGATTCCCAGCCTTTTCTTCTTGAAAAAAGACCATATGGTCACATTCCTGAATTTACAAAGAGTGGCTGCAATAACAAGAATAACATGTGAGAAAAGAAAAAAGAAAAAAAAAAAGGCAAGCATCTGTGTAGGATCTCTCCATCCAAACTGAGACCCAATTATTAATGGAATTTGATTCAATAAATTCAACTCTGATAGTGAGATCTGATCCAAACTAAAAGGCTCTAGCATTTCTAATTAAATGGTTGAAGATCAACATAACTTATTGGAATAGTCAAGTTCATTTATTTCATCCTAATCAGTTCACAGTATAATGAACCTATGACATTTTATTTCACACCAAAAGTGCTTTGGAACCAATGAAATACTTTGACACCATGTGGCAGTTATGATACCTACTTTCTTGGCTACCTCATGTTCTTTTTCCTTGTAGTAGTCTTTTTTTCTTTTTCTTTTTTTTCACAAAATTTCTTTTTTTTTTTTTTTTTTCACGAAATTTTATCTTACTATAAAAGAAAAGGTTGGCATGGGGAAGCCAAGAGAAGCTACAGTAATAGTTATCCTCGAAAATGTAATTATTGTTTATTTATGGACTTTCTCTTAGGGAAGAGAACTGTGTATTATAAGAGGAAGATAGGATTATTTTTTTAAAAAAAAGTGTGATTTATTGGAGGCTGTAATGGTATCAAGACAAGAGGGCTCTTTGAACTAACAGTAACTATAGATTAAAAAATGGTAGTTCTTCTTTTGTCCTGATTGGATGGTTTGTCAAAGTCAATATTTTCTAATACTGGGAAATTCCTGAAAAATTATTTTACAAATGACCTGGATTAGTTTTGGTTAATGTAGAAATACCTGCCATCTGCAGCAACAGGTGAGAATGATTTGATCATCTGTGCAAGGCATAATCTTTAATAGTTGCTCAGGCATCATATTGATAAAAAGCCATCCTGCCATTATGTGCATATCTCCATTGATCATTGTTCCTCAACATGATATATAACCAGCAATCATCACATTACATGGTACAATAATTATCCTGACATTATGTGCAAATGGGATCCTTAGTATTATTAATACTATTTTTAAAGGTTCTCAAATTCCACAGTACAATATCTATTTCAGGCATTTCATCTAACAGCTATATGCCTCTAGGAATAAAGGGTTCATATCATTTAAATAACTTACAAGCATAAGAGATGAGCGAAAAATTCAAGGTGCCAGAAATTCAATTGTTAAAAGAAGAAAAAAAAATTGAACATATACAAGCCAAAATTTAACATACCTCCTCCAAGTTTTGAAGCTAGCCTTTACTGAAACAGTGCAAAAATTAGCTTGGGTTAGGGTTTGAATTTTTAAAATCATATAGTTTAAATACACAAACTGAGAGGATTTTATTGTATAATCGTAAAAACTCTTGAACTGAAATATTATGAAACGAAATAACGTTGTACCTGGAAGGAAGATCCCTCTGTTTTGCAAAATTATTTCTGCTGCTCCACCCAATCAATTTTAACCGAAGGGATTTTGGCAATCTTTGACCACATTATCCCTTTGTCTTTCTCGCAGTTTTGTTTCAGCACAGGACAATTAGAAATATAAAGTCGCTGAAGCGAGGGAGGAAAACACTTCTCTGAGAGAGACGCGAGTTTAGGGCACGTATTGATGAAAATTTCTTCAAGTGCGGAGAGGTTTTGAAAGAACTTCCAGGAGAGGAATGACAATTCTGGAAAATTATAAAACCTCAGACTAGTGAGAGATGTAGGCAGCATCAACATCGTCTTCCCATCTTCCTCTTCTGGAAACGAATCTAGCAATCCAGAGAAATGTAAGAGACGTGAGTTTGTGCAGTTCCAACTCAAATACTTGCTTACAGAGATTCGCCCCTGACAACCAAAGCTCTCTAAGGTTGTGCATGTTGTTCGGCCAGAACTCCAGTTTCTCACAGTCTCTAATGTCAAGTTCTCTCAAGTTGCTATGGGCCAAATCTCCTAAAGAGATAAGACTATCACACCCTTTTATTGAAATACAGCATTTTAGGGATGGACAAGATGCATTGTTTTTACCAATGCAGCTAAGATTCTCCTCATTCATCAATAAAGAAGAAGTTGAAGAAGCCCCTCCCTCATCCGTCACAAATTGCAAGGATTCCAAAGCACTACAGCTATTGATTGTTAGCCTCCTTAATGTAGACTTCAAATTGATGTTTGCAAGACTTTGGAACGATTCAATTATGATTTCTAGTGCTAAAAGGGACAAAGATGTCACCTCCTGACAATATTTTATTTTCAGCTTTTCTACCTTCACAAACCCAACCACAACATCCTTGCATCTCCAAATTTCTACATCTTTAGGCATTGGAAGGCTTGGAATTGAAACAACCAATTGCTCACATGTATAAATGAAAAGTTTTTCCAATGACGGGAGGTGATGGGCAATTTTCCTTCCAATTTGTTACAGTTAGAGATAGAAAGCTCATGCAAGCAAAGGAATTCTTCGAACCCAACTCTACAAGGAATCCAATCTTGCCATTCATACATATCCTCAAAGCAAAGTTTCATTAAGGATCGAAATGGTTGCTTGCAATGTTCTCCATAGAATTCAGGACCGATACTCTGGACCCCATCCATTCTCTTAATAACAAGGTGCTTGAGAAATGGAAGTTGCCCAAAAGCAAGTAAGAACATGCATTTTCCACACCCCTCAATCCTTAGGTCCTCCATATTAGAAAAAGAAGGATCTCCTAACCAAGTTGGGAATTTTGCACCAACATAACCCTCAATGGAAAGTGTTTTCATCGTTCCATGAGGTCGTAGCATGTCAAGAATATCTGCCGCAATTCCTGCATCTTGTAAATCATCTTCCCATTTCATCACCAATGTATCTAAATTCTTCTTACCTTTTAAATCGACCTTTCTTGCATCATTGGCATCAAGCATGTTCTCCAAGTGGGAAATGCAAAGTGTTCCCTGAAGATATTCCAAATTCATCAAGTCTACTGTCTTATCTTTCCCCACAACAAAATTAGATAGTGTCCGTAAGCTCTTTAATTTTGCTATTCCCACTGGCATCTCTATAATTGAAATTACATTTGTAATATCGAGATGTCGAAGATTGACCAAATTTTTAATTTTTTCTGGTAATTTTGTGAGATTGGAACAATCTTTCAATATCAATGTTTGTAGATTGTATAAAGAACTTGTTGATTCTGGTAAACTTGTAATCTTAGCATAAGAAAGGCTAAGGTATCTTAGATGTTTCAAATCACCGATTGAACTTGGTAGCTCAAAGCTTTCATGTCTACTTAAAAATAATACCCTTAAGCATCTTAATTGTGTCAACAGACAAATAGCATCAGAATTTGTTAAGTTGCCTATGAATCTTGATGATAGCAGAACGGAAGTCCGTAAATGCATATCTTTGGGGAAGTCATCAAACTTTTTGATGTAATTACTTGAAAGAATATAAGAAAAATGCCGTACCTTTGTAGAAATTTTACTACCACCCAATTGATCCTCCAACCTATAGCACAAGTCTCCCGCTGCCCATTAAGCTAAATCATGCATGAGGTCATGCATGACAAAGAGTGATTCATTTCTGTTAGATTGTTGAAAAAATGATCTCTTGAGTAGATCATGAAAATACTCACCACCAAGATCTTCCATTGACTTCTCTCCTTCTGTTTCGCAAACCAAATCTTCTGCCATCCATAACAGGACTAGCTCTTTCTCTTTAAAATTATAATCCTTCGGAAAGAGCGAACAATAGGCAAAGCATTTCTTTAAAATTGAAGGGAGGTACAGATAGCTTAATCGTAAAGTTGAAGGAACATCAGTTTTTTTTTCTAACAAATTCCATATCCTGTCATTTAGTACATCTTTCCACTCATCACAATTGTATGTACGTAGAAGGCCTGCGAGAGCCTTTGCTGCCAAAGGTAAGCCCTTGCACCTCTCTAAAATTTTTTGACTTTCTTCAACTTTTAGATGTTCACCAAAATTTGACGTCCCCAGTGCATGTTGGGTAAACATGGTCAAACAAGCATCATTTGACAACTCTCTCAACTTGTAAGGACGAGTAGCGCCCATTGTTGATGAAACATTAGCATCCCGAGTAGTGATAAGAATCTTACTTCCTGGAGCCCCAGATTCAAATGGAAGACGTAGTTTAGTCCAATCAGAATAGTTTTCAATCCAAACATCATCCAAAATGAGCAAGAACTTCTTGCCAGATAATTGCCCCTTCAATTTGCGCTGAACTAAATGTAAACTATCATCGTTGCAAGTCTCAGAAGTTATATCTTGTAGAATTTCTTTTGTCACCCTTAAAGTTTTAAAATCTTGAGAAACACAACTCCATGCTTTTACATCAAAATAACGGCCCACCTCATCGTCGTTGTAGACTAGTTTGGCAAGAGTCGTCTTGCCCAGTCCCCCCATACCAAGTATGGAAATGGTAGAGAGTTGAGAACCGCACGATTCACCACTCAGCAATAACTTGACAATGGCCTTTTTATCTTCGTCTCTGCCACAAGTACGAGGTTCAACCAGGGAAGTTTCGGGATCCCTTAATGTTATTATTCTAGTCCTCCTTCCGCTAGCAAAGTCTTCCAATTTCAGAGCATTCTTCCGTTTAACAATTTCTTCCTACTTCGTATTGATTTCTTTAATTTTGGACCGCATATTGGCATCAAACACGATAGAACTTGGATTCAAACCCAAACAACAAGCAAGGATGAACTTTAGTATCTCACTTGTGCAGGGTTCTTCTGCATTCGGATCACGTCGCAAAGCTTCAGTAGCAAACTCGTCCAAGATGTCATCCACATCATAAGCCAAGTCTTCGAGGTCACCCAGCCAGCTCTTCACCGACCCGTCTGTAATCTGCTTCTCTTCGGCATCAGCCAGAACGTTATGGATGTCCTGCAACGTTGTCTCCCACTTCTTGAGGTCAGCAGCAACGTCCTCTTGCTGAAAGATGTTCAACAAATCAGGGGAGATTAACTTGTCAAACAGCACATCAAAGAAAGCGGATAAAGCAGCCTCGAAGACAATCGACATGGTTCGCCGGTGGAAATGAGAGAAATATTGGAACTGAAGTAAACAGAGAGACACCACAGAAAGTTGAGTTGGGACTTGGAAGTGAAGAGAGTTACTCTGTTCTGTGAAAAGTCCAAGAAAACAATGAAGTGTCATTTCACCGTTTTTTTTTTTTTTTTTTTTTTTTTCTTCATCTTTTGCTGTCACAGTTAATGCTCTGGACGTATGACTTTACTTTAGGCGGTTTCAAAAGTATTAGGTATTGCACTTGGTGAAATTTATCAAATTGGAGCATTCTCAAATGATTCAGGGGTTTTCGATAGAGTAGATTAAGAGCATCTACAGTAGTGAAGTTAAATTTTTAATAATTTAGTTCCACTAAAAGTTATTTTATCTATTTTAACTATACAAGTGCTGCAGCAGTGGATCTATTTTAGCTTTCAACATAAAAAAATAATATAAACATTACAATAAAATAATATATACCCTATAATAAAATATTAATATTTTATTCTCTCTCTCCCCAAATAAAATAAAAAAAACTATTCTTTTTTTCTCCTATTCTATCTTCTCTACCCTCTCTAGCTGGTCTCAACTCTCTTTCTCTTTCCCCCTCTCTCAAATCAGCTCGCTCTCTCTTTCTTCCTTTCTCAGATTAGCCGGTCTCAACCTTGCTCTGCATAGATCGGCGGTGGCTGAGCATGGTGGGGCCATGGAGGTGACCTTGCTCTGTGTAGATCGGCGGTGGCTGGTAGTGGATTTGGTGATTCGTAGTGGTGGGTCGATGGTTGGGGTGTGTGGTGGGTGGTGGTGAGGTGGTGGGTCTAGGTCCGTGTAGATCGATGGTGGTGGTGGTGGTGGGTTTGTTCATCGGTGGGTATTTTTTTTTTTTTCTTTCTTTCTATTTTTGAGATGGGTTTGATGATTGGTGGTAGTGGGTTGATGGTTGGGGTGGGTGGTGGGTATAGGTCCGTGTAGATCGGCGGTGGTGGTGGGTTTGTTCATCGGTGGGTTTTTTGTTTCTTTCTTTCTATTTTTGAGATGGGTTTGGTGATTGGTGGTAGGGGGTTGATGGTTGGGGTGTGTGGTGGGTGGTGTGTGGTGGTGAGGTGGTGGGTTGTGTGTGGTGGTGAGGTGGTGGGTCTAGGTCCATGTAGATCGGTGGTGGTGGTGGTGGTGGGTTTGTTCATCGATGGGTTGGCTTGGGCCGATGACATTGAGGCCGGCGAAGGTGTGGGACGGCGGCTTGAGACGGCGACGTGGGCCGGCATGGGACGGTGACGGGGAACAGCTTGGCGACGGGGAAAAGCTCAGCGAAGCAGAGAGTGGATGAGGGAGAGAAAAAAAAATGAGAAGGAAGAAGGAAGAAGAAGAGAAGCCAGAGAGAGAGAGAGAGAGAGAGAGAGAGAGAGAGAGAGAGAGAGAGAGAAGAAGAAGAAGAAAAGAGAAATATTTTTTAAATCAAATAAGAGAGAGAAAGTTAATAAAATAACATTTTTTATTTTTAGCTTTGATGAACAGTGCATTCTTATTTATAGATGTGCACTGTTCATGTCAAGCTAAAAAATAAGGATATAGCTCCACTGCTGGAGAATTGTTTTTGTACTTGAAGAGCTATATTGCTATAATATATAGCAATATAGCAATATAAGAGCACTGTTGCGAGTGCTCTAAGTTAGGTTGTTTGGGTGATTTTGATATACGTATGGGTAAAAAAATATATAAAAATATGTGTAATATTGTTTAAAATTTATAGTTTTGTATTTAAATATGCTTGCCAAACACCCCTCAAATGCTCCAATTTGATGGGATTCTCTTTCGTAAAACTTATAAGGTTAGTCTTAAATAATTATTCGAGAAAACAAAAGAAAAGAAAAATGACAAGCCAGATAATAATAATGCCACTGACCATGATATCAAATTAGTAATTTTCCTAATATGTTTAAAATTTATAAAAATTAAATAAATTCATTGTATTTCATAAAAAATAAAAGTAAATACAAGAAGCACATAGTCGAAAATGGACTGATTATGAACTACTTGAGCTCAATTTAAGAAAATACTTATTTATATTTAACTATATTCAAGCCCAAACTTAAACTCGATTACTATGTTCTGTGAAAGTCCAAGAAAACAAAGAACTGTTTTGGGATTTTTTTTTTTTTTTTTTTTCCTTAGTCTTTTGCTCTTATCTCAGTACAAGAATATATTCAAAGTCAGAAAGTTACAAAACGAAACAAGCCAAGATTGACAGCTTTAATTGGTTATTTATTCATTTGGTGCTGTGCTCAAGACTTCTGTCAACTTTTGATTTCATTTGAAATCCCGCCAAAGGAACTCAATTGAACAGCTGTTTACCATAAATCTATATAATATACAACTATTTATATATTCAATTAGATTATAATTAAACTATACTTTGTGTAAAGTGGTATCTAAAATCAAGATTATAATTAAGTCTTTTTAAATATATATTACTATTAGTTTTTTTAAAACTTTTTTTCCGCTCCTCTTTTAAATGTGTATTAAAATACTTAGTATTTAAAAAAAAAAAAAAATCAAAATTGAACGTTCAAGTGCTCCAATTTGATGGAGCCCTTCATCAAATAAAAATAAAAATTCATGGAGCCCTCTTTTGTAGAACTGATAAGACTGGTCTTGGAATAATTATCTGAGATTGAAGAAGAAAAAATGGTTGCTCTGATGAGCTAGCCACCAACCATGCATTGATCACATGGAAGCCATGGCTGCAAGAATGGCAGTGCCGTTTGTATAGTACTTCATGTTAAACTAAATTCAGGCCCATGAAGTTTAAATTTGACTGTTAAATGTGTCAAGTTCAAATCATAATATAATCATGTTAATAGGTCTTTTTAGAGTGATTATTAATAAATTATATTAGGAAAGTTTTGACCTCAATTTTATTAGAAATATAAAATATAGTTAAAAAATTTACTCAGTTTGAATAAATTCTCAGACTTCTTGGTCTGGTTTCTCAAAAAAAAAAAAAAAGTAGTTAATCAATTTTTTCATAAAAAATTTCTAAAAATAGCTCCTAAATCAATGTCCTTAAGACATCCGTTAACATTTTCCAATACAATAATGTAGATGAGGCTCAATTAAACTATATATAATATTATATTTTTATATTTATACTTGTCTATTAATATACTAACAATTGTAAGAAGTGAGCAAATATGAACTTTATATATTCTGCTAAGTTCGGCTAATTCACAATCCAAATAGAAGATACACGAACTGGTGCAGAGGCTCTAGATATATAACTTGGTATACATTAAAAGAAGAGGAAATAACATGCATATGCTCTAGCAAGATTAGCTTAAGATTTATAGAGGGGATGAAAACATGGACTACTTCCTTACCTACATAAGTATAGCGTATTATGGCTTCTAATTTAACCACGGTTTGACTAATAAAATGTCTACATTGATTCTTAATAAATAAATAAATAAATAAAGTGTTCTAATTTTATGTAATTTTTTTGGAATCCAGCTCTTTGCCCATTTAAAGTCTTGAGGCTCTGCTCAAGACTTTCGTTTCCATTTCATATGTGGAATACGGCGCTCCGCCCATGACTTTTGGAATCCAGCCAAAGGAACTCAATTTGCATCATTTTAATGTCGGTAGGAACTCAATTTGCATCAGCCAAAGGAACTCATTTAATGATTTTTGGAATCCAGCTCTTTGCCCATTTAACGTAGGTAGGAATTTTTGAACATAATTTGCATCAGTGGGTGTACGAAGTTTTTCTCTTTTTTTCTCTTTTTTTTTTTTTAATTTTTTTTACTATTTTCTAGTAGGATATACGGAACCTTAAAAGCTATTTACTATAAATCTATGTAATATAATCTATTATATAATTCCACTGGATTCTAATTAGTAATTAGAATATACTTTTGTGTAAAGTGGCATTTAAAATAAAAATTCAAATGCTCCAATTTCATAGGGGTCCTTTTTCGTGAGAGAAATTATTTTGTATTCCCGAAATACTATAAATGCGTACTCCTTTCTCTCATATGAATGGTAGGTTCCACTAATTAAATTCATGGTGGGATCCATATTCATGTGAGATAAGGGAGTATGCATTTATGATACTCCAAGAGTACCTAATAATTTTCCGTTTCATGAAACTGATAAGGCTAGTCTTGAAATAATTATTTGAGATAATAACAAGAAGGAAAAATTTTTGCCTTGATGAGCAAGTTAATATTAATGCCACTGACTATGATATCTAATTTTATGTTTTTTTTTAATATAATATAAACCACTTCTTTCTCAATTAAAACTATTGTAAGCTCATTTAAAACTGTTTCCAATCCATTTAAACCCTACAAATCCACTTAAAATTATTTAAATTTTCTCAGCAATTTTTTTTATTAACTCAATTGTAACCTTCAATGAATTTTTTTTTACTGTATTTTAAAAATTCGATAGTTCATTTTCAATATATTTTCAAAATATGTTTAAAATTTATAAAAATTAAATAAATTCATTGTAGTTCATAAAAATAAAAAGCAAATTCATTGTATCATAATAAAAGAAGTCAAGTTGTAAGGGAAAAAATTAAGTATATAAAGATAGGCTTAACCATTTACCTTATTATTTTTTAAAACTAAAATGTAAGTTAAGAGCCTTGTAGCTCAATTGGTTGGTACTTACTTATGTTTTCAAGACATATAAGGTTCAAATTTCATCTCTCCAATAAACTCCCAAATTATTGAAATAAAAAATGAAAATTTAAGAAGTAATCAAGAGTCATTATCTACCAAATCTTAAGCTTGTAACTTGAAGATTTTTCCGAAGTTGAAGAGAAAAGAAAAATGCGACCATATCAATTTTTTTATTTTTTTATATAGGTAATAATGATATTTTTATTATAAAAGTCCAAAAAAAAAAAAAAGAATATATGGAGTTGGCTGGTTGACGTATACAGCCAATTTTTTTAGACGAATTAGGTAGCCAAGCTCTCAATAAAATCAAAGAGCAAAGGAGGTCTATCTGGATCCCAATACATCCAATGAAATAATAGCCATACAATTACAAAACGCTAAAATATTTGTTTGTTTGTTTTTTTTTTTTTTTTTTTTTTGAGTGGATATAATTTGACAGTAGGAGGAGGATGATTTGAACATTGAACGTCATATTTCAAAATACCAAAAAGTATCAATTAAACTAAAAAGTTTTTGACAAGTTATAAATTAGTTAAATTTTTTATGCATTGATTTATATTTTATACTTATATTTTGCCTATACTTGATTCTTTGAATCTAGTTACCACAATAATATAAATAAAATACGTGAATGCAAGAGTATGATTAGCTCAAAATTTCATAATTAGTTCACTAATACCCTATTATCAGATCAAAACTTTCAATAATAATTTTTGCTAATTTTTTTTATACACAAAAAACTCTCATAGGTTGAAACTCTCTCAAAACAAAAAAATAAAAATAAATTAAATTCTATCGCATTCCTAATATTCAAAATTTGGATATTATTTATGTTGATGTGAATGTGTTTTCCAAATACTTATGTAAGTCCCACATTAGTTTGAAGTGAGCTCATTCTTGTGTTTATAAAGTTATTGCTCTTTTAAGATAGTAAGCCTAATCTAGACTTGGATTTTATCCATATTCCCACCGCGTGTGAAGTCCAAATCAATTGTTTAAGAATCCTTGCATAAGCTAGTTTCCTTGGTAAGCTAACTAATTATTTTATTTCTAAAAATATAATTTTTTTTTTTGCAAAATATATCTAAAATACTTAAGAATCCTTGCATCATATACCTTTCATTGTCCTACGCATGCTCTAGTTAATTTCAAAAGCTAGAAATATTCTATCTTTTATCCCAAAAAAAAAAGAAGAAGAAGCTAGAAACATAATGTTCTGATAGGCCAAAACATGTATTGACCCCTTGTGATAAATTATCCAATTAATTAGCCAAGTGAATTAATTAGGTTCAATTACGTGCAATAAGCGTGGTAGCACAACCAAATCACCAATTAACTAGAGTATGCAATGAAAAATAAGTTGACGCAATGATTTGTTTAAGAATGGGGAAAACCTACACGGCAAAAACCCCATCAGGTGATTTTAAAGTCACCATTCCCGAAATTCCACTATTATCACAACAAGCGGTTACAAGTAAAGAAATCTCAATATCTTATACCAACTTACAGTTGAACCCTTACCCCGATACACAATTAGACTTGTTATGTAGTGACAATTTTTCCTTTTGATGCACGGCTCTCAAGTACGTGACTAACTAATTGCGCGGATCTCGGTACGCGACTTTAATCACCAACTAGAGAAGTTTGTTGGCTGCAAAGTTTTTCAGTTCATCCAGACGATGAAGATCAAGAAGATGCTTGGTCACAAAACTCTATGGTGCACATACACAGCAACTTCTTCACAAGAAATGAACTAGGTCAAAACTTTGTTTCCGATCACAATTTACTTGAACAGGCTTTGCTCAATACTTGTGCAACTAGCAAACACTTTGACGGCCCTTAAAATAATCCTTTTATATACATATCTATGAGAAAAGAAAGCCCAAAGACACATTCACGGATCCTAAAAAAAAGAACAGAAAATTTGTATCTGTCGAGATGCTGTTGAGCAACTGTCAAGCCATGGGGCTGGAACAGCTTCTTGAGCTCGATAGATGCTAGCTGTCGAGCTTTAATGACAGACACCTTCTTGACTTGAATCTTGGACAGACTTGCATGGCTTTAACACTTGATTTTGAAACAAGATTTTTTTGAAGTATCAAACACATCCTAAATCTACCCAATTACAAGTAAAGTGCATTTTGTCAAAGGATTAGCCAATTACATAAATATTGACATATGTTCCTAACATGAATCACATATGTCCTAACATGTTCCATACCTCAATTGCCACTAGCAAGATGGTGAAGCAAACAAGTATGCAATTAGTTAAAAGCTAGTTGTTATGTGAAAGTTCAAGAACTCTAGTTAAAGTGTTTCTTATTGTTTTGATTTCTTCTTTTGCTTTCTCAAATGGTGGTCTGGCTATGTATTCTTCGCGGTTGCAAAGATGATATTAATTATTAAGAATAAAGTTACACAAACATAATGATAAGGCTTCGCAAAGTGTAGATTACTTTGTGGTAGATTGCTTTGCAAACATGGTGGTAGATTACTTTGTGGGTAGATTACAAAGTGTAGCCTTCACAAAGTGTAGATTACTTTGTGGTAGATTACTTTGCAAAGTGTAGCTGCCACAAGTTTCGCGAGTACATAGGAGAAGGCTTCACAAATTTTATGACAAAACTTGCACCTCACCTGCTCCAAACCCACCACCTCCACCAAAGATCAACACTTGCCACTGCTGACAATCACCAAATTGTATCCAATTGCACACCTTGACGGATCATGACCATATGGTCACATTCCTGAATTTACAAAGAATAACATAAGAAAAAAAGCAAGCATCTGTGGAGGATATCACCATCCAAACTAAGAGCCAATTATAAATGAAATTTGACTCAATAAATTCAAATCTGATAGTTAGATCTGATCAAAACTAAAAGGCTCTTGCATTTCTAATGAAATGGTGAGTATCAATGTAACTTATTTGAATGGTCAAATAAACTCAAGCTTATTCAATAAGTAAATGAACCAAATTTAAACATATAATCTTGTTTGGTGATAAGCTCTAGCTTGGATCTTGTTCAAAAAAAAAAAAAATGAACAGTGAACAAATATGAACTTTATATATTTTACTTTGCTCAACTCGTTTACAATCCTACTAGAAGATACACAAACTGGTTGAAGACTTTAAACAGATATAGCTTGGTACACGTTAAAAGAGGAGGAAATAGCACAGACATGCCCTAGCAAGAGTAGCTAAAGATTTATAAAGGGGATGAAAACATGGACTGCTTCCTTACTTACTAAAGTATAATGTAATATGGCTTTTGATTTAGCCATGGTTTAAATAATAAAATGTCTACATTGATTCTTAATAAATAAATAAATAAAGTTCTCTAATTTTATGTAATTTTAAAAATAATTTAAACCACTTATTGGTCAATTAAAAAAAACTTTAAAATCATTTAAAAGTGTTTTCAATCCATTTAAACCCCTACAATCCATTTAAAATTATCTAAATTTTCTAAGAGAATCTTATTATTAACTCAAATATATAACCGCAAATGAATTTATTTACTATATTCTAAAAATTCGCAATTCATTTTCAATAGATTTTCATAATTTGTTTAAAATTTATAAACATTAAATAAATTCTTTGTATTTCATAAGAATAAAATATAAATTCATTGTATCATAATAAAAAGAAGTCATGTTGTAAACAATGTAAAGTAAAAAGATAAGTATACAAAATTAGGCTAACTTAATATCCCAGCCAATCTTTATGGTTAACCTTTGTGTTTGTGTGGTTGATTATTATTTGAGCCACTTATTTTCTATAACTTATAGAAAAGTATTTATATAACATTTTATTTTATAATACCACTGAATAAATTACGGGTACTTTTGAAATATATTAAAGGATATATGAATAAATAAAAGTTGTAAAGATTATAAATAACTAATTGACTATATTTTAGCAATTGTATATGTATTATTTTAATGACTTGAGTTAATTAATCTCATATGAAGATATACATAAAAGACTTGAATGCTACGAACCCATATGGTTATGTTATTTTCTAACTCTGGGTTGATTGTGATTTTAAGAACAAGAAATGGGAGCTAACGCCATAAGTTGAAATTTTTACAAAAAAAAAAAAAAGGTAAATTAGTAACTAATTATTGAAAATACTACTCACCAGTCACCTCTTGAGCACCTATTGAATACGATCACCCCTCCCCAACTCTATTCTTTCACTCCCTTTCCCACTTCGTCCCTTATTTCTTTTCCTCTCCAATTCTTAACGAAAAGCTTAATTCTAATCAAGTGAAAGCACCAATTATCTTAGCTTCAACAAAATAAGAAAAGAAAATTTGAATTTTTCTCATGACTAATTATTATGCTGACCGAATAGGGATTTTTTTAGAGATGCAAAAATTTGATTGTGAAACTGGTGATAACCATGTGGGCATGTGGGTCTTGTTGTTGGCTTCTTAATGGTTGAGACTAAACTTAAAGAATCTAAAAGCGAAAATGGTGTTTTCCATTCATTCAACTGTAGTTCCATGAAATTGTGTAATCCTTGATTGATGTCACAAACTTAAAAGGTAAAATCAATCGGTTGATTGAAGAACTTGTTTGAGTTTTTTGGTGATAATTATATTCACGTAAAATTATGAAACTTTCATTGTGCACAGGGACAAAATTACATCTTTTTTTTTTTTTACTCAAAAAGAAGAAGAAGAAGAAGAAGATGTGATTGTGTCCCTGTGCCTCATAACTATTCCGGCATATAGTGACTTGCTTTTAAATAATAAATTGAACGTATCATAGTTCCATTTGAATTAGTGTCTAAAACATTATTTATGTAATGATTGTCACAGTAGAGAAATGTGAACATTACTTGCAGATCAAAAGCCTGATACCAGCAACTATGATAATCGTCTTTTTGGCTGCAGTTTGTTGGTTTCTTTAATAAAATGCTTCAATTTTGGATGGCAAAGTGACATTGGTAGATGTCATGAAATTTCTTGAGACATTGCAACTCTTTTTAATTTTTTTAATTTTTTTTTATATATATACAAGATAGAAATTCTACTATAGCCTAATTTAAGTGCATATGTGTGTGAAACTCCCTCCTGAAGACTTCAACCCCGACTCTTGCCCCCCACACCCGACAAGCACTTAATACTTGTAGAGTGATCATCGCACCAAGGGTGCGCGATGGTGAGACATTGTAACTCTTAAATGTATTGTTTCTTATTTCTTCAATTTCTACAAGCTTTTCATATACTCATTAGAATATACCGTAGACAACAGTTGATATAGTAATGGATTATTGTCATCATATAGTTTTCCAATTATGAAATTCACATTCATAATCATATGATTGTCATAATGATTACATCTTTGATACTAGATTTTAGAGTGTGCATATTTCAAATGTCAAATTCATGAATGGCTTTTGATGTATAGCGACCACTAAGTAAGAGTGGTGAAAAAAAAAAGGCGAAAACTACATTTTCGTCCCTACATTTTCACATGATTCCCACTTTGGTCTCTATCTTTTATATTCACCGCTTTTAATCCCTATTTAAAAAAACGCCTTTCATTTTAGTCTTTTCCGTCAGTGGCCTAATGGCAAAATTCTACGTGGCAGACGGAACTATTAAAATAATAATAATAACTTTTATTTTGGCATTAAAAAATGCCACGTCAGCATCTAAATTAAAAAAAAAAATTTATTAATTTTAACTAAATAAAAAAAATTAAAAACAAAATTAAAAACCAAAATCACATGAATTGAGATCTAAGTGTGTCTTGAACAAGAACATCAAGAACACAAACTCAATTCTAAGAACACAAACCCAGAAATTAAAATCCAAAAATTAAAAATCTCAAAATCACCATTTTCTCAAATCCACAAAATCATCAAATCCTAAAGAGACTAATGTAGGATTATGTAGGCTTCTAATTCTACCCTAGTAGTTTTCGTTTGTAAAATAAAAAATTCATTGCTTCTAATTTATAGCATAAGATGCTCAAAAAATCAAGAGAAATTCAGATACTTAAGAGGGTGTGTTTTTGAAAGCCCATTGGAATTAGTGTTTAGGGATATATTTGATGGACATGCTCTCAAAGCCCATTGGAATTGGAGGGTGTGTTTCCTCTAATTCGAATTGCAAAATGCAAATGCCTGTAGAGGAAATCAAGATCAAATCAAATAGCAAGGAGGAAATAACAAAACAAGCAGCGCAGTGACATTCTTATATACAAAATATGAAATGAAGATAAGAAAAAATATTGTAAAATGTAATTACCAAAGTTGAAAAATGATCCATGTTCTCAATGCTCTCTCTCTCTCTCTCTCTCTCTCTCTCTCTCTCTCTCTCTCAATTTATTGAGAATCAAATTAGAAAGATTTTATTCAAAAACTTACAAAATCAAAATAATTGAATTTCAATTGTTGTGAAATGCCATTACTTTCAAGGAAATATTATGTTTATCTCTCTGTTTTTTTTTTTTTTTAAATTTATTATTATTATAGGGTTTGTAGGAATGGATAACCAAAATAATTTAGCACATTGGCAATTTTTTCTAATGATATGAAAAGTACTGTCTAGAAGAATATTCTTAGGTATCTTAATTTGATAAGTGCACCTTCAATTTGACATAATAAGAGATTAAAAACATCAAAAATCCCAAATTTGGCGTAATTCCTAACTTTAATATTTTTAATTCTTTGATTAACCCAAATCTATATTGTCTTTATTACCCAATTGGTGTTTTTTTTTTTTTTTTTTTTGTAAAAAACCCTAATTAGATGTTGCAAGTATATATTATTCCATCCAATTTGGTTAAACCCTAACCGGATTAGGAAAATCTAATTTTCACAATAATCCAAATTATCCAAAAACCTCTCTTTTGTTGAATCACCTTGCTCTTGAGCGACCCACTGCGTCTACACTAGCTGAAAAATGGTTACCAAATCTAGATTTAGACAATTGATAGTGATTTTCTGGAGTCCAACAATCCAAAATATCCAACTTTAGAACCTCGTCAGCCTTTTGATCAGTTTCCTTGGACTCTATGTACTGAGCAAAGTTGAAAAATTGATAAGCTCATGATATCAAACATAATCATAAACCACATTTTCAAACTCCCCAACTTCATGAGGCTCAGACCCTTTAATTGCCCACAGTCAAATACATCACAAATTGAAAAAGGAAGCTAAGGGAGCTTACCGAACAATCCAAACCAAATTGACCAGTCAAAACCTAACAATCCAAACCAAATTGACCACTCAAAACCTCCTTAACAACATTAGAAGCATTAAAAACTTGGTCAAGCCAAGAATGGATGCCAATCGAATGCATCTGCTTGATATCAAAAAAACAAAATGATGATAAGATGGTTGGACTATTCAACTGCAGAACATAGTCGGGGCCCAAGTCACATACCTCTTTAGTTAGGATCTTGAGTGATGAAAAACTGCAAATCAAGCAAAGAAAAACAAGATTAGAATTTTAGTTTCAAAAAAAGAACTTTCCTCACCTCCCAACAATAATCATGTTCACATAACATGATATATTTTTTTTAATGTTTCATAAACAACATAGCATTCCTCAAAAAGAAAATTAAAAAGTACAAAATAATTTCACAAGCTTGGTTAATTCAACCCATACAAATATGGGGAAAGAGAGAGAATATATCATCAATTAAAAAAAAAAAAAAAAGCCTGTGAAATACACATGCAAACAAGAGAGTCTAGCTGAAATACTCATGCCTTGATTCCAAAAATGGGTAAGAATTATTCATATACCAAGCATGTAAAGGATCATAGTTATAAGCACTCTAGGTCTCAATCCTACATGCATCCATCCAAAAACATTGTAGAAAGACTGAGAGTATGACACCTGAGATGTGTAGGGGACTTCCTGTTTTCTCTTACTTGCATGATGTTCATATTAAGTATAATTTTGTTTCTAATAAACTACCATGGATCCCTAAAGCTTAAGTGATAGGAAGTGGTGACAACAACATCTAAACTTAGGACCACCTGTTGTGATACCAAGACAAATTACCACTTATCCCAAAACCTAAAGATATTAAGAAATGAGAATTTAATCATTTAACCATTATTCTAATGGTTCATATAAGGTTCAAATACATGAGAGAAAATAATACATAAATGCCCCAATTGATCATATAAGGTTTAATCATTTTTATTCAAGTTTATCAAAATCTTATAGGACCATATTCAAATCACAGCCTAAAAATTATTTTTACCACCTTTGTCCCGAATGTCTTTTAAGTAACTGAGATCTTAGCAAGTGTTGAACCCAAATGAAAAAAAATAAAAATTTACTTTTTAAGTAACTGAGATCTCAGCACAATACAGAAATTTACTTTTTTATGTTTGATACAGATCAAGGGAAAAATACCTTCTAAATAGTTTGCATAATTGCATGAACCTGATCAGAGACATTAATCTAAACAAAAAATTATTAAAAAGTAAGTGACAGAAGAATTAATTCATAAAGCAACAAAAAATTTGGATGAAATTAGTATTTAAACTTTATACCGGAGAGAACCAGAGCCAATAGGTGGCAGAGAGACACACACTCTCCCTGTCTCTGTTTCATCCCGTAGCAAATTACTTCTCTATTTTTCTTTGTTGATTTTGGTTAGTGGGCACATTACTTATGCAATATTTTTCAAATTATTTTAGTTTTTTGTTTATTTTCTCTTTGGATCATATTAATGTTTTTATTTAGTATATTATATGTTGCCGCTAATAATAATAATCTTTATAATCAATTTTTTTTTTTACTGATTTGTTATTTAGATCAATTTCGTATAACAGTCATTTGACCTTTACATATTGTTATATCTTCAATTAACCATGAATATTACTATTTTTAATTCTACTATAGAGAGTCATCTTAGTGGTTGTATAGATTTACTATTGCTAAATTAATAGTCATGATATTTTTTAATTGTACAAAGGATAATTTTAAAATAAATGAAATTTTTTTGGGTTGGTCCTCAAATCCTATTTTTGGAATTGAAATGAATAAATAATTCAAAGAAAAGATTAACAAAAAAATTGGATGAAGATAGTATTTAATTAGAAAAAAAATAATTACAACATTTTCCTGCTTTAGGTTGTTCTCACTTTTTTCCCTTTCTTTTTTTCATTTTTTCAAATTTTTTCAAAGTAAAGTATACTTAAGCACACTTTCAGCAAAAAGTTTTCAACAAAGAGTTAGATAATCTGTTCCCAAACAGACATTTGGTGCAAGCGTTGCAGCTTCATTATGAGACCCAGACCCAATCTCAATTCTGGATTTATTTAGTGCTTTTTTAGTTTGATAAATCCTAGGAAAATTATTTTGTCTTGAGTTGTGACATGGTGTTCCTGTTCCCTACTTTTTGAGTTGAGATAACCTTATGCGATAGTTTTAAATGGCTAAGATAGGGAGTATAAAAAAAATTTCAATCCAAATAAAAAAAGGATATGGTAGTTGCACCCAATCCAAATCCTTACTTTTTTCAATTTGATCCCACAAAATCTAACAAGTGACTCACTCACACGTGAAAAGAAGTAATTTGTGAACACATGGACTCTACATACCTAATCTAAGTTATCTAACCAAAATTGAACCGGAATCCTTACTCTATTAGAACAAGGTATAATAATGGCAGTATAACAACAAAATCTCTGGCTCTCTTCTTCCATCAGCAAATTACTTTTCTTCCAAGGTCTATCTCCAAACCAAACACAGTAGGTACGTTTCTGTTTCTTCCATCAGCAAATTACGTTTCTTTTTCTTTTGTTAATTTTGGTTAGTGGGTACTTAATGCAATAATCTTCAAATTAATTTTTAATTTTTTTTTATAAGTTTGTTGCCTTTGAATCATATCAATGTTAAGTGTATTATTGATTTTTTTTTTTTCATGAAAAGTTAAAATCTTTTCTATTTAAGGTAGAAAATAAGAACATGATCAAACTCTTGTAGCGTTGGTAGCAGGGGTGGTATAGGTCATGAAGGCTTAGAAACTAGAACTTCTCTTCTTGTATGATTTATTATTTATAATCAACAAACTTGAACATGATATAACTAGAACATGTTGTCACTAATAATAATATTTTTTTTTTACGTAGACAACTAGACATAATAAAAAATTCTAAAATTTTGTTTGTTCATTATTGTTTTTCAGATCAAGATGTCTAAGTGGGCTGATCTTCCACATGATATTCTCATTGAAATAATTCGTCGACTATCTATCTATGATGATTTTGTCATCTTTGGTGCCGTCTGCAAATCATGGCTTCGTGTTTATTCATTGGAAAACCCTCCATTATCGCCATTATCTCCTAGATGCCCTTGGCTTTTGCTTGCGGAAGAAAATGAACAGAGCATTAAAGAAAGTCGTGGCTTTTTCAACTTAATCGATAGTAAAGTTTACAACTTCAAGTTGCCCGAGCTTGTTGGAAAAAAATGCTTTGGAACATCTTATGGATGGTTGCTCAGTATAGGCACCGATTTCGAGATGAATCTCTTTCATCCATTTTCTAAGCACCTATTAAGTCTTCCACCTCAACCTTATTTTTCTGATTCTGATTCTGAAGTAGATGATCGCAATTTCGAACTCGACCCTATAGATTACACTGATATCTATGTTTATAAGTGTGTTTTGTCAAGGAATCCGTGGAACTTCGTAACTCATGAATATGATTGTGATTGCATAATCATGGTTATCTATAGTAATTATCATACATTGGCCTTCACTAGACCGGGAAATAAAGCTTGGATTAATATAACAAGTCAATCTCGATGTTTTGATGACATTGCACTCTACAAGGGAAAATTTTATGCTATAGACTGTCATGGTAAAGTTTTTGTTTGTCACATTAATGATGACATTGCATTCACTGAACCTATTGCATTCTACAATGGAACTGAAGATTTTATCCCGAAGTATATTGTTGAATCATCGGGAGATCTTTTGCTGATTTCACGCAGACGAGGAGGTAGTTATCTTTTGGAAGAAGAACTCATTGAGGATAATCCAATTGTGACAATTGGATTCACAATTGTAAAATTAGAATGTTCTACTGAAGTAAGAAGCAAAGATGAATATAAGTGGGTGAATGTTGACGGTTTGGGTGATCAAGCATTGTTTGTGGGTGGCAATTCATCGGTGTGTTTGTCTGCATCAAGATTAAATGGATGGAAAGCTAATGGTATCTATTTTACAGATGACAACAGAGAATTTCATCATTGGACCCTAAATGGTGGAGGGTACGATATGGGTGTATTTAGCCTAGAAGATGGCTCAATTAAGCAGCATTACCAAGGCAAATCCCTCTCTTACTTTTCTCCTCCAATCTGGTACATTTAACTTACATCTACACAATGCATATTTTGGTTTAAATATATGAAGCTAGTGAATGTGTAAAAGACCTGCCTTTGTTTCTCGATATCTTATTAATCGGTTTATTGAACAATACAATTTATTATTATTATTTTTTTATAAAAATTTTCAATTGCTATAATTTATAAGTTCTGTTCGTTTAATATTATGAATAACGGAGCATATGACCTTACTTTTGTCTATTGATGTAGAAGGCATTAGTCCTCAGTCCATTCTTTTGCTTTTGGACAAATAGTCTTGAATCTGCCTTTCTTTGGTTGAAGTCCTAATTCATAATCTATATATATTTTTTAGAAACTTAGTTCTCTTAATCTATATAAATTACCTGCAGCATTCATGTACATTGCTTGTGGATCAAAAGCCTGATCCCAGCAACTGTGATACTCTTCTTTTTGGCTGCACCTCGTTGGTTTCACTAATAAAAAGGCCTCAATTTTGGATGGCAAAGTGACACTGGTAGATGTCATGAAATGGCTTGACAGTTGAGACAATACAATTCTTAAAATGTTTTATTTCTTATTTCTTTAGTTTCTACAAGCATGTCATATACTCGTTAGAATATACTGAAGATAGCAGATGATACAATTATGGTTTCTCGCCACCGCATAGCTTTCCAATTATGAGTTTTAGGGTCAGCATTCATATGTAATTGTCATAATGATATATCTTTGATTCTAGGACTTTGCATATTCCGTGTGTCAAATGCATGAAAAAGGCTTTTTGTGTTATACGGCCACCAAATAAATGTGGTGAATTTTTTATTTTTTATTTTTATTCTAGGAGTGGCATATTCCGAATGTCAAATGCATTAGAAAGGCTTTTTTTTGAAATACAGAGACCACCAAATAAGTATAGCATTAATTTTTTTTTTTTTAATTGTTGATGATCAAAAGAAACAGACTCTGCTGAAAGGTTAAGGGGGTTCAAGCCTTCAGTAATCCATACATCACTGAAAAGACAATACTAAATAGTTGTGATGTAGGGAACAAAATAGTAATCATTTTAAAATTTTGAAATTATATTTTCCTTTTAGTAGTAAAAAGTATTAAGGGTTAAAAGAAAGCAGTGTAGACTTCTAATCTAATTCTACCCTATTAGCTTTCCTTTGTGAAATCAAACAATTCATTGCTTCTAATTTATAGCATAAGACGAGAATTTCAGATTCCTAAATAGAGTGAGTTTCTGAAAGCCCATGGGAATTAGTATTTAGGGATATATTCAATGGGTAGGCTAGTGAAAGAAGCAACCAACAATATTATTATACATCCATTACAAGGAGTAGAGATATTACAAGTGAGGAAATTAAGTTTGCATTCAAAATCAAGTTCAAATCAATTAACGAGGAGGTGGAGCCACCATACTATTTAGGCATTCATATATACTAAATATGAATTGAAGAAAAAAATGCAAAATGTAATTACCAAAGTTGCGAAATGAGTTAAAATGCTTTGCTCTTGCCATGTTCTCAATGGTTGAGCACTTCTTTTTTTCTTTTCCCTATTCAAAATTTGAGACAAGAATATGGAGAGTATCCAAAGGAACGTACTCCATCCAAACTAACAAAGGAAAATATTAGCTTACTCTCCTAGCTTAGGCATGAGTTACAATATTGCCTTGTATTTAACATGATCTTTGATGGAAGACAAAGACGCATCATCACGTGGAAGAGCATTGATAACAGTCTCTGAGCCACCCTCTAAAATAATTGATGAATACCAATCTAATGAACAGATTGGGTAGCCCTTCATGCAACTAGTATCTCCAACATAGCTAAATAGCTGGTTAGCCTCCCTTAGGTCAATAACCAGATCAATGACAACAATGACTCTTTTTGTGCTCAATTGTTATGTGACATTTAATATTCATTTATGAGGTAATTGAAGTCCATCAATTGCATTCATTACCCCATCATTTTATAAACTTAAAAAAAAAAAAAAAAAAAAAACAAGATAGAAATTCTACCCTAACCTAATCTAAATGTATATGTGTGTGAAGTTTTCTCTTGAAAACTTGAACCTCAGCCCTTGCCCTCCACACTCCACAAACACTTATACTTGTAGTATGCATACACTAAGCTAAAGAGATAAGACTTTGAACTTCATAACATAACAGAAATCATCACACAATATTATATACCTTTAGCTTACAGTTGATATTTCAAAAGAGGAAAGAAATTAAAGAAAGATGCACTAGCATTTTTAAATGACTAGAGATGAAAATCAATTAGTTGTTTGCCCTACCATACCAGAATACCTAATTTCCTCAGTTTTTAACTCCATTGGAGTTTGGGCCACAATCTCGACCAAATCATAAAATCAAAATGAGCAATGGAGAGGAACATCAAAACATGGAAAAGAAAAGGAAAAATAAAAGATAAACCGTCAACATATAATCAGCTCCTTTTATAATTAGTTCCATAAAACCTGCATCCGCCATAAAATTTAGAGCTTTTCAGCACACCAACACCTCGGCTTCCTCATTATAGTATTGGACATAGAGGGACCTTGAATTGCTATAGAAGCCATTACTTCCAAACCTTTGCTACTGGTGTGGCTAACTTAACCATAACAGCAAGGATTGCGAAGTGTGGATTCAGAGCAAAGGGACTCTTCCTCTCGAGTAATAACAATATGGACCTAGTTTAAGGGCGAAATCAAACAACTGGGAAGAATGTTGTCTTTGTTCAATTGTATTTTGAAAACTGTACAATTTTTCCTGGAAAAAACCAGCAGAGGTGGAGGTGAGTTCAGACACGGTGGAGGAGGAGACTGAGGCCAACCTAGCAGAGGGGGAACAGCCAGATATGGAAGCCGAATTCTACAGAGAAGGCATTAATTCTGGAGCCTTTTCAAATTCTTTTTCAACGGATTACTTAGGAAAGAATTTTTTTTCAAATAATATTCATTTTCAAGGAGAGTCAACCCCGAAAACCCCTCCCTAAACTATTTCGGGTAACGACTCCAAAAGTAATTCAATAAAATTTTACTGGAAAAATTGGGAGGTGTATGGAAATGGAAGAGGAAGTGGAAAAGGAGGTGGTCTGGTCCTTTACTGGAAAAATTCAATAAACCTCCTAGTTGAAGACTCTCACATGTTTTTTATTGATACCACTATCAACAAAAATTCTAACACTAGGTGGAGGTTTACAGGTTTTTGTGGGGAACCAGACACATCTAGATGACATGAGGCTTAGAGCAAGCTCAGGAGTCTAAATAAACGGCCAAATATTCCTTGGATATGCGCTGGAAATTTTAATGAAATAACAAAGCAAGGGGAAAAATGGGAGGAGCTATAAGATGTCATAATCAAATGCAGTTTTTTAGGGACGTTATTGATGAGTGTGATTTCTTGGAATTGGGTTTTGTTGGTCCTAACTTTACATGGAGTAAACACTTTGAAGATGGTCATTCAATATAGGATATATTGGATAGAGGCTTAGTTACAAATAACAGGTTTTTAAAGTTTCCAGGCATTAGAGTTACCCACCTATCATGTTACTCTTCAGATCATCTCCCTCTACTCGTTAACCCGACTAGCCTGGAGATTTCACCAAAAAAATAAAATATTTAGATTTGAAGAAATGTGGCTTTGTGAAGCTAGATATGGGCAAATTGTGGAGACTGCACGGACTACAACAAGGTGTTTGGATCATACAAGGCCTATTTTTCAGAAAGCATATTAATGTGGCAAGGACTTCGTGTGATGGACAAAAACTATTTTGGCAATGTTCAACAAGAGCCAGAAGAGAAGAAAAGAATTTTGGTGATAGCCGAAGAAAAAGCTATGAGGAGAAGCAACAACCTTCGAGTTAGAGCACTCAAGGTAGACATTAACATTTTAGCGAATAGAGAATCCCAAATGTGGAGCCAAAGATCTCGGGTTCTATAAATGAGTAAGGGTGATAGTAATGACAACTACAAAGGAGCTTTTTACTACCTCATAACTGGTTCCACCTTCTGGTACTTTGTCATATAATCTACATGTGGTAACAGATGAGATTAATGAGTGTTAAGTTACAAATTTGTACACCTATTTTCATCACCTATTCATGCTTAAATATCACCAATATATTATTGGTCCTCTCTAAATATTTTTACCCCATTATCAAGCCAGCCCACAACTATTCTCCATCCTACGACAAAATTGGGCCATAAATGTAAAATATTATTTAAAAAACCCAATATTTTGCGAGGCCTATAGTTTAGGCCCAAAGCCAACTTATTTTATTGAAAAGGTTCAAATCCCATAATCAAAGACCATGATTCGAGTCCATGGCAAATCATCTATTAAAGGCCCAATTCTCATTGACAATATCAGAAAAACCAAATTCTCATTGGCAATATTAAAAACCCAATTCTCATTGGTAATATCAAAAAGCTCAATTCTCATTGGTAATATTAAAAGCCTAATTTTCATTGGTAATATCAAAACATTCAATTCACGTTAGCAATATTTAGTAAAAATAAGGTTGTTGGTACTTGAAAAATACCATATTACCTAAACCCATAACCGCAATAATTTTAAATCTTGGGACATAACCATGGGATTTATCTTAAAGAACCCATGGCTACTTATCTACTTTCAAAACTGATGGGAAGTTGTGATTATTTATCCTACACACATGAAATTCATATAAAAACCCATGGTCACTATTTATTTTATGTCCATGATGCTATGGTAGATTATTCATCTTACAAGTTCATTATTTAATTCATGACATAATTATTGGGTCTTATTTGGAACTTCTAAACATTACCTATATTATTCTCAAAAAACCACGGAAGTCATTATTTAAAAATAGTAAATATTATCTATCAAGCGTTTTGAAATAATAAGCTTATGTCAAATACCAATATTTTGTTATCTTACAAATCATTACCTAAAAACCTATTACAAATACCTATCAAAACCCAAAATACGTTGAATATTTACTAACAATAAAAGCCCATGAGCCATGAGGATTAAAAACCCATGGCAATGTGTGTCAATGCTGCCCATTTTGTAGGACCCAAGATTTCACAAAAAGGGAACAGACCCAAGTGAGGAGATGCACAAAAAAGGGCCCAGTTGAAGATTCCATCTCCCATGAGAAAGTCCAAACCAAAATCCTAGCTAAAGTAGCCCAAGACAAAAGACTCAACCAGTTGGGTAACTTCTCTCATGTCCATCTCTGACCAAGTCTTAGCTAAAGGACTCCGCAAGAAGCAACCGAACCTCTAAGACTAAGCTAAGGGCTAGTTACCTATCTCATCAACTTTCTGCCACTGCCTTCCCCTGACGTGGACAATGCCCAGTGGCTAGGCTAGCAACTTGAATAGACGAAACTCATAGTTTTCCATAATAACACAACCAAAGACTTAAACTAAGAAAAGAGAAAGGAAGAGGTAGACTGAATGCCTTAGCAGAGACTTTTGGAAAGAGATTATTTATTGGAATCAATTCCTTCAGCAAACCCAACAGAAGACATGCATCACTACCCTGCACCAATGCCAGATTCAAAGAGATACAGATCGGTTTCAATATCCAGATGAGTTTCTTAAACTCTTTGTTTCACAAAAGTTGGGACATATATCAAAAATAAACTTCTTGTTTAGGCTATCACATATACAACAAGTTTTAGGTTCTAGTATTCCTATCAATCTCCTTTCCACACTCAAATGAGCCTTAAATTTATTTTGTGTGGTTATAACTGAAAAACCCCATCTATAGTTGCAAAGAAATAAAAAGAAATTGAAAAAGCTATCTCCTTTCCACACTCAAATGTGCCTCCCATCTTCTAAACTTTTAGAAGAATATATGTATATATATATATATATATATATATATATGTGTGTGTGAGTGTGTGTGCGTGCGCGCGCGCCAAAAAAAAATATGTACCACCCATTTGTAGTTGCAAAGAAATAAAAAGAAAATAAAAAAGATGTCTCCTTTCCATACTCAGATATGCCTCCCATCAGTAGTTTGCAAGTAAATAAAAAGAATATGTGAAAAGGTACTGAAAATAATAATGAGAGTTAACGGTCTAAAATGAGTTGACCTGTCAAATAATAATTACATATTAATAATGTGAGAAGTAGTATTTTGCTGACAGCTAGATTTAATGAGAACTAACAGTCTAAAATGGGTGTAACTCTAGTCAAATTACACCAGGTGTAACTTGAATTCATTTCTAATCTATATAGATTTTAATTAGATTCTCAATTTTGCGCCACATGTTTCATTTAATTTTTAATTTTATGCTAAGTGAATTATTAAGTGTAAAAATCAAAAAGTCCAAATCTGATTAGATTTTAATTGAAATCCAATTTTTTGCCATTTGTCTATCTAAGTTTTTAATTTTTGTGGCAAGTGAATTATTGGGTGCAAAAACCAAAGAGTCTAAATCCAATTAAATTATAAATCATTTATATATATATATATATATATTATATTTTTAATTTTGTACCAAGTGAATTATTGAGTGTAAAAATTGAAAAATTCAAATCCGATTAGATTCTATAGTGGATTTCAATTGAAGTCCATTTTTTCGTCACGTGTCCATCTAAATTTTTAATTTTTGTGGCAAGTGAATTATTAAATGTAAAAACCAAAGTGTTTAAATCTAATTAAATTCTAAATCACACACACACACACGCACACACACATATCTATATCTATATATATCTAAAAGATGAAGTGTAGCATTTATTATTGCTATGCTCTAGTTGAGCCACATCAGCATCCACCTCATTATCATTTTTTTTCCAATTTTCCTATAATTGTTTTTAACATTTACTTTTATTTTATTTTAATATTTACACTTTTTCCAACTTTTCTCCACCCTTACCTTTTCATCTCCCCACTACTCTCTACATAAATATTATTCTTCTTCTTTTCATCTCCCCACTACCCTACCAAAGGCCTTGTAGCTGAATTGACACCTTCTCATACACAAAGTGCTTGAGGGTTTAGAGGGGAAAGGGTTCAAGCTGCGGAGTTAGCAGCATGTTATAATTATCTCTCAAAAAAAAAAATCTCCTCACTACCCTCTACATAAATATTATTCTTCTTCTTTCTCTTCATCTTTCTTTATTTTATCTCTTCTTATTCACACTTTTTTACTATAAATTTTTTGGGAAATTTTTTTTTCTACACTAGAATCATTATGCTCATTTTCTCACTTAATTTAATCAAGCAGTTTGTCAGAATTCTAGTAAAACTAGACAATAAGAAATTTTACGGCATTAGAGAACGCCTGAATATATACCAGCCAAAACGTAACAATTACTTAAAGTAACAATTAATTCAAGTATTGTCTTTTTTTTCTTAAAAAAAAATTACACTTATTTTTTTTAATCTTTTTATCTCTACAAATATATCATTTTAATATTTTTTATGTATTTCATTAATATTTTTTAAGGTGAACCATATTCTTCTAATTTTGTTGTAGTGTGCTACATTTACTTAATATACAACTCATCTCTTAAGGAATAAGGAAATTATCATAATAATAAAAAAATCATCACAAAATTACAATGTTAACTTAACCAAAATTAAAATAAAACTAAAGAAATAAAAAATAGATTTTATAATAATTTATTAGTCAAAAAATTGGTAGGCATATTCAAATTCCTATTTCCAAAAACAACTAAGTATTAATCCAAACCAAAATTCAATCAAAATTATAAAAGGGAAAGAAAATAATTTCTAATGGGAAATTTAAAAAAAAAAAAAAACACAATACTAAAACACATATTTTAAAAAAACTATCAATCTTAATTAAAGTTATAAGAAAGAACAAAAATCTTTTATGTGCAATTGTTCTCTTTATTGGTATTTATTGTTATATATTTTATTTCTACTTTTTTTTCTTCTCATCTTATGTTATTCAGCATTTAAATTCAGTCACATCTTCCACATCATTAAATTATTTATATATATATATATATATTTTTTAATAATTAAACATGGAATATTTTATTTAAATTCAAATCAATAAAATTATCCTTAAAAATTGTACTCTTTTTTTTTTTTTAACATTTACACTTTGTCCAAGCTTTTTCCTTACCTTTATCTTTTCATCTCCCCACTACCTTTTACCTTAATATCACTATTCATCTCCCCACATTTTCCATATCATTAAATTATTTATATTTTCTCTCCTTTTTATTTAAAAAAAATTAAAATTTTAAATTTTACTTAAATTCAATAAATAAAAGTGTCATAAAATGGAGTAAAACTAGGGACACACTCATTCTCAAACCCAATACATCAAAGAAAATATATAATACACAACAAATGGCAATTGGGAAACACTAAATTTTATAAAAAAAAATAATAATAATGAGGATATCAAACCAAAAATAATATAAAGAAATTAATAATTATGGATATACTAACTTAAGGGTAGCATAATTAAATAATAAAAAAAACTACAATGCATAATTAATGCAATAAAATTATCATCAAATTTTGGAAAATAGTAGGTTGCCTATGGAGAGAGAGAGAGAGAGAGAGAGAGAGAGAGAGAGAGAGATGGTAAAGAAAAAGAAAAAAAAAAAATCAAATGTCAATTAGTAACTAATAATTGGGAAAAAAAAGAGGATTTAAGGAGAAGTAAAAATAAAATATAAATATAACCAATATGGAAAATATTAAAACTTTACAGTGCAATGAAATCAACTATTACATTCACTTAAAAAATTGAATCAATAATCAATAATTAAACACAATCATAGAAATATATTTGAACTTAAATCTAATAAAACTATAATTCATAACTAAAATGAGATGTTCTCATTTAATAATAGAAATTACATAAGAAATAAAGTTAGAAAATTTTAAAATCCCTTTTTTGACATTTCATTTAAATTTATATATGTGTGTGTGCGTGTGTGTGTAATCTTCATACACAATTACATTTAAAAACCTAATAAACTATGCTACATCTCATTTAACACCTCTGTTATGAAAATCATTAGCCAGTAAGTATATAATAATAGTAAAAATTGTTATAAATAATTATGAAAAATAATAATAGAACTAATTAGTTACTATCATTATGAAGTAGTAGTCTATGATTTTACACATCTAAAGAAGTGGAATATATAAAGTTTACTTAAGGTATATGTAAAGATTCACATTAAAAAAAATATTTGTAAAGGTTAAAAAAAAATGTAATTCTATAAATAAATAAAAAGGTATATGTAAGGTTTTTATTAACTTAAAAGAAAAATCAATTATTAACAACAACAACAACAAGAATAATAATAATAATAATAATAATAATAATAATAATTGTGGGGGAGGAACGAATCCAAGCCCACAAGCAGTTTGTCCGCTTTGGGCTCGAGGACTCACACGGCGGAGTAGTGGTACACCCATGTCTTAGGCTCAGGTTTATAAGACATGGATGGGGCGCATCTTTCTTCGATGTGGAAGTAAGTCTCAAAAACTGCTCACGTCGCTTGCAAAGAACAAAGCCGTACAAGTCCTCGGACCCAAAACGGACAAACTGCTTGGGGGCTTGGATTTGTTCCTCCCCTTAATAATAATAATAATAATAATAATAATAATATAGGGGCTGTGGGGCCAAAAGGTTAGTAAGGGAGATGGGCCTACACATTGGGCCCAAAGTAAAAGCCGAGGACCATGACTAGCCCGAGGATGGTTTAACCCAACCTATAAGGTCCGGAATGAATGGTAAGGAGTCCGAATATGACTTAGACTAACCCGGAAATGTTGCCGAGGATAATATCACCCCGGATAATCAAAGTCGGGATAGGTCTTGGAGCTCTGCCGATCAAGAAAACATCCCCGAAGGTTCTACCAGCTCGGACGGATGTAGTAGATACGTGCACCAAGAAAATATCCTAAAATATCAAGGAAGAAGGCTGCCAACCCCACATTAAATGATTCTGCAGCTAACTCCCTGGCCACATTTATGTGGAGAAGAAACCTAAACAGTGACTCCCAGCCTTACATCCACTACACCAAGATTTCTAAAAAAGTTAGATGGGACAAGTATCTCCAAATGCCACAACAACGACACTTGGAAGGCTCAAAGAAGATAGAGAAGGACTATAAAAGGAAAGAGAGACTTATGAGAAAGGGGGTGAAAAACTTGTATGAGAAAAAGGGACATTAAATACTGAAGCGAATATCCTCGGACAGAGCCCAAGATTAATTTCTTGTATTCAAGATCTTTATGGAATTTGTCATGAGATCTTGTCTTTTCATGTTGATTATTTAATCCAATCTGACCCAGTTTTCCTTTCCCATTCTCTAACAATTCACAGTTTCGGGCCTTTTGGGTTGGTCCATACGCTTTTAGACTGGTACGCCAAAATCGTGTCCTTACAGGGGCAATTATATTTTCCTTCCTTGAGGTTTGAAGAAATGACACTCTACCCTAAACTTGAAAAAAAAAAATATTTTCAACCTTTACATTTGTTTGACCAAACTTTGTTAAATTAATATTAAAATATTGTGTACTAACTTGCCTGTGCTTAAGGTAGGTTCCAAAATTATCCTTAATTTTAAAATTAAATTCTCTTATTTTAAAATTTTAAATTAAAGTGTATTTCAAAATATTAAGTAATGTCTTTTGCTTTTTTTTTTTTTTTTTCCTTTTTCTTTTCCCAATGAGTTATGGAGAGATTTGTCATTTCAAATGTTTTGGTATTTTATAAATTTGTATTTTAATTATAAAGTTATGAGTAATGTCTTTACTAACCATGGTTAAACATTTATAAACAAATTCTTAAATAGATTTAAAATATTTTATTATTAATATAAACAAAATGGGAGAATGTTATTACTTATTACCTCAAATATATTTAATAAGATTACCCTAAAAAATAATTATTTCACGCAATGTGCGGACCTGCGACTTATATATATATATATATATATATATATATAATGAGAAGCCATTACATGTTTTAGAAATTTATGGTTTTAAAAAAAAAGTTTAAGCTAATATTGTATATAATTTGAACTTTTTCTCAAAAATAAATGGTACAATTTGAACCGTATTAACTTAAAAGATTTAAGTTAATACCGTGTATAATTTGAACTTTTTTAAAAATACAAAAAGGTAAAATTTGAACGGTATAATTATGATTGTTTTTTTTTTTTAATGCAAGATAGAAATTCTACTCTAACCTAATCTAAGTATATAAGTGTGTGAAGCTTCCTTCTAAAGACTTAAACCCCGGCCCTTGCCCTCCACACCCCACAAACACTTATACTTGTGGAGTGACTATCGCATCAAGGGTGTCCGGTGGTAATTATGATTATTTTTAATTGTACCCGTACATATGCACAAGGCTACACACTAGTATATATTAATAGGTAAAACTGAGAGAAAATTTAATTAGATTTCAAAATTTGAATTCAATTAGAGTCTAATTTTGTGTTATATATCTAATCTAATCTAAGTTTTTAAATTTTTGTGTCAAGTGAATTAATTCAGTGTAAAATTTGGATTTTAATTAGAGTTTAATTTTGTGCCATGTGTCTCATCCAATCTAACTTTTTAAATTTTTGTACCTAATAAGTTACTTTAGTATAGAACACGATGAGTCCAATATAAACAAATTATAAAGAACATAATTTTTAATGATTTTATATTTATGAGCTTTTTTTTTTTTTTTTTTTGTATAACTAAAAACAAAACAAGTTTATAAATTATTTATGTAATACACCATGACTATGTACAGTCCATTATTACCTAGGTTATATATATATATAATATATGTTTTTTTTTTCTTTTTGAAACCAAAGTTCAGGGAAAATTCAATTAAAATTAAAATTGAATTTTGCTTTTGTTAACTTTTTATACAAATTAAATTGTTTAGATTTTTGCTGATATTTTTTCTCTGAACTAATAAGCATATTTTTATACTATTTCTATTCAGATATTTTGTATGCAAAGATATTGAACCACTACAATTCATCATTCAAATAATGTACCACTACGATTCATCATTTTCGTGCGTAAATACAGGTTACATATTAGTAATAAACTAATAATAATAAAAGTCATCCAAAGTTCCAAACAGTTAAAAAGGATCAAAAGAAGTGGTGAGGAAATCGATAGTGATTAGAAAATAATGTGATTTTGGGCATGTTGAAATTACAACTACTTTAATGTGGTAATTTTTTAATTTTTTTTAAAAAAGAGTTTGTTACCAAGTTAGGAGAAATTCATCTCTATGATACAGCAAAAGTAAAAAATGGTAGACAAATAATTTGAAGTTTTCTTTTTAACAAATTTCTTACGAAAATTGCATCTGATTACGATTCAAATCCTTAATTAATTTATAGACATGGAAGATTCATGGCCCTTTAACTTATAGACAATGAAGAGTGAATTGACACATTTTCTAAACCACATGACTTTGAAACAGAGGAGTTTATAAATCATTGCAAACAACATTAGAACCCCAACAAAACACCACAGATGTGAATTAACTTCACCCCCACAACTTCTCACTCAATTTATAATCTTCACTCATCAGTACCAGTAACTTATAAAACATCCGTACTGTAATTCAGCAATTTCTCCAATTCAACAAAACCCCATTTCACCTAGACTTAAAAATACCTCTTCACCACAACCTAATTTTATCAACAAACATCAATACATGCCAATCTACCTACCTACCCAGATCAAATTCCAAGAAGCAATCTGCAATGGATGTGAATCACAATTAAAATACTCCCAAGCATTATATATCTTAACACGCGCGCACACAGAGAGCAAAAGTATAAAGACTGCACCGAGACAGGACTAACTGGAGAGTTGTTTGCCACTTCCAACCTATACTATTCGAATTGGAAAGCTTCCTTTTAAAATTTTACAAGTCTGTCCTAAGTCCTAACCATATGGAACTGACGGGTATATACCAATATTTTTTGAATTATGTTTAGCTTCTCTTTCCCTAAGTGAACAAAAATATTATTTAAAAATAATTCATACTTCATAACCAATAAATCCAAGTTCTCTCTCTCTCTCTCTCTCTCTCTCTCTCTCTCTCTCTCTCTCTCTCTCTCTCTATATATATATATATATATATGACATCAGATAATCATATAATTGACAAGGCAAGACATGAGATAGGTGGGCCTGAAATGGAAGGTTAAAAATTTTCTAATTCACAACATTAGAACCAAATGGAAGGTTAGTCATACAAGGCTAGTTCTAAAATTTTATAATTCACAAGTTTTAAAACCAAGTTTGTCATACAATATTGTTAACACCAAATTGCACCACCTAAAGTCAGCGTGACTAACAATATTGTTAACAGCAAATTGTTTTTAAACAAGTTTTCAAACAGAGAAAAATAAATAAACTAAAAAAAAAAAAATCACAACAATTTCCATCATGCATTTATTTCAAGAACTTACAGTAGAGTTGCAAAACAACAAAGTCTAAACAAATTCCAAGCCATAACAATCAACCCTTATAACACACAAGATGGTTTCTCACCCAAACTACCCCAAGGAAATCACCTTGCATGGATTAATACAACAAAACCTAATGCTCTTGCTTAGATCATTATCATTTCCTAATCCAAAAGTCCACAGAATCATAACCTAAGCTAAAGAGGGAAATACCATACTTTCTGTTGCTGTCACCTGATTGTTGCAGTAATTAATGAAGTTGCTCAGGTCCTGGTATAATCAAGTTAAAGAGGAAAACACCATCACTGATGTACACAAATAAAGAAAGAAAAACGACATATTCAAGAGTCTCCAATGCAGGCAGATTAAAATTTTACAGTTATATACAACGCTACAAGATTGAAATAGGTATTAACAAAAATTCTGATGCGCATAGTTTATTAACAAAAGTAAACACGTATTACAACAATAAACATTAGAAATTCTATTGATTTTACACTTCTGAAAGAGTAGAGTAACTTGCATCAAAGTCCGTTTTTCAAGTAAGTAGATGACATGACAACTTAACCAACATGCTGATCATCCTTATGAATCACTAAAACAGATTGAAATAGGTGATGATCGTAGTCTTTCACAAAGATCAAAACAACAAGATAATTTATACCCAAAGAAAAGAGGCAGAAAGAATGATCAAGACTGACAGGATCATCATGATTCTAACACACACAGCCATTTGACTGAAACAAAAACTCATGCTAGCTATACAAAAAAACAAGAACAAAAACTAAATGAAATACCATCTAATTCCTATTCTCTTTAAAATTCTCTTTCCAATTCTTATTTCCCTATCGTTCTTGGAAGAAGAAAAAGAACAAGAACAGAAACAAGAAATAACAGAAATACCTTGATGAGGAAGAGGAATAAGAAGATTGTGACAACTTCGGCATGTGTGATCTGCGATGCCAGCGAACGTCCCGCACACGAGGCACTCACGGCCCGTGTGGTCAGTGTCAATGTGCACCTCTTGGCAATGCAGTTCAACCAAAGTCTGTCTTGTGAATGCAGTCCCACACGTTGGGCAGTCAAAGCAACTTGTCTTGTGATTATCATAGTTATGAGTGTTCATGGCTTTGACACTATTGGTTTTCTTGGGACAGATAAAGCAAAAGTTGAATCGGCGGTCATGATTCATGGTTGCATTTCGCTGGCGACGTCGAGGCATGATTGAATTCTTCTGAGTTTACAAAGCTAAAACAGAAAACAATGTCCAGTGCAGTACCCCTAAAATGAAAAACAATAAGAACGAAATGATAGAAATAGTAATGTATATGGCGGGAAAGGAAAGAATAAAGCTAACAGAGAGCAGAACAACAATTAGTTATAGTTAGTTACTCTTGTTATATATATATCAACAGTAACATTTTGGTTTGTTCAATCATTGCAGAATCACAAAACTCACCGTTTGACACTTTTGTTTTGTTTTGGCTTTTTTTTTTTTTTTTTTTGGTCTTTTTAAATGCCCAGATTTGGTTTCAAACTTTGACTTTACCTTTTATTTACCATAGTATTTTTTTTAATTTTAAAATAATAAAATATAGACTCAACAAATTGTCACAATATTTTCTCAATTTTTTAAGTGTTAGTTCCTAATAAGTTAAAATAAAATAATAAAAATATCATAAGAGCAAAACTCTTTATGGTAAAATAAATAAATAAATAAACTAACCAAAAAATTTTTGGTTGATCTAAAATCCTATTTAAAGAGAGAAAGTTAAGTGGTTAACAAAAGAATTTGGATGAAATTAGTATTTAAAAATTCCATGGAGGCTGGGTTGTCCTCCTTGGTGAATGAGGTTGGAGTAGGCCCAAAACTTTTCACCCACGTCCATTAGTATATCAGCCTAGACTCTTTCTTTACACGAGGAGACCCGGAGTCAGTAGATGGCTGGGAGACTCTCTCTCTCTCTCTCTCTTCCTTTAGCAAATTACTTCTCTTTTTTCTTTTGTTGATTTTAGTTAGTGGGTCATTTACTTATGCAATATTCTTCAAATTACTTTTGTTTTTATTTTCTTTTTGGGTCATATCAATGTTAATTTCTTATTTACCTTAAAAATATTCAGGTCTTAAAAAGAAAAAAACCATGTCTTCTTGTCCATGACTCTGTGCATATGCATAGGTCATGAAGCCTTTGAAACTAAAAATTATCTTTAAAACTTAAATTCCTTTATGATTTATTATTTAGTATATTAAATGTTGCCACTAATAATAATATACTTTAGAATAAATATTCCTTTTTAAATAATTTATTATTTAGATCAATTTTGTAAGACAGTCACTTAAACATATTGTTATATTTTCAATTAACCACAAATATTACTAATTTAGTCCTACTATTTAAACTCTTTTTGCGACTTTATAAGGCAAGTGTAAGGGTATTTGAACTTCTCAAAATCAGACATAAAGATGGAGAGTCATGTTAAACATAAAAATTCTCAAATTCTCTTGAAGCATAGTAAAATAATGCTCACTCTTATCTCATTCATGGTAGACCCTACCAAAAATGTAATAAGAGAACTTTATTATAAATGTGAGAAGAGGAAATAATATTTACTATACTCTAAGAGTACCTAATAATTATTTATTTTAAAAATAGTATAGATTTATTATTGTTAAATTAATAGCCACGATATTTCTCAAAAAAAAATTAATAGCAATGATAATTTTTAATTGTACAAGGTATAATTTTAAATTAACTGAATATTTTTTGAGTTGTTTTCAAATTTTATTTTTGGAATTGAAATGAATAATAATTCAGAGAAAAGATTAATAAAAAAAAAATTGGATGAAGGTAGTATCTAATTAGAAAGAAAAAAAAAATTGCATTAAGTATGGGGGCTGGGCCGTCCCCCTTGGTAAAGTTGCAGTAGGCCCAAGCGTTGCAGCTCTATTAAGAGACCCAGGCCCAATGTCAATTCTGGCCTTAGTGCTTCATTAGTTTGATAAATCCTAAGAAAATTTAATTTGTCCTTGAGTTGTGACATGGTGTTCATGTTTCTTACTTTTTGAGTTGAGATGACCTTATGCAATAGCTCTTAATCACTGAGATTAAAATTTGTAAAAAAAAAAAAAAAAACAGTCTTACTCATTGAATAAATTAAATTTAAAAAAAAATTAAAAAGTGAAAATTGTATAAAATAATAATAATAATAATAATAATAATAATAATAATAATTGTGAGTAAAGATGGTCCTACAAAATACCTACTTTTTAATTAGGTCCTACAAAATCTAACAAGTGATTTACACACGTGAAAAAGAACTAAAATGTGAATACATGTACTTCTACATCTCTACCTAATCTAACCAAGAAAAACAAGAATTTTTTTTTTTTTTTTTTTTTGAGAATGTAAGAATCCTTATTCAACTAGAACAAGGTATACAATAATGGCAGTATATAATATGGGTTATAGTTCCAAACTAAGTCAATAGTGTTTTGAAAGAAACCCTAATCCTCTTAATAATTCTCTCTCTCTCTCTCTCTCTCTCTCTCTCAACAAATTACTTTTCTTCTAAGGTCTGCCTCCAAGCCAAAAAAAGAAAATTACTTTTCTTTTTCTTTTGTTAATGTTGGTTAGTGAGTACTTTTGTTAATATTCTTCAAATTGCTTCTTCTTTTTTCAATAAAAATTAAATCTTCTTTTCTTTTTGAGGTATGTATATTATGTGTAAAGTAGTCGCAACTCTTACTCTTAAGCACATGCATAAATCACGAAGATTTTGAAACTAGAAATTCTCTGCATAACTTTAATTCTTGTTCAATTTATTATTTAGTATATTACATTTTGCCACTAATAATCAAAAAATATATATATTGCTATGATTTACTAAAATTTTAGATTGACAAATTCTAAAATCTTGTTTGTTTATTATTGTTTTTCAGTCTCTTAAAACATAACATCAATACTTCATATGTCTAAGTCATGGCAGAGTGTCTATTCAATGGAATATCCTCTGTTATCTCCTACGTGCCCTTGGCTTCCCCTAGCAGAAGAAAAGGAACAAAAAAGTCACACACGTGTCTTTTACAACTTATTTGACGATGAATTTTACAACTTCAAGTTGCCTGAGCTTGCTGGAAAAAAATGCATTGGAACATCTTTTGGATGGTTGCTCAGTGTAGGCACCGATTTCCAGATGAGTCTCTTTCATCCATTGTCTAAACACCAGTTAAGTCTTCCGCCTCATCCATATGTTTGGGAAGGTTATAATCGCAATTTTGAACTCGATCCTATAGATTACAGTGATATCTTTCTTTTAAATGTGTTTTATCAAGGAATCCATGGAACTCAGTAACTCATGAATATGATCGTGATTGCATAATCATGGTTATCCATACTAATTATAAAACATTGGCCTTCACTAGACCGGGATATAAAGCTTGGATTGATATAAAATGTGATTCTCGAAATTTTTATGACATTACAATCTACAAGGACAAATTTTATGCCGTAAACAATCATGGCGACATTTTTGTTTGTCACATTGAGGATGATATTGCATTCTCTGAACATATTGCAATCTACAAGGAAACTGAGGATTATATCCATAAGTATCTTGTTGAATCATCGGGGGATCTTTTGTTGGTTTCACGCATACAAGGTGGCACTCATTATCAGGACAATGAATTCATTAACGATGACTCTAAAGATGAAGATGAGTCTGAAGATGAAAATCCTTATGTGACACTTGGGTTCACAGTTCTAAAATTAGAATGTTCTACTGAAGTGAAAAACAAAAATGAATACGAGTGGGTGAACGTTGACAGCTTGGGTGATCAAGCATTGTTTGTGGGTGGCAATTCATCAGTTTCTTTGTCTGCATCAAGCTTTAACGGATGCAAAGCTAATTGTATCTATTTTACGGATGACAATTTTGACTTCTTTCTTGCTACCTTGAATGGTGGGGGGTATGCAATGGGTGTATTTAACATGGAAGATGGAAAAATTAAGCAGCATTACCGAGGGGAGTCCCTCTCTTACTTTGCTCCTCCAGTCTGGTACATTTAACTTACAATATTCACTACATATGTTGACTTAAATAATTGAAGCTAGTGAGTGTGTGTAAAAGACTCACCTTTTGTTTTTCAATCTCTTATTAATTGGTCTATTGAATAATACTATTTTTTCCTTTTAATATTTAATTGCTATAATTTATAAGTTCTCTATGTTTATTTGTTCTCATGATATGATGCCACACTTATGTCTTTCACTGATATTGACGTAGAAGGCATTAGTCCTTAATTTTATTTGTACCTTACTCTTGGACTTAAATTGTGCATATTCCGGATGTCAAATCCATGTGAAAGGCTTTTGATGTTATACAGAGAGACAACCAAATAAGTGAACGGTGAAAATAAAAATATCATGTGATTAGTAAAAATTAACAATATCAATTTTTCAAAAAAAAATGTAGATGATCAAAAGAAAAACACTTTCAGTAATACATACTCAACTACAAAGACAAGTAAAATAGCTGTGACGTGGGGAACAAAGTAACCATTTAATAGTTTGGAAAAATATATCTTCCTTGAGTAGTAAAAAGGTATGGATAAAAGGAAAGTAGTGTAGACTTCTAATTCTACCAGTAACTTTCCTTCGTAAAATCATAACCATTGATCACCTCACCCAATTAGACATTGAAGACCTATAATTACTAAATAGGTATCTTAATTTGATAAGTGCACCTTCAATTGACATAAAAAGATTAAGAACATCAAAACCCCCAGATTTGGCTTAAGTCCTTAATTAAATGTTTATAATTATTTGATTAAGCCCAAATCTATAATGTCTTTACCCAATTGGTGTTTAAAAAATACGAATTAGATGTCCTAATTATACATCATTCCATCCAATTTATTTTAACCCTAACCAAATTGGGAAAACCTAATTTTCACAATAATCCAATTACTAAAAAAAACACATATTTTATTGAATCACCTCACTCTAGCCAAATTCTAGCGAAATTAGGAGTTTAAATATTTAGTTGGTACCCTTAATTACATTTGTCAATAAAATTTAATAAATTGATAGCCAAAATACAAAATCCCCAATTTAGGCATAAACCTAATCATAATATGCAAGATCTTTGACAATATGTCAATGAGCTTTTTTTTTTTTTAATCAATGGGTGGTTGAAATGTTCAATTTAGGTTCTCAATTTCATGCTTTATTTTTTAATTGAGGGAAATTATAAATAGAATATAGAAATCCCAAAATCATGCCCTCAACCTATCCCTATATTTAAGCTTTATATAATTCTATCCAAATCAAAATGAAAGAATAGGCTTGATTATTTATTGTTGAGCGTTTGATTGCATGAAATATGCAAAGGATCCAAACAGGGTTAAAAAATAATAATAATAATGATAATAATAATAATAATAATAAATCAATAAATAAATAATCTTTTTAGGTTTTTTGAAATTAATATGCAGGAGAGCAAGGGAAGTCTAGGTTAAAGGCAAGGGCCAACCAAACCACGCAAGTTCTTGATTTTGTTCTAAAAATACCTCACCTTCATAGTATTTTGATTGTCAAATAATTTTTTCTAGTAAAAATTCACTTTTGTTTTTGTTGACACTTTGACAATGACACTATTAAGTGGTAGAAAGGATTTTAGAATTGCTTACAAGCAAGTAGGATTATGAGTTTATATATCTGTTAGGATATGCCTAGGGTTAGGTAGGGGAATATAATCAATATATTAAGAAATATAATTATATTACATTTGGAAATCTAAACCTAAAATTATTTATTTTGTTCTAGATCTTTTTTTATGTGTATAGTAGCAAGTATCCAACTTTTATTCAAGTACAATTCTCTGTGGCAAAATTTTAAAATTACCCAAAAAAAGTTTTGAACTCAAATCCTAACTTTGGAATTAAAATTAATAAATACTCTAATGTAAAGGTTAACAAAATTTTTTAATGAAACTCATATTGAATTAGGAAAAAAAAAAAAAAAAAAGGAATTGCACGAAGGATTGGTGTAGGCCCAAGCTTTGAAGCAATGTCAATGCTGGCAATCTTGCAACCACGTTTAATGCTGGGCTTAGTTTGTTAAATTTTAAAAAAATTATTAATAATTTAGCTACAAAATTAGTTGTAACTTTAAGTTACAACTTTACTCAATATCTTTTTATCGGATGTGAATTTTGACAATTTTATCATTGGATTGCATCTTTTTCTTATATCCTTCATACTTGTAAAATTTCAAGAAAATTAAAGATCAATAGTTATATCATCAATAAATTTTTTAAATTGCAAGTTTTGTAATTTAAATTTCCGCATAAAATATAAACTTATAGATCCCATAGTAAATACTGTTTAATAGATACAAAATTTGACGTGTTTTAAGAACGTAAAGAGCATGCAATTCAACGGTTAGATTTTTAAAATATGTAGTAATATTTATTTTATTGAGTGAATTTGTAGTTTTAAACTACAATCAATTTTGTAACTAAACTTGATTCAAAAATTATTGTGTACTTTTGGTAGCTTATATAATGTAATCTATATCTATATCTATGTATATATTTATAGTCAAAGTTGAAAGAAAATCTAATTTAAATTCTAAATTGGATAGCAAATCTTGCACCATATGTCCTATTTAAAATTTTGTACATACGTTAACACCTATCACAAAAGTTAAGAAAATCACAATAATCATGCTCATTCACCCAAGCAAGATCATTTAACCTGCACTCTACAAAATCCCATTCATTGTTCGTATAAACGTAAAGCATACAACCTTTAAGAAATGTTTGGTATCATTAATAAAAATTTCAAAAAAAAAAAAAACCTTCCTACACCTTCACCCCTTAAAACTCACAAAATTCTCTTGCATGGATCTTCACATTTTGGTTTTGTCTATCTCTCAAATGTATAATCTTTGCTTAACAAAACAAAGCACATACTCTCGAGAAAAGGTGAGTAAGAGTTTTCCTTTCTTTTTGTGAAAATTTTGTTCTTCAATTTTATATTTATATATTAGTTTTTCTATGATTACCGTTGCATTTATTGCTGGTCATATTGATAGCATTTGAGCTTTGTACATGCGCATAGAAAACTTGTGTTAGTAATCAGTTTGATTATTACTATCGGTAAATTTGTCGGCAAATTGATATCTGGTGTGTTATCTATTGTTGTTGCAGCTATGTAGGGCCGGCCCAAGGCCTAGGCCTAAGGCCCCACCAAAAACAAAATTTTCTTTAATAAAAAAAGCCTCACTTTTCATAGTTAAAGGTCGAAATTTTTATAAAATTATATATATATATATATATATTTTCTAAAGGTTGTATTTTTTTTTTTTTTGTTAGTAATGTTAAGAATATTACAAATTTTACTATTGGCTTACAAATTGCCATGTTATTAATCACAAAAAAAGTGATATAAACATTTATTAGTTAAATTGATGAAATTCATCAGTTAGAGACAATGTCACATTATATTTTGAACATTTTATAGTACTTTTAAGTAGCACATTTTTCCTTTTCATTTCTATTAAGACTCTCAAACTACAAGACCAGTAGAACCTTAACTCAATAGAAACCCTAAAATATTTCAAAAAGATGTTGCAAATGTGTTAAATCATCAATTATAGATTAATCCCCCTGATAGTTTGAGACTTTGATTTTTGTAAACTAATATCCTACAAAGCCACACACTAAATAATATCTATCTCTCTCTATTAAAATCAAAATATAAAATTAAAAATTAGATTACAACTTTATTTAACTATGCACTGTCTTATATTCAAAATAAAGTATCTTTTTCAATCGCAATATATTTTTATTTCTTTTTATTAATATTTATAGCTCAACTATGATATTCAATTCTCTATATGAAATTAACATTAGTCTGGTTGGTATTATTTATGTATTTAATGTATCAAATTAACCTTAATTTGATTAGTATTAAATAATTTTGTTTAATTAATATTTACATAGTAAAGGCCCCACATAAATTTTTCGCCTTAGGCCCCAAATTATGTTGGGCCACCCTTGCAGCTATGATTGGTGTTTTTGTTTGATGTTTTAACTTATGAGCTAATATGTGCTATGTCTGCTACATTGTTTTATGAATTAAAGCAAAGAAATTTGATTTCATGCTTTTTTAGTAGTGTGCAACTTCTCTTTATGTTATTCCATAACCCAGAAAGGTCAAAAGCAAAAGTAATTTAAATACAAAATAGGAAAGAAAGAAATAAATAAATAAATAAAACCAGAACAATGTATAGAGATCTGTGATTTCCACTAACCAAGCAAAAGGGTCTGCTTTTTTTTTTTTCCAATATATTTAATTATGTTTTTAATTTAGATTGTATATGTTTAAAAGAAACAGAATTTCTTGAAAGAGAGGCCAAACCTTCAGTGATACATACTCCACTAAAAAGACAAAGTATAAATAACAGTAATGTAGGGAACAAAGTAATCGTTTAACAGTTTGGAAAAATATATCTTCCTAAAGTAGTAAAAAAAGTACAAGTAAAGGGAATTGTAGTGTATACTTCTATAGTTCTAATTCTACCGGTAGCTTTCCTTTGTAAATCATAACCATTGATCACCTCGCCCAATTAGATATTGAAGACCTATAAATTACAAATTAGGTATCTTAATTTGATAGGTGCACCTTCAATTGACATAAGCAGATTAAGAATGTCAAAAACCCCAAATTTTGACATTCTTAATCTGATTTGATTAAGAACTATAGGTCTTCTATAGTTCTAATTCTACCGGTAGCTTTCCTTTGTAAATCATAACCATTGATCACCTCGCCCAATTAGATATTGAAGACCTATAAATTACAAATTAGGTATCTTAATTTGATAAGTGCACCTTCAATTGACATAAGTAGATTAAGAATGTCAAAAACCCCAAATTTTGCATGAGTCCTAACTTTAATAATTCTTTGATTATTACCAAATTTATAATGTCTTCCAGTTGATGTTTTGTTTTATTTTTATTTTTATTTTTTTTATAAAAAAACCTAAGTCCTTTTTTTTTTTTTTTTTGAGAAAAAGGTAAGGAAATTTTGTTGAAACAAATCCAATTGGAATACACTAACCAAATCACTAGGTAGAGATTCTACCCATACATCCGTGTCTGCAGATATAACTGATCTTCTAGCTAAAGCATGCACCAACCTATTCCCTTCCCTCTTAACATGGTTGAATGTCCTAATCATACATTATTCCATCCATTTTGGTTAAACCCTAACCGAATTGAAAATACCTAATTTTCACAACTCCAATTATTTAAAAAAAAAAAAACCCTTCTTTTATTGAATAAATTTACTCTAGTCAATTTCTAACCAAATTAGGAGTTTAAATCTTTAGTTGGTACCCTTAATTACATTTGTGAGCAATAAATTTTAATAATTGATAGTCAAAATGCAAAATCCCCAATTTAGGTATAAAACCTAATCCTAATATGCAAGTTCTTTATTTTTTTTAGAGAATTTTAACTTATGGTGTCTACTTTTGATAATAGCTCTTTATCATCAGACTAAGACATCAATCAGTTTTTGGTGTAGGCGGGAATTGAACCCCAGATATGCAAGATCTTAATAATATGTCAAGGAGCCATTTTTATTTATTTATTTTTGGGTAGTTCTTTTTGTTTTTTTTTTTTGAGAAGCTTTTTTTTCCCAAAATATGCCTCAAACCTATCCCAAAATTTAGGGTTTGTATAATTCCATCCAAAGCAAAAGGAAAAAATAGGCTTGATTATCTACTGGTGAGCGTTTGATTACATGAAATATGCAAAGGACCCAAACTATGTTTTTTAAATTAAGAAAAAAAAAAAACCTTTTTGATTTCTATTAAGGTTTGTCGCAATTAATACAAGTGATGGCAAACTAAACCATACAAGTTATTGTTGATTTTAATTTGTGGTAAAATTGTTACTAGTTTTAATTTGAATACAACATTTATTTAAGATTTAACTAGTAGCCATTTATATTTAAAATTTGTTATGAAAATATTGTGGTATCATTTCTCAATTGTAATTTTTTATTCTTCATTAATTTTTCCCTTATCTCTTTATTTTTTATCCAATACGTTTCTTCTTCTTCTTTTTTCTCCTCAATTTTAATTTTTAATTTTTAATTTTATTTTTCCCTTATCTCTTTATTAATTCCTTATTTTATTTTTCATCCAGTATGTTTCTTCTTTTCTTAATTTTTTTCCTCTGTTTTTTTCCTCCACGCACGTATTATTACTCCTCTCTAATCTCTATCCTCTTCTTTTTTTATTTTATTTTTCTACCACTTCGTTGGCTCTCTCTCTCTCACGCACACAAATACACAAACACACACAGACTCTGTTTTTGAGGGTTTTTGAAATAAACCCAAGTGCCGCGCTTTCTCTTAAGTGCCACACTTTCTCTCTCTCTCTCTCTCAACAGTCGCTCGCTCTCTTCATCAATCAGCAAAAGGGTCTGCTCTCCAAACCAAAACAAAGGCCTAGGTAAGTTTGTGTGTTTTTCCATCAGCAAATTTCTTTTCTTTTTACTGTTTTGTTAATTTTGGTTGGTGGGTACTTTACCTATACAATATTCTTCAAATTATTATTATTTTCTTCTCTTTGGATCATATCAAGGTTTATGTGTTTTCTTGTTCTTACAAACATGATTTATGGAATAGTAGTGTTAGTTGGGTTTTTTTTTTTTTTTTTTTGGTTGTTCTCTGCCAGAGAAGTTGCTCTGTTTTTATGAGTGTTTGTAGACTTGGTATGAAATTACTAAATACAAACATGATTTATTATTTAGCATATTACATGTTGCCGTTTGCCACTAATAATAATATTGTTTATAATCAATTTTTTTTTGTGATGGCGCACTGAAATTTTAAATTGACTTGTTTTTTCAGTCTCACACCATAAGTATCATGTCTGAGTGGGCTGATCTTCCGGATCTTATTCTCTCTGAAATAACGCGTTTCATATCTGTCTATGATGATTTTGTCAACTTTGGTGCCGTCTGCAAGTCATGGCGACGTGTCTATTCAATGGAAAAGCGTCCATTATCTCCTAGGTGCCCTTGGCTTCTGCTTGCAGAAAAGGAACAAAAAAGTCATACACGTGTCTTTTTCAATGTATTCAACAATAAAGTCTACAACTTCAAGTTGCCTGAACTTGCTGGAAGAAAATACATTGGAACATATTTTGGATGGTTGCTCAGTGTAGGCATTGATTTCCAGATGAATCTCTTTCATCCATTGTCTAACACCAGTTAACCCCTCATCCATATGTTTGGGACCGTTATCGCAATTTTGAACTCATCCCTTTAGATTACCGTGATGTCTTTCTTTATAAGTGTGTTTTGTCAAGGAATCCATTGAACTCTGTAACTCATGAATATGATTGTGATTGCATAATCATGATTATCTATACTAACTTTAAAACATTGGCCTTCACTAGACTAGGATATAAAGCTTGGATTGATATAAAATGTGATTCTCGATGTTTTTATGACATTGCACTCTACAAGGGAAAATTTTATGCTATAAACAATCATGGTAACGTTTTTGTTTGTCACATTGATGGTGATGTTGTGTTCACGGAATGTATTACATTCTGTAAGGAACCTGAGGATATTATTCAAAAGTATCTTGTTGAATCATCCGGAGATCTTTTGTTGGTTTCACGCATAAGAGTAGGTCCTCTTTATGATACCGATAATGACTTTGAAGATGATATTGAGGATGTGAACTTTCATGAAGATGAATCCGAAGAAGAAGAAGAAGAAGAAGAAGAAGATCATGATGATGAAAATCAAGACCAATTTCGAGAACTAGAACAAGAATGCATGTTTGAAATTCCATATGTGACAACTGGGTTCAAAATTTTAAAATTACAATGTTCAACTGAAGTGAAAAGCAAAACTGAATACGAGCGGGTGAATGTTGACAGCATGGGTGATCAAGCATTGTTTTTGGGTGGCAATTCATCATTGTCTTTGTTTGCATCAAGCTTCAATGGATGCAAAGCTAATTGTATCTATTTTACCGATGACAATTCTGACTACTCTACAGCATCCTAAAATGGTTTAGGGTACAATATGGGTGTATTTAGCATGGAGATGGAACAATTAAGCACCATAACAAAGGCAAATCCCTCTCTTCCTTTGCTCCTCCAATCTGGTACATTTAACTTACATATGACATACACACTGCATATGTTGATTTAAATAATTGAAGCTAGTGAATGTGTGTAAAAGACCTGCCTTTGTTTCTCGTCTTTGATTAATTGGTTTATTGAATAATAATATAGTTTTTTTCTTTTTAATATTTAATTGCTATAATTTATAAGTTCTTAGGTTTTTCACTTATATGATGAACAATCTAGTGTCCTTATTTTTGTCTATTTTTTTTTTCTATTGATGAAGAAGGCATTAGTCCTTAATTTTATTCATTAACTCACTCTAGGACATAGAGTGGGCATATTCTGAATGTCAAGAGAAAATCTTTTGATGTTATATAGAGACGACAAAATAAGTGTATGGTGAAAATAAAAACATCATTTGATTAGTAACAAGTAGCATTATCAATTATTTGCCAAGGGCCTTGTAGTTGAATTGACACTTCCCCATGCACAAAATACTTGGGGTCTAGGAGGGAAAGGGTTCTAATTGCGGGATTAATAGTATATTGTAACTATCTTTAAAACAAAGCATTATTGATTATTAAAAAAAAAATGTAGATGAACAAAAGAAACAAACTTTCTTGAAAGAGAAGTCAAACCTTTAATAATACATACTCCACTAAAAAGACAAGTAAATAAACGTGATAGGGAACAAAGTAATTGTTTAAATGTTTGGAAAAATATATCTTCCTTAAGTAAAAAAGTATGGGTATTTGAATTTAGAGGTAAAATTCAAATTTTGAAACTTAATGGTGTAAAATCTAAACACCCCCAAACTTCAGGGGTAAAATTCAAACACTCCTCAATTTTAGAGGTATAGTTTGTAATTTAGCATTTAAAAAAAAAAAAATATATATATATATATATATATATATTCCTTAAGTAATAAAAAAGTATGGGTAGAGGGAAAGTAGTGTAGACTTCTTCTACCAGTAGCTTTCCTTTGTAAAATCATAAACATTGAATTGATCACCTCGCCCAATTAGATATTGAACATAGCGGTGTTAATGTTCGACCCAACCCGCAAACACGACACGAACCCGACACGGGTTTTTGCGGATTTGGGTTGGGCCTTAATGGATTTGGGTCATAAATGGGTCGACCCAAAAGTGACACGATAAGAAACGAGCCATAAGCGGGTCACGTGAGACACATTTGACACGCCAATTTATTTGTGTCAACTCAAAATGATCCATTTAACATAACTTATTTAACTCGTATAACAAATAAATATTCATTTTATTTTAAATTTGTCAAATACTTTTTTATATCCAACCTATATTTTAAACTTAAAAAGAAAAGTAAGTAATTATATAAACTTACAAGGGATATAATTGAAAATTGAAACTTTACAAACCCTAGATCCCTAAACCCTACAAATCCTAAATCTCTAAACCTTCTTATATTTTTGTAAAGAACTTATTTCTAGATGGATATTATATGTTATGTTGAACTATATTATTTTGAATGTGGGTTGAAGACTTAAGTATATACACTATTTTTGGGATGTAAAATAAATTTATTTCTAAATAGATGTTATATTTAGTATTAAGCAAGTTAAAATAGGTTGGGTCACATTCGTGTCAACCCAACACAACCCATTTACTAAGTGTGTCAAGTGGGTTGGGTCAGGTCAGGTCAACCCACCTTATTAACAAGTCGGGTTAGGGTTGAAGGATCATGACACGATTATTAAATGAGTTGGGTTCGGGTTGAGTCATTTTGTCGAATACCCCTACCTCGACACGACATGAACCCGACATACTAACTCAAATTGACACGCCTAATTAAAGGCCTATAATTACTAATTAGGTAGCTTAATTTGATAAATGCACCTTCAATTGACATACAGAGATTAAGAACATCAAAACCCCCAAATTTAGCCAAGTCCTAACTTTAATTTTTATAATTCTTTGATTAACCCCACATATATAATGTCTTTACCCAATTGGTGTTAAAAAAAATTTAAAAAAAAAAACCTAATTAGATGTCCTAATAATACATTATTCCATCCAATTTGGTTAAACCCTAACTAGATTGGAAAAACCTAATTTTCACAATAATCCATTTACTGAAAAAACCCATCTTTTATTGAATTACCTTACTCTGGTCAAATTCTACCCAAATTAGGAGTTTAAATCTTTAGTTGCTATCCTTAATTACATTTGTGGGCCATAAAATTTAATAAATTGATATTCAAAATACAAAATCCCCTATTTCCGGCATAAAACCTAATCCTAATATGCAAGATCTTTAATTATAGTTCAATGAGCCTTTTTTATTTTTATTTTTTAATCAATGGTGGTTCAAATGTTCAATTTGGGTTCTCAATTTCATGCTTTATTTGTTAATTGAGGGGAATTATAAATAGAATATAGAAATCCCAAAAATATGCCCTAAACCTATCCCTAAATTTAGGGTTTGTATAATTCCATCCAAAGCAAAATTAAAAGAATTGGTTTGATTATTTATCAATGAGTGTGTGATTACATGAAATATGCAAATGATCCAAACTGGGCATAAAAAAAAAAAAGAAAAAAGAAAAAAAAAAAGACCATTTTAGATCTCTAGCGAGGTTTGTAGATGATTAAAAGAAACAAACTTTCTTGTAAGGGAGATCAAGGCTTCAGTAATACATACTCCACTAAAAAGACAAGGAAATAGCTGTGATGTAGTGAACAATGTAATCATTTAATAGTTTGGAAAAATATATCTTCCTTAATTAGTAAAAAAGTATGGGTATAGGGAAAGTAGTGTAGACTTCTAAATTCTACCCGTAGCTTTCCTTAGTAAATTCATAAGCATTGATCACCTCGTCCAAGTAGACATTGAAGACCTATAATTAATAAATAGGTAGTTTAATTTGATAAGTGCACCTTCAATTGACATAAAAAGATTAAGAACATCAGTAGCCCCAAACTTGGCCTTAGTCCTAACTTTAATGATTATAATTCTTTGATTAACCCCAAATCTATAATGTCTTTACCCAATTAGTGTTTGGGAAAAAAAAACTAATTAGACGTCCCAATTATACATTATTCTATCCAATTTGGTTATATCCTAACCGGATTGGAAAAACCTAATTTTCACAATACTCTAATTACTAAAAAAAAGTTCCCCACTTCTAGCTAAATTTCATATATATATATATATATATATATATATATATATATATATATATATAAAACCAGAGTTTGTTTTGAAAAAACTCTTGCATATTCGGCAAGAGATGATTTCAGGTTCCCAAGTAGCATAATTCAATCAGTGTCTTCCTCATCAATCAAAGTCAACAATGATAGGAAACCGTGACAAAAGTTTTCATTACCAGATCCCCGAATTTAGCTAATGTGACAATATCGGCAATAATGTAATAAATCAAGGTAATGCTAGGTAATCAGCACACTTTACTTACAGCAGTCAAGCACAAAGGAGTTTAAATTTTGAATTGAAATTGAGTTAGATAAAACTACATAGTTGAGGCTAAAATTTATGTGCTTTCACTGTCTAGAAATTTTTTGAAAATAATGATAATGGTCTTACTAAATATTCCAGTAGTGAATTACAGTACCAATCAAAGTGGTAGCTCTTAAAGTTATTATTCCAAGCACAATGTCTGATAGAGTCCAAATAATTTTTAGGCCAAGATTATTTGATGGCTGAGACAAAATTTCAAAGAACAAATTTCAACACATTTGTCAAACTGGTTGCTAGTCAACTGCATCCTTAACTATATTTTGTAAATTGGTAATCTTGCTTCTTTTTAGACGAGCCAAAAAACAGCTTAAAAAAACCTCAATAGAACATATGATGTATAAGATAAAAGTCACATTACAAAGAGTACTAGGCTATAGCAGAGAAGAAGAAGATGTAAAATTGGCAAGCCAATGAGCATTAGTGAGCATTCGACTATGTACTAGACATTCGACTATGGACTCGACACAACCATAGCTTAAAAACCGCAAACGCAGCAAAGCAATGTCTTCTTTAACAGCTCGTCTCTCCCACTTCCACAACAAAGGCTGCAAACCTCAGAGGCCACTGATAACTACAAGTGCAGTGCACGCCTTTCATAAGTACATAGGATGAGGTTTCCAAATTGCTTGACAAAGTCTACACCTCAACGGCAACTCTTTATATTTTGGTACTAACTTCCACTTGCTATGCCCAACAATCTACAAATCATATCCAATTGCACAAAAGAGGTTCTCATTACAATGATACACAACCATTGCTTCTTGACGAATCATGATCATGTGCCTGCAATAGTAAAGAGCTTGAGAAGCATGACAACCTTCCCTTCAAACGTGTCCCACAGTCCAGCTTTTCAAAATAGCACACAGGGTGGCTATAATAGCAAGAATAGCAGAAGAAAAAGGATCATCATCCGTAGAGATAAAACTTTAGGTCGATAACCGGTTAGCCTCCTTCAGGTCAAATTACCTATGAAAAACATGCCTGAAAGTTTACAGCGAAAATTCAGTGACAACTATGAGTCTTGGTTTATTGTAGTATACTGCTATGTTATATTTATGGGAAAGAAGGTACTAAAGCACACACTAAACTAAAGAAAGAAAACTTTGAAAATGAAAAAAATAATAGAATTCAAGAAAAATTTCTGTAAGTTATCTCTAAGTTGATGGTGTTTCAAAAGATGAACAAGGTCAAAGAAAGGGGCACTGACCTTTTTATCTACATAAACACAGGTGGAAAAGTTGATTTAAGTTTCTGCTCTCCCAGACCAGAATGCCTCCTTTCCTCTTGCTCTTTAAGTCCTCTGGAGATTGTGCCATGATGCCAACCAGTCCATAAAGTGGCCAGTTGAGAGGAACATCGAAAAATAAAACAGAAGAAATGGAAAAAGAAAAAAATTAAACAGTCAGCAAATAAGATATGCCTTGATTATTCAAAAAGAGCTACCATCAGCAATGAATTTTTACTTCTAAGTTCTAAAGTTCATATAATAGCATGGAAGGTTCTTTCCACTGAAACATAATCAGGTGAATCATCAGCCATACCAAAATTAACTTAAATTTATATCAAACAAGAAGTGTGGAGAAAATTTTCCATTTCTGTCTAAAACTCAAATCTGTCATATGATTAGTGTTTGTTTCTGAAACTCTACATATTCAGGTTCTTGAGTGTTGTTTTTCAATTTTATACATTGCTTTGGGAAACTAGGCCTTACTAAATGCATTTTTGTTTCATTTAATAGCTGCAGAAAAGCCTCCTTTTAGTATATGTCTACTGAATGGAGTTATTAAGCAGGTCACATTGATGGTAGTATAGTGGGAACGTGTCATCTGTGCCTGAAGAATTAATTAAGTGAAGAAGGATTATAAATACAAATAAGTGATAGTAGTAAACAACCTGAAGTGGAATCAGCTATACATAGAGGGCAGGTATAATTTGAGAAGAATATTTGTTAATTACGGTCCAACCTCCCTTCTTCCTCTGGCCCTCCTTTCATATTTCCATTGTGGAATCCTTGAAAGTGGTCATGAGCTCTGAGAAGGAACACACACACACAATCAAAATTATACACTTATCCCAAAGAGCATAACTCAATCAATGTGTCTTCCTTGTTGATCAAGTTTAGAATTTGTTATAAAAAGAAAAAACTTTAGTTCAATTACAAACTATAACAACTAGTGATGAGATAAAATAGGAGAGATCCCCCACATTGCAAAAATTCCAAGGGACTTCATTTACAACTTTCCATTAGCATACCACACTGGGAATCAACCAGTCATCTAATTTTAAAAAGTTCAGGATAATTGGCAAAAGTCAAGGAAGTGATTGATGGAGAAAAGAATTCATTCTCTCTTGGAAAGCCTCCATACTACATTATCAGCAATTAAAGTAGTTTGCACTCCATTTCCAGAATATGAGCAAGTCTCACCTAAAATTATGAGCTGAAATATATGGGGACTCCTAGGCTCAATAGGCAACTTATAAGCTTGTCCTTGATGTTTGACAAGAAATGTACTTTGCTCTCCACTTCCAAAAGTCTGAACATGTATCAGCTAAAATGAAAGAAATGTTGTAATTATAAATGCCCATAATTCACAAAAGAAAGAAAATTATTATTTTTGAGAGCAAACGAAAGCAATGTGAAAAACGAAATTAAGAAGCAGCAATCGTCAAATTTGTAAAACAAGACTTTAGAATCCATAAAGTCGCAGAACAAGTGTCCTGCTTCCTTATTCATCATACAACAGCTATCTAAAAATATTAAGAAAAAACATCAGCATAAGTTAAGGAATGGTGGGGTTACAGTGCTTTGGAACAAATGAAATACCTGCCTATCTGTAGCGCAGGTGACAATGCTTGAATATCTTGCAAAGTATGATCTTTGGTTGAAATGACATTCTGCTCAGGCATCTTATTAAAAAGCTATCCTGTCATTTTGTGCATTTCCACTAATCATCGTCATCCGCCATATGATACGTAATCTGCAATCAATCAAATTCCAAGATAAAACGTCTCCTTTAATTTAGGCATTTCATCAAACAACTACATGTCTTTAGGTATAAGAGGTTCACACAATTCAAATAATTCACAAACCATAAGAGATGTTGATGAGCTAAAAATTGAGTCCCATAAGTTCAATTGTTAAGAGGGAAAAGGAGAAGAAAAAAAAATGAGCGTACAGAACAAAATCCAAAATTTTACATATCTCCAAGTTTTGAAATTCAAGAAAAGCTTTTAGGAGTTTACAAGCTATAGCGTCTAATGTCCCACAGCAAGAATTAGCTAATAAGATGTTAAGGTTCAAAATTTAAAAGTCACATTGTCTAAATACACACACACAGGAAAGAAGAGGATTTTGTTCTTTCATTTTGGGTATATTATTGGATTTAGCAATCTACATCGACAAAGGGAGAGACAAGTTGGTAAAGTTTGCATAGGTGCTTTGAATGTTTCTCTCCAATCTATTACAAGGGAGTTTATGATACGTACAACTAAGGGGGAGGAATCCACATGTCTCTTATTGCCTTATGATGATTTTGCTTCCAAATGTCTCTTATTGGAATTGCAGATGCCTGTGGACAAATTCAAGATCAAATCATTTAGCAAGGAAGTGGAAGCACTGTACTATTTACTAAGACCAAAAAGGAAACAGACAGAGCAAGCAGACAAAGGCATATATATACTTAAACATGAAAAGAAGATAAAGAAAATATTTGTAATTACCAGACTTGCAAACTGAGTTCAAATGGTTTGCTGCTTCCATGTTTTCAATGGTTTAGCACATATATAATTAACAGGTTGGCCTCCTTTAAATCATACAACCAATGAAAAACTTTCCTGAAAGTTTTAAATGGAAAATTCAGTGATGACTATCATCTTGCTTTGGTAAAATTTACAGACATCCAGATCAAAAAAATAGAAATATGAAGCCAAAGTTTCTCAATTCTATCTGAAACTCATATCTATCATATAATTATTCTTTGGGACAACTCTGAACATTCACCATGATATAAATTCAAGTTTTTTGTTTTTATTTTTTTTCAATATTATATCTATGTTAGGAATATACCCTTACTAATAGGCTGCCTTGTTTCATTCAAAAAATGCAGAAAAGTCCCTCCTAATAACGTAGATTTACTCAATGGAACAAATAAATAAGTTAAAATTGATGGCTCAGGTAGTGTAGTGGAAGGGTATAATCTGTGCCTGAAAATTCACCAATATCGATCATAAGTAAAAAAAGATGACACGATTTAATAACCTAAACATGGTAAGTGTGCAGACTGAGAGGAAAATTAAACCCTTTATCCCATGGAGAGAAATTCAATTTGTGTGTCCTCCTCATTGATCAAACTTTTATATTCCAGTTAACCTTTTGAGTTAACAATGATGAGAAGCTATGACAAAATTTTTTATTATTATTACCAGATCTCCAAATTCAGCTAATGTGACCATCTCAGCTAAAATCCAACAAATCAATGTACTGCTGGGTAATGACCAATTATTATGAATGCAACCATCCATCATCAAAGAGTAGCTAAAAACTTGAAATGAATTCGAGTTAGATATACAAATCAAAGGCTGAAATTTCTGTGCTAACACAATCAAGAAAATTTTAGAAGGGAAAGAAAATATATTGATGGTCTAACTATATAGTTAATTACCGTGCTCACCATAGTGGTTGATCGAAAAGCTGCGATTTCAAGCACAATTTGTAATGTTGTCTGAATGATTTTTTAAGCCAAGATTGTTTGATTACTGAGCCTAAAACTAAAGTTTCAAAAAACAATCTTCCAACAAATTGGTCAAACTGGTTGCACGTCAACCGCATCCCTTACTATATAGCGTAAACTAGCAACTTTGACTAGGCACAAACAAAACATAAGTTAGATACAAAGGAGACAGGACACAAACACAGCACAAGGTTCGATACAGATAGGACCAAAATAGAGCCCCTACCTACCAGCAGAGGACCAAAAGATATTCATATAACAGTTTGATGTCATCTTTGAATAGTGCCTAACTTGACAAAGAATTCTGGGATAAATCCTATTATAGGTCACCAATAACCCATGCACTCACCCAGTCCTGATTTTGTCTGTTTTCAAAAAGTTTCTCAAGCTATTTACCGGTTGAAAGCACAATGACACTTAGAATTCCCAAAAGGAGGAGGAAGGCAGTGGATTTGGAATTTTTTTTTCCCAGCTAAAGAATCCAGCAATAACAGCATTACCCTTTCCAACTTCATCTCTTATCACATCCTGCATAACCAGGACTTGCCATCCTTGTCTGCCTCTAACTTGCCACATCCAAAGTACTTCCCTCAGCTTGATAACTCGGTCCTTCTTTAACAAGTAAGCCTCCCTACAAAGCTGTTCCATTTTTTTCCTATAATCAAGCACTGTCACAGCCTTGATCTCACTTACTGCCTTTGGTGGTAGCTATGTTTCTGAAAGCCTAAATCACCCACAGCCTGTTGCTGCAAAAGAGTAGTTTATTATGTTGAATTGACAAATCTACAATTTTTTTTCCTTTTAAGTAATTTTCATTAGCCAATGAACTATTTATGTTCCCAAACCAATTACCCACAGAGTAAGGTTCATATGGCTCCTAATAGCTATAGTTCATCACAGACGTGAAAGTGTGAAACACGCGAAGGACCAAAATTTATATCACCAAGGTAAATTTTATATTGTCCCCCCAATGAAAACTACGAATGAAATTACTTCTAAGTATATGAAACCTTTGACCAAAAATTATAAAAGAAATGCATGAAAGTTTACGTCCACTACCTTGAATATGCCTCCCACATGGGTGGTACCAATTATGTAAATATGTTTTATACAATTATTGCTACTGCTCCTCCAGGTGATGAGCCTTAGTGGGAATTCGCCAACAGCACAACAATATGTTAATAGCTTCATGTTTTTAATCCAACAAAGGCTGTAAACCCCAGACATACTCGTAAGTACAGGTGCAGCTGCCACACCTTTCGCAAGCACATAGGATAATGCTTCACAAATTTTATGACAAAGCTTGCACCTCACCTACTCCAAACCCACCACCTCCACCAAAGATCAACAGTTGCCACTGCTGACTGTCACCAAATTGTATCCAATTGCACACCTTGACAGATCATGACCATATGGTCACATTCCTGAATCTACAAAGAATAACAAGAATAACATAAGAAAAAAACAAGCTTCTGTGGAGGATATCTAATGAAATGGTGAGTATCAACGTAACTTTTTTAAAAGTCAAGTTTGTTTATTTCATTCTAATATAAGGTCTGTTCACATTATAATGAACCTATGATATTTTATTTCACCCCAAAAGTGCTTTGGAACCAATGAAATACTTTGACACTATGTGGCAGTTATGATACCTACTTTCTTAGCTACCTCATGTTCTATTTCCATGTGGTATTTTTTTTTTAATAAAATTTTATCTAACCTATAAACAAAGAGGTTGGTGTGGGGAAGCCAAAAAAAGTTACAGTAATACCTACTTTCACTTTGAACTAACATTAACTGTTAATTAAAAAATAGTTTGTTCCTCTTTTGTCTTGATTGGTTGGTTTCTAATACTGGAAACTACCTGAAAAATTATTTTACAAATGACCTGGATTAGTTTTGGTTAATGTAGAATGAGTACTTGATCAGACCTTATATTGTGAAATACATGCCATCTGCAGCACAGGTGAGAATGCTTTGATCATTTGTGCAAGGCATGATCTTTGGTTAAAATAACATGCTGCTCAGGCATCATATTAGAAAGCCATCCTGCCATTATGTGCATATCTCCACAGATCATTGTTCTTCAACTTGATATGTAACCTGCAATCATCACATTACATGGTACAATAAGAATCCTGCTGTGCAAATGGGATCCTTAGTATTATTAGTACTATTTTTAAAGGTTCTCAAATTCCACAATACAATATCTATTTCAGGTATTTCCTCAAGCAGCTATATGCCCTTAGGAATAACAGGTTCATATAATTCAAATAATTTACAAGTATAAGAGATGAGCGAAAAATTCATGGTGCCAGAAGTTCAATTGTTAAAAGAAGAAAAAAGATTGAACATACACGAGCCAAATTTAACATACCGCCTCCACGTTTTGAAGCTAGCCTCTACTGCAACACTGCAAGAATTAGCTTGGGTTAGGGTTTGAATTTTTATATTCATATTGTTTAAATACACAAACAGAGAGGATTTTATTGTATAATCGTAAAAATTCTTGAACTGAAATATTATGAAACGAAATAACGCTGTACCTGGAAGGAAGATCTCTCTGTTTTGTAAAATTGTTTCTGCTGCTCCACCAAATCAATTATAACCAAAGGGATTTTGGCAATCTTTGACCACATTATCCCTTTGTCTTTCTCACAGTTTTGTTCCAGCACAGGACAAATAGAAATTACAAGTCGCTGAAGCGAGGGAGGAAAACATTTCTCTGAGAGAGACGCGAGTTTAGGGCACCGATCGATGGAAATATGTTCAAGTGCAGAGAGGTTTTGAAAGAACTTCCAGGAGAGGAATAACAAATTTGGAAAATTAAAAAAGCACAGGGTAGTGAGAGATGTAGGCAACATCAACATCGTCTTCCCATCTTCCTCTTCTGGAAATGAATCCATAATTCCATTAGCAATCTCGAGATATGTTAGCGACGTGAGTCTGTGCAGTCCCAACTCAAATACTTGCTTACAGAGATTCGCCCCTGACAACGTAAGCTCTCTAAGGTTGGTGGGGAAACCCTCTTCCGGAAAGGATGCGATACTTGGACAGTGATGTATTGATAAAACTTGCAGAAAGTTGAGGTTATGCATGTTGTTTGGCAAGGCCTCCATTTTATCACAAAATTCGGTTTTAAAACTTCTCAAGTTGGTGGGGAAACCCTTTTCCGGAAAGGATATAATACTTGGACAGCTATGTATTGATAAATCTTGCAGTAAGTTGAGGTTGTGCATGTTGTTTGGCAAGGCTTCCAGTTTCTCACAATCTTGGATTTTAAGACTTTCCAAGTTGGTGGGGAAACCCTCTTCTGGAAAGGATACGATACTTGGACAGCGCCATATTGATAAATCTTGCAGTAAGTTGAGGTTGTGCATATTGTTTGGCAAGGCCTCCAGTTTCTCACAATCTTCGATTTCAAGACTGCTCAAGTTGGTGGGGAAACCCTCTTCCGGAAAGGATACGATACTTGGACAGTTAATTATTGATAAATCTTGCAGAAAGTTGAGGTTGTGCATGTTGTTTGGCAAGGCCTCCAGTTTCTCACAATCTTTGATTTCAAGACTTCTCAAGTTGGTGGGGAGCGAATCTCCTAAAGAGACAAGACTATTACACTCATATATATCAATCTCTTCGAGGTGACAGAGTTCGGGTAGGCCTCTCGGTAAGCTCTTAAGCTTTTCACAACTATAAATTAAAAGATGTTCAAGTAAGGCATCCTTGTTGTTACCAATGCAGCTAAGATTCTCCTCATTCATCAATAAAGAAGAAGTTGAAGAAACCCCTCCCTCATACATCGCAAATTCCAAGGATTCCAAAGCACTACATTCTTCGATTGTAAGTGTCCTTAATGTAGACTTCAACTTGATGTTTGCAAGACTTTGGCATGATTTGATTTTAATTTCTAGTGTTACAAAGGACATAAGCCCATCTTCACATAAAGATGTTAGCTCCTCACAATTTTTTATTATTAGCTTTTCTACCTTCACAAACCCATGCACAACCTCTTTACATTCCTCAATTGTTACTTCTTTAAGCACTGAAAGGCTTGGAATTGAAACAATCAATTGCTTACATGCATAAATGGAAAGTTTTTCCAATGACGGGAGATGATGGGGGAATTTTCCTTCCAATTTGGGGCATTTAGAGATAGAAAGCTCACGCAAACAAGGGAATTCTTCACACTCAACTCTGCAAGGAATCCAATCTTGCCATTCATCCATATCCTTAAAGCAAAGCGTTCGTAAGCTCTTTAATTTCGCTATTCCCGCTGGCATCTCTCTAATTGAATTTGAATTTGAAATATTGAGATGTCGAAGATTGATCAAATTTTCAATTTTTTTTGGTAATTTTGTGAGATCCTTACAACCTGTCAATATCAATGTTTGTAGGTTGTACAAAGCACTTGTTGATTCTGGTAGAATTGTAATCTTAGTATAAGAAAGGTTGAGGTATCTTAGATGTTTCAAATCACCAATTAAACTTGGTAGCTTGAAAATATCATTTCCACTTAAAGATAATACCCTTAAGCATCTTAGTTGTGGAAACAAACAATATTTAACATCAAAATTTGTTAAGCCATAATATGGCTTATATAATGGTAGCGACAGGAAGGTCCTTAAATGCACATCTTCATCAAACTTTTGGATGCAATCATTTAAATGTTCAATATAAGAAAAATGTCGTACCTTTGTAGAAATTTCAGATTGCTTACTACCACTCAATTGATCCTCCAACCTACAGCACAAGTCTCCCGCTGCCCACATAGCTAAATCATTCATAAGGTCATGCATGACAAAGAGTGATTCATTACTGCTTGATTGTTGAAAAAATGATCTATTGAGTAGATCACGAAAATAATCACCACCAAGATCTTCCATTGGCTTCTTTCCTTTTGTTTTTCGAACCAAACCTTCTGCCATCCATAACAAGACCAGATCTTTCTCCTCAAATTCATCATCCTTTGGAAATAGTGAACAATAGGCAAAGCACCTCTTTAAATGAGAAGGGAGATAGTTGTAGCTCAATTTAAGAACGGAAAAAATCTGGCCTTTTTCTTCAGGAATATCCAAGATCTTGCTATTTAGCACATGTTCCCACTCATTGCGATTGCGTGCCGTGCGTAAAAGGCCGCCAAGTACTTTTGCTGCCAAAGGTACTCCCTTGCACCTATTCACAATTTTTTGACCAAATTCTTCAAGTTCTGGATACTTACTAAAATCTGTTGCATCTAATGCGTGGTGGGTAAATACACATAAACAAGCATCATGTGACAACTCTTCCAACTTGTACGGTGAAGTAGTACCCATCGTTGATGTAACACCAAAGTTCCGAGTCGTGACAACTATTTTACTTCCTAGAGCCCCATATTCAAAAGGCTTGCGTAGTTCAGTCCACAATACGTAGTCTTCATTCCAAACGTCATCCAAGACGAGCAAGAACTTCTTCCCGGATAATTTCTCCTTTAGTTTGCCTTGTAGTGAATCTAAAGTACTATTATTATCCCCAGATTCAGAAGTGAAAGAGTGTAGAATTTCTTTTGTCAACCTTAGATTGTCAAAATCTTCAGACACGCAAGCCCATGCTTTCAAATCAAAATAATCGCGCACTTCATCGTCATTGTAAACTAGTTGGGCAAGAGTCGTCTTCCCCAGTCCACCCATACCAACTATGGGAATCACAGAGGGTTGAGCATCACTTGATTTGAGCAACAACTTGACAATCTTCTTTTTATCTTCGTCTCTGCCATAAGTATGGCGTTCAGGCAGAGATGTCGTGGCCGTCCTTTTTCCAGCACAGTCTTGCAATAATTTCAGACCTTCCTTCCGTGTCACAATCTTTTGCAATTTCAGACCTTCCTTCTGTGTCACAATCTCTTGCAATCTTGTATGGATCCGTTTAATTTTGGATCGCATACTGACATCGAACTTTATAGAACTTGGATTGAAACCCACACAACAAGCAGGGATGAACTTTCGTATCTTACTTGTGCTGGGTTCTTCTGCATTCAACTTACGTCGCAAAGCTTCAGTAGCAAACTCGTCCAAGATGTCATCCGCATCATAAGCCAAGGCTTCAAGCTCACCCAGCCAGTTCTTCACGGACCCCTTTGTTATCTGTTTCTCTTCTGCATCATCCAGAACTTCACTGATTTTTAGTAAAATTGTCTTCCACTTACTGAGGTCAGCCTCAACGTTCCCTTGCCAAAAGATCATCATCAAATCAGAGGAGCTTAACTTGTCAAACAGCACATCAAAGAAAGCAGACAAAGCAGCCCCCGCGACAGCCTCCAAGACAAACGACATGGTTCACTTGTGGAATTGAGAGAAATATGGGAAATGAAGTAACCAGAGAGACACCACAGAAAATTGAGTTGGAACTTGGGGGTTAAAAGACAGTTGCTCTCTTCTGTGAAAAGTTCAGAAAACAATGAAGGGTTTTGGGTTTTTTTTTTTTTTTTTCTTCATCTTTTGCTGTCACAGTTAATGCTCTGGGTGTATGACTTTACTTCACGCAGTTTCAAAAAGTCAGGTTCAGATGGTCCTGAAAGAGCCGTTGGCGCCATTAAACTTTTCATCAAATACAGTAAATGCAACGCGCAAACATTAATTGCTTTATTGGTTCCTTTATTCGTTGGAGTCCTTTGCACCAGAAAGAGCCGTTCGCGACAGCAGATTTTCATTAAATGGAGTAAATGCTACGCGCCAAGTTCACCGTTTAATTGGTTGCTTTATTCAAACGAAGTCCTCTGTGCCGTAAACAGTCGTTGGCGCCATTAAATTTTTCATTAAATGAGGAGACGCAACAGTTGGTAGGTGTCAAACTTTACGAGAATGCCACTCTACTTTATTTTAGTTGAAAATGTATATACGTGATATACACAATATTTTTACAACAAGGTGATTGTTATTATTAGTTTAAATTTAAACCTAACACTAAAATTACTTTTTTATCTTAACAATAATAACCAATAACAACCAGTAATAATATACTGCCTAAAATTTGTTATAAAAATATTGTGAGAATGTTATGAACATATCATTTCTCTTTATATATTTTTATTCTTTTTTTTTTTTTTGAAGAATTCATATCCAAATTTTAGAATACTAAAGGAAAAACTAATTACAAATTCTGAAATTAAATAAATTTTATAGTGGCAAGGTCCACAAACAAAAAAATAAAATAAAAATAAAAAACAAAACAAAACAAACAACCTGTAAATGAATAACTAAGATACTTTTTTTTTTTTTTTATTTAAGAAAAACTCTTCAAACTTCCTTTATATCTTTTTATTAGATATAAATGTTTAAAATTAAAATTTTGTTGGTACGTCTAAAATTATGTATAAAAAATAAAATTTTTGATTAAATAGTAAATAAAATCTCATTTAAAGAAAATTTGATATATATATTGAGAACATAAAAAAATTATAATTAGATAGTTATATTTTTAAAATTCACATCAAATGAAAATATTTAAGCGGAGTTTGAAATGTTTATCTCTAGTTTGGAGATAAACTTTTTTCATTTACAAAAATGAAAATACGGAACCTTAACAACTATTTACCATAAATTTATATAATATAATCTATTATATATTATATTAGATTCTAATTACACTGTACTCTGTGTAAAGTGGCCTCTAAAATCAAGATTCAAGTGCTCCAATTTGATGGGTCCCCTTTCGTGGAACTTATTACTTATTAGAGCATCCACATCAGTTAGTGGATAATCTTCTATAATACAAAAACACCTTCATTTTACATATTTTGGCCAAAAAACCACTCACATCAATGAGTGTAAAGCTGTATAAAATTGTGCAAAATTATACAAATGCTACAGTGACCGTGCATTTATCCACGGTCACTGTAGCTCGTGTATTGATTATTTTAATAATTTTTGTTCGCTCCTTTTTTTCTCTCTCTTCTCCGTCTACAAAACTAACCCTCTCTCTCATCTCTCTTCCTCTGATATACACATTCCATAGATACAAAATCAAAAATCAACTACAAAAATAAAAAATCAACCACAAAAGAGAAGATCGGTGTTGATGGAGATCGGTGAGGGGTTCGATCTTCTCTTTTGTGATGGGTCCAATCTTTTCTTTTGACAGAGATCGATGATGGGTTGACGGAGATCGGTGATGGGTCCGATCTTCTCTTTTGTGATGGGTCCAATCTTCTCTTTTGACGGAGATCAGTGATGGAGATCAGTGATGGGTTGACGAAAATCACCCTCCCTCTCATGTGGATCGGTGATTTAGAGGAAAAAGGGGGTGTATTCAGAGGAAAAAAAAAGGTGTTGATGGAGTGCTTGTGATGGGTTAACGGAGAAGAGGGAAGAAAAAGATTCTAAAAAGAAGAAGAAGAAGAAGAAGAAGAAGAAGAAGGAGAAGAAAGAGCGGCGGAGAAAGAGATAGGATGAAGTGAAGAAGAAGGGGTGGTATTCAGAAGAAAAGGAAGGGTTAGGTGGGGGTAGGTGGGAAATAATAAAAAAGTGAGAGAAAATATTATTTTAATAAAAAAAGTGTATATAATAGATAAATTGATATGGATGTTTTGTAAAAGTGATAGTGTAAAATAGATAAAGTAGATTTTTTTGTGTAAAATAGATGATAAATTTACACGAGCTGGTGTAGATGCTCTTAGGCTGGTCTTGGAATAAATATCTGAGAAAAGGAAGGAAATAGTGATGCCATCAACCATGCATTGATCACAAGGAAGCCATGGCGTATAGTTTGTAAAGGACATGGGCATGGATTTGGATTGGGTAATATACCTAGTCCTATACAATTCACCCCTCCCTAGACACAAACATTTTTACTATTTTAATTTAACTTACTTTTTTTTTTTAATTCAAGGTAGAGACTTAAAGTTGTTTTTTCAACTCTCAATCTTAACCCTTAATGGCTATTGGATTAGGTGCTAGAGTATTGCACTTGATCTTAATCTCATGGGCATAAGGGAAGTAGTATTTGAAGGAGATTTGGCCACTGTTATCAAAGCTAGGGCACATAGTCAAAGATAGAGATGTAAATGAACAAATCTGTTTATGAACTGCTTGAGCTCGGTTCAAGAAAATACTTGTTTAAACATAATAATATACATTAACTCAATTAAATTATATATAATTGTGCGTGCCAAGGAAGAGGCTTCTAAACTGGGCCTTACTTGGGCTCACAATTTACTTATAACGTGGGTTTAGGATTTCCTACACTGGGTCGTTCAACGTACTGAGGCCCAATGGTATTTCCTCCTTTTCTCTGCTGTTATGCTCTTCTCCTTCCTTCTTAACCTTCGTAACTTCACTCTCCTCTGCCACCAATTACTCTCCCCATCCCTCCCATTTGGTTTCTCTTATTTATAGCCTCAAACGAGTAGAAGAGTCATGATTACTTTTAGGAGTAGTGGGATAGGAGGTCCAATGTCATTGTTGCTAAGTGGGTGTTTTAGTTGGGAGTGGGAGGTAGTAGGAGTGGCATTGGAACTAGCTCCTTACTACTGGAGGGATGTTCAGTAGCGACTCCATTAGGGCGGTGCCGGACAAATTGGCCACAATGCTCCCGGGTGAATAAACCTCCATGGGGGCGCTTTCCACCGAACAGTGATCGGTCCATCATATAATCGTGTATGAATGATTAGGGTTTGCACAATGGGTATTTTGCCGGTCATAACAACAGTATGATTCCCGGACATTCAATCCTACCTGACTCGGCCCAGGTTAAGACGGAAAGGCCGGGCTTATGGACCGCTTGGCGAGACTAAATTCCAATGCTCAAGGCCCAAAAAGGTCTAGTCTCGGGCCGTACAATAGCCCTCCCTTGATTAGTACCCACTTGCTAGGGATGAATCAAGGAAGCCCAAGGACAAAAGCTACCCTAGGAAGCTAAGGGATTCGATACCGAAAGGTTTAAGGGAAAACTTTAATGTGTCCTAAAAAGGCGCGCCACGCCAAACCGCTGTTCCAGTCGCCATCATTACCTGACAGTTCGCAAATCGAGGCGGCACAAGTGTGGCAGTTGAAGTGAGGAGTCGTAGGGTTTTCCCACTCCTTTTTCATTAAATAACGCTTACCTCTCCTCCTTTGGCACCTATAAATAGTCCACTTCGAATCATTCCTATACTTTTACATTCTTCAATCTTTGAATCCCCTCTCTGTCGTGCATTCATCTGCGTAGTTATCCTTCAGCCCAGAACACCCTTTTCCTAGAGTCCAAAGTAAGTTTTCTACCCATTTTTCTCATTTTAATTTCTTCGTTTAAGCTTCCTCCCTCAATTTCCAGAGTTTAGGATGGCTTTTGCTCACCTTTTAAATACTGGGCCGCCCTTAGTCTCTTTTAAGCAGACATTCAACATCCCAGAGGATGTGAATGTCGTATACTGCCATAAAAGCGAAATTGCTCTCCACAGAGGGCCCAACATTGCTTTCTTTTCCCTGATGGCAATCTTGGAGGGTGGGGTTAGGTTTCCCGTGGATCCCCTCTTACTCAATACCCTTAGGTTTTATGGGTTGTGCCCGGATCAACTTCCTTCCAACTTTTACCGAGTAGTTAGTTGTGTCACTAGGTTAAATCAAACATACGGTCTGCAATTGGACCATCACAACATAAATCACATGTACAATTTGTGTGGGAATAAAAAAACAAACTATTATTTGAAAGTTAGAGATATGCGAGTACGGCTAATCTCTTGCCTACCCGATTCTAATAGGAATTCTACCGGGGAATTCGTCCGGGTGAGCGGTAACTAGTTTGCCGGTGATATTCCTTGCCCCCTCTCGCGGCGTGAAGTTGGTTTGTACCGATCACTAACTTGATTTTTCCTTTGCTCATGGTCACTTTATTTGTTCCAATGCTAACTCAACGTATTTTTTTGTTGCAGACGGCAGAGTGTTCACCCTGGACCTCAAGGTAGTGCACGTGAGAGACCTGAATTTTGTCCTCAGGTTTGAAATATTTGTCCATACCAACAGGCAGCTGTAAGCTTCACACCTCATACTCGACTGCACCCCCGTGTACAGGGCTTGGCAACCTTTCAGCCAAGCCCTTTTGGCGGACAGTCCGTTATTGTCTTACATAGACGTTCGGCACGCCAATTTCCTTCCCCCCTCATTAACCGTCGGCGAAGCGTAGGACTCGGTCCACGCTACACAACCGCAGACGATCTTGCCCCAGTCCGGGACAAGTTTGCCGAGCGTATATCTCGGGCGTTGAGAGAGCAAGGACACGTTCCTATTGAAAGGAATGAAGTAGAGTCCCAAGCAGCTCGAGTCCGAGTAGCCGAGCAAGGCCTAGCGAGCGCATAAGGGGCAGATATAGTGACAAGAAGGAAGCTAACCGCCAACCGCTTTCTATCTGGCTCACGACCCCCAACACAGCCCCAACAAACCCGGGCTAGGGACCGCAGTCCTCCTTCCTCGCCCGGCAGGCAGAAGAAAAAACAACGCGTTGGTGACCTTCCGCTCGGAAGGCCAGGCGACGCACCTTCTATGACTCCCCCCCACCCTTCGAGTGGGATCGTGATCTAGGAGCCGGAGAGCGATTCCCAACCAGCTGCTCGAGGAGGTGCCAAAGCTGCTTCCTCTTCTCGACTAGTTGCCGGCTGGCAACCTACATTCATGCTTGGCGGCGAGCCCTTATCGGCCACGGCGAGTGTAAGGTTGTGGGCTCAAGGTGAAGGGGGAAGGGTGGCACAAAGCTTGGCCAGTGGCTTGATGTTGCCCGAAGACGTCCATTTCTTCTCCGATGGCACCGAGGACTCCACAGCGCGGTGGCTGCAGTGGCACACTATCGCAGTGAGCTCCTTTCCCTTTGCCTTTTACCTACTTAGTATACGCGTGACTCCCTTCTTTAAATCCTTCTGAGTTTGACATTGTTGTGTCGCAGGCCACACAAATCACACACATGCTCAGCGAGAGGATGAGTGAGCTTGCTGAGGAAGCCGAGCGGGAGAAAGCGCTAAGGGAGGTTGCCAATGATACGGCTCGGGACAAGGCCACGGCTGCCGAGCTCGCGGAGAAGAAGGCGCAATCCTCGGAGAAGGCCAGGCAACTCTCAGAGAAAAGGATGGCTGAGATGGAGGCGAAGCTAGGGGGAACCGAGTTGAAGCTGGCGCAGGCTGAAAGCCTAAATTTGGCCTATGCTGATAAAGTTGCTGACCTTAGGGCAACTTTGGAAGCATGTGAGGAGAAGTGGTACAACGAAGGTTTCGCGGACGCCGAGAATTCCGTGGAGCCTGTCATTCTCTAAGCCCGAGCCCATGGTTTCGATGAGGGTTGGCAGGCCGCCCTTCAAGCTGCATGCGTACCCGGGGACTCCCCACTATGGAATCCGGAGAACATCCCCCGCCTAACCCTCCCTAACCTGGTTCAAAACCAGGCCGGCGCTGCTAAAGACGAGGATACCCCCAGCATGAGGGAGTTGGTGAGAGCCATTAATACTCACGTTGAAAATCTTGATTTGGAGGTCACCAGCAACCTCAACGCTCTCGGCAACGAAGAGACTCAGCAGCCACACGGCGAGGAAACCCCAGGATGAGCCGCTGATGATGTAGTCTCGCTCTTTCAAACCGGCCCAGCTGTTTGATGTTGTTACCTACTTTTGTTTCCTTTTACTCTTCAGCACTTTTATTTTTATTTCTTGTTTGTTTAGTTTGCCAATCACTAGGTTGTAGTGACCGAACAATTATTTTATTTTAAGTTTACGTTCCAAATACTTTCGTTGTTTGGTCTGCTTAGTCACTAGGATGTAGTGACAAAATACTCCTTTAATTCATGCTCCTTTATTTGATTTACTCTTCAGCACTTTGATTTGATTTCATTGCTTAAAAGAAACGCTTTATTTTGAATGCCGGGCAAATATATTTATTTATTTTGACAATATGGTTGGTGCCAACCATCGAAACTTCGTGTAATAAGAAAACACTCGCAGTCGTCGTGCTTTACCCGATCTAAGGAAAATCATGGCTAAGCCGTTGGAACAAACAGGCTCCCAACCTTTGGACCCTTAATTAAAGTTTTCACAGGGAATGTGTTCCCATTCTTAGAGTCCTAATTAGTGTTTCCACCTGCCTGGCGATGAAAATTGGACCGAGGACAGGTCTCTTTTTTAGTTCTATTTAAGGTTTTTTTTTGGCCGATGACGAGAATTGAACTGAGGATAGGTTTCGGTCTTTAGGAGCTACAATTTAGGTTTTCGCCTGGCCGGTGGTTAAAATCGAACTGGGGATTAGCTTTTGTCCTTAGAAGCTACACTTTAGGTTTTCACCTGGCCAGTGATTAAAATCGAACCAGGGATAGGCCTCTGTCCTTAGGAGCTACAATTTAGGTTTCCGCTTGGCCGGTGGTTAAAATCGAACCGGGGACAGGCTTTTATCCTTAGAAGCTACACTTTAGGTTTTCGCCTGGCCGGTGATTAAAATCGAACCGGGGACAAGCTTCTGTCCTTAGAAGCTACACTTTAGGTTTTCGCCTGGCCGGTGATTAAGATCGAACCAGGGACAGGCTTCTGTCCTTAGAAGTTACACTTTAGGTTTTCGCCTGTCCGGTGATCAAAATCGAACTGGGGACAGGCTTCTGTCCTTAGTTAGATGATCGAACTAAGAATAGGTTACAATAGTCCGTATCGGTCTTCTAAACTTTTCCTATTTCTCTTGATTGGGAGGACAAATTTAACAAAAACAAAATTAAGCACACCTGCATAAACAAACATCATCTTAACCATAGCTGACAAAATGTGTATACAAAGTTATAGTCAATTTATACCCTCGTCTACAAGTTCTTAGCAATAAAACTTCTTCAAATTATGGACGTTCCACGGTCGAGGAAGAGGTTTTTCATCTAGGCTTTCCAAGTAATAAGCTCCCGCCCCGGCGATTGCAGTAACCCTGTACGGTCCCTCCCAGGCAGGGGCCAGTTTCTCGGCATTCGCATCCCGCACGCTCCTTACGACTTTTCGACGCACTAAATCGTCCGCGCTAAACTCCCTTGTCTTTATACCTCGATTATAGCGAAGAGCCAACTTCTGTTGGTATTCGGCTAGCTGTATCATCGCTGTTTCTCAGTGTTTGTCGAGGAGATCTAAGCGCTGCATCATTATTTTTCCGTTCTAATCGGGGTCAAACCTTTCGACCCGTGCACTGCATAGGTTGACCTCGGCTGGTATCACGGCCTCTATCTCGTATGCCAAGGAGAAAGAAGTTTCCCCAGTAGATCTTCTGGGTGTTGTCTGGTACTCCCATAAAACACTGGGTAGCTCTTTAGCCCACCTGCCTTTCACGCCGTCCAACCTCTTCTTCAACCTATTTGCGATCGGTTTGTTAATGACTTCAGCTTGACTGTTGCTCTGAGGATATGGGTGTTAAGTACCTATTCTTGATGCCAAGATTACTGCAAAACTCGCAGAAGGCCCTGCTATCAAACTGCAATCCGTTGTCGAATACCAGGCAGTACGGTACCCCAAACCTCGTGACTATGTTCTTCCATACAAACTTCTTGACGTCCACGTCCCGAATATTTGCCAACGCTTCTGCCTCTATCCACTTAGTAAAGTACTCCACCGCTACTAGAACAAACCTTCGGTTGCCCATTGTCCGGGGAAATGGGCCTAGAATGTTTAGCCCCCACTGAGCGAAAGGCCAAGGGCTGCTGATCGGGTTAAAGAGTCCTACCGGCTGATGGATCGAGGGGGCATGTTTTTGGCACTTTTCACACCTTCGCACATAGTCGGCGGTGTCCTTTTGCATCTGTGGCCACCAGAATCCCTGAGTTATTGCCCGATGTGCTAGTGAGCATCCTCCCACGTGACTGCTGCACACCCCGTCATGTAGCTTGGCCAAGAGTTTGTTTACCTTCTCAAGGTGTAAGCACAAAAGGTACAACCTCCGATCTACCGACAACCAATACCTAGCGGCAGTTCGGCAAATCTTGATGGCGACCTTTCAACGTCCGGGATCCGGTCCTCGGCTAGAAACTCAATGATCGGGTCCATCCAACATGAGCTGGTTGTAGAAATCGTGGTAACGCCAATTTTAGGGATATCAACATCACCCGTACCTAGAATGCTCGGTTCCATGATGAGTTCGACCTTGATCATTCGAGGTACATCCTCCGTCAATGTCGAGGCTAGCGTGGCTAGAGAGTCTGCATGCTTGTTCTGCATCCGGGGAACTTGGGTCAGCCTTACCGTGCGGAATTTGCCTATAACTTTCCTTACCACCTGCAAGTATTCTCTCATCTTGGGGTCTTTGGCTTCAAAGCTGCCCTGCACCTGGTTAACCACCAGCCGTGAGTCTGAATATATCTCTACATTCCGTGCTCCTAATCCTAGTACGGTCCTCAAACTAGCAAGCAGGGCTTCATATTCTGCCTCGTTGTTGGAGGCCCTAAACCCTAGCCTAAGAGAATGTTCCAACCGAATACCCTCCGGAGTGATTAAGACAATCTCGGCACCAGCCCCCATGGCGCTTGACGCGCCGTCCATATAGACCTTCCATGGGCAAGAGTCCACATAACAAACATTCTCCCCTTGTCTCTTAGGAGAAAATTCAGCCACAAAGTCAATCAATACCTGTCTCTTGATCGAATTCCTCGGCCTATACCTTATGTCAAAGGCTCTGAGCTGGGTTTCCCCCATTTAGCTATCTACCCTATGAAGTCTGATCTTCTTAACAACGACTGCAAAGGGTATTCGGTCAACACGTACATGGTATGGGCTTGAAAATAATAAGGCAGTCTCCTTGTGGCATGCACCAGGGCTAGCACTAACTTCTCTAGGGGTAGATACCTGATCTCCACGTCAACCAAGGTCTTGCTGATGTAATACACGGGCTATTGCACTCCCCGGTCTGTCAGAAGTACGGCGCTAATAGCGTGATCCGATATCGAGAGGTACATGAATAAGTCTTCTCCGGACAACGGGGCTATTAACATAGGGGCTCGTGCTAAATACCCTTTCAAGTTCTAGAAAGCTTCATCACACTTTGCATCCCATTGAAATCTCTTCCATTTCTTCAGGAGTTTGTAAAATGGACTGCAGCAATCGGCAAATTTGGAGATGAACCAATTGAGGGTGGCCAACATTCCGGTCAATACCTGCACCTCCTCCGGACTTCTCGACGGTTTTAAACTCTTCACAGCCTCGATCTGATCGGGGTTGACTTCTATCCCCCGGCTAGTAATTAAATACCCCAAGAACTTGCCAACTCCTACCCCGAAGGCACATTTCTCTGCATTATGGTGCAATTTATTTTGCCGAAGTACCTCGAACACCCCTTAGAGGTCCTTGATGTGCCGTGCTTCTTGTTTACTTTTGACTACCATGTCGTCGATGTACAAAAGAACAAACGGCTGGAGGACAGACTCCGTTCAAACCTCTAATGAAAAGATAATCTAGCTCTCTAGGCTAGGGCATGCGCTATTGTATTGCCTTACCAACCAACATGAGAGAAAGAACAACCCTGAAAAGAGCTTAAATGAGACACAATGTCTTTTAAAATATGTCCAACCTGGGAGTGTGACACCAACCTATCTTGTAGATGGTTGATAACCAAAATGGAGTCTCCCTCAAAGATTGAGTTATGGAAGCCCGATTCAATAGAAAAAAGTACCGCACGCCGGGCCACCAAATCTCCACCAACTCCACTGCCGGAGGCTTCGCAAATTTTTCAAAAAGGGCAACTAACATCGCGCCCTCTGAGTTACGAATCACCACACCGAGCCCAGCATAGTCAGACTCGCCAAAAAAAAGCACCATCAAAATTAATCTTAACCACATTCGCAGTCGGTGGCCTCCATTTCACTGCACCTGCAGCGCTACACACGGGTGGCAGCTTCTAGCCATCACCTGCTGCATAATTCTGCAGAAAATTTGCTGCAAACACAGCAATCCTATTTAGAGGAATGGTGACTGCTTGAAGCTGAGATTTATTTCGATGGTGCCATACAGCCCAAGCCGTGACTGCAAACAGGAGAAACAGTCTCAGCATTGTCAATACTTGGGACTTGAGTTGGGAGTGAAGAGAGTCACTATGTTCAAGGAAAAGTTCAATAAAACAAGTGTTTCATGTTTTTTCTTTTTCTTATTTTTATTTTTTATATTCTTTTGCTATCACTCACGAGAAATTAGAAATTATTACTTACGTGGGAGAGAATTGCTAATGTGATCTTCCAACTAATAAGATCATGTTATTTATACAAATATATGAGTGACTTTTTTAATCAATACAAAAAATAAAAAAATTATCAAATATCACATTTTTATAAATAATAATATTTTATTTATTTAAAAGATCAGAAATAGCTAAATCAGCCGTCATCGCCAACAAAGGCTTGGCTTAGCGGTCATGGGTTCAGCTTGCGGCCTAGAAAGCTGAGGTTCGAATCCCGCTGGCTGCAGGCCTTTGTTGGTGGGTATACTTGGTGAGAAGTGTACTCGTTGTAAGCGAGGTGACTCTCACACAGCTGGCTAGAACGACCTGAGCTTAACCCAATTGGCTCTCTGTCCGGGACTGAAATATAACCATAAAAACCCCCCATTTTTTCCTTAACCAAAAAAAAAAAAAATCAGCCGTCATCCAGCAGTCCTAAAACTTCACATCACTCGCGCGGTTTCAAAAGTCAGGCTAAGAAATTACAGAAAGTTGGACTGCGTTATTACAGTTCACAAATAGTACGAAGAAATGATAGGAGGTGAGAAAGATACCTGACGAAACACGCCATGAATGACATATCAAATTGGTTGCTTTTATTCAATGGGTGGGCCCCGCTCATGACTTTTGGAATCCAGCCAAAGGAGCTCCATTTGCTTCGTTTTAATGTCTATAGGAATTAGGAACTCAATTTGCATCAGCCAAAGGAACTCATTTAGGTGTTGTTTGGTTTGAGAGTTTTCATCATCCAATACTCAGTTTTCATGATCCAATATCCAAATTTAGTGGACCCCACAATAAAATAAAATGTTTGGCTTAGTTTTCTGTTTCAGTTCTCATCATCCAATCACTCACTTTATTGGATGTGAGTAACCAAAACTGAAAACAGTTTTAAGTTGTTTTCAGTTTCTGAAAACTGATATCCGGTGGCATTCTTGTAAATAAAGAGTGAACGTGGGCCCTGGCGCCAGTGCATTGTCACGTCTGTCTCAGTCTTGGGTAAAGACCATTGGAGCTCCTCCCCTGTTTCGTTTCAGTTCTCCCCAAAAATTTGGCTGAACATTTTCCCTCTTCTCACTTCCCTCTCTCAGCCTTTTCTCATTTTCACTTCCCTCTTCATCCCCAGTCATTTTCACTTCCCTCTTCATCCCCAGCGAGCTAGCTCCATGGCACCACAGTCGGCGATCGAAGCACTGAACCAGGCCTGAATCTTCACCGGCGAGGCTACCGAGCTTTGTCACCGTGTCCATACCTTTCTCTCCCTCTCTCAGGTGCAATATATATCTCTCTCTCCCCCTCCATTTTCCATTTCCATGGTCTGGTTTGGGTTTTTTGTTATGGTTAACAGCTGGGTTTTTTGTTATGGTTAGCGGCTGGTTTGGGTTTTTCCGTGTTCATACAGCTGGGTTTTTTGTTATGGTTAACACTGATTATTGAGAAGCTTTACTTACTCTACTTAAGTTTAATTTCATGAAAACTTGTGTGTTCTTTTTGTCTGTCCATGTTTCTCTTAACTTGTTTTCTACATAGATAAATTACGAAATGCAAAACACCCCATGTTCTAATAATGACAGCCCACTTCTCTGCTAGCAGCATTGTATACGCATGTCTCACAGCCATAACCCCACTTTCTTTCACTAGAAAATTTTCTTGAAACTTGAAGATTTCTGTATGGACTTTCTGTGAATAATACCAATTTTAAACTAAGGCAAACACTAGCTGTATTTAGCTTTGCTTGCCTAATTCATACACAGCTTCTGATTATACTAAAAGACTGAATACAACAAAAAAAGAAAGACTAGCATACCAAAAAAAAAAATACTAAGACTTACAAATGGTGAAAGCATGAAAGGCAAAATGATGGGAAAGTGTATAAAACTGAAAAATGCCTCGCATGTCTTCATCTTTCATTTTTTTTTAAAACTCGGCAAATTGGCAATAGGGGAAGTAGAAATTGGAGCCAGTAATAATTTTTAGGAATTTTTAATTGTACATCTTTAATAAATATAATACTATTTTTTGCTTTTAATAGGTTAATGTATATGATTGCTGCAGTGTTTAAATTTTGTAGTTCACTTTTGAAGAATATATTAAATATTCCCACAATGACTATTCAATTTCTTCATTTGCTTATCTAACCTCTCTTCCAACAGAAGAGCCTCAACATAAGAACAAAGTCTAGTTTTGATAATGCAAGGAAGAATTTGCATCTTAGTACTGCAGCTGATTGTGAAATTGGCACTTGAAGAGTTATGAAATAAATTGCTTTCTAAATAGGTTTTCTTGTATTCTTCACTTAAGTTGAGTGGGTGGTTAGATATTCAAGTGGCCCATTCATAAAACTATTAATATACATATATATTAACATATCCAATTGCATTGGGAAATTTGCTTTAGATGTCACAAGAAACTCAGGATGCTGATGACAAACTGTGGCCTCCCCACATTGAACAAATTTTCATTGACATTATGGTTGATGAACAAGAAAAGGGGAATATGGAACATGGTGTCTTTAAGGCCAAAGCTTGGCTATCAATTGCAAAAACCCTAAATGAGCAAACTGGGAAGAGTTTCCTCCCTAAGCAAGTGAAAGATAAGCATAATAGGCTTAGGCAAAAACAGAGAAAGTGGGGCCAGCTTTTGAAGCATACTGGGCTAGGATGGGATGAGACAACCCAAACGGTTACTGCTTCTGAGGAGGTGTGGGCTAACGTGGTTGCGGTATGTTATATTTACTACCCTAATTCTTTGCATTTTTGTTTGTAATTTTCTATTTCATATTAGCAGGAGTTTGATGTATATATTGTCATTTCAGGGGGATCCTAAGGCAGCTACATTACGGAAGAAAGGGTGTCCTAATTATGAGAAGCTGAAGCAACTTTTTGCCCTTAATACTGCAACCGGTTCCCTTCAAATTTCCTCAAACAAGCCAGCCCCAGATAGTGATGAAGAGCGTGCGCTGGAGGAGGAACTTGCCAATGAGGCACGTCGTGCCCAGTTGGGTGATGATGATTGCTACAATCCCAACATAGAGCATATAACCCAGGATGATCCCCCTGTTGATGAGCAAACCCAACATGCGGACAAACGTCCCATGGAAGAGCCTACTACCAGGGGGAAGAAGGTTGCCAAGAAAGTGGATAGGGGTAGTCAGATGACCATGGCTCTTCAAGAGTACACTGCCTTGGCAAGGGAAAGGTTTTCCAACAACAAAAAGAGAAAGTCTAGTGGTAGCTCTGAACATGTTGCACAATCCGCCAGTGGTGGTGATCCTTGCTCGCTTGGGAGAGCTTTACAAGTGCTGAACCAGTATGAAGATCTTGATGATGACACCTATTATAACATTGCCGAGGCTCTCCAAAAGAAAGAGAAAAGGGTGTTGTTCATGGGCATACCAGAGCATAGGAGGAGGGGGTGGATGGAGCGCTATGCTCAGCAGCCGGATGAGTAGTGGGGATTGCTTTTGTGATGCTTTGTTATGTGATTTTGATGTGAATCACTTGGTTTAGTTTCTAAGTACTATTTAAGGACTTTATGTGTGTGTGTGCTTGGATAATGAGAGCACGTTTGGTTTTATTTCTCTTATTCAGTTGAACACTTTTATTTTTGAAGTCGTTTTATTGTAATGTTAAAGTGTTGTGAACTATGCCCATGAATTTGATGTTATTTAAATTAGTGTGTCGGCTTTGTTATGTACTTGGTGTTTTTTTATAGTATTATATTTTTTTGATAATATTTGTTATTTAGTTCATGTTACTTATATTGTAAGGTGAGTTTAGCTAACATTATTGCAATTTCCTTAGTACTTTATATTAATTTGTCTGCTCATGTATTGCAATATCTTTGGTTCTAATGCGGCGATTTTTGCAAGTTATAGGTATAATGGTCTCTCCCAGTGATCCTTTCTAGCAGTATGATTTTGACGATGCTTATTTTAACTCTGACGATGATGACATGGACATTGATGGTTGTGGGGATGACATGGATATCAGTGACTGTGATGATGACATGACCACTGGTGCAGACACGGACTCGGAGTATGACAGCGAGGAGGAGGAGTTTTGGTTTGTATTTCCACTTATTGGTGAGATGGTGGCATATTTCCAACAGCATTACGACAAGCGCCCACAACATACTAGTATTTTGGGTGGAAGTGATTATATGGCTGAAGTGAGAGATGGCAATCCTACCAATTGTCATGACATGTTCCGCATGACACTAGATCTGTTCTATCACTTGGTTCATGAGTTGAAACATTATAGTTACTTGAAGGAAGGGAAGGGGCATGTTGACGCGCAGGAGGCAGTGGCCATATTTTTGTACATCATCGGCCATAATACTCGGATGCGGCCTATGGCAGACAGATTTCAGCATTCCACTGAAACTGTGGACCGCAAGTTCCGTAGGGTGTTGCGGGCTGTCCACACATATGACCAACATTTAATCAAGCCCGATCCGAATGTGGTAGGCCTTCCAGAGCATTTGTGCGGGAACAACAAGTATGACCCTTGGTTTGAGGTAAATGATTTCATAGTATTAGTTCTTCCAAAATGGTTGTTCACACATTATTGTATAGTATTTCAACTAATCGGCACTATTTATTGTAGAGAAGCATAGGAGCTATCAACGGAACACATATTAGTGCGCGGCCTTCAGCGGAAAGACTCCGGCCTCACAGGAGTCGCAAGAGCACTGTTACAACCAACGTCATGTGTGCATGTGACCATGACATGCGGTTTACGTATGTCCATGGTGGTTGGGAGGGAAGCGCCAACGACTCTAGGATGTTTGAAGAAGCTATTAAAGACCCGAAGCATGGCTTCCCATGGCCACCGGAAGGTATGCGTCTTGAACTTAAATTTTGCCTCATCTGTATTGCAGCCTTTAAATTTTCACTGCTAAATTCTGCCTCATATGGTTCACTAGCTGCTGCGCTGTGCTGCAGCTGCTGCACTAGTTGCTGCACTAGCTGCTACAACTGCTGCACTGTGCTGCAGCTTGCTGCACTGGTGCAGTAGCTGCTGCACTGTGCTGCAGCTTGGGCTGCATTGGTGCAGCAGCTGGTGCAGTAGCTGCTACAGCTGGTGCACCAGGTGCTGCACTGTGCTGCAGCTTTGGCTGCACTGGTGCAGCAGTTGGTGCACTAGCTGGTGCACTGTGCTGCAGCTTGCTGCACTAGCTGCTACGGCTGGTGCACTAGGTGCTGCACTGTGCTGCAGCTTGGGCTGCACTGTGCTGCAGCTTGCTGCACTGGTGTGGCTACTGGTGCACTAGCTGCTGCACTGTGCTGCAGCTTGCTGCACTGGTGTGGCAGCTGGTGCACTAGCTGCTGCACTGTGCTGCAGCTGGTAAATGTGGTACTGTAGGCTTAATTGCTAATTAGAGAGACAAATGCTTGTAACTCATTCTGCAGTTTTTATGTAAGAAAAATACAAATTTCTGTTTGACAATTTCTGCAGAATCTATCAAGTAGAAAATTTCGGCCATCACTAGAAAACCTAGACATAAATATAAACACATCTAAGCTTGTCTCAAACATCAACACTTTATTTCAATCTGTCATATGCTTTCCACTCTTGAAAAAGAAGAAAAAACGTAGATGTTGCTTCAGTAGCTGCTGCAGCTGGTGCACCGTGCTGCAGCTTGGGCTGCACTGGTGTGGCAGCTGGTGCACGAGCTGCTACGGCTGGTGCACCAGGTGCTGCAGCTTGGGCTGCACTGGTGCACTAGCTGCTGCACTGTGCTGCAGTTGGTAAATGTGGGACTGTAGGCTTAATTGCTAATTAGAGAGACAAATGGTTGTAACTCATGCTGTAGTGTTTATGAAAGAAAAATACAGATTTCTGTTTACTTGTACTGTGCTTGACTTGCAGCTGCTGCAGAATGAGTTGGTGCAGCTGGTGCACTGTGCTTCAGTAGCTACTACAGCTGGTGCACTGTGCTTCAATCTGTTTCACAATTGCTGTGAACTTTGTAGATGAAAAAAATTGAGGGAAAATGAGAGCATGTTAGATTGTTGCAGTAATGAGAGCATGTTGTATTTATAGAATTTGTCTCTTGTTGAGCTAGTTTACCAATATGTGTAATTTTTATTATTACTGATTTAGATATGCTATTGTGCTTGTAGGTTCCTATTACTTGGTTGATTCGAGGTACCCCATTGGTGCATCGTTTCTTCCACCACATAAGGCCACCCGATATCATGCCCAAGAATTCAGAAGGAGGAGTACTAGGCAACCAAAATCGGGGAAAGAGTTGTTTAACTATAGACACTCTTCATTGCGCATGGTGATTGAGAGGGCTTTTGGAGTGTTGAAGGCTCGCTTTCCCATCTTGAGCAACATGCCGAAGTATAAGCAATATCGCCAGCATTTGGTTGTTTCTGCGTGTTGTGCGATACATAATTTTATACGCATCAATAATCGAAGAGATGTAATGTTCAACACATGGGAGAACCTTGACGTTGATATGGATGATATGCAAACTGGAAACAATGGGAATTCTCCTGAGTCAAGTGCAAGTGCCGAAAGGAGGCATGTGAGGGAGATGTCTAATGCGGCAAAGAGAGCAATGGGTGAATTCAGGGATGATATGACTGACCGCATGTGGGCGAAGTACATGCGACGTCGAGGGTGATGGTTGGCATGTCTAAGGATTCACCCTTTTTGTTAGGACTTTTGTATAGGGCTAGTACCCATGTCTATGACTTTTTGTTGGGACTTTTGTATAGGTCTAGGTACCATCATCAAGAAGTCACTTAGCATGATATATGATGCATTCTTTTGGACATTATGATGCATTCTTTTGTAAATTTAGATTAACTGTGGACATGCTTACATGTAATGGCTAATGTCAATAACCTATTGACATTTCTGATGTAATTCTTTTTGGCAATTTCAACGTAGATGTATGTAATACCTATTGGTAATGTAATACCTATTGCCACTATTATATAAGGAAATTTCACATTACTTAACTGCATACTATGAAATGCATAGAGTAGTTCACCATTAAAATGTTAAAAAAAAAAAAGAAAAAAAAATGCATAACACACGTGATCAGTAATGGACATAACACACGTGACTGTGTTATATCACCTTGTAAAATATATAGGAACTTAAAACAGGGCATGTAATCATTAATGTACATTACACATGTGACCGTAAATGGGTCATGGCAGACGCAATTGAGTATGGCCATGGCCCCTAAAAACAGTAGAGAATACAAAATAAAGGCCAACTACAGTCCAAGACAAAAGTAAAGCTAGCCTATACTTGTAGACCTTGTCTTCAGCAGTCCAGAGTGCGAACTTAGTTTTTTCAGCCTTGCGCTTTGCTATCCTTAGGAGCTCCCGTACTTCTGCTTCCCTTGCATGAGCCTCATCCCTTTCATTTCTTGCAGCTATGGCCTCAGCCTTATATCTCGTAAACCTTTCATGGACAAGTGGTGCTGTTGCACGGCCACGTGGGCATGTGTTCTTGTCCAACCATTTGAAGAACTTACATGCTTGATCGGAATCCTGCTTACAACATTGAAGGCATATATAAGATGGTTAGCAAAGATAGTAAGAAAAGGACAACTCAAATGGTCATATAAGATGGTCATGTAATACTAACCGGTGACCACTGCTGACATCCATAGAACCTCCTACCGAAATTACGGATCGATAGGGAGGTCCTTTCCACACACCGATCCATATCACACATATGGCCGCTAAAAGTGGACTCATAAGTAGTGGTAGAAGACATTCCACTGCTAAGTAAATGTAACGAATGCAATAAGTCCAATAAGAAAAATGAAACTCATCCATAAAGCAACCCAATATATCAACATAGGCAGCAAACATAGGCAGAACAATAAGTCCTATTATTATCTTAATTATAAAAACATAGGTAGAAAACTGTGATTCAATCACAAGCATTTGAATATACCACATATATAAATAATACTAATCAAACGACTAGTAAGTTCTATACAGTTATCTGAAGTGCTGCATATTTTCTCTATACAGACCCACAACAATCATTGAGTAGTAGGCAAACTAAACAAAGCGTATTACTACATTACATTAATAGACTTCTTGAGAGAATTAAAAGGAATATCTGCATTGAAAATTCAAAGTATTTAGGACACCATTTTATCTACTGTATACAAAAATTAAAGACTTTCTTGCATATACCACAGTCAATTTCACTACTCCAGGCAGATCATCATACAGCATTCTAAAATTCAATAGTATTGTATTCAATGTCACTAAGCCCGCTTATGCATCTGTAAAAGACCAATATTTTTTTCTCTGAATTTTAGTATTGTATTAAAAAAGGGTAGAACTTCAAGGACCATTCCAATTACTCCAAAACTTAAATAAAATAGAACTTATGTGAACTGTATAAATGGCATCAAACGTTTTGGTTTTAAGTGTTGTAATAATTTTGGAGTCTGATCTCCAAAAGACTCCAAAACTTTTGGAGTTGTATTTAAGAATCTGTGAAAAAAAAAATTTTGGAGTCTGATGTATGTTGTTCTATCAATGCTGTTAATAATTTTTGCACTAAAGGGAAAAAAATCTTAATGTAGGAAGTATAAACAGGAAACCAGAATGCAACAAGGAAACTAAAATGGAGACTACAAACTAAAATGAACTAAATGAAAAAAACAGGACAGGCTTCCATCACAAAGGTTGATGAACAAGAAGGGTCTATACTTCAAATTATTGAAACAAACCAGCAGTGGGTTGCGGGTAAGCACAATAATATCATATAAACAAAATTTAAAACCAAAAAAACTTCTCCTTTATTACTTTCTCACCAACCAAACACCAGGGAAGAACAAAAGAAAACAGAGAAATGGGGAAATGGGTCAGATAAACACACAAATCAGATGGTTTTCTCAAAACCCAAATGAGAAACACACAAATCAGATAAATACCAGCCGGTGAGAGAGTACAGAAAGGGATGAGGTAGCACCATCTTGGGTTGGAGGAGATTGTCTGTGACAAAATGGGGAAATGGGTCACGTTTCTTCCTCCTCGTCGGCGCCGCTGGATCACGACAGAGGAGATCGCGCCGCTGTACACGTCGGAGTGATGGGTGTTGTTCACTGGTGATGGTCCTGACGAGGCGAGGCAGCTTGAGAAATTTTTATGGGTTCAGGTTTGTGCTTTGGGAGAGTGACAAGGCTAAAGGAGGAAGAAAACTGAGAAAAGATAAAAAAAAATGGGAATGAAATCCTTCCGCGGGTTAAAAAACAGTTTTGCTCTGAACAATTGACAGACGTGGGGCCCATAAATAGTTGAAAAATGTTGAGTGATGATAAATGAGTGATGGTGCCAAACAAGTGGAGTGTAGGGAGTTGGGTATTTTAAGTGATGAGTGATGAGTAATGAGTGATGAGTGATGAATGACGAAAACTGAGTGACGAAAAAAAACTAACCAAACAAGGCCTTAATGACTTTTGGAATCCAGCTCTCTGCTCATTTTAATGTCGGTAGGAATTTTCGAACATAATTTGGTATACAAGTTTTTTTCCTGCTCTTCACGATAGATTTATCATCAAATTAAGATATAAATCGATTTTTGGTGTAAGTAAAAATTAAATTTTAAATTTTTTATTCAATTATAAAAAAATTTATCAGTTGAGCTAGGCAAAATCTACATTAAATTCGAATTAAAATATACTTCTATGTAAAGTGGCATCTAAAATAAAAATTCAAATGCTGCAATTTAACGGGAGTCCTCTTTTATGGAATTGACGAGATTAGTCTTAGAATAATTATCCGAGATAATAACCTTGACGAGTCAAATAATATTAATGCTGCCAACTATGATATCAAATTATTATTTATAGTTTATTGACAATATTGACAATATAAACAATACATCAGTAATAAAAATTTATAAATTTGTGAATGGTTAAACAAATTTATTCATATTTTACTATATATGGAAAAATAATAACTAAGTTATTTGAATAAGCTCAATTTTTTTAATAAGCAAATGAACTAAAGCTGAACATATAATCTTTTTTGTGATAAGCTATATCTCGTATTTGAAATAAAATTGAATAATTAACAAATTTAAACTTTGAATAGTTTGCTTGGCTTGACTTAACTCGTTTATAATAGAAGTTGACGTTAAGGCTTTAAGACAAATAGCACAGCATATGTTCAGATGTACTAGCAAGATTAGCTATTTATAGAGGGAATGGAAACATGTAATGCTTCATTACTTGCTCTAGCAGAACGTACTATGGCTTCTGATTCAGCCATAGTTTGAGTAATAAAATATATTTCATTGATTCTTTTATAATAGTAAAAGAGTGATCTAATTTTATGTCTTCTTTTTTATAATTTAAACCACTTCTTTGTCAATTAAAACTATTGTAAACTCATTTAAAAGTGTTTTCAATCCATTTAAACCCTATAATCCAATTAAAATCATCTAAATTTTCTCAGTAAATTTTTTTATTAACTCAAATGTAACCTTCAATGAAATTTCTTTTATTCTATTCAAAAAATTCGACACTTCAATTTCAATATATTTTCATAATATGTTTAAAATTTTAAAAATTAAATAAATTCATTGTATTTCATAAAAAAGAAAAAGTAAATTCATTGTATCATAATAAAAAGAAGTCATGTTGTAAGCCAAGAACCTTGTAACTCAATGCTTGTTTGTTTCAGCTTTCCCAACCCAAAAAGCCCGTTTTGAAACTACAAATATAAATTTAAGCCAGTTTGGTTAGGTATAAAACGCAACTTTTTTCAAAAAGTTGCGTTTTGGGTTTGTGAAAAGAACGCGTAATGCCATAAAGGAGCTCTGAGGTGCATTTTGGAAAAAGCCCGTGTGCGTTGTCATATATCCATTGGACGATCTTGGGCAATTACCAAATTACCTTTCAATAAATCAGAAGATGTTCTCAGTTCTCACGCTAGATTCCTCATTCCTCTCATCTCATCTCTTTGCTCTGCCCTTCAAAAAATCGATCTGACCCATTTCTACCACATGTCGTTGGCAGTGGGGAAGATCAAGCACAATAGAACTTGCAGCAAAGATCAAGCACAGTAGAACTTGCAGACGACGTGGTAAGAGAAAAGAGAGAAAGGAAGAAGAAGAAAAAACAAATAAATAAAAGAAAGAGCTCTGCGGAATGAAATTGCAATGTTCTCGAGGGAGTGGTAGGGAAAATGGGGAAAGAAGGACAAAAAAGAAAAGAGAAGGGTATGTGTGTGGAGGGAAAAAAAGAGGGGGAAAAAAAGGGTACGTGTGTGGAGGAGAAAAAAAAAAGAGGGAAAAAAAAAACGAAAATGTAAATGAAAAAAAGAGAGTAAAGAAATAAAGAAAAAATAAAATAAAGAATGAGAAATTAAAATTGAGAAATGCTGTGACAATATTTTCACAATACTTTCGCAATAAATTTAAATGGTAGGTTATTATTAGTTAATATTGGTGAGAAAAAAATAATTTTTTTTAGAAACTTTGAAAGTACTTTTTAGAATAATTTTTTAGAAAGTATTTTCACAATACTTTCACAATACTTTATATGTACATTGTCTTTTTTAGTAATTTACCACTCAAACCGCCACTTTTATAAGTGCTAGCCAAACACATAATTTTTTCAAAAAGCACTTTTTAATAACTTTTACCAAACACTTAGCTTTTTCAAAAAGCACTTTTTGAAAACCCCACTTTTTCAAAAAACCCAATTTTAAAAAACTAAACCAAACTCACCCTCAATTGGATGACACCTTTTTATATTTTCAACTTTCAAGACATACAAGGTTCAAATTTCACCTCTCCAATATAGCTCTCAAATTATTGAGGAAAAAAAAAATTAAGAAGTAATCAAGAGTCATAATCCTCCAAATGTTAAGCTTTAACTTGTAAGGTTTTTCCGAAGTTGAAGAGAAAAGAAAAATGCGGCCATGTCATTTTTTTTTATATAGGTAATAATGATATTTTATTGTAAAAATCCAAATAAAGAATATATGAAGTTGATTGGTTGACGTATACAGCCAATTTTGTTTAGACGAATTCCGTAGCCAAGCTCGCAATAAAATCAAAGAGCAAAGGAGGTCTATATTTTTGATGAACTAAAATTTTTTTTGATGAACCAAAGGAGGTCTATCTAGATCCCAATACATCTAATGAAATAAGAGAAAAAATTGGGTCCGAAACTGGCGTAAAACCAGTGTTTTACGCCAACCAATAGGAGGCTGTCACGTCATCAATTAAAATATCATTTCTCTTTTTCTCTTACTCCGTCTCTTGTCTTCTCCGTTTCACAGGTCTCTCTTTTTTTCTTTCTTTCTCACTTGTTCTCTTCCTCTCTCCAACCTCTCACCCATACCTTTCTTCAAGGAGTTAACAAAAAAACAAAACCACAGAGAATCAAAACAAAATCATGGGGAAAAATGAAAAAAGATAACAGCTTTTTCTAAGAACTTCTGCAACTTCGAAGAGAAATAGTGAAAAATCATCCAAAATAAAACCACATTTTCTCTTCAAGAAAGATCCATTAATTGCAGACAAAAATGTCCATGACTAAACAAAAGCACACTTGCTCCCCACCCCCCTCCCACACCAAAAATAAAAAAACTCTTCTTTCTCATTATTTTTCCTAGTCCATACAGAAAGAAACAAAAAAAAACTAAAAATGAAACAGAAATGGAGGATCATCAAAGAGATAAGTCCCTTTTGACACAATAATGACTGTGTTCTCTGAGAAACAGGTGTTTCCGGTGGACTACAAGGCCAAAGTCTTGCAACGCCTTCTAGAAGCTTCGCTATCCGGCGATCTGAAGTCGGCGTTGGAGCTCATCGCCAATCCGTCTGTCGGCGTCAACTTCGTCGGCGCTGTGTGCCTGAAGAGCAGGAAGACCGAGGTGATATCGTGTGAAGAATCGGCGAGTCAGGTCCGGGCTCTGTGGTAGATCTGTGGTGTTAGGCAGTTGGGATGTGGTGAACAATGAGTATGGTTTTAGTAAATTTGAGTTTGGGTTTATGTAGTGAGATCTTCGGCTTTGCTAAGAGGGAGAAGGGAAGGGGCTGATGGCTTTGAAACTTTTAGTTGGATTTGATTTTAGACGGAGAAGAAAGGTATGGGTGAGAGGGCTGGAGAGAGGAAGAGAACAAATGAGAAAGAAAGAAAAAAAGAGAGAAGAGAGAGACCTGTGAAACGGAGAAGACAAGAGACAGAGTAAGAGAGAAAGAGAAAAGATATTCTAATTAATGACGTGGCAACCTCCTATTGGCTGGCGTAAAACACTGGTTTTACGCCAATTTCGGACCCAATGTTTTCTCATGAAATAATTGCCCTACAATTACAAAACGCTAAATTAAACATTTTTTTTTTCTTGGTAAATGAAAATGGGGGTTAACACTATCTATACTCTATTTCTAAAATATTTAAGCAACCTTGCATCATATACCCTTCATTGTCCTACGCATGCTCCAGTCAATATCAAAAGCTGTTAATATAAAGTTCCATACCTCACTTGCCACTAGCTAGCTAGATAGTGTGTTGCCAAAAAAAAAAAAAAGCTAGCTAGATAGTAAAGTAACAAGAATGCAATTAGTTAAAAGCTAGTTGTCTGTTTGGTTTTTTTTTTTTTTTTTTTTTTTTTTTTTTGTGTGTGTGGATATAATTGAACCTATGCAATTAGTTAAAACCTAGTTGTCGGTTTGTTTTTTTTTTTTTTTCATTTGTGGATATAATTCAACAATAGGAGGATGATTTCAATATTAAATATCTTATTTCAAAATACCAAAAAATGTCAATTAAACTACAAATTTCTTGACAAATTATAAATTATTTAAATTTTTTATGCATTGATTTATATTTTATACTTATATTTTACCAATATTTGCTTCTTTGAATCTGGTTACCACAATAATATAAATAAAATACGTGAATGCAAGAGTATGATAAGCCCAAAATTTCATAATTAGTTCACTGATACCCTATTATCAGATCAAAACTTATAATAATAATTTTTACTAATTTTTTATACTTTAAAAATAAATTTTATCACATTCCTAATATTCAGGGCCTATTTGGTAAAGTGGTTCAAACTCACTCTATCAAATTTAAAACAACCTTACATATATTTTCATACACTTTTTTATTCACACGTATTTCAAAAAATTAAAAAACAACTCAACTCAAACTCCTCTACTAGCCCTTAAAATTTGGGTGTTATTTTAGGGGAGCTTAACTTGTCAAACAGCACATCAAAGGAATTGGATAAAGCAGCCTCTAAGACAATCGACATGGTTCACTTGTAGAAATAAGAGAAATATGGAGATGAAGTAAATAGAGAGACACCACAGAAAGTTGAGTTGGGACTTGGGAGTCAAGAAGGTTATCTGTTCTGTGAAAAGTTCATGAAAACAATGAAGTGTTTTGGGTTTTTTTTTTTTTCTTCCTCTTTTGTTGTCACAGTTAATGCTCTGGATGTATGACTTTACTTCACGTGGTTTCAAAAATCAGGTTCAGAAAATGCTCTGCGCCAATAGTACAGTTCACAAATAGTACGAAGAAATGATAGGAGGTGAGAAAGATACCTAACGAAACCCGCCAAGAATGACTTATCAAATTGGTTGCTTTATTTAATGGGTGGTACTCAAACTTTTGCTTCCATTTCACATGGAATACAGCGCTCGCTCATGACTTTAGGAATCCAGCCAAAGGAACTCAATTTGCATCATTTAATGTTGGCAGGAACTCAATTTGCATCAGCCAAAGGAACTTATTTAGGGCTTGTTTGGATGCATTTTTTTAATCACTTAATTTCTGTCACTCATCACTCATCATTTATCATTCATCACTCATTACTTTAAAATACCACACCCGTTTGGCACCATCACTCATTTGCTATCGCTCAATATTTTTCATACTACTTGTGGGCCCCATACCTATCACTTGATCACAGCAAAGCTGTTTTGTTACCCGCGGAAGGTTTTCATCCCCATCAGCCTTTTCTTTTCTCATTTCTCCTTCCCTCTTTAGCTCTGTCACTCTCCCAAAGCACAAACCCGAACCCATAAAAATTTCTCAAGCTCCCTCGCCTCGTTAGGACCGTCACCAGTGAACAACACCCATCTCTCCGATGTGTACGGCAGCGCAATCTCCTCATCGTGACCCAGCGGCGCCAACAAGCATAAAGAAACGTGACCCATTTCCCCATTTTGTCACGAACGATCTCCTCCGACCCAAGACGGTGCTACCTCATCCCTTTCTATACTCTCTCACCTTGTTTATTTATCTGATTTGTGTGTTTCGCATTTAGGTTTTGAGAAAAATGTTAGGTTTTAGTTTGAACTCTGTTTGCCTTTGTTTTTCCCTATTGTTTGGTTGGTGAGAAAATAATAAAGGAGAAATTTTTTTGGTTTTTTTTTTTTTTGTTTATATGATATTACTGTGCTTACCCATTGCTAGTTTGCTACAATGGTTTGAAGTATGCAAAAGGGTTTACTCTAAATAACCCATTTTCCCACTGTCTTTCTTTTCTGCTCTCTCTCTCTCTCTCTCTCTCTCTCTCTCTCTCTCTCTTGCTTGGTTCCTGAGAAACTATAGGAAAAGTTTAAATAAAAATTTGAACTTGATAATTCTTTCTACAATTTTCTCAGTGACCCAAGAGTTTGTTTGCTCTTTTATTTCATTTCCTCTGGTTTTGGATTGCCCAGAAGTGGGATTTGTGTTTTTTCTATGAATTGAGATTGTTAGGTTCTAAGGAATTAGGAACTATTGTATTAGAACTTCATTTTGTAAGGTTGGCAAACCATGATCAAAACAGTTTTTAGTCATGTTTAGGCTTGCTCAAAGTATGTGGTTTTTATGTAAAGTCGGAATCAAGTTATTGCAGAAGTTACTGTGCAAATCTGTCTGGCTCGATTGATTGAGAATTAGACTCGACCGATCGAAAGTCGTACAGATTGTTTTTTTCTGCAGAATTTCCAACTCAGCCCAAGCTCAGTTTGACGTGTAGGGTTTTATGTTTTGCCCTAAGTATAAAAGGGAAAACCCTAGGCACGTTTTATGAGAGTTCTTTATGCTATGCGTGTGAATCTTTTGTGAGATCTAGAGGTGATAAGGTAGAGAATCAGTAGGCTGAACGTTCCGGCTTCGATGGCGGTCGATGGTTGCGAAGACCTGTAAAGAAGAACACAATCAAAAGACGACCGGGGTTGACCGGCCAAATCCCCTCCGATGGTGAAGTTAGTTTCCTTTAGAAAAAACAATGTTCAGACTTAGAGGGAAGCGATGTTATGAAAAACTTACTTCAGTTTGGCGTAGGCCGGTCTTTATATAGTGGACCTTGGGGCGGTTATTCTCTTGGCAACCGCTCCAAGGTTTGTGGAAATCAGTTTCGACTTCCCCAACGGCTATGAAAGGTATAACTGCTGAAGGGAGTTAAGCATTTGAGGCAATTGCGGCGACATCTACGGGTCTGGTGCCCTTTGGGATTTCCAAGGTATGTGAATGGAAATCGTATCTCGAAATTTCCTAAGGGTCATATAGTCGTCCATGTACTTCGTCCGTGGACGTGTTTCGTCTATGGACGGCTCCCTCGTTCACGGAAGGCGGGCTTGAATTTTCCCAACTGGTTCATGGACGACCCTTATGGACGATCAGGAGATGGTCATGTTTTGCTATTCCCATCAGTTGCCCCCTCGTCCAGGGGTCGTCCAAGGTCGTCATTGGTTGAACGTCTCTTTTTTTTTTTTTTTAGGGCTACGTGTATACATTTCATTGGTTGACCTGCTTCGTTGATTGCTCTTCCCGAAGGAACTGCCACGTGTCGTCTTTTAAATGGCGGGCGTCGCTTCGCTGACCCCCCCTCTAGGGCCTATAAATTGGCACATTCTCATTCTTGCCCCTCACCTTTCTCGTAATCTCCTCAGCTATCTCGTCCAAGAATCTCGTCTTGCACTCGTCCTAGATTTGTCAGGTATTCTTTTTTCCCTTTTAGGTTTCTTAATCCTTCATTCGTCATGTCGTCGTCTAGTTTAGAGAGAGAGATAGACGAGTATCAGGACGTTTCGGTAGGGAGTTATGAGAGTGGTGAGGGAAGTACCAGCTATAGCAGCACTTCCTCAGACGAGCCTTACTTGTCTGGGGTTCCTGGCATTCCATTAGAAGAATTCCAGGAACTGCAACGTAGGAAGGCCTCTGGGGCTGGGACTAGCTCGTCCAGAGAACCAATGAGCCCTTCTCTAGACGAGGAGGAGGAGGAGGAGAATGTGATCTACAGCTGTGCCCCTGAAGTAGCGTCCACTTTAGACGTCTTCAAATTGAAAACCCTCGTAGATAGATACCAGATACCGAAGGAGTTCCAACCTCGTCTACCCAAGGAAGGTGAATGGTGTTGTTCTCCTTCTTCTGGTTTAGGGGTATACACATCTTACCTTTTAGCTGGCCTTAGGTTTCCTTTGAATTCCTTTTGTAGAGGTCTTCTTCATAGGTTGGGTATTGGACCTAACCAGCTCAACCCCAATGGATGGAGGACAATAGTTGCCATGCAAGTGTTATGGCGTGAGGCGTTGGAAGGGGACCGTCCTATCACAGTGGACGAGTTCCTTTACTGTTATAAACCCTCAGAAATCAAGAAGTCTGCTGGTTTTTACCAGTTCTCGTCCAGAGGCTCCCCCTATAGTTTGATTAAGGGTCGTAGCTCGTCTGACAGCCTTTGGAAAACAGAGTTTTTTATTATTTCTGGAAATTGGGCTGGGGACCCAATTGACGTGGCTAATGCCCCCTTCCCACCTTTTACCACCCCTCTAGGTCGTCTTCGTCCTGAGGGTATGTTTCCTTTTCATTTTATTTCGTCTTATCTACTTTTCTTTTTATGTAATCCATCTTTTTGTCGTCTAGCCCTTTTCTTCTACTTGTGCAGCTATTGCTCGTCCAAGCTTGGACAAGTTTCATTTAGACCGAATTGACAGAGCTCGTGCCTTCCCTAATAGAACTTTCCACGATCTAGTTACTCTTAGTAGCCTAGCTTCGTGGGATCTTGGACCAGTGCCTTCGGCGGAAAACCTTGCACACGAAGAGAAAACTCGTCGAAGTAAATGTCGTCCTTTTTCTCATTATGTATGGTTTCTTAGTGTATCATTTCTTAACCTTCTTTGTTGTAGGAATGTCTACAATGAGAGAGAATAGGGAGAAGAACGTGACAAGCGGGGACGAGGAAGTCGACGTCCCTCCAGTCGTCCAAGGTACTACCGTCTCTAGAGGGAAGAGGAAGTCTAAACCTATTTCGAGCGCTGTGGACCTTAGTGACCTCCCCAGTCGTCGAGGTTCTAAGAGGCAAAAACCAAGCAAGACTCCTTTTCCTAAGGTTCCTAAGTTTAACGCTCCAACGGTCAATTTGGACGACCCTGTGGACGTGGAACCCGTACAAATAATCCCACCCGTCCAAACTAATCCAACTCCCCCACCTACCAAGACTCCTCGCAGGCCTCATCCTTCTGAGTCGTCCCAACGTCCTCCTAACCTGGTGTTGGACGAGGACTATGCCTGGAGGACGTTCAAAGGTATTATCTCTGACAACGAGGTGAACTCGTGTTACAATATGTCTGTCAGAGACTTTGAACGTTCTGCCATCCACGACCTCTTCAAGGTAAACCATCTTTGCTCGTCTTTGTGTGTCAAAGTTTTTTGAGTAAAAATTTGTTTAACTCCTCTTCGTCCATACACAGGCTATGTCCAAGTTCCACACAGCAAACTGCCAGGCTAAGGAACTTTCTGAGGAAGCCAAGACGGCGAAGGAGAAGGTCAAGGAGCTGAACACTGAGGTTTTATTGAAGAAGGGGGAGGTGATCAGGTTGACTGAGGATCTCAACCATTTGCAAGGGAGTGAGACGAAGCTGAAGGACGAGGTGGAAGAGCTCAGAGCAGACGTTATTGAGAAAGATACTCGTATTGCTCACTTGGAGGGTCAAGTTTCTGAGTTTGCTTCGTCCTTGGAGAAGGCGCGTGAGGAAGCCATTGCAGCTTTCAAGGGGTCTGACGAGTACAAGAATCGTCTAGACAGCCACTATACAGCTGGCTACGAGGACTTCCGTGCTGATGCCAAGGACGTCTTTCCTGACTTGGATTTTGATTCCTTCAAGCTACCTCTTGCTACAGAAAGCTCCCTCTTGCAAACAAGTTCCGAGGTCGTCAATGTGATGGACGATGCCAACGAGGTGACTCAGGACGATCCTAAGTCTGGAGGCAATGCCCCCAGTGGTTTAACCAAGTGAATCTGATTTTAGAGAGTTTTTCCTTGTATTTTCTTAGAAGTGCCCATTGTTTTGGGCTTTGCTTGTTTTCTTCTCTTTTTTATCAAATTCTTAAGTACAATTATCTCGTCCTAGCTTGTGGACAAGCTTTATATACAATCATTGATATTTAACTTCTAAGGGTTTTTTTGGGCGTTAGTCGTCCACCCTTTAAATGAATGAATGTCTTCTATTCACTTCATCATATTTGGATTTGTCAGCTTCATTAATATCGTCCATATCGTGTTTATAGCTTCGTGTTTCATCCACTTAGGAAAGATATTTTATCTCATCTTGATCCCAAGAATGGATGTCATTTCATCACCAAACTCGTCTATAAATGGCATCTTTACTAGCCTTTACTCGTTATTCAAGCCTGGGATGATCACAGCGAAATTGTTTCCAACATATGCTCGTCCATGCACTGGAGTGTTATGCTGGTTCATTGCTGTTTTTTTTTTTTTTTTTTTTTTTGAGCTTATGTCATGCGTACATTATATGCCCACGATTTAGACTTGTGCGTCTTTGTCTTCGTCCATTTTCACCCCGTCCACAAGATCGAGGTTAAGGCGAAGTTCTGTTGAGCCTGGCTCGTCCATGTGTTGGATTGTTAGGCTGGTTAGACTCGTCCATGGACTTGTGATGTTTTTACACATTGTCCATGATTTAGACGAGCGTACCTTGGCTTTATCTCGTCTTGAGCTTTGACGGATATAACTTAGATTTATTTTTCTCGTTTTATCCTTATTGCATAAGGAAAACTTTATAGACGGTACATCCTTGCGTCCAAGAAATTTTTGTTCGTCTTTGCTTGGTTGCGTGATCGCCTTATGTGGATTATTTTGAATGAAATCACAAAAATGAAGAATTCCCATGCAATCATACGTGTATTTAAAAATACATCACATATATTCTGGAAATTCAATGTAATCACTTCATCCACAGGCATGGCGCATATACTAGAGCTAGTGCCTTAGGGAATTAAAAATACACAACTTCGTCCATGAGTAACACAACATGCTTGAGCATCTAAAACATAGTAGTGATAGTAAGCAAACGTAAGAAAGCTACTGCAAGTAAATCACATCAGACGTCAATGGTTGTCGTCTTGTAGCACTGTTCGTCCATGACCTTCATTGATAGTACCTTCTTAGGTGTTCAACATTCCAAGGATGTTCCAGCTTCCGTCCGTCTAGGGCTTCCAGATAGTAAGATCCTTGCCTCTTGCAGTTGACAACCCTGTAAGGTCCTTCCCAATTTGGACCCAACTTCCTGTGGGCTGGGTTTCTGGTGGCCAACGAAACCCTTTTCAGGACGAGATCCCCAACGTTGAAACGCCGGGGTTTGACCATGGCGTCGTACTGCTTTGCCATAAGGCTTTTGTACCTTGCTGTTCTCTGTTCCGCGTCCATCCTCACCTCGTCTACAAGATCGAGGTTAAGACGAAGTTGTTCCTCATTTTCTCCATCTTGGTACTTCATTACCCTATGGTTGGCCATGTGCACCTCTGCAGGTATGACTGCTTCACTCCCATAAGCTAGTTTGAAAGGAGTTTCTCCTGTGGGGGTCCTCACTGTTGTTCTGTAAGCCCATAAAACACCTGGTAACTCATCTGGCCATACTCCCTTTGCCCCCTCAAGTCGGGTCTTGATGATTTTCAGCAAGGACCGGTTTGTTACTTCTGCTTGTCCATTGGCTTGTGGGTGGGCGGGTGAAGAATAATGGTTTTTGATTCCCAATTGTTCACAAAACTCCCTGAAGGGTGTGTTGTCAAACTGCCTTCCGTTGTCTGACACCAAAATCCTTGGCACTCCAAATCTGCATACGATGTTCTTCCATACGAAATGTTTTACATTCTGTTGAGTAATTTTCGCCAAGGGCTCAGCTTCCACCCACTTAATGAAGTAATCTATTCCCACCACCAAAACTTTCATCTGTCTAGCCCCTGTTGGGAAGGGGCCTAGTATATCCAAACCCCATTGTGCAAAAGGCCATGGGGCCATCATTGGGGTAAGATATTCTGACGGCTGTCTAGGGATGTTGCTGTAACGTTGATATTGATCACAGACCTTAACATATGCCTTGGCATCAGCTTGGATAGTCGGCCAATAATAGCCTGCCCTTACAACTTTGTGGGCGAGTGATCTTGCTCCTGAATGGTTACCACATGCGCCCTCATGAATCTCCCTCAGTACGTAGTTCACTTCGTCTGGAGCCAAACATCTTAGATACGGCTGGGAGAAACCTCTTTTGTAGAGCACCTCGTCGATCAAGATGTACCTGGCCGATCTGACCCTCAGCTTCTTGGCCTCGTCCTTCCCTTCTGGAAGCCTTCCGTCCCTTAGGTATGATACTATTGGAGTCATCCAATTTTCTTCTCCTTCTATCTGCAATATCTCCGGAAGGTCTATCCGTGGCATATATTGTACCTCATCGACTCTGTCCACTTCATTCGCTGAGGCTTCCTTCGCCAAAGTATCTGTGTCCACGTTCTCTTCCCTTGGGATTTGAACGAAATCAGCTTCCTTGAATTTCTTCACTAGGCGCATCACTTTGTTTTGATACTTCTTCATCCGATCGTCCTTGGCTTCATATATCCCATTCACTTGGCCTATGACTAACTGAGAGTCACCCATGACGAGTATCGACTCTGCATCTACAGACTTAGCCAATTCTAGTCCTTTAAGAAGGGCCTCATACTCCACTTCATTGTTAGTTGTTCTGTACTGCAAACGAACCTTGTACTTCAATTTGTCTCCTTCTGGTGATTGTAGGATAACTCCTGTCCCCCTTGAATGCAGTGTAGACGATCCGTCTACATGGACGATCCACTTTTTATTCTCTTCCACTCCACCTTCATCCTCATAGCTTGGTGTGAATTCTGCAATGAAATCCGCCAAGGCTTGAGCCTTTATTGCATTTCTTGGCTTGTACCTAATATCGAATTCACTGAGTTCAACTGCCCACTGGATCAGTCGTCCTGCGGCTTCCAGCCTGCTCATCGTCTTCTTGAGTGGATGGTCTGTCATGACGTTGATGACATGAGCTTGGAAATAATGCCTCATCTTTCTGGAAGCTGTTATTAGAGCAAAAGCCAATTTCTCCATCAGCGAGTAACGTCCCTCCGCTCCTCTAAGTGCTCGGCTTGTATAATACACTGGCTTCTGTATCTTCCCTTCTTCTTTGATCAAAGCTGAACTCACGGCATGTGGGGTCACTGCCAAGTACAAATACAGTTCTTCTCCTAACACGGACGGACTTAGTAGTGGAGCTGTCGTTAGATAGTTCTAAGATCTTGGAAGGCTTGCTAACATTCGTCCGTCCATTCGAACGCCTTCCTGAGGACCTTGAAGAAGGGTAAACACTTGTCGGTGGCTTTCGATACAAACCTGTTCAATGCTGCAACTCGTCCTGTGAGGGATTGGACTTCCTTGATATTTTTTGGTGGTTCCATAGCCAATATAGCTTGGATTTTATCCGGATTGGCTTCGATTCCCCTCTGTGAAACCATGAACCCTAAAAACTTTCCTGAAGATACTCCGAACGCACACTTGGTCGGATTCAGCTTCATTTTATATCGTCTGAGTGTTTCGAAGGTTTCTTGAAGGTCGTCCATGTGTCTTTCCTCGTCCAAGCTCTTCACAAGCATGTCATCGACATATACTTCCACATTCCGTCCTATTTGTGAGCGGAACATATGATTAACCAACCTTTGATAAGTTGCTCCTGCATTCTTTAAACCAAAGGGCATCACCTTATAACAGAACAGACCCTGGCTAGTAACAAAGGAGGTCTTCTCTTGATCTGCCTCATCCATTTTTATCTGATTATATCCTGAGAAGGCGTCCATGAAGCTTAACAAGCGATGACCAGCTGTGGAATCAACCAATTGATCAATGCGTGGCAATGGATAGCTATCTTTAGGACACGCCTTATTTAGGTCAGTGAAGTCCACACACATCCTCCATTTGCCATTCGCCTTCTTCACCATCACCACATTAGCCAACCAGTCCGGGTAATAGACTTCCCGGATAAACCCTGCTGTGGTTAACTTCTGGACCTCTTCCTTGATAGCATTATCTCGCTCAGGGGCGAACACTCTCTTCTTCTGACGAATAGGCTTGGAGGAGGGGTCTACATTCAAACGGTGAGTAATCACACTTGGATCAATTCCCGGCATATCGTGATGACTCCATGCAAAGACATCAACACTCCTCTTGAGGAGTTGAACGAGGTCCGTTTTTGTCTTCTCTTTCATACTTGTTCCGATCTTGGTAAACTTTTCAGGATTGCCTTCATCCAAAAGAACGTCCTGAAGCTCTTCGGTGGGCTCTGCGGCAACTCTGCTCTCCTCAACACTCATTGTCTGCATGTGCTCGTCCATAGCTAATAAAGCTAAATAACACTCCCTCGCTGCTAATTGATCTCCCTACGCTTGCCCTATTCCATACTCTGTAGGGAATTTGACTGACAGGTGGTAGGTAGATGTTACTGCCTTCCAACTGTTTAAAGTGGGCCTTCCAATGATGGCATTATAGGAGGACGAGCAATCCACCACGAGAAAATTCACTTCTCTGGATATTTGTTGTGGGTATGATCCCACTACTACTGGCAGAGTAATGGTGCCCACAGGTTGTACCTTCATCCCTCCGAATCCTACCAATGGTGAGCATACTGGACGAAGTCGTTCTCGTCCCAGCTTCATTTGTTGGAAGGCTGGATAATACAAGATATCTGCCAAACTCCCGTTGTCCACCAATACCCTTCTGGTGGTGTACCCCGCAATGAGCAAAGTAATGACGATCACATCGTCATGTGGGTGATGGATTCTCCCTGCCTCCTCGTCCGTGAATGAAATGGTTGGCTCGTCTACAACCTTCGTCCTTGGGGATCGTCCAGAAAGCTGGACGTTCTGCACCGCCTTAAAGAATGCCTTTTTTGACTTGGAAGAGCTTCCTGCTGAAGTGCCTCCCACGATGACTCTTATTTCTCCGAGTGAGGGTCGTGATAACTCTTCCATCTTTCCCTTCAACTTCTCGTCTTTGTTGTCCCTTCTGATGAAATGCCTCAACTTTTCCTGTCTTATTAGGTTCTCTATCTGCTGCTTCAAGTCATAACACTCGTCCGTGTCGTGTCCATGGTCTCTATGGAATCGACAATATTTGCTCTTGTTGCGTTTGTTGGGATCTCCCTTCATCTTCTCCGGCCACTTCAAGGAAGGATCATCCTTGATCTGCATAAGTACCTGATCAAGTGGGGTATTTAAGGGCGTGTATTGCTGATTCCTTCCTGAAGACGGAACCGTCTTCTTGCTGTCTCGATCCTTCCTCTCTTCCATTCGTCCCTTCTTTGGTCGAGGACCCTGTTCAGGGTGACGCGTGGGGTTCGCGTCTGTTTTCTCAGCTCTCTTCCTTTTCTTGGCTATGATCGCGTCTTCAGCATTCATAAAATTTTGGGCCAAGTGGACGAGTTCAGCCATTGTCTGTGGCTCTTGCTCATAAAGCTTGTGGATGAATAAGTCCGAATGAACCCCGTTGTGGAAAGCTGCCAATAGTAGCTTGTCATCCGTCTCGTCTACAGTCAGGGCTTCTCTGTTAAAGCGAGTGATGAAGGACCGCAAGCTTTCATTTTCTCCTTGTTCTATGGATAGTAGACTGGACGAGGAACGTTTGTGCCTTTGCCCCCCAATGAAATTATTGAGAAACAACTTACTCAACTCTTCAAAAGAGGATACTGTATTCAGGGGTATCTTACTGAACCAAACTCGTGCCGGTCCTTTTAGGGTTGTAGGGAAGGCCCTGCACATAATTTCATCTGGAACTCCCTGCAGATGCATCGTAGTCTTGAAGGTCGCGATGTGATCGCATGGATCGCATGTCCCGTCGTATGAATCTAAGGAAGGCATTTTGAACTTGGCAGGCAGAGGGTGACTGTTAATGGAAGTTACAAAAGGAGAGTCCGTACGATGAACCAAGTCATCTACGGGGTTTGCCCTTCTCATGTTCTCTCTCATTTCGTCCATAGCCTTCTTCATTTGATCCATCTCTTTCTCCAAGTGCGGCATCCTCTGCGAAGCGGTTCCTCGAGACTGGTTCTCAGGTTCAGTATTCGCTCTAACTTCTTGATTCTGGGCTTGTCCTTCCACGGGTCTTTCGAAGGGCTGCCTCCTTCTATCAATCTCTCTGGTCAATTCTTGGTTTTGGCGGGTTAACTCCGCCATGGCGGCTGCCATAGAATGCATGTGTTGGATGGAAGGCGGCTGCACGGTAGGCACTGTATGGCGTTCAAGGTTGGGAACGCTCGACGCAATTCTACTCCCCTGGTGGCCTGGGCTTGTGGCCCTTGATCTTGTCCGGACCATCCAGCCTTTTGTCAAAGGAAGGAAAAAACACAAGTTTCAAAGTTAATCCCTTCCCACAGACGGCGCCAACTGATGAGGTAGAGAATTAGTAGGCTGAACGTTCCGGCTTCGATGGCAGTCGGTGGTTGCGAAGACCTGTAAAGAAGAACACAATCAAAAGACGACCAGGGTTGACCGGCCAAATCCCCTCCGATGGTGAAGTTAGTTTCCTTTAGAAAAAACAATGTTCAGACTTAGAGGGAAGCGATGTTATGAAAAACTTACTTCAGTTTGGCGTAGGCCGGTCTTTATATAGTGGACCTTGGGGCGGTTATTCTCTTGGCAACCGCTCCAAGGTTTGTGGAAATCAGTTTCGACTTAACTTCCCCAACGGCTTTGAAAGGTATAACTGCTGAAGGAAGTTAAGCATTTGAGGCAATTGCGGCGACATCTACGGGTCTGGTGCCCTTTGGGATTTCCAAGGTATGTGAATGGAAATCGTATCTCGAAATTTCCTAAGGGTCATATAGTCGTCCATGTACTTCGTCCGTGGACGTGTTTCGTCTATGGACGGCTCCCTCGTTCACGGAAGGCGGGCTTGAATTTTCCCAACTGGTTTATGGACGATCAGGAGATGGTCATGTTTTGCTATTCCCATCAAGAGGTATTTGCCTTTACATACACTTAGGGTTTCCAAACTCAAGATTAATATTAAGAGCTTAGTGATCATTCAGTTGCAGATTCAAGAACTTAAAGATATACAAGCATGAGTGCTTGTGCTTGCTGTGAATTCAAGAAAGAAGTAGTCCGTGGACTCGGAGCTGTCACGTGATCGTGGTAGTAAGTTTCCTACTCGATGTAGCAATAGGATGTTAGTGGTCTAAGTCACTATTTTGTAAACTTCAATTCTTTCATAATGAATTCTATTTTACCTTGAGGATAGCTAGGTTAAATCCTCCCTAGGTTTTTTACCGGTTTGGTTTTCTTGGGTTATCATATCATGTGTTCTTTACTTTCCGCACTTTGCATGATATGATATATTTGTGTTAACCTAGAACTGCATAATTTACCTAAGTTAATCACTTGGCTAAATAACTGGGCTAATTTGTTTGGGTTTAAGGGGTCTAAATTTCTTACAGAGATTGTGCATGATCAATGTTGTTCTTTGTATTTTAGTTTTAGTTTTGGGATACTTTTAAAGTTTTATGCTTGTTAACTTTTATTTTTGTTCGGCAATGCTTCTTTTGAATGATATGTGGATTTGTTTGTTTATGTCTCTCTAATGTGTTAATGTTTATGTTCTATGCACCATATAATAATTGTTTTTGGTTGTGTGTGTTTATTTATCCAGCCTTATAATATTTACAAAAAAGAATGGAATTTGGCTTCTGGGTTGAAGTGTAGAAGGGTGATGTATGTGTTTTCTTTTCCTGAATTTTTTTTGCAGGCATTTAAATATTTTGTATAGCATTAAATTCTAAGACTTTTGATTCTGTTATGTGATGGAGTCTTGGAGTTACAATTCTGAAGGGAAAGGCATTTTGTTTTCTGATGAAATAAATTTTCAGATTGATGGTTTTGCTAGAAGTAGAAAAACATTAATGGAATGGGACAATAAACATTAATTATGACATTGTATGGTATAACATTAATTATTGATATAGGTTAGCAGTCAATGTAATATCTGTTCTAAAGAGTCTCTAGTTCAAATATTGCATTGTTATTTTATCCTGCCAGTTCTGTTTAGTAGAAAAAAATTCATCCATTTTGATGGAAACAAATTAAGATTTTATTTCATACATGGAACCATATGGCTCACTAATTATAATCTGCCTTAGGGCTTTTTAAACAGATCAGGAAAAGCCCTTGACAAAAAACAACCAAAAGAAAGAAAGTTAGCAAAGCCCATTTTTAGATTGCCAAACCCAACTAAAGCCTAAAGGCAAAAGACTCAAAACTCATTAGCAAAGGATGTATATCATCCATAATAGCTTAAATTTGCCAGCCCACTCATAAATTCCAATGTTAGAGTGACACTGAAACTATTTTCATTTCTGTGCTCTAAGAAACCTTGAAGGTTTTTAAAAATGCACAGTGCACACTACACACGCACACAGAGTCTGATATAGAACTGGAACAGCAACAAATTAACCAACTACAAACTTGTAATGATTCCTAAAAATGCACGGTACACATAAACACAGTCTAATTTAGAACAGCAATAAATTAACTTACAATTCAAGGACTTTAGCGAATGTGAGCTCAAAGAGTGTGAGCATGAAATAGAGAACCCAATATGTAAGCCATTGCTGATCATCAGTATGAGACTTGGTCTCTATAGCCCTAATTGAAGCATACCTATAAAAAACAATGCCACAGAAAAATGTGAATGGACATATATATTCATGCACATAACACATGTTGTGTGCACATGCAAAGCAAAACACAAATAAAAAACACACTTACAGTGGAAACACAAGAGTGACTAGAGGCCTGAAACATGAAAAAAATAATCTAAATAAGGGGAACAAGAAAAGGAGAAGACAAAGAAATTAAGCACAATGTGAATGTGTACAATATAATGAGACTTGAGAGACATACAAAGCAAGAACATCAAAGTTCTTAGCCACACCTTGGAGAAAATTATTCCCGGATGTACCCATTCCTTGCTATTGCTCTTTAACTTTGTTTCACTACCTTTGGAACTTTTACAAAGAGTCTGTAAATGATTTATAAGAGTGAGGCTTGTACAATCACATTTTTTTTTTTTGTTGGTAATTTACAATTTAGTGGACTAAAGTAAATATCTTTCATATTTAGTTAGAGCACTTACATGGTGTCAATGATGCAATACGCACTGTGCTTAATATAGATGCTGCTTTTTGAGTCATTGTCTTAACTAATACTTTGTTATTATAGGTTCACTTGAAAACACACGAGTTTCGAACAAAACTCAATATTTTAACTTCCCAACAAAACTCTTAATTTTCACATTGAAAATCTATTTGTATTTGTTACAATTAACAAAGGTTATGTGTAACAAATTACACATACATTTTTTAATAGTGGACCATTATTTAGGGACAATCATAAAAGAAAATGTAAAAATTATTATTTAGAGATAGGGAGTAGCATGTAGTTATGTTCTCACTCCATTTGCATGTTTCTTTGATTGACATCATAAACTGATCATGTGCAAGATATGGGAGAGTGTTTAAGATGTCAGTGGTAGCATCATAAACTGTTCTTTAGTTTACAGTAACAAAGAAACTTGCCATATTCTGTATCATCCCTTGATTCTCCGTCCTTGAATTACAATTGCTATTCAGGGTTTTCTTTCTTTCTTGTTCTAGGTTTCTTCTTTCTTTCTTTCTTTTTTTTTTTTTTTTTTTTTTTTTGGCAGAGGAGTTTTAACCTATTTGATTACTATTTAATAGATGTGGTTTAGTATGGTGACAGAGTACAATATGCTGTGATTACTTACTGTTTATTGTTTTTAAGGCCATGGCTTGTCTAAATGTGGTGAGTCTGGTGACAATTACTCATGTATCAGGTTGCTGCAACACAAATTCTGATGTCAGCTTTAGTAAAATGAGCTTATTATGTTTCCTCTTGCAATCTTAAAGAAGATGGACTCATAGCTAATATAATAAGATTGGAGCTACATTATCTTCTAAATATTAAACTTGATATCATTGGAATTGAAAAAACTTATGTTGTTTGAAGTACTAATAAAAAGCATACACATTAAATTTCTCAGTAGTTCATCCATCTTAAGCAACTAATGAGTTTGATAAATTTCTCAGTAGTTGGATTTTCTTGATATATTAGGTTGCTTTTTGGATGAATTCCATTTTCCTTATTGGACTTATTGCATGAGTTTCATTTACTCAGCAGTGGAATGTCTTCTGCCACTACTTATGAGTCCACTTCTAGCAGCCATACGTTCGATATGGATCGGTGTGTGGAAAGGACCTCCCTATCTATCCGTAATTTCGGTAGGAGGTTCTATGGATGTCAGCAGTGGTCGCCGGTTAGTATTACATGATTTTATTGTCGTTACATATATGATTTGTTATTTTCTTACTATCTTTGCTGACCATCTTATATATGCCTTCAATGTTGTATGCAGGACTTCAATTAGGCATGTAAGTTCTTCAAATGGTTGGACAAGAACGCATGCCCACGTGGCCGTGCAACAACACCACTTATCCATGAAAGGTTTACGAGATATAAGGCCGAGGCCGTAGCTGCAAGAAATGAAAGGGATGAGGCTCATGCAAGGGAAGCAGAAACATGGGAGCTCCTAAGGATAGCAAAGCGCGAGGCTGAAAAAACTAAGCTTGCACTTTGGATTGCTAAAGACAAGGTCTACATGTATAGGCCAGCTTTATTTTTGTCTTGGACTGTACTTGGGGTTTATTTTGTATTCTCTACTATTTTTAGGGGCCATGGCCATACGCAACTGCGTCTGCCATGACCCATTGATGGTCACGTGTGTAATGTACATTATTGATCACATACCCTATTTTGAGTTCCTATATATTTTGCAAGATGATGTAACACATGCATCTGTCTATTATGTACATTACTGGTTACGTGTGTTATGCATTTAAATTTTTGTTTTTTATGGTGACCTACTTTATTTTTTTTTTTCGGTAGTTTGAGGAGCTAGATATAACATATTATGTACTTATAATACATTTGTCATTTCCACTACGTGGAACCTAGACAATTTTAACTAGTTCTAGTTTTCTTTGGGCCACGTACCAAAAAATATACTATACATATGTTCTCTAGTCACTACCTCTTTTAAATAATATGTTACACTCGAAGACGTATTTTCTCTATAATGAACTACAATGAACTGTACAATATTCCATCAACTAATTAAATATCTCCAGTAAAACAAATCGGAGACAGACAAAGGACCTTTCATCTTGTTTCTTGGCATATAATTTAAGGAGGGCTGAACCTGCAATCCTCAAAACAAAGAAACAATATTTGGCATCTCTTCGGTGATTAGCATATTCATAAGTAACGTGATATATTGCAAGAGCCTCATTGTAGACCTCATCTATCCCCTTTTTACACTCTGCAAATTCCGCAGCACCATACAATATCATCTTATGGTAGTGGCAATATTTTTTTGTGTCTGATGGTCCAACAATATTTCTTATACCACATATCAAATATTTGTGAACACATGCTGTGGGTACACCATGCTCCAAAAATATATCTTATAATAATTGATACATTCGAATTACGTTACATAATTATGCCGAGAACAAATCTGCATGTTGTCATGTCATTCCAAAATAGTGTAGTAATGTTACAAGTTGAACTAAGTTATACATCCACCTACGTAAATAATATTTCCGTCACATATTATAGTACCAAAACAATTACGCTACAAAGCCATAGCATCTACATTGCAGCGAAGTAAATGGTCAATTGCCATTTTCAACATATAATCATCTCACATTGCAACGGGCAACATAATCATCCCACATTGTGTTAGTGATATTGTCCCTAAATTGGCCCATCGCTCTCTTTGATGCACTTGACATTTCTAGTACATGCCTTTGGGTCACTGAGCTTGTTGATGCTCCAGCATCGCCACTGCCTTCGCTATTGGTCGCACTACCTTCGCCAACACTCTCCCTTATTGTACTGAACAATTTATCACTCTAATTGTTCATGCGTATGAAATTGTGTAGAGCACAGCACACAACAATCATGTAACGCTGCCTAATTGGCTTGAAGTTTGGCATTAAATTCAGAATGAGGAAACGGGCCTTCAGCACTCTAAAAGACCGCTCAATAACCATCCGCAAGGACGAGTGCCTGTAGTTGTACAACTTTTTCTTTGATGTTATTCGTCTACCGCTTGAGCGGAATTCCTGCGCATGGTACCTAGTTGACTTGTGAGGGGGGAGAAAACTAGTGCCGATTGATAGACCCTAATCGGCTAAGTAGTACGATCCTACACACACACACAACCAGCCAGCACGTAATTAAGTTGTTCATAAACATACTACTTAGACGTGGAGGATAAAATAACTTTAGTTAAAGTCACAGTAATGTATAGTACCTGTTGGTGGCTATAGGAATCCATGCTTCCGGTCACTGATCTCTTCCTCGAAAACCCTTGAGTCATTCGCACTACCCTCCCATCCAGAATGGACAAATGTGAACTGCATGTCCATGTTACACACACACAGCACATTAGTTGTTATAATGCTCTTGCGGTCCCTGTGTGCTTGAGTCGCATTTGCAGGAGGTCGGGCGCTCACGTGAGTTCCATCAATTGCTCCTACACATCTCTACACATGAAAGTTCTCATTAATCTTAGCAAGCACATATCAAATATCATATTATTTTACTGTTATACGAAGTTAGTTAAGTAAGGGAATGTTTTGTACCTCAAACCATGGCTAGTACTTGTTCACTTGAAGATGTTCGGGGAGGCCTATGACATTCTGATCAGGTTTAATTAAATGCTTCGCGTAGTGGTGGACGGCTCGCAACACCTTACAAAAATGCCGGCACACGGTTTTTGTTGAGTGCTGAAACCTGTCTGCAACACATCTAAAGCGGGTGTTGTGTCCAAGTATGTACAATAACATGGCCATGGCCTGAGTGGCATTCACCCCAACAAGTCCGTCCCTCAAGTAACCATGTTGAGCCAACTTGTCCACTAAATGTAACAGTAATTCAGGTGTCATGCAGAACATCTCGTAACACTTAGCTGGATTACCTTTAGTGACCTCGTCGATATATGCCTTGCCGGTCAATGCACTTGTTTGCATTGGTTGTTTATCATAATGCCGCTGCATGTACGCATACATCTCCCCGACTATAGGATTCACTAAATTAAACTCTGCTTCTTCTTCATGTTCGGACTCCAAATCGGTCCAGTCATCATCATTATCTTCACAGTCATTGCTGGAACCAACATCGTAGAAGTATGCGTCATCAAAGTCATACTCTTGGACCGCCCGCCACCAGTCATTTTCGGACACCATAAGTGACCTACGCATTAGCACAAACACACTATTCAAGTAGGTTATATAAAGAGAGATATAAAAGTAAATATGTTATTTTTAATAGTCTACACCTCAACCTGTAATCCAACAAAGTGATGAAACCATCAACATAGGAAATAGAAACCTATCAAATAGTCCTACTAATAACATCAACCATAGATTATAATAAGACAATAAAAAATAATTAAAACAAGTACATCGCATAATATAAATGTATAATTTAAACACCTAATTCAACATTCACCATAATAAACGTATAAAAATCAACGAACCTAAAATCCAAATTCGTCACATAATATAACACAAACCATACAAACATCCCAAGTTCATAAATAACATAAACCTTCATATTATCCACACGAAACAAAAACAAGTAAATAAAACAACCAGAATCCATAGTACATAAAAACCAAATAGCTTAGACTTAATGCAATATTGCTCTCCCTCAATCCTCCTCCGGGGCTAGAATGTCCTCAATCCAAGACTTCCTCCTATGCTTCGGCATACACATAAACACTACCCTATTATCCTTTTGCTGCAAAACCTTTGACATTTTGATATAGGCCTTGTTACTCAGATCCGCATACGAATTCAACACCTCCATTGCCTTGCCAAATGAACAAGGATCACCCCCTACGCCGAATTGAGCGAATTGGTAGGTTGAACCGCTATACCTGTCGAGTTTACCACTGTACCTATCCTTCGTCATTGTGGTGTACTCCTTTAGGGCCACAGTCATTTCACTTACCCTATCTGACTTCTTTGAGACCTTCTTACCCTTGCCACTTGCATCTTGCACAAACGTTTTCCCGCCCGTTGGGTTACCTCCTCAACCTCAGCATCCTCCACAGTTTGCAGGAAACTCTCAAAGTTAGGGGTGTAACAGTCATCGTCCAGATGGGTGGGTGCACTTGCATTGGCATTGGCAAGCTCTTCCTCTAGGGCACGCTCCTCGTCACTATTCATGGGAGGAGTGTTTGAGGAGATCTGCAGGTTCCCAGTCGCAGTACTAGGAGCGACCAACTGCTGCACCACGATTGCCCTGCAATGTCCTTGGAAACATTAGCACACTTAACGCAGTAGTTCATATATTACCAACTTGGAGGCAAATTGCATAAATAAACAATTGCAATAAGTTATATAATTAATAAATAACAGTAAACATACCGCAATCACATTCTGCCACACTTTGTCAGGACAAGTCACTGTTTGGGTCTGCTCGTCCCACCCCAACCCTGTGCGTCTTAGCAACTAGCTCCACTTGCGTTGTTTGAGTCGAAGCCTATTGTGCTTCTGTTGAACTTGCTTAAAGAGAAAGTCTTTCCCAGTCCTTTGGTTAAGTTCAACTGTAATTGATGCCCACGTAGGACCATTGAACACACTGTTTGGCATGTTACCCTTAAGTTGTTCCTCCAACATGATCTCAATAAAAATATGTTCTACATGGGGAGGCCACTTTTTCTCATCTGCCTCTTGTGATTCATGTGCCATCTATTTGAAATATCTCACGTGGTAAGCTCATGACAGATAATAATTTTAAGAATTGATTAATAGGACTGTAGGATTCATGTGCCATGTAGGTTTAAGGGGTCCAAAAAATGAAAAATATTCCACAATTAAATTAACACGGATAAGAAAAAGCATGCACAGAATGTAAGAAATAGTGGTAATATATAAGAAACAGTGGCAACATATAAATCCTTCATCGAGGTTTAACACATATGCAATGTGACCATTTTTAGAAAAGATGGAAGATCGAAGCAATGAGTTAGTAAACTGATAAGTGGTCACAAATACAACTAGATTAGTGCATGGTTAAGTACATAGTAATCCATAAGAAAGTACGCTGCTGAACATAATGGGAACAAAATATGTCAGTTGTATATCAAAAGGGACATGCACTAAATTGCTTCGACTACGCATCTGTCTCTTACTGAGGTGCGTCATCAGACAATCGATCAGGAAAGGCCACGGGGGGAATGTAGGGCTGATGACTTCTTACCCTATGGACCCCCATCACTCTGCGATAATTCTGTCGAATATGCTTACACTTTGTAATTACCCAACTCATGGTAAAGGCCTTCCCTGTTCGGGCATTAAGATTGGCTATGATCTGCTCCCACACTTGCGCATTGGCAGAATAAGGACGCAAATTCCCAAGCACATAGTGAGAAAATACGAAGTCACACAATAGATCCTCACAATTGGCATCCTATGTTCTCAACTCCGCAGCCATCTTAAAGAACAACACACACATCTCATACACAATCATATCACAAGTACAGTAAAGAAATACCAGTATTTTTAGAGGAACAAATATTGAGCATAGGATCCATATTAATATGTATATATTACTGCATTAAAGATATAAGCAGGTCAATACCCTAACAAAAAGTTCTCAATTTGGTACATAGGTAAGAAAGAAAGAAGTACGAGTTAATAGGATAAAATGCAGGGCACTAGTATTCAACTATTGTCATCTGACATTAGGATAAAGACAATAAACAGAAAAGTGATTTATAACTTAGAACAATTATTTCATGCAAATTTTGCACAAATTCAATTCTAAACATTTGACTTGATTCTATTGCAGGTACTAGAAGGTATATCTGAGTAAACATCTCTATCTTTCCCCATGTTATAAATTTCCAATTCCATAACCCCTCACACAAATAAACTGGTCCAGGTGAAAGCCTGTATCTCTACTCTCTACTACTAGAAACTTAATGGAGGGAACTTTGATAACAAATTCCCGAAAAGTCAAAGAATTTATCACACATTTCTTACACTGTGAAGACCTTAGTTCCATAAATTATTCAAAAAAAAAAAAAAAAACCCCATAACCACGGGTTTCAATAGATCAAATCAGATGCTTACCTAAACATCAAACAAAGAAAAAAAAAAAACAAAAAACAAAAACAGAGAAGCACAGGCTCACCACAGGTTGAAAACCCATAACCACCAGTTGCAATAGATCAAATTAGATGCTTACCCAAACATCAAACAAAGAAAAAACAAAAACAAAGAAGCACATGTTCACCATGGGTTGAAAACCCATAACCACCAGTTTCAATAGATCAAATCAAATGCTTACCCAAACATCAAACAAAGAAAAAAAAAAGCAAAGAATCAAACTTTCATCACCACGGGTTGATACAGTTAAATCATATGTGAAAAGCCAAACATCAAACAAAGAAAAAAAAAGGGAAAAAAAAAAAACAGAGAAGCAAACTTCTCATCACCAATCCTTGATTTGATGTAAAAGATGCGAAATACCTTGCTATTACCAACAAATGAGATATCTAAACAACTCAAATGTAAAGAATACCTTCGGATTTCTGTGAAAAAAGCTGAGAAAGAGATCGGGGAGATTGGCACTAGTTGGCGCGTGAAGCACTGCGTGACCGTGACACGACGGCGCAGGTTGGCTAAGCTCGGATCGGTGAAATAGTGCGTGAGGAGGTGAGGGCAGTGAGAGCTTCTTTTAGCTTGTGGTTTCACTAAATGGAGATGAGAGAGGTCTGAGATGAGAGCTCTGCTTTACTGAAGAGAGCCGTTGATGAGAGCATCAAAAGGAGCGCCAAAGGAGTTATTGCTCTGACTGTAGGACCAGGTATGTGGTGTTATTTAAGAAAATGCCATTGAAAACAGAGTTATGAAAACTGAAAACACCTAAAATGTGTTTTCAGTTTCCATAACTCATAACTCAAAAATCAGAGAATTGAGTGATGGAAACAAAAAACTGGAAACAGAGTTATGGGGTGTCAAACGGACTTCTCAGCTATGGATCCCACCATTTTTGAGTTGTGAGTTATGGAAACAGAGTTATGAGTTATGGAAATCATCAATCCAAACAGCCTCTTAATGACTTTTGGAATGTAGCTCTCTGCTCATTTAATGTGGGTAGGAATTTTCGAACATAATTTGCACCAATGGGTGTACGAAGTTTTTTTTTTTAATTTTTTAAAATTTTTAATTTTTTTACTATTTTCTAATAGGATATACGGAACCTTAAAAGCTATTTACCATAAATCTATATAATATAATCTATTATATAATTCCACTGGATTCTAATTAGTAATTAGAATATACTTTTGCGTAAAGTGGCATCTAAAATGAAAATTCAAATGCTCCAATTTAATAGGCGTCTGTTTTGTGGAACTAATAAGGCTGGTCTTGAAATAATTATCCGAAATAATAAAAGGAATGAAAAATGTTTGCCTTGATGAGCGAGATAATATTAATGCCACCGATTATGATATCTAATTTTATGTTTTTTTTATATATATAATTTAAACCATTTCTTTCTCAATTAAAACTATTGTAAGCTCATTTAAAAGTATTTTCAATCCATTTAAAACCTGCATTGTAAGCTCATTTAAAAGTATTTTCAATCCATTTAAAACCTGCAATCCACTTAAAATTATCTAAATTTTCATGGTAAATTTTTTTATTAACTCAATTGTAACCTTCAATGAATTTTTTTTTTACTGTGTTTTAAAAATTCAACATTTCATTTTCAATATATTATCATAATATGTTTAAAATTTATAAAAATTAAATAAATTCATTGTAGTTCATAAAAAATAAAAAGTAAATTCATTGTATCATAATAAAAAGAAGTCAAGTTGTAAGTTAAAAAATTAAGTAAATAAAGATAGGCTTAACCATTTACCTTCTTATTTTTTAAAACTAAAATGTAAGCCAAAAGTCTTGTAACTCAATTAGTTGGCACTTACTTATGTTTTCAAGACATATAAGGTTCAAATTTCACCTCTCCGATATAACTCAAAATATTGAAAAAAAATGAAAATTTATGAAGTAATCAAGAGTCATAATCTACCAAATATTAAGCTTGTAACTTGTAAGGTTTTTCCGAAGTTGAAGAGAAAAGAAAAATGCGGCCATGTCAATTTTTTTTTTTTTATATAGGTAATAATGATATTTTTATTATAAAAATCCAAAGAAAGAACATATGGAGTTGGCTGGTTGACGTATACAGCCATTTTTTTTTTTAAACGAATTAGGTAGCCAAGCTCTCAATAAAATCAAAGAGCAAAGGAGGTCTATTTGGATCCCAATACATCCAATGAAATAATAGCCCTACAAATACAAAACGCTAAAATATTTTTTTGGTTGGTTTTGGTTTTTTTTTTTTTTTTTTTGGTGTGTGGATATAATTCGACAGTAGGAGGAGGATGATTTGAACCTTGAACATCTTATTTCAAAATACCAAAAAGTATCAATTAAACTACAAAGTTCTTGACAATTTATAAATTAGTTAAATGTTTTATGCATTGATTTATATTTTATACTTATATTTTGCCTGCTTCTTTGAATCTGGTTACCATAATAATATAAATAAAATACGTGAATGCAAGAGCATGATGAGCCCAAAATTTCATAATTAGTTCACTAATATCCTATTATCAGATCAAAACTTATAATAATAATTTTTGCTAATTTTTTATACTTTAAAAATAAATTTTATCACATTCCTAATATTCAAAATTTGGGTGTTATTTGCATTGATGTGAATCTGTTTTCCAAATTCTTATGTAAGTTGCACGTTGATTTGGAGTGAGCTCATTCTTGTGTTTATAGATTTATTGTTGTTTTAAATCAGGGGATTAGAGCTTAACTTGTCAAACAACACATCAAAGAAAGTGGATAAAGCAGCCTCCAAGATAGGGATGGCAATGGGGCGGGGTGGGGTCGAAGGATAGGGTCTTCGTCCTATCCTTCGACCCCACCTCGCATGGTTTTGTTTTGCACCATCCCCGCCCTGCCCTGCATAACAGGGAAAACTTTCTCACCCCATCCCTGCCCCTTGGGGCTCTGCGAAGCCCTGCCCCACCCCGTAAAACTCTACTTTTTGTTCATTTTTCTTACAACTAGTACAATTTTTTTAATGAAACCTATTTCATTAATAAAAATATACTTGAAATTACAACTAAATTTATCCCATAAAATCAAATCAATTTTTAGAAAAAAAAATTGAATAATGTATCCAAGCATTTAACAAGACAATCACAAGAAAAAAAAATCTTGTAATACAATAAAACACAAAATAAAGGTAGAGAACCACATTGGGTAGAATAGAATAAGCTAATATTGAAAAAAAAAATTTAAATAGTAGGGTTTTAGGGTATAAAAAATTTACAATTATAACCCTTAGTAATGCAGGGCGGGGACGGAGAGGGGCGGGGCGGAGTGGGTCTAAAAAGTTTAAACCTATCCCCGCCCCGCCTTGTGGTGCGGGGCTAAAATCTTGCCCCATCCCCGCCCCACCACCTTTGCGGGGTGGGGAAAACCCGCGCAGGGAGAAACGGGGAGGGGCAAGTTAAGCAGGGTGGGGCAAAATTGCCATCCCTACTCCAAGACAATCGACATGGTTCACTTGTGGAAGTGAGAGAAATATGGGAAATGAAGTAAATAGAGAGACACCCCAGAAAGTTGAGTTGGGACTTGGGAGTGAAGAGAGTCACTTTGTTCAGTGAAAAGTTCAAGAAAACAATGAAGTGTTTTGGGTATTTTTTTTTCTTCCCCTTTTGCTGTCACAGTTAATGCTTTGGATGTATGACTTTGCTACACGTGGTTTCAAAAGTCTGGATGAGAAGGTTCAGATAGAGCCGTTGGCGCCATTAAAAGTTTCATTAAATGAGGAGACGGGCGTTTGGTAATGTTGTTGTAGTAACATTATTTGTATTTTTTGGAAATACATTTGGGTGAAAAAGTGTGTGGAAATACGTGTAATGTTGTTTAAACAGAGTCCAAATCTTCTGTCCCACTTTTCCTCCACCACTCCATACTCCATCAATAAAAACTTGCCATATGTTCATCTAATTAATTAAATACTACCATTATTGACTTATTAATACTACCATTATTAATTAATAGTAGTATTTAATTAATTAGGTGAACACGTGACAAGTTTTTATTGGTGGAGTCTAGAGTGGAGTAAGAAAAGTGGGACAGAAGATTTGTCTTCTCTAGCTCTCCAGATCACGCAATTTAGCCTGGTTGCATCCACTAAACAAATAGCTTCTTCCAATGCTTCCCATTAGCACCAAAACCTCACTTTACACTCAGGATCAGTGTGGTAAGTGTTTGGGCTATCAACCTCTCAAGAATTTGGATATGGAGAGGTAGGAGTTGAGGAAAACCATAATGAATTGTGTAGAGGATTGTAGGTATGACAATCTTTAACTCTCAAAGGTAATGGCTAGGGTTTTCTCTCTGAAAAACACTCCTCTCAATATATGTGTAATGTGGGTATATATAGTGTGGGTAGAGACCTGATTTATCAGATATGACAAAATAGTGAAACAGAATGTTTCACGGGTATCTCGTGGGAAGGCCTTACTCGCGAAATACTCGCAAAAATCGGCTGTCACCATCTGTCATGACTCTTTGCATTCTAGTCATATGCTAAGCACATGTCTTCACTTCGCAGAAAGTCTTCTCGTGAGATACCCGCAAAAACTCTTTTGATCTTTATTGATGTCTTGAGTCTTCACACTCTCTCTCACACACAACCCATACAAAGAAATCCCACATAAAATACAGAGTACAAAAGATTGAACAAAATTACAATCAAATTTGGCACGGAATTAATGCCAACACAAAATAGTTGTAAATCACAACTTTACAATCTCCCCCTTTGGCTATTTCGTGACAAAACCCCTAAAACAGACTCTAGACTTAAACATGAGTTTGGGAATAGTGGTAAAATTCACTCACACCTAATCTAGAAGTTGTGAATCACTTGCACGTATACACCTATATCCTGAAACACTCGCACACAAACAAAATATTCATTAAGCTTACGACAAGTTGAATACATGGTAGGTATATGAGCTAGTAAAATGCGATCAAGGTAATAAACAATATATAAACAATTAAGCATATCTTGATCAAACAAGAGCTATCATAAAAGAATGACTACAATGAACATTTAGCTAGTAAATGATCATCCAGGCACGCAATGCAATTAAGAGCAACGCAAAAATCAATTGCATGTCCAACACACAACCAATGCAAAACAAGAAAAGTATTTGCATCAAGGATATGAGATCCAACAAGGGCACAAGTGTGTAGTACTAAAGATAATGCAACAAAATCTAAAAGTACTTAAAAAAAAAACGCTACAAAGCAAGGATGCACAAATAAAGTACTTAACATAAACTGAAGTTTTAAACCAAAGTACTTAAAAGCTTTAAAAGAAAGCAATGTAAATATAAAATGAAGCAAAATATCTAATGTTAGGCTTTGCTTGCTCTTTTGGTCTTGATCTACAATGCTCCCCCTTCAGTCTAGCTCTTTCTCCCCCTATCGTTACACTCCCCCTATCATTAACCATCTCCTCCTTTTTGTCATGGAATAGCTAGCTGTCATCTTTTTCTAGCTTCCTTTGAATTTGGTCCAACTGAGTCTGGAGAGACGTGAACTTTGTGTCAAAGCAAATGTGTTGGGAGTGCATGATGGTTGCAAGTTCGGATAGCTTAGCGCTGATCTCTTGGATAGATGACATAATGTTGTCCAACTTTTCATCATCGGTATGTGAGCTAGAGCTTGAACTACCATGAGGAGCATGACTCTCGTGCTTGGTGCCGTTTTGGGTGTGACCGATACTGGCATTAAGAGTGCGGATGTTGATTGGACTTGGATGTGGGTACGAGGACTCATCTTCCTAAGGATGCACGCCTTTGAGCTTCAAAATTTTTGAGATAAGGCAGCAGAAAGGGAGGCAGTTCTTGAAGCAATCCTCTCAGTTTTTTTTGCTCAAGATGTGGAAGATATGAGAGCAAACATCAATCTCTTCATCATTGATCAGATCATGAAGAAATAAAGCCCGACCGAGATTCATGTACCTGGTGCTTGATAGAGGGGTAGAGGTTGTGAAACATGATCGTTGTGAGTAGCCTCAGTTCGGGAGATAGGGATGCAACACTTACTGATTTCCCATTGGAAGAAAACTCCAAGGTGTCTCTTAAAGTTTCTCGAAGCAGCTCCTTATTTGGATTCAAGTCATCATATACCGGTGGCTTTGGAAATATCGGCCGGTTAATGCGCAAGATATCAGCAAGGTAGACAGGTGTTACTGTGAAACTTTTTCCTCTAACCCAACATTAAAAACATACACAAAATACAAAGGAACAAGTGAAAAACACAAAACAAGAACGCAAACTTGATTAGTACCAAGATAGTCCATAAAACAAACACAAAGTCCTAAAAAGAACATAAACAATGTCACAAAATCATGTTATAAGTGCTAAACATGTAATAACATAAATCTAGCATGATTGAAATGCAAAAACATGACAAGTGAGCAAGTGTGTGCATAAAGTGTGCATGTGGTGTGCATATGTGATGCATGTGCAAGGCATGACTAAGCACATTGGGGTCAAAGTGTGTAAAACACACAACCAATGATCAAAACATGATAAACAAGTCCAATCATGGTAATCCCCAACGTTTGGAACTCATTGGAGTCCAAAACAACACCAAAATGCCATTTAGGCATTTTATCAAACACTTGGTATGCACCTATAAAACTAACATGTGAGCAATGCATGAACATGAGTGAATCTTACCTAAATTCATGTTAAAATGCCACAATTGGCCAACACAAACAGATCAGATGGGACAGAGCACAATCAAGAAATTGAAAAAATTTTGACAAAATTTAAAGCTTCCCAACCCTTTTTCAAATAACCCAATTCAAGTAAAACCTAGAATTTTCTGCGTAATCTAAGGAAATAAAGAGAAAAGATTATATAAACATACTTTAGAAATGATTTTGAAACGATTCCACTTGAAATTTGGTTGGGTTTTTGAGTGAAATTAAGTTTTGGGTTATTTGAGGCTTGAGGGAAGCGAAGTGAGGGAAAACAATTGAGTTTGAAAAACTGTCTGCATTAACCCTTTAAAACTGAACACACGGGTTTTTTGCAGGTTAGTTTCTCATGAAGTTACTCGCAAAAAATGCCTCTGAAGCACAAAACTTTTCGCAGGTAGACTTTACTTAGCGAAATAGTCACGAGATAGTTGTGAAAGTTTCTGCTTGAATTTTGTGTTTCCATATTCTACCTTAACCCATTTTCACGGGAAGAGCTTAGTCGCAAGCTTCTCGCGAAAATGCCTCTGAAGGAGTTTTTGATGAAAAACATGAAAAATGCAATTTGAACAAAAACTCAAAACACGAAAGCATAAAAACACTTTCAAAAAAATATAAAATACTTAAAAATATTTTTAGATTTGATCGACAAGCAATTGAGTATACACATCACATTTGAGCATGTACAATCACACAAATAATTTAAGCATTCATTGAACAAAAGTCTTGTGTGTTGTGTGTGAGTATCAACTGTGGAATAGTCCTTAGTCCAGAGTGAAGCTTCAATGATCAATTCAATCAAGTCATATACAACTAATACTAAGTCACGTGGTTTATCTCAATTATAGAAATGAGCATATATGACCTCCCACGAGAAAATGATTACATATCTTTGAAACTTTTCATTTGGCTTTTTTACAATTCATAACATTTGATCATTTTTTATCTTTACATCTCATTTTGAGATCAATGCCTGGAATTTTTGATATTTCAATTTTGTAAGTAAGCCTTTGGCTTTTTAGCACCATACATTTCAATATAAGTCGCTTACCCTTTTTCCTAGTCAAATACTAGTATGTGCGACGGCTTTTGCAGCTCATTTTCTCTTTTCGAGATTTGACATTTGTTGAGCTATAAAGCAAAAGCATAAAGGATTAGGAAAATATATAGGCACAAGTCTATGCATGTATCAAAACCATAAAGACTATTGACTAATCATTCATGATAAGCTTGAAGATCAATTTATAACAATCACACATAGATTTCAAGATTTTTTCCACAGAAATAGATGTGCATACATGATAAGCTTATCTCGAAAATGCACTATGCCATTAGTATGAAGGTACTAGGCTAAACTCACATGTGATATACACAACACAAGTGATCAAATTTTTTGCAGATTTTTCAATTTTTATGGGTTTTTGAATTTTTCAACATACTCAAAAATAGAACATGTAAAGTAAGATCAATAAAAACAACAAGTACAAAACAAACTTGAAAAGAAACATGCTAAAATGTGAAACATAAGCAAACAACCAATTAAAGTCACAACATATAGGAAGAATTGATACATGTACATGGTTTAATGCTTATGTATGTGTACCCTTCTTCACCCACATGGCACGTGTGTTTAAGGTGATATCCCTAGAAGATTGGGTACTAGAGCTGTGATTCTCAAACCTTTGTCTAAAGCTTGCCAAACAAGAAGTGATGGAATCTATTATCTTCATCACATCACCAAAATCGGAATCAACTTCTTGCCCTTTTGACTGCTTGGCGTTCCAATTCCCCTTTCCTTGTCCTCTTAGCCTTTGAGAATCCGCTTTCTTCAATGCGTGAAGTTTATAGCAGTTAGGTTTTGTGTTTTCTCGAACTCCACAATGGTGGCAGAAGTGTTGAACTTAAGGACCTCTTTGAGGCTTTGGGAGAGACTTCCCTTTAGCCTTGGGTTTGGCTACAAATGGATTTTGAGGTTTTGTTAAAACCTTTTGAGCAATTCCATTTGGCTTCTTCTCCACTTTTACATTCTTAACACTTGGGGTTGCTGCCATTGGTTCCTTAGCTTTAACAAATTTCATCTCCTTGGACACATTGGCAATTAAGCTACTCTCTCCGGAATATCCTAAGCCACTTTTATCAGAAAATGGCTTTCGATGTGCAAGCACTTTATCAAGTTTCTGGGAGGCAACACGCTCCACTTTGGCATTAGCTTGAATCACTTCAAGTTCAAGGAACTTGATCTTGGAGTAGGCCTCAGTTAGTTCTCCATTCAGCGCCTCAACTTCACACTTCGTTTCCTTGTACCTTATGAGTATGCTCTTGTAGTCTTGTTCAACTTTCTTCATTTTTCTGATGGCTACCTTAGCCACTCTAGCATACTCTCTAGTTTTCTTAATAAGAGAATTATAAGATTCTTGAAATTCCTCGGCTCCTTCATTTTCATCATCGGATTCTTCCCCAATTCCCCAAAACTCTACTTCAGTGTGCTCACTGAGTTCTTCCACTACAAGGCTCAAATCTTTCGATGAGTCCATAGGTGCAATGGCCATAAATGCGGAGTAATTTCCTTCTCTGTCACAACTTTCTTCTGAATCAGAATTTGAACCATCTAAGTCACTAAGGGTAGTTGCAAAAACTTTACCATTTGCTTTCAAATACGTGAGGCAATCTTTCTTCACATGCCCATGCCCTTTGCACTCAAAGCACGTGACCATTTGAGACGGTGAGGAATCTTTTGAATCCTTCTTCTTAAAGTCTTTCTTGTTTTTCTTGAAATTTGAGAATTTGCCCTTCTCAAAAGACTTTCCATCTCTCTTGAACTTTAGGAACCTACAGAAGTTCTTATCAAGGTACGCTACATCCTTTTCAACCTCATCCTCATTCGAGGAGTCTTGAGCCTCCAATCTCTCATTGAATGTCTTGAGAGCAAGAGATTTGCTCTTCCTTTGAGATGGTAGAGATAACTCATAGGTTTGAAGAGAACCGATGAGTTCTTGAATTTTAATCTCATCAAGGTCTTTGCTCTCTTCGATGGCAGTGACCTTTGGACGGAAACTCTTCGACAATGATCGTAGAATCTTCCTCACAATCTTGGAGTCCTCCGTCTTTCTCCCAAGTTGAATTTCGCAATCATCATTTCATTTAGCTTCCCATAAAATGAGTCGAATGACTCGTCTTCACTTATCTTCAACTCCTCGAAGCGCATGGTAAGCATTTGCAACTTGGTGTCCTTCACCTTTTTGTGCATTCATAGGTTGTCTCCGAGATTTGTCATGCCTTCTTGGTAATTGTAACATTAGAGATCCTGTGAAATTCGTCAGGAGAAACACCACAGAAAATAGCATTTAAAGCCTTGCTATTTGCATTAGCTGCCGCAAGAGCTACCTTATCCCATATGGATTTGGCGGCTCCGTCTTAGTCCATCCTATCTCGACAGCATCCTAAACACTATCATTAATAGAACATAGAAATGCCCTCATATGGACTTTCCAAAAAGCATAATTGCTCTCATCAAAGTATGGAGGAGCATTAAGCGATTGAGATCAATCCATCTCAAAACGGGTTTAGGATCACACTTAGGTAATGAAACCACAGCAAGTGCACCCGCTTTGATATCAATTGAAAGCTCGAATTTGTATGAAAACACAAGAGCTGTTTAGACCCCCAAATTAAAATTACGGCTTGGTTAATTTTACTTTAACTTAAACTAAGTGCAGCATAAAGTAAATGCAAGCGAACAAACAATAAACTACTCTAAGCCATATTCATCATATAACAACAGTAAAATGAAAGCTAAAAGAGTAAGGAAGAAGAATGCAAGCACAAGATAACACGCCGATGTGTTATTGAAGAGGAAACCGAAAAACTCGGCAAAAAACCTCTCCGCCACCCTCCAAGTGGTAAATCAATCCACTAGAGAATGAGTTGGAGTACACGAATAACAAAAGACCCTCCAAGCCTAGTCTACCCCATGTACTTGAGCCCTCCAAGCTCCTGCTACCAATTGACTTGACAAAGCCTTGTCTTCTCTAGCTCTCTAGATCATGCAATTCAACCCGATTGCATCCACCAAACAAATGGCTTCTTCCAATGCTTCTCAGCAGCACCAAAACCTCACTTTACACTAAGGATGGGTGTGGTAAGTATTTGGGCTATCAACCTCTCAAGGATTTGGATATGGAGAGGTAGAAGTTGAGGAAAACCACAATGGATTGTGTAGAGGATTGTGGGTATGACAATCTCTAACTCTCAAAGGTAATGGCTAGGGTTTTCTCTTCGAAAAGCACTCCTCTCAATATGTGGGTAATGTGGGTATATATAGTGTGGGTAGAGACCTAGTGTATCAAATATGTCAAAATGGCGAAACAAAATGTTTCGCGGGTATCTCGCGGGAAGGCCTTACCTGCGAAATACTTGCGAAAACTAGCTATCACCATCTGTCATGACTCTTCGCAATCCAGTCATGTGCTGAGCACATGTCTTCACTTCACGGGAAGTCTTCTCGCGAGATACCCACGAAAACTCCTTTGATCTTCATTGATGTCTTGAGTCTTCACACTCTCTCTCACACACAACCCATACAAAGAAATCCCACAAAAAATACAGAGTACATAAGGTTGAACAAAATTACAATCAAATTTGGCATGGAATTAAAGCCAACACAAAATAGTAGTAAATCACAACTTTACATTTTTTTTGTTATATATAAATTTTGACAATCTATCCATATGTTTTCATTATATACTCTATGCTTGAAAATTTTCAAGAATATCATAGATCGATAACTAAGTCATCATTCCAATGTTTAAATTTGAAGGTTTTATGGTATGTCTAAAATTATGTATAAGAAATTAATTTTTGGATCTAATAGTAAATAACATCTAATTTAAACGAAACTTGATATATGTATTAAGAACATAAAGAAAATATAATTAGATAGTTATATTTTCAAAATTCACATCAAATAAAAATATCTAAGAGGAGTTTGAAAGGTTTATCTCTAGTTTGAAGATACTTTGTCCATTTACAAGAAATGAATATACAGAACCTTAACAACTATTTACCATAAATTTATATAATATAATCTATTATATATTAGATTAGATTCTAATTACACTGTACTTTGTGTAAAGTGGCATCTAAAATCAAGATTAAAATGCTTAGTATTCTCAGAAGAAAAAAAAAATCAAGATTCAAATGCTCCAATTTGATGGGCCCCTTTCGTGGAACTTATTAGGCTGGTCTTGGAATAAATATCCGAGAAAAGGAAGGAAATAGTAATGCCATCGACCATGCATGGATCACAAGGAAGCCATGGCTGCATATAGTTTGCAAAAGACATAGGCATGGATTTGGATTTGGATTTGGTGCAATACCTAGTCCTATGCAATTCACCCCTCCCCAAACACAAGCATTTTTATTGTTTTAATTTAACTTCTTTTTTTTGTATTCAAGTGCAGAGATTGAAAGTTTTTTTTTCAACTCTTAATCTCAACCCTTGATGGCTATTGCATTAGGTACTAGGTTATTGCACCTAATCTCATTCCCATGGGCATAAGGGAAGTAGTATTTGAAGGAGATCTGGCCACTATCATCAAAGCTAAGGCACATAGTCGGAGATAGGGATGTACGTAAATGAACAAATCTATTTATGAACTGCTTAAGCTAGGTTCAAGAAAAAACTTGTTTATGTTAAACTAAATTCAAGCTCAAGTTTAGATTCGACTATTAAATGAGTCAAGTTAAAACATAATAATGTACATAATATTCAATTAAATTATATATAATATTATATTTTTATAAGTACACTTGTCTATTAATATACTAATGATTAAAAAACATTTTATAGACTTGAGATTGGATTTTAGAAGTTGGTAAATATGATATCAAATTATTATTTGTAGTTTATTAACAATATGAACAATCCATTCCTAGTGAAAATTCATAAATTTGTGATTAGATAAATAATTTCTAATCGTGGTTTTACTATATATGAAAAATAATAAGTTAATTAAATAGTTCATGAATATGCTCAAGTTTCTTCAATAAGCAAATGGACCAAACATGTACATATAATATTGTTTGGTGAAAAGTTATAGCTCAGTTTATATTTGAAATAAAATCAAATAATAGACAAATTTGGACTTTAAATATTCGACTTAGCTTAGCTCGTCTCGTTTACGACCCTAATAGAGGTTGCCTAAGCTGGTGTTAAGGCTCTAGACAAATACAGCTTAGTACACGCGCTAAAAGAAGAGGAAATACCGAAATAGCACCATACATGCACTAGCAAGACTAGCTCAATATTTATAAAGGCAATGAAAACATGGACTGCTTCATTACCTATTCCAGTGGAGTGTATTATGGCTTCTAATTTAGCCATGGTTTGAGTAATAAAATATCTCCATTGATCCTTTCTTTTTAAGTGCTCTAATTTTATGTCAATTTTTTTTTTCATAATTTAAACTCTTTTTGGTCAATTAAACCTACTTTAAGCTCATTTAAAAGTGTTTCTAATCCATTTAAACACTACAATCCATTTAAAATTATCTAAATTTTCTCAGTAAAATTTATTATCAATTGAAATATAACCTTCAATGAAATATATATATATATATATATTTTACAATATTCTAAAAATTCAACAGTTCATTTTCAATATATTTTCATAATGTGTTTTAAATTTATAAACATTAAATCAATTCATTGTATTTCATTAAAAAAAAAAAATCATTGTATCATAATAAAAAGAAGTTACGTTGTAAAGTAAAAAATTAAGTATATAAAAATGGGCTAACCATCTGCCTTCTTATTTTTTAAAACAAAAATGTACACAAGAGCCTTGTAACTCGTTTGGTTAGCGCCTCTTCATATTTCCAAGACATACAAGATTCAAATTTCATCTCCCCAATGTAATTATCAAATTATTGAAAGAAAAGGACAAAAATTTATGAAAGAATCAAGAGTCATAATCTACCAAATATTATGCTTGTAAGGTTTTTCTTCTTGAAAAAAGAGGGGGAAAAAAAAAAGGCGGACATGTCAATTTTATTTATAGGTAAGAATAATATTTTATTTTATTTTTATTTAAAAAAAAAAACCCAAAGAAAGAATCTAATGAGTATGCTTCGTATGCCCTAAGATTCTATTCAAAATTACAACCAATTTTTTTTTAGACGAATTACTTTGCCAAGTTCTCAATAAATTCAAAGTGCAAAGGAGGTGTATTTGGACCACAAGACATCCAATGAAATAAAACGCTAAGTTAAACTACAAAGTTCTAAACAAGTTATAAGCTAGTTAAATGTTTCATTTAGTATTATCGCACACCCTTGGTGCGATGGTCACTCCATAAGTATAAGTGCTTTTGAAGTGTGAGAGGCAAGGACCAGGGTTCAAGTCTCCAAGAGGGAGCTTCACACACATATACACTTAGATTAAGCTAGACTAGAATTCTATCTTAAAACGACGCTGTTTTGTATGTATTTTTAAAAAAAAAAATTTCTTATTTTAATTCCGAACTTTAAAAAAAATGAACTTCCCCTGAATCGTCGTTCCCCTTCCCTTGAATCAAAACAAAACAAATGCCCAATTCCTTAACCCGTGTAACCTTGAGAGAGAGAGAGAGAGAGCCGGTTTGAGAGAGAGAGATTGAGTTCACCAACGGCGAGGAACCTCGCCACCCCTACTCTAGACCTCACCGTGTAAACCACCACCACCTTTGACTGAATCAGTGATGGAGTTCTAAATCGGTGATGGGTGTGCTCTGAATCGGTGATGGGTGACTTTAGTTTTTAAAACTTATTTAGCGGATTCTGTAGATTTCCTAGTATCACTTGGGCCAGCAAACCTGGCTAGGCAATTTCTTGTAAAGACCAATCAACGACTATAGAAGAAGCTGGAACTTAATCTTAATTACATGTCAACCTTTATTTGTCTTTTCTGTTTTTTCTGAATCAATAGTATTTAATTCACATATTAATATGGAAAGGAAAAAAGTGGCGGCTTTCCATATATCAACGTGTTCGTTTATGAACCAAAACTTTGCCCTTCAAAGATGACAAAAAGTCCAAGCAAAGACGAGAGAGAAAGAGAGCTCAAAACTGCAACACATTCATTTTTGATTGAGTCAGAGCATCACTGAGATCACTGAGAGCTAAAGATGTCTCTTCCAAGAGCTTCAGATAGTAATAACAGCAGCAACCTTTTTCCCCATTCTCTCTTTACACGGCGAGCAGGGGCGGTGAGGTTCTTCGCCGCTGGTGAACTTAGTCTCTCTCTCTCTCTCTCTCTCTCTCTCTCTCTCTCTCTCTCTCTCTCTCTCTCTCTCTCTCTCTCTCTCTCTCTCTCTCTCAAGGTTACACAGGTTAGGGATTTAGGCATTTGTTTTGTTTTGATTTAGGGGAAGGGTTGTCGTTCCCCTTCATGTTTTTTTTCCTTTTTTTTTCCCAGATTTTTCTTATTTTAATTCCGAATTAAAAAAAAAAAAAAAAAAAAAAAAAACACATGCAAAACAGTGTCGTTTTACTGGTTTTAACGGCAACACTAACTGAGTTGTAATGGAACTCTGAATTGACAAAAATTGAAAGTTAAAAGACTGAATTGACAAAACTAAAAGTTAGAAGACTGAAATAAAAAAAGTGAAAGTTAGAGGGTCAATTTTATATTTTTGCCTAATATAAATAAAATATGAGAATGCAAGAGTACGATGAACCCAAAATTTCATAATTGTTTCACTAAAACCCTACCATCAGTCCCTCAAAAAAAAAAAAAAACAAAAAAAAACCCTACTATCAGATCAAAACTTATAATAATAATTTTTGCTAATTTTTAATACTTTAAAAATAAACCCTAGCTATCACATTCTTAATATTCAAAATTTGGGTGTTATCTCTGTTGATATGAATGTGTGTTCTAAATATTTTATTTATTTTTGTGAGTCTCACATTGGTTTGGGTGTGAACTCATTTTTATGTTTATAAGTCATTATTCACCTCTAATAATATTTTAAGATAGTGAGTCTAATGTAGACTTGGGTTATCCGTATTACGCACACATGCCACACGATCCCTCCGCAGTCGTGTGAAGTCCAAATCAATTTTACTTCGAGCATCTATTTTTTCAGCCAATTTAGCATTAATGAGATATCAATGACTGTTGTAGGTTAGTAAGTTAACTCATTATTTTATTGTTATTGATGGCTTATTTAACAATAAAATAGTGAGTTATAGCAATTATATCCAAAAAGAAAAAGTCCACTAAAGTCTAAAATGTATTTACTAGAATAATGCACTTTGACAAATTGCAAATTAGCTATTTAAAATCCCAGCACAACCCATCCTCCTTAACTTGCACTTGCTCTCAAGTCTCATGCCAAGCGGTTCTCAGTTTCCACAGACCACAGACATTGGCATCCCCAAGCCATCCAATCAAATTTTCCTACTTTGGTTCCAGAGGTGAGCCTAATAAACAATTAATCAGGAGACACATCAGTGATGTTAAGAGTTGAAAGCCAAACAAATAATAATATTAGTTTCATTATGCACTTAAAACACACAGGTAGAAGGATATCAAGATTTTGGTACGTAATTGGATTTTGGTTTGAAATGTGTTAGAGCATTTTAATATTAAATAATTAAAATGAATAAATGTTACAAAATAAATGTAAAGATGTGGGAGTGAATATGGAAGATAAGGAGTTAGTGAAAATGTTTAATCCCACGTTGAAAAGGAGATAAACTATTTTATTCTTTTTAATTGTGGTGAGTAATGGGCTAACATAAATTGTCTCAGATATTGGTCGAGATACGAGCGCAAGGGAGAGGTGAAGAGTGAAGGTATCAATTTTGTAACACCCACTACATCTAAATAATGGACCTAATTAATCAGATTAATATGGGTAATAATTTTGTGAGGCCCATTGAGCCTATAAATAGACTCATTCAGACCCAATCCAAGTTACTAACAAACTTGAACACTTTTGTGCAGAAGCTGTTCTAGCCGTACAACATTTGTTGGGCTATTGTATTCAGGGGGAGACAAGTAAGAGAAGGTCTGCATCGGTTACAAAGTTTAGCCAACGAAGGGCTTGAATCTCCTTAAAAAGAGTGAGTGTCACGTCTCAGTCCAAATAGTATTGTGTATTTTCTTTTCAATAATATTCAGAAATAATATTCAATTTCTCTTTGTGTTATTTCCATTATTATTATGTTTGCACCAACAATTTTAAGGAGATTCAACACATGGAGCCTACACAAGAGAAACCAAATGAGCAAGTCGGAGATCTTAACAAGCCTTTTCGCTTTAAGGGAGCCCACTCTAAGAGGTGGAAAGGAAAGGTCCTCTTTTACTTGAGTCTTCTCAAAGTCGCCTACATCCTCACTGACAAGAAAAAATAGATAAGTATACAAAAGATAAATACAATTGTCGCTCTTATCTTTTGAATTGTCTTGCTGATCATTTTTATGATTATTATGATACAACTTATAATTCTGCTGAGAAAATTTGGAAAGTTTTACAAAGCAAGTATGATACCGAGGAGGCTAGTGCAAAGAAGTATGCTGCTAGTAGATTTTTTCGTTACCAAATGGTGGATGGAAAATTGGTGGTGGATCAAGCACAAGACTTCCAAATGATCGTGGCAGAATTGAGATCCGAAGGCTTAAAAGAATGGAGACAATTTGGTGATAGCTGACATAATTGATAAACTACCACAATCTTGGAGGGAGTTCCAAAATACTTTGCGGCACAAACAAAAGGAGACATCCTTGAAGACTTTGATCACACGAATCCGTGTGGAGGAGGAGGCTAGAGGACAAGATGCACTTATGACACAAGAGAGCAATGGTAATTCCACCATAAAGGTAAACCTTATTTCATCTAATAATAATATGCCTAAAAATCATTTTCCTAAAAATGGTCAATTGAAGCCTAAAAAGAGAGCCTTTAAAATAATAATAGATATCAAGGAAGGGGAAATCTAAATAAAAATTACAATAAGAACCAAGGACCCCTTCACAAGATCAATTTAATAGATATTGTTTTATCTGTGGCAAGAGTGGGCATATTGCTTGAATTTGCAAATTTAAAAAATGTGAATCTGTCCCTCAGGCTAACGTAACCGAAGAGCCTTTAGTAGTTATGATTACAGACATCAATATGGTGCAATATGTTGAAGGGCGGTGGGCAGATTCTAGTGCTAATAAGCACGTCTGTTATGACAAAAATTGGTTCAAGTTGTACACTCCTTTTGAAAAAGAAAAAACTGTTATGCTTAGTGACTCTAGCAAAACCAAGGTTCTCGGGAGTGGTGAGGTTGAATTGAAATTCACTTCTGGACGTGTGCCAACATTGAAAGATGTACTTTACACTCCGTCCATGCGGAAGAATTTAATGTCAAGTTTTTTGCTTAACAAGGCTGGCTTCAAGCAAACTATGGAATCTAATAATTATGTAATCACTAAAAATGGATTATTTGTGGGCAAAGGTTATGCTTGTGATAGAATGTTTAAATTGAATGTTGAGAATAATAAAACATTTACCAGTTCAGTTTATATGCTTTCTTCTATTAATTTTTGGCATACTCGTTTGTGTCATATAAATAGTAGATATATGAGAATCATGAGTAGTTTAAGATTAATTCCACGACTGTCAAAAGATTTTGAAAAATGTGAAACTTGTAGTCAAGTTAAGATTACAAAAAGGCTTCATAAAAGTGTTGTAAGAAATACCGAATTGCTTGAGTTAATTCACTCTGATTTATGTGAATTTGAGGGAATTTTAACTCGTGAAGGAAATAGATATATTATCACTTTTATTGATGATTTCTCAAAATACACAACTATTTATTTTTTGAAAAATAAAAGTGAGCTTTTGAAAAATTTCAAGATTTTTTAAAAGAAGTCAAAAATCAATTCGGTAGAAAAATAAAAAGAATAAGAAGTGATAGAGGCCGTGAGTATGAATCAAGTGCATTCAACTCATTTGTTCAGTCTTTGGGAATTATCCACGAAACTACTTCACCATATTCACCTGCTTCTAATGGTGTGGCTGAAAGAAAAAATAGAACTTTAATTGAGTTAACAAATGCCATGTTAATTGAATCTGGTGCACCTTTAAATTTTTGGGGTGAAGCTATTTTAACTGCATGTCATGTTTTGAATAGGGTGCCACATAAAAAGTCACATACCACACCTTTTGAGATGTGGAAAGGACATAAGCCAAACTTGGGATATTTGAAAGTATAGGGTTGTCTTGCTTATGTAAGGCTTACTGACCCTAAAATGCCTAAATTAGGTATAAGAGTTACTACCTGTGCTTTTCTTGGTTATGCAATTAATAGTGCAGCCTATAAATTTTTTGATCTTGAAAACAAAATAATTTTTGAATCTGATAATGCAATTTTTTATGAAGAAAAATTTCCTTTTAAATTGAAAAATAGTGGGGGGGTGAAGAAAATATTTTATCACAACCTAGTTCTTCTACTTCATATTTACAAAATCAAGAAAATTTTGAAATGGAACCTAGAAGGAGTAAAAGAGCTAGAGTTGAAAAGGATGTTGGTCCTGATTATTATGCTTTTAACATTGAGGAAAATCCCCAAAATTTAAAAGAGATTTAACATTACCTGATGCTATATTTTGGAAAGAGGCTGTAAATGATGAGATGGAATCTCTAATTTCTAATAGAACTTGGAAATTAGTAGATCTTCCACCGGGTTGTAAGACCATAGGTTGTAAATGAGTCCTTAGAAAAAGTTGAAACCAGATGGATCAATAGATAAGTTTAAAGCTAGACTTATTGCAATGGGCTTTAAACAAAAAGCTGATCTTGATTTCTTTGATACTTTTTCTCCGGTAACAAAAATTATATCTAGTAAATTGTTAATTGCTATTACTGCAATTTTTTATTTGAAAATTCATCAAATGGATGTAAAAACTGCTTTTCTAAATGGGGACCTAGAGGAAGAAATTTATATGGATCAACCCAAAGGCTTTGTAGAGCCTGGACAAGAAAGCAAGGTATGTAAGCTAACTAAATCCCTATATGGCTTAAAACAAGCACCTAAGTAGTGGCATGAAAAGTTTGATTCCTGCATAATTGAGAATGGTTATAAATCAAATAAATGTGATAAGTGTATTTATTCTAAATCATGGAATAATTTACATATTATTATTAGCCTCTATATGGATGATATGTTAATTTTTGGCTCAAATATGCACATTATAAATGAGACAAAAAATATGCTTAAAAGCCATTTTGATATGAAAGATCTTGGTGAGACTAGTTTTATTTTGGGCATGAAAATTACAAAAACATGTGATGAAATATTTCTTGATCAATCATATTATGTTGAGAAAATATAATTTTCATGATCACAAAAGTGTAGCTACTCCTTTTGATTCTAGTGTTCATTTATTTCCCGTGAATAATGATAATGAGATTTTTAATCATAATGATATGCTAGCATCATTGGTAGTTTGCATTATGCTACTGATTGTACTAGACCTAACATTGCATATGCAGTAGGAGTGCTTAACAAATTTACTAGCATGCCTAGTAAAGATTATTGGCTAGCTATTGAGCGAGTCATGAGATATTTAATTAGTACCAAAAGTTATGGCTTATTTATAAAGGATAACTTGCTGTGATTGAAGCTTTTAGTGATGTCGATTGGAATACGTTGTCAAGTGATTCTCTCTCTACCACTGGTTATATTTTTACCTTAGGTAGTGGTGCTATTTGTTGGAAATCTAAAAAGCAAACAATAATTGCTAATTCAACAATGGAAGCTGAATTAATAGCATTAGCTTTAGCTAGTGAAAAGGAAAATTGACTTAGAGATTTGTTATATGAAATTCCACTTTGGGAAAAGTCAATTCCACCTATATTAATTCATTGTGATAGCACTGCCGCAATTGGTAGAGTTAAAAACCGTTATTACAATGGTAAATCCAGACCTATAAGAAGAAAGCATAGTACCGTGCGATCTTATTTGAGTAGTGACATCATACTGTGGATTATATTAAAGTTAATGATAATCTTGCAGATCCATTTACCAAGGCCTTGGCAAAAGATAGAGTCTGGAATACATCGAGGGGGATGGTACTAAAGTCCATAGAATCATGAGCCATGTATGAGGATACCCAACCTAAGGATCAGAGATCCTGAGAATTGGGTTCAATGGGAAAAACGAATCACACGATGGTCGTAAGAAATGCGCTATTTATATATTTTTTAATTATTTATTTTGTAAATAATTTTTTAATTGTTCATCCCTATGATGTAAGTGCATTTATCTTGTAATGTGGAGAGGTTAAGTAAAAACTCTTAATAAAATTTGTAGCTTGTATGAGTGGGGTGTCAGAATTACAGGAACACTCTTGACAAAATTTCACCTATGTGAGTGTGGGGGTGGGGCCGCTCCCTATGAGATTTAGACTTAATCTCAAATACACTAATGAAACTGGGATCAGCACACTGCCGTAAAGTGCTAGTTATAAAAGCTCATGTCAACACCTGAGTTGTTATGTGTAAGCAGTGATGCTTAATTTCCCTAAAGCAGTCCTAGTTCAAGTCAGCGACCATTATGACTCTAGAGTTGAGATCGTTGTTTTACCAAGTGAAGGTTCAATGCAGAGCACACCTTCATGATGCATAGTGACCCATCTTGGCTTGATAATCTCTCTTTAACTAAAAAATTTAATATTAAAATAAGTAGGGGATTGTTGGAGCATTTTAATATTAAATAATTAAAATGAATAAATGTTACAAAATAAATGTAAAGATGTGGGAGTGAATATGGAAGATGAGGAGTTAGTGAAAATGTTTAATCCCACATTAAAAAGAAGAGAGACTATTTTATTCTTTTTAATTGTAGTGATTAATGGGCTAACATGAATTGTCTTAGATATTAATCTAGATATGTGCGCAAGGGGGAAGTGATCAGATATTAATCTAGATACGTGCGTAAAGGGGAGGTGAAGAATGGAGGTATCAAAATTAGAAATGGATAAACCTTTTGGATCCTCCTACTTGACAGCCCATTTAGAATAATTACTATATCCGTTGATGAGTAAATGACCCGAATTAATACTCCATTTTTACTATGGAAAATAAAGAGCCATTAATCCACTTAATGGACTATCCGTTTGAGTCTTTTCATTCTTCAGAAACTCCTTATCTCACTATTAATTGTGTAACTCCAGCTCATCAAATTAATATTCAACAATTAATATTGTAACACCCACTACATCAGAATAATGGACCTAATTAATCAGATTAATATGGGTAATAATTTCGTGAGGCCCATTGAGCCTATAAATAAATTCATTCAGATCCAATCCAAGTTACTGACAAATATACACTGCAATATACACTAAAAAAAATAGAGAGGTTCTTGGTAAGGAAAAGTGTTCTTTCTGGTGGAGCTTTGGGCTTGAACACTTTGTGCAGAAGTTGTTTTAGCCGTACAACATTTGTTGGGCTGTTGTATCTTGGGGGAGACAAGTCAGAAAATGTCAGCACCGGTTACAAAGTTTAGCCAACCAAGGGCTTGAATCTCCTTAAAGAGAGAGAGTGTCGCGCCTCAATCTAAATAGTGTTGTTTATTTTCTTTTCAATAATATTCAGAAGTAATATTCAGTTAAGTTTAGCCAACCAAGGGCTTGAATCTCCTTAAAGAGAGAGAGTGCCGCGCCTCAGTGTAAATAGTGTTGTGTATTTTCTTTTCAATAATATTCAGAAGTAATATTCAGTTTCTTTTTGTGTTATTTCCATTATTGTTGTGTTTGCACCAACAAAATGAAATAGTGTATCAATGATTAGCTTTTTAGAACTGTCATTTCTTGATAAATGACTTCTACGTATTGTTATACTTTTAATTAACCACGAAAAAATAGTTAATATTACTTATTTAATCTTATTATTTAAACTATTTTTAAGAATTGATAAAGTGAGTATGTGGGTATTCTTGAATTTTTCAAAATTGAACATAAAAATGGAGAGTCAGTATCATTGGACATTATCCTCACTTCTTGAATATTGGGTTGGGTTTTTAGTCCAACCAATAACTCAAAATACAAAATAAAAGACCCATTAACCCAAAAAACAGTTAGCCTTGGCCCTTTAGAGAATGTGAACCTTTCTAAAATAACTCATCGCAGCCCACCAAAAGAGGGAAAAAAAAATATTGGTCCAAGAATAAAAATTACTTTTTTAAGTCCTCCTAAAAACAAAAACAAAAAAACAAAAAAGAAAGTGGCTTCTTTGCAAATGTAACAAAGTGAAGGCGGTGGTGACTGCTGACCTAAGGCCTATTAGAATAGAGGCTACCAAAAATGAGTGGAGCTTCATCTTTGAAGAAAATGGGGTTACATGGTTTGGGCCTAGAAAAACTTAACCTAAGGCCTATAGTTCTAAAGTTATAACGGGCTGACTTCGGCCCAATTTTGTTTACACTCCTACTTACCTATTCTTCTGAAGCAAATTGATCTGGTTCCCAATTACTTCTAGCAATTTTTTTTCCCGACAACAACAATTCTCCTACGTAACAAGATGTATAAATTGCAATTGTTTCAACGGAAAAAATTTATATTGGAAATAAATTTTATTTAAGAAATAAAATATTGATAACCTAATTAATTAATTATATCTAAAATAAATTCCAATTGACCAATAAAAATACAATTTCCTTTCAAAATAAAAATAAATATTTCTTTGTGCTTCACACATCAAAAATATTTGATGGGAAGGCTTGTGAAAGAAGCAAGCAGAAACATTATAGTAGATCCTTAAAGTATTAATAATTATTGAATAATTTGAAAACAGTGGGCCATGACAAATTGTGGAGAGTTTGTGCATGATCCGGCAGCTTCTTGCCTATGTGGGTCTCCGGTGGCGGCCCAAGATGGATGGGTCCTACAAGAAGCTTATTTTAGGGTTTTAATTTTTCAAAATAGAAAGTAATTCTTTGTATTACTGTTTAATCTATTATATGCAATTATTTGTAAAAATCTGATGTGGCAAAGTATTATTGGATGGTGTTAAAATAGGCTTTTATGAATTTATATTTTTTTTAAAGTAAGTACTATTCTGTCATATATGAAGCTGTGAAGCAAGCTTAACTATTAGACCATAAAAAAAAAAAAAAGAAGCAAGCCTAACAAGTTTTCTCAGTATGATACATGCATAAAAGGAGAGATATTATCATTTACAAGTAGGTAAAGTTTGATAGTAGTGTATGACATTAAGGCACTTTTGCTTCAAATTAATGATTGTGGAGAAATTCAAGATCAAATCAATTAGCCAGAAGTGAAGGCACTATATTGTTTACACTGAGACCAAAAGAGAAACAATAGAATTAACAGAGCAATGGTGTGTATGTACTTAACATGAAATGAAGATGAGAAAATTTATTTGTGATTCTCATACTTGCAAAATGAGGTGAATTTTTTTTTCATTTCTGTGTTCTTAATGGTTCAGAACATCCATATAATTGACATTTATGGAAATGAAGATACCATAGCATACACTAAATTAAAGACAATACTTTGAAAATATGGAAACATATTATCATCACAAATTTCTAGGAATTAACACTAACTTGCTGGTTTTTTGAAAGACTAATGAGATTAAAGAAATTGTCATTTTTATTTACATGATCACAGAAGAAAAGTCAATTAATTAGTTGTTTGACCTCTAAAGCCCAACATGCCGTCTTTCGTGGAAATTAAAATGGAAGAGAAAAGACGAGAATATGAAAGCTTAAATAGTAAAAAAATTTCATATATTTTACTTCAGCATTCTACCATATTTATTATATATTTTTAATTGTAGTGAGGGTTACTTCCATTGAAATACAATAAGGTGAAGCATCTCACCACATTGAAATTAACTTCAATTAAGATCAAACAAGTAGAAATATGACGCCAAAGTTTCCTATTTCTAGAGAGAGAGATATATATATATATATATATATATATATCCTATATCCAGAGTTTGTTTTGAAAAAACTCTTGTATGTATATTCTGCAAGATATAATTTCAGGTTCCCAAGTAGCATAATTCAATCAGTGTGTCTTCCTCATCAATCAACTTTTGACAAAAATGAAAGGAAACCATGACAAAAGTTTTCATTACCTGGTCCCCAAATTTAGCTAATGTGACCATATTAGCAATAATGCAATAAATCAATGTAATGCTAGGTAATCAGCACATTTTACAGCAGTCAAACATATTGGAGTTTAAATTTTGAAATGAAATTCAGTTAGATAAACTACATAGAAGAGGCTAAAATTTCTCTGCTTTCATTGTCTAGAAAAATGAGAAATTTTGAAAATAAAGGTGGTCTTACTAATTATTCCAGTAGTAAATTACAGTACCAATCAAAGTGGTAGCTCTTAAAGTTATAATTTCAAGCACAATGTCTGATGCAGTCCAAATGATTCTTTAAGCCAAGATTATTTGATGGCTGAGACAAAATTTCAAGGAACAAATTTCAACACATTGGTTATATTGGATACAAGTCAACCACATCCTTAACTATATTTTGTAAACTGGTAAGCTTGCTTCTTTTTAGACGAAGCCAAAAAACAGCTTAAAATACCTCAATAGAACGTATGGTGTTTAACATAAAAGTCACATTACAAAGAGAACCAGGCTAAATGTAGAATTGGCAAGCCAGCGAGCATTAGTAAGCATTCAACCAGGGACTTTGACGAAACCATAGCTTAAAAAATCGCAAACGCAGCAAAGCAATGTCTACTTTAACAGCTTGCCTCTCCCGCTTCCACAACAAAGGCTTGCCTCAGAGGCTACTGATAACTACAAGTGCAGTCCACGCCTTTCATAAGTATGTAAGATAAGGTTTCCTTAACAAGCCTACACCTCACCAGCAACTCTTTATTTTGGTACTAACTCCCACTTGCCATGCCCAACAATCAACAAATCGTATCCAAGTGCACAAAGGAGGTTCTCATTACAACGATTCCCAACCATTGCTTCTTAACAGGTCGAGATCACGTGAATGTAATAGTTAAGAGCTTGAGAAGCATGACAACCTTCCCTTCAAACATGTGCCACATTCCAGCATTTCAGAATAGAACACAGAGTGGCTATAACTGGTTAGCCTCCTTCAGGTCAAATTACCAATGAAAAACTTGCCTGAAAGTTTACAACGAAAATTCAGTGACAACTATGAGTCTTGGTTTTTTGTACTATACTGCTATGTTGTATTTATGGGAAAGAAGGTACTATAGTATACACTAAACTAAAGAGACAAAACTTTGAAAATGAAAAAAAGAAAAAAGAAAAAAAAATTCAACAAATATTTCTACAAGTTATCTCTAACTTGATGGTGTTTTGAAAGATGAACAAGGCCAAAGAAAGGGGCACATACCTTTTTATTTACATAAACACAGGTGGAAAATTCGATTAGGTTTTTGCTCTCTCAGACCAGAATGCCTCCTTCCATTGCTCTTTTCGTCCTCTGGAAATTTCGCTAAGATGCCAAGCAGTCCATCAAATGGCCAGAGGAGAGGAACATCGAAAAATAAAACAGGAAAAAATGGAAAGAGAAAAAAATTAAACAATCAACAAATAAGATATGCCTTGAGTATTCAACAAGAGCTACAATGAGCAATGAATTTTTTCTTCTAAAGTTCATATAATAGCATGGAAGGTTCTTTCCACTGAAACATAATCAGGCAAATCATCCACCTTACCAAAATTAATTTAAATTTAGATCAAACAAGAAATATGTAGAAAGTTTCCCATTTTCTTTCTAAAACTAAAATTTGTCATATGATTAACGGTTGTTTCTGAAACTCTGCATATTCAGGTTCTTGAGTGTTGTTTTTCAATTTTATACATACCTTTGGGAAACTAGGCCCTACTAAAATGCATTTTTCTTTCATTTAGTAGCTGCAGAAAAGCCCTCCTTTCAGTATATGTTTACTGAATGGAGTTATTAAGTAGGTTACGTTACATAGATGGTAGTATAGTGGGAAGGTTTAATCTGTGCCTGAAGAATTAACCAAGTAATGAAGGATTAAAAATACAAATAAGTGATAATAGTAAACAACCTGAAGTGGAATCAGCTTTACATAGAGGGCAGGTACACACTGAGAAGAATATTTGTAAATTACGGTCCAACTCCCCTCTCCTTCTGGCCTTCCTTTCATATTTCCATTGTGAAATCTCTGAAAATAGTCATGAGCTCTAAAAGGGGAATACACACACACAATGAAAATTATACTCGTATCCCAAAGAGCATACTCAATCAATGTGTCAAAATTTATAATAAAAAGAAAAAACTTTAGTTCAAAAACAAACTATAACAGATATTGATTAGATAAAAAAGTAGAGACCCCCTAAAAAGCACAATGCAAAAATGCCAAGGGACTTCCATTTACAAATGTCCATTAGCATACCATGCTGGGAATCAACCGGTCATCTAATATTAAAAAGTTCAGGATAATTGGCATAAACAAGTAAAGTCAAGGAAATGATTGATGGAGCAAAGAATTCATTTTCTATTGGAAAGCCTCCATATGTGACTACATTATCAACAATAAAAGTAGTTTGCACTCCATTCCAGAATATGAGCAAGTCCCAGCTAAAATTATGAGCTGAAATATATGGGGACTCCTAGGCTCAATAGGAAACTTATAAGCTTGCCCTGATGTTTGACAAGAAATGTAGTTTGCTCTCCACTTCCAAAAATCTGAGTATGTATCAGCTAAAATGAAGGAAATGTTGTAATTATAAATGTCCAGAGTTCACAAAAGAAGGAAAATTATTATTTTTGAGAGCAAATCAAAACAATGTGAGAAATGAGATTAAGAAGCAGCAATTGTCAAATTTGTAAAACCAAGATCTCAGAATCCATTTAGTTGCAGAACAAGTGTCCTGCTTCCTTATTCATCGTACAACAGCTATCTAAAAAATATATATATAAAAAACCAACTTAATTTAAGAGGGAACAAGCTTTTCTTTAAGGAATGGTGGGGTGACAGTGCTTTGGAACAAATGAAAAATACCTGCTCATCTGTAGCACAGGTGACAATGCCTCAATATCCTTGCAAAGCATGATCTTTGGTTGAAATGACATTCTGCTCAGGCATCTTATTAAAAAGCTGTCCTGTCATTTTGTGCATTTCCACTAATCATCATCTTCCACAACATGATATATAATCTGCAATCAATCAAATTCCAAGATAAAATATCTCCTTTAGGCATTTCATCAAACAACTACATGTCCTTAGGTATAAGAGGTTCATACAATTCATATAATTTACAAACTATAAGGGATGTTGATGGGCTAAAAATTCAGTGCCATAAGTTCAATTGTTAAGAGGGAAAAAGAAAAAAAAAATGAGCGAACATAATGTAATCCAAAATTTTACATATCCCAAGTATTGAAATTAAAGAAAAGCTTTTAGGAGTTCAGAAGCTAGCCTCTACTGCCCCACTGCAAGAATTAGCATATAAAAGGCTAAGGTTCTAAATTTAAAAGTCAAAGTCACATTGTCTAAATACACACATGGAGGAAAGCAGAGGATTTTGTATTTTCATTTTGGGTATATTGTAGGATTTATCATTCTATATCAACAAATTCTTTAATTGCAACATTGTGATAGCAAATATATATATATATATATATAGGAGAGACAAGTTAATAAAGTTTGCATAGGTACTTTGAATGTTTCTCTCCAATCTATGACAAGGGAGTTTATGATACATACAACTAAGGGGGAGGGAATCCACAAAAAAATAAAGTGAGCATTTATTGCCTTATGATGCTTTTGCTTCCAAATGTCTCTTATTGGAATTGCAAATGCCTGTGGACAAATTCAAGATCAAATCCTTTAGCAAGGAAGTGGAAGCACTGTACTATTTACTAAGACCAAAAAGGAAACAGGCAGAGCAAGCAGACAAAGGCATATATATACTTAAACGAAAATATTTGTAATTACCAGACTTGCAAACTGAGTTCAAATGGTTTGCTGCTTCCATGTTTTCAATGGTTTAGCACATATATAAATATAATTAACAGGCTGCCCTCCTTTAAATCGTACAAACAATGAAAAAATTTCCTAAAAGTTTTAAATGAAAAATTCAGTGACGACTATCATCTTGCTTTAGTAAAATTTCTAGAAATCCAGATCAAACAAATAGAAAAATGAAGACAAAGTTTCTCAATTCTATCTGACACTCGTATCTATCATATAATTATTCTTTGGGACAACTCTGAACATTTGCCATGATATAAATTCAGGTTTTTTGTTTTTGTTTTTTTCAATATTATATCTCATGTTAGGAATGTACCCTTACTAATAGGCTGCTTTGTTTCAATCAATAAATGCAGAAAAGTCCCTCCTATAATAGGTTTACTCAATAGAACTAATAAATAAGTTAAAATTGATGGCTCAAGTAGTGTAGTGGAAGGGTATAATCTGTGCCTGAAAATTCATCAATATCGATTATAAGTAAAAAAAGATGATACTATTTAATAACCTGAACATGGTAAGCATGCAAACTGAGAGGTAAATTAAACCCTTTATCCCATTGAGAGAAATTCAATTCGTGTCTTCCTCGTTCATCAAACTTTTATATTCCAGTTAGCCTTCTGAGTTAAGAATGATGAGAAGCAATGACAAAAGTTTTTATTATTATACCAAATCCCCTAATTCAGCTAAGGTGACCATCTCAGCTAGAATCCAACAAATCAATGTACTGCTAGGTAATGACCAATTAACCCATTATGAATGCAACCATCCATCATCAAAGAGTAGCAGAAAACTTGAAATGAATTCAAGTTAGATATACAAATCAAAGGCTGGAATTTTTGTGCTAACACAATCAAGAAAATTTTAGAAGGGAAAAAAATATATATATTAATAGTCTAACTATATAGTAAATTACTGTGCTCACCATAGTGGTTGATCGAAAAGCTACAATTTCAAGCACAATGTGTAATGCTGTCTCAATGATTTTTTATGCCAAGATTGTTTGATTACTGAGCTTGTAACTAAGGTTTCAAAAAACAATCTTCCAACAAATTGGTCAAACTGGTTGCACGTCAACCACATCCCTTAGTATATAGTGTAAACTAGTAACTTTGATTAGGCACAAAACAAAACATAAGTTAGATACAAAGGAGACAGGACACAAACACAGCAAAAGGTACAATACAGACAGAACCAAAATAGAGCCCCTACCTACCAGCAGAGGACCAAAAGATATTCATATAGCAGTTTGATGTCATCTTTGCATAGTGCCTGACTTGACAAGGAATTCTGGGATCAAACCTATTAGAGCCAACACTTCTTACACTGGTTAATAGACTTTGAAGGTCACCAATAACACCTGCACTCCTTTGTTTTCAAAGAGTTTCTCAAGCAATTTGCCAGTTGAGAGCACAAAAACATATAGAATTCCCATATGCTTCAAGGCCACAGAGCTTGTCTCAAAAGGAGGAGGAAGGCAGTGGGTTTGGAATTTTTTTTCCCTGCTAGAGAATCCAGCAGTAACAACATTACCCTTTCCAACTTCATCTCTTTTCACATCCTGCATAAACAGGACTTGCCATCCTTGTCTGCCTCTAACTTGCCACATCCAAAGTGCTTCCCTCAGCTTGATAACTCAGTCCTTCTTTAACAAGCAAGCCTCCCAACAAAGCTTTTCCATTTTTTTACTATAATCAAGCACTGTCACAGCCTTGATCTTACTCACTGCCTTTGGTGGTAGCTTTGTTTCTAAAAGCCTAAATCACCCACAGCCTGTAGCTGCAAAAGAGTAATTTATTATGTTGAATTGACAAATCTACAATTTTTTCCTTTTAAGTAATTGTCATTAGCCAATGAACTATTTCTGTTCCCAAGCCAATTACCCACAGAATAAGGCTTCATATGGCTCTTAATAGCTATAGTTCATCACAGACATGAAATTGTGAAACACACAAAGGACCAAAATTTATATCACCAAGGTAAATTTTATATTGTCCCCCCAATGAAAACTACGAATGAAATTCCTTTTAAGAATATGAAACCTTTTGACCAAAAATTATAAAAGAAATGCATGAAAGTTTGCGTCCACTACCTTGAATATGCATTCCACATGGGTGGTACCAATTGTGTAAATATGTTTTATACAATTATTGCTGCTGCTCCTCCAGATGATAAGCCTTAGTGGGAATTCACCAACAGTACAACGATATGTTAATAGCTTCATGTTTTTAATCCACAACAAAAGCTATAAACCCTAGACATACTCGTAAGTACAGGTGCAGCTGCCACACCTTTCGCAAGTACATAGGATAATGCTTCACAAATTTTATAACAAAGCATGCACCTCACCTGCTCAAAACCCACCACCTACACCAAAGATCAACACTTGACACTGCTGACTATCACCAAGTTGTATCCAATTGCACACCTTGACAGATCATGACCATATGGTCATATTCCTGAATCTACAAAGAACAACAAGAATAACATAAGAAAAAAACAAGCATCTGTGGAGGATATCTAATGAAATGGTGAGTATCAACGTAACTTATTTGAACAGTCAAGTTTGTTTATTTCATTCTAATATAACGTCCATTCACATTATAATGAACCTATGATATTTTATTTCATGTGATATTAAATTATGTGGCAGTTATGATACCTACTTTCTTGGCTATGTGGCAGTTATGATACCTACTTTCTTGGCTACCTCATGTTCTCTTTGAACTAACATTAACTGTTAATTAAAAAATAGTTTGTTCCTCTTTTGTCCATTGGTTGGTTTCTAATACTGGAAACTACCTGAAAAATTTGTAACAAATGACTTGGATTAGTTTTGGTTAATGTAGAATGAGTACTTGATCAGACCTTATATTGTGAAATACGTGCCATCTGCAGCTCAGGTGAGAATGCTTTGATCATCTGTGCAAGGCATGATCTTTGGTTAAAATGACATGCTGCTCAGGCATCATATTAAAAAGCCATCCTGCCATTATGTGCATATCTCCACTGGTCATTGTTCCTCAACTTGATATGTAACCTGCAATCATCACATTACATGGTACAATAATCATCCTGCTGTGCAAATGGGATCCTTAGTATTATTAGTACTATTTTTAAAGGTTCTCAAATTCCACAATACAATATCTATTTCAAGCATTTCCTCAAACAGCTATATGCCCTTAGGAATAACGGGTTCATATAATTCAAATAACTTACAAGTATAAGAGACGAGCGAAAAATTCAAGGTGCCAAAGTCCAATTGTTAAAAGAAGAAAAAAGATTGAACATACACGAGCCAAATTTAACATACCGCCTCCATGTTTTGAAGCTAGCCTCTACTGCAACACTGCAAGAATTAGCTTGGGTTAGGGTTTGAATTTTCATATTCATATTGTTTAAATACACAAACAGAGAGGATTTTATTGTATAATCGTCAAAATTCTTGAACTGAAATATTATGAAACGAAATAACGTTGTACCTGGAGGGAAGATCTCTCTGTTTTGCAAAATTATTTCTGCTGCTTCAAGAAATCAATTACAACCGAAGGGATGTGGACAATCTTTGACCACATTATCCCTTTGTCTTTCTATCAGTTTCGTTTCAGCACAGGACAATTAGAAATTTCAAGTCGCTGAAGCGAGGGAGGAAAACACTTCTCTGATAGAGACGCGAGTTTAGGGCACCGACTGATGGAAATTTGTTCAAGTGCAGAGAGGTTTTGAAAGAACTTCCAGGAGAGGAATAACAAATTTGGAAAATTAAAAAACTCCAGGGTAGTGAGAGATGTAGGCAACATCAACATCGTCTTCCCATCTTCCTCTTCTGGAAACGAATCCATAATTCCATTAGCAATCAAGAGATGTGTAAGCGACGTGAGTCTGTGCAGTCCCAACTCAAATACTTGCTTACAGAGATTCGCCCCTGACAACCTAAGCTCTCTAAGGTTGGTGGGAAAACCCTCTTCCGGAAAGGATACGATACTTGGACAGTCACGTATTGATAAATCTTGCAGAAAGTTGAGGTTGTGCATGTTGTTTGGCAAGGCCTCCAGTTTCGCACAATATTCGATTTTAAGACTTCTCAAGTTGGTGGGGAAACCCTCTTCCGGAAAGGATACGATACTTGGATAGTTATATATTGATAAATCTTGCAGAAAGTTGAGGTTGTGCATGTTGTTTGGCAAGGCCTCCAGTTTCTCACAACATTTGATTTGAAGACTTCTCAAGTTGGGGGGGAGCGAATCTCCTAAAGAGACAAGACTATTACACTCGGATATATCAATCTCTTCGAGGTGACAGAGTTCGTGTAGGCCTCTCGGTAAGCTCTTAAGCTTTTCACAACTATAAATTAAAAGATGTTCAAGTAACGCATCCTTGTTGTTACCAATGCAGCTACGATTCTCCTCATTCATCAATAAAGAAGAAGTTGAAGAAACCCCTCCCTCATCCATCGCAAATTCCAAGGATTCCAAAGCACTACATTCTTCGATTTTAAGTGTCCTTAATGTAGACTTCAACTTGATGTTTGCAAGACTTTGGCATGATTTGATTTTAATTTCTAGTGTTACAAAGGACATAAGCCCATCTTCACATAAAGATGTTAGCTCCTCACAATTTTTTATTATTAGCTTTTCTACCTTCACAGACCCATGCACAACCTCTTTACATCCCACAATTTCTAATACTTGAATCACTGAATGGCTTGGAATTGAAACAACCAATTGCTTACATGCAAAAATGAAAAGTTTTTCCAACAGCGGGAGATGATAGGAAAATTTTCCTAATTTGGGGCAGTTAATGATAGAAAGCTCACGCAAACAAGGGAATTCTTCACACTCAACTCTGCAAGGAATCCAACCTTGCCATTCATCCATATCCTCAAAGCGAAGTGTTCGTAAGCTCTTTAATTTCGCTATTCCCGCTGGCATCTCTCTAATTGAATCTGAATTTGAAATATTGAGATGTCGAAGATTGACCAAATTTTCAATTTTTTCTGGTAATTTTGTGAGATCCTCACAACCTGTCAATATCAATGTTTGTAGGTTGTACAAAGAACTTGTTGATTCTGGTAGAATTGTAATCTTAGTATAAGAAAGGTCGAGGTATCTTAGATGTTTCAAATCACCAATTGAACTTGGTAGCTCAATAATATAATGTCCACTTAAAGATAATACCCTTAAGCATCTTAATTGTGGAAACAAACAATATTTAACATCAAAATTTGTTAAGCCAAAATATGGCTTATATAATGGTAGCGACAGGAAGGTCCTTAAACGCACATCTTCATCAAACTTTGGGATGCAATCATTTGAATGCGCAATATAAGAAAAATGTCGTACCTTTGTAGAAATTTCAGATTGCTTACTACCACCCGATTGATCCTCCAACCTACAGCACAAGTCTCCTGCTGCCCATATAGCTAAATCATTCATAAGGTCATGCATGACAAAGAGTGATTCACCAAAGCTTGATTGTTGAAAAAATGATCTATTGAGTAGATCACGAAAATAATCACCACCAAGATCTTCCATTGGTTTCTTTCCTTTTGTTTCTTGAACCAAACCTTCTGCCATCCATAACAAAACCAATTCTTTCATCTCAAATTTATTGTCCTTTGGGAATAATGAACAATAGGCAAAACACCTCTTTAAATGAGAAGGGAGATAGTTGTAGCTCAATTTAAGAACAGAAAAAATACTGCTTTTATCTTCAGGAATATCCCAAATCTTGCTATTTAACACATCTTCCCACTCATAAGGATCGTGTTTAGTGCGTAAAAGGCCACCAAGTGCTTTTGCTGCCAAAGGTGCTCCCTTGCACCTATCTACAATTCTTTGACCAAATTCTTCTAGTTCTGGATGCTCACTAAAATCTGTTGCCTCTAATGCGTGGTGGGTAAATACACGTAAACAAGCATCACGTGACAACTCTTTCAACTTGTACGGTGGAGTAGTTCCCATTATTGATGAAACACCATCATTCCGAGTTGTGACAACAATCTTGCTTCCTTGAGCCCCAAATTCGAAAGGCTTGCATAGTTCAGTCCACAATTCATAGTTTTCATTCCAAACGTCATCCAAGATGAGCAAGAACTTCTTCCCTGATAATGTATCCTTCAGTTTGCCTTGAAGTGAATCTAAATTATTATTATCATGGCAAGATTCAGAAGTAAAAGAGTGTAGAATTTCTTTTGTCAACCTTAGATTGTCAAAATCTTCAGACACGCAAACCCATGCTTTCAACTCAAAATGACGTCTCACTTCATCGTAGACTAGCTGGGCAAGAGTCGTCTTCCCCAGCCCACCCATACCAACTATGGGAATCACAGAGAGTTGAGTATCACTTGATTCGAGCAACAACTTGACAATCTCCTTTTTATCTTCGTCTCTGCCATAAGTACGACTTTCATTCACCAGAGAAGTTGAGGGCGGCCTTGATGTTTTTGTTATAGTCCTTCTCCCAGTATTTTCTCTCAACTCCAGATCTTTCTTCTCTTCCACTATTTCCTGCAGTCTTCTATCAATACCTTCAATCTTTGACCGCATCAGCTTAGCAAAACCTCGATTCGAACCAACATTATCACCGAGGACCTTTCGTATCTTACTTTTGGGTTCTGGGTTCAGCTCACGTCGTAGAGCTTCAGTAGCAAACTCGTCCAAGATGTCGTCCACATCATAAGCCAAGTCTTCCAGCTCATCCAGCCAGATCTTCACCGACCCGTTTGTCACCTGCTTCTCTTCTGCGTCATCCAGAACTGCCTGAATTTTCAGCAACATTCTCTTCCACTTCCTGAGATCAGCATCAAAATTCTCTTTCCGAAAGGTCTTCAACAAATCATCACTTAACTTGCCAAACAGCGCTTCAATGGCAGCAGACAAAGCAGCCTCTCCAATAAACGACATGGTTCGCTTGTGGAAATGAGGGAAATATGGAAAATGAAGTAACCAGAGAGATACCACAGAAAATTGAGTAGGGAATGAAGAGAGTTACTCTGTTCTGTGAAAGCTCAAGAAAACAATGAAGTATTTCGGGGTTTTTCTTTTTTCTTCTTCTTCTTTTGCTGTCACAGTTAATACTCTGGCTGTATGATTTTATTTCACGCGGTTTCAAAAAAGTTACTGAAATGACATAAAGTCACAAATGGTACGAAGATATACCCAACAAAACACGCCAAGATTAACTGCTTAATTGGAACTAGCCTCGTCACACGCGTTTCGCGCGTGCGACGCTTCTTTTTTTTTTTTTATTTAGTGGTATTATTTTGTAGAAAAAAAAACTGTTTTTTTTATTTTATATATATAAAATTTTAATTTTGAAAATTTAATTTATAAGTGAATAAATCAATTTAAAAATTAATAAGAAAGTTGTCCTATTTTTTAGGCAGTGTTTTAGTAAGAGTTAGAGTTGCATTTTTACCGGATTATCCTTTAATTTTGTCTCTACTTAAACATAGGGGTGTAAGGGCATTTTTGAACTAAAAATGAGGAATCCAAACAGGGGAAGCCCCTTAAATAATAGTATAGATTAAATGTGTATTCATTTTTTTTTAATGAGTATTAATTTTTTTATTATTCAAGTTCAAATTTTAGAATACTGAAGTAAAAGCTGATTACAAATTTTCAAATTAAACCAGTTTTTTAACTATGAGTCATACCGTCATTGTACATTTTTAGTGCGATAATTACTCTATAAATATAATTATTTATAGGTGTAGGGTGTGAGTGTGAGTGTGAGTGTGAAGTATAAGGGTCGAAATTCAAGTTTTCAGAAGAAAATTTTACACGCATGTTCATTTAAATTAGACTATAGTAAAATTTCTATCTTGTATTAAAAAAAAATAAAAAAAAAAACCCTCACACAAAACTAAAATTAAAAATAAAAAACAAAACAAAAAATGCCTACAAATTTTTTTTAGACCTAATATCCTCTAAATGATTAATGTTGGTAGGAAATTTCAACCATAATTTACATCAATGGATATAACCATGCATTGATAACTTGAACATAATTTACATCAATGGATATTACCATGCATTGATAACTTGGAAGCCATGGCTGTGTGCAGTTTGTAAAGGACACGACATGGATTTGGATCGAGTGCAATTCACCCCTCCCCAATTCCCACACCCAAACATCTTTACTACTTTTACTGGGATTTTTTTTTTTAAATAACAATAAAATACCAACTATATAGTTAGTAAATTAAGGTTTGAAACAATTTTGGTTTATAACAATTCGAGTCCTTTGGACTCGATTTTACTGTAGCAAATCGAGTTTAAGACACTCGATTTCAATGTGCTAGCATGGCTGATGTGGAAAATGAATCCACGTGGAAATCGAGTCCGTAAAGCTCGATTTCACTGTTCATCATCTTCTCCATCTTTTTTTTTTTTTTCTCCTCCATCTACTGTCCCACAAGCTTCTTCCCAGCCCCCAAAATCAAACCGACGGACCAGATATCAACGGCGGAGTAATGAGTGGATCCGAGTAGAACCTCCGACGCCCTGTACCAGAGAGTAACGATCTCGTGCGTGTAGCTCTTCAGAGGAACGGTGAAGGCGCGTCCGAGTCCAAGATCTGGGATCTTCAGAATCCCCCTGTCCTTGTCGACCAGCAGATTCTGGGGCTTGAGATCGCAGTGGAGAACGCCGTGGGAGTGGCAGTGAGCGACGCCCTTGCAGAGCTGGTAGAGGAAACTCTGAACCAGGGCTGGGATCGGCGCACTTGCGATGAGAATCGATGAGTTTTTTCAGATCGTTTCCAGGTACTCGAAGACGAGGTAGAGAAGAGGCTTGCCGTGCTTGTTGAGGGAGTGTTTGACGTAGAGGAGGCGGATGACGTAGAGAGATTGGGAGAGCATCTGGAGCAAGGAGACTTCGCAGAGCGCGCGGTTGGGGGAAAAAAAGAGAAGGACGATGAACAGGAAATCGAGCCTTAAAGACTCGATTTCCACGTGGGTCCTTTTCTCCACGTCAGTTCTGTTAGTATGCAGAAATCGAGTGTCTTGAACTCGATTTGTACAGTGAAATCGAGTCCAATGGACTCGAATTGTTATAAACCAAAATTGTTTCAAACCGTAGTTTACTAACTATATAGTTGGGGTTTTATTGTTATTTTGAAAAAAAATCCTTTTTACTGTCTTACTTTCTTTCTTTTTCTTTTTTAAAGAGTAAGATTGAAAGTTTTTTTTTTAATATTATTTTTTTCCAACTCTCAATCTTAAACCTTGATAACTATGGTATCAAATGCAATAGCCTAAGTATTGCATCTAATCTTAACCCCATAGGCATAAGGGAAGTTTTTTGAAGGAAATTCAGTCATTGTCATCAAAACTAGGGCACATCATCGAAGATAGAAATGTAAATGAACAAATCTGTTTATGAATTGCTTGAGCGCTGGGTTCAAGGAATTACTTGTTTATGTTAAACAAAATTCAAGCCCAAGTTATACTCAACCAGAGTCAAGGTTTATGAACTAAATGCTTGTAAGGTTTTTCGAAGTTGGAAAAAAAAAAAAAAAAAAATAGGTGGCCAAGTCAATTTTTTTTTTTAAAGGTAATAATGATATTTTATGTTATTTTTTAAATACCAAGATAGAATCTAAGGAGTATACGGGTTGACGTATACTCTAAGATTCTAGACATAATTACAGCCAAAAATTTTTAGATGAATTATGTAGCGAAGTTCTCAAAAAAAAACAAAGAGCAAAGGCCGAGATCCGTTTGGATCCCAATACATCCAATGAAATATCCCTAGAGGAACTCTATTCTATACTTAAGCATCCTTGCATCATCCCTTTCATTGTCCTTAGAGCATTCCCATCAAGAATTGCAAAAAATTTAGCATTTACCCTCTCAAATCTCAATTTTATAACACATAACATACCACTTTACAACACCCTCTCCATCAAAACTTCTATTTTTTTTATCACTTCATTTAAATATAAAAACTGCCATGGAATAAAAAAATATTTTTTGTTTTAAGATTTGTGCTACAGTGAGGTTGTATTAATACAATCTCACTGTAGCTGAATTGCAAAATAAATAGGATATAGGATTCTTGATGGAGGGTGTTGTTTTGCATTTATAACATTTAGTATGTTAAATTTTAGCATTTATAGCATTTGCCCATCTTAATGAGAATGCTCTAAGCATCCTACAGTTAATTTCAAAAGCTAGAGATATGAATCTCCATCAGTGGCGGCGCCACGTACAGCTCAGGGTGTTCCCAGGAACACCCTGAGCTGAAAAAAAAAAATTTTATATATAATAAAAAAAAAATTTATACATGCTCTATACTGGGAACACCCTCAACACAAAATTAGGAACACCCTCAAATTAAAAAAAAATTATTTGTTCTACTATCAAGCAAAAATTTAAAAAAAAAAAAAAAGAGCCCAAAAAACAAATTTGAACTAAAATCTGAAAAAAAAAAAAAAAAAAAATTTGTAACAAACCCACAGACAAGCCCACAGAAAAAATTTGTAAAAAAATTTGTAACAAGCCCACAGCGGCAAGCCCACGGCGACAAGCCCACGGCAAAGCCCAAATGCCAACAGATTACAAAAAAAGCCACAGATTCTCACCCAAAAAAAAAAAAAAAAAACAGAGCAGCGCAGCGCCTCAAAGGCTCAAACCCACGGATTCTCCTAGTCACTAAAGGCTTTATCAAAAAAAAAAAAAATCACTAAGCCAACGCCTAACCTAAAGACAGACAGAGGTCATCCAAGCCAAGAAGAGGAGATCGCCACAGCCATCGGATCGGAGAGGAGATCGCCACTAGCCATCGGATCGGAGAGGCGATCGCCACTAGCCAGTGCCAGATCGGCAGATCGCAAGCCCGCCGGCTCATCCGCTCCTCGTGCCCAGTCCAGTTCCGGCCTCCCGCGGCCCCGCCTCCCTGCTAAGGGTCATCAAATAGCCCACGGCCCATAGCCCGGCCCAAAAACCCAATGGCCCACCGGGCTAATGGGCGGCCCAGCCCGTTGTTATTGAGGCCCATGGGTAGCCCACTAGCCCAGTGGGTCAGGCCGTGGGCTAGTTTTTATGCCCATAGGTACCCAGTGGGCTAGCCCAGTAGCCCAGCCCGTTGGCCTAACCCGTTGGCCCAGTCCAATAACTCATAATTCATAACAAAAATATATAGAAAGTGTATGAAGGATTGATCTTGAAATATTATATAAGAATTTCTTAAGAGAACTCTCTCAACCACTAAGATACTCAACGTAATTATGCTAAACTTAGTTTATTAAATATATATTTTTCTAGTAGTCTAGCAATTTTGAATTAACCATTTGACAGTTTTTTTTATAAAATATAAAAATAAAAAACTATTTAAAGCCTTAATAAAAAAAATTAAATAGGTTTCCATTAACGAAACAAAAAATTAAATAAATTTGACTGTAAAAAAATTTGTAATTAAGTATTAAATTCTTTAATTCTTTCCTTTAAAAAAATAGATTGATTATTTCCTTATATAAAATTGATTATTTCCTTATAAAAATAATAAAATAATATGCTAATACAAACCCATGGGCAGCCCATTAGGCCCAACCTGATAGCCCAGCTCGCTAAAGACAAAATAGGCATTGCCCATGGGCAGGGTCATGGGCTGAGGTTTTCTCTTTCGGCCCAGCCCGACCCGGCCCATTAACTAGTTAAAAGCCAATTATACCCAGCCCATTCTACCCATGGGCCAAGTAAACATGGGCCGGGCCGGCCCGACCCGGCCCATTGACGACCCTTACTCCCTGCTGACCTGCTCACTGCTCGGCTGCTGCAGCAGTGCGCTCCGGTGCTCCCTCGTCAGCTCCGGACCAGGCGGACCTCCGGTGCTCCCTTAGAACCTCCCTCCCTCAAGGTATTTAATTTTTTTTCTAAGCTAACTCGCTCGGTTTCTCTTTTTCTCTCAGACTCTCTCTCAGTCTCTCAGTCTCCCTCTAACTCTCACACTATGAACTGAAAAGATGAAAAATTGAAAATATTGAAAGCAGTAAACTGACCCTCACTCTCTCTCTCTCTTTTTATTGGCCGGATTGTTGAATAAAGTTAAAGACAAATTGTCTTTAACTTTATTCAATTTTGTCTGTTCTTTACTTTTTTGAAAATTGAATTTGGCTTTACGCCTTTTTCTGTTTATCTTATCTGTTGGTGCTGTGTTGGTGTGTGCAGTATGTTGGTATTGATAAAATATTGCTTGTCTTTTAGTGTAATGTGTCATTGTGAAATTTTCTGATTGGCAGGGAGCATCATGAGGCGTGCTTGTGTGTTGAGTGGGGTGGGGGTAAATGGGCAGTGGGCGCACATGGGATGGGGCCGGGCTGCACATTGCACAGTTTTAGAGTTTTAATTATTGTGTTACACATTATGTGTAAATAATGTGCATATAAGTGGTTCTTTTAGTGCTTTTAGTGTAATGTGCACATGAGGCTAAACAATATAATAAATTAAAGCAATATAATTTATTGTTAGGCTAAACAACAATAATTAAATCAGTATAATAATTAATAAACCAATACATTATAAAAGACAAACAAATTAAATTATGTTAGGTTAAACAACAATTAATAATTTTATAATTAACGAAACAACAATAATTAATAAAAGACAAAAAAATTAATGAAACAACTAAACAACAATAATTAATAATTTTATTAATATTTCAAATGAACTTATAGTTTATTGTTTATTCTTTTGCTAGAATTATGGACAAATATTTGATAAGAAAACCACGTACTCAAGAATCATCTCTTGTGCAAGATTCATCTCCTGTGCAAGATTCATCTCTTGTGCAAGATTCATCTCTTGTGCAAGATTCATCTCCTGTGCAAGAATCATCTTCATCTTCTAAGCGAATTTGTGTTGACTTTAACTTAGAAAATCTTCCTTCAGATCCTGGGCTACGACAAAAGATATCATCTTATCATCCTAATAATCAAGATGAAATAAGAAGATATTATTTAGCAAAAGGCCCTTGTCAACCATCTATGCACGATTACCCTGTATCATATTTTTTTGGAAAGCCCCGTCGATTTAGATCCGAATGGTATGTAAATAGAAATTGGTTAGAATATAGTATAGACAAGGATGCGGCATTTTGTTTTTATTGCTACTTATTTGGGCAAGATGTTGGTAAGCAAGGAGGAGGTGAGACTTTTGTAACGAAGGGATTCAAACTTTAGAATCAGCTTTTGAAGTTAGATTCCCATGTTGGAGGAGTTAATAGTGCTCATAACCAAGCTGTCAAGAAGAGTGAAGATCTACTGAAGGAAAAGCAACACATTTCAACTGTTTTGGTTAAGCAATCAAATCAAGCTAAACTTGAATATGGGATTCAATTAAATGCAATAGTTGATTGCATAAGATTCCTTTTATGCCGAGGATTAGCCTTTCGTGGTCACGATGAATCTCAAGGTTCAAGTGATAAAGGAAATTTCCTTGAGCTTCTACAATTTTTGGGGGATCACAATGAATCTATCAATGAAGTGTTGCAAAATGTTCCGAAAAATTGTAAGCTTACCCACCATGATATTCAAAAAGACATTGTGAATGCAATTGCACGTGAAACATCCAAAGCCATCATCACGGATCTTGACAATGGCTTCTTTTCAATATTAGTTGATGAGTCACGTGATATCTCAGTGAAAGAACAAATGGCTCTCGTTCTTCGTTATGTGAACAAAAAAGGAATTATTATAGAGCGGTTCCTTGGTATTGTACATGTAGCAAGTACCACCGCTTTGTCACTCAAATATGCTATTGAATGTTTACTTTGTGAACATAATTTGAGTTTATCGAAACTACGTTGGCAAGGTTATGACGGAGCTAGTAATATGCAAGGTGATATCAATGGTCTCAAAACTTTAATTTTGAAAGAGAATAAGTCAGCATTTTATGTCCATTGTTTTGCTCATCAACTTCAATTGACACTTGTTGCCGTTGCTAAAAACCACATTAACATTGCTGAATTTTTTTATGTGATTAGTAATTTAGTAACTGTTGTTGGAGGCTCTTGTAAGAGACGAGATGCTCTTCGAGATGCACAATTTGCCAAAATTAAAGAAGATTTAGAGAATGGAGTACGTAGAAGTGGGCAAGGTTTAAATCAAGAGACAAGTCTTAAACGTCCTGGTGATACACGTTGGGGATCATATTATGGGACTATTCTCAACTTGATTTTGATGTTCTCTGCTGTTGTTGATGTACTTGAGATTATTGAAGAAGATGGCCTCTCTGACCAAAAAGTTGAAGCTCGATCTATTATGAGGTCAATTCTATCTTTTGAATTTGTCTTTGCTTTACACTTGATGAAAAACATTTTAGGGATCACAAATGAGTTGTCAATAGCATTGCAAAAAAAAAAAAAATCAAGATATAGTAAATGCTATGGATCTTGTTAAAGTGTCTAAGCAACGGTTGCAAGTGATGAGAGATGATGAATGGATACCTTTATTGACTGAGGTGTCTTCATTTTGTACCACACATGATATTCCTATCTTGAACATGGATGAAATATTTGTAGTTAGTGGGAGGCCGCGACGTAACACCCAACAAATTAAAAATTTACATCATTATCGTGCTGAGCTATTTTACACAGTCATAGATATGCAACTTCAAGAGCTTAATAACCGTTTTTCAGAGGCGAATACCGATTTGCTACTTTGTATGGCTTGCTTGAATCCAAGCAATTCATTTGTGGCTTTTGATAAGGAAAAGTTGATACGTCTAGCAAAGTTCTATCCATCTGATTTTATTGGGACAGATATCTTGGCACTTGACTCTCAACTACAGAATTATATTTTTGATATGCGCAGCAATGACTTGTTTTGTATGGCTTGCTTGAATCCAAGCAATTCATTTGTGGCTTTTGATAAGGAAAAGTTGATACGTCTAGCAAAGTTCTATCCATCTGATTTTATTGGGACAGATATCTTGGCACTTGACTCTCAACTACAGAATTATATTTTTGATATGCGCAGCAATGACTTGTTTTTTGAGCTTCAAGGAGTTAGTGAACTTGCTGAAAAGTTAGTGTACACAAAGAAGCATGAGACTTATCCATTAGTCTATTTGCTTGTGAAGTTAGCTTTGACACTTCCTGTAGCCACTGCAACAGTTGAAAAAAATTTTTCAGCAATGAAATATATAAAGAATGAACTGCGCAATCGAATGGGAGATCAGTGGATGAATGATTGCTTGATTGTGTATATTGAAAAAGATGTAGCTCGTAGCATTGATAATGAGACTATCATGCAACGATTTCAAAATATGAAAACTCGTAGAAGGCAATTGTAAATTTTATGTATTTCCGTGTTTTTTGATTGTTGTTGTCAATATATAAAATTTTCTTTTTATTAGATTGTGTAATTTTTGTTTATTGAGGAACACCCTGAAAGAAATTCCTGGAGCCGCCACTGATCTCCATACCTCAATTGCCCTAGCTGGATAGTGAGGAAATTAGTAATTAGTTAAATGCTAGTTATAAAGATCTTTACAAGTTATAGGCTAGTTCAAGAAAAATTATGTGAAAAGTTCAAGAAAACAATTAAGTGTTACTGGTGATTTTACTTCACGCGGTTTCAAAAGTCAGGTTCAAAAAGCTATAGAAATGACGTATTTTTACGAAGAAATTATACAAAGTGAGAAAGATACGAAACGAAAGTTACGAAACACGCCAAGATTGACGGCTTTTGGTTGCTTATTTCATTGGTGCCCTGCTCAAGACAGACTTTTCCTTCCATTTCGTATGGAATCCAGCACTTTGCTCATGACTTGTGGAATCCAGCCAAAGGAAGTAAGGAACTCAAATGATATACAGTAAAATAATATCACATAATTTCAATCAGTGGATATACAGAATCTTAACAGTTATTTACCATAAATCTTTTTCTTTTCTTTTTTCTACACATAAAAGAGCGAACGGTAAGAGCGACAGTTTTCTATTGTTCATTGGCTTTTTTTTTTTTTTTTTTTTTTTTCTTTCGGCAATATTGCCTGTTGAACTCTTTTTTTTTTTTTTTTTTTCAATATACATATAAGCTGTTAGATACCTTGTTTATATATATATATATATATATATATATTAACACAACAAATTGTTACAATACTTTTATAATTATTGAGATATTAATTTTTTATAAGTCAAAATAAAATAATTCATAATGGAACTAACTACAACTAAAAATAAAAGTATTATGAAAAAAAATGCTACATTTACAAAAATTTTCAGAACACTTTCGTAACAAACTATATGTAGTAAATTGTTACTAGTTTTAATTTAAACTTACCAATGAAATTATTTTTTTGCCTACCAATAACAATCTACTACTTATGATTTTTTTGTGAAAATGTTATGGATATAACATTTATTTTGTGAAAATGTTAAGACATCTTGTTATTGTCATAATATTTTCACAACTGTTGAAGTGTCAATTCTTTACCAGTCAAAATAAAATATAACAAAATTATATATAAAGGTATTATGAAAATGTTGTACCATTATGTTGTGTGTGTGTGTATATATATATATATATATATATATTTTTTTTTTTTTTGATTTAGTCAACTTTATTGAGCCAAAATTTACTGTTTCACGTACAATTTTCTTGAGTTGAGTTTTTTCATTTTTTATTATATTTTTATCTTCACGTACCATTTTAAGTAAAAACACATAATCTTACACCGAATAAAAAATAAAAAATTATGATAAAAACATTTTTCATCCTTTATGTTTGGGGTAGTTCACAATTTCTCCTTAAACTTTAAAATCAAGCAATTTTTCACTTAATATTTTGGAAAATAGCAAATATGTCATATTGTTATTCTCATACTCCCACTAAATTTTAACATCCCAATAATTTTCTTCACACGTTTTGAGTTTTAGATGGTAGTAATGTTTAAAAAATTGGAATCTTTCACCCAATATGTTTTATTTATTACCTAAAGAACATTGATTTTTTAGGTTTAAATAATCTTTGAAACTTATAATTTATCTAATGGAAAATTCGATGACACATGCCTTTTGTTATCCTTTTTTTTTTTTTTTTTTGTTCTTTTCTTGCCTAAAATGGGTGTTCATTAAAAGCTTAGTAAGTTAAACATTGCACCTAAACTCATATAGAATGATAAAGATGAAAGTACTAATGACAAAATTTTCATTGTGTATGGTTGAAGGTAATTAATGAAGAGTTTCAATTGTAGCATATGACATTATTCATTACAAAAATTTAAATATTGTGAAAATATCTTAGCAAAACCTAGTTGCTTATTGTTTGAAGATAATGATATTTGTTATCATTATTAAATTTTTTTTTTTGTGAGTGGATATTGTCTTTAGCAAATAAGTTCTAAGAAACTTATAATAAAATAGATATTCATATATTAAATAGCTACCCTAACTTTGTGTGTGATAAAAAATTTTATACTAATGAGATTAATTATGTATGACATACACTTTTTATATATATAATTTCATACTTCTTCAAATAGAAAAATTTATCTTAATTTTCTCACCCTCTTGTAAAGTGTCATATAAAATCAAGATTCAATTTCACCAATTTAATGGAATCCGCTTTTGTAGAATTGATGAGGCTCATCTTGGAATATTAATTATCCAAGATAAGGAAGGGAAAATGATTGCCTTAACGAGCTAGATAATAGTGATGCCACCAACCATGCATTGATAAGCCATGGCTGCAAGAATGATAGTGCAATTTGTAAGGGACATGGCCATAAGGGAAGCAGTATTTGAAGGAACAAAACTATTTATGACCTGCTTGAGCTTGGTTCAAGAAAATGCGTATTTATGTTAAATTAAACTCAAGCCTAAATTTAGACTCGACTTTAAATGAGTCAAATCAAACATAATAATGTATTTGTTTCAAAAATATAATAATGTATACAGGGCTCAATTAAATTATATATAATATTATATCTTTATATGTATGCCTATCTATTAATATACTAATAATTGTAAAAAAAAAAAATACGTATATTTACTTGAGATTGGATTGTATAAGTTGGTAAATAGATTCATATGGTATCAAATTAATATTTTTAGTTTATTGATAATGTGGGCACAGGGGCCCAGGATCATGTACAAGGCCACGAAACACTTGGAATCCCAAGATCACACGCTGGGCCTTGCAAGGGGAAAGGCCCAGAAACACCCATTAGGCCCAATCATGTCCAAGGAGACGAAAGGCAAATGCACTGACTCCCAGAACGTATTGGTGCGCTCTGGAACCAATAAGGACGGCCGAGGAGTAGACCTCACCCCTGATGAGTGGAACTCCCTAAAATATCTAAGGAAAAGGCTGCCACCACCGCATTAAATGTGCTGCACCTGCTCCCATGGCCACATTTATGTGAAAAAGACCCCTGAACAGTGTAATCTTGGTCACCGCGACTCTTAGGAGACCGAAAAAGATACATGATGGGACAGGTACTCAAGTGAAGACTTAAACAACCGACAAGTGTAAGGTGTAGATGGATTAGAAGGTGCTATATAATGTAGAGGTCTCCTTCAAAAAGTGGGGAGGAAGAAAAATTTGTGAAAAGAAACGAAGAACAATTAAACTGAACAGAATCTCCTCGGACCATTGCCGAGGACGTCTTCTTGAATTAAATCTTGCATTCTATCTTTTCTTTGGCCCAAAATCTATCTGGTTGTTTGTTTATCCAATTCTAGCCCAGTTCTCGCTTCCCATTTTCTCTACTAATTCATTATTGTTGGGCCTTCGAGCTGGTCTATTCTCCTTTGGGCCGGTACGCCGAAATCGTGTCCCTACAGATAATATAAACAATCAATTCGTAGTAAAAAATAAAAATTTGTAAATGGTTAAACAATATTTAGTCATGGTTTTACTATATATATATATATATAGGAAAAGATTAAATTAATTAATTAATATTTCGTGAATAAGCTCGAGCTTATTCAATAAGCAAATGAATCGAATTTAAACATACTTGTTTGGTGATAAGCTCTAACTTGGTTCATGTTCAAAATAAAATAAAATAATAAATAAATTTAAACTTTAAATATTTGGTTTTGCTTGGCTTGTTTACAACCCTAACAAAATATACACAAATTGGTGTAAAGGCTCTAGACAATCACAACTTGGTCTTGGTACACGTTAAAAGAAAAAGAAAAAAAAAAAAAAAAAAAAGCGAAGGCACATGCACTAGCAAGTTTAGCTAAAGATTTACAGGGGATGAAAACATGGATTGCTTCATTGCTTGCACTAGTAGAGCATATTATGACTTCTGATTTTGCCATGGTTTGAGTAATAAAATATCTACATTGATTCTTTCTTTTTCTGTATTTTTAAAGTGCTCTAATTTTATATCATTTTTATATAATTTAAACCACTTCTTGATCAATTAAAACTACTATAATCTCGTTGCTTCCAATTCAATTTTTTTTAGTAGGTAATAATAATAGTTTATTTTAAAAAAATACAAAGAAAGATTCTGAGGTGCTCATAAAAATAAAAATAATCTAAGGTGTATACTGGTTGACGTATACCTAGGGGTGTTCGCGGTGCGGTGTGGTGCGGTTTCGGGCCATTTTTAGCACCGCACTTTGCAGTGCAGTTTAGCTAAAACCATAACTGCACCGCATCTTTTTTTTTGCGGTCACATGTGCGGTGCGGTGCGGTGTGGTGCGGTTTAGAGTTTGGCCAAAACGATAACCGCACCGCACCTTAATTTTGTGGTCACATATGCGATACTATGTATAAAATGCGGTTTGAAATCGGTTTCTTACTCAACCTAAAACTAATTTTTTCCTTTTTTTATGCCAAGTTTTAAATTATTGAGCTAGTTTTTCTTTATTTTGGGTTGGCTTTTCTAGTCAACACTTGCTAGAGTTATTAAAATTTTTTTTTTTTGAAAACTAGGGTTATTAAACTATTAATAATATATTTAATATTAAAAATAAATAAATTAATTAATATATAGAGAGGGTGCGGTGCGGTGCGGTTTGTGCGGTTTTTTTATTATAAAACCGCAAACCGCACCACACTATGCGGTGTGGTGCGGTGCGGTGCGGTGCACTATTACTTGCGGTGCGGTGCGGTTATGCTATTTTGTGAGCGGTTTTGGTGCGGTTTTTGCGGTTTGTGCGGTTTATGCGGTTTGATGAACACCCCTACGTATACCATATGATTCTAGTCATAATTACAGTCAATATTTTTTTAGACAAATTACGTAGCCAAGTTCTCAATAAAATCAAAGAGCAATCTATTTGGATCCCAAGACATCCAATGAAATAATATTATCCCTACAAAATGCTAAATTAAACATTTAATTGGAACCACTCTCTATAGTGAAACGATGGGCTTGTTTGGTAAGAAATTTTTACTAATGTCGTTTAAGTTTTGTGCAAATACATGTAGAAAAAATGTAAAGAAAAAAGTGTGAAAAATACGTATTGTGATATTTAATCAACAGTTTTTGTGTGACCAAATATGCAATTAGTTAAAAGCTATTTACCACAAATCTATTATATAATTCCATTGGTTTCTAATTAGTAATTACTATATACCTTTGTGTAAAGTGGGCATCTAAAATAAAGATTCAATTATTCAAATGCTCCAATTTACTGGGCCCTCTTTCGTGGAACTGACGAGGTTGGTCTTTGAATAATTATCCGAGATAATAAAAAGAAGGAAAAATGATTGCCTTAACAAGCCTGCCAAGACCATGATATCAAATTATTATCTGTAATTTAATAATAATATAAATAATCTATTCATAGTAAAAATTTATAAATTTGTGAATGATTAAACAATTTTTAATCATGGTTTTATTATATATTAAAAAATAATAAGTCAATTAAATAGGTCGTGAACAAGCTCGAGCTTGTTCAATAAACAACTGAACCAAACTTGAATATATAATCTTATTTAGTGATAAATTTCTAGCTTGGATCATGTTTAAAATAAAATTAAATAATGAACAAATTTGAACTTTAAATATTCGACTTAGCTCGGCTCAACTCGTTTATAATAGAAGTTGCACAATTTGATGTTAAGGCTATATATATAACTTGATATACATTAAAAGAAGAGAAAATAGCACAGCATATGTACAGATGTACTAGTAAGGTTAGCCAAAGATTTATGGAGGGGATGAAAACATGGAATGCTTCATTACCTGCTCTAGTAGAGTGTAATATGGCTTCTTGATTTAGCCATGGTTTGAGTAATAATATATCTTCATTGATTCTTTTAAAATAATAAAAAAGTAATCTAATTTTATGTCATTTTTTTAAATAATTTAAACCACTTCTTTGTCAATTAAAACTACTTTAAGCTCATTTAAAAGTCTTTTCAATCCATTTAAACCCTACAATTCATTTAAAATTTTCTAAATTTTCTCAGCAAAATTTATTATTAACTCAAATATAACCTTCAATGAAATTTCTTTTACTATATTCTAAAAATTCAACAGTTCACTTTCAAAATATATTTTCATAATATGTTTAAAATTTATAAAAATTAAATAAATTCATTGTATTTCATACAAAATAAAAAGTAAATTCATTGTATCACAATAAAAAGAAGCAATGTTGTAAAGTAAAAAATTAAGTATATAAAAATAGACTAACTTTTTACATTCTTATTTCTTTTTATTAAAATGTAACCCAAAGTCTTGTAGCTCAATTAGTTGATGCCTCCTTATGTTTTTAAAATATACAAGGTTCAAATTCACCTCCCCAATATAACTATCAAATTATTGAAAAAAATAATAAAAATTTATGAAGTAAACAAAAGTTATAATCTACCAACTATTATGCTTGTAAGGTTTTTCCGAAGTCGAAGGGAAAAGAAAAATGCGGCCATGTCAAATTTTTTATTATTATTATTTTTATATAATACTGATATTTTATCATAAAAAGCTAGATAGTGAACAAGAAGTATGCAATTAGTTGTTATTGTTAAGAAAGTTCAAGAACTCTAGTTTTAAGTGTTATTGTTTTGATTACTTCTTTTGCTTTCTCAAATGGTGGTCTGGCTTTGTATTCTTCGCGGTTGCAAAGATGATATTAACTATTAAGAATAAAGTTACACAAAGAATGAAGGGTGCCAAGCTATACGGCTATATTGACAGAAGGAAATCATATAAATATTATTAAATAAGAGCATTTACATTATAGTCTCCTCAAATATTTAGTTAAACTAATTTAAAAAACTCTATTTTTGGTAGTTTAGCTATCTATTATATTCATGCACATATATCAGGTTCAATACTTTATCAACATTGAAATTTAATGTAGTAAGGATAGAGGTTCATTACATGTAGAGATAATCTATCCTCTTTAAAAACTTTAATTAGTTAATTTAGTGAAACTAATGCGTGCTTGTTTTGGTTGAGTTTAGATAAATTTTTGCTGAAATATTAAATTGGTGAGACTAAACAAGAACCCTTTCACTAAAAAAGCAAAAGCCCGAGGGCCAAATTCAGATCATATTTGGTTGCGAAGAAAATGCAGATCGAAATGATAAGATTTTAGGTTGTCTTATTGAATTTCTTAGAGACTAAACAAGAACTAAATACAGTCCAATATAAAAATTAAAAAAACATTAGCACAATGCTCCTAAGTCCATTACGAATAAGGAAACTAAACCCCCAGATGCTTCTGCTTGATTGGGACACACAATTGATAATATCCAGTAGCATCTAACAATAACTTAGATGCGTAATAGTAATATAAAAATAAACTAATAATGCTACCAAATGAACGAGTTTTTTTAGTGCTGAGTCTCGCTAAAAACTAAAAATAAAAACAAAATATACCATTTTTTTTTTAAAAAATCTAAACCAAACAACCACTAAGATTTGCACGATCTAAATCCATTTTACTTCACGTGGTTTCAAAAGTCAGGTTCAGAAAGTTAACAGAAATGACATCAAGCATGACTGCTTTATTAAAGCTCACAAATAATAGGAAGAAACGATACAAAGTGAGAAGGATACAAAACGAAACACTCCAAGATTGACTGCATAATTGGTTTTGCTTTATTAATTGGGTGGGGCTCTGCTCATGACTTTTGCTTCCATTTCATATGGAATCCAACGCTCTACTCATGACTTTTGAAATCCAGCCAAAGGAATTAACTCAAATTTAATGTCGTAGGAATTTTCAAATGATTCCAATGTACTTTTGAGTAAAGTGGCATCTAAAACGAAGATTCAAATGCTCCAATTTAATGGGGTCCTCTTTCGTAGAACTGATGAGGCTGGTTTTAAAATAATTATCTGAGATATTGAAAGAAATGAAAAATGGTTGCCTTGACAAGTCAGATAATACTAATGCCACCAACCATGATATCAAATTATTATTTGTAAATTTTGACAATATAACAATATATTCATATTAAAAACAGGGCCGGCCCAAGGCCTAGGTCTAAGGCCTCACCAAAAAAAAGAAAAAAAAAATTTCTCCTTAGGCAAAAAGGCCCCACTTCCCATGGTTAAAGGGCTAAATTTTTGTAAAATTATATATATATATATATATATATATTTTTTTTTTTAAAGATTGTGCATTTCTTTTTAATTAGTGATGTTAAGGATACTAAAAAAATTTTTAAGTTTATTTTTATAGTGCTTTTTGCGCATTTTTCCTTTTCATTTTTATTAAGACTCTTAAAGTATGAGTCCAAGAGAACCCTAAAATGTTTCAAAAAATGTTGCAAATGTGTTAAATCATCAATTATAGATTAATCTCCCATGATAGTTTGAGACTTTAATTTTGGTAAACTAATATCCTACAAAACCACACACCAAATAATATTTATATATTTCTCTCTCTCTCTCTCTTAAAAACAATATATAAAATAAAAAATTAGATCACAACTTTACATAACTATGTCTCGTCAAATATCCAAAATAAATTATAGTTTTTAAACGTAATATATTTCTATTTCTTTTTATTAATATTTATGATTTAACTATGATATTCAATTCTCTATATGAAATTAACATTAGTTTAGTTGGTATTATTCATCAAATTATAAATTTAAGGTATCAAATTAATCTTGATTTGATTAATATTAAATAATTTTGTTTAATTAATATTTACAAATTAAAGGCCCTGCATAAAATTTTTGCCTTAGGCCCTGATTTATGTTGGGCTGCCCTTGACTAAAAATTTATAAATTTGTGAATGATTAAACAACTTTTAGTCATGATTTTACTATATATTGAAAAATAATAAAATTTTTTTTAGGGGGGAAAAATAATAAGTTAATTAAACAAGTTGTGAATAAACTCGAGTTTGTTTAATAACCAAGTGAACCAAACTTGAATATATAATCTTGTTTGGTGATAAAGTTTTTGCTTGGTTCATGTTCAAAATAAAATTAAATAATGAACAAATTTGAACTTTAAATATTTGGCTTGATTCGGCTTGTTCAAAACCCTAATAGAAGATGCACAAGTTAGCTTTAAGGTTCTAGACAGATCCAACTTGGTACACATTAAAAGAAGAAGAAATAGTATGGCACATGCACTAGCATGATTAGCTAAAGATTTATAGAGGGGATGAAAACATGGGCTGCTACCTACTCTAGTAGAGTGTATTATGGATTCTGATTTAGTCATGGTTTGAGTAATAAAATATCTATATTAATTCTTTTAAGAAAAAAAAAGTGCTCTAATTTTATGTCCTTTTTTATAAATAAAAAAAAACCACTTTTTGGTCAATTAAAACTACTTTAAGCTCATTTTGAAGTGTCTCCAATATATTTAAAATTATCTAAATTTTCTCAGCAAAATTTATTATTAAGACTTCATTTGGGAGTTCATAAAAGAATAGAATGGAATGAATATAAAGGAATGAAATGTATTGAATGTATTTAAATAAAGGAAATGAATGGAAAATAAACTAATGGAATGAAATTAAGTACTTTTTTTTTAGAGTAACAAAGAAAGAAATGAATTGAATTATTTTATGATAATATTACTATTAGAGGCACATTAAACTCCAAAAAATCTCTCACATGAGATGTTCTAAATGTCAAAAAATTTGGCATTAATAAACAATATCATATAGACACAAATGCTAGAAACAAAAAATTATTCTTGTTTAAAAAAAAAAGTTAATTTAGAAATGTGAGTTTGACTTGCATTTAGTACTTCAAAGCACTTGATGAGATATAAACACAACTCATATCCATAAATAACCACATGTCAATTTTCGAGTTTTGTCCAATACTTTTGTGCACTAAATGGAAGCCTAGTCTTAGAAAGATTACCTATTTGATATCAATTTCTAAATAAATATTTTAAAATTTTGGTAAGTTGATACGAACCCTTAACTCTTAAGCACTTGCATATAGGTCAAGAACTACTTAGCCCATCAAGGGGGAACGAGCCTAAATTACCTAACAACTTATTTTGATGAGTAAAGTTAGTAGCCCATAAATTTTATTGGTTAAAGAATAGTCTAAAGAACTCTTCTTTAAAAATGTTTTCTATATCATTTTTTTTAAAAGACTGGATTATTGGTTTTTTAAAGAACTCATGTCTAAATAATCTTAGCTTTTATAGTAATCTAGATGATCCATTTCCTACCATGTATCAAAGCACTTAGCAAAAGTAGAAAGAAGTTCCTTTCCCTACTCTTTTTTTTTTTTTTTTTTTTGAGAATGCTATCACTAGTCCCTACTATTTGGCTGGTGACAACGAACTTTTTTTTTTCCAGTCTGCTGTAAAAAATTAATTAGGATGTGTAACTCCTAATTCATATTCAGTCCTTCAATGCCTTCTTAATCCTCCTTTGCAATGGGCTAATCACGTAACAAATCCATACTCCATACCTTGATTTCTACGGTCAAAGATGTATGTGTATCTAGATTCAAAGGGCAGCAAGTTGTGGTTGAATTTTTTTCCAGTCTACTATTTCTTGTATATATTAAATCAATAATTGATATAAAATTAATTAGGAGTTGCACAAAGTGTAACTTTATTCTAAACTTATATATAGTTTAAGTGTTTTTTTTAATTATTATTATTATTATCCTTATATAATATAAAACTGAAATTTTTGACTTTTTGTTGACCTTTTAAAATTTTGACATGTCAGCTTTGCAAGCTCCACAATTTTCCATATTTTCCACATCATTAATTTTTATTTAATTTGTATTTAAGTTTTACTTTATGAAAAACTCAAATATTATAAAATAGAAAAAAAAATTACTCTCCCTTTCTCGATACCTACATGGCCTCTACGCCTCTCCCTCTTTCAGTAGACACACGCTATTTTTCTTCAGTCCCAAATGGCCAAACCCCAATATATCTCCCTGTTTTTCAAGTTCCTATGTAGACACTGATTTGTGAGGCTATTTTCTACCTTTGATTCTTTGTATCATACCTTTTGTCTCTACCTTAAGGGTGTGTTTGTTTGGAGGTGAAATATAAAGGATGAGAATTAACTTTAGAGAGAAAATAGGAAGGAAAATGTTTTTTAAGAGTATGTTTGGTTGGGTGAAGAGAAATGAAAATAAATGGTGGAGAGTGGGCGTCAAGGTGTTTTTTTCTTGGGCCTACCAAAAAATTTCTCCCCAAAATGGGGAGAAAACTGGGAGGGGTAAGAAGAGCTTCTAGAAATACCCCTCATGTTGGACTTCACCTCCAAGTGTTGGTTTTTTTTTTTTTTTTTTTTGCAACTTTAATGAAGTGTCCATTTATACACAATTTTTTAAAAGTATAACGTGTAACTTTTGCTTATTAATAGTGACATGATAGTAAATTTATACAAATTTTATTTTCAACCAAAATAAAAAAGTTTTCCATCCCTTTACTTTTCCATCCTCCCAACCAAACACAAATGAGAGAAATTAAAATCTTTTCTATCCTCTGACTTTTTCATCCCCCAAACAAAATAGACCCTTTAATTGTTTCTATTTTATATTTTAACTCCATAACAATTATGAAGACAAGAAAGTTCAAGATTGGAACCGTAACCACAAGGTTAACACTAAAAGGGGTTCTAAAGAACACAGTCATCATCAAATTCATGGATTGTCAAGTGGACGTCCTTTAATTATTGACAGGATTTGGGTTATATTATTGGCATAGCTAATGTTGCAAGGGTCGATAGAAAGTGCACAAGCAGCTCTGGGAATAAGAGAATGCACAAAGAAAAAGAGAAAGAGAGGTTCAAGTTTAATGTATTGATGTAATATATAATATATTTTGGTAACATGTTGTGTTTCTAGACTTCATGACTCTTTGTGGTGTTTTGGCTGCTTTTTTATTTCAGACTCATAAGAGTTTGGAGTTTTTGCTAGCATGATCTATTAAGAACTAAACAAAGCAATGAGTGTTAATTATTGCCTTACACATGGTTTTATGCATTAAATTGTGATGTATATTTTGGTGGATTTACATGTTTGAGCTTTTGGAATCTCGGATCATGAGTAGACAATCTATATGTGTTTTTGTTCCATGTATGTGTTCGTTTTATGTCCTATTTGTGTTCCAAGGTTTGATATTATTTATTTTTGAGAGATGGTTATTAAATAGTGTTCATGTTACAGCAATCCAACAACAATCATAGTGCATGCCATTTGATCTTTAAAAAAAACTATAAATAAAAAACGAAAATAGTTGATTAGATGACAAAGACTATAGGGGATTCTAGGAGTAGAATTAGCATAAATTTGGGCAGGAATTTATTACAAAATCAGTTGAACTTAATTAAGAGAAAAGGAAAATTCAGTGAAATCAAATCTTTATAATTTCCAAATGGAATATGATCAAGAACGCTAAACATGTTCTAGATAGGTGCTACGTCTTTTTTTTTTTTTAATAAGTAGATTGGTGCTATGTTTTGGACTTAAAATATGCAAAAATTAATTTAGTTGTATATGGGTCAAATTAGAGAGAGTTTAAACTTGATTCTTGAACATCTATTATTTAGATTTAATTTTTATCAGTTTTCCGTGCATCACACAAGTTAATGACTAGTTATTAGTTAATTATGATTTAAAAAAAATTATTTTGAAAGAGAGTTTTGGAATTTCCTTTTGGAGAATTTTTTTAAAAGGACTTGAAAAACTTCATTTTTCACTTTTTGAAAACTTTATCAGGCCCAATTGGCCCAACCCATTCAAACAACCATACCCGGTAACCAAAGAACCAAGCCTAGACCCACACAGCCAGCCCAGTCCACAATTATGCATTTGTTTTTCTATTGGTGTTCAAACAGTGAAGCTTTATTTGGTCAACGTCATGGCAAGGCCTTCTTAGTGGGCCGCACTTAGCAAGTCTAGGCAAAATATTTTTGGCCTGTGAACTATTGTAATATCTGATATACCTTATTTTGATAGTTGTAAATAACTAAAAATAACCCATGGGATGGAGCAATTCCTTGAGTGACCAAACTTTACAAAAAACATAGAAGTTAGGTATGCAAAGTTAAAGTTAAGAGGAGTACAACTTTTCTAAGAGGGCCTTGAATATTTTTGTTATATAAAGTATGAACTTGTCATTATTGTCTAGAAAAATATGGAAGAAAAGTTTTGTGATGAATATTTGTTACTAAATTTTTTAGCTAAGTATATGTTTGGCATGAATTATTTTTTTCAATTTTTTTTACTATTCAGCTTATTTTTGTTACTATTTATGGATCCCACTTCACTTTTTGGTACTAGTCATAGGTCTTACTATACTATTTCAGCTAACTTTTACTTTTATCTACAGTACTTTCAGCAAAAAGTTTTCAGTTTCAACAAAATAAGCGAATCTCAAACGGATACTAAGTATCTATACCAATCTTAGTGTAATAGTTTTCAAGATCAAAGTGATCATATGAGGAAATGGAATAGCCAACCAATTGTATGATCGAAGAAAATACGATAAATTCTCATCCCACTTCATGTCCTTGGTGTTACTCTTTAACAATCTAGCTTTTGTCAAGACTTCTAAGAATTATCTAAAAGGTTTATGAAAGGTTTTTCAAGACTTGATTGCTTAGGTGAAGAAAGTGAAGACTCAAACTAATGAGATTTTGGTAATGGATAAACATCAAGTAACATTAGAGTATAATGTTGATAATGAAGCACGAGCATCAACAAGTGTTGTTGGTTAAACATCTGATCCTCCAGCAATTTAAAACTTGAGGTCAAGTTTTTTCCAACCAAAGCTGTTGAAATTTCTCCTTAATGGAACCTAGTAATAAGGTTTGACCCAAGGGTTTGGTTAGAAAAGATTTGTTTTAGATTTATAGTGAGGTTTGCTTAAAATCCAAAGAGTGACGGGCATAAGAAGACTACGTTAAATTCAACGGAGGCCAACCAAAGCAGACAACTTCTCGATATTGCTCAAAGAAGGATTCAATTTCATGGTATACTAATTGTTAAAGAAATTTTTTCTATTAAAATTTGGCCTTTTTTGGTGACACTTCGTTAACGACACTCTTGAGAAGTAAAAAGGATGAAAAAGTTTAGCTTCACAAAATTTTTTACAATTTCTTGTCATAATTGTGACGTGGCAGAGTGTAATTGGTGAAGAAAAAATAATGAATCCAAGTATAAGTAATGGTTAACCACTCACAGTTTGCCACGTAAGAGTTGTAACAAAAAAATTGTAGAATAATTTGTGGTCCTAAAACTACTCAAAAAGGATTTTAGAATTGTTTGCTAACAAGTAGGATTACGAGTGGAGGAATATATTAGGGAATATAATATATTAGCATATTGCATTTGGAAATCTAAACCTACAAATATATTTATTTTATTTTGGATTTTTTTGATGTGTATAGTGTAATTATCTAAGTAAAGACAAGGAAGTTCATTTTGTACAACTTTCACTGAAACACAACTCTCTATAGTAAAAAATTAAAATAACCAAATAAATTGGGTTGAGCTCAAATCCTATTTTTGGAAATGAAATTAGTAAATACTTCAAAGAAAAGGTTAAAAAAGAATGTTAAAAAATAATTTGGATGAAGCTTGTATTTAATTAGGGAAAAAAAAAAAAGCATGAAGGATGGAGGCTGGGCCGTCCCCATTGGTGAAGTTGGTGGTATGATGGCAGTATATAAGATGGGCCTAGACTCCGTCTTTCTTTACAACTAGGCCTGAAGCCTGGACAGAAGCTAGGACTAGACTCTCTTTTTTTCTTTTTTTTCTTTTTTTTTTTGATCTGGGCCTAGCCTGGACACAAGTTGGAGGTTACAAATATATAATATGGGCATAGACCGTCTTTGTTTCATTCTTTTTTTCCTAGATAGTTAGATTTTAATAATTGGAGAGTTTGTTTGGGATTCATTTATTTTGCTAAAATTAAAAAAAAATTCTAAAAATACAATAAATAAAGATAAATGTTAGTTGAAATAGTATAGTGGGATCTATAAATAATACCAAAAGTGCAGTAGGACACGTAAATAGTACTCAAAATAAGCTGAATAGTGAAATAAGTTGGCAAAAAATAAGTTAGACAAATAGACAGAGAGTGTGTATATATATTGACATTGGTTGGAGTTTTTTTTTATTTTTATTTTGATAAGTTCGTTGGAGTATCAAATAGCTAAATAGCTGACTTCATTACTATTATTAAAAAAAAAAAAAAAACTAACAAGTGATTTTAGGTGGTGAGTTTTTAATTTTATTTGTTTATTTATTGGAGAATAGATAAATCTTAATCAATCGATCAACTATTACACTTGTGTAGTAGCCAAGCAGCCAAACGGTCCAAACCCACAATTATTAACTTTAGTTCTAGCTAATTGTGGTGCTTATTTGCTCTTTTAAATAATATAGGAAACCTTCTTCTCAAAAAAAAAAAAAAAAAAAAATCTAAGAAACCTACGGCAGGTCACAGGGGCTTTTTAACATTCCATTAAAAGAGTTATGACTTATGACACTTTCCTCAAAAACGAAAAAAAGATAAAAGAAAAAAAAAAAAAAAAGGAGTTATGACACTAAGATTTCTTTCATTGATTTAATAAATGTCTTAATAAAAAATCATGATTTTTAATTATGGATTTTCTTGTAATTGGTATAAATCTTTGCATAATTTTTACCTTTTCTTTTTTCCATTCTTTCTTCTGAACAATAGAAAAGGGTTTGTGAGTTGTGACAACTTAGAAATGCATTTTTTTTAATAAGTAAGATTCATCTTGTTATGCAAAAGGTTTTTTTTTTTTTTTGGTTGGTTAAGAATAAAAAATAAATAAATGAATGGCTAATTATAGTTCCTAGACAGAACCACTGAAACCAATGAATAGATTAAATATAGAAAAGGAGGTATAATTTACAATAATTTTATGGAACTTGGAATTCACTGAGGTGTCTCTACATTTGGTTACTTTATTTACTTTCTAAAGTGACCAAACCAACTCTAATTTAGGATTTTTTTTTTTTTTTTCTTCTGGGATTGATTTTGACTAAATGAATATGATGAGTTTAATAAATTTTTGGTACATGTTTGAGCTTACATACACCAAATGTTTACATTTTGTAGTTGGACTATTGTTATTTGGGCTTTTTTTTTTTTTGCTTTAAGAAGGCCCAAGATATTTGGGGGGCCAAGTTAATTTATTTTTTGGGTCAAATTCTAAAATAGGCATTCTATTAGAGAGACTTTTTAAAAGCCAGAAAATGGGGTTATTGTGTCTCCACATACATATATATTTACATTAGGGTAAAATAGGCATTCTATTAGAGAGACTTTTTAAAAGCCATAAAAGGGGGTTATTGTGTCTCCACATACGTATATATTTAGATTAGGGTAAAGTAGAATTCTTATAAAAATAAAAAGAATAAAAATAAATAATTGAGCAAAAAATTGATTCGATTTCAATTTCTAGTGTTACAAAGGACATAAGCCCAACTTCACATAAAGATGTCAGCTCCGTACAATTTTCTATTATTAGCTTTTCCACCTTCACATACCCATGCACAACCTCTTTACATCCCAAAATTATTAATTCTTGAAGCACTGAATGGCTTGGAATTGAAACAACCAATTGCTCGCATGCGTCAATGGAAAGTTTTTCCAATGACAAGAGATGATGGGGCAATTTTTCTTGCAATTTGGGACACTTAGAGATAGAAAGCTCATGCAAGCAAGGGAAGACTTGGTTGCAAGAACTCCAATCTTGCCATTCATGCATATCCTCAAAGCAAAGTTTCACTAAGCATCGAAATGGTTCCTTGCAATGTTCCCCATAAAACTCAAGACCGACGCTTCGGACCCCATCCATTCTCTTAATAATAAGGTTCTTGAGAGATGGTAGTTGCCCAAAAGAAGGTAAGAGCTTGCATTTTCCACACCCCTCAATCCTTTGGTCCACCATATTAGAAAAAGAAGGATCTCCTAACCAAGTTGGGAATTTTGCACCAACATAACCCTTAATGGAAAGTGCTTTCATCCTGCATCTTGTAAATCATCATCCCAATTCATCACCAATGTGTGGTAGTAGTGGTACACTCATGGTTGCTCAAGAAGCTTATAAACCATTAGTGGGGCGCTTCTTTAGGCGATGTGGGATTGTTGGAGCAAGTCCAAAAAACTGCTAACACTTCCCACTCCTTTAGAACAAAACCTTGCGGGCCTGACTCCTCAAAGAGGACAAATGGCTTGCAGGGGCTGGAACAAAATCCTCCTCTACAATTACAATATACTTTTGCGTGAAGTGGCATCTAAAATAAAGATTCAAATGCTCCTATTTAATGAGCTCTTCTTTGGTAGAACTAATGGGGCTAGTCTTAAAATAATTATCCAAGATAATAAAATAAAGGAAAAATAACAAGCCAGATAATAATAATACCACTGACCATGATATCAAATTAGTAATTTTCTTAGTATGTTTAAAATTTATAAAAATTAAATAAATTCATTGTATTTCATAAAAAATAAAAGTGAATTCAAGAAGCACCTAATCGAACGGAAACCGATTATGAATTACTTGAACTAGATTCAAGAAAATACTTATTTGTATTCAACTAAATTTAAGCCCAAGTTTAAACTCGATTGCTATGTTCCGTGAAAGTCCAAGAAAACAATGAACTGTTTCGGTTTTTTTTTTTTTTTCCTTCTTCTTTTGCTCTTATCTCAGTACAAGAAAATATTCAAAGTCAGAAAGTTACAAAACGAAAGAAGCCAAGATTGAAGCTTTAATTGGTTATTTATTCATTTGGTGCTGTGCTCAAGACTTTTGTCCACTTTTGATTTCAGATGTAATCCCGCCAAAGGAACTCAATTGATTAATGTCGCCATGTCGGTAGGAAGTTTCAACGTAATTTACATTAGTGGATATACGGAATCTTAATAACTGTTTACCATAAATCTATAAAATATAATCTATTTATATATTCAATTAGATTGTAATTAAACTATACTTTGTGTAAAGTGGCATCTAAAATCAAGATTCAACATTCAAGTGCTCCAATTTGATGGAGCCTTTCATCAAATAAAAAATAAATAAAATAATTGATGGAGCCCTCTTTTGTAGAACTAATGAGACTTGTTTTGAAATAATTATCCGAGATAAAAGAAGAAGAAATGGTTGCTCTGATGAGCTGGCCAGCCTCCAACCATGCGTTGATCACATGGAAGCCATGGCTGCAAGAATGGCAGTGCCGTTTGTAAAGGACATGGGCATAATGGAAGCAGTATTTTAAAGGAGTTTCGGCTACTGTCGTCAAAGCTAAAGCACAATGGTACTTTTTGTTCAACTAAATTCAGGCCCATGAAGTTTAAATTTGAGTGTTAAATGACTCAAGTTCAAATCATAATATAATCATGTTAATAGGTCTCTTCAGAATAATTATTACTAAATTATATTAGGAAAATTTTGACCTCAATTTTAGTAGAAATATAAAAATAGTTCAAAAATTTAATCAATTTGAATAAATTCTCAGGCTTCTTGTTCTAGTTTCTCAAAAAAAAAAAAAAAAAATTTATCAATGTTTTCATAAAAAGTTTCTAAAAATAGCTCCTAAATTAATGTCCTTAAGACATCGGTTAACATTTTCCAATACAAAAATGTACATGAGGCTCAATTAAACTATATATAATATAATATTTCTTATTTATACTTGTCTATTAATATACTAATAACTAATAATTGTAAGAAGTGAACAAGTACGACTTTAGGTTATGTTTGGTAATAGTTTTTGTTTTTTATTTTCAAAAACTTGTTTTTGGGAATATAAAGAAAAAAATTTTTTTTTTTGTATTTTTGAAATCAAAAATATGTTTGGTTAGTAGAAATTAAAAAGATAGGGTTTTGAAGAAAAAAATAGAAAGTACTAAACATGTTGCTACTAGGATTTGAACTCTAATGCAAACTCATTAAATGAGACTGATTCATTAAATTAAATGCGTGTTTTTATTGACTTTTGAAAATTAGAAACCAAAAAAAGTCTTTTGTATGTCTTTCGTTTCCTTCACAAATTGAGTTTTGAGAAAAGTTTTTGTTTTCTGTCCATTTTGGGTTGCCAAACAAATTTTTTAGTCTAAAATATAGAAAACAGTTTTTGAAAACAGAAAATAAGTGAAAAAAAAAATAGTTACCAAACATACCGTTATATATTCTGCTAAGTTCGACTCATTTACAACCCAAATCGAAGATACACAAACTGGTGTAAAGGCTCTAGATATATAACTTGGTATACATTAAAAGAAAAGGAAATAGCATGCATATGCTCTAGCAAGATTAGTTTAAGATTTACAGAGGCGATGAAAACATGGACTACTTCCTTACCTACATAAGTATAGCATATTATGGCTTCTAATTTAATCACGGTTTGAATAATAAAATGTCTACATTGATTCTTAATAAATAAATAAATAAAGTGCTCTAATTTTATTTAATTTTTTTAATAATTTAAACCACTTCTTGGTCAATTAGAACTACTTTAAGCTTATTTAAAAGTGTTTCCAATCCATTTAAACCCTACAGTCCATTTAAAATTATCTAAATTTTCTCAACAAAATTTATCATTAACTCAAATATATAACCTTCAATAACTTTTTTTACTATATTCTTAAAATTCAATAGTTCATTTTCAATATCTATACTATTTATAAGAGGATTCATGGCTGGTTCAACAACTTTGGGGGCCTTAGGCGAAAATTTTAAGTGGGGACTTTTTAATATTTCAATATTTATTAAAAAAATTTATTTAAAATATATTTTTCTTACTTTTTCTGGACGAGCTCCACACCCTTATTTTAGAACACAAACGCAAATCGAAGTTCATTGCCACAAAATCACCTCCAATGGCAGTTATGGAGTATAAGACCAAATAATATAACTTCCATAGCAGTTATGGAAGTTAACTCCGAATCTTTCGACTTCCTCAAATATAAGAGAAGTTATTAAACAAGTAACTGCTCATAGTATGTAATACATAAACAATCATTGGCAACAAGGAAAGGTACGTACGAAAATCATTTTCCAAGTAGTTTGGAATTCCAGAATTTGAGAGATATACTGACTTTATCATCGGAGGGTTTTTGACCGGTCCTCTCCAGTCACCTTTGACTGTGTGTTCATCTCTTCAAGTTTCCTAGATAATTTTCTTACCATCAAAGTCTGGAGAATCCAGTCTATTGATTTTATTTTGCATCATCAACTATACCACTCACAAACACACGTTTAAAAAAGAAGTTATAATTACAATTTATCTTCAAAATTTATCATTTTTATTTATTTGAAAAATAAAAAATATGTATTTTTAATAGATGCAAATTATTAACCTTTATCCAAAAAAAATAAAAAGAACCGTTGATCACATGCAACGCGCGCGCTTAAAAGCTAGTATTTTCATAATGTGTTTAAAATTTATAAACATTAAATAAATTCATTGTATTTCATTAAAAATAAAATATAAATTAATTGTATCATAATAAAAAGAAGTCATGTTGTAAACAATGTAAAGTATAAAGATAAGTATATAAAAATAGGCTGACTGTAATATCTTGGCCAAACTTTATGGTTAACTTTTGTGTGGTTAATTATTATTTGAGCCACTTATTTTCTGTAATTGATAGAAGGGTATGTATATAACATGTTATTTTATAATACCATTAAATATAATCATCACATGCACAACGTCCACATCATATACTCAACTCAATCAAACCACTCAACCTAAACATGAAGGTGATGAATTATCAATTTTCTTTTCGAAAAAAAAACTTGCAAATTTGGAGCTTCAGAGACCTTGTGACTAAGACTGACACTAAATGTGTGTTTTTCAAACTTTTTTTTGTAGGTATTTATTGTCCACATTAATCATACAATTAACTGATTCATCACAACAATGTATTGCATATTTGAAGACTTAAACTTCCAATTACTTTTTGGACTCCAAGTCACTTGGACGCTTTTAAATCCATGCTTAAGGTCGACAGCCTCCCCGACAATCGACATGGTTCGCTTGTGGAAATGAGAGAAATATGGGAAACAAAGTAACTAGAGAAACACCTTAGAAAGTTGAGTTGGGACTTAGGAGTGAACTGTTTCATGTTTTCTTTTCTCTCACAGTTATTGCTCTCTCAGCTTCAAAAAGTTGACAGAACTGACATAAAGCTTGACTGCTTCATTACACTTACACTTATGAAGAAATGAGGATTGAGATCAGGCCTGATGCAGTTCACTCATTAAATTAATATTACACAATTTGGAAGTACCTTTCCACGTCTTCGCCAATGACAATCTTATCCAAACCCTCACACGATACTGAAGAATCCGAGGAGGCTGGCATGACGGGCACTGGTTGCTATAAGGTAGGAGTTGACTCTGAGGAGCCAATTTTAGAGGCTTGGTGCCTGATTGCTGCCACCATACACTGCCTGGCATCCCAACAACTCTCCAACTCCTTCTTCGGTAGGATACTTCAACTTTACATGCAGAGTTGAAGATACAGTCCTCCCTAAAGCGTGAAGCCATGAGCTCGCTAAGATTGCCATATAGGGTGAATAAGCCTCCACCATAATGAAATCCGCATTCCCCACCTCGTCTCCCTTCTAAACAAGTAACCTGATCATAGCCCTTGGAACAATGGTCTTTCCATCAAATCTGACCAAGGGGACATCATACTTACTAAGGTCTTCAGGCTTGAGTCCCAAGCCTTTGAATAAATTTGGATACATGATCTCGGCCCGGCTTCCTTGGTCAATCATTACCATCTTTGCATCGAATCCCGCGATTCACAAAGTTACTACATGCACATCGTTATGGGGCTGAATCATTCCCTCTTTATTAGCCTCAGAGAATCCCAAGATTGGCTAGTCCTGCAACTTGAACTTCTTAAATGGCCCACCTTCCTTGTCCACTTTTGACTGTGGAGATATCATCATCACCCCACTAACAGGGCTAGGGTCTTTCATTGGAGCCACAAAAATGACATTGATTGTTCCAAGAGAACACCGAGGAACATGACTTCTCTGAGACATTATCGTGTGCTGTCCTCCTTAGATGGTAGGCTGGTGCAAAAATTGCTTCAGCTTCCTAGCTTTGACCAATTGATCAATGAAGAGTTGCAAAGTCCTATAATCCTCTGTAGTATGACCTCAGTCGTGATGATAATGACAGACTTGATAGTAAAGATTCTGATTTCTCTAGGTGGGGTCTCCTCCCATTCTATTGGGCCATTTAAAGTAGGGCTTGTTCTTGATCTTTTCCAACACTTGGTAGATCAGCTCCTTAAACACTGAATTTACCATTTGGGCCCAGCGGGGTTGCGGCGTGCCTGGTTGAAAAACTCTCTCCTTGGACGAGAAGGTCCATACCGGTTGGCCTAGTTATCTCTTTGGTTAGTTGTGAAAACTTTGGCTTTCCCCTTACTCTAATTCTGATTGTCCTCCACCCTTTTGTGCTCTTCAATTCGGTCCATTAATTGGTGCATACTCTGAAAAGGCTTCATGGTAAGGGACTTCCAGAGATCAGAGTGCGTAGGAAAACCCACCTTGAAGGTTCTTACAGCTACATCTTTGAAATCCCCATCAATTTCATTGTAAAGGTCCAAATATCTATCGAAATAATTTTTTAAGGTCTCTCCTTCTCTCATAGACATTGAGAGCAAAGAGTTAAAAGCCTCGGAACTTGACTGCATGTTACAAACCTTGCTCCGAATGCCCTCATCAACTCCTCAAAAGAGCTTATCGATCCTTCCTCAAGGGCATTAAACCACTTCATGGCAACTGGGCCGAGGCTCGAGGGAAAGACTTTGCACATCAATGCCTTGTTCTTAGAATGGATGGTCATCCTTTGATTAAAGTGGCTCACGTGTTCAACCGAATCCGTCTTGCCATTATATATTGTGAAAATGGGCTAATTAAAGTAGCAGGGGAGCTCGGCTTGCTCAATGTGTCTGGAGAAGGGTTAGCGTGATATTTGAAGGATTGTGTTTCCCATGGCATCATTTTCCATGCTTCTCCGAGGCAGAGTCCTAGATCTCTTGTGATGATGCCTTTCACCAAAAGTGTAACGAGATGTCAATATGAAAGACTCACTAGGTGGAGTTCTGCTTCTTCGTTAGTAACTTTTGTTATCCTTAGAGCTAGAACTCTGGCTTAGGGTAGGGGTCTTCTCCTCCTTTATCCGAGCCTTGCGGTGGAGGCGTTAGCCTAGCCGATCCACTTTCCTCTTGAAATTATATACCTCCTCATCATGCGAGTTATGACTGGCATGTTGCTAACTAGTATGTTCGAAATGTACAGATGGAGCTCTTTCATTGCAGGTGTGGGCCATATCACGATCCCTTCTTCGATCAAGATTTACAAACTGGTCCCACCACTGGGACCCAACAGACTCTAAGGAACCACTTCTTCTGGGGTTGGCCATAATAAGAAAGCTTTTACTCAAGGGTACTTATGAGATTTTCCCACAAACGATGCCAATTGTAGTAGGCAAAAATAAGCCAAGCTTGCTTTTTTCCCACACAATTAATTTATAGAGGTGGGATGTGAATCAACCTTTAATACCCTAGCTTAGATGTATTGGATTAACTAGAAAAGAAGGTATTGGCGTTTAGCATAACTGTATGACATGAGATTTGGTTAGAAAGAGCCTCGGCTGGCTTATGTTATGTTCCTCGGGTTTGGTTTGAGATGCCAATTACACTTGTTCTTAGATCACAATCATAATCTTATATTTCTCCCTGTTCATAAATAGTCTCATGCCTGTTTTACATCTTATGTAGTCTCACAGGTTGTATCTTAGCCTTCCACTTGGAGGGTTTGGGTTCATTTCTCTTGATACTTGTCTCATCAAGACTTCAACTAGAAGGTTTCTGCACTAGGCTATGAGCTGTGATAACACTGTTTAGGGGTCATTTCCTCATTAATGCGGCCAACTAAGTGGGTTCAAAGAATTGAATGCGGAGATGATGGATGCCTTATTTGCATTCTTCCCTTCCATGCTTGACGATAAATCTTCTTCCTCTTCCTCAGTTTATGTTCAGTGGTCTTCAAAATTGGTCCTCAACCCTTTTGAGGACACACTAATATCCTCAGGGTCCTCGGTCATTGCAGCCTCCTTGTGCCTGTGATTAATTTTTTACAACTTTCCCGAAGGCTTGCTGTCAATGCCTTCCGAGGTCCGTTCTTCTAATATTGGACTTTTTTGACTTGGCCCCTACTCTTGAATTCTCATCCTCCCACACTACTTTTATTTTAAATTATAACTAATATTCACAATATTTTATTATATTATATATTTTAATAAGCCATCTCTAAAAAGGAGTATATAAATATATTCATACTTTTAAACTTCAAAAATTAATTATAACTTTTAAAGTTTTTTTTTTCATGCTTTATTATTTTACATTTATTAACTTTTTTTATATCTAGAATATGCTTGAAAATCATTTAATTTTCCCCACATATATATATATTAGTCAATTATGCTAAATTTATAAATTTAGTATCTATATTTGTATTGAATTAATTAATAAAGTAATTATGACATTATCGCAGTTTGACCTTGATTGAACCTCGGGGTCCAACTTTAAAAACTTTGAGCCTCTCCCCTTACCAGTTTTGTAATCGGTTTGGGTTTGAAAATAGTTTGGTACACATTAAAAGAAGAAAAAAAAGTATGCTCATGGTCTAGCAAGGTTAGGTAAAGATTTATAGAGGGGATGAAAACATGGACTGCTTCCTTACCTACTCAAGAATAGCGTATTTTGGCTTCTGGATTGGCCATTGTTTGAGTTTTAAAATCTCTACAATGATTCTTAAAAATAAATAAATAAAGTGCTTTAATTTTATGTAATGTTTTTTATGTAACTACTTCTTGGTAAATTAAAACTACTTTAAGCTCATTTAAAAGTGTTTTCAATCCGTTTAAACCCTATAATTCATTAAAATTATCTAAATTTTCTCAGAAAATTATTATTAACTTAAATATATAACCTTCAATGAATTTACTATATATGAGAAAATAATAACTTTCTTTTTTTAGGAAGGAGAAAATAATAAGTTAATTAAATAGTCTGTGAATTAGCTCAAGCTTGTTTAATAAGTATAAAATGACTTGTCAGTCTTAAAAGAAATTAAAGGATATATGTCCTACCATTAATTGAGCTAAAACGACATCGTTTTGCCTTTTTTTTTTTTTTTTTAATTTCAGAATTTAAAGAAAAAAATTAAAAAAAAAACATAAGTGTCAATAGTCTCCGAGACAACGTCACAAAAGCTATAGTCTCCAAGACTAACCTGGTATCTGTATATATTAAGAGGATTCAGAAAGTTAGTTATTATTTTTTTTACTGTCAAAAATACCCCTAATCTAATTAGATAACCCTTATTCTTAAAAAATAAAAAATGAGGTTAAAATTGTAATTCAACAAAATTAAAAAAAAAAAAAACTACCAGAGAACGCTCTCTATTTAAATACTAGCTTCATCACACGCGATTCACGCATGCGATGAGTCTTTTTTTTTTTTTTTTGTGTTAGTGGTCTTATTTTGTAGAAAAAAAAAACTATGTTTTTTATTTATTTTATATATATAATTTTTATTTTGAAAATTTAATTTATAAATGAATAAATCAATTTGAAAACTAATAGGAAAGTGGTTTTATTTTTTAGGCAATGTTTTAGTGAGAGTTAGAGTTATATTTTTACTGGATTGTCTTTTAGTTTTGTTTCTACTTAAACATAAAGGTATATGGGCATTTTTGAACTAAAAAATGAGGAATCCAAACAGGAAAAGACCCTTAAATAATAGTATAAATATCTCATGCATGGTTGATACATTTTTTTTTCTAAAAAGTAGCGAACACTAAACCAGCAGTTTACTCCATTTCAAATCCTAAATTTTACAATAGTTTTTTAAAAATTCCATGTGTAAACTCACTAATAATAGATAAATTCAAATTAAAAAACTAAAAAAACTACTAAATAATACTCTGTATAACTTCCCACTAGAGACCTAAATAGATTCAAACTTCTCTCCTATTTCTAAAAAACAAAAAATCTTTTCATCCCATCAACACAAATAAAACCACCACCCCCTACTCCTTTCCAAATACAGTTATTTCCAACTTACGTTTTTCTCCCACCTATTAGATTGAGGAAAATTGCTTCTACCCTCACTTAACTTTCTTCCAGCATCCTAAAAAAAAATTAGTTTTGGAGCATGTTCAAAAAAACTGTTCATACAACTAGCTTTATTCTCTAAAAAAAGGTATGCAATATTTATTCTCTTCATCTAATGAGATTCTTCCTTATTTATAAGTCCTCATTTTTTTTCATGAGTGAAGTTCACCATTCACCTAAATTTAGTCTCTTACTTGCTTTTCAGGGACAAACACTAAACAACTTCTCCATTAGATCTATAAAATCCAATTAATTCTCATGTAATTGTTGTGGGTTTGATTTTGTCTTCTCAATGGACTTCTTCGATGGTCAAATAAACCCATTTCTTCCATTAATAACAATATTTTACAACCAAGTCTTTTGTCTACAATAATCCTTTTTATTTTTTTGAAGAATAAAAAAAAATATTTCTAAATTATAATAAATACAAATTATAAATTTTTACAAAATAAGAAGTGTCTCCGATCGTGCGCGTGAGTACTAGCTCATGTACTTTATACGAGATTGCTACGAATTTATGTACGTGTTTGTGTGTATGTATCTGAATTTCATTTCTTTTTGTTGCAGAGGAAGGTCAGGTGGAATTGCAAGAGGCGGTGAAGTTACGGAGCAAGAGAGATCGAGAATCGCTGATGAACAATCAGAGCAAGAGGAAGAGAACCAGTTCTAAACGAGAAGAAGGAGAGGAAAGCACGGAAGAGAGCGTCGGAGACGAAGAAGATGAAGAATACTCCACCATCGTCGTCGACGACAACAACCACCGCCGGCCGGCGAGATCCTCAAGGCACTGGAAAGTCGCCGATGAAATGATCGACATCTCTGTCCCGAGGAAAGCTCGCCCCGGTAAAAATCTAAATCTCCCTAACACCTCATCGTTTTGTGATTGTAGGTACAAAGAAGAGGAAAATGGAGGCTGAGAAAAGTTCAGGTACGGCTGAGAACAGTGAAATCGAAAGTGAACAACTTGAAAAGACTGAAACTTCTTCTTCACCTAAAGAGTGTGTGTCATTGGAATCACAGCAAGAGGTGGACGCTGCAATAGCAGTAATAATGGAGGAGTAGGATCTGAAACCGTCGGATAAAGAAGCCAGAATCGGAGACTATGTGTCGCCAAGGAAGGAATCAGCTCCTTGTGGTGATGATGAATTGAATGCTGTTGAGGATGTTCAAGATTCCACAAAAGGGTAAGCCATCAAAGAATAAAAGAACATTTTGCTTTCTGGTTTTTTTTTTTTTTTTTTTGGATTTTTTTTGCATATTTTGATTGTATATGGGTTTTGTTTTTTCAAGGTTCTGACTGTTTCGGAGGCTGAGAACAAGCGAGAGGAGAAGTTGGAGATTAAAATTTCAGAATTGACCCTCAGTTTTTTTTTTTCCTTTTAAATTCCGAAATTTATAAAAAGAAAAAAAAAAGCCAAAACGAAGTTGTTTTTGCTCAATTAACTTCAGGACATAACTAGAGTTTATTGGAGTACCAAATTAATAACAATTAAAAGTTAGAGGACTGAAATGACAAAACTGAAAGTTAGAAGACTGAAAGTTAGAGGGTTAATTTTACATTTTTGCCTAAAATATAAGTTTACTCAGTCTTTTTTTTTTTTTGTTTCATTTTTTTTTTCAATATTATACCTCAGGTTCAGAAATGTGTCCTTACTAAGCTGTTTTGTTTTATTCAAAAAAATGCAGAAAAGTCCCTCCTAACAATATAGGTTTACTTAATGGAACAAATAAATAAGTTAAAATTGATGGCTCAAGTAGCGTAGCTGAAGGGTATTTTTTTTCCTTTCAAGTAATTTTCATTAGCCAATGAACCATTTCTGTTCCTGAGCCAATTACCCACAGATTAAGGCTTCATATGGTTCTTAATAGCTACAGTTAATCACAGACGTGAAAGTGTGAAACACACAGAGGACTAAAATTTATCTCACCAAGGTAAATAATAAATAGTCCTGCCAATGAAAACTACGAATGAAATTCCTTTTAAGTATATGGAACCTTTGATCAAAACTTAGGAAAGAAATGCTTGAAAGTTGAGATTTTTTTTTCTAGTCTACTATTTCTTTTACGTATTAAATTATTAAGTGGTATAAAATTAATTAGGGGATGCACAGAGTGTAACTTTATTCTAACCTTATTTATAGTTTAAGTCTTTTTTTTTGTTGAAAATTTACTATTATTATTATTATTATTATTATTATTATTATTCAAAATTTATTTTGAAAAAGAGTTTTTGGAATTTCCTTTTAAAGAATCTTTATAAGGGGACTTGCAAAACTTCATTTTCACTTTTTGAAAATTTATTTGCAGAAAAGATTTTAAAAAATTCTTTGAGAATTTACTTGTTTCTTTTTTTACAGTGGATAAGTCCAACGCATAACCATATAATATTAATCTATATGCATTGTATGGTCCTTCTCAAAAAAAAAAAAAAAAAATATATATATATATATATATATATATATATGAATTATATGGAGGACTGCATAAATCTAAACAACACAAGGCTGAGATGCTTTTTTTTTTTTTTTTGGAAAAAAAGGGGTTTGGAAAAAGATCCAATAATATATTAGTGGATTTGGTCTTCCACTTCCATGCAATTATGTGTGTTGTGACCAAAATCCACAGGAATTCAACCTCCTTCATTTTCAGTTGCTATTGTTATTGTTGAAATTTTATTTGTCATAGCTTGTTTCTAGTGACTAGGGCTGTCCACGGGTCGGGCCGGGTCGGTTTTGGGCCCAACCCGGACTCGACCCGCCGGCGTCGGGTGGAGGGCAGAGCAACCCGAAACCGACCGCCGGAAAAATCGGTCGAGTCGGTTTCGGGTGAGGGTGAGCTTCGGTCGGGTCGGTCGGTTGCCGGAGTAAAAAAAATCTTCGAAATCTGAAAAAAAAAATCACCGGAATCTGAAAAATGTCGCCGGAATCTGGAAAAAGTTGCCGGAATCTGGAAAATCTCGCCGGTATCTGCATTTTTTTTCGCTGGGATCTGAAAATTTTCACTAAAAATTGCTGGAATTGGCCGGATCTGGCTAAATCCCACTAGATCTAGCCGGATCTGGTCGAGATCTCACCAGATTTGGTCGAGATCTTGCCGGATCTGGCTTGATTTTGCAGGATTTGGCCGGATATTTTATAGAACTCCGGTCGGGTTCGGGTTGCTCGGGTTTTGGAGAAGCAAACCCGCCACCCGACCCGCCGGTGTCGGTTCTTGAGAACGGCAACCCGCCGCCGACCGACTGGGCCTTCGGTTCGGGCCGGAATCGGGTTGGCGTCGGGCGGGTTTGCCGGGTTGTCGGGCTCCGGTCGGGTCTGGACAGCCCTACTAGTGACTATGATTATCCACTGCCAAGTGGAATAGTGTTAAAGCACATAATTTTATTTCTCTGCTTAAGCCATTCACATCAGTTTGTACAAAAATTCCGTCTATTTTAGTAGAAAAATTTACTTTTTTTTTTTTTTTTTTATATTACATACTCACTTTTCAAAATTTCTCAAATCAAATTATTTATTTTACACTACATTATATTTTTTAAAAATCAACTTTTTTTTATTTTTAAAAATGTTTCTCTTTCTTCATACACAATAACTATCGTACACTCTCTTTCTTCAGCCTCGAAAAACGTAAAAAAAGAATAAAAAAATTATATGCAAAGTGAAAAGTATCCGTATAAATTTACACAATTAGAGCATTCACACCAGATCAGCTATAGTCTTCCAAAATAGACAAACAGTACAATTTTTACACAATATGAGCAAAAAGACACCCACATCAGTGGGTGTAAAAACTTGCAAATATGCACTCATGAACAGTAACCGTGGATATATCCACGGTCACTGTTCATGTGTAAAACATTTTTTTATACTTTTTTTTTTTTCTCTCTTTCTCTCTCTTCTATCAGACTTCTTCCCTTGCCAAACCAACAACCCAGACAGCGCGCCAGAAATACGAAGAAGGAAGAAGAAAATAACAGCCCAACCACCAAACCCAGCGCCACCACCAAACACCGCCACCAACAACTCAAAATCAAGACAAATCCAACTAAAAATTAATCAAAACTCACCGGTAAACCCAACGAAGGGCGAAGGGTCCGTGGTGGAGGAGAAAGGGAAGGGCGAAGGAAAGAGGGAGGCCAAATCGGTGGAGGGCTGAGACGGCGAGCTGGATCGGCGGCAACGGCGAGCTGGATCGGCGGCAATGGCGAGCTGGATCGGTGGCAACGGCGGCTGGGTGAGGCGGCTGTGAGGGAGAGAGTGAGGGAAGGAGAGGAATGGGTGAGGCGGCTGTGAGGGAGAGAGTGAGGGAAGGAGAGGAACGGGTGAGGGAGAGAGTGAGAGAGCTTACCAGAAAAAAATTGAAGAACGGGTGAGGGAGAGAGTGAGAGAGCTCACCAAAAAAAATGAAGAACGGGAGAGGGAGAGAGTGAGAGCTGAAAAAAAAAAAAGGCTTACCAAAAAGGTTGAAGAACCGGTGAGAAAAAGAGAGTGAGAGAATGGGTGTTTTAATAAATAATAATAATAATAATAATAATAATAATAATAATAATAATAATAATAAAAACAATAAATAATATTATTTAATTAAAACAGATGAGTAATATTAGAATAAAATTTACAGTGTCCTGCTCATCAAAAAAAAAAAAAAAATTTACAGTGCCTACCGATTATGGCGGTACAATGGTCGGAGACACTAATCTGGTGGGCAGTCACCAAAGCCACTATTTTGGTAGTTTGGGCATCGGCGACGTTCATCGAAACCACTATTTTAACAATTCACCCACCGGTGGGTCACTATTTGGCGGTAAGATGGGCGGCGAAGACCAATCCGGCGGCGTTCGCCGGAGCCACTATTTTGGCGGTTCGGCCATCGGACCTCCACCACAAGCAACTCCATTGGCCAAGCCACCGGTGTTGGTAGTTTACTTAAAATATAAGTTTAAATTAAAAAAGTATGACAATTAGAGAAAATAATAAAAAATTGATGAAGAATGAATATTTTATTGAAAAGTCTTGTAAAATAGATAAACTGATGTGGGTGTTTTGTAAAAGTGATAGTGTAAAATAGAAAAAGTAGGTTTTTTGTGCAAAATAGACGGAATCTTTTGCACGAACTGATGTGGTTGCTCTTACTGTAACAACTTTGCAAAATTTACACATTTTTAGCTTGACTGATGTAGATGATTTTGGAGATTGAATATGTAAAATTGAATCATTTTTATATTTTGCATTGATTGATGCAAATGCTTTAGAGAGTAGAATAAAAAATTAATAAATAATACAATTTGAAAAAAAAAAAAAAAAAAAAAAAAAAACCCTATTATGGCTCACTGCAGTCAACACTCAACACAGATGGCCTGACCCAAAGACATCCCATATAATTGGCGTCAGCCTTTACTGACCCAATCCAGTTAAAAAAAAAAAAAAAAAAAAAAAGAAACCCTTAATCAGGCTCAATTGTCCCAACCCAATCAAACCACCAATCCCCAGTAACTAAAAAAAACGCCTAGATCCACATAGTCAGCCCAGTCCACATTTATACATTGGTTTATCTATTGGTGTTCAAACGCTTAAAATAACCCATGGTATTTTGCCAAGGATTTAAGGCGCTCAAGTTTTACATTGACTGTGCACAAATTCTCACTTATTTAATGAAGATGTTGTGTCTACTGATACAAAGAGAGTCTAACCATAGAATAAAACCTTAAATACTTAATTTAAGTGTTGTTTGATTGGGAGACATGCTTGATAATATTCAGTAGCATCTAATAGTAACTTATATAAGTAATAGTAATCATCTGGCTCTGTTATATAGGAATGCAAAATTGTCTTCTACGTAATAGAATACAGGCTATCAAAATGAGCGGAACTTCATCTTTGAAGAGCATGGGGCTACATGGTTTGGCCCTAGAAAAACTTGACCTAAAGCCTATTAGGTCTAATGTTATAATGGGCTGACTTCGGCCCAATTTTGTTCACTCTCTCTACTAGTCTACTGGCACTTCATCTATATGTAGAGGCTTTTCTTTCAAAGAAATTGTTCTAGCTTTTTGAGATGAAGCTAATTGAAAACGTATAAATTGCAATTGTTTCAACTAAAAACGTTTGTATTGGAAATAAATATTATTTAGGAAATAAAATATTGATAACCTAATTAATTAATTATATCTAAAATAAAATCCAATTAACCAATAAAAATACAATGTCCTTTCAAAATAAAAATAAAAAATTCTTCGTGATTCCCATGTTAGAAATATTTGATGGAACGAATAGTGAAAGAAGCAAGCATAAACATTATAATACATCCTTAAAGTAATAAGAGTCTTGCCACTGAATAATTTGAATACAGTGGGTCATGACTAATTGTGGAGATTTTGTACGCAATCTAACGGCTTCTTGGCAAGGTGGGTCTCTAACATCAGCCAAAAGTGTATGGGTTCTACAGGAAACTTACTTTATGGTTTTAATTTTCTAAAATAAAGAGAAATTTTGTGTATTACAGTTGAATCTTTTATATGCTATTATTTGAAAAAAATTTGACATGACACGGTATTATTGAATGGTGTAATCCTGGGCTTTTACGCAAAGTCCATATTAAATTTAATCTCTTGAAAGAAAAGACTATTCCATATGAAGCAAGTGAAACAAGCTTAACAAGTTTTCTTATTATGATACATGCTTTAAAGGAGAGACATTACCAGTTTATAAGTAGGTAAAGCTTGATAGTAGCTTTGATGTTATGATGACACTTCTGCTTCAAATAGATAAGACAAGACTATTATAGTATTTTTTTTTTTTTTTTTTTTTTTGCTGAATAGACTATTATAGTAATTGCACAGTGGCGTGTATATACTTGACATGAAATGAAGACAAAAAAAATATTCTTGACTTTCATGCTTGCAAAATGAGATGAATTGCTTTGTCAATTATATGTTCTTAATGGTTCAAAACATCCATATAGTTGCTTAGCCTCCTTTAGGTCAAATGAGCAATGAAAAACCTGCCCGAAGGTTAACATATAAAAAAAAAAAATCAATGACATCTAAGACCTTGGATAATGTTTTGTTCTATACAGCCATGTGACATTTATGGAAATAAAGATTACCATAGCAAACACTAAATTAAAGACAATGTGATGAAAATGGAAACACATTATCATCAAATATTTATATAAGTTTAACTCTAACTTGCTGGTTTTTTGAGAGATAAATGAAATCAAAGAAATTGAAGCCCAAAATATGTCTTTCCTCACTCTATGAGTTCATTGGAGATTGGCTCAAAAATGTCGTGTAGAGTCAGTAGACCATAAAATGGGCAATAGAGAAGAACATAGAAAAACAATATGGAAGAGAAAAGAGAAAAAGCAAGCTTATACCGTCAGAAAATGTAACATATTTTACTTATGCATTCTACCAGATTTATCATCAACAATAAAATTTTCTTTTAAAGATCATATAATAGTGGTGAAGATTATTTCCATTGAAATACATTTAAGGTGAAGCATCTCACCATATTGAAATTAACTTAAATTAAGATCAAGCAAGTAAAAATATGAAGCATAAGTTCCTCATTTCTAGCTAAATTTCATATATATATATATATATATATATATATATATATAGACACATGTATGTATCCTATAACCAAAGTTTGTTTTGAAAAAACTCTTACATATTCGGCATGAGACAATTTCAGGTTCCCAAGTAGCATAATTCAATCAGTGTGTCTTCCTCATCAATCAACTTTTGTATTTCAGATGACCTTCAAAGCCAACAATGATAGGAAACCATAGCAAGTTTTCATTACCTGATCCCCGAATTCAGCTAATGTGACCATATCAGCAACAACGCAATAAATCAATGTAATGCTAGGTAATCAGCACACTTTACTTACAGCAGTCAAGCACAAAGGAGTTTAAATTTTGAATTGAAATTGAGTTAGATAAAACTACATAGTTGAGGCTAAAATTTCTGTGCTTTCACTGTCAAGAAATATTTTGAAAATAATGATAATGGTCTTACTAAATATTCCAGTAGTGAATTACAATACCAATCAAAGTGGTAGCTTTTAAAGTTATAATTTCAAGCACAATGTCTGATGGAGTCCAACTAATTTTTAGGCCAAGATTATTTGTTGGCTGAGACCAAATTTCAAAACATTAGTCAAACTGGTTGCAAGTCAACTGCATCCTTAACTATATTTTGTAAATTGGTAAATCTTGCTTCTTGTTGAAGCAAGCCAATATTTTATAATTGATCTGTTTCTTTCTCAATAAAATTCCTTTGCTGATGATCAAAAAAAAAAAAAAAAAAAACCCAAATTCTACCCAAATCATTACTAGAGTAAGCTATCTCATACCCCCATCCAGGAAATAACATTTCCAAAAGAGTGCTACCAACTTCTCTCCTAACTTTGGTCTCCACATGGCAAACAACATCAAGATGTAATTTCCTAATTTTAACCTTAACCTCATTATGCAATACAATAAGTGCAACTGCATTGGATTACTAATCTAAAATAAATCAACTAATGAAGTCTATCACTTCTCCAAATCCACAATATCTTATGAAAAACAAGGCCTTTAGCTATCAATCCCCCTTACTCACAAATATCACTTCATACACACACAACAACAAAATTGCATACGCAAAGATATATACACACACTAATAAATCCAAAACAACAAAAATACCAAAACCATCACAAATATCACTTCAAATACACGACAACCAAATTGCAAACACATATATAGACACATTCTAAAAAATCCAAACAACAAAAATATCAAAATCATACCACAAGAAGAGACTCATCACTCAGCAGAAGAATCTAGTACTGTTCAATTGCAATATTTGTGAAGTGCCACAAACATTGCAATCGAATTGCACAAGATTCGTTCGGTGGACATTATTGGCATGATGCTTCATGCAATTAACGCTTTCGCAGAAGTGCAGGCATGGGTGACAGAAATTCACGTCTCTATGACGAGGATGATGATCACTAGCAATGCGCTTCTTGTGCTCTCTCTCTACCAATGCCTCTCTCTTTGTCGCTCTTCTCTCAGAAAATATCTTGTGTTGCTATGTTCGTGTTTGCGTCGCTTTCCTTAAATAGTTAAAAATGTAGCAAGATCGGGATTTGTAATTAAAAGACATTACCTAGAGAATGGGTTTAAGTTTCACTATTTTTCATTTTAGTCCTATAAATTTGTATTTTGTCATTTTAGTCCTCTAAATTTCATTTCTTTTCAATAAGTCTTCTGTTAATGTATTGTTAATTTTTTGCCATTAACTTTTAATTTTTTATATTTAATTTTTATAATTTTTTTTATTTTAGAAAAACATTAATGAAAAAATTATATAAAAAAAAAGGATAAAAGTTGTAACATTCCCTCCCTCCCTCCCACGCCTGGATAACAAAAATGAAATCCCACCCTGATCTGAGAAACCAAGAATAAGAAAGAGAAGGACGAGAGGCAATGATAGATCTAGAGGGGGAAAGAAAAGAAAAACAAAGGTGACAAGAATGATATTGTTCATATGGATGCTCATGGAAAGTTTTTCACAGTTATTTCCTTCTTTATGTTTCTTCTGAGGACGAGTTGACTCACTGAGTCTAGTTTGGGCTTCAGTTTTTAACAAATATTTGTAAGAGGGAACGTTCCTCTAAATGGCTTTCTGGTTTTTTTTCTTTAATTAACGTTTTTTTTTTTCAAAAATTAAAAAAATATAAATATAAATATAAACAAAATTTAAAAATTAATGGCACAAACTAACAGCATATTAAAGAAAAACTTAATTGAGAAAGAATGAAATTTAGAGAACTGAAATGACAAAACTTAAACTTATAAGACTAAAATGAAAAGTAATGAAACTTAGAGGGTGAATTTTGCATTTTGGCCTTATTTTAAATAGGTGGCTTTCTATTATTAGTTGCAATTACTTGAGAGGAACAGCTGGACTTATGGTCTTGAGTGCCACATCAGATGAATTAACATAGTTACTTTTCACCCTAATTAACTATTAAGTGTTTTTACTTTTCACCCTATTAATTAGTTCTTCATTTAAACCAATTCTCTAGGTTATTTTTTTTTAATTACAAATCCTGATCTCACCACTTTTTAACTACTTAAAGAAAATGGCACAAACACAGACATAGCAACACACAATATATTTTCTGAGAGAAAAGCGACAATGAGAGAGGCATCGATAGAGAGAAAGCGTGAGAAAGATCTGAGATGCCTAAGAAGAAGAAGTGCAATGCTAGTGATCATCATCCTCGTCACAGAGACGTGAATTTCTGTCACCCATGCCTGCACTTCTGCAAAAGCATTAATTGCATGAAGCATCATTCCAATAATGTCCACCGAACGAATCTTGTACAGTTCGACTGCGATGTTTGTGGCACTTCACAAATATCGCAATTGAACTGCACTAGATTCTTTTGCCGAGTGATGAGCCTCTTCTTGTGGTATGATTTTGATATTTTTGTTGTTTGGATTCTTTAGAATGTGTGTCTATATATGTGTAAGCAATTTGGTTGTTGTGTGTTTGAAGTGATATTTGAGATGGTTTTGGTATTTTTGTTGTTTTGGATTTATTAGTCTGTGTGTGTGTGTGTGTATATATATATATATATATATATGTGTATGCAATTTTGTTGTTATGTGTGTATGAAGTGATATTTGTGAGGAGAGGGAGAGGAAGGGAGGGGGAGTAAAGTAGAGTTGGTCGAAAATTGGCGGAGGGGAAATTAGAGGAGAGTTGGCCGACAATTGCCAATTTCTGGCCAACTCTACTTTACTCTCCCTCCCTCCCCTTCCATCCAAACTGGCCATAAGGTACATTCTCTATAAGCAAAGCAATGAATACCCAATGAAACTTCTCATGTGACAGCCATGTCTTGAAAGTTACGACTGAGTCTCATTTATCCGAGTAACAAGATTTCTCAACGTTGGAAGCCAAATTTCCTGCACCAATTTAAAATTTGGACACTGCATAGGAAAAATACATATATGGATATCAAAACAGATAAATTGAGGCAGCTGAGCAAATATATGACATACAAGAAAGTAACAACAGGAGATAGGGAAAAAAACTAAATGCATACAAGATTAATAATATGATATGATAGGATCAAATTATTCTTTTTATTCTTTGACATGAAAATTATTCAATTCATTCATTCCCTAAAATTTTGACACAACAAGTGAGGAGCAATATTAGCTTGTGTTTGGGAATATGCTAGTTTCTTCCCATCTAATAATTTCTAGCCATTAATGAGATTCATGTATACAATGAAAAGAATATAAAAACCATACGATTATATCAATCAATTTAAAAGGAAACCAAACACCCGGACTTTTTTTTTTCAAAAACTAAACACCAGGACTTGTTTAGGTTTTAATTGAAACCAGAAGTTACCCAGATGAATTACCAAATAATTTAGCCAGCCAGATGCTATGATGATTAATATCAACATTTCAGAAAGAGATGCAAAATAATTTTACCCTGATTTTAGTCATCTAGATAATATTCAATTGATTACTGTTACTTGGAAATTCTAGATGAACTAAAACAATTTCAAAAGGAGGAATGATAATTGATAAAAGAATAGATTGATTTTATGGTTTGTGAATTCACTGGTAGGAAAGGTGAGAGAACAGTAAAGAGGGGGTGAGCTGTGCAATAGGTAATCTTTTTAGCAACATGTGGCAATCCATGCGCATTGTCTTCCCTGTCCTCGTATGATTAAAGTAATAGTCTTTAGCTTCAGTATTAAATTATGCAGAATATATATGTTTTATTGGCTTATCCCATTTACATTGACTTTGATCACAGAATGACGGCCAGTGAGAAGGTATTGAAGGAGAGAAATAGTAACTTCACAGAACCCTGGCTATTTAATGAGGCAACTAAACTTCACTCACCTTCAAGTTATCTATTTCAGCTAAACACCTCCTCAGCTCCTTGTTATCTGCTTCAAGTATTTTTTGCAAGATCTTCTAACAGTGACATGGTTTTAATTACGGTCAAAATAAAATATAAAAGAAACTAGTACAAATTATACTAAAGATGGCAGAATACTACCTGATTTTTAGGGTGTTCATATTCTTCCAAAATATTGTTGTTTAAAAAAAGCATAGAATTGGCCTGTGATATATTATCTTGAATGGCAGCCTCCAATTCCTCAATAGTAGTAGGCATCTACATGTCAACACAAAAGAAATTAGAATGTTTCTTGAATAAAGAGCCATGAAAATATGAAGCACTGAGGAAAACAATACATTCTTAAAGTGAAACTAATCATGAGACTGGCATATTAGATTTCCTGTGTAAATACTAATATTAATAAAATAAGATTTTATATAAGGCAGTATCTGCTTTGATAGGTAATTCAATTTATTAAAGATTTGAAGCATAAAGGGATTATACAGTTCTAAGAAAGCAAATACAGTGATAAAAAGAGAGTAAAGAAAGATAAGAGACAAGTTGTTAACAGCACAAAATCATAGAGTCTAGGAATTCCATCAATGACTAAGTAGAGATAGTAACAGGCTTCAATCCCCAGAATGTAATTAAGGTAGAATCTTAATTGGAACTCTAATTGTTACTCAATAAATTTTTCATGGCAAAATGTAAATATTAAGGTAAGGATACACCAAACAATAGGCAAAAATGTAATAATTGTGGCAGCTTGTACTTCTAAGAATATCTTAAACCAGAGAAACAGGTAGCCTAAATAATTATATCACATAGGAAAAAAAATTCTATATTGATCCAAAACAATTATCATTGCATTGGAGCTTCCATGTAATCCCTATTCCCTCCAGGATACTATTCAAATGCCACTTAAAACTATTTAGTGCAAGAAGCTATATAAATCAGTTTATGCTGTACGATCATATCCATAAGTGTGAAATATTAATCATATGAAGCAGACATTGCTATTGAATTAGCTAAATCCCAAATACCCCATGGGTTCAAACCAAACATCCTGTGTTTCTACTATCTAGAAGGGATAACAGAACACAATATAAGACAATACTGTTATCTTCCCTCATAGTTTCAAGCCCATGTCAACATTCAACCGAGAACCACACAGTAGACCAGCCACAGAACGGCATGATTAGTACACACAGTTAGCAGCTTTCATATACGTGCAACCCATTCACTCTAGTGCAATGATTGGGCTTCTTGTTCCGTATAAATCGATCCCATAATCTTTTCACATCAATGGAGGAAATAACTAGCAACATATTAAATTTATTTTTAGATTTAATTCATTAACACCTCTTTCTATTTTATATAATCTTTTTATCTCTATCAAATTACAATTATTATTATTATTACTATTACAATTACAATTACTATTACTATTATTATTATATCTATCAAATTATCATTGATAGAAACTGGCATGTCCTGGAAGCATTAACTTTTGGAATTGCAAATACTCCAGCAGTACATCTCAACACAATTGCTAAGACACAAGCTTCTATAATACAAAATTCTTGATAACTCATGCAAATTGAAAATAACGTTTTGACATGTTTCAACTTTAAGCCATAATACAAACCTCAAGAAGTTCCTTTTCAAGTTCAGGAGTGATCGTAGCAATTGATTCTGCATGCCTCTTGGCAGCTGAAAGCTGCTGTCTAAAATTCTCTACCTCCTTCTTACCTTAACAATAAGTAAAATGGTATATAGTCAGTTTCACAAGAAAGATAGTTCGCATAATTTGATATCATGGCTTCTAAAATATACAACTTGCACTCCTTTGAGAACAATATAATACGTGGGAATTCTTAATAAGAAGACAACATCATGGCAAAAATATTGTTAGTCTCAATCAGTTTCTTACAGTATTGATAGCTATTGCTGAGATAATAAATGATACCAACTCACCAATACCTCACTAAGACATCGAAATTCCATCACTCAGAAGAATGAATCAAAACTTTGGTGGAACTTAATTGTAATACAAATATATTGACAAGTTAATAAGTAGATTTTATTAAATTGGAAGAAAACTTTCAGCATAAAATATTATACAAAAGGTTGTGGACTAATCATGCCAAACTTCTTAAACTAATACTAAAAAGCCATTTGGCACACAATTTGACCTAATTTACTTTCTAGATTTGGCCCTATCTCATAAACAGGATAATATATTCAAAGACATAGGCTTCTCCCTAATCACTTAAATACACATTATATATAAAAGTACCTCCAAGAACATTCTCAATTTCTTGAGCCACTTTAATGACACTAGCTCCAGTGACAAAATCTTCACAAAGATCCCTAACTGGAATCACACGAAATTTTTTAACCAAGCTACAAACATATTAAACTATCTATGAAGCAATTAGGATAATATAATCTCCTTCCAAAACTAGCATAACCATGATATTAACTGACCTTCAAAAAGCACAAGTGTAAGCTTTCTTTAAAAGAGAAAAAGCTCCTAAAAAGAAAGGACTACAAAGCAAAATTACTTTGAAGATCTGTTTATTTCTCAATATGTTGTCACCTGCTCACTCGGTTTATGTAAGCAATGCCAATAAGGCCAGTTTAAAATTATACCTTTTACAATAAGTAATAAAAAAGGTAAGGCCCTAGTTCATGGGAAGTATACCCAAGCTACACAACTAAACGATTTTTCAATAAAAGGGTCACAATGAAAGTCCATGAACAGATGAAAAGATTTTTAAAAGTTTTCTAGACAAAGAAAAAACAAAATTACATTTTAGTAACAGCTTACAATATTCAAAGTGCAGTGATGCCTGCATAGCAAACTTTTCATGCTGCTTAAGATCAACTTCGAAATCTCTAATCTAAAAGTCAGAAAACGAATTTATACATATCAGGAAAGGGATCAGAAACTGAAGATATATATAGTGGGGTCAGGTATGCCATGTCTTCAACAAAATAACAGAAAAAGATGTGCATATAACATACAGAGATCCTACAGACAAAAGAAAACTTCTTCAGGAGACTTGCAGGATGCTATGTGAATTGGTTACAAACATAAAAAGGAAAGGCAAAGAGCATACAATGGAGGGGGAATGGGAATTATTGTCATTGTATATGTTAGTTCAAACAGAAAGAAAAAGGAAAAATAATATTTTAACAGAATTATTAAATTTATAAATTGCTACATGATTTCCATTTTTAAAAAAATTCAAATCTCCGACAAATTCAAGAATTTAAGGACACCCTTTTTTAATAAGGGATTTTTGGTCCTAAGTGGAGGAAGAATGGGAGATTCAAACTAGTGGCCACCACATCATGAGATAGGGCCTTCTTTAAAGGACTTCACCTGATTTTGAATTATGCCACGTATAGAAAAGGAAGACAAAGAGCATACATAATGGAGGCTGAAGGAAGGTCCACTTGTCTTGTTTAAAAATAAACTCTCATTGAGAATTTTGATCATGTGAACAAAACTCCATGTTGAGGAGTAATACACAATTGCCAAAAAAAAAAAAAATTGTTACTGTTTCAATAAAGAAGCTAACTAAAATTGTCCATAATATAATTAAAAATAAGGTTAATGTTTTATTCTTATAACTAATAGTATTAAGAAAAAGGTTTTTAAAAACACCTTTAATTATCAAGTGTTAGAATTGTTAATTATATAATATAGAATAAAGTTGGCTCCTCAAACAGTTATAAGAATAACAAAATGACCTGTTCACTGAGGTAAGGACATAATAAAAACAATATAGATTTCAATTTTGTAATTGTAATTTTAAATATAAGAGGGTCAACTGTGTGAGAAAAAGTCTAGTAAAATAACAAATCATGGGATTCTGGAGGAAGACAGAAAACAATTATGTTAAATAAAGTTTTGGAGAGGTCCTTCAGTTGTTGCAGAAATAAGGCAAACAAAAAAAATAAAAACAAAAAGTGATTCACAAATACAAACATAATCTTTTTCAGCCTATAGAAATTAATTTTACACCCTCATAGTTACAGATTTATAGATTCATTAATAGTATGTAAGATGGTATCTAATACATTTTAATAAAGCTTGTATGAACTTCTAAATCAGCTTGAGAATTAATCAAAAAAAGTACCTTGGCGTCAAATTCAATGGATGCCATATGCAGTTCTGCAAAACTCTGCTTGAAAGAAACAGCCTCAACAAGTAACTGCTGTAAAACAGGGGAAAAAAAGAATGAAGCAATTGAAAATTTTGAAATATGTATCTCTACACTAGAGATAGCTTATTTCTTAATTCTGACATAAACCAGCAGACAAAGTCACAGCACAGCATAATAACTAAAAGGGGGCAAAAAACCTGAGCCTGAAAGCGACTTCACCTTTACTTCCACTGCACAATGGAATCGCTGAATGTTGTAATTTGCAAAGATTCTAATTTTCTTCTCCTTTGATCTAAGATCACCAAAGAATATTCTAAAGTAAATGTAAAGATTGAATGTGGCACTTTTCTATGTAGTAATATTTTATACTTACCAATTAGGCTTTCAATTTCACGCTGTTTTTTCTTCTCATGCTGTAAAATCTTGATAATATCGTCCTACAATTTATATCCATAATGAAGTCCAAATGCAAATTTGTATTTTTTGATCAACTCCAATAAGTTATGAATCAATAATTAAATTTGGTAACACAAACATACAGCAGAGACACAACAGTCAGGCATCAGTAAAAAACTTTGGAAACTTGTATGGTTTTCAGCATACCCGCTGTTTATGAAATTTCGCAGCTTCTTCCTCCAAGTATCTTAGATCATTCATAAATGACCCAAGGCTTTCCTCAATCACAGAGACTGATTCTTCAAGCTCCATTTTCTTGGACCTCATAACTTCAATTTCCCCGTCATCTAAACCTAGAAGCAGAGTATAGATGAGAATTGGAAGCATATGCAATTGTAAAAATTTAGATTAAACACTAATCAAGACTAAGGGTTTTCTAGAAACATACTACACAGAGGAAGACTTGAGCGACCCACGGCATCTACACTAGCTGAAAAATGGTTACCATATCTAGATTTAGACCATCGATAGTGATTTTCTGGAGTCCAACAATCCAAAATATCCAACTTTGGAACCTCATCAGCCTTTTGATCAGTTTCCTTGGACCCTACGTACCGAGCAAAGTTGAAATATAGATCAGCTCTTGATAAAAAAACATTATCATAGACCACATTTTCAAACACCCCAACTTCATGATTCTCAGCCCCTCTAACTGCCCGCAGTTAAATACATCACAAATTGAAAAAAGAAGTTAAGGGAGCTTACTGAACGATCCAAACCAAATTGACGGGTTAAAACCTCCTTAACAGCATTAGGAGCATTAAAAACTTGGTCAAGCCAAGAATAGATACCAATCGAATGCATCTGCTTGGTATCAAAAAAACAAATGATGATAAGATGGTTCCTTTTCCAAAAAAAAAAAATTTGATGATAAGATGGTTGGACTATTCAACTGCAAAACATACTTGGGGCCCAAGTCACATACCTCCTTAGTTGAAAGGGCAAGGGTGCACGGCCTACATCCCCCATATAATTTAGGGCCGGGACATCAAATGACTTCAAATTTTTTTTACTAAAAGGTCCCAATCCCTAGGATCTTGAGTGATGAAAGACTGCAAATCAAGCAAAAAAAAAAAAAAAAAGACTAGAAGTTTAGTGTCAAAAAAGAACTTTCCTCACCACCCAACAATAATCATGTTCACATAACATGATTTTATTAAAAAAAATATATATATATATATATATATGCTTCATAAACAATATAGCATTCCTTAAAAGAAAATTAAAAAGTACAAAATAATGACACAAGCTTGGTTAATTCAGCCCATACACATATGGGGAAAGAGAGAATATAGCATCAGTAAATAGGGAAAAAAAAAACAAACAAAAGGGTCTAGCTGAAATACTCATGCCTTGATTCCAAAAATAGGTAAGAATTATTCATATACCAAGCTAATGTAAAGTACCACAGTTAAAAGCACTCTAGGTCTCAATCCTACATGCATCCATCCAAAAACATTGCAGAAAGACTGAGAGTAAAGCACCTGGGATGTGCAGGGGTCTTTCTGTTTTCTCTTGCATAATGTTCATATTAAGTATAATTTTGTTTCTAATAAACTGCCATTGATCTCAAAAGCTTAAGTGATAGGAAGAGGTGAATTTAAACATTTTATAATTATTCAAACACTCCCCCATCACATGTAGGCCTAGAAATCCCCTAGAGGCCCAAGGTGGAATATTAATTTTTAAATGGGAGATAAAGTGGTGACAAGTGATAACATCCAAACTTAGGACAACCTGCTATGATACCAAGACAAATTACCACTTATCCCAAAACCTTAAGTTGTTAAGAAATGATGATTTAATCATTTCACCATTATTCTAATGATTCATATAAGATTCAAATACATGAGATTACTTATACATAAATGTTCATATAATCCATTTGTCTGGGACATACTAGCATTTTTTTTTATTTAATAAGGGACATACTATGACTAGCATTGTCCTGCATTTATCTAATTTAATGGTCCTTCACTTTGATGTCTTATTCAAGTTTATCAAAATCTTATGGGACCTTATTCAAATCATAGCCTAACAAAATCTTTCCACCACCTTTGTCCCAATTGCCTTTTAAGTAACTGAGATCTCTAAAATAAAAACAAATAAAACCAACAAGAAGCTCAGGTTCCTAATATGATCATAATCCAAGTCTCAGCAAGTGCTGAACCCAAATGAAAAAAATAGTACAGAAATTTACTTTTTTTATGTTTGATACAGATGAAGGAAAAATACTTTCCAGATGTAATAGGGGACATGACCTTCTAAATAGTTTGCATGAACCCGATCAGAGACATTAACCTGAACAAAAAAATTATTAAAAAGTAAGTGAAAGAAGAATTAATTCATAAAGCAACAATCCGAATTATAAAATACATACCTCAAGCAAAAACATGACCATACACTGCTTTATTGAACTCATTGCAATGGTCCTGCAACCAATGATAAGCCTCAAATATCCTCTCAGTTCCAGATTTCATAAATGCCTGAAGACATTTGTTGTGTGTATTCTCCATATCCTTCAACCTGTAAAAATCATCAGAAAGATATTATAAAGGTAAAAGGCATATGAAACATTTAAATCTCACTCAAATTTACCTATCTAGGAAATTCTTGAGGCTCATTTTCTTTTGACCTAATAGTCTTTCCTTCTCTGACTTTTGATTCCTCTTATTATTAGCTGAAACTTCTAGCTCCAGGATTTGAGCCTTTAAATTATCCTAGTGTAGAAATGTTTTCAGTAATAACAGTGAACGTATCAACCAAATCAAATGAATAGCAACCAAACAGTAATTACTGAATTTCATAAAAGTGATCAGGTAAATTATCATCAACAGAAAACACACAAGTTCAAACTAATCATTGTTTTCCAATTTATTTATAGGAAAACCTATACATAAAATTTTAGTAGATTATACTTGCACCAATACAATCGTTTTTTTTTTTTTTTTGATAGGTACACCAATACATTTGATGATAGCAAAAAAAGAGAGACCATAACTTTTTCAAGATACTTCAAGACGGTTAACCAAAAAACCAGTTCCATATATTGAAAGTGGTTCAAGTCTCCAGCGACCATATGTCGATAAACTCACATCATAACCCACTCTGCCAGAAAAAATCAATAATTGGCTAGAAAAGTTACTTACAAGTTCATCTTTTGGAGGTTCATATGAAGGCAGATTTTCCAGTTCTGCTTCAGCAGCAGCAAGATTCTCTTTAGCTTTAATGATTCTTTGTTGACAAGATTCTTCTTGCTTCCTCAGGTCTTCCATTTCTTTATTATTTTTTCCTCGTACTTGCACCCCCTATAGAAAATGTAAATGAATGTTTAAGGCAACAAAAGAAATACAATTGTGTGACAAAATATTAAAGAGACCAAAAAACTGAAAGAAAGATAGCGAGCTGTAAGTACCAAAGGGCTTTCATTTGACATAAGTTCCGTAAGTCTTTTTGAATTTTCATTTACAAGACAGCCAGCTTTTTTACATTTAGCATCCAAGACTGCCTTCTCTTGCTTTTGTTTCCTGCAAACAATTGATTGATTAATGAGTAAACTAACACTTTAGAAGATGAAACATGACATATTGCAACAGTGAATGATCTCAAAAAGAAGAAAGGAAAAAAATGCAAGCAGTAACATGCAACCCACGCAATCAATCACTCACTTTTCACAACAATTATATAGGTTTTCCTATGTTCTTAGTATGGTATACCTTTGATAAAACATATCCTATATCAACCCACAAAACCATAAATGAAAAAGAATTGTTGAATTTTAGCCAAGCTTAAACCCAGATAGCCAATGCATGGACCCCCAAGACCTCACATAGATCATAAGATTGACCATATTGTGAAGTCCATTCAGTATAATATGAAATAATTGCAAAATGTCACAATGTTAATGTTAACTATCAAAAATCTACCTGAAGAGAAAATTCCATGAGTAGCTGTCTCTGGTACAGAGATAACATATCTAAAGTCAACAGACAGAGAAATAAAGATGTGCCATAACCAGCACAGAGATTTGACATGCAACTGTCAGCATGTCAATGGCCACATGATAAAACATTGTCATTAGCATATTATGAAGTCAATATTTTATCAAACTCAGAAATAATGCATCCACATTAAGCACTACACACGCTTCAAGTGCAGTGAGTTTACTATTGTAAACACATTGTACTTTTCTTATCAATAAAACTTTGATTAGCTATCAAAAAAATATATATATTAAGCACTACACATCTGGTGAACTAAAGATAAGTCATCAAACTCAATGGGTTCCTTAAGGTCACTTAAGGTTTTTGCAGCTTCATCCAACTTCTTCTTTGCATCCTTTCCATGCTCCTTAGCTTCCATATATTCAGCCTTCTTCATGTCATACTTCAGTCAAGGTAATTTCTTTCATGGACTCAACCTGCAGCATGACAGAAAAATCACATTTGATATGTTATCAAGCATAGAATGATCATGAACAAAATCTAAAAAAGCTAACCTTTGTTAGAAGTTCTTCTCTTTGACAAACACGCTCAACATCTTTCTCTAATTCAGTATTTAGTGCTCTCCATTGATTCAAAGTCTCTCCATTTCTCTCAACAGACTAGATCAGTAGAAATTGTCAATAATAAGCGTACGGTTTTAATAATTTTAAATCTTTAACACCATATTAAGGAAGAAGGTGAGTCTTTAGAAACTCACTAGCTGAATGTTCTTCAGCTCACGGCTTTTTCCTATAGGTGCACACTGTTGGAAAGGAAGTTGAGGATCACCAACAGCCTTTTCAGTTTCTTCTAGAAGTTGCACAGGAGTAAATTTGGCAAACTCACAGACCCTGTCTTGTGGTAAAAACTACAACACCCCCTCCCCCCCACCTTCTCCAAAAAAAAAAAAAGAGAGAAGAAATAGTAAATTTAGTTTAAAAGCATATCTCCTGCCATGAAATCATAATCAGCTACATAACATATAATTAGTGTCACTGTACTATTATCAATATTAATTAACACTCAAGTGATAGGTACAGGAGATGGGAAGGGGAGGGGGCAAGCAGCAGAAGAAGAGGAGAAAAGAATCTATAGATGGGAAAAAAAAAGTAGATACAAGATCAAAGTAATCATATAAACTTTAACTAAAGACATGATTAAGATGTATTTATCAATATCCAGAGTCATCTAAATCTAATTAGAGAAGAAGGGGAACATGTCCTCTGCAAATCAAGTCTTTAAAAATCATGAAATACACAATTTCAGAATACAAGAGGTCAATGCATGGCTTAAGGCCTAAACATCCAAATGGACCAATCCAAGCAGCATCTTGAATGCTACACAAAGGATATGTTCTCAAGAAAATTTTACTCGTTTTTTTCCATTTGGGAAAGCATCTGATGGAAAGGGGCATGAAAAAAAAAAATAGGAGTTTTACAATAAACCAGAAATTCATATTAAAGAAAAAAGATAACAAAAAACACGTAGCTAAAACATATATCTAATAAAAGAAACAAAATATATTTATTTCTTATATGGTCACACAATCGTACCACCATGCTGCAAAAGAGAAAGCACCAGCTTGAGGAGAAAAAGTTAACTTCAACAGGATCCCAAATTGAAGAAAAGAAACTACTACCAGCAGATCACAAGGGCCATGATGGCACTCAATCAGAATAACTGGTATATAAGGTTAAGGACGATGCATAGGTATTACCATATTAGATAAACATTTCTTAAGTGTTCCATACCAAATGCAAACAGACATGCATAAGTGAGCTTTCAGGCAATGAGCTCAATTTCAATAACAAAACCATTCTTCATAATAAGAAATTGAACATATATAAATATATATACACATGTAAAAAGAAGCAGAATCGCATTTATTAAATTACATTTTATAGTTGATGCATGCGTCCGAATCTAGATCCTTCAAACTTACTTGAGTCAAATTGTTGACTTGGATGTTGAACCTTTGAATGACTTGAACTATATCTTTTTTAGGCACAGCCTTTCCTGAAACCAACAAATGATGGATAAGAAATGGCTAGACTGTTATGCTTTCTTTGTTCTTATTATAAAAGCTAAACCACTCTCCTTTATAAATTTATCATTAGAGAGAGGGAGAGAGAGAGAGATACTTGGCAAACAGATAAAACTCAGCCTAAGGGGTTTTGAGTATTTTTAATTATTTTTGTTTATGCTAAGTATGTGCAGCTAGGATGAGATTAATTTATTATTGTTTATGCTAAGCATTCAAATCTTCCATTTGAATGCTTATTGAAAATGAGTAAGAAACATCTAATTCAGAGTAAGAATTCATCAATTCTATTTCTTTTTCACTTCCCCTACATTTTTTCAGTACCAAACAGAACATCCAAAACACACCACAGACTAAATCGTGGACTTCAAAACGCTTACAAGAACTCAGACAGAGACATAAATGTAGCTGAGAGAGTGAGAAGTGTACGGACCTTTCGATTCTTGCTCGCTTAGCGCGAGGCTTAGCCATTGAGGAAGATTGATCGAAGTGTGTGTTGTTGGAAGATCAAAGACTTTGTGAAACCCTAGGTTGTTGATTTGGGGATAAGGACAAATGGGAGTGAAAATTAGGGTTTCGGACAGGAAGGAAGAAAGAGAAAAAGTGAGAGGCACCGGGTTTTAGAAGGTGAGAATTGGCGCAAATGAGGAAACAAATCACATATTTTCAGCAGTTGTTGGACCCGGGTCCAGACTCGTTAAGAGAAGCGCGTTCGATGAGGTTTATTTTTTTTTATTAGTGGTCTTATTTTGTTAGAAAAAAAAACTGTGTTCTTTTATTTTATATATATATAATTTTTATTTTGAAAATCTAATTTATAAGTAAATAAATTAATTTAAAAATTAATAGGAGAGTGATCTTATTTTTTAGGTCATGTTTTAATAAGAGTTAAAGTTGTATTTTTACCGAATTGTCCTTTAGTTTTGTCTCCAATTAAATATAGGGATATAGGGGCATTTTTGAACTAAAAAATGAGGACTTCAAACAGGAAAAGCCCCTTAAATAATAGTATAGATTATAAGTGAATAAATCAATTTGAAAATTAATAGGAGAGTGATCCTATTTTTTAGGCCATGTTTTAATAGGAGTTAGAGTTGCATTTTTACTGGATTGTCCTTTAGTTTTGTCTCTACTTAAATATAGGGATGTATAGGTATTTTTGAATTAAAAAATGAGGACTCCAAACAGGAAAAGCCCATTAAATAATAGTATAGATATTGACTTTTTAAAAGAATAAAATATTACTACTATGCACTCTTCTATTTTTTGAGTAAAGATAAATTTAGAGCATTTATCATATTTTGAGATTATTACATTTTTTAATCACAAAAAAAATCTAAAGGTGTGATGAATAAATTATTTCATCCAAAAGGTAGAACACTATCACACCCTTAGATTTTTTTTTTTTTTTTTTTGTGATTAGAAAATGTAGTAATCTCAAAGTATGATAAATGCTTTAAATTAATCTTTATCCAAAATATAGAAGAGCCTCTGAGCACTCAGAGGCTAGTATTTATTAAGAATGCCAATTTTAGGCTTGAAATTTATGAAGAAAAACTATTACTTTTTGATGGGAAGGATTCTTCTCCACTTTGAAGTATAAAAGAAAGGTTTGTATGAACGTGTCAGTGCTTCTTCTCTCTAACGTTGTCGACTACTAAGTCACTAATGGAGTGGATGAAGACGCCAAGTCTTGGTCTACTAGTATGAAAATCCTAATATGATTCGTTGAATCCTGTTGAAAAAGCAAAGAATTTTAAGTAAAAATAGAGACAAAAGTAAATAAACGTAAACAAAGAGAGATGTTGATTACGGTTTGAAAGAGAAGTTTGTGTTTATAGCAAGGAGAAGTGTTGGTGCTTGTTAGTTATGTAAATTATTTGAACGTGAGTTAGTAAAAGGCGTGCATGATGGAAACTATTAAAAACCGTTTCGTTTGAAGTTTATCCCTTTGTTTTAAATTTGATTCTTTTTGTTTGAGATTGAAAAAACAAAAACAAATGCTTGATTTTTTTTTTTTTTTAATAACAAAACGTGCTTGAAACTTGCTTTATTTTTTTGCCAACTATCAAATTTGATTAAAACTCCTTCTACTTCACTTTTCTTTCTCCACACTTTTCTCAATAATGCGGTACCCATCCTCTCCTTTTACTTCATGATCACACGTTTGTTTGATTTTTTTTTATTAAAAAATGTGTTTGATTTTTTTTTTTTAAAAAAACCTGCTTGATTTTGTTAGGAGAGTTTGCTTCTTTTCTTTAAAGTAACCAACTAACCATACATAATTCCCTTAAAAATAAAAAATAATAATAAAAAAAGGTAACCGAAGATAAAGAGAAGGAGAGGTATATGTTAATAATTTGCTAAATTTAAGGAGATGGATGGGAAGTTATAGTAATATAGTTTTTTAATAGGAGTATTTTTTTTCCTTTAAATTAAAAATAAATAAGACGATATTAAAAAAAAAAAAACGTGAAATCATGGAGTGGTCCTATTTATCACCAAAAAAAAAAAATTGAAAACTTTTAACCAAGAGAGTGGTCCTATTTATCACCAAAAAAAAAAAGTGGTTATATTTTGTTGGCAATGTTTTAGTGAAAGTAAAAAAAAAAGTGGTCATATTTTGTTAGCAATGTTTTAGTGAAAGTTAAAAGACGTAATTTTACCAAATTATCCTTTAGTTTTGTCTCTACTTAAACTTAGGAAAATAGGGGTATTTTGGGAAAAAAAAAATCCAGTCCAAACAAATGTAGCCCCTTAAATAGTAGTATAGTAGTGCCTCATCGGGTTTTTTTTTTTCTTTTCTTTTTTTTCTTTTTTTTGTTAGTGTTATAATTTCTATTCGACTCAATACGAGGTTTAAGTGTATATTTGATCATATTATGCATTTGACAAATATTTATACAGTTAGGAGTGTCATTAAGCTAGCCACAAAAATTACAGTAGTAACATCAATTTGTACTCATCCTAACTTTTTCTTACTTTCTTAATTATATATAATCATTGCTCAGTAAAAACCCTAATCTACCTTCAACAAATCACCAACATAGTTTCAAAGCTTCTTAAAACACTATATATATATATATATATATATATATATATAGACTTACAAGTTCACAATTTCCTAATTTTATAAACCCCAAATACCAATACTAAAATTTCAAAAAGAAACTCGTGGATTCCAAGTAAAGAGTAGCTAATATAGGAGGGCCTCTTAATATTTAATTTGTATTACATTATTGTAGGGGAGGATTTTGCTCCAGCCCCTGCAAGCCGTTTGTCCTCTTTAGGGAGCCAGGCCCCCAAGGTTTTGTTTTCAAGCGACATGTGTGAGTAGTGGTACACTCATGGTTGCTCCAAGGGCTTATAAACCATGAGTGGGGCGTGTTTCTTGCCGATGTGGGATTGCTAGAGCAAGTCCAAAAAACTGCCACTTTCCATGTCGTTTGAAAACAAAACCTTGCGGGCCTGGCTACCCAAAGAGAACAAACGGCTTGCAGGGGCTGGAACAAAATATAGGAGGGCCTCTTAATATTTAATTTGTATTACATTATTGTAGGGGAGGATTTTGTTCCAGCCCCTGCAAGCCGTTTGTCCTCTTTGGGGAGCCAGGCCCGCAAGGTTTTGTTTTCAAGGGACATGGAAAGTGGCAGTTTTTTGGACTTGCTCATGTATGAGTAGTGGTACACTCATGGTTGCTCCAAGGGCTTATAAACCATAAGTGGGGCGCGTTTCTTGCCGATGTGGGATTGCTGGAGCAAGTCCAAAAAACTGCCACTTTCCATGTCGCTTGAAAACAAAACCTTGCGGGCCTGGCTCCCCAAAGAGGACAAACGGCTTGAAGGGGCTGGAACAAAATCCTCCTCTACAATTATAATAGGTACTGAGCTATATTTTTAGATAAAATTGATGCAAATTTTACCGTCAATTGAAAATTAGGGTTCATTTACACCAATAAATTAGAAATAAAAAACAAAATATAAACTTCCCTACACATAGAAAATTCTCAAACTAACATTTACACCAATAAATTAGAAACAAAAAAACATAAACTTTCTTGCAAACAGAAAATTCCCAAAACAACTTCCAATTTCCAATAGATTAAAAAAAAAAAAAAACTTCCAAAGATTTAGTCTTCTTCTTTGTTTGCTGTCTTTTTTTCATTTCCTCTATAACTGACTCTGCTATGCTATAAATAGTAGAGAGCAAATATCTATTATTCACATGTCTTTTTTCATCTTCTTCATCAATAAAGTTTGAGCTTTATTTTTTGTATTACTACTTTATACTCTGTTTTTCATTTTAGAGAGTAGAGAACCCTGTTTTTTGTTTCATCTTTAGACTCGGAGAGATCTTAATAAGGAACACCATGCCTCATTGCTAGTGTAATTTTGCTCTAAATCATCATTGTGCTTTCATTTTTATTTTAATTAGCTGTCCAAGACAACTGAAAATGTCAAAACTATGGATAGCCATAACTACAATAACCGCAAAAGTTACTGTTTTGACTGCCCCACATGTGGCACTGCGTCTCACGACAGAGCTTGGTTGACCTCCACTGCCAAGAAGTCCACACAAACAATGAGCACACAAGTCGTCAGCACACAAGTCGTCAATAACTTGTGTATGAAACTTTCACCACCATCGCCGATTATACTTGCCGAAGTTGTTGCACTGTACTTCCTCTTCCTAATCAAGCCAATTGAAGGAGAGGTATTTCTCTTCTTTTTCTTCTTATTGTCTACAGGATACTTTTGATGGTGATGCTCCAACAACATTTGCAACGTGCATGAATGCTATCCCACATAAACACTCTTTGGTTTTGGAACCGTGTTTAGTGACATTATGATAGAACAATTTACAAGTAAATTCTCACTCTCTCTCAATGTCTTTTTGTAAAATAAGTAAAATCTCTGTCTCTCACTTCTCTATGGGTAAGAAATGAGAGAAATTAAATGTGTCTCGCAATGTGACTGTCTTTAAATAAAATGGCACGATTTAGAGACTTTAAACCTATTATTAATTTCCTCCAATATTTCACTAATTTTCCTTGTAAAAATTTTTAATTGTTCTATTTTATTGATAAAACACAAAGACAAACCTAATTATCAATGTATAAAAAAAATATTTTAATAATTTTCTTTGTAAGAAATTTTAATCTTGAATGTTCTATGTTATAGATAAAATAGAAAGATAATAAGAGTAGTGTGGTGATTTGATCATACTATATCTGTGTAAAAATTGAAAATTGCATGATATAATGATTGATATAGATAAACATGTTTCATGCTTACTCAAGAAAAAAAAATCATTTTGATAAAAAATGCAAATATCTTTCAATTATTTTTTGACATTCCTAATTGTATTTTATTAATTAAATTTTTTTCTCTTATTGGACTTTGTTTCAATTGTTGCAAAACAACTAAATTTGAGTAAGAGTACCAAATTTTGAATCAATTGTTTCTCATATAAATATTTTAAAAATGACATTAAAATTTTAATATACTTTAAATAATTAATATAACAAAATAAATGTATTATCCTATTAGTAATCTTTTTAATTACATAGAATAAATGCTACTAGATATATATATATATATATATATAGAGAGAGAGAGAGAGAGAGAGAGAGAGAGAGAGAGAGTGAGGCGAATCAAAGTATGCTGATGGCTTTCTCTAACCACCCTTAACTGCATGTGTAGACACTTGCAAGACTTTAGTATGTTTGTGTTTTCATCAATAGGAATATAATTTTGATGATCTACCATGCAGATATAAGGGAAGTCATGTTCATCCCTTCCAAATTACAGTCCGTATACTCCAATAGGTGGCGTTGATTATATGTCTGCCCAACTACATACCATGTTATCAACTTAGTGGTATGAGGATTATATGTCTGCCCAACTACACTACCATTTTTCACATTTTCTATGCTTGTTCTATTTTGATTTCAATCAAACATTTTTTCTATTCCAAAAAAATAAAATGTTTTTTTTTTGTGTTGAATAATGTCTTCTTTGTGAGGAATTTTTTTAAGGTGGGAATTGTTTATTTTCCCATTATTTGGTTGTGGCAGCTTACGAGCAAATGTTTAAGTATTGGTGTTTAAAATTGTTAGAAACTGAAAGGAATATGGACAGACACCAAAAGTGAGCATGTCCATCTGTTTGCCTCAGTCAGATTGTAACATCTAGGAGTTATAGAGTAATGGTTTGGACCATTATTCTACCCCACTAAGTCCACTATCCTACTCAATATTAATAGAGTGGTGTGTATATAAACACCAAGAGTGGTACCCATTGGATGGGAAGAACGAATTTCTCATAGTGTTTACAGAGTGTTGTGAGGCTCTTAGGTTGTGGGTTATATTTGCATCACTCTATTAGTGTGCAACATCGTCGGAGAAACGTTTTTGGTTTGTGGGTTACACAAACTGGAATTCAAAACGTGTTTGGATAGCTGGTCTGTGTGGAGGCTAGCTTTAGACAGCGTAGAACAATCTCAAAGCTCCTGTGTGATCATCAGTTTAGGCCAAGAGAGGTATGCCGAGAAAAACTGATTACTTATATTCTGCTGCAAGTTTCTATTTCTAACATTGGTATCAAAGCATTTATAGGTTGTTCTCAATGTCATAGGCATATATAGTTAGTTCTTAATGTGTTTTATGCTTCTGTGATATGTTATGAATTTCTATTCACCTCACATGTCCTTTAATGGCAAGTTTTGATTCTGAGCATTTCGTACCTTGAAACTAATATATGTTGTTTATATTACATGAATTAATATCTATCTTAAGTTTCGTAGCAAATCTCTAAGTGTGCCATGAGATATAGTTTCACAAAACTTAGAACACCGAATTTTTAAGGACAAAACTGCTCTTATATATTTTTTATTTGCAAAATATGATTTCATATTCTGAATCTATATGTTATAAGATTTAAATCGGTATATGGAACATCAAAAACGGATTTGAAATGAAAAAGATATAAACTTTTAAAGTTTCAGCGTAAAACTTATTTTTGCTGAAAAACTTCGAAAGGAAGAAGGTTGAAGACAACCTCCAAATCACGTGGCTTTCACGTGCCAAAAGAGCTGGTAGCAACTAAAAAAGAGAGATTGAAGACAACCTGCACATCACGTGGGCTAGATTGATAGCAAATAAAAATAAAAATAAATGAAAGGGTCCTACAGTAGTTGATTTCCTAAATGTATTTATTGTATTATTATTAGCATCCACTGTAAACTAAGCTCATTTACCACATTTGGGATTTTGTCTTTTCGTGAGATTTACCTATTATATGCATATTAAAGCCTATTGATAAATAAGTTTCTTTAGGTTAAACGTAATATTTAACTTAACAATTATTTCTCATGAAACATAAAAGATATATGCTTCAATGATATGAAATTGATTTAATAAATTATTTAATTCCATGATTATTTCTTAGTGAAATATGGTTTAAAGATATTTACACAACGTCAAATATTTTAACGTGGCAAAACAATAATTATGTCTTAGTGAAATAATGGCATACCTATATGATTTGTTCTCATGAGTTTAAATTGTGATAGCATGTTTGGCTTAATAGTTAATTAATAATATTGGTGAATTATTTTCAATACATATATTTTGTAAATATGTTTAGAAGTGAAATATGGAATAGTGGGAGTATGGTTGAGTTGCGTTATCTTCCATCCATAATTTTGCACGAATAGATTAAAATTAAGCTTAGTAATAAACACTAGTGGCGCAAGAGATGATTAAGAAGCTTAGCCAATTTTCAATCTTGCAACGTGTGTTGATTATCTAAGTTTATTTTAGATCGAACGTCAAAATTTTTGAAGTGTGTGTGTAATGTCCCATTTGTGAAATTTTGTAGTGAAATGGCTTCCAAAGGTATAGTTGCTGATCTCAATAAAGGAGAGAAACTAGATGGTGAAAATTACAATATTTGGCAAAAATCCAGTATGTGCTGAATGAGCAAGAAGTCCTAGAGACTCTAACTCATTCGTTGAGTAAACCTGATGCGAGAAGCACTAAGCAACACCAACGTGATCTTGCTGCCTATGAAAGTTGGCGCAAGAAGGATTTGTGTGCGCGTTTTACAATGCTGAGCAGCATGCCCAATGACTTGATTAGTGAATTTGAGCAGTATACAACTGCACAAGACATGTGGAAAGCTCTAAAGCTAAGATATGGAGGGACATCAGCCACTAGACTGCGTGGCTTGACAATGAAATTTGATTCATATAAGATGCGCTCTAAACATACGATGAAGCAGCATCTTAGGGCGATGTCCTCCATGATTCGAGAACTCAAATCAGCTGGAAACAATTTTACTGACGAACAACAAGTCCAGGCAGTGATTCGTTCACTACCAAGTTCATGGGAGACGATGTGTCAAAATTTGACACATAATGAGAACATCAAAACATTTGATGATGTGGCTCGTCACTTGGAACTTGAAGTTGAGCGCCTTGAAGCATCCAAGCCGATTAGTTCTGTGCACATGGTTGAGACTAGCTTGCGTAAGGCATCTAGGCCTAAACGCAAGCAACCTAATTATGCTCCTGGATAAGAGAGACCTAATGGGCCACCGCCTAAAAAGGCTAAGTTTGTCAAGCGCAATACTAGAGGAAAGCGTGCAAAGAAGGACAAGTCTAAGTTGACTTGTTATAATTGCGGAAAGAAAGGACATTTTGCTCATGATTACACTTAGCCGAAAAAGATAACACCTAATCCTACATCTCACCATGTTTTTGTAACTAGTCATGTCCTTGTTGCTAATTCTGCTCCTATGTGGACTGTAGACTCAGCAGCAACAGAACATGTAGCGAGAGAAGTGGGATTTGTGGAGTACCGCCAAATTCCTGTTGGGAGTAGAGACATCAAGGTAGGAAACAGAGCTAGCGTGGAGGTACTTGGAATTGGTACCTACAAGTTAGAGTTGCAAGGTGGTCGCACTCTGTTACTCCATGACGTATTGTATGCTCCAGAGATCCGGAGGAACTTACTTTCCGTTGTTACTTTGTTAAGACTTGGTTTTCAGTTTATTTTTTAGAATAATCATGTTTTATTGCATTTGGGAACAGTTTATTATGGTCGTGGTTTTATTTCAAATAGTTTTTTAATTTTGGATATTGAATATTATAATAATGATAATTCAGTTATTTTGACTTCATCTGATAATGCTTCTGATAATTTAATTATATGGCATGCTAGGCTTGGCCATATAGGGCAAGAGAGGATGACTAGGTTAGCTAAAGAAGGCCTTATGGGCAATCTCGCTAAGGTCACTTTGTCCACATGTGAACATTGTCTTGTGGGAAACTCAAAAAGAGAACCGTTTGGAAAAGCCACAAGGGCATCTTTTTCGTTGCAACTAATCCACTCTGATAAATGTGGTCCAATGAATGTGAGGGCAAGGCATGGAGGTTTCTACTTCATCATATTTATAGATGACTATACACGTTACGGTTATGTCTATTTGATTTCTCATAAGTCTGAGGCTTTAGATTGCTTTAGACGATACATGAGATTGGTTGAGAATCAATTAGACAAGAGCATTAAGGCTCTCAGAACTAATCGTGGACGTGAGTATCTATCTGAGCAATTTAAGGAGCTCTGTGATGAAAAGGGAATTGCAAGGCAGTTAACGATGCCTTATACTCTGAAACAAAATGGTGTGGCGGAAAGGAGAAATCAAACACTGCTAGAGATGGTTATGTCAATGATGGCGCAAGTAAACCTACTGATTTTGTATTGGGGGGATGCACTTTTGACTGTAGCCTATATACTTAACCGAGTGCCTTCTAAATCAGTATCTTCCACACTTTATGAACTATGGACTGGCAAGAAACCTAACTTAAATAACTTACGGTCATGGGGTTCAATAGGTTATGTTCACAATACTTCTCATAGATATGGGAAGTTAGGGCCTAGAGGAAAGAAGTGTATCTTTATAAGATATTCTGAGCATTCCAAAGGCTATGTGTTGATAGGTGAACAACCTGATGGAAGTATGACTGAATTGGAGTTACGTGATGTTGATTTCATTGAAAGTGAATTCCTTAACATAGGTGAGGTTGAAAAGAACTTGACTTTTTATGAAATGATGGATCAAGAGGTAGGCGCCCAAAGTAGACTAGTAGAGGACAAGGAAGAAATTCTTGAAACTCCTAGAGACAATGGGAGCGACTCACAACCTAGTGGGAGCATACCATTAGAAGTTGATCCACAACAACCTCAGCCACGTAGAAGCAATTGTGGTAATGTTCCTCGTTGTCGTTTTGAGATTGAGGGAAAAGCTTTCATGATTGCTTCACAGGACGATGATGAGCCAAAAACTGTGCAAGAGGCTCTCTCATCTTCTGTTAGTGGTGAGTGGATGAAAGCAATGAATGATGAAATGGAGTCTATGAGGACTAATCAGGTTTGGGATCTGGTAGACCTACCGTCAGGGTGAAAAGCAATTAGGAACAAATGGGTTCTTAAATTCAAACGCAAGGCAGATGGGTCAATAGAAAGGTATAAAGCTCGATTAGTGGCAAAAGGATACACTCAAAAGGAAGGTGTTGACTACAAGGAAACCTTTTCTCCGGTTGTGAGGTTTGCCTCTGTTTGACTCATTCTGGCCATTATTGCAAACTTGAATTTGGAGTTATACCAAATGGACGTTAAGACAGCTTTTCTCAATAGAGAACTAGCTGAAAAAATCTATATGGATCAACCTATTGGCTTTGTGACCAAAGGTCAAGAGCACAAAGTGTGCAAACTTAAGCGATCCATATATGGTTTAAAACAGTCATCCAGACAGTGGTATCTGAGATTTCATCGAGCCGTTCTATCAAATTGGTTTACGATGATCGAAGAAGATCACTATGTCTATGTAAAACGATCCAAGGGAAGTTTCATTATTTTGTCATTGTATGTCGATGACATATAATTGGCTAGTAATGACATGGAGATGATTATCGCCATAAAAGGGTGGTTGTCCTCTAACTTTGAGATGAAGGACATGGGTGAGGCAAATTATATTCTGGAGGTTAAAATCCTTAGGGATCACTCAAAGAAACTTTTAGGTTTATCACAACAAACCTACATTAAGAAAGTTCTTGAGCGTTTCCAAATGTATAACTGCAAACCCATAGATACTCCAATTGCCAAAAATGAGATCTTAAGCCTGGATATGTGTCCTAAGACTAAAGATGAAAAAGAAAAGATGGCTTATGTTCCCTATGCTAATGCAGTTGGAAGTTTGATGTATGCAATGATGTGTACTCATCCTGATATATGTTATGCTGTTGGATTAGTTAGCAGATTTCAGTCTAATCCAAGACTTTCTCATTTGAAAGCTGTCAAGAGGATATTAAGGTATCTTAAAGGGACATCGGACTACATTCTTTGTTATCAGGATTTAGATTTGCATATGATTGGCTATAGTGATGCTAATTGGGGTAGTGACCTAGATGAACGCAAATCTACATCTGGATATGCTTTCTTGCTAAATAATGGCGCCATCACTTGGAGTAGCAAGAAACAACCCTATATAGCATTGTCAACTATGGAAGCAGAGTATGTAGCATGCTTAGCAGCTGTTCAGGAAGCAGTTTGGTTGAGGAGGTTCTTTCAGAATCTTGAGGTTGCTAAGGATGCCTCGGATCCTGTTACGGTACATTGTGATAGCATGGCAGCACTTGCCTATGCTAAAGACTCTAAGTATCATGGTAGAACCAAACATATTGATATACGATATCACTACATTCGAGACATGGTTGCTCACAATGAAGTGGTTCTAAAACACATTTCTACAAGCCTCATGATTGCTGATCCACTAACAAAGCCTATAGGAAGGGATGCCTTTCAGGCTCATGTTAGAAGTTTAGGGCTATGTAGAATATGATGATATGTTGTTTTTAGTTACCATTTATTGTACTCTTTTGGGATATTTTGTTTTAAATGCATATGATGTTATTTAGTTAATAATATGTATGTTTACACACACATATACCATATGATGAGTTCTGTGGTATGAAAGGTATGTCGGCAGGCTTAGGTCGACTCACTCACATGAGTGATCGCCTCTAGCGCTTGAGTAGTGAGCAGAGATGAGACATTATGTCATTCAATGCTTATGTAGCATATATAGATGGTTGACACAAACAGATGTCGCCTTAGTTGGAACTAAGATGAGGTCTATAATATATTTATCTTAATTAGACCATACATGGATAGCCCATGATCCATGTAGCCTGTGGTTAGCCAGATGCGATACCTTATTTAATGCCTAAGGTGGGCAGCGAATAAAGGACTCAAGTTAGGCGCTTGAGTAGCGACTAGACTAAGATTTGTACAGTGTATTAAGTTAAGACATACCTCTTACTTAAGAGAACTCCACCGTAGCATGTATTTCATACTACATGTGGTTGCTCGACCAAAAGCAGAGGTGAGAGAATAAATCCCTGCTTCTTCACCGTGTGAGTCCCATGGATCTTTCATTAAGATCCAACTTATGCCCTTGTTACTTTTGACTATATCATGAAGCTGAGGTTTTGATGTCTGCTACTTTGGCGTATTACCTATGGCCATGTTGGATTCGATCTAAAGGGACATTGCTGGGAAAGCGATTGGATCAAAGTTAAAGGACATGAGTGCAAAGGGACGACTATTTTTTTAACACATCCTTACATTTGTACTCACTGTCGACAAGTTATAGCGCTTATGGTAGCGAAATAATCGTGAGTACATCTGGATATTTATGATGGGTCAAGCATAAAGTCTGAGTATTAAACTCAAGAGGGGTTAGAGATGCTTGATTCAATGTGTTAATATATGTCTAGGGCATAACGAGACACTTTAGGGATGTTGCTATGCTGGTCTTGGTATAGATTTACTATAGTGCTCCCAAATATGTTTTTCAAGTGTGCTCGGCGGTCGCACAACCTATTTGCTAGTATGAACGCACTGAGAAACACATTGAGAGATGGATAACAGGGCCATGCCCACAGTGGATGAGTGGGAGATGTTAGAAACTGAAAGGAATATGGACAGACACCCAAAGTGAGCATGTCCCTCTGTTTGCCTCAGTCAGATTGTAACATCTAAGAGTTATGGAGTAATGGTTTGGACTGTTACTCTATCCTACTAAGTCCACTATCCCACTCAATATTAATGGAGTGGTGTGTATATAAACACCAAGAGTGGTACCCATTGGATGGGAAGAATGAATTCTGCATTTCTCATAGTGTTTACAGAGTGTTGTGAGGCTCTTAGGTTGTGGGTTATATTTGCATCACTCTATTAGTGTGCAACACCGTCGGAGAAACGTTTTTGGTTTGTGGGTTACACAAACTAGAATTCAAAACGTGTTTGGATAGTTGGTCTATGTGGAGGCTGGCTCTAGACAGCGTAGAACAATCTCAAAACTCCTGTGTGATCATCGGTTTAGACCAAGAGAGGTATGCCGAAAAAAACCGATTACTTATATTCCGCTACAAGTTTCTATTTCTAACAAAAATGATATGAAAACTGTAGTTTAAAAAGTGTTGTAAGTCTTGTGAAAACACGCATTTAAAGTATTTATAATACCTTGTATGTTGAGCTTCCTAATGTGAAAGAGAATGGAGAAGTTAATGTGAAAGAGAATGGAAAATTTCCTTCACTCCATTCTGAAGAGAGCAAAATTGAATCCTCACTGTGGCTATTAGACTCACTTCTGCAAGAAAAAAGTTTAGAACTATAAGTTAAATGGGGTATCCACTTTATATGACATGTTGGCATAATTTTGAAAAAAAAAAAATATATATATATATAGAGAGAGAGAGAGAGAGAGAGAGAGAGAGAGAGAGAGAGAGAGAGAGAGAGAGAATTTCACAATTAAACTGAGTATTTCTTAATCTTGAATCCAGGGGCAGAGCCAGAGGGGGGCAAGAGGGGGCAACTACCCTCCTTGACTCCACCAAAAATTTCATATACATACTACTGTTAAGCATATTTTCCCTGACATAAATAACAAAATACTCCACAGTCCACACTTGGAACAATGACAGAAAAAACAAAACACTCCAAACTTGGGATTAATGAAACCTAGCATCAAAAAGAAGGAAAAAAAAGGTTACTACGTAGTCTTTACACTCCAAAGTCTATATCATACCAATCTTGTCTGCTTTTTTTTACTTTATCCCAAATTTACCCTTATGACTCACAGACTCATTACACTTTTTCTAACTAATTTTTTTTTTTTAACTTTTGAAGTAAATTTCAACCACAAGGCTTAAATTATTGGGTCCTATAATTTACAAACAACAACAACAACAAAAACAACAACAACAACAACAATAATAATAATAATAAACAAAACTACTTATGTTCTTATACTAATAGGGCAAAAAAACCCTTCATGTTTTTTTTTCTCTACCATTTTTTGAATTTTTTACAATTTAAAATGATGACTTTTTGCCATAGATCCAAAAATTTAAATCATTTGCAGAATAAAGAAAAAAAAAACTTTAATTTTCATATATATATTTTTAAAGCAATCAAAATGGTGAGACGCGCATACACAATATATTACTAAACCCTTAATATTTTTAAATTGATTTATTTTCTTAATTTATTTGAAGGAACTAAATTAGATGTTTAAAATTTATGAATTTAGATTACTATCTTACATTGATTGTTATTAACAATAAATTGATTATTTTCATTCATATATATTGATGATATGAAATTAATAAATTATTAATTTCATTGTTATTTTGATTAACAATTATTTGTTTATTTTTTTAATATTGATTAATATTTTTGAAGTTAATTTCATCTTACAATCTTGCCTCTTGTACTGAAATTCTGATTTCATCACTGCTTGTATCTAATTAAGTTTCAAATGAAAGATGCAATAACAATAGGCAATTAGTAACATTTTTAGTATATGGAATAACATCTAACATTTTTAAATTAACACGTTTCTTTAATTGACTCACTCACTGGCTAAGTTTGCTAGAAATGTGACAGAGGAAGTTATTTAGTCAAAGGAATCCCCTCCTCCAACCATTGAGGCTTTGTAGTTTGATTCTCAAAAATCTTTCATAATGAGAAAGAACATTAGCATCCTTTTTCACAAACCAAACAAATCACATGGTAATAAATTCAACGATGGGACTCGTTAAAGATTTTTGTTCAAAGGCAGGTGGAGAACACATGCATTCTAAATACGTTTCTTCTGCCAATTAAATGTTTTTTTTTTTAAATATTAGATGCTTGTTGATAGTGGTCTCGACTCACAAGAGACCCATGGAGAAATACTTAGATATTCCAAAAGCACAATCTAAATTTTAATGGATATGATCATATCCATGGATTCATGAATCCCTCCCTTTTAGTTTGTTGGATGTCCCCGAAGGGATAATCATACAATATTAATATGACGCATATGATTGATTTCCCTTTTAAAATATATTGTATTAATTATTATATCAAATAAAGAAATGGTATGTCGATAATATTTTTATTACAACATTTTTGCAACAAATTTATTGATGCGTAAAAGAGTAATTTAGTGGTATATTCAATTTTATTTTTCTGAGAAATAATTACAATATGCCACTAACCCTGCAGTTTGAACTTTTTCTCCCCTTTTTGGATATACACCATTGTCATTTATTTAAGATCTTCTCCTCTCTCCCCGTGTGTATGTGTTAAAATGCTTAATATTCTAAAAAAAACTACTTCCCCCCCTAAACTCTTAAGCACTTTGTGTATGAGGTGATGTCACTTTAGCTACAAAAAACTAGACATGGTAAGTTCAAATTAGAATAGTAATAAATTACCTCTTAAGATTTGTTGCGAAAGCGTTTTAGAAATATTAACGTTTGTCTATGAGTTTTTTTTATAAAAGGTAAATTATATCTGATAACAGCTTCTGTTTTTTGGTTGGAGTCACCCCGCGTGAAGTTGATATAATTCAAAGTTCAAACAATAGAAGGTTTGTGGCTGTCCAATACCGGTCTTTGAACATAATAAGATAAGATTAAAAAAAAAAGTTTCTAAAAAAAAAAGAAGACAAGATAAAATATAGGATGGAGCCAAAAATCTTTTCTTCACATATGGTTTCTCTAGGACCAAATGAAATTTTATGAAACACAAATCATAGGGAAATACACATATACCTACATCAATTTGTAAAATTGTTTTAGTAAATTCTATAATATCTTAGTATTTTTCAAATTTAAAAGCCATTTGGTATTTCTACACTATAATAATAATAATAATAATAATAATAATAATAATAATAATATTAATAAAACTATTTGATATTATTATTGTAAGGACATAGATTAGGTTCCTAAGCCCAAACGATGAATGGACCAGCTCAAAAGGGTCCAAAAACAATAAATTTGAAGAGAATAGGTAAAGAAAACTGGGCTAGTTTGAATTAGACAATCAATAGGACGAGTTTAGAAGATAAGATGAAAAAATAGACAAGCTTAACCTCAGAAAGTAGTCCTCAGCCAAGATCCGAGGAGATCAGTTATGGTATATATTATTATAATTTGATTATACGTTTGGTTCTTAGTGGCTACAACATTTCTTTTTTAATTTTCCGATCCCCCTCTCTCATTGCCTTCCCCTCCTTTTATACTCCTTTCTCCTTCCTTTTCTTAGCCTTCCACGTGCAGATTTGGTAGTCAGTGTTGATACTTATCCCATCCACCTTTTCCAAAAGTCTCTGTGTAGTAGTTGTAAGACTGAAAATCTCTGTTCAGATATCACCTCCACATTAATGCGGCCAGAGGGTTAGTTATAGAGCATTCAATGCGGTGGTAGTAGCCTTTTCCTTTGATATTTTACTATCTCTCCTCGCTATAGGTATCTACAGCATCTACCCATTCCGATAGAACTCTCTGGAGTATTTTTCTGGATGGCAAACCACCAAAATAGACCTTGGCTCTAGTTATCCGATGTGATACTCATCCTCAACACCATCTCTTGGGTTATTACACTCACAACCAACTTCCTTATCCTTCTACACAAGCTTTCTTTGTATGGTTTAACTATATTCAGACAAATCTTGGTCCTCAGCTCGGGCTCTAGGCTCAACATGTATATGGATAAGGGATTCCTTGCGCAATGCTCCTACAATCGCCCCTCGAGATGCTTCTTTTAGGATCCTAGGGAAGAAAGGAGGATTTTGATGTCACTACATTTACTATTCATTTGTTTCAGCTTGCTTTTGCTAATGAAGACACCTTTTCAACTACTCAAGTCACACTCCTAACGCTGCGGCGTTCGAGGCATCTCTTCATTGATTTCTTACGACTCTTTGTCTCCCACGTTCTACGGTGCGATACAAATCAAATGGCTAAAAATTCTTGTTGGAGTATGGGCGGGAGTTCTCCCGCCTCTGACTGTCTTTTCGATATAAATATCCCTTAAATCAATCTTTCCCTTCACTTTATCATTCAACTAGTTCTAGTGCAAATACATTGAACCTGTCAACACTCCTTCCTACCTTGTGCCCCTACAAATATCAAAAGTTTGTCCAAGGAGACCCTCCTTATTTCTGTAAGTCTTCACAAGTCCCTGATCTTTCTTTTTCCATATTATTTTCTACTCTTTGTCTTTGTCTTTTTTTTTTCTTTTTTCTTTTTTTTTTCTCCTCGGCTTTACCTTTTCTTCCCAATCCCACTAGATCCTCTTTAACCCTTTTAAAGATGGGTAGGTTTAAGTACTTGTGAACTCTGAAGAGGCCATTGAAAACTTTAAGGCTCAATATAGGATTCCCCCAAATGTAGGAATTAGGTATTGCAAAGAAGGTGAGTGGCACGAGAAAAGGCAGGAGGGAGAGGGAGAGGTAGTTATCCCTATGATCGCCTTTATAGAAGGGGGGATGAAGATCCCTATGGGTACAGTCACGAGAGATTACCTTAGAGCCCATAGGTTGGCACCCACACAATGCGCTCCAAATATGTTTAGAATTCTAGGTTCCATAGATGCCCTGAATGAAAAGATGGGTTTAGGTCTGACCCATCATGACGTTAACTGGGTCTACAACCTTCACCACCTGAAGGGACAAGGGTATTACTTGAAGTCGAGATACCCTGAGGTTAGATTAATTCAATGTCCCCCTAAGTCTAACAAGGGGTTGAAACAAGACTTTTTGATCGTGTCAGGGGAGTGGCATGATGGCCTTCCTTGCCCGACGAGAGAGGGGCAACCAGGTGGGGTTCTAGGCTTAGGAAGATTTTCCTTGCTTAATTCGTTTCTCTTTTATTTGTGTTGTTTCTAATTCTAACACTTTTTATTCTTACAATGATTTTGCAGACACGCTGCTGAACCAAATTTTGGGTTGGTGAACAAGGACAGTTTGGACAAGATTCTTAGAGCCAAGGAATTCATGAACTCGGATGGCCAGCTACGGGCGGTGCACCTAATCTTGGATACAAGCCCATCTCATCTAGTTTTCAAGCGCCGAAGTGTGTCATAAAGGCTAAGGATCCTTGCCTCCACAGAATCAGTGTAGTCGTTCCTGGTTTTCTTCTTCCTGAGGGCGCTCCTATCCCAGAGGGCACCTTTTCTACCTTTTCGATCTTCGAAGGTGTGCCCCTAGCAAGTTTGTCGCCACAACACCCTTCTCGTGAAGCTGCTTCCTCCCAACCTATCATCAAAGAGGAAGATGAGGAAGAAAAAGAGCAGACAGAAGTAGTCGAGGTATCAGATTCGGACGACTTCTACGAGGTGTTTGACCAGCCTTTATCTTCCGAGGTATCAGCTCGTGACCTCGCCCATTTCGAAGAAACTACCCCTCCAACAAGAGAGATAGGAATCCAAAGGAGACCGAGGTCGCCCCTCCAAGAACTCCTGGAGTCACAGCCACGAAAGGATGTTTCGGGTAAAGCACCCTAAATCAGACTTCCTACACCTCCTCCCATCCAACCCCCTCGCACCAAGCAGGTCGAGCATAAAAGGAAGAGGTAGGACAAGAGGAAAGAGGCAATAGATGCTAGGAAGACTCAACCCTCCCACGAGGTTGAGCCCCAAAGGGGGGGTAAACAACAAAAAACAACGCAAACGAGATCTGTCATCGAGGCAGATAAAAGGGCAGACCTCCGAACAACAGCTCCAGTCTAGGCTCCGCGTATGGAACTGGATGGGGCTCCTCTACTAGAGGATGCCTCCATTTGAGACTTCCAGCAGGGCACAGTGGGATATGTAGCTGATGCAGTAGAACAGACTTTGTTGCTGTCCAAGGACATGGCTGACCTCAGATCTATAAGGCAGCAAGAGGTCTTCCTTGAACTAAAAAGGGACTTAGCCATGGTAAGTCAAGTTTGACTTTAAATTGAGTTTTTTTTTTTTTTTTTTAAACTACTCCTTCTCTCTTCTTTAGGCTATCCAAGCCACCTTTAGGGTGTAGGAGATGGTGAGCTTCTCTCACCGAAGGATGAAGGAGAAGGAAGACAGAAGGATAGCGGCTGTGGAAGCTTTCCACGCAGTCGAGAAAAGCAATAAAGAATAAAAAAATAAGCTGCAGGAGGAGGAAAAGGAGAGGAAGAGTGCTACCGCCGCTTTGCATACTGTGGAGAAACAGGCTGAAGGCCAAAGGGTACTTTTAAGGAACGTCGAGGACCAGCTGGCTGCCTCTAAAGAACAAATCGTTGCTTTGAAGAAGAGATTGGAAGAGGTCATGGTGGCTAAGGCTCTGGCCGAGAAGGTAAAAGAGGAGGCCAAGAAGGCTAAGAAGGAAGCAGAACAACACAGCTATGATGTTGGGGTGGCTGAGACCGAGGAAGCCCTTAAGGCCGAGGTCCCGGCCATATGTAGAACCTACTATGCCCTGGTGTGGGATGAGGCCTTCAATCAAGCTGGGGTTGAGCCCTCATCTGCACTCGGGAAAGCAGAAAGTGTTTACTACCCCTCAGCCATACGCCTTACAAGCTTCTCGAGCCCCAAGGCCGGCCTAGCATCCTCGGAACTCGGTGAACTTCCCAGCTGTCCCTCCAATGATCCTCTTGCAGCTGACCTCCCCTCCAAGGAGGTAGGGAAAGTCGAAGGTGCTATTAAGTTAGGAGATGCAAACAAAGAGACAAGCCAAGATGCTAGGCAGCCTCTTGTTGCTCCAAAAGAAGCCCCTCACAACGTGGAATTGGTGTTAGCTATACTCCCTATACCTCCAAAGGACGATCCTAAAGGAAAAGTTCAGATGTCCACTACAGCACTAACTACTCAGCCACCAAAGAACCCAAAAGAGAACAAACTTGTGATAAAAATGAAGTAGTAGACTGTTGTTGCTTTTCTTTTTGGAGTTCTTATTTTGTAATCAGACTCTTTATCTATTTATTATTATTATCTCTTTTTGTTTTTACCTCTGTTTTTAATTTGCCTTGATCTGAAGCTTTTCATTAATGAATAGTTCGTACAATTTCGTAAGAGGGCAGAACTCTCGCTTTTAATTTATATAAGAAGTAGAAAGTTTACTCCTTTAGTATGGCTAATAACAAACCGAATCAAATTTTCTAAGTGTGTTACCTCGGCAAAGCATAGATTATGCTTTCAAAAACTATACGAACAAATATGATATGCATACAAGTTCAGAAATAACTCACTTTTATTTATCAGTAAATCCTAAGGACTTTAAAAAGATAGACAATCCTTAAACAGATATAAATAAGCTTTTTAACGCCTTGAGTGATGCTCATGAGGATCTAGTTAAGCTCATTTATGACAAGGTTATTTTGGCTGCTTAGAATAACTGGTTATCTTTAACGTTCAAGTAATCAGAAAGAAACACTTAGTTACCTTATGTTTGGAGAAAATGCCAGAAAGAATTAGTTGATATAATACCCATAATTTGTAGAGTCAGACACGACCAAAGCTTTGTTCATTACTTGGAATGATGGCAAGAAGATATCAATTTTCCCAAGGTATGTGGTCCGAGGATTCAAGCATGATCAGGGGTCTGTTTGATACTTAGATAGATGATAAAAAGATATTAATTTTTCTAAGGTATGTGGTCCGAGGAGCCAAGCATGACCAGGGGTTTTTTTAACACTTAGATAAATGATAAAAAGATATCAATTTTTCCAAGGTATATGGCCGAGGAGCCAGGCATGACCAAAGGTCTGTTTGATACTTCGATAAATGGTAAAAAGAGATCAATTTTCCCAAGGTATGTGGTCCGAAAAGCCAGGCATGACCAAGGGTCTGTTTGATACTTAGATAAATGATAAAAAGATATCAATTTTCTCAAGGTATGTGGTTCAAGGAGCCAGGCATGACCAGGGGTCTATTTGACACTTGGATAAATGATAAAAAGATATCAATTTTCTCAAGGTATGTGGCGGAGGAACCAGGCATGACCAGGGGTCTGTTTAATACTTAGATAAATGGTAAAAAGATATCAATTTTTTCAAGGTATGTGGTCCAAGGAGCCAGGTATGACCAGGGGTCTGTTTGATACTTAGAAAAATGATAAAAAGATATCAATTTTTCCAAGGTATGTGGTTCGAGGAGCCAGGCATGACCAGGGGTCTGTTTGATACTTGGATAAATGATACTTGACTTGTAGTACAATCATCTCATATATGTTAAAGCATACTCTCATTATTAATAATACATTCTCAGGTTATTTACATTCCAGGGGCGTGGTACAGCCTTTTCTTCTAGATCTTCTAGGTAATATGCCCCTATTCCTACCACAGATGTAATACGATACGACCCTTCCCAATTAGGTCCCAATTTTTTCCAAGCTAGGTTCTTTACAGAACCAAAAACCTTTCTCAACACCGAATCACCAATTGCCAATGGCCTTACTTTCACATTGGCATCATATCCTTGCTTAAGCTTATGTTGATAGTAAGCCAACTATACCATAGCGTTTAATCTTCGTTCTTCAACTAAGTCTAAGCTCTTCTCCAATAAGTCATCATTACTTCTCGGAGTGAAAGAGCTCGTTCTCAATGTAGGGAACCCAGTTTCCAATGGAATAATAGCCTCAGTCCCATAAGTCATTGAAAAAGGGGTTTTCCCAGTAGACCTCCGAAGTGTAGTCCGATATGTCCAAAGAACGTGTGGCAGTTCCTCTATCCATCTTCCTTTGGCGTCATCCAGCCTCTTCTTGAGCCCACTCACTATGACCTTATTTACAGCCTCGGCTTGCCCGTTTCCCTGTGGGTAAGCTAGAGTGGGATACCTATTAGTTATCCCTAACTCGCAGCAGTACCTTCTGAAGGATTTACTGTCAAATTGGAGTCCATTATTCGAGATGAGGGTGTGAGGAATTCCGAATCGAGTGACAATGTTCTTCCAAACAAACTTTTTGGCATCCACATCCCTGATGTTGGCCAATGGTTCTGCTTCAACTCATTTAGTGAAATAATCCGTGCCAACCAATAAATATTTCTTATTTCCTGCTGCCTTGGGGAAAGGTTCTACAATGTTCAAGCCTTACTGAGCAAAAGGCTAAGGTCTAGACAGAGGATTGAGGACTCCTCCCAGCTGATGGATGTTTGATAATATCTGACACTGATCACACTTCTTTGCATACTCTTGTGCTTTTCTTTGCATGTTGGGCCGCCAAAACCCTTGAGTAAGAGCCCTGTGGGCTAAAGACCTTCCTCCAGTATGACTTCCACAAATTCCTTTGCAATTCCTCCAAGAGTATTTCAACTGCTTCAGGGTGTATGCACATCAAATATGGTCCGAAGAAGGATCTCTTATATAATTTCTGATCCTTAGATAGCCAGAACCGATGAGCCTTCCTCTGTATCTTGTATGCCTCGGACTTATTCTCAGGCAGGGTATCATCTTTAAGGAATAGTATGATAGAGTCCATCCAGCTAGGACCTACCCTTAGCTGATGAACAAAGACCACTTCTCTTTTCACCCCGAAAGGTTTAACAAGATCCTCCACAAGAATAACTCTAGGTAAACTCTGCGCCAATGAAGTTGCTAGTGTTGCAAGTGAGTCTGCATGTGGATTTCTGCTTCTAGGGATTTGCAATAAATTAAAAGACTCAAACCCAAACTGTAAATGTCTAACCTGGCTTAAATATTCTTGCATTCTGGGATTTCTGGCTTTTAATTCTCCTTGGACTTGACCCACCACCAATCTCGAATTTGAGAAAATTTTCAAAGCCCTTCCACCCATCTTTTGGACCATGGTCATTCCAGCTAACAGAGCCTCACACTCAGCTTCATTGTTCGTGGCCGAGAAGCCGAGTCTTAAAGATTTTTCCATTGTGATCTTCTCAAGGGACACCAAAACTAGCCCCAATCCAGATACTTTGAGGTTTGAGGCGCCATCAACATAGACCCTCAAGGACAAAGCTTCTTGTACTGAGACTACACCAACTGAATTTTCATCCATGTTCTGCTTCCTCGTTTCTTCTTCTATTGGGATTTCAGTAAAGTTAGCCACCAGGTTAGCAAGGACTTGACCCTTGACAGAAGTGCGTGGCATGTATTTAATGTCAAAAGCCCTTAACATCATTCCCCATTTGGTAACTCTTCCCGTGTAGTCAGCGCTTCGAAGTAGGGCTTTAAGTGGCAGTTATGTCAAGACAACAATTGTGTGTGATTGAAAATAATGGGGAAGCTTACGAGTGGCATGCACCACTACTAAAATGGCCTTCTCGAGTGGTAAATATTAGACCTCGGCTTCATGTATGGATTTGCTCACGTAATAAACTGGCTTCTGTACGCCACAGTCAACCCTTATCAACACCAGGCTTACTGCGTGGGCGGCCACTGCCATATAGGCAAACAAGACCTCATTTGCCTCGGGCTTGGACATAATGGGTGGCCGAGAAAGATACTCCTTCAATTGTTGGAAGGCCAAAGCACACTCTTTGATCCACTCAAATCCCTTCCATTTATTTAATAATTGGAAGAAAGACCTACACCTGTCCCCTGACCTAGATATGAATCGGTTTAAAGTAATAGTCATCCCTGTCAACCTCTGGACTTTCTTGGGATTCCGAGGTGGTCGCAAATTATTGATTGCCTTAATTTGGTTTGGGTTAACTTCAATCCCACGGTGCGTGACCATGTAGCCTAGTAACTTTCTTGATCCAACTCCAAAAGAACATTTGGAAGCGTTAAGTCACAGCTTGTGCCTTCTCAAAATTTCAAAGATGTTCTCAAGGTCGTTAACGTGCTCGGCTTCCTTCTTGATCTTGACCACTATATCATCAATGTAAATTTCGATATTCTTTCCCAGTTGTGGCTTAAACATCCTCGTCATCATTCTCTGGTAAGTAGATCCTGCATTTTTCAACCCAAATGGCATCACTTTGTAATGGTATTTCCCAGTGGGAGTGATAAAAGTTGTCTTCTCTTGATCTTCTAAAGCCAAAGGTATTTGATGATAGCCTTGGAAAGCATCCAAAAAACTCATCTGAGGATGTCCTACAGTTGCATCAATTAATTGATCGATCCGAGGCATGGAAAAATGGTCCTTTGGGCAGGCCTTATTTAAATCCGTGAAGTCTATGCATACCCGCCACTTTCCATTCTTCTTCTTCACAACTACAGTATTAGCTAGCCATTCGGGATAAAACACCTCTTTAATAGCCCCAGCCGGTTTAAGCTTTGTCACCTCCTCTTTAACGGCATTGGAATGATCCTTTGAAGAGCGCCAAGGAAGTTGCTTTTTAGGAGTAACAGACAAATTGACGTTTAAGTGATGACAAATGAAGCTCGGATCTATCCCAGGGCTTCGTAAGCATTCTAAGCAAATACATCAATGTTCTTCTTGACAAATTTCACCAACTCTTCCCTATCCCGAGGAGGCAGCTAAGTTCCGATTTGAAAAAATTTCTTCGGATCATCATCAACAAGAACTTTCTCCAAATCCTTACACTTCGCCTCTTCAACCTCACGACTAAAAGATGAGGCCTTGGTCTCTAACTGCTACAAATCTTTATTTGCTGGAGCCGAGGAATCTAACTCAGGCCGGTGCATGATAGCAGCCACCAAGTATTGCCTGGCCACAAACTGACTCCTTACCAGTTCTTCAACCTGATCCCTAGATGGGTACTTTACTTTGAGATGAAGAGTAAACGAGACGGCCCCAAGGGCATGGAGCCAGGGTCGTGCCACAATGGCAGTGTATAGAGAAAAAGCATTCATCACTACAAAATCCACCTCTACCACCTCTGAGCCGGCCTGAACCGGCAGTCTGATTTGTCCCTAAGGGACAACAAGCTTCCCGTCAAAGCCTACCAGAGGTGAATCATAATTGGTCAAATCTTCTGGTTTCAAGTTAAGCCCCTTGTATAGGTCTGGAGACATAATTTCGGCCCCACTGCCCTGGTCCACCAGTACCCTCTTCACGTCATACCCCCCAATCCTAAGAGTTATTACTAGGGCATCATCATGTGGCTGTATGATCCCGACTTTATCCTCGTCTGAGAATCTTAAAGTCAGACGGACTCCTACCTTAGCCCTCTTCGGCTCATGGCTAGAATCCTCGACACATGGCCTAGCTACCGTCATCACCCTGGACGGACAAGATCCGATTCTACCCGGTGCGACGAGAATAACATGGATAGTGGCTAAAGGAGGTCTTGAAGAATTGCTGCCTTGAATCCCTGACCCCGCCTGACCGTCTTACTCGCCAGGTCGGCTCAAGAACTATTTCAATCTACCAACTCGGATCAGCTGCTGCAAATGACTCCACAAGGTTCTACACTCTTCGGTTGTATGCCCCCACTCCCTGTGGTATTGGCAGCAAGGTTGTGAAATCCGGACCGGACCGTACGGTCCTACCGGATTGACCGGAAACCGTTCACCAAAATGGCTCTTTTAACCTAAAAAATCGGTATATATGAAAAACTCAATGAACCGTGCGAACTGCGGTTCAACCTCACGGGTTTGAAAACCGTGGCCGGTTGTCACGGTTCTTGTAGGTTCAGTGATTCAGAGTTTTTTTTTTCCTTGGTACTTACAGCTCAGCCATCGATGAAGCTCTAACCTCAGACATTGAGATCGCACCACTATTTGTTCTTATTCTTCTTTTCGGTCTCGCTCGCCCTCTCTCTCTCTGCGTTTTTGCCGACTGCTGTTTCTGCATTTTTTTTCTTTCTTTGCGTTTTTTTTGTTTGTTGCTTCTGCAGTTTTCTCCCTTCTATTTGAACGAACTCTAGAGTCATCTGGACTCTTTGAAGGTGATTGACAACTTGCATTCTGTCACCCACTAAATGCAAGCTGTCAACTACTCTTCTTTCAAATTTATTGGGTTTAATAAATTTTTTAATGGTTTGACTGGCCACTCTTTTAGCTTTGTTTATTTTTTATTTTTAAAATTTAACTAAATACATGTTGTCAAGTGTCAACTATACTCTTTTCAAAAGTTTATAGGGCTTTGTTCCTTATTTAATCAATTTTTTAATGCTTTATTCGGCCACTCCTTTAGCTTTGGTTTATTTTTTATTTTAAAAATTTTCATAAATAGTTGAATAATGAAAAAAAAAAAATACTTGAAGTAAACTTAATGTAATTTTCTTTTTCTTTTTTCTTTTTTTTATAGAAAACAACTCAACACAATTCTATTCTACTTAATTAAATTATCCATTTCTTACAAGGAATATAAAAAAAAAATTATAATTACAATCCTTCAAAAATATTCAATTTTACTTCAAAATTAATCATAAATTTTAATGTTTTCATGGTTATTATTTTATTTTATTAACTTTCTTATTTAATTATTAAAATATGCTTGAAAATCATTAAATTTTCCTCACATATATAGATATATTAATCAATTTTGCTAGTTTTATAAATTTAATATTTATATTTAGGCTCTAATTAATTATTAAATTAATTATAACATCATCACGGTTCGACCCCGGTTCAACCTCGGTTGGACCTCAAAAACCTTAAATCTCTCCCTTTTACAGTTCAATGAATGGTCCGGATTTGAAAACCTTGATTGGCAGTGAAGACTCTGATTGCGCTTCATAGGATCTTCGCTCATTTTGTTTGGCCACTTGAAGTATGACTCGTTCTTGATCTTTTCTAAGACTTGATGCACTGGTTCTCAGAACACAGTGTTAACAACCTGGGCAGCTGTAGATCCAGATTGCCCTCCAAAATCCTTTCGTGGCCGATTGTTGTTATAACGGTCCAACTTGAAATCTCTCATCTCTTGAGGGATAACCTTACCTTTGCCCTTTCCTTGCTGCTGGTCCTCCTCAACCCTTTAAAACTTATCAATCTTATCCATAAGCTGGCTTACACTAGTAACAAGTTTCCCTATTAGGGACCTCCTCCTCAAGCCGTGCTCAGCAGGCAAGCCGACCTTGAAAGTCCTGACAGCCATGTCATTAAAGTCCCCATCTATCTCATTGAACATTTCCCAATATTTGTCCGAATATGTTTTCAAGGTTTCTACTTCTCTCATCAACAGAGACAGTAAAGAATCCAAAGGTCGAGGAACTCGACTGCAAGTGATAAAATGGGACCCAAACACACGAGTGAGCTCTTCACAAGAGTCAATAGAACTTGCCCCTAAACCATCGAACCACCTCATCACCACAGGCCTTAAGCTAGAAGGAAACACCTTGCACATCAAAGCCTTGTTCCTAGAATGTATTGTCATTCTCTGATTGAAGTGGCTGATATGTTCAACAAGATCTGTCTGGCCATTATAAATGGTGAACGTGGACTGGGTAAACCATTGAGGAAGCTTCCCACTCTCAATTCTACGCGTAAAGGGAGACATAGAGATTCTGTTAAGTGCCTTACTCATCGCATCATTTCCTAGGCCCCTTAAGGATGAATCTCTATTCTTGCGCTCACGACGATAATCCTTCTTATACAAGAAGGTTTCGCTCGAAGGTGTTCTTGACCTACGCCCATAGTCACCATCCCCCTCACCATCAGAAGAAAGGTCAGAGATTGAGGGACTTCGCCTCCTCCGCTCGTGGCGCAACTTCCTCTTCAGATAGTTAATCTTCTTCTACATGGCCTTGGCATTCTCCTCATGAGAGACGTGGCTACCACCCCTAGAATGACTCTCACCAGTGTGAGTGGTATGCACACTTCCCTCCTAGCCCTCTCTATGCCCAAGATCGTGAAGATGGTCTTCCCATTGAGACCCTATAGACTCCAGTTGGTTTGGACCCGAACCTACCCTGATTGAAAATCAGACACACTAACCAACCAGCTTTTCCCACAAACGACGCCAATTGTAAGGGCACAGATTAGGTTCCTAAGCCCAAACGGTGGATGGACCAGCCTAAAAGGCCTAAAAACAATAAATTTGAAGAGAGTAGGTAAAGAAAACTGGGCTAGTTTGAATTAGACAATCAATAGGATGGGTTTAGAAGATAAGAAGAACAAAATAGACAAGATTAACTTCAGAAAGTAGTGCTCAGCCAAGATCCGAGGAGATCAATTCTGGTATTTATTGTTATAATTTGATTACACGTTTGGTTCTTAGTGACTATAATGTTTCTTTCTTAATTTTTCAATCCCCCTTTCTCATTGTCTTCCCCTCCTTTTATACTCCTTTCTTCTTCCTTTTCTTAGCCTTCCACATGTAGATTTGGTGGTCGGTGTTGATACTTGTCTCATCTACCTTTTCCAGAAGTCTCTGTGTAGTAGCTGTAAGGCTGAAAATCTCTGTTCAGATATCACCTCCACATTAATGCGGCTAGAGGGTTAGTTACAGAGCATTCAATGCTGTGGTGACAGCCTTCTCCTTTGATATTTTACTATCTCTCCTCACTATAGGTATCTACAGCATCTACCTGTTCCGATAGAACTCTTTAGAGTATTTTTCTGGATGGCAGACTACCAAAATAGACCTCGGCTCTAGTTATCTGAGGTGATACTCATCCTCGGCACCATCTCCTGGGTTATTACACTCATGACCAACTTCCTTATCTTTCAACACAGGCTTTCTTGGTATGGTTTAACTATATTCGAACAAATCTTGGTCCTCGGCTCGGGCTCTAGGCCCAACATGTATATGGATAAAGGATTTCTTGCCCAATACTCCTACAATTATTAATTGGCTAAAATATAAAAATTATTGTTGAGGTTTGGGCTAATGCCCAACATTACCAAGACTTGGAAAAAAAAAAATCTCATTTGCTCCATAAGAACATATTAACTGTGAATTTTATGGGTGATATTTTAAATAGTAGTGCTATAGAATCAACCAATTTCATAATAATTTAATAACTTATTAAGATGACTGATTGTGATTAGTCTAATCTCCTTCACTATGAGTTTGCGACCATCATTGACTCACTATAATTGTACATCAATCATGGCATGTTATATTAATAGTTGTGAAAGTGTTGTAAAAAATGTTGTGGACGTAATATTTCTCTCTATTTTTTACTTCTTTTTTTTGTTCATTTGATAAAAAAGTATTATTTTATTTATTGACTAATATTTGAACTTCATTAATATTATTACAATGAAAAAAAAAAACCCTACTTACCGGTACTTATTTGGGTACCCAGAAATATCAGTCTCACAAAGGTCTCTTATTAATTTCTGCGGATATGTACATAAATACCTGTTTTATGTAGCAAAACCTATATTGAGAGTTTTACGGAAATATATAAACAGTATTTTGTGATGGGATTGAGAAAACTACAATGCAAGTCTGTGTTGCCTATTTGCATGCTTGTGCTTTGTCTCTTTTCTTTTATTTATTTATTTATTTTTGAGGGGTTTTTAACAATCACCTTGATTCTTCATATAAACCCACCCCTTCCCCCTTTTTTTAAATATTTTTTTATTTGAGCAATTACTTTTTCGGGACAACAATAATTAATATGTGGATCCATTTATTAGTGTTTGTATTACTTCATCTTGGTATTACTTGATTTTTTTTAATCAACTTCGTTAATTTAACAGTAAATGTCTACTAGAATATTTCATGCATGTCACAAATATTAAAATATTATTGCTATTTTTTTTTTGGGTACAAAATTGCTAATTGAGTTTTTATATTTGATGATGTAGAGAATCAGTAGGCTGAATGCTCCGGCTTCGGTCCTATGGACGATCAGGAGATGGTCATTTCGCCAATCTCATCAATATTTACATCTTATTAACATTTTTTTTTGGCAAGTTGTTATGGTCAATGAATTTTTCATAATTTTTATTAATGCAGTATTTAGGAAACTTCTTGAAGGTGGGAAAAAAGGATACAAAATCCACCTATATTTCTTTTTGGTTATAATAATCAATTCTCATTTAAAATTTTGACACCTTGCTAAATTTGGTTAAATTTATGACCACTTTATATAAATTTAAAGAATACAAAATCCACCTATATTTAGTTTTTAAAATAATCATTTTCAAATTAAATTTGGTTAAATTTATATTGATCACTTTATATAATTTTGGGCCTTTTTATTTTATGCAATGGAGGGTTTCAGGACCCTTTAAAAATTTTAGGGTAAATTTTACTAACTACCTCTGAGGTTTGGACAAATACCAATAAGGTCCATAACATTTCAAAATTGATAACTTTAGTCCTAAAGACAATTTAATCCTAACTCCGTTAGCCTTCGTTACTCATTTTTCTTTCTCAAACCCCTCTCTCTCTCTCTCTCTCTCTCTCTCTCTCTCTAGTTTCTTTCTTTCTCCCTCAGAAGTCAGACCTCTCTTTTCCTTCTCATCTCTCTCTCCAACCCAACCCACTCTCCTCTCTCTACTCACCCTTTCATTGTCTCTTTCTTCTTTTCGCAGCAGTGGTTTGTGGGTTTAGTTGTTATGGGTTGCTGGTGCTGGTTTTTGGTTTGTTGTGGATTTTTCGGTGGTGGTGGGCTCTAATATATGGTGGGTTTGTTGTGGATTTTTGGGTTTGTGTTCGATGGTGGGTTTCGTTGCAGTGGTGGTTGTGGGTTCTTATGGAGTGGTGGGTTTTCTATAAGTTTTTTGGATTTGGGTTTTCTTGAAGGATTTGAGTTTTTTTGCAGTGGATATGGCTGGGTTTTGTGGCCGGTGGTGGTGATGAGTTCTAATATGGTAAATTTGTAGTGGGGGTGGTTGTGGGTAGAGATATGGTGGTGGAGTTGCTGGGTTTTTTGGATTTGGGTTTTATTGCTGAGGTGGTGGTTGTGGCCAATCTATGGTTAGAGAGATAGAGGGATGAGTGAATTGAAGAGAGAAGAGATCCAAGGTTAGAGAAAGAGAGAAGGACAAAGTGAATTGAAGAGAGAAGAATGACGATTTCAAAGTCCTAGTCCTACGGTGCTAGCCACCCACTTAACTTAGCTATACTAGCTATGGTTCCTTAACAATTTCAAAGTCTGCATTTATTTTGATGCACTAGAGGTATTACCCAAACAATACAATACATAAGGGTGACTTGGACTCCTAAATGATCAGTTGCTCATGGGATTCCTCATTCCTCTAAAGAACTTTGTTTCCACCAAAATTCAATGACTTTCCTATTTGATGGACTGCCACCAGAGACATTCAGGACGAAGGAAGATAGAGTTACTAAGAAGTGAGAGAAGCTAATGGCGGGCTAATGGTGGTTAGGGACAAAGTTGTCTTTAAGGACCAAAGTAGCCAGTTTTGAAATCTTTTGGACCTTTTTGGTATTTGCCCAAATCTCAGGGGTAGATAATGAAATTTACCCAAAATTTTAAGACTGATAGAGTCTTACCGTTTAGGCCTAAGCCAAAAGTCAACACTAGTTAGATTGTCAAGAATTTTACAGCTTTATTCTTTATATGAAGAGGGAAATCAAGACTTTATTATAATTATTAAATTTATTTTAAAAATCATGTTGAATTTTTTTTTTTTTGAGCACATAAATCATGTTGAAACTTAAAACTTAAAAAAGTGGTTTTTTTTTTTTTTTTAATTTTCAAAAAGGTTAGTCACAAAATACGAAAGTTGATGCCCCGGTTGGGATTGTTCGTAAATAAATAGCACACAATTATCAATCATTTCCAAAAATTTCTCTAATGAAGTCTACGTACTTAATTAGCAAGTTAGCATTATATATATATATATATATATATATTCTTTTCCCATTGACATCTCCCAATTCCATCGATGTCCATGTCAACTCATTATACAAATTTTTGGTTATTTATTTCTCCCAGTGACTTTTATTTTTCATGTCAAATTTTCAAGGTAAAAATTTTAATCTCTCCAAAAAACTAAGCGGTATTTTAAACATGTAAAATTTAAGCTAAACTATGAAATAAACGATATAAAAAAAAAAAAGTTAAAATGGAATGAATCATTTTTTTCCTTTTGTCAAATTTAATTCAACTATTCTATTTTTTTTTTAAATTGTCTTTGATATATAAGTTTTAGGAAGAATTTAGAGACATACTTTTTCACACCATATCTTTTATGTTTGTGCTGTGGTGAGAGGCTGTGAGACCAGGGCTGGCTCAAGGCTTTGTAGGACCTAAGGAGCTACTTTAAGTAAGGCTATTCTTATGTTTTAAATATTAATAAAATACTTATTTAATTTATGGCAATTTTTTATAATAAAAATCTATTTTTTTTAGATGTAAAATGATAAATTAAAACGAATACATTGTATTACTTAATGACTATAAAACTAAAATAAACACTATCTATTGTTTGAAGCAATCAAATACTAAAAAATTTAATTGAAATTTTAATAAAATTTAATATCTCCAAGTAAAATTTGAGTATAAATTAATTTACTACTAATTAGTTATAAATTTATTTTATTGTACTATCCATTTAGCATTTCGCTTACAAGAAATAAGTTGGGTGTGAGCTTTATAGGTGTTTAAGCTATCTTTGAGATATATATATATATATATATTTTTTTTTTTTTTAAAATTTATAATGATTATTCAATAATTACAACAAGTGAATGAAAGAATGATTTGAACCCTAGTTCACCTTGTTAAGAAGATTAGATAACTTCACCGAAATATGAGACTTTTAATTGCACAAAAAGTCCCAAAAATGGTAGGATGGTAATTAAATTTGAGTCGAGTAGCTATATGTCCCAGTCATAAGGCACCACTGAGTCCACTTGATCTGCATGAGTTCCATGAGGCCTGTCCACCAACGTAGATCTTGAAGCTTACAAAGTGTGCTGACAAAAAAAACTTTTAAGTCGTGGACCATGAACTCTACGTTTCACCATGAATTGGAGATCTTAGTCCATTTGAGGGGCCAGATTGATTTCAAATTAAATATACGGCTTAAAAAGTGGGTACCGTACATCAATAAGTAAATTTATTAGGACTTACGAGTATAATAAAGTAACTATGGACTATAAGCTTCGTATTGGTGTGGGACAAATTATAATGAGATTTGAGTACTTTTTAAGTATTCTTGGAGCACGAAAAGTAATACTTTATTTTCTTACATTCATGATAGAATTTACTCAATAAAATGAAAGTGAGTGGAATAAGAATGAAATGGGACTGTTAAAAAAAAAAGTTAAAGACTTCTATTAATTCTAATTTTGCTTTCCAATCAAACAAAACTAGAATTAGAATAGGTTCAAGCTGAAAAAAAAAATCTTTAATTTAAACAACTAGTCATTAACTTGTGCAATGCAAAGAAAAATTTAAATGAAGTGTTTGTCTTTTTCTCTTCAGTTTTTTGTTTAAAAATAAAATTTGATAATAATATTTATTATGATTGTGTTTGTAAATGGAGCTATATATTTTAGCATTACTATGCATTTATTTATTATTATTGTGCTTGTATATGAAATATAAGTTTACCATTTAAAGAAAATATGATCTATCAAGATTCTAATGTAGGGTTTAAATATATATAAAAAAATTTAAATTCTATTGAAAATTATATTTTAGAATAATGATATGTAAAATTATGAGATCTCAACATTTTATTTTATTTTATTTTTTTTTGAGAAAGATCTCAACATTTTATTTGATATAATATAATATAATATTATGAGGTCAACAAAAAATTGTCTTCAGTTATATAAACTATAGATTAAAGAAAATAGGATATGTACAATATAGATAGTGTTGGTTAGCAATGAAATTTTCACGATAAATTTCAATGTGTGGTTTGCTGTATTTCTAACTTAGATGATATGTTTAAAGATGGACAAGATTCTTAATATAAATCCTCGATTTTTTTTTGTATATTGCACTTCATGCACCAGTACTAATAACAATTTGTCTTTAGTAACGTAAACTTGTAATCAAGTTAAGGCATAAAAGTGGTCGAATGTATATTGTAATTGGCTAGGGTACATGTATGGATCCACAGAGGGGGGGCCAAGGGGGCCCGGGCCCCCTTGGGCCAAAGAAAAAAAAAAAGGAAAAAAAAAAATTTGGGCCCCCCTAGCCCAAAGAAAAAAAAAAGATTTTTTTAATGATTATATATATATATATATATATATTTAGAATTGTGACTCACTCTTTCAAAAATTTAGACTCCCTCTCTTTTAATTTGCCTATAGCCTAACTAGCTAGCAACTACCCAACTCAAAAACTTAACAAAAACAAAAATTTAAAATAAAAAATCTCAGTCAGCCTAGTATTAGTGTACCAGCATTAGGTGTTCTAAATGGTAAATATTTAGTATTTAGAACACTAAATATCAAAAACACTACTGCACAAGACATTTCAAATGCTATATTAAAGTAGCAAAAGTAAGCTTTGGTTTGTGAAAAAATATATATATATATATATATATTTTGCAACAGTTGATACTCTTAAGAAACAATATTATTTTGTATATTTTTTTTTGTCTTTGTTGGTAAATGATTGCATCTTAATGTATTAAAAAACAATGATTTTGTGTATTGATCTTGATTGATATATTGTTAGTGCTATATGGATACTTATTTGGATTTCTTTTTCTTCTTATACTTCGGCTCCCCTAGCTTGAAATCCTAGGTCTGCCCCTACTAGGATAGATGTGATTAGTCTAAGTTTTTCCATCATTGAGTCAACTTTAGTATGCCCCTTGCCCTTGGGTTAAAGGTAGGGGTGGCAAAATTGGACACGACCCGCGAACCTGACACGACACGACATGAAATTAGCAGGTTATGGGTTGAGGCTTAACGGGTTTGTTTCATATTTGGGTTAACATCGCTGACCCGTTTAATAAACGGGTTAGGTTAGTGTTGAACACATAGAACCTGTTTGACCTGTTTAATTAAAAAACATTTTACCAATATACCCTTCAAACTCTAGATATATAAACTTATTAGTTTTTGTGGTTTATTTTATTTGACATATTGTGATTAATTATTTGTGATATTGTGATATGCTTTAGTTTTGAATGATTATTTTTGATACAGTTACTCGTTAATTATGAATTTTATATTAAAAATATTTATTTGTTTGTTTTCTCATAATTTTTTTTTCTTTTCATTTTGATAAAATCTAATAAATAGATCGACACGACTGACCCGTTTAATAAATGGGTTATGTTAGGGTTGAGAAATTTTAACCCGTTTAATAAACATGTTGGGTTAGTGTTGACTTATATAATCGAATACTCATGAGTTGATAAGACACGAACTCGACACACGAACACGAATTGCCATCCCTAGTTAAAGGGCACCCCCACCCACAACAAATGGGTAGCCATCTCAAAATGAGAATTTTGATTAAGTTTCCCCCACAAATCAACACAAATAATACTCAGTACTGCTCCCTTATCACCTCTCACACAAAGCCAACTCCCTTATCATCTCTCACACAAAGCCAATTGTGGGAGATATATAATTCACGAATATCTCAAAATATTTTACTAATAATATATATATGTGTGTGTGTGTGTGTATAAAACCAAAACCTTTAACTTTTTTTGGACCTCACGAGAGCTTGCCACATTAACTTTAGAGCTACCACAATTTTCAACATCTCAATGCTTTATTTCAGTAGTTGTTCACGATACTTTTAGAGCTACCACACGATGTGCATTGCCTACATCTCTGCCACCCTTGACAAGCTACCGATTTTATTTCTATAAAACCTAGTCTCCAAGATGTTGGATATTTTTATAAAAAATATCATATTTATTTTAATACTCATTTATGTGAATTGAGGAAATCAATTATCCCTTAATGTTAGATACGTTGATTGCAAAATTTTGAAATATTCAAATATAATTCAAAATTTGAATAGCTTTTGTCAATGGTCTTAGTTAGGAAAACTTCTGAAAATTAATGTGATTTTTAATACCATATATCTCCAGCTTTTAGTATACTTTTCTTTACTAACTTTTGCTTTAAAACATTTCTTTTAATATATTTAATAATAACATTATAGATGGAAAGTATCAGAAAATTATACACCTATATATATTTATATAATTTATTGTTGATGGTTTATAGCATTACAACTTGCTTTCTATGCTTAGTTGTAATTATTGTGTACAGTCAAAGTTTCAAAGGAAAACATTAATTGATATCTAAAGATCAACCACGGTATGGGCTGTTGATTTGCTTTCAATAGCATTATGACACCAAAAGACAAATTGATTTGGCTATTAATTTGTTTCAACGTATATACATTTGGAAAAGACTTTTGATGACCGGTCTATATATAATATATTTATAAAGAAACCTATTGATTATATATTTGATTTAAACAACTTTATGACCATTTAATGTTAGCAAACATTTTGATTCTTTGGCTAAGGACAAGTTATATATATAGAAATAAATAAAAGTTTAAAAATTACCTCATTTTTGAATTACATAGCTATAGACTTTCAAAAACAATTTTTATTATTGTTCAAAACAATTATCATCTACTGCTTCTTACTATTCACAAAAATATTTTATTTTTTACTAAAGTTTCTAGGAAAAGAAGGTACTACAGAGAGCTTTTATCTTATGAGCAGTGTAGGTTCACAAGGATAATCAGCAAAGGTGACTGGGCTATGGTATCTTGGGGACAATGTGCAAAAATACTACATCACATATATTGTAGACAACACGATTTATCTCAATATAGTGACTTGGTCCATGCCTCATCTCCGCCACCTCTTTTGGTAAAATCATATTGTGTAATTTCCAAGGAAAAGTCAGGTAATATCTCTCCTTTATTTCCAACACAAGACGTCGTAACCCCGTCACCTCAAGAACCACTATCTTCCACACTATTTAGTTGGTATAGATTATTCATTATTTTATATTTGTTTATCTACTTCTACTTGAGTAAATATATTTTTTCCCCTTACATTTTACTTTGATGTATCTTTTTGGGTGCTAAAAATTCTACTTCCCTCTATTATAGCACCTGTAGATGAACCAAGGTTTATTTTTTGGTTATATTTGCTAGGTGTTTGACAAAAGGCCACTAAGAGAAACTGGTGTTACTTGGTATTTTTACATCTATGTTAGTTTACAAGCTTGTGTAGGTGTTGGGATAATAGTGGTCATCATGGGACCTAAGGTATTTCATAGTTACCTAACCACACATTTCCTTAACTAATATTTATACTCTTGCTATCTATACAACTCATATGCTTAAAATTAACATATTCTTTATGCTTTTCACATCAAAGAAAATCCCTTTTTCATAAAAACCAAGAGATGCTCTTTTTAGTTTGTTTTTCCACAAAAAAAAAAAGTGTAAACCTTAGTTTCAAAATAAAACTTTCCCAAAAGTCAAGAGTTTTCCTAAAAGAAATTGCTCATCTTTCCAAAGGTAGACTTTATTTTCTTTTTTATTTTTCTTTTTTATTTTTATATATGCTTTGTTTTGAACCTTCTGGAATTGCATTCTTTTTTAGGTTTGTGTTTATGGTTCATTTCCATAGACACAAGATAACACAGAAATATGTTATCAAAGAGGAAATTGAAGAACACAGCAAAAAACCTCTCCGCGACCCTTCAAGTCAAAATCAATCCACTAGAGAATAAAGTTGGAGTACATGAATAACAAAAGACCCTCCAAACCTAGTCTACCCCATGTACTTGAGCCATTCCAAGCTCCTGCTACCAACTAACTTCTCGGAGCCTTGTCTTCTCTAACTTTCCGAATCCCGCAATTCAGCCTGATTGCATTCGCCAATGAATGACTCCTTCCAATACTTCCTAACAGCACCAAATTCTCACTTTACACTCAGAATGGATGTGGTAAGTGTTTGAGCTATCAACCTCTCAAGGATGTAGAGATGGAGATGTAGGAGTTGAGGAAAACCATAAGGAAATGTGTAGATGATTGTGAGTATAACAATCACTAACTCTCAAGTGTATTTTCTAGGGTTTTCTCTCTGAAAAGCACTCCTTACAATTTGTGGGTAATGAGAGTATATATAGTGTGGGTAAAGACTTAGTAAAGCAAAACTTTACTTTTTGCCAAACAAAGAGTTTCGCGAGTCCTTCGTGGGTTGGCCTTAGCCGCGAGACACTCACGAAAATCTCCAGCATGGCATGACTCTTCATCTTCCAATCATGTGCTTTACATGTGGCTCTTTCGCAAGTAAGTTTCTTTCGAGACACTCGTGAAATCCACTTGTTCATCCTTTTAAGCTTGAGTCTTCACAATTTCTCACAATCATCCCTTACAATTAAAAACCCAAATATATATAGGGAAAAAATGATTGAAAAGATTACAATCAAATTTAGCACGGAATTAAAGCCAACACAAAATAGTTGTAAATTACAATTTTACAGATTTATATGAAAATACTTGTTACTTACTCTTAGCAAATTCCTTATGTACTAAATAGTCCAAATTGTTTGAACAAAGAGCTCCAAAATTTTATTTTCCTTTATCACATACTGCACAAGCTCACTAAAATTGTGAAAGTGAGTAGTGGTGCTAAAACTCCAACAAGGATTCGAATCCCGGCCAAACCAGTGCTAAGTGTGGGCACAACCAAAGGGCATGAATTATATTGATTGTACAAAATCTTTTCCAAGTGCCAAGTATCTAAATTTTTCTCTAAAATGTTAAATTGGAAATAAAATTAAAATGGGGTACTATCCTTTGGATTGATGGTGTGGGGTGTCTAACACTTTCCCCACCCATAATCGAACTTCCGAGTCCAAATTCTTTGGTTCGAGACTTTGGTTTATTTTAATTAATTAATTTCCCTTGAATTGGTTTTTAGTTAATTGTATATATAACTAAAAAAATTAGACAAATAGGTGATCAATCACATCTAATACAAAACCAATGATTAGTGGCAACTTGTAAAAATAAAATAAGAACAAAAAGACTCACACATACACTTTACCCTAAAAACACAAACATACAAGAGAGTCCATTGCCAAGGATACAACATGCAACAAACCAAAAGCTCTTTTTAAGAAAGTTTTAGGCATCACCTTTATTTCATGTGGCTTATCTAGACTAGAATATTGTTTTCTATTTTTAAAGCACTTCTCTGAATTAATTTCGAATATGTGGCTGCAAGTGAATTGTAACATTAGTTGTAATGGAACATAACTTGCATGCTACCCTGTAATTGGATAAGTAAATATAAAAATATATGTGATCAATCCAAATTAGTATAATGTGTATCCATAATTGACTAGAGTTTAGGAGTTAGGGCTAATATATATATATATATATATATATATATATTAGCCATCAACCCCTTAAGATAGTTCTCATAGACTGTAAAGGGACCGACGTGAAGGCCTCCCCTTTCAAAATTGCTGATGCTGATACTCCTGTTTCTACCACTATTGAACAAAACAATTTTACCAATAAGTCTTTGCATATTATTGGTCAACAGCTTGATTGTATTGAAGAAAAAATTGTTGACAAAACTATTTTTCCAAAACCTAAAGTTGTTGAAAAATCTGCTGTTTCAAAACCTAAGAAACCTTTGATTGATTTGCCCAGTCAAAGAGAAAAATTGAATTTTAAAACTTCTCAAGCAAAAACTCTTGAGATTGTTGAGAAAATGCTTTCTGATTTATATATATATATATTGGATAGAATCCTCACTTCTCGAATATTTGGTTGGGTTTTTGAGTCCACCTAATAACTCAAAACAAAAAACAAATTAATAAAAGACCTATTAACCCAAAAAACAGTTAGCCCTTTAGAGAATTTGAACCTATCTAGAACAACCCATTGCAGCCCACCAAAGGAAAAAAACAAAAGAGTTTGGTCTAAGAATTAAAAAAAAAAAAATTGATTTTTTTAGGTCCTCCTCAACAAAACCAAACAAAAACAAAAAACAAAGTGGCTTCTTTGCAAATGTAACAAAGTGAACGAAACAACATTAGTTACCCCCTCTCTCTCTTATTCTTAAATCCAAGAAATGCTCATGTTTTTTTTTTTTTAAGATTTTTATGAAATTAGTTTTAATTATTGAGCATATGTGAATTAGACAGTCAATCAAACTAGAGACTCATTTCTATGAATGAAGTTAAACAATTTCAAAAAGAAGGTTCTCACTTATTTAATAAATATCTTGTGCCTACCGAGAGAGTCTAACCATAGAACAATCCTAAAATACTTAATTTGACTGTTGCTTGATTGATAATAACTTATATATACATAATAGTAATCATCTAGCTCAGCTCTATAGGAATGCAAAATTGTTCTCAACATAATAGAATACAGGCTACCAAATGAGTGGAGCTTCTTCTTTGAAGAGCATGGAGCTACATGGTTTGGGCCTAGAAAAACTAGACCTAAAACCTATTAGGTCTTAAGTTATACTGGGCTGACTTTGGCCCAATTTTGTTCACTCTCTCTACTAGTCTACTAGCACATCATCTATATGTAGAGGCATTTCTTCCAAAGAAATTGTTCTAACTTTTTTGAAATGAAGCAAATTGAAGATGTATAAATTGCAATTGTTTCAACTGAAAAATTTTATATTGGAAATAAATATTATTTAAGAAATAAAATATAGATAAACTAATTAATTAATTATATCTAAAATAAAATTCAATTGACCAATAAAAAGACAATGTCCTTTCAAAATAAAAATAAATATTTCTTTGTACTTCCCACCTCAAAAATATTTGATGGAAATGTTAGTAAAAAAGAAGCAACTAGAAACATTATAATAGATCCTTAAAGTATTAAGAATTTCAGAATTTCAAAGAAAGGACTATTCCATCATATATGAAGCTGTGAATGCGAGATATTACCATTTACAAGTAGGTAAAGTTTGATGTTATGACACTTTTGCTTCTAATAAATTAGACTCTTATAGTAATTGCATATGCTTCTTGAGAATTCTAGGACCAAATCAATTAGTAGAGCAGTAGCGTGTATGTACTTAACAAGAAATGAAGACAAGAAAAATATTTGTGATTATCAGACTTGCAAAATGAGTTGAATTGCTTTGTCATTTCTATGTTCTTAATGGTTCAGAACATCCATATAATTGCTTAGCCCCCTTTAGGACAAATGACCAATGAAAAACTTGCCTGAAGGTTAACAAATAAAAGATCAGTGACGTCTAAGACCTTGGTTAATTTTGTTTTCTATACAGCCATGTGACATTTACGGAAATGAAGATACCATAGCATACACTAAATCAGAGACAATACGTTGAAAATGGAAACATATTATTATCCTCACAAAATTCTAGGAGTTTAACTCTAACTTGCTGGTTTTTTGAAAGACCAATGAGATCAATGAAACTAACATTTTTATTCACATTATCATAGAAGAAAAGTCAATTAGTTAGCTATATGACATCTGAAGCCCAAAATACTGTCTTCCTTGAAAAATAAAATGGAAGAAAAGAGAAAATGAAAGCTAACAGGTAGAAAATTTCATATATTTTACTTGAGCATTCAACCAAATTTATCATCAACAATAAATTTTACTTATAAAGATCATATAATAGTAGTGATGATTATTTCCACTGAAATACCATAAGGTGAAGGATCTCACCACATTGAAATTAACTTAAGATCAAATAAGTAGAAATATGAAGCCAAACTTCCCTTTATATATATATATATATATATATATATATATATATATAACCAGAGTTTGTTTTGAAAAAACTTTGCATATTCTGCAAGAGATAATTTCAGGTTTCCAAGTAGCATAATTCAATCAATGTATCTTCCTCATCAATCAACTTTTGTATGTCAGCTGACCTTCAAAGTCAACAATGATAGGAAACCATGAAAAAATATTTCATTACCTGATCGTCAAATTCAGCTAATGTGACCATATCGGCAATAATGGAATAAATCAATATAAGGCTAGGTAATAAGCACATTTTACTTACAGCATTCAAGCATAAAGGAGTTTAAATTTTGAAATGAAATTGAGTTAGATAAACTACATAGTAGAGGCTAAAATTTCTCTTCTTTCATTGCTAGAAATTTTTTGAAAATAATGATGATGGTTTTACTAGATATTCCAGTAGTAAATTACAGTACCAATCAAAGTGGTAGCTCTTAAAGTTATAATTCCAAGCACAATGTTTGATCGGTCCAACTGATTCTTTAAGCCAAGATCATTTGATGGCTGAGACAAAATTTCAAAGAACAAATTTCAACACATTGATCAAACTGGTTACAAGTCAACCGCATCCTTAACTATATTTTGTAAACTGGTAAGCTTGCTTCTTTTTAGACGAAACCAAAAAAACAGCTTAAAATACCTCAATAGAACGTATGGTGTTTAACATAAAAGTCACATTACAAAGAGGACCAGCCTATATGCAGAAAAGAGGAAGCTGTGGAATTGGCAAGCCAACGAGCATTAGTGAACATTCAACCAGGGACTTTGATGAGACCATAGCTTAAAAATCACAAACGCAGCAAAGCAACGTCCTCTTTAACAGCTTGTCTCTCCCACTTCCACAACAAAGGCTTGCCTCAGAGGCTACTGATAACTACCAAGTGCAGTCCATGCGTTTCATAAGTATGTAAGATAAGGTTTCTAAATTGTTTGACAAAGCCTACATCTCACCAGCAACTCTTTATTTTGGTACTAACTCCCACTTGCCCTGCCCAACAATCAACAAATCGTATTTAATTGCACAAAGCAGGTTCTCATTACAACGATTGCCAACCATTGCTTCTTAACAGATCAAGATCATGTGAATGTAACAATTAAGAGCTTGAGAAGCATGACAACCTTCCCTTCAAACATAACCCACATTCCAGCATTTTGTGGGGATAAAACTTTAGGTCGATAACTGGTTAGCCTCCTTCAGGACGAATTACCTACGAAAAACTTGCCTGAAAGTTTACAACGAAAATTCAGTGACAACCATAAGTCTTGGTTTTTTGCACTATACTGCCATGTTATATTTATGGGAAAGAAGGTACTATAGCATACACTAAACTAAAGAGACAGAACTTTGAAAATGAAAAAAATAATAGAATTCAACAAAAATTTCTTTAAGTTATCTCTAACTTGATGGTGTATAGAAGATGAACAAGGTCAAAGAAAGGGGTACATACCTTTTTATTTACATAAACACAGGTGAAAGATTTGATTAGGTTTTTGTTCTCTCAGACCAGAATGCCTCCTTCCATCGCTCTTAAAGTCCTCTGGGAACTATGCCAAGATGCCAAGCTGTCCATAAAATGGCCAGGGGAGAGGAACATCGAAAAACAAAACAGAAAATAAATGGAAAATGAAAAAAATTAAACAGTCACCAAATAAGATATGCCTTGAGTATTCAACAAGAGCTAACATCAGCGATAAATTTTTACTTCTAAAGCTCATATAATAGCATGGAAGGTTCTTTCCAATGAAACATAATCAGGTGAATCATCTGCCAGACCAAAATTAACTTAAATTTAGATCACACAAGAAATATGTAGAAAGTTTCTGATTTCAATCTAAAACTCAAATCTGTGATATGATTAGTGTTTGTTTCTGAAACTCTGCATATTCAGGTTCTTGAGTATATGCATTTGGGAAACTAGGCCTTACTAAAATGCATTTTTGTTTCATTTATTAGCTGCAGAAAAGCCCTCCTTTTAGTATATGTTTACTGAATGTAGTTATTAAGTAGGTTACATTGATGGTAGTATAGTGGGAAGGTTTAATCTGTGCCTGAAGAATTAACCAAGTAAAGATGGACTATAGGTACAAATCTATATATTACTAAAAACTAAAGCGTAGCATTTAATGTTGCTACGCTTACATTAAGTCATGTCAGCCGCCATGTCATTCCCATCCTATTTTTTGAATTTTTAATTCAATTTTAAAATAATTTTTACCAATTAATAAAATACTAATAAAACTAAAATTATATCCAGCCCTATCTCTACTTTAAAGTCCACTTCTTATACATTTAAATCCACTATGAAGCCCAAGCCCACACCCAAAGCCTTTTCAACTAACTCCCTTTGTCAAACCTAATTGCTTTTCACGGTTACAACTTATGCTATTCCCTTGCCTTCTGTTACAACTTATACAACTTATGCTTTAAGTTTTTACAGTTACAACTTATTCATCGTTTCAGGTTTAGTTTCTTCCCCTTCCCTATCTTTTGATTCTCACGGTTTCAGCTTCTGTTCTACTGTTTCACTCACGGTTTCATCTTTTTGTTTTACGGTTTTAGCTTCTGTTTTGGATTCTAACGGCATCCTCTCTGTCTTCCTTCCTCTCCTCACATCTATATAAATACTGATGTAAGCTGGGTGGTTCAGTTGAGGTATCCCTACATCCCAATTTCTTGCTCTATTATTTTGCTTGATGGTTTCTTTTTTCCTTTCTACATTCGTTTCTGCCTATTTCATCTGTGGTGTGGATGGTTTCATTTTTGTTAGGGTGTTGAATTTGTTACTGTTGGGTTACTTTCTATTACGTTACATGCCTAGGTATCCCTACATCCCAATTTCTTGCTCTATTATTTTGCTTGATGGTTTCTTTTTTGTAAAAATATATATTCTTTAATTTCTTATATTTTCTCCCCTGCCCTTGAGTCCTTCTCTAGAAAATTGCCCACTTCTCTCTCTTTACATCTTCCTATATCTTTTAAATTTTGCTTTTGTTAGATGCACGCCAATTGTTTGAAAAAATAGTTGAGTGTTTCAATTGTTTATTTATTATATATTCAAAACTCAACAGATTTAGTATGATTATATGCTGCAGTTTTATTTTAAGATGGGTTGGTAGATTGTTTCCTAATTCTTAAGCATCTTCTTGCGAAAGTATATATTCTCTGTTGTCCCACCACCCAAATTGGATTATGCAACTAAACTTAAAAATTTAATATCCATTGATATTTCAAAACCAATGGTAGCTAGACTTGATATTTAGATGAACCCCATGATGTGGCTTGGTGACAAATGGGCATAGGTACAACTAGGAATACAATACAATTTGATGAACAAGTACTTCACCATTACTAGATGCAAAACAAATCAGGAGTTTGAATTAACTGTAAAATTTGAAATTTCTCTGTTGGGACTGTATGATTTTGGGTGTTGGTATTTTTTTTTTTAACATGTTGCAATATCGTTGGACTAATATTCAGATTTTGAGATAACGTCAGATGAGATTGTAATATGTTCAGAGATTAGATATTTCTATTGAAAAACATGACTGGTGCAAAATATCACATAATTTTTATCTATGTTTTGCAGCCACAATGCTTAATAAAAGGTATTTTTATTTTCATTAAATTAAATCGAGCAGTTTTATGCTCCAATGCAAAAAAATAAAAACTATAAATTCAATTTGGGGTTTTCCTCATTAAATGTTAAAAATGGTTTTGTATTTTCTTAATATAATGAAAGATGCATAATGAGCATATGTGCATATAAAATAAATTTAAATGTAAATGGGTATCAATATTTTAGTAATGATCTACATGTCAAATTAAGTTACATTTTTTTGTAAATCATCTACAATGTTGGTGGTTCACGTTAGGGTTAGCAATCAAGATTCATGAGTAACCTTGCACACCTTTTTATGGACTAAATGTTTTTTGAAATGTCTTTAAAGGAATTTCAAATCCAGGTTTAGGACCATAAATGATGGGAATATTTGGCGTTGGAAGAGAAAACGACATAATGCACATTTGAAGGTTTGTCTTTTTAATCCCTTACAAAATTGGACTATTAACTCCATATGCATGTTTTTTTTTTCAAAGCAAATTTGCATCATTGTAGTTTCCTCTCTTGGTGTATTTTACCCCACACCATTTATGAGGCCCGAGGTTCCCAAAATGATTTGGTAGGTGAAGAAGATTCCCTTTTGATGTAGCTTTAATGAACCAAACACACATCTAAGATTTGGTGGTAAAGTCGCTCTCTCCACTATATCTACTCCTCGATTTCTTAGGTTGGCTTTTACTTAAAAATGTTGGTTTTTGTAGCACAAATTGTCATCACCTTTGATTTTGAAGTTGGCCCCCTGTTTGATTGTCCCTTTTAATAGTAAATCATATATATTTTTACAAAAAATCTGTATTATTTTATTATGAAGAAATGATGACTAACTAGATTCGACAAAGTTCCAAATGATTGATATTCTAAATTTCCAATAATGATTCTCATTGTCTTATATGTGATTTATCTAAGTTTGGTCTTCTTCATTCTATGCTAACATGCATATTTTAAGGACAACACAATTTCTAGAAAATGTCTTATGTATTGAGGTATCAATCTACTGTTTATTTTTTTTTTTAAATTACCTTTTCAATTCCCTGATGAACCCCATCCAGAGAAGTTCCCCTTCAAAGAAATGTCACATTGGGTTGGTATATCTTTTGTGACAAACTCTACTGAGAGCTTGAAATCAAAGCATATATATGGGTTAGTTACTGTGGGATATAATTACTTTATAGAAGAACCTGCTTAGGTTTCAACACTCTGTATTAGTGTCATAGTTATGAGGTTAATTGGGATTCTAAGATATTTTGGCATTAATTTTCTTAAACTGGGGTTGCAATTGCTGAACATATTTTATGCTTTACTTGCACAGGGTAAAGTTTCAATATCGTTTATCTTCAATTAATGAGGAATTCTTTGTAAGCATGACTGCATGAGTCATTAGCTCACGTTGACTACAACCATGCCCTTTGTAGACACTGCTCATTGCTCTTATCCATTGAATAGTTTGGTGAACCGTTTGGATCGTGGCAATGTGGGTGGTTATTTGAGAGAGGTAGATTGTCTAATGTATGCTTATTGAGAAAAAATTTATTTTTAACTATTAGTTAGGAATGAACAGCTTTTAGCTTTACTATTTGAGTTCTTAAAATAGAAATAGTATTTTTCACTATAGTAAATAAAAATTTTCCCCGCGCATGGAGCGGGTCTGCGACTAGTAAATGATAATAGTAAACAACTTGAAGTGGAATCAGCTTTACATATAGAGCAGGTACAAATTGAGAAGAACATTTGTGAATTACAGTCCAACCTCCCTTCTCCTTTTAGGCCTCCTTTCATGTTTCCATTGTGAAATCCCTGAAAAATGGTCATGAGCTCTGAGAGGGAAAAACACACACACACAATCAAAATTATACTCTTATCCCAAAAAACGTAACTCAATCAATGTGTCTTCCGTATTGATCAAGTTTAAAATTGATTATAAAAATAAAAAAAACTTTAGTTCAAATACAACCTATAACATATGTTGAAAAAAAAAAAAAATACAACCTATAACAGATATTAATGAGATAAAAAAGGAGAGTTCCCCAAAAAGGCACAATGCAAAAATTCCAAGGGACTTTCATTTACAACTTTCCATTAGCATACCACACTGGAAATCAACCAGTCATCTAATTTTAAAAAGTTCAGGATAATTGGCAAAAACAAGTAAAGTCAAAGAAATGATTGATGGAGCAAAGAATTCATTCTCTATTGAAGCCTCCATATGTGACTACATTATCAACAATTAAAGTAGTTTGCACTCCATTCCAGAATATGACCGAGTCTCAGCTAAAATTATGAGCTGCAATATATGGGGACTCCTAGGCTCAATAGGAAACTTATAAGCTTGTCCTTGGTGTTTGACAAGAAATGAAGTTTGCTCTCCACTTCCAAAAATCTGAGCATGTATCAGCTAAAATGAATAAAATGTTGTAATTAAAAATGTTCATAGTTCACAAAAGAAAGGAAGTTATTATTTTTGAGAGCAAACAAAAACAATGTGAAAAATGAGATTAAGAAGCAGCAATGGTTAAATTAGTAAAAACAAGATATCAGAATCCATTAAGTCATTGAACAAGTGTCCAGCTTCCTTATTCATCATACAACAGCTATCTAAAAAATATTAAAAAAAAAAAAAAAAAAAAAAAAAAAACATCAGCATAAGTTAAGGAATGGCGGGGTGACAGTGATTTGGAACAAATGAAATACCTGCCCTTCTGTAGCACAGGTGACAATGCTTGACTATCCTCGAAAGCATGATCTTTGGTAGAAGTAACATTCTGCTTAGGCATCTTATTAAAAAGCTATCCTGTCATTTTTTGCATATCCACTAATCATCATCTTCCACAACATGATACATAATCTGCAATCAATCAAATTCCAAGATAAAATATCTCCTTTAGTCATTTCATCAAGCAGCTACATGTCCTTAGGGATAAGAGGTTCATTCAATTCAAATAATTTACAAACTATAAGAGATGTTGATGAGCTAAAAATTCAGTGCCATAAGTTCAAAAAGAAGAAGAAAAAATGAACGTACATAACATAATCCAAAATTTTACATTTCTCCAACTTTTGAAATTCAAGAAAAGCTTTTAGGAGTTCAGAAGCTAGCCTCTACTGCCCCACCGCAAGAATTAGCTAATAAGAGGTTAAGGTTCAAAATTTAAAAGCCACATTGTCTAAATACACACATGGAGGAAAGAAGATGATTTTGTTCTTTCAATTTGGGTATATTGTCGGATTAAGCAATCTACATAAACATATTCTTTAACTGCAACATTGCGATAGCAAATAACGGTGGATTTTTTCTTAAATAAATATATATAGGAGAGACAAGTTGGTAAGGTTTCTATAGGTGCTTTGAATGTTCTTCTCCATTCTATTACAAGTGAGTTTATGATACGTACAACTATGCGGCAGGGAATCCACAAAAAAATGAAGAGAGCATTTATTGCCATATGGTGATTTTGCTTCCAAATGTCTCTTATTGGAATTGCAGATGCCTGTGGACAAATTCAAGATCAAATCATTTAGCGAGGAAGTGGATGCACTGTACTATTCTCCAAGACCAATAAGGAAACAAGCAGAACAAGCAGACAAAGGCATTTATATACTTAAACAAGAAAAGAAGATAAGGAAAATATTTGTAATTACCAGACTTGCAAACTAAGTTCAGATGTTTTGCTGCTTCCATGTTCTCAATTGTTTAGCACATATATAATTAACAGGTTGGCCTCCTTTAAACAGTACAACCAATGAAAAACTTTCCTGAAAATTTTCAATGAAAAATTCAGTGGCAACTATCATCTTGCTTAGTAATATTTACAAAAATCCATGTTGGGTTATAATGATCCTTACAATCCAAATCAAACAAATAGAAATATGCACCCAAAGTTTCTCATTTCTATCTAACACTTGTATCTATCATATAATTAGTCTGGGACAACTCTGTACATTCCATGATATAATTTCATTTTCTTTTCTCAAAATTATATCTCATTCTTGTGTTAGGGAATGTGTCCTTACTAATAGGCTGTTTTGTTTCATTCAAAAATATGCAGAAAAGCACCTCCTAATAATATAGGTTAACTCAATGGAACTAATAAATATAAGTTAAAATTGATGGCTCAGGTAGTGTAGTGGAAGGATATAATATTATAATCTGTGACTCAAAATTCATCAAGATTGATCATGGGTAAAAAAAGATGGAACTATTAATAACCTGAACATGGCTCGGCGTGCAAACTGAGAGAAATATTTGTCAATTACAGAGCACACCTCTATTCTCCTTGTTGCCTTTCTTTCATAGGTCTTTTGTGAAATTGCTGAAAATGGACAAAAAAAAAAAACCACAATCAAAATTAAAACCCTTTATTTCATGGGGAGAAATTCAATTTGTGTCTTCCTTATTGATCAAAAATTTGTATTCCAATTAGCCTTCTGAGTTAACAATGATGAGAAGCTATGAGAAAAGTTTTTATTATTTTTACCAGATCCCCAAATTCAGCTAATGTGATCATCTCACCTAGAATACAACAAATCAATGTACTGCTGGAATATTACTAATTAGCCTGTCATGAATGCAACCATCCATCATCAAAGAGTAGCTGAAAAATTGAAATGAATTAGAGTTAGATAAACAAATCAAATGCTGAAATTTCTGTGCTAACACTATCAAGAAAAATTTAGAAGGGAAAAAAATTATATTGATGGTCAAACTATATAGTAAATTACTGTGCTCACCATAGTGGCTGATCGAAAAGCTGCGATTTCAAGCACAATGTGTAATGCTGTCTGAATGATTTTTTAAGCCAAGATTGTTTGACTACTGAACCTGAAACTAAGGTTTCAAAAAACAATCTTCCAACAAATTGGCCAAACTGGTTGCACGTCAACCGCATCCCTTAGTATATAGTGTAAACTAGTAACTTTGATTAGGCACAAAACAAAACATAAGTTAGATACAAAGGAGACAGGACACAAACACAGTAAAAGGTTTGATACAGACAGGACCAAAATAGAGCCCCTACCTACCAGCAGAGGACCAAAAGATATTCATATAGCAGTTTGATGTCATCTTTGCATAGTGCCTGACTTGACAAAGAATTCTGGGTTCAATCCTATTAGAGCCAACACTTCTTACGCTGGTTAATAGACTTTGAAGGTCACCAACAACACCTGCACTCACCCAGTCCTGATTTTGTCTGTTTTCAAAAAGTTTCTCAAGCTATTTGCCGGTTGAGAGCACAAAAACGCTTAGAATTCTCATATGCTTCAAGGCCACAGAGCTTGTCTCAAAAGGAGGAGGAAGGCAGTGGATTTGGAATTTTTTTTCCCAGCTAAAGAATCCAGCGGTAACAACATTACCCTTTCCAATTTCATCTCTTATCACATCCTGCATAACCAGGACTTAATCCTTGTCTGCCTCTAACTTGCCTCATCCAAAGTACTTCCCTCAGCTTGATAACTCGGTCCTTCTTTAACAAGTAAGCCTCCCTACAAAGCTGTTCCATTTTTTTACTGTAATCAAGCACTGTCACAGCCTTGATCTCACTCACTGCCTTTGGTGGTAGCTTTGTTTCTGAAAGCCTAAATCACCCATAGCATGTAGCTGCAAAAGAGTAATTTATTATGTTGAATTAACAAATCTACAATTTTGTTCCTTTTAAGTAATTGTCATTAGCCAATGAACTATTTCTGTTCCCAAGCCAATTACCCACAGAATAAGGCTTCATATGGCTCTTAATAGCTACAGTTCATCACAGACGTGAAAGTGTGAAACACACAAAGGACCAAAATTTATATCACCAAGGTAAATTTTATATTGTCCTCCAATAAAAACTACAAATGAAATTCCTTTTAAGTATACGAAACCTTTGACAAAAAATTATAAAAGAAATGCATGAAAGTTTGCATCCACTACCTTGAATATGCATTCCACATGGGTGGTACCAATTGTGTAAATATGTTTTATACAATTATTGCTGCTGCTCCTCCAGGTGATGAGCCTTAGTGGGAATTCGCCAACAGCACAACAATATGTCATAGCTTCATGTTTTTAATCCATAACAAAGGCTTTCACCCCAGACATACTCGTAAGTACAGGTGCAGCTGCCACACCTTTCGCAAGTACATAGGATAAGGCTTCACAAAATTTATGACAAAGCTTGCACCTAACCTGCTCCAAACCCACCACCTCCACCAAAGATCAACACTTGCCACTGCTGACTATCACCAAATTGTATCCAATTGCACACCTTGACGGATCATGACCATATGGTCACATTCCTGAATCTACAAAGAATAACATAAGAAAAAAAAAGAAGAAAAAAGATTGAACATTCACGAGCCAAATTTTAACATACCTCCTCCAAGTTTTGAAGCGAGCCTCTACTGCAACACTGCAAGAATTAGCTTGGGTTAGGGTTTGAATTTTTATATTCATATTGTTTAAAAACACAAACAGAGAGGATTTTATTGTATAATCATCAAAATTCTTGAACTGAAATATTATGAAACGAAATAATGTTGTACCTGGAAGGAAGATCTCTCTGTTTTGCAAAATTATTTCTGCTGCTCCACCAAATCAATTACAACCGAAGGGATTTTGGCAATCTTTGACCACATTATCCCTTTGTCTTTCTCGCAATTTTGTTTCAGCATAGGACATTCATAAATACGAAATCGCTGAAGCGAGGGAGGAAAACACTTCTCTGAGAGAGACGCGAGTTTAGGGCATGCACCAATGAAAATTTGTTCAAGTGTAGAGAGGTTTTGAAAGAACTTCCAGGAGAGGAATAACAAATTTGAAAATTTTTCAAAGCTCAGGGTAGTGAGAGATGAAGGCAACATCAACATCGTCTTCCCATCTTCCTCTTCTGGAAACGAATCCATAATTCCATTAGCAATCGAGAGATATGTAAGCGACGTGAGTCTGTGCAGTCCCAAGTCAAGTACTTGCTTACAGAGATTCGCCCCTGACAACCAAAGCTGTCTAAGGTTGGTGGGGAAACCCTCTTCCGGAAAGGATACGATACTTGGACAGTCACGTATTAATAAATCTTGCAGAAAGTTGAGGTTGTGTATGTTGTTCGGCAAGGCCTCCAGTTTCTCACAGTCTTCGATTCCAAGTCCTCTCAAGTTGGTAGGGAGCAAATCTCCTAAAGAGATAAGACTATTACACTCATATACATGAATCTCTTTGAGGTGACAGAGTTCGTGTAGGCCTCTTGGAAAGCACCTAAGTTTTTCACATCTATAAATGAAAATATATTCAAGTATCGTATCCTTGTTTAACTTGTCTACTATTGACTCCAGTTTTGGACAATTGTCTAGCCTAAGGACTTTAAGGGTGGTAGGTAACGTGTCTCTCGATGATAATAATGTTAGATTTGGGCATTCTTCAATATCAAGGCGTTTAAGCATGGTAGCTAGGTCGACTATTGTTGATACGCATTTTAGGGATCGACAATTAGAAATTTCCAAGTGCTCAAGAAGAGATGCATTGTTGTTACCAATGCAGCTAAGATTCTCCTCATTCATCAATAAAGAAGAAGTTGAAGAAGCCCCTCCCTCATATATCACAGATTGCAAGGATTCCAAAGCATTACAGCCTTTGATTGTTAGTGTCCTTAATGTAGACTTCAACTTGATGTTTACAAGACTTTGGCACGATTCGATTTCAATTTCTAGTGTTACAAAGGACATAAGCCCATCTTCAGATAAAGATGTCAACTTCTCACAATTTTTTATTATTAGCTTTTCTACCTTCACAGACCCATGCACAACCTCTTTACATTCCACAATTTTTAATACTTGAAGCACTGAATGGCTTGGAATTGAAACAACCAATTGCTCGCATGCATCAATGGAAAGTTCTTCCAATGACAGGAGATGATGGGGCAATTTCCCTTCCAATTTGCAGCAGTTAGAGATAGAAAGCTCATGCAAGCAAGGGAATTCTTCAAACCCAACTCTGCAAGGAATCCAATCTTGCCATTTATCCATATCCTCAAAGCAAAGTTTCACTAAGGATCGAAATGGTTGCTTGCAATGTTCCCCATAGAATTCAGGACCGACGCTCAGGACCCCATCCATTCTCTTAATAACAAGGTGCTTGAGAAATGGAAGTTGCCCAAAAGCAGGTAAGAACATGCATTTTCCACACCTCTCAATCCTTAGGTCCACCATATTAGAAAAAGAAGGATCTCCTAACCAAGTTGGGAACTTTGCACCAACATAACCCTCAATAGAAAGTGTTTTCATCGTTCCATGAGGTCGTAGCATGTCAAGAATATCTGCTGCAATTCCTGCATCTTGTAAACCATCATTCCATTTCATCACCAATGTATCTAAATTCTTCTTACCTTTTAAATCGACCTTTCTTGCATCATTGGCATCAAGCATGTTCTCCAAGTGGGAAATGCAAAGTGTTCCCTGAAGAGATTCCAAATTCATCAAGTCTACTATCTTATCTTTCCCCACAACAAAATTAGATAGTGTCCTTAAGCTCTTTAATTTTGCTATTCCCACTGGCATCTCTATAATTGAATTTGCATTTGTAATATCGAGATGTCGAAGATTGACCAAATTTTCAATTTTTTCTGGTAATTTTGTGAGATTGGAACAATCTTTCAATATCAATGTTTGTAGGTTGTATAAAGAACATGTTGATTCTGGTAGACTTGTAATCTCAAGATAAGAAAGATTGAGGTATCTTAAATGTTTCAAATCACCAATTGAACTTGGTAGCTCACAGATTTCATATCCACATAAATATAATACCCTTAAGTATCTTAATTGTGGCAACAAACAATTAGCATCAAAATTTGCTAAGTAGCTTGTGCAATTTAATGGTAGCAGCAAGAAGGTCCGTAAATGCATATCTTTGGAGAAGTCATCAACTTTTATGATGCAATCATCTGAATAAGTAATATAAGAAAAATGTCGTACCTTTGTAGAAATCTCATATTGCTTACTGCCATCCAATTGATCCTCCAATCTATAGTACAAGTCTCCTGCTGCCCATTTAGCTAAATCATTCATGAGGTCATGCATGACAAAGAGTGATTCATTATTGCTTGATTGTTGAAAAAATGATCTCTTGAGTAGATCATGAAAATAATCACCACCAAGATCTTCCATTGACTTCTCTCCGTTTGTTTTTTTAACTAAACCTTCTGCCATCCATAACAAGACTAGATCTTTCATCTCAAATTCATCATCCTTTGGGAATAGTGAACAATAGGCAAAGCACCTCTTTAAATGAGAAGGGAGATAGTTGTAGCTCAATTTAAGACAGGGAAAAATGCTGCTTTTATCTTCAGGAATATCCCAAATCTTGCTATTTAACACATTTTTCCACTCATAAGGATCATGTGTAGTGCGTAAAAGGCCACCAAGTGCTATTGCTGCCAAAGGTGCTCCCTTGCACCTATCTACAATTTTTTGACCAAATTCTTCAAGTTTTGGATACTCACTAAAATCTGGTTTCCCCAATGCGTGGTGGGTAAATACGCATAAACAAGCATCACGTGACAACTCTTTCAACTTGTACGCTGGAGTAGTTCCCATTTTTAATGAAACATCATCATTCCGAGTCGTGACAACAATTTTACTTCCTAGAGCCCCAAATTCGAAAGGCTTGCATAGTTCAGTCCACAATTCATAGTTTTCATTCCAAACGTCATCCAAGATGAGCAAGAACTTCTTCCCTGATAATGTATCCTTCAGTTTGCATTGAAGTGAATCTAAATTATTATTATCATGGCAAGATTCAGAAGTAAAAGAGCGTAGAATTTCTTTTGTCAACCTTAGATTGTCAAAATCTTCAGACACGCAAGCCCATGCTTTCAACTCAAAATGACGGCTCACTTCGTTGTAGACTAGCTGGGCAAGAGTCGTCTTCCCCAACCCACCCATACCAACTATGGGAATTACAGAGAGTTGAGCATCACCTGATTCGAGCAACAACTTGACAATAGCCTTTTTATCTTCGTCCCTGCCATAAGTATGGCTTTTATTCACCAGGGAAGTTGTGTGCGGCCTTGGTCTTGATGTTCTAGTCCTCCTTCCCTCAGTATTTTTTATCAACTCCAGATCTTTCTTATCAGTCAATACTTTTTGCAGTCTCGTATTTATCCCTTCAATCTTGGACGGCATGTTGACATCGAACTTTATAGAACTTGGATCGAAACCCACACAACAAGCAGGGATGAACTTCCGTACCTTACTTCCGCTGGGTTCTTCTGCATTCACCTTACGTCGCAAAGCTTCAGTAGCAAACTCGTCCAAGATGTCGTCCGCATCATAAGCCAAGTCTTCGAGCTCAGCCATCCAGGTCTTCACGGACTCCTTGGTTATCTGTTTCTCTTCTGCATCATCCAGAACTTCACTGATTTCCAGTAAAATTGTCTTCCACTTCTTGAGGTCAGCATCAACGTTCTCTTGCCGGAAGATCTTCAACAAATCAGTGGAGCTTAACTTCTCAAACAGCACTTTGAAGAAAGCGGATAAAGCAGCCCCCGCGACAGACTCCCCGACAATCGACATGGTTCGCTTGTGGAAACGAGAGAAATTTGGGAAATGAAGTAAACCAGAGAGACGCCACAGAAAGTTGAGTTGGGACTTGGGATTGAAGAGAGTTACTATGTTCTGGGAAAAGTTCAAGAAAACAAGTGTTCAGGTTATTTAAATGCATCATCTCACTGAAGCATTTTATCAAACAGTACAAGTTTCCTTTCTACATATGAATGTATATGTCAATTTATAAAAATAAAAAATAATACAAAACAAAACACATGTAAATAGAAAATTTCAGAAAATATATTCAAAAAGAGAGAAGAAAACCTGCTTGCAAATTCAGGTGTTAGAAGCGGCGAGAAAACTTCTGCCGTCGGTGGTTGTAAACAACGAGAAAGAGAGACAGTTTTGGGCGTTTTCCTGATGAGACAAAGGTTGGTCTCCAGCGACAATGCTAGGCAGCAGCTGTCAAGGTTTGGAGTTGAGAGAGAGAAGATGGAGTCATGGAGGTGCTGATGTGCTCTGGTGGTGCCGAGAGAAACAGAGAGAGAGAAAGAGATGAAAATTTTTCGATTTTGCGAAAAGGGGAAAAGCAAGAGAAGGCGAGTCTTTGAAAAAATTTTCAGCGGCGATGCTAGGCTGTGGCTGTGGAGCTTTGGAGTTGAGAAAAAGAGAGAAAAGATGGTGATGCGGGGAGAGAAAGCAGAACTGGAGAGAGAGTTTTGATTTTGCTGAAAAGGGGAAAAGGGTGTCAAAGGAGGGTTAAGCAAACTTGGGTTAAGTTTATGTGGATTGGGTTGGGTTAAGTTTATGTGGTTTAGGTTAAGCAACCATAGTTAAGTGTGGTTTGGGTTGGTTTGGTTTAAGCTGATGATGTGGCACGTTTGTGAGCGTTGACCATCCTCAGAAAAATCCCGACCGTGTACTGGATACTCTCCAGTTCAAAGGGAAATAGAGAGGATCCGGATCTATCCATTGGGTGGAATCCAGCGCTCTGCTCATGACCATAGTCTGCAGCCAAAGGAACTCAAATGATAATAGCATTTGTAGCAGTGCAGTTAAATAGCCATATAACTATTTTTGCTACACTAAAATACAAAAAAGAAGCTACAGTAGTGGAGTTATAACTAAAAATTTTTAGCTTCTTGCTACAGTGCACATTTAGTTGAAAGCTAAAAAAAAAAATTTTATTCTCTCTTTTATTAAAATATTATTTTTCCTTTTTTTTTTTTTTTTCTTTTCTTCTCAGAGCTCTCACAACTCTTAACTCTCTCTATCAACTTTCAGACCTCTCACGCTACCGCCCCCCGACCCACGCCGCCACAGACCCAGCTCCGACCATGACAACCACCACCACCACCACCATCACATCTTCTCCTATCTCTCTTTCCTCTCTTCTTTGTCTCTATCTCTCCAACAACCACCACCTGAGAAAGAGGAGCTCAGCCACCCACCACCTCACCACCACACACCCCAACCATCAACCCACTCAACCAATCACCAAACCCATCTCAAAAATAGAAAAAAAAAAAAAAAACCACCAATCTACACGGACCTAGACCCATTGCACGAACCAAATCCACAAACCCAAACAAATGAACCCAAATCACAACACCTCTATGGACCCACCATGTTCATCCATCGCTGATCTGCACAGAGCAAGGTCACCTCCGTGGACCCACCATGCTTAGCCATTGCTGATCTACACAGAGCAAGGTTTGAGAGAGGGAGAAAGAGAGAGAGTTAAGACCGGTGGCTGAAGAGAGAGAGAGAGAGATGATAGAATATGAGGAAAGAGAATAGGGTTTTTTTTTTTTTTTGGAGAGAGAGAGTGAGAATAAAATATTCATTTTTTATTGTAGTGAATATATTATTTTATTGTGATTTTTATATTATTTTAATGTGTTAAAAGCTAAAATAGATCCACTGCTGCAGCATGTCTTGTAAAGTGAGTAGGTATAATAGATAAAGTAACTTTTTGTAGTGTCAAATAGCTAAAATTTTAGATCTACTGCTGTGGATGCTCTTAATGTCAGTAGGAAGTTTCAAGGATAATTTGCATCAGTGGATCAGTTTTCTTTTTTTTTTTTTTTTTTTGCTAATAGGATATATGGAACCTAAATTCTTAAAAGCTATTTACCATAAATCTATTATATAGTTCCATTGGATTCAAATGCTCCAATTTAATGGGGCTCACTTTCGTGGAACTGATGAGCTAGATTGGATTTGGAATAATTAGTAATTTTTTAATATGTTTAAAATTTATAAAAATTAAATAAATTCATTGTATTTCATAAAAAAATAAAAAGTAAATTCAAGAAGCACATAGTCGAACATAGTATGTAAATGAACAAAACTGTTTATGAATTATTTGAACTCGGTTCATGAAAATTTTTATTTATATTAAACTAAATTTAAGTCCAAGTTTAAACTCAATTATTAAACAAATCAAGTTCAAACCTAATAATGCATATAATGCTCAATTAAACTACAAATAATATTATATTTTTATAAGTATATTTGTCTATTAATATACCAATGGTTGTATTAAAAAAAATTATATAGATTAGATATTGAATTATATAAGTTTGTAAATAAATTCATGTGATATTACATTATTATTTGTAGTTTATTAATAATATAAACAATCCACTCGTATTATAAATTCATAAATTTGTGAATGGTAAAACAATTGTTAGTCATGGTTTTACTACATATTAAAAAATAATAAGTTAATTAAATAGTTCATGAATAAGCTCGACCTAATCCAATAAAAAAATGATCCAAACTTGAACATATAATTTTACTTGGTGATAAGCTCTAACTTTGCTCATATTTGAAATAAAATTAAATAATTAACAAATTTGAACTTTAAATATTGGTTTCGCTCAGCTTGTTTACTACCCTAAATAGAAGATACACAAGCTGATGTGGCAGTAGACAGATACAACTTTTTTTTGTCGAGAATGTAGACAGATACAACTTAGTGCATGTTAAAAGAAGAGAAAATAGCATGATACATGGCCTAATTAGCTAAAGATTTATAAAGGGGATGAAAACATGGACCACTTCATTACCTACCCTAGTAGGGCGTATTATGGCTTCTAATTTGGCCAGGGTTTGATTCTTTTTTATTTTAAAGTGATCTAATTTTGTGTCAATTTTTTTTAAAAATAATTTAAACCACTTCTTGGTCAATTAAAACTACTTTAATCTTAATTAAAAGTTTTTCCAATCCATTTAAAGTTTTGAACCCTACAATCCATTCAAAATTATCTAACTTTTCTCAACAAAATTTATTATTAACTCAAATATAACCTTGAATGAATTTTTTTTTACTATATTCTAAAAATTTGACAGCTCATTTTCAATATATTTTTATAATGTGTTTAAAATTTATAGACATTAAGTAAATTCATTGTATTTCATAAAAAATAAAAAGTAAATTCATTGTATCATGATAAAAAGATGTCACGTTGTAAAGTAAAACATTAAGTATATAAAAATAGGCTAACCATCTATCTTCTTATTTTTTAAAGGACATATTGATGGATGCCTTTAAGGCAATTGTTAATAAACTAAATCAGAAAAGTTTGAAATAACTTTTATGAGAAATATAAAAAGCTGTCAAAAAAATTAATTGCTTTATCCTTTTCCAAAAGTGTTTTTAAAAATAGTTCTTCGATCTCTTCCAAAAGTGTTTTTATAAAAAGTGTTTTTAAAAATTAATTGCTTTATCCTTTTCCAAAATTTTTTTCCAAAAGTGTTTTCCGATGAGCTCCCGGTGGCGACTATGAGCTTCAAGCGGCAATGATGGCGACTTCGATCTCTCTCTCTTTGGTTTCATGCTCATCTCTCTCTCTCTCTCTCTCTCTCTCTCTCTCTCTCTCTCTCTCTCTCTCTCTCCCCATATTTTTAGTCTATAAAATGTGGTTTGAAGGTAAAATAAATGAAATGGTTTTATGGGCGAGAAGGGGTACTTTAAGGTCAAAGTGTAAAATATTTTCAGTTTGACCATATTTTCAATTAGTGCCAAACGCAGACAAGGGTGTAAAACATTTTCCAAAGTTCGTTTGCACCCGAAACAACCGTAGCTTAAAAAAAAAAAAAAAAATTGGACCCAGGTGGTCCCGGATCCCTTGAGCCCCACCTGGGTCCATCCTAGTAAGTTGTAATTTGTGGATTTTATTATTAGGGAAAAAAAATTGCATGAAGGATGAAGGGTGGGCTGTCCCCTTTGTGAATTTGGAGTAGGCCCAAACATTGATGGCCTTGTCTTAGTATGATTAAATCCTAAGAATTTTATTATATATATATATATTGATAACAAATACTAAGTATATTATTAGGTAGTTTCGAAAATTAATATAGAAGAAGTATTTCTATTTCCTCAAAAAAAGAAAAAAGATATAGAGGTAGTTTCGGAATTTAAAGCGACATGGTGGTGACACTTTGTTACTTCTTTTTTTCTATTTATGGTACTACCAAATCTAGGAAGTGAATTTTATCAAATCTAAGAAGTGAATTCGCACGTGAAAGGGCGCTCCTAATCATTACTTTTAACGCAAACATTTTATTAAAAAAAAAAAAAAAAAAGTTAATTCTAACTCAAACAGGAATCCTTCTCCGAACAGTACAGGATATAAAATAATGGCAATATATAATATGGGCTTTACAGTTTAGACTCTGTTTTTGTTTGAGAGATCCAGAGGCAGAGTCCATCAACGGTGTTTTGAAATAAACCCTAACATAGACAGAAGATAGAAGCGCCTCTCTCTCTCTCTCTCACTACCTCCAGACCAAACAAACAAAGTTCTTGGTAAGTTTTCTGTTTTTTCTTATCAGCAAACTACTTTTTCTGTTTCTGTTTGTTGATTTTGGTTTGTGGGTACTTTTTCTGTTTCTTTATATTTTTCTCTTTGGATCATTTATCAACGTTAACTGTTTTATTCATCTTACAAACTGCATGTCTTCTTGTCCATTTTTTTAATGAAAAATTACATCGTTTCTGTTTAAGGTAAAAAAAAAAGTAAGAACACATATACATAATATGTTTGATGTAATTTAGAGCAAAACCAAAAATCACCCATAAATAATAATAAAACAAGAAGAATGGAAGAAATAATTTTTAAAATGAAATAGGATTCATGGCTATGTAAAGGAAAATTAGTTATAGCTAAAATAAAAGTAACTTCTTATCCTAAAATTAGGAGAAAATTTTTGGTAAATTTTTTTTTTTTTTTGAGAATCGATGGTAAGTTGGTACCAACCCTTTAACTCTTAAGCACTTGCATAGGTCATGAAGGCTTGAAACTAGAAATTCTCTGTACAACTTGAATTCTTGAATGATTTATTATTTAGTATATTACATGTTATCACTGATAATAACAATTTTTTTGTGATGAGCTCATAAAATTTTAAATTCTAAAATTTTATTTGTTTATTATTATTATACTTTTTTTGCAGTCTCTTACAGCATAAATACCATATTCATGTTAAGATGTCTAAGTGGGCTGATCTTCTGGATCTTATCCTCTCCAAAATAATGCGAAGATTATCTTTCTATAATGATTTTGTCATCTTTGGTGCCATATGCAAGTCATGGCGAAGTTGTTATTCATTGGAAAACCCACCATTATCTCCTCGATGTCCGTGGCTTATGCTTGCAGAAGAAAAGGAACAAAAAAGTCATACGCGTGTCTTTGTCAACTTATTCGATAATAAAGTTTACAACTTCAAGTTGCCTGAGCTTGTTGGAAAAAAATGCATTGGAACATCTTTTGGATGGTTGCTTAGTGTAGGCACCGATTTGCAGGTCAATCTCTTTCATCCTTTATCTAAACACCTATTAAGTCTTCCTCAACCTCTTTTTTGGAATGAAGATGGCAATTCCAAACTCGACCATTTAGATTACAGAGATATGTTTTTTGAGAAGTGTGTTTTGTGAAGGAATCCATGGAACTTAGTAACTCATGAATATGATTGTGATTGCATAATCATGGTTATCTATGGTAATTGTAGAAGTTTGGCCTTCACTAGACCAGGGTATAAAGCTTGGATTGATATACCAAGTCATTCTGGATCTATTTCTGACATTGCATTTTACAAGGGAAAATTTTATGCTGTGAACTGTCATGGTGAAGCTTTTGTTTGTCACACGGATGATGATATTCCATTCATTGAATCTATTGCGCCACGTCCACCGGCAACCGAGGAAATTATCCAAATATATATTGTTGAATCATCTGGAGATCTTTTGGTTGTTTCACGCTTTCGAGGAGGTCATTTTTTCCTGGAAGATGATACTGAGGATGAAGACTCTGAAGATGATATTGAGGATGAGAACATTCATGAAAGTGAAGGTGAAGGTGAAGAAGATGAAGTAGAAAAAATCAATGATAATCCCTATGTGACAATTGGGTTCACAATTCTAAAATTAGAATGTTCTACAAAAGTGAGAAGCAAATATAAATACAAGTGGGTGAAGGTCGACAGCTTGGGTGATCAAGCACTGTTTGTGGGTGACAATTCATCAGTGTCTTTGTCTGCATCAAGTTTCAATGGATGCAAAGCTAATTGTATCTATTATACTGATGACTATGTCGATGTTTTTCCTTTCACCTTAAATGGTGGAGGGTATGACATGGGTGTATTTAGTGTGGAAGATGGCGAATATAAGCACCATTACGAAGGCGAATCCCTTTCTTACTTCTCTACCCCACTCTGGTACATTTAACTTTCATCTACACAATGCATGTGCTGATTTAAATAATTGAAGCTAGTGAATATGTGTAATGATTATTAATCAGATTATTGAATAATAATTATTTTTTTTATAAGAATATTGAATTGCTATAATTTATAAGTTATCCCTCGTTATTTGTTTCATGGTATGATGCGACACTTATTTTTTTTCATCAATATGACGAACAATGGTGCATATTGACCTTATTCTTGTCTGTTGATGCAGAAGGCGTTAGTTCTCAATCCATTCTTTTGTTTTTGGATAAATTATTTTGATGCTGCCTTTCTTTGATTGAAATCCTAATTCATAATCTATGTATTTAAAATTATTGTAATCAAGATTTTTATGCATGGCCGTACTATTTTCGTATATAAACAATGGATTATATTCAGGTTCCTTTGTAACCTCTTGCTCGGGTGTTCTATCCCTGCACTTACCTAGCAAAAAAAAAAAAAAAAAAAAAAAAAATCAAACCTAAGGTTTACATAATCTTTTTATCCACAACAAATCATACTGATAATTGATCCACCGGCAAAATTCCCTATTCTGTTTTATGTGTGAGAAGTATGTTTCTCAAAATGTCAAAGAACCCATCATGTACGTTGCTTGTGGATCAAAATGCTGTTCCAGCAACTGTAATACTCTTCTTTTCAGCTGCAGTTTGCTAGTTTCACTAATAAAAAGGCCTCAATTTTGGATTGCCAAGTGGCACTTGTAGATCTGAGACCTTGCAACTCTTAAATATTTTATTTCTTATTTCTTTTGTTTCTAGAAGCTTGTCATATACTCATTAGAATGTTCTGAGGACAACAGGCGAGGCAATAATTGTTTGTCTGTCATCATATTTCATATAGCTTTCCAATTGTGAATTTTAGGGCCAGCATTCATATGTAATTGTCATAATGATAAATCTTTGATTCGAGGACTTAAGAGTGCATATTTTAGATGTCAAATGCATGAGAAAGGCTTTTGATGTTATACATTGTTGTTTTTTATGAATATGTTATAATTATACACAGACCACCAAATAAGTGTATGGTGAAATATATACACACACAAAACATGAAATGAAGACAAGAAAAAATATTGTAAAATGTAATTACCAAACTTGCAAAATGAGTTAAAATGCTTTGTTGTTCAGTGTTCTCAATAGTGTAGCACATCCAAATGGTAGGTGAGCCTCCTTTAGGCTGAAACGAAAAACCAATGCAAACTTTGCTAGAAAATTTACAACTGAAGGTAGCCATAATTCCACCATTTTGTCGTGTTATCAGTTTAATTTGCTGGTAGGAGGTTTCAAACCAAATAGATAAGAATCGATATACAGGCCATGCATTAATTATCAAGAAAAAATCCGAATGAGAAAAAGAAGAAGGTGATGATGGTCTTACTAGCAAGTAAACTTTATTTACCATAGTGGTACTTCTTCAAACTTTGATTTCAAGCTCAATGTGCAATGCTGTCCAAATTTTCCTTAAGCAAAGTTTTAAAGAGCAATTATCAACGCATTAGTCAAATTGGTGGTTGGCGAAATGCATCCATAGCTATATTTTGTGAACTGTCAAAGCTTGAAACTTGTCATTAATACATACGATGTGCATCAAAGACGAAGCTGCAGAATTAGCAAAGCTAAGAGCATAGAGAATCACAAGCGGCACAGCCAGCAATGTTTTTCTTAACGGCTTGTGTCTCCAAGCTTGGTGTTTGCTTTCCAGTTTCCACAACAAAGGCTGCAAACCTCAGAGCTACTAGTAAGTACAATTGCAATCAACAAATTTGAAAACAGAACGTTTACAGATTCTTAGAGAATGATTCCCATTTCCCAGCCATTGCTTCTTAATAGATCATGACCATGTGCTTGCTGAGAAGTATTGACAACCTTCCCTTCAAGCATGGCCTTAACTCCTACATTTCCAAATAGCTATCGAATGGTCAAAATGGTTAACATAGGTCGGTACACATTTTATTGATATTTCATTTCCTACCATATCTGTGTTGGAACAAATATAATACCTGCCTATCTGCAGCTAACAGGTGACAATGCTTCTATCATCTGTACAAGGCATGATCTCTTGTTGACATGACATTCAACTCAAGCATCGTATTAAAAAGCCATCCTGCCATTCCTTGCATAACCACTGATAAGCTAGTTCCACAACACAAAATATAACCTGATCAGTGTGTGTGGGAGTGTCACATGGGTCTGGGGTTTAACCGAGTAAAAAAACACGATGCTCTGCATGGTCTTCGGGATTCCTTGTCATCAAAAGTTATATAACCTGCAATCCTCAAATTCCACATTGCAAAATCTCGTTCGGGAATTTCATTGAGCAGTCCTGTCACTCCTGTGCCTTAAGCACAAAGGATTCATATAGTAACTGAAATAAATTTGAAACTGTAAGAGATATTGATGAGCTGAAACTTCAAAGTATCAGAAGTACATTTGTCCACAATTTATTTATTTTTGAACACTTACAAATCTAAGCACTTCTTTTCAATGATTTTCCCTGTAGTAATATTTATTAGCCAATGAATTAGTTCTTTTCCTAAGGAATAATACAAAAGAAATTCCTCACCACAGGTGCGAAACACACAAAAGACCAAATTTTATCACACTAAGGTACATTCTAAATAGTCCCCAATGAAAAATACAAAAGAAATCTGTCTTAGGATAAATAATCTTAAACTAGAAAGGAAAAAAAAATGCGCTTGAAAATTTGATATTCTCTTAAAACTAAACCAAATTTCCTACACCCATTGCCTCAAATATGAATGCCACACCACATGGGGTTTGAGCTGTTAGCTCAATGGTACTAGCGCCCTCTATCAGGTCCATTGTCTAGGGTTTGAATCCCGCATTTATTTCAAAGAAAAAAAAAACCCACACCCTATGCATGCTCACAAGGACAATTGTAGGTAAAAAAGGTGAGGTAGAGGATAGTTATTGCACTCACAACCACTTTCAATCTCAACCATTAAATAAATAAAAAAGTTAAAAAGTTAAAGTTAAAAAATGAGAATGGCAAAAGTTCCAAAAGTACAATTGTTAAAATGAAAAAATTAATTGAAAATACTATGGCCAAAAATTTAATGTACACAAATTTTGGAATTTGAGAAAAATTTTTAGGAGTTCAGCTTCCAAAAGCTAGCCTTTGAATTTTTAGGAGTCGGCAAGGAAGGTATACCAAAGCATTCCATCAGATTTGTCATTAACAATGAATTTTTCTTGCTAAAGATTATATAACCATACAAAAGCTTCTTTCAACAGGAAAAACAATTAGAGGAATCATCTAGCTGTAGTAAACTTTACTGAAATCCAGATCAAACAAGTGCAAATATGAAGCCAAAAGTTTCTCATTTCTATTTAATTACGTTATCCTGTAAGTGCTTGGGACAACTTTGTATATTCGTTAAGATGTAAATCGAGGTTACTGAGTGTTTTTTTGCAATATCATACATTGTATTGGGGGGATGTATCCTTACTAATAGGCTGATTTGTTTCATTCAATAACTGCCGTAAAAAAATCAGCAATATTATCACAATAAATCAAAATGTAAATGCTCACAATATTTTCACAATAAATCTTAAAAGACAAGTTGTTATTGGTTTTAACCTGAGCTTACCACTGACATTACTTTTTTATTCACCAATAACAACTTATCATTTAAAATTTGTTGTGAAAATATTGTAGATGTAGTATTTTTTGCAAAAACATCTAATTAAATAATGCCCCTACAAAATGTTATATTAAACGTCGGTGATAATACCATCACTTTCAATTTGATCCTTACTTTTTGTTAGTTAATTCTAAAAGCCATAAATATAGTTACAAAACTCCATTGCCACTAGATGGTAAAGCATGATTAAGGGAGATTTGAACTATGAAAGTCTTTACTAAAAACAACAAAAAGTACAAGTTGAGTTACAAAATTCTTGGCAAGTTATAAATTCAATCTTTGCCTACACCAAAAACCAATTAGTGTCTTAATCTAATTAAAAAGAGTAATTATTAAGAGCAGATACTATAGATTGGAACTTTTTCTCAAAAAAAGTGTGATGGGAGTTACTGAATTAAGAAATTAAGAAGTATGGATAACATTTCCTATCTTTGAAATTCTATTTTGATTTCTTTTATTCAAAATGATGCAATTTAATCCTTGAAAATTTTAAAAAGTATTAATTTTTGTATTTCTAAAAATTGCATGCGTAGTAGACGATGTATTGATGTAGCATATTATAAAGTTAATTAATGTGATCTGGAAAAAATTTCATAGAAAATATATGGAAGGATGAAATTGTTACGCTTAGAATAAAGGACCAGAGTTTAACTTTTTAAATATACTGGACAAAAAATAGAGTTTAGGCCAAAATTTTGAAATAAAAAGTATATATCATCATTTTCTTTAGGAGGGGTTGAACTCTTCAATTATACCATTCTCGCATATGCTATATCCAATTAAATGAAATTTCGAAACCTTCATATTTCAAAAATATTTGAACTCATAGTAATAAAATTAGGTTTCAATTTTCTTCTGAACTTTGTTTGGATTGAAACTTCCTCTAATTCATGACGATTAAATGAACTTTTATGTATATTTTTAATCACAGAAATTAGTTTAGATGACAACTCATGCGATTAACTCTATTTTTTTTAGGGTTTAGATGACAACTCAGGAAAATTGCACTTCATCCAATTTCCTGCAACTTGATTTCATACTAAACTTCATCCATAAGTTTTTTTTTTAATAGAAATTTTATCCATAAATTTAATAACCAACTCTTGTATGAAGTGCAATTTGCCTTCTATAAAATACATTTAAAAATAATCTTCTTTTCATCCTTCAAGCATAATACATATTCTTCTTTCATCCCCAAAATTTAAAACTTTTATTTTTAGTCACTGAAATTTTAAAGTATCCCCCATTTCATCCACTTTCCTTACATTTTATATTTTTTTATATCATGTATCTAATATTCATCCACTGTCATTTTAACTGCAAGAGAGGAGTGATTAAGTGAAACCCTTTTAAGCAATATTTTAGGGACGAAAATAAAATATAAACTACAGATTTTATGGACAAACAAAATTATATATTTTAGATTTTTTTTTATTTTGTTTGTTCCTTTGAAATATCATTCAATTTTTATTTTTGTTTTTTAAAACTTAACAAGTGTGGATGGAAAAAAATAAAATTAAGAATATTTTAATTCATAAGCAAAAATAAAAATTTTAAAATTTGAGAAAAAAAAAATTGAAAGACCCAAATAAAAAATTTACGTCAAGTTTGGTTTGGGCCTAGTGTGTGCATCTCAGTTTTTATTGCTCCTAATGGGCCGTACAGTGCCTCCACCGCCACACAAAAACAAATAACAAAACCCTCAGCTCCTAAATCTTGTGCAGAGTAAACCCAGAGGGAGAGAAGAGCAAAGAGGCAAAGAACAAAGATGACCCAGAAAGCAAATCAATTCAGTGGTCAACAGAAGAAGAAATCTGTTCCTCCCAACCGCCATGGCAAACCTTCTGTCACCCGCAAAGGTAACTATCTAGCTTTACGTGTCTGTGTATTTGTTTGTGGAAAAGTCCGGTACTTGACAGTATGTGTATTTTTTTTTTTTTTTTTTTTTGGGTTTGTGCAGGGAAGAGATTTGTGAAGCCGGCCAAATTTACCAAGGAGATGGATGTTGATCGTGTATGTCCCATTTTCTACTCTCTTTGCAAATAGTATTTTTAGTGTTTTACAAATTTTTAGGGTTTCTTTATGTTAGGTATGTTGTGGTTCAGATTAATGGGTTATGTGATGTGAAAGTGCAAATGGGGTCAGCTTAATTTTGTAGTTATTGATAGTTATGAAGTGGGTCTGAGCAAATCTGCCCATTAACATCTAATATTTATGATGTTGCAGTAACAAATTTGAATTTTTATGAGTGAATTTACAGAACGTTTATGTAGCCGATCGACTCTAGCCTAGTGAAGTTCTTTGTTGGAAGTTAGCTTCTCATTCATTGTAAAACAATGGTGAAAGGTCATGAATTGACATTGTTTTAATGATGTTAGTAAAGTTTTGTTGGGGAGGAAACTGAAGATGAATTTGTATGCAAACAATTTTGGACCCTTTCTAATTGCAGTAGACCATAAGGTGCACAAGATATTATATTGCAATAGATCTTGCCACTTAAGAGATGTGTTTTCGATTTCTTCTGGAAGCAGATGATTATTCATCTGCTTCTCACGTTCCGTGAATAGCCGGGAGTAGGGAGGATGTTTAATGAATGGATTAAGCTTGGTGCTTTTCTCTTTTAAAAGGTGGTGAGGATCCTAGAATGGTCTTTGTGTTCTCATCTTGGTACAAGAAGTGCTGAAATGTGATTAGTTAAGTTCTCATGGTAATGATGACAGAGTTATATTTTGAAGTAGTATCTATAAGAAATTCTGATTTTCTCTTTATCTTTTGGTCCTTAAGAAGATACAAGCAGCAGTAGTGGGGTTTTTTTTTAAGGGTATTATCTAGGATGTTCTGGCACCTCCTAGTGTCCAGGGTTCGAATCCCCCCACCCCCACTATAAACATATCAAGAAAAAGGGGGCCGGGGTGTCTAAAAAGAGTTCCTTCCCCTGTTGATATCAGACAACTGATGTGCTCATCCCTAGTTGGCAGATTCCCTATTTTGCTTGGTATAGTGAATATATAGGATTCGCCTCCCCCTCATTTCCTTCTCCTCACATTGGTTTTTGGGGCGTGCTATGTGCATGGTTACCATGGAGAAGTGACATAAATTGGAATTTCTCGATATTTTGGATTTTTAGATGCTATGGAGGTCTGTTGCTTTTCTTGTTCATTTCTGCAAGCATGGTGACAAGTGTGTCTTCTCCAACTTTCAGTGGGTTTGAGGTGATGCTTCTATGAAGGAATGAAAGATATTTGTTATCATTGTGTAGAAGATACTCTCATTTTGATGAAGCTCAGAGCACATCCAACAATCTTTAGGTGCTTTTCACTTCTGTTAGGCTTTTTGTACTTCTTCGGTTTAGCATTTTTTTTTTATCCTTGCGAATTTTTTGGTGATAGAATCATGCTGTTCCTGTCTTGTCTTACATCATTCTTTTCTATTTCTTTTTTTTTTTTTTTTGGTATAAATTATCCTGTTGTTTTAATCTTTGTGAAAGACTAGAGCCATCACCCATTTCAATCCTTTTTATTGATTCATAATAATCATCAGCATGTTAGTTTAAGTTGTCAACTTGTCATCTACTTACTTGAAAAGCGGACTTTGAAGCTAGTTAATCAGTTCAATTCTAGAACTCTTTTAGAAGAGTGTAAAATTAGGATCTTTCATTGTAATTCCTGTGCGCTTAGGCACTTAGGTATTCATGCCCCTCATGTCTTCTCATAATAGACTTTCTAATTGTTTATTGTTGTAATACGTGTTTACTTCTGTTATGTAGAATTTTGTTAATATCATAACTCTGGATGCATTTACATTAAAATGCTCTAAAAATCTAAATCCACTGTGAATTTTATATACCTTCTTTTCCATTTCTAAGTTGCAAGATGATTATTGGTGGAGCTTTCATTTACTAGGCGTTTTGAAAATTGTAGGCTTTCACCTTATTCATTGGTGTCGACTGGTAGCAACCTTTTGGCTTTCAACTTATTCATTCAGGCTTTGTTTTGGTGACAATACTTAATGAACAGCATTACATTCATCCATTTTGTAAAAACATAGTTGCTTCAATGGGTATTGATGTCATGTTCTGTGATTGGCTACTTTTCTCTAGTGTAGCGAGAAGCCTTGCTATCATTGGTGTAACCCTATGTTAAAGAACACTGGGTGGGTAATAAATAAATGTGCAATATATATATATATATATATATAGGGATAATTACAGTAAACCCACCTGTGCTATAGCCCGTTTTCACATTGCCTACCCGTGGTTTAAAACTTTACACTTTGCCCACTTGAGGTGTCTTCCGTTAGGGATCTGTTACCCACCTCTCCCTTTGCCGTTAGAAAAACACATTTTTACGGAAAAACAAACATAACAAAGATCAAAAAGTTCAAATTTTTTATTGCTTAAGAACTTTTTTGAGAACAAAAATCTTTACTCTGAGCTGTTTCTTTGCCTAAAAGGCAATCTCCTTTTATGTCTTTCACTTTTATGTCTCTCTCCTCTCCAAACAAAAAATAACAGAGAAAACTCAAACAAACAAGATCAAAGAGGGGGGGTTTTGTAGCTTGGGTTCAAGAACACACTTGCTCTTGGTATGAACAGTCTTGAGCCAATCAACCCGAATGAAATTTTCATATTTGAACAAATCCTAAAAACATTTACAAAATCCTACGCTTGAAATTGCTCTACTCTAATTTCACAAAAATCCTTTCAGTCTCTCCAATCTCAAACCAAAACCAAAGCAAACCCCTCTTCAAAACCCAGACCCACCACACCTAGCAACACAAACACAGACCCACTACACCCGCAACAAAGAAAATAAGATAGCAGAGAGAGATATAGGCGGATCGAAGTCACATTCGTTTGAGAGAGTTTTAGAGATTAGAGAGACTGAGCTTGGGTTTAGAGTGAGAGAGAGAGCTCGGTGAGAGAGAGAGCTCGGTGGGATTTATTGTGGGAGCTTGAAGGGTCGGCCATGGAGGTCCGATGGAGGAGCTCGCCGCTGATGAGGAGCTCGGGTTCGATGGCACCGTCTGAGCCGATGCAGTCGCCGGCAGGTAAAGGACTCGACCGACCCACATAGCCCTTCGTTCCCAGAAAAGCTTCCTTTACCAAACTTTTTCACCAACCCAGATCAGATTTGGTTTGTAACTTTTGGGGTAAAACAGATCTGGGTTGGTGAAAAAGTGATGAAAAGGTTTAGAGAGAGAGACCTGAGAGCGTCTGAGAGAAGGAAGAGAAGGAGGGAACAGTGGAGAAGGAAAAGAAAATGAAATGATGTTGCTGAAGTTGAAAATTTGAATACGATGTTGCTGATGTTGCTGAGAGCGTCTGAGAGCGTGTGGGTTTTTAATTTTGAAGCTTTGAATTGAAAATTTGAAAAGTTAAAATGTTAAATCCATGAATATGATGTTGCTGAAGTTGGGTTTTGGATTAGTGGTTAGCTTTGGACGATGTAAAGCAACTACAAAAATCTGTTGACATCATTTTTCGGGTTTGTTTTGTTGCACTGTTGATTTGTTTTTTGTTCTCAAAGAAATTCTTAAGCAATAAAAAATTTGAACTTTTTGATCTTTGTTATGTTTGTTTTTTTGTAAAAATGTGTTTTTCTAACGGCAAAGGGAGAGGTGGGTAACAGATATCTAACGGAAGGCACCTCAAGTGGGCAAAGTGTAAAGTTTTAAACCACGGGTAGGCAACGTGAAAACGGGCTATAGCACAGGTGGGTTTACTGTAATTATCCCATATATATATATATATATATAATTACTAAAGGAAGCCAAATTTGTATCTGCCTGCATTGGAGAGACTAGAATATGTTGTTTTTCTTTCTTTATTTGTTCACATCAGTGATAATATTTTCCTCAGTAACTTGATTATACCAGGAGCTGAGCAAGTTCATTAATTATTGCAATGAGGTGAAAGCAGCCACTGCTGCTAACAGGGAAGGTGGCCAACTAAGTATTGTCAAACCACCACTAGAGTCGACCAGTGGTGAGAAGAAATAGATGATGATGAGAGCACAGAAAGTATGAATGTAAAAACTAAGGAGTAATAGATTTTGGAATTGGTCATTTTTCGTGTCGCTGTTGATGTGTTGTATGTTACAAGAGGAAATGAGGTTAACTGCTTATGTTGCAAATTCATCTTATCTTTTTGTTGTTCCTTTGTTTCATTTTGCAGGTTGATAATATGTTCTTAGCTGGTTTAATTTCATTGACTACCTCATAGGTTTTACACTTTTTGGTGCCAATTAATATTTAACGTGATTGAATTTATGAGGAAATCTAAACAGCTTACATGATTGATCAGTTGCAAATGTACTATCAAATTGCCATTTGGGACATCCAATTTGTTGATTGAATTAAAAGTGGAGCATTATTTCTTGCTGTCAACCGGACCGTATTGGTCTAAAGGCCTTTGACACATCCAGAAGCCATCTATTGGCTCTACATCTCAAAAATATTGAAGCCAAAATCCCTTTCTTCTTATTCTCCAAAATAATAATAATAATCCATTTCCTCTTGATTTATATTGTTATACTGGGACTTAACAGTTAACAAGACCATTTTTTTAATTTGGGATTTTTAGGATGGAAACATAAATGATTCTATAATTTTGAATTTATTCAAAAATTTTAAAATATGTAAAATTTTTGAATTCTATGTTATTATGTCTTGAATTCTTGATGGTAGAACATACTATTTAATATGAAAATGTCTTGAGCCCATTATTCATTTTTTCTCTTCTTTCATTGATGAACTGATAAACCTGCACCATGGGAAATATCTGAAGGAAAATGATCCTTCTTACCCCCATTTTCCTGTTTTATAGTCTACTGTAATTTATGTAGGACTACTATATAGGTTAATTGAATTGTACAAGGAGTAAAATCGAGAAGAAGAAGAAGAAAGAGGGGGAAAAAACCAAATAGTGGAGCTGGGGGATGGATGGACTGATAGAGTTACAGAACTCTTCATATAAAGTCCGGTCTGGTTGTGTATCAATTAGCATAACTCAAAGTTTTTTGTCGTCTAATAATAGATCTAGGGTTTGAATCAGTTTACACCAAAAACTAATTGTGTCTTTGCATGATGATATGAGCAATCATCATAGAATAGATATCATATATTGAAATTCTATTATATCTATCAAAAGTATCACAACACAATTTATCAATATTAGGATTGTAAAGAGCCAAGTCTTATTGAGTATTAAAAGTTTAGAATTATATGTTCAAGCTTGGTCATTCTACTTGTTGAAGAAGCTTGAGCTACATGATTAAATGATTCTTTTTTCATATAAAGTTCACTCAATGACTAAAATTTTCTACCCATTAACAAGTCTATACTAATAAGTAATAAGTAAATTATAACTAAATTCATATTTTTTGAATTAATTAGATCGAATGATTTTCATTTGTAAACTTACAAAAATTAGATTCACTAACCTTGTATTTGCTAATAATAATGTTTAAATTTTACTATGAAATAGATTATTTATATTATCAAAAAATTATAATTAATAATTTGATATTTTATAAACTTGTTTACAATTCAAAACATACACACACTCATTTCAAAAATACAAATTTAAATTTCAAAGAATATCTAAAGTTATTTATATATATATATATATATATATAAATTTATATGTAAGGGCAAATTTTGCTCCCAAAGCCCAAATGAAAGGTCAATGGCTCAAAGAGCCCAAAACAATGAATTTGTAGAGAGTGGGCATGAAACTAAATTTTCAATGAGTGAGGTGGGCAATAATCACAATAGGTTAGTTGTTACTGGAGAGCATAGACAAACAGTTTGAACAAGAAAAGTCCTCCTCGGCCAAGTCCAAGGAAGGTTGTTCATATATATTTCTCTTAGACTTATACAAAATTACAGTTTTTCAATTTACAGTGGTTTCTCTACAGAATATTTGATGATCCCTTTGTAATGAGATTTTCCTTCTTTATATTCTCCTTCCTTACTTCATCTCAGCCCTCCACGTGTAGAATAGATTGCTAGCTTTCCTCGGACAACATTTCTAGTTCCTTATGACCAAACTCCTTCCACGGACCATTGTCTTGTAGGCCTCTATTAGTAATACCTGTCCCCGGACTATTTGATGTCCTCGGACATGGCCTACGGACTAATACCCATATCTGAGCTCTTTATCCCTACAATATATATAACTTTAGATATTCTTTGAATTGAAACATATTATTCTAATGAATAATATTCTGAAAAAATTAAATGTAAAATTTTTGTACAACTTTCAGTTTTTGTGAATTCAAAAACATAAGGGAAAAAAGAATAAAAGGCCAGAAGTGAGAAGTCTAAAGATTTCTTTACTCCAAAGTCCAAACACAGAATTGTAGTCCACATCAACTCTAGAGCTACCACAATTTTCCACATCTCAATGCTTTATTTCAGTAGTTGTTCACGATACTTTTAGAGCTACCACATGATGTGCATTGCCTACATCTCTGCCACCCTTGACAAGTTGTTGATTTTATTTCTATAAAACCTAGTCTCCGAGACGTCGTAGCCCCGTCACCTCAAGAACCACTATCTTCCACAATATTTAGTTGGTATAGATTGTTTTGGATAGATTATTCATTATTTTTATATATATATATATATATATATATTTTTGAGTCTATCTACTTCTACTTGAGTAAATATATTTTTTCCCCTTAAATTTTACTTTGATGTATTTTTTAGGTGCTGAAAATTCTACTTCCCTCTGTTACAACACCTGTTGATGAACCAAGGTCTATTTCTTGGTTATATCTGCTAGGTGTTTGACAAAAGACCTCTAAGAGAAACTGGTGTTACTTGGTATTTTTGCATCTATGTTAGTTTACAAGTCTGTATAGGTGTTGGGATCATAGTGGTCATCATGGGAGGTAAGGTATTTCATAGTTACCTAACCACACAATTCCTTAACTAATATTTATACTCTTGGTATCTATACAACTCATACACTTGAAATTAACATATTCTTTATGCTTTTCACATCAAAGAAAACCCCTTTTTCATAAAAACCAAGGGAAGATCTTTTTAGTTCGTTTTTGCACAAAAACAGAAGTGTAAACCTTAGTTTCAAAATAAAACTTTCCCAAAAGTCAAGAGTTTTCTTAAAAGAAATTACATTTTTATATATGCTTTGTTTTGAACCTTTTGTAATTGCATTCTTTTTTAGGTTTGTGTCTATGATTCATTTCCATTGAACCAATGGATACCAATCAAGCTAACATATTCCCCCCTCCCCTCTGCACTAATATTTTGGTTCATTATGTTTGTGCATGAAAATGAGAAATTGGAGGATAAATTTGCTCAAAGGTCACATTTTTCCTTCCCTCTCTTTTATTGTTTATGTACGTATTCACATGTTAAATATGTAATAAATAACACTCACATGTTAAATTATATGTATTATTTTTGCAACGTAGTAAACTCTCACATGTTTTGTTTGTAAATAATTCTTTATCATAAATATTCACATGATATGTTATATGTAAATATATACTCACATGTGTGTGTGTGTATCTATATATTGGATAAAAAAACTGTAACTTTATTTAGAAATATCAACTATATTGTCTAAGATTATAGTATTGAGATGCGAAGGAACATCCTTCATCCACATTGAGAATCCGCTAACATGTCTAGCAAGGTTATGACCAGTAGAATTATCCTACTTTCTAATATGAGAGAAAAGAACAACAGTAAAGTTTTTCAGCTAAACATTTTTCCTCATCAATCAAATGACCATAAGACACCAATGAGACATCCTTACTCTTCAGCAGGGACGGAGCCACTGTTGGACTAGGGGAGCCATTGCCTCCCCTAATTTAAAAAAAAAAAAATTATTATATATATGTGCACTAATTTTAGCAATTTTATTCTATAAAATTACATTTTATTCCTCTTAAACAATATTATTGATTCTTGTAAGAGTAATGCTATACTTATAAACTTTACAACATTTTTACAAACTGTTTTGGTAGCAAATTCTTATTGATTCGCATACGGGCCCATCATTCACATCATTTTTTTACTTACCAATAACCACTTATCACATCAGCAATTTATAAAAAAAATTTGTAGCACTAACCTTTTCCTCATTTTAGTGACCATAAAAAAGTTTTAAATCTAAAATCTAAAATAAAATATACAAGCCCAAAAAAATTATCTCAACAACAAAAAAATACCAATAGTACAGCTAAAAAAAAATTAAGCCCAATCAACCAATTTTATCATAAATAAACAACCCTACCCTTTAAAGAATTCTAAACAAAAATAAATTTGTTCTTACCCAAAAAAAAAAAAAAAACAGTAGTAGTAAAGTTAGAGGTTGAAATTGCTGTATACAACCAACAATAAAGTTGCCCCCCCTAACTCAAAGTTCTGACTTCGTCCTTGTTATTTAGGACATTGATGACTATCTCTGACTCTCCCTCCAAAATAAGATATGATAGCCCAATATTCTGAGCAAAGGTTAAGGCCTTCACAGCTGCCATAGCTTCCACAATTGCAACCAAATCTGGGTGAAGGATCTTCTCGGCCATGGATGCCATTACATGACCCTTTTCATCCCAGATTACAACACCTATACCAGCTGCATTTTCCTCTTTAAACACAGCCTTATCAAAATTGATGTTGAAGTAAGATCTCAAAGGAGGCTTTCACTTAACCTAAGGAACTTGACTCTTAGAATTAGGTGGTTTGGGAAGAATGGTTTGAACAAAACCTAAAAGGGCAACAAGTACATCTGGGATGATTTGATTTATTTGAAAAGACTTGTTACTTGCTCTTAGCAAATTCCTTATGTACTAAATAGTCCAAATTGTTTGAACAAAGAGCTCCAAAATTTTATTTTCCTTTATCACATATTACACAAGCTCACTGAAACCGTGAAAGTGAGTAGTGGTGCGAAAACTCCAACAAGGATTCGAATACCGGCCAAAAACCGATGCTAAGTGTGGGCACAGCCAAAGGGCGTGAATTATATTGATTGTACAAAATCTTTTCCAAGTGCCAAGTATCTAATTTTTTTTCTCTAAAACGTTAATATTGGAAATAAAATTAAAATGAAGTACTTCCTTTGGATTGGTGGTGTAGGGTGCTTAACAGCTTTCCCACCTATAATCGAACTTCTGAGTCCAAAATATTTGGTTTAAGACTTTGATTTACTTTAATTAATTAAGGCAAAAACCACATTTCCTTCCCTACATTTTCACGCGATTTCCATTTTGGTCCCTATCTTTTATTTTCACCGCTTTTAGTCCCTATTTAGAAAAACGCCTTTCATTTTAGTCATTTTCGTCAGTGTCCTAACGGAAAAATCCTTCGTGGCAGATGGAACTATTAAAATAATAATAATTTTTTTTTGGATTAAAAAATGCCACGTCAGCATCTAAATTAAAAAAAATTATTAATTTTAACTAAATAAAAAAAATTAAAAACCAAAAATCACTGAATTGAGATCTAAATGTGTCTTGAATAAGAACAACAAAAACACAAACCCAGATCTAACAACACAAACTCAGAAATTAAAATCCAAAAATTAAAAATATCAAAATCAACATTTTCTCAAACCCAGCAAAATCATCAAATCCTAAAGCCCCAAATTACCATATCAATCCAAAAATACAATACAACCAATCCAAACTCAAAAAAACCATCTCAAGCAAGTTAAACCTAGCAAACCCACCTCAAGCAAGTTGGATTTTAATTAAACAGAGCCTCACATCAAACCTAAGAACAACAACAACAAGACACACCCATCACTCGCTTCCAACGCTACCTTCAAATCAACACAACCCACCCAAACCTAGACTACTCCTCCAACATTTCCTTCCTCAAAACCCAAGCTGAAGCTCCCAACCTCAACCTCCAAGCCCAAACTCTTCACTTCACTCCAAAGGACAAACCCATCCTCCTCCTCACATGGCTTGGCTCCAACCCTTCTCTCCCTTCTCTCCTCTTCAACTTCCACCTCGAATCCATCCCTTCCGAGCCTTCCAAATGGTCCCACCCTCCTTTCTCTGCCGTCTGATCTTCTGACGGTCACATCTACACTCGTGGGGCCCAAGACGACAAATGCATCTCTATCCAATACCTTGAGGCCATTCTTAACCTCAAAGCCAAACACTTCTCTCCAATCAGCACCATACACGTGTCCTATTTTCCTGACGAGGAGATTGGTGGGTCTGATGGAGTTGCCAAGTTCATTGAGTCCAAGGAGTTCGAGGATTTGAATGTTGGGTTTGTTTTGGACAAGGGGCAGGCGTCACCTGGTGATGAGTTTAGGATTTGAATGTCGGGTTTGTTTTTCTGAGTTTGGATTGGTAGTGTTGTTTTTTTGGATTGATTTGGTACTTTGGGCTTTAGGATTTGATGATTTTGCTAGGTTTGAGAAAATGACGATTTTGAGATTTTTAATTTTTGGATTTGTGTTCTTAGATCTGGATTTGTGCACTTGTTGTTCTTGTTCAAGACACACTTAAATCTCAATTAATGTGATTTTTGGTTTTTAATTCTATTTTTAATTCTTTTTATTTAGTTAAAATTAATAAATTTTTTTTTTAAAAATTTAGATGCTAATGTGGCATTTTTTAATGCCAAAATAAAATTTTTTATTCTTATTTTAATAGTTCTGTCTACCACGTAGGACTTTGCCATTAGGGCACAGACAGAAAATACTAAAATGAAAGGCGTTTTTCTAAATAGGGACTAAAAGCGGCGAAAATAAAAGATAGGGACCAAAGTGGGAATCACGTGAAAATATAAGGATGAAAATGTAGTTTTCGCCATTAATTAATTACCCTAGAATTGGTATTTAGTTAATTGTATATATAACTAAAAAAAATTAGACAAACAAGTGATCAATCATATCTAATACAAAACCAATAGTTAGTGACAACTTGTAAAAATAAAATAAGAAAAAAAAGACACACACAAACCTTACCCTAAAAACACAAGCATACAAGAGAGTCCATTGCCAAGGACACAATATGCAACAAACCAAAAGCTCTTTTTAAGAAAGTTTTAGGCATCACCTTTATTTCATGTGGCTTAGCTAGACCAGAATATTGTTTTCTATTTTTAAAGCACTTCTATGAATTAATTTCGAATATGTGGCTGCAAGTGAATTGTAACATTAGTTGTAATGGAACATGACTTGCATGATACCTTGTTATTGGATAAGTAAATATAAAAATATATGTGATCAATCCAAATTAGTATAATGTGTATCCATAATTGGCTGGAGTTTAGGAGTTAGGGCTTATATATATGTGTGTGTGTATTGGATAGAATCCTCACTTCTCGAATATTTGGTTGGGTTTTTGAGTCCACCTAACAACTCAAAACAAAAAATAAATTAATAAAAGACCTATTAACCCAAAAAACAGTTAGCCCTTTAGAGAATTTGAACCTATCTAGAATAACCCATTGCAGCCCACCAAAGGAAAAAAAAGAAAAAAAAAAGTTTGGTCTAAGAATTAAAAAAAAAAAAATCGATTTTTTTAGGTCCTCCTCAACAAAACCAAACAAAAACAAAAAAACAAAGTGGCTTCGTTGCAAATGTAACAAAGTGAACGAAACAACATTAGTCACCCCCTCTCTCTCTCTCTTATTTGTAAATCCAAGAAATGCTCATGTTTTTTTTTTAATGATTTTTATGAAATTAGTTTTAATTATTGAGCATATGGGAATTAAACAGTCAATCAAACTAGAGACTCATTTCTATGAATGAAGTTAAACAACATCAGAAAGAAGGTTCTCACTTATTTAATAAATATGTTGTGTCTATTGAAAGAGTCTAACCATAGAACAATCCTAAAATACTTAATTTGACTGTTGCTTGATTGATAATAACTTATATACATAATAGTAATCATCTAGCTTAGCTCTATAGGAATGCAAAATTGTTCTCAACATAATAATAGAATACAGGCTACCAAAATGAGTGGAGCTTCATCTTTGAAGAGCATGGAGCTACATGGTTTGGGCCTAGAAAAACTTGACCTAAAACCTATTAGGTCTAAAGTTATAATGGGCTGACTTCGGCCCAATTTTGTTCACTCTCTCTACTAGTCTACTAGCACTTCGTCTATATGTAGAGGCATTTCTTCCAAAGAACTTGTTGTAACTTTTTTGAGATGAAGCAAATTGAAGATGTATAAATTGCAATTGTTTCAACGGAAAAAGTTTATATTGGAAATAAATATTATTTAAGAAATAAAATATAAATAAACTAATTAATTAATTATATCCAAAACAAAATTCAATTGACCAATAAAAATACAATGTCCTTTCAAAATAAAAATAAATATTTCTTTGTACTTCCCACCTCAAAAATATTTGATGGAAATGTTAGTAAAAAAGAAGCAAGCAAAAACATTATAATAGATCCTTAAAGTATTAAGAATTTCAGAATTTCAAAGAAAGGACTATTCCATCATATATGAAGCTGTAAAGGTGAGATATTACCATTTACAAGTAGGTAAAGTTTGATGCTATGACACTTTTGCTTCTAATAAATAAGACTCTTATAGTAATTGCATATGCTTCTTGAGAATTCTAGGACCAAATCAATTATAGGGAAGTGGAGGCACTATACTATTTTCACGAGGACCAAAAGAGAAACAATAGAATTAGCAAAGCAGTAGCGTGTATGTACTTTAACATGAAATGAAGACAAGAAAAATATTTGTGATTATCATACTTGCAAAATGAGTTGAATTGCTTTGTCATTTCTATGTTCTTAATGGTTCAGAACATCCATATAATTGCTTAGCTCCCTTTAGGACAAATGACCAATGAAAAACTTGCCTGAAGGTTAACAAATAAAAGATCAGTGACGTCTAAGACCTTGGTTAATTTTGTTTTCTATACAGCCATGTGACATTTACATTAATGAAGATACCATAGCATACACTAAATCAGAGACAATACGTTAAAAATGGAAACATATTATCATCACAAAATTCTAGGAGTTTACCTCTAACTTGCTGGTTTTCGGAGAGACTAATGAGATCAATGAAACCGACATTTTTATTCACATGATCACAGAAGAAAAGTCAATTAGTTAGTTATATGACCTCTGAAGCCTAAAATATTGTCTTTCCTAAAAAAGAAAATGGAAGAAAAGAGAAAATGAATGCTAACAGGCAAAAAATTTCATATATTTTTCTTGAGCATTCTACCAAATTTATCATCAACAATAAATTTTACTTATAAAGATCATATAATAGTAGTGACGATTATTTCTACTGAAATACCATAAGGTGAAGAATCTCACCACATTGAAATTAACTTAAGATCAAACAAGTAGAAATATCAAGCCAAAGTTCCCCATTGAACTAGAGTTTGTTTTGAAAAAACTCGGTATATTTTGTGAGATAATTTCAAAATCCCAAGTAGCATAACTCTATCAGTGTGTCTTCCTCATCAATCAACTTTTGTATTTCAGTTGGCCTTCAAAGTCAACAATGATAGGAAACCATGAAAAAAGATTTCATTACTCGGTCCTCAAATTCAGCTAATGTGACCATATCGGCAATAATGGAATAAATCAATGTAAGGCTAGGTAATAAGCACATTTTACTTACAGCATTCAAGCATAAAGGAGTTTAAATTTGAAATGAAATTGAGTTAGATAAACTACATAGTAGAGGCTAAAATTTCTCTTCTTTCATTGTCTGGAAAAATTTTGAAAATAATGATGATGGTCTTACTAAATATTCCAGTAGAAAATTACAGTACCAATCAAAGTGGTAGCTCTAAACGTTATAATTCCAAGCACAATGTTTGATTCAGTCCAAATGATTCTTTAAGCCAAGATTATTTGATGGCTGAGATAAGATTTCAAAGAACAAATTTCAACACATTGATCAAACTGGATACAAGTCAACCACATCCTTAACTATACTTCGTAAACTGGTAAGCTTGCTTCTTTTTAGACGAAGCCAAAAAACAACTTAAAATACCTCAATAGAACTTACGATGTTTAACATAAAAGTCGCATTACAAAGAGGACCAGGCTATATGCAGAAAAGAGGAAGCTGTAGAATTGGCAAGCCAACGAGCATTAGTGAGCATTCAACCAGGGACTTTGACGAAGCCATAGATTAAAAATCGCAAACGCAGCAAAGCAATGTCTTCTTTAACAGCTTGTCTCTCCCGCTTCCACAACAAAGGCTTGCCTCAGAGGCTACTGATAACTACAAGTGTAGCCCACGCCTTTCATAAGTATGTAAGATAAGGTTTCTAAATTGTCTGACAAAGCCTACACCCCACCAGCAACTCTTTATTTTGGTACTAACTCCCACTTGCCATGCCCGAAAATCAACAAATCGTATCCAATTGCACAAAGCAGGTTCTCATGTGAATGTAACAGTTAAAGGCTTAAGTTCCAGCATTTTGTGGGGATAAAACTTTAGGTCGATAACTGGTTAGCCTCCTTCAGGATGAATTAACTATGAAAAACTTGCCTGAAAGTTTACACCGAAAATTCAGTGACAACTATGAGTCTTGGTTTTTTGTACTATACTGCTATGTTATATTTATGGGAAAGAAGGTACTATAGCATACCCTAAACTAAAGAGACAGAACTTTGAAAATGAAAAAATAATAGAATTCAACAAAAATTTCTATAAGTTATCTCTAACTTGATGGTGTATAGAAGGATGAACAAGGTCAAAAAAGGGGCACATACCTTTTTATTTACATAAACACAGGTGAAAAATTTGATTAGGTTTTTGTTCTCTAAGACCAAAATGCCTCCTTCCATCGCTCTTAAAGTCCTCTGGGAACTGTGCCAAGATGCCAAGCGGTCCATAAAATGGCCAGTGGAGAGGAACATTGAAAAACAAAACAGAAAATAAATGGAAACGAAAAAAATTAAACTGTCAGCAAATAAGATATGCCTTGAGCATAAAATAAGAGCTAACATCAGCAATGAATTTTTACTTCTAAAGTTCATATAATAGCATGGAAGGTTCTTTCCAATGAAACATAATCAGGTGAATCATCTGCCATACCAAAATTAACTTAAATTTAGATCAAACAAGAAATATGTAGAAAGTTTCCAATTTCAATCTAAAACTCAAATCTGTCTTATGATTAATGTTTGTTTCTGAAACTCTGCATATTCAGGTTCTTGAGTATATGCATTTTTGTTTGCTTTGGGAAACATTGCTTTGGGAAGCTAGGCCTTACTAAAATGCATTTTTGTTTCATTTAATAGCTGCTAAAAAGCCCTCCTTTTAGTATATGTTTACTGAATGGAGTTATTAAGTAGGTTACATTGATGGTAGTATAGTGGGAAAGTTTAATCTGTGCCTGAAGAATTAACCAAGTAAAGATGGACAATAGATAAAAATAAGTGATAAACAACCTGAAGTGGAATCAGCTTTACATATAGAGCAGGTACAAACTGAGAGGAATATTTGTGAATTACGGTCCAACCTCCCTTCTCCTTCTGGACCTCCTTTCATTTTTCCATTGTGAAATCCCTCAAAAATGGTCATGAGCTCTGAGAGGGGAAAACACACACACAATCAAAATTATACTCTTATCCCAAAGAACATAACTCACTCAATGTGTCTTCTGTATTGATCAAGTTTAAAATTGATTATAAAAATAAAAAACCTTGGTTCCTATACAACCTATAACAGATATTAATGAGAGAAAAAAAAAAAAAAAAGAGATCCCCAAAAAAGCACAATGCAAAAATTCCAAGGGACTTTCATTTACAACTTTCCATTAGCATACCACACTGGAAATCAACCGGTCATCTAATTTTAAAAAGCTCAGGATAACTGGCAAAAACCAGTAAAGTCAAGGAAATGATTGATGGAGAAAAGAATTCATTCTCTATTGGAAAGCCTCCATATGTTACTACATTATCAACAATTAAAGTAGTTTGCACTCCATTCCAGAATATGAGCAAGTCTCAGCCAAAATTATGAGCTGAAATTTATGGGGACTCCTAGGCTCAATAGGAAACTTATAAGCTTGTCCTTGGTGTTTGACAAGAAATGTAGTTTGCTCTCCACTCCCAAAAATCTGAGCATGTATCAGCTAAAATGAATAAAATGTTGTAATTAAAAATGTCCATAGTTCACAAAAGAAAGAAAATTATTATTTTTGAGAGCAAACGAAAACAATGTGAAAAATGAGATTAAGAAGCAGCAATGGTTAAATTAGTAAAATTAAGATCTCAGAATCCATTAAGTCATTGAACAAGTGCCCTACTTCCCTATTCATCATACAATAGCTATCTAAAAAATATATTTAAAAAAAAAATCAGCATAAGTTAAGGAATGGTGGGGTGACAGTGATTTGGAACAAATGAAATACCTGCCCATCTGTAGCACAGGTGACAATGCTTGACTATCCTTGAAAGCATAATCTTTGGTTGAAATGACATTCCGCTCTGGCATCTTATTAAAAAGCTATCCTGTCATTTTGTGCATTTCCACTAATCATCATCTTCCACAACATGATATATAATCTGCAATCAATCAAATTCCAGGATAAAATATCTCCTTTAGTCATTTCATCAAGCAGCTACATGTCCTTAGGGATAAGAGGTTCATACAATTCAAATAATTTACAAACTATAAGAGATGTTGATGAGCTAAAAATTCAGTGCCATAAGTTCAAAAAGAAGAAAAAAAAATGAACATACATAACATAATCCAAAATTTTATATTTCTCTAACTTTTGAAATTCAAGAAAAGCTTTTAGGAGTTCAGAAGCTAGCCTCTACTGCCCCACCGCAAGAATTAGCTAATAAGAGGTTAAGGTTCAAAATTTAAAAGTCACATTGTCTAAATACACACATGGAGGTAAGAAGATGGTTTTGTTCTTTCAATTTGGGTATATTGTCAAATTAAGTAATCTACATAAACATATTCTTTAACTGCAATATTGTGATAGCAAATAACGGTGGATTTTTTTCCATGTTCTCAACGGTTTAGCACATGTATAATTAACAGGTTGGCCTCCTTTAAACAATACAACCAATGAAAAACTCTCCTGAAAATTTTCAATGAAAAATTCAGTGACAACTATCATCTTGCTTTAGTAAAATTTACAAAAATCCACGTTGGGTTATAATGACCCTTACAATCCAGATCAAAGAAATAGAAATTTGAAGCCAAAGTTTCTCATTTCTATCTGAAACTCGTATCTATCATATAATTAGTCTTTGGGACAACTTTGTACATTCACCATGATATAATTTATTTTTCTTTTTTTCTCAAAATTATATCTCATTCTCGTGTTAGGGAATTTATCCTTGCTTATAGGCTGTTTTGTTTCATTCAAAAATATGCAGAAAAGTACCTCCTAATAATATAGGTTAACTCAATGGAACTAATAAATAAGTTAAAATTGATGGCTCAAGTAGTGTAGTGGAAGGGTATAATACTATGATCTGTGCCTCAAAATTCATCAAGATCGATCATAAGTATAAAAAGATGAAACTATTAATAATCTGAACATGGCTGAGCGTGCAAACTGAGAGGAATATTTGTCAATTACAGAGCACACCTCGATTCTCCTTGCCTTTCTTTCATAGGTCTTTTGTGAAATTGCTGAAAATGGACATGAACCCTGAGAAGTTTGAAAAAAAAAAAACCATAATCAAAATTAAACCCATTATCCCATGGAGAGAAATTCAATTTGTGTCTTCCTTATTGATCAAAATTCTGTATTCCCGTTAGCCTTCTGAGTTAACAATGATGAGAAGCTATGAAAAAAGCTTTTATTATTTTTACCAAATCCCAAATTCAGTTAATGTGATCATCTCATCTAGAATCCAACAAATCAATGTATTGCTAGGTATTACTAATTAGCCTGTCATGAATGCAACCATCCATCATCAAAGAGTAGCTGAAAACTTGAAATGAAGTCAAGTTAGATAGACAAATCAAACGTTGAAATTTCTGTGCTAACAGTATCAAGAAAAATTTAGAAGGGGAAAAAATATTGATGGTCTAACTATATAGTAAATTATTGCTCACCATAGTGGTTGATCAAAAAGCTGCGATTTCAAGCACAATGTGTATTGCTGTCTGAATGATTTTTTAAGCCAAGATTGTTTGATTACTGAGCCTGAAACTAAGGTTTCAAAAAACAATCTTCCAACAAATCGGTCAAACTGGTTGCACGTCAACCGCATCCCTTACTATATAGTGCAAACTAGTAACTTTGATTAGGCACAAAACAAATCATAAGTTAGATACAAAGGAGACAGGACACAAACACAGCAAAAGGTTCGATACAGACAGGACCAAAATAGAGCCCCTACCTACCAGCAGAGGACCAAAATATATTCATATAGCAGTTTGATGTCATCTTTGCATAGTGCCTGACATGACAAAGAATTCTGGGATCAATCCTATTAGAGCCAACACTTCTTACACTGGTTAATAGACTTTGAAGATCACCAATAACACCTGCACTCATCCAATCTTGATTTTGTCTGTTTTCAAAAAGTTTCTCAAGCTATTTGCCGGTTGAGAGCACAAAAACACTTTGAATTCCCATATGCTTCAAGGCCACAGAGCTTGTCTTAATAGGAGGAGGAAGGCAGTGGATTTGAAATTTTTTTCACAGCTAAAGAATCCAGCAGTAACAACATTACCCATTCTGTCCTTGTAAAACAAGCACGAACCTTTCCAACTTCATCTCTTATCACATCCTGCATAACCAGAAGTTTCCATCCTTGTCAATCTCTAATACTTCCCTCAGCTTGATAACTTGGTCCTTCTTTAACAAGTAAGCCTTCCTACAAAGCTGCTCCATTTTCTTACTATAATCAAGCACTGTCACAGCATTGCCAACAACTTGATGAAACCAGGGCTTAGAAGATTAGGAACACAGCACAACAATATTTTAACAGCATGTATCTCACAGCTTCATGTTTTTGATCTACAACAAAGGCTGTAAAGCCCATACATATTCGTAAGTACAAGTGCAGCTGCCACACCTTTCACAAATACATAGTATAAGGCTTCACAAATTGTCTGACAAAGCTCGCACCTTATCTGCTCCAAACCCACCACCTCTACCAAAGATCAACACTTGCAACACTTGACAATCACCAAATTGTATCCAATTGCACACAGTAGGTTTACAGCTTCTTAGAGAATGATTCCCAGCCTTTTCTTTTTTATCATGACCATATGGTCACATTCCTGAATTTACAAGGAGTAGCTGCAATAACAAGAATAACATAAGAAAAAATGCAAGCATCTATGGAGGATCTCTCCATCCAAACTGAGAGCCAATTATTACTGGAATTTGATTCAATAAATTCAAATCTGATAGTGAGATCTGATTCAAACTAATGAAATGGTAAAGATCAACATAAGTTATTGGAATAGTCAAGTTAGTTTATTTCATTCTAATATAAGGTATGTTCACATTACAATGAACCTATGATATTTTATTGCACACCAAAATTGCTTTGGAACCAATGAAAAAAGTGTGATTTTATTAGTGGGCTCTTTGAACTAACAGTAACTGTTGATTAAAAAAAAAAAGTTTGTTCTTCTTTTGTCCTGATTGGTTGGCTTGTAAATGTAAAAATTACTAATACTAGAACTACATGAAAATTTATTTTGGCTAATGTAGACTGAGTACTTGATCAGACTTATATTATGAAATACCTGCCATCTGCAACACTGGTAAGAATACTTTGATCATCTGTGCAAGGCATGATCTTTGGTTAAAATGACATGCTGCTCAGGAATCATATTCATAAAAAGCCATCCTGCCATTATGTGCATATCCACCTATCATTGTTCCTCAACATGATATGAAACCTGCAATCATCACATTACATGATACAATAATCATCTTGCTGTGCAAATGGGATCCTTAATATTTAAAGGTTCTCAAATTTTACAATACAATATCTATTTCAGGCATTTCATCAAACAAATATATGCCCTTAGGAATAATGGGGTCATATAATTCAAATAACTAACAAGTATAAGAGATGAGCGAAAAATTCAAGGTGCTAGAAGTTCAATTATTAAAAGAAGGAAAAAAAATTGAACATATACGAGCCAAAATTTACGTACCTTCTCCAAGCTTTGAAGCTAGCCCTCTACTGCAACATTGCAAGAATTAGCTTGGGTTAGGGTTTGAATTTTTAAAATTATATTGTTTAAATACACAAACAGAGAGGATTTTATTGTATAATCGTCAAAACTCTTGAACTGATATATTATGAAATGAAATAACGGTGTACCTGGAAGGAAGATCTCTCTATCTTGCAAAATTATTTCTGCTGCTCCACGCCATCAATTATAACCGAAGGGATGTTGGCAATCTTTGACCACATTATCCCTTTGTCTTTCTCGCAGTTTTGTTTCAGCACAGCACAAAAAGAGATATAAAGTCGCTGAAGCGAGGGAGGAAAACACTTCTCTGAGAGGGACGCAAGTTTACGGCACCAACCGATGGAAATTTCTTCAAGTGCAGAGAAGTTTTGAAAGAACTTCCAAGAGAGGAATAACAAATTTGGAAAACTAAAAAACCTCAGTCTAGTGAGAGATGTAGGCAACATCAACATCGTCTTCCCATCTTCCTCTTCTGAAAACGAATCCATAATTCCATTACCAATCTCGAGATATGTAAGCGACGTGAGTCTGTGCAGTCCCAACTCAAATACTTGCTTACAGAGATTCGCCCCTGACAACCAAAGCATTCTAAGGTTGGTGGGGAAACCCTCTTCTGGAAAGGATACGATACTTGGACAGTCACGTATTGACAAATCTTGAAGAAAGTTGAGGTTGTGCATGTTGTTCGATTTCAAGACTTCTTAAGTTGGTGGGGAGAAAATCTCCTAAAGAGATAAGACTATTACACCTACATATATCAATTTCTTTGAGGTGACAGAGTTCGTGTAGGCCTCTCGGTAAGCTCTTAAGCTTTTCGCAACTATAAATTAAGAGATGTTCAGGTAACGTATCCTTGTTTAACTTGTCTACTATTGACTCCAGTTTTGGACAATCTGCTAGCCTAAGGAATTTGAGGGTGGTAGGTAACGTGTCTCTCGATGATAATGATGTTACATTTGGGCATTCTTCAATATCAAGGCGTTTAAGCATGGTAGCTAGGTCGACTATTGTTGATACGCATTTTAGGGATGGTCAATTAGAAATTTTCAAGTGCTCAAGAAGAGATGCATTGTTGTTACCAATGCAGCTAAGATTCTCCTCATTCATCAATAAAGAAGAAGTTGAAGAAGCCCCTCCCTCATCCATCACAAATTGCAAGGATTCCAAAGCATTACAGGCTTTGATTGTTAGTGTCCTTAATGTAGACTTCAACTTGATGTTTACAAGACTTTGGCATGATTCGATTTCAATTTCTAGTGTTACAAAGGACATAAGCCCATCTTCACATAAAGATGTCAGCTCCTTACAATTTTCTATTATTAGCTTTTCTACCTTCACATACCCATGCACAACCTCTTTACATCCCAAAATTATTAATTCTTGAAGCACTGAATGGCTTGGAATTGAAACAACCAATTGCTCGCATGCATCAATGGAAAGTTTTTCCAATGACGGGAGATGATGGGGCAATTTTTCTTGCAATTTGGGGCACTTAGAGATAGAAAGCTCATGCAAGCAAGGGAAGTCTTGGTTGCAAGAACTCCAATCTTGCCATTCATGCATATCCTCAAAGCAAAGTTTCACTAAGCATTGAAATGGCACCTTGCAATGTTCCCCAAAAAACTCAAGACCGACGCTCTAGACCCCATCCATTCTCTTAATAATAAGGCGCTTGAGAGATGGTAGTTGCCCAAAAGAAGGTAAGAACCTGCATTTTCCACACCTCTCAATCCTTAGATCCACCAGATTAGAAAAAGAAGGATCTCCTAACCAAGTTGGAAATTTTGCACCAACATAACCCTCAATGGAAAGTGTTTTCATCGTTCCATGAGGTCCTAACATGTCAAGAATATCTGCCGCAACTCCTGCATCTTGTAAATCATCATCCCAATTCATCACCAATGTATCTAAATTCCTCTGACCTTTTAAATTGACCTTTCTTGCATCAAGCATGTTCTCCAAGTGAGAAATACAAAGTGTTCTAAGAGATTCCAAATTCATCAAGTCTACTATCTTATCTTTCCCCACAACAAAATTGGTTAGTGTTCATAAGCTCTTTAATTTTGCTATTCCCACTGGCGTCACTATAATTGAATTGCATTTGTAATATCGAGATGTCGAAGATTGACCAGATTTTCAATTTTTTCTGGTAATTTTATAAGATTGGAACAATCTTTCAATATCAATGTTTATAGATTGTATAAAGAACTTGTTGATTCTGGTAAACTTGTAATCTTAGCATAAGAAAGGTTGAGGTATCTTAGATGTTTTAAATCACCGATTGACCTTGGTAGCTCAAAGCTTTCATATCTACTTAAAGATAATACCCTTAAGCATCTTAATTGTGGCAACAAACAAATAGATCAGAATTTGTTAAGTTGCCTATGAATCTTGATGATAGCAGAAGGAAAGTCCGTAAATGCATATCTTTGGGGAAGTCATCAAACTTTTTGATGTAAGTGCTTGAAAGAATATAAGAAAAATGTCGTACCTTTGTAGAAATCTTACTACCACCCAATTGATCCTCCAACCTATAGCACAAGTCTTCCGCTGCCCATTTAGCTAAATCATTCATGAGGTCATGCATGACAAAGAGTGATTCGTCACTACTTGATTGTTGAAAAAATGATCTCTTGAGTAGATCACGAAAAATACTCACCACCAAGATCTTCTATTGGCTTCTCTCCTTTCGTTTCTTGAACCAAACCTTCTGCTATCCATAACAAGATTAGCTCTTTCTTCTCATTTATAATCCTTTGGAAATAGTGAACAATAGGCAAAACATTTCTTTAAACTTGGAGGGAGGTACCAATAGCTTAATCGTAAAGTTGAAGGAACATCAGTGTTCTTTTCAAACAAATCCCATATCTTGCCATTTAGTACTTTTTTCCACTCATCACGATCGTATGTACGTAGACGGCCTGCGAGAGCCTTTGCTACCAAAGGTAAGCCCTTGCACCTCTCTAAAATTTTTTGACTTTCTTCAACTTTTAGATGTTCAACAAAGTCTGACGTCCCCAGTGCGTGTTGGGTAAACATGGCCAAACAAGCATCATTTGATAACTCTCTCAACTCGTACGGATGAGTAGCGCCCATTGTTGATGAAACATTAGCATGCCGAGTTGTGATAAGAATCTTACTTCCAGGAGCCCCAGATTCAAATGGAAGACTTAGTTTAGTCCAATCAGAATAATTTTCAATCCAAACATCATCCAAAATGAGCAAGAACTTCTTGCCAGATAATTGCTTCTTCAATTCGCACTGAACTAAATTTAAATCATTGTCATTGCAAGTCTTCGAAGTTAAATCTTGTAGAATTTCTTTTGTCACCCTTAAAGTGTCAAAATCTTGAGAAACAGAACTCCATGCTTTCACAACAAAGTAATGGCCCACCTCATTGTCGTTGTAGACTAGTTTGGCAAGAGTCGTCTTGCCCAGTCCTCCCATTCCAAGTATGGAAATCGTGGAGAGTTGAGCACCGCCCGATTCACCACTCAGCAATAACTTGACAATGGCCTTTTTATCTTTGTCTCTGCCATAAGTACGAGGTTCAACCAGGGAAGTTTCGGGTTCCCTTGATGTTATTATTCTAGTCCTTCTCCTTCCGTGTAACAATTCCAGTTTATTCTTCCGTGTAACAATTCCATCTAACCTTGTGTTGATCCCTTTAATCTTGGATCCCATATTGGCATCAAACCTGATAGAAATTGGATTCAGACCCACACAACAAGCAGGGATGAACTTTCGTATCTTACTTGTGCTGGGTTCTTCTGCTTTCACCTTACGTCGCAAAGCTTCAGTAGCAAACTTGTCCCTAGATGTCATCCGCATCATAAGCCAAGTCTTCGAGCTCAGCCATCCAGTTCTTCACGGACACCTTGGTTATCTGTTTCTCTTCAGCATCATCCAGAACTTCACTGATTTCCTGTAAAATTGCCTACCAATTCTTGAGGTCAGCATCAACGTTAACGTTCTTTCGCCGAAAGTTGTTCAACAAATCAGGGGAGCTTATCTTGTCAAACAGCAAATCAAAGAAAGCAGACAAAGCAGCGCCCACGACAGCCTCCAAGACAATCGACATGGTTCACTTGTGGAAATGAGAGAAATATGGGAAATGAAGTAACCAGAGAGACACCACAGAAAGTAGAGATGGAACTTGGGAGTGAAGAGAGTTATTCTGTTCTGTGAAAAGTTCAAGAAAACGAGTGTTCAGAAATTACATAAAGCTTGATTCAAAGTGAGAAAGATACAAAACGAAACACGCCAAGAATCGGTTGCTTTATTCATTGGGTAGGGCTCTGCTCAAGACTTTTGCTTCCATATGGAATCAAGCCAAAAGAACTTAAATGTCAGTAGGAATTTTCAAATGATTACAATATACTTTTGTGTAAAGTGGCATCTAAAATAAAGATTCAAATGCCCCTATTTAATGAGCTCTTCTTTGGTAGAACTTAAGAAAAAATAACAAGCCAGATAATAATAATACCACTGACCATGATATCAAATTAGTAATTTTCTTAATATGTTTAAAATTTATAAAAATTAAATAAATTCATTGTATTTCATAAAAAATAAAAGTGAATTCAAGAAGCACCTAGTCCAACGTAGACCGATTATGAATTACTTGAACTAGATTCAAAAAAATGCTTATTTATATTCAACTAAATTCAAACCTAAGTTTAAACTCGATTACTATGCTCTGTGAAAGTCCAAGAAAAAAATGAACTGCTTCGGTTTTTTTTTTTTTTTTCCTTCTTCTTTTGCTCTAATCTCAATACAAGAAAATATTCAAAGCCAGAAAGTTACAAAACGAAACAAGCCAAGATTGAAGCTTTAATTGGTTATTTATTCATTTGGTGCTGTGCTCTAGACTTTTGTCCACTTTTAATTGGTTATTCTGTTTGGATACTGCTTATTTTGTTGAAAACTGAAAACTAAAAATAATTAAAAAAATCACTGTTCACACATTTGGTACTGTTCACTTGCCTAAAATTATTGTTTATAAACAGTAAACAATATCAGATGCGCGTCCAGGAAGAAGAAGAAGAAAAAAAAACGCAGCAAACGTGCCGCAGAATAAGCTGAATCCAAACTGAGGCCTAGAGTAATCCCACCAAAGGAACTCAATTGATTAATGTCGCCATGTCGGTAGGAAGTTTCAACGTAATTTACATTAGTGGATGTACGGAATCTTAACAGCTGTTTACCATAAATCTATATAATATAATCTATTTATATATTCAATTAGATTGTAATTAAACTATACTTTGTGTAAAGTGGCATCTAAAATCAAGATTCAACATTCAAGTGCTCCAATTTGATGGAGCCCTACATCAAATAATAAATAAATAAAATAATTGATGGAGCCCTCTTTTGTAGAACTGATGAGACTTGTTTTGAAATAATTATCCGAGATAAAAGAAGAAGAAATGGTTGCTCTGATGAGCTAGCCTCCAACCATGCGTTGATCACATGTAAGCCATGGCTGCAAGAATGGTACCAGTGCCGTTTGTAAAGGACATGGGCATAATGGAAGCAGTATTTTAAAGGAGTTTCGGCTACTATCGTCAAAGCTAAAGCACAATAGTACTTTTTGTTAAACTAAATTCAGGCCCATGAAGTTTAAATTTGAGTGTTAAATCATAAATGACTCAAGTTCAAATCATAATATAATCATGTTAATAGGTCTCTTTAGAATAATTATTACAAAATTATATTAGGAAAATTTTGACCTCACTTTTAGTATAAATCTAAAAATAATTAAAAAATTTAATCAATTTGAATAGATTCCCAGGCTTCTTAGTCTAGTTTCTCAAAAAAAAAAAAAAAAGTTTATCAATTTTTTCATAAAAAGTTTCTAAAAATAGCTCCTAAATTAATGTCCTTAAGACATCTGTTAACATTTTCCAATACAAAAATGTACATGAGGCTCAATTAAACTATATATAATATAATATTTTTTTATTTATACTTGTCTATTAATATACTAATAATTGTAAGAAGTGAACAAGTATGAACTTTAAGGTTATGTTTGGTAACAGTTTTTGTTTTTTATTTTCAAAAACTTGTTTTTGAAAATATAAAGAAAAAACAAATTTTTTTTTTTGCATTTTTGAAATCAAAAATATGTTTAGTTAGTTGAAATTAAAAAGATAGGTTTTCGAAGAAAAAAAATAAAAAATACTAAATATGTTACTACTAGGATTTGAACTCGAATGCTAACTCATTAAATGAGACAAATTCATTAAATTAAATGCGTGTTTTTATTGACTTTTGAAAATTAGAAACCAAAAACAGTTTTTTGTATGTTTTTTGTTTCCTTCACAAATTGAGTTTTGAGAACAGTTTTTGTTTTCTGTCCATTTTAGGTTGCCAAACAAGTTTTTTAGTCTCAAAAATAGAAAATAGTTTTTGGAAACAGAAAATAAGTAAAAAAAAACAATTACCAAACATACCCTTATATATTCTGCTAAGTTCGACTCATTTACAACCCAAATAGAAGATACGCAAACTGGTGTAAATGCTCTAGATATATAACTTGGTATACATTAAAAGAAGAGGAAATAGCATGCATATGCTCTAGCAAGATTAGATTAAGATTTACAGGGGCGATGAAAACATGGACTACTTCCTTACCTACATAAGTATAGCATATTGTGGCTTCTAATTTTATCACGGTTTGAATAATAAAATGCCTACATTGATTCTTAATAAATAAATAAATAAAGTGCTCTAATTTTATTTAATTTTTTTAATAATTTAAACCACTTCTTGGTCAATTAAAACTACTTTAAGCTTATTTAAAAGTGTTTCCAATCCATTTAAACCCTACAGTCCATTTAAAATTATCTAAATTTTTTTAACAAAATTTATTATTAACTCAAATATATAACCTTTAATAACTTTTTTTTACTATATTCTTAAAATTCAACAATTCATTTTCAATATCTATATTATTTATAAGAGGATTCATGGCTGGCTCAACAACTTTGGGGGCTTTAGGCGAAAATTTTAAGCGGAGTCTTTTTAATATTTAAATATTTATTAAATAATATTTATTAAAAAAATTTATTTAAAATATATTTTTCTTGCTTTTTGAGATCCAAAATTACTAATTGGTTATTGCAAATTTTCTAAAGCCGTAACCACTTTATACTATAAAGTCTAAACCTACACAAATAAAAATTAATATATTACATGGTTCAATAAATTAGTATCACTATAATACAATTGAGTTGATATGATATATATCAAAGTATTAGTTAGTGTGATAATTTATAATAATCCATAAAATAAAAGCTTGCTTAAATATATATATATATATATATATATATATATATATTAATTTGAGTGGGTATACATTGGGTGTGGGTGTGGGTGTGGGTGTGGGTGTGGGTGTGGCCCGTGTGGGTGGGTTACTGGGTTAGCAAATGTGTAGGCAATGTAGCTGTGTGGTTGGGGGCTAGCTAATAGTTATATGCAGAGACCTCTTGCACTTGCACAGTAGTTATGAAAATTTTTTCAACTTTTTTAGATTATAAAATATTATACACTCAACAGTTTAGTATTATCAGCCTATCATTTTATTCTATCAAGGTGTGTGCAGTGTGCACTGTCATTGTGGATAGATGGGGTCTTTTTAATGCATTTTATTGGCTAGTAAAAGAATAAAAATATTTCATTTTTGTAATTAAAATATATAGATAAATATATTATATTTTATTTTTACAAGTGGGGGCCTTTTTTTATTTGGGGGCCTTAGGCGATTACATCAATTGCATCCATTGTTCAGTCGACCCTGAGAGGATTCCCCTCTTTGAACTAGATTTTTATGTTGTTAAAAAATATCCTTATTAATGAAAGGTAACTTTCTCTTAGAAATAAAGTCATAAATGTCAAATAATGAATTTCATATTGAATTCAAAAAGAGAACTTCTAAAATTTAGAGTTTATTTCCCCTTTATATCCATCTTTTTATTCCCTAAAATTTAGCATTTTTTATTCCTTTTTTGTCTAAATAAAAATTAAAATACCCGTAATTTAAAAAATATAAACTTTAAGAGAACTCCTAAAATTTAGCATTCTTTTCCCTCACATTCATCTTATTTTTTCTACCCAAACTTTTTTCTATATCACTATACCACTTTCAAACACACGTTTAAAAAAGAAATTATAGTTATGACTTATATTCAAAATTTATCATTTTTATTTTTTTGAAAAATAAAAAATATGTATTTTCAATAGATGCAAATTATTAACCTTTATCCAAAAAAATAAAAAGAACCGCTGATCACATGCAACGCGCGTGCTTAAAAGCTAGTATTTTCATAATGTGTTTAAAATTTATAAAAATTAAATAAATTCATTGTATTTCATAAAAAATAAAATATAAATTAATTGTATCATAATTGATAGGGATAAATTGTCTAAGGGAATGCTGACGGTCCACATGAGTTGAAGGATCAGCATAAGCCAACGACCCTCCATAAGGGTGAGGCGAGGTGGACGCCCTTCCAGCAAGCTGACAAGTGCGCTGTGCGGTACGGGATAAAAGCAAAACAAAGAGCGCCGACGGGATGAGCAAGTGATAGGATGAGCAAGTGACGGGACAAAGTTGAAAGGGCAAACGTAGCTTGCCCTACACGCCTTTACATGGGAAGGTATCTTGTCGCATACGCTTGTACCTGAGCAGGTATCTTATCAAGCACGCTTATTCATAAAGAGATATCTTGCGCTCCACGCAAACGGAGAGTGGTTTCGGTAAGGAAGTATCTTCCCAAACACGCCACGGGCTTCGATTCCATACTACTATAAATACCCCCAACCCCTCACAAACGGAGGTACGCATAACTTTTTTCCCCAACTCTGGCACTCTAGAGTTATGAATATTCACTAACTTAACCATCGGAGGGTCGTTGGCCGGTACCACGTCGGTACTCCCCTTTTGAGGTTCTTTTGACTTGTGCAGGTTGACCCGAGTCCGTGAAGACCCTGTAGCTTACTGAGGAGATTTTGGCATCATCAGTTGGTGCCATCTGTGGGAAAGATGTAAGAAGAAACCGTACTTTGTGCTTTCCAGACAAAAAGTTGCATGGTACTCACCCGTTCGATGGCAACCACCATTAACGATCAAGGCAATGAATAGCACACCACGGCTCTTGAGTGGCAGGTCCAAACCCTAACAGCCGCAGTGGAATGCCTCACAAAGCATAATCACGACTTAGAAGAGCAGTTGCGACGGAAGGATGCAACGCTCGATACCCAAGGGGAAAATCAGGAGGCAAGCAGCGCCGAGAAGAGGAATCTTGGAGGGCCAGAAGGAAGCAATGCCTTAAGTCAACAAAAAAGACGGGAGACGAGTCGTCCGTCGGCCACAGATTATGTCCCGTCCCACGTGGTCGCGGAGATGCAGATGATGAGGGAGCGCATAGATTTCATGATGAACGCCCTCAAGGGACGAGTATCTAGCGACCTCGATGACCTCGTCCATCGGACGGTCTCTCCCTTCACCACATCTGTTAATTCGTTCCCCCTTTCGCCGAAGTTTCATATGCCCAAGGTGGAAAGCTACGACGGGTCCAAGGACCCACTAGACCATCTGGAGTCCTTTAAGACATTGATGCACCTACAAGGCGTAGCAAAGGAGATCATGTGCCGGGCCTTCTCAACAACGTTAAGAGGCCCCGCAAGGATCTGGTTCAGCAAGCTGACACCTGGCTCTATCGGTACCTTCAAAGAGCTGAGCGCTCAGCTCACCTCGCACTTCATCGGGGGACACCGGTACAAAAAATCCACCGTGTGCCTAATGAACATTAGGCAGCGGGAGGACGAGACACTAAGGTCCTACATAGCCCGTTTTAACAAAGAAGTACTTTCAATCGATGAAGCGGACGATAAGATACTTGTTGCCGCGTTCACAAACGGGCTGCGGAAGGGTAAGTTTTGATTCTCCATATATAAAAATGACCCGAAAACCATGTCAGGTGTGCTTTATAGGGCGACGAAATACATGAATGCAGAAGACACACTACTGGCCCAAGAAGAGAAGCCTCCCAAGAAAAGGGAAAGGCAGGAGGACGTACGGCAAACAAGGGACGAAAGGTAGCCCGGAAGGGAGAGGGTCGAGACAACAGACGCCCAAAACCCCCTACCGAGAGGTTCACAAGCTTCACCCCGCTGACGGCTTCGATTGACCAAGTCTTGATGCAGATCAAAGACGAAGGGTCCCTAACATTTCCAGGAAAGCTGAAGGGAGATCCTAACAGACGACCCAGAGATAAGTACTGTCGTTTCCACGGAAACCACGGCCATGACACCGCCGACTGTTACGACTTGAAGCAATAGATCGAAGCCCTGATTAGACAAGGAAAGTTGCAGAGGTTCGTCAATCGAGAGAGAGCCGACGCACTTCAACAGACACAGACCCCTCACCGTGATAATGAGCGTCCCAGGCCGCCCCTAGGGGATATAAGGATGATTATTGAGGGTGCAACGACCGTCGGCTCGACCAAAAAGGCTCGAAAATCCTACCTCAGAGCGGTTTAGAACGTCCAATCTACGGGCATTATCCAGAAGAAGCTGCGGGTCAACAACCCCACCATTGAGTTCATAGAGGAAGATGCCCAACGTCTTCATCACCCACATGACCACACGCTTGTCGTCAGCGTCCGACTAGGGGATTATAACACGTACCGGGTCTTGGTCGACAACGGAAGCTCCACAGACATTCTCTACTACCCTGCATTCCAAAAGATGCAGATTGACAGAGAACGCCTGGTCCCAACCAATGCTCCACTTGTCGGTTTCGGGGGAACGAGAGTATACCCCCTCGGTGCAGTCACATTGCCTGTCACAATTGGGGATTACCCCCGGCAGGCCGTTAGAGATGTTACTTTCCTCGTCGTCGACTGCTCCTTCACCTACAACGCCATCATAGGGCAACCCACACTCAATGCATGGAAGGCTGTGACTTCAACCTACCATCTGATGGTCAAGTTCCCCACCGAGTACGGAGTGAGGGAGCTGCGGGGAGACCAGATGGCCACACGTGAATGCTACGTCTCAATGGTAAAGATGAACAACCATTTACAAATGATGAACATAGAACAGCGTGCGGGGGCAGAACTCGTAGAGGAGCTCGAGGAGATATCCCTCGATACATGGAAGGCTGTGACTTCAACCTAGCATTTGATGGTTAAGTTTCCCACCGAGTACGGAGTGGGGGAGCTGTGGGGAGACCAGATGGCCGCACGTGAATGCTACATCGCAATGGTAGAGATGAACAACCACTTACAAATGATGAACATAGAACAGCGTGCGGGGGCAGAACCCGTAGAGGAGCTTGAGAAGATATCCCTCGATGGTTCCATACTAGACAGGACCACAAGGATCGGCACCCTCACTAGCCCTACAACTCGCCAAGCACTCATAACCTTCCTCAAGGGGAATCAGGACGTGTTCGCCTGGAGTCATGAGGACATGCCAAGAATCGACCATTCAGTCATAGTACATAGGCTGAATGTGTCGCCTTCCTTCCTACCCGTTCGGCAGAATAAGCGAGTGTTCGCCCCAGAGCGAGACCGAGCAATAGCGGAAGAAGTCGGCAAGTTACAAGAAGCAGGTTTCATCAGGGAAGTATACTATCCCGACTGGCTAGCTAATGTGGTGATGGTTAAGAAAACTAGCGGGAAGTGAAGGATGTGTGTAGACTTCACGGACCTGAATAAGGCGTGCCCCAAGGATAGCTACCCCCTCCCTTGAGTCGATACACTAGTGGACTCTACAGCTCGACACCAGCTACTGAGCTTTATGGACGCCTTCTCAGGGTACAATTAGATCTGGATGGATGAGGCAGATCAAGAGAGGACCTCGTTCGTCACCAGCCAAGGTCTTTTTTGCTACAAGGTGATGTCGTTCGAGCTAAAGAATGCAGGAGCCACGTATCAAAGACTCATAAATAAGATGTTCGCCAACCAAATAGGGTGAAATGTTCAGGTATACATCGACGACATGTTAGTAAAAAGCCAAAGGGAAGAGGACCATTTGAAGGATCTCGAGGAAACATTCGGCACCCTCCGCTCCTATAACATGATACTCAATCCAACGAAGTGTGCATTCGGAGTAACGGCGGGAAAATTTCTTGGCTTTATGGTGTCTCAAAGAGGTATCGAGGCCAACCCAGACAATATCTGAGCCATAATAGAGATGGCTCCCCCGAAAAGCGCAAAAAAGGTACAAAGCTTAAACGGAAAGGTAGCCGCCCTGAACAGGTTTGTGTTAAGGGCGACGAACAAATGTTTGCCCTTCTTTCGCACGCTGAAGAAAACTTTTGAGTGGAGAGACGAGTGTCAAAAAGCGTTCAAGGAACTGAAGGCCTATCTTTCTTCGCCTCCGTTGCTGAGTCATTCGCAGCCAGGGGAGGAACTTTTCCTCTATCTAGCCGTCTTCCCTGCAGCCGTCAGTGTGGCCTTGATCAGAGAAGAAAATAAGGTCCAGAAACCCGTGTACTATGTCAGCCAGGCGTTTTGTGGTGCGGAGGAAAGGTATCCACCCATGGAAAAACTCACCTTTGCCTTAATTATGGCGGCCCACAAACTCAAACCGTACTTCCAAGCTCACACAGTAGTCATCTTAACCAGCAAGCCCTTACAACGGGCAATGCACAACCTCGAAGCTGCTAGTCGGTTGGCCTTATGGGCAATAAAGTTGAGCGAGTTCAACATTCGATACAGCCCGCGCACCGCCATCAAGGGGAAGGTCGTTACTGACTTTATAGCCGAGTTCACCAACAGGGAGGACCAGGGGGCAAATGAATGTCCTCAGTGGAGTATACATACAGACGGATCGCCAAACAGGTGGGTCGGAGGCGTAGGTGTCGTACTTCTTTCTCGTGAAGGTGACAGGATCGAATGCATGGTCCGCCTCGACTTCCTTACCACCAACAACGAAGCGAAATACGAAGCTTTAATAGCAGGGCTTGATCTCGCCAAAGCAGCAGGAGCCACAAGAGTGGTAGTTTACTGCGACTCCCAGGTCGTCGCCAACCAAGTAAATGGAGTCTACGAGTGTAGAGGCAAAAAAATGAAAAGATATCTTAATCAAGCAAAGAGAAGGATGGACGAGCTAAAGGCAGAAATCATCTATATCCCCAGAGAAAAAAATGAGCGAGCCGACCGCCTTGCCAAAGCCGCTTCATCTAAGCATATGACTACCCATGACAACGTGCTCTCTTTTGTTCAGGTTTCTCCACTAATAGACTCTGTCAATATGCAGGAGATCAGTTCCGAAAATAATTGGACCACGCCGTTAGTCTCTTACTTGAAAAATGGCGCTTTACTAAACGAAAAAGAAGCCGCAAGAAAGCTGAATGTCTGAGCAGCACGGTTCGTTTTGATGAAGGACATCTTGTACAAAAGAGGCTTCTCTCGCCCATACCTAAGGTGCTTGGGTCCCAAGGAGGCGGACTACGTCATGAGGGAGGTCCACGAAGGAATTTGTGGAAACCACTTAAGGTCGCGGACATTGGTACACAAGCTAATTCGAGCGAGGTACTACTGACCCACAATGCAAAAAGACGCTCAAGCGTATGTCAAAGCCTGCGACAAATGCCAGAGGTTTAGCAACATCATCAGACAGCCGTCCGAAGAGCTGACTCCCATGACAGCCCCATGGCCATTCGCTCAATGAGGGCTGGACATAATGGACCCATTCCCGATAGCTATGCGACAGCTGAAGTTCCTGATAGTAGGCATAGACTACTTCACAAAATGGGTAGAAGCTGAAGTTTTGGCTATTATCACAGAGAAAAACGTACGAAACTTCGTCTGGAGGTCTATCATATGCAGGTTTGGGATTCCTAGAGTCTTAGTCTCGGACAATAGGAAAAAATTCGACAACGGCCCCTTTCGAGAGTTCTACTTGCAGTTAGGAATAAAGAATCATTACTCCTCCCTCGCCCACCCTAAGGCCAACGGCCAAGTAGAAGTGACAAACCGATCCTTGCTTAAGATTATCAAGACTCGGCTCGAGGGGGCAAAGGGAATATGGCCTGAAGAACTACCTAGCGTACTATGGGCGTATAGGACAACAACAAGGACCCTTACAGGGGAAACACCATTTCGGCTAACTTACGGAAGCGAAGCGGTCATCCCAGCCAAGGTAGGGCTCACAAGCTATAGGGTTAACGCCCACGATGGAAGCAAGAATGACGAGGCTATGCGTCTACAGCTTGACCTAATCGACGAAGTCAGAGCAATAGCAGAACAAAGGCTCGCGTAGTATCAAGACCACATGGCTAAACATTACAACTCCCGAGTCCGACATAGAGACTTCCAGGTTGGAGATCTTGTTCTGAGAAAGATCATGGGCGCTACTAGAGACCCTGCCCAGGTGAAGCTCGGCCCCAACTGGGAAGGGCCTTACCGAGTCACGTCATGGCAAAGAAAGGGTACCTACTACCTAGAAACACTGGAAGGACAGAAGCTACACCATCCATGGAACGCCGAGCACCTATGAAAATACTACCAATGAAAAGAGTGGCATGAAAGACAATGACCCCCTACTTCTAGTCTACCTTTAATGTATTCCTTTGGTTTTCCTACTTTAGCTTTTGCTACAATAGCTCTTTGGGAACCCAAGGAGCAGGTTTCCTTCCTTTTTGGAACTACTTTGTAAGATTTAAAAGTTTATTCAAGTCTCCTCCCTACTTTGTTAAGTGTTCTATAGAAAAGCTGACGGCTTAAGCAAAAGCTGATCACTCTATCCCAAGAGGATAAGTAAAGCATAAAGCCAACTTAAGCATAAAAGCTGACAGCTTAAGCAAAAGCTGACGGCCCAAGAGGATAAGTAAAGCATAAAGCCAACTTAAGCATAAATGTTGACGGCTTAAGTAAGTAAAAGCTGACGATTTTATTCCAAGAGGATACGTAAAGCACAAAGCCAACTTAAGCATAAAAGCTGACGGCTTAAGAAAAAGCTGACGACTCTATCCCAAGAGGATAAAAGTCTAAAGCTGACGACTCTAGAGGATAAAAGTCTAAAGCTGACGACCCTATCCTAAGAGGATAAAAAAAAAGTCTAGAGCTAACGACCCTATCCCAAGAAGATAAAAAATCATCAAGTCCATAAAGTGGAACAAGCTTATTCAGCCCACAAAGCAGACGGAAAAACTATTAAATGTCCCTAAAACGAACGACACTATTAAAATCCAAAGTCGACGACCACAAAGTGAATGACGACGTCCCAAAATAGGCGATCTGGTTATTTGGTCCATAAAATGGACGACCTCATCCCAAGAGGCTAACCCTCCAAAGCGCATAAGACAGACAAGGTCTAGTAAATCCACTAAATGGACGATACTATATTAACAGCAGCTACATACCATAGTAGACAGGCCCACGAAGCAGATGACCTGATTGTTCAGCTCATTAAATGGGCAACCTCACCCCAAGAGGTTGAGGAATCACAAAAACTCATAAGGTGAACTGAGATTGTCAAAAAGCCGACGGTGTTAAACAATAAAGCAGACGGGCTTGTCAAATCTATGAAACTGACGAGGTCATTCAAAAGTGACGATTTTATAGTAAAAAAATAAAACATATAGACGAAGCACAAAGTGGACGAACCCGTTACTCTAAGTTGGCAAAAGCGCCTCAGCTTATTAAAACATTATAATAAACATGCATGTAGCAAAAGCGACGGAAACAAAATAGTATAAATGTTTTTACAAGCACGGCCCACATGGCAGAGAGGCAATTAAATCGTCCGCAAAAATATATATGCACAACAAGTTTACAAAGCCAAAACAAAAAGCTGACGGAGACTAGGAGGCCGGAGGGTCTTGTGCAATCCCGTTAGTCTAGAGAGGCTGGCTATGAATTTCTTGAACAGGAGGGTTTTCAGTTGGAAGGTACGCTGATGGGGTCAAAGAGATGACGGACTTGTCCAAAGCAGGTTAGGCGAGAACAACACCGTCGTCTGCTAGGTTCATCCCTGACTCGGTAAAGTCCTTGTCCTCCCCAAGTGTAGTATCACCCGCCGGTGTCGACGGCAAAGGGTCATCCATTGAAACTTTTGATAAGTCCAGGTGAGGATGAGCAGACTTGACTTGCTTAAGACAATCTTCAAACTCGTCACCGTAGTACTCGGCGCAGGAATCAACAAAGGACTGCGCTGTCTGGAATTCCTTCACGGCGTCAGCCTTGGACGTCTCCACCTGTCCTGACAGCGCCAACAACTTCCTTTCCGCCACCTCCTTGGCCTCCTGTGCCTCCTTCTTCTAACGGCATTCCTCCTCTAACTTGTCCCCGAGCTCCTTCACCTCCTGATTCAGGGTACGAAGGGCCTCCTTATATTGATCTTGCTCGTCAGTCAGGTTCTTAATACGCCTTTGCTGACGGGCAATCACCCCTTCGTTCGCTGTCCCCTTAATCTGCAAAGCCTTCATGCGGACCATTGCCTGCAAGGTGGAACAACTGTCAGCTTGCTAACGCGAAGGCAAAATAAGCAAAAGAAAGAAGGGAAAACACGTACTCGGGTAAGGTCAAAAAGGCCTGAGCTCCCCAAGTCCTCCAGTGACTGACTAATGCAGGGATCAGCATCTTTATCTTGGAGGATGGACTCCAACATCTCAACGGCATACTCCTTGTGTGTAAGGAGACGACGCTCGGAGTCCTAGGTGACGGGGCTCGGGGTCGTCATCAGCCCCTTTCTAGCCCCATGTTTTGGAGGTGAAGGCTTCTTAAGGTCCCCCCCCCCCTGGGTAACGGTCGGTTTTTTAGACGGGCGATCATCCCTCCCGTCATTCTTCCTCTTTGGCACGCCCTTGATGACGGCCTTGGGAAGAGACGAAGAGGCCCCTTCCTTCTCCTTTCCTTTCCCCTCCTCCTTCATGCGCGCGGCAACAGCCCGAACCTGCGCCCTTAACTTGGCTGCCTCCATTTCTACAAAGCAGACTAGCAAAGAGTATAAAAGATAACAGACGGTCTCAAGTAAGCCAACGGTAATGAAAGGATTATCAAAACAATAACTTATAGCGGCGGGAGTAGTTGTTGAGTTGATGGGCCTCCGGTGTAGGCTCGGGACCCCCACAGTAAGCGTGAAGAGCGTCGAGCGTGATAAGATCTCGGCACTTCCGCTCGTCCAAGGGTATCTATGTTACCCTATGGATGAAAGCTTCTTGCTCTCTTGTGATGTCTGGACGGGCACTAGCTGAAATAAAAAATGAGGAAAAAGATAGAGAAAGCAGACAGCATTAGAAACTTGAAATACATAAGCTTAAAGAAAAAGCTGACGGGGTCGACTTGATTCCCTAACGAAGCCCCAAGTATTGTCAAAACCATGGGGCATCATCTCCCACTCCTCCTGACGGCATACCCAGTTCGTTCCTTCTACAAAAAAGTACCTGCCCTTCCAGTTCCTATTGGAGTCAGGCATATCCGACACCAGCCTTAACTCTTTCTTCCTTGCAGAAAAATGATAAATCCCTTGGAACGAGGCGATGTGGTGAGGACGGTAGCACCAGAAAAACTCATCAAGAGTTAGCTGACGGTTTCCTCCGCTCAAGCGACCGCACAGAATCTCAGCCCCAATGAATATCCTCCAAGCATTGGGGGCAATTTAACTGACGGACAACCCTAGGTAATTAGCCAGCTGACGGTGAAGTGCCGTCAGAGGCAACCTTAATCTTGCTGCGAACATAGCGTCGTACATACCAAAGTCCGCGGTCTTCCCGATGTAACACCTCTCAGACTCTTCAGGGAGACAGATCGGGATATTATCCGAGATCTGGTAACGTTCTCACAGGGAGTTGAAAACTTTGTCCAACATTGTCGGCATAAAATCATTAACCGTCCACTCCTTAGGAAGAATGAATGGACGATCATCCCCAAGGCTTCCTGACGTGCTCTCTAAGGCCTCATCATCTCCATTCAGACTCTCGTCACTCCCTCTCCCCTTTGCCTCGTCATCATCAACCTCGCCCTCGCTAACTACTCTACCTTCTCTATAATTTTCCATATCTTCGTCAGAAGAATGGAGTGACGATCCACCCTCTAGCGACCATGAAGAACCCTCCTCGGGCTCATGACCTGATTGGAAGACCTCGTCGTAGCCCGCTCCTTCACAGACTGTCGAATGTTCACTTGTCGCCTCCCTAGACTTCTGACTACCTACAAGCGACGAAGGTGGTCTAAAAGCCTAAGTGACGACCTCTCTAGTAAAATTTCTTGCAATTAAGTATAAGAATAAACAGAAGGTAATAAGAGCAAGAACAACTCACCAAGTGACAGAGACGGTTTCGAGGAGGCTGATAGTCACAACAAGCAGACGATGACAAAAGCGTGTTGACAATGACGATTCTTGAAGTGACGGTTTCTCTCTGATCAACAGGAATGAAATAGAGGAAAGGAATGAGGGAAGTGAGACACATATATATATAAGGATATGTGCACAGAAGACGATGCGACACCCCCGTCCGAAAGCCAGGCCAATTGACCAAAGACACGTGTTCTGACATCAAGGCTGCTCGAAGAGACTAGCAATAAATGCCTTGTCTGTCAGGCAAAGATATACTCCCCAAACCGACAGCTAAAGCTGACGAGATTGTGGAGTAGGGGGCAACTGATAAGGATAAATTGTCTAAGGGAATACTGACAGTCTACGTGAGCTGAAGGATCAGCATAAGCCGACGACCTTCCATAAGGGTAAGGCGAGGTGGACACCCTTCCAGCAAGCCGACGAGTGCACTGTGCGGTACGGGATAGAAGCAAAACAAAGAGTGCCGACGGGATGAGCAAGTGACGGGACGAAGCTGAAGGGGCAAACGTAGCTTGCCCTACATGCCTCTACATGGGAAGGTATCTTGTCACATATGCTTGTCCCTGAGCAGGTATCTTATCCAGCACACTTATTCATAAAGAGTTATCTGGCGCTCCACGCAAACGTAAAGTGGTTCCCGTAAGGAAGTATCTTCCCAAACATGCCACAAGCTTCGATTCCATACTACTATAAATACCCCCAACCCCTCACAAACGGAGGTATACATAACTTTTCCCAACTCTGGCACTCTAGGGTTGTGAATATTCACTAACTTAACCATCGAAGAGTCGTTGGCCGGTACCACGCCGGTACTCCCCTTTTGAGGTTCTTTTGACTTGTGCAGGTTGACCCGAGTCCGTGAAGACCCTGTAGCTTACTGAGGAGATTTTGGCATCATCAATAATAAAAAGAAGTCATGTTGTAAACAATAAAAAGTAAAAAGATAAGTATATAAAAATAGGCTGATTTTAATATCTTGGCCAAATTTATGGTTAACTTTTATGTGGTTAATTATTATTTGAGCCACTTATTTTATATAATTGATAGAAGGGCATGTATATAACATGTTATTTTATAATACAATTAAATATAATCATCACATGCACAACGTCCACAGCATATACTCAACTCGATCAAACCACTCAACCTAAACGTGAAGGTGATGAATTATCAATTTTCTTTTCGAAATGGAGAGGATAAAAAAATAAAAATAAAAAAAACCTGCTAATTTGGAGCTTCAGAGACCTTGTGACTAAGACCAACACTAAATGTGTGTTTTTCGAACTTTTTTTGTAGGTATTTATTGTCCACATTAATCATACAATTAACTGATTCATCACAACAATGTATTGCATTTTTGAAGATTTAAACTTCCAATTACTTTTTGGACTCCAAGTCACTTGGAAGTTTTTAAATCCATGCTTAAGGTTGACAGCCTCCCCGACAATCGACATGGTTCACTTGTGGAAATGAGAGAAATATGGGAAACAAAGTAACCAGAGAGACACCTTAGAAATTTGAGTTGGGACTTAGGAGTGAACTGTTTCGTGTTTTTTTCTTCTTCTTCTTCTTTTGTTCTCACAGTTATTGCTCTCTCAGCTTCAAAAAGTTGACAGAAATGACATAAAACTTGACTGCTTCATTACATTTACACTTATGAAGAAATGAGGATTGAGATCAGACCTGATGCAATTCACTCATTAAATTAATATTACACAATTTGGAAGTACCTCTCCTTGTCTTCGCCAATGATAATCTTATCCAAACCTTCACACGAAACTGAAGAATCCAAGAAGGCTGGCATGACAGGCATTGGTTGCTATAAGGTAGGAGTTGACTCTGAAGAGCCAATTTCAGAGGCTTGGTGCCTGATTGCTGCCACCATACATTGCCTGGCTACTGCCTGGCATCCCAACGACTCTCCAACTCCTCATTCAGTAGGATACTTCAACTTTACATGCAGAGTTGAAGATACAGCCCCCATAGCGTGAAGCCATGAGTTCGCTAAGATTGCCATATAGGGTGAATAAGCCTCCACCATAATGAAATCCGCATTCCCCACCTCGTCTTCCTTCTAAACGAGTAACTTGATCATACCCCTTGGAACAATGGTCTTTCCATCAAATCCGACCAAGGGGACATCATACTTACTAAGGTCGTCGGGCTTGAGTCCCAAGCCTTTGAATAAATTTGGATACATGATCTCAACTCCGCGTCCTTGGTCAATCATTACCATATTGGCATCAAATTCCGCGATTCACAAAGTTACTACATGCACATCATTATGGGGCCGAATCGTTCCCTCCTTATTAGCCTCGGAGAATCCCAAGATTGGCTAGTCCTGCAGCTTGAACTTCTTAAATGGCCCACCTTCCTCGTCCACTTTTGACTGTGGAGATATCGTCATCACCCCGCTAACAGGGCTAGGGTCTTTCCTTGGAGCCACAAAAATGACATTGATTGTTCCAAGGGGAGACCAAGGAACATTACTTCTCTAAGACACTATCGTGGGATGTCCTCCTTAGACGATAGGCTGGTGCAAAAATTGCTTCAGCTTCTTAGCTTTGACCAATTGATCGAGGAAAAGTTGCAAAGTCCTATAATCCTCCGTAGTATGACCTCAGTCGTGATGATAATGACAGACTTGATAGTAAAGATTTTGATTTCTCTTGGTGGGGTCTCCTCCCATTTTATTGGGCCATTTAAAGTAGGGCTTGTTCTTGATATTTTCCAACACTTGGTAGATCGGCTCCTTAAACGCTGAATTTACCATTTAGGTCCAGCGAGGTTGCGGGGTGCCTGGTTGAAAAACTCTCTCCTTGGATGAGAAGGTCCACACCGGTTGGCCCAATTATCTCTTTGGTTAGTTAAAACTTTGGCTTTCCCCTTACTCTGATTCTGATTGTCCTCCACCCTTTTGTGCTCTTCAATTCAGTCCATTAATTGGTGCATACTCTGAGGAGGCTTCATGGTAAGGGACTTCCAGAGATTAGAGTGCGTAGGAAGACCCACCTTGAAGGTTCTTACAGCTACATCTTTGAAATCCCCAACAATTTCATTGTAAAGCTCCAAATATCTATCGGAATAGTTTTTTAGGGTCTTTCCTTCTCTCATAGACATTGAGAGCAAAGTGTTTAAAGGCCTCGAAACTCGACTGCATGTTACAAACCTTGCTCCGAATGCCCTCATCAGCTCCTCAAAAGAGCTTATCGATCCTTCCTCAAGGCCATTAAACCACTTCATGGCAACTGGGCCGAGGCTCGAGGGAAAGACTTTGCACATCAATGCCTTGTTCTTAGAATGAATGGTCATCCTTTGATTAAAGTGGCTCACGTGTTCAACCGAATTCGTCTTGCCATTATATATTGTGAAAATGGGCTAATTGAAGCAGTGGGGGAGCTCAACTTGCTCAATGTGTCTGGAGAAGGGTGAGCGTGATATTTGAAGGATTGTGTTTCCCATGGCAGCATTTCCCATGCTTCTCCGAGGCGGAGTCCTAGATCTCTTGTGATGATGTCTTTCACCAAAAGTGTAACGAGATGTCAATATGAAAGACTCACTAGGTAGAGTTTTGCTTCTTCGTTAGTAACTTTTGTTATCCTCAGAGCTAGAACTTTGGCTTTGGGTGGGGGTCCTCTCCTCCTTTATTGGAGGCGTTGGCATAGTCGATCCACTTTCCTCTTAAAATTATATACTTCCTCATCATGCGAGTTATGACTAGCATGATGCTGACTGGTATGTTCAGAATGTACAGATGAAGCTCTTTCATTGCAGGTGTGGGCCATATCATGATCCCTTCTTCATTCAAGATTTACAAACTGGTCCCACCACTGGGACCCAACAGACTCTAGGGAACCACTTCTTCTGGGGTTGGCCATAATAAGAAAGCTTTTACTCAAGGGTACTTACGAGATTTTCCCACAAACGACGCCAATTGTGGCAAGAAAAAATAAGTCAAGCTTGCTTTTTTCCCACAATTAATTTATAGAGGTGGGATGTGAATCAACCTTTAATACCCCTGCTTAGATGTATTGGATTAACTAGAAAAGAAGGTATTAGCGTTTAGCATAATTGTATGACATGAGATTTGGTTAGAAAAAGCCTTAGTTGGCTTTATGTTCCTCGGGTTTGGTTTGAGATGCCAATTATACTTGTTCTTAGATTACAATCATAATCTTATATTTCTCCCTGTTCATAAAATGTCTCATGCCTGTTTTACGCCTTATATAGTCTCCCAGGTTGTATCTTAGCCTTCCACTTGAAGGGTTTGGTTTCATTTTCCTTGAAGGGTTTGGGTTCATTTCCCTTGATACTTGTCTCATCAAGACTTCAACTAGAAGGTTTCTGCACTAGGCTTTGAGCTGTGATAACACTGTTTATGGGTCATTTCCTCATTAATGTGGCCAACTAAGTGGGTTCAAAGAATTGAATGCGGAGGTGATGGATGCCTTATTTGCATTCTTCCGTTCCATGCTTGACGATAAATCTTCCTCCTCTTCCTCAGTTTATGTCCAGTGGTCTTCAAAATTGGTCCTCAACCCTTTTGAGGACACACTAATATCCTCGGGGTCCTCGGGCGTTGCAGCCTCCTTGTGCCTGTGATTAATTTTTTACAACTTTCCCGAGGGCTTGCTCTCAGTGCCTTCTGAGGTCCGTTCTTCTAATATTGGACTTTTCTGAATCATCCCTACTTTTGAATTCTCATCCTCCCACACTACTTTTATTTTATATTATAACTAATATTCATAATATTTTATTATATTATATATTTTAATAAGCCATCTCTAAAAAGGAGTATATAAATATATTCATATTTTTAAACTTCAAAAATTAATTATAACTTTTAAAGTTTTTTTTTTCATGCTTTATTATTTTACATTTATTAACTTTTTTTATCTAGAATATGCTTGAAAATCATTTAATTTTCCCCACATATATATATATTAGTCAATTATGCTAAATTTATAAACTTAGTATCTATATTTGTATTTAATTAATTAATAAAGTAATTATGACATTATCACAGTTTGACTTTGGTTGAACCTCGGGGTCCAACTTTAAAAACTTTGAGCCTCTCCCCTTACCAGTTTTGTAATCAGTCTGGGTCTGAAAATAGTTTGGTACACATTAAAAGAAGAGGAAAAAGTATGCTCATGGTCTAGCAAGGTTAGGTAAAGATTTATAGAGGGGATGAAAACATGGACTGCTTCCTTACCTACTCAAGTATAGCGTATTTTGGCTTTTGGTTTAGCCATTGTTTGAGTAATAAAATCTCTACAATGATTCTTAAAAATAAATAAATAAAGTGCTCTAATTTTATGTAATTTTTTAAACTACTTCTTGGTAAATTAAAACTACTTTAAGCTCATTTAAAAGTGTTTTCAATCCGTTTAAACCCTACAATTCATTAAAATTATCTAAATTTTCTCAGAAAATTATTAATAACTTAAATATATAACCTTCAATGAATTTACTATATATGAGAAAATAATAAGTTTTTTTTTTTTTTTAGGAAGGAGAAAATAATAAGTTATTTAAATAGTTTGTGAATAAGCTCAAGCTTGTTCAATAAGTATAAAATGACTTGTCAGTCTTAAAAGAAATTAAAGGATATATGTCCTGTCATTAATTGAGACAAAACGACGTCGTTTTGCCTTTTTTTTTTTAATTTCAGAATTTAAAAAATAAATAAATAAATAAAAAACCTAAGGGTCAATAGTCTCCGAGACAACGTCACAGAAGCTATAGTCTCCAAGACTAACTTGGTATCTGTATATATTAAGAGGATTCGAAAAGTTAGTTATTGTTTTTTTTTTACTGTCAAAAATACCCCTAATCTAATTAGATAACCCTTATTCTTAAAAAATAAAAAAATGAGGTTAAAATTGTAATTCAAAAAAAAAAAAAAAAAAACTACCAGAGAACACTCTATTTAAATACTAGCTTCATCACACGCGATTCGGGCGTGAGTCTTTTTTTTTTTTTTTTGTGTTAGTGGTCCTATTTTGTAGAAAAAAAAATATGTTTTTTATTTATTTTATATATATAATTTTTATTTTGAAAATCTAATTTATAAGTGAATAAATCAATTTGAAAATTAATAGGAGAATGGTTCTATTTTTTAGGCAATGTTTTAGTGAGAGTTAGAGATACATTTTTACCGAATTGTCCTTTAGTTTTGTCTCTACTTAAACATAAAGGTATATGGGCATTTTTGAACTAAAAATGAGGAATCCAAGCAGGAGAAGACCCTTAAATAATAGTTATTTTTTAGGCAATGTTTTAGTGAGAGTTAGAGTTGCATTTTTACCGGATTGTCCTTTAGTTTTGTCTCTACTTAAACATAAAGGTATATAGGCATTTTTGAACTAAAAATGAGGAATCTAAGCAGGGGAAGACCCTTAAATAATAGTATAGATATCTCACGCACGGTTGATACATTTTTTTTCCTAAAAAGTAGCAAACACTAAACCAGCAGTTTACTCCATTTCAAATCCTAAATTTTACAATAGTTTTTTAAAAATTCCTTTCTGTGTAAACTCACTAACAATAGATAAATTCAAATTAAAAAAAAAAAAAAAAACTACCAGATAATACTATGTATAACTTCCCACTAGAAACCTAAATAGATTCAAACTTCTCTTTTATTTCTAAAAAACAAAAAATCTTTTCATCCCACGAAAACAAATAAAACCACCACCCCCTACTCCTTCCCAAATACAGTTATTTCCAACTTACGTTTTTCTCCCACCTATTAGATGGAGGAAAATTGCTTCTACCCTCACTTAACTTTCTTCCAACGTCTTAAAAAAAATTATTTTTGAAGCGTGTTCAAAAAAACTGTTCATACAACTAGCTTTATTCTCTAAAAAAAGGTATGCAATATTTATTCTCTTCATCTAATGAGATTCTTCCTTATTTATAAGTCCTCATTTTTTTTTCATGAGTGAAGTTCACTATTCACCTAAATTTCGTCTCTTACTTGCTTTTCAGGGACAAACACTAGACAACTTCTCCATTATATCTATAAAATCCAATTAATTCTCATGTAATTTTTGTGGGTTTGATTTTGTCTTCTCAATTGGAATTCATAATGGACTTCTTCGATAGTCAAATAAACCCATTTCTTTCGTTAATAACAATTTCTTACAACCAAGTCTTTTGCTTACAATAATCCTTTTTATTTTTTTGAATAATAAAAATATATATATATTTTTATATTATAATTGATACAAATTATTAATTTTTATCCAAAAAAATAGAACAACTTCTGAGTGCGCGAGTAAGAGCTAGCTCATGTACTTTATACGAGATTGCTACGAATTTATACTTGTTTGTGTGTATGTATTTGAATTTGATTTCTTTTTGTTGCAGAGGAAGGTCAGGCGGAACTGCAAGAGGCGGTGAAGTTACAGAGCAAGAGAGATCGAGAATCGCTGATGAACAATCGGAGCAAGAGGAAGAGAACCAGTTCTAAACGAGAAGAAGGAGAGGAAAGCACGGAAGAGAGTGTCGGAGATGAAGAAGATGAAGAATACTCCACCGTCTTCGTCGACGACAACAACCACCGCCGGCCGGCGAGATCCTCAAGGCACTGGAAAGTCGTCGATGAAATGATCGGCATCTCTGTCCCGAGAAAAGCTCGCTCCAGTAAAAATCTAAATCTCCCTAATACCTCATCGTTTTGTGATTGTAGGTACAAAGAAGAGGAAAATGGAGGTTGAGAAAAGTTCAGGTACGGTTGAGAACAGTGAAATCGAAAGTGAACAACTTGAAAAGACTGAAACTTCTTCTTCACCTAAAGAGTGTGTGTCATTGGAATCACAGCAAGAGGTGGACGCTGCAATAGCAGTGATAATGGAGGAGGAGGATCGGAAATCGTCGGATAAAGAAGCCGGAATCGGAGACTGTGTGTCGCCAAGGAATGAATCAGCTGCTCCTTGTGGTGGTGATGAATTGAATGCCGTTGAGGATGTTCAAGATTCCATCAAAGAATAAAAGAACATTTTGCTTTCAGGTTTTTTTTTTGGGTTTTTTTTGCATATTTTGATTGTATATGGGTTCTGTTTTTACAAGGTTCTGACTGTTTCGGAGGCTGAGAACAAGCGAGAGGAGAAGTTGGAGATTAAATTTCGGAATTGACCCTCAGTTTTTTTTCTTTAAATTCCAAAATTTATTAAAAAATAAAAAATAAAACGACGTCGTTTTGATTCAATTAATGACAAGAAATAACTAGAGTTTAACGGAGTATCAAATTGATAACAATTGAAAGTTAGAAGACTGAAACGACAAAACTGAAAATTAGAATACTGAAATGAAAAAGACTGAAAGTTAGAGGGCCAATTTTGCATTTTTACCTAAAATGTAAGTTTACTAAGTTTTTTTTTTTTTTCTTTTTTTTTTGCCTAATAAGCTATTTTGTTTTATTCAAAAAAATGCAGAAAAGCCCCTCCTAATAATATAGGTTTACGCAATGGAACAGATAAATAAGTTAAAATTGATGGCTCAAGTAGTGTAGGGGAAGGGTATTTTTTTTCCTTTCAAGTAATTTTCATTAGCCAATGAACTATTTCTGTTCCTAAGCCAATTACCCACAGATTAAGGCTTCATATGGTTCTTAATAGCTACATTAATCACAAACGTGAAAGTGTGAAACACACAAAGGACTAAAATTTATCTCACCAAGGTAAATAATAAATAGTCCCGCCAATAAAAACTACGAATGAAATTCCTTTTTTAAGTATATGGAACCTTTGATCAAAACTTAGGAAAGAAATGCTTGAAAGTTGAGAATTTTTTTTTCCAGTCTACTATTTCTTTAACGTATTAAATTATTATGTGGTATAAAATTAATTAGGAGATGCACAGAGTGTAACTTTATTCTAACCTTATTTATAGTTTAAGTCTTTTTTTTTTTTTTTGTTGAAAATTTACTACTACTACTATTATTATTATTATTATTATTATTATTGTTATTATTATTATTCAAAATTTATTTTGAAAAAGAGTTTTTGGAATTTCCTTTTAAAGAATCTTTATAAGAGGACTTGCAAAACTTCATTTTCACTTTTTGAAAATTTATTTGCAGAAAAGATTTTAAAAAATTCTTTGAGAATTTACTTGTTTCTTTTTTTTACAGTGGATAAGTCCGACGCATAACCATATAATATTAATCTATATGCATTGAATAGTCCTTCCCAAAAAAAAAAAAAAAAAATATATATATATATATATATATATATATATATATGAGTGTGCATTATATGGAGGACTGCATAAATCTAAACAACACAAGGCTGAGATGCTTTTTTTTTTTTTTTTTTTTTTTTTTTGGGAAAAAAGGGATTTGGAGAAAGATCCTATAATATATTAGTGGATTTGGTCTCTCCACTTCCATGCAATTATGTGTGTTGTGACCAAAATCCACAAGAATTCAACCTCCTTCATTTTCAGTTGCTATTGTTATCTTTGAAAATTTATTTGTCATAGCTTGTTTCTAGTGACTATGATTATCCACTGCCAAGTGGAATAGTGTTAAAGCACATAATTTTATTTCTCTAACTAGGCCATTCACATCAGTTTGCACAAAAATTCCGTCTATTTTAATAGAAGAATTTACTTTTTCTATTTTACATACTCATTTTTCAAAATTTCTCAAATCAAATTATTTATTTTACACTAAATTACATTTTTTTAAAATCAACTTTTTTTATTTTTAAAAATGTTTCTCTTTCTTCATACACAATAACCATCATATACTCTCTTCCTTCAGCCTCGAAAAACGTAAAAAAAGAATAAAAAAATTATATGCAAAGTGAAAAGTATCCGTATAAATTTACACAATTACTGTAACAACTTTGCAGAATTTACACATTTTTAACTTGACTGATGTAGATGATTTTGGAGATTGAATATGTAAAATTGAATCATTTTTATATTTTGCATTAATTGATGCAAATGCTAGAGAGTAGAATAAAAAATTAATAAATAATACAATTTAAAAAAAAAAAAAAAAACCCTATTATGGCTCACCGCAGTCAACACTCAACACAGATGGCCTGACCCAAAGACATCCCATATAATTGGTGTCAGCCTTTATAGCCTGTTTGGGACTTAAAAAAAGGAGGGGGAGTAGAGTAGAGGGAGAGAGAGTAATTCAATTACCTTGTTTGGAAGTTTTTTAAGGAAGGAGGTGGGGGGGATTTGGAGGGGTTTCAACTCCCTCTAACCTCTCATTTTTAATTCCTCCAAATTAGAGAGATTTGGAGAGAGAGTAGAATAGATAAGTTATTGGCCAAATAAATTCCCTAATTTACCCTTTCTAAATTAACAAAATTACCCTTTCTAAAGGGCTAATTACCCCCTTCCTCCTCCCTAATTTTAAAAACATCTAAACAATGTAGAGAGGAATCATTCTCCTCTACTCTCCTCCCCATTACTCTCCTTCCCTCTACTCCCCTCTACTCTCCTCCCTCTCTAAACTTCCAAACAAGCCATTACTGACCCAATCCAGTTTAAAAAAAATATAAAAAAATAAACCCTTAATCAGGCTCAATTGTCCCAACCCACTCAAACCACCAATCCCCAGTAACTGAAAAAAAAACGCCTAGATCCAAGTCCACATTTATACATTGGTTTATCTATTGGTGTTCAAACGCTTAAAATAACCCATGGGATTTTGCCAAGGATTTAAGGCGCTCAAGTTTTATATTGACTGTGCACAAATTCTCACTTATTTAATAGAGATGTTGTGTCTACTGATACAAAGAGAGTCTAACCATAGAATAAAACCTCAAATACTTAATTTAAGTGTTGTTTGATTGGGAGACATGCTTTATAATATTCAGTAGCATCTAATAATAAGTTATATAAGTAATAGTAATCATCTAGCTCTGTTATATAGGAATGCAAAATTGTCTTCTACGTAATAGAATACAGGCTATCAAAATGAGCGGAGCTTCATCTTTGAAGAGCATGGGGCTACTGGTTTGGGCCTAGAAAAACTTGACCTAAAGCCTATTAGCACTAATGTTATAATGGGCTGACTTCGGCCCAATTTTGTTCACTCTCTCTACTAGTCTAATGGCACTTCATCTATATGTAGAGGCTTTTCTTCCAAAGAAATTGTTCTAGCTTTTTGAGATGAAGCTAATTGAAAACATATAAATTGCAATTGTTTCAACTAAAAACGTTTGTATTGGAAATAAATATTATTTAGGAAATAAAATATTGATAACCTAATTAATTAATTATATCTAAAATAAAATCCAATTGACCAATAAAAATACAATGTCCTTTCAAAATAAAAATAAAAAATTCTTCGTGATTCCCACGTTAGAAATATTTGATGGAACGAATGGTGAAAGAAGCAAGCATAAACATTATAATACATCCTTCAAGTATTAAGAATTTTGCCACTGAATAATTTGAAAACGGTGGGTCATGACTAATTGTGGAGATTTTGCACGCAATCTAACGGCTTCTTGGCAAGGTAGGTCTCTAACATCAGCCAAAGGTGTATGGATTCTACAGGAAACTTTATGGTTTTAATTTTCTAAAATAAAGAGTAATTTTGTGTATTACAGTTGAATCTTTTATATGCAATTATTTGAAAAAATTTGACATGACACGGTATTATTGAATGGTGTTATCATAGGCTTTTATGCAAAGTCCATATTAAATTTAATCTCTTGAAAGAAAAGACTATTCCATCATATATGAAGCAAGTGAAGCAAGCTTAACAAGTTTTCTCTTTATGATACATGCTTTAAAGGAAGATTTTACCATTTTATAAGCAGGTAAAGCTTGATAGTAGCTTTGATGTTATGACACTTTTGCTTCAAATAGATAAGATAAGACTATTATAGTTTTTTTTTTTTTTTTTTTTTTTTTGCTGAATAGACTATTATAGTAATTGCGCAGTGGCGTGTATATACTTAACATGAAATGAAGACAAGAAAAATATTCTTGATTTTCATGCTTGCAAAATGAGTTGAATTGCTTTGTCATTTATACGTTCTTAATGGTTCAGAACATCCATATAGTTGCTTAGCCTCCTTTAGGTCAAATGAGTAATGAAAGACCTGCCCGAAGGTTAACAAATAGAAAAAAAATCAATGACATCTAAGACCTTGGATAATGTTTTGTTCTATACAGCCATGTGACATTTATGGAAATAAAGACTACCATAGCAAACACTAAATTAAAGACAATGTGATGAAAATGGAAACACATTATCATCAAATATTTATAGAAGTTTAACTCTAACTTGCTGGTTTTTTGAAAGATAAATGAAATCAAAGAATTTGAAGCCCAAAATATGTCTTTCCTCACTCTATAAGGTCATTGGAGATTGGCTCGAAAATGCCTAGTAGACCATAAAATAATAGAGAAGAACATAGAAAAACAATATGGAAGAGAAAAGAGAAAAAGAAAGCTTATACGGTCAGAAGATGTCACATATTTTACTTATGCATTCTACCAGATTTATCATCAACAATAAATTTTTCTTTTAAAGATCATATAATAGTGGTGAAGATTATTTCCATTGAAATACATTAAGGTGAAGCATCTCACCATATTGAAATTAACTTAAATTAAGATTCTTCTAAAAAAACCTTAAATTAAGATCAAACAAGTAGAAATATGAAGCAAAAGTTCCCCATTTCTAGCTAAATTTCATATATATATATATATATATATATATATATATAGACACATGTATGTATCCTATAACCAAAGTTTGTTTTGAAAAAACTCTTACATATTCGGCAAGAGACAATTTAAGGTTCCCAAGTAGCATAATTCAATCAGTGTGTCTTCCTCATCAATCAACTTTTGTATTTCAGATGACCTTCAAAGTCAACAATGATAGGAAACCATGGGAAGTTTTCATTACCTGATCCCCGAATTCAGCTAATGTGACCATATCGGCAATAACGCAATAAATTAATGCAATGCTAGGTAATCAACACACTTTACTTAGGGTATGTTTGGTACATTGAATGTAGATTACATTAGTAATATTAATCTTTATTACTGGAAATAGAAGACATTGTAATGGAATAATTATTACTATTCATAAGTTTAGTTGTTACATATGGAAAGCTTGTAAAAGATGATGTATAAGGAAACTTTATATTTTTTGAAATATATTAATTTTAAAACCTATTATATGCACTAAGGAATAGCTATTACATCCAATTTAAAAAGGAATAGCTATTCTTCAATTTAAAGAATAGTCATTCCAATGTAGTAACTAATCTATGTAATAAAGATGCAACCAAATGGCCGAATTGTTATTACACATGAATAACTATTCCATTACATGAGCTATTACAGCATACCAAACGTACCCTTACAGCAGTCAAGCACAAAGGAGTTTAAATTTTGAATTGAAATTGAGTTGGATAAAACTACATAGTTGAGGCTAAAATTTCTGTGCTTTCACTGTCTAGAAATATTTTGAAAATAATGATAATGGTCTTACTAAATATTCCAATAGTGAATTACAATACCAATCAAAGTGGTAGCTTTTAAAGTTATAATTTCAAACACAATGTCTGATGGAGTCCAAATAATTTTTAGGCCAAGATTATTTGTTGGCTGAGACCAAATTTCAGAGAACAAATTTCAACACATTAGTCAAACTGGTTGCAAGTCAAATGCATCCTTAACTATATTTTGTAAATTGGTAAATCTTGCTTCTTGTTGAAGCAAGCCAATATTTTGTAATTGATCTATTTCTTTCTCAATAAAATTCCTTTGCTGATGATCAAAAAATAAAAAATAAAACCCAAATTCTACCCAAATCATTACTAGAGTCAGCTATCTCATACCCCCATCTAGGAAATAACATTTCCAAAAGAGTGCTACCAACTTCTCTCCTAACTTTGGTCTCCACATGGCAAACAACATCAAGATGTAATTTCCTAATTTTAACCTTAACCTCATTATGCAATACAATAGTTGCAACTGCATTGGATTACAAATCTAAAATAAATCAACTAATGAAGTCTATCACTTCTCCAAATCCACAATATCTTATGAAAAACAAGGCCTTTAGCTATCAATCCCCCTTACTCACAAATATCACTATATACACACACAACAACAAAATTGCATATGCATACACACACACACTAATAAATCCAAAACAACAAAAATACCAAAACCATCACAAATATCACTTCAAACACACAACAACCATATTGCATACACATATATAGACACATTCTAAAGAATCCAAACAACAAAAATATCAAAATCATACCACAAGAAGAGGCTCATCACTCAGCAGAAGAATCTAGTACAGTTCAATTGCGATATTTGTGAAGTGCATCGTAATCGAACTGCACAAGATTCGTTCGGTGGACATTATTGGAATGATGCTTCATGCAATTAACGCTTTCGCAGAAGCGCAGGCATGGGTGACAGAAATTCACCTCTCTGTGACGAGGATGATGATCACTAACGATGCGCTTCTTCATAGGCATCTCAGATCTCTCTCGTGCTCTCTCTCTCTCGATGCCTCTCTCTTTGTCGCTCCTCTCAGAAAATATCTTGTGTTGCTATGTCCGTGTTTGCGTTGTTTTCTTTAAATATTTAAAAAGTGGCAAGATCGGGATTTGTAATTAAAAGACATTACCTAGAAAATCGGTTAAAATGAAGTACTAATTAATTAGAGTGAAAAGTAAAAACACTTAATAGTTAATTAGGGTGAAAAGTAATTGTATTAATTCATCTGATGTGGCACTCAAGATCACAAGACCAGTTGTTCCTCTCAAGTAATTGCAACCAATAATAAAAAGTCACCTATTTAAAATAAGGCCAAAATGAAAAATACACCCTTTAAGTTTCACTATTTTTCATTTTATTCCTATAAATTTGTATTTTGTCATTTTCATCCTCTAAATTTCTTTTCTTTTCAATTAAGTCTTCTATTAATGTATTGTTAATTTTTTGCCATTAACTTTTAATTTTTTATATTTAATTTTTATATTTTTTTTATTTTAAAAAAACATTAATGAAAAAAATATATAAAAAGAAAAGGATAAAAGGCGTAACATTCCCTCCCTCCCACACCTGGATAACAAAAATGAAATCCCACCCTGATCTGAGAAACTGAGAATGAGAGAGAGAAGGACGAGAGACAATGACAAATCTAGAGGGGGAAAGAAAAGAAAAACAAAGGTGACAAGGATGATATTGTTCTCATGGACGCTCATGGAAAGTTTTTCACAATTATTTCCTTCTTTTTGTTTCTTCTGAGGACGAGTTGACTCACTGAGTCTAGTTTGGGCTTGAGTTTTTAACAAATATTTGTAAGAGGGAACGTTCCTCTAAATGGCTTTCTAGTTTTTTTTCCTTAATTAACGTTTTTTTTTTCAAAAATTAAAAAAATATAAATATAAATATAAACAAAATTTAAAAATTAATGGCACAAACCAACAGCATATTAACGGAAAACTTAATTGAGAAAGAATGAAATTTAGAAAACTAAAATGACAAAACTTAAACTTATAAGATTGAAATGAAAAGCAATGAAACTTAGAGGGTGAATTTTGCATTTTGGCCTTATTTTATTTTAAATAAGTGGCTTTCTATTATTGGTTGCAATTACTTGAGAGGAACAGCTGGACTTGTGGTCTTGAGTGCCACATCAGATGAATTAATATAGTTACTTTTCACCCTAATTAACTATTAAGTGTTTTTACTTTTCACTCTAATTAATTAGTTCTTCATTTAAATCAATTCTCTAGGTAATGTTTTTTAATTACAAATCCCGATCTCCCCACTTTTTAACTACTTAAAGAAAATGGCGCAAACATAGACATAGCAACACACAAGATATTTTCTGGTAGAAGAGCGACAAAGAGAGAAGCATCGAGAGAGAGAGAAAGCGCAAGAGAGATCTAAGATGCCTAAGAAGAAGAAGCGCAACACTAGTGATCATCATCCTCATCACAGAGACGTGAATTTCTATCACCCATGCCTGCACTTCTGCAAAAGCATTAATTGCATGAAGCATCATGTCAATAATGTCCACCGAACGAATCTTGTGCAATTCGATTGTGATGTTTGTGGCACTTCACAAATATCGCAATCGAACTGCACTAGATTCTTTTGCTAAGTGATGAGCCTCTTCTTGTGGTATGATTTTGATATTTTTGTTGTTTGGATTCTTTAGAATGTGTGTCTATATATGTGTATGCAATTTGGTTGTTGTGGGTTTGAAGTGATATTTGAGATGGTTTTGGTATTTTTGTTGTTTTGGATTTATTAGTGAGAGAGAAAGAGAGTGTGTGTGTGTGTGTGTGTATATGCGTATGCAATTTTGTTGTTGAGTGTGTATGAAGTGATATTTGTGAGGAGAGGGAGGGAGGGGGAATTAGAGAAGAGTTGGCCGGCAATTGCCAATTTCCGGCCAACTCTACTTTACTCCCCCTCTCTCCCCTTCCATCCAAACTGGCCATAAGATACATTCTCTATAAGCAAAGCAATGAATACCCAATGAAACTTCTCCTGTGACAGCCATCTCTTGAAAGTTACGGCTGAGTCTCATTTATCCGAGTAACAAGATTTCTCAACGTTGGAAGCCAATATTCCTGCACCAATTTAAAATTTGGACATTGCATAGGAAAAATACATATATGGATATCAAAACAGATAAATTGAGGCAACTGAGCAAATATATGACATACAAGAAAGTAACAACAGGAGATTGGGAAAAAACTAAAAGCATACAAGATTAATAATATGATATGATAGGATCAAATTATTCTTTTTATTCTTTGACATGAAAATTATTCAATTCATTCATTCCCTAAAATTTTGACACAACAAGTGAGGAGCAATATTAGCTTGTGTTTGGGAACATGCTAGTTTCTTCCCATCTAATAATTTCTAGCCATTCATGAGATTCATGTATACAATGAAAAGAATATAAAAACCATACGATTATATCAATCAATTTAAAAGGAAACCAAACACCCAGACTTTTAAAAAAAAAAACTAAACACCAGGACTTGTTTAGGTTTTAATTGAAACAAAAAGTTACCCAGATGAATTACCAAATAATTTAGCCAGCCAGATGCTATGATGATTAATATCAACATTTCAGAAAGAGATGCAAAATAATTTTACCCTGATTTTAGTCATCTAGATAATATTCAATTGATTACTGTTACTTGGAAATTCTAGATGAACTAAAACAATTTCAAAAGGAGGAATGATAATTCATAAAAGAATAGATTGATTTTATGGTTTGTGAATTCACTGGTAGGAAAGGTGAGAGAACAGGTAAGAGGGGGTGAGCTGTGCAATAGGTAATCTTTTTAGCAATATGTGGCAATCCATGCACATTGTCTTCCCTGTCCTCGTATGATTAAAGTAATAGTCTTTAGCTTCAGTATTAAATTATGCAGACTATATATGTTTTATTGGCTTATCCCATTTACATTGACTTTGATCACAGAATGATGGCCAGTGAGAAGGGATTGAAGGAGAGAAATAGTAACTTCACAGAACCCTGGCTATTTAATGAGGCAACTAAACTTCACTCACCTTCAAGTTATCTAATTCAGCTAAACTCCTCCTCAGCTCCTTGTTATCTGCTTCAAGTTTTTTTGCAAGATCTTCTAACTGTGACATGGTTTTAATTACGGTCAAAATAAAATATAAAAGAAACTAGTACAAATTATACTAAAGATGGCAGAATACTACCTGATTTTTACGGTGTTCATATTCTTCCAAAATATTGTTGTTTAAAAAAAGCATAGAATTGGCCTGTGATATATTATCTTGAATGGCAGCGTCCAATTCCTCAATAGTAGTAGGCATCTACATGTCAACACAAAAGAAATTAGAATCTTTCTTGAATAAAGAGCCATGCAAATATGAAGCACTGAGGAAAACAATACAATCTTAAAGTGAAACTAATCATGAGACTGGCATATTAGATTTCCCATGTAAATACTAATATTAATAAAATAAGATTTTATATAAGACAGTATCTGCTTTGATAGGTAATTCAATTTATTAAAGATTTGAAAAGTATAAAGGGATTATACAGTTCTAAGAAAGCAAATACAGTGATAAAAAAGAGAGTAAAGAAAGAAAAGAGACAAGTTGTTAACAGCACAAAATCATAGAGTCTAGGAATTCCATCAATGACTAAGTAGAGATAGTAATGGGCTTCAATCCCCAGAATGTAATTAAGGTAGTATCTTAATTGGAGCTCTAATTGTTAATAAATTTTTCATGGCAAAATGTAAATATTAAGGTAAGGATACGCCAAACAATAGGCAAAAATGTAATAATTGTGGCAGCTTGTACTTCTTACAGTATTGATAGCTATTGCCGAGATAATAAATGATACCAACTCACCAATACCTCACTAAGACATCGAAATTCCATCACTCAGAAGAATGAATCAAAACTTTGGTGGAACTTAATTGTAATACATATATATTGACAAGTTAATAAGCAGATTTTATTAAATTGGAAGAAACCTTTCAGCATAAAATATTATACAGAAGGTTGTCAACTAATCATGCCAAACTTCTTAAACTAATACTAAAAAGCCATTTGGCACACAATTTGACCTATAGTTACTTTCTAGATTTGGACCTATCTCATAAACAGGATAATATATTCAAAGACAAAGGCTTCTCCCTAATCACTTAAATACACATTATATATAAACGTATCTCCAAGAACATTTGCAGTTTCTTGAGCCACTTTAATGACAGTAGCTCCAGTGACAAAATCTTCACAAAGATCCCTAACTGGAATCACACGAAATTTTTTAACCAAGCTACAAACATATTAAACTATCTATGAAGCAATTAGGATAATATGATCTCCTTCCAAAACTAGCATAACCATAATATTAACTGACCTTCAAAAAGCACAAGTGTAAGCTTTCTTTAAAAGAGAAAAAGCTCCTAAAAAGAAAGGACTACAAAGCAAAATTACTTTAAAGATCTGTTTATTTCTCAATATGTTGTCACCTGCTCACTCGGTTTATGTAAGCAATGCCAATAAGGCCAGTTTAAAATAATACCTTTTACAATAAGTAATAAAAAAGGTAAAGGCCCTAGTTCATGGGAAGTATACCCAAGCTACACAACTAAACGATTTTTCAATAAAAGGGTCACAATGAAAGTCATTGAAAAGGGTCACAATGAAAGTCCATGAACAGATGAAAAGATTTTTAAAAGTTTTCTAGCCAAAGAAAAAACGAAATTACATTTTAGTAACAGCTTACAATATTCAAAGTGCAGTGATGCCTGCATAGCAAACTTTTCATGCTGCTTAAGATCAACTTCCAAATCTCTAATCTAAAAGTCAGAAAACCAATTTATACATATCAGGAAAGGAATCAGAAACTGAAGATATATATAGTGGGGTCAGGTATGCCATGGCTTCAACAAAATAACAGAAAAAGATGTGCATATAACATACAGAGATCCTACAGACAAAAGAAAACTTCTTCAGGAGACTTGCAGGATGCTATGTGAATTGGTTACAAACATAAAAAGGAAAGGCAAAGAGCATACAATGGAGGGGGAATGGGAATTATAGTCATTGTATATGTCAGTTCAAACAGAAAGAAAAAGGAAAAATAATATTTTAACAGAATTATTAAATTTATAAATTTCTACATGATTTTCATTTTTTAAAAATTCAAATCTCCAACAAATTCAAGAATTTAAGGACACCCTTTTTTAATAAGGGATTTTTGGTCCTAAGTGGAGGAAGAATGGGAGATTCAAACTAGTGGCCACCACATCAAGAGATAGGGCCTTCTTTAAAGGACTTCACCTGATTTTGAAGTATGCCACATATAGAAAAGGAAGACGGAGAGCATACATAATGGAGGCTGAAGGAAGGTCCACTTGTCTTGTTTAAAAATAAACTCTCATTGAGAATTTTAATCATGTGAACAAAACTCCATGTTGAGGAGTAATACACAATTGCAAAAAAAAAAAATTGTTAACTGTTTCAATAAAGAAGCTAACTAAAATTGTCCATAATATAATTAAGAATAAGGTTAATTTTTTATTCTTATAACTAATAGTATTAAGAAAAAGGTTTTTAAAAACACCTTTAATTATCAAGTGTTAGAATTGTTAATTATATAACATAGAACAAAGTTGGCTCCTCAAACATTATAAGAATAACAAAATGACCTGTTCACTGAGGTAAGGACATAATAAACAGAAACAATATAGATTTCAATTTTTTAATTGTAACTTTAAATATAAGAGGGTCAACTGTGTGAGCAAAAGTCTAGTAAAATAACAAATCGTGGGATTCTGGAGGAAGACAGAAAACAACCATGTTAAATAAAGTTTTGGAGAGGTCCTTCAGTTGTTGCAGAAATAAGACAAACAAAAAAAATAAAAACAAAAAGTGATTCACAAATACAAACATAATCTTTTTCAGCCTATAGAAATTAATTTTACACCCTCGTAGTAACAGATTTATAGATTCATTAATAGTATATAAGATGGGTATCTAATACATTTTAATAAAGCTTGTATGAACTTCTAAATCAGCTTGAGAATTAATCAAAAAAAGTACCTTGGCGTCAAATTCAATGGATGCCATATGCAGTTCTACAAAACTCTGCTTGAAAGAAACAGCCTCAACAAGTAACTCCTGTAAAACAGGGGAAAAAAAGAATGAAGCAATTGAAAATTTCGAAATATGTATCTATATACTAGAGATAGCTTATTTCTTAATTCTGACATAAACCAGCAAACAGAGTCACAGCACAGCATAATAACTAAAGGGGGCAAAAAACCTGAGCCTGAAAGCGACTTCACCTTAACTTCCATTGCACAATGGAATCACTGAATGTTGTAATTTGCAGCTTGATCAATAAGCTTCGCCATAAGAGTACCCAAGTCATCTTCCTTTTCCAAAGATTCTAATTTTCTTTTCCTTTGATCTAAGATCACCAAAGAATATTCTACAGTAAATGTAAAGATTGAATGTGGCACTTTTCTATGTAGTAATATTTTATACTTACCAATTAGGCTTTCAATTTCACGCTGTTTTTCTTCTCATGCTGTAAAATCTTGATAATATCCTCCTACAATTTATATCCATAATGAAGTCCAAATGCAAATTTGTATTTTTTGATCAACTCCAATAAGTTATGAATCAATAATTAAATTTGGTAACACAAACATACAGCAGAGACACAACAGTCAGGCATCAGTAAAAAACTTTGGAAACTTGTATGGTTTTCAGCATACCCGCTGTTTATGAAATTTCACAGCTTCTTCCTTCAAGTATCTTAGATCATTCATAAATGACCCAAGGCTTTCCTCAATCACAGAAACTGATTCTTCAAGCTCCATTTTCTTGGACCTCATAACTTCAATTTCCCCGTCATCTAAACCTAGAAGCAGAGTAGAGATGAGAATTGGAAGCTTATGCAATTGTAAAAATTTAGATTAAACACTAATCAAGACTAAGGATTTTCTAGAAACATACTACACAGAAGAAGACTTGAGCGACCCACGGCATCTACACTAGCTGAAAAATGGTTACCATATCTAGATTTAGACCATCGATAGTGACTTTCTGGAGTCCAACAATCCAAAATATCCAACTTTAGAACCTCATCAGCCTTTTGATCAGTTTCCTTGGACCCTACGTACTGAGCAAAGTTGAAAAATGGATAAGCTCTTGATAAAAAAACATAATCATAGACCAAATTTTCAAACTCCCCAACTTCATGAGGCTCAGCCCCTCTAACTGCCCGCAGTTAAATACATCACAAATTGAAAAAGGAAGTTAAGGGAGCTTACTGAACGATCCAAACCAAATTGACCAGTCAAAACCTCCTCAACAGTATTAGCAGCATTAAAAACTTGGTCAAGCCAAGAATAGATACCAATCGAATGCATCTGCTTGGTATCAAAAAAACAAATGATGATAAGATGGTTAATTTTCCCAAAAAAAAAAAAAAAATTTGATGATAAGATGGTTGGACTATTCAACTGCAAAACATAGTTGGGGCCCAAGTCACATACCTCCTTAGTTAGTTGAAAGGGCAAGGGTGCACGACCTACATCCGCCATATAATTTAGGGCCAGGACATCAAATGACTTCAAATTTTTTTACTAAAAGGTCCCGATCCCTAGGATCTTGAGTGATGAAAGACTGCAAATCAAGCAAAAAAAAAAAAAGACTAGAAGTTTAGTGTCAAAAAAGAACTTTCCTCACCACCCAACAATAATCATGTTCACATAACATGATTTTATTAAAGATATATATATATATGCTTCATAAACAATATAGCATTCCTTAAAAAGAAAATTAAAAAGTACAAAATAATTACACAAGCTTGGTTAATTCAGCCCATACAAATATGGGGAAAGAGAGAATATAGCATCAGTAAATAGGAAAAAAAAAACAAACAAAAAAAAAAAAACAAAAGGGTCTAGCTGAAATACTCATGCCTTGATTCCAAAAATAGGTAAGAATTATTCATATACCAAGCTAATGTAAAGGACCATAGTTAAAAGCACTCTAGGTCTCAATCCTACATGCATCCACCCAAAAACATTGCAAAAAGACTGAGAGTAAAGCACCTGGGATGTGCAGGGGTCTTTCTGTTTTCTCTTGCATAATGTTCATATTAAGTATAATTTTGTTTCTAATAAACTGCCATTGATCTCAAAAGCTTAAGTGATAGGAAGAGGTGAATTTAAACATTTTATAATTATTCAAACACTCCCCCATCACATGTAGGCCTAGAAATCCCCTAGAGGCCCAAGGTGGAATATTAATTTTTAAATGGGAGGTAAAGTGGTGACAAGTGATAACATCCAAACTTAGGACCACCTGCTATGATACCAAGACAAATTACCACTTATCCCAAAACCTTAAGTTATTAAGAAATGATGATTTAATCATTTCACCATTATTCTAATGATTCATATAAGGTTCAAATACATGAGAGAAACTTATACATAAATGTTCATATAATCCATTTGTCTGGGACATACTAGCATTTTTTTTATTTAGTAAGGGACATACTATGACTAGCATTGTCCTGCATTTATCTAATTTAATGGTCCTTCACTTTGATGTCTTATTCAAGTTTATCAAAATCTTATGGGACCTTATTCAAATCATAGCCTAACAAAATCTTTCCACCACCTTTGTCCCAATTGCCTTTTAAGTAACTGAGAACTCTAAAATAAAAACAAATAAAACCAACAAGAAGCTCAGGTACCTATCATCCAAGTCTCAGCAAGTGCTGAACCCAAATGAAAAAAATAGTACAGAAATTTACTTTTGTTATGTTTGACACAGATGAAGGAAAAATACCTTCCAGATGTAATGGGGGACATGACCTTCTAAATAGTTTGCATGAACCCGATCAGAGACATTAACCTGAACACAAAAATTATTAAAAAGTAAGTGAAAGAAGAATTAATTCATAAAGCAACAATCCGAATTATAAAATACATACCTCAAGCAAAACATGACCATACACTGCTTTATTGAACTCATTGCAATGGTCCTGCAACCAATGATAAGCCTCAAATATCCTCTCAGTTCCAGATTTAATTAATGCCTGAAGACATTTGTTGTGTGTATTCTCCATATCCTTCAACCTGTAAAAATCATCAGAAAGATATTATAAAGGTAAAAGGCATATGAAACATTTAAATCTCATTCAAATTTACCTGTCTAGGCAATTCCTAAGGCTCATTTTCTTTTGACCTAATAGTCTTTCCTTCTCTGACTTTTGATTCCTCTTATTATTAGCTGACACTTCTAGCTCCAGGCTTTGAGCCTTTAAATTATCCTGGTGTAGAAATGTTTTCAGTAATAACAGTGAAGGTATCAACCAAATCAAAAGAATAGCAACCAAACAGTAATTACTGACTTTCATAAAAGTGATCAGGTAAATTATCATCAACAGAAAACACACAAGTTCAAACTAATCATTGTTTTCCAATTTATTTATAGGAAAACCTATACATAAAATTTTAGTAGATTATACTTGCACCAATACAATCGTTTTTTTTTTTTTTTTTGATAGGTACACCAATACATTTGATGATAGCAAAAAGAGAGAGACCATAACTTTTTCAAGATACTTCAAGACAATTAACCACAAAATCAGTTCCATATATTGAAAGTGGTTCAAGTCTCCAGCGACCATATGTCGATAAACTCACATCATAACCCACACCGCCAGAAAAAATCAATAATTGGCTAGAAAAGTTACTTACAAGTTCATCTTTTGGAGGTTCATATGAAGGCAGATTTTCAAGTTCTGCTTCAGCAGCAGCAAGATTCTCTTTAGCTTTAATGATTCTTTGTTGACAAGATTCTTCTTGCTTCCTCAGGTCTTCCATTTCTTTATTTTTTTTTTCCTCATACTTGCACCCCCTATAGAAAATGTAAATGAATGTTGAAGGCAACAAAAGAAATACAATTGTGTGACAAAATATTAAAGAGACCAAAAAACTGAAAGAAAGATAGCGAGCTGTAAGTACCAAAGGGCTTTCATTTGACACAAGTTCCGTAAGTCTTTTTGAATTTTCATTTACAAGACAGCCAGCTTTTTTACATTTAGCATCCAAGACTGCCCTCTCTTGCTTTTGTTTCCTGCAAACAATTGATTGATTAATGAGTAAACTAACACTTTAAAAGATGAAACATGACATATTGCAACAGTGAATGATCTCAAAAAGAAGAAAGGAAAAAAATGCAAGCAATAACATGCAACCCATGCAATCAGTCACTCACTTTTCACAACAATTATATAGGTTTTCCTATGTTCTTAGTATGGTATACCTTTGATAAAACATATCCTATATCAACCCACAAAACCATAAATGAAAAAGAATTGTTGAATTTTAGCCAAGCTTAAACCCAGATAGCCAATGCATGGACCCCCAAGACCTCACATAGATCATAAGATTGACCATATTGTGAAGTCCATTGAGTATAATATGAAATAATTGCAAAATGTCAAAATGTTAACTATCAAAAATCTACCTGAAGAGAAAATTCTATGAGTAGCTGTCTCTGGTACAGAGATAACATATCTAAAGTCAACAGACAGAGAAACAAAGATGTGCCATAACCAGCACAGAGATTTGACATGCAACTGTCAGCATGTCAATGGCCACATGATAAAACATTGTCATTAGCATATTATGAAGTCAATATTTTATCAAACTCAGAAATAATGCATCCACATTAAGCACTTACACACGCTTCAAGTGCAGTGAGTTTACTATTGTAAACACATTGTACTTTTCTTATCAATAAAACTTTTATTAGCTATCAAAAAAAAAAAAAACATATTAAGCACTACACATCTGGTGAACTAAAGATAAGTCATCATACTCAATGGGTTCCTTAAGGTCACTTAAGGTTTTTGCAGCTTCATCCAACTTCTTCTTTGCATCCTTTTCATGCTCCTTAGCTTCCATATATTCAGCCTGCCTTCTTCATGTCATGCTTCAGTCAAGGTAATTTCTTTCATGGACTCAACCTGCGGCATGACAGAAAAACCACATTTGAAATGTTATCAAGCATAGAATGATCATGAACAAAATCTAAAAAAGCTAACCTTTGTTAGAAGTTCTTCTCTTTGACGAACACGCTCAACATCTTTCTCTAATTCAGTATTTAGTGCTCTCCATTGATTCAAAGTCTCTCCATGTCTCTCAGCAGACTAGATCAGTAGAAATTGTTAATAATAAGTGTATGGTTTTAATAATTTTAAATCTTTAACACCATATTAAGGAAGAAGGTGAGTCTTTAGAAACTCATTAGCTGAATGTTCTTCAGCTCACAGCTTTTTCCTATAGGTGCACACTGTTGGAAAGGAAGTTGAGGATCACCAACAGCATTTTCAGTTTCTTCTAGAAGTTGCACAGAAGTAAATTTGGCAAACTCAGACCCTGTCTTGTGGTAAAAACTACAACACCCCCTCCCCCCACCTTCTCCAAAAAAAAAAAAAAAGAGAGAAGAAAAAGTAAATTTAGTTTAAAAAGCATATCTCCTGCCGTGAAATCATAATCAGCTACATAACATATAATTAGTGTCACTGTACTATTATGAATATTAATTAACACTCATGTGATAGGTACAGGAGATGGGAAGGGGAGGGGGCAAGCAGCAGAAGAAGAGGTAAAAACAATCAATAGATGGGGAAAAAAAAAGTAGATACAAGATCAAAGTAATCATATAAACTTTAACTAAAGACATGATTAAGATGTATTATCAATATCCAGAGTCATCTAAATCTAATTAGAGAAGAAGGGGAACATGTCCTCTGCAAATCAAGTCTTTAAAAATCATGAAATACACAATTTCAGAATACAAGAGGCCTATGCATGGCTTAAGGCCTAAACATCCAAATGGACCAATCCAAGCAGCATCTTGAATGCTACACAAAGGATATGTTCTCAAGAAAATTTTACTCGTTTTTTTCCATTTGGGAAAGCATCTGATGGAAAGGGGCATGAAAAAAAAAAAAGGAGTTTTACAATAAACCAGAAATTCATATTAAAGGAAAAAGATAACAAAAAACACGTAGCTAAAACATATATCTAATAAAAGAAACAAAATATATTTATTTCTTATATGGTCACACAATCGTACCACCATGCTGCAAAAGAGAAAGCACCAGCTTGAGGAGAAAAAGTTAACTTCAACAGGATCCCAAATTGAAGAAAAGAAACTACTACTAGCAGATCACAGGGGCCATGATGGCACTCAATAACTGGTATATAAGGTTAAGGACGACGCATAGGTATTACCATATTAGATAAACATTTCTTAAGTGTTCCATACCAAATGCAAACAGACATGCATAAGTGAGCTTTCAGGCAATGAGCTCAATTTCAATAACAAAACCATTCTTCATAACAAGAAATTGAACATATATAAATATATATACACATGTAAAAAGAAGCAGAATCGCATTTATTAAATTACATTTTATAGTTGATGCATGCGTCCTAATCTAGATCCTTCAAACTTACTTGAGTCTAATTGTTGACTTGGATGTTGAACCTTTGAATGACTTGAACTATATCTTTTTTAGACACAGCCTTTCCTGAAACCAACAAATGATGGATAAGAAATGGCTAGACTGTTATGCTTTCTTTGTTCTTATTATAAAAGCTAAACCATTCTCCTTTATAAATTTATCATTAGAGAGAGGGAGAGAGAGAGATACTTGGCAAACAGATAAAACTCAGCCTAAGGGGTTTTGAGTATTTTTAATTATTTTTGTTTATGCTAAGTATGTGCAGCTAGAATGAGATTCATTTATTTTTGTTTATGCTAAGCATTCAAATCTTCCATTTGAATGCTTATTGAAAATGAGTAAGAAACATCTAATTCAGAGTAAGAATTCATCAATTCTATTTCTTTTTCACTTCCCCTACATTTTTTCAGTACCAAACAGAACATCAAAAACACACCACAGACTAAATCGTGGACTTCAAAACGCTTACAAGAACTCAGACAGAGACATAAATGTAGCTGAGAGAGTGAGAAGTGTACGGACCTTTCGATTCTTGCTCGCTTAGCGCGAGGCTTAGCCATTGAGAAAGATTGATCGAAGTGTGTGTTGTTGGAAGATCAAAGACTTTGTGAAACCCTAGGTTGTTGATTTGGGGATAAGGACAAATGGGAGTGAAAATTAGGGTTTCGGACAGGAAGGAAGAAAGAGAAAAAGTGAGAGGCACCGGGTTTTAGAAGGTGAGAATTGGCGCAAATGAGGAAACAAATCACATATTTTCAGCGGTTGTTGGACCCGGGTCCAGACTCGTTAAGAGAATATTGACTTTTTAAAAGAATAAAATATTACTACTCTGCACTCTTCTATTTTTTTCTTAGTAAAGATAAATTTAGAGCATTTATCATATTTTGAAATTATTACATTTTTTAATCACAAAAAAAATTTAAAGGTGTGATGAATAAATTATTTCATCTAAAAGGTAGAATACTCATCACACCCTTAGATTTTTTTTTTTGTGATTAAAAAATGTAGTAATCTCAAAGTATGATAAATGCTCTAAATTAATCTTTATCCAAAAAATAGAAGAGCCTCTGAGCACTCAGAGGCTAGTATTTATTAAGAATGCCAATTTTAGGCTTGAAATTTATGAAGAAAAACTGTTACTTTTTGATGGGAAGGATTCTTCTCCACTTTGAAGTATAAAAGAAAGGTTTGTATGAACGTGTCAGTGCTTCTTCTCTCTAACGTTGTCGACTACTAAGTCACTGATGGAGTGGATGAAGACGCCAAGTCTTGGTCTACTAGTATGAAAATCCTAATATGATTCGTTGAATCCTGTTGAAAAAGCAAAGAATTTTAAGTAAAAATAGAGACAAAAGTAAATAAACGTAAACAAAGAGAGATGTTGATTACGGTTTGAAAGAGGAGAAGTTTGTGTTTATAGCAAGGAGAAGTGTTGGTGCTTGTTAGTTATGTAAATTATTTGAACGTGAGTTAGTAAAAGGCGTGCATGATGGAAACTATTAAAAACCGTTTCGTTTGAAGTTTATTCCTTTGTTTTAAATTTGATTCTTTTTGTTTGAGATTAAAAAAACAAAAACAAATGCTTGATTTTTTTTTTTTTTTAATAACAAAACGTGCTTGAAACTTGCTTTATTTTTTTGCCAACTATCAAATTTGATTAAAACTCCTTCTACTTCACTTTTCTTTCTCCACACTTTTCTCAGTAATGCGGTACCCATCCTCTCCTTTTACTTCATGATCACACGTTTGTTTGATTTTTTTTATTAAAAAACGTGCTTGATTTAAAAAAAAAAAAAAAAAAAAAAAACCTGCTTGATTTTGTTAGGAGAGTTTGCTTCTTTTCTTTAAAGTAACCAACTAACCATACATAATTCCCTTAAAAATAAAAATAAAAAATAAAAAAAAGGTAACCGAAGATAAAGAGAAGGAGAGGTATATGTTAATAATTTGCTAAATTTAAGGAGATGGATGGGAAGTTATAGTAATATAGTTTTTTAATAGGAGTATTTTTTTTTTCCTTTAAATTAAAAATAAATAAGAAGATATTTAAAAAAAAAAACGTGAAATCATGGAGTGGTCCTATTTATCACCAAAAAAAAAATTGAAAACTTTTAACCAAGAGAGTGGTCCTATTTATCACCAAAAAAAAAAGTGGTCATATTTTGTTGGCAATGTTTTAGTGAAAGTTAAAAGATGTAATTTTATCAAATTATCCTTTAGTTTTGTCTCTACTTAAACTTAGGGAAATAGGGGTATTTTGGGAAAAAAAAATCCAGTCCAAACAAATGTAGCCCCTTAAATAGTAGTATAGTAGTGCCTCATCGGGTTTTTTCTTTTCTTTTCTTTTCTTTTCTTTTCTTTTCTTTTTTTTTTGTTAGTGTTATAATTTCTATTCGACTCAATACGAGGTTTAAGTGTATATTTGATCATATTATGCATTTGAGAAATATTTATACAGTTAGGAGTGTCATTAGGCTAGCCACAAAAATTACAGTAGTAACATCAATTTGTACTCATCCTAACTTTTTCTTACTTTCTTAATTATATATAATCATTGCTCAGTAAAAACCCTAATCTACCTTCAACAAATCACCAACATAGTTTCAAAGCTTCTTACAACACTATATATATATATATATATATATATATATATATATATATAGACTTACAAGTTCACAATTTCCTAATCTTATAAACCCCAAATACCAATACTAAAATTTCACAAAGAAACTCGTGGATTCCAAGTAAAGAATAGCTAATATAGGAGGGCCTCTTAATATTTAATTTGTATTACATTATTGTAGGGGAGGATTTTGTTCCAGCCCCTGCAAGCCGTTTGTCCTCTTTAGGGAGCCAGGCCCCCAAGGTTTTGTTTTCAAGTGACATGTGTGAGTAGTGGTACACTCATGGTTGCTCCAAGGGCTTATAAACCATGAGTGGGGCGCGTTTCTTGCTGATGTGGGATTGCTGGAGCAAGTCCAAAAAACTGCCACTTTCCATGTCGCTTGAAAACAAAACCTTGCGGGCTCCCCAAAGAGGACAAACGGCTTGCAGGGGCTGGAACAAAATATAGGAGGGCCTCTTAATATTTAATTTGTATTACATTATTCCAAAGAGGACAAACGGCTTGCAGGGGCTGGAACAAAATATAGGAGGGCCTCTTAATATTTAATTTGTATTACATTATTGTAGGGGAGGATTTTGTTCCAGCCCCTGCAAGCCGTTTGTCCTCTTTGGGGAGCCAGGCCCGCAAGGTTTTGTTTTCAAGCAACATGGAAAGTGGCAGTTTTTTGGACTTGCTCATGTGTGAGTAGTGGTACACTCATGGTTGCTCCAAGGGCTTATAAATCATGAGTGGGGCGCATTTCTTGCCGATGTGGGATTGTTGGAGCAAGTCCAAAAAATTGCCACTTTCCATGTCGCTTGAAAACAAAACCTTGTGGGCCTGGCTCCCCAAAGAGGACAAACGGCTTGAAGGGGCTGGGACAAAATCCTCCTCTACAATTATAATAGGTACTGAGCTATATTTTTAGATAAAATTGATGCAAATTTTACCGTCAATTGAAAATTAGGGTTCATTTACACCAATAAATTAGAAATAAAAAAAAATATATAAACTTCCTTGCACATAGAAAATTCTCAAACTAACATTTACACCAATAAATTAGAAACAAAAAAACATAAACTTTCTTGCAAACAGAAAATTCCCATAACAACTTCCAATTTCCAATAGATTAAAAAAAAAAAAACTTTCAAAGATTTAGTCTTCTTCTTTGTTTGCTGTCTTTTTTTCATTTCCTCTATAACTGACTCTGCTATGCTATAAATGGTAGAGAGCAAATATCTATTATTCACATGTCTTTTTTCATCTTCTTCATCAATAACGTTTGAGCTTTATTTTTTGTATTACTACTTTATACTCTGTTTTTCATTTTAGAGAGTAGAGAACCCTATTTTTTGTTTCATCTTTAGACTCGGAGAGATCTTAATAAGGAACACCATGCCTCATTGCTAGTGTAATTTTGCTCTAAATCATCATTTTGCTTTCATTTTTATTTTAATTAGCTGTCCAAGACAACTGAAAATGTCAAAACTATGGATAGCCATAACTACAATAATCGCAAAAGTTACTGTTTTGACTGCCCCACATGTAATACTGCGTCTCACGACAGAGCTTGGTTGACCTCCACTGCCAAGAAGTCCACACAAACAATGAGCACACAAGTCGTCAGCACACAAGTCGTCAATAACTTGTGTATGAAACTTTCACCACCATCGCCGACTACACTTGCCGAAGTTGTTGCACTGTACTTCCTCTTCCTAATCAAGCCAACTGAAGGAGAGGTATTTCTCTTCTTTTTCTTCTTATTGTCTACAGGATACTTTTGATGGGGATGCTCCAACAACATTTGCAACGTGCATGAATGCTATCCCACATAAACACTCTTTGGTTTTGGAACCGTGTTTAGTGACATTATGATAGAACAATCCACAAGTAAATTCTCACTCTCTCTCAATGTCTTTTTGTAAAATAAGTAAAATCTCTGTCTCTCACTTCTCTATGGGTAAGAAATGAGAGAAATTAAATGTGTCTCGCAATGTGACTATCTTTAAATAAAATGGCACGATTTAGAGACTTTAAACCTATTATTAATTTCCTCCAATATTTCACTAATTTTCCTTGTAAAAATTTTTAATTGTTCTATTTTATTGATAAAACACAAAGACAAACCTAATTATCAATGTATAAAAAAAAATATTTTAATAATTTTCTTTGTAAGAAATTTTAATCTTGAATGTTCTATGTTATAGATAAAATAGAAAGATAATAAGAGTAGTGTGGTGATTTGATCATACTATATCTGTGTAAAAATTGAAAATTGCATGATATAATGATTGATATAGATAAACATGTTTCATGCTTACTCAAGAAAAAAAAATCATTTTGATAAAAAATGTAAATATCTTTCAATTATTTTTTGACATTCCTAATTGTATTTTATTAATTAAATTTTTTTCTCTTATTGGACTTTGTTTCAATTGTTGCAAAACAACTAAATTTGAGTAAGAATACCAAATTTTGAATCAATTGTTTCTCATATAAATATTTTAAAAATAACATTAAAATTTTAATATACTTTAAATAATTAATATAACAAAATAAATGTATTATCCTATTAGTAATCTTTTAATTACATAGAATAAATGCTACTAGATATATATATATATATATATATATATAGAGAGAGAGAGAGAGAGAGAGAGAGAGAGAGAGAGAGAGAGAGAGAGAGAGAGAGAGTGTGAGGCGAATCAAAGAATGCTGATGGCTTTCTCTAACCACCCTTAACTGCATGTGTAGACACTTGCAACACTGTTAGTATGTTTGTGTTTTCATCAATAGGAATATAATTTTGATGATCTACCATGCAGATATAAGGGAAGTCATGTTCATCCCTTCCAAATTACAGTCCATATACTCCAATAGGTGGCGTTGATTATATGTCTGCCCAACTACATACCATGTTATCAACTTAGTGGTATCTTCAAAAAAAAAAAAAAAAAAAAAAAAAAAAAAAAAAAACCAAATGAATCAAACAAACTTCAAATCGTGAGAAACGTCAACACAGTCAAAGAACCCGAACTCGGATACCAATAAGGTGCACTGTTCCTCTCCGATTCGGTTATGTATTGTACGTACAGTAGTGAGCATTTTTCTTTATCAAGTGGGCTTGCGCTTTTCATTAAAAAAAAAAAAAAAAAACTAACACAGTAGTAGTAGTAGCATTTTTCGAGAAGTAATGTTCATGACACAACTTTCACCATAACTTATTCCACAACTTGCTCACATGACAAGTTGTAAGTGGTGGATTTGTGGATCTTTCACTTTTATTCCACCCATCACAACTTGCCACATGAGCAAGATGTGCAAAATTTGTGGTGGAAGTTATGTCCCTTGCATTTCTCTTTTTCGAGTAATAATAGAACCACAATTTTTGCCACAACTTGGTCGCGTGGTAAGTTGTGAATGGTGGAGTAAAAGTAGTGGTTCCATATGAATCCAACTCTACTATTCAAAACTGAGCAAATTATAACAAAAATTGTAGTCCTAGCATTTTTCACATTTTTCTATGCTTGTTCTATTTTGATTTCAATCAAACATTTTTTCTATTCCAAAAAAATAAAATGCTTTTTTTTTTGTGTTGAATAATGTCTTCTTTGTGAGGAATTTTTTTAAGGTGGGAATTGTTTATTTTCCCATTATTTGGTTGTGGCAGCTTACGAGCAAATGTTTAAGTATTGGTGTTTAAAATTGTTAGAAACTGAAAGGAATATGGACAGACACCAAAAGTGAGCATGTCCATCTGTTTACCTCAGTCAGATTGTAACATCTAGGAGTTATGGAGTAATGGTTTGGACCGTTATTCTACCCCACTAAATCTACTATCCCACTCAATATTAATGGAGTGGTGTGTATATAAACACCAAGAGTGGTACCCATTGGATGGGAAGAACGAATTCTGCATTTCTTATAGTGTTTACAGAGTGTTGTGAGGCTCTTAGGTTGTGGGTTATATTTGCATCACTCTATTAGTGTGCAACACCATCGGAGAAACGTTTTTGGTTTGTGGGTTACACAAACTGGAATTCAAAACGTGTTTGGATAGCTGGTCTGTGTGGAGGCTAGCTCTAGACAGCATAGAACAATCTCAAAGCTCCTGTATGATCATCAGTTTAGGCCAAGAGAGGTATGCCGAGAAAAACCGATTACTTATATTCTGCTGCAAGTTTCTATTTCTAACATTAGTATCAGAGCATTTATAGGTTGTTCTCAATGTCATAGGCATATATAATTAGTTCTTAATGTGTTTTATGCTTCTGTGATATGTTATGAATTTCTATTCACCTCACATGTCCTTTAATGGCAAGTTTTGATTCTGAGCATTTCGTACCTTGAAACTAATATATGTTGTTTATATTACATGTATTAATATCAATCTTAAGTTTTGTAGCAAATCTCTAAGTGTGCCATGAGATATAGTTTCACAAAACTTAGAACACCGAATTTTTAAGGACAAAACTGCTCTTATATGTTTTTTATTTGCAAAATATGATTTCATATTCTGAATCTATATGTTATAAGCTTTAAATCGGTATATGGAACGTCAAAAATGGATTTTAAATGAAAAAGATATAAACTTTTAAAGTTTCAACGTAAAACTTGTTTTTGCTGAAAAACTTCGAAAGGAAGAAGGTTGAAGACAACCTCCAAATCACGTGGCTTTCACGTGCCAAAAGAGCTGGTAGCAACTAAAAAAGAGAGATTGAAGACAACCTGCACATCACGTGGGCTAGATTGATAGCAAATAAAAATAAAAATAAATGAAAGGGTCCCACAGTAGTTGATTTCCTAAATGTATTTATTGTATTATTATTAGCATCCACTGTAAACTAAGCTCATTTACCACATTTGGGATTTTGTCTTTTTGTGAGATTTTCCTATTATATGCATATTAAAGCCTATTGATAAATAAGTTTCTTTAGGTTAAACGTAATATTTAACTTAACAATTATTTCTCATGAAACATATAAGATATATGCTTCAATGATATGAAATTGATTTAATAAATTATTTAATTCCATGATTATTTCTTAGTGAAATATGGTTTAAAGATATTTACAGAACGTTAAATATTTTAACGTGGCAAAACAATAATTATCTCTTAGTGAAATAATGGCATGCCTATATGATTTGTTCTCATGAGTTTAAATTGTGATAGCATGTTTGGCTTAATAGTTAATTAATAATATTGGTGAATTATTTTCAATACATATATTTTGTAAATATGTTTAGAAGTGAAATATGGAATAGTGGGAGTATGGTTGAGTTGCGTTATCTTCCATACATAATTTTGCACGAATAGATTAAAATTAAGCTTAGTAATAAATACCAGTGGCGCAAGAGATGATTAAGAAGCTTAGCCAATTTTCGATCTTGCAACGTGTGTTGATTATCTAAGTTTATTTTAGATCGAACGTCAAAATTTTTAAAGTGTGTGTGTAATGTCCCATTTGTGAAATTTTGTAGTGAAATGGCTTCCAAAGGTATAGTTGATGATCTCAATAAAGGAGAGAAACTAGATGGTGAAAATTACAATATTTGGCAAAAATCCAGTATGTGCTGAATGAGCAAGAAGTCCTAGAGACTCTAACTCATTCATTGAGTAAACCTGATGAGGGAAGCACTAAGCAACACCAACGTGATCTTGTTGCCTATGAAAGTTTGCGCAAGAAGGATTTGTGTGCGCGTTTTACAATGCTGAGCAGTATGCACAATGACTTGATTAATGAATTTGAGCAGTATACAACTGCACAAGACATGTGGAAAGCTCTAAAGCTAAGATATGGAGGGACATTAGCCACTAGACTGCGTGGCTTGACAATGAAATTTGATTCATATAAGATGCGCTCTAAACATACGATGAAGCAGCATCTTAGGGCGATGTCCTCCATGATTCGAGAACTCAAATCAGCTGGAAACAATTTTACTGATGAACAACAAGTCCAGGCAGTGATTCGTTCACTACCAAGTTCATGGGAGACAATGTGTCAAAATTTGACACATAATGAGAACATCAAAACATTTGATGATGTGGCTCGTCACTTGGAACTTGAAGTTGACCGCCTTGAAGCATCCAAGCCGATTAGTTCTGTGCACATGGCTGAGACTAGCTCGCGTAAGGCATCTAGGCCTAAACGCAAGCAACCTGATTATACTCCTGGACAAGAGAGACCTAATGGGCCACCACCTAAGAAGGCTAAGTTTGTCAAGCGCAATACTAGAGGAAAGCGTGCAAAGAAGGACAAGTTTAAGTTGACTTGTTATAATTGCGGAAAGAAAGGACATTTTGCTCGTGATTACACTAAGCCAAAAAAGGTAACACCTAATCCTACATCTCACCATGTTTTTGTAACTAGTCATGTCCTTGTTGCTAATTCTGCTCCTATGTGGACTGTAGACTCAGCAGCAACAAAACATGTAGCGAGAGATAAAGTGGGATTTGTGGAGTACCGCCAGATTCCTGTTGGGAGTAGAGACATCAAGGTAGGAAACAGAGCTAGCGTGGAGGTACTTGGAATTGGTACCTACAAGCTAGAGTTGCAAGGTGGTCGCACTCTGTTACTCCATGACGTATTGTATGCTCCAGAGATCCGGAGGAACTTACTTTCCGTTGTTACTTTGTTAAGACTTGGTTTTCAGTTTATTTTTTAGAATAATCATGTTTTATTGCATTTGGAAACAGTTTATTATGGTCGTGGTTTTATTTCAAATGATTTTTTAATTTTGGATATTGAATATTATAATAATGATAATTCAGTTTTTTTGACTTCATTTGATAATGCTTCTGATAATTTAATTATATGGCATGCTAGGCTTGGCCATATAGGGCAAGAGAGGATGACTAGGTTAGCTAGAGAAGGCCTTATGGGCAATCTCGCTAAGGTCACTTTGTCCACATGTGAACATTGTCTTGTGGGAAACTCAAAAAGAAAACCATTTGGAAAAGCCACAAGGGCATCTTTTTCGTTGCAACTAATCCACTCTGATAAATGTGGTCCAATGAATGTGAGGGCAAGGCATGGAGGTTTCTACTTCATCATATTTATAGATGACTATACACGTTACGGTTATGTCTATTTGATTTCTCATAAGTCTGAGGTTTTAGATTGCTTTAGACGATACATGAGATTGGTTTAGAATCAATTAGACAAGAGCATTAAGGCTCTCAGAACTAATCGTGGACGTGAGTATCTATCTGAGCAATTTAAGGAGCTCTGTGATGAAAAGGGAATTGCAAGGCAGTTAACGATGCCTTATACTCCGCAACAAAATGGTGTGGCGGAAAGGAGAAATCAAACACTGCTAGAGATGGTTAGGTCAATGATGGCGCAAGTAAACCTACTGATTTTGTATTGGGGGGATGCACTTTTGATTGTAGCCTATATACTTAACCGAGTGCCCTCTAAATCAGTATCTTCCACACCTTATGAACTATGGACTGGCAAGAAACCTAACTTGAATAACTTACGGTCATGGGGTTTAATAGGTTATGTTCACAATACTTCTCATAGATATGGGAAGTTAGGGCCTAGAGGAAAGAAGTGTATCTTTATAAGATATTCTGAGCATTCCAAAGGCTATGTGTTGATAGGTGAACAACCTGATGGAAGTATGACTGAATTGGAGTCACGTGATGTTGATTTCATTGAAAGTGAATTCCCTAACATAGGTGAGGTTGAAAAGAACTTGACTTTTTATGAAATGATGGATCAAGAGGTAGGCGCCCAAAGTAGACTAGTAGAGGACAAGGAAGAAATTCCTGAAACTCCTAGAGACAATGGGAGCGACTCACAACCTAGTGGGAGCATACCATTAGAAGTTGATCCACAACAACCTCAGCCACGTAGAAGCAATCGTGGTAATGTTCCTCGTCGTCGTTTTGAGATTGAGGGAAAAGCTTTCATGATTGCTTCACAGGACGATGATGATCCAAAAACTGTGCAAGAGGCTCTCTCATCTTCTGTTAGTGATGAGTGGATGAAAGCAATGAATGATGAAATGGAGTCTATGAGGACTAATCAGGTTTGGGATCTGGTAGACCTACCGTCAGGGTGAAAAGCAATTAGGAACAAATGGGTTCTTAAATTCAAACGCAAGGCAGATGGGTCAACAGAAAGGTATAAAGCTCGATTAGTGGCAAAAGGATACACTCAAAAGGAAGGTGTTGACTACAAGGAAACCTTTTCTCCGGTTGTGAGGTTTGCCTCTGTTCGACTCATTCTGGCCATTATTGCAAATTTGAATTTGGAGTTATACCAAATGGATGTTAAGACAGCTTTTCTCAATAGAGAACTAGATGAAGAAATCTATATGGATCAACCTAATGGTTTTGTGACCAAAGGTCAAGAGCACAAAGTGTGCAAACTTAAGCGATCCATATATGGTTTAAAGCAGTCATCCAGACAGTGGTATCTGAGATTTCATCGAGCCGTTCTATCAAAATGGTTTACGATGATCGAAGAAGATCACTGTGTCTATGTAAAACGATCCAAGGGAAGTTTCATTATTTTGTCATTGTATGTCGATGACATATAATTGGCTAGTAATGACATGGAGATGATTATCGCCATAAAAGGGTGGTTGTCCTCTAACTTTGAGATGAAGGACATGGGTGAGGCAGATTATATTCTGGGGGTTAAAATCCTTAGGGATCGCTCAAAGAAACTTTTAGGTTTATCACAACAAACCTACATTAAGAAAGTTCTTGAGCGTTTCCAAATGTATAACTGCAAACCCATAGATACTCCAATTGCCAAAAATGAGATCTTAAGCCTGGATATGTGTCCTAAGACTAAAGATGAAAAAGAAAAGATGGCTCATGTTCCCTATGCTAATGCAGTTGGAAGCTTGATGTATGCAATGATGTGTACTCGTCCTGATATATGTTATGCTGTTGGATTAGTTAGCAGATTTCAGTCTAATCCAAGACTTTCTCATTGGAAAGCTGTCAAGAGGATATTAAGGTATCTTAAAGGGACATCGGACTACATTCTTTGTTATCAGGATTTAGATTTGCATATGATTGGCTATAGTGATGCTAATTGGAGTAGTGACCTAGATGAACGCAAATTTACATCTGGATATGCTTTCTTGCTAAATAATGGCGCCATCACTTGGAGTAGCAAGAAACAACCCTGTATAGCATTGTCAACTATGGAAGCAGAGTATGTAGCATGTTTAGCAGCTATTCAGGAAGCAGTTTGGTTGAGGAGGTTCTTTCAGAATCTTGAGGTTGCTAAGGATGCCTCGGATCTTGTTACGGTACATTGTGATAGCATGGCAGCACTTGCCTATACTAAAGACTCTAAGTATCATGGTAGAACCAAACATATTGATATACGATATCACTACATTCGAGACATGGTTGCTCACAATGAAGTGGTTCTAAAACACATTTCTACAAGCCTTGTGATTGCTGATCCACTAACAAAGCCTATAGGAAGGGATGCCTTTCAGGCTCATGTTAGAAGTTTAGGGTTACGTAGAATATGATGATATGTTGTTTTTAGTTACCATTTATTGTACTCTTTTGGGATATTTTGTTTTAAATGCATATGATGTTATTTAGTTAATAATATGTATGTTTACACACACATATACCATATGATGAGTTCTGTGGTATGAAAGGTATGTCAGCAGGCTTAGGTCGACTCACTCACACGAGTGATCGCCTCTAGCGCTTGAGTAGTGAGCAGAGATGAGACATTATGTCATTCAATACTTATGTAGCATATATAGATGGTTGACACAAACAGATGTCGCCTTAGTTGGAACTAAGATGAGGTCTATAATATATTTATCTTAATTAAACCATACATGGATAGCCCATGATCCATGTAGCCTGTGGTTAGCCAGATGCGAGACCTTATTTAATGCCTAAGGTGGCAAGCGAATAAAGGACTCAAGTTAGCCGCTTGAGTAGCGACTAGACTAAGATTTGTACAGTGTATTAAGTTAAGACATACGCTCTTACTTAAGAGAACTCCACCGTAGCATGTATTTCATACTACATGTGGTTGCTCGACCAAAAGCGGAGGTGAGAGAATAAATCCCTGCTTCTTCACCGTGTGAGTCCCATGGATCTTTCATTAAGATCCAACTTATGCCCTTGTTACTCTTGACTATGTCATGAAGCTGAGGTTTTGATGTCTGCTACTTTGGCGTATTACTTATGGCCATGTTGGATTCGATCTAAAGGGACATTGCTGGGAAAGCGATTGGACCAAAGTTAAAGGACATGAGTGCAAAGGGAAGACTATTTTTTTAACACATCCTTACATTTGTACTCACTGTCGACAAGTTATAGCGCTTATGGTAGCGAAATAATCGTGAGTACATCTGGATATTTATGATGGGTCAAGCATAAAGTTTGAGTATTAAACTCAAGAGGGGTTAGAGATGCTTGATTCAATGTGTTAATATATGTCTAGGGCATAACGAGACACTTTTGGGATGTTGCTATGCTGGTCTTGGTATAGATTTCGTATAGTGCTCCCAAATATGTTTTTCAAGTGTGCTCGGCGGTCACACAACCTATTTGCTAGTATGAACGCACTGAGAAACACATTGAGAGATGGATAATAGGGCCATGCCCACAGTGGATGAATGGGAGATGTTAGAAACTGAAAGGAATATGGACAGACACCCAAAGTGAGCATGTCCCTCTGTTTGCCTCAGTCAGATTGTAACATCTAGGAGTTATGGAGTAATGGTTTGGACCGTTACTCTATCCTACTAAGTCCACTATCCCACTCAATATTAATGGAGTGGTGTGTATATAAACACCAAGAGTGGTACCCATTGGATGGGAAGAACGAATTCTGTATTTCTCATAGTGTTTACAGAGTGTTGTGAGGCTCTTAGGTTGTGGGTTATATTTGCATCACTCTATTAGTGTGCAACACCATCGGAGAAACGTTTTTGGTTTGTGAGTTACACAAACTAGAATTCAAAACGTGTTTGGATAGCTGGTCTATGTGGAGGCTGGCTCTAGACAGCGTAAAACAATCTCAAAACTCCTGTGTGATCATCGGTTTAAACCAAGAGAGGTATGCCGAAAAAAACCGATTACTTATATTCCGCTGCAAGTTTCTGTTTCTAACAAAAATGATATGAAAACTGTAGTTTAAAAAGTGTTGTAATTCTTGTGAAAACACGCATTTAAAGTATTTATAATACCTTGTATGTTGAGCTTCCTAATGTGAAAGAGAATGGAGAAGTTAATGTGAAAGAGAATGGAAAATTTCCTTCACTCCATTCTGAAGAGAGCAAAATTGAATCCTCACTGTGGCTATTAGACTCACTTCTACAAGAACAAAGTTTAGAACTATAAGTTAAATGGGGTATCCACTTTATATGACATGTTGGCATAATTTTGAAAAAAAAAAAAAATATATATATATATATATAGAGAGAGAGAGAGAGAGAGAGAGAGAGAGAGAGAGAGAGAGAGAGAGAGAGAATTTCACAATTAAACTGAGTATTTCTTAATCTTGAATCCAGGGGCAGAGCCAGAGGGGGGCAAGAGGGGGCAACTACCCTCCTTGACTCCACCAAAAATTTCATATACATACTACTGTTAAGCATATTTTCCCTGACATAAATAACAAAATACTCCACAGTCCACACTTGGAACAATGACAGAAAAAACAAAACACTCCAAACTTGGGAACAATGAAACCTAGCATCAAAAAGAAGGAAAAAAAGGTTACTACGTAGTCTTTACACTCTAAAGTCTATATCATACCAATCTTGTCCTATGCTTTTTTTTACTTTATCCCAAATTTACCCTTATGACTCATAGACTCATTACACTTTTTCTAACTAATTTTTTTTTTTTTTTTTAACTTTTGAAGTAAACTTCAACCACAAGGCTTAAATTAGTGGGTCCTATAATTTACAAACAACAACAACAACAAAAACAACAACAACAACAACAATAATAATAATAATAAACAAAACTACTTATGTTCTTATACTAATAGGGCAAAAAAACCCTTCATGTTTTTTTTTTCTCTACCATTTTTTGAATTTTTTACAATTTAAAATGATGTCTTTTTGCCATAGATCCAAAAATTTAAATCATTTGCAGAATAAAGAAAAAAAAACTTTAATTTTCATATATATATTTTTAAAGCAATCAAAATGGTGAGACGCGCATACACAATATATTACTAAACCCTTAATATTTTTAAATTGATTTATTTTCTTAATTTATTTGAAGGAACTAAATTAGATGTTTAAAATTTATGAATTTAGATTACTATCTTACATTGATTGTTATTAACAATAAATTGATTATTTTCATTCATATATATTGATGATATGAAATTAATAAATTATTAATTTCATTGTTATTTTGATTAACAATTATTTGTTTATTTTTTTAATATTCATTAATATTTTTGAAGTTAATTTCATCTTACAATCTTGCCTCTTGTACTGAAATTCTGATTTCATCACTGCTTGAATCTAATTAAGTTTCAAATGAAAGATGCAATAACAATAGGCAATTAGTAACATTTTTAGTATATGGAATAACATCTAACATTTTTAAATTAACACGTTTCTTTAATTGACTCACTCACTGGCTAAGTTTGCTAGAAATGTGACAGAGGAAGTTATTTAGTCAAAGGAATCCCCTCCTCCAACCATTGAGGCTTTGTAGTTTGATTCTCAAAAATCTTTCATAATGAGAAAGAACATTAGCATCCTTTTTCACAAACCAAACAAATCAATGGTAATAAATTCAACGATGGGACTCGTTAAAGATTTTTGTTCAAAGGCAAGTGGAGAACACATGCATTCTAAATACGTTTCTTCTGCCAATTAAATGTTCTTTTTTTTTAAATATTAGATGCTTGTTGATAGTGGTCTCGACTCACAAGAGACCCATGGAGAAATACTTAGGTATTCCAAAAGCACAATCTAAATTTTAATGGATATGATCATATCCATGGATTCATGAATCCCTCCTTTTATTTTGTTGGATGTCCCCGAAGGGATAATCATACAATATTAATATGAATCATATGATTGATTTCCCTTTTAAAATATATTGTATTAATTATTATATCAAATAAAGAAATGGTATGTCAATAATATTTTTATTACAACATTTTTGCAACAAATTTATTGATGGGCAAAAGAGTAATTTAGTGGTATGTTCAATTTTATTTTTCTGAGAAATAATTACAATATGCCACTAACCCTGCAGTTTGAACTCTTTCTCCCCCTTTTGGATATACACCATTGTTATTTATTTAAGATCTTCTCCTTTCTCCCCGTGTTTATGTGTTAAAATGCTTAGTATTCTAAAAAAAACTACTTCCCTCCCTAAACTCCTAAGCACTTTGTGTATGAGGTGATGTCACTTTAGCTGCAAAAAACTTGACATGGTAAGTTCAAATTAGAATAGTAATAAATTACCCCTTAAGATTTGTTGCAAAAGCGTTTTAGAAATATTAACATTTGTCTATGAGTATTTTTTATAAAAGGTAAATTATATCCGATAACAGCTTCTGTTTTTTGGTTGGAGTCACCCGCGTGAAGTTGATATAATTCAAAGTTCAAACAATAGAAGGTTTGTGGCTGTCCAATACCGGTCTTTGAACATAATAAGATAAGATTAGAAAAAAAAGTTTCTTAAAAAAAAAAAAAAGAAGAAGACAAGATAAAATATAGGATGGAGCCAAAAATCTTTTCTTCACATATGGTTTCTCTAGGACCAAATGAAATTTTATGAAACACAAATCATAGGGAAATACACATATACCTACATCAATTTGTAAAATTGTTTTAGTAAATTTTATAATATCTTAGTATTTTTCAAATTTAAAAGCCATTTGGTATTTCTACACTATAATAATAATAATAATAATAATAATAATAATAATAAAACTATTTGATATTATTATTGTAAGGACACAGATTAGGTTCCTAAGCCCAAACGGTGAATGGACCAGCTCAAAAGGGTCCAAAAACAATAAATTTGAAGAGAGTAGGTAAAGAAAACTGGGCTAGTTTGAATTAGACAATCAATAGGACGAGTTTAGAAGATAAAATGAAAAAATAGACAAGCTTAACCTCAGAAAGTAGTCCTCGGCCAAGATCCGAGGAGATCAATTATGGTATATATTATTATAATTTGATTATACATTTGGTTCTTAGTGGCTACAACATTTCTTTTTTAATTTTCAGATCACCCTCTCTCATTGCCTTCCCCTCCTTTTATACTCCTTTCTCCTTCCTTTTCTTAGCCTTCCACGTGTAGATTTGGTAGTCAGTGTTGATACTTATCCCATCCACCTTTTCCAAAAGTCTCTGTGTAGTAGCTGTAAGACTGAAAATCTCTGTTCAGATATCACCTCCACATTAATGCGGCCAGAGGGTTAGTTATAGAGCATTCAATGCGGTGGTAGCAGCCTTTTCCTTTGATATTTTACTATCTCTCCCCGCTATAGGTATCTACAGCATCTACCCATTCCGATAGAACTCTCTGGAGTATTTTTCTGAATGGCAAACCACCAAAATAGACCTCGGCTCTAGTTATCCGAGGTGATACTCATCCTCAACACCATCTCTTGGGTTATTACACTCACAACCAACTTCCTTATCCTTCAACACAAGCTTTCTTGGTATGGTTTAACTATATTTGGACAAATCTTGGTCCTCGGCTCGGGCTCTAGGCTCAACATGTATATGGATAAGGGATTCCTTGCCCAATGCTCTTACAATCGCCCCTCGAGATGCTTCTTTTGGGATCCTAGGGAAGAAAGGAGGATTTCGATGTCACTACATTTACTATTCATTTGTTTCAGCTCGCTTTTGCTAATGAAGACACCTTTTCAACTACTCAAGTCACATTCCTAACGCTGTGGCGTTCGAGGCATCTCTTCATTGATTTCTTACGACTCTTTGTCTCCCACGTTCTACGGTGCGATGCAAATCAAATGGCTAAAAATTCTTGTTGGAGTATGGGCGGGAGTTCTCCCGCCTCTGACTGTCTTTTCGATATAAATATCCCTTAAATCAATCTTTCCCTTCACTTTATCATTCACCTAGTTCTAGTGCAAATACATTGAACCTGTCAACACTCCTTCCTACCTTGTGCCCCTACAAATATCAAAAGTTTGTCCAAGGAGACCCTCCTTATTTCTGTAAGTTTTCACAAGTCCCTGATCTTTCTTTTTCCATATTATTTTCTACTCTTTGTCTTTTTTTTTTCTCCTCGGCTTTACCTTTTCTTCCCAATCCCACTAGATCCTCTTTAACCCTTTTAAAGATGGGTAGGTTTAAGTACTTGGTGAACTCTGAAGAGGCCATTGAAAACTTTAAGGCTCAATATAGGATTCCCCCAAATGTAGGAATTAGGTATTGCAAAGAAGGTGAGTGGCACGAGAAAAGGCAAGAGGGAGAGGTAGTTATCCCTATGATCGCCTTTATAGAAGAGGGGATGAAGATTTCTATGGGTATAGTCACGAGAGATTACCTTAGAGCCCATAGGTTGGCACCCACACAATGCGCTCCAAATATGTTTAGAATTCTAGGCTCCATAGATGCCCTGAATGAAAAGATGGGTTTAGGTCTGACCCATCATGACGTTAACTGGGTCTACAACCTTCACCACCTGAAGGGTCAAGGGTATTACTTGAAGTTGAGATACCCTGAGGTTAGATTAATTCAATGTCTCCCTGAATCTAACAAGGGGTTGAAACAAGACTTTTTGATCGTGTCAGGGGAGTGGCATGATGGCCTTCCTTGCCCGACGAGAGAGGGGCAACCAGGTGGGGTTCTAGGCTTAGGAAGATTTTCCTTGCTTAATTCGTTTCTCTTTTATTTGTGTTGTTTTTAATTCTAACACATTTTATTCTCACAATGATTTTGCAGACACGCTGTTGAACCAAATTTTGGGTTGGTGAACAAGGACAGTTTGGACAAGATTCTTAAAGCTAAGGAATTCGTGAACTCGGATGGCCAGCTACGGGCGGTGCACCTAATCTTGGGATACAAGCCCATCTCGTCTAGTTTTCAAGCGCCGAAGTGTGTCATAAAGGCTAAGGATCCTTGCCTCCACAGAATCAGTGTAGTCGTTCCTGGTTTTCTTCTTCCTGAGGGCGCTCCTATCCCAGAGGGCACCTTTTCTACCTTTTCGATCTTCGAAGGTGTGCCCCTAGCAAGTTTGTCGCCACAACACCCTTCTCGTGAAGCTGCTTCCTCCCAACCTATCATCAAAGAGGAAGATGAGGAAGAAAAAGAGCAGACAGAAGTAGTCGAGGTATCAGATTCGAACGACTTCTACGAGATGTTTGACCAGCCTTTATCTTCGGAGGTATCAGCTCGTGACCTCGCCCATTTCGAAGAAACTACCCCTCCAACAGGAGAGATGGGAATCCAAAGGAGACCAAGGTCGCCCCTCCAAGAACTCTTGGAGTCACAGCTAGGAAAGGATGTTCCGGGTAAAGCACCCCAAATCAGACTTCCTACACCTCCTCCCATCCAACCCCCTCGTACCAAGCAGGTCTAGCATAAAAGGAAGAGGTAGGACAAGGGGAAAGAGGCAGTAGATGCTAGGAAGACTCAACCCTCCCACGAGGTTGAGCCCCAAAGGGGGGGTAAACAACAAAAAACAACGCAAACGAGATCTGTCATCGAGGCAGATAAAAGGGCAGACCTCCGAACAGCAGCTCAGTCTAGGCTCCGTGTATGGAACTGGATGGGGCTCCTTTACTAGAGGATGCCTCCATTTGAGACTTCCAGCAGGGCACAGTTGGATATGTAGCTGATGCAGTGGAACAGACTTTGTTGTTGCCCAAGGACATGGCTGACCTCAGATCTATAAGGCAGCAAGAGGTCTTCCTTGAACTAAAAAGGGACTTAGCCATGATAAGTCAAGTTTGAGTTTAAATTGAGTTTTTTTTTTTTAAACTACTCATTCTCTCTTCTTTAGGCTATCCAAGCCACCTTTAGGGTCGAGGAGATGGTGAGCTTCTCTCACCGAAGGATGAAGGAGAAGGAAGGCAGAAGGATAGCGGCTGTGGAAGCTTTCCATGCAGCCGAGAAAAGCAATAAAGAATAAAAAAATAAGCTGCAGGAGGAGGAAAAGGAGAGGAAGAGTGCTACCGCCGCTCTACATACTGTGGAGAAACAGGCTGAAGGCCAAAGGGTACTTTTAAGGAATGTCGAGGACCAGCTGGCTGCCTCTAAAGAACAAATCGTTGCTTTGAAGAAGAGATTAGAAGAGGTCATGGTGGCTAAGGCTCTGGCCAAGAAGGTAAAAGAGAGGCCAAGAAGGCTAAGAAGGAAGCAGAACAACACGGCTATGATGTTGGGGTGGCTGAGACGGAGGAAGCCCTTAGGGCTGAGGTCCCGGCCATATGTAGAACCTACTGTGCCCTGGTGTGGGATGAGGCCTTCAATCAAGCTGGGGTTGAGCCCTCATCTGCACTAGGGAAAGCAGAAAGTGTTTACTACCCCCCAGCCATACGCCTTACAAGCTTCTCGAGCCCCAAGGCCGGCCTAGCATCCTCGGAACTCGGTGAACTTCCCAGCTGTCCCTCCAATGATCCTCTTGCAGCTGACCTCCCCTCCAAAGAGGTAGGGAAAGCCGAAAGTGCTATAAAGTTAGGAGATGCAAACAAAGAGACAAGCCAAGATGCTGGGCAGCCTCTTGTTGCTCCAAAAGAAGCCCCTCACAACGTGGAATTGGTGTTAGCTATACTCCCTATACCTCCAAAGGACGATCCTAAAGGAAAAGTTCAGATGTCCACTACAGCACTAACTACTCAGCCACCAAAGATCCCAAAAGAGAACAAACTTGTGATAAAAATGAAGTAGTAGACTGTTGTTGCTTTTCTTTTTGGAGTTCTTATTTTGTAATCAGACTCTTTATCTATTTATTATTATTATCTCTTTTTGTTTTTACCTCTGTATTTAATTTGCCTTGATCTGAAGCTCTTCATTAATGAATAGTTCGTACAATTTCGTAAGAGGGCAGAACTCTCGCTTTTAATTTATATAAGAAGTAGAAAGTTTACTCCTTTAGTATGGCTAATAACAAACCGAATCAAATTTTCTAGGTGTGTTACCTCAGCAAAGCATAGATTATGCTTTCAAAAACTATACGAACAAATATGATATGCATACAAGTTCAGAAATAACTCACTTTTATTTATCAGTAAATCCTAAGGACTTTAAAAAGATAGTCAATCCTTAAACAGATATAAATAAGCTTTTTAACGCCTTGAGTGATGCTCATGAGGATCTAGTTAAGCTCATTTATGACAAGGCTATTTTGGCTGCTTAGAATAACTGGTTATCTTTAACGTTCAAGTAATCAGAAAGAAACACTTAGTTACCTTATGTTTGGAGAAAATGCCAGAAAGAATTAGTTGATATATTACCCATAATTTGTAGAGTCAGACACGACCAAAGCTTTGTTCATTACTTGGAATGATGGCAAGAAGATATCAATTTTCCCAAGGTATGTGGTCCGAGGATTCAAGCATGATCAGGGGTCTATTTGATACTTAGATAGATGATAAAAAGATATCAATTTTTCTAAGGTATGTGGTCCGAGGAGCCAGACATGACTAGGGGTTTGTTTAACACTTAGATAAATGATAAAAAGATATCAATTTTCCTAAGGTATATGGTTGAGGAGCCAGGCATGACCAGAGGTCTGTTTGATACTTCAATAAATGGTAAAAAGAGATCAATTTTCCCAAGGTATGTGGTCCGAAAAGCCAGGCATGACCAAGTGTCTGTTTGATACTTAGATAAATGATAAAAAGATATTAATTTTCTCAAGGTATGTGGTTCAAGGAGCCAGGCATGACCAGGGGTCTATTTGACACTTGGATAAATGATAAAAGATATCAATTTTCTCAAGGTATGTGGCGGAGGAGCCAGGCATGACCAAGGGTTTGTTTAATACTTAGATAAATGGTAAAAAGATATCAATTTTTCCAAGGTATGTGGTCCAAGGAGCCAGGTATGACCAGGGGTCTGTTTGATACTTAGAAAAATGATAAAAAGATATCAATTTTCCCAAGGTATGTGGTTCGAGGAGCCAGGCATGACCAGGGGTCTGTTTGATACTTGGATAAATGATACTTGATGCATAGTACAATCATCTCATATATGTTAAAGCATACTCTCATTATTAATAATAATACATTCTCAGGTTATTTACATTCCAGGGGCGTGGTACAGCCTTTTCTACTAGATCTTCTAGGTAATATGCCCCTATTCCTACCACAGATGTAATACGATACGGCCCCTCCCAATTAGGTCCCAATTTTTTCCAAGCTGGGTTCTTTACAAAACCAAAAACCTTTCTCAACACCGAATCACCAATTGCCAATGGCCTTACTTTCACATTGGCATCATATCCTTGCTTAAGCTTATGTTGATAGTAAACCAACTATACCATAGCGTTTAATCTTCGTTCTTCAACTAAGTCTAAGCTCTTCTCCAATAAGTCATCATTGCTTCTCGGAGTGAAAGAGCTCGTTCTCAATGTAGGGAACCCAGTTTCCAATGGAATAATAGCCTCAGCCCCATAAGTCATTGAAAAAGGGGTTTTCTCAGTAGACCTCTGAGGTGTAGTCCGATATGTCCAAAGAACGTGTGGCAGTTCCTCTATCCATCTTCCTTTGGCGTCATCCAGCCTCTTCTTGAGCCCGCTCACTGTGACCTTATTTACAGCTTCGGCTTGCGCATTTCCCTGTGAGTAAGCTAGAATGGGATACCTATTAGTTATCCCTAACTCGCAGTAATACCTTCTGAAGGATTTACTGTCAAATTGGAGTCCATTATTCGAGATGAGGGTGTGAGGAATTCCGAATCGAGTGACAATGTTCTTCCAAACAAACTTTTTGGCATCCACATCCCTGATGTTGGCCAATGGTTCTGCTTCAACTCATTTAGTGAAATAATCCGTTCCGACCAATAAATATTTCTTATTTCCTGCTGCCTTGGGGAAAGGTTCTACAATGTTCAAGCCTTACTGAGCAAAAGGCCAAGGTCTAGACAGAGGATTGAGGACTCCTCCCAGCTGATGGATGTTTGATGCAAATATCTGACACTGATCACACTTCTTTGCATACTCTTGTGCTTTTCTTTGCATGTTGGGCCACCAAAACCCTTGAGTAAGAGCCCTATGGGCTAAAGACCTTCCTCCAGTATGACTTCCACAAATTCCTTTGCAATTCCTCCAAGAGTATTTCAACTGCTTCAGGGTGTATGCACATCAAATATGGTCCGAAGAAGGATCTCTTATATAATTTCTGATCCTCAGACAGCCAGAACCGATGAGCCTTCCTCTGTATCTTGTCTGCCTCGGACTTATTCTCAGACAGGGTATCATCTTTAAGGAATAGTATGATAGAGTCCATCCAGCTAGGACCTACCCTTAGCTGATGAGCAAAGACCACTTCTCTTTTCACCCCGAAAGGTTTAACAAGATCCTCCACAAGAATAACTCTGGGTAAACTCTGCGCCGATGAAGTTGCTAGTGTTGCAAGTGAGTCTGCATGTGGATTTCTGCTTCTAGGGATTTGCAATAAATTAAAAGACTCAAACCCAAACTGTAAATGTCTAACCTGGCTTAAATATTCTTGTATTTTGGGATTTCTGGCTTTTAATTCTCCTTGGACTTGACCCACCACCAATCTCGAATTTGAGAAAATTTTCAAAGCCCTTCCACCCATCTTTTGGACCATGGTCATTCCAGCTAACAGAGCCTCATACTCATCTTCATTGTTCGTGGCTGAGAAGCCGAGTCTTAAAGATTTTTCCATTGTGATCTTCTCAAGGGACACCAAAACTAGCCCAATCCAGATACTTTGAGGTTTGAGGCGCCATCAACATAGACCCTCAAGGACAAAGCTTCTTGTACTGAGACTACACCAACCGAATTTTCATCCATGTTCTGCTTTCTCGTTTCTTCTTCTATTGGGATTTCAGTAAAGTTAGTCACCAGGTTAGCAAGGACTTGACCCTTGACAGAAGTGCGTGGTATGTATTTGATGTCAAAAGCCCTTAACATCATTCCCCATTTGGTAACCCTTCCCGTGTAGTCAGCGCTTCGAAGTAGGGCTTTAAGTGGCAGTTATGTCAAGACAACAACTGTGTGTGATTGAAAATAATGGGGAAGCTTACGAGTGGTATGCACCACTACTAAAATGGCCTTCTCGAGTGGTAAATATTAGACCTCGGCTTCATGTATGGATTTGCTCACGTAATAAACTGGCTTCTGTACGCCACAGTCAACCCTTATCAACACCAGGCTTACTGCGTGGGCGGCCACTGCCATATAGGCAAACAAGACCTCATTTGCCTCGGGCCTGGACATAATGGGTGGCAGAGAAAGATACTCCTTCAATTGTTGGAAGGCCAAGGCACACTCTTTGATCCACTCAAATCCCTTCCATTTATTCAATAATTGGAAGAAAGACCTACACCTGTCCGCTGACCTAAATATGAATCGGTTTAAAGTAGCAGTCATCCCTGTCAACCTCTGGACTTTCTTGGGATTTCGAGGTGGTCGCAAATTATTGATTGCCTTAATTTGGTTTGGGTTAACTTCAATCCCACGGTGCGTGACCATGTAGCCTAGAAACTTTCTTGATCCAACCCCAAAAGAACATTTGGAAGCGTTAAGTCACAGCTTGTGCCTTCTCAAAATTTCAAAGATGTTCTCAAGGTCGTTAACGTGCTCGGCTTCCTTCTTGATCTTGACCACTATATCATCAATGTAAATTTCGATATTCTTTCCCAGTTGTGGCTTAAACATCCTCGTCATCATTCTTTGGTAAGTAGATCCTGCATTTTTCAACCTAAATGGTATCACTTTATAATGGTATTTCCCAGTGGGAGTGATAAAAGTTGTCTTCTCTTGATCTTCTAAAGCCAAAGGTATTTGATGATAGCCTTGGAAAGCGTCCAAAAAACTCATCTGAGGATGTCCTATAGTTGCATCAACTAATTGATCGATCCGAGACATGGAAAAATGGTGCTTTGGGCAGGCCTTATTTAAATCCGTGAAGTCTACGCATACCCGCCACTTTCCATTCTTCTTCTTCACAACCACAGTGTTAGCCAGCCATTTGGGATAAAACACCTCTTTAATAGCCCCAGCTGGTTTAAGCTTCGTCACCTCCTCTTTGACGGCATTAGAATGATCCTTTGAAGAGCGCCAAGGAAGTTGCTTTTTAGGAGTAACAGACAAATTGACGTTTAAGTGATGACAAATGAAGCTCGGATCTATCCCAGGACTTCGTAAGCATTCTAGGCAAATACATCAATGTTCTTCCTGACAAATTTTACCAACTCTTCCCTATCCCGAGGAGGCAGCTGAGTTCCGATTTGAAAAAATTTCTTCAGATCATCATCAACAAGAACTTTCACCAAATCCTCACACTTCGCCTCTTCAACCTCACGACTAAAAGATGAGGCCTTGGTCTCTAACTGCTACAAATCTTTATTTGCTGGAGCCGAGGAATCTGACTCAGGCCGGTGCATGATAGCAGCCACCAAGTATTGCCTGGCCACAAACTGACTTCTTACCAGTTCTTCAACCTGATCCCTAGATGGGTACTTTACTTTGAGATGAAGAGTAAACGAGACGGCCCCAAGGGCATGGAGCCAGGGTCGTGCCACAATGGCAGTGTATAGAGAAAAAGCATCCATCATTACAAAATCCACCTCTACCACCTCTGAGCCGGCCTGAACCGGCAGTCTGATTTGTCCCTAAGGGACAACAAGCTTCCCGTCAAAGCCCACCAGAGGTGAATCATAATTGGTCAAATCTTCTGGTTTCAAGTTAAGCCCCTTGTATAGGTTTGGAGACATAATTTCGGCCCCACTGCCCTGGTCCACCAGTACCCTCTTCACGTCATACCCCCCAATCCTAAGAGTTATTACTAGGGCATCATCATGTGGCTGTATGATCCCGACTTTATCCTCGTCTGAGAAGCTTAAAGTCAGACGGACTCCTACCTTAGCCCTCTTCGGCTTATGGCTAGAATCCTCGGCACATGGCCTAACTACCGTCATCACCCTGGACGGACAAGATCCTATTCTACCCAGTGCGGCGAGAATAACATGGATAGTGGCTAAAAGAGGTCTTGAAGAATTACTGCCTTGAATCCCTGACCCTGTCTGACCTTCTTACTCGCCAGGTCGGCTCAAGAACTATTTCAATCTACCATTTTGGATCAGCTGCTGCAAATGACTCCACAAGGTTCTACACTCTTCGGTTGTATGCCCCCGCTCCCTGTGGTATTGGCAGCAAGGTTGTGAAATCCGGACCGGACCGTACGGTCCTACCGGATTAACTAGAAACCGTTCACCAAAACGGTTCTTTTAACCTCAAAAATCGGTAAATATGAAAAACTCAGTGAACCGTGCGAACCGCGGTTTAACCTCACGGGTTTGAAAACCGTGGCCGGTTGTCACGGTTCTTGCAGGTTCAGTGATTCAGAGTTTTTTTTTTCCTTGGTACTTACAGCTCAGCCATTGATGAAGCTTCAACCTCAGACATTGAGATCGCACCACTATTTGTTCTTATTCTTCTTTTCGGTCTCGCTCGCCCTCTCTCTCTCTGCGTTTTTGCCGACTGCTGTTTCTGCATTTTTTTTCTTTCTCTGCGTTTTTTTCGTTTGTTGCTTCTGCAGTTTTCTCCCTTCTGTTTGAACGAACTCTAGAGTCATCTGGACTCTTTGAAGGTGATTGACAACTTGCATTCTGTCACCCACTAAATGCAAGCTGTCAACTACTCTTCTTTCAAATTTATTGGGTTTAATAAATTTTTTAATGGTTTGACTGGCCACTCTTTTAGCTTTGCTTATTTTTTATTTTTAAAATTTAACTAAATACATGTTGTCAAGTGTCAACTATACTCTTCTCAAAAGTTTATAGGGCTTTGTTCCTTATTTAATCAATTTTTTAATGCTTTATCCGGCCACTCCTTTAGCTTTGGTTTATTTTTTATTTTAAAAATTTTCATAAATAGTTAAATAACAAAAAAAAAAAAAAAAAAAAACTTGAAGTAAACTTAATGTAATTTTTTTTTTTATAGAAAACAACTCAACACAATTCTATTCTACTTAATTAAATTATCCATTTCTTACAAGGAATATAAAAAAAAAATTATAATTACAATCCTTCAAAAATATTCAATTTTACTTCAAAATTAATCATAAATTTTAATGTTTTCATGGTTATTATTTTATTTTATTAACTTTCTTATTTAATTATTAAATATATGCTTGAAAATCATTAAATTTTCCTCACATATGTAGATATATTAATCAATTTTGCTAGTTTTATAAATTTAATATTTATATTTAGGCTTTAATTAATTATTAAATTAATTATAACATCATCACGGTTCGACCCCGGTTCAACCTCGGTTGGACCTCAAAACCCTTGAACCTCTCCCTTTTACAGTTCAATGAACGGTCCGGATTTGAAAACCTTGATTGGCAGTGAAGACTCTGATTGCGCTTCGTAGGATCTTCGCTCATTTTGTTTGGCCACTTGAAGTATGACTCGTTCTTGATCTTTTCCAAGACTTGATGCACTGGTTCTCGGAACACAGTGTTAACAACCTAAGCAGCTGTAGATCCAGATTGCCCTCCAAAATCCTTTCGTGGCCGATTGTTGTTATAACGGTTTAACTTGAAATCTCTCATCTCTTGAGGGATAACCTTACCTTTGCCCTTTCCTTGCTGCTGGTCCTCCTCAACCCTTTAAAACTTATCAATCTTATCCATGAGCTGGCTTACACTAGTAACAAGTTTCCCTGTTAGGGACCTTCTCAAGCCGTGCTCAGCAGGCAAGCCAACCTTGAAAGTCCTGACAGCCATGTCATTAAAGTCCCCATCTATCTCATTGAACATTTCCCAATATTTGTCCGAATATGTTTTCAAGGTTTCTCCTTCTCTCATGGACAGAGACAGTAAAGAATCCAAAGGTTGAGGAACTCGACTGCAAGTGATAAAATGGGACCCAAACACCCGAGTGAGCTCTTCACAAGAGTCAATAGAACCTGCCCCTAAACCATCGAACCACCTCATCACCACAGGCCTTAAGCTAGAAGGAAACACCTTGCACATCAAAGCCTTGTTCCTAGAATGTATTGCCATTCTCTGATTGAAGTGGCTGACATGTTCACAAGATTTGTCTGGCCATTATAAATGGTGAACGTGGACTGGGTAAACCGCTGAGAAAACTTCCCACTCTCAATTCTACGCGTAAAGGGAGACATAGAGATTCTGTTAAGTGCCTTACTCATCGCATCATTTCCTAGGCCCCTTAAGGATGAATCTCTATTCTTGGGCTCACGACGATAATCCTTCTCATACAAGAAGGTTTTGCTCGAAGGTGTTCTTGACCTACGCCCATAGTCACCATCCCCCTCACCATCAGAAGAAAGGTCAGAGACTGAGGGACTTCACCTCATCCGCTCGTGGCGCAACTTCCTCTTCAGATAGTTAATCTTCTTCTACATGGCCTTGGCATTCTCCTCATGAGAGACGTGGCTACCAACCCTAGAATAACTCTCACCAGTGTGGGTGGTATGCACACTTCCCTCCTAGCCTTCTCTATGCCCAAGATCGTGAAGATGGTCTTCCCATTGAGACCCTATAGACTCCAGTTGGTTTGGACCCGAACCTACCATTATTGAAAATCAAACACACTAACCAACCAGCTTTTCCCACAAACGACGCTAATTGTAAGGGCACAGATTAGGTTCCTAAGCCCAAACGGTGGATGGACAAGCCTTAAAGGCCTAAAAACAATAAATTTGAAGAGAGTAAGTAAAGAAAATTGGGCTAGTTTGAATTAGACAATCAATAGGATGGGTTTAGAAGATAAGAAGAACAAAATAGACAAGATTAACTTCAGAAAGTAGTGCTCAGCCAAGATCCGAGGAGATCAGTTCTGGTATTTATTGTTATAATTTGATTACACGTTTGGTTCTTAGTGACTATAATGTTTCTTTCTTAATTTTTCAATCCCCCTCTCTCATTGTCTTCCCCTCCTTTTATACTCCTTTCTTCTTCCTTTTCTTAGCCTTCCACGTGTAGATTTGGTGGTCGGTGTTGATACTTGTCCCATCTACCTTTTCCAGAAGTCTCTGTGTAGTAACTGTAAGGCTGAAAATCTCTGTTCAGATATCACCTCCACATTAATGCGGCTAGAGAGTTAGTTACAGAGCATTCAATGCTGTGGTGACAGCCTTCTCTTTTGATATTTTACTATCTCTCCTCACTATAGGTATCTACAGCATCTACCTGTTCCGATAGAACTCTTTACAGTATTTTTCTGGATGGCAGGCTACCAAAATGGACCTCGACTCTAGTTATCCGAGGTGATACTCATCCTCGGCACCATCTCCTGGGTTATTACACTCATGACCAACTTCCTTATCTTTCAACACAGGCTTTCTTGGTATGGTTTAACTATATTCGGACAAATCTTGGTCCTCGGCTCGGGCTCTAGGCCCAACATGTATATGGATAAGGGATTTCTTGCCCAATACTCCTACAATTATTAATTGGCTAAAATATAAAAATTATTGTTGAGGTTTGGGCTAATGCCCAACATTACCAAGACTTGGAAAAAAAAAATCTCATTTGCTCCATAAGAACAAATTAACTGTGAATTTTATGGGTGATATTTTAAATAGTAGTGCTATAGAATCAACCAATTTCATAATAATTTAATAACTTATTAAGATGACTGATTGTGATTAGTCTAATCTCCTTCACTATGAGTCAGCGACCATCATTGACTCACTATAATTGTACATCAATCATGGCATGTTATATTAATAGTTGTGAAAGTGCTGTAAAAAATGTTGTGGACGTAATATTTCTCTCTCTTTTTTACTTCTTTTTTTGTTCATTTGATAAAAAAGTATTATTTTATTTATTGACTAATATTTGGACTTAATTAATATTATTACAATGAAAAAAAAAAACCTACTTACCGGTACTTATTTGGGTACCCAGAAATATCAGTCTCACAAAGGTCTCTTATTAATTTCTGCGGATATGTACATAAATACCTGTTTTATGTAGCAAAACCTATATTGAGAGTTTTACGGAAATATATAAACAGTATTTTGTGATGGGATTGAGAAAACTACAATGCAAGTCTGTGTTGCCTATTTGCATGCTTGTGCTTTGTCTCTTTTCTTTTATTTATTTATTTATTTTTGAGGGGTTTTTAACAATCACCTTAATTCTTCATATAAACCCACCCCTTCCCCCTTTTTTTAAATATTTTTTTATTAACTCCATTTTTTTTATTTGAACAATTACTTTTTCGGGACAACAATAATTAATATGTGGATCCATTTATTTAGTGTTTGTATTACTTCATCTTGGTATTACTTGATTTTTTTTAATCAACTTCGTTAATTTAACAGTAAATGTCTACTAGAATATTTCATGCATGTCACAAATATTAAAATATTATTGCTATTTTCTTTTTTTGGGTACAAAATTGCTAATTGAGTTTTTATATTTACATCTTATTAACATTTTTTTTTGGCAAGTTGTTATGGTCAATGAATTTTTCATAATTTTTATTAATGCAGTATTTAGGAAACTTCTTGAAGGTGGGAAAAAAGGATACAAAATCCACCTATATTTCTTTTTGGTTATAATAATCAATTCTCATTTAAAATTTTGACACCTTGTTAAATTTGGTTAAATTTATGACCACTTTATATAAATTTAAAGAATACAAAATCCACCTATATTTAGTTTTTAAAATAATCATTTTCAAATTAAATTTGGTTAAATTTATAATGATCACTTTATATAATTTTGGGCCTTTTTATTTTATGCAATGGAGGGTTTCAGGACCCTTTAAAAATTTTAGGGTAAATTTCACTAACTACCTCTGAGGTTTGGACAAATACCAATAAGGTCCATAACATTTCAAAATTGATAACTTTAGTCCTAAAGACAATTTAATCCTAACTCCGTTAGCCTTCGTTACTCATTTTTCTTTCTCAAACCTCTCTCTCTCTCTCTCTCTCTCTCTCTCTCTGTAACTCTCTAGTTTCTTTCTTTCTCCCTCAGAAGTCAGACCTCTCTTTTCCTTCTCATCTCTCTCTCCAACCCAACCCACTCTCCTCTCTCTACTCACCCTTTCATTGTCTTTTTCTTCTTTTCGCAGCAGTGGTTTGTGGGTTTAGTTGTTGTGGGTTGCCGGTGCTGGTTTTTGGTTTGTTGTGGATTTTTCGGTGGTGGTGGGCTCTAATATATGGTGGGTTTGTTGTGGATTTTTGGGTTTGTGTTCGGTGGTGGGTTTCGTTGCAGTGGTGGTTGTGGGTTCTTATGGAGTGGCGGGTTTTCTATAAGTTTTTTGGATTTGGGTTTTCTTGAAGGATTTGAGTTTTTTTTTGCAGTGGATATGGCTGGGTTTTGTGGCCGGTGGTGGTGATGAGTTCTAATATGGTAAATTTGTAGTGGGGGTGGTTGTGGGTAGAGATATGGTGGTGGAGTTGCTGGGTTTTTTGGATTTGGGTTTTATTGCTGAGGTGGTGGTTATGGCCAATCTATGGTTAGAGAGATAGAGGGATGAGTGAATTGAAGAGAGAAGAGATCCAAGGTTAGAGAAAGAGAGAAGGACAAAGTGAATTGAAGAGAGCAGAATGATGATTTCAAAGTCCTAGTCCTACGGTGCTAGCCACCCACTTAACTTAGCTATACTAGCTATGGTTCCTTAACAATTTCAAAGTCTGCATTTATTTTGATGCACTAGAGGTATTACCCAAACAATACAATACATAAGGGTGCCTTGGACTCCTAAATGATCAGTTGCTCATGGGATTCCTCATTCCTCTAAAGAACTTTGTTTCCACCAAAATTCAATGACTTTCCTATTTGATGGACTGCCACCAAAGACATTCAGGACGAAGGAAGATAGAGTTACTAAGAAGTGAGAGAAGCTAATGGCGGGCTAATGGTGGTTAGGGACAAAGTTGTCTTTAAGGACAAAAGTAGCCAGTTTTGAAATCTTTTGGACCTTTTTGATATTTGCCCAAACCTCCGAGGTAGATAATGAAATTTACCCAAAATTTTAAGACTGATAGAGTCTTACCGTTTAGGCCTAAGCCAAAAGTCAACACTAGTTAGATTGTCAAGAATTTTACAGCTTTATTCTTTATATGAAGAGGGAAATCAAGACTTTATTATAATTATTAAATTTATTTTAAAAATCATGTTGAATTTTTTTTTTTTTGAGCACATAAATCATGTTGAAACTTAAAACTTAAAAAGTAGTTTTTTTTTTTTTTTTTTAATTTTCAAAAGGGTTAGTCACAAAATACGAAAGTTGATGCCCCGGTTGGGATTGTTCGTAAATAAATAGCACACAATTATCAATCATTTCCAAAAATTTCTCTAATGAAGTCTACGTACTTAATTAGCAAGTTAGCATTATATATATATTCTTTTCCCATTGACATCTCCCAATTCCATCGATGTCCATGTCAACTCATTATACAAATTTTTGGTTATTTATTTCTCCCAGTGACTTTTATTTTTCATGTCAAATTTTCAAGGTAAAAATTTTAATCTCTCCAAAAAACTAAGCGGTATTTTAAACATGTAAAATTTAAGCTAAACTATGAAATAAACGATATAAAAAAAAAACAAAAGTTAAAATGGAATGAATCATTTTTTTCCTTTTGTCAAATTTAATTCAACTATTCTATTTTTTTTTTTTTAAATTGTCTTTGATATATAAGTTTTAGGAAGAATTTAGAGACATACTTTTTCACACCATATCTTTTATGTTTGTGCTGTGGTGAGAGGCTGTGAGACCAGGGCTGGCTCAAGGCTTTGTAGGACCTAAGGAGCTACTTTAAGTAAGGCTATTCTTATGTTTTAAATATTAATAAAATACTTATTTAATTTATGGCATTTTTTTATAATAAAAATCTATTTTTTTTAGATGTAAAATGATAAATTAAAACGAATACATTGTATTACTTAATGACTATAAAACTAAAATAAACACTATCTATTGTTTGAAGCAATCAAATACTAAAAAATTTAATTGAAATTTTAATAAAATTTAATATCTCCAAGTAAAATTTGAGTATAAATTAATTTACTACTAATTAGTTATAAATTTATTTTATTGTACTATCCATTTAGCATTTCTCTTACAAGAAATAAGTTGGGTGTGAGCTTTATAGGTGTTTAAGCTATCTTTGAGATATATATATATTTTTTTTTTAATTTATAATGATTATTCAATAATTACAACAAGTGAATGAAAGAATGATTTGAACCCTAGTTCACCTTGTTAAGAAGATTAGATAATTTCACCGAAATATGAGACTTTTAATTGCACAAAAAGTCCCAAAAATGGTAGGATGGTAATTAAATTTGAGTCGAGTAGCTATATGTCCCAGTCATAAGGCACCACTGAGTCCACTTGATCTGCATGAGTTCCATGAGGCCTGTCCACCAACGTAGATCTTGAAGCTTACAAAGTGTGCTGACAAAAAAAACTTTTAAGTCGTGGACCATGAACTCTACGTTTCACCATGAATTGGAGATCTTAGTCCATTTGAGGGGCCAGATTGATTTCAAATTAAATATACGGCTTAAAAAGTGGGTACCGTACATCAATAAGTAAATTTATTAGGACTTACGAGTATAATAAAGTAACTATGGACTATAAGCTTCGTATTGGTGTGGGACAAATTATAATGAGATTTGAGTACTTTTTAAGTATTTTTGGAGCACGAAAAGTAATACTTTATTTTCTTACATTCATGATAGAATTTACTCAATAAAATGAAAGTGAGTGGAATAAGAATGAAATGGGACTGTTAAAAAAAAAGTTAAAGACTTCTATTAATTCTAATTTTGCTTTCCAATCAAACAAAACTAGAATTAGAATAGGTTCAAGCTGAAAAAAAAAAAAAAATTCTTTAATTTAAACAACTAGTCATTAAATTGTGCAATGCAAAGAAAAATTTAAATGAAGTGTTTGTCTTTTTCTCTTCAGTTTTTTGTTTAAAAATAAAATTTGATAATAATATTTATTGTGATTGTGTTTGTAAATGGAGCTATATATTTTAGCATTACTATGCATTTATTTATTATTATTGTGCTTGTATATGAAATATAAGTTTACCATTTAAAGAAAATATGATCTATCAAGATTCTAATGTAGGGTTTAAATATATATAAAAAAATTTAAATTCTATTGAAAATTATATTTTAGAATAATGATATGTAAAATTATGAGATCTCAAAATTTTATTTGATATAATATAATATAATATTATGAGGTCAACAAAAAATTGTCTTCAGTTATATAAACTATAGATTAAAGAAAATAGGATATGTACAATATAGATAGTGTTGGTTAGCAATGAAATTTTCACGATAAATTTCAATGTGTGGTTTGCTGTATTTCTAACTTAGATGATATGTTTAAAGATGGACAAGATTCTTAATATAAATCCTCGATTTTTTTTTGTATATTGCACTTCATGCACCAGTACTAATAACAATTTGTCTTTAGTAACATAAACTTGTAATCAAGTTAAGGCATAAAAGTGGTCGAATGTATATTGTAATTGGCTAGGGTACATGGATGGATCCACAGAGGGGGGGCCAAGGGGGCCCGGGCCCCCTTGGGCCAAAGAAAAAAAAAAGGAAAAAAAAAAATTTGGGCCCCCCTAGCTCAAAGAAAAAAAAAAAGATTTTTTTAATGATTATATATATATATATATATATATATATATATATATATATATAGAATTGTGACTCACTCTTTCAAAAATTTAGACTCCCTCTCTTTTAATTTGCCTATAGCCTAACTAGCTAGCAACTACCCCACTCAAAAACTTAACAAAAACAAAAATTTAAAATAAAAAATCTCAGTCAGCCTAGTATTAGTGTACCAGCATTAGGTGTTCTAAATGGTAAATATTTAGTATTTAGAACACTAAATATCAAAAACACTACTGCACAAGACATTTCAAATGCTATATTAAAGTAGCAAAAGTAAGCTTTGGTTTGTGAAAAAAAAAAAAATATATATTTTTTTTTTTGGCAACAGTTGATGCTCTTAAGAAACAATATTATTTTGTATATATATTTTTTTTTGTCTTTGTTGGTAAATGATTGCATCTTAATGTATTAAAAAACAATGATTTTGTGTATTGATCTTGATTGATATATTGTTAGTGCTATATGGATACTTATTTGGATTTCTTTTTCTTCTTATACTTCGGCTCCCCTAGCTTGAAATCCTAGGTCTAGCCCTACTAGGATAGATGTGATTAGTCTAAGTTTTTCCATCATTGAGTCAACTTTAGCATGCCCCTTGCCCTTGGGTTAAAGGTAGGGGTGGCAAAATTGGACACGACCCGCGAACCCGACACGACACGACATGAAATTAGCAGGTTATGGGTTGAGGCTTAACGGGTTTGTTTCATATTTGGGATAACATCGCTGACCCGTTTAATAAACAGGTTAGGTTAGTGTTGAACACATAGAACCTGTTTGAGCTGTTTAATTAAAAGACATTTTACCAATATACCCTTCAAATTCTAGGTATATAAACTTATTAGTTTTTGTGGTTTATTTTATTTGACATATTGTGATTAATTATTTGTGATATTGTGATATGCTTTAGTTTTGAATGATTATTTTTGATACAGTTACTCGTTAGTTATGAATTTTATATTAAAAATATTTATTTGTTTGTTTTCTCATAATTTTTTTTTCTTTTCATTTTGATAAAATCTAATAAATAGATCGACACGACTGACCCGTTTAATAAATGGATTATGTTAGGGTTGAGAAATTTTGACCCGTTTAATAAACATATTGAGTTAGTGTTGACTTATATAATCGAATACTCATGAGTTGATAAGACACGAACCCGACACACGAACACGAATTGCCATCCCTAGTTAAAGGGCACCCCCACCCACAACAAATGGGTAGCCATCTCAAAATGAGAATTTTGATTAAGTTTCCCCCACAAATCAACACAAATAATACTCAGTACTGCTCCCTTATCACCTCTCACACAAAGCTAACTCCCTTATCATCTCTCACACAAAGCCAATTATGGGAGATATATAATTCCCGAATATCTCAAAATATTTTACTAATAATATATATATATATATATATATATGTGTGTGTGTGTGTGTGTGTGTGTGTATAAAACCAAAACCTTTAACTTTTTTTGGACCTCACGAGAGCTTGCCACATTAACTTTAGAGCTGCCACAATTTTCAACATCTCAATGCTTTATGTCAGTAGTTGTTCACGATACTTTTAGAGCTACCACACGATGTGCATTGCCTACATCTCTGCCACCCTTGACAAGCCACCGATTTTATTTCTATAAAACCTAGTCTCCAAGATGTTGGATATTTTTATAAAAATATCATATTTATTTTAATACTCATTTATGTGAATTGAGGAAATCAATTATCCCTTAATGTCAGATACGTTGATTGCTAAATTTTGAAATATTCAAATATAATTCAAAATTTGAATAGCTTTTGTCAATGGTCTTAGTTAGGAAAACTTCTGAAAATTAATGTGATTTTTAATACCATATATCTCCAGCTTTTAGTATACTTTTCTTTACTAACTTTTGCTTTAAAACATTTCTTTTAATATATTTAATAGTAACATTATAGATGGAAAGTATCAGAAAATTATACAACTATATATTTATATAATTTATTGTTGATGGTTTATAGCATTACAACTTGCTTTCTATGCTTAGTTGTAATTATTGTGTACAGTCAAAGTTTCAAAGGAAAACATTAATTGATATCTAAAGATCAACCACGGTATGGGCTGTTGATTTGCTTTCAATAGCATTATGACACCAAAAGACAAATTGATTTGGCTATTAATTTGTTTCAACGTATATACATTTGGAAAAGACTTTTGATGACCGGTCTATATATAATATATTTATAAAGAAACCTATTGATTATATATTTGATTTAAACAACTTTATGACCATTTAATGTTAGCAAACATTTTGATTCTTTGGCTAAGGACAAGTTACACGTCCGGCTTTATTATATATATAGAAATAAATAAAAGTTTAAAAATTACCTCATTTTTGAATTACATAGCTATAGACTTTCAAAAACAATTTTTATTATTGTTCAAAACAATTATCATCTACTGCTTCTTACTATTCACAAAAATATTTTATTTTTTACTAAATTTTCTAGGAAAAGAAGGTACTACAGAGAGCTTTTATCTTATGAGCAGTGTAGGTTCACAAGGATAATCAGCAAAGGTGACTAGGCTATGGTATCTTGGGGACAATGTGCAGAAATACTACATCAGATATATTGTAGACGACACGATTTATCTCAATATAGTGACTTGGTCCATGCCTCATCTCCGCCACCTCTTTTGGTAAAATCATATTGTGTAATTTCCAAGGAAAAGTCAGGTAATATCTCTCCTTTATTTCCAACACAAGACGTCGTAACCCCGTCACCTCAAGAACCACTATCTTCCACACTATTTAGTTGGTATAGATTATTCATTATTTTATATTTGTTTATCTACTTCTACTTGAGTAAAAATATTTTTTCCCCTTACATTTTACTTTGATGTATCTTTTTGGGTGCTAAAAATTCTACTTCCCTTTATTACAGCTCCTGTAGATGAACCAAGGTTTATTTTTTGGTTATATCTGTTAGGTGTTTGACAAAAGGCCACTAAGAGAAACTGGTGTTACTTGGTATTTTTACATCTATGTTAGTTTACAAGCTTGTGTAGGTGTTGGGATAATAGTGGTCATCATGGGACCTAAGGTATTTCATAGTTACCTAACCACACATTTCCTTAACTAATATTTATACTCTTGCTATCTATACAACTCATATGCTTAAAATTAACATATTCTTTATGCTTTTCACATCAAAGAAAATCCCTTTTTCATAAAAACCAAGAGATGCTCTTTTTAGTTTGTTTTTCCACAAAAAACAAAAGTGTAAACCTTAGTTTCAAAATAAAACTTTCCCAAAAGTCAAGAGTTTTCCTAAAAGAAATTGCTCATCTTTCCAAAGGTAGACTTTATTTTCTTTTTTATTTTTATTTTTTATTTTTATATATGCTTTGTTTTGAACCTTCTGGAATTGCATTCTTTTTTAGGTTTGTGTTTATGGTTCATTTCCATAGACACAAGATAACACCGAAATATGTTATCGAAGAGGAAATCAAAGAACACAGCGAAAAACCTCTCCGCGACCCTTCAAGTCAAAATCAATCCACTAGAGAATAAAGTTGGAGTACATGAATAACAAAAGACCCTCCAAGACTAGTCTACCCCATGTACTTGAGCCCTTCCAAGCTCCTGCTACCAACTAACTTCTCGGAGCCTTGTCTTCTCTAGCTTTCCGAATCCCGCAATTCAGCCTGATTGCATCCGCCAATGAATGACTCCTTCCAATACTTCCCAACAGCACCAAATTCTCACTTTACACTCAGAATGGATGTGGTAAGTGTTTGAACTATCAACCTCTCAAGGATGTAGAGATGGAGATGTAGGAGTTGAGGAAAACCATAAGGAAATGTGTAGATGATTGTGAGTATAACAATCACTAACTCTCAAGTGTATTTTCTAGGGTTTTCTCTCTGAAAAGCACTCCTTACAATTTGTGGGTAATGAGAGTATATATAGTGTGGGTAAAGACTTAGTAAAGCAAAACTTTACTTTTTGCCAAACAAAGAGTTTTGCGAGTCCTTCGTGGGTTGGCCTTAGCCGCGAGACACTCACGAAAATCTCCAGCATGGCATGACTCTTTATCTTCCAATCATGTGCTTTACATGTGGCTCTTTCGCAAGTAAGTTTCTTTCGAGACACTCGTGAAATCCACTTGTTCATCCTTTTAAGCTTAAGTCTTCACAATTTCTCACAATCATCCCTTACAATTAAAAACCCAAATATATATAGGGAAAAAATGATTGAAAAGATTACAATCAAATTTAGTACGGAATTAAAGCCAACACAAAATAGTTGTAAATTACAATTTTACAGATTTATATGAAAATACTTGTTACTTACTCTTAGCAAATTCCTTATGTACTAAATAGTTCAAATTGTTTGAACAAAGAGCTCCAAAATTTTATTTTCCTTTATCACATACTGCACAAGCTCACTAAAACTGTGAAAGTGAGTAGTGGTGCTAAAACTCCAACAAGGATTCGAGTCCCGGCCAAACCGGTGCTAAGTGTGGGCACAACCAAAGGGCATGAATTATATTGATTGTACAAAATCTTTTCCAAGTGCCAAGTATCTAATTTTTTCTCTAAAATGTTAAATTGGAAATAAAATTAAAATGGGGTACTATCCTTTGGATTGATGGTGTGGGGTGTCTAACACTTTCCCCACCCATAATCGAACTTCCGAGTCCAAATTCTTTGGTTCGAGACTTTGGTTTATTTTAATTAATTAATTTCCCTTGAATTGGTTTTTAGTTAATTGTATATATAACTAAAAAAATTAGACAAATAGGTGATCAATCACATCTAATACAAAACCAATGATTAGTGGCAACTTGTAAAAATAAAATAAGAACAAAAAGACTCACACATACACTTTACCCTAAAAACACAAACATACAAGAGAGTCCATTGCCAAGGATACAACATGCAACAAACCAAAAGCTCTTTTTAAGAAAGTTTTAGGCGTCACCTTTATTTCATGTGGCTTATCTAGACTAGAATATTGTTTTCTATTTTTAAAGCACTTCTCTGAATTAATTTCGAATATGTGGCTGCAAGTGAATTGTAACATTAGTTGTAATGGAACATAACTTGCATGCTACCCTGTAATTGGATAAGTAAATATAAAAATATATGTGATCAATCCAAATTAGTATAATGTGTATCCATAATTGACTAGAGTTTAGGAGTTAGGGCTAATATATATATATATATATATATTAGCCATCAACCCCTTGAGATAGTTCTCATAGACTGTAAAGGGACCGACGTGAAGGCCTCCCCTTTCAAAATTGCTGATGCTGATACTCCTGTTTCTGCCATTATTGAACAAACAATTTTACCAATAAGTCTTTGCATATTATTGGTCAACAGCTTGATTGTATTGAAGAAAAAATTGTTGACAAAACTGTTTTTCCAAAACCTAAAGTTATTGAAAAATCTGCTGTTTCAAAACCTAAGAAACCTTTGATTGATTTGCCCAGTTAAAGAGAAAAATTGAATTTTAAAACTTCTCAAGCAAAAACTCTTGAGATTGTTGAGAAAATGCTTTCTGATTTATATATATATATATATATATATATATATATTGGATAAAATCCTCACTTCTCGAATATTTGGTTGGGTTTTTGAGTCCACCTAATAACTCAAAACAAAAAACAAATTAATAAAAGACCTATTAACCCAAAAAACAGTTAGCCCTTTAGAGAATTTGAACCTATCTAGAACAACCCATTGCAGCCCACCAAAGGAAAAAAACAAAAGAGTTTGGTCTAAGAATTAAAAAAAAAAAAAAATTTGATTTTTTTAGGTCCTCCTCAACAAAACCAAACAAAAACAAAAAACAAAGTGGCTTCTTTGCAAATGTAACAAAGTGAACGAAACAACATTAGTTACCCTCTCTCTCTTTTATTCTTAAATCCAAGAAATGCTCATGTTTTTTTTTTTTTTTTTATAAATATTTTTATGAAATTAGTTTTAATTATTGAGCATATGTGAATTAGACAGTCAATCAGACTAGAGACTCATTTCTATGAATGAAGTTAAACAATTTCAAAAAGAAGGTTCTCACTTATTTAATAAATATCTTGTGCCTACCGAGAGAGTCTAACCATAGAACAATCCTAAAATACTTAATTTGACTGTTGCTTGATTGATAATAACTTATATATACATAATAGTAATCATCTAGCTCAGCTCTATAGGAATGCAAAATTGTTCTCAACATAATAGAATACAGGCTACCAAATGAGTGGAGCTTCTTCTTTGAAGAGCATGGAGCTACATGGTTTGGGCCTAGAAAAACTAGACCTAAAACCTATTAGGTCTTAAGTTATAATGGGCTGACTTTGGCCCAATTTTGTTCACTCTCTCTACTAGTCTACTAGCACATCATCTATATGTAGAGGCATTTCTTCCAAAGAAATTGTTCTAACTTTTTTGAAATGAAGCAAATTGAAGATGTATAAATTGCAATTGTTTCAACGGAAAAATTTTATATTGGAAATAAATATTATTTAAGAAAAAAAATATAGATAAACTAATTAATTAATTAATTATATCTAAAATAAAATTCAATTGACCAATAAAAAGACAATGTCCTTTCAAAATAAAAATAAATATTTCTTTGTACTTCCCACCTCAAAAATATTTGATGGAAATGTTAGTAAAAAAGAAGCAACTAGAAACATTATAATAGATCCTTAAAGTATTAAGAATTTCAGAATTTCAAAGAAAGGACTATTCCATCATATATGAAGTTGTGAATGCGAGATATTACCATTTACAAGTAGGTAAAGTTTGATGTTATGACACTTTTGCTTCTAATAAATTAGACTCTTATAGTAATTGCATATGCTTCTTGAGAATTCTAGGACCAAATCAATTAGTAGAGCAGTAGCGTGTATGTACTTGACAAGAAATGAAGACAAGAAAAATATTTGTGATTATCATACTTGCAAAATGAGTTGAATTGCTTTGTCATTTCTATGTTCTTAATGGTTCAGAACATCCATATAATTGCTTAGCCCCCTTTAGGACAAATGACCAATGAAAAACTTGCCTGAAGGTTAACAAATAAAAGATCAGTGACGTCTAAGACCTTGGTTAATTTTGTTTTCTATACAGCCATGTGACATTTACAGAAATGAAGATACCATAGCATACACTAAATCAGAGACAATACGTTGAAAATGGAAACATATTATTATCATCACAAAATTCTAGGAGTTTAACTCTAACTTGCTGGTTTTTTGAAAGACCAATGAGATCAATGAAACTAACATTTTTATTCACATTATCATAGAAGAAAAGTCAATTAGTTAGCTATATGACATCTGAAGCCCAAAATACCGTCTTCCTTGAAAAATAAAATGGAAGAAAAGAGAAAATGAAAGCTAACAGGCAGAAAATTTCATATATTTTACTTGAGCATTCAACCAAATTTATCATCAACAATAAATTTTACTTATAAAGATCATATAATAGTAGTGATGATTATTTCCACTGAAATACCATAAGGTGAAGGATCTCACCACATTGAAATTAACTTAGATCAAATAAGTAGAAATATGAAGCCAAACTTCCCTTTATATATATATATATATATATAACCAGAGTTTGTTTTAAAAAAACTTTGCATATTCTGCAAGAGATAATTTCAGGTTTCCAAGTAACATAATTCAATCAGTGTATCTTCCTCATCAATCAACTTTTGTATGTCAGCTGACCTTCAAAGTCAACAATGATAGGAAACCATGAAAAAATATTTCATTACCTGATCGTCAAATTCAGCTAATGTGACCATATCGGCAATAATGGAATAAATCAATATAAGGCTAGGTAATAAGCACATTTTACTTACAGCATTCAAGCATAAAGGAGTTTAAATTTTGAAATGAAATTGAGTTAGATAAACTACATAGTAGAGGCTAAAATTTCTCTTCTTTCATTGCTAGAAATTTTTTGAAAATAATGATGATGGTTTTACTAAATATTTTAGTAGTAAATTACAGTACCAATCAAAGTGGTAGCTCTTAAAGTTATAATTCCAAGCACAATGTTTGATCGGTCCAACTGATTCTTTAAGCCAAGATTATTTGATGGCTGACACAAAATTTCAAAGAACAAATTTCAACACATTGATCAAACTGGTTACAAGTCAACCGCATCCTTAACTATATTTTGTAAACTGGTAAGCTTGCTTCTTTTTAGACGAAGCCAAAAAACAGCTTAAAATACCTCCATAGAACGTATGGTGTTTAACATAAAAGTCACATTACAAAAGGCTATATGCAGAAAAGAGGAAGCTGTGGAATTGGCAAGCCAACGAGCATTAGTGAGCATTCAACCAGGGACTTTGATGAGACCATAGCTTAAAAATCACAAACGCAGCAATGCAACGTCCTCTTTAACAGCTTGTCTCTCCCACTTCCACAACAAAGGCTTGCCTCAGAGGCTACTGATAACTACCAAGTGCAGTCCATGCCTTTCATAAGTATGTAAGATAAGGTTTCTAAATTGTCTGACAAAGCCTACATCTCACCAGCAACTCTTTATTTTGGTACTAACTCCCACTTGCCCTGCCCAACAATCAACAAATCGTATTTAATTGCACAAAGCAGGTTCTCATTACAACGATTCCCAACCATTGCTTCTTAACAGATCAAGATCATGTGAATGGAACAATTAAGAGCGTGAGAAGCATGACAACCTTCCCTTCAAACATAACCCACATTCCAGCATTTTGTGGGGATAAAACTTTAGGTCGATAACTGGTTAGCCTCCTTCAGGACGAATTACCTATGAAAAACTTGCCTGAAAGTTTACAACGAAAATTCAGTGACAACCATAAGTCTTGGTTTTTTGCACTATACTGCCATGTTATATTTATGGGAAAGAAGGTACTATAGCATACACTAAACTAAAGAGACAGAACTTTGAAAATGAAAAAAATAATAGAATTCAACAAAAATTTCTTTAAGTTATCTCTAACTTGATGGTGTATAGAAGATGAACAAGGTCAAAGAAAGGGGTACATACCTTTTTATTTACATAAACACAGGTGAAAGATTTGATTAGGTTTTTGTTCTCTCAGACCAGAATGCCTCCTTCCATCGCTCTTAAAGTCCTCTGGGAACTATGCCAAGATGCTAAGCTGTCCATAAAATGGCCAGGGGAGAGGAACATCGAAAAACAAAACAGAAAATAAATGGAAAATGAAAAAAATTAAACAGTCAGCAAATAAGATATGCCTTGAGTATTCAACAAGAGCTAACATCAGCAATAAATTTTTACTTCTAAAGCTCATATAATAGCATGGAAGGTTCTTTCCAATGAAACATAATCAGGTGAATCATCTGCCAAACCAAAATTAACTTAAATTTAGATCACACAAGAAATATGTAGAAAGTTTCTGATTCCAATCTAAAACTCAAATCTGTGATATGATTAGTGTTTGTTTCTGAAACTCTGCATATTCAGGTTCTTGAGTATATGCATTTGGGAAACTAGGCCTTACTAAAATGCATTTTTGTTTCATTTATTAGCTGCAGAAAAGCCCTCCTTTTAGTATATGTTTACTGAATGTAGTTATTAAGTAGGTTACATTGATGGTAGTATAGTGGGAAGGTTTAATCTGTGCCTGAAGAATTAACCAAGTAAAGATGGACTATAGGTACAAATCTATATATTACTAAAAACTAAAGCGTAGCATTTAATGTTGCTACACTTACATTAAGCCATGTCAGCCGCCATGTCATTCCCATCCTATTTTTTGAATTTTTAATTCAATTTTAAAATAGTTTTTACCAATTAATAAATTACTAATAAAACTAAAATTATATCCAGCCCTATCTCTACTTTAAAGTCCACTTCTTATACATTTAAATCGACTATGAAGCCCAAGCCCACACCCAAAGCCTTTTCAACTAACTCCCTTTGTCAAACCTGATTGCTTTTCATGATTACAACTTATGCTATTCCCTTGCCTTCTGTTACAACTTATACAACTTATGCTTTAAGTTTTTATAGTTACAACTTATTCATCGTTTCAGGTTTAGTTTCTTCCCCTTCCCTATCTTTTGATTCTCACGGTTTCAGCTTCTGTTCTACTGTTTCACTCACGGTTTCATCTTCTTGTTTTACGGTTTTAGCTTCTGTTTTGGATTCTAACGGCAGCCTCTCTGTCTTCCTTCCACTCCTCACATCTATATAAATACTGATGTAAGCTGGGTGGTTCAGTCGAGGTATCCCTACATCCCAATTTCTTGCTCTATTATTTTGCTTGACGGTTTCCTTTTTCCTTTCTACATTTGTTTCTGCCTATTTCATCTGTGGTGTGGATGGTTTCATTTTTGTTAGGGTGTTGAATTTGTTACTGTTGGGTTACTTTCTATTACATTACATGCCTAGGTATCCCTACATCCCAATTTCTTGCTCTATTATTTTGCTTGATGGTTTCTTTTTTGTAAAAATATATATTCTTTAATTTCTTATATTTTCTCCCCTGCCCTTGAGTCCTTCTCTAGAAAATTGCCCACTTCTCTCTCTTTACATCTTCCTATATCTTTTAAATTTTGCTTTTGTTAGATGCACGCCAATTGTTTGATAAAATAGTTGAGTGTTTCAATTGTTTATTTATTATATATTCAAAACTCAACAGATTTAGTATGATTATATGCTACAGTTTTATTTTAAGATGGGTTGGTAGATTGTTTCCTAATTCTTAAGCATCTTCTTGCGAAAGTATATATTCTCTGTTGTCCCACCACCCAAATTGGATTATGCAACTAAACTTAAAAATTTAATATCCATTGATATTTCAAAACCAATGGTAGCTAGACTTGATATTTAGATGAACCCCATGATGTGGCTTGGTGACAAATGGGCATAGGTACAACTAAGAATACAATACAATTTGATGAACAAGTACTTCACCATTACTAGATGCAAAACAAATCAGGAGTTTGAATTAACTGTAAAATTTGAAATTTCTCTGTTGGGACTGTATGATTTTGGGTGTTGGTATTTTTTTTTTTTTTTAACATGTTGCAATATCGTTGGACTAATATTCAGATTTTGAGATAACGACGGATGAGATTGTAATATGTTCAGAGATTAGATATTTCTATTGAAAAACATGACTGGTGCAAAATATCACATAATTTTTATCTTTGTTTTGCAGCCACAATGCTTAATAAAAGGTATTTATATTTTCATTAAATTAAATCGAGCAGTTTTATGCTCCAATGCAAAAAAATAAAAACTATAAATTCAATTTGGGGTTTTCCTCATTAAATGTTAAAAATGGTTTTGTAGTTTCTTAATATAATGAAAGATGCATAATGAGCATATGTGCATATAAAATAAATTTAAATGTAAATGAGTATCAATATTTTAGTAATGATCTACATGTCAAATTAAGTTGCATTTTTTTGTAAATCATCTACAATATTGGTGGTTCACGTTAGGGTTAGCAATCAAGATTCATGAGTAACCTTGCACACCTTTTTATGGACTAAATGTTTTTTGAAATGTCTTTAAAGGAATTTCAAATCCAGGTTTAGGACCATGAATGATGGGAATATTTGGCGTTGGGAGAGAAAACGACATAATGCACATTTGAAGGTTTGTCTTTTTAATCCCTTACAAAATTGGACTATTAACTCCATATGCATGTTTTTTTTTTTAAAAGCAAATTTGCATCATTGTAGTTTCCTTTCTTGGTGTATTTTACCCCACACCATTTATGAGGCCCGAGGTTCCCAAAATGATTTGGTAGGTGAAGAAGATTCCCTTTTGATGTAGCTTTAATGAACCAAACACACATCTAAGATTTGGTGGTAAAGTCGCTCTCTCCACTATATATACTCCTCGATTTCTTAGGTTGGTTTTTACTTAAAAACGTTGGTTTTTGTAGCACAAATTGTCATCACCTTTGATTTTGAAGTTGGCCCCCTGTTTGATTGTCCTTTTTAATAGTAAATCATATATATTTTTACAAAATCTGTATTATTTTATTATGAAGAAATGATGACTAACTAGATTCGACAAAGTTCCAAATGATTGATATTCTAAATTTCCAATAATGATTCTCATTGTCTTATATGTGATTTATCTGAGTTTGGTCTTCTTCATTCTATGCTAACATGCATATTTTAAGGACAACACAATTTCTAGAAAATGTCTTATGTATTGAGGTATCAATCTACTGTTTATTTTTTTTTTAAATTACCTTTTCAATTCCCTGATGAACCCCATCCAGAGAAGTTCCCCTTCAAAGAAATGTGTCACATTGAGTTGGTATCTTTTGTGACAAACTCTACTGAGAGCTTGAAATCAAAGCATATATAGGGGTTAGTTACTGTGGGATATAATTACTTTATAGAAGAACCTGCTCAGGTTTCAACACTCTGTATTAGTGTCATAGTTATGAGGTTAATTGGGATTCTAAGATATTTTGGCATTAATTTTCTTAAACTGGGGTTGCAATTGCTGAACATATTTTATGCTTTACTTGCACAGGGTAAAGTTTCAATATCGTTTATCTTCAATTAATGAGGAATTCTTTGTAAAAATGACTGCATGAGTCATTAGCTCACGTTGACTACAACCATGCCCTTTGTAGACACTGCTCATTGCTCTTATCCATTGAATAGTTTGGTGAACCGTTTGGATCGCAGCAATGTGGGTGGTTAGTTGGTATATCTTGTGTAGTCTAGCTCCCTGTCCAGAAATTTTTGTGCTCTCATAATAAACTAAATGCTATTGTTATTTGAGAGAGGTAGATTGTCTAATGTATGCTTATTGAGAAAAAATTTATTTTTAACTATTAGTTAGGAATGAATAGCTTTTAGCTTTACCATTTGAGTTCTTAAAATAGAAATAGTATTTTTCACTATAGTAAATAAAAATTTTCCCCGCGCATGGCGCAGGTCTGCGACTAGTAAATGATAATAGTAAACAACTTGAAGTGGAATCAGCTTTACATATAGAGCAGGTACAAATTGAGAAGAATATTTGTGAATTACAGTCCAACCTCCCTTCTCCTTTTAGGCCTCCTTTCATGTTTCCATTGTGAAATCCCTGAAAAATGGTCATGAGCTCTGAGAGGGAAAAACACACACAATCAAAATTAAACTCTTATCCCAAAAAACGTAACTCAATCAATGTGTCTTCCGTATTGATCAAGTTTAAAATTGATTATAAAAATAAAAAAACTGTAGTTCAAATACAACCTATAACATATGTTGAAAAAAAAAAAAATACAACCTATAACAGATATTAATGAGATAAAAAAGGAGAGTTCCCCAAAAAGGCACAATGCAAAAATTCCAAGGGACTTTCATTTACAAGTTTCCAATAGCATACCACACTGGAAATCAACCGGTCATCTAATTTTAAAAAGTTCAGGATAATTGGCAAAAAACAAGTAAAGTCAAGGAAATGATTGATGGAGCAAAGAATTCATTCTCTATTGAAGCCTCCATATGTGACTACATTATCAACAATTAAAGTAGTTTGCACTCCATTCCAAAATATGACCAAGTCTCAGCTAAAATTATGAGCTGCAATATATGGGGACTCCTAGGCTCAATAGGAAACTTATAAGCTTGTCCTTGGTGTTTGACAAGAAATGAAGTTTGCTCTCCACTTCCAAAAATCTGAGCATGTATCAGCTAAAATGAATAAAATGTTGTAATTAAAAATGTTCATTATTCACAAAAGAAAGAAAGTTATTATTTTTGAGAGCAAACAAAAACAATGTGAAAAATGAGATTAAGAAGCAGCAATGGTTAAATTAGTAAAAACAAGATATCAGAATCCATTAAGTCATTGAACAAGTGTCCAGCTTCCTTATTCATCATACAACAGCTATCTAAAAAATATTAAAAAAAAAAAAAAAAAAACATCAGCATATGTTAAGGAATGGCGGGGTGACAGTGATTTGAAACAAATGAAATACCTGCCCTTTCTGTAGCACAGGTGACAATGCTTGACTATCCTTGAAAGCATGATCTTTGGTAGAAGTAACATTCTGCTTAGGCATCTTATTAAAAAGCCATCCTGTCATTTTGTGCATATCCACTAATCATCATCTTCCACAACATGATACATAATCTGCAATCAATCAAATTCCAAGATAAAATATCTCCTTTAGTCATTTCATCAAGCAGCTACATGTCCTTAGGGATAAGAGGTTCATTCAATTCAAATAATTTACAAACTATAAGAGATGTTGATGAGCTAAAAATTCAGTGCCATAAGTTCAAAAAGAAGAAGAAAAAATGAACGTACATAACATAATCCAAAATTTTACATTTCTCCAACTTTTGAAATTCAAGAAAAGCTTTTAGGAGTTCAGAAGCTAGCCTCTACTGCCCCACTGCAAGAATTAGCTAATAAGAGGTTAAGGTTCAAAATTTAAAAGTCACATTGTCTAAATACACACATGGAGGAAAGAAGATGATTTTGTTCTTTCAATTTGGGTATATTGTCGGATTAAGCAATCTACATAAACATATTCTTTAACTGCAACATTGCGATAGCAAGTAACAGTGGATTTTTTTTTTAAATAAATATATATAGGAGAGACAAGTTGGTAAGGTTTCTATAGGTGCTTTGAATGCTCTTCTCCATTCTATTACAAGTGAGTTTATGATACGTACAACTATGCGGCAGGGAATCCACAAAAAAATGAAGAGAGTATTTATTGCCATATGGTGATTTTGCTTCCAAATGTCTCTTATTGGAATTGCAGATGCCTGTGGACAAATTCAAGATCAAATCATTTAGCGAGGAAGTGGATGCACTGTACTATTCTCCAAGACCAATAAGGAAACAAGCAGAACAAGCAGACAAAGGCATTTATATACTTAAACAAGAAAAGAAGATAAGGAAAATATTTGTAATTACCAGACTTGCAAACTAAGTTCAGATGTTTTGCTGCTTCCATGTTCTCAATTGTTTAGCACATATATAATTAACAGGTTGGCCTCCTTTAAACAGTACAACCAATGAAAAACTTTCCTGAAAATTTTCAATGAAAAATTCAGTGGCAACTATCATCTTGCTTAGTAAAATTTACAAAAATCCATGTTGGGTTATAATGATCCTTACAATCCAAATCAAACAAATAGTATCTATCATATAATTAGTCTGGGACAACTCTGTACATTCCATGTTATAATTTCATTTTCTTTTCTCAAAATTATATCTCATTCTCGTGTTAGGGAATGTGTCCTTACTAATAGGCTGTTTTGTTTCATTCAAAAATATGCAGAAAAGCACCTCCTAATAATATAGGTTAACTCAATGGAACTAATAAATATAAGTTAAAATTGATGGCTTAGGTAGTGTAGTGGAAGGGTATAATATTATAATCTGTGCCTCAAAATTCATCAAGATTGATCATGGGTAAAAAAAGATGGAACTATTAATAACCTGAACATGGCTCAGCGTGCAAACTGAGAGAAATATTTGTCAATTACAGAGCACACCTCTATTCTCCTTGTTGCCTTTCTTTCATAGGTCTTTTGTGAAATTGCTGAAAATGGACAAAAAAAAAAAAAAAACCACAATCAAAATTAAAACCCTTTATTTCATGGGGAGAAATTCAATTTGTGTCTTCCTTATTGATCAAAAATTTGTATTCCAGTTAGCCTTCTGAGTTAACAATGATGAGAAGCTATGAGAAAAGTTTTTATTATTTTTACCAGATCCCCAAATTTAGCTAATGTGATCATCTCACCTAGAATACAACAAATCAATGTACTGCTGGAATATTACTAATTAGCCTGTCATGAATGCAACCATCCATCATCAAAGAGTAGCTGAAAAATTGAAATGAATTAGAGTTAGATAAACAAATCAAATGCTGAAATTTCTGTGCTAACACTATCAAGAAAAATTTAGAAGGGAAAAAAATTATATTGATGGTCAAACTATATAGTAAATTACTGTGCTCACCATAGTGGCTGATCGAAAAGCTGCGATTTCAAGCACAATGTGTAATGCTGTCTGAATGATTTTTTAAGCCAAGATTGTTTGACTACTGAACCTGAAACTAAGGTTTCAAAAAACAATCTTCCAACAAATTGGCCAAACTGGTTGCACATCAACCACATCCCTTAGTATATAGTGTAAACTAGTAACTTTGATTAGGCACAAAACAAAACATAAGTTAGATACAAAGGAGACAGGACACAAACACAGTAAAAGGTTTGATACAGACAGGACCAAAATAGAGCCCCTACCTACCAGCAGAGGACCAAAAGATATTCATATAGCAGTTTGATGTCATCTTTGCATAGTGCCTGACTTGACAAAGAATTCTGAGTTCAATCCTATTAGAGCCAACACTTCTTACACTGGTTAATAGACTTTGAAGGTCACCAATAACACCTGTACTCACCCAGTCCTGATTTTGTCTGTTTTCAAAAAGTTTCTCAAGCTATTTGCCAGTTGAGAGCACAAAAACACTTAGAATTCTCATAGGCTTCAAGGCCAAATTTTAACATACCTCCTCCAAGTTTTGAAGCTAGCCTCTACTGCAACACTGCAAGAATTAGCTTGGGTTAGGGTTTGAATTTTATATTCATATTGTTTAAAAACACAAACAGAGAGGATTTTATTGTATAATCATCAAAATTCTTGAACTGAAATATTATGAAACGAAATAATGTTGTACCTGGAAGGAAGATCTCTCTGTTTTGCAAAATTATTTCTGCTGCTCCACCAAATCAATTACAACCGAAGGGATTTTGGCAATCTTTGACCACATTATCCCTTTGTCTTCCTCGCAATTTTGTTTCAGCATAGGACATTCATAAATACGAAATCGCTGAAGCGAGGGAGGAAAACACTTCTCTGAGAGAGACACGAGTTTAGGGCATGCACCAATAAAAATTTGTTCAAGTGTAGAGAGGTTTTGAAAGAACTTCCAGGAGAGGAATAACAAATTTGAAAATTTTTCAAAGCTCAGGGTAGTGAGAGATGAAGGCAACATCAACATCGTCTTCCCATCTTCCTCTTCTGGAAACGAATCCATAATTCCATTAGCAATCGAGAGATATGTAAGCGACGTGAGTCTGTGCAGTCCCAAGTCAAGTACTTGCTTACAGAGATTCGCCCCTGACAACCAAAGCTGTCTAAGGTTGGTGGGGAAACCCTCTTCCGGAAAGGATACGATACTTGGACAGTCACGTATTAATAAATCTTGCAAAAAGTTGAGGTTGTGTATGTTGTTCGGCAAGGCCTCCAGTTTCTCACAGTCTTCGATTCCAAGACCTCTCAAGTTGGTAGGGAGCAAATCTCCTAAAGAGATAAGACTATTACACTCATATACATGAATCTCTTTGAGGTGACAGAGTTCGTGTAGGCCTCTCGGAAAGCACCTAAGTTTTTCACATCTATAAATGAAAATATATTCAAGTATCGTATCCTTGTTTAACTTGTCTACTATTGACTCCAGTTTTGGACAATTGTCTAGCCTAAGGACTTTAAGGGTGGTAGGTAACGTGTCTCTCGATGATAATAATGTTAGATTTGGGCATTCTTCAATATCAAGGCGTTTAAGCATGGTAGCTAGGTCGACTATTGTTGATACGCATTTTAGGGATCGACAATTAGAAATTTCCAAGTGCTCAAGAAGAGATGCATTGTTGTTACCAATGCAGCTAAGATTCTCCTCATTCGTCAATAAAGAAGAAGTTGAAGAAGCCCCTCCCTCATATATCACAGATTGCAAGGATTCCAAAGCATTACAGCCTTTGATTGTTAGTGTCCTTAATGTAGACTTCAACTTGATGTTTACAAGACTATGGCACGATTCGATTTCAATTTCTAGTGTTACAAAGGACATAAGCCCATCTTCAGATAAAGATGTCAACTTCTCACAATTTTTTATTATTAGCTTTTCTACCTTCACAGACCCATGCACAACCTCTTTACATTCCACAATTTTTAATACTTGAAGCACTGAATGGCTTGGAATTGAAACAACCAATTGCTCGCATGCATCAATGGAAAGTTCTTCCAATGACAGGAGATGATGGGGCAATTTTCCTTCCAATTTGCAGCAGTTAGAGATAGAAAGCTCATGCAAGCAAGGGAATTCTTCAAACCCAACTCTGCAAGGAATCCAATCTTGCCATTTATCCATATCCTCAAAGCAAAGTTTCACTAAGGATCGAAATGGTTGCTTGCAATGTTCCCCATAGAATTCAGGACCGACGCTCAGGACCCCATCCATTCTCTTAATAACAAGGTGCTTGAGAAACGGAAGTTGCCCAAAAGCAGGTAAGAACATGCATTTTCCACACCTCTCAATCCTTAGGTCCACCATATTAGAAAAAGAAGGATCTCCTAACCAAGTTGGGAATTTTGCACCAACATAACCCTCAATGGAAAGTGTTTTCATCGTTCCATGAGGTCGTAGCATGTCAAGAATATCTGCCGCAATTCCTGCATCTTGTAAACCATCATTCCATTTCATCACCAATGTATCTAAATTCTTCTTACCTTTTAAATCGACCTTTCTTGCATCATTGGCATCAAGCATGTTCTCCAAGTGGGAAATGCGAAGTGTTCCCTGAAGAGATTCCAGATTCATCAAGTCTACTGTCTTATCTTTCCCCACAACAAAATTAGATAGTGTCCTTAAGCTCTTTAATTTTGCTATTCCCACTGGCATCTCTATAATTGAATTTGCATTTGTAATATCGAGATGTCGAAGATTGACCAAATTTTCAATTTTTTCTGGTAATTTTGTGAGATTGGAACAATCTTTCAATATCAATGTTTGTAGGTTGTATAAAGAACATGTTGATTCTGGTAGACTTGTAATCTCAAGATAAGAAAGATTGAGGTATCTTAAATGTTTCAAATCACCAATTGAACTTGGTAGCTCACAGATTTCATATCCACATAAATATAATACCCTTAAGTATCTTAATTGTGGCAACAAACAATTAGCATCAAAATTTGCTAAGTAGCTTGTGCAATTTAATGGTAGCAGCAAGAAGGTCCGTAAATGCATATCTTTGGAGAAGTCATCAACTTTTATGATGCAATCATCTGAATAAGTAATATAAGAAAAATGTCGTACCTTTGTAGAAATCTCATATTGCTTACTGCCATCCAATTGATCCTCCAATCTATAGTACAAGTCTCCTGCTGCCCATTTAGCTAAATCATTCATGAGGTCATGCATGACAAAGAGTGATTCATTATTGCTTGATTGTTGAAAAAATGATCTCTTGAGTAGATCACGAAAATAATCACCACCAAGATCTTCCATTGACTTCTCTCCGTTTGTTTTTTTAACTAAACCTTCTGCCATCCATAACAAAACTAGATCTTTCATCTCAAATTCATTATCCTTTGGGAATAGTGAACAATAGGCAAAGCACCTCTTTAAATGAGAAGGGAGATAGTTGTAGCTCAATTTAAGACAGGGAAAAATGCTGCTTTTATCTTCAGGAATATCCCAAATCTTGCTATTTAACACATTTTTCCACTCATAAGGATCGTGTGTAGTGCGTAAAAGGCCACCAAGTGCTATTGCTGCCAAAGGTGCTCCCTTGCACCTATCTACAATTTTTTGACCAAATTCTTCAAGTTTTGGATACTCACTAAAATCTGGTTTCCCCAATGCGTGGTGGGTAAATACGCATAAACAAGCATCACGTGACAACTCTTTCAACTTGTACGCTGGAGTAGTTCCCATTTTTAATGAAACATCATCATTCCGAGTTGTGACAACAATTTTACTTCCTAGAGCCCCAAATTCGAAAGGCTTGCATAGTTCAGTCCACAATTCATAGTTTTCATTCCAAACGTCATCCAAGATGAGCAAGAACTTCTTCCCTGATAATGTATCCTTCAGTTTGCGTTGAAGTGAATCTAAATTATTATTATCGTGGCAAGATTCAGAAGTAAAAGAGCGTAGAATTTCTTTTGTCAACCTTAGATTGTCAAAATCTTCAGACACACAAACCCATGCTTTCAACTCAAAATGACGGCTCACTTCGTCGTAGACTAGCTGGGCAAGAGTCGTCTTCCCCAACCCACCCATACCAACTATGGGAATTACAGAGAGTTGAGCATCACCTGATTCGAGCAACAACTTGACAATAGCCTTTTTATCTTCGTCCCTGCCATAAGTATGGCTTTTATTCACCAGAGAAGTTGTGTGCGGCCTTGGTCTTGATGTTCTAGTCCTCCTTCCCTCAGTATTTTTTATCAACTCCAGATCTTTCTTATCAGTCAACACTTTTTGCAGTCTTGTATTTATCCCTTCAATCTTGGACGGCATGTTGACATCGAACTTTATAGAACTTGGATCGAAACCCACACAACAAGCAGGGATGAACTTCCGTACCTTACTTCCGCTGGGTTCTTCTGCATTCACCTTACGTCGCAAAGCTTCAGTAGCAAACTCGTCCAAGATGTCGTCCGCATCATAAGCCAAGTCTTCGAGCTCAGCCATCCAGGTCTTCACGGACTCCTTGGTTATCTGTTTCTCTTCTGCATCATCCAGAACTTCACTGATTTCCAGTAAAATTGTCTTCCACTTCTTGAGGTCAGCATCAACGTTCTCTTGCCGGAAGATCTTCAACATATCAGCGGAGCTTAACTTCTCAAACAGCACTTTGAAGAAAGCGGATAAAGCAGCCCCCGCGACAGACTCCCCGACGATCGACATGGTTCGCTTGTGGAAACGAGAGAAATTTGGGAAATGAAGTAAACCAGAGAGACGCCACAGAAAGTTGAGTTGGGACTTGGGATTGAAGAGAGTTACTACGTTCTGGGAAAAGTTCAAGAAAACAAGTGTTCAGGTTTTTTAAATGCATCATCTCACTGAAGCATTTTATCAAACAGTACAAGTTTCCTTTCTACATGTGAATGTATATGTCAATTAATAAAAATAAAAAATAATACAAAACAAAACACATGTAAATAGAAAATTTCAGAAAATATATTCAAAAAGAGAGAAGAAAACCTTCTTGCAAATTCAGGTGTTAGAAGCGGCGAGAAAACTTCTACCGTCGGTGGTTGTAAACAACGAGAAAGAGAGACAGTTTTGGGCGTTTTTCTGACGAGACAAAGGTTGGTCTCCAGCGACAATGCTAGGCAGCGGCTGTCAAGGTTTGGAGTTGAGAGAGAGAAGATGGAGTCATGGAGGTGCTGATGTGCTCTGGTGGTGCCGAGAGAAACAGAGAGATAGAAAGAGATGAAAATTTTTCGATTTTGCGAAAAGGGGAAAAGCAAGAGAAGGCGAGTCTTTGAAAAAATTTTCAGCGGCGATGCTAGGCTGTGGTTGTGGAGCTTTGGAGTTGAGAGAAAGAGAGAAAAGATGGTTGTGCGGTGAGAGAAAGCAGAAATGGAGAGAGAGTTTTGATTTTGCTGAAAAGGGGAAAAGGGTGTTAAAGGAGGGTTAAGCAAACTTGGGTTAAGTTTATGTGGTTTGGGTTAAGCAACCATAGTTAAGTGTGCTGAAGCGTTGATCATCCTCAGAAAAATTCCGGCCGTGTACTGGATACTCTCCATTTCAAAGGGAAATAGAGAGGATCCGGATCTATCCATTGGGTGGAATCCAGCGCTCTGCTCATGACCATAGTCTGCAGCCAAAGGAACTCAAATGCCAAAGGAACTCAAATGATAAGAGCATTTGCAGCAGCGCAGTTAAATAACCATATAACCATTTTAGCTACACTAAGATACAAAAAAGAAGCTACAGTAGTGGAGTTATAACTAAAAATTTTTAGCTTCTTGTTACAGTGCACATTTAGTTGAAAGCTAAAAAAAAAAATTTTATTCTCTCTCTTATTAAAATATTATTTTTCCTTTTTTTTTTTTCTTTTCTTCTCAGAGCTCTCACAACTCTCCACTCTCTCTATCAACTTTCAGACCTCTCACCCTACCGCCCCCCGACCCACGCCGACGACACACGCCGCCACAGACCCAGCTCCGACCATGACAACCACCACCACCATCACATCTTCTCCTATCTCTCTTTCCTCTCTTCTTTGTCTCTATCTCTCCAACAACCACCACCTGAGAAAGAGGAGCTCAGTCACCCACCACCTCACCATCACACACCCCAACCATCAACCCACTCAACCAATCACCAAACCCATCTCAAAAATAGAAAGAAAAAAAAAAAAAAAAAAACCCACCAATCTACACGGACCTAGACCCATTGCACAGACCAAATCCACGGACCCAAACAAATGAACCCAAATCACAACACCTCTATGGACCCACCATGCTCATCCATCGCCGATCTACACGGAGCAAGGTCACCTCCATGGACCCACCATGCTCAGCCATTGCTGATCTACACAAAGCAAGGTTTGAGAGAGGGAGAAAGAGAGAGAGTTGAGACCGGTGGCTGAAGAGAGAGAGAGAGATGATAGAATATGGGGAAAGAGAATAGGGTTTTTTTTTTTATTTGGAGAGAGAGAGCGAGAATAAAATATTCATTTTTTATTGTACTGAATATATTATTTTATTGTGATTTTTATATTATTTTAATGTGTTAAAAGCTAAAATAGATCCACTGCTGCAGCATGTCTTGTAAAGTGAGTAGGTATAATAGATAAAGTAACTTTTTGTGGTCCTATTTTTTAGGCAGTATTTTAGTGGGAGTTAGAGTTGCATTTTTACTGGATTATCCTTTAGTTTTGTCTCTACTTAAACATAGGGGTGTAGGGATATTTTTGAACTAAAAAATGAGGAATCCAAACAGGGGAAGCCCCTTAAATAATAGTATAGATTTACTGGATTATCCTTTAGTTTTGTCTTTACTTAAACATAGGGGTGTAGGGATATTTTTGAACTAAAAAATGAGGAATCCAAACAGGGGAAGCCCCTTAAATAATAGTATAGAAAAAAAAAAAAAAAAGTCAATTCTAACTCAAACAGGAATCCTTCTCCGAACAGTACAGGATATAAAATAATGGCAATATATAATATGGGCTTTACAGTTTAGACTCTGTTTTTGTTTGAGAGATCCAGAGGCAGAGTCCATCAACGGTGTTTTGAAATAAACCCTAACATAGACAGAAGATAGAAGCGCCTCTCTCTCTCTCACTACCTCCAGACCAAACAAACAAAGTTCTTGGTAAGTTTTCTGTTTTTCCTTATCAGCAAACTACTTTTTCTGTTTCTTTTTGTCGATTTTGGTTTGTGGGTACTTTTTCTGTTTCTTTTTATTTTTCTCTTTGGATCATTTATCAACGTTAACTGTTTTATTCATCTTACAAACCGCATGTCTTCTTGTCCATTTTTTTTTAATGAAAAATTACATCGTTTCTGTTTAAGGTAAAAAAAAGAAAAGAAAAAAAAAGTAAGAACACATATACATAATATGTTTGATGTAATTTAGAGCAAAACCAAAAATCACCCATAAATAATAATAAAACAAGAAGAATGGAAGAAATAATTTTTAAAATGAAATAGGATTCATGGCTATGTAAAGGAAAATTAGTTATAGCTAAATAAAAGTAAGTTCTTATCCTAAAATTAGGAGAAAATTTTTGGTAAGTTGATACCAACCCTTTAACTCTTAAGAACTTGCATAGGTCATAAAGGCTTGAAACTAGAAATTCTCTGTACAACTTGAATTCTTGAATGAGTTATTATTTAGTATATTGCATGTTATCACTGATAATAACTATTTTTTGTGATGAGCTCATAAAATTTTAAACTTTAAACTTTAAATTCTAAAATTCTAAAATTTTGTTTGTTCATTATTATTATACTTTTTTTGCAGTCTCTTGCAGTATAAATACCATATTCATGTTAAGATGTCTAAGTGGGCTGATCTTCCGGATCTTATCCTCTCCGAAATAATGCGAAGATTATCTTTCTATAATGATTTTGTCATCTTTGGTGCCATATGCAAGTCATGGAGAAGTTGTTATTCATTGGAAAACCCACCATAATCTCCTCGATGTCCTTGGCTTATGCTTGCAGAAGAAAAGGAACAAAAAAGTCATACGCGTGTCTTTGTCAACTTATTCGATAATAAAGTTTACAACTTCAAGTTGCCTGAGCTTGTTGGAAAAAAATGCATTGGAACATCTTTTGGATGGTTGCTTAGTGTAGGCATCGATTTCGAGGTCAATCTCTTTCATCCTTTGTCTAAACACCTATTAAGTTTTCCTCAACCTCTCTTTTGGAATGAAGATCGCAATTCCAAACTCGACCATTTAGATTACAGAGATATGTTTTTCGAGAAGTGTGTTTTGTCAAGGAATCCATGGAACTTAGTAACTCATGAATATGATTGTGATTGCATAATCATGGTTATCTATGATAATTGTAGAAGATTGGCCTTCACTAGACCAGGATATAAAGCTTGGATTGATATACCAAGTCATTTTGGATCTATTTCTGACATTGCATTTTACAAGGGAAAATTTTATGCTGTGAACTGTCATGGTGAAGCTTTTGTTTGTCACACGGATGATGATATTCCATTCATTGAATCTATTGTGCCACGTCCACCGGCAACCGAGGAAATTATCCAAATGTATATTGTTGAATCATCTGGAGATCTTTTGGTTGTTTCACGCTTTCGAGGAGGTCATTTTTTCCTGGAAGATGATACTGACGATGAAGACTCTGAAGATGATATTGAGGATGAGAACATTCATGAAAGTGAAGGTGAAGGTGAAGGTGAAGGTGAAGGTGAAGAAGATGAAGATGAAGAAGAAAAAATCAATGATAATCCCTATGTGACAATTGGGTTCACAATTCTAAAATTAGAATGTTCTACAAAAGTGAGAAGCAAATATAAATACAAGTGGGTGAAGGTTGACAGCTTGGGTGATCAAGCACTGTTTGTGGGTGACAATTCATCAGTGTCTTTGTCTGCATCAAGTTTCAATGGATGCAAAGCTAATTGTATCTATTATACTGATGACTATGCCGATGTTTTTCCTTTCACCTTAAATGGTGGAGGGTATGACATGGGTGTATTTAGCGTGGAAGATGGCGAATATAAGCACCATTACGAAGGCGAATCCCTTTCTTACTTCTCTACCCCACTCTGGTACATTTAACTTTCATCTACACAATGCATATGCTGATTTAAATAATTGAAGCTAGTGAATATGTGTAATGATTATTAATCAGATTATTGAATAATAATTATTTTTTTTTATAAGAATATTGAATTGCTACAATTTATAAGTTATCCCTCATTATTTGTTTCATGATATGATGCGACACTTATTTTTTTCATCAATATCATGAACAATGGTGCATATTGACCTTATTTTTGTCTGTTGATGCAGAAGGCATTAGTTCTCAATCCATTCTTTTGCTTTTGGATAAATTATTTTGATGCTGCCTTTCTTTGATCGAAATCCTAATTCATAATCTTTGTATTTAAAATTATTGTAATCAAGATTTTTATGCATGGCCATACCATTTTCATATATAAACGATGGATTATATTCAAATCCGATCATTGCGAACCAAACAAAACTATTTTCTTTATGAGATTCCCGACATGTTGATAATCAAACCTAAGGTTTCCGTAATCTTTTTATCCACAACAAATCATACTGATAAATGATAATTGATCCACCGGCAAAATTCCCTATTCTGTTTTATGTGTGAGAAGTATGTTTCTCAAAATGTCAAAGAACTCATCATGTACATTGCTTTTGGATCAAAATGCTGTTCCCAGCAACTGTAATACCTTCTTCGGCTGCAGTTTGCTAGTTTCACTAATAAAAAGGCCTCAATTTTGGATTGCCAAGTGGCACTTGTAGATCTGAGACCTTGCAACACTTAAATATTTTATTTCTTATTTCTTTTGTTTCTAGAAGCTTGTCATATACTCATTAGAATGTACTGAGGAAAACAGGCGAGGCAATAATTGTTTCTGTCATCATATTTCATATAGCTTTCCAATTGTGAATTTTAGGGCCAGCATTCATATGTAATTGTCATAATGATAAATCTTTGATTCGAGGACTTAAGAGTGCATATTTTAGATGTCAAATGCATGAGAAAGGCTTTTGATGTTATACATTGTTGTTTTTTATGAATATGTTATAATTATACATAGACCACCAAATAAGTGTATGGTGAAATATATACACACACAAAACATGAAATGAAGACAAGAAAAAATATCGTAAAATGTAATTACCAAACTTGCAAAACGAGTTAAAATGCTTTGTTGTTCAATGTTCTCAATAGTGTAGCACATCCAAATGGTAGGTGAGCCTTCTTTAGGCCGAAACGAAAAACCAATGCAAACTTTGCTTGAAAGTTTACAACTGAAGGTAGCCATAATTCCACCATATGTCGTGTTATTGTTTATGCTGGTAGGAGGTTTCAAACCAAATAGATAAGAATCGATATACAGGCTATGCATTCATTATGAAGAAAAAATCCGAATGAGAAAAAAAAAAGGTGATGATGGTCTTACTATCAAGTAAACTTTATTTACCATAGTGGTACTTCTTCCAACTATGATGTCAAGCTCATTGTGCAATGCTGTCCAAATTTTCTTTAAGCAAAGTTTTAAAGAGCAATTAGCAACGCATTAGTCAAAATGGTGGTTGGCGAAACGCATCCATAGCTATATTTTGTGAACTGTCAAAGCTTGAAACTTGTCCGTAATACGTACGATGTGCATCAAAGACGAAGCTGCAGAATTAGCAAAGCTAAGAGCATAGAGAATCACAAGCGGCACAGCCAGCAATGTTTTTCTTAACGGCTTGTGTCTCCAAGCTTGGTTTTTGCTTTCCAGTTTCCACAACAAAGGCTGCAAACCTCAGAGCTACTAGTAAGTACAATTGCAATCAACAAATTGAGTTCACTTGCAAACAGAACGTTTACAGATTCTTAGAGAATGATTCCCATTTCCTAGCCATTGCTTCTTAAAAGATCATGACCATGTGCTTGCTGAGAAGTATTGACAACCTTCCCTTCAAGCATGGCCTTATTCCTGCATTTCCAAATAGCTATCGAATGGTCAAAATGGTTAATATAGGTCGGTACACATTTTATTGATATTTCATTTCCTACCATATCTGTATTGGAACAAATATAATACCTGCCTATCTGCTGCTAACAGGTGACAATGCTTCTATCATATGTACAAGGCATGCTCTCTTGTTGACATGACATTCAACTCAAGCATCGTATTAAAAAGCCCTGCCATTCCTTGCATAACCACTGATAAGCTAGTTCCACAACACAAAATATAACCTGATCAGTGTGATGTGGGAGTGTTACCCGGGTCTGGGGTTTAACCGAGTAAAAAAACACGATGCTCTGCATGGTCTTCGGGATTCCTTGTCATCAAAAGTTATATAACCTGCAATCCTCAAATTCCACATTGCAATATGTCGTTCGGGAATTTCATTGAGCAGTCCTGTGCCTTAAGCACAAAGGGTTCATATAGTAGTTGAAATAAATTTGAAACTGTAAGAGATATTGATGAGCTGAAACTTCAAAGTATCAGAAGTACATTTGTTAACAATTTTTTTTTTTTTTTTTGAACACTTACAAATCTAAGCACTTCTTTTCAATGATTTTCCCTGCAGTAATATTTATTAGGCAATGAATTAGTTCTTTTCCTAAGGAATAATACAAAAGAAATTCCTCACCACAGGTGCGAAACACACAAAAGACCAAACTTTATCACACTAACGTACATTCTAAATAGTCCCCAATGAAAAATACAAAAGAACTCTATCTTAGGATAAATAATCTTAAACTAGAAAGGAAAAAAAAATGCGCTTGAAAATTTGAACTTCTCTTAAAACTGAACCAAATTTCCTACACCCATTGCCTCAAATATGAATGCCACACCACATGGAGTTTGAGCTGTTAGCTCAATGGTACTAGCGCCCTCTATCAGGTCCATTGTTTAGGGTTTGAATCCCGCATTTATTTCAAAGAAAAAAAAACCCACACCCTATGCATGCTCACGACGACAATTGTGGGTAAAAAAAGGTGAGGTAGAGGATAGTTATTGCACCTACAACTACTTTCAATCTCAACCATTAAATAAAAAAAAGTTAAAAAGTTAAAGTTAAAAAATGAGAATGGTAAAAGTTTCGAAAGTACAGTTGTTAAAATGAAAAAATTAATTGAAAATGCTATGGCCAAAAATTTAATGTACACAAATTTTGGAATTTGAGAAAAAATTTTAGGAGTTCAGCTTCCAGAAGCTAGCCTTTGAATTTTTAGGAGTCAGCAAGGAAGGTATACCCAAAGCATTACATCAGATCTGTCATTATCAATGAATTTTTCTTGCTAAAGATTATATAACCATACAAAAGCTTCTTTCAACAGGAAAAACAATTAGAGGAATCTTCTAGCTGTAGTAAAATTTACTGAAATCCAGATCAAACAAGTGCAAATATGAAGCCAAAAGTTTCTCATTTCTATTTAATTACGTTATCCTGTAAGTGCTTAGGACAACTTTGTATATTCGTTAAGATGTAAACCGAGGTTACTGAGTGTTTTTTAATTTGCAATATCATACATTGTATTGGGAGAATGTATCCTTACTAACAGGCTGATTTGTTTCATTCAATAACTGCCGTCAACAAATCAGCAATATTATCACAATAAATCAAAATGCAAATGCTCGCAATATTTTCACAATAAATCCTAAAAGACAAGTTGTTATTGGTTTTAATCTGAGCTTACCACTGACATTATTTTTTTATTCACCAATAACAACTTGTCATTTAAAATTTGTTGTGAAAATATTGTAGATGTTGCATTTTTTGCAAAAACATCTAATTAAATAATGTCCCTACAAAATGTTATATTAAACATTGGTGATAATACCATCACTTTCAATATGATCCTTACTTTTTGTTAGTTAATTCTAAAAGCCATAAATATAGTTACATAACTCCATTGCCACTAGATAGTAAAGCATGATTAAGGGGGATTTGAACTATGAAAGTCTTTATTAAAAACAACAGAAAGTACCAGTTGAGTTACAAAATTCTTGGCAAATCATAAATTCAATCTCCGCCTACACCAAAAACTAATTAGTGTCTTAATATAATTAAAAAGAGTAATTATCAAGAGCAGATATTATAGATTGGAACTTTTTCTCAAAAAAAGTGTGATGGGAGTTACTGAATTAAGAAATGAAGAAGTATGGATAACATTTTCTATCTTTGAAATTCTATTTTGATTTCTTTTATTCAAAATGATGCAATTTAATCCTTGAAAATTTGAAAAAGTATTAATTTTTGTATTTCTGAAAATTGCATGCGTAGTAGACGATGTATTGATGTAGCATATTATAAAGTAAATTAATGTGATCTGGAATTCATAGAAAATATATGGAAGGATGAAATTGTTACACTTTGAATAAAGCACTAGAGTTTAACTTTTTAAATATACTGGACAAAAAATAGAGTTTAGGCCAAAATTATGAGATAAAAATAAAAAGTATATATCATCATTTTCTTAAGGAGAGGTTGAACTCTTCGATTATACCATTCTTGCATATATTATATCCAATTGAATGAAATTTCGAAACAGTCATATTTCAAAAATATTAGAACTCATAGTAATTTAAGCACTTAATAAAATTAGGTTTTAATTTCCCTCTAAACTTTGTTTGGATTGAAACTTCCTCCAACTATGTATATTTTTAATCAAATAAATTAGTTTACATGACAACTTGTGATTAACACTACATTTTTTTTAGGGTTTAGATGACAACTCACGCATATTGCACTTCCTCCAATTTCTTGCAACTTGATTTGATAGTAAACCTCATCCATAACTATAAGTATTTTTTTTTTATAGAAACTTTATCCATAAATTTAATAACCAACTCTTGTAGGAAGTGCAATTTGCCTTTTATAAAATATATTTAAAAATAATATTCTTTTCATCCTTGAAATATAATACATATTCTACTTTCATTCCCAAAATTTAAAACTTTTATTTTTCGTCCTTGAAATTTTAAAGTATCACCCATTTCACCCACTTTCCTTAAATTTTGTACTTTTTTATATCATGTGTCTAATATTCATCAACTGTCACTTTGACAGCAAGAGAGGAGTGATTAAAACCCTTTAAGCAATATTTTAGGGACGGAAATAAAGTATAAACTATACTTTATGGACAAACAAAATGATATATTTTACATTTTTTTTTTGTTTGCTCCTTTGAATTACCATTCAAGTTTTGTTTTTGTTTTTTAAAACTTAACAAGTGTGGATGGAAAAAAAATGAAATTAAGAAATTTTAATTCATAAACAAAAATAAAAATTTTAAAATTTGAGAAAAAAAAAATTTAAAGACCCAAAGAAAAAATTTACATCAAGTTTGGTTTGGGCTTAGTGGGCCGTACAGTGCCTCCACCGCCACACAAAAACAAATAACAAAACCCCCAGCTCCCAAATCTATTCAAAGGTCAACAGAAAAAGAAATCTGTTCCACCCAATCGCCATGGCAAACCTTCTGTCACCCGCAAAGGTAACTATCTAGCTTTACGTGTCTGTGTATTTGTTTATGGAAAAGTCCGGTACATGACAATATGTGTATTTGTTTTTTTTTTTTGGTTGGTGCAGGGAAGAGATTTGTGAAGCCGGCCAAAGTTACCAAGGAGATGGATGTTGATCGTGTATGTCCCGTTTTCTATTCTCTTTCCAAATACTATTTTTATTTTTTTACAAATTTTTAGGGGTTTCTTTATTTTAGGTATGTTGTGGTTTAGATTAATGGGTTATGTGATGTGAAAGTGCAAATGGGGTCAGCTTAATTTTGTAGTTATTGATAGTTATGAAGTGGGTCTGAGCAAATTAGCCACTAGCATCTAATATTTATGATGTTGCAGTAACAAATTTGAATTTTTATGAGTGAATTTACAAAACGTTTATGTAGTCGACTGACTCTAGCCTAGTGAAGTTCTTTGTTGGAAGTTAGCTTCTCATTCATTGTAAAACTATGGTGAAAGGTCATGACTTGACATTGTTTTAATGATGTTATTAAAGTTTTGTTGGAGAGGAAACTGAAGGATGAATTTGTATGCAAACAATTTTGGACTCTTTCTAATTGCAGTAGACCATAAGGTGCACAAGATATGATATTGCAATAGACCTTGCCACTTAAGAGATGTGTTTCAAGTAGGGGGGATGTTTAATGAATGGATTAAGTTTGGTGCTTTTCTCTTTGTGTTCTTATCTTGTTACAAGAAGTGCTGAAATGTGATTAGTTAAGATCTCACGGTAATGATGGCAGAGTTATATTATGAAGTAGCATCTATAAGAAATTCGGATTTTCTCTTTATCTTTTGGTCCTTGAGAAGATACAAGCAGCAGTAGTGGGGTTTTTTTTTTAGGGTATTATCTAGGATGTTCTGGCACCTCCTAGTGTCCAGAGTTTGAATCCCCCCACTCCCACTATAAACGTATCAAGAAAAAGGGTTCCGGGGCGTCTGAAAAGAGTTCCTTCCCCTGTTGATATCAGACAACTAATGTGCTCATCCCTAGTTGGCAGATTCCCTATTTTGCTTGGTATAGTGAATATATAGGATTAGCCTCCTCCCTCATTTCCTCCTCCTCACATTGGTTTTTAGGGCATGCTACATGCATGGTAACCATAGGGAAGTGACATTAATTGGAATTTCTCGATATTTTGGATTTTTAGATGCTATGGAGGTCTGTTGCTTTTCTTGTTCATTTCTGCAAGCATGGTAACAAGTGTGTCTTCTCCAACTTTCAGTGGGTTTGAGGTGATTCTTCTATGAAAGAATGAAAGATATTTGTTATCATTGTGTAGAAGATACCCTCATTTTGATGAAGCTCAGAGCACATCCAACAATCTTTAGATGCTTTTCACTTTTGTTAGGCTTTTTGCACTTCTTCGGTTCAGCATTTATTTTTATCCTTGCAAATTTGTTGGTGATAGAATCATGCCGTTCCTGTCTTGTCTTACATCATTCTGTTCTATTTCTTCTTTTGTTTTTTGGTATAAATTATCCTGTTGTTTTGATCTTTGTGAAAGGCTAGAGCCATCACCCATTTCAATCCTTTTTAGTGATTCATAATAATCATCAGCATGTTGGTTAAGTTGTCAACTTGTCATCTACTTAATTGAAAAGCGGACTTTGAAGCTAGTTATTCAGTTCAATTCTAGAACTCTTTTAGAAGAGTGTAAAATTAGGATCTTTCATTGTAATTCCTGTGCGCGTAGGCACTTAGGTATTCATTCCCCTCATGTCTTCACATAATAGACTTTCTAACTGTGTATTGTTGTAATATGTGTTTACTTTTGTTATGTAGAATTTTGTTAATAAATATATCATAACTCTGGATGCATTTACATTAAAATGCTCTAAAAATCTAAATCCACTGAATTTTATATACCTTCTTTTCTGTTTCTAAGTTACAAGATGATTATTGGTGGTGCTTTCATTTAATAGGCGTTTTGAAAATTGTAGGCTTTCACTTTATTCATTGGTGTCAACTGGTAGCAACCTTTTGGCTTTCAACTTATTCATTCAGGCTTTGTTTTGGTGACAATACTTAATGAACAGCATTACGTTCGTCCATTTTGTAAAAACATAGTTGCTTCAATGGGTATTGATGTCATGTTCTGTGATTGGCTACTTTTCTCGTGTAGCAAGAATTCTTGTTATCATTGGTGTAACCCTATGTTAAAGAACACTGGGTGGGTAATAAATAAATGTGCAAAATATATATATATATATATATATAATTACTAAAGGAAGCCAAATTTGTATCTGCCTTCATTGGATAGACTAGAATATGTTGTTTTTCTTTCTTTGTTTGTTCACATCAGTGATAATATTTTCCTCAGTAACTTGATTATACCAGGAGCTGAGCAAGTTCATTAATTATTGCAATGAGGTGAAAGCAGCCACTGCTGCTAACAGGGAAGGTGGCCAACTAAGTATTGTCAAACCACCACCAGAGTCAACCAGTGGTGAGAAGAAATAGATGATGATGAGAGCACAGAAAGTATGAATGTAAAAACTAAGGAGTAATAGATTTTGGAAATAGTCATTTTTCGTGTCGCTGTTGATGTTTTGTATGTTACAAGAGGAAATGAGGTTAACTGCTTATGTTGCAAATTCATCTTATCTTTTTGTTGTTCCTTTGTTTCATTTTGCAGGTTGATAATATGTTCTTAGCTTGTTTAATTTCATTGACTACTTCATAGGTTTTACAGTTTTTGGTGCCAATTAATATTTAACGTGATTGAATTTATGAGGAAATCTAAACAGCTTACATGATTGATCAGTTGCAAATGTACTATCAAATTGCCATTTGGGACATCCAATTTGTTGATTGAATTAAAGGTGGAACATTATTTCTTGCTGTCAACCGGACCGTATTGGTCTAAAGGCCTTTGACAAATCCAGAAGCCATCTATTGGCTCTACATCTCAAAAATATTGAAGCCAAAATCCCTTTCTTCTTATTCTACAAATAATAATAATAATCCATTTCCTCTTGATTTATACTGTTATACCGGGACTTAACAGTTAACAAGACCATTTTTTTAAATTTGGGATTTTTAGGACGGAAACATAAATGATTTTAAAAATTTTAATTTATTCAAAAATTTTAAAATATGTAAAATTTTTGAATTCTATGTTATTATGTCTTGAATTCTTGATGGTAGAACATACTATTTAATATGAAAATTTTATAAGATTAGTTTAAAAAAAATATTAAGAAAAAAATGTTTTCAAGCCCATAATTCATTTTTTTACTCTTCTTTCGTGGATGAACTGATAAAGCTCCACCATGGGAAATATCTGAAGGAAAATGATCCTTCTGACCCCCATTTTCCTGTTTTATAGTCTACTGTAATTTATGTAAGACTACTATGTAGGTTAATTGAATTGTACAAGGAGTAAAATCGAGAAGAAGAAGAAAGAGGGGCAAAAAACCAAATAGTGGAGCTGGGAGATGGATGGACTGATAGAGTTACAGAACACTTAATATAAAATCCGGTCTGGTTGTGTCTTAATTAGCATAACTCATAAAGTTTTTCGTTGTCTAATAATAGATCTGAGGTTTGAATCAGTCTACACCGAAAACCAATTGTGTCTTCGCATGGTAATAAGTGCAATCATCAAGGAATAGACATCATATATTGAAATTCTATTATATTTATCAAAAGTATCACAGCACAATTTATCAACATTAGGATTGTAAAAGAGCCAAGTCTTATTGAGTATTAAAAGTTTAGAATTATATGTTCAAGCTTGGTCATTCTACTTGTTGAAGAAGCTTGAGCTACATGATTAAATGATTCTTTTTTCATACAAAGTTCACTCAATGACTAAATTTTTCTACCCATTCACAAGTCTATACTAATAAGTAATAAGTAAATTATAACTAAAATCATATTATTTGAATTAATTAGATAGAATGATTTTCATTTGTAAACTTACAAAAATTAGATTCACTAACCTTGTATTTGCTAATAATAATGTTTAAATTTTACTATGAAATAGATTATTTATATTATCAAAAAATTATAATTAATAATTTGATATTTTATTAACTTGCTTACAAATATATACAATTCAAAACATACACACACTCATTTCAAAAATAAAAATTTAAATTTCAAAGAATATCTAAAGTTATATATATATATATATATATATATATATATAAAACTTTAGATATTCTTTGAATTGAAACATATTATTCTAACCAATAATCTTCTGAAAAAATTAAATGTAAAATTTTTGTACAACTTTCAGTTTTTGGGAATTCAAAAACAAAAGGGAAAAAAGAAAAAAAAGGGCCGGAAGTGAGAAGTCTAAAGATTGTTTTTATCCAAAGTCCAAACACAGGATTGTAGTCCACATCAACTCTAGAGCTACCACAATTTTCCACATCTCAATGTAGTTGTTCACGATACTTTTAGAGCTACCACATGATGTGCATTGCCTACATCTCTGTCGCCCTTGACAAGCTACTGATTTTATTTCTATAAAACCTAGTCTCCAAGACGTCGTAGCCCCGTCACCTCAAGAACCACTATCTTCCACACTATTTAGTTGGTATGGATTGTTTTGGATAGATTATTCATTATTTTATATTTTTTTGAGTTTATGTACTTCTACTTGAGTAAATATATTTTTTTCCCCCTTAAATTTTACTTTGATGTATTTTTTAGGTGCTGAAAATTCTACTTCCCTCTGTTACAGCACCTGTAGATGAACCAAGGTCTATTTCTTGGTTATATCTGCTTGGTGTTAAACAAAAGACCTCTAAGAGAAACTGGTGTTTCTTGGTATTTTTGCATCTATGTTAGTTTACAAGCTTGTATAGGTGTTGGGATAATAGTGGTCATCATGGGAGCTAAGGTATTTCATAGATAGCTAACCACACAATCCCTTAACTAATAGTTATACTCTTGCTATCTATACAACTCATATGCTTAAAATTAACATATTCTCTATGCTTTTCACATCAAAGAAAATCCCTTTTTCATAAAAACCAAGAGAAGATCTTTTTAGTTCGTTTTCCACAAAAACAAAAGTGTAAACCTTAGTTTCAAAATAAAACTTTCCCAAAAGTCAAGAGTTTTCCTACAAGAAATTGCATTTTTATATATGCTTCGTTTTGAACCTTTTGGAATTGCATTCTTTTTTAGGTTTGTGTCTATGGTTCAATTCTATTGAACCAATGGACACCAATCAAGCTAACATATTCCCCCCTCCCCTTTGCACTAATGTTTTGGTTCATTATGTTTGTGCATGAGAATGAGAAATTGGAGTGTAAATTTGCTAAAAGGTCACATTTTTCCTTCCCTCTCTTTTATTGTTTATGTACATATTCACATGTTAAATATGTAATAAATAACACTCACATGTTAAATTATATGTGTTATTTTTGCAACGTAGTAAACTCTCACATGTTTTGTTTGTAACTAATTCTTTATCATGAGAATGTGTGTGTGTGTGTGTGTGTGTGTGTGTGTGTGTATTGGATAAAAAAACTGTAACTTTATTAAGAAATATCAGCTATATTGGCTAAGATTACAATATTGAGATGCGAAGGAACATCTTTCATCCACACTGAGAACCCGCTAACATGTCTAGCAAGGTTATGACCAGTAGAATTACCCTGCCTCCTAATATGTGAGAAAAGAACAATAGTAAAGTTTTCAACTAAACATTTTGCCTCATCAATCAAATGACCATAAGACACCAATGAGACATCCTTACTCTTCAGAAGGGACGGAGCCATTGCCTCCCCTAATTTTTTTTAAATTATTTTTTTTTAAAGATAAATACAACATGCTGCTAAACTCGCAGCTCGAACCCTTTCCCTCCTAAACCCCCAAGCACTTTGTGCATAAGGAGGTACCAATTCAACTAAAAAATATATTATTACATATATGTGTACTAATTTTAGCAATTTTATTCTATAAAATTACATCTTGTTCCTCTTAAACAATATCATTGATTTTTTTAAGAGTAATGCTATACTTATAAACTTTACAACATTTTTACAAACTGTTTTTGTAGCAAATTCTTATTGATTCGCATACAGACCCACCACTCATATCATTTTTTTACTTACCAATAACCATTTATCACATCAGCAATTTATAAAAAAAAAAGTTTGTAATTCTAGCATTTTTCTCATTTTAGTGACCATAAATAAGTTTTAAATCTAAAATCTAAAATAAAATATACAAGCCCAAAAAAATGATCTCAAAAAAAAAAAAATACCAATAGTAAAACTAAAAAAATTTAAGCCCAATCAACCAATTTTATCTTAAATAAACAACCCTGCCCTTTAAAAAATTCTAAACAAAAAAAAAAATTTGTTCTTACATACAAAAAAAAAAAAAAAAAACTCTCAAAGGCTAAGTAGTAGCAAGAGTTAGAGGTTGAAACCGCCACATATAACTAACAATAAAGTTACCCCCCAACTCAAAGTTCTGGTTTCGCCCTTGTCCTTTAGGATATTGATGACTATCTCTGAGTCTCCCTCCAAAATAAGATATGACAGCCCAATATCGTAAGCAAAGGTTAAGGCCTTCGTAGCTGCCATAGCTTCCACAATTGCCACCGAATTTGGGAGGAGGATCTTCTCGGCCATGGATGCCATTACATGACCCTTTTCAGAGGAGGCTTTCACTTAACCCGTTGAGGAACTCGACTATTAGAATTAGGTGGTTTGGGGGGAATGGTTTGAACAAAACCTGAAAGGGCAACAAGCACATTTGGGATGATTTGATTTATTTGAAAACACTTGTTACTTGCTCTTAGCAAATTCCTTATGTACTAAATAGTCCAAATTGTTTGAACAAAGAGTTCCAAAATTTTATTTTCCTTTATCACATACTGCACAAGCTCACTGAAACTGTGAAAGTGAGTAGTGGTGTGAAAACTCTAACGAGGATTTGAATCCCGACCAAACCAATGCTAAGTGTGGGCACAGTCAAAGGGCATGAATTATATTGATTGTACAAAATCTTTTCCAGGTGCCAAGTATCTAATTTTTTTCTCTAAAACGTTAATATAGGAAATAAAATTAAAATGTATACTATCCTTTGGACCAGTGGTGTGGGCTGCTTAACACCTTCCCCACCCATAATTGAACTTTTGAGTCCAAAATCTTTGGTTAGAGACTTTGGTTTACTTTAATTAATTAATTACCCTTGAATTGGTTTTTAGTTAATTGTATATATAACTAAAAAAAATTAGACAAATAGGTGATTAATCACATCTAATACAAAACTAACAGTTAGTGGCAACTTGTAAATATAAAATAAGAAAAAAAAGACTCACACATACACCTTACCCTAAAAACACAAGCATACAAGAGAGTCCATTGCCAAGGACACAATATGCAACAAACCAATAGGTCTTTTTAAGAAAGTTTTAGGCATCACCTTTATTTCATGTGGCTTAGCTAGACTTGTTTTCTATTTTTAAAGCACTTCTCTGAATTAATTTCGAATATGTGGCTGCAAGTGAATTGTAACATTAGTTGTAATGGAACATAACTTGCATGATACCCAGTTATTGGATAAGTAAATATAAAAATATGTGTGATAAATCCAAATTAGTATAATGTGTATCCATAATTGACCGGAGTTTAGGAGTTAGGGCTAATATATATTAGGAGTTAGAGCTTCAATTATCTATATATATATATATATATCATATTATATATATAATAAAAGTTGGGCTTAGACGCCGTGGTTGCGCCACGTGGCTTCACCAAATTGCAAAAATTTTATTAAATTTTTAGATTTTTAAATAACTAAAAAGGAATAGTATACTACCAAGACTCTAATTCATTTTTATTATTAAATAAAATTAGATTACATTATTTTTTTATTTGTTTGGATATATTTCTTAAATTAAGGGATAATATTTAACATACAAAAATTTAATTTAGATAATATTTATCATCTAATCCAAAATCTTCATCTTCATCTAATCTCTCTTTTTTTTCATTTAAATTAATACACCTATTGCTACACGTAAAATATATATATATATTTTTTTAAAACATGATATTTTTCACACCTCATTAAGTTGAATGCAAGAGAAATTGAGTTAAACTAAAACTCTAAGTCTACTAAATCGATGTAATTTTTTTTCTTATCTTCTTCTCCTATTATTTTTAAGTTGATAAAAATCTTAATTTAACTACAATCCAAATTCTTTTCTTTATCTCCATTTCCTTTTAATTTGATTACAATCCAAAATCTTCATCTTCATCTAATCCTTTTTTTTTTCATTTAAATATCTACACCTATTGCTACACGTATATATAAATAAATAACTAAAACAACAATTATTTTTTACACCTCCACAAATTAAGTTTGAATCCAAGAGAAATTGAGTTAAACTAAAACTCTACTAAGTCTACTCTACTCTACTATTTAAGAATGCTAAAATCAATCAATGAAAAACCAAAATTAAGTGAAGAACTGTAGAAGGAAGGATTTGATGGCTTTTTCCATGAGAATATCTATCTTCTTCTTTTTTTTCTTTTTCTTTTTCTTTTTTTTTTTTTTTTGCGTTTCAATTTTTCTATTAATGTAGTTCAAATATTACTTAAATTCTATGATTTTTAAAAATATTTTACACAAATGCAATTCATCTTAATTATTGATGTATTTTTTGATTTGGTGTTCTTAATTAATTATGTAGATTATTTCCTCACTTATGGCAACAGTAAAATGGCTATGACTGGTAATTTATAAACATTTACATTACAATCTAAATACTTACATTTTTGTAATTTTTGGAATTTTTTTTGGTCATTTATACAAGAAATTTATATATGATTAGCACTTCTGCTACTATGCATGCATGTTAGCAAGTATAATGGAAATATTTTCAAGTGCTATATATAAATATATATAATTACAATTTTACTACTAAGAGCTTTTAGAAATTTAAAACTTATCATAATTTTTAAAAATATTTTTACTATTTTTTTATTAGATTTGAATATATTATCAAAAAATATGTATTTTTAAATTTATATATAATTTTTTTATTAAGCCGTGCATCGCACGGGCATAATACTAGGTTTGTTGTAAACTTGTTTCCATCATTCCTAAGAGTGAGTCATTAAATCTTAAATGTCTATCATCTCTTAAACAAAGTAAAACACTTGCATTTAAAGCTTCTCTTGTTAATGGTTTTACAGTCACTTGAACTAAACCAACATGTAAGAAGGCATATTTTTCTGCATGTCTCTTAATTGAATCTATTGAAAATAACTGTATTGTTTCATATTCATTAAATAAAGAGTAAGTTCTTTTACCAGTTTTTATAGTGTAATTTGTCAGAAAGGATAATTTAGAAAAAGAAGTCTGTCTGTAGATTTGATCAGTTCTTTCTGTCGGTATATTCCATTTATTCCATTCTAACAAATTTCTGTCTATATCTTCAATGCTATTTTCCATCATTCCTAAGAGTGAGTCATTAAATCTTAAATGTCTGTCATCTCTTAAACAAAGTAAAACACTTGCATTTAAAGCTTCTCTTGTTAATGGTTTTACAGTCACTTGAACTAAACCAACATGTAAGAAGGCATATTTTTCTGCATGTCTCTTAATTGAATCTATTGAAAATAACTGTATTGTTTCATATTCATTAAATAAAGAGTAAGTTCTTTTACCAGTTTTTATAGTGTAATTTGTCAGAAAGGATAATTTAGAAAAAGAAGTCTGTCTGTAGATTTGATCAGTTCTTTCTGTCGGTATATTCCATTTATTCCATTCTAACAAATTTCTGTCTATATCTTCAATGCTATATTCCTCAGAATTAACTATTTATCATTTTCCATGTTCTGATTAGTGTGTGCTTAACCTAAGTGTGTCTTAGCAACAGATAATGAGCAACTAAACATATTCATTCTACTTCTAAACAATTAATAATTATTGGCGGAATTATTACTAACCACTGGTATCCTTGCTATTGGGACCACCTCCTCGAGAAACTCCATTGCGGGACCACCCAAACAACGCCTGTCCGTCGGCTTAACAAAACGGGTTGACCAACGCAAAACTATGGTTTACCAACGAGTCTGAGGCTGACCAACGCTATCAAGGAGCAAGTAGTGGCTTTGTAATAATATGAGTTCCTAGTAACTTCTTAATTGCAAAGAAATAAAACTCATACATCTACCATTCATGGCTCTAATATCACCTTTTAGACTGGCATTAGACTTTTTGTTTATATCAACTTCTTCAATGTAGAGTGTATATATATCAAATAATTCATAATAAATGCCTACTATATGATTTTTTTGTCTTCTTTCTTTTGTCAAATTGTATAGGTTTTGTGTTTTTTTTTTTTCTTTTGTTTAACCTAAATTTATTAAGTTTTATCTGATTCATATGGTTATGGTTTGAGTATCAATTATTAATAAATTTGATAATAAATTGTTTTGTCTATGTTATTTTACATAAACTAAACTCATACTCTACTTGACCATCGCCAGGCCAGATATCACCTTTGCAGTGCATAAATTAAGCCAATTCATGGTTAAGCCTAGAAAACCTCATCTTACAGCTACCTTGAAGATTCTGCATTACTTGAAGAATGAACCACGAAAGGGCATTTTCTTTTCTGCAGAATCATAGCTTCATGTCAAAGGTTTTACTGACTCAGATTAGGCCTCTTTGTTAGATACAAGGAGGTCAGTTACAGGTTATTGTATCTTCATTGGAGACTCATTGGTTTCTTGGAAGTCAAAGAAGCAGTCAACTATTTCAAGTTCTTCAGCTGAAGCTAAATATAGAGCCATGGCTGTGTCAACATGTGAAATTGTGTGGATTCTTTATTTGTTAAGAGATTTGCAAATTGCTCATGATAGAGAAGCTTTACTGTTCTGTGATAGTCAATCAGCTCTGCATATAGGGTCCAATCCAGTGTTTCATGAGAGGACCAAGCATATTTAGATTGATTGCCATGTTGTGAGGGACAAGGTTCTAGCTAAGGTCATCAAATCGATTCATGTAAGAACTTAGTGTCAGCTGGCAAACTTATTAACCAAGGCTTTGAGTTACAAACAATTTTCTGAGCTAGTGTCCAAGATGGGACTGATTAACATTTACTCTTCCTCAGTCCATCTTGAGGGGGAGTATCAAAGCCAAAGCAAGAAAGTTACAGAGAAGCAAATTGAAGATTCAGCTTCTACATATAAGGGTTCAGTTGCAGAGCAGGTGGAATTGCACTCATCTAAGCAAATTGAATAGACAAAGTCTACAAGGAATCAAGCATCAAATTACCAAGAGCAAGAAGCATCAAGTTGTCAAGAGAAAACAGTGAAGTTGAATAAGAAATTGCATAAACGGCAGTGTAGTTTATGTTCTGTAAATAAGACTTGTACACTCAACGACTTGTAGTTTAGCAATTAGAGTTAGTTAGTTCTTAATTCACATGTGTCTTGATTAGTTATTCACTTTAGCTAATTCATGAGTTTGTTAAGTTAGCTACAGAGTGTTTCTTAGGTTTGTATATAAAGTGTAAAACTCAGTTAAAGAAAATCAAGAAATCAGTTTTTCCAAATTGCAAACTTTTCACAATTATATCATTGAACACAACCCTACATGATTGCAAAATATTAAGATTATTAGAGATTAATAGCTATCTCATTTATAAAATATTTAAAGTTAATTTTTTAAGAAAAAAATGTTTATAAACAAAATATATATGAGTTAATGGATTGTATATTAAATAACGTTGTATTAGTATGAAATTTGTTGCATGTGTGTTAACAACAAAGTGAGCATAAAATGTAATTTCAAAATAATCAAATAAAAGGTTTTTAAGGGTATGATATTAACAAAGAGTTAAACCACGCGTAACTGATTTTAACCCACACACGAGGCAACATCTTATATTTCCACATCCTTTCCCTCCACCCCTACCAACCCAATTAATTTTCTCTTAAAAAAAAAAACTTTTATTGAGGATGATGAAGTCACAAAAATATCTTCTCCCAAAAAAAAAAAGTCATCAATTATTGTAAAATAAAGGAAATATAAAGATAAGAAAAAGAACACATGTGAGTAAGATTATATATGAATTACTTATTCTTTAGTGGCATTCACCAAATTATATTATTTCTAACACTAAATACATACTACATACAATCATAGTACATGTATACAACTACTAATATCAACCTTTAAAAAACATAAATTATATGGAAATCTAAAAAAAAAAAACATAAATTATATTGTATATATACCTCAAAATCAACTTAACATTATATTTACATTAAAATCAACTTAAAAATTTTAGCATTACTAGTTCATATTTTTTAGATTCTCAAAAAAAAAAAAAAAAAGACATAATATTTTTTTCTTACCTTCTTTTCCTATAAAAATTTTAGCATTATTAGTTTATATTTTTTAGATTTTCAAAAAAAAAAAAAAATGATACAATATTTTGTTCTTACCTTCTTTTCCTATAATTCATACTTCCACAAATTAGATTGGCATTAGAGTTATTGTTCATATCAACTTTTTTAATGTAGAGTGTATATATATCAAATAATTCAAAATAAATGTCTACTATATGATTATTTTTTTCTTCTTTCTTTTGTCAAATTTAATAGGTTTTGTGTTTTTTTTTTCTTTTGTTTAACCTAAATTTATTAAGTTTTATCTGATTCATATGGTTATGGTTTGAGAATCAAATATTAATAAATTTGATGATAAATTGTTCTATCTATTTTATTATTTAATTTTACTTAAATTCGAAAATATTTTCATGTTTATTTAGTTTATACAAGATTCTTGATTAAACTGTGTATCGCACAGGTCTAATACTAGTATATAAGGTATAATACTAGTGTATAAATAAATTCATAAATCATAAATATAAAGGGCTGTCCAGCTCTTTAATGACACCTAATACGTGCTTTGAATTTTTTTTTTCTCAATTTTTGAAGATGTTAAAAATTGAGAAAAAATAAAACCGAAGCCTCTACTATCACCACAATTTTTCACATCAGCATAACTCAATATTTAAAGAATAAACCTCTGCCATCACCACAATTTTCCACGTAAGCACAACTCAATATTTAAAAAATAAAAAACACTATTCTCCTCTCCAAAACAAAACCCAATACTTATCCTTTTTTTTTTTTTTCTTTTCTCTTTTTAATTTTTTTTAACCCGATACTTATCTTTAAAAATTAAAAAAAAATTCAATAGACACAAACACAGACTCAGTACGTAGGTTTGCTCCTTTCTTCACGCTGCCCCTCATTCCTTTCTCAGAGCATCCCGCTTCTCTCAGTCTGGCTCTCTCTGTTCATAGCCTTTGCTGGCCCAAGTCTTGACCTCTAAAGCTTGGTACGTTTTTGTAATCCTATTTGGCTCAAGTCAAGCTGTTTATAGATTACGAAAATTACAAAAAAGATTGCTTAGAGTTTTGGGTCTTACGGAAATACTAATTTTCTGCCCCAATTTTGTTTTAGGCCCTTTTGTTCTGTTAGGGTTTTTCAGCAATTCCCTTTTGTTATGTTAGGGTTTTTTTGCAATTTAATTTTGATTTTTTGTTTGCTCTGTGATGAATATGTGTATTAAACAAAAAACCCTAATAATTTAATTTTAGCAATTTAATTTTGATTTTTTGTTTGCTCTGTGATTACGAAAATTACAAAAAAGATTGCTTAGAGTTTTAGGTCTTACGGAATTACTAATTTTCTGCCCCAATTTTGTTTTAGGCCCTTTTGTTCTGTTAGGGTTTTTCAGCAATTCCCTTTTGTTCTGTTAGGGTCTTTTAGCAATTTAATTTTGATTTTTTGTTTGCTTTGTGATGAATATGTATTTTTCATTCTGCTATGCATGTTTAATTTTCGTTTTGTTTTGTTTTTTTTTTTTTGTTTTGGTTGGTTTGGTTATGGTTTTATGGTGAGATTTAAGTTTTGTTGTAATTGGTTTTGTTATGGTCTGGTGTGTTGTTGAATCCATAAATCAGACTCATCAGACTTTGGTTCTCTGCCATTTGATTTGCAAATTTTAGGTTTGGTTAGAAAATCTGTAACCAACACTCGACAAAAGGGTATATTACCTCTGTTTTACTGCTTAGATATTACATGAAAGGACAAAGCTTTTTGGGTTTAACCATCTTTATTTTGCTTTATTCATATTACCTCTATTTCTGTTACGTAATACCTCTGTTTGGATGATTAATAGGCAAAACATATTACCTCTATTTGGACAAAATGCAGTTAAGTGAAAACTTTCATATTACCTTTGTTTCTTAAACTTTCATATTACAAAAAAAAGATGATTAATAGGCAAAACATATTACCTCTGTTTTCGTTAAATATTGTCTCTGAAACTTTCATTTTCAAACAGAGGCACGTTTCTGTTTTGCTTGGGCTATTGGGGAAACACCTCTTTTGGAACTTAAAAAGCTTTAACCAATGGGTTTAATTTTAGGCCCAAAAAATAGTGGTTATTTTAGCATCTTCACTATAAATAGGATTGAGCTTCAACTTGGGTTGGTGATTTCCCTTTACCTTTTTTTAACTTAAAATTTACTATCTTAAATGGGGTACAAGTTTTCTTATAAAAAAAAAATAGTGGGTAGGAAATAAAAGTTTTGAGAATCAAGTCCAATAGATGCAAGAACCCATAATTAATTAATGAATATAGGCCCATATCAATTTTTTATACCTTGTATAGTTTCTTCTTATAGTGTTATAGTTTTTTCAATGATATGATTATGTTTTAAAATGGTACGGAGAGCTGCAAAGATACGTTTGATCCAAATTCCAAAAGGAGTAGCTATGCTAATTGTTACTTCCTATAAGATGCATTTAGATGTTATTTATGCTGTCACTTCCCCTATTGTTATATCACTTAATAATCCTCTAAACTTATTATATTCATAAATGCTCTCGACCCTAACAGACAGTTTAAACTCTTTGTAACAAGATGCTGTTGTTTACTGGTACACACAAAAGTCACAGCTTCCACCATTGTGGTGGTTTCGGTACAGGTCAAACATGATACAAGGTTGCTTATTTTTTTTCACTTAATGCTTTCGTCTCTCTTTAACTTCTGTTTACATATGGTATATTTTATTAACTCATTTGGTTTGTATATGATTAATGTTACTGATGTGGTAGATAGTTACTATTTAAATTAAAAAAAGGTTTGGGAGAGGTGGGGTAGGCTGATTTCAAGACTCAAACTTGGAACACATTGCTTGAGGCAGACATAACTTGCCATCGCAATGTCTTTTATTTTAATTTTCTTTATAATCTGTAGGACTGGTCTTTGATTCTATAGGTTCCTTGAACAAATTGAATTTGAGGAATTGTTACCCTTAAAACATATATTCTAATGCTTTCAATTGATCATGTTTGACAACCAACATAGTTATTAACCTTTTTGTCTCCTTCAACTTATAACTTGCATTTCCATTTGCATTTGTGTACAAAGAAGTTTTTGCGTCCACACCAATGCCAAATGGTGAAGTTTTAAAAAGAAAAGAAGGTATATTCTTGATGATGTGTTATTCTATTTAATGGTATTTTGTTGTATATTTGCTTCTAATTGGACATTGCATGATAGTGGTATTGTTTTTTAGAGACTTTTAATTATTGATTTCGTCCTTTTCAATGTTGGGCTTTTTTGGGTTTTGCATGTAATGCTATTCTTAAAATTAAACATCTTAATTTGAATTATATGGAGTAGCAAGTAATAGGTAAATCATTCCAAATATTTGTAGCATTCCCTGTTATAATGTTTTGAAGATAAAATGCTAAGGATAGTGTTCTTTTTTTTTTCTTTTTCTTTTTTTTAAAGAAAATATTACGCAGAGTGTTGTAATTTAGTGCTTGAGTTTTTTAATCACATTTATGATGAATATTTTTGCTATATGTTATGTATGTTAAGCAAGTTTAGGGGTGATATTGTCAAATTTACATCTTGAAATGTTTTTGAACAAGTAATTTTTTTGTTCTGCCTCCTATCCATGGCTGTGGCATGTTCTTTTTGATTTTAGGGTAAGGATTTTACAGATTTCTTAGAGCAATGCAGAATTGAGGTTGTCTAATCTTGGCTTTTGAGTAAAATTTGATTGTCAAAATTTCACCATATTTGTTACAAATAAAAAAGATATATGTTTCAACTAACAATGGAAAAATTGTTGATTTATGTGCAATCATTAAATTGTTGAATTTTGGTTAAAAGGTTGATATAAACCTAATTTTTAGCATCTTTCACAATTTAAGTAAATACATGTAAATTTGTTTAAATGTTAATATTTTTGCCTTACAGAGCTTTGAGGAGTACATAAATTTGATCTTGGATGATATTGGAAATGTCAACATCAAGAGGAAGAGCAAAAAAACTTTAGGTGGGTTTATTTTCTCATTTCCCTTCACTTTTATTCCTCCAAATGTGCATACTCTAAATGTGGTACATCTATTTTGTCATGGGTCAATTACATATAAAAAAAAATGTACAAGGTAGATTCTTCTTAAGAGATGCAAATATTTAGTTTCAAAAAATATTCAGGTTCTTAAGAGATGCAACACAACAACCACCTCTCTCTCTCTCTCTCTCTCTCTCTCTCTCTCACAACAGTGGAAAGTGATGATTTCAGCAATTGTGTAAATTGGCATTATGTTGCCTTTTCAATCCCATTGAGGTCTAGCATCTTTGTAATGGCAATGTTAGAATTTAGACACATCTTGGACATCAAGAATGATTAATGTTATTTATGAAAGATATTTGATTGAACGAATATGGAATTAACTATATTTGTGTAATTAATTGTATTGAATCAGTTATATATTTTTTAAATATGATCTCAAGCACTTGGTTATCACGATATCTCATTATATGTGATAGATTTTATTACTTTGTAAGTGATAAGTTTTATTAGTTGGGTATATAATTTATACCATGATATTGATTTTTTTTTTTTCATATTAGGAAAGTTATCAATAGCTTTCCCGTGCATCGCATGGGTTAGCGACTAGTATATATATATAATCGAAGCTCCTACAATTTTTCATGTCAACACAATATTTAAATAGAATTGTCATTTTATAAATAAAATTATTTTTGTTTAGTCTAATAAGTCCAAGTTAAACTCAAAGTCATCATTTTTTTTAAACAATATTATTTTTGTTTTGTCCAAATGTAACAAGGAGTGAAACTTTATCTTATAAGTCCAACTTAAACTCAAACTCATCATTTTTTAAACAAAATTATTTTTGTTTAATCCAAACTTAACAATGAGTAAAATTCTATCTCTTTAATAAGTTCAACTTAAATTCAAAGTCAAACGTTAATAATTTTTCTTTAATATTTTTTGGTCTTTCAGAAGTTTTAATATCTGAATTTTTGAGTTATTTTTTTTACAGTGTCTGAAATTGTCTGATAAGTTTTTTGTAAGTCATTGCATGTTCAAATAATGGTTTCTTCATCAATTTGTAACACAAATTGAAATTATTTTAAACAAAATTATTTTTGTTTAATCCAAACTTAACAAGTGAAACTCTATCTCTCTAACAAGTCCAACTTAAAGTCAAACTCAAACGTAGATAATTTTTCTTTAATATTTTTTGAACTTTCAGAAGTTTTAATATTTGAATTTTTGAGTTATTTTTTTGCAATATCTGAAATTGTCTGACAAATTTTTTGTAAGTCATTGCACATTCAAGCAATAGCTTCTTTATCAATTTGTAACACAAATTGAAATTATACAAGAGCAAATCATGTAATTTCTTAATCAATTTAAGATTTTTATAAAATTATTTTAGTTTACCTCACAAATAGATAAGTTCTCATGCATAGCATAGGTAAGCGACTAGTGTATATATATATTTTAGACGGAATCCTCACTTCTCGAATATTTGGTTGGGTTTTTGAGTCCACCTAATAGCTCAAAACAAAATATAAATTAATAAAAGACCTATTAACCCAAAAAACAGTTAGCCCTTTAGAGAAGTTGAACCTATCTAGAATAACCCATTGCAGCACACCAAAGAGAGAGAGAGAGAGAAAAAAGAAAAGAAAAAAGAGTTTGGTCTAAAAAAAAAAAAAAAAAAAATTAGGTCCTCCTCAACAAAACCAAACAAACACAAAAAAACAAAAAACAAAGTGGCTTCTTTGCAAATGTAACAAAGTGAACGAAACGACATTAGCTACCCTCTCTCTCTCTCGCTCTTATTCTTAAATCCAAGAAATGCTCATGTTTTTTTTAAAAAGATTTTTATGTAATTAGTTTTAATTATTGAGCATATGGGAATTAGACAGTCAATCAAACTAGAGAATCATTTCTATGAATGAAGTTAAACAACGTCAAAAAGACTCATTTCTATAAATGAAGTTAAACAACATCAGAAAGAAGGTTCTCACGTATTTAATAAATATGTTGTGTCTACTGAGAGAGTCTAACCATGGAACAATTCTAAAATACTTAAGTTGACTGTTGCTTGATTGATAATAACTTATATACATAATAGTAATCATCTAGCTCAGCTCTATAGGAATGCAAAATTGTTCTCAACATAATAGAATACAGGCTACCAAAATGAGTGGAGCTTCATCTTTGAAGAGCATGGAGCTACATGGTTTGGGCCAAGAAAAACTTGACCTAAAACCTATTAGGTCTAAAGTTATAATGGGCTGACTTCGGCCCAATTTTGTTCACTCTCTCCACTAGTCTACTAGCACTGCATCTATATGTAGAGGCATTTCTTCCAAAGAAATTGTTCTTACTTTTTTGAGATGTAGCAAATTGACGATGTATAAATTGCGATTGTTTCAACGGAGAAAGATTATGTTGGAAATAAATATTATTTAAGAAATAAAATATAGATAAACTAATTAATTAATTATATCTAAAATAAAATTCAATTGACCAATAAAAATACAATGTCCTTTCAAAATAAAAATAAAAATTTCTTTGTACTTCCCACCTCAAAAATATTTGATGGAAATGTCAGTAAAAATGAAGCAAGCAGAAACATTACAATAGATCCTTAAACTATTAAGAATTTCATAATTTCAAAGAAATGACTATTCCATCATATATGAAGCTATGAAGGCGAGATATTACCATTTACAAGTAGGTAAAGTTTGATGTTATAACACTTTTGCTTCTAATAAATAAGACTCTTATAGTAATTGCATATGCTTCTTGAGAATTCCAGGACCAAATCAATTAGCAGGGAAGTGGAGGCACTATACTATATTCACGAGGACCAAAAGAGAAACAATAGAATTAGCAGAGCAGTAGCGTGTATGTACTTAAACATGAAATGAAGACAAGAAAAATATTTGTGATTATCATACTTGCAAAATGAGTTGAATTGCTTTGTTATTTCTATGTTCTTAATGGTTCAGAACATCCATATAATTGCTCAGCCCCCTCTAGGACAAATGACGAATGACGTCTAAGACCTTGGTTAATTTTGTTTTCTATACAGCCATGTGACATTTACGGAAATGAAGATACCATAGCATATACTAAATCAGAGACAATACGTTGAAAATGGAAACATATTATCATCACAAAATTCTAGGAGTTTAACTCTAACTTGCTGGTTTTTTGAAAGACCAATGAGATCAATGAAATTGACATTTTTATTCCCATGGTCATAGAGGAAAAGTCAATTAGTTAGTTATATGACCTCTAAAGCCCAAAATATTGTCTTTCCTAAAATATAAAATGGAAGAAAAGAGAAAATGAAAGCTAACAGGCAGAAAATTTAATATATTTCACTTGAGCATTCTACCAAATTTATCATCAACAATAAATTTTACTTACAAAGATAATATAATAGTAGTGACGATTATTTCCACTGAAACACCATAAGTTGAGAATGTCACCACATTGAAATTAACTTAAGATCAAACAAGTAGAAATATGAAGCCAAAGTTTCCCACTTCTATATATATACATAACCAGAGTTTGTTTTGAAAAAACTCTACATATTCTGCAAGAGATAATTTTAGGTTCCCAAGTAGCATAATTCAATTAGTGTGTCTTCCTCATCAATCAACTTTTGTATTTCAGGTGACCTTCAAAGTCAACAACTATAGGAAACCATGACAAAAGTTTTCATTACCCGATCCTCAAATTCAGCTAATGTGACTATATCGGCAATAATGGAATAAATCAATGTAAGGCTAGTTAATAAGCACATTTTACTTACTGCATTCAAGCATAAAGGAGTTTAAATTTTGAAATGAAATTGAGTTAGATAAACAACATAGTAGAGGCTAAAATTTCTCTTCTTTCATTGTCTAGAAAAATTTTGAAAATAATGATGATGGTCTTACTAAATATTCCAGTAGTAAATTACAGTACCAATCAAAGTGGTAGCTCTTAAAGTTATAATTCCAAGCACAATGTTTGAGTCAGTCCAAATGATTCTTTAAGCCAAGATTATTTGATGGCTGAGACAAAATTTCAAAGAACAAATTTCAACACAATGATCAAACTGGATACAAGTAAACCGCATCCTTAACTATATTTTGTAAACTGGTAAGCTTGCTTCTTTTTAGACGCAGCCAAAAAACAGCTTAAAATACCTCAATAGAACGTATGATTTTTAACATAAAAGTCACATTACAAAGAGGACCAGACTATATGCAGAAAAGAGGAAGCTGTAGAATTGGCAAGCCAACGAGCCTTAGTGAGCATTCAACCAGGGACTTTGATGAAACCATAGCTTAAAAATCGCAAATGCAGCAAAGCAATGTCTCCTTTAACAGCTTGTCTCCCCCGCTTCCACAAAAAGGCTTGCCTCAGAGGCTAAATTGTCTGACAAAGCCTACACCTCACCAGCAACTCTTTATTTTGGTACTAACTCCCACTTGCCATGCCTGACAATCAACAAATCGTATCCAATGGCACAAAGCAGGTTCTCATTACAACAATTCCCAACCATTGCTTCTTAATAGATCAAGATCATGTGAATGTAACAGTTAAGAGCTTGAGAAGTATGACAACCTTCCCTTCAAACATGTCCCACATTCCAGCATTTTGTGGGGATAAAACTTAGGTTGATAACTGGTTAGCCTCCTTCAGGACAAATTACCTATGAAAAACTTGCCTGAAAGTTTACAACGAAAATTCAGTGACAACTACGAGTCTTGGTTTTTTGTACCATACTGCAATGTTATATTTATGGGAAAGAAGGTACTATAGCATACACTAAACTAAAGAGACAGAACTTTGAAAAAAAAAAAAAAAAAGAATTCAACAAAAATTTCTATAAGTTATCCCTAACTTGATGATGTATAGAAGGATGAACAAGGTCAAAGAAAGGGTCACACACCTTTTTATTTACATAAACACAGGTGAAAAATTTGATTAGGTTTTTGTTCTCCCAGACCGGAATGCCTCCTTCCATCGCTCTTAAAGTCTTCTGAGAACTGTGCCAAGATGCCAAGTGGTCCATAAAATGGCCAGTGGAGAGGAACATCGAAAAACAAAACAGAAAATAAATGGAAATGAAAAAAATTAAACAGTCAGCAAATAAGATATGCCTTGAGTATATAACAAGAGCTAACATCAGCAATGGCTTTTTACTTCTAAATTTCATATAATAGCATAGAAGGTTCTTTCCAATGAAACATAATCAAGTGAATCATCTACCATACCAAAATTAACTTAAATTTAGATCAAAAAAGAAATATGTAGAAAGTTTCCAATTTCAATCTAAAACTTAAATCTGTCTTATGATTAATGTTTGTTTCTGAAACTCTGCATATTCAGGTTATTGAGTATATGCATTTTTGCTTGCTTTGGGAAACTAGGCCTTACTAAAATGCATTTTTGTTTCATTTAATAGCTGCAGAAAAGCCCTCCTTTTAGCATATATTTATTGAATGGAGTTATTAAGTAGGTTACATTGATGGAAGTAAAGTGGGAAGGTTTAATCTGTGCCTGAAGAATTAACCAAGTAAAGATGGACAATAGATACAAATAAGTGATAATAGTAAACAACCTGAAGTGGAATCAGCTTTACATATAGAGCAGGTGCAAACTGAGAAGAATATTTGTGAATTACAGTCCAACCTCCCTTCTCCGTCTGGGCCTCCTTTCATGTTTCCATTGTGAAATCCCTAAAAAATGGTCATGAGCTCTGAGAGGGGAAAACACACACATAATCAAAATTATACTCTTATCCCAAAGAACATAACTCAATCAATGTGTCTTCCGTATTGATCAAATTTAAAATTGATTATAAAAATAAAAAACTTTAGTTCAAATACAACCTATAGTAGATATTAATGAGATAAAAAATGAGAGATCTCCTAAAAAGCACAATGCAAAAATTCCATGGGACTTTCATTTACGACTTTCCATTAGCATACCACACTAGAAATCAACCAGACATCTAATTTTAAAAAGTTCAGGATAATTGGCAAAAACAAGTAAAGTCAAGGAAATGATTGATGGAGCAAAGAATTCATTCTCTATTGGAAAGCCTCCATATGTGACCACATTATCAACAATTAAAGTGGTTTGCACTCCATTACAAAATATGAGCAAGTCTCAGCTAAAATTATGAGCTGAAATATATGGGGACTCCTAGGCTCAATAGGAAACTAATAAGCTTGTCCTTGGTGTTTGACAAGAAATGTAGTTTGCTCTCCACTTCCAAAAATCTGAGCATGTATCAGCTAAAATGAATAAAATGTTGTAATTAAAAATGTCCATAGTTCACAAAAGAAAGAAAATTATTATTTTTGAGAGCAACGAAAACAATGTGAAAAATGAGATTAAGAAGCAGCAATGGTTAAATTAGTAAAACCAAGATCTCAGAATCTATTAAGTCATTGAACAAGTGTCCTACTTCCTTATTCATCATACAACAGCTATCTAAAAAATATTTTTTTTTAAATCAGCATAAGTTAAGGAATGGTGGGGTGACAGTGATTTGGAACAAATGAAATACCTGCCAATCTGTAGCACAGGTGGCAATGCTTGACTATCCTCAAAAGCATGATCTTTGGTTGAAATGACATTCCACTCAGGCATCTTATTAAAAAGCTATCCTATCATTTTGTGCATTTCCACTAATCATCATCTTCCACAACATGATATATAATCTGCAATCAACCAAATTCCAAGATAAAATATCTCCTTTAGTCATTTCATCAAGCAGCTACATGTCCTTAGGGATAAGAGGTTCATACAATTCAAATAATTTACAATCTATAAGAGATGTTGATGAGCTAAAAATTCAGTGCCATAAGTTCAAAAAGAAGAAGAAAAAATGAACATACATAACATAATCCAAAATTTTACAGTTCGCCAACTTTTGAAATTCAAGAAAAGCTTTTAGGAGTTCAGAAGCTAGCCTCTATTGCCCCACCACAAGAATTAGCTAATAAGAGGTTAAGGTTCAAAATTTAAAAGTCACATTGTCTAAATACACACATGGTGGAAAGAAGATGATTTTGTTCTTTCAATTTGGGTATATTGTTGGATTAAGTAATCTACATAAACATATTCTTTAACTGCAATATTGTGATAGCAAATAATGGTGGATTTTTTTCCATGTTCTCAATGGTTTAGCACATATACAATTCACGGGTTGGCCTCCTTTAAACAGTACAACCAATGAAAAACTTTCCTGAAAATTTTCAATGAAATATTCAGTGACAACTATCATCTTGCTTTAGTAAAATTTACAAAAATCCATGTTGGGTTATAATGACCTTACAATCCAGATCAAAGAAATAGAAATATGAAGCTAAAGTTTCTTATTTCAATCTAAAACTCATATCTATCATATAAATAGTCTTTGAGACAACACTGTACATTCACCATGATATAATTTATTTTTCTTTTTTTTTCTCAAAATTATATCTCATTCTCATGTTAGGGAATGTATCCTTACTAATAGGCTGTTTTGTTTCATTCAAAAACATGCAGAAAAGTACCTCCTAATACTATAGGTTAACTCAATGGAACTAATAAAAAAGTTAAAATTGATGGCTCAGGTAGTGTAGTGGAAGGGTATAAGACTATAATCTGTGCCTCAAAATTCATCAAGATCGATCATAAGTAAAAAAAGACGAAACTATTAATAACCTGAACATGGCTGAGCGTGCAAACTGAGAGGAATATTACAGAGCACACCTCTATTCTCCTTCTTGTCTTTCTTTCATAGGTCTTTTGTGAAATTGCTGAAAATGGACATGAACTCTGAGAAGTTTGAAAAATAAAAAAACCATAATCAAAATTAAACCCATTTTCCCATGGAGAGAAATTCAATTTGTGTCTTCCTTATTGATCAAAATTATGTATTCTAGTTAGCCTTCTGAGTTAACAATGATGAGAAGCTATGAAAAAAGTTTTTATTATTTTTACCAGATCCCCAAATTCAGCTAATGTGATCATCTCACCTAGAATCCAACAAATCAATGTACTGCTGGGTATTATTAATTAGCCCTTCATGAATGCAAACATCCATCATCAAAGAGTTGCTGAAAACTTGAAATGAATTCGAGTTAGATAAACAAATCAAACGCTGAAATTTCTGTGCTAACACTATCAAGAAAAATTTAGAAGGGGAAAAATATATTGATGGTCTAACTATATAGTAAATTACCGTGCTCACCATAGTGGTTGATCGAAAAGCTACGATAACTAAGGTTTCAAAAAACAATCTTCCAACAAATTGGTCAAACCGGTTGCATGTCAACCGCATCCCTTACTATATAGTGCAAACTTGTAACTTTGATTAGGCACAAAATAAAACATAAGTTAGATACAAAGGAGATAGGACACAAACAAAGCAAAAGGTTCGATACAGACGGGACCAAAATAGAGCCCCTACCTACCAGCAGAGGACCAAAAGACATTCATATAGCAGTTTGATGTCATCATTGCATAGTGCCTGACATGACAAAGAATTCTAGGATCAATCCTATTAGAACCAACACTTCTTACACTGGTTAATAGATTTTGAAGGTCACCAAAAACACCTGCACTCACCCAGTCTTGATTTTGTCTGTTTTCAAAAAGTTTCTCAAGCTATTTGCTGGTTGAGAGCACAAAAACACTTTGAATTCCCATATGCTTCAAGGCCACAGAGCTTGTCTCAATAGGAGGAGGAAGAAAGTGTATTTGGAATTTTTTTCGCAGCTAAAGCATCCAGCAGTAACAGCATTACCCATTTTGTCCTTGCAAAACAAGCATGAACCTTTCCAATCTCATCTCTTATCACATCCTGCATAACCAAGTTTCCATCCTTGTCAGCCTCTAATACTTCCCTCAGCTTGATAACTTGGTCCTTCTTTAACAAGTAAGCCTTCCTACAAATCTGCTCCATTTTCTTACTATAATCAAGCATTGTCACAGCATTGCCAACAGCTTGATGAAACCAGGGCTTAGAAGAATAGGAACACAGCACAACAATATTTTAACAGCATGTATCTCACAGCTTCATGTTTTCAATCCACAACAAAGGCTGTAAACCCCATACATATTCGTAAGTACAAGTGCAGCTACCACACCTTTCACAAGTGCATAGTATAAGGCTTCACAAATTGTCTGACAAAGCTCGCACTTTATCTGCGCCAAACCCACCACCTCAACCAAAAGATCAACACTTGCCACACCTGACAATCACCAAATTGTATCCAATTGCACACAGTAGGTTTATAGCTTCTTAGAGAATGATTCCCAGCCTTTTCTTTTTGATCATGACCATATGGTCGCATGCCTGAATTTACAAGGAGTAGCTGCAATAACAAGAATAACATAAGAAAAAATGCAAGCATCTATGGAGGATCTCTCCATCCAAACTGAGAGCCAATTATTATTGGAATTTGAATCAATAAATTCAAATCTGATAGTGAGATCTGATTCAAACTAATGAAATGGTAAAGATCAACATAAGTTATTGGAATAGTCAAGTTAGTTCATTTCATTCTAATATAAGGTCTGTTCACATTACAATGAACCTATGATACTTTATTGCACACCAAAATTGCTTTGGAACCAATGAAAAAAGTGTGATTTATTAGAGGGCTCTTAGAACTAACAGTAACTGTTGATTAAAAAAAAAGTTTGTTCTTCTTTTGTCCTGATCGGTTGGCTTGTAAATGTAAATAGTTTCTAATACTACATGAAAATTTATTTTTGGCTAATGTAGATTGAGTACTTGATCAGACTTATAATATTTTTTTTTTTGATAAGAAAATAATAAAGCAAACTTATAATATGAAATACCTGCCATCTGCAATACTGGAAAGAATACTTTGATCAACTGTGCAAGGCATTATCTTTGTTAAAATGACATGCAGCTCAGGCATCATATTCATAAAAAGCCATCCTGCCATTATGTGCATATCCACCTATCATTGTTCCTCAACATGATATTTAACCTGCAATCATCACATTACGTGGTACAATAATCATCCTGCTGTGCAAATGGGATCCTTAATATTTAAAGGTTCTCAAATTTTACAATACAGTATCTATTTTAGGCATTTCATCGAACAGCTATATGCCCTTAGGAATAAAGGTTTCATATAATTCAAATAACTTAAAAGTATTAGAGATGTGCTGAAAATGGACATGAACTCTGAGAAGTTTGAAAAAAAAAAAATCGTAATCAAAATTAAACCCTTTGTCCCATGGAGAGAAATTCAATTTGTGTCTTCCATATTGATCAAAATTTTGTATTCCAGTTAGCCTTCTGAGTTAACAATGATGAGAAGCTATGACAAAAGTTTTTATTATTTTTACCAAATCTCCAAATTCAACTAATGTGATCATCTCGCCTAGAATCCAACAAATCAATGTACTGCTGAGTATCACTAATTAGCTCGTCATGAATGCAACCATCCATCATCAAAGAGTAGCAAACCTGAAATGAATTCGAGATAGATAAACAAATCAAACGGTGAAATTTCTGTGCTAACACTATCAAGAAAAATTTATGAGGAAAAAAAATATTGATGGTTTAACTATATAGTAAATTACCATGCTCACCATAGTGGTTGATCGAAAAGCTGCAATTTCAAGCACAATTTGTAATGTTGTCTAAATGATTTTTTAAGCCAAGATTGTTTGATTACTAAGCCTAAAACTAAAGTTTCAAAAAACAATCTTCCAACAAATTGGTCAAACTGGTTGCACGTCAACCGCATCCCTTACTATATAGTGTAAACTAGTAACTTTGACTAGGCACAAACAAAACATAAGTTAGATACAAAGGAGACAGGACACAAACACAGCACAAGGTTCAATACAGACAGGACCAAAATAGAGCCCCTACCTACTAGCAGAGGACCAAAAGATATTCATATAGCAGTCTGATGTCATCTTTGAATAGTGCCTGACTTGACAAAGAATTCTGGGATAAATCCTATTATAGGTCACCAATAACACCTGCACTCACCCAGTCCTGATTTTGTCTGTTTTCAAAAAGTTTCTCAAGCTATTTGCCAGTTGAGAGCACAATGACACTTAGAATTCCCAAAAGGAGGAGGAAAGCAGTGGATTTGGAATTTTTTTTTCCCAGCTAAAGAATCCAGCAATAACAGCATTACCCTTTCCAACTTCATCTCTTATCACATCCTGCATAACCAGGACTTGCCATCCTTGTCTGCCTCTAACTTGCCACATCCAAAGTACTTCCCTTAGCTTGATAACTCGGTCCTTCTTTAACAAGTAAGCCTCCCTACAAAGCTGTTCCATTTTTTTACTATAATCAAGCACTGTCGCAGCCTTGATCTCACTCACTGCCTTTGGTGGTAGCTATGTTTCTGAAAGCCTAAATCACCCACAGCCTGTTGCTGCAAAAGAGTAGTTTATTATGTTGAATTGACAAATCTACAATTTTTTTTCCTTTTTAAGTAATTTTCATTAGCAAATGAACTATTTATGTTCCCAACCAATTACCCACAGAGTAAGGCTTCATATGGTGGCTCCTAATAGCTACAGTTCATCACAGACGTGAAAGTGTGAAACACGCGAAGGACCAAAATTTATATCACCAAGGTAAATTTTATATTGTCCCCCCAATGAAAACTACGAATGAAATTCCTTCTAAGTATATGAAACCTTTGACCAAAAATTATAAAAGAAATGCATGAAAGTTTACGTCCACTACCTTGAATATGCCTCCCACAAGGGTGGTACCAATTGTGTAAATATGTTTTATACAATTATTGCTACTACTCCTCCAGGTGATGAGCCTTAGTGGGAATTCGCCAACAGCACAACAATATGTTAATAGCTTCATGTTTTTAATCCACAACAAAGGCTGTAAACCCCAGACATACTCGTAAGTACAGGTGCAGCTGCCACACCTTTCACAAGCACATAGGATAATGCTTCACAAATTTTATGACAAAGCTTGCACCTCACCTACTCCAAACCCACCACCTCCACCAAAGATCAACAGTTGCCACTGCTGACTGTCACCAAATTGTATCCAATTGCACACCTTGACAGATCATGACCATATGGTCACATTCCTGAATCTACAAAGAATAACAAGAATAACATAAGAAAAAAACATGCATCTGTGGAGGATATCTAATGAAATGGTGAGTATCAACGTAACTTATTTGAATAGTCAAGTTTGTTTATTTCATTCTAATATAACATCCGTTCACATTATAATGAACCTATGATATTTTATTTCACACCAAAAGTGCTTTGGAACCAATGAAATACTTCGACACTATGTGGCAGTTATGATACCTACTTTCTTGGCTACCTCATGTTCTATTTCCATGTAGTAGTCGTTTTTTTAATAAAATTTTATCTTACCTATAAACAAAGAGGTTGGTGTGGGGAAGCCAAAAAAAGTTACAGTAATACCTACTTTCTCTTCGAACTAACATTAACTGTTAATTAAAAAATAGTTTGTTCCTCTTTTGTCCTGATTGGTTGGTTTCTAATACTGGAAACTACCTGAAAAATTTGTAACAAATGACTTGGATTAGTTTTGGTTAATGTAGAATGAGTACTTGAACAGACCTTATATTGTGAAATACGTGCCATCTGCAGCACAGGTGAGAATGCTTTGATCATCTGTGCAAGGCATGATCTTTGGTTAAAATGACATGCTGCTCAGGCATCATATTAAAAAGCCATCCTGCCATTATGTGCATATCTCCACTGATCATTGTTCCTCAACTTGATATGTAACCTGCAATCATCACATTACATGGTACAATAATCATCCTGCTGTGCAAATGGGATCCTTAGTATTATTAGTACTATTTTTAAAGGTTCTCAAATTCCACAATACAATATCTATTTCAGGCATTTCCTCAAACAGCTATATGCCCTTAGGAATAACGGGTTCATATAATTCAAATAACTTACAAGTATAAGAGATGAGCGAAAAATTCAAGGTGCCAGAAGTTCAATTGTTAAAAGAAGAAAAAAGATTGAACATACACGAGCCAAATTTAACATACCGCCTCCATGTTTTGAAGCTAGCCTCTACTGCAACACTGCAAGAATTAGCTTGGGTTAGGGTTTGAATTTTTATATTCATATTGTTTAAATACACAAACAGAGAGGATTTTATTGTATAATCGTCAAAATTCTTGAACTGAAATATTATGAATCGAAATAACGTTGTACCTGGAAGGAAGATCTCTCTGTTTTGCAAAATTATTTCTGCTGCTTCACGCCATCAATTCTAACCGAAGGGATGTTGGCAATCTTTGACCACATTATCCCTTTGTCTTTCTCGCAATTTTGTTTCAGCACAGGACAAATAGAAATTTTAAGTAGCTGAAGCGAGGGAGGAAAACACTTCTCTGAGAGAGACGCGAGTTTAGGGCACGTATTGATGAAAATTTCTTCAAGTGCAGAGAGGTTTTGAAAGAACTTCCAGGAGAGGAATAACAAATTTGGAAAAATACAAAAGCTCAGGATAGTGAGAGATGTAGGCAACATCAACATCGTCTTCCCATCTTCCTCTTCTGGAAACGAATCCATAATTCCTTCAGCAATCTTGAGAGATGTAAGCGACGTGAGTCTGTGCAGTCCCAACTCAAATACTTGCTTACAGAGATTCGGCCCTGACAACCTAAGCTCTCTAAGGTTGGTGGGGAAACCCTCTTGCGGAAAGGATACGATACTTGGACAGTCATGTATTGATAAATCTTGCAGAAAGTTGAGGTTGTGCATGTTGTTTGGCAAGGCCTCCAGTTTCTCACAATGTACGATTTCAAGACTACTCAAGTTGGTGGGGAAACCCTCTTCCGGAAAGGATACGATACTTGGACAGTTACGTATTGATAAATCTTGCAGAAAGTTGAGGTTGTGCATGTTGTTTGGCAAGGCTTCCAGTTTCTTACAATGTACGATTTTAAGACTTCTCAAGTTGGTGGGGAAACCCTCTTCCGGAAAGGATACGATACTTGGACAGTAACATATTGATAAATCTGGCAGAAAGTTGAGGTTGTGCATGTTGTTTGGCAAGGCCTCCAGTTTCTTACAATATTCGATTTTAAGACTTCTCAAGTTGGTGGGGAAACCCTCTTCCGGAAAGGATACGATACTTGGACAGTAACATATTGATAAATCTTGCAGAAAGTTGAGGTTGTGCATGTTGTTTGGCAAGGCCTCCAGTTTCTTACAATGTACGATTTTAAGACTTCTCAAGTTGATGGGGAGCGAATCTCCTAAAGAGACAAGACTCTTACACTCGAATATATCAATCTCTTTGAGGTGACAGAGTTCGTGTTGGCCTCTCGGTAAGCTCTTAAGCTTTTCACAACTATAAATTAAAAGATGTTCAAGTAACGCATCCTTGTTGTTACCAATGCAGCTAAGATTCTCCTCATTCATCAATAAAGAAGAAGTTGAAGAAACCCCTCCCTCATCCATCGCAAATTCCAAGGATTCCAAAGCACTACATTTATCGATTGTAAGTGTCCTTAATGTAGACTTCAACTTGATGTTTGCAAGACTTTGGCATGATTCGATTTCAATTTCTAGCGTTACAAAGGACATAAGCCCATCTTCACATAAAGATGTTAGCTCCTCACAATTTTTTATTATTAGCTTTTCTACCTTCACAGACTCATGCACAACCTCTTTACATTTCTCAATTATTACTTCTTTAAGCACTGAAAGGCTTGGAATTGAAACGACCAATTGCTCACATGCATAAATGGAAAGTTTTTCCAATGACGGGATATGATGGGGGAATTTTCCTTCCAATTTGGGGCAGTTAGAGATAGAAAGCTCGCGCAGACAAGGGAATTCTTCGCTCTCAACTCTGCAAGGAATCCAATCTTGCCATTCATCCATATGCTCAAAGCAAAGTGTTTGTAAGCTCTTTAATTTTGCTATTTCCCCTGGCATCTCTCTAATTGAATTTGAATCTGTAATATTGAGATGTCGAAGATTGACCAAATTTTCAATTTTTTCTGGTAATTTTGTGAGATCCTTACAACCTTTCAATATCAATGTTTGTAGGTTATACAAAGAACTTGTTGATTCTGGTAGAATTGTAATCTCAGTGTAAGAAAGGTTGAGGTATCTTAGATGTTTCAAATCACCAATTGAACTTGGTAGCTCAATAATATAATTTCCACTTAAAGATAATACCCTTAAGCATCTTAATTGTGGAAACAAAAAATATTTAACATCAAAATCTGTTAAGCCATATCGATCATATAATGGTAGCGACAGGAAGGTCCTTAAATGAACATCTTCATCAAACTTTTGGATGCAATCATTTAAATATTCAATACAAGAAAAATGTCGTACCTTTGTAGAAATTTCAGATTGCTTACTACCACCCAATTGATCCTCCAACCTACAGCACAAGTCTCCCGCTGCCCACATAGCTAAATCATTCATAAGGTCATGCATGACAAAGAGTGATTCATTACTGCTTGATTGTTGAAAAAATGATCTATTGAGTAGCTCACGAAAATAATCACCACCAAGATCTTCCATTGGCTTCTTTCCTTTTGTTTCTTGAACCAAACCTTCTGCCATCCATAACAAGACCAGATCTTTCTCCTCAAATTCATCATCCTTTGAAAATAGTGAACAATAGGCAAAGCACCTCTTTAAACGAGAAGGGAGATAGTTGTAGCTCAATTTAAGAACGGAAAAAATCTTGCCTTTTTCTTCAGGAATATCCAAGATCTTGCTATTTAACACATGTTCCCACTCATTGCGATTGCGTGCCGTGCGTAAAAGGCCGCCAAGTACTTTTGCTGCCAAAGGTACTCCCTTGCACTTATTCACAATTTTTTGACCAAATTCTTTAAGTTCTGGATACTTACTAAAATCTGTTGCATCTAATGCGTGGTGGGTAAATACATGTAAACATGCATCATGTGACAACTCTTCCAACTGGTACGGTAGAGTAGTACCCATCGTTGATGTAACACCAAAGTTCCGAGTCGTGACAACTATTTTACTTCCCAGAGCCCCAGATTCAAAAGGCTTGCGTAGTTCAGTCCACAATACGTAGTCTTCATTCCAAACGTCATCCAAGACGAGCAAGAACTTCTTCCCAGATAATTTCTCCTTCAGTTTGACTTGTAGTGAATCTAAAGTACTATTATTATCCCAAGATTCAGAAGTGAAAGAGTGTAGAATTTCTTTTGTCAACCTTAGATTGTCAAAATCTTCAGACACGCAAACCCATGCTTTCAAATCAAAATAATGGCACACTTCATCGTCTCTGTAGACTAGTTGGGCAAGAGTCGTCTTCCCCAGTCCACCCATACCAACTATGGGAATCACAGAGGGTTGAGCATCACTTGATTCGAGCAACAACTTGACAATCTCCTCTTTATCTTTGTCTCTGCCATAAGTATGACTTTCAGCCAGAGAAGTCGTGGGCGGCCTTGATATTGTTGTTTTAGTCTTTCCCCCACTATTTTCTCTTAACTCTAGATCTTTCTTCTCTTTCACTATTTTTTGCAGTCGTGTATCAATATCTTCAATTTTGGACCGCATCGACGTAACAAAATCTCGCTCCGCACCAACACAATCATTGAAGAACTTTATTACCGTACTTGTGCTGGGTTCTTCTGCATTCAGCTGACGTCGCAAAGCTTCAGTGGCAAATTCGTCCAAGATGTCATCCGCATCATAAGCCAAGTCTTGCAGCTCAGCCAGCCAGCTCTTCACAAACTCGTCTGTCATCTGCTTCTCTTCGGCATCAGCCAGAACTGCACGGATTTTCCGCAACCTCATTGCCCAATTCTTGAGGTCAGCATCAACGTTCTCTTGCCGAAAGATCTTCAACAAATCAGAGGAGCTTAACTTGTTAAACAGCACATCAAAGAAAGCGGATAAAGCAGCTTCCGCGACAATCGACATGGTTCGCTTGTGGAAATGAAGTAACCAGAGAGACAGCACAGAAAGTTGAGTCGGGACTTGGGAGTGAAGAGAGTTACTCTGTTCTGTGAAAAGTTCAAAAAAAAAAAACAATGAACTGTTTCGGGGGTTTTTTTTTTTTCTTCTTTTGCCCTCACAGTTCTTGCTCTGGCTGTATGATTTTACTTCGCGTGGTTTCAAAAGTCAGGATCAAAAAGTTAACAGAAATGACATAAAGCTTGGTTGCTTTAGTAAAGCTCACAAATAGTAGAAAGAAATGATACAAGGTGAGAAAGATACAAAACGAAACACGCCAGAATGACTGCTTTATTCATTTAGTGGGGCTCTGCTTAAGACTTTTGCTTTCATTTCATATGGAATCCAACTCTGCTTATGACTTTTGGAATCCAGCCAAAGGAACTCAAGTGATTAATGTCGGTAGGAAGTTGCGAACATAATTTACATCAGTGGATATTAGGAAGTTTCAATTGGATTCTAATTTCAATATACTTTCGTGTAAAGTGGCATTTAAAATAAAGGGCTAAACGCTCAAATTTAATGGGCCCTTCTTTCGTGGAACTGATAAGGCTGATCTTGAAATAATTATTCGAGGTAATAAAAGAAATGAAAAATAGTTGCCTTGACAAGCCTGCCATGACAATGATATCAAATTATTATTTGTAATTTATTGACAATATAAACCATCTCCATTCATGGTAAAAATGTATAAATTTTTGAATGGTTAATCAAATTTTAGTTATGATTTTACTATATATTGAAAAATAATAAATTAACTAAACAGGTCGTGAAGAAACTCAAGTTTGTTTAATAAGCAAATAAACCAAACTTAAATATATAATCTTGTTTGGTGATAAAGTTCTGGCTTGATTCATGTTCAAAATAAAATTAAATAATGAACAAATTTGAACTTTAAATATTCGGTTTAGTTCGGCTCGACTCGTTCATAATAGAAGTTGCACAAGTTGATGTTAAGGCTATATATACAACTTGACAAATGTACTAATAAGATTAGCTAAAGATTTTTATAGAGGGGATGGAGACATGGAATGCTTCATTACCTGCGCTCTGATTTAGCCATGGTTTGAGTAATAAAATGTCTTCATGGATTCTTTTATAATAATAAAAAGTGATCTAATTTTATGTCATTTTTTAATAATTTAAACCACTTCTTTGTCAATTAAAACTACTTTAAAAGTCAGGTTGAAAAAGTCAAGAAAACAATTAGCACGTCTGGTGATTTTACTTCACGCGGTTTCAAAAGTCAGGTTGAAAGAGTTATAGAAATGACATATTTTTACGAAGAAATTATACAAAGTGAGAAAGATACAAAACGAAAGTTACGAAACACGCCAAGAATGACAGCTTTTGGTTGCTTTATTCATTGGTGCCCTGTTCAAGACTTTTCCTTCCATTTCATATGGAATCCAGCACTTTGCTCATGACTTGTTGAATCCAGCCAAAGGAACTCAAATGATATACAGCCAAATGATATCACATAATTTCAATCAGTGGACTGGATATACAGAATCTTAACAGCTATTTACCATAAATATATATATATATATATATATATATATATATAAAAGAGCGAACCGTAAAAGCGACAGTTTTTTTTTTTCTTTTTTGGTTCGTTGAATTCGTATTGTTCATTGGTTTTTTTTTTTTTTTTCTTTTTTTTTTCTGCAATATTGCCTGTTGAACTCTTTTTTTTTATTTTTTCAATATACATATAAGCTGTTAGATACCTTGTTTATATATATATATATATATATATATTAACCCAACAAATTGTTACAATATTTTTACAATTATTGAGATGTTAATTTTTTATAAGTCATAATAAAATAATATCATATTGGAACCAACTACAACTAAAAATAAAAGTATTATGAAAAAAAATGTTTCATTTACAACATTTTCACAATACTTTCATAACAAACTATATATGATAAATTGTTATTTTTTTATATATAATTTAAAACACTTCTTGATCAGTTAAAACTACTTTAATCTCATTTAAAAAGTGTTTCTAATCCATTTAAACCCTACAATTTATTTAAAATTATCTAAATTTTCAAATCAAAATTTGATATTAACTCAAATATAACCTTCAATGAATTTTTTTTCTAAAAATTCAACAGTTCATTTTCGATATATTTTCATAACGGGTTTAAAATTTACAAACATTAAATAAATTTATTGTATTTCATAAAAAATAAAACCATTGTATCATAATAAAAAGAAGTCATGCTGTAAAGTAAAAAATTAAATTTATAAAAATAGGCTTACCAACTACCATCTTATTTTTTAAAATTAAAATGTATGTCAAAAGTATTGTAGCTCAATTAATTGGTATCTCCTCATATTTCCAAACATATAAGGTCAAAATTTCACCTCTCCAATATAATTATCAAATTATCAAAAAAAAAAAAACTAAAATTTATGAAGTAATCAAGAGTCATAATCTACCAAATATTATGCTTGTATGTTTTTACGAAGTTGAAAAAAAAAAAAAAAAAAACCAAACATGCTAGCAATTCAAATTTTTTTAATAGGTAATAATGATATCTTATTTTTAAAAAAAATACAAAGAAAGAATCTAAGGTGCTCATAAAGATACAATTTTTTTTTTTTTTTAATATCTAAGGTGTATACTGATTGACGTATACCATATGATTCTAGACATAATTATAGTCAATATTTTTTTAGACAAATTACGTAGCCAAGTTCTCAATAAAATCAAAGAGCAATCTATTTGGATCCCAAGACATCCAATGAAATAATATCCCTACAAAATGCTCCCTACAAAACGCTAAATTAAACATTTAATAGGAACGACTCTATGTAGTGAAACACCAAAGGCCCGTTTGGTAAGAGATTTCTAGTAATGTTGTTTAAGTTTTGTAAAAATACGTGTAGATAAAAAAATGTGTGAAAATACATGTTGTGGTATTTAAACAGCAGTTTTTATTATTTAAATACCATCTAGGCCAAGTATGCAATTAGTTAAAAGCCAGCTATAATAGTGAAATAATTTTAATTTTTAATCCTAACCCAAATGGACACCAAATCTATTATATAATTCCGTTGGATTCTAATTAGTAATTACAATATACCTTTGTGTAAAGTGGCATCTAAAATAAAAGATTCAATTATTCAAACGCTCCAATTTAATGGCCCTCTTTCTTCGAACTGATGAAGCTGGTATAATAATAATTATCCGAGATAATAAAAGGAAAGAAAACAATTGCCTTGACAAGCCTACCACGACCATGATATCAAAGTATTATGTTTAGTTTATTAACAATATAAACAATTTATTTATAGTAAAAAATTATAAATTTGTGAATGATTAAACAATTTTTAGTCATGGTTTTATTATATATTGAAAAATAATAAGTCAATTAAATAGGTCTTGAACAAGCTCAAGTAAGTGAACCAAACTTAAATATATAATCTTGTTTAATGATAAAGTTCTAGCTTGGATCATGTTCAAATAAAATTAAATAATGAACAAATTTGAACTTCAAATATTTAACTTAGCTCGACTGGACTCATTTATAATAGAAGTTGCACAAGTTGATATTAAGGCTATATGTACAACTTGATATACATTAAAATAAGAGAAAATAGCATGGCATATGTACAGATGTACTAGTAAGATTAGCTAAAGATTTATGGAGGGGATGAAAACATGGAATGCTGTCACAATGGTAATGGAAACCAAATGTAATATAATAGATTATATTATTTAATCGAAACCAAATGTAACCCAAATGCCTAAATAAAAATCAATCTAACCAAATTTTTTTTATACAATCATTAGTATATTAATAGGCAAGTATACATACAAAAATATAATATTATTTGTAATATAATTGAGCCTGAAATGTATTATTAAGTTTGAACTTTTTTTTTCTTTTGAGAAACTACTATTAAGTTTGAACATGATTCATTTAATAGTCGAACCTTGGACTTGAATTTAGTTAAACTAAATTCATTTATTTTATGTTAAACTAAATTCAAGTCCAAGGTTCGACTATTAAATGAATCATGTTCAAACTTAATAGTAGTTTCTCAAAAGAAAAAAAAAAGGTTCAAACTTAATAATACATGTAAGGACACAAATTACAGATGGGGCCTACAGGAGAGATGGGCTCTGGCCCAATAAGCAAAAAGTACCCTCACAATGAATTTGTAAGAGAGTGGATTGAACTAACAAGGTTAAGAATGGGCTTGCTTCTGGCCTAAATCTAGTTGTGACCAGTCTGTTGAAGACGAAGTGCTGAGGGGGTGTTAAGTCCTGCTCGGCTCTGTCCGAGGAGTGGTTCTTTGCTGCTTCCTAAAGATTTCTCTTGCTTCCTTATTCTCTTTCTGTTCTCTTCTCCTTAGTTTCTCCAAAAAATGTTCCATGTCCCCTCTTCCCTTGCTTCCCGCTTTATTTATACGTCAGTTCCTCTCACGTGCCAGTGGGTGGTTCCCTTTGGATACTTGTCCCGTCAGGGTCACTGTTCAGACGTCTATTCTTCATTAATGCGGCCATGATGTTAGCTGCAGGGTCATAAATGCGGTTGCAATAGCCTTCTATAAAATATCTCCTTGTTGCCACCTGCCCCTTATGATCTATAAACATCAGGGGAGTTCTTTGCAATATCAGGGCCGGTGCTGGAACATTCATCGAGGTCGTTCCTTGCTTCCCGCTTTATTTATACGTCAGTTCCTCTCACGTGCCAGTGGGTGGTTCCCTTTGGATACTTGTCCCGTCAGGGTCACTGTTCAGACGTCTATTCTTCATTAATGCGGCCATGATGTTAGCTGCAGGGTCATAAATGCGGTTGCAATAGCCTTCTATAAAATATCTCCTTGTTGCCACCTGCCCCTTATGATCTATAAACATCAGGGGAGTTCTTTGCAATATCAGGGCCAGTGCTGGAACATTCATCGAGGTCGTTCCTTTGATGACCCGAGCAGTAAGTTCTTCTCGGAGAAGTCCTTTTTCTCCTTCATGTAGCTTATATGACAGAGGGGGGTTAGGCCAGGTATTTCCCTTATAACAGGGTGTTCTCGGATGGAGGGATCTCCTCAGACAGGCCCAAGGCCCATTATCTGGTATCGGGCCTTTTATCCCTACAATACATATCAGGCTCAATTATACTACAAATAATATTATATTTTTGTGTGTATACTTGCCTATTAATATACTAATGATTGTATAAAAAAATTATATAGATTTGATATTGGATTGTATAAGTTGGTAAATAAATTCATATAATATCAAATTATTATTTATAATTTATTAACAATATAAGCAATCCATCCGTAGTAAAAATATATAAATTTGTGAATGGTTAAACAACTTTTAGTCATGGTTTTACTATATATGAAAAAATATTAAGTTAATTAAATAGTTTGTGAATAAGCTCATGTTTGTTCAATAAGCAAATGAATCAAACTTAAACATATAATCTTGTTTGGTGTTTGGCGTTAGCTCAACTCATGTTCAAAATGAAATTAAATAATGAGCAAATTTGAACATTAAATATTGGGTTTCACTCAGCTTGTTTACATTTCCATTTGGTTTGGAGGATCAAAAATTCGGAGGATAGAAAATAGAAGACACAAAAGGCTCTAGACAAATACTACTTGGCGCACGTTTCTGTTCGGTTTGGAGGATCAAAAATTGGGAGGATAGATAATGGGAAAATGATGGAAAAGTTGGAGGATAGAAGATATTTTAGTTTTCCTAGTTTGTGTTTGGTTGAAATGGTGGAAAAGTGGAGGAATGGAAAAAAAAAATTTTGTTTGGTCGAGAAAAAAAAATAGGAGAATGGAAAATAGAGTTGATATCAATTTCCTCTTTTACCCTTATTAAAAAATGATGCTCAATTATAAATTAAAAAAAAAAATGCAAACAACCAACCGAAAACCAAAAAAGGCAATCACACAAGTTTATAAAAAAAGATATCATGCCCAATAAATAAATAAATAAATAAAACAACGTCAAGTTAAACCCAAAAAAAAAAAGGAGGTGTATCATGCTGAGGAAGAAGAAGAAAAAAAAAATCCATTTATTCCCAAAAAAAAAAAAAAAAAAAAAAGCAAGCATGTCCGTGTGTGCTGTATCATGCTAAAAAATAGTGAATCACTCCGAAGCAATGTAGTCGATACCATATCGGTATCGGCTGTACTGGCTGGTGTGTACCGTACCGCTGTGTATACCGGTATCAAAATGCCAATGTTTCGTACCGGTTTAAATACTGGCCATACCGGCCAATTTCAGGCAATACCAATCGGTATAATTTTTTTTTTTTTTTTAGTTTTGTAATTTTTGAATTTTTGTAAAGGTAGAATGGTAACTTATTTGCATTAACTTATTAATATTATTTGTTTTCTTAGTATGCAATGAATAATTAAGCTTTCTATTTTTTATATTGTGTTTTTTTTTTTCTTTTAATTGATACTAAAGTCTAAAACCATGAATAATTTGTTTTGAATTGAGACAATGTTTTATGGTAAAATTTTATATTTATTATAACACACACACACACACATATATTTATAAATATAAAAAATAAAGATACACCAGTATTGATCAGTATCGAAATATATCATTCCACTAGTCAAACCAGTACAATCTTCGATACGAGATTGACTCCTTTGCTCCCAAGTAAACAAACAAAATGAGAAAGTGATAACTAAAACATAAGAGAATAGATAGTTCAATAATTTGATTGCAACTCTTTTCCTATTTACTTTCTCTACATTGAGAAGATAGTATTTTGGTGGGTCAATGAAAAAAACACTTACTCCACTTGTTTTTCCTATTTAAAATTCACCCAACCAAACACTCTAAAAAAAGAAACATTTTCTCCCTCATTATCTCTCCTCTCTTTTCCACCCTCTTTAAAATCCACCCAACCAAACATGCATAAATGGAGAGAAAATAGCACTAGACATGCACTTATTAGCTAAAGATTTATAAAGGGGATAATGATAGCTAAATTAATTACAAATTTAGCTAAGATTGACATATACCCTAAGATTCTTGACATAATTAATTACTGCTAAATTATTTTTAGACGAATTATGATAGCCAAGTTCTCAATAAAATCAAAGAGCAAAAGAGGTTTATTTGGATCCCAATACATCCAATGAAATAATATTTAAGCATCCTTGCATCATACCTTAATTTCATTGTCCTAAGCATCCTCTAGTTCTTTTCAACAGCGAGTAAAACAAAGTTAGATAGTATTTTTTTTTTTAGAGGTAATTATAATGTATTATTAATTCTGTAGCTTTAATTATTTTCTCCTTAGACTCCCAATCACTTTATACATGGAAAGATGTTAATTTAGCTACAAGACTCTTGACAACCACTAGCTAGATAGTGAAGCAACAAGTATGCAATTAGTTAAAAACTAGTTTTTTTTTTTTTTTTTTTTTTTTGGTAAAGTTTGATAGTTGGAGGATTTGAATATTTGACGTCTCCTTTCAAAAAATCAAAAAGTGTCAGATAATGCATCATTCTGAAAATGTAGAACATGAATTTTATTAACATCTTGAGTATGCTTTTGAAATTGATTTGAATTTTGATTCTGCATGGGGCTTTTGTTGAACTGGAAAATGGTCGCTCTTGACAAGTTTTAAGCTAGTTAAATGGAGTAATCAGATAGACACCATAGAAAGTAGAGATGGGAAGAGAGTTACTCTGTTATGTGAAAAGTTTTAAAAAATCAATGAACTGTTTCAGTTTTTTTTTTTTTTTTTTTTTTTTTTTAATTTTTATTCTTCCTTTGCCCTCACAGTTATTGCTCTGGTCTGTATGATTTTACTTGAATTGAGATCGGGTCAATTGCAATATGCAATCACCCTTCTCTCCTTTGACAAATTTTTTACCAGTAGCTGAAATTGAAAGTTGTTTTTTCAACTCTCAATCTCAAACACCCAATGTTATTGCATCAAGTGCAAATGCATTGCAGTGTTTGGTTAACAAAAATGGTGATCACTTTTCTATATCTATTTCTAGACTTTAAATAGAGAGGAAATGACCAATTTTCCTATTTATGTTTGTTTGGAAATTTGGAATCTATTTTGAATACGAATTTGAGTACAAAATACATCATAATGTATCCAGTTTGGCAATTGTTCCCTATTTTAGGAAAAAGCACATTTTATCACCTTAATTGAGTAGGACAAAAAGGTGTATTAATACAAACGACAAAACCAGACTAGTTTTTTTAGTGCTGAGTCCTACTAAAAATGAAAACAAAACATACCAACTTTTTTTTTTTTTAATCTAAACCAAACAACCCCGCACGATCTAAATCAATTTTACTTCACGCGGTTTCAAAAGTCAGGTTCAAAAAGTTGACAGAAATGACAAAAGCTTGACTGCTTTATTAAAGCTCACAAATGGTAGGAAGAAATGATACAAAGTGAGAAAGATACAAAACGAAACACGCCAAGATTAATTGGTTTGCTTTATTCATTGGGTAGGGCTCTGCTCGATACTTTTGCTTTATTCTTTGGTTTGCTTCATTCTATTTTTAGTCGTGGTTTTATTATATACTGAAAAATATAGTCGTGGTTTTATTTTCAGTAAGCAACTGAACCAAACTTAAATATATAATTTTGTTTGGTGATAAAGTTCTGGCTTGGTTCATGTTCAAAATAAAATTAAATAATGAACAAATTTGAACTTTAAATATTCAACTTAGCTTTGTTCGGCTCGTTCATAATAAAAGTTGCACAAGTTGATGTTAAGGCTATACATACAACTTGGTATACGTTAAAAAAAGAGAAAATAACGCGGCATATGTACAAATGTACTAGCAAAATAAGCTAAAGATTTATAGAGGGGATGGAAGCATGGAATGCTTCATTACCTACTCTAGTAGGGTGTATTATGGCTTCTGACTTAGCCATGGTTTGAGTAATAATATATCTTCATTGATTCTTTTATAAAAATAAAAAAGTGATCTAATTTAATGTCATTTTTTTTAATAATTTAAACCACTTCTTTGTCAATTAAAATTACTTTAAGCTCATTTAAAAGTGTTTTCAATCCATTTAAACCCTACAATTCATTTAAAATTATCTAAATTCTCTTAGCAAAATTTATTATTAACTCAAGTATAACCTTCAATGAAATTTCTTTTACTATTCTAAAAATTCGACAATTCATTTTCAATATATATTTTCATAATATGTTTAAAATTTATAAAACTTAAATAAAAATTCATTGTATTTCATAAAAAATAAAAAGTAAATTCATTGTATCACAATAAAAAAAAAGTCATGTTGTAAAGTACAAAATTAAGAATATAAAAATAGGCTTATCATTTAGCTTCTTATTTTTTAAAACTAAAACATAAACTAAAAGTCTTATAGTTTAATTGATTGACGCTTGCTCATTCCAAGACATACAAAATTTAAATTTCAGCTCTCTAATATAACTATCAAATTATTGAAAAAAAAAAACGAAAATTTAAGAAGTAATCAAGAGTCATAATCCACCAAATATTATGCTTGTAATAACTTGTATGGTTTTTCCGAAGTTGAAGAGAAAAGAAAATTGCGGCCATGTCAAAAAAAATTTTATATAGGTAATAATGATACTTTATTATAAAAATCCAAAGAAAGAATATATGGAGTTGGCTGGTTGACGTATGCACTGTGCAGCCAATTTTGTTTAGGCGAATTACGTAGCCAAGTTCTCAATAAAATCAAAGATCGAAGGAGGATCCCAATACATCCAATGATATAATATCCCTACAATTACAAAACGCTAAATTAAACATTCAGGAACGACTTTCTATACTCTATTTCTAAAATATACTTTTTTTTGCAAAATATTTCTAAAATATTCAAGCATCCTTGCATCACATACCTTTCATTGTCCTAAGCATGCTCCAGTTAATTTGAAAAGCTAGAAATATAAAGTTCCACACATCAATTGCCACTAGCTAGATAGTGAAGCAAGCAAGTATGCAATTAGTTAAAAGCTAGTGTTTCTTATTGATTTGATTTCTTCTTTTGCTTTCTCAAATGGTGGTCCTCGCTGTGTATTCTTCGCGGTTGCAAAGATGATATTAAGAATAAAGCTACATAAAGAATGAAGGTGCCAAACTCCACGACTTTATTGACAGAAAGGAATCGTATAAATAAGAGTATTCACGTTAGTTTCCTCATTGTCCTAAGCATGCTCATTTAGTTATCTATTATTTTCATATACATTCATCAACTTTAATACATTATCAATATTGAAATTTAATGTAGTGAGGATAGAGGCTCACTATATGTAGAGATGAATCTATCATTTTTAAAAACTTTAGTTAATTTAGTGAAACTGATCCACACTTGTTTTGGTTGAATTTAGATAAACTTTTGCTGAAATATTAAATTTGTGAGACTTATATAAATGCAAAGATAAAAAAAAATGCAAAATAGAACTCGCTTTAAAAATCAGAATGATTGCTTTGTTGGTAGCTTTATTAGTGCTCAACACTTTTGGAAAGCAACCATAAATAATTCCATCTTTATGGAATCACCTTAACATGGTGGTAGATTGTTTTGAATATCATTTGGGCCCAACTCCCTCTGGCCTTAGCTGGTCCACCAGGTGGGTCTCCTCTTCATATTGGAGGATGGTTATTGGAAGGTGAGTTTTTTGTTGGTGAGTTTGGTGAGGCATGGCTAGAAGTGTTAGCACTTATGAGTGTTAATTACTTTTATTGTGGATAGGGATGTTTGATTAAAAGACAAAATATGAGGGACAGGACCAAACCCTTTTACCAAAAATGCAAAAGCCCAAGAGCTAAATTCAGGTCATGTTTGGTTGTCAAGAAAATACAAATTGAAATGATAAGATTTTAGGTTGCCTTATTGAATCTCTTAGAGGCTAAGCAAGAACTAAATACACTCCAATATGAAAATTAAATAAACATTAGCACAGTGCTAGTAAGTTCAAGAAAACAATGAAGTGTTTCTTGTGATTTTACTTCACGCGGTTTCAAAAGTCAGGTTTCAATTACGAAGAAATTATACCAAAGTGAGAAAGATACAAAACAAAAGTTACGAAACATGCCAAGACTGACAGCTTTTGATTGCTTTATTCATTGGTACCCTGCTCAAGACTTTTCCTTCCATTTCATTGGAATCCAGCACTTTGCTCATGACTTGTTGAATCCAGCCAAAGGAACTCAAATGATATACAGCCAAATGATATCACATAATTTCAATCAGTGGAAATACAGAATCTTAACAGCTATTTACCATAACTATATATATTTTTTCTATATATAAAAGAGCGAACCGTAAAAGCGACAGTTTTTTTTTCTTTTTTGGTTCATTGAATTCGTATTGTTCATTGGCTTTTATTTTTTCGGCAATATTGTCTGTTGAACTCTTTTTTTTTTTTCGTTTTTCTTTTTTCAATATACATATAAGCTGTTAGATTCCTGTAAAAGCGACAGTTTTTTTTTCTTTTTTGGTTCATTGAATTCGTATTGTTCATTGGCTTTTATTTTTTCGGCAATATTGTCTGTTGAACTCTTTTTTTTTTTTCGTTTTTCTTTTTTCAATATACATATAAGCTGTTAGATTCCTTGTTTATATATATATATATATATATATATATATATATATATATATTAACCTAACAAATTGTTACAATAGTTTTACAATTATTGAGAAACTATAATATTAGGAACCAACTACAACTAAAAACAAAATTATTATGAAAAAAAAAAATGCTACATTTACAATATTTTTCACAACACCTTCGTAACAAACTATATGTGGTAAATTGTTACTAATTTTAATTTAGACTTACCAATGAAATTACTTTTTTGCCTACTAATAACAACCTACTACTTATGATTTTTTTGTGAAAATGTTATGAATATAACATTTCTTTTGTGAAAATGTTAAGATATCTTGTTGTCAATTCTTTACTGGTCAAAATAAAATATAACAAAATTATATATAAAGGTATTATGAAAATGTTGTACCATTATGTTGTGTTTCCGTAATTTTTTTTTTTCTTTTGTTTAGTCAACTTTGTTGAGCCAAAATTTACTGTTTCACATACAATTTTCTTGGGTTGAGTTTTTGCATTTTTAATATATTTTTATCTTCACGTACCATTTAAGTAAAAACACATAGTTTTACACCAAATAAAAAATAAAAAAATAAAAACTTATGATAAAAACATTTTTCATTTTTTATGTTTGGGATAGTTCACAATTTCTCCTTAAACTTTAAAATCAAGCAATTTTTCACTTATTATTTTGGAAAAGAGCAAATATGTCATATTGTTTTTCTCTCAGTTAAACCGTAATTAAAGCTTATGATTCTTAAAATATTTCATTGTGTAATGTTTAAAATACTCCCACTAAATTTTAACATCCCAAAAATTTTCTTCACGCATTTTGAGTTTTAGATGGTAGTAATGTTTAAAAAATTGGAATCTTTCATCCAAGATGTTTTATTTATTACCTAGAGAACATGATTTTTTAGGTTTAATTCTTTGAAACTTATAATTTATCTAATGAAAAATTCGATGACACATGCCTTTTATTATCTTTTTTTTTTTCTTTTTCTTTTCTTGCCTAAAACGAGTGTTCATTAAAAACTTAGTAACCTAAACATTGCACCTAAACTCATATAGAATGATAAAGATGAAAGTACTAATGAAAAAAATTTCATTGTGTATCGTTGAAGGTATTTGATGAAGAGTTTTAATTGTAACATATGACATCATTTATTTCAAAAATTTAAATACTGTGACAGTATCTTAGCAAAACCTAGTTGCTTATTGTTGGAAGATAATGATATTTTTTATCATTCTTAATTTTTTTTTTTTTTTTGTGAGTGGATATTGTCTTTAGCAAATAAGTACTAAGAAACTTATAATAAAATAGATATTCATATGTTAAATAACTTTGAGTGTGATCAAAAATTTTATAATAATGAGATTAATTTTGTATGACATACACTTTTTATGTATATAATTTCATACTTCTTCAAATAGAAATTTTATCTTAATTTTCTCACCCTCTTGTAAAGTGTCATATAAAATCAAGATTCAATTTCACCAATTTAATGGGATCCGCTTTCATAGAATTGATGAGGCTCGTCTTGGAATATTAATTATCCAAGATAAGGAAGGGAAAATGATTGCCTTAACGAGCTAGATAATAGTGATGCTACCAGCCATGCATTGATAAGCCATGGCTGCAAGAATGATAGTGCAGTTTGTAAGGGACATGGTCATAACTCATAAGGGAAGCAGTATTTGAAGGAGATTTTAGCCACTGTCATCAAAGCTGGGACACGTAGTACAAAGTCTTGAAGACAGGATGTAAATGAACAAAACTGTTTATGACCTGCTTGAGCTTGGTTCAAGAAAATGCTTATTTATGTTAAATTAAACTCAAGCCTAAATTTAGACTCGACTTTAAATGATTCAAATTAAACATAATAATGTATACAAGGCTCAATTAAACTATATACAATATTATATTTTTATATCTATGCCTATCTATTAATATACTAATGATTGTAAAAAAAAAAAAAAAAAAAACACTTATATTGACTTGAGATTGGATTGTATAAGTTGGTAAATAGATTCATATGGTATCAAATTAATATTTTAGTTTATTGATAATATAAACAATCAATTGGTAGTAAAAACTTAAAAATTTGTAAATGGTTAAACAATTTTTAGTCATGGTTTTACTATATATATAGGAAAATATTAAATTAATTAATTAATATTTTGTGAATAAGCTCAAGCGCGCTTATTCAATAAGCAAATGAACTGAATTTAAACATACTTGTTTGGTGATAAGCTCTAACTTGGTTCATGTACAAAATAAAATTAAATAATAAACAAATTTAAACTTTAAATATTTGGTTTCGCTTGGCATGTTTACAACCCTAATAAAATATACATAAATTGGTGTAAAGGCTCTAGACAAACACAACTTGGTCTTGGTAAACGTTAAAAGAAAAAAAAAATAGCAAGGCACATGCACTAGCAAGTTTAGCTAAAGATTTATAGAGGGGATGAAAACATGGATTGCTTCATTACTTGAACTAGTAGAGCATATTATGGCTTCTGATTTAGCAATGGCTTGAGTAATAAAATATGTACATTGATTCTTTCTTTTTCTGTATTCTTAAAGTGCTCTAATTTTATATCATTTTTTTATATAATTTAAACCACATCTTGATCAATTAAAACTACTTTAATCTCGTTTGCTTCCAATTCAAATTTTTTTAGTAGGTAACAATGATATTTTTTTTTTTTTAAATACAAAGAAAGAATCTGAGGTGCTCATAAAAAAAAAAAATAATAAAAATAATCTAAGGTGTATACTGGTTGACGTATACCATATGATTCTAGACATAATTACAGTCAATATTTTTTTTAGACAAATTACGTAGCCAAGTTCTCAATAAAATCAAAGAGCAATCTATTTGGATCCCAAGACATCCAATGAAATAATATTATCCCCACAAATTGCTAAATTAAACATTTAATAGGATCCACTCTCTATAGTGAAACAATAAGGGCTCGTTTGGTAAGAGATTTTTAATAATGTTGTTTAAGTTTTGTGCAAATACATGTAGATGAAAAAATGTGTAAAATACATGTTGTGGTATTTAAACAACAGTTTTTGTGTGACCAAATATGCAATTAGTTAAAAGTCAGCTATAATATAAACTAGGCGAAAAACTCATTTTCGTCCCTACATTTTCACACGATTTTCACTTTGGTCCCTATCTCTTCTTTTCACCGCTTTTAGTCCCTAAAATCAAAAAAGTGATTTCGTTTTTGTCCCTACCATCAGTGCCCTAACGACAAAGTCCTAAGTGGCAGATGGAACACCCTATTAGCTGACGTGGCGATTAAAATATTATTAAAAAAAATATTATTTGGCATTTTTATATGCCACGTCATCATTTTAATTTTTTTTTTTATAAAAAGCCATGTCAAAAAATTTAAACAAAAAAAATTAAAAAAAAAAACTTAAATCTAATTAAAAAACGGTTTAAAAAAAAACTAATTAAAAACCAAAATTTACATGAATTGAGATCTAAATGTGTCTTGAACAAAAATAACAAGAACACAAACCCAGATCTAAGAACACAAACCCAAATCTAAGAACACAAACCCAAAAATTAAAATCCAAAAATTAAAAATCTCAAAATCACCATTTTCTCAAACCTAGCAAAATCATCAAATCCTAAAGTCCCAAAGTACCAAATCAACCCAAAAATACAACGCAACTAATCCAAACAAAAAAATCTCAAACTCAGAAAAACTCATCTCAAGCAAGTTGAACCCAGCAGACCCACCTCAAACAAACCTAGACCCGACAAATCAAATAGTCTTAACAACAACAATGGCGTTCGAGATCGACAATTCCAAATTCGGATCTACAACCAACAACGAATCTCCTGCATGCGCGCCACACAAAGTCGCACTGAACATCGGAGTCACCGGCCAAGACGATGCCTACCTGACCCAGTTTTTACTCGACAAAGGCTACGAGGTACATGGCTTGATCCGACGGTCCTCCAACTTCAACACTCAATGAATCAACCACATCTACATCAACCCCCACAACGCCCACAAGGCTCGAATGAAGCTCCACTACGCTGACCTCACTGATGCCTCCTCTCTTCGTCGCTGGCTCGACATGATTCTCCCAGACAAGGTTTACAACCTCACTGCCCAATCCCACATGGCCGTCTCATTCGAGATCCTAGATTACACTGCTGATGTTGTCGCCACCGGGACCCTCCATCTCCTCGAAGCTGTTTGATCCCACATCGCCGCCACTGGGCACAACCATATTCGGTACTACCAAGCTGGATCATCCCGAAATGTTCAGTCAATGTCAAATTGTTCGAGCCTAGTGACACTGCGAAGCTCAGGGCCAATCGGGTGCTCTGGGCCACCGGTTCTAGGTTTGCTTGATGTGGGTTTGCTGGGTTCAACTTGCTTGAGATGGGTTTTTCTGAGTTTGAGATTTTTTTTGTTTAGATTGGTTGGGTTGTATTTTTGGATTGATTTGGTACTTTGGGGTTTTAGGATTTGATGATTTTGCTGGGTTTGAGAAAATGGTAATTTTGAGATTTTTAATTTTTGGATTTTAATTTTTGGGTTTATGTTCTTAAATCTGGATTTGTGTTCTTGTTGTTCTTGTTCAAAACACAATTAGATCAGTAAGAACACAATTTGGGTTCCTAGCCCATAAGATGGATAGACCTAAGCCCAAAAAGCCCAAAAAAATAAATTTGTAGAGAGTGGATTAGGAAAATTGGGCTTTAATGTATTGAGAATAAATATAATAGATCCAGGTAACCAAAAGAATAAGGACAGAATAGATTTATTAAAAAAAAAAGTCCTCGGCTCAATCCGAGAAGACTAATTTTTGTATAATGATTCACAGGTTGATTACAAATTTAGTTCTAGGTTGCTACATTGTTCCTTTTTTCTTTTTCGATCCCCTCTTTCATTGCTTCTTCCTCCTTTTATACTCTCTTCCCTTTTCATCTTTTTGATCCACCTGCATGTCAGATAATTGGTGTTGATACTTGTCCCATCAGCACCTCCCATAAGTCTTCATGTAGTAGATGTAAAGTTGAAAATCTACTATTCAGGTATCATCTCCACATTAATGCGGCCAGAGAGTTAGCTGCAGTGCATTTAATGCGGAGGCAGCAGCTTTCTCTTTAGATATTTTAAAACTCCTTCCTGTCTGATATTTCTGCAGTGCTTATCCGCACCAACAGAACTTTCCGGAACGTTACCTTGGTCGACAGGCTACCTCTTCAGACCTCGGCTTTGGCTAGCCGAGGAGTCATTCATTCCCGGCCCATCCTGTTGAGCCATTATGACCAAAACTAATTTCTTTATTTACTAACACAGTCTCTTTTAACAAAGATTCCTCATCCTCGAACAAACCCTCGTCCTCGGCTTGGGCTACAGGCCCAATATACAAATGGATAATGAACTTCTGGGCCTAATATTCCTACAAGATCTCTATTCATCTAAATTTTAGTTTTTAATTTTGTTTTTAATTAGATTTTTTTTTGAAACCGTTTTTTAATTAGATTTATGTTTTGTTTTTTAATTTATTTTCTTTTTGGGTTTAAATTTTCTGACATGGCTTTTTATTAAAAAAAATTAAAATGATGACGTGGCATATAAAAATGCCAAATAATATTTTAATCACCACATCAGTGCCACATCAACGCTACGTCAGCTAATAGGGTGTTCCGTTTGCCACCTAAGACTTTTCCGTTAGGGCACTGACCATAAGGACAAAAACAAAATTACTTTTTTTATTTTAGGGACTAAAAGCAGTGAAAATAAAAAATAAGGACCAAAGTAAGAGTAAAAATAAGAAGATAAAAATGAATTTTTTGCCTATGTACTAAATAAATGAAGTAACTAGAGAGACACCACAGAAAGTGGAGTTAGAACTTAGAGGTGAAAAGAGTGACTCTGGAGTTACTCTGTTCTGTGAAAAGTTCAAGAAAACAATGAAACATTTAGGGGGTGTTTGTTGAAGTAGTTTGAAAATTGTTGTTTATTATTTTTTTGAAATACGTGTGAGTGAAAAAATGTGTAAAAATACGTGGAATATTGTTTAAAAACTGAAAATTGCTGTTTAAAAACGCTTACCAAACACTCCCTTAGTTTTTCTTTTTTCTTTTTTCTTTTTTTTTTTCTCTTGTTTTTTTGCTGTCACGTTACTTCACGCGGTTTCAAAAGTCATCAGTATAAAAAATGACATAAAGTATACGAAGATATGGATTAGGATCTGGGTATTGCACGGGTGCAATTCCCCTAAACTCCTTATAAATTTTTTATACTTTTCACCTTTTTCAAGTTTTACTTTTTACTTTTTTTTTTTTAATTTTTTTCTTAAATTTCTTGAATCTTTAATTTTAACTATTCATAAAAATTACAGTATTGCACCCGATCTCAATCCGCCGAAGATATATATGATACACGGTGAAAAGGATACAAAACGAACACGCCGAGATTGACAGCTTTTAATTGGTTGCTTTTTTTCCATTTCATATGGAATCTAGCGCTCAGCTCATGAGTCATGAATTTTGGAATTAACGTCGGTAGGAAGTTTCGAGCATAATTTGCATCAGTGGATATACGGAATTTTTTTTTTTTTGGTTGCTAATAGGATATGCGGAACCTTAGTTCTTAAAAGCTATTTACCATAAATCTATTATATAATTCCATTGCATTCTAATTAGTAGTAATTACAATATACCTTTGTGTAAAGTGAGCATCTAAAATAAAGATTCAATTATTCAAATGCTCCAATTTAATGGGCCCTCTTTCGTGGAACTGATGAGTGATGAGGATGGTCTTGGAATAATTATCCTAGATAATAAAGGAAGGAAAAGTGATTGCCTTGACAAGCCTGCCAAGACCATGAATTTGTGAATGATTAAACAATTTTTAATTATGGTTTTATTATATATTAAAAAATAATAAGTCAATTAAATAGGTCGTGAATAAGCTCGAGCTTGTTCAATAAACAACTGAACCATACTTGAATATATAATTTTATTTAGTGATAAAGTTCTAGCTTGGATCATGTTCAAAATAAAATTAAATAATGAACAAATTTAAACTTTAAATATTCGACTTAGCTCAGCTTGACTCATTTATAATAAAAGTTGCACAATTGATGTTAAGGCTATATATACAACTTGATATACGTTAAAAGAAGAGGAAATAGCACGGCATATGTACAGATGTACTAGTAAGATTAGCTAAAGATTTATGGAGGCCTGGAGGGGATGAAAACATGGAATGCTTCATTACCTGCTCTAGTAGAGTGTATTATGGCTTCTTGAGTTAGCCATGGTTTGAGTAATAATATATCTTCATTGATTCTTTTAAAATAATAAAAAAGTAATCTAATTTTATGTCATTTTTTTTATAATTTAAACCACTTCTTTGTCAATTAAAACTACTTCAAGCTCATTTAAAAGTGTTTTCAATCCTTTTAAACTTTACAATTCATTTAAAATTTTCTAAATTTTCTCAACAAAATTTATTATTAACTCAAATATAACCTTCAATGAAATTTTTTTTACTATATTCTAAAAATTCAACAGTTCACTTTCAAAATACATTTTCATAATATGTTTAAAGTTTATAAAAATTAAATAAATTCATTGTATTTCATAAAAAATAAAACGTAAATTCATTGTATCACAATAAAAAGAAGTCATGTTGTAAAGTAAAAAATTAAGTATATAAAAATAGACTAACTTTTTACATTCTTATTTCTTAAAATTAAAATGTAACCCAAGAATCTTGTAACTCAATTAGTTGATGCCTCCTTATGTTTTTAAAATATACGAGGTTCAAATTCACCTCCCCAATATAACTATCAAATTATTGGGAAAAAAAAATTTATGAAGTAAACAAAAGTTATAATCTACCAAATATTATGCTTGTAAGGTTTTTCCGAAGTTGAAGGGAAAAGAAAAATGCGGCCATGTCAAATTTTTTATTATTATTATTATTTTTTTATAATAATGATATTTTATCATAAAAAGCTAGATAGTGAACAATAAGTATGCAATTAGTTGTTATTGTTAAGAAAGTTCAAGAACTCTAGTTTTAAGTGTTATTGTTTTGATTACTTCTTTTGCTTTCTCAAATGGTGGTCTGGCTTTGTATTCTTCGCGGTTGCGAAGATGATATTAACGATTAAGAATAAAGTTACACAAAGAATGAAGGGTGCCTAGCTATACGGCTATATTGACAGAAGGAAATCATATAAATATTATTAAATAAGAGCATTCACATTATAGTCTCCTCAAATATTTAGTTAAACTAATCTAAAAAACTCTATTTTTGCTAATTTAGCTATCTATTATATTCATGCACATATATCAAGTTCAATACTTTATCAACATTGAAATTTAATGTAGCAAGGATAGAGGTTCATTACATGTAGAGATAATCTATCCTCTTTAAAAACTTTAATTAGTTAATTTAGTGAAACTAATGTGTGCTTGTTTTGGTTGAGTTTAGATAAATTTTTGCTGAAATATTAAATTGGTGAGACTAAACAAGAACCCTTTCACTAAAAAAGCAAAAGCCCAAGGGCCAAATTCAGGTCATGTTTGGTTGCCAAGAAAATACAGATCAAAATGATAAAATTTTAGGTTGTCTTATTGAATTTCTTAGAGACTAAACAAGAACTAAATACAGTCCAACATAAAAATTAAAAAAACATTAGCACAATGCTCCTAAGTCCATTACGAATAAGAAAACTAAACCCCCAGATGCTTCTGCCTGATTGGGACACACAATTGATAATATCCAGTAGCATCTAACAATAACTTAGATGCGTAATAGTAATATAAAAATAAACTAATAATGCTACCAAATGAACGAGTTTTTTTAGTGCTGAGTCTCGCTAAAAACTAAAAATAAAAACAAAATATACCATTTTTCTTTTTTTTAAATCTAAACCAAACAACCACTAAGATTTGCACGATCTAAATCCATTTTACTTCACGTGGTTTCAAAAGTCAGGTTCAGAAAGTGAACAGAAATGACATCTAAGCATGACTGCTTTGTTAAAGCTCACAAATAATAGGAAGAAATGATACAAAGTGAGAAGGATACAAAACGAAACACTCCAAGATTGACTGCATAATTGGTTTTGCTTTATTCATTGGGTGGGGCTCTGCTCATGACTTTTGCTTCCATTTCATTTGGAATCCAACGCTCTACTCATGACTTTTGAAATCCAGCCAAAGGAACTCAAATTTAATGTCGTAGGAATTTTCAAATGATTCCAATATACTTTTGAGTAAAGTGGCATCTAAAACGAAGATTCAAATGCTCCAATTTAATGGGGTCCTCTTTCGTAGAACTGATGAGGCTGGTTTTGAAATAATTATTGAGATATTGAAAGAAATGAAAGATGGTTGCCTTGACAAGTCAGATAATACTAATGCCACCAACCATGTAATCAATTTATTATTTGTAATTTTTGACAATATAAACAATATATTCATATTAAAAACAGGGCCGGCCTAAGGCCTAGGTCTAAGGCCTCACCAAAAAAAATTCTCCTTACGGAAAAAGGCCCCACTTCCCATGGTTAAAGGGCTAAATTTTTATAAAATTATATATATATATATATATTTTTTTTAAAGATTGTGCATTTCTTTTTAATTAGTGATGTTAAGGATACTACAAATTTTTTTAAGCTTATTTTTATAGTGCTTTTTGCGCATTTTCCCTTTTCATTTTTATTAAGACTCTTAAAGTACGAGTCCAAGAGAACCCTAAAATGTTTCAAAAAATGTTGTAAATGTGTTAAATCATCAATTATAGATTAATCTTCCATGATAGTTTGAGACTTTAATTTTGGTAAACTAATATCCTACAAAACCACACACCAAATGATATTTATCTCTCTCTCTCTCTCTCTCTCTCTCTCTTAAAAACAATATATAAAATAAAAAATTAGATCACAACTTTACATAACTATGTCTCGCCATATATCCAAAATAAATTATAGTTTTTAATCGTAATATATTTCTATTTCTTTTTATTAATATTTATGATTTAACTATGATATTCAATTCTCTATATGAAATTAACATTAATTTAGTTGGTATTATTCATCATATTATGAATTTAATGTATCAAATTAACCTTGATTTGATTAATATTAAATAATTTTGTTTAATTAATATTTACAAATTAAAGGCCCTGCATAAAATTTTTGCCTTAGGCCCTGATTTTTGCTGGGCCGCCCTTGACTAAAAATTTATAAATTTGTGAATGATTAAACAACTTTTAGTCATGATTTTACTATATATTGAAAAATAATAATTTTTTTTAGGGGGGAAAAATAATAAGTTAATTAAACAAGTTGTGAATAAACTCGAGTTTGTTTAATAAGCAAGTGAACCAAACTTGAATATATAATCTTGTTTGGTGATAAAGTTCTCGCTTAGCTCATGTTCAAAATAAAATTAAATAATGAACAAATTTGAACTTTAATAGCCTGTTTGGGAGTTAAAAAAAGGAGGGGGAATAGAGTAAAGGGAGAGAGAGTAATTTAATTACTTTGTTTGGAAGTTTTTTAAGGAAGGAGGGGGAGGGATTTGGAGGGGTTTAAACTCCCTCTAACCCCTCATTTTTAATTCCTCCAAATTGGAGAGATTTGGAGGGAGAGTAGAATAGATAAGTTATTGGCCAAATGAATTCCCTAATTTACCTTTTCTAAATTAACAAAATTACCCTTTCTAAAGGGTTAATTATCTCCTTCCCCCTTCCTAATTTTAAAAACATCCAAACAATGTAGAGGGGAATCATTCTTCTCTACTCTCCTCCCCACTACTCTCCTTCTCTCTACTCCCCTCTACTCTCCTCCCTCTCTAAACTTCCAAACAAGCCATAAATATTTGGCTTGATTTGGCTAGTTCAAAACCCTAATAGAAGATGCACAAGTTAGCTTTAAGGTTCTAGACAGATCCAGCTTGGTACACATTAAAAGAAGAAGAAATAGTATGGCACATGCACTAGCATGATTAGCTAAAGATTTATAGAGGGGATGAAAACATGGGCTGCTACCTACTCTAGTAGAGTGTATTATGGATTCTGATTTAGCCATGGTTTGAGTAATAAAATATCTATATTGATTCTTTTAAGAAAAAAAAAGTGCTCTAATTTTATGTCCTTTTTTATTAAAAAAAAAAAAAACCACTTTTTGGTCAATTAAAACCACTTTAAGCTCATTTAGAAGTGTCTCCAATCCATTTAAAATTATCTAAATTTTCTCAGCAAAATTTATTATTAAGACTTCATTTGGGAGTTCATAAAGAATTTATTATTAAGACTTCATTTAGGAGTTCATAAAAGAATAGAATGGAATGAATATAAAGGAATGAAATGTATTGAATGTATTTAAGTAAAGGAAATGAATGGAAAATAAACTAATGGAATGAAATTAAGTACCTTTTTTTGAGAGTAACATAGAAAGAAATGAATTGAATTATTTTATGATAATATTACTATTAGAGGCACATTAAACTCCAAAAAATATCTCACATGAGATGTTCTAAATGTCAAAAAATTTGGCATTGATAAACAGTACCATATAGACACAAAAAATTATTCTTGTTTAAAAAAAAAATTTGATTTAGAAATGTGAGTTTGACTTGCATTTAGTACTTCAAAGCACTTGATGAGATATAAACACAGCTCATATCCATAAATAACCACATGTCAATTTTCGAGTTTTGTCCAATACTTTTGTGCATTGAATGGAGGCCTAGTCTTAGAAAGATTACCAATTTGATATCAATTTCTAAATAAATATTTTAAAATTTTGGTAAGTGGATACGAACCCTTAACTCTTAAGCACTTGCATATAGGTCAAGAACTACTTAGCCCATCAAAGGGGAACGAGCCTAAATTACCTAACAACTTATTTTGATGAGTAAAGTTAGTTGCCCATAAATTTTACTGGTTAAAGAATAGTCTAAAGAGCTCTTCTTTAGAAATGTTTTCTATATCATTTTTTTTAAAGACTAGATTATTGGTTTTTTAAAGAACTCATGTCTAAATAATCTTAGCTTTTATAGTAATCTAGATGATCCATTTCCTACCATGTATCAAAGCACTTAGCAAGAGTAGAAAGAAGTTCCTTTCCCTACTCTTTTTTTTCTTTTCTTTTTTCTTTTTTTTGAGAATGCTTTCCCTAGTCCCTACTATTTGGTTGGTGACAGCGAACTTTTTTTTTTTTCCAGTCTGCTGTAAGGAATTAATTAGGACGTGTAACTCCTAATTCATATTCAGTCCTTCAATGCCTTCTTAATCCTCCTTTGCAATGGGCTAATCACGTAACAAATCCACACTCCATACCTTGATTTCTACCGTCGAAGATGTATGTGTATCTAGATTCAAAGGGCAGCAAGTTGTGGTTGAATTTTTTTCCAGTCTACTATTTCTTGTATATATTAAATTAATAATTGATATAAAATTAATTAGGAGTTGCAAAAAGTGTATCTTTATTCTAACCTTATATATAGTTTAAGTGTTTTTTTTAATTATTATTATTATCTGTATATAATATAAAACCGAAATTTTTGACTTTTTGGTGACCTTTTAAAATTTTGACATGTCAGCTTTGCAAGCTCCACAATTTTCCATATTTTCCACATCATTAATTTTTATTTAATTTGTATTTAAGTTTTACTTTATGAAAAACTCAAATATTATAAAATAGAAAAAAAAAAATTACTCTCCCTTTCTCGATACCTACATGGCCTCTACTCCTCTCCCTCTTTCAGCCGACGCACGCTATTTTTCTTCAGTCCCAAATGGCCAAACCCCAATATATCTCCCTGTTTTTCAAGTTCCTGTGTAGACATTGATTTGTGAGGCTATTTTCTACCTTTGATTCTTTGTATCATACCTTTTGTCTCTACCTTAAGGGTGTGTTTGTTTGGAGGTGAAATATAAAGGACGAGAAACTAGAAAATAGAAAGGAAAATGTTTAAAGAGTGTGTTTGGTTGGGTGAAGAGAAATGAAAATAAATGGTGGAGAGTGGGTGCCAAGGTGTTTTCTTCTTGGGCCTACCAAAAAATTTCTCCCCAAAATGGGGAGAAAACTGGGAGGGGTAAGATGAGCTTCTAGAAATACCCCTCATGTTGGACTTCACCTCCAAGTGTTGGATTTTTTTTTTTTTTTTTTTTTTGTAACTTTAATGAAGTGTCTATTTATACACAATTTTTTTAAAGTATAACGTGTAACTTTTTGTTTTATTATAGTGACATGATAGTAAATTTATACAAACTTTATTTTCAACCAAACTAAAAAAGTTTTCCATCCCTTCACTTTTCCACCCTCCCAACCAAACACAAATGAGAGAAATTAAAATTTTTTCTATCCTCCCACTTTTTCATCCTCCAAACGAAATAGACCCTTTAATTGTTTCTATTTTATATTTTAACTCCATAACAATTATGGAGACAAGAAAGTTCAAGATTGGAACCGTAACCACAAGGTTAACACTAAAAGGGGTTCTAAAGAACACAGTCATCATCAAATTCATGGATTGTCACGTTGACGTCCTTTAATTATTGACAGGATTTGGGTTATATTATTGGCATAGCTAATGTTGCAAGGATCGATAGAAAGTGCACAAGCAGCTCTGGGAATAAGAGAATGCACAAAGAAAGAGAGAGAGGTTCAAGTTTAATGTATTGATATAATATATAATATATTTTGGTAACATGTCGTGTTTCTAGACTTCATGACTCTTTTTGGTGTTTTGGCTGCTTTTTTATTTCAGACTCATAAGAGTTTGGAGTTTTTGATAGCATGATCTATTAAGAACTAAACAAGGCAATGAGTGTTAATTATTGCCTTACACATGGTTTTATGCATTAAATTGTGATGTATATTTCGGTGGATTTACATGTTTGAGCTTTTGGAATCTTGGATCATGAGTAAACAATCTATGTGTGTTTTTGTTCCATGTATGTGTTCGTTTTATGTCCCATTTGTGTTCCAAGGTTTGATATTATTTATTTTTGAGAGATGGTTATTAAATAGTGTTCATGTTACAGCAATCTAACAACAATCATAGTGCATGCCATTTGATCTTCAAAAAAAACTATAAATAAAAAACGAAAATAGTTGATTAGATGACAAAGACTATAGGGGATTCTAGGAGTAGAATTAGCATAAATTTGGTCAGGAATTTATTACAAAATCAGTTGAACTTAATTAAGAGAAAAGGAAAATCCAGTGAAATCAAATCCTTATAATTTCCAAATGGAATATGAGCAAGAACGCTAAACATGTTCTAGAGAGGTGCTACGTCTTTTTTCTTTTTTAATAAGTAGATTGGTGCTATGTTTTGGACTTAAAATATGCAAAAATTACTTTAGTTGGTAATATATTACATAGTATATGGGTCAAATTAGAGAGAGTTTAAACTTGATTCTTGAACATCTATTATTTAGATTTAATTTTTATCAGTTTCCCGTGCATCACACAAGTTAATGACTAGTTATTAGTTAATTATGATTTAAAAAAAAAAATATTTTGAAAGAGAGTTTTTGGAATTTCCTTTTGGAGAATTTTTTTAAAAGGACTTGAAAAACTTCGTTTTTCACTTTTTGAAAACTCTATCAAGCCCAATTGGCCCAACCCATTCAAACAACCATACCCGGTAACCAAAGAACCAAGCCTAGACCCACACGGCCAGCCCAGTCCACATTTATGCATTAGTTTTTCTATTGGTGTTCAAACAGTGAAGCTTTATTTGGTCAACGTCATTGCAATGCCTTCTTAGTGGGCCGCACTTAGCAAGTCTAGGCAAAATCTTTTTGGCCTGTGAACTATTGTAATATCTGAAATACCTTATTTTGATAGTAGTAAATAACTAAAAATAACCCATGGGATGGAGCAATTCTTTGAGTGATCAAACTTTGCAAAAAACATAGAAGTTAGGTATGCAAAGTTAAAGTTAAGAGGAGGAGTACAACTTTTCTAAGAGGGCCTTGAATATTTTTGTTATATAAAGTATGAGCTTGTCATTATTGTCTAGAAAAATATGGAAGAAAAGCTTTGTGATGAATATTTGTTACTAAAATTTTTAGCTAAGTATATGTGGGGGACTTACCCGGCCACACTAGCAGTTTTTGTCTGCTTTGGAGAGCCAGGCCCTCACGGTTTTTTGTTGAAGGGGCAGGAGCTAAGCATTGCACTTAGTCCCACATCGCCTAAAGCACACCCCCATTCATGGTTTATATGCCTCTGGGGCTGCCATGAGTGTACCATTACTCCTCATTGCAATTTTTGTTACTATTTATGGTTCCCACTTCACTTTTTGGTACTATTCATGGGTCTTACTATACAATTTCAGCTAACTTTTACTTTTATCTACAGTATTTTCAGCAAAAAGTTTTCAGTTTCAACAAAATAAGCGAATCTCAAACGGATACTAAGTATCTATACCAATCTTAGTGTGATAGTTTTCAAGATCAAAGTGATGATATGAGTAAATGGAATAGCCAACCAATTGCATGAACTAAGAAAATACAATAAATTCTCATCCCACTTCATGTCCTTGGTGTTACTCTTTAACAATCTAGCTTTTATCAAGACTTTTAAGAATTATCTAAAAAGTTCATGAAAGGTTTTTTAAGACTTGATTGCTTAGGTGAAGAAAGTGAAGACTCAAACTAATGAGATTTTGGTAATGGATAAACATCAAGTAACATTAGAGTATAATGTTGATAATGAAGCACGAGCATCAACAAGTGTTGTTGGTCAAACATCTGATCCTCCAGCAATTTAAAACTTGAGGTCAAGTTTTCTCCAACCAAAGCTAATGAAATTTCGCCTTAATGGAACCTAGTAATAAGGTTTGACCCAAGGGTTTGGTTAGAAAAGATTTGTTTTAGATTTATAGTGAGGTTTGCTTAAAATCCAAACAGTGATGGGCATAAGAAGACTATGTTAAATTCAACGGAGGCCAACCAAAGCAAACAACTTCTTGATATTGCTCAAAGAAGGATTCAATTTCATGGTATACTAATTGTTAAAGAAATTTTTTCTATTAAAATTTTGCCTTTTTTGGTGACACTTCGTTAACAACACTCTTGAGAAGTAAAAAGGATGAAAAAGTTTAGCTTCACAAAAATTTTCACAATTTTTTGTCATAATTGTGATGTGGCAGAGTGTAATTGGTGAAGAAAAAATAATGAATCCAAATATAAGTATTGGTTAACTACTCATAGTTTACCACGTCAGAGTTGTGACAAAAAAATTATAGAATAATTTGTGGTCCTAAAACTACTCAAAAATGATTTTAGAATTGTTTGCTAACAAGTAGGATTACGAGTGGGAGAATATATTAGGGAATATAATTATATTAGTATATTACATTTGGAAATCTAAACCTACAAATATATTTATTTTATTTTGGATTTTTTTGATGTGTATAGTGTAATTATCCAAGTAAAGACAAGGAAGTTCATTTTATACAACTTTCACTGAAACACAACTCTCTATAGTAAAAAATTAAAATAACCAAATAAATTGGGTTGAACTCAAATCCTATTTTTGGAAATGAAATTAGTAAATACTTCAAAGAAAAGGTTAAAAAAGAATGTTAAAAAATAATTTGGATGAAGCTTGTATTTAATTAGGAAAAAAAAAAAAAAAGAAAGCACGAAAGATGGAGGCTGGAGGCTGGGCCGTCCCCATTGGTGAAGTTGGTGGTATGATGGCAGTATATAAGATGGGCCTAGACTCCGTCTTTCTTTACAACTAGGCCTGAAGCCTGGACAGAAGCTAGGACTAGACTCTGTCTTTTTTTTCTTTTTCTTTTTTTTTTTTGATATGGGCCTAGCCTGGACACAAGTTGGAGGTAGTTCTTTACAAATACATAATATGGACCTGGACTCTGTCTTCGTTTCTTTCTTTTTTTTCCTAGACAGTAAGATTTTAATAATGGCAGAGTTTGTTTGGAATTCACTTATTTTGCTCAAATTAAAAAAATTTTACTAAAAATATTATAGATAAAAGTAAATGTTAGTTAAAATAGTATAGTGGGATCCATAAATAGTACCAAAAGTGCAGTAGGACCCATAAATAGTACTCAAAATAAGCTGAATAGTAAAATAAGTTAAACAAATAGACACAGAGTGTATATATATTGACATTGGTTGGAGTTTTTTTTTTTTTTTTTTTATAAGTTGGTTTGAGTATCAAATAGCTAAATAGCTGACTTCATCACTATTATTAAAAAAAAAAAAAAAACTAACAAGTGATTTTAGGTGGTGAGTTTTTAATTTTATTTGTTTATTTATTGGAGAATAGATAAATCTAAATCAATCGATCAACTATTACACTTGTGTAGTAGCCGAGCAGCCAAACGGTCCAAACCCACAATTATTAACTTTAGTTCTAGCTAATTGTGGTGCTTATTTGCTCCTTTAAATAATATAGGAAACCTTCTTCTCAAAAAAAAAAAAAAAAAAAAAAATCTAAGAAACCTACGGTAGGTCACATGGGCTTTTTAACATTCCATTAAAAGAGTTATGACTTATGACACTTTCCTCAAAAACGAAAAAAGATAAAAGAAAAAAAGAAAAGAAAAAGAAGGAGTTATGACACTAAGATTTCTTTCATTGATTTAGTAAATGTCTTAATAAAAAATCATGATTTTTAATTATGGATTTTCTTGCAATTGGTATAAATCTTTGCATAATTTTTACCTTTTCTTTTTTCCTTTCTTTCTTCTGAACAATAGAAAAGGGTTTGTGAGTTGTGACAACTTAGAAATGCATTTTTTTTAATAAGTAAGATTCATCTTGTTATGCAAAAGGTTTTTTTTTTTTTTTTGGTAGGTTAAGAATAAAAAAATAAATAAATGAATGGCTAATTATAGTTCCTAGACAGAACCACTGAAACCAATAAATAGATTAAATATAGAAAATGAGGTATAATTTAGCACTAATTTTATGGAACTTGGAATTCACTGAGGTGTCTCTACATATGGTTACTTTATTTACTTTCTAAAGTGACCAAACCAACTCTAATTTAGGAGTTTTTTTTTTTTCGGGGATTGATTTTGACTAAATGAATATGATGAGTTTAATAAATTTTTGGTACATGTTTGAGCTTACATACACCAAATGTTTAAATTTTGTAGTTGGACTATTGTTATTTGGGCTTTTTATTTTTTTGCTTTAAGAAGGCCCAAGATATTTGGGGGGCCAAGTTAATTTATTTTTTGGCTCAAATTCTAAAATAGGCATTCTATTAGGGAGACTTTTTAAAAGCCAGAAAAGGGGGTTATTGTGTCTCCATGTACATATATATTTAGATCAGGGTAAAATAGGCATTCTATTAGGGAGACTTTTTAAAAGCCAGAAAAGGGGGTTATTGTGTCTCCACATACATATATATTTAGATTAGGGTAAAGTAGGATTCTTATAAAAATAAAAAGAAAAAAAATAATTTAGTAAAAAAATGAGATCCCCACACAAAACAAATTAAATGATAAATAAAAGAGGTGTTACGTCCACAACCAATAACAACCTACCACCTATGATTTATTATGAAAATATTATGGACATAATATCTCTCTAAATAAAATGGTCATGTGTGTAGTAATTCTTAAGTACTCCCGAAGCATGGAGAATGGTGCTTCTTCCGCTCACATTCCTTGTGGAGTCCATCATTAAATTCATGATGAAGTCCAACATGAATGTTAGAAAAAAAAAACACCATTTTTCCGTGCTCTTAAGTACTTAAGAATTTCCCGCATATGTGAAGGCTCCAAAAGGTTGATAGTCATGTAAATAATGAACCAATAACTCCTGCATGGGAAGTGCCAACAACGCACATATCCGGATGGTACTCTATCCATTACACACATCACTATAACACCTCCCATAATCACACAAAGTGACAGTAACAGAGAGGTTATGGTCCCACGAATTTGAAAAGAATGTATCCAAAAGGAGATGGTTCATTCTTGAGTGAACAATTGCTGTACTAAAAAGAAATTAATCTAACTTGAGCATCAAAACACTGGTTGCATAACACATGTTCTAGCACTACAAAAAAACGGGGCTATCCCAGCGTTTTCAAAAGCGCTGGGATAGCCCCAAAAAACGCTGGGATAGGGTCAAAAGTCCTATCCCGGCGTTTTTTTTCCCAGCGCTTCAAACCGCCGCGCAGTGATAGTCGGTATAGGGTCGCCGGACCTATACCAGCGTTTTTCAAAAGCGCTGGGAAAGGCATACGCCCTATGCCAGCGTTTTCAAAAGTGCTGGGATAGGTCTTTTAAATCTTACTGAATCAATACCTATACCAGCGCTTTTGAAAACGCTGGCATAGGGTATACCTATTCCAGCGTTTAAAAAGCGCTGGGATAGGTCATGAATGAAGTTAATTTAAAAGACCTATACCAGCGCTTTTGAAAGCGCTGGCATAGGTAGTACCTATGCCAGCGTTTACAAAGCGCTGGTATAGGTCCATGAGTAATGAGTTTGGACTTGAATCATTAAACTTGATGTCCAAATTTCATATACAAAGACCCCTAATCAAGGTTCCAAACTTCCAATTATCATGCAAAGAAACACACACTAATTACAAAAACAAACAAATAAGAATTCAAACAGTAGTAAAAAAAAAAAAAACAAAAAAACAAAAGACAGGATAATAGAGTGCAAAATATATCCAGTGTAATCAATTTGTTATATCCAAAGATATATCTACTGTAATCAATCTCTCAAATCCAAAAAGACAGGATAATAGAATGCAAAATATATCTAGTGTAATCAATTTATCCAATCCAAAAAGACAAGATAATAGAGTGCAAAATATATCCAGTGTAATCAATCTCTCAAATCCAAGTCCAAGTCTAGCTGCAAAAGATTAAAAAAAAAAAACCCTTAGAAATTAGTTTCATGTAATTTCAAAGGCAAACACAAAAGAAAATACAAACTTCACTAACAATGTTATCATAATTTTAGCAATTTCCTTTTCTAAATTTAAAACATACCATAGTGAATGAGAAAAAGGAGTATTCGGGAATACGATATGTGAATGGGGAAGTGGACTTTGGACCGAGGTATGATCTGCAAGTGAAGTTAAACAAAAAATTAATAAATACACTAACAACAACAATAACAACAAAGCCTTTGTCACAAAATTTAGGATTAATTATGGATTATTAACAAATTAGATTGGATCAGCCAATGGATTATTATTTTCCTCTATTCTATCTATTAGAAGTTATGCTCTCGATTCTTAAAAAAAAAAGTTATACTCTCTATCGCGTCCCTAATTACATGTCCTCTTTTTTACTTCTACTAATATTATTTTTCACCTTAATTTCCTACTATTTCTTATCGATTCATTACTTCTTTTTCTTTGAACATGACCAAACTAGCTCAAGTGAATCTCCCTCATATTTATCTACTTTGATAAATAAAGTGTCAGAATTACATTTAAAAGAAAGGAAACGAAAGTGGACATGATAATAATAATATAGTACACAAACTTCACTTAGGAGTATCCCATAAACATTGAGCGAAATCAATAACAAAACCTACTTAAAAACATCTATTAGTAGTTGTGAAAGGGGGATTGCTCTTCTTTCTTTTGAAAGTGATACATTTATAACATTTTCTTAATAAATTCAAGGCATCAAATTGTTACTATGTTTAATTTAATTCACTACTAAAATTGCTTTTTTATCTATCAATAATTATAACGTATATACATGACATTTCGCCTATGAAAAAGATTGGTTAAAATTTGAGTCTTCTTTTCTTTGTTTTTTCCCAAACAACCAACTCATTTGCCTGTACGCGCAATAAATAGAGTAAATAGAGGTAAAACCAACATCATGAAACACAAACACATAGCTCTACTCTACTTTAAAGAAAAGTATGGACTAACCCTAACCCTAACGAGTACGTACCACGAAAAGGTTGCAACTCATCAGTAGAAGTCACCCTGCAAGAAAAAGCAAAGCAACAATGAGAAGAAGAACAAGAAGAAGAAAGAAAAGAAAGAACGTGAAAAAGAAAATCTCCAACCGTCGGGGTTAGAGTCGCCTGAGTCGGACTCAACCGGTGCGTCCACCAATCCACCGCAGAAAAGGCACACAAGCTCGTCGCCTTCGGAGTACGTGCCGCAGATTCTGCACCTTCGAGAAGCTTCGGAGCTCTTCTTGGTGTGTCGCTCCGCGACGTGCATCTCCAACTCGCTCGCAAGTTTGAAAGCAGTTCCACATGTGTCGCAATCTTTGGTGGATTTCTTGTGTTTGGCAAGATTGTGAGCCTTCATTGCCTTCGACTTTTTCAGGTTCGAATGGCAGGTGTGGTGGTGGCAGAAATGGATTTTGCGTTTCTTAGGTTGGTTTCTCTTGTCCCGCTTCTTCACCATTGTTGCTTTCTCTGTTGTCTCTCGTTGTTCTCTCGCGTTTCTCTACTTTCGTCTGTGATTAGTTTCCTAATGTGTATATATATATATATAAATGGCGGGTTTTATAATTAACAGTTGATTATAAATAGTTACCGCTAGCAGAAGCAGTAAAGTTTGTAAATTTACTAGTAGTGGTAAAAAAATTAGTAATTTTTTACTTGTAGTAAATAAATTAATAAATTTAATAATTTATTAGTACAGTTTAAATTGAAAACGGTTCGTTTTGGTTATACTCTTGTCTAAACGGTTTGTTTTGTGGTGCACTGAAGCTGTTTGAAGAAATGTCTGAACCAGACTTGTGTGTTTTTTTGTAGTTGAGAATGATTTTTTTTTTCTTTTCTTCTTCATTGCTTAATCTGTCTGAATTGCAAAGTTGAACTGTCTTATCTTTGTTACAGTCTTTCCATTGTGTGCTGTTCTGCTTTCTAGTATTTGATTAAATAAGAGTTTTATGTCGGTACATTCTTTCAACTTGATTGTAGTTTTTGTGTACATTCTAGGTACATTCACATTAGATTGGGTTGTAATTTTGTGGTTCTGGATGAATAATTATTGGGTTTCTAACAATAAAACAATATTATCACTTTACATTTTTTTGGAAGAGAAAAAAGCATTGGTTGGGTTGTAATAGTTTCTAGGATCTTGAGGTGGACTCACCTGATCCCTGGTACTTCCATTTCATCTTGAGAAACATGGTAAGATTTGTTTTAATGTTTCATTAGTGTTGTGAGCTTCCAGGTCCCTAAACTTTAGGTTTGTAAAAGCCCTGCTTTTGGCTGGAATTTATTTTTTTATTTTATTTTTTTTGTACTTTGATATTTGCAATAATTTGTGCTTGTGCAACTCTAGAAAGGCAGTTGACGAGTCTCAAGTTTTTCGTTAGGTCAAGACCATGGTACTTGTGGGCCTTGCCCAAAAAGGAAGTCAAAATGTTCAAAATTTTCATGAGCAGACTTCAGAAGGCCTAGTTGGAGGTGGAAATTAAGTGTTTTCTCTATCATACTTAATTCTCTTTGAGCTCAATGCTACGTCTTTGATGTATGGGAATGTTAGGTTTGTGAAAAAAGGTGATGGCTTCTTTGCATCCATCACATTTGTTTGGTTGTGCTTACTGGCTAGTTCTAATTTATAATTTTTTTGATAAGTAACGTAAAAAATTTTATTTAAAAAAACCAAGTACACTAGAAGTGTACTAGAGTGGCATAAATCAAGAGCCCAGATAACAATGATCAATAAGATTGGAGAGAGAAAAACAAGTATAAAAAGGCAATTGGGTTAGGCTTATCAAAAAAAAAAAAAATAGTGGAATCTTGACTAAGCGTAGGTTGGGCCAATTTAATTACAAGGCCACAAGGTCATATGTGTGGGCATAGGTTTTAATAGTTCTACTTAGGATACACTGTCCTTCAATTTTTGTCTCCTTTTACCCTTGATAGTAACAACCTGAATTTCAAGCTATGTTGTTTTAGAGAGTGACATTTTTCCAGTGTACCAATAATTCTAACAAGTAAAATGTAACCCACCCAAGGAACAAAAATTGATAACAGATCTGTTGTGTGTCACACATTTAATTGTCAAGTTAGTATGCGATGCAACTTTAAAGTTTCTGCATAAATGGTGGATAAAGGAGTTTCCACCCAACCTAGTTCTAGTGTCTAGTCATTATCAAAGAATTTTGTATACCATGAGTACAGCCCCAGTCCCCTGATATGCACGGCCTGCCAGTAGCATCAGGAGGCACTGGAGATTCTGTTAACAAAATCTATTGAGATGACTGTTGGAATTTGTAGAAAATTTATGTGTGGTGAGATAACAAAGCTGGAGAACTACATAACTAATAGAAATTGCATATCTGAATAAGTTATTACATGTTTTATAATAATTGTATTCAATTTATTGTACATTTGTCTGCCTCATATAAAAAAATTATTGTACATTCGTCTTTTGCCCAACTGTTAAAAGTTTCTGTTGATAGGTGTGTTAGACAATGTTAGATTTTTTTTTTTTAATGCAGTCATAAATGCAGCCGGTAAAACAGTACTTGTTAATCATTGTATCTTTGCACAGGAAATATTTCTTAAATTGATTAGGAAACTGCAATCTGTGTGAGATGGACAATTAAGATGAGTTTACATTTTGTCAGGTATGTTTGGTACGTGCATTTGATATGATGAACTTATAGCTTAATGACCTTACTGAATTGGCTCAAATTCATATTAATATTTTTTTAAAAATATTAAAATATGTTTGATTTTGGGTGATTTTCAAAATTTAATGAATTTATCTAAGTACATGGTTTTGGTTACAAATTTTGGTTAACTCACCTGCTGACCAAGGACAGGAGACAAAGAAGCTTGTGTCTGATGTTGGTGGCATTACCATAAAAGATGAATTCTCAAATGACAGCAGTGCCAGAGTAGCAGTCTTCTGTGGAATGAAGTTCCTAAAAATACTGCCTCTAAGAGGCAGGGTAAAGTTTATTTTTTGTCTTTCAATGTTACTGATAAGTCCTCTCCAAAACTGTCAAGTGAACTGTCTAGACCAGTAGCATCAGGAGGCACTGGGGATTCTGTTAAGAAAATTCAGGAACAGACTGTTGCAAGAAAGCCTGCAACTTGAGCCAAGGCTCCTTTTGAGAAAGGATATAACCTAATGGACTGGCTTAAGCTTACACAAACTCATCCTAACCTGGCAAATACTTGACAAATATAATTCTTGGTGAGGGTGCTTCACTTGTTTTGCTCTGTATTTCTTCCTTTGGTCCTTTTCAGCATTTTTGCAATGCTCTCCGAGGGGTGTGCTTTAAAATACTAATTAATTTGTTCTGTTTCTGTCACGACTATGTTTAGTTTATAAAGCTATTATAAGTAAAGGTTTTCCTTTTAAGCAAGGGCCAAGATTAATCCTTAATGTGCAGTTTTTGATGTGGTGAGGAGAACTAAGATCAAGCATAGGAAAAGGGTTTAAGAAGAAATTCCTACAACGGACAAAATTAAGGCAAAGAAAAAGTAAATAGGATTGCAATAGAGCAATCAAATATCGATTTTTAGGTTGAAAGGGCTCAAGAAATATCCATTCTGTAATTTTATGGAATAGATAAGAAAAGGCTGCCTACAGTTACTCAACTTAGGTTATTTATAATAGCCTTTAGTAACCATAGAATTCTGGCCCTTAATCTTACACAAAACAATTAAATTCTAACCATCCAACTTCGTTAAAAGTAACATGCTAGTCACATGACTTTTTAAATACTAAATACATAATAATAAATAGGCGAAAATGCACTTTTCGTCCCTACATTTTGGGTCAATTCCTATTTTGGTCCCAAAATTGATTTCTTTACAAATTTCATTCCTAAAAAAAGAAAATCGTTTTTAAAATGGTCCCTACCGTCAACCCACTGACGAAAACCTCCTGCGTGGCAGACGAAGTGCCCTTCTTGCTGACGTGGCGCTGACTCATCCATTAAAATATTATTAAAAATAATTATTTGGCATTTTTAAATACCACGTCAGCGCCACGTCAGTTTTCTCAATTTTAATTTTAATTTTATTAATTATTAAAAATAAAAGCCAGATTTCTCAATTTTAATTTTAATTAAAAAAAATGAAAAACAAACAGAAAAAATTTACTTTTTTTTAAGCTGTAAAGATTGAAGATCAAGCTCCATCGTGTCCTTATCTCTCACTCTCTCACACACACTGAACATCACTCTCTCACACAAACTGAACACCTCTCTCAGTCTTAAGAGCTAAACAGCATGACCACCCAAAAATCAAAATCAAGACCCACAAATTGAAGACCCAAAAACCCATCCCACGATCAAACCCCAGCAAACCAAGACGAGTCAAGTTTGTTCGTGACCGTGCCGATCTAGCTCCTGCGTTGAGGTCGTTGCCTTTTCCGGTGAAGAAGAGCGCCGCTGCTTCAATGGTTTGGGTTTGTGAATGATTTGGAGACGGATTCTTATCCACCACGCACCGCCGATCTGACCCAAACTCTCTAATCTCAAAATCTCATCTCCGCTCAAAACTTTACGCCCAATATTAACAAAAGGCGAGCATATCAAGGGGCTGATCTTCGAAGTTTTGATCATGGAGGCCATGGGGTCTTAATGCTGTGAAAATAATGAGAAAAATTTGGATCTGGGTCTGTGTTTGTGTTTGATCTCTGTTTCTTTCTCTCTTTTTTCGTTTGAGTTGTTGTGATCTGGGTGTGTTTGTGTTTGTGTTTGATCTCTGTTTCTTTCTTCTTCTTTTTTTCGTTTGTGTTGTGATCTGGGTTTGAGTTATTGGTTATTGGGTTTGTGTTCTTGTAATCTGGGTTGAGTTCTTTGTTGCTGGGTTTGATTGCGAAGAACAGGAAGAACAACTTGTAATGTTCTTATGAAAAATTAATAATGATAAGTAATAATATTTTTAATTAAATTAGATTTAAGGTTTTTTTTATAATTTAATTTCTTTTTTTATATACATTTTCTGACGTGGTTTTGTTTTAAAAAAAATTAAAATGCTGACATAGTATTAAAAAATGCCAAATAATTATTTTTAATAATATTTTAATGGTCATGTCAGCGCCACGTCAGCAAGAAGGGCACTCCGGCTGCCACGTAGCAGGTTTCCGTCAGTGGGTTGACGGTAGGGACCATTTTAAAAACGATTTTCTTTTTTTAGGGATGAAATTTGCAAAGAAATCAATTTTGGGACCAAAATAGGAATTGACCAAAAATATAGGGACAAAAAGTGCATTTTCACCTAATAAATAAAACATAACATAGAGGGAAAGAACACATCCTTTTTTTCCTATTTTCTTTGGGCGTAAATGAAATACATCAGTTTAAGAGGCTCAATGATGCATGGGAGCCCTACTTATCAAAAAAAAAAATAATAATAATAATAATGATGTGTGGGAGCCTTGAAAGGTTCAAGCTTAGGGCTCTCTTGAAGGGGGGGGGGGGGGGGGAGGGTGTTTGGGAGTGAGAGTGATATAAGAAAGCTTAGGTTTAGGAAAAGAAGGTTTAGAAATTGAATTAAGGTTACAAGGGGCTGCTGTGATGATCTGGTGCTGAAGGTATCTGATGCCCTTCTATGTTACATGAGTAGAACACCTTGTTGAATTTCATTAACACATTATTCACTTTGTAGGGAACATTTCTCATTTACTTAGCAAAAATTGCTTATGACACTGCTTCATCCCTTTGGCTCCATGCTAGCATCTTAGAAATTTGGTGGATCCATGACCATGCTAGTATCTTAAGCTGAAGGATTTTGGAGCTTAAGGCCTTTTCTTTGCAACCTCTTTATGTATGGACATGAGACACGACATTTTTTACCTCATCATCTCCCTTCAGGGTCATTATAGAATCTGCATTTCAAAATTTTCTTCTCTTAGGTGGTCTCTTTGTATACTTCTTTGATGCTCCTGTAATTGCATCATGTCCTTTTTTAATTTGTTTATGTACTTATGCAAAATTATTTAGTAGACATTTTTGCACCTAAATAGGTTTTTCAATTTAGATATCCAAATATGCTTTAAATTTTTCAATGCATTTTTGTTTCTGTTGTTCTTTTTGCCCCCAATTAAAACAACACACCATAACAAGTATAATTTCTTGTTTCTGTTTTTTTATTGATTCCCTTCCAAAATCACGTAGGACTTGCTCTCCCTCCTCTTTGTTGTGTCTGGAAACTCTGGGAATTTTTAGTTTGAGAATAGGTCATTGTTGCTTACAGTTAGATGGTGCTATTGCTAGGTTACCTGAGCATTGCTTATTCATCTAGCTTCTCCATATTGTGAACTTTCTACATAAACTAGTAGAGACACATATATGCATTTATACTTGTAATTAATTAATTAGGTTAATTTTTTGCTGAATAATTTTTTTTTTTGGATATATAAGTAATGTAATTTCATTGAAAATCAAATACACTTTATGTTCACAATGATGAACACAAAGTGTCCAAAAGTACATAAAGTCTCAAAGGGAAAATCTAAGAGAAACTTGAAACTCTAAAATAGAAGAACAATGTGTAAAATCCCACACCCGGGACCAATCAAAAAGGGTACGAGCAAACATGGTTTTCAATTGATCCAAGGAGTTCTCCATATCTTCAAAAGTATGTCTATTCCACTCCTTCCAAACTAGCCAGATCAAACAAGCCAGCACCATATTCCAACAATTTGAGCAATGTTTGCCAAACCAATTTTTCCAACTAAATAACAAAGTATCAACATTACTCGGCACAACCATTGAATCCCAAAAATCTATAACGCAAATCCCCACAAAGCATAAGCAACGTCACAATGGAGTAAAAGGAGATCCACTAATTCCCCATTACTTTGACACATACAATACCAATTCACCAATGGCATACCCCTCTTAGTAAGATTATCCAAAGTAAGAATCTTTCCCAGTGCTGCTATCCACAAAAAGAACGACACCCTCTTGAAAATCTTTACGGATCAAATACTTTTCCAAAGGAATGGGATTGTAGATGCACCACCCCGAATCTACCTGTAAAAAGATTGAGTTTCAAAATTCACATCTCCCTTAAGACACCATCTCTTCTTATCCACCCCCTCCCCCCTTGGAACTTGAGAGTAAATGAAATTAAAACAAGAGAAAACGGCCTCCATCACCCAATCATGGAAGTTCCTATGAATAATTAAATTGGATATTAGTTGTAATGCATGAGATTGGAAAGCAAGTTTGATTTATTGTAATGTTTTTTACATGGTAATTGAAATTGTTAGAATTATGGTTAAATGATTAAATTCACTATTTACTAACAGCTTAAACTTTTGGGAAAATCTATAATTTATCACGGTATTATAGTAGGAGATTCTGAGTTTGATCCCCATCTTCACTTTACCTCTTTTTAAAATGTTTAAAACCCCACATCTTGGGCCCTAATTATTAAGCAGCAGTTTAGGCCTACATGTGAGGGGGAGTATTAAAATTATGGTTAAATAATTAAATTCACAATTTCCTAACAATTTTAACTTTTGGGAGAATCAGTAATTAATCAAAAACATCGTTGACTCTATGCTTCTTGATTTCAGGCTTAAAGGGACAGTCAAATAAGAGGATCATTTCTATGAATGAAATTAAAAAAGATCAGAAGAAGGTTACTTGTGGACTGTATTTAAGGGTCGTGTGTACAATATATCCCGATACATGAGATTTTATCCTTGGAGGTATCAGATATGTACATGACTTAACGAACTCAAGGATTTAAGGGTTTCAAGTTTTATATTGAGTGGCCAAATTCTCACTTATTTAATAAGTATGTTGTGTCTAGTGAGTCTAACCGTAGAACAATCCTAAAATACTTAATTTTACTGTTGTCTAGAAATCTTGCAACATGTCTATTTCCTTCTCAGCCTTTCTTTGCCTTTGAATCCCATACTATCCTTATTGAAACTCAAATCTAGCTGATACTATCCACCACAAGCACGTAGACAGATTACGCCTAAATTTTCCTATGTCACTTTATGACTTATACTTAGAAGAATGGATGGGAGGGTCTTCATTTTTCAAGGAAATTGAATTTCTTTGAAGGTTGAATACCCTTATTCAGAGCCTATCAACGACCTAGGTTTGATAATGTATAGAGACAATAATTCTGAGTTGTAATGCTCAAACCAACTGAGTCTTTCATGTACAGTTTTAGACCCCTTAAAAACCAACCAGATTAACCTAGTTTTTTAGCCAAGTGATTAACTTAGGTAAATTATACAGTTCTAGGTTAACACAAATATATCATATTATGCAAAGTGCGGAAAATAAAGAACACACGATATGATAACCTAGGAAAATCAAACCGGTAAAAAACCTGGGGAGGATTTAATCTAGCTATCCTCAAGGTAAAACAGAATTCACAATGAAAGAATTGAAGTTTGTACAATAGCGACTTAGACCACTAACATCCTATTGCTACCTCGAGTAGAAAACTTACTACGATGACCACGTGACAGCTCTGAGTCCACGGACTACTTCTTTCTTGAATTCACAGCAAGCACAAGTATTCTTGCTTGTATATCTTGAAGTTCTTGAATCAGCAACTGAATGATTACCAAACTCCAGACATCAATCTTGAGATTGGAAACCCTAAGTGTATGTGAAAGCAAACACCTCTAGATCTCACAGAAAATTCACAATACACAGCATAAAGAACTACTAAAACGTGGCTAGGGTTTTCCCTTTTATACTTAGGGCAAAACATAAAACACTACACGTCAAACCGGGCTTGGGCTGAGTTGGAAAAATTTTGCAAAAAAATAATCTGCATGACTTTTGATTGGTCGAGTCTAATTCTCGATCGATCGAGTTAGGCTGATTTGCACAGTAACTTCTGCAGTAACTCGATTCCAACTTTACATAAAGACCACATACTTTGAGCAAGTCTAAACATGACTAAAACAGTTTTGATCATGGTTTGCCAACCTTACAAAATAAAGTTCTAATACATTGGTTCCTAATTCCTAAGAACCTAACAAACTCCCCCTTTGGCAATCTATGACAAAACACAAACTTAACAAAAAGCTCAAGGTTTACATAAAAACTGCCCATTACAAAAACATAGCCCAACATAACAAATTCAACCTAACTACTATCTATCAGTTGCAAGTGTAGACAGTAGCATGACTGAATCAACCTGTATATTCCTGTAACACTTAACAAACACATAAACGCATGTGTGGAAAAATACAAGTAAACAAAAAAAAAACTTCTTAATTTCACATAACACAAAATAAAGACATATATCATGAATAGAATAATCTTATAAATATAAATCAATAAGCAATGTAACACAATGTGAAATAAGAAAAAATACACAATCAATGTAACTCCCCCTATCATGGACAACCCAAACAAAAAAATATCATGAGCCAAAAAGATAAAATATACAATGAATCACCTAGATACAATCTAAAGCTCCACAGCTCCATAATATCACAAAACTCAAGTATCACAACAAAAATCTCCCCTTAACAACAAAAAAAACACATTTACAATGTACTCTCCCTTTTTGTGACGAATTGCCAAAGGGCACTCAGTCATCACCAAAAGAAGGTGGCAGAGGAGAACGTCGAAGACTCTCCAATTCTGCTCGCAAAGCACGAAGCTCATCAAGCATGTTCACCAGAAGCTAATCATGAGTCGTCTGAACGGTCATGACAGTATCCAACATCCGACGAATGTCTGAACCATCCGAAGGTGAAGGTGGAGGAATAGCAGCAGCAGCAAGCAATCGGATTAACAGACGTCTCAGCCGTAGTAGCACCTGCAGAAGAAGAAGGTGGAGGAGTGACACCGGAAGGCTTAACCCTAGGACGTTTAGAGCGAGCTCGAGGCTGAGTAGCCCTTTGCCTAAGAAAGGTGGCACCAATGGGAGCTACAATGTGGACAGGCTCAGAAGCAGGAAAGTCACCTAACCCTAAATGGAGAAGAATCCAATGAATAAAAATAGAGAAGAACAAAGCATGAGCAGTAGAACTACTCTTATGCACCTCGTTTAAAGAACAAAGAAAAAGGTGAGGAAAACTGATAGGAGTATCAGTGACAAGAGTAAACAAAAACACACATCGCTCAATAGGGATAGTGTGCAGATGAGAAATAGGCCATAAGGAATGACAAACAATCCTAAAGAAAAGATAATGAATCTCAGTAAGTTCAGCAAATGTGATCCGAGGATTAGAACCCCACTGGATAGAAGTACCAGTGATGTATAACATGATGTCGTCTAGAGAAGGAGACTCATCATAGGGATAGATAGGATGCAAGACCACAGGTACCCCAAGAGCATCAAACACTACCGTAGGAGTTATGCAATACTCAACACTACCGTAGGAGTTATGCAATACTCAACACCTTGTATCCAACTCTTTACTAAAGTGTTAGAATCATAGACGTGAATAGAGAGATTCGAGTAGAATTCTCTAATCAGGGTAGCCGGAGGTGGAAGATCTATGTCTAACAGAGGTAACCAGCCCCTATGCTCAAAGTTACGCCTAAGCTTAGCATCTAATTCATCTAACAGAACCCTACGCTCACCCCAAATGTTTCTCTTGAGATTAAGTGTCTCATAGGTTTCTTGATGTTTCTCACTCAGAAATCTATCACTATCAACGGAAGGTGAAGAAGAGGAGGTTCTACGAGCTCTAGTCTTCCTAGGCATGATGCTAAAGAGCAGAAAGAGAGACACAAAAAAGACAGAGAGAGAAGAAAAGAAAAAAAAAATAAGGGCAGACTGCAAGTTAGTACAAAAACAATATAGAAATAACAATTCTATATGATGCATGAACAATATTTGCAAATATGGCATGCTCTAATGCAATGAAAAACAGTTCAATTTTACTCCAAATTCACAAAATTAGCTTGAGCATGGAGGTTACAGCAAAACCCCAAATTTTGAAAAACAAAATTTTACAAAACCCATCAAATTGAGTATTTGATCACAACACAAGTTAGAAAACATAATATAATGATCAAATTAAGTAATCCAACAAGCCAATTTTATCAATTTACAGCAAATTGAACAAAAACCCCAAATTGGGTAGATTTCTAGCCCTAGATTTTTCAATTTCTCATAAATCACCAAATTAATCAAATTAAGCCATGTAGACCAGTTAGATAAAGTCCCCCAACAAAAACCCATTGATCAATTTCCAAAGAAAGAGCTTGAATCGTCAAAAATCCCAAATATGCATACATCTGAAAATACCAAAAAAAAAATGATTTAATGCATGAAAAATGAAAATAAAAAGAAAAAGAGGGGTAAAAAGGTCTTACCGGCCTTGGGAGAGAAACCTTGCAAAGAATTCGGAGGAAAACGACAAAATTTCTTTTGGAGGCTTGACCGATCAGTGAGAGAGAAAGAGGTTTTGAAAAAGTGACTGAACACATGAGGAAAAACCTTTTTTAAACAAATTCTAATTGCGATTTTCAATTGATCAAAAAACAGGTTCGATCGATCGAAAATGCTTCGATTGATCCAATACCTATCGAGAACTGATTGAAACAGACAGAAGCTAACCAAAGATTTTAATCGCAATTTCGATCCGTTGAAAAACAGGTTCGATCGATCGAAACTGTAGAAAAATCAAATTTTTGAAAAATAAAGCAATTTTGTGCAAAAACTCCTCAAAACATTAAATTTTATGAATAAAATGCATGAGTATGAGATGGAATGCTTTTCAAAAACATTTGTTTTGAACCCAGTTTTTCCCAAAATTAAGATTTTCAAACAATCCTCCGTAAATTCTCAAACATCAAACATGTTTTGCATAAAATTCAAGGAATTTTCAAACTTGGTTGGTCAAACCAAAATCACAAAGCATAATTTGTACAAAGTTTAGCAAAGAGTAACTTGTATAGTGTGTACAACTAGCAAAAACTTGAGATATATGTGAGGTGATATGTAAATAGAAATCAAACACAAAGTCTACAAAATTTATCACATAGAATTTGAAAAAAACTATCACCTAAAGCGTTACGTCATATAACTCTCGCATTTCCTAGAGTAAAAGCTTGCAATCATGTAAGTTTCTTGATTTGCCTCATAATATGCACACCAATTTTAATTGATCAGAAACTTATTTAAAATAGCTGGGATAATGTACACACCAATTTTATTTGAATTGTGAAGTTATTAGCCCAATAATGTACATACCAATTTTAGCATTTAAACCGAGGCTACACCTTATGTTCTTTTTGTGCATGTGCTACACTTACGCGAGCACAAAATCTTATGATATGCACTAAGATGTTCATGATTGGCTAATAAACAGTGGTGAGATGGTTATTTATGCTTATCTCAAAAAGTTCAAGTCCGTCAATCAAGGACATGTGATTTCAAGATCAAGACAAAGTGATCAACAGTGATAAACATCTTTCCCACACAGCATGCACCACAAAGCTCAAACTAGTAAAGTGCAATAAAGAAGCTCATCCAAGCTAAACAAGATACAAAAACATGTTATGTAAAAATAGATTGACTAACCTGGATTTCAAATTCAAGAAAATTACTGCAAAACACATTTTGATTCCTTTTTTTTTATTTTTATTAAAAAAAATAAAAACAACCTAGAATGAAATGCATGAATGTTATGCAATGCAAATCCTATTAAAAAAAAAAATGGTCATAAGAAGTAAAACAATGAAACACAAAGACCATGAAAGCCAAAAATGACAAGGGACATAGAATCATGCCAATAACTTGACGAAGAGTCTTAAACTTACTTCTATCAAGTGGTTTGGTGAAGATGTCGGCATTTTGACGTTCAGTAGAAATATACTCAAGAGCAACAATCTTTCTTTCAACCAAATCCCTAATAAAGTGATATCTAATCTCAATGTGCTTAGTCTTAGAATGTTGAACAGGATTCTTAGAGATATCAATAGCACTAGAATTATCACAATAAACAACCATGGTGTCTTGTGATATTCCATAATCACTCAAAAACTATTTCATCCAAAGAAACTGTGAACAACTTCCAGCAGCAATATATTCTGCCTCTGCAGTAGATAAAGACACAGAATTTTGTTTCTTACTCATCCAAGCAACAAGATTTGCTCCAACATAAAAACACCCACCAGTGGTGCTTTTTCTGTCATCGATTGCCAGCCCAATTAGAATCAGAAAATCCAGCAAGAGATAGATTTGACTCTTTGCTATAAAATAATCCATAATCACAAGTTCCACCAATATATTTCATAATTCTGTTAACAGCATTTAAATGTGAAACCTTAGGATTATATTGAAATCTAGAATAAACTCCCACACTAAAAGCAATATCAGGCCGACTTGCAGTTAAATACAAAAGACAACCAATCATGCTTCTATATAATGTAACATCAACAGACTCACCAGAAGGATCATTAGTTAATTTTACATTTGCAGCCATTGGTGTTCTAGCATGTGCAACCATTGGTGTTCCTGCATACTTTGCTTGGTTGATGTAAATTCCAGAATCTGTTTGCTTCACCTGCAATCCCAAGAAATAAGTTAGTTCACCAACCATACTCATTTCGAACATGGCCTTCATTTCATCTGCAAAAGATTGAGCAAAAGAATCATTAGTAGCACCAAAAACAATGTCATCAACATAAATTTAAGCGACTACAAGATAATCCTATCCTTTCGTATGAAGAGAATAGTGTCTGTAAATCCTCTTTTGAAACCATGCTCTGTGAGATATGCAGTTAACCTATCACACCAAGCCCTTGGAGCTTGTTTCAAACCATAAAGGGTTCTCTTCAACTTGTAGATATCATCCGGTCTATGAGGATCAACAAAACCCTTTGGTTGTTCAACATGTACCTCTTCTTGTAGCATGCCATTCAAGAAGGCACTCTTAACATCCATATGATACAACTTGAAATTCAAATGACTTACTATGGCTAAGAGTATCCTAATGGATTCCAGTCTTGCTACTGGTGCAAAGGTCTCATCAAAATCAATCCCTTCTACTCGTGTGTACCCTTAAACAAAAAGTCTTGATTTATTTCTGATAACAGTTCCATGTTCATCTGACTTGTTCTTAAATATCCACTTAGTTCCAATCACATTGACTCCTTTTGGTCTAGGAACTAATTCCCACACATCATTCCGAACAAACTGATGAAGTTCTTCATGCATAGAATTAACCCAATCAGCATCTTGAAGGGCATCATCCACTTTTTTTGGTTCAAATTGGGATAGATAGCATGAGTGAGTAATTACATTCAAAGCTTTGGATCTCAATCTCATGTTATCATTCAGACTTCCCAAAATATTTGTGGCAGGATGATTTAACTTAACTCTAGAAGATGGACCTTTAACCAATGATGTGGAGGTACCTTTCTGTTTTGATGGAATACTCAACTCACTCTGTTCTTGTTGAGTTTCATGAACCGGTGTAGATGGGTCTGAGCTTGATAGAACAGAAACTGCATCATTCAACAACAACAACTCTTCCTTTGTATGCTTTCCCACATAATTATCAGGTAGTGAATTGTCAACTTCCATGATCTTTTCTTGAACCGGAGAAGCATTTGCTGAATGACTATCTGAATTTAATTCATCATTGATCATAACATTGGAAGACTCCATGACTATCTTAGTTCTCAGATTGTACACTCTGTATGCTCTACTGGTGGAAGAGTACCCCAGAAAGTATCCCTTGTCACTCTTTGCATCAAACTTTTCTAAGTCCTCTCTATCACGTAGAATGTAACAGTCACTACTAAATATTCTAAAATATTTGATAACAGGCTTCTTTCCTCTCAAGAGTTCATAGGAAGTTTGCTTGGAGTCCAGTCTGAAATACACCCAATTGAGTGTATGACATGCAGTATTAACTGCTTCTCCCCCAAAAAGATTTAGGCATCTTCTTGTTATGTAGCATGACACGTGCCACCTCTTGGACAACTCTATTCTTCCGTTCCACTATTCCATTTTGTTGTGGTGTCTTAGGTGAAGAGAACTCCTGATGTGTGCCTTGGTCATTGAAAAAGGTAGTCAGTTTTGTGCTCTCAAACTCTTTTCCATTATCAATTCTGATTCTGGCTATCACTGTTCCTTTCTCTACTTGCAATTTTTTGCACAAATGTATTATCTTTTCAGGAGCCTCAGCTTTATCTTTCAAAAGTACAACCCATGTATATCTGGTAAAATCATCCACAACTACTAGAATATATTTCTTTCCACCTAAACTCCAAACTCTAGCAAGACCCATGAGATCAATGTGTAACAACTCTAGAGGTCTTGAAGTTTGAACATCAGTTATAGACGGATGTTTGGACTTCATTTGTTCACCCATCTGACATGGTCCACAGATGCATTTTTCTATCTTTTCGAACTTGGACAAACCAATAACTGCATCACACTTGGAAATCTTCTCTAATTGCTTGTGACTCGCATGTCCCAACCGTTGAGGCCATGAGTCAACCTGATTAATCTTTGCACTAAAACACTTGTTGCTTATACATGGAGTAATACCATAACAGTTGTTAACTGTCCTCACACAAATACACATACAATCACCTCCTCCACCAAGTATCTCACATTCATACTTAGTGAAGAGAACATTCAGTCCATTGTCGCAAATCTGACTTATGCTGAGTAAGTTAACTTTCAACCCATCAACATACCAAACATCTTCAAAGACAGGCAATCCTGGAATGTCCACAGTTCCAATGCCTCTGATCACATATTTGCTTCCATCTCCAAACGTGACTGTCCCAATCTTTCCTTCAAAGAGTGTCTTGAATAAAGCTTTATTTCCTGTCATATTCCTGGAACAACCACTATCCAAATACCAAAGACAAGAATCACGTGCCTTTAAGGCGGTTAAAGCAGTATAGCACAAATAATTATCATCACATGTAATTATACCAAGAAACTCAAGGAAAGATTTAACAAAAGCAACAAGAGACAAACATAACAAGTAGACAATTTGGCATACTGGCAAAAAGATTTTCCAAGAATTCATGACAACAAGGGTCAAGGATCAGCTCTTAGATCAGAAGATCTAAAACAAAAAAGCTACGCGCTCTGATACCACTTGTACAGTTTTAGACCCTTTAAAAACCAACCAGATTAATCTAGTTATTTAGTCAAGTGATTAACTTAGGTAAATTATGCAGTTCTAGGTTAACACAAATATATCATATCATGCAAAGTGCGAAAAATAAAGAACACATGATATGATAACTCAGGAAAACCAAACCAGTAAAAAACCTGGGGAGGATTTAACCTAACTATCCTCAAGGTAAAACAGAATTCCCTATGAAAGAATTGAAATTTGTACAATAGTGACTTAGACCACTAACATCCTATTGCTACCTCGAGTAGAAAACTTACTACCATGACCACGTGACAGCTTCGAGTATACGAACTACTTCTTTCTTGAATTCACAGCAAGCACAAGCACTCCTGCTTGTATATCTGGAAGTTCTTGAATCAGCAACTGAATGATCACCGAGTTTTAGACATCAATCTTGATATTGGAAACCCTAAATGTATGTGAAGGCAAACACCTCTAGATCTCACAGAAAATTCACAATACACAGTATAAAGAACTACTAAAACGTGGCTAGGGTTTTCCCTTTTATACTTAGGGCAAAACATAAAACCCTACACGTTTAACCGGGCTTGGACTGAGTTGGAAAAATTTTGCAGAAAAACAATTTGCACGACTTTTGATCGGTTGAGTCTAATTCTCGATCGATCGAGCCAAGCAGATTTGCACAGTAACTTCTGCAGTAACTCGATTCTAACTTTACATAAAGACCACATACTTTGAGCAAGTCTAAACATGACTAAAACAGTTTTGATCATGGTTTGTCAACCTTACAAAATGAAGTTCTAATACATTAGTAATTCCTTAGAACCTAACATTTCCAATGCTGATCTAGCATCTCCAAAAACTTGCAGTTTTTGATGATGCAATTTGTTGAAAGAATAGTTAAGTCATGTTACATTGAAAAACATGTTTAGGCATGGAGTTGTATATTCCCTTCAAAACTACTTTATGATGTCTTCATGTGTTGCCTCTGTTGCATTCTCATTCAAGAAATCCATGTCTAATGTGATATAAATATGCATCAATGCCTGTCTTTTGACAAAAGTTCTTTTGCAGGTGTTGATATGCTGATGAAGGCAGTGGGAAAAGACTGTACATCCTATCTAGTATCCTTTTTCAGAACTTTCTTAGATTCAATGGTTTCTTTAGGTATTGCCTGGTTTCTAAACAAATTTCTAAAATTTCTTATCATATTGATCTATGCAAATTATTTTGAACAATTAGTGACATTAAGGTATTCTAATTTTGTTTGTGTGTTGTAACGAGTACTCGATGCAACTTAATGCATCTTGGATCAAAGTTCTTGAAGCTCAAGACGACATCTTTAATGCTATGAAAGAGGCTACCTTGAAGGATCTTTTGAATGTGAGCCGCGATCACCATGTGTTTAAGAAGCTTCTTAAGGATCTAATTGTTCAAGTAAGCAACTCTTTCCTCACTTTTTAGGATTGTCGTAAAATAAAGTTTCTATGGCATTTAGTTCAATAAAATGTTGAAATTGAATTTAGGAATTTTAAAAACAGTAAACAAGAGGATTTGAGAATTTTAGAAAATTAAGCAAACAGGTTGATAAGTATGCCACATCACATTTAGGCATATGTGAAAATTAAAGAAATTCAGATGGCTTTTGGAATAGAGATCAAGAGGATTGGGAATAAAAAGAAACGTCAATATATACAAATTGCATGTATGCGTAAGATATAATAAGTAGTTTGCAAACCTTTAGTTCAGTCAAATTCAAAAACAAAAGCTTTTAACTCGCTCAGGGTTTGTTTGAATATCGCTTATTGCTGAAAACTGAAAACATTGTAGCAAAATAATTTTTAAATATGTAAATAGTGCCGTGGGACTCAGTTTTAAAGTTGTTTTTGCTGAAAAAAATACTTGCGGGTCCCGTGAATAGTGCACGGGACCCACACAAAAAACGCCGACGCGCGTCTGCTTTCCTTTTCAGTGCAATCCAAACTTGCACTCAAATTCAAAAATAAAGGCAATTGGGGGAAAAAAAAAACAAAAAATCAGAAGAAAAAAGAAAAAGAAAAGAAGAAAATAGAATTTTGTGTTCTAATTAAATAGAAATGAATTCCTCCAATGGCACAATACTTAGAAATGCACATTTTGGTGAAGTGGATGGACACATTCATGGAATATCAGTTCAATTGAACCTTTTAATTATATATATTGTTAGGTTCTAAGGAATTAGGAACTAATGTATTAGAACTTTATTTTGTAATGTTGGCAAACCATGATCAAAACGTTTTTAGTCTTGTTTAGACTTGCTCAAGTATTAAGTTTTTATGTAAAGTTGGAATCGAGTTATTGCAGAAGTCACTGTGCATATCTGCCTGGCTCGATCGATCGAGAATTAGACTTGATAGATCGAAAATCGTGCAGATTGTTTTTTCTGCAGAATTTCCAACTCAGCCCAAGCCCGTTTGACGTGTAGGGTTTTATGTTTTGCCCTAAGTATAAAAAGAAAAATCCTAGCCACGTTTTCAGAGTTCTGAATGCTGTGTTTGTAAATCTTATTGTGAGATCTAGAGGTGTTTACCTTCACATACACTTAGGGTTTCCAAACTCAAGATTGATGTCAAGAGCTTGGTGATCGTTCAGTTGCAGAATTAAGAACTTCGAGATATACAAGCAGGAGTGCTTGTGCTTTGCTAAGAATTCAAGGAAAGAAGTAGTCCGTGGACTCAGAGCTGTCACGTGGTCGTGGTAGTCACGTGGTCGTGGTAGTAAGTTTCCTACTCGAGGTAGCAAGTTTCCTACTCGAGATAGCAATAGGATGTTAGTGGTCTAAATCGTTATTGTGTAAACTTCAATTCTTTCATAGTGAATTCGGTTTTACCTTGAGGATAGCTAGGTTAAATCCTCCCCAAGTTTTTACCGGTTTGGTTTCCTGGGTGATCATATCGTGTGTTTTTTATTTTCCGCAGTTTGCATGATATGATTTATTTGTGTTAACCTAGAATTGCTTAATTTACCTAAGTTAATCACTTGGCTAAATATCTAGGTTAATTTGTTTGGGTTTAAGGGGTCTAAATGAACTTACAAGTGGTATCAGAGCGGGTAGCTTTTTGTGTAGATCTTTTGATCTTAAAGCTGATCCTTGACCCCTATTGTCATGGATTTCTTAAAAATTTTCTCATTAGTTTGCCACATTGTCTACTTGGTGTGTTTGTCTCTTGCTACTTTTATTAAATCTTTCCTTATGTCGCTTGGTATAATCACTTATGATGATAATTATTTGTGTTATACTGCTCTAACTGCCTTAAAGGCACGTGATTCTTGTCTTTGGTATTTGGATAGTGGTTGTTCCAGGCACATGACAGGAAATAAAGCCTTGTTCAAAACACTCTTTGAAGGAAAGATTGGGACTGTTACGTTTGGAGATGGAAGCAAATCTGTGATCAGAGGCATCGGTATTGTGGATATTCTAGGATTACCGGTCTTTAAAGATGTTTGGTATGTTGATGGGTTGAAAGCTAACTTACTCAGCATAAGTCAGATTTGTGACAATGGACTGAATGTTCTCTTCACTAAGCAAGAATGTGAGATACTTGATGGAGGGGGTGACTGTATGTGTATTGGTGTAAGGACAGCTGACAACTGTTATGGTATCACTCCAAGTATGAATAATAAATTTTTCAGTGCAAAGATCAATTAAGTTGACTTATGGCATCAAAGGTTGGGACATGCTAGTCTCAAGCAATTAGAGAAAATTTTCAAGTGTGATGCAGTTATTGGCTTGCCCAAGTTTGAGAAGATAGAAAAATGCATCTGTGGACCATGTCAGATGGGTAAACAAGTGAAGTCTAAACATCCGTCTATAACTGATGTTCAAACTACAAGACCTCTGGAGTTGCTGCACATTGATCTCATGGGTCCTGCCAGAGTTGAGAGTTTAGGTGGAAAGAAGTATATTCTAGTTGTTGTGGATGATTTTACCAGATTCACATGGGTTGTACTTTTGAAAGATAAAGCTGGGGCTCCTGAAAAAATGATTCATTTGTGTAAAAAATTGCAAGTAGAAAAAGGAACCGTGATAGCTAGAATCAGAAGTGATCATGGAAGAGAATTTGAGAACACTAAACTGGAAACTTTTTGCAATAATCAAGGCACACTTCAGGAATTCTCTTCACCCAAAAACACCACAGCAGAATGGAATAGTGGAACGGAAGAATAGAGTTGTACAACAGATGGCTCGTGTCATGCTCCATAACAAGAAGATGCCTAAATCCTTCTGGGGAGAAGCAGTTAATACTGCATGTCATACACTCAATTGGGTGTATTTCAAACCTGACTCCAAGAAAACCCCTTATGAACTCTGGAGAGGAAAGAAGCATGTTGTCAAATATTTCAGAATATTTGGTAGTGACTGTTACATTCTACGTGATAGAGAGAACCTTGAAAAGTTTGATGCAAAGATTGACAAGGGTTATTTTCCGGGGTACTCTTCTACCAGTAGAGCATATAGAGTGTACAATTTGAGAACCAAGACAGTCATGGAGTCTTCCAATGCTGTGATCAATGATGAATTGAATTCAGATAGTTATTCAGAAAATGCAACTTCGGTTTAAGAAAAGGTTATGGAAGTTGATGATTCACTACCTGATAATTATGTTGGTAAGCATACTGAGGAAGAATTGTTGTTGTTGAATGATGCAGCCTCTGTACCATCAAGCTCAGAACCATCTACACCAGTTCCTGAAGCTCAGCAAGAACAGAGAGAGTTTCACAGTTCACCAGAACAGAAAGCAACTTCTACATCATTGGTTAAAGGTCCATCTTCTAGAGTTAAGTTAAATCATCCTACCACAAATATATTGGGGAGTCTGAATGATGACATGAGATTGAGATCCAAAGCCTTGAATGTGATCACTCACTCATGCTATCTATCCCAATTTGAACCGAAAAGGGTGGATGAAGCTCTTCAAAACGCTGATTGGATTAATTCTATGCATGAAGAACTTCATCAATTTGTTCGGAATGATGTGTGGGAATTAGTTCCTCGACCTTAAGGAGTCAACATTATCGGAACTAAGTGGATATTCAAAAACAAGTCAGATGAACATGGAATTGTTATCAGAAACAAATCAAGACTTGTTGCTCAAGGATATACACAAGTAGAAGGGATTGATTTTTATAAGACTTTTGCCCCAGTAGCACGATTAAAATCCATTAGGATACTCTTGACCATTGCCAGTCATCTGAATTTCAAACTATATCAAATGGATGTTAAGAGTGCCTTCTTGAATGGTATGCTGCAAGAAGAGGTGTATGTTGAACAACCAAAGGGTTTTGTTGATCCTCACAGGCCGAATGATGTCTACAAATTGAAGAGAGCCCTCTATGGTTTGAAACAAGCTCCACGGGCTTGGTATGACAGGTTAACAACATATCTCACAGAGCATGGTTTTAAGAGAGGATTTGCTGACACCACTCTCTTCATACGACAGGATAAGAATTCTTTTGTAGTTGCTCAAATTTATGTTGATGACATTGTTTTTGGTGCTACTGATGATTCTCTTGCTCAATCTTTTGCAGATGAAATGAAGAGCATGTTTGAAATGAGTATGGTTGGTAAACTAACTTATTTTTTGGGATTGCATGTGAAATAAACAAAGTCTGGAATTTACATAAACCAAGCAAAGTATGCAAGAAACTTAGTCAATAGATTTGGACTCAACAAGGCCGTACATGCTAGAACACCAATGGCTGCAAATGTCAAACCAACAAATGATCCATCAGGTGAGTCTGTTGATGTTACCTTATACAAAAGCATGATTGGTTGTCTTTTGTATTTAACTACTAGTCGGCCCGATATTGCTTTTAGTGTGGGTGTCTGCTCTAGATTTCAATCTAATCCTAAAGTTTTACATTTAAATGCTGTTAAAAGAATTATAAAATATGTTGGTGGAACTTGTGATTATGGATTGTTTTATAGCAAAGAGTCAAATCTCTCTCTTGCTAGATTTTTTGATTCTGATTGGGCTGGTAATGCTGATGACAGAAAAAGCACCACTGGTGGGTGTTTTTATGTAGGAGCCAATCTTGTTGATTGGATGAGTAAGAAGCAAAATTCTGTTTCTTTGTCTACTGCAGAGGCAGAATATATTGCTGCTGGAAGTTGTTGCTCACAGCTTCTTTGGATGAAAAAGCTTTTGAATGATTATGAAATATCACAAGACACCATGATTGTTTATTGTGATAATTCTAGTGCTATCGATATCTCAAAGAATCCTGTTCAACACTCTAAGACTAAGCACATTGAGATTAGATATCACTTTATTAGGGATTTAGTTGAAAGAAAGATTGTTGCTCTTGAGTATATCCCTAATGAACATCAGAATGCTGACATTTTCACCAAGCCTCTTGATAGAACTAAGTTTAAGACTCTTCGTCAAGTTATTGGTGTGATTCATTGTCCCTAGTCTTTCTTGTCTTTCATGGTCCTTGTTCTTCATTATTTTATCTCTTGTGACCATTTTTCTTAGGATTTGCATTGCATAACATTCATGCATTTCATTTTAGGTTGTTCTTTTTAATTTAAAAAAAAAAAAGAAAAAAAAAAAGAACAAGAATGTTTTGGCAACATGTGTTTTGCAATATTTTTCTTGAATTTGAAGACAAGGTTGGTCAATCTATTTTTTATAACATGTTTATGTACCTTGTTTAGCTTGGATGTGCTTATTTCTCTTGCACCTGCTAGTTTGAGCTTTGTAGTGCATGTTGTGTGGGAAGATGTTTATAGTTTTGATCACATAATCTTGATCTTGAAGTCATATGTCTTTGATTGTTGGACTTGGACTTATTGAGAAAGGCATAAATAACCATCTCACCACTGTTTACTAGCCAATCATGACCACCTTAGTGCATATCATATGATTTTGTGCTCGAGAAAGTGTAGCACATGCATAAAAAGAATATAAGGTGCAGCCTAGGTTTAAAATGCTAAAATTGGTGTGTACATTATTGGACTATAATTGATTCAATCAAATAAAATTGGTGTGTATATTATGAGGCAAAAATAAGAGACTTACATGATTGCAAACTTTTATTCTAGGAGATGTGAGAGTTATATGATGTAACTCTTTGAGTGATAGTCTCTTTCAAATTCATATGATGAATTTTGTAAAAATTGTGATTAATTTCTATTCACATATCACCTCACATGTTTCTCAAGCTTTTGCTAGTTGCACACACTATACAAGTTACCCTTTGCTAAACTTTGTACATGTTAATGTGTGAGTTTTCTGGTCTGACCAACCAAGTTTGATAATTTCGTGAAATTGATGCAAAATATGTTTGTTAATTGAAAATTTGGGGAGAATTGAATGAAAATCTTATTTTGGGAAAACTGGAATAAATACATGTGTTTTTGAAGAGCATTTCATCTCATACTCATGCATTTTATTCATACAATCTAATGCTTTGAGGAGTTTCTGCACTAAAATTGCTTCGTTTTTCAAAAATTTGTTTTTTCCAGAATTTCGATCGATCGAATCTGTTTTTCGACCGATCGAAATTGATTCAAAAAAACCCTAGAAAGTTTCTGTGTATTTCGATCGGTTCTCAATTGGTTTTGGATCGATCGAAGGATTTTCGACCGATCGAATCTAATTTTCGATCGATCAAAAATCGAGCTGAGAGCTTTTTAAAAAGATTTTTTCTCCACGTGCTCTTCACTTTTCAAAATCTTTTCAAATCCTTTTTCCTCTCTCACCAACCGGTCAAGCTATTTCTTGGGATTTTTGTCGTTTTCCTTCGTTCTTTTTGCAAAGATTCTCTCTTCCCAAGCCGATAAGTCTATTCTATCCCTCCTTTTGCTTTTATTTTCATTTTTTCATGCATTTTTCATGGTATTTTCGGCATTTAGAGTTTTGGCTTTTTGATGTTGATTTTAGTAGTTTTCTCTTGAATAAATCATTGGGTTTTTATGGGGACACCTTATACTAGTGCTTCAAGTGGTTTAATTTGATTAATTTGATGATTTATGAGAAATTAAAAATTCTAGGGCTTGAAATTGGGCGAATTTGGGGCTTTTGTTCAAATTGATGAAATTTAATGAAACTGGCTTGTGAAATTGACTTAATTGATCATTATATTGTGTTATCTGACTTATGTAGTGATCAATTTGATGATTTGTTGGGTTTTGTGTATTTGGGTTTTGAAAATTTGGGATTTTTTTTTATAAAACTCTTGCTCAGGCCAATTTTGTGAATTTGGATCAAATTTGAATTATTTTTCATTGCATTAGCACATGCATCATTTGGTTATTTTGCTCATGCATCATATAGACTTGTTATTTCTATTTTTTGTTGTGCTAACTTGCAGTCTGCCCTTGGTTTTTGTCTTTTTTCTTTTTGTGTTTCTCTATTCTATCCTTAGCATCATGCCTAGGAAAACTAGAGCCCATAGGACTACTTCTCCCACTCCTTCCTTCGATAGTGATAGGTTTTTGAGTGAGAAACATCAGGAAACTTATGAGACCCTTAACATTAGGCGAAACATTTGGGGTGTGCGTAAGGTGCTTTTAGATGAGGTCGATGATGAGATGAGGCGTAACTTTGAGCATAGGGGTTGGCTACCTTTGTTAGAGATAGATCATCCGCCTCCGGCTACCCTGATTAGAGAGTTCTACTCGAATCTCTCTATCCACATCTATGATTCCAACACTTTAGTAAAGAGTTGGATACGAGGTGTAGAGTATCACATTACCCCTTCGGTAGTGTCTGATGCTCTTGGGATGCCTGTGGTTTCTCATCCTGTCTATCCGTATAATGAGTCTAAACCACTTGACGACGTTATGTCGTGCATCACTGGGTCTTCTATCCAGTGGGGTTCTGATCCTCGGATCACCTCTGCTGAGCTCTCTGAGCTTCATTATCTGTTCTTTAGGATTGCTTGTCATCCATTGTGGCCCATTTCTCATCTGCACACTATCCCTCTTGAGCAATGTGTGTTCTTATATGCTTTTGTCACTGATGCTCCTATCAGTTTTCCTCATCTGTTTCTTCATTCTTTGAACGAAGTGCATCGGAGCAGTTCTACTGCTCATGCTTTGTTCTTTACTGTGTTTATCCATAGGATTCTTCTTCACCTCGGTCTAGGTGATTTCCCTACCTCTGAGCCTGTTCGTATCATTGCTCCCATTGGTGCCACCTTTCTTAGGCAAAGGGCTGCTCAGTTTCGAGCTAGCTTTAAGCATCCTAGAGTCGAGCCTTCCGGTGTCACTCCTCCTCCTTCCTCTTCTATAGATGCTCCTTCGGCGGAAATGTCTGTTGATTCTGCTGCTGCTGTTGCTGCTGTTCCTCCTCCTTCTCCTACGGATGATTCGGACATTCGTCGGATGTTGGATACTGTCATGACCGTTTAGGCAGCTCATGATCAGCTTTTGGTGGACGTGCTTGATGAGATTCGAGCATTGCGTGCAGACTTGGCGAGTCTTCGACGTTCTCCTCCGCCACCTCCTTTTGATGATGAGTGAGTGCCCTTTGGCAATTCGTCACAAAAAGGGGGAGTAGGTACTTGGCATAGAGTAGTTGAGGAGTTTTTTGTCTTAGGGGGAGATTTTTGTTACTTTTGTGATTATATGGAGCTGTGGAGCTTTTAGATTGTATCTAGGTGTTTCATCTTGTATTTACATTTTTTGGCTCATGATAGGGGGAGTTCTTTGTGATACATTTATTGTTTATGTTTCTTGTTTCACTATGCTACATTGCTTATTGATTTATATTTATGATGTTATTCATGATATATGTCTTTATTTTGTGTTTTTGTGAAATTAAGAAGTTATTTTCTATGTTACTTGTATTTTTCACACATGCGTTTATGTGTTTGTTAAGTGTTACAGGATTATACAGGTTGATTCAGTCGTGCTGATGTCTACTCTTGCAACTGATAGATAGTAGTTAGGTTGAATTTGTTTTAGTAGGGCTATTGTTTCGTAATGGGCTGTTTATTATTGTAAACTTTGAGCATTTTGTTGAGTTTGTGTTTTGTCACGGATTGCCAAAGGGGGAGTTTGTTAGGTTCTAAGGAATTATGAACTAATGTATTGGAACTTCATTTTGTAATGTTGGTAAACCATGATCAAAACATTTTTAGTCTTTTTTAGACTTGCTCAAAGTATTAAGTTTTTATGTAAAGTTGGAATCGAGTTATTACAGAAGTCACTGTGCATATCTGTCTGGCTCGATCGATCAAGAATTAGACTCGATCGATCGAAAATCGTGCAGATTGTTTTTTCTGCAGAATTTCCAACTCAGCCCAAGCCCGTTTGACATGTAGGGTTTTATGTTTTGCCCTAAATATAAAAGGGAAAACCCTAGCCACGTTTTCAGAGTTCTGAATGCTGTGTTTGTGAATCTTATTGTAAGATCTAGAGGTGTTTACCTTCACATACACTTAGGGTTTCCAAACTCAAGATTGATGTCAAGAGCTTGGTGATCGTTCAGTTGCAGATTCAAGAACTTCAAGATATACAAGCAGGAGTGCTTGTGCTTTGCTAAGAATTCAAGGAAAGAAGTAGTCTGTGGACTCGGAGCTGTCATGTGGTCGTGGTAGTAAGTTTCCTACTCGAGGTAGCAATAGGATGTTAGTGGTTTAGATCGCTATTGTGTAAACTTCAATTCTTTTATAGTGAATTCGGTTTTATCTTGAGGATAGCTAGTTTAAATTCTCCCCAGGTTTTTACCGGTTTGGTTTCCTGGGTGATCATATCGTGTGTTCTTTATTTTTCGCACTTTGCATGATATGATTTATTTGTGTTAACCTAAAATTGCTTAATTTACCTAAGTTAATCACTTGGCTAAATATTTAGGTTAATCTGTTTGGGTTTAAGAGGTTTAAACGAATTTACATATATATATATATATATCCTATAGTACTCTCTCTCTCTCTCTCTCTCTCTCATTAGCATTTTGACAGGAATGTAACTATAAATAGAAATATTTTGAATGCTAATACTCTTTTTGACAAGATGATATTTTTCTTAACCCTTTCTATTGGTGTGTAAAGATGTCGCAGTGATGAATTTGCAACGGTCAAGGATTTGAGTCTAGCAATGTAGAAGAAAGTGAATAGAATAGAGCAATCCAAGATGGGTTGACGTCATGGACACATTTCGTGGTAATTTTTCTATTTTTGGGGTTAATAATGGAGTACAGTTAATGGCATGCTCAATGAAGAAAAGGGAGGTTCCACTGTGCATGGACAGGTTTTTGACTGATTTTGGTATTGGAATTAAAAGTTTGAATAAGATTTAGTTCCTTATGTGGAATTTCTTTTTATATATTTGTTTATATTTTGTAGATGTATATGTCAAATTTTTTTATCACTTTGAAAGTGATATTGAATTTTGTAGAGTACATAATGATAGCAAGGGGAAGGTGCATTCTGATATTTCAGTCAGTGATATAAAGATAACTGGCAGTCTGGCACCCTACTGGTACTCTCTGTCAAACATTTGGGCATAGAATAATATATGATGCAGCAAGCACTTTTGATGCCAAAGTGGATAATGTGTTGAGGAATGAAGAATGGTATTGGCCCTTGCTAAGTAAGAAGATCTTGTAACAATTCAGAGTCAACTGTGCTTGGCTCATATTGGAGTGAGGGATCAGTCTTACTGGTATGCTTGGTAGACTCGTGTGCTGCTACCTGGAATCAGATCAGACGCAGAAGTGAAGAAGTGGATTGGTGGAAACTATTATGGTTTCCTGAAGCCATTCCTAAACATAGCTTCATTGGTGGCTGACCCTTAATAATAGGTTGACAACTAGATTGAGATTACTACAATGGGTGTGGAATAGACATAGTAGTTGTTTCTTTTGCCAGAATGGGTTTGAGAGCAGGGATCACCTGTTTTTTGGGTGCTCTTTTACTGGTAGAGTCTGGAAGCAAATCATGGGACTTTGTTTAGTGTCAAATATTCTTAGTAACTGGGATGATATTGTCTCTTGGGGAAAATAATCTAAATGGGAAAGATTTTGGAGCCATTCTCTGTAAAGTTGCATGGTGGGCTATCATATCTGGTTACAAAGAAACGATATGGTTCACAATGGAGATGTCATCTCCGAGGACAAATTGATAAAAGAGGATAGGCCAGTCTTGGGAAGATTGCTAATTCAGGAAACTCTATTTTTCTTGCAGTGTTGAGGACCAATTACGGCTTCTGCTACTAACTGTCTGGTTTGGCATTGATCTGTTGGTTGCTGCCAATAGATTAGTCCTTTCATTGCTGCAATTTGCTTTCTGCTGTAACTCTGGCTAATTGTGTAGTTCTTTTTTAGAACTTGGTTCAAGGGATTAATTGAGCGTTTGTGTTTAGTACATCAAAGCTGATGCTTTGCTGCTTTGCACTTGATATATTCTTAATGGAATTACTGGTTTATATCCACACAAAAAAAAAAAAAAAGAAAAAAAAAAAAGAAAGATATAAAGATCATTGCATCTAGAAAAGCTATTATTACCTCTTGTTTTAATGATATGTTTAGTATTATGAAACCTTGAACAGTGTTTGTGAGTTTTTTGGTTTCCTTTTTTTTTTTCTTTTTTGGTTTTTGTTTTTGATGCCATGGTATTTTCTTTTTGTGGTAAATTATTATGATATGTTCTACTTTATTTATGATTGGAACTGGATTGTTTCTTGAGGTAATTCTTTGCCATTAAGACAATGCTGAAGTCATAGTTGGTGAAGGTTTGAGGATTTTCCGCAATTGGCTTTGGATTTATGACTGCTGAAATGTTAAAATTTTAAAATTAGCAATGACTCCTGCTAGCTACTGCTGCTCCACGGGAACTAAACCGTATTGTTGGAGTGGACAAAACCTGCAAATTTGTGAAGGTTGGTCATCTTGCAGACCAAGTTCATGTTTATGTAGTGAACTCCTTTACTTTCAAATGCTTTTTCCATTTTATTTTATTCTTCTGTAAGTATTCTATATTTATTAGTTGTGATACTTTAAAACAAACTTAATATGATATTACAAATGGGTTTATGGTGACCAATGAGCTTTAACTCAAATGGCACCTCTTTTTCTTGCAAGAGCAAGGTTGAGCACGATACTGTGCATTCAAGATCCACCAGTGGGTGTGTAACTTACAAATAAAAAATGGGGTTCATGATTCTTATTGACTCTTGATGATGCAGGCTTACTTCATGAAAATGCTATTTCCTGACAATACTTTTGATGCAGTATATGTGATTGAAGCCACTTGCCATGCACCAGATGCCGTATGTATTCCTAATTCTAATACCATAACCTTGGCTAGGATGGCACATCATTTTCCACTTTTTGTAATCTCTCTCTCCCTTCTTCTTTTCTTAATGGTTATTTTGGTTAAACTTTGTTTCTGATTTGAATAATATGGATGTTACAAAGAAATATACAGAGCAAATTAAAGCCTGGACTGTGTTTTGTTGCATATGAGTGGTGCGTGACTGATTCTTTTGATCCCAATAACCAAGAACATTAAAAAATAAAGGTAAGACATGCTTGAAGCATGAAAAAGCGAATGTTTGTATTCTTTTTTCTTTTTGTCCTTTTTGTTTGGGGGGGAGGAGAGGGGAGTGTTGAATTTATTACCATGAATCTCATCTTAGGGGGGTTATATTCCGTGAGTGTGTCAAAATTTCATTGAACTTTTGGGTTGGAAAGAAATTGAGATTGGTGATGGCCTTCCTAACATCAGGTTGACAGGAAAATGCCTTGAAGCTCTTAAGCAAGCTGGTTTTGAGGTGAGCGACGCCGATATTTCCTATTTTATTTTGTTTTTTGTTTTTGCCCTTCTGAATCTTTGTTATGATTTGCACAAGTGGCAACGTATTTATTTATTCTGCCAAAGGACATGTGAGAGAAAGATCTTGCAATGGACTCACCTATCCCCTGGTACTTGCCTTCAGATAAAAGTCACTTGTCATTGAGTAGTTTCCTTCTAACTGCTGTTGGGAGTTTCATCACAAGAAACATGGTAATATTTTTTTCATTCTAATTAATGTTACATTAATGTTGTTAGCTCCCACTTCCCAAACTTTAAGTTTGTAAAAATCATGCTTTTGGCTGGATTTTTTTGTTAACGTTGAGATTTGCAAGAATTTGTACTTGCGTAACTCTAGAAAGGCAGTTGATGAGTGCCGAGTATTTTGTTAGGTCAAGACCCTGGAATTTGTGGGACTTGCTCCAAAGGGAAGTCAACTTGTTCAAAATTTTCTAGTGTAAACTGCAGAAGGGCTAGTTGGAGGTGGAAAGTAAGTTTTCGCTGTATCATACTTAATTCTCTTTGAGCTCAACGCCAAGTTTTTGATGTATTGTTTCTGAGTAACACAAAGTTAGCAATAATTACATATTTAATGAGGAAGTTTGTAGCCTCACGCACAGGCTGCAAATCCGGCATTACATCAGATCCATCTAAGTGGGGTTTCTCTAATCAGTAATGTGGCAACCTAAACTAATTAACCTGATACTATAGCCTAGGAATCTTCCCAGGAATTCTGACAGTTAGAAATGATGTTAGAATATGGTCTGACCATGCTAGTTGACTTTGTGGTTTGAAGCTTGCTGAGTTCTGAGTTGCCATTTGAAAGTTGTGCGTCTGTGTTTGGGTTCATCTGTACGCCCCAAATGGCATGAGCAATGTTTTAGCCTTCTGCTCCAATGGGGCAGTGACTCTTTTATCTTGTCTATTGAATGGAAATTTTCCTCTCTGCCTAGGCTAGATGTGCACACTTTTTGTTGTTGGTAAATGTGTGACCATATCACTTTCACTGCGCCATATTTCAAGGAACATGATTCTGCTCCTCATTTCACAATAAATTTCAAATTATGTGACATTGGATACATTTTAGATTTGTAATATTTAATCTAAACCGTGGCTAAATTCCAAATAGAGAGGATCCTATTACAGATTTCAAGAGCTGCCATGTTGCATGTCTAGTTAAAATATTTTTTTATTTCCTTTGTTAGGAGTTTTTGCTTGCAAGACTTCTGTCTATCTAAAAAAGACACTGAAATATTTCTATCCACCCGAATAAACACATTAAAAGTTTAGATATTTTAAAAGAGTTTTCCCACAGTGGTTCCTTGAGGAAATTTTAGCCTTCCTGAGTATATGGTCAAACTCAAAAGCAATGTGGTTCCAAGGTTTCATCTTAACAAGTTTCAGACTCTATGTACCAGACACCCCCAAACCCAACCAGGTAGTAGCAATCATGAGCCGGTGGAGAGAGCCTTGACTATATCTGATAAGGCTGCTCTATGGTACTGGTACAACAGGAGATACCTTTTTGTTCTAACAAAATATTGAGTAATTCTAAAACTACAAATTATTCTATAATTTTTTTGTCACAACTTTGACGTGGCCGACTGTGACCGTCATTGCAGAATCCAAATCTTCTGTCCCACTTTTCCTGCTCCACACTATGCTCCACCAATAAATACTTGCCATGTGTTAACGTAATTAATTAAATATTATTATTATTGATTTATTAATATTACCATTATTAATTAAGTTAACACGTGGCAAACATTTATTGGTGGAGTATAGAGTGGAGCATGAAAAGTGAGACAGAAGATTTGGACTCGTCATTGCATCACTTACACATGTACCTACTATTTTTTATTTATCAATCACACTTTGTCATGTCATAATTATGGCAAGAAGTTGTGGAAAATTTTGTGGTCATAGATTTTTTCAATATTTAGATTAGGACAAAGTTTGGCTCCATGTTTTGACCTTTGGGCTTCAAACACCAATAACATGGGTCATGTTATGTGCAATGCCCAATAAGAAGATGACATGGGTCATGTTATGTGCAATCCACATAATAAGTGCAAATATCATCTTTTTATTGGTTCTTGAAGTCCAAGACTCCAAAAATTGTTTGGAACCAAACTTTAGATCAACGTTCGTTGAGACAATTTTAGGATCAACGAGACTAACAGGTTTGTTTCCTTCCCTAGAATGAAGCCAACTGTCTAACCCTCTATTTTCATCGTTATATTTAATGCAGTAATTTGTGGCGTAGCCACTAGTGACTTATGACTAACCAACAAGGAATACCAAGTAGAACTGGTTCAGAAATATTTTTAGATATAATGGCCCAATAAATCATTTTATCATTTAACATTCAATTAATAATAACACCCTTAAACTGATAAAAGTAAAATAAAAAATAAAAATAAAAAATAGAAAAAGTGGACTAAATTCACATTCATGATTCACCATTCAATGTACGGAAAATTAACGCTCTGTTTGTTTCGAAGTAAAATATTTTCAAATGTAAAATATTTTACAAGTAAAAAATTTTACAGTAAAATATTTTCAGTAAAATATTTTCAAGTGTTTGGATTGTCCTAGACACTTGAAAAACCACTTGAAAATGCAGGCACAAATCAGCCACCACCAACCACCACTAGGTGCAAGCACAAACCACCACCAACAGTACCAAATCCAGATTGGGAAGAAGGTAAATAAAAGGCCATCACTGCCGCTGCCACCAACTGGCCATCATCAACACCGGAACCCACTACCAACACCATACCCAGCCGCCAAACACAACAAACCCCAGCAAAACCATAACCATACCCATACCCATACCCATACCCATACCCAGCCACCACAACAAACCATTGATCACCCAGCACCATACCTAGCCGCCAAACTCAAAACAAAACCCAGAAAAACCATACTCATCGTCCTCCTCTTGCTTTGAAAGCCGCCGATCTGGCGAGGTCGCTGAAGGAGGCGTAGATCCCCTACAAGATCCACATCGTGAAGGATCACAACATGAAGGAGAGGTTGTGCCTCGAGGTCGAGAGGCTCGGACTCGGTGCTGTCATCATGGGAAGCCGGGGATTCGGCGCCGTTCTCCGTGGCAACGACGACGGTAGGCTCAGCAGCGTCAGCGATTACTGCGTCCACCACTGCGTCTGTCCAATCGTCGTCGTCCGCTATCCTGAAGATAAGGATGCCGTCGCTGAAGCTGTCCTCGCCGTCAAGGAAGGGGAGGAGGACGATGAGTATGGTGTAGTAGTGAGAAGTTATAGTAGTCGTGAGAGAGGGAGAGCAAAAAATAAGAGGGACTGAGTTGTGAGGAAGTGAGCATCGGGTAAGATGGAGGAGAGAAAATGTAAAATGTTTTACCAAAATTTTAAGCGTAAAATATTTTACACAAATTTGCCTAGGTTGATTTGGTTGACTGAAAATATTTTACTTTTGACTAAATATTTTACTCCAAAACAAACATGGTAAAATAGGAAAATATTTTCCTGAAAATATTTTACATTGAAACAAACGGAGCGTTAAATAGAATATTTTATAGATAAAATAAAATACATTAAATTGGGAGAAAGAAATGAGACGTTTGGAAGTCATGGGCGGCTCTAGGTACAGTTCAGGGGTTCAAATGAACCCCTTGAGCCGGGAAAAAATAAAAAATTATATATATTTTTTTAATTTTTTTTATTTGACCCTCCTAAAATAAATTTTGAACCCCTTAGACCTAATTTTTTTTTAGGCCCAGCTGAAATGAATTTGAATATGATCATTTTAACAATATCTTGGTCTTTTTAGGAAAAAAAAAAACCCAATAACAAACCAATTTAATCTAAAATATGGGGGAAAAATAGTTAGCCTACCAACAAAAGTATAAATTTGTTCATTTTAAATCTAAAAAAAAAATCATTTATATAGATCTTAACAAATTTGAAATAAACTAATACATAAAAGTTTATTGTATTTAGATCTCACTTGGAGTTCACTTAACAACAATAATTCATATGTTGATTGTATTTAAAAACAATAAATGATTTCCAAGATTTAATCTTAGCAACAATAATTAGTATCTTCATCATATTAATAAACAATATGCAATGAACTTATAGTTTATCTTTTATTAGAAATGTTATGTTCATAAAACACTCATAATAAAGCCTAAGTGGCAGATCGTTACTAGCTATTATTGATGAGAAAAAAAAATTTCAATAGTGAGTTTAAATTAGAACTAATAACAACATATAAACTAAAATTTGTTGAAAAAGTGTTGTGAAAATGTTGTAGATGTAACATTTCTCATCCGGTAGTCTCTTACTAGTTCGTACTATGAAAAATTTTGTAAAAAAGAAATCACATAGACCGCAAGATTTACTTTTTATTTTAACCCAAAATGCATCTTTTTACTGACCCCCTTAAAAATATATCCTAGAGCCACCACTGCTGGAAGTGTGTGTGAGGCACAAATTTGAACAATTCTTTACATTTATATTTGTTTTATGCAGAGATATGGAATACTATTTAAGTCCATGAAGTCCTTCTCAAAAAAAAAAAAAAAAAAAAAATCCATGAAGTCGTATAAAGCCTCTGGTTTCCGATGAGCTACATGCAAGGTTCTTCTAAAGATTTTGATTTGTGGTGGGAGATTCTGTTAAGAAGGAAGTGATTTTTTTTTTTTTTTTTGAAGAGTTACAAGTTATGCTAAATATATTAAACCAAAATTTGATAGCTCACATTCCTAAGCAGCCTGGACTTGAAACGGTCAATCACTACAATGGAATTCCAAGGATAACTTAAAATACCTTAGTTGGCAAGGATCTTGAGTTCTAATAGGACTTGGCAATAGTAGAAATAATTCAAATTTTTATTTAAAAGAAAAAAAGAAAAAGAGAAAGACCGGTGTGAAAATTTAAGAGACCTTGAAATATTAGAATGTCAACTAATAGTCAAACATATTTGCATATACTTTACATTTTGACATTATAGAAATAACATTCAAGTTTGCATAGTAGTCAAAAAAAAAAAAAAAAAAAACTTTGGGTATGCGTTTTGGGTATTTTAGCATGTAAGGACACAAATTACAGGATGGGCCTACAAGCAAAAGGAACGGGGGCCCAAGACGTAAACAGTATCCTTGGAATGAATTTGTAAAGAGTGGGCCGGGTAAACTTAGTTGAAAATGATTGGATTGATGGCTCAAGTATAGTTATGACCAGACGAACATATATGACGTGTTTAAAATAGCACAGGGTTCTTCTCGGTTTAGTCCGAGGAGTGAGCTTAGGCCATTGTTCTGAGTACTTGTATCCTTCTCTTTCTTGCTCTCTTCTTCAGTTACTTCCTTTTTTTCTCTTGATTCTTCCCCCTCTTCTCTCTCTGTTTCCTGCTCTATTTATAGGCCAATTTTCCTCACGTGTCAGTTAGGTGATTCTCCTTTGATACTTGTCCCATCAACCTTCACTTGAAGTTTCCACACGGCAGCTGTAAAGGGTGAAGGTCACTGTTCAGATATCATTTCCCCATTAATGCGGCCAGAGGGTTAGCTGCATAATTAGTAATACGGTGGTAGCAGCTGTCCTTATAGTATCAGATAGCTTCCCCTTGTCCTATATGCTTGCTGGAAGTTCATATGTCAGAAGGATCCTCTCAAATATCTTATGACGTACCAGAGCACGTGCTTTAGTTTTCTCCTTGCTTATCTGAAGAGATAATCCTCCTCAGACAAGTCTTCTTAGTTCGTATGCTGGCCACTTCCTTACGAGGATCGTTATCATGTGTCACTTTGATAGCTTACCACCCACGGACGGGTGTGTTTCCTCGGATGGGCCCGTGGCCCAATACGGAAATCGGGCCCTTGCCCCCTACATAACATAATTATTAGCTATGCTCATATATATACATCTTATATTTAGCTAGCTTGTTTAATTAAATAAAAATTAGCTTAGTCATTGTTTCGGTAATTATTATGAACTAGTGTGTAATCCCGTGCATATGCACGGGTCCATTTAAAAACAATCACAATTACATATAATATATATATATATATATATGATTTGAAATTTAATTGGTTCTAGACTCTTCGGTTTTTACCCCTAATAATTCACTTGCTACAAAAATTAACAAATTAGATGAGATACATGACACAAAATTGAACTCCAATTAAAATTCAATCTAAAATCTAATTGACTTTAGACCTTTTGATTTTTGTATCTAATAATTCACTTAACACAAAAATTTAAAAATTAAATGACACATGACACAAAATTAGACTCCAATTTTGAATTTAAATAAATTTTCTCTCCGCTTTAGCTATTAATATATATATGACTTATAAATTTGAATTATTTTAGTTATATGATTATATTTTTTATGATTTATTATATTGAACTCCTCGTTTTCTACATTAAATTAACTAATTTTGCACAAAAATTTAAAAATTTAGATTAGATGGGAAACGTGGTGCAAAATTATACTTTAATTGAAATTCAATTTTTACCTAAATTAACTCACTTTGCACAAAATTCTAAAATTTAGATTAGATAAGACATGTGGCATAAAATTAGACACTAATTGAATTCCAATTTGAAATTTAATTAGATTTTCTCTCTGCTTTACCTATTATTTTATATATATATTTTTTGTCAAGTTTTGCTTTAGCATTAGAATTTTTTGTTGTTGTTAATTTTAATATACAATATTTATGTTTGTAATTTGTAGCATAGTTGTTGGTATGATACGAAACACGATATGTATCATACAATATGCATCATATCATGTACAAAAAGTTTTGTATTGTAATGACGTATCGTAAATACTCGTGAATCATCTAATACATAGGTGTGTAATGTATGAATCATATGTATCGTACAATACACAAACATGTGAGTTAAATTTTCTTTTTGTTTAAACAAGTTATTGGACTTTTTTATCACAAAATTATTGGGATACTTAATTGAATCTAATAAAATAACATGTCTATGAGTTTTTTTTTTTTTTTTTTTCCATCTTCTCTTTTTCCTGTAGAATTTGGACTACACATTTGACACTTTACTTTCATATTTGCAATTTTATTTTTTATGCTATTAATAATGTATTAAATGAAAATATAATTATTCTTTATTTTAATATTATTGTTATAAGTCTAAGAAGCTAGAATGCCAACAAATAATATAAAGAAAAAATTATTAGAATAAAAGAACGAGAAAAGAGATAGTAAATATTATGATAATGAAGAAATAATTTTGCAAGATTATGAACATGATGATAACATTGACTTAGATGAAGTTGATTAGGTAAGATTAAGAAAAAAAAAATTATTATTTTGGCTCTTACATAATATATTATCACTTGTGAGTTTAATCAATTTGAATGTGTTTGTTTTAAACAAATGCTCAGCTTTATCTATATATATATATATATATATATATATATATAAAACCGAAACCTCTGAAACTCCCACAATTTTTCACGTCAGCACAGTATTTAAATAAAATTGTCATTTTATTTAAATAAAATTATTTTTGTTTAGTCCAAACTTAATAAGGACTAAAACTCTATCTTACAAGTCCAACTTAAACTCAAACTCATCATCTTTTTTAAACAAAATTATTTTGTTATATATATATATATATATATATATATATAAAAGAGTGAAACTCTATCTCTCTAACAAGTCCAATTTAAACTTAAACTCAAACGTTGATAATTTTTCTTTAATATTTTTTGGTCTTTCAGAAATTTTAATATCTGAATTTTTAAGTTATTTTTTTGTAAGCCATTACACTTTCAAGCAATGGTTTCTTCATCAATTTGTATACAAGAGCAAATTATGTAATTTCTTAATCAATTTAAGATTTTATAAAATTATTTTAATTTACCTCACAAATAAGTAAGTTCCCGTGATATATAAAATCGAAACCTCTGAAACTCCCATAATTTTTCATGTCAGCACAATATTTAAATAAATTTGTCATTTTATTTAAATATAATTATTTTTGTTTAGTTCAAACTTAACAAGGAGTGAAACTCTATCTCTTTAACAAGTCCAACTTAAACTCAAACTCATAATTTTTTTAAACAAAATTATTTTTGTTAGTCCAAACTTAATAAGGATCAAAACTCTATCTTCCACGTCAGCACAATATTTAAATAAAATTATCATTTTATTTAAATAAAATTATTTTTGTTTAGTCTAAACTTAACAAGAAGTGAAACTCTATCTCTCTAATAAGTCCAATTTAAACTTAAACTTAAACTCATCATTTTTTTTTAAACAAAATTATATTTGTGTAGTTCAAACTTAATAAGGACTGAAACTCTATCTTATAAGTCCAACTTAAACTTAAACTCAAACTCATCATCTTTTTTAAACAAAATTATTTTGTTATATATATATATATATATATATATATGAGTGAAACTCTATCTCTCTAACAAATTCAACTTAAACTCAAACTCAAATGTTGATAATTTTTCTTTAATATTTTTTGCTCTTTCAAAAATTTTAATATCTGAATTTTTGAGTTATTTTTTTTTTGTAAGTCATTACACTTTCAAGTAATGGTTTCTTCATCAATTTGTATACAAGAGCAAATCATGTAAGATTTTATAAAATTAATCAATTTAAGATTTTATAAAATTATTTTAATTTACTTCACAAATAGGTAAGTTTCTGTGATATATAAAACCGAAACATCTGAAACTTCACAATTTTTCACGTCAGCATAATATTTAAATAAAATTTTCATTTTATTTAAATAAAATTATTTTTGTTTAGTCCAAACTTAATAAAGAGTGAAACTCTATCTCTCTAACAAGTTCAATTTAAACTCAAACTCATCATTTTTTTTGAACAAAATTATTTTTGTTTATTCCAAACTTAATAAAGACTGAAACTCTATCTTACAAGTCCAACTTAAACTCAAACTCATCATCTTTTTTAAACAAATTATTTTGTTTTATATATATGAGTGAAACTCTATCTCTCTAACAAGTTCAACTTAAACTCAAACTTAAACGTTGATAATTTTTCTTTAATTTTTTTTGGTCTTTCAGAAATTTTAATATCTGAATTTTTGAGTTTTCTTTTTTTGTAAGCCATTATAAGTTTAAACAATGGTTTCTTCATCAATTTGTATACAAGAGCAAATCATGTAATTTCTTAATCAATTTAAGATTTTATAAAATTATTTTAATTTACCTCACAAATAGGTAAGTTCCCGGGCATAGCATGGGTTAGCGACTAGTTTATTATTATTAAATAAGTAATGATTAAATTAATTATTATTTTAATATATTGTGAATTTATAAGGAATATAAAATTTATATATGTACATCTATAAATTTTTATAATTTTATTAGGTATTTGTGTACCTTATTGTAGGGATATTGGGCCCATAAGTTCATTATCCATCTGCATATTGGGCTTGTAACCCAAGCCGAGGACGATGGTTTGTCCGAGGATGCGGAATCTTTATCAGAATGAATTATGTTAATAAATAAAGAGGTTAGTTTTTGTCATAATGGCTCAATAGGATGGGTTGAGGATGAATGACTCCTCAGCTGACCAACACCAAGGTCCGAAAAGGTTGCCCATCGACCAAAGTAATATTCTAGGAGGTTCTGTTGGTGCAGATAAGCATTTACAGAAACATCAAATAGGAAGGAGTCCTAAAATATCTTAAGAGAAAGCTGCTACCTCCTCATTAAATACTCTGCAGCTAATCCTTTGGCCGCATTAATGTAGAAGTGATACTTGAACAGTATTATTCAGTTTTACAGATATTGTGTAAAGACTTCCGAAAGGTGCTGATGAGACAAGTATCAACACCAACCACAAGCCTGCACGTGGAGGGCAATGGAAGAAAGGAGGGAGGGTATAAAATGGAGGAGAGCCCTAGAGAGCAAGGGATCGAAAAAAGAGAGAAAAATACACTGTAGCAATAGAGAATTAAGCCTGTAACCACCTTGTGAATCAATAAACTAAAACAATTCTCCTCGAACTGAGCCGATGACACTTTTCTTAGAATAAAACTATCCTGTTTTTATCCATCTATGGACTTGAATCTAATATACTTGTTTTCAACACATTAAAGCTCAGTTTTTCCCAACCTACTCTCTACAAATTTATTGTTTTGAGATTTTTGGGCCTAAGTTTATCCATTTGGTGGATTAGGAATCCGAATTGTGACCTTACACTTATAATACACAATACAAAAAAAATAAAAAATCAATTTACAATACAATTCACGTTTTGACAACTATGCTTTGTAATACTGGGAACCCTTGATCGAATGGAATAGTCAAATTTCAAAACTAGTATATCAAAGAGAGAAAACAAAAAGATCTAAAAAAGTAAACAAAGTTTATTATATTATATTATATTATATTATATTATTTACTTATTCAATAAATATATTTTTACATGATCATGATTAAATTATAATATGAATATTCCTTTCCAAATTATATATACATATATATAAAATATGTATATGTTTAAAGGAAATTGAATAAAATTATATTAAATTAGTTACACTTGCAACCTTTAAATTTTTATTTTTCCAATTTAGTACATAAACTTTGGTACCATAACAAATAGATTCTTTACCTTTATATTTTGCCAATTTAGCACATAAACTTTACTATTGCAGCAATAAGACATGCTTAAATCCCCCTCCCCCCAAAAAAAATTTAGTCACTTTTTGCACCAAATATATGTATATATATATATATATATATATATAAATTGAAAATGAAGGGGTCTTACTACTATAACATCAAAGTTTAGAAGTCTATATATTATAATACCAAAGTTTATATACTAAATTGGCTAAAATAAAAATTAGGTGTGTCAATTTACTATAGAACTAAAGTTTAGTATTAAATTTACTAAAATAAAAGTTTAACGACTGCAAACGTGCAAGAGCAATTAGCAAAAAATTCAGAGGTATAATAGCATTTTTTCCAATATTATATAATAAGTTTACTATACTTTGTATTTTCTCCGCAAAGAAACGTATCATATACATCAAAGAAAAGGTTAACAAAGAATTTGGATGAAGCCAATATTTTATTAGGGTAAATTACAATTTACCCGACTGTGATCTTGCCGAAATTTAATTTGCCTATTTGTTGTTTGAAATTTGATATTTTACCTACCTAAGGTTAGCTTAGTTAGATTTCTATAACTCACTTCTATTAAAAACATAGCTAAATATGTAATTTTGCTCCACTTTTATGTTTCTCTCCTCAAAAAACATAAAAATACAAGATCAAAAACTATCTATCGAAACGCTTGCATCATGGAATTTCAAATTACAAGTAGACAACTTAAATTTTGGTCAAACCTCAAATAGGTAAAGTGTCGAATTTTAAATCACAAGTGGGCAACTTAAATTTCAGCCAAACTACAGGTAGGTAAGTTGCAGGGACAGACCTAAGATTTTAAGTTAGCGGGAGCTAGAATATAAAAAAAGAAGAAAAAACAAAAACTTAAGATAGGCATCCATATAGTATTAAAAAATTGTTGTTTTTAAATATATTAAAATGCAATTATTTACCAACAAAAACAAACAAAAATAAAATAATGTTTTTTTTTTAATACTAGGCTGCCTAGGATTTTTTTTTTTTTTAAGCTAGAGTGCATTCACATTGGTGGTGCTAAAACAATTTTAGCTTTTAGCATCTTAAAAAGTTACTTTATCTATTTTACCACCTCACTTTACAATATACCTAATATCAAATATTTTATTTTTTTTATAACTTCGTTTAAAATAATATAAACAATTCATTAAAATAATAAAAAAAGCGAGAGAATTTGAGTTTTTTAATTGAAATAAGAGATATAATCTTAATAAAATATTATATTTTATTTTTAACAACTTACTACAGTGAATTGGATTTTATATCAGTTTACTATAGTTGCAAAAAAATTATCTTTAACTTCTCCGATAATACATGATTTTCTAGTTCTTTGGTGTTTAAATAGTTTTTTTTGTTAAAATACAATCACTATTGTGAATATCTTTATTGTTTTTGTTATTTTTTTAGTTGGATAGTTATTATTTGGGTGAAACTGGTTAGACTTATTACAAAGAAAGGGGTCTAAGGTTTTTAGAGGGGAGCATACCTACACAAATGAAAAATATTATAACTAAAAAAAAAAATTTGAACCCAGGAGGTCCGGACCCCTTGGGCCCCACCTGGGTCCATTTTGGTAAGTTGTAATTTGTGGATTTTATTAATAGGAAAAAAAAAAATTTTTGCATGAAGGGTGAAGGGTGGGCCGTCCCCTTTGTGAATTTGGAGTAGGCCCAAACATTGATGGCCTTGTCTTAGTATGATTAAATCCTAAGAATTTTATTATATATTTTTTTTGATAACAAATCTCAAGAAAATTATTAGTTAGTTTCGGAAATTAAAGGTTCTTTTAATAATGTTGTTTTAATAACGTTGTTTGTATATTTTAAAAATACGTGTAAGTGAAAAAATATATAAAAATACGTGTAATGTTTTTTAAATATTGAAAGCTGTTGATTAAAATACACTATCATACAGCCTTTAATATAAGGGTATTTCTTTTTTTTTTTTGTTTGAAAACTAATATAGAGGTATTTCTATTTTCTCAAAAAACAGAAAAAGAAAAAAAAGTATATAAAGGTAGTTTCGGAATTTAAAGTGACGTAGTGGTGACACTTTGTTACTTCTTTTTTTTCTATTTATGGTACTACCAAATCTAAGAAGTGAATTTTATCAAATCTAAGATGTGAATTCGCACGTGAAAGGGAGCACCTAATCATTACTTTTAACGCAAACATTTTATTAAAAAAAAAAGAGAAAATTAATTCTAACACAAACAGGAATCCTTCTCCGAACAGTGCACGATATATAATAATGGCAGTATATAATATGGGCTTTAGACACTGTTTTTGTTTTGACAGATCCAGAGACAGAGTCCAGAGCCTCCAGACTGAATCAATAGTGTCTTGAAATAAACCCTAACAAAGACAGAAGATAGAAGCGCCTCTCTCTCTCGCTCTCTCTCTCTCTCTCTCTCACTGCCTCCAGACCACCAAACGAAGTTTTTGGTAAGTTTTCTGTTTTTTCTTATCAGCAAACTACTTTTTCTGTTTCTCTTTGTTGATTTTGGTTTGTGGGTACTTTTTCTGTTTCTTTTTATTTTTCTCTTTGGATCATTTATCAACGTTAACTGTTTTATTCATCTTACAAATTGCATGTCTTCTTGTCCATGCTTTTTTTTTTTTTTTTTTTCTAATGAAAACTTATATCGATTTTTGTTTAAGGTAAAAAAAAAAAAAAAGTAAGAACACACACACACACACACACACACACACATATATATATATATATATATAATATGTTTGATGTAATTTAGAGCAAAACCAAAAATCACCCATAAATAATAATAAAACAAGAAGAAGGAAGAAATAATTTTTAAAATGAAATAGGATTCATGGCGATGAAAAGGAAAAGTAGTTATAGCTAAAATAAAATTAAGTTCTTATCCTAAAATTGGGAAATTTTTTTTGGTAAGTTGATACCAACCCTTTAACTCTTAAGCACTTGCATAGGTCCTAAAATTGGGAAATTGTCGGTACAACTTGAATTCTTGAATGATTTATTATTTAGTATATTACATGTTATCACTGATAATAACTATTTTTTTGTGTTGAGCTCATAAAATTTTAAATTCTAAAATTTTGTTTGTTCATTATTATTATACAGTATTTTGTTTTGTTTTGTTTTTTTTGCAGTCTCTTACAGCATAAATACCATATGTATATGTTAAGATGTCTAAGTGGGCTGATCTTCCGGATCTTATCCTCTCCAAAATAATGCGACGATTATCTTTCTATAATGATTTTGTCATCTTTGGTGCCATATGCAAGTCATGGCGAAGTGTTTATTCATTGGAAAACCCACCATTATCTCCTCGATGTCCTTGGCTTATGCTTGCAGAAGAAAAGGAACAAAAAAGTCATACGCGTGTCTTTGTCAACTTATTCGATAATAAATTTACAACTTCAAGTTGCCTGAGCTTGTTGGAAAAAAATGCATTGGAACATCTTTTGGATGGTTGCTTAGTGTAGGCACCGATTTCCAGGTCAATCTCTTTCATCCTTTGTCTAAACACCTATTAAGTCTTCCTCAACCTCTCTTTTGGAATGAAGATCGCAATTCCAAACTCGACCATTTAGATTACAGCGATATGTTTTTCGAGAAGTGTGTTTTGTCAAGGAATCCATGGAACTTAATAACTCATGAATATGATTGTGATTGCATAATCATGGTTATCTATGATAATTGTAGAAGATTGGCCTTCACTAGACCAGGATATAAAGCTTGGATTGATATACCAAGTCATTTTGGATCTATTTCTGACATTGCATTTTACAAGGGAAAATTTTATGCTGTGAACTGTCATGGTGAAGCTTTTGTTTGTCACACGGATGATGATATTCCATTCATTGAATCTATTGTGCCACGTCCACCGGCAACCGAGGAAATTATCCAAATGTATATTGTTGAATCATCTGGAGATCTTTTGGTTGTTTCACGCTTTCGAGGAGGTCATTTTTTCCTGGAAGATGATACTGAGGATGAAGACTCTGATGATATTGAGGATGAGAACATTCATGAAAGTGAAGGTGAAGGTGAAGGTGAAGGTGAAGGTGAAGGTGAAGGTGAAGAAGATGAAGATGAAGATGAAGAAGAAAAAATCAATGATAATCCCTATGTGACAATTGGGTTCACAATTCTAAAATTAGAATGTTCTACAAAAGTGAGAAGCAAATATAAATACAAGTGGGTGAAGGTTGACAGCTTGGGTGATCAAGCATTGTTTGTGGGTGACAATTCATCAGTGTCTTTGTCTGCATCAAGTTTCAATGGATGCAAAGCTAATTGTATCTATTATACTGATGACTATGTCGATGTTTTTCCTTTCACCTTAAATGGTGGAGGGTATGACATGGGTGTATTTAGCGTGGAAGATGGCGAATATAAGCACCATTATGAAGGCGAATCCCTTTCTTACTTCTCTACCCCACTCTGGTACATTTAACTTTCATCTACACAATGCATATGCTGATTTAAATAGTTGAAGCTAGTGAATATATGTAATGATTATTAATCAGATTATTGAATAATAATTATTTTTTTATAAGAAAATTGAATTGCTATAATTTATAAGTTATCCCTCTTTATTTGTTTCATGATATGATGAACAATGGAGCATATTGACCTTATATTTGTCTGTTGATGCAGAAGGCATTAGTTCTCAATCCATTCTTTTGTTTTTGGATAAATTATTTGGATGCTGCCTTTCTTTGATTGAAATCCTAATTCATAATCTATGTATTTAAAATTATTGTAATCAAGATTTTTATGCATGGCCGTACCATTTTCATATATAAATGATGGATTATATTCAAAACCGATCAATGCAAACCAAACAAAACTATTATTTTCTTTATGAGATTCCCGACATGTTGATAATCAAACCTAAGGTTTCCATAATCTTTTTATCCACAACAAATCATACTGATAATTGATCCACCGGCAAAATTCCCTGTTCTGTTTTATGTGTGAGAAGTATGTTTCTCAAAATGTCAAAGAACCCATCATGTACATTGCTTGTGGATCAAAATGCTGTTCCTAGTAACTGTAATACTCTTCTTTTCAGCTGCAGTTTGCTAGTTTCACTAATAAAAAGGCCTCAATTTTGGATTGCCAAGTGGCACTTATAGATCTGAGACCTTGCAACTCTTAAATATTTTATTTCTTATTTCTTTAGTTTTTAGAAGCTTGTCATATACTCATTAGAATGTACTGAGGACAACAGGCGAGGCAATAATTGTTTGTCTGTCCTCATATTTCATATAGCTTTCCAATTGTGAATTTTAGGGCCAGCATTCATATGCAATTGTCATAATGATATATCTTTGATTCGAGGACTTAAGAGTGCATATTTTAGACGTCAAATGAATGAGAAATGCTATTGATGTTATACTTATACATTGTTGTTTTTTTATGAATATGTTATAATTATACATAGACCACCAAATAAGTGTATGGTGAAATATATACACACACAAAACATGAAATGAAGACAAGAAAAAATATTGTAAAATGTAATTACCAAACTTGCAAAATGAGTTAAAATACTTTGTTGTTCAATGCTCTCAATAGTGTAGCACATCCAAATGGAGGTGAGCCTCCTTTAGGCCGAAACGAAAAACCAATGCAAACTTTGCTTGAAAGTTTACAACTGAAGGTAGCCATAATTCCACCATATGTCGTGTTATCAGTTTAATATGCTGGTAGGAGGTTTCAAACCAAATAGATAAGAATCGATATACAGTCCATGCATTCATTATCAAGAAAAAATCCGAATGAGAAAAAAAAAAAGGTGATGATGGTCTTACAAGCAAGTAAACTTTATTTACCATAGTGGTTTTTCTTAAAACTATGATTTCAAGCTCAATGTGCAATGCTGTCCAAATTTTATTTAAGCAAAGTTTTAAAGAGCATTTATCAACGCATTAGTCAAAATGGTGGTTGGCGAAACGCATCCATAGCTATATTTTGTGAACTGTCAAAGCTTGAAACTTGTCAGCAATACATACGATGTGCATCAAAGACGAAGCTGCAGAATTAGCAAAGCTAAAAGCATAGAGAATCACAAGCGGCACAGCCAGCAATGCTTTTCTTAACGGCTTGTTTCTCCAAGCTTGGTGTTTGCTTTCCAGTTTCCACAACAAAGGCTGCAAACCTCAGAGCTACTAGTAAGTACAATTGCAATCAACAAATTGAGCTCATTTGCAAACAGAACGTTTACAGATTCTTAGAGAATGATTCCCATTTCCCAGCCATTGCTTCTTAATAGATCATGACCATGTGCTTGCTGAGAAGTATTGACAACCTTCCCTTCAAGCATGGCCTTATTCCTACATTTCCAAATAGCTATCGAATGGTCAAAATGGTTAATATAGGTCGGTACACATTTTATTGATATTTCATTTCCTTCCATATCTGTATTGGAACAAATATAATACCTGCCTATCTGCCGCTAACAGGTGACAATGCTTCTATCATCTGTACAAGGCATGATCTCTTGTTGACATGACATTCAACTCAAGCATCGTATTAAAAAGCCATCCTGCCATTCCTTGCATAACCACTGATAAGCTAGTTCCACTACACAAAATATAACCTGATCAGTGTAATGTGGGAGTGTTACATGGGTCTGGGGTTTAACCGAGTAAAAAAACACGATGCTCTGCATGGTCTTCGGGATTCCTTGTCATCAACAGTTATATAACCTGCAATCCTCAAATTCCACATTGCAATATGTCGTTCGGGAATTTCATTGAGCAGTCTTGTGCCTTAAGCACAAAGGGTTCATATAGTAATTGAAATAAATTTGAAACTGTAAGAGATATTGAAGAGCTAAAACTTCGAAGTATCAGAAGTACATTTGTCCACAATTTTTTTTTTTGAACACATACAAATTTAAGCACTTCTTTTCAATGATTTTCCCTGGAGTAATATTTATTAGCCAATGAATTAGTTCTTTTCCTAAGGAATAATACAAAAGAAATTCCTTACCACAGATGCGAAACACACAAAAGACCAAACTTTATCACACTAAGGTACATTCTAAATAGTCCCCAATGAAAAATACAAAAGAAATCTATCTTAGGATAAATAATCTTAAACCAGAAAGGAAGAAAAAAAATGCGCTTGAAAATTTGATCTTCTCTTAAAACTAAACCAAATTTCTTACATCCATTGCCTCAAATACGAATGCCACACCATATGGGGTTTGAGCTGTTAGGTCAGTGGTCCTAGCACCCTCTATCAGGCCCATTGTCTAGGGTTCAAATCCCACATTTACTTCAAAGAAAAAAAATCCACACCATATGCATGCTCACAAGGACAATTGTAAGTGGAGGATAAGTATTGGACCCGATGCAGTAACAATGGATGGTTGAGAAAAAAAAAACAACTTTCAATCTCAACTATTGAATAAAAAAAAGTTAAAAAGTTAATGTAGCGGCACAGATTTGGATTCCAAGTCCAAATGATGGATGGACCAGCCCAAAAGGCTCACAACAATGAATTTGTAGAGAGTAGGTTGAGAAAACTGGGCTAGGGTGAATTGAACAATAGAACAATAGGTAAGATAGATTTGTATGACAATTAAAAGTGGCAAAGACAAGTGCAACTCCAGAAAATTGTCCTCGGCAATGATTAATTCTTATATATGGTTCTTGTTTTTACTACAAGTCTCGTTCTTGATAACTACCGTGTTTTTCTCTTTTTTCCCACCCCCATTTGTGAAGGATTTCTTTACATTATATAGTTCTTTTTGGTTCATCTTGATCCTACATTTGTTGATCATCTGAGTCCTCACTTGAGTATCCGTCCCATCAGACTCCTTCTTTAGCTTTCTGTGAGTTGCAGTAGCCAAGGTAATACTATTCAAAGGTCTTCTCCACATAAATGCGGCCAGAAGAGTAGCTACAGTGCATTTAATGCGGTGGGAGTAGCTTTTCCTTAGATATTTCCGGGGTTTCTTTTCTTCTGATATACTTCTAAGACACGTTCCTATAGCCGAGGCTTTCACAAAAATCATTCTCAACATTGGAATACATCCCCGGACTGTACTCGTCATATCCGAGGAGGAGTACCTCCTCGGATCATCTACCATTTATTCTAGACCGATCATCCTCCAGGTTCGGACCTCTTTAACTAATTACCTCTCCTCAGACTTTTATTTGTCCTCAGATGAGGCCAAAGTCCACTATATGATTTTGGGCCCTTATTCCTACAGTTAAAGTTAAAAAATGAGAATGGTAAAAGTTCCAAAAGTATCATTGTTAAATTGAAAAAAATAATTGAAAATGCAATGGCCAAAAATTTAATGTACACAAATTTTGGAGTTTGAGAAGAATTTTTAGGAGTTCAGCTTTCATAAGCTAGCCTTTGAATTTTTTGGAGTCAGCAAGGAAGGTATACCCAAAGCATTCCATCAGATCTGTCATTATCAATGAATTTTTCTTGCTAAAGATTATATAACCATACAAAAGCTTCTTTCAACAGGAAAAACAATTAGAAGAATCACCTAGCTATAGTAAAATTTACTGAAATCCAGATCAATCAAGTGCAAATATGAAACCAAAAGTTTCTCATTTCCATATAATTACGTATTTATCCTGTAAGTGCTTGGGACAACTCTGTATATTTGTTAAGATGTAAACTCAGGTTACTGAGTGTTTTTTTGCAACATCATACATTGTATTGGGGGGATGTATCCTTACTAACAGGCTGATTTGTTTCATTCAATAACTGCAATCAAATCAGCAATATTATCACAATAAATCAAAATGCAAATGTTTACAATATTTTCACAATAAATCCTAGAAGACAAGTTGTTATTGGTTTTAATCTGGGCTTATCATTTTTTTATTCACCAATAATATCTTGTCATTTAGAAATTTTTTTGAGAGAGAGTTTTAACTTATGGCGTCCGCTTCTAATGATAGCTCTTTATCATCAGACCAAGATACCAATCAATTTTTGGTGTAGGCGAGAATTGAACCCCAGATCTCTTATACAACCATCAGAGACTTTACCAGTTGAGCTAACTGGAACCCACGTCATTTAGAATTTGTTGTGAAAATATTGTAGAGATAGCATTTCTCGCAAAGACATCCAATTAAATAATGTGCTTACAAAATGCTATATATTAAACGTTGGTGATAATACCATCACTTTCAATTTCATCCTTTCATTTCGTTAGTTAATTCTAAAAGCCATAAATATAGTTACATAACTCCATTGCTAGTTTGCCACTAGATAGTAAAGCAATATGTATGCATAAGTTATAAGCTTTTTTTTTTTTTTTTTTTGGGGGGGGGGGGGGGGGTGGGGGGGAGGATAATTTGGGAGTTGTGGATTTGAACTATGAAAGTCTATACTAAAAACAACAAGAAGTACCACTTGAGTTACAAAATTCTTAGCAAGTCATAAATTCAATCTCTGCCTATACCAAAAATCAATTAGTGTCTTAATCTGATGAAAAAGAATAATCATCAAGAGCGGACGTTATAGGTTGAAACTCTCTCTAAAAAAAAGTGTGATGGAGTTACTGAATTAAGAAATTAAGAAGTATGGATAATGTAAGGACACGGTTTTGGCGTACCAGCCCAAAGAGGAAAGGACCAGCCCAAAAAGCCTAACAATAATGAATTTGTAGAGAATGGGAAGCGAAAACTGGGCTAGAATGGACTAAACAATCAACCAGATAGCTTTCGAGCCCAAAAAGGATAGAATACAAGATTTAATACAATAAACTGTCCCCTGCTATGGTCCGAGGAGGTTAGGTTCAGTTTTGCTGTTCTTAACTTTTATACAAGCTTTTCTCTTTCCCCCCCCCCCCTTCCTTGAAGGATTCCTTTACGTTATAGAGTGATCTCTGGATCATCTTCACCGTACACTTGTTGGTCACCCTGGTCTCTACTTGAGTGCATGTCCCATCATACACCTGCTTTGATCTTCTGTGAGTTGTGGTGGCCAAGGTTGCACTGTTCAGGGGTCTTCTCCACATAAATGCGGTCAGAAGGGTAGGTGCAGCACATTTAATGCGGTGGTGGCAGCCTTTCCTTGGGTGCTTTTGGGGATTTCCACTCCATCCCGACCATGTCTGATCTTCGACTCGGCCTTGTTTATCCCCTAACGTAACAGTATACTCCTGGGTCTCACGAGTTTGTTCTCCCTCTCCTCGGACCTGATTTCATCCTCAGACATGATTGGGCCTACTGGGCAGCTTTGGGCTGTTACCCCCACGAGGCCCAACACGTGATCTTGGAGTCTTAGGTATTGCGCGGTCTGGTATCTGATCGTGGGCCTCTGTCCCCACAATAGCCCCTCAAAACTCTGGTTTTTCCCTCCTATCCAAGGAGAAAAAAGGGGATTTTTGACTTGTAAAGGTTGTACTAATCTGTTCGCTGGCTTGCCCGCATCGGATTGCCGTTTTGTGCGCTTCGTGAGCAGTATCGATGCTTCGAAAGTCGCGAACTAGCATTGATTGCTCTAGGCGGCGCTATGTCGCGTCCATCGAACGATGAGAGACAGATCCAACGGTGGACATTTTACTTAAAGATTTGAGCGGGACAACTTCCATTTCCCCTATATATAGACACCCGAGGGAAATCATTTCTTCTCACTTTTCATACTTTCAACTTCTTCAGCGAGTTCGAACACGCACTCCTTAAGATCTCCTACTTACACAGACTTCTCGAATTCTCCTTATTCTCTTCAACAAAACCCATCTTTCCCTTTTAACACTCCGAAGGTTAGTGTTCCTCTTTGTTTTGTTTTTGTAAATGCCAAAGTGTGAGTTTGCCTTCAATAGTTAATTTCCTCCTCGGCCAAACCTCTCGGCCTTGTAGATCTCAATTTCTAGGAAGTCGGTTATACTAAATTTCCTTTAGTTAGTCCATATGGGTAGGTTTATGGAGTTAGTGGATTCTCCCATAAAAATAGCGATTTTTAAGAATAAATACCATATTCTCGAGGAAGTAGGTCTACTATACTGTCATCCAGACCGAATAGACTTGGACAGGAGAGAGGGGGAGGTCGTCATCCCTGTGATAGCCTTTTTGGAAGGAGGAATGACACTCCCCATGGGTAGGATCACCCGTGACTACCTTTTCCACCACAGGCTGTGCCCTCAGCAGTGTGCGCCTAACATCTTCAGGGTTCTAGGTAGCATTGATGCTCTAAATCGGCACCTAGGACTAGAGCTCATCTGGTACGACGTGATGCACCTGTATGAGGGCCACTCGCAAACCGACGGGGGATACTATCTCAAGTCCCGGTCACCCGTCGTTAGACTCATCTCCTGCCTCCCTAGGTCCAATAAAAATATGAAAGATGATTACCTGATAGCCTCCGGAGCATGGCATGATGGCGTCCACTGCCCTGTTAAAGAGGGGGACCCAGGTGGGAAACCTTTAAGTTAGGGTTTTTTTTTTTTTTTTTTTTTTTTAAGATCATAGATTCTTCAGTGTTAACTATGCCATTATTTCCCTGTCATTTTTGTTGTCTTCTGGTGTTGTATCTTGATTCCCTAACTGTTCGTTTCTCTTCGGTCTTGCAGATAAAAATATAGTGGCTCCTCGGCTTAGCCATACGAACGTCCCGGCCCTCAACTTTTTGCTCCATGCAGAGATCTTTGTGAACGAGGATGGGCAACTGCGTGCTGTTGACAAGATTTTGGATTTCGAGCCAATTTCAAGATCGTTTCAAGAAATTGGTAATAGCATAAGGGCCGGTGATCCTCGGATCAACAGGATCGACGTATCAAAGCCGAACTTTCTAGCCACTCGGGATCTTCCTCCCATCGTGCTTTCGATTCCGCAGGGCATTCCAATACCCATAACTCCTCTTCAACAAGTCCCGTTAGGAGCGGCGAAGGTAGCCGAGGAGGGGACCGCTTCATCACGTCTATCTCTCGAAGAAGAGATAGACAGATTTCGTTTTGAGGAAGAGAACGATCCTGTGCCCGGTCCAGCTCACTCTCCTAACCTTGTAGGGGAGGTTGGTGACCATTCGAGTATACACGCCCTCACGACCGTAGTAACTTGTTTGGACAGCTCGTCCGAGGAGGAGATGGCTCTGAACCAGAGGGGCAAGGGCTTGAAAGAATTGCTGGCTGGGAGGACGAAGGGAGGAACCTCAAAGGAGACCCAAAAGTTTCAAATTCCTCCAGCACTCCCTCCTCTCCCTCCTCCTCCTCCAACTGACCTCGATCCGAAGCCCATCCCTGATTTGAAGAAGAAAAGGCCAATCGTAGACCTTAAAGAGGGAGAGATCGGCTAGAAAAAGGGGGCAAAACAGCAAAAGACCACCAAGGAGCCTCGGGACAAAAGGTCCACTTCTATTGAGAGCCACGAGGATCAGAACCGGGCTGACGTGCATATACCTGCGCGTATTTGGTCCTCTCGGCTCGAAGTTGACGGGGCGGCTGTTGCTTGGGATGCCTCGGTTCGCGAATACCGCCGAGGCCAAGCTACTTACGTGGTTGAAGCTTTGGAACAACCACTCCTCCTGCCTAAAGACATGAAAGCTGTGAGGAATCTAAAGCAGCAGGACCTTGTGCTTAAAAAGGGACCTCGCCATGGTGAGTCTTAAGTCCCTTGTGCTTCGCTTCTGCGTGTCTTCTTTATCTTGCATTCACTTATACTGTTACGCTAATTTTTGTGCAGGTAACACAAGAAGTCTTCGTGGCGAAGGAATGGGTAAAGGAGGCCCGTGGCGAGGCAAAAAACGAGATGCTCCTCCGCCATGATGCAGAGCCCTAGGAACGGCCAAGGCCGAGAACAAGGAGCTGGAAGCCAAGCTGCTGGCCGAGGAGAGGGAGAGAAGAAGCGTTGAGGCCGGGTTGAAGAACGTTGAGGCCCAGGCTGAGGAACAGCGCAAGTTGCTGTATAAGACGGAGTTAGACCTGGCGACATCTAGGCAACTCGTGATGGATTTGAAGGCAGAGCTTCAAAGAGCCAAGGAGGCTGTACAACTGGCCAAAGAGGCTTTCGAAGCTGAGAAGCAGGCGTCTTATCAGTTGGGCGTGGAAGAAACACATGCCCGGCTCATTGATGAGTTGGCCGAGGCGTGCAGGGAATTCTGCGACGCGACATGGGCCGAAGCCCTTAACGCCGTTGGAGTTTCTGCAGACTCGGCCTTAAGGGGCTCCGAGAAGGTGTACTATCATCCTCACATTCGTGAGGTCACGGATGATCCAATCTTGGAAGCCCCGGACGTTGCTGTGGCTAAGGAAGCCGAAGCCAAGGACGTAGTCTCCGAGGTTCCAAGCGCAGTGTTGGTTGAAGGCAATGAAGCAATAGCCAAGGACGAGCCGAGCCAGAAAGAAGATCCTCCCGCTTCTAAGGCTTAATACTTAGGATTTTTAGTTCCTTGTTTCTGTTTTTGAAGATTTACTTTATCGTGTATGCATCATATTGCAACCTTTAAGTGTAATTTTTGACTTTATGAATGAAGAAGCTTTTCTTTTTATCTGTCACGTGTTTATTTACTATGCTTTATGTTCCACTACCTCCAACTATTCCAAGCAAATCTGCGTTAGCATGACACGTTGACTCGTAGGACTAAAATTGTAATTTAACGCACGTTTTCTAAGTCGCAAGTAGGTATTGGCTCAATTCACTTAGGAAAGTTTAGTGGCATGTTACTTTCTTCAAAGCGGGTGGTTCGAGGGGCCAGGCGTAGTTTAGGATCTGTTTAGCACTTAAAAAAATTTAGTAGCGTGTTAATTTTTCCAAAGCAGGTGGTCCGAGGGGCCAGGCGTAACTTAGGATCTGTTTAACACTTAGAAAAATTTAATAGCGTGTTAATTTTTCCAAAGCAGGTGGTCTGAGGGGCCAGGCGTAGCTTAGGATCTGTTTAACACTTAGAAAATTTTAGTAGCGTGTTAATTTTTTCAAAGTAGGTGGTCTGAAGGGTCAGGCGTAGCTTAGGTTCTGTTTAACACTTAGAAAAGTTTAGTAGCGTGTTAATTTTTCCAAAGCAGGTGGTCCGAGGGGTCAAGCGTAGCTTAGGATCTGTTTAACACTTAGAAAAATTTAGTAGCGTGTTAATTTTTCCAAAACAGGTGGTCCGAGGGGCCAGGCGTAGTTTAGGATCTGTTTAACACTTAGAAAATTTTAGTAAAGTGTTAATTTTTCCAAAGCAGGTGGTCCGAGGGGTTAAGCGTAGCTTAGGATCTGTTTAACACTTAGAAAAATTTAGTAGCGTGTTAATTTTTCCAAAGCAGGTGGCCTGACACTTAGAAAAATTTAGTAGCGTGTTAATTTTTCCAAAGCAGATAGTCCGAGGGGCCAAGCGTAGCTTAAGATCTGTTTAACACTTAGAAAAATTTAGTAGCGTGTTAATTTTTCCAAAGCAGGTGGTCCGAGGGGCCAGGCGTAACTTAGGATCTGTTTAACACTTAGAAAATTTTAGTTGCATGTTAATTTTTCCAAAGCAGGTGGTCTGAGGGGCCAGGTGTAGCATAGGATCTGTTTAACACTTAGAAAATTTTAGTTGCATGTTAATTTTTCCAAAGCAGGTGGTCCGAGGGGCCAGGCGTAGCTTAGAATCTGTTTAACACTTAGAAAAATTTAGTTGCATGTTAATTTTTCCAAAGCAGGTGGTTCGAGGGGCCAGGCGTAGCTTAGGATCTGTTTAATACTTAGAAAAATTTAGTTGCATGTTAATTTTTCCAAAGCAGGTGGTCCGAGGGGCCAGGCGTAGCTTAGGATCTGTTTAACACTTAGAAAAATTTAGTAGCGTGTGACCGAGGCCTCGCTGGCTCTTCCAATTTTGAGCGATTAACCATCATACATAATGCAAAGAATACAAAAGTGGTAATGAAGTGCATTCTTATTAATAATAATACATTTTTAGGTTATTTACATTCCATGGATGGAGTACTGCTTGATTTTCCAGATCCTCCAAGTAGTATGCTCCTATTCCAGCCACGGATGTAATTCGGTATGGCCCTTCCTAGTTGGGCCCTAGCTTGCCCCAGGCGGGGTTCTTTGCAGTTCCGACTACTTTTCTCAGTACCAGGTCTCCTGGCGCCAAGGGCCTTAACTTCACGTTGGCATCGTACCCTCGTTTTAGCTTGTGTTGATAGAAGGCCAGTCGGACCATTGCGGTTTCCCTTCGTTCATCAATCAGATCCAGATCTCTCTTTAGTAAATTGTTGTTGTTGTCAGGAGTGAAAGAGCTCATTCTCAATGTGGGGAATCCAGTTTCTAATGGAATGACCGCCTCGGCCACATAAGTTAACAAAAAGGGGGTCTCACTAGAGGATTTTCGCGGTGTGGTCCGATACGTCCACAACACGTGTGGTAGTTCCTCGACCCATTTTCCTTTGGCGTCCTCTAACCTCTTTTTGAGATCGCTCACGATGATCTTATTAACGGCCTCAGCTTGCCCGTTTCCTTGAGGGTAAGCCGAGGTGGAGTACCGGTTGGTTATCCCTAGCCCGCAGCAATATCTTCGAAAAGATTTGCTGTCAAACTGGAGACCATTGTCCGAAATGAGGGTGTGGGGGATTCCGAACCGAGTGACAATGTTTTTCCAAATGAACCTCTTCATATTCGCATCTCGGATGTTAGCCAACAGCTCGGCTTCGACCCATTTGGTGAAGTAGTCCGTGCCGACCACCAGATATCTCTTGTTTCCTGTAGCCTTGGGGAAAGGGCCCACGATGTCCAAGCCCCACTGGGCGAAGGGCCATGAGCTGGATAAAAGATTGAGCTCCCCCCCAGGTTGATGTATGTTCGGGGCGAACCTTTGGCATTGATCACACCTCTTTACGTAGTCTTGGGCTTCTCTGTGCATGTTGGGCCACCAGTATCCTTAGGTGAAAACTCGATGAGATAAGGATCTTCCCCAGTGTGGTTGCCACAAACTCCTTCATGTAGCTCTTCCAAGAGGATCTCAACCGCTTTAGGATGAACGCATAACAGGTAGGGTCCAGAGAATGACCTTTTATACAGTTTATGATCCTCGGACAACCAGAAACGAGGAGTCTTTCTCCGTATCTTTTCTGCATCCAGTTTGCTCTTAAGCAGGGTGTCATCTCTGAGGAAATGGATGGTTGGGTCCATCCAGCTAGGGCCTACCCTTATCTGATGGATGGATGACACTTCTATTCCCAATCTACGAGGACTCATGAGGTCTTCGACAATAATTATTCTCGGCAGACCCTTTGCTGAGGAGGTTGCTAACGTGGCGAGCGAGTCCGCATGCGTATTCCTACTCCTGGGAATATGCACTAGGTTGAAAGAATCGAAATCGGATTGCAAGTGTCTGACCTGACTTAGATACTCTTGCATTTTGGGGTCTTGGGCCTCCATCTCCCCTCGGACTTGCCCCACCACCAATCTGGAATTTGAGAACATGTCCACGGTTTTGCCGCCCATCTTCCAAGTCATAATTATCCCTACTAGGAGAGTTTCGTACTCCGTTTCATTATTAGTGGCCGAGAACCCGAGTCTTAACGATTTCTCAATCGTGATGTTTTCGAGGGAGATCAGGACCAAACTGACTCCGGATCCTTTGAGGTTTGAGGCGCCATCAATATAAACTTTCCATGACGAAGCTCCTTGTACAGAGGCTACTCCAATTGAATTTTCATCCATGTGCGGTTTCACCATGTCCTTTTCTATCGTGGTCTCAGCGAACTCGGCTACAAAATCGGCAAGGATTTGCCCCTTCACAGAGGTGCGGGGCATGTACTTGATATCATAGGCCCCCAGTTTTGTCCCCCATTTAGCGATCCTCCCCGTATAGTCAGCGCTTCGAAGTAAGGCTCTGAGTGGCAATTGGGTCAAGACAACGACAATGTGGGATTGGAAATAATGGGGCAGCTTGCGCGTGGCATGGACCACGGCTAGAATAGCCTTTTCTAGTGGCAGGTATCTGATCTCGGCCTCGTGCAGGGACTTGTTGACATAATACACAGGCCTCTGTATGCCATTATCGACCCTTACTAGCACCAGGCTCACCGCATGGGTAGCCACCGCGATGTAAGCAAATAGGACTTCGTCTGCCTCCGGTCTCGACATTATAGGTGGTTGAAAGAGATATTCCCTCAATTGCTGGAAGGCTAGGGTGCACTCCTCGGTCCACTCATAATCCTTCCATTTGTTCAATAACTGGTAGAAAGGCCTGCATCTGTCTGCCGACCGTGATATGAATCGATTCAGGGCGGCCGTCATCCCAGTGAGTCTCTGCACTTCCTTAGGATTCTGAGGTGGTTGCAGGTTGCTAATTGCCCTGACCTGACTGGGGTTCACCTCAATGCCACGGTGAGTGACCATATAACCCAGAAATTTCCCAGACCCAACTCCGAAGGAACACTTGGAAGCATTAAGTCGCAGCTTGTGGTTCCTTAGGATTTCAAAGATGTTCCTAAGGTCCTCGACGTGCTCGGCCTCTTTCTTGCTCTTGACCACCATGTCGTCGATATAGACTTCAATACTTTTGCCCAAATGTGGCTCGAACATTCGCGTCATCATCCATTGATAAGTGGACCCTGCATTCTTTAGTCCAAACGGCATCACTTTGTAGTGGTAGTTTCCGATGGGGGTGACGAAAGCCGTTTTCTCCTGATCTTCTAGGGCCAGAGTTATTTGATGGTACCATTGGAAAGTGTCCAGGAAACTCATTTTATGATGCCCCACAGTCACATCTACTAGCTGGTCAATCTGAGGCACGGGGAAAGGGTCCTTTGGGCAAGCCTTGTTCAAGTCCGTATAGTCTACACACACCCGCCACTTGCTGTTATTTTTCTTCACCACCACAGTGTTAGCTAGCCAGTCTGGGTAGAATACTTCCTTGATGGCTCCCGCCTTCTTAAGTTTCGTGACCTCCTCCTTGACGGCATCAGAGTGATCTTTAGACGAGCGCCGAGGGGGTTGCTTCTTGGGAGTGACGGAAGGATTAACGTTCAGGTGATGGCAAAGGAAGCTCGAATCTATTCCTGGAGCTTCGTAGGTGCTCCAAGCGAATACGTCTATGTTTTGCTTGAGGAAGCACACTAACTCTTCCCTCTCCTGGGGAGGCAGTTGAGCGCCGACTTGAAAGAACCTTTATGGGTCATTGTCAATGACGACCCTCTTCAATTCCTCGCACTCGATCCCCTCAGCCTCACCGTCAGGACATGAGGCCTTGATCTCTAATTGCTATAATTCTTTACTGGAAGGGGCCGAGGACTCTGGCTCCGGTCAGCATGCCATTGCTGCCACCAGACATTGCTTGGCCACAAATTGATTTCCAACCAGCTCCTCAACCTGATCCCTAGAAGGGTATTTCACCTTAAGGTGGAGGGTGGACGAGACAGCCCTAAGAGCGTGAAGCCAAGGTCGTGCCACGATGGCGGTGTACGGGGAGTAGGCGTCCACCACGATGCTTGGGAGTGACAGAAGGATTAACGTTCAGGTGATGGCAAATGAAGCTCGAATCTATTCCTGGAGCTTCGTAGGTGCTCCAGGCAAATACGTCTAAGTTTTGCCTGAGGAGGCACACTAACTCTTCCCTCTCCTAGGGAGGCAGTTGAGCGCCGACTTGAAAGAACCTTTCTGGGTCATTGTCAATGACGACCTTCTTCAATTCCTCGCACTCGATCCCCTCAGCCTCACCATCAGGACATGAGGCCTTGATCTCTAATTGCTATAATTCTTTACTGGAAGGGGCCGAGGACTCTGGCTTCGGTCGGCATGCCATTGCTGCCACCAGACATTGCTTGGCCACAAATTGATTTCCAACCAGCTCCTCAACCTGATCCCTAGAAGGGTATTTCACCTTAAGGTGGAGGGTGGACGAGACAGCCACAAGAGCGTGAAGCCAAGGTCGTGCCACGATGGCGGTGTACGGGGAGTAGGCGTCCACCACGATGAAGTCTACCTCCACCACCCTGGAGCCGGCTTGCACTGGCAATCTGATATGTCCGCGCGGAATAACGTCCTTTCCATCAAAGCCGACCAAAGGCGAATCGTAACTAGTCAAATCCTCTTGTTTGAGATTTAGCCCCTTGTAGAGATCTAGATACATGATCTCGGCTCCGCTACCCTGGTTCACTAATACTCTCTTATCGTCATAACCACTAATTCTGAGAGTTACGACTAGGGCGTCATCATGTGGCTATATGGTTTCGGCCTTATCCTCGTCCAAGAAGCTTAATGCCGAGTGAGCTGCTGTTTTGGTCCTTTTGATTTCAGGCCCAGAGCCCTCGGCACGTGATCCTGCGATTGACATTACTCGGGAGGGGCGAGATCCTGTTCTTCCCGGCGCGGCTAGAATGACGTGGATGATCCCCAAAGGGGGCCTAGAACATGCGCCGCTTTGAGCCCCTGAAGTTGCCTGATTGCCCTGTCCACCAGGTTGGGTCAAAAATTGTTTGAGCTTGCCCTCTCTGATCAGCTGTTGAAGGTGGCCCCACAAGGTCCTGCAATCCTCGGTCATATGACCCCGTTCCTTGTGGTACTGGCAATGAAGACTCTGATTGCGCTTTGCAGGATCTCCAATCATTTTGCTCGGCCATCTAAAATATGGCTCATCTTTGATTTTTTCCAGGATTTGATGTACCGGTTCCTGGAATAGTGTATTAATAGCCTGAGCAGCTGGTGCTTCAGAATCTCTTCTGAGGCGATTGTTGTTGTAATGATCCGATCTAAAATCCTTCCTCTCTTGGGGGATAACCTTGCCTTTGCCTCTTTCCTGTTGTTGGTCCTCTTCAACTCTTTTATACTTGTCAATCCGGTCCATGAGTTAGCGTACGTTGGTGACGAGTTTTCCGGTCAGAGACCTTCTCAGATCATGCTCGGCGGGCAGGCCGACCTTAAAGGTCCTGACGGCCAGGTCGTCAAAATCGCCCTCTATCTCGTTAAACATCTCCCAATATCTGTCTGAGTATGTTTTTAAAGTTTCCTCTTCCCTCATGGACAGGGACAGTAAGGAATCCAGAGGCCGAGGGACTCTGCTGCAGGTAATGAAACGGGATCCAAATGCTTGAGTAAGCTCTTTGAAAGAGTTAATGGAGCCCGCCCTGAGTCTGTCGAACCATCTCATCGCCACCGGTCCCAAACTAGATGGGAACACCTTGCACATCAGGGTCTCATTACTGGAGTACACCGCCATTCTGTGGTTGAAGTAGCTAACATGCTCGACTGGGTCTGTGCAGCCGTTATAGAGAGTGAACGTAGGTTGGGTGAATCGCTTGGGGAGGCGCCCTCCATCGATCTTACGCGTAAATGGGGATTTAGATATTCGGTTGAGCGCTTCACTCATGGCATCATTTCCCATACCCCTCAAAGATGCACCTCCCCCCCTGCGCTCTCGACGGCCGTCTGGCTCGTACGAGAAGGTTTCACTCGGGGGTGTTCTCGACCTGCACCTATATTCGTTATCTCCCTCACTACCTGTAGAAAGGTCAGAGACTAAGGGACTTCGCCTCCTCCGCTCTTGGCGTAATTTCTTCTTTAAGTAGTCAATCTCTTTCTGCATGGCCTTGGCACGCTCTTCCTGGGAAACATGGCTGTCGCCCCTAAACTGACTTTCTCCAGAATGGATGGTATGCACACTGCCTTCCTGACCCTCTCGAGGATGGCCTTCCCCATGAGATCCCATAGATTCAGACTGGTGTGGACCAGACCCTACCATGGCTGACTGTCTAATACTCTAAACCACCAGCTTCCCACAGACGGCGCCAATTGTAAGGACATGGTTTTGGCGTACCAGCCCAAAAAGGAAAGGACCAGCCCAAAAAGCCCAACAATAATGAATTTGTAGAGAATGGGAAGCGAAAACTGGGCTAGAATGGACTAAACAATCAACCAGATAGCTTTCGAGCCCAACAAGGATAGAATACAAGATTTAATACAATAAACTGTCCTCGGCTATGGTCCGAGGAGGTTAGGTTCAGTTTGGCTGTTCTTAACTTTTATACAAGCTTTTCTCCTTCCCCCCCCCCTTTCCTTGAAAGATTCCTTTACGTTATATAGTGATCTCTGGATCATCTTCACCGTACACTTGTCGGTCACCCTGGTCTCTACTTGAGTGCATGTCCCATCATACACCTGCTTTGATCTTCTGTGAGTTGTGGTGGCCAAGGTTGCACTGTTCAGGGGTCTTCTCTACATAAATGCGGTCAGAAGGGTAGGTGCAGCACATTTAATGCGGTGGTGGCAGCCTTTCCTTGGGTGCTTTTGGGGATTTCCACTCCATCCCGACCATGTCCGATCCTCGGCTCGGCCTTGTTTATCCCCTAACGTAATAGTATACTCCTGGGTCTCACGAGTTCGTTCTCCCTCTCCTCGGACCTGATTTCGTTCTTGGACATGACTGGGCCTAGTGGGCAGCTTTGGGTTGTTACCCCCGCGAGGCCCAACACGTGATCTTGGAGTCTTAGGTACTGCGTGGCCTGGTATCTGATCGTGGGCCTCTGTCCCCACAGATAACATTTCCTATTTTTCAAATTCTATTTTGATTTCTTTTATTCAAAATGATGCAATTTAATCCTTGAAAATTTGAAAAAGTATTAATTTTTGTATTTTTGAAAATTGCATGCGTAGTAGACGATGTATTGATGTAGCATATTATAAAGTTAATTAATGTGATTTGAAAAAAATTTCATAGAAAATATATAGAAGGATGAAATTGTTACACTTTGAATAAAGGACCAGAGTTTAACTTTTTAAATATACTGGACAAAAAATAGAGTTTAGGCCAAAATTTTGAAATAAAAAGTATATATCATCATTTTCTTTAGGAGGGGTTGAACTCTCCGATTATGCCATTCTCGCATATGCTATATCCAATTAAATGAAATTTCGAAACCGTTATATTTCAAAAATATTTGAACTCATAGTAATAAAATTAGGTTTCAATTTTCCTCTGAACTTTGTTTGGATTGAAACTTCCTCTAATTCATGACGATTAAATGAACTTTTATATATATTTTTAATCACATAAATTAGTTTAGATGACAACTCATGTGATTACACCATTTTTTTAGGGTTTAGATGACAACTCAGGCAAATTGCACTTCCTCCAATTTCCTGCAACTTGATTTCATGCTAAACTTCATCCATAAGTTTTTTTTTTAATAGAAACTTTATCCATAAATTTAATAACCAACTCTTTTATGAAGTGCAATTTGCCTTCTATAAAATATATTTAAAAATAATCTTCTTTTCATCCTTGAAATATAATACATATTCTTCTTTCATCCCCAAAATTTAAAACTTTTATTTTTAGTCCTTGAAATTTTAAAGTATCCCCCATTTCATCCACTTTCCTTAAATTTTATATTTTTTTATATCATGTGTCTAATATTCATCCACTGTCACTTTAACTGCAAGAGAGGAGTGATTAAGTGAAACCCTTTTAAGCAATATTTTAGGGACGAAAATAAAATATAAACTACAGTACATTTTATGGACAAACAAAATGATATATTTTAGATTTTTTTTTTTATTTTGTTTGCTCCTTTGAAATATCATTCAATTTTTATTTTTGTTTTTTAAAAATTAACAATTGTGGATGGAAAAAAAATGAAATTAAGAATATTTTAATTCATAAAAAAAAAATTTTAATTTGAGAAAAAAAATTTAAAGACCCAAAAAAAAAAATTTTACATCAAGTTTGGTTTGGGCCTAGTGTGTGCATCTCAGTTTTTATTGCTTCTAATGGGCCGTACAGTGCCTCCACCGCCACACAAAAGCAAATAACAAAACCCTCAGCTCCTAAATCTTGTGCGGAGTAAACCTAGAGGGAGAGGAGCAAAGAGGCAAAGAACAAAGATGACCCAGAAAGCAAATCTATTCAAAGGTCAACAGAAGAAGAAATCTGTTCCTCCCAACCGCCATGGCAAACCTTCTGTCACCCGCAAAGGTAACTAACTATCTAGCTTTACGTGTCTGTGTATTTGTTTATGGAAAAGTCCGGTACTTGACAGTATGTGTATTTGTATGTATATATATATATATATATATATATTTTTTTTTTTTTTTTTTTTGGTTGGTGCAGGGAAGAGATTTGTGAAGCCGGCCAAAGTTACCAAGGAGATGGATGTTGATCGTGTATGTCCCATTTTCTATTCTCTTTCCAAATACTATTTTTATATTTTCACAAATTTTTAGGGGTTTCTTTATGTTAGGTATGTTGTGGTTTAGATTAATGGGTTATGTGATGTGAAAGTGCAAATGGGGTCAGCTTAATTTTGTAGTTAATGATAATTATGAAGTGGGTCTGAGCAAATCAGCCATTAGCATCTAATATTTATGATGTTGCAGTAACAAATTTGAATTTTATGAGTGAATTTGCAAACGTTTATGTAGTCGATCGACTCTAGCCTAGTGAAGTTCTTTGTTGGAAGTTAGCTTCTCATTGATTGTAAAACAATGGTGAAAGGTCATGAATTGACATTGTTTTAATGATGTTATTAAAGTTTTGTTGGAGAGGAAAATGAAGGATGAATTTGTATGCAAACAATTTTGGACCCTTTCTAAGTGCAGTAGACCATAAGGTGCACAAGATATTATATTGCAGTGGACCTTGCCACTTAAGAGATGTGTTTCAAGTAGGGAGGATGTTTAATGAATGGATTAAGTTTGGTGCTTTTCTCTTTTGAAAGGTGGTGAGGATCCTAGGATGGTCTTTGTGTTCTCATCTTGTTACAAGAAGTGCTGAAATGTGATTAGTTAAGGTCTCATGGTAATGGTGGCAGAGTTATATTTTGAAGTAGCATCTTTAAGAAATTCTGATTTTCTCTTTTATCTTTCGGTCCTTAAGAAAATACAAGCAGCAGTAGTGGGGTTTTTTTTAGGGTATTATCTAGGATGTTCTGGCATCTCCTAGTGTCCAGGGTTTGAATCCCCCCACCCCCACTATAAACATATCATGAAAAAGGAGGCTGGGGCATCTGAAAAGAGTTCCTTCCCCTGTTGATATCAGACAACTGATGTGCTCATCCCTAGTTGGCAGATTCGCTATTTTGCTTGGTATAGTGCATATATAGGATTAGCCTCCCCCCTCATTTCCTCCTCCTCACATTGGTTTTTGGGGCGTGCTATGTGCATGGTTACCATAGAGAAGTGACATTAATTGGAATTTCTCAATATTTTAGATTTTTAGATGCTATGGAGGTCTATTGCTTTTCTTGTTCATTTCTACAAGCATGGTGACAAGTGTCTTCTCCAACTTTCGATGGGTTTGAGGTTATTCTTCTATGAAAGAATGAAAGATATTTGTTATCATTGTGTAGAAGATACTCTCATTTTGATGAAGCTCGGAGCACATTCAACAATCTTTAGATGCTTTTCACTTCTGTTAGCCTTTTTGCACTTCTTCGGTTCAGCATTTTTCTTTATCCTTGCGAATTTGTTGGTGATAGAATCATGCTGTTGCTGTCTTGTCTTACATCATTCTTTTCTATTTCTGCTCTTTTTTTTTTTCTTGGTATAAATTATCCTGTTGTTCTAATCTTTTGTGAAAGACTAGAGCCATCACCCATTTCAATCCTTTTTAGAGATTCATAATAATCATCAGCATGTTGGTTAAGTTGTCAACTTGTCATCTACTTACTTGAAAAGAGGACTTTGAAGCTAGTTATTCAGTTCAATTCTAGAACTCTTTTAGAAGAGTGTAAAATTAGGATCTTTCATTGTAATTCCTGTGCGCTTAGGCACTTAGGTATTCATGCCCCTCATGTCTTCACATAATAGACTTTCTAACTGTTTATTGTTGTAATACGTGTTTACTTTTGTTATGTAGAATTTTGTTAATAAATATATCATAACTCTGGATGCATTTACATTAAAATGCTCTAAAAATCTAAATCCACTGTGAATTTTATATACCTTCTTTTCCATTTCTAAGTTGCTAGATGATTATTGGTGGATCTTTCATTTGATAGGCGTTTTGAAAATTGTAGGCTTTCAGCCTTTCACCTTATTCATCTGTGTCAACTGGTAGCAACCTTTTGGCTTTCAACTTATTCTTTCAGGCTTTGTTTTGGTGACAATACTTAATGAACAGCACTACGTTCGTCCATTTTGTAAAAACATAGTTGCTTCTATGGGTATTGATGTCATGTTCTGTGATTGGCTACTTTTCTCTAGTGTAGCGAGAAGCCTTGTTATCATTGGTGTAACCCTATGTTAAAGAACACTGGGTGGGTAATAAATAAGTGTGCAAAAAAAAAAAAAAACTATAATTATTAAAGGAAGCCAAATTTGTATCTGCCTGCATTGGAGACTCTACAATATGTTGTTTTTCTTTCTTTATTTGTTCACATCAGTGATGGTATTTCCCTCTGCTTCTTGATTATACCAGGAGCTGAGCAAGTTCATTAATTATTGCAATGAGGTGAAAGCAGCCACTGCTGCTAACAGGGAAGGTGGCCAACTAAGTATTGTCAAACCACCACCAGAGTCTACCAGTGGTGAGAAGAAATAGATGATGATGAGAGCACAGAAAATATGGATGTAAAAACTAAGGCGTAATAGAGTTTGGAAATAGTCATTTTTCGTGTTGCTGTTGATGTTTTGTATGTTACAAGAGGAAATGAGGTTAACTGCTTATGTTGCAAATTCATCTTAACTTTTTTTGCTCCTTTGTTTCATTTTGCAGGTTGATAATATGTTCTTAGCTTGTTTAATTTCATTGACTACTTCATAGGTTTTACAGTTTTTGGTGCCAATTAATATTATTGTGATTGAATATATGAGGAAATCTAAACAGCTTACATGATTGATCAGTTGCAAATGTACTATCAACTTGTCATTTGGGAGTTGGGACATCCAATTTGTTGATAGAATTAAAAGTGGAACATTATTTCTTGCTGTCAACCAGACCGTATTGGTCTAAAGGCCTTTGACACATCCAGAAGCCATCTATTGGCTCTACATCTCAAAAATATTGAAGCTGAAATCCCTTTCTTCTTGATTTATATTTTTATTTTGGGACTTAACAGTTAACAATACCATTTTTAATTTGGGATTTTTAGGATGGAAACATAAATGATTTTTAAAAATTTAATTTATATAAAAATTTTGAAATATGTAAAATTTTTGAATATAATGTTATTATGTCCTGAAGTCTTGATGGTAGAACATGCTATTTAATATGAAAATTTTATAAGATTAGTTTCAAAAAAAAAAAAAAAAACAATTAAGAAAAAAAATGTCCCGAGCCCATAATTCAATTTTTTACTCTTCTTTCATGGATAAACTGATAAAGCTCCACCGTGGGAAATATCTGAAGGAAAATGATCCTTCTGACCCCCATTTTCTTTTTTTATAGTCTACTGTAATTTATGTAAGACTATATAGGTTAATTGAATTGTACAAGGAGTGAAATCGAGAAGAAGAAGAAAGAGGGGGAAAAAACCAAATGGTGGAGCTGGGAGATGGATGGACTCATGGACTGATACGAGTTACAGAACACTTCATATAAAATGCAGTCTGGTTGTGTATCAATTATCATAACTCATAAAGTTTTTTGTCGTCTAATAATATAGATATGGGGTTTGAATTTGTCTACACCGAAAACCAGTTGTGTGTCTTCGCATGATGATAAGAGCAATCATCATGGAATAAATATCATAGATTTCTATTATATCTATCAAAAGTATCACAACACAATTTATCAATATTAGGATTGTAAAAGAGAAGTCTTGTTGAGAATTAAAAGTTTAGAATTATATGTTCAAGCTTGGTCATTCTACTTGTTGAAGAAGCTTGAGCTACATGATTAAATGATTCTTTTATCATATAAAGTTCACTCAATGACTAAATTTTTCTACCCATTCACAAGTCTATACTAATAAGTAATAAGTAAATTATAACTAAAATCGTATTATTTGAATTAATTAGATAGAATGATTTTCATTTGTAAACTTACAAAAATTAGATTCACTAACCTTGTATTTGCTAATAATAATGTTTAAATTTTACTATGAAATAGATTATTTATATCATCACAAAATTATAATTAATAATTTGATATTTTATTAACTTGTTTACAAATATATACAATTCAAAACATACACACACTCATTTCAAAAATAAAAATAAAAATTTCAAAGAATATCTAAATTTATATATATATATATATATATATGTGTGTGTGTGTGTGTGTAAGTTTAGATATTCTTTGAATTGAAACATATTATTCTAACAAATAATATTCTGAAAAAATTAAATGTAAAATTTTTGTTGGACTTTCAGTTTTTGTGAATTTAAGAACAGAAAAAAAGGGGGGGGGGGGGGAGAAGTGAGAAGTTTAAAGACTGTTTTACCCCAAAGTCCAAACACAGAATTGTAGTCCACATATTCTACCAAGAGAATACCCTTTGCATATCATTTTTTTTTTTTTATAAACAAAAAAAAAGTGATCATTAACCCGACCTACTTAAATCCACTGTGATATCATTTCTTTTAGGCCTGTTCACGGGTCGGTCTGGGTCGGGTTTGTGTCCAACCCGGAACCAACCCGACCTGATCGGATGGTGAGAATTTCAACCCGTCGTCGACCAGCATGGCTGATCGGATCGGGCGGATCGGACCTTCTTCGGACGGCAGTCGGTTCGGTCGGAGCTGGAGATTTGAAAATCGGCCAAAATCCGGCGATTTTAAAGGTGAAATCGGCAAAATTTTGGTGATTTTTTCGCCGGATTTTCTTTGGATTAGTCAAAATCTCATCAGATTCGGCGAGATCTCACCAGATCTAGTGAGATCTAGTCAAATCCGGTGAAGATTCCATGGATCTGGCTGAGCTCTCGTCGGAAATGGCTGAGATCTCGCCGGATCTAAATAGCTTCGCCGGGAAATGCTGAGATATCGGTTCGGTCGGGTTTCTTCGGGTTTTGGAGAGCAAAACCCGCCAGCCGACCCGCCATTTTCGGGTTCTAGAGGCCGAGATCCACCGCCGACTGTCGCCAGCATCGGATCGGCCGGTTGTTGGGCAGGATCGGACGGTTTTGGGCGGGTGGATCGGGTCACGGTTTTGGTGGACACCCCTAATTTCTTTGTATCTAAAAACAAATTAATATTTTATTATTTTATTAGAATATGTATAATATATCAGCCAAAGAGAGACACATGAAGACAAAATTGAGGTGGATCCAAGTCATCTGATCTGACGTTTCAGGCCCACCTATCTCATGCTATACTTTCTCCATATCTTGCCTTATCAACTAATTATCATGATTGTCTGATGTCATATATATATATATATATATATATATGAATTCAAAATATATATATATATATATATTTTTATATAGAACTAGGATTTATTAGCTATGAAGTATGAATTATTTCAAATAATATTTTTGTTCATCTAGAGAAAGAGAAGTTATACATAATTCAAAAAATATTGCTAGATACTCATCAGTTCTATGTAATTAGAACTTAAGAGCATTCATAATAAAGATGCTAAAATAAGTAATAACTCAAAAATTATTTTAGCTCATTAGTCCATAAAAATTAAGCCACACCAAAGTTGTCATATTTAAAATTTTTTAAGTTTCAATTACTGTTTAGGACAGACTTGTAAAATTTTAAATGGAAGCTTTCCAATTCAAATAGAATAGGTTGGAAGCGGTAAACAACTGGTTAGTTCTGTCTTAATGTACTTCTTATACTTTGCTTTGCGTATATGTGTGTGCGTGCGTGTTAAGATATACTATACTTGGAAGAATGTTAATTGTGATTCTCATCCTTTGCATATAGCTTTTTAAATTTGATGTGGGTAGGTAGGTAGATTGGCATATGTTGATGTATGTTGCTAAAATTAGGTTTTAGTGAAGTGGAATTTAAGTCTAGGTGAAATGGGGTTTTGTTGAATTGGTGAAATTGCTAAATTTCAATATGGATGTTTTATGAGTTACTGGTAATAATGAGTGAAGATTATTGATTGAGATGCAAAATAAATAATGCTATTCATAAAATAAAATAAAAAATTACATTCCATGAATTGAAATGTAAAATTTTTTACTTGTTACCGTGTTTATGCAAATATACACAAACATTGTAGCAACATGAAAATTTTTTTATTTATTTTTTATACGCGGTCTCCCTTTTTGTCTCACTTTCCCTCTACTCTCGCACTCCCACAATATAGTATTAAAGTAAAATTATTTTAATGTGATGTATTATAAATAAGATTGGGATAGTGTATTGTAAAAGTAGTTATAAATAATAGATAAAATAAGTTTTTGAAAAGATAAAATATAATTTTTTTAAGTAGAAGTATATATTATGGATACATTTTGGAGTCAACCATATATTTTATTAAAAGTATTCCTTGGTTATATAAGAATTTCAAAAAGTTGTGGGCATGGCCTCCCAAATTCCTAGTCCCCTCCTACCTTGAGGTTATTAATAGCAAAAAAAAAAAAAAAATATTCACATATCATTAAAAATAAGATACATGTAATGTGAAACACATATATTATATATAAAAAAAAGATCTATAATTTTTAATTTTTTTTATACAAGATAGAAATTTTATCCTAAAGTAATTTAAGTGCATATGTGTGAAACTTTTTTTTAGAAACTTAAACCCCTAGCTTTTGCCCCCTTAACTCATGAAAACTTTATACTTTTGACGTGACTACTTGCACCGTGATTATATATAATTTCCAATCTAATACTAACCATAACATTGCACGGCATAAATTGCGTCTAAAACATTATAACAGAAAACACCCTAAAAGGAACAGGTTCTAAGACAACTTTCAACTTAATGACAATAATGTATCAATAAAGAAGGTGTAGCCGTCACATAACGGTCAAGGTGGAGTTAATCTCATGTTTGAAAGTTTAAACCACAAGTAACTGCACTAATAATTAATAATAATACTAATACTAATAGTGAAGAAAAAGATCTCGGCAAAAAATAATGCAGAAAAAGAAAAACAGTAATAGTGATTGTTTAAGTTTGTACTACTTTACTCTGAGTCTTTGATAGTGCCTTACACGACCTGTAACTGTAAAATATGAAAGCAAGGGAAAAAAAAAAAGCTGATAAAGCTTCAGCTATGTGACAATGTGAATGATTGTCCCTTTCTAAGGAAAAGGTCAAGACCATATATAATTCTATATATCCCTATCTGATCCATTAGGTATTCATCAATCTTAGCCGTCCAAATCTGTCACTACAATGATCCTCAAAACTCTCAAAACACACCCAATTGACTCCTATTTCCACGTGCTCAGAGCTTCACCCATTGGTGCGTGTGATGAACTTGCTGTTTTAGGCACGTTTGTGATTCATGATCCATCAACTCGTGTGGGTCTAAGTTCTAATCTAAAACTCTCACATGTTCTTGCTGAGACATAGATGATGTAAGATGTAAAAGCTTCCCAAGTGAAAACTAGATTATCTGACCAACAAAAAATATAGGCAGCTGCATCATCAATATCATCAGCCACAGCACAAACAAAACACAAAGATTTCACCAACATTCTAGACAACACCACCGCTACTACCGTCAGCCTCAGCTGCCATTGATGGGTGCTGCAGAACCTGTAAAGATACTATCATTTTATCCATTTATTCTTAAATCTTTTTGATGTTTTTTTTTTAATGGGGTTTTTGCTTATTCATGTGCTAAGAGTTGTGTGTGTGTGTGTGGGGTGCTAGGTGGAGGAGAAGAAGAGTGATGGAGGTGAAGTGAAAGAAGAGAATGAGGGGAAAGAAGAGGAGGAAATGAAAGATGTGGAGAAAGGTGAGGTGGGTTTTCAAGAACGTGGGGTTGAGAGCAATAACTACGGAGAATTTCAGCTCTCAAGGATGCAGATGCTGAATCCATCAAACCCTTTAAGGATTGTTATTAACAGTGCCACCAGAGTTCCAACTGCCTCTCCATCTCAGCGTCCTTCTCAGCCTCCTCCTCCTCCTCCGCCAGCTCATGCTCAGCCTCGGTCTACACCAGCACCCACCCCACAAGTAAGTTAATTAAATAAAATTTTTCATTTTCATAAGTTTACACAAAAGGTTTATTTTTTGAATTTGGTAGCTTTGCAAGTTTCATTGCAAAAATTTGCAAAGGTGTTTCTAAAAATTACACAAATTTTGTTTTAAATCTTGTTTGTATTTTACTAGTCATAGCTCATATTTATACATTTTTTTAAAAAGTTTATTATCTGAATTTTACAAGTATTGTTTCATAGTCTGCAAAAGGAGAAATTTTTTTGAACCTTTTTCTAGTCTGTCATCTCAAAAGAACTTGTCTATTTTCTTATGGGTACAATTAGAAGTCAGTTTTCATAAGATTAAAAAATAATAGCTTATATATTTTCTGTTCACAGGTGGCAAATTTGAATTTCTGGCTCTTTCTTACCATCTCTCATGTCAAGTTTCATGTATAACTAAAGAATGCGATAGAATCTATGCTTAATTTTCAAGTCAAGAATGTGATTTTTTTTTTTTTTTTGGTTTCTCTCTCTTTTTGCACAGCCGCCATCACTGACAACACTTAATTCAAGAGCTTATACAGACAGAATATCTCTGTTTCTGTTCCTTCTGCACATGGTTGCTGCTGTTGGGTTAGTTTGTTTTCTTATATTCAAGGGAATTCAAGGCCTAATACAAGCGTCAGAATCTATTAAAACGAAAGAGAAAAGGGTGTTGCAGTTTTATCTGCCACAAGTTGAAGCTGCATCTTTTTTGAGCATTACTCTTGCATTGGCATGGCAAAAGGCAGTCAGGGAATGGCCTCTATTTATGGTTCATTTCATACTATGGAGCTCTTTTGTAATGTCCCTATCTGCTGGAATTCTCCTTATTTGCTTCCAAAAACCCGCCACTGAAGGCATTGGAGTCTGTTTTATTGCCTTTGCAATTGGCAATGGATTGTATGCTTGTTGGGTCACAACGCGAATTAAGTTTTGTTGTAAGATCTTGATGAAAGCACTTGAACCTGTTTCAAAATTCCCTGGTTTGAGTCAACCTATTTATTGGATGCTTGGGGCTGGATTCTTGTGGATGTCCCTATGGATTTTAGCTGTGATGGGAGCTTTGAATTTCTACTTTCCCCCATTGATCATTATTGCATTGTATTTGAGCTTGGCTTGGACTGCTGAAGTAATGAGAAATGTTGCTAATCTGACAGTGAGTAGGGTAATTTCTCTGTATTATCTCAGGGGAATGCAATCTAATACTCAGTTCTGCTTCCAGAGGGCCATGACTCTGAATCTTGGTAGTGCTTGTCTAGGCTCTCTATTTGTGCCTGCAATTGAGGCCCTGAGAATTGTTGCTCGGGGTTTGAATTTGCTTGAGGGAGAAGATGAGTTCATGTTTTCTTGTGCACATTGCTGTCTCAATATCATGGATTCCATCTTCAGATATGGAAATGGCTGGGCCTATGTGCAGGTATTGTCACTGAAAATCCTTTTATGCTACTGAATTTTCTTCACTCTAATGACATTACCCCTAGAAGACAATATGTGGTATAAGTACAGGAATGATTAATCAGAGACAACTGCTAATGTGTCATAGATAGTTCACGGTAAAAATGGTTCTATTTGAAGGGGAAAAATAAATATGATTATGCTATGCAATTAAAAGTTGTTGCTAATTGATCACTGGTTTAGAAGCTTTGGATGATTCACTGCTACTTATCTATAGCATTTAATTATGGATTATGATAAAGACTGAAGTTTTTAGTTGCATCAATGTGGTGATTGAGATACAAGCAACATTCCTTATTGTGCCAAAAAGCAGGAATTTCATTTTAAGTTGAACTTTACTAGATGCCGCTTCTTTGTCAAAATAATTTAATTTGATTTAATTAGGAAATGTGTTTCTAGGGTCATTCTCAATTTTGTATAGTAGTCTTGAAGGTCTCTTAAGATTTTCATGATGCTTGTGTATTAATTTTAAAAGATCAGTGACATGCTTTTGTTTTTGCAAGTTATCATAGTCAATTCACAATATTTAATGTGATTATTTTACAAAGACGGAATTATTTACTGTGCCATCATTATCAGAAAGTCAATGCAGTCCATCTAAGTTTCACACGAATGCATTTTTAATCAATTGTTTAAGACTAATTTATTTTGAAATGTTACTTAGCTTTGTTTTAAACCATTTTCCAGATAGCTGTATATGGAAAAGGTTTTGTAAAGGCATCACAAGACACTTGGAAACTCTTTCAGCAGCAAGAAATGGAACGTATTGTCGATGCAGACATAACCAGTGCAATTTGTTTCCTAACAGGAGTCTGCAGCGGCTCCATCTGTGTCATAGTTGTGGCTGCTTGGACCGCCAGACTGTACCAAAATTTCACAGCCACCATTTCACTCCTTGCATTCATCATTGGATACCTCATGGTTGGTAGCCTTATTTGACCAATCTCAATTTATTTGATTCTTTATCTATACATTCCCATCAATGTCATCAACTTGTGTATTATTTAATCATTATTAGTCCTCTATTCAATTAACTTAATCAATTTTTATTACTATGCACCAGACCAGGATTGCCATGGCAGTACCACATGCCTGCGTGAGTAGCTATTATGCTTGCTATGCAGAGAATCCAGAAAACAGGCTGTTCGATTCAACAATAAAGGATCGTCTTGGCATAATTAAATCTGGCCGCGATGTGGTTGTGCCTACACCTAGAGTGCCCCGCCGGTTTAATGCAACATAGCCTAAGCTCAATTTCTCCTACAAGGTATGAAAATTATGTGAGCATCATTTTGGTCATACTATCAAGATGTACCATAATTTTGTTGCCCCCAATTGGGGTGTTAGAGACTTGACCAAACCCAACCGAGCTTGAGCTAAAATTTCCACAAACAATGGTTGAGGTGGTGGTCTTCATGACAATGATTTTGAATGTGAAAGTTCAACCATTATCAGATGTTTGGTCTTGGAAGGAGTGTGGAGAGCCCACTAAGATTCCAATGAACAAGAAGCTATAAGACAAATTGTCTTTTGGTCATGTCTTTCGTATATATATGGGGGATATTCCATTAGAAAAAGTCCCACCATTATTTTATTACTCTATCTTTCTTGGTTAAACCCATAATTGATTTATTTATTTGTTTAACTTTATCTAATCTTGTAATAATCTCCCTGAGTTGTGCATGAGACTTTCTACTTTATCTTTGTCGAGGATTTAAATATAGGATTGCCTTGATTAAAATAATGTTGAGAGCTGATTGTGCGTTTGGTTGGGTCACTAAGGTGGGTTAAAAAATGACTTGTGCAATGTGCATATTGAGTCTAAAATTGTAAAATGGACTGAATTGTGCGCCTATGTTTATTTTGGTTTTTTCTTTTTCCAAATAGGCAAAGTTTATCTATACATGGACATTCACAGTCCTCTGTTTATTAAGTTATGCCTATATAGAAGCCTTTAAATGTTGAAAAATGCTAACGAATGCCATTAGGCAATGGTGTACTGTAGGCTTGAGATTTTATTTTTATTTTTCTAGAAGACTTTATCAATGAATTAATTAGCAAGGTTTGTGCTTTAAATGCCCTTCATGTTATCATGTATCAAACCCAAATTTTTTCCCCCTTAAATGAGGAGATGCCTCTTTAGTATCAAATTCATGGCACCTGATTTAAAAAATTTGTTGAGGTGACCAGTAGAAAATTTAATGTTGGAATTTGAATTTGAATAAGGCTTTTATCCAAGGCTTGTTTATGTGATGAAGATTCCCTTCCCTATGTTTGAATGAATGGAGGAAGAGTAGAGAGAGAATGAAGTTCGAAAATAGTCAAAATACTAAAAATTTGATCAGTATTAAGTATTAACCATACCGTTTGTCTTTAACTTAGCTTAATTAAGTTTCATTTAGTTCAATTAATAAAATCTTTTGTCGTCGCATAAGAAATCTGAAGTTTGATCTCCGTTTAAAGAGTAATTATCAAGAGTAAAAGTTATAGATTGAGACACTCTAAAAAAAAAAAAAAAAAAAAAAAACAAACCTTAGCTTAACTAGGTTGCTAGTTAATCCACGAACAGTTAAAGTTAGTGATTCATTTACCAATCGGCAAAAGGAAATATAGAAATTTTATGCTTTAAGTGGAAGCAACTGTTGGATGTAATTATTATCAAAGAAATTTATATATAATTAAAAAATATTCCTGTTTGAAATTCAGACAGAGTCAGTGCCAGTCTTTAATTTATTTAAAGCATACCTTCCGTTAAAATCATCAAAGCCATGTGGTCCTTGCTTTTGCATTGGTGCCGTACATTCACATGCCTATCAAATTTGATTTTTCATAGAACAAGACAGTTTTTCATCTTCACAAGGTAGTTTTGCAAATACCACTATGTGAAGAAGATGATAAACATTACATGCTAAATGGCTTCCTCATATGAATAAGTTCCCATTTTTGAAGATATGTTTAAAGTACACATTAAAAAAAAATAAAAATAAAAATAATGCAAGGACCAACTTAAGGTGCAAGTGAAACCAGTCAAAAGGTACATTCTTTATGATTCTGTCTCTTCCTTTATAGCTCTCTTTTGCTTTAAAGGCCTTATGAAAAGGAGCTCAAAATTTGGAAAAAAAGACCCTTTGATTAAATAGTAACACTATATAACACCACTTTCATTAGAAAGTAGCAAGTGTTTCACTTTATGTGAAACACATGCTTAATGAAGAAGATAGTTTAAGACTTCATTACTAGCCCTTCAATATAGTTCTATATAGAAAAGCTCATGAAGAAGCAAAGCTCTAGCTTCATGTAGCTAGGTATGGTATGTGACTCACCATGCAAATCCCAATTAAACTATATCCCAAAACTTAACTCTTACTTAAAAACAAAATCTCAGAATCTCTTTTGTTGATATGATCCTTTTACAATAATATATATATATATATATATATATATATTGGCTTTTTAAAAGCTTTTTTTTTCCACTATTATTTTCACGTGTGTCACACTATACGTATGCAACTTATAAGGTTTTATTACATTTGTTTTTTTGTATGAACCATACTTATATTTTACTGGAAAATCTTTTACCAAGAAAACCACTTTCCATTGGCTAAAATACTGTTTATTTATCTGTAACAAAGGTCAATGTGGGGGAATATGTTATATGTTTGAGACAAGATAGCCAACGAATTGGGCATTATACATCAAAATTATTGATAACTCCAAGCATGACAGCAACATTTGGTATTGGCTATGGATTATAATATTTTGTATGTGATGGGATTCATTATCTAGTGGCTTACAGAATATATATATATATATATATATATATATATATATATCTATTTGGAGAATCCTAAAAAACTTTCTTGACTTCTATAACCACGTGGTTGATACGTCGTTGTACATGCCCTTGCATTGTTCGTTTTCTAGATTTGTATAGAGCCTCCTACCAACCAAATGATAGTTTATGGATATGGCCCATATGGGTGGATATTAATAAATTGTGTTGGTTAAATGAAAGATACAAAGTTTAGGTACACAATCAAATTTTACAAAATTTTATAACTTTTTTACTTTTTTTTTGAAAGAATAATATTTGTTTTGAGTTATGTTGGGTCATGACTCATGATAAATTTATTTTATTTTGACATAATTATATTGGATTAATAGTTTGTTGTGAAAATGTTATAAGATTTTGTTGCGTCTGTAAAAAGAACTTAATATTAAGAGAGGCTGAAGGTTAATGGTCTGATTGTAATTCTTTTTGTAGTTTTCATAATAAAAATGCAATTTTTTTAGGGGTCAAATTCATAGTTCTAAATGAACCATGTAACATTTGGTGTTTTTGAGACACGGGTTGATTTTTTTATTTTTTATTTTCCATTGTTCTCTTTCAAAGAAGATATTAAAAAAATTCCATATTTAGCATCTTATTGATTCTAAGTTAGGTTTCATTTTTCCTAACGCCTAATACCTTTATACAAAGAAAAAAAAAAGATTAAAAAAAAAGGCACTGAATTGTCCTAATTATAAATAGTGACATAGTTGACATATTTGTTACCTTCAGATTCGATTTGCATCTTTAATTAATTGACAATTCTTCGTATGTGAACATGTTGAAATGGGGAAGAAGTATATACCAATTTTTAGACCATTTGTTTATACCATTCATGTTACATGCTTTTTTATTTGATACCATGCATGTTACATGCTTTTTTTGCTGTGTAAAACAAAGAAATGAAAATTTTCAACTATAGGGAAAATAATAACAAGTTACAGGAATGACATAGATATTCTATTTACTACTTACTAGCCAATAAATATTTATATTGAAGAAAAGAATTACAATGTTTCATTCAGAATTCAGATATATATGGTTCACAATCCTTCAGTAATACAAAAAAATTCCAAGTCCAAAAATAAAAATAAACTCAAGTAATAATAATTTGTTTATGCATTATTATTATTATTTTGCTAACTTAACTTGTTTATGCATTATTTGATGTTGGTCAACCTGGAAATTATATTGAACTTCGAGCAATAATTCTAGTTGCGTGTAGTGGCTGCCAAGATACCCCACTTTCAAAAGGTTGGGGGCCCTATATATTATTTCTTGCTAAGATACCTCACTTTCAAAAGGTTGTTGGTCCTATTAATTCCTACAGTCATTAATGATTATGGTCAGCATGTTCGCGATGTGTGTGTGTGTGTGTGTGTGTGTGTGTGTGTGTGTGTAGACACACACACATATATATATATATATATGATTACACTTAACATATGCCTTTAAAATATATATTAATTATTTATTTAAAAAAATTTATAAAAAATTTAAAAAATTATAGTATTTTTTTTATATAAAAAGTTTCCTATAATAATTTAGGAAAAATTGCAAATCATATCTCTGAAGTTTGGGAGCGTTTGGATTATATATCCTGAAGTTTGGAGTGTTTAGATTTTATCTTCTGAAATTTGGAGTGTTTAGATTTTACATCCTGACTTTACAAAATTTAGATTTTACCCTCTTAAAGTTTAGGAGTATTTGGATTCAATACTCTCAAATTCTGAAACTTTGGGGTGTAAAATTCAAACACCCCTAAACTTTAGGAAGTAAAATCTAAACACCCCTAAAATTTAGGGAGTCAAATCCAAATTCTGAAACGTTAAGGTGTAAAATTCAAACACTCTCAAACTTCAATGAGTAAAATTCAAATTATAAAACTTCAGGATGTAAAATTCAAACACCTTTAAACTTTAGGGGTGTAATTTTCAATTTACCCAATAATTTACTAATGTATACCCTAAGGATATATGTTAATAAAATCCTATATATATATATATATATATATATATTACACATTAGGTGTAAAGTTGGATTCAGGGTAGGCTGGATTCAAGCAATATTGCTCGAGTTCTACTACAAATTAAGGGAGAGAAACGGGGAACCTTTTATTCTATCTTGCTCTATTGGAAATGGAACCACAATTTATGGAAATAATTTTGCTTGAAGTGAATTATTGGTTCATGTGTAAAAGATGGTATATGTTTACGTTGACTCAGTAATGTTTTTGTTGTAAAATAAAGGATTTAGGGTCTTCTTTCTAAGTTCAAAGAGAGTAAAAGAACCATATTTTATTGTATAGCTTATGAAATAAAAAGTTTTAAAGATATTTAGTTGAATAAGAGATTTAGGGTTCAATTCTCGCTTACACCAAAAACTGATTGGTGTCTTGGCTTGATGATAAAGAACTATCATCAGGAGCAGACGCCATATGTTAAAACTCTCTAAAAATTATCATAATACCAGTATTATTACACTGTTTCCAATTATGTTAAAAATCATATCCTTATCCACGAAACTCGTATGAAGTTTCCCTAACAGTGTGAGCTCAAATTCTGGGAAAATGGTCTCATTTGGCTTACAAGACCAAACAATATTCCAGTCCAATATTCTTCGGCCACTTTATTGAAACTTACCATAGATTGGCCCAGTAATATCTAGAAAGTCAGTGGCACCAGCCATCAGGTTTAGTTTCCCAAGAAAACAAGCAAAAGGCTTGTACTTTTCGAAGAGGTAGATGGCAAAAACAAATTCATAGGAAATGACTAAAATTACAATTTCTTTTCATGTGAAGGGTCAAATTTAGAGAACAAAGGGTCCATGAAACTGAGTGCCAAGTATTCCACCCAAATTTCCATTTTTCTTGACTGGATTGAAGTCATTTTTACATCACATGATCCCCAATCAATCAAGGTTTGCTATCTTCTCAAAAAAAAAAAAAAAAAAAAAAAAACCCAAGGTTTTCTAAAAGCCATTCTCTAATTTTTGGCTGCTCTAGTTAATTGATTGATTTCCATTTTCCTACTGAACTGTTTCTCTTTCTCTATACACATGACTTCCTTGGCCCATACCGGTAAGCCAGTGAACCCACCATGTGGTGTAAAGCAAACATGTCCTGTAATCCTGTTTAAAGACATACCATACTTTTCACCTTCTAACTTGTGAAAGCATGAGCAAAATTGCTATTTTACCAGCATACACACCCAGAATGAGCTTTACCTAGATATGTATTGCTAAATTTTTTAGCAACGAGAAACAGTGAATTCTCATATATACCAACTACTGTAGCCGTGTATATAAAACCAAATATATTATTTTATTAACAAATATTTCTTCTTTCTCTCTCTTCGATTATGACCATTGGAAACAAATAATAAAGAAACAATGATGAAAGAGTAAATAAAGAATAAAAATAAAAATATTTAAATGAGTGGTAAAAGAATAGAGATTGAGATGTTGGGTTTATTGTATAGTGGATTAGTATAATAGACAAAATAATTTTTTTGATGATAAAATAGCAATTGCGGTGCAAACCCGGATGTGAATGCTCAAGGTCACCTCACAAAGCTCATAGGTGCCCAAAAGTGTACGAGTGAAATTTAATCACTTTTCCAGTGTTGGTTTCATCAACTGAGATTGTGATAAGGATGACTACTTAGACGCAAAATACAGTTCTATAATTCTATTCTATCAATCATTCATCATTTTGATTTTATTACGTAAAGCAATTGCTCTCAAAAATCAAACCTAAGTTATGTGTGCACGCCTCATAAAAGAAAAACAACATTTAAGCAAAGAATGAGTGTGCAGGAGTTACAGCAAGACTAAGCTTAATAGCAGTCCATATAGGGAGTGACCCAACTACTGAAAAGTGGCCTAAGAAATACCTATCAGAGGAAGTGACCAACTCGTCCAATATCAACATTCACTGTAAACATAATCTCCTTACCTTACTCGCATAAAGCCTAAGAGATTTGGCCGTGGCATATCCTATCACGGCTTAAAATTTGCTTGTTTTTAGTAAATAAAAAGCCATAACATTTTTATACTGTTACTAATCAAGTAAAGAAAAAAATGCAAATGGTGTTATCGAGTGCAAGTCAAATATTTTGTCCGACTTCTACCATTATAACTCTTGTGCACAACTCTGATGTGATCTTTTGTGGTTGTACTCGTCACTACATACAGTTAACCGGATCAAAATCATGGCAAAATTTGCATTACAAGAGTTGTGCCAACAGACTCTCTTTTGTGCAAAAATCATCTCTGATTGATGACAAAGCAGAATGTCTATTCCCCAATCAAATTTGATTCTCTAGTTTCATTAGCTTCACAAAAACTACATTTACCATTTGTTAATATAGGACGACCAACTAAACCAAATATATATTGTTTACTTTTCTTTTCCCCCAAACTAGAATGAAGCAGCACTAATAATGATGGTTCCATATTTTCCCATCTCTCAATCTTTCCAGTTTCCAGTCAAATCCTATTATTGACTGTTACAATCATTGGTTCAAAAACCATATAAACCTATTAACAACAATAATAATCTAGGATAAGGAACAACAATAACAACAATATCAATATATATATATATATATATATATATATATATATATATAAAACGTAGAGATCTCAGGTTGGACAGTTGGAGAGCATAAGATTGTGTCATGTGGTGCATTATTTGAGATTCTCTATATTTAAGTTTTTACTTCAATAAAGTTAGCATTTATATCAAAGTATTAGTTCATTGATATATTAATTATTATAATTGTGCATTAATTATTTATTATAAATGAATTTTTATGATTATTTTTATGAACTTTATATAAGAAATAATTATTAATTAAAATAATAATAATAATAAATTTAGAATATGACATTATTGCTCATATTTAGTTGCTTTAAAAACAATTGACGCAAAAGCCATAAAAATTAAATATTTATGAATTCATTAAAATGAATCTTAACCGTTTAAATTTCCTAACTATTTTTAGTGACATGTATAGTATTTATTCAATGTAATTAGATACAAATAGAATAAATGTTTATTTTTTATATTAATTATTTTAAGCATAATGAAATTTTAATATCATTTTTCTAAGATTTATATGAGAAACTATTGGTTTTATTTTTTATGTGAGAAACAATTGATTTGAAATATGGTATTTTTGCTCAAATTTAGTTGTTTATGCAACAATTGAAACAATGTCAAACAAAAAGAAAAAAATAAAATAAAATAAAATTTTAACACATACTCAAGAATTAAAAAAAATAAAAAAATAATTGAAGGATATTTGCATTTTTTTGGCAGGCATAAAACATGTTTATCTATATTAGTCGCTATATCATGCAATTTCCAATTTGTAAACATATATATATAGTATAATCGAATCACTATATTACTCTTAATGTCCTTCTATTTTGTCTATAAAATAATTAAATATTACACTTTCTTGCAAGAAAAATTATTGATTTTTTTTTTTAGATCGATGGTTAGGAATGGGGAATTCAAAAATTATTAAAAGATCATTAGTAAAAATTATCGAAAATTATCAATAGTTAAACTACAAAATCATTAGTAAATATTATTAAAAAAATTATTAAAATATTGAAAAAAACTAATAATAAATTGCACCGTACGGTTAGCTAGTTGAGTTAAAGGAAGCTTAACCCATTTCAACTTTACATACAACCCTCTTCCCCTGAAATATTACAACATCGACCTCATTTCAACCCTACATACAGCCCTCCTCCCCCTTGAACTATAACAACATGTCAACCGGTACAAGAATAGGACCTTTTTTTTTTTTTTTTTTGGAAATCCATACATTTCCAAGCTGATTCTTATACACATAACAATACAGCAAATAAGATAAGTAGGCTAATCCAGAGACAGTCTATGCATGCCTTGTGTATCAAACCATTCCACGTCACAGAGTTTTGGTCCAAACATCATACAAAGATTTGGTTGTATCCATGTGGGATTACAAGTCTAAATGATTATGGATATCAAATGCTAGTTATGTGCAATACACAGTGATTAATAGAAAAAAAATTTGATAGGTAATAAAACTTTTATTAAATGAAATAAACATCATGTTCACGATAGTAAACACACACACACACACACACAAAAATGTAACAGAAACGAAGGGAGAGTGAGAGGAAGAAGAGAGATCATAGTATTGAGAAAATTTTATTAATCTTGTTTGAATGAGAATAATACACAAGGCCTGCTATTTATACATAATTTGGCTAACAGATATGCCTAAAATATCAATAACAAACTCCTGGAAATGTGGAAAATATTTAACAACCAACTAACAGTAATTACCGCGCTTTTAACAACTTCAACCAACGGCTATTTGGAACGATACTGTTTCCTCGTCATAATTCTATAAGTGAAACGGTGCATTTTGTAAAACCACAAATACGGCCCCAAAGAAACAGCGTACGAAGAAGAAACGTAGTGATTAATAAATTCAAGCCTACATTATGGACCGTGTGACAGCAGCCTACTCACTTATCATCATAAACTCGGGTAAGATTTCCTTACAAGCAACTAGGTTTGTCGATCCAATTAAAATAAATCATTACTATGAAGGATTAACTCCCAAAGATAATATAACTAAAACCATCCTGCCAAATCAGGATAATCACTTTGATCTTGGTTTCTAGAACATTCCACATCAGCCCACCCCACCACCCCAACCATCATTATCTTTAATTTTATCTCAGTATTCAGTTCAGTAATATGTGGGTGGCAACATAAAACAACCAGATGTTTGCATTGGCATGTTAATTAAAAAAACATACTAATTAAATATCAAACACTAAACAAGACAGACAACTAGAGTAATAGTAACACTACTACGCCACTAACATATCAGTATCAAAATTCATTGACAAAAAAATAAAATAAGCTGTATATTCATTAATCAAGACCTAGTTTACCTCAGCCACCTTTATGCTCTTAATTCTGGTTTAAGCTTCTAAGATAAATAATCTAGGCCCTATTATCCTCTCAACAGAGTAACACCCAAAATTTTAAAACGGAGTTCCAACCTTCTCATTTTAAATTTTACTATCAATATCAATCACTATATGAAAGCAATCAATAGGATTGTCCACATGTTTATTGATCTTAAATAAATCACACACACACACCCTACCAAAGCATGCTAGCAATGCAAGTGAAACATGAGATTATTGAACAAGACCATTCCAAACCAAGCTCCGCTTAACATTTAGGCTATTCTTGATATATGTTTTGCTTCATCATTACACACATTGATGCTACCATTTCAGAAACTTGTTTCTTCATATGGGATATGATTCCTCTGATTAAAAGATGTTACCTTAATATACAAACCAAAATATAGCCCAAAAACCAATAGTTTGACATAGAAATCCTCAATCTATCAACCAGATGAGGGCCAAACTATAACAAATGAAACTCTCACCAATGCACAACCGTGAGCTTAAATAATACAACAACCATCAAACATTTCAAAAATTCCATTTCTTAAACTATATAGGTAATAAAGAGCATTGACAATCCAAAAGCATCAACCACACCGGGGCATAGTAAAGAATTAGAAATACTATCAAAGCTCCAAAAGATTGAACCTTGCCAATAGAAACCAATGCTGACACAAAAAAAATCCAAGGATTGAAAATCCACATTCTATCAATCAAAACATATCCAATCTCTATCAAATGAAACATTCACCCATCCACAGACACGATTTAAAATAAAATTTTCATTCTTATGATAAATTTGTAATACACAGATACAGAGCAAACACCATTCCATTGGCATGTATCTCTTCTCGCTAGGTAAGAGTAAAGTTTTTAAGTAGAAATACAACTGACACAAAAAGTGCAAATGACTTTAGAATCCATGTCCAACATAGTAAATTTAGTTCAGTGTAGAAGCCAGTAGATTCTTTTTCAGCATCATTCCCCACAAAAGTCCCAATAAAAAAACCCAAAACCTTGCTGGGAAACAATAAATATTAAGTGGAAATACTACTAAGCTTCTATATAGATGTATGTAACCTTAGCAAAGGAGCCTAATACAATAAACAAAAAATGCAAATAAAATTAGATATCCATGCCCATTATAGTACATTTAGTTCAATTTAGAAACTAGCTAAAAACCAGTAAGCACAATTCCTCACAAACACAAACCCAAACAGAAACATAAGCACTAGCACAGGCACAAGGCAGAAGTACAGGCACAGGCGCAAGCGCAAGGCAGAAGCAGAGCTCAGGTGCACAGCAGAAGCAGGCGCAGGTATTTGCCCGCACCCACACCCGCACCCGCACCCATTGTTAATTTAGTTCAATGTGGAAACTATTAAGAATTTTTACCCATACAAACAAACAAGATCTACAATCTCACTGAGCAACAGGAAAGTTTAAGTAGAAATACTACCAAAGTTCTCAAAAGACACCTTTTTTTTGTCGAAAGCTAAAAAACAAACTTGACAAGATAACCCAATGGAATTGACAAAAAAAGAAAAGAAAATGCAAATAACGTTACATATTCATGTCCATCATGGTAAAATAAACTTCAGTGAAGAAACTAGTAAATGCCCATCAATTATTATTCCTCACCAAAGCAACCCAATAAACAAGCTGAAAAGACATAACCTTGGCAATTGAAGCCAATACAATTGACACAAAAAAGTGCAAACATAAGATATTCATGCCTTTAGTTCAATGTATGACTAAAAAAATAGTCATTCATTATTCCTAAAAAAAACAGCCCCAACCAAAAAAAAAAAAAAAAAAAAAAAAAAAAAAACCCAAAAAGAAGATATAATCTTGGCAACTGAATCCAATAATATTAACACAAAAATAGTGAAATAAAATTAGATATCAATGCCGAATTAAGTTCAATGCATAATTAACCATTATTCCTCACCAAAACAACCACAATAAACAGGACCCAAAAAGATATAACCTTGGCAACTGAATCTAATACAATTGACACAAAAAAGTGCATATAACATGAGATATTCATGCCCATCATTGTAAATTCAGTTCAATGTATAATTAAACAAATACCCATTAACCATTATTCCTCACATAATGGAACCCAACAAAATACAACCAAAAAAAAAAACCCAATAGCAGTACCACTTCACCTCAGTTCACCCTGGCCTCCTTCTTCCCAGTCCCTTTTGGTTCCACCCTCTCCCCTGAACAACACCCACCTCCATGCTCATGATGATGGTGATGATGATGCCCATGTCCCCCATGCCCATGCCCATGTCCATGTCCATGATACTGCTTCCCCTTCAATTGCTTCCTCATATCATAAGCATCCTCACCATCCGCATAGTACTTAGCCTCCACATCATGAATCTTATACCCCAAAGTCTCCGTGTACAAATTAAACGCAGCTCTATTACTCTTCCTCACGTGAAGCGACACATACTCAGCTCCAAACACTTGCTCCATGGCGTTCTGAGCTGCGCTCATGAGCTTGGTCGCCAGCCCGAGCTTGCGGTGAGTGCGCAACACCGCGAGCGACGTGATGTGGCCGTGACACTCGGTGCTTTCCTCTTCCATTTTGGCTAGCACGTAGCCCACGATCTTGCCGTTGTAGTCTTCGGCCACGTAGAGAAGCTGCGGCCATGAGAGGATGTGGTAGAGATAGTACTTCATCTGGTAATTCTCCGGGAGGCAGAAGAGATTGCAGGTCTGCATGGCTAAGAGATCGTCGATTGTGGCTTTGCGTATGCACACCATTGTTGGGTTGGTCTTTGATTTGGTTGATTTTTGTGGGGATTTTGAATTTGGGGGTTTAGGGTTAGGGTTTTTTTTCTGTGTGGTGGGAGTTTTTGATTTGGGGATTTTTGTGGAGAGAGAGAGAAGGAAGGAGAGAGAGAGTGAAATGTAAAAGAAGTAATTGGATTCTAAATATTGGGATTTGGTTTTGGGCTTTCACGTTAGACTGAGATGGGTTGTGCAATTTTGTGTTACAAATCCAAATTGCATCCACTCACACCCATGTATAAATATACTTTTTATATTAATATTATATGAATATGAATATAGTCCTTTCATATTTAAAAATTTGTTGGGGGTACTCTTAATTAACCCAAAATAAAGAAAAATCAGAATATCATTTTTAAAATTGGTCTAAAATAAAAGGAAAAAAAAGTTTTGGCAAGGTCAATTTAGCCCAAAATTTTGAAAAATGTCCCAATTAATCTAAAACCGATCAAACCACACTGTGATATACCACATGTTACTGAAAAATTGAGGTGTGGTACGGTGAAGGTTTTGGCCAAATTGCATTGTGCAGTGCAATGATAAAAACGAATCAAAACTGCACAATGAACACCTTTAACGACAAGACTCATGGATTTCAAAAGATATATGAGTAAAATTAACTATTTGCTTGATTTGATGTAATAAATTCGATTAATAATATTGTGTCCATTGACAAATTAATTGAACACCAAATAGTCCTTAGTTACTTAATAGAGACCGTTAGACATTTGGAGCGTGCGTGGGTGTCTCACACCTTCCCATGACGTAATTTGACCCTCGAACTCATCCTTGGCGGAACGTAGACTATTTTTCTTATCCATTGAATCAATCAAATAAAAATGATTTTTATATCTTGTTTAATTTTCCCTTAAAAAAAAAAAACCAAAATAAGTGGCACCTCCGTCACTTTTCAAAATCCATGATTTTCCAATAAAAAAACTTTCAAATACAACATTTTTTCTATTAAAAAAAAAAACCTTTCTAGAGGGATGTCACGTGGTAGTGTCCACGCTTGCAAATGTAATGGAGAGTCAAGTTAGAAGGCAGATTAAGTTTTTTGTAACAGCTAAAACCCAACGATTGGATCGGGATTTATGGCTTGCTTGGATTGATGGGGGAAGGAGGGAGAGTGGAGAAGAGTAAAGTAGAGTTGGCTAAAAATAGACTATTTGACCAATTCTACTTTACTCTACTCTCTACTCTCTCTTTCTCCTCCTCAATACAAACAGGTTGTTAGTTTTCATTTCCCTTTGATCTTCATCTCATATCAAATTTGGGGCTCATTTTTTTTAATCTTCTATTCATTAATTCTCTCTCTCTCTCTCTCTCTCTCTCTCTCTCTCTCTCTAACATATCTAATATTGAAAAATGAATCATACTTTTTTCACCGTGTGTGTAAACGTACATAAGACGTGTATATATAGTTCAAAGGATTTAATGGAAGTACAACATCTTGAATTTATACAAAAATGGTAGAAAAAATATCTAAATTTTAGTATATAACACATGGCTAAAGCTAAGGCAAAATTTGCCAAGTAGCATGTTTTTAGAAAAAAAATTTAGAAAAGTAGCTCACGAATGAAATTAATTAGTTAAGTAGACTGTTTTTAGTACTCGAGCATGTCAAACTCGAGTTTGGGCTAGAACTTAAGTTTGACAAACTTGAGTTTTGAGCAGTATGCACCAATACTGATTGGAACTCGAGTTTGTCAAACTCGAGTTCTAACTCAAACTCGAGTTCCAAAAACAGTTTACATAACTAATTAACTTCAGCCACATGCTATTTACAAAAAAAAATTTCTAAAATAGTACTATTTAGCAAATTTTACCCTAAAGCTAACCCACTTAATCTATTAGTATTAAGTTAAAATTAAACCGTCCAAACTTTCAACCAATCTGCTGGTTGTTATCTGTTAACTTGTTATTTTAAGTATATATTAATGGTGTATAAAAAAAAAAGTATATATTAATGGAAAAAGAGGTTATAATATTGTGCTACGATTTTTGATTTCTTATAAAGTTAATAGTCTTATCTCATTAGTGTATGCTATAGTACCGTTATTTTCATAAATGTCACATAACAGTATAGCACAAAAGGAGTCTTCACTGATTATTAGTTCTAAACTTTCAAGCAAATTTTGCATTGGTTATTCGGTCTAAAGGAGGCTAACCAGGCATTTAGAGCATTAGTGGGTGCACAAGTGTGTATAATAGAAAAAGTGCTCAAATTTACACATTTTTGTTAAAAAACAGCCCACATTAGTGAGCGCATAACTGTGTATATTTACATATATGCTACACTAACCGTGTAAATATACATGGTTACTGTAGTTTTGTAAATCAATATTTTATTTTATTTTCACACTCACCGGTCAAATTTCTCTTCTTTCTCATTTCGCTCTCTCTCTCTCTCTCTCTCTCTCTCTCTCTCTTCATCTAAAGAGCACAGCCGATCAACCATCCACCCACCATCACAATCCAGTACCACCCCACCACAACCATTACAACACATAATAATCCAACCAAAAATCAATGGAAAATCAAACGAATAATCAACAAAAAATGGAACCCAAAATCAATAAAAAATCAAACCAAAACTTAGGCCAAAGCTGCTGTCGTAGCTGCCATGGAAGCTTGGGTGGAGTGTTTGCTGCTGCCATGAGAGAGTGAAGATTTGGACCACTATTTGTGGCGGTGTTGCAGTTGATCTCTGCTACCACTAGAGATGGCATGGCGAAGGATTTGGGGCTCTCAGCCCTGGACGGAGCTTAAGGTGAGCTCTGGCTATGGTTGATCGTGAGAGAGGAGGGCAGTTTGGTAACAAAGGCTAGATAAGATAATCATTGGCTCCGGCAGCATTCAGAGAAGGGCATCCACCCTCAAAACGCTGCGGCCTCTTTGAGAGCAAAGCCTCATTCTTAAACTAATAAGAGTAGAGAAAAATAATTTTAGAATTAGAGAGGAGAAGGTTAGGCCACAAAGAAGAGAGAGTGTCATTTTGAAAAATGAGAAAAATAGAGAGAGAGAGAGAGACCGTGTGTGGTGGATATTGTGGGTAGTGGGTAGGTTGTTAAGGTAAATAATAAAATAATAATATTAAATGATTATTTAAAAAAAAAACACAGCGTATAATAGATAATTTGATGTAGGTGTTTTTGCAAATTGTTTGTGTAAAATAGATAATGTAGGTTCTTAATGTAAAATAGACAGAAAATTTTTGACGGACTGATGCAGATGCTCTTAGATGTGCTGAACCAATGAAAACATGGAAACAACAAAGCATGCATTTTAACTCATTTTGCAAGTTTGGTAATTACATTTTATAATTTTTTTTGTCTTCATTTCTTGTTTTGTATATATGTATGCCATCGCCTTGCGTTTTTAGAAAAGCTGCTGCGTAGAATAGAAAAAATAAGTTTTTATACTAAAATAGACAGAATATTTTAGACACGTCTTAATGCCATTAAACTCTCTCTTTTCTATTTTGCGATTTCATAAACTCCATCAGTCCATTGTACACAATTTGAGAGAAACGTTCAAAGCACCAATACTTTCCTCACACGTAATATCCCTCCTTTTAAAGGATGTATAATAATGTTGCTGGTTGCTTCTTTCTCTAGCCTATCTAGTATATATTTTCCAGAATACCAATTCCTATTGGCATTCAGAAACTCACTCTAGGGGCTGCCTCCCTCACTTCTTGGATTACTTGATGTTTTGAGAGACTTATGCTATAAATTAGAAGCAATGAATTATTTGATTTTAAAAAGGAAAGCCTCTAGGGTAGAATTAGAAGTCTCCAATTCTTTTTTTTAACCCTTATACTTTGTTTACTACTAGGTATATATTCAAAACTTTTAAATTATTCATTTGTTTACTACGTCACAACTATTTAGTTTTGTATTTTTAGTAAAGTAAGCAAACTAAAGGCTTGACCTCCCTTTCACCAAAGTCTGTTTCTTTGGATTACCTAGCGATTTAAAAAAAAAAAAAAAATCATTGTGGTCTCTTAATAGCATCAAAAGCCTTTTTCATGCATTTGACATCTGGAATATTATGCACATTCTATGTCTTAGAGTAAGATAGTGAATAAAATTGAGGACTAATGCGTTCTACATCAATAAACAAAAGTAAGGTTGATATGCTCGGTTGGGTGAAAAATATAAGTGTGGCGTCATATTATGAAAACAAATAAACAAGAGAACTTATAAATTATAGCAATTAATTTATATAATCAAAACTGTATTATTCAATAAGCCGATTAATAAGAGACCAAAGAACAACGGTAGGTCTTTGCACACATTCACTAGCTTCAATTATTTAAACAATCTCTAAGACACTGATGTAAGTTAAATGTACCAGGTTGGAGTAGAATAGTAAGAGAGGGATTCGCCTTGGTAATGCTGTTCAATTTTTCCATCTTCCATGTTAAATACACCCATGTCATGTCCTCCACCATTATAGATCGTTAAATAAAAATCAATATTGTCGTCCGTAAAATAGATACAATTAGCTTTGCATCCATTGATGCTTGATGCAGACAAAGACACTGATGAACTGCAACCCAAAAACAATGCTTGATCACCCAAGCTATCAACATTCACCCACTTGTATTCATTTTTGCCTTTCGCTTCAACAGAACATTCTAATTTTAGAATTGTGAACCTAGTTGTCACATAAGGTATATCATCCATATCATCCTCCACATATAAATTACCTTGTCGTTCGCGCGAAACCAACAAAAGTTCTCCCAATGATTCAACAAGATACTTTTGCATATCATCCAATAGACGTGGCGTAACAGATTTAGTGAATGCATTATCACCATCAATGTGACAAATAAAAACTTCACCATGACAGTCTACGGCGTAAAAGTTTCCCTTGTAGAATGCAATGTCATCAAAACATCGAGAATGACTTTTTATGTCAATCCAAGCTTTATATCCCGGTCTAGTGAAGCCCAATGTTTTAATATTATAATAAATAACCATGATTATGCAATCACCCTCATATTCATGAGTTACTAAGTTCCACGGATTCCTTTACAAAACACACTAGTCAACAAAGATTCTATTGAAATTATCATGATGATGATGATCTAGATCCTCAAAATTTGGTGTTTAGAAAATGAATGGAAGAGATTCATCTGAAAATCGGTGCCTACACTGAGCAACCATCCAAAAGATGTTCCAAAACATTTTTTTCCGAACAAGCTCAGGCAACCTGAAGTTGTAGACCTTATTATCAAATAAGTTGACAAAGACACATGTAGGGTTTCTTTGTTCATTATCTTCAGCAAGCATAAGCCAAGGGCACCTAGGAGATAATGGAAGTTTTTCCAATGAAAAAACACTTTGCCATGACTTGCAAGTGGCACCAAACATGACAAAATCATCATAGAAAGACAGTCTACGCATGATTTCAATGAGGATATATGGATATGGTGTTTATGCTGTTAAAACATTGAAAAAAATAATGAACAAAGAAAATTTTTCAATTTAAAATTACACAAAGAAAAATTGATTATGAATAATATTATTATTAGTGACAACATGCAATACACTAAATAGTAAATCATAACTTTTTTTGAATATTATTATTTTTTTTTTGCGTGTTTTTTGGATTAAAAATATAAACATTGATATGTTGCAAAGTGGAAAAAAAAAAATAAAAAAAATTGAAAGAATATAGTAAAGTACCCACTAACCAAAATCAACAAAAACACAAAAGGAAAAGTATATTGGTGATGGAAGAAACAGGACTCACAGAACTTTGTTGGGTTTAGTGGCAGAGCTTGGGTGGTTGACGAAAGCGAGCGACACAGAGAGAGAGAGAGAGGCGCTTATTCAGAACGAGCGACAGAGAGAAAGAGAGAGGCGCTTATTCGTCTTTGTTAGGGTAAGCAACTCAGTCTGGATCTCTCAGAAACAGAGTCTAGGCCCATTTTGGATGAAGCTTGTTTTAATTAGCAAAAAAAGAAGAAGCATGAAGGATGGAGGCCGGGCTGTCCCCATTGGTGAAGTTGGAGTAGGCCTTAAGCTTTGCAGGTTTCATTGAGAGGCCCAGACCCAAATGTCAATGCGGGGTGGTCGTGCGAGTACGTTTTTTGCTGGGCTTTGCATATGAAAAAATCCTGACAAAAATGGGGATCCATCTTCTAGCAGAATACAAAAATCCTAATATGGGCCTAGACCCTGTCTTTTTTTTATATGGGCCTAGCCTGGATACAAGTAGGTAGTTGTTCTTTACAAATATATAATATGGGCCTAGACTATATCTCTTTTTTTTCCTAGATAACTAGAAATTAATAGTTGGAGTGTGTGTATATATTGACATTGGTTGGAGTATTTTTTTATTTATTTTTATTTTTGATAAGTTGGTTGGAGTATCAAATAGCTAAGGAGCTGACTTCATTACTATTATTTTAAAAAAAAAAAGAACTAATAAGTGATTTTAGGTGGTGAGTTTTTAATTTTATTTGTTTATTTATTGAAGAATCTATTAATCTTAATCAATCGATCAACTATTACATTTGTAGTAACCGAGCATCCAAACAGACCAAACCCACAATTATTAACTTTATTTCTAGCAAATTGTGGTGCTTTGCTCTTTTAAATAATATAGGAAACCTTCTTCTCAAAAAAAAAAAAAAAAAAAAAAAAAATCTAGGAAACCTAAGGCAGGTCACAAGAACTTTTTAACATTCCATTAAAAGAGTTATGACACTTTCCTCGAAAATGAAAAAAAGATAAAAGATTAAAAAAAAAAGAGTTATGACACTAAGATTTCTTTCATTGATTCAATAAAATGTCTTAATAAAAAATCATGATTTTTAATTATGGATTTTCTTGCAATTGATATAAATCTTTGCATAATTTTTACCTTTTTTTTTTTCCCTTACTTTCTTCTGAACAATAATTTTCATTCTTTTGTGAATTATGGGCATTTATAATTATAACATTTCTTTCATTTTAGCTGATACATGTTCAGACCTTTGGAAGTGGAGAGCAAACTACATTTCTTGTCAAACATCAGGGACAAGCTTATAAGTGGCCAATTGAGCCTAGGAGTCCCCATATATTTCAGCTCATAATTTTAGGTGAGACTTGCTCATATTCTAGAAATGGAGTGCAAACTATTTTAATTGCTGATAATGTAGTCACGTATGGAGGCTTTCCAATAGAGAATGAATTCTTTGCTCCATCAATCACTTCCTTGACTTTTGCCAATTATCCTGAACTTTTTAAAATTAGATGACTGGTTGATTCCCAGCGTGGTATGCTAATGGAAAGTTGTAAATGAAAGTCCCTTGGCATTTTTGCATTGTGGTGATCTCTCCTTTTAATCTCATCAAGAGCTGTTATAGTTTGTATTTGAACTAATGTTTTTTCTTTTTATAGTAAATTTTAAACTTGATCAATAAGGAAGACACATTGATTGAGTTATGCTCTTTGGGATAAGTGTATAATTTTGATTGTGTCTGTGTGTGTGTGTTTTCCCTCTCAGAGCTCATGACCACTTTCAGGGATTTCACAATGGAAATGTGAAAGGAGGGCCAGAAGGAGAAGGGAGGTTGGACCGTAATTCACAAATATTCTCCTCAGTATGTACCTGCCCTCTATGTATAGCTGATTCCACTTCAGGTTGTTTACTACTATCACTTATTTGTATATATAATCCTTCTTTACTTGGTTAATTCTTCAGGCACAGATGACACGTTCCCACTATACTACCATCAATGTAACCTACTTAATAACTCCATTCAGTAAACATATACCAAAAGGAGGCTTTTCTTCAGCTATTAAATGAAACAAAAATGCATTTTAGTAAGGCCTAGTTTCCCAAAGCAATGTATAAAATTGAAAAATAACTCAAGAACCTGAATATGCAGAGTTTCAGAAACAAACCCTAATCATATGACAGATTTGAGTTTTAGAAAGAAATGGAAAAAATTTCTCCATATTTCTTGTTTGATCTAAATTTAAGTTAATTTTGATATGACTGATGATTCACCTGATTATGTTTCAGTGGAAAGAACCTTCCATGCTATTATATGAACTTTAGAAGTAAAAATTCATTGCTGATGGTAGCTCTTTTTGAATACTCAAGGCATATCTTATTTGCTGACTGTTTAATTTTTTTCTTTTTCCATTTCTTCTGTTTTATTTTTTGATGTTCCTCTCCACTGGCCACTTTATGGACTGCTAGGCATCATGGCACAATCTCCAGAGGACTTAAAGAGCGAGATGAAAGGAGGCATTCTGGTCTGGGAGAGCAGAAACTTAATCAACTTTTCCACCTGCGTTTGTGTAAATAAAAAGGTCAGTGCCCCTTCTTTGACCTTGTTCATCTTTTGAAACACCATCAACTTAGAGAACTTATAGAAATTTTTATTGAATTCTATTATTTTTTTCATTTTCAAAGTTTTCTTTCTTTAGTTTAGTGTGTGCTTTAGTACCTTCTTTCCCATAAATATAACATAGCAGTATACTACAAAAAACCAAGACTCATAGTTGTCATTAAATTTTTGTGGTAAACTTTCAGGCAAGTTTTTCGTAGGTAATTTGACCTGAAGGAGGCTAACCAGTTATCGACCTAAAGTTTTATCTCCTCTGTAATGGTTGGGTATCATTGTAATGGGAACCTGCTTTGTACAATTGGATATGATTTGTAGGTTGCTGGGCATAGAAAGTGGAAGTTAGTACCAAAATAAAGAGTTGCCGTTGAGGTGTAGACTTTGTCAAGCAATTTGGAAACCTTATCCTCCTTATCCTATGTACTTATGAAAGGCGTGCACTGCACTTGTAGTTATCAGTAGCCTCTAAGGTTTGCAGCCTTCGTTGTGGAAGTGGGAGACACAAGCTGTTAAAGAAGACATTGCTTTGCTGCGTTTGCAATTTTTAAGCTATGGTTTTGTCAAGTCCATAGTCGAATGCTCACTATTGCTCATCGGCTTTCCAATTCTACATCTTCCTCTTCTCTGCTATAGCCTAGTCTTCTTTGTAATGTGACTTTTATCTTATATATCATATGTTCTATTGAGGTTTTCTTAAGCTGTTTTTTGTCTCGTCTAAAAAGAAGCAACATTACCTGTTTACAAAATATAGGCAACCAGTTTGACTAATGTGTTGAAATTTGTTATTTGAAATTTTGTCTCAGCCATCAAATAATCTTGGCCTAAAAGTTATTTGGACTCCATCAGACATTGTGCTTGAAATTATAACTTTATGAGATACCACTTTGATTGGTACTGTAATTCACTACTAGAATATGTAGTAAGACCATTATCATTAATTTCAAAAAATTTCTAAAAAGTGAAAGCACATAAATTTTAGCCTCAACTATGTAGTTTTATCTAACTCAATTTCAATTCAAAATTTAAACTCCTTTGTGCTTGACTGCAGTAAGTAAAGTGTGCTGATTACCTAGCATTACATTGATTTTAAGTGTTAGTTTGGATACAAACACATTTGCATTTGTGTTGGTGGCTGCATTTTTTGTATGGGTCCCGTGCACTGTTCACGGGACCTGCAAGTACGAATTTCAGCAAATTTTTCTTTAAAATTGGGTCCTGCGGCACTATTCACACATTTGAAAATTATTTTGCTACAGTGTTTTCAGTTTTCAGTTTTTAGCAATAAGCGGTATTCAAACAGTGCATATGATCACATTAGCTGAATTTGGGGATCAGGTAATGAAAACTTTTGACATGGTTTCCTATTATTGTTGACTTTGAAGGTCCGTTGAAATATAGAAGTTGATTGATGAGAAAGACACATTGATTGAATTATGCTACTTGGGAACCTGAAATTATCTCTTGCCAAAAATTTAGCTAGAAATGGGGAACTATTATTTCATATTTCTACTTGTTTGATCTTAATTTAAGTTAATTTCAATATGGTGAGATGCTTCACCTTATTGTATTTCAATGGAAATAATCTTCACCACTATTATATGACCTTTAAAAGAAAATTTTATTGTTGATGATAAATCTGGTAGAATGCATAAGTAAAATATATGAAATTTTCTGATCGTATAAGCTTTCATTTTCTCTTCTCTTCCATATTTTTTTTCTATGGTCTTCTTCACATTTTTGAGCCAATCTCCAATGAACTCATAGAGTGAGGAAAGACATATTTTCGGCTTAAAATTCTTTGATTTCATTTATCTTTCAAAAAACAAGCAAGTTAGAGTTAAACTCCTAGAAATATTTGATGATAATGTGTTTCCATTTTCAACACATAGTCTTTAATTTAGTGTTTGCTACAGTAATCTTCATTTCCATAAATGTCACATGGCTGTATAGAACAAAAAATTATCCAAGGTCTTAGATGTAACTGAATTTTTTCTATTTGTTAACCTCCGGGCAAGTTTTTCATTGCTCATTTGACCTAACGGAGGCTAAGCAATTATATGGATGTTCTGAACCATTAAGAACATAGAAATGACAAAGCAATTCAACTCATTTTGCAAGCATCAAAATCACGAATATTTTCTTGTCTTTCATTTCATGTTAAGTACATACACGTACGCCACTATGCAATTCCTATAATAGTCTATTCAGCAATTTTTTATTTTTTATTTTATACTATAATAGGCTTATCTTATCTATTTGAAGCAAAAATGCCATAACATCATAAACTACTATCAAACTTTACCTACTTGTAAAATGGTAATATCTCTCCTTTTAAGCATGTATCATAATGAGCAAACTTGCAAGGCTTGCTTCACAGCTTCATATATGATGGAATAGTCCTTTCTTTGAAGAGATTAAATTCAATAAGGACGTAGTGTAAAAACCTATGTTAACACCATCCAATAACACCGTCGTAAAATTTTTTCAAATGATTGCACATAAAAGATTAAACTGTAATACACAAGATTACTCTTTATTTTAGAAAATTAAAACCATAATTAGTCATGACCCACCATTTCCAAATTATTCAGTGGCAAAATTCTTAATACTTTAAGGATGTATTTTAATGTTTATGCTTGCTTCTTTCACTATTCGTTCTATCAAGTATTTCTAACACGAGAATCACAAAGAAATATTTATTTTTTTTAAAAGGACATTGTATTTTTATTGGTCAATTGAATATTATTTTAGATATAATAAATTAATTAGGTTATCAATATTTTATTTCCTAAATAATATTATTTTTGTAAGGACCAAAAAATTTGACGGCCCAAGCCCACTTAGAGCAGTGAGTTGTCCAGTTCAACCTTGGCCTAAATTAATAAATTTGTAAGAGAGGGAAACAAACAACAAGAGAGGGCTATGCCCGAGGATGAAAATTAGGAAGAAATGGCTAATATTATAGAATAGATGAGCAAATATCTCAATACAAGCTTGCCCAAGGAGACCAATGTTATATAGAAAGTTGCACTGTTCACTCTATTCTCTCAATGTTCTTCTTATTTCTTTTCTATTTTTGATACTTGTGTCTAGATCCATTTTCTTTGAAAACCATCTTTTTCTTATATACTCCCCCTTTCTTTACATCTTGACTTCCCATCTTTACCTAACAAATTTCTCCTCGTAACATATGTCCCTTTAAACATCTGAAGAAGGTGGTAGATGGAGTTTGCTTAGCTGTGAATTACACTGTTCAGGTCACTTCCTTATCAATGTAGATGATAAAGCTGTTGCCTACTATTTAATGCAGAAGCAATAGGCTACTCCAAACTGGAAACTTCCCCTAGTCTCATTGATTCTTTCTCTTCAGACCATTATTCCCACTTGGATCACCTTAGAGTCTTTTGTCTCATCCCCTCCTCTCCTCGGGCGAATTTCCCCATATTAGTACTGTGACTCATTAGTCCCATCCTCGGTCTTCGGGCACCCACAATTTCAAATATAAACGTTTTTAGTTGAAACAATTGCAATTTTTACGTCTTCAATTTGCTTCATCTTAGAAAGTTTGAACAATTTCTTTGGAAGAAATGCCTCTACACCTTAGTGAATTTCAAGTTCCATAAAATTAGAACGAGTAACAACTTAATACTTAGAATTTGCTATGAAAATGTTGTAAATGTAGCACTTTTAAAAAAAGGAAGAGTAATACACAAAATGTTTCATAACATTTTTCATGATTACCCCCCTTTCACAACTACTAATAGATGTTTTTATGTGGGTTTTGTCATTGATTTCGCTCAATGTTTAAGGGATACTTCTAAGTGAAGTTTGTGTACTGTATTATTATCACGTCCACTTTCTTCTTCTTTCTTTTAAATGTAACTCTATCACTTTATTTACCATAGTAGGTAAATAAGAGGGAGACTCACTTGAGCTAATTTAGTCATATTCAAAGAAAAAGAAGTAATGAATTGATAAGAAAGAGTAGGAAGTTAAGGTAAAAAATAACATTAGTAGAAGTAATAAAATTGAGGACTAATGCGTTCTACATCAATAAACAAAAGTAAGGTTGATATGCTCGGTTGTTCATCATATCGGTGAAAAATATGATTTAGTCTCACTTTCACATGGCATCACACTATTTGCATGTTAGTCTTTCGGTGTTTTTATAAATACTCTCACTTTGTTCTTGGTCTCACACACTCTGCACTAAGAGATACTCATTGGACAGAGAGTTAAGAAGTGAGAGACATGGCTCGCCGTACCCGCCATGATCCCATTCGGAATGAGCGTCCTGTCAACTTCTGTTTCACTTGCAACAAAACATTCCACAGCACTCGAGGATGCTTTTATTACAACTTGGCTAAGCACAGCTTCCAAACTATGGATTGTGGAACATGTGGCACGACATTTAGAACCAACAATTTGGTCGAGGAGCACCATCAGCGATTTCACGTCGACAACGCTCATACCGGTATTTGATGCCAAACCTGCGCCACATTCTCTAAAAACGGGAACCAAAACTGTAGAACTTGTGGGAAACTTCTTCCTGCAGGTAAAATTCTTTTAATATTTTTTCTTTGTTTTCTTTCTTTGTGGTTTTCTTGTTTTGTGTTTGTGATTTTTTTTTTTGAAATGTTTAAAATTTTACAGGAAACTAGAGCAAGAGAAGGTGGATCATGGAGCTACGGAAACTAGCTTAGATGATCTCAATTTATGTTTTTTACTATCTCTTTATTACCATATCATATTCTGCTTACCAGATAATTGTATATGGAGTAAAAAAAAAATGATAAATTGTAAAGTTAAGAGTCACACTATTTGGATGTCATTCTCTCAGTCTTTATAAATAGAGAGCAAAATGTCTCTCTCACTCTATTCTTGGTCTCACACACCCTGCTCTTGGTTTTCTTTTCTATAACTTGCTTAGACTAAGAAATACTTAGTGTTAATGCAACAAAATTAGTATAGTTGTATTAGACATAATATCACATTTACAAATTAAAAATCATTGCAATAGTAACTTAAAAGTATAAATTATTACATTAATAAAAATTATTTGTATTAACTTATAATTTTTAGTTGCAATAGAGGCTTTAATACTAAATTGCATTAAGAAAATTTTTTACAATAACTTAAATTGAACAAACCAAATTTTTTTTTTGCAATAACTTAAATTGAAGAAATTGTTGTAATAACTTGATACCAATTATTTTGCAATCTATTACAATAGAAATTTCAAAGTGATAACTTATTGCAACTAATATATCATTACAATAACTAAATGTTAATTATTTTATAATCTATTGCAATGACAAATATGAGACTACAACGAATATATTTTTACAATAATATAATACCAATTTTTTTACAATCTATTGTAATGAAAAATAAGAAAAAAAATATCTATTACAATGAAATTATTGTTGCACACACTCTACAACGAATATACCACTTTTTATAAAAATATCTACAACGAATATACCACTTTTTATAAATACTCTCACTTTGTTCTTGGTCTCACACACTCTGCACTAAGAGATACTTATACACTCTGCACTAAGAGATACTTATCGGATAGAGAGTTAAGAAGTGAGAGACATGGTTCGCCGTACTCGCCATGATCCCATTCCGAATGAGTGTCTTGTCAACTTCTGTTTCACTTGTGGCAAAACATTCCACAGCACTCGAGGATGCTTTTATTACAACTTGGCTAAGCACAGCTTTCAAACTACGGATTGTGGAACATGTGGCATGACATTTAGCACCAACAATTTGGTCGAGAAGCACCATCAGCGGTTTCACGTCGACAACGCTCATACCGACATTTGATGCCAAACCTGTGCCACATTCTCTAAAAACGGGAACCAAAACTGCAGAGCCTGTGGGAAACTTCTTCCTGCAGGTAAAATTCTTTTAATATTTTTTCTTTGTTTTCTTTCTTTGTGGTTTTCTTGTTTTGTGTTTGTGATTTTTTTTTTTGAAATGTTCTAAATTTTACATAATTTTACAAGAAACTAAAGCAGAAGAAGGTGGATCATGGAGCTACGGAAACTAGCACATATTATGTTAGTTTATGTTTTTTACTATCTCTTTTTTTACCATATCATATACCACTTACCGGATAATTGTATATGAAGTAAAAAAAATGATAAATTGTAAAGTTAGAGTCACACTATTTGGGTGTCATTCTCTCAGTCTTTATAAATAGAGAGCAAAATGTCTCTCTCACTCTATTCTTGTTCTCACACACCCTACTCTTGGTTTTCTTTTCTATAAGTTGCTTAGACTAAGAAATACTTAGTGTTAATTCACATTTACAAATTAAAAGTCATTGCAATAGTTACTTAAAAGTGTAAATTATTACATTAATAAAAATTATTTGGATTAACTTATAATTTTCAGTTGCAATAGAGGCTTTAATACTAAATTGCATTAAGAAAATTTTTTACAATAACTTAAATTGAACAAACCAAATTTTTTTTTGCAATAACTTAAATTGAAGAAATCGTTGTAATAACTTGATACCAATTATTTTGCAATCTATTACAATAGAAATTTCAAAGTGATAACTTATTGCAACAAATATATCATTACAATAACTAAATGTTAATTATTTTATAATCTATTGCAATGACAAATATGACACTACATCGAATATATTATTACAATAATATAATACCAATTATTTTACAATCTATTGTAATGAAAAATAAGAAAAAATATCTATTACAATGAAAATATCGTTGCAATAACTTGACCCAAATTATTTTTGTCAATTATTTGCAATGTATTACAATAAAATTTGTGAAATAATAGCTTATTACTACAAGATATTTGAAGTAGTAAATTGTTTATTGCATCAACAAATATATTATTATATCAAAATTGTCATTAAAATATTTAGAGTTTATTGCAATGAAAGTTTTTGTAGCACAAACCTATTATTTCAAATTTTATTGCAACACTTCGCATAAACTATTGCAATGACTCTGATTTTTTATGTTGTTGTAAACATTTTTTGTTGTAGTGACACTTATCGGGTGATTGTAACTAGAAAAAAATATTGATAAATGGTAAAGTTATAAATATAGTTTGTTAAACTGGAAGAAATAATAGAAGAAGACCAAATTGTATTCAAAAGATTTTACTTGTACGTATATAAACAATGAGTCATTGTAGATTATTCTTTGAGCAAGTATAATATTTTTCTTTACTCTCTCACTGTTAGGAATGCTATAAGCATATGGATAATAATTGTTGTATTGAGAATTAGTTAGTAAGGTAGTTAGTTAGTTAGTTAGTTAGGTACAATTCCAAGCATGTTAATCACATTTAGCACATGTTGGAATTACTAATGCACATGGAAAATAATAGAACCAATAGGATAAGGCCATGTGGGCCAATGAGATTAGAGCTAGTCTCCTATAAATACATGATTGTAATCCAATATGAGATATCAATTGAAGAATTAACCAATTTGTTAGTGCATTAGTGCATCTCTCTCTCTTTTAATCTCTTTCTTTCTCTATGGAGGGTGACTACCTCGAATTCAGTCAATTTCCCTATAATTCCCATCAATCCCCCTATAATTCCCATCAATCCCCATTAAGAACCACCGGATTCCTAACAAGTGGTATCAGAGCCGTTGATCCGGAGACGAGCAATTGTGATGAAAGAAAACTTTTGAAAGAAGTCCAGCGAATGTTGAACAAAGCCTTAGAAGAAGTCAATGATATTTCAAAGAAGATGAAGGCATTGGCTGAATCTAACATTGCCATGAAGGAAGAACTTTCAAGAGTGCAGGAGGATCTCGAGAATATGACGGAAAAGGAGTTACAGCTTCTTGAAGGAACAAGTGACAAGTTTCAGGTTGTTGAATCAACAAAAACTACCCTTGACAGCGAAGATGCAAATGACGGTGAAGATGTGGCTGATCTTGAAGAGTTTCTTGATTTAAAGGAATTAGTGAGTTTTGGTAAGTTTTGTGAATCAACTAAACTTGCCCATGATTTTGAAGATCCATGTGATAATCTTTGTTGTTCATTAAGCAAAAGTCTTGAGAAGCTCAAAGAACAAACAGTGGTTCTTGAGAATAGTAAACCGACTGCATTTAGTGAACAACGAAAATTGAATAATAGTTCCTTCATGGGTTATCATTTTGGTATAACTCCAACATTCTTCGTCAATGCGGATCACTTAGAGATCAAAATCACATCGGGTGCTTGTGGTCCATTGCATGGGAAGGAGATTTGTCCAGAGGTGAGAAATTCTAAACCTTGCGATATAGTTGGTACTATGGAAATATTTTGGATTGATATGTACTTCCCATTCACCAACCATTCATTTGAACACCCCTTGGCATTGAGAATGATGTGTGGGTATAAAGTTTCTGAGAAGTTCACTTTTGTAATTACAAAATGGAGTGGTAAATTTGTTTCAAAGGAAATATTGGCTACGTGGAAAGGTATAAAATGTTTCAAGTTCCTTGGTGCTTTGGCTATGGTCTACGCAAAAAAAGAAGACGATGTATACTACGGACAACAAAGAATGATAGAATTCGGTCTTATTGGTCTAGAGGAACACACTCTCATATGTGATGGTGTACTAGTAAACTTTCTTGTTGGGATTGTTGTGCATGGCTTCAATTATCCAACAAATCAAAGGTCAAGGTTTTGCTGGGAGTGTTCATTTGCTGGTCTAATTCGATTTGCTGGTCTAATTGGAACTGAAACCTGTTTACTTAAATTTTGGGATGTGGTTAATTGCTTTGGAGTTGTTGGCGTGTTCAACGGTCAAGATGTCTTGAGGTATTGGTGTAGTGGCCGATCACCCCTTATGAAGATTATAACAACACCTTGTGGGCAAGGTGTTTTCAAGAGGAGGGAAATGTTAGGAATGCTATAAGCATATGGATAATAATTGTTGTATTGAGAATTAGTTAGTAAGGTAGTTAGTTAGTTAGTTAGTTAGGTACAATTCCAAGCATGTTAATCACATTTAGCACATGTTGGAATTACTAATGCACATGGAAAATAATAGAACCAATAGGATAAGGCCATGTGGGCCAATGAGATTAGAGCTAGTCTCCTATAAATACATGATTGTAATCCAATATGAGATATCAATTGAAGAATTAACCAATTTGTTAGTGCATTAGTGCATCTCTCTCTCTTTTAATCTCTTTCTTTCTCTATGGAGGGTGACTACCTCGAATTCAGTCAATTTCCCTATAATTCCCATCAATCCCCCTATAATTCCCATCAATCCCCATTAAGAACCACCGGATTCCTAACACTCACTCTATTCTTGATCCCATTTTGAGTGAGAGTCCCATCAACTTATTTCCATTGCCACAAAATGTTTGAGAACACTCACGGATGCTTTCATCACAACGTTGATAAGCACACCTACGAAACCAAGCATTGTGGAACATGTGGAACGACATTTAGCTCCAAGATTTTGACGGACAAGCATCATGAGCAGTTTATGTCAACAATGCTCATATTGGCATTCAATGATAAACTTGTGCCACGTTTTCAAAAAAACGGGGACAAAAATGTAGAACTTGTGGAAATCTTCTTCCTGCTCCCTAAGGTAAAATTCTTTTTTCTTTGTTTTCTTTCTTTGTTGTTTTCTTATTTTGTGTTTGTGAATTGTTTTTTGAAATATCCCAAATTTGATATTACAAATCAACTTAAAACATCGATGTAGACTTGCTAATTAACAGTAGAATTGGGCATAAGATTAAGATAAAGTTGACATTATTTTACAGGCAACTATGCACTGAAGAGGGTACGGTGCATCATGTATATGCTTGCTCACATTATATCTCTACATGAACCCTGTTCTAATCTTGGCCACTACATTTTAAGTTTGTTCGTCATGTTTTGCTTATTTTTTCTTGTTTAGGACTACTCTCTTTGTCTTTATCTCATTTTATGTTTATTACAATTTCTCTTTTTTACCTGGTTTCTAGTTTTACTGGGAGCTTATTAGTCACTTTTCTTTGTCCTCGTAGTGCTATAGGATGAGGATAGTCAAGCCTTATTTTATTACGCATATGTCTATGAAATATTTGGACAATGTTCTTAGTAGTTCAAACTTTGATTTTGTAAATGTAATATTTGTGGAGGCCAAGTTCTGATGTTGCCGAAGTCTGAAAAAAGCACTACAATACTCTCTTTGATGGAGCAGAAACTAAATTGTTAATTTCTTATAAAAAATCTTGAATCCACGTAGGGTTCCTTGAATCCACAAATTGATAGGTCTGGAATCTACTAGAAAAAAAACAATAGCTAAAGTATGAATTTTTTATAAATCTCAAAACTAAACTGCCTTTGAGGGTACAATGTGTTTCAATAGTAAAAAGAAAACCTAAGGTGACTAGTAAACCTAAGGCGGCTAGGAAACCCTAAGGCGGTTATGAAAGCATATTAAACCCAAACAACATTAAAAACACCTAAAACAAGGAATTAAATACCCCAAACATAAAATAATGAAAATTACATAAAACTACCTACCAAAAATAATAAATTACAATAATTAAATAGTAAATTATGTCCTACATCAAGTTCTAGCTGCTCTGTTTGATTTGATCTCTTTGTTTTTTTCCTTGGTTTGCAATAAAGTCTTTACCTCATTAAAAAAAAAAAAAAAGAAAAAAGAAAAGAAAAGCAAAGACCATGAAACAGTTGGCGTACCATTAATTGGATAGCCCTTGAGTTTTTTTAAGAGAATGAATCATTTCTTTCAGAACCATTAAGTGTGGAGTGTATCTCTCAAAGAGAGAGTCATGACTACCCAATATCATTAGCAAACCCATTGCCATTGGGCTGTCATGAAAAAGTAAAAAGCACCTCCACACACAAATGCGCAGTTTTAGGTCCTCCATTTTATCTATCCTAGTTCATTTCTGCACTTTTCTTCTACAACAAGAAAGCACGGATACACTGTTTTGGTCGACGCACCCGAGTTGGATTCGTGTGGATGCGTTATGTAGCCATGGATGCGGCTGCACACGCATCCACTGACAAGTTTATTTATTTATTTTCACCAACGCTGTCCGATTCAATCCAAACGGCCTAAAATAGGACCCAATTTGGTCTTATTTTGTTTGAAATTGGACCCGATACGGCCAAAATACTTATATATATAAAAAATCGTTAACTCCAAAATTTTCTTTTATTTAGTTTTAGTTTTAAACTTTCGATATTGTATTCTAATTTATGAACATCATGTAATGATTATGCATTCACTTTATTATCTACTATTGCTCTTAGATTGATATATGTTTACATTATATGAAAAAAATGCTTAGCAATATATAGAAGATGTAAATAAAAATATATTTAATAATTAATTAATAAACATATTTTGCCACACTTGCGTCCTACTTTTTCAAAAATTGCTATGCTGCCGCAGCAAACCCAAACTTGAATCCACATTGTGCTTCATAGTTCTACAACTTGATTTGCAGATTGAATTATTAAAGTTGAGGTTGAAACATTTATATTTTGAAATGAAAATATAGTACAGGTTTTGTGTGGGTTCTTTTTGGGACAGTACCTAGGCCCGAGTAGAAACAAGGATCCTGGGCCCTTTACTTGTTGTTTTAAGGGACTAGGCTTGGTTCACCGCCGCTAAATTGGCTGATTTCGAACCAAATGGTGCACAAAGCACGAATCCTAGAACATATACATGCTAACAAACAAGAAATATATGCATTGAACAGCAATAAACGTCAAAGGACCGAAGTGGTAAAGAAAGACACAAAAATAAAGCGTTAAGGATCCTTAAAACAATGTAAAATATTCCATTACTTTCTTAATTGTGTAATACACTATGCTCACTAGGACATGTTACAAGGTTAAAATAAGTTCAAAAATCACAGACTTAGATGACTCTTCAGGCCATTAAGACTTATAAAGTTTGAATCTCTTTGAATCCAAGTGTGATCTCTAGTGGCTGTTTGAGAATATGGGGTGGTAATTCCCTTTCTTTTCTCTTTTCTCTTTTCTCTTTTTTTTTTTAAAAAAATTTTGATAAAGTTTTCTCAATGATTTTACTCAAATTCACTGTTGCTGAATGCCTTTTACTGTTGGCTACTTCCCCTTTTATAGTGTCATCCTAGGGTTTCCAAAGTACCACTAATTCTCCCCATTTTCTCCCCTAAGTACCAGAACCAATGTTGTGCCAGCAACATTGGTGGTTGGTCTCTTCCTCATTCCTCATTATTTTCTTCTTTTGGGGTTTCTTCCTCAAAAGCCTCTTGCTAACTTTCCGTTTTGGGGTGTCCTTAAAGAGCTAACCTTTGGTCCTTCTTCTTTCAATGCTTCTAAATCCCACATTTTCAGACTCAACTTTTGGCTGTTTTTTCCTTTTGTCATTTTTTCCAAGTAAGCTGATTCCTTCTTGCCAAGTTGAAAGTTTCCCAGCCACCTTCCTTCATGGTTCTTCTTTCTGGGTTCCCCGAGGTACCAGCCCCTTGTTCATGAATTGTTGGTTCCCAAGCCTTTTGATTCTTTTTCTGCATCATTTGGTGGCTGATAGGGACTTATCTGTTCTCGTTCCTTGTGTTTCTTGGCACCCCCCTTGAACCATCTTAAGCCAACCCTAGCTTTGCTGCACAACCTGAGGATCCCAGGCTCCTGGCAATCCCCAGGTATCCCGGCCCAGTTCTTACCACTGGGCTCCCCAGCAATTTTCTGACCTTGGCGGGCTGGGCTTTCTTCTTCCCTTCGTTTCATGAGTTCTAAGGCTTACCCACTCGTGGGTTTGGGTTCCTCCTTAAGACCCTTAATGGATTTGGGCCTACCATCTTTTTTCTTTATTGCAGGTTCAAGTATTTTATTTTTATTTTTATTTTTATTTTTATTTTTTTGGAGTTTAATTCTCTGTGTCATTTTGGGCCTTGGTGCAACATTGTGACTTTTTAGAACTTAACAGGTTTAAGAGTTGATTTCAATCTTTACAATGGGTTGACCCTACCAAATTGAAGAAATCTACTTGTACATGATTGTGCAATTCAATTTTCATTCCAAAAATAATTTCAGTCAGTTAGCTCTTAATTAAGCTGACCTCAAATCTGATTATTTTGGTTATCCATCCCCATATACCATAAAATAATACTTAATAAAAAACAGCGAGATAAACATAATGTTTCCTTGAAACTTAACTTAGGCTACTAATGGCATTTCACAACAATTGAAATTCAATTGTCCCATTTCACATCACTTTTTACGTTAGTATCAAATTCATGACATTTAAACATGTAGCCGGTTAAATTTAAATAATTACCAAAAAAAAAAAAAAAAAAGAGAGTTAACATTACTTATATTTTATCTTCACAAGGCATTGAATTCCCGATTGTCCAATCCCTCTGCTAATCCTTTTTCTTTCAATATGTTGACTATTTTATAGTTTCAATACCTAGGTTTTTACTAAAGCTCATATAGTAAATTATTAAAAGAATATAGGGAGAAAGTTGAATTCTACCTAATATTTTTTAAAGTAATCAAGATAGTGAGATAATATACGACTTTCTAGGTATATTACTATAATTTTAACGATAAATTAACCTCGTAATGAAAAATTATATATAGTTTCCATTATAGGATATTTTGTATGACAATTACATAATTATAAGTTTTTATTTATTTTTAGTAATATTAGATATATTTCTAGAATTAATTTTGCTTCCAATCTTGCCTCCTTGAATTGAAATTTTGGCTCTACCATTGCATTAACCTAGTTGTGTGTGTTTACTTTGCTTGTTGAGTATACAAGAGAGAGTCAACCCCTTTAAAAAAGTCTGTCTATGTAATCAAGTTTTCCCAAAACAATGAAAGAAAGAAAGAAGTTGTAAAATATATGTTTCCAGTAAATTCATAAAGAAGTTTTTAAAATCTTTACATCAAATAAATTTTTAAAATTTTCATAAAAGTGAAAAATGAAGTTTAGCAAGTTTTTTTTATAATGATTCTCAAAAAGTTAAAAAGAAAAGAAAAGAGAAAAAGGGTGAATTCTTCTAATTCTAACTTTTCCAAAAATTCAAATGGAGATTCCCAAAACTCTTTTTCCTAGAAAAAAAAAATGGAAGTTATATATAAAAAATAAAAATATTTTTTTTTTAAAAAGGACTAAAACTATATATAAGGTTAGAATAAAGCTACACTTTGTACATCTCCCAATTAACGGTATACCACTTAATAATTTAAGATGTACATATAGAGGTATTTAGGTAAATACTCCCAAGATAGGGAGAGCAAATCTTTTCTTGCCGAACCCTTTTGTCAAACCTCTTCACCCCATTTTCACTAAGGGGTACAAAGAATTGAAGGATCCAACCCATTGGTATAGTATGGCTTGATTCAACTCAAAGACCAATGGATGTTTTCTATGAAATTGTTTGTTAAGAGTGTAAATATCTCATTTTACATGTTCGTAAAATAACATATAGCCTAGAGTGAATATTCATATAAGAATAGATCGTTATGCAATTTGAGAGTAAAAAAGATTTATTTTAGGCAAGAACTAGGGTTTCAATCAATTTGGAAGAAAGCTTCATATGCATTGGTTAAGAATATATTCTAATCTGAACTTGATTGCATGAAATTAAAAATTGATTTTGATTAGTTATTGAGACAAAGAAATGAAATTCAATATCATTTTTGATTATCAGTGGCCCAATTAAAAGATAATTATAATTTTGCAGTATTTAATGATCTCAAAAAATAATTGAGCAAGTTCTAACTATCAAAATTAAATAATTATTTTAAATAAATATTATTTGCAGCCACTCAAGAGCCCCCTATTTCATCTACATCTACAAGAACCCTAATAGTTAAGTTCCAAAGACTAGCAAACTAGGCAACCATTGCATCAACCACAACATTGCAACCCTTTGAATCTAGACGTGGAGCGTGGATTTGGTACATGATTAGCTCATTGAAAAGAGGATTAAGGAGGCATTGAAGGACTAAATATGAACTAGGATAACACCATTAACCGAGTTTTGAGGTGGTAGGCATATGCACATAAGGTTAATTTTATTATTAAGTACTTTGTGATAAATGGAAATTATAAGACTTTTGGTATCTTGTAAATTGATCAGCTGTTTTAACATGTTTTAGGATGAAATCATAAGCTCTGAAGAATGAATGACATAAATTAAATGACTTGATTTAAGAACAAAGATTTGTAATAAAAGATGATTGCTTGCAACCACTTAATTAGGTTTTGGAAGTAATCACTGATCATTAGTTTGTGTGATTTCTTTTCAAGTTATCTTCAATATATTCATACATTTTCTAGAAACCCTTTTGGATAATAGGTGTCGGATAATAATGTGCCTATGGATATTATAGTGACTGAATTTTGAAACCCTTTTCTCTACTTTCCTACTCTATAAGTAAAACTTTCCCTGTTTCAGCCCACATCATTGTTAAAATGTGTGTTATTTTGAGGGTCTTTCTTGTGAGCATAAACAACGAATAGCAGTATTATTATTATTATTATTATTATTATTCATTTTGGTAAGAGCCATGTTTAATGTGTGGTAGTTTACTCTTTTCAGAGACTTTTTTGGCAGTGTAAAAAGGTGTTCACCAAATGGCTAATATTCTTAACACCATACAAAAATTTTATACAATTGCATTCTAGTGAGATCCCACATCGGAAACAAATTATCTGATTCCAATTCCCATAGGACCTGAGTCACATTGTTCTATTGCGGAGCCTAGTTACGTGGGTTTGTGACCAGGTGGGGCATTAAAGTAATAGATTGTATGCCTTGGGCCTGACCAAGCTGGGTTCTCTCTCTGAACTTCAAATTTGGCACAGCACATCATACACACAATTGAATCTTGAAACCCTTTTCTCTACATGTTTTAGCTCACATCAGTTCTAATCAAATCTCACAAAATGGCAGATATGAAATGTCTCTAAAAATCATATCATAGAAAAAAAATGAAAACATGTTTATTATAAACTACTCAAATTGAACATTTCAATCTCACAAAATGGCAGATACGAAATGTCTCTAAAAATCATATCATATAAAAAAAAAAATGAAAACATGTTTATTATAAACTACTCAAATTGAACATTTAAACCACCAGTACATTAAAACCAGCAGGTCATGTCAGCTATTGAATTTCCAGAGTCTGATGTGCCTGCCATTATGTGCAGTGACAACCTTCTTCATCCCAACAGCCAGGCATGTGATGGGAGGTCGAGCACTTTTAGGAATGCTGTCAATGGGCATATCCTCTGAAAGCCTTCTTCCTTTCCTTTTTTCGGTAGCTCCATACGTGTTCTGGGAGCTTGAAGACGCGTTACCTTCCATAACGCAGCTTGCAAGAACTTGACCTGTGTTTTGATCTAATGTGCGTAGCACACCATCTATTCCACCAACAACTAAAGTTGACTTGTCACTTCGCAGGTGTTGCACAGAATAAACAACATTCGGACTCACTCGTGTTTCCCATAGAGATCTCATTGTCCTGAATATTACCATTAACAGAATTGGTAACTGACCAATAATAAGAATCCATAATAAAATTCCAAAAATTGTCCTGGTATTCATTTTATTGCCTATTTACATTAAAAAAAAAAAGATGAAAAATTTAAGAGCATAACGAAGGTGATTTTGTAGCCATCACAACTTTCGCTGGTTGCGATATATATTCAGCTTTTGCTATTTTATTAATTTTGTTTAACTTGTCCTCTTATCTTCTTAAGCTAAAATGTATAGATAATCCTCATCAATTTGAGCTGAAATATCACTCATTTGGGGTTACACTTCATGTCGTGATATTTTCTCTGAGATACAGATTCTACAATTAGAATGTTATGGCCTATCGGGTGTTCATGATCTGGTGGTAAAAGCTTATGAGCCACATAAAGTACTGGTTTTTTTCATCTACCACTAGCTACATATTTGAAAATGACAACATAGATTCTCCTCAGAAAATCAAAAAGCTCATGCTATGAAATAGAACTCTCTTGAAGTTTAATTCATATATAGTATTTAGAACTAATATATGCATACCTAAGGTCCCAACAAGATGTATATCCAGACGTTGATCCAGCAAACACTAGATGTGAGCAAGCATTGTAACACAAAGTCTTTATGCCTGTCAGGAGAAGTTGAAAGTTAATGCACTTACAAATGAAGAACAATGCCCTGGTAAGTTCAAGAGAAGAAGAAGAAGAAAATGCTTCAAACTAATAAGCATTTTGCGACAGCAGGTCACACAGGAACTGGAAGTCTACCGTATTACTTTCAATGAAAAAAGTTGATCCAACAAGTACAAATGAGCAGATACAAAAGGACATTCTACCCACGTGAAAAATATAAAGTAATATAGCACATATATAGCCCATGCCTAAATGAGGCTTAGGTGTTGGACATGACCTCAAACAATATAGAAGACTTAGACATGTAGATTTTCAAAAAGGACACAAGGTCCCCAAATAGCCAAAAAGCAAAAATAGGACTGCAATGTCAGGTGGAATTATTACCACAGACAAGCCAGCTTCACTTCACACTTTCCAATAATATCATGTTTATCTATATATACATCTACACAACCCAACCCAACTCAACCAAGCTTTAATCTCAATACAAAAAGAAATAAAATAACTGATCAAATAAAAGATGAGAATGGAAACAAAAACAGTGTCATATACATCAATGTAAATAAGCAAATTCCAAAGGATCCTGAAGCCTGATGAACAGAATATAGACATGGCCAAATAAAGATTTCTGACAGAGCAGGAATAGAATACCTCCTATTGTTATTCTTGATCTTAGTGTTGCTAACTGCTGATCAGATGAAATACCCGAGACTGTGATGCTCCCAAGAGAGGAACCACTAAGTATCAACTGATCATCGCTCAAACATAAGCATGTTACAGGCCCAGCTCGCATCCTGCAATTAGAAGTTCAATATGATCCCACATCCACATACCACTGATTAATGTAGAAATGCATACTTCTGTAATGCTCAGGACCTTAGTTGAAAAGAAATACTCTCAACTTAAATGGAATAGACTAGAATGAGAGTTCTTTCTCATAAGCATCTGTGAGGCCCCTATAATGTACTGGGCATGTTCATTTTGGCTCCTGAGAGAAGGATAAACAGCTATGCAATACTGCTACATCCATTTACCTAGACAGATTCATCCAATTGCAACTTGCTCCTGGCTTTGACTTTTACCAGCAATGAGTGGAAAGTGAGGGGAGTGCATAAGTTTGATGCCCCAAATGTACTAGACATTGACTGAGTGTGTATTGTGTGGGTACCACATTGGGCATATATTAAATTGATTTCAACTACAAGGAGTCTCAATTGTGAGTAGATACAACATAGCTAACCAAACTTCAAACCCAGATTATGAATATATCTCTTAGTAATATTGTAGACTATACTTTTAACACTTGTCACCTCAACACCCCCCCCCCCCCCTTTTTTTTTTGTTTCTCATAAAAAAGGAAATAGCAACACATTCCAATTTATAAATTTCTTGACCATACCTAATTATTCGAGAACACTTTCTGCTGTACAGGTCAAATAAACGAGCTGTGCCATCCTCACATCCGACCACTGCCTCTGGATCATTGTAACTGTATGCAGGGAAGAAATCAGATTGTTTTTGCACATAACAAGCAAACATAACACACTACTTTGAATGTTAATATCCTAATCATAAGTTAGAGAAAATATAAGGAGTCAAATAATTAGGTTACAGTTTGGAATCAATCATGAATAGCGTTAACTTGACACGGGTCTTCAACATACAAGTAACTTTAATTATTCTCTAGCAAGTAGGTAGGATATCTAAAGCTTAAGCTCTTGATAGGTGCTGAAGGGAAGCATTTATCTCAAGATTTTTTAATCACACTTATATGAGCTAAGTGGTAGGTTTGGTTCTAACTAAATCTTCATGGGTATTCTTACCTCAAAGTAGCACAATAGCATTGCCCCCCTCTCTTTTAAACCTCCATTTTGCAAAGCCACCCCTCCCACCACTGTGTATAGCAAAGGTCACTTCTACTATCAATCTTTATAAATGATGAATTCACTTAGTGACTTACAAACTTGTTTTCAAGATAGTGGACTAAACATTGGTACCACTATCTAAAGGAGCACTTAACAAGCATAAGTACATAAATAAAAATACAAGATCAGAAATTTTCACATCACATAAAAGAACTACTTTATATAGTTAATAATATTAATTTTACAAATTAAAAATCATAATTAAAAACCAATTTGTATACTTAAAAGATTGCCACACACTTCTCCAGCCAATTACACGATTTAAAGGGGGTGGGGGGAACAAATATGCCAAAAAGCACTTGTATCAATTATATTTTCTTGATTCAGAATTTAGGAAAACATCCAACAAACAGCAGTCTTGTATAGGATTTAATCCTGCTAGTGGTAAGGTTCATAGACTTAAAAGACATCACAGCAATAATCCATTTAGGTAGGATCTCCAAGAGTGCATTCAGCAGAAGCCTGTAAGTTCAAATTTAGACAGGCATCACTGCATGGTGAAAGAAATCATGTATGAAATTCCCTTATGATGATGCTTGGTTGCGTGCAAAATAGCTTGAACTTACAAATGTAATGGCATTGGAATCTCTGGTTCCCTCTGTCATGACATCCCTTTATTATTATAGACATCCATACCATGCATGTAGGATGTTGATTGCATTGTAATAATTACAGCTCAAGATAACAGGAAAATTCCACATACCGCATGCATAAACTCTTCACAAATGTGCCTTCATTTGATGGAAATATACTTCTTTTCCCATTTCGCCTCCATATGCATATACGAGTACCAACCAAACCAACAATCTAGAAAGATAAATAATACATTCTGAAATTAGATAACAAAAAGAGATCCATAACATTATCCATCTATAACCTTTTGATAAAACAAAAAAATTTAATACTTAATAAAAAGTTTATTAGCTTCTGAGACCAAACATGATATATAAATAATATTGGCCTATCACTCATTTGTACCCACAAAAATAAATTTACAGGAGGCAGAAAAGAAAGATGTTGAACTTCAGACCTGCAACTTAAACCTCTGAGAAAGGTAGAACCATTCTGCAAATTCTAATAGCATGTTGGAGGAATCTTTAGAGGCTACTTCATGAGATTAGTCATAAAATTTGCACTAGCGAATTTTGTGAATTCTTTAGATGGAGATGCATTCATTACTTATCATTCTTTTTAAAAGAGGCAATGCCATAGAAAACATCAACAAATTGAAATTCATACTTCATGATAAACACATTAACATACTTAGAAAAAAAAATGATAAACACATCAACATGAATCCTCAAACTAATTTGTTGGAGTATGGTAGCATTCAGGTCAAGTTTCACATACATAAAGACACTCAAACATTGATTTATTAATGTTACCTTGCTCTCATCAAAATCAAAGTCAACTAGAGGAACTGTGTCTGGAACAGAATATTCTTCCACACATTTGTAGCTTTCTAGCGACCAAAGACGCATTACCTAGCATCATTCACATGCAATAAGTTAACAGTATTATGATGCAAAGCATAAAACAAAATCTACTCTCACCAGGGGAGAAACATAAAAGTTGAATAGTAATTATTACAATCCTTAAGAATGGCATTGTAGGTAGCAACTTAGCATCCATGGTACTATACCTTATCACCTTTGCCAGTAAGAATCAAGCCCATCTTCATTCGGCACTGATTAAACCTAATAGAAGGCAAGGTTAGAAAAATAAAAATCCAGTACCCAAGATTTGCCTTTTCACACCTACACACACAATCCACATGTAACTTGTACAATTTTACATAATTACAATAATGAGCATGGAATGCCTCTAGAGATATACCATACTTTGACTTTTGATGAAAATGTTATATTTCCCCCCATTAATGTGGATCTGCTAAAGTTCATATTTTCACAAAAATAGAGATATCCTGCAAAACATCAACCCAACCCTATAAATAAAAAAAATAGCAGATCCTCATACTTTTAGAAAAAATTTCTTTGATTACAAAACAGACAAAAACCATGCACAAATGACACATGAAAAAACCAAAACAGATACAATAATGAAATTGAAGAATAGAAGAATTAAAGAAAAAGACTAGGAATTAGCACCTAGACTTTCCTGAATAAAGCACCAAACAAGGGAGAATAAACATAGGAATCGACACCTTAGGATTGGCTAGAGTCAGCATCAGACCATTGGCAAAATTCCAAAAGAGAGTTTTATTAATCAAGCAAACTTCAAAACAATATTGAACCCTAGATTCCATAAATAGAGTTCCAAATTTATTATACTAGTAGAAAAAGAAACTAACTGTTTTTCCCTAGTAAGAAAAGCATTAAAATTCCTAAACCTAATTAGAAAATAAAATAACCAATTACATAGATACAATAAATCCTAGACATTAAGTGATTAGGCCTTAGGCCCAACTAATAGCAGGCTCCATCCATAAGGCCGCTAGTTGGGCTATCTTTTTTTGCATCTACATCCATAAGTCTGTTGTATGGGAGGCCTATATCTTGTGTTAGCACCAGCTCCCTTAAGCTTAGAATAACTTGACCCATTGAGTGTGACTCATGGCACTTCTGAACTCAAGCAAGTTTGGGTCAATCTACTAGCTCAAAACAAGTAATCCATGTGCGATCATAATCTAGCCATTCTCGCCAACAAACTAAAGAGTGTTGAATTCCTCAATCCTTGGTAGAAAAAATATGCTCATCTAAAGGTATGTGGCATCCTAAAACAAAGTCCATGCTCATATCTTGACAAGGGAAAATCTGGGAAAGGTAGTGGGATGTAAAGACTGGCATTGCTTGTGATGTTTGGCCAATTGACATTTCAACATTTCCCAATTATCTTGGCAGTGTCTCACTAAGGCTAATCAATTTAATTGAAATTTTACTTTCTCAATTACCTTACCCAAACCAAAATGTCTGAAAGACCTCATACATAATCTCTTATGCTAGGAAATCTAACTGAAGTTCATGGGATACATAATCGTTTTTGGAGAAATACCCATCTTGAAGATTGTAGACGGATACACTAAATAGGGAACTATATATCTCTTCAAAGTTTGGGCGCAATTCATACTCCTCCTTAAGTCTCTTGAACCTGTAACCTTAATGCTCATGATTGATAGCAAGGACACTCATGATTGATATCAAGGATACCCTTCAACTAAGAGAATTAGGTGCTTTATTCTCAACTCCTACCGAAAGTTTTACTACAAATAAGTAGCATTGTAGGAACTCAACCTAACGGCCATGCCTAAAATTTAACTTCTTATGAGAGTTGAGGTTGCATAGGGCTTTCATGGTCAAAATAGATGACAAATTTTTGTGAGAGAAGATTATGGTGTTGAATACCTTTGTTTAGCCCTACTCATTTTTCCACTACAATAAGCTACTAGATGCTGCTCTTGACCAAGCAATCCACCTATGCTAACATTTGATGTGTCACATTTTACTTGAAAGACTTTTTTTTGAAATCTGCGAGGCACATGATAGGTGCCTAGGTCATCTTTTGTTTGACCTCCTTAAATGCCATTTTAGTAGTATTTGTTCATTTAAACACACCTTGTTTCATACAATTAGTAATGGAGGACATGATAATACAAAATCTTCCTATGAACCTATGGTAAAAGGAAGCAAGCCCATGAAACTCTAAATGTCATAAATATTTTTGGGCTCGACCAATCTATGATTGCTTTAACCTTTTTGTGGTGACAATGATGGTGTAACTTAGGTAATGGTTATCGTGATGATGGTGGCAACGTGATTGTTGTTTATGTGATGGGTGAATGCTTAATGGATTAGATTATAATGGAATAAAGGGTCAGTTCAATAAGAACACAAAATTGCAGCAGCGAGTGTGGTCTACTTTCAACATTAAGTATGCTGTTACTAAATGTCTCTATATAGTCCTTTTAATTTAAGACTTGATTTACGTGTTACCAAATGAGCTTGCTAAAAGTTATTATTAAACAGCCCAGATTCTTTAGTTCACTCTAAGAACCAATTGACAAAAGCTACTGTAGAGTGAAGTTTCTTCCCTAGTGATATTTAAGTTTCCATGATTCTGAAGTTTTAACATAATTTGATCTGAATTGACTTCGAAACAACTACAAAACAACTGTTTTATAAGAGAGAACAGTTTAATAGCACAACAGACTCTCGAGTACCTTATGCATATCAACATAGAACTCAGAGACTTTTCAAATGGTCATATTCTACCTCCAACTATATTCAGATTGTTCTTGCGTAATATAACAAGTGATCATTCCCAAAGAACTTACATATAAATGACAACTAAACAAGAAGAAGAGGATTTACCCAACTGAATGACCTTTCCATTGATCAATATCGATCAAACCTTCTTGTAAGGAGAATCTGTGATGCTCCATGGCAAGCTCCTCTAAGTATGTCTTTAACGATGTCTCTGAGCATGTAGACTTATTGGAAATATCTGTAGAGTTCTGCTTCTGCTTGACGTAGAATTCCCGCAGCAATTTAGACTTATTAATAATCTTATTCCTTCATAAAAAGCATTGAGAAAGTAAATTGGTCAGACATATAACTACATCATTTTTTTTTGTGTGATAACTACACATATATGAATGACATACAAACTTATCACAAAAAGCAGGCAACCTTTATAATGTGTCCTCTCCTATAATTCCAATTCACATGAAAATTTCTCGATCCTCTAGAGTTCTTAAGGTAATTCTCCATCATGGGGTGCTAAAATTATATTCATAAATTTTGAAATTGGGATTAATTAGATTTTTCCACATCACCATCATTTATTTATTTTGAGGAAGAGACCATTAATACTTATTTAAATTATTGACAAAGTGACAAAATCTAATTCATTAACATAAAAAAAGAAGAAGGATGGCTATGATTTTCAGAAACTCCATATTGGGATTATCCTAAGAACTCTATAGACTATCTCAATTCGCATAACCCAAGTCTCTTTTGTCACTAAAGTTAATACCCATTTGAATTTCTATAATAATTTGGAAAGATCGTAACTTTGTGCTTAGTTTTCAAAAGAAGTTTGAGAGAGAGAGAGAGAGAGAGAGAGAGAGAGAGAACCAGTATTTGCAGACGGCGGAACAACGAACGAGGTCGAAGAAGTCGAGAAGGGTGAAGATCATACAGAGGGTGTCGTGTTCGAGGGACTGGATTGTCGTTTTCGCGTTCCTCTTCTTCCTCTCCGACCTGTCGTTTGCTGAACTGGGTGTGGGTCCCATCGTCGCCTTTTTTGCTTCTGTGGCCTGTGGGAGCTCTTCGGCGCTCGCTGCCACTAATTTCTAAGCCTAACGAGAAAGAAAGACAGCACAACGACCACCGAAGTGATTTTTTTTTTACTTAAAACCGTTTAATCATTAAATTTATCAAACTAACAAACGGAATGCCCATTTCAGTAACTGTAATGCTGTTATTTATTTATTTATATATAAATTTTATAAAATTTTATTTATTTATGTTGGACGTCTTTTTTGGTGGGAGAAAAATAGGGGCGTTTATGGTTATATTATACTCCCGAATAGGGCGCCGGTCATCCCAATCTCGCATTATGAGGGACAAAACATTATGTTGGACGTCTTTGTTGAAAACATTATGAGGGACAAAATTTTTTCACAACTGCTAACATAGTAAATTGTGCTTAGTACACGATGCTACATAATTGTTAGTGATGGATCAAGAAGAAAAAATGTTATTAAGGTATTATTATTATTAGTTGTAGACCTAATTATTTTGAGATATAGTAATATGTATAATTTATTTTTTAAATTTTATTGTAGATAATTTGTTTACTATTAAATTGAACAATGTATAAAAGTAATTTCCATCCTCTTTATCCCTTTTTACAAATATTATAATATTTGGTGTTTTTTTTATTGATATTAATCTATTTTTGAAGTGGTCTATATTATTCTAATTAATTTGTTATGCATTATATTTTCTTCATTTCTTTTGGTACAATTAAAATTTTTAAATTTTGAATATCTTATTATCTTAAGAAAATTATTATTATCATTATAATCAAAACTTATTATATAATTATAATCGATATTACTCAAATAACTGATAGTACTAACCAAAACTTTTTTTTTTTTTTTTTTTGGGTTCTTAAATTAGTATACTAAAATGGACCAAAGTGGGTCGAAATGGACAAAATAGATTGAGTTGGACCAAAGTGGATCATATGGACCAATAAGACCGAATTAGATTAAATAAACCGAATTAGACCTAAATGAACCTAAGTGGGCCAAAATAGACAGAATGGACCGAATTGGACTGAGGTGGATCGAACTGGACAGAAATAGACCAAATGGACTGAAGTTGACCTAAATGGACTGAATTAGACAGAAGTTACTAGACCGAACTGGACCAAAGTTGGCTGAACTAGACCACAGTGGACCAAATGCTGAATTATAATTAGTAAAAATAACTCAAAAAATTAATAATAATTACAACAATAATAAAGTGATGATGGAAAGCAATACCGTAACCTGTGATAAGTAATGTATTCCAATGTAATGGAAGCGGTTTGTTGTTAAACTAACATCAATCAAATTTGTTATTACATTAATATTTTTAACTAAATTATCATGCATGTGTTTGTGATTCTATGTGCTTGTTGAAGGTTTTATTCAAGTTGAATTTGGTACCATGTTGTGAAAGTTGGTATACCACAAAAGATACCTAGGAAGATGACTTGCATGTAAAGGCATTATGCATTATTGCATACATTAATATTTATATACATATTTTTTAAAGAAATGATGGAAAGAAAATGATGACATGACTCCTGATATAGTTCAACAGAAGTGCAACAATAATAAATGCTTAAGTTTCGAGATATTATATAAATTATTTTTATAATTTGATTATTAGGGATGAAGATTTGTTAAAAACACTTGAAAGTAGTTGAGCTATAAGATTCTTGAAAGCCTACGAGTCTCTGTTCTATCCTAACATTTCTAATAGTAAAGTACACTACATTCTTTATCCACTCAACAATTGGGTACAGCCGTCAACTAAGACTTAAAAAGGATTTGCAATCCATAGATACTCGTACTCTTCATCATACGTTAAACCAAAAGAGGCTAGTTTATGAGCTATTCTATTTACATTTTTTAGCACAAATTTGGGCTTCAGGCCTTTCATTTCTTCCTTCCAAATGGAGAGTATATGTAAAATGGTGTCTACCTGTCTAATCATGCATTAATGCCATTATTCTTAACAACTTCAACAACTCATCACATATTCACATTCAATGGTAAACTGTGAAAAACCACATTTCCTGACCTATTTTTATGCATTCCCGAAATGCCAATATTATTTTGCCAAGTCCACCCATAATTCAATTATGATTCATTCCTCATTTACATTAGCTTTAATACTTCATGTTAAGGAGGTCACTAGGTGCATGATTTTTCAATTGACCCATGTTCATCTCAGGCTTTTAGAGGCTCTAATGAGTTTCCTCACAATTTCTTGCGTATATTCATCTATATTCTATATACATAGAATCAGTTGCAACTTGTTGGGTTGCTTCCTATATGTAAGATTCAATTTTAGCAATTAGATGGTGATTATTCGATCTTAAAATAGTTTACATGTGTTATTTGCATGTTGTTAAATTAGGTTGTCTTTCACATTCAAATTGTGAAGAAAATTGCTTCTAAAAAAAAAAATGTGAAGAAACTTAACAACGCGAAGTAGACTTAGTAGAGTTCTTTTGTTTTTCTCTTTTCGAGAAACACGTTGAGTAGAATTCTGAATGAAGACGAGTTGCTTTTGTTGACTCTTCTGATCTTCACACAAATCCAACACTTTCAACTTGCAGTATAATTTTCTTCCACCTTTTAGAAGATAGACCATTAATGCCTCCTCTCCTTTGTTGACTATGGAGGGCGGTATAGATAATCTTGCATGCATTCTATATCACTTTTCCCAGTATAGGATAATGTTCTTCTTCCTTTTAGATGATAGTCATTCCCATCGATTGCATAAGCGCACCCCTGAGCAAGAATACAAAAAGGTCCACCACTTTTGTTGTAACTCATTATTTGACGGATTGTGAGTGGTGAAGGTGTAAATCCACCATTTTAATTTTTACCTTCACGACTCATAATTTATTATGTGATGTGTTACGGCAAAACTTGTGGATTGTTTTATGCCCCTGACATTGCTTGAAGCAAAATATATTATATTTGGTTTGCAGCAAAGTGTGGATATTGTTTTATGTATCAATAAAATGTTTTTATTTTATTTTATTAAGAGTTCATTTGTTTATTTTATTTGAATAGGTGAGATTTATTACAAAGTATTCGATACTTTTGTTCTAAATATTAAATTTATTATTTTGACAAAACATATCCGTAGCAACAAATCTTAACATCCTATAATATTATTTCTTTGTGATCTCAGAATAGCATTAAAGAAAGCTGTATTTTTGTCTACTTCCTTACAGCCAATTCACTTTAACCTTTCAAAATATTTCTTCGTCCTCTAATCCTTATCCATCTCTTTGCATCTACTATTAAAGTTTCTTCTTTATGGATATGACTTAAAGTCCATTTAGTTTTAGTTGGAGATGTAGAAAAGTAGAAAGATAAAAGAGTTCAGACTATTTGTGTGTTTAGTTGGGAGGATAGAAAAGTAGAGAGATGAAAAATTCATTTGTTTGGTTAAGAAGAAAAATGAAAAGATGAAAAATGAAATTAGTATAAATTTATAGTTATGTCCCTGTTAAATAATAATAAAAAAAGACAAATGTTGTCAATTGGTGGGGAATGACAATTTGGTCCAAAACACAACTTCTCCATTTTCTCTCCCCCTCCCCTCCTAACCAAACACTCATTCCATCCATTTTCTCTCCTATTTTTCACTTCTGTTTTTCTATCCTCTCCAAAATCATTCCAACCAAAGATACGCTTAGTGTGTATTTTAGCTACACAAATCATGTTAATTGATTTGAATTACTCGTCTTGCTCCATTTTAATAGTCTCTTCCTTTTCTCCCTAATTCGTTTTTGCACTTGGTACATGTAATTGCAAAATATCAACTTTGGAAATCAAATTATTAAATCATTTAACAAATGCAATTTGTATCGATGTCGACTGAGTACAATTCTCTATATTTCTGATCCATTAAAAAGAATATAATACAAGATCTGGTAATGAAATAAAAAACCAAAGAACCACTTTAATGGTAAAACCTACTCTGGAGACCTAGTCTAGTAGAAAAATAGTTACAACAATCTATTCATAAAACTTTTGTATAACTAAAAACTCTACAAACTCCTAACTTGCCCCATACAACAAATCCTGATTCCACCTCTGTTAATTTACAGGCTAATAGCTCGACACTCGATGCTTTATCTTTCTTAATATTGCAAATGTTAGATCTTCATCATCAAAATCTGGCCCCATGCAATAAATCCTGGCTCCGTTTCTGTTTACAGGCTAATAGCTCAGCACTTGATCCTTTACCTTTCTTAATATTGCAAATGATAGATGTTTGTCATCAATTTGTATTAAAAATTTGGCCCCACGCAACAAATCCTGGTTCCGCCTAGTCTTACAGGCTAATAGCTCGGCACTCGATGCTTTACTTTTCTTAATATTGCAAATGTTTGGTCTTCGTTGTCCATTTGTGTATAGCCAGTTAGCCACCGATTTTTGACACCAACAAAGAATTTAGCTCTCCACTTTAATTAGTCAAGGACAATCCAATCCTTTAGAGTCGTCGTCTTTTGTCTCGTACTCATCTTTTCCAATCCTCCTTTGTTTTTATTTGTTTTGTTCAATTAATTCCACAACACTACTGTTCATTTAGTCAGCGACAAAAGCTTTGTTTTCCTATCAGAAAAGTGTAAGCAGTTATAAACAAATGTATTTTCTTTTTCTTTCTTTTTTAAATCAGAAAAGTATAGAAAATTATCTATACTATATATTATTAAGAAAATAAAACTCTTTGGTGTCTACTATTTCTACTTCCAAAACTAACCTAATAAACATTGAAGTCGTTTAAGAGTTAAACAGATGAAGGACACAAAGGTTACAATATTTCTACTCCCACTAGTACAGCAGTGGAAATTAATTACTTTTCTAAACTTTATTTTTATTATTCATTATTCATTTCCTTTTTAGGAGAAACAATTTCTTTTGAAAAAAGAAAAGAAAACAAAAGTCTTCAACACGCATAAAAAGAGTAGAATGTGAGAAGCTACTATTAACAAAAATTGTGCTTTAAATTATAAAAGTGATCTAAAATTTAAGTATTTGAAATATGTTTTTTTCTTATTTGCCACTATAACTTAGAGTTTTTTTTTAATAAAAAAATAATTAATGTGTAGTTATTTTGGACCATTTAAAAAAGTGGGCACCAAAAGGTCAATTCTCTTAATAAAAGTGTAGATATTTTTATAAAAGACTAGTATAGATGTTGGACCATTACTCTAGAGTCCAAGACACTTATGTGATAGAGTGTGACGTACATATTGTCTCTATTATTTGAAGTCTCTTTATGGGTCACACATTGCATGTGCATTTTTTAGTTTATTTCTAGAAGTGCGGGCGGATATGTGGAGAGAGAACGACAAAGTGTAGAAAAAGGTCAAAATAATAATACTATAGTAGTGAAAAATGACATATCAATATAAAAAATAATAATAAGTATTATTTTGAATAAATAGAATAAAATGGCTGAAAAAAAATACATTTTATTGATTCTATTTAGTCTATTGAAGATTATAATTTGACCCTAAAAATTTTAGGATTAAAACTTAGTTGCTGTTTTAGAAGTGGGATATGTTAAAAGTACAAGTATTTTGAGTAGTAAAAGAAAAGAGAAACTATAATTGGTATTTGGTCATGGATGTAATATAAATTGCTAACTGTATATAAAATCACTTTGCTTCTTACATTAAAATATGCAAATATTACATAAAAATGAATAGAAAAATCCATCAAAATAAGGTTGTTCAAAATCGCCCAACCCAACCCTGATTGGTTGCAATGCAAATGGTTAGTTTAAACCATTTTTTAAATAAAACATTACAAATCTAAAATATTTCATCTAATATCATATCATTTAAAATTAGATATGACTATGATACCTCTTGCTTTTTAATAGAAAAAAAAAATTGATGTCACGCCAAATAAAAAATATATATAATCTTACTCTCTTTTCAAATAAAAATGATGTAACATTATGTAAGATCTTATCCTATATGCCTAGCCTTTTACTAAATTTACCCTACATGTGGTTCTCATTCATCACATATAATCTTATCCTTACAAATGGTAATTTCTTATTAGTTGCTTATAATCATATACCTATAGCTCTATCGCATCTCGATTTAAAGTAATGGAGATAATTGGATCCAAATTCATAAATTTAAGTTTTTTGGGTTAAGCGATATTATATTAACTTCTCAATTAGATTCTCCCCAACGTGTTATTTTTCGAAAAAGTGGCATCCAAATCCATAGTGGTGTGAGATAATGTGGCAAGGTTATTAAGGTCTATTTTGTAATTTTAGTGAGAAGGGTGCAATGTGAGGTGCTTATAGGTGATTTTGGAAAAACATCCAACAAAGTAATATTGTCAATGATGTTAGTTAAAAAAAAAAAAAAAAAAAACAGTTTTGTGCGAGGTTACAATGGTATTATCTCTTCAACAAACCATCCCCCTACCTTTGTCATTGTTGTTCCCCCCTCCCTTGCCCACCCAATTCCTTTGTCACAAATTGCTTGCCAATCGGTTGTCATTTCCACCAAACACTCTTAACTGAAAATAAGGTTTAATAGGCTTACCCTTAAAAAAGAAAAAGAAAAAGAAAAAAGGAACCTCTTGAAAATTTTCATATATCATTAGCTTAGTTAAAAAAGAAAAGGAAATATTTTTTTTATATCATTTTCTTTGTCTAATTTCTCACCAAATGATTCTAATAAGCTTTATATCTTCATTATTGCATTGGTATGATAAAATGAAGTTTTTTTTTTTTTTTTTTTCTCTCTCTTTCTCTTGAGAGAGTATTTATCTATGACGTCCGCTCCTAATAATATTTTCTTATCATTAAACCAAAATACTAATAGGTTTTTTGTGTAGGAAAAGATTGAACTCCAAATCTCTTATTCAACAATGAAAAATTTTACTAGTTAAGTTAATTAAAATCCACGATAAAATGAAGTTATATTTCCATTTTTAAGAGAATGCATAAATTAATGGAGGAATGTTCAAAAAAATTGTCAACAAGCCCTTGATGGATTCCTTAAGGAAGGTGCCATATCGAGATTGGGAAAATTGCATGTGTTATTAAATGACCAAGCACATCCTCAATATTAACATTATTTAAAGGAACATGATTGAAGACCATGAACAAAGTATTTACTCATTATTTTGACCATATATATCAAATACTATTACATGATCCACTTATATTATATAACAAAATTGCATGTCCTTAATTATGACAAATGGATCATGTAAGGACTAGAAAATCTATGTGCCCAGGCCCAGTTAGAGTGGTGGATTGTGCAATTCAACCCTGGCCCAAATCAATAAAATTTGTAAGAGTAGGGAACGAACAACAACAGAGGGCCCTGCCCGAGGACGAGTGTAGGGAAAAGCAAAGTTTGTATTAAGAAATATACGAACATCAAGCTCTCAACCAATTCTCCTGAGAAGACTTTATTGCATACAAAGTAACACTATTCACTCCCTTCTCCCAGAGTTCTTCTTTCTGTTCTCACTTTTTTTTCTCGATCCCCTTTTCAGTTCTTCCTCCTTTCCTTATATACCTCTCCCTCCAGCATATCTCCACCATTCATCCTCACCTAACCTCCCTCCTTTCTTGACACTTGTTACTTTTTAACATCTGAGGAAGATGGTGAAAGAAACCTGCTTAGCTGTGTTTTACACTGTTCAAGTCACTTCATAATCAATGTGGTTGATAAAGCTGTTGCCCACTTATTAATGAGGAGGATGCGGAGGAGACAAGCTACCCCAAGCTAGGAACTTCCACTGTAGCCACTGACTCTCTCTTTCTTGAACCTCGCACCCACTTAGAACCTTTTAGAACATTTTGGTTCGTCCTCTTCCTTCCTCGGGCATCTTCACTCCTTGTGCCTATGGACTGTGACATCCCCACAGTAATATTGCAACCCTTCAGATCCCTCCTCGGTCCTTGGGCACCCACAGCTCAGTTTATGTATAATGCATCATGTGATGTGCTTTCGTCATTTCAAATGCATGCATCATGTGATGTGTGTGCTTTCGTCATTTTGCACGCCATAAGTATATTACAATTATTAGCATACTTTATTTAACGCTCCGTTTGTTTCGGTGGAAAACTTTGTATAAAGATAGTTTTCCTTGTTTTCTAGTGTTTGGTAGCATAAAAAAATATGAGTCAAAAGAAAACTATCTTTGGTTAATAAAAAAAAGTATGGCTTATTTTTAGAGATTGTTTTCCATAAAATTTTTTTGGAAAACAACTTTATCTCACAGCAAGCTAAATAAGGGAAGTTAGGAGGTTGTTTTTCAACTTATTTAAAGTTGCTACCAAATATTGGAAAATGAGATAGTTTTATAGAAAATACTTTTTAGAAAATAACTCATTTTCTAGAAAACATCATTGTTGAAACAAACAGAGCGAGTAGAAATCTATTACTAAAGTTTAATGAAGTTAAATATTACAATTATTAGCATACTTTATTTAAGTAGAAATATATATATATATATATATAGCGATTATATTAAAATAACATAGTATTTTTTTTTTTTGGTAAATGAGGATAAGAATTTTTTTTAACTAAGCTAATGATATATGAAAATTTTCAAGAAATTTAATTTAATTATTAAAAACTTCAAAGAAATTTTAAAAGAAATATTTTTCTTTATTTTATGGTTATTTTTATTTATATGGATAATTTATTATTACTTTCATTTTGATAATGATATTAGACAATGTACTTTTGTCACGTAACTAGAAGTATTTTTTTTCTTTGATTTTGCTATTTATTTTATTGTTCACTTATAATTATATTATTGAAATATTTAATTCAATTTACATATGATTTTAATGAATTTGTGCCTGCACCATTTGGCCACATTAAATTATTTGCATAATTTTCTCTAAGTGAAATTCATTGTCAAAGTTTCAAGAAGTAGTCAAAAAAATATTGTTCCAATTAAGATTTTATTAATATTATTATATTTAATTTAAAAATAATTTTTATTTAATTTAAATTATTTTAATATTCTGCCATAACTTATTTTTTTCAGCCATAAAATTAGATTTTATAGTCGTGCACATGCTATGTAGCTTTTTTATGCAAGAATTACAAATTGTATGATGTGCGTGCTTTGGTCTTGTGATGCAGTATATATAAGTACATTAAAATTACTAATAAATATATTTTACTCTAAATGAAATTATTATTGATGCATGTTAACTTTAAGAATTTTATAAGAAAATTTATAATTTAAAATCTAAAGTTTTTGGTTGTGATAAAACATGGTTGCACATGATGTGCTTTCACACATAATTAAACTTACTTCTAATTTTCTAAAATTTGCTATCTATTTTGTTCTATTTCAATTATATTAAATAAATATATTCTTAATATATATATTGTAAGGACACAGTTTTGCGCTTCGACCCGAGAACGTATGGACCAGTTCAAAAGGCCCAACAACAATGAATTTGTAGAGAGTGGAAAAAGATAGCTGGGATAAGATTGGATTAGACAATCAACAGGACGAGCTAAGAGTATAGGAGGGATAAAACAAAAGATCTAAATGCAATAAGCTGTCCTCTGCAATAGTCCGAGGAGGTTAAATTCACTATTCACTGTTTTTAGTTTAGATACAAGCTCAATTCTTCCTTTTTCTCCCTCCTTTTCTAAGAAGGGTTCCTTTACATTATATACCTCTTTCTAGATTATCTACACCCTACACTTGTCAATTGTTTAAGTCTCTACTTGAGTACCTGTCCCATCATGTATCTTCTTTGGCCTTCTGTGAGTTGCGGCGTTCAAGATTACACTGTTCAGGAGTCTTCTCCACATAAATGCGGTTAGAAGAGTAGGTGCGGCTCATTTAATGCGGTGGTGGCAGCTTTTCCTTAGATATTTTGGGCAGATACATCCTTCAGTATCAGGACCGCTCCTCGGACCGTCCTTATCTGTCCCAAACGTAATGGGTTACGTTATGAGATTTTATGCATTCATTTGCTTCTCCTCGGACTTGACCTCGTCCTCGAACAGGGCTGGAGGTCCAATGCATGGGTTTGGGCCTTTAACCCTACAAGGGCCAATACATGATCTTGGGATCTTAATCTCTCCACGGCCCGGTACATAGTCTTGGGCCCCTGTCCCCACATATATATATATTTATATATATATATATAACTGAAGTCTCTGAAGTTCCCATAATTTTCCACGTCACTATTATTTATTTATTTATTTATTTCAGATTCTTTTTATATTATGTTTTATATGTTATATATTTATTATTTCTCTTTAACATGTAATTATCTTATCAAGTGTTACAATAGTTTAGTTTAAGTAAAACTCTATTAGATATATGTTTCAACATTCAAGAGCTTGAAAATCTATATATATATTAAAAACCGAAATCTCTGAAATTCCCACAATTTTTCACATCATCATTTTTATTTTTAATTTTTTTTTTTAATTTTTAAAACTAAATAGTGAGAGAGTCCTAACAGGAGTCTCTCTCCCTCTTTTTTTCTCATCATTTTAATTTATAAAAAATTTTAATTTGTTAAACTAAATAGTGAGAGAGTCCTAATAGAAATCTCTCTCTTTTTTCCTTAGTCCTAATAGGAGTCTCTCTTTTTTTTTTTTTTTTTTTTTTTTTTTTTTTTTTTTCACGTGAGTCTTTTTTTTTTAACCTAAAGTGAGCCCTTAAAAAAAAAAAAAAAACTAACGTGAGGTCTAATTTAAAAAAAAATTATTTTTTTAATCCTAATTCTAACGTAAATCTTTCAAAAAGTTAAAATTTTCAGTTTTATATTATATATAGATATTATTATATATATATATATATATATATATATATATATATATATATATAAAACTGAAGCCTCTGAAACTCCCACAATTTTCCACATCATCATTTTAATTTATAATTTTTTTTAATTTTTAAAACTAAATAGTGAGAGAGTCCTAACAGGAGTCTCTCTTCCTCTTTTTTCCTCATCATTTTAATTTATAAAAAAATTTTAATTTGTTAAACTAAATAGTGAGAGAGTCCTCATATGAGTCTCTCTCTTTTTTCCTTAATCCTAATAGGAGTCTTTTTTTTTTTTTTTTTTTTTTCATGTGATTCTTTTTTTTTAACCTAAAGTGAGCCCTTAAAAAAAAAAAAAAAACTAACGTGAGGTCTAATTTAAAAAAAAAATTATATTTTAATCCTAATTCTAATGTAAGTCTTTCAAAAAATTAAAATTTTCAGTTTTATATTATATATAGATAATAACAATAATGTGGTAAGCTCTAAGAATACGAGAATGCAATTCGTAGATCTATTATCAAGATAACATAGATTAGATTGGTAGTGGATAGTAGATATAATTGCAGTTAAATATTATGTAAAATTATCACCATAGAATAGTCCACGTTGAAATGTGTTATGTGAAACCAATGATATGAAAGAAAAAGAATTTTTCTAAATCATTATATTGAAGAAATTAGTTATTTTCATTCATTTTCAAATTATACATTTTTAAAATTTAAGTCATATACCTTTAAGTAAAATAAGTACTTTTAATTTTTATTTAACTATCCCATGCATCACACGGGTTAGCGACTAGTTATATATAAAACTGAAGTCTCTGAAGTTCCCACAATTTTCCACGTCACCATTATTTATTTATTTTTTAGATTATTTTTATTTTATGTTTTATATCATATATATTTATTATTTCTCTTTAATGTGTAATTATCTTATCAAGTGTTACAATAGTTTAGTTTAAGTAAAACTCTATTAGATATATGTTTCAAGAGCTTGAAAATTCTACTTCAACTAAAATTCTATGTGACATACAACCACTATACTTAAAAAAGACCTAAATTATCACCTAAATTTAGTTGTTTGGGTTTGCAAAAAACCTCACGGTAAGCACATATTTTTTTAATGAATTGTAAGGGATGTTCTTATTTCCCACTTTCTTTATGAAATTATAATATTGCTTGATTTTTCTGTTGGTGAAGTCTCATTCGCAGGCATTGTACGAACAATAAGATTAGCTTAACCTTCGGTTTTATTAAGCTACTGAATATGAGAAAGTTTGTTATATATTAATTGTGGAAGTTCAATTCACAGAAATATTAAAAAAGTTTAGGGATAACAAGACAATCTACAACCAATCATAAGCAGATTTCATCGATGTACACCATTTATATATGTTGAGTTAATCTTTGGTTCTATGTTTTTCTTATATTTTATCTGATTTGTTGTTATATATTTTGGATTTGTTTCAATAAATATTGGGTTCTAATTCTATAATTATCAAATTGTAGGAGCATTGTGCGCAATTTGTGTGATTTCTAATGTTCTCGCCATGGCCAATTTCAACAAGTTGTGGATATATATATATATATATATATATATATATATATTAACCATTTGTTTTAACTTCATTACTTTTAGATGAATTATGTGAACTTTATTTTGAACAAAATTACATATTTTCTTTCATTTTTAAGTTGTATTACCTTCCATTAAACTAAATATTTTTAATATAAGAAATTTTATGTCCACAAAATTTTCACAACAATTTTACAATAAATCTTAGGTGACAAGTTGATATTGGAAGGTAAAAAAAAAAAAAAAAGTAATTTCAATAATGAGCGAAGATTAGAACTAATAAAAAATTGCTATATAAAATTTATTGTGAAATTGTTATGAAAATATTATAGACACACCATTACTCTTTTAATATTTTTTTAACCATTCCGTGCATTGCACGGGTTAGCGACTAGTTTATATCTAATTTGAACCCTAATACTCGGATAGTAGTAGAAAATTCTTACCCACAATTAATTATAATATTAGTATTAGTATATTATATCATTATTGGTAGTTAATATATAACAAAACATATTCTATTAACCTTTTTGTTTTTTCTTCCTGGGCATCTTTGACTAATGACTAACATCGATCTAGGATGAGAATGACAGTACTCACCGTAAAAGTTGAAACATAAACATTTGGAATCATCTTTCTTCTACTACATTATATAAACAACTATAGCTTAATTAAGATCCATATCCATTATCTTTTTCCTTTCATCTCTTCCTTATATTTGTGTCTCGTGTGTGTCTAAGTGGAGAGAAACAAACACAATGGAAAGTAAACCTTTTTGTTGGATTCTTCTATTCTTGCTCATTCTTTCATGCTTTGTGTCTCAAACTCATGAAAAAATGCAAGAACAAACTCTAGCCTATTTTCACAATTCCACATTGAAGAAAAGTTCTGGCTTCGACGAGAGTTTTTTCGAGGCAATCGACAATTTCAATGAAACTAGCAGCGTTCATCCTCAGGAGGGGTTGAAGGAGAAAGATAGGATTGAGAGATTGCCTGGACAAACCCAAGTGAATTTCTCTCAATATGGTGGCTATGTCACAGTGGATAAATCAGCTGGTCGTGCACTATATTATTACTTTGTTGAAGCTCAACATTCTAAAGATTCATTGCCTCTTCTTCTTTGGCTTAATGGAGGTATTCAGTACTATACTTGATCCTATCTCAGTCTCCAGTTAATGTCACTACCAAATGGTGGAAACACGTGTAATTAAACGCATGCTATTTTGTCTGAAGTAATACTTTTTTCTTTTTCTTTTTCGTTTTGTATTGCTTTTTTCTTTTTATTAATTTGTTTCCTTTTAATTTTTAATTTAGAGATAGACATGGAGGGATAAGTGATAAAAAAAAAAAATTAAAGTATATATTATATTTTTAATGAGGGTGTTGCCCTTCCTCATAAAAACATTACTACCTCAAGAAACTTTTACTTTAAATTAATTACCACACATCTTTAGTGTGGTGGTCACTTTACAAGTATAAGTACTTGTGGGGTGTGGGGAGTAAGGACCAAAGTACAAATCTCTAGGAAATAGTTTTTCACATATATACATTTAAATTAGGTTAGAGTAGAAACTTTATCTTGTATTAAAAAAAAAGAAAAAGAAAAAGAAAAAAAAAAAAAGTCAATTGTTCCTAAAGAAGCCCATAACTAACACTTAAAAGTTAAAACTACATATATATATATATATATATATATATATATATTTATAACACTACACAAAATAAGAAGAAGCCTTGTTCTGGTATTATTAATTTACTTTAGTATTTTAATTTAAAGTTGAAGGCACTTGCATACAATTTAAATTGAAAATAAAAATGTAAAAATTAAATACTTTAACTCGATATTATATCTGACAACGGAGTAGAAATGTTATCTACATCTACCTAGTTATAATATAGTCTTATTTGATGATTATTATTCTTGCTTAATTTCCTAGCTAGTTATAATATGCTCCTATTTGATGATTACTATTCTTGCTTAATTTCTCCATAGGTCCTGGTTGTTCATCTCTTGCTTATGGAGCAATGCAAGAGCTCGGGCCATTTCGTGTGCACAGTGATGGCAAAACACTTTACAAAAACAAATTTTCATGGAATTATGGTATAGCTTTCATAACATTAGTTTATTTTATGGTTTTTTTTTTCCAAAATTTAATAATATAATTAATTAATTATCATTCTCTTCCAAAACATATATTCAATTTTACTTGTTTATTTATTTGAATTTTCTCTTCAGCCGCGAATGTTTTGTTCCTTGAGTCTCCTGCTGGGGTAGGATTTTCGTACTCCAACACAACAAAGGATTATAGTACGAGTGGGGATAGAAGAACTGCAGGAGATAATTATGTGTTTTTGTTGAATTGGCTGGAAAGATTTCCTGAGTACAAGAATCGTGATTTTTATGTTGCTGGAGAAAGCTATGCCGGGCATTATGTTCCTCAACTTGCACATACCATTCTCTTCCATAATAAGAAAGCTAACAAGACCATTATCAACCTCAAAGGGATCATTGTATGTCTCTCTCTCTCTCTCTCTCAAAACACACACAAATTAACAATTGTAAATTAGATAATAGTCTATGAGAAATAATTAGATGGCACACTATAAGTGTTTATATATCTTTAAGCTATTCGAAATGAAGAATTTACTGAAACTTAGATGTTATACTACTTGTTACTCTTTCCGTTCTCAAAAATTATCTTGATGGTGAAGGAAGCCATGCTTGGTATATTAGACTGTAATTAACAAACATCGTCTTGGTGATCACATGACTTACAAACTTTAAAATGATTTACAAGGTGAATTGACGTTCTAGAGTACAATTAGTTATTCAAAAACTGTTTGGTAGAAGTTTATATAAACAAAAAACAGTTTATAAAGTTTGTTTGGTTTGTGAGTTTCTTTTTTCAAGCTTTAAAATCTGATGTTCATTATTCAAGATCACTGAGATGTTTAAACTCCAAATTGTATTTTAAACCAATTTGTAAAACACAGCGGACTATGGATATATTAATAGTTACAATAAGGTAGCAGACTACGGATATATTAATATATGGATAAGATGAGTATTTTTTTTTTTTGATAATTCAATAGTCACAATAAGGTAGAGGAGATTTGAACATAGCATATTTTCGTTAGAAACAACAAACATTTAAAATGTGCCAACTAATTAAGTTATAAGATTTTTATTGATAAAATAAGAGAATATTAATATTTTTTTTAGATGGAAAATATTGATATCCTTGACTGACTAATAATAAGAATAAGGATATTCTCACCAGGCATGTAGAGATAAGAGATTTAACTCACTTTGACTTTCATAATTTCTTATGTTACAGCTTTTACCATTTGTAAAAGAAATTTCTTATAAAGTTATAAGATATAAATACTATAAAATGAAAATTATAGATGATTTAATTATACAGATTAAAGGTCAAAATGTGTGGACCGCTGGTATTTAATTTACATAAAAGTAACCATGGTTCAAATCCTTTCAACTATCGAATTGTAAATAAAAAAAGCAGATTCAAATTTTTTTTTTTAAAGTAATAATGGTGAATATACGAGGAGATAGGTCAAGGTAGGGTTCTAGGTTCAAGAGGCTCAAGCTTCAAATAGTTGCGGAGCAAGCCACATAATTCTAAAACTACTTATATATAGTAAGTATTATAATTTTAAAATTAGCTTATTGGTTAGCCTAGAATTATTTTGAAGCTTAACTGGTTAACATTTTTGACATTTCTAATAGAAACATGTATTTAGGGTTTAAATATTCCTTCCATCGTAATTATAGAATTACAAAACAAATATCTTAATATTTTCGTTTTCATAATGCAGATTGGAAATGCAGTGATCAACGATGAAACAGATACGCAAGGAATGTTTGATTACCTTGAGACCCATGCAATCGTTTCAGACCGAGATATGTATCAAATACATAAATATTGCAACTTCTCATCCAATGCCTCCACTCAGTCTCATGAGTGCATTGCAGCCAGTGAAGCAGCGTCGAAGGATATTTCCTACATCAACATCTATAACATTTATGCTCCTTTGTGCTCCTCCAATCTCACAGCTCAGCCCAAGAAAACATCTGTAAGTTGATAAATTTTTCTAGTGAGTTTGAAGTGAGAAAGAATAAACAAGAAGGGAAAACATCATAGTGGTTATTAAATTAAGGAATCCAAGTTCTTAAAAAATTTATGTAATTTTTTTTCCTTTGTTAACTGCATACATGCTTCTAATTAAGATCCAAAAGTGCTTAAATTTTTAAGCAAAAACTGTGCTTTTTAGCTTTAGAACTTAGAGGTTGTTAAGAATTTCTTTTTTCTTTTTTCTTTTTCATGCATCATTCATGTTGCATTAGTCTAAAAAAATTGGGTGCGAGCTTGAGAAATGGTGTTTTAGGTTTAGAATGAATATTTATAAAAAGGTTATGAGGATTTGATGTTGCGAAACAACGTTATAGGTTTTAAAAATGCGTTTTTAGGCTCCCAAATCACTTAATCAAAGGGACTTATTATTTAAAAGAGATCTCATTTATAACATATCATATTATGAATTTTTGCTCCTAAAAATGTACCAATTTACATTGTTCTGTTATTTTGTGGTGCAGATATTTAGTTTTGATCCATGCAGCGAGTACTATGTATTTGCTTATATGAATAGGCCTGATGTTCAAGAAGCCCTACATGCCAATGTTACCAGACTCACACATGACTGGGAACCATGTAGCGATGTCATACACAAATGGGTTGATAGTCCATCAACCATCATTCCCCATTTGCAGGAGCTCATGGCCAATGGCCTTCGAGTGTGGATTTTCAGGTAAAAGCATTATTGCCATATTTTTCGTTCTTCTATATTGACACAATTAGGAATTAATCTTTATTTTTGTTGTTGTTGTTGTTGTTACTCTCTCTAATTAATTTACACATGTTTTCAATTCAATACTCTTAATTTTTTTTAAAGTCATTTATTAACTTGTATTTTCAATTTTGTCATTCTTTCAAGTCCACCAAAATGAAGTCGTATTGGAAAGCGAAAAATTATTAAAACTGACGATGATGTTTGATGGAATTAGACAAAATGACTAAATGAAAAACAAATTAATGTTAAATGTATGGGAAAAAAAACTTAAACAATTGAAGTGAAAACAGGTTAAAGTTTGATCATTGTAATCGTACTTTAGCATTATTGTTATTATTGCTAATTGGTTTATAAATAATTACATAGTTCATCTTTGCTAAGATCAATACTCCACCTTAATGGAAAATATTAACCCCTTTCATTTGCTTAATGAGTTAAGCACAAAAATATCTACCTTCTTTGGGTTTCTTTATTCTAGAGAAAAAACTTTAGTAAAGAGAACTAAAGGAGGGAGCAAAGATTGAGATTCAAGTTTTCAGATAAAATTTTACACGTATATACTTAAAGTAAGTTAAAGTAAGATTTCTATTTTAGATTAAAAAAAAAAAAATTTGAAACCAATAAGTCTTACTACTACTTGGGGTTTAATTGGTTATAAAATGGTTACGGACCATAAACTACAATATATAGAGGAAATCAAATCCCAGATACAAGTCATCTTAACTTCAAAATCACTTGGAGTTTTGAAAAGTTAACCTTACTTTCTAGGATGTTTCAATGCTTACCGCATGTTAACACGTTAGAGGCAAAGAAATTATTGATTATTTCATTGACTTTTTACCTCTTGTTTAAGACTTGTGGATCATATCTTGGCATCCTTATATATTCTTATCAATATAATTATGATAATCAAATGAATCTTTATTGGATGTAATGCAGTGGTGATATTGATGGAAGGGTTCCTGTTACTTCAACAAAATACTCTATAAACAAAATGAACCTTCCTATGAAGACTGCATGGCATCCTTGGTTCCTCAATAAAGATCAGGTATTGCACGGTTCTTTTTATCTTGAATATTTCAATACATGTTTGAGCTTAAAAAAGCTCAAAATATTCTAACACCCTTTATTCAATAGTGAAGATAACTTTTTTTGTTGTTGTCACAGGTTGGTGGCTATACACAAGTGTATGAGGGAGACCTAACATTTGCGACTGTAAGAGAGGCAGGACATCAAGTGCCAAGCTACCAGCCTGCGAGAGCATTTTCTTTGATCAAGCACTTCCTTGAAGGAAAACCACTTCCTGATATCAGTAGATATAATTAATTTCATTTTTAGCTGCATTTCATTAGTCTACATAGGCTCTAGCTAAGTTGGTTCCTTTGCCTTTGTAGTGTACTAATTACGTCTCTTTTGATTATCTGCGTTTACCTAGTAAAAAGTTAATTGCAAGTTTCTATTTAAAGCAAAGCCCAACTTGTTTTTACTTTTCAATCATTTAATATATATGTGGTCAGAGTTTTGTTCCAACAATCCAACCGAGTATATTATCACTGTTAGGGTTCGATAAATGTGTTGGTAAATCCTAGTGTAGAACATATTGCAATTGAGTTGTATCAATAAAATTGTTTTTGGGTTGAGTCTGGGCTAGAAGCTACTTAAATACGACGAAGTTTGGATTTGCTCAAAAATGATGAGTTGATGATATTTTACTTAAAGCTTTTATCCTATAAATGTTTTTTGAGCTAAACTTATTTTTCCATTGTACAATAAATATTCAAGACTTTAATAAAATGGACAAAAATTAGACTTAATTTGGATTTGAAATGAGTGAGATATAATTATTTGAAGCTGGTACAATTTTGCTATATCTGAATGTTCAATTGAGCAAAACTTAATTCACTTGACTGTAAATCGCTTGAACAATAAATTGACTTTCTGTGATAGTTGTTTAACCTATATTTTTCTTTATATAACCAATTATAATTTCAAACAGAGGGTGAAAGGCTCACATACAAGAGTAGACCTGAAAGCCAAACTTTCTTGAACTTAAAAGAGTTCTAAATTCCTCTCCTTAGTGTTTCTCATTATTAAGGGACTGGATTGTCTTCCTCTTCTTCCTCTGTGCCCTGAATTGGGTGTGGATCCCATCGTCGCCTTTGTTTCTGTGGTAGCTCTTCGGCGCTGCCGCTGATTGCTAGGACAAATGAGAAAGAAGCACAACGACCATGAAAATGATTTTTTTTTTTTTAACTGTTTAATATTTTATGTATCAAACTAATAAAAGGCATGTCCATGTAGGTAATAATGCTGTTTCTTTTTTGGTGCAATATTTAGTTTTCTAATAATTTTTTTAACATGCATTTAGTAAACAATCTTGCATTCATCTATCATAGCATATCATATGGCATTTTATATATAGACATCATCAACTCGTCGCATCATTACCGACATATGTATTCCATTATGTCCTAACATTCATCTACATAGACATATCATCATCTCATGCACAATCATAAATATTACATTCATCTAGGCATGGTACATGTCCTACCCTTCATCTAAGCATTTCATATTTTATCTCATGGCATAAGACATTACATGGCATCATGTAACACAAGGGCCGCAAGCATATCATTACAACATTCAAGGGCGGTAGGCATATAGTATCAATCATGTTAATCATACAAGCATTGGAAAATAATTACTTTTCAAAACTTTATTTTTACTATTCATTATTCATTTCCTTTTTTTTTTTTTTTTTTTAAAAAGGTATTCGTTTCCTTTTTAGGAGAAACAATTTCTCTTAAAAGAAAAGAAAAGAAAAGTCTTCAACACGCATAGAAAGAGAAGAATGTGCAGTTATTTTGTACCATTTAAAAAAGTGGGCACCAAAAGGTCAATTCTCTTAATAAAAGTATAGATATTTTTATAAAAGAATAGTATAGATGTTGGACCATTACTCAAATTACTCTAGAGTCCTAGACAATTATGTGATAGAGTATGACAAATATTGTCTCTATTATTTGAAGTCTCTTTATGGGTCACACGTTGCATGTGCATTTTTTAGTTTATTTCTAGAAGTGCGAGCGGATATGTGGAGAGAACGAAAAAGTGTAGAAAAAGGTTAAAATAATAATATTAACTAGTCGCTAATCCGTGCGATGCATGAGTAACTTTTAGCTCAAAATGTTAACATGTCCAAATTTAAATATTTATCTAATTTCGACTATTTTAAAGTTAAATCATCTCCAATATGAAATGGGGAGAAAGTAATTAAACATCTCGTATGGCAAATTATCAAAATTTTAGCTCAAAATGTTAACATGTCCAAATTTATATATTTTTCTAATTTCGACTATTTTAAAGTTAAATCATCTCCAATATAAAATGGAGAGAGTAATTAAACATCTCGTATGGCAAATTATCAAAATTTTAAACATCGTTAAAAATTAGAAACATTCAAATTTTATATAGTAATATATTACATAATCATAACGTGCTATTACAGAAATACAATTCCTTGGTAGATGTTAAGATAGATGACAACTATTTTATATTATCTTGAGTAAAATTTAGCCCCACAATTGTAGTGTATCACATAAAATCGGAACTACAACCATGTAAAAAGAGAATTAAAATTAGATATACTAACAAAATTCTTTTACGCCACAATGGAACCAAGAGAATTATTATAATGCATAATCCAATATGAGAATGAGGCTAGGAGTTGTACTCTACATTATTGCAAGAAAAAAGAAGAAGAACAAATCTAGAATAAAGAACAAATAGAGAGCATATCTAATTAGTGAAGAAATCAAACAGACAAAATTCTAGTAGTGAGGAATAATAAAAATTGTAACAAAATAATTATAAAATAACACAACTTTAACGTTAATATGATTTCCCTACATCTATATCACACCAAATTACTCTGTATTTTATTGGCTTTCATGGAAACTAAACCAAAAAAAAAAAAAAAAAAAAGCATATATCAATTTGCTATGTTTCTTAATCCAGTGTACTCAATCAGGTATTCTTGTTCTCACAGTGAGATGCTCCATGGACCATAGTGGATAATCTGTAATTTCAGTCCACTGTTGATTTTTGGTTGCCAATTCTCCACGCATTGCAGTAAAAATTTATGTCATTTGCTTTACTCAAACATGAATTCAATTACTCCCTTGAGAAATAAAGAGTGAACCTCCTGAAGTCCAGGCCATAGTCTGCAACTCTCACTACAAAAAAATCGTCCTGTCCCAGGGTTTTTTTCCTAGCGTTTTTAAAAAACGCCGTAATAGATAAGCCTATGCCAGCTAATGTGGCACTTGGTAGTAATACTAGTGATATTGTGTCATTCAGCTACTAACTCTGTTGTTTAGTACACTAATCCATTGTGTATTTCTTAATTCGTAGGATGATTTCGGTGATGGTGATTCTGCAGTGGATATCCAATCTCCCGGTGCTCAGCACTTATCATTTGATGATACGCAGTAGGCGATATTTTGGGCATCTATTTTGGAGTAGTTACTATGATAGTTAGAATGTATTATTTTGTGTAGGGCATTGTACATAGTTGTTTAGAACGTATTATTTTGTGTATAAAATTCTAAACATTTGGGATGTAATTACTGATATGGTGTAATTAAATATATTTAGTTTCTTGGTTTGATGTGGTATGGTATTTGTTATTGGAAAATATGAATTGTAGTTCATTACAGTTGCTATAAAATAAGTATTGGAAAATATGTACTTTAGGTACATTACGAGTTCTAAAAAAAATAAAAAAAATAAAAAAAAAGGACCTATACCAGCGCTTTTGAAAGCGCTGGCATAGGTCCTTAAAAATTATATTATTCATGACCTATGCCCAGCGCTGGCATAGGTCCTTAAAAATTATATTATTCATGACCTATGCCAGCGCTTTTCAAAGCGCTAGGACAGGTATACAGACTACAAGAAAAGAGGTCTATTACAACGGAAAAAATCGTTGCAATAACTACAAAGTCGTTGCAATAAGGTACTATTGCAACGACAAAAAAGTTGTTGCAAGCCGTTGTAATAAACTCCGAAGCAATAGGTTTATACAACAAGAAAATCTCGTTGCAATAAATCCTAAATTTTGCAACAAACAAGTTAATGCAATAACTTCTTTATTACAACAAATAATTTTGTGGCAATAGCTTATTGCTTCAAAGATTTTGTGAAAAATGTCATAGCTTATTACAACAAACAACCTTGTTGCAATAGGTTGAGTTATATATATATATATATATATATATATATATATATATATATAATTTGTCTATTACTCTATCTTGCAATATACACATTATAAGATAATATAAAACATTATATTTATGAACTACAATTTAAAAATACAAATTAAATAAATGCAAAAGTCAAAGTAACTCCATCAAATTGATATGTCCAAGAACACAAATATATACATAACTTGTTTAGTTTACGATCAAACATAGTTTCAAAAGTAAATATACACAAATATATACACAACTTGTAAGAAAAGTTCCCTTCAGAAAGAGATATCCATGCATGCTTCACAACCACTTCATTGACCTCCGCCCTATACAATTGAAAAAAGAAGAAGAAAAGAAATAAGTATAAATTGAAAAAAAAAAAAAAAAAACACATGTTTGCAATCTATATATATATATATATATATATATATATCTCAATAAAGCTAAAAACAAGAAAATATTTAACCAATAGACTAACATGTACCAAAAAATCAAATGGCATTCAAGATTATCAGTGTTAGACTCTTATAAGATTAATATAATGCAACGCCTATATTAGAATTGAATAATAAAGAGGAAAACTTTCTGTTTGCAGTCAAACTTTCTATCTGCAGTCCCGACAGGCTTTTCCTTGGCATCTGAATTTTTCAATAGCTACACTCATAATCATTAAAACCCACTGGTCCACACTTTATAGGGGAAAAAAAAAAAAACGTAGAAAGAGAGCCCATAACCGTTAATAAACTTTAAAACCATAAGAAGAGGAACTTGACGACCAAATTTATAACACTCTATTACTGGTAATTTCTAAGCATAGAAATTATCACAAAAATTCCATTTAAAACCATGACAGCTTTTTAAATCTGTAGTTGAAAAGTAGCTTAAAAGCGACAATGATGGAAGGCAAAATTGTTGTCTCACTCTCAGGCAGATAGTAAAATTTCTAATCAAAACTGTTATGAGCTCATTGCCTTTTTACCCTTTTTCATGCTTTAAAGTGCATGATGCAATTTGTAAACATATTGATAGAAGGATTTGGAATTTTTTCTGAGGACGTGATGTAGGGATCAGGAAAATTCATATGTTAAATTGGAATTTTAGTTGCTCATCTAAAAAAGGTCTTGGTAGCAAAGTGGTTCTGAGGAGTTATTTCTAATTCAAATTTTTTGTTGTCTAAGGTGTTAATGGCTAAGTATTGTAAGAAGGAAAGTATCATTAGTGTCAGGGTTAAGCCTTCTAACTCTTGGGGTTGGAAAAATATCCTTGTAGAAATTCAGCTTTTGCTGAACCTAAATGATGAGAGTGTTGTTCACAAATGAGCTCCCGCTCAACTGGCTCTTCCTCGCCTTATAAGTGCTAGTTGGAGTGTGAGGTAATGGGTTCAAGACTCATTGTGTGTGTGTAACTTACTAATAAAAATAAATAAATAAAGCCACCAATGCATTTCCTTGATTTTCATTTTGCTCTTTATATATACTTGGCAATATACCAACAATGAGACAAATGTAAACACAAGAGTGATCATATACAACAACAACAACAACAACAACAAGCCTTAAATCCAATTTGAACAAGTAAAACAATTCAGTCCTTCCAACCTGAATAGATTAATCCCACATGGTTGCACAGAAATAAGTTGCCAAACAGTCAGACAATCAATTCACCAAAACAGTATTTTTAACTCAATCAAAACATTCCAACCTGAACAGATTGATCCCACATGCTTGCACAGAAATAAGTTGCCAAAAAGTTAGACAATCAACTCACCAAAACAGAATTTTTACTCAATGAAAAGAAACTATATGAAACTACATAACCATATATATATATATATATATATATATATATATATATATATATATATATTGTCGACAACCACCATCAACAAAACAACCTACTTCCACATCCCACCACCAACAAAACAACCCACCAAAAATTTATATAAGATAAGTGTACCTGTGATTGGTTAGCTAGTATTGCCAGAAATTCCTCACGCATAGTCTGTCGGAGTCTTTGAAATTTTAATTCCATTTCTGCATGTTCAGCCACCCTCTTAGCGCGTTCTGCTTCAAATTTTGCTTCCATTTCTGCACGTTCAGCTACTCTCTCAGCACGTTCAGCTACTCTCTCAGCGCGTTCTACATCTAATTGACTCTTCATAGATTGAACTTCACTATTAAGTTCATTGCATACACGCTCTGTAGAAGTTGGAAGCTTTGCCATGTATCCTCGACCAAGGACATATCTTGACTTGGAGCTTGACTTGGATCCCGACATGGAGACAACTGATTGGAATATTGTATCCCGCTCACTACTGGATAATGTTCGATCTTCATTCACTTCCATTTCAGCAATTTTTTCTTTTGCTTCCTCCTATTTACAAACACAAATTTATGTTTTTATCCAATTGAACAGAGAAATATAGTTAATCTCTGAACTAAATACACACAAATATAATATACTTACATATATATATATATATATATATATGTTTTGGAGTATCATTTGCCCATTGGCCCTTTGGACAGTAGGTCAATGCCCACATTTGAAGATCGTCAGGCTCCTTTTGTGTTTCTGGATCACGCTAAGAAAAAAAAAAAAAAAAAATACAAGCATTAGCCCACATTTACAAGCATTGGCATTATATGTTTTGAGTATTATTGTTATTTGATCTTACATTTTCAAAGCTGATTTATGCAAATGATTTGCTACCAGTACAGTGCATGCTCTCTCGCTTGCTTCGATTTCCAGTATTTCCATCACTTATTGTCTAAAATAAACATCTTTGTCACACATCTTATTAAGTTATTGCATAATAATACAATATATGATATCATATGCTAATAAAAACAAACCATATAATTAGATGAAAGTTTGGATCGTCTACGTTAAAATCATTTGACTCAAAATATGAGATCACATCATACCAAGCGTCCATGTTGAGCTCTTGAGGCTTATTTCGGATGACAGTCTCCCTGTCATGTTTGTATGTCTTATATGTTGCTGATAAATCAGCTCTCCATCCCCTATACCTCTCTTTGGCAATCTTGAAAATTTTAGCTTGAGTATCGTCATCATCATCTAGTCTCCACTTATCCTAATATCATTACAAGATGACATACATTTACATTTTAAAATCAATAAATATATAATTATTTAGAGAGAAAAAAAATACTATTAAAAAATATGTAAGTCTAGCTAATGCATAATTTTTATAAATACCAAAACTTTAGCCTTCAAGATGTTTTTATTCTCATCTGGTATTTCCTTCCAGTTCTTCACATTAAGAGGCAAATGTTGTCTTACTTGAACAACCATTGAATCAACAAAAGTGCGATACTTGATGTCGATAGGTCCACCAAACTTCCTTGAAAAAGTAACTGACAATTTCCCATCACTAGTCTCACTAGCTTTCTTAGCCACCTTTAATCCTTTAAGAGTTCCACGACCCTTTTTGGGCATAGGTGTAGAATCTATATATCATTCAATATAAATCAATATAATAATAAGATATCAAATGCTCAGTAATGTATGCTATGAAATAGAAGTGTGAAAGATCGTAAACATGAGGCTCATTTGAAGTTTATATAATATTATGTGTTTATATTTATACTATCTAAAAAACATTTATATAAACCTGAGATTATGTTGTGCAAGTTTGTGATATAACCTGATTTCATGGGACGTGGACGACGAGCATGTGAGTAAAATTTTTGTGAAGGTGGTAATGTGGATGGGTCCTCTAATAGTTGAGATAAGGATGACTCATTCGGTATTTGCATTGTAACTTCACTAGATAGTTGCAGCAGCTGTGGTAATGGTGTAGATGGCTGTGAAGATACCATTTGTGGATGACGTCGCTGTGATGCTGATGGTGGAGCCATCCAAAATATAGACACCTAAACTGAATAACACAATAATGGGAATGAGAGAACATCCAAGTATATACATTGACCTTAAGATAACAGTAGGAAAATGTAACATAAAGAAATTACATTCATTATTTGACAACTAATTACATAATATATATTTCAAATGGAATCAAATATCCAAATTATATACAGACTATTAAATAATAATAATAAAAAAACATAACATAAAGGCATCATATTGCATACGTTGGAAAAAAAATATAAAATAATAAGACAAAACAAGTTAAGACAACTGATTTGCTAATACCATCATTGTCTTCTTCAATATCAGTCTCATTATTATCAGACAAAAGGTCATCTTCCAAGTGAATATTTTCATCAACACTTACTTCAATACCCAATCCCTCCATATCACTTCCACACCAGCTAGTCATGTCTTCAAAACCTTCTTCGCTACCACCCATATCATGTTGACTTCTTAGAACTTCGTTCAGTTCGTAAGGCTCATAATTAGAATTATCATTCTCATCATCTACTTCTTGCTCGCTATTTGGCATAGCAAAGAGGTTTCTTGGTCTCAACTTTATCACAGAACACCAATTTGGATTTTTAACATCCTTTGCATAACAAACTTGTTCTGCTTGAATTCCTAAGATAAAAGGGTCATCTTTGTAGTGAAGACATGTTGTGTCAACATTGATAAATCCATACGCATCCTTCTTATACCCTCTACTTTGGTGTCTACCTTGAGGTGGCACCTCAAACCAATCACATTTAAACAAAATAACTTCATTACTTCCCAAATAATCTAAAGCAATAATCTTCTTAATGACACCAAACCAATCTATATACCCTGTACTTTCATCACCTTTCAACAACCACACCACTATTTTGGGTTTTTAACATCTGCTCACTTTCCTTTGTACGAAATAAGAAACCATTAATAGTGTATCGAGAATAAACTCGTGCACAAGAATCTGGCCCTCGAGCTAATGATAAAATTTGTTCATTTATCCGTTCATCTTGATTGTTGTAAAGTTGTTCAATCTACATTTACACAATTACAATCACAATCAGTTGATTTCAAATTTTTGAAATGGACACATGAATGTTACTATAAATTAATCCACTTACTTGAGACTTAAACCACTTTGAAAATTGTTCTTTGTGTCTTTGTTCTACATTTCGAGGGTTTATTGATGTAAGCTCCCTAATATGTTCGCTACATACACATAAATGCAATATTAATAAAAAAATTATCAACAAATACAAATTTTTTAAAAAAATTTCTTCATATGAATATAAAATTACTTACTCAACCCATGGAGAAACTTCTTCACAATTGGTTAAAATGTAATGATGTGCCATTTGGAGCTCTGAATTACAAAGAGCTTCAAACATGCAGTTTTGCCTATCATGGTTAACCGATGTAAATACACTCAAACCAGATGCTGCTTCACTTGGACAAGTGTCAGCATTCCTTTCTAGTTGATTAATTTTTGTATCCATATCATCAAAATACCAAGAGCAAAATGTCATACATTCCTCTGAAATATACCCTTCAGCAATTGATCCTTCTGGATGAGCTTTGTTACGCACATACCCTTTTAACATGCGTAAATATCTCTCAATTGGATACATCCACCTATATTGCACAGGTCCTGCCACCTTAGCTTCATATGCAAGGTGAATCGGTAAGTGCATCATAACATCAAAGAATGAAGGTGGAAATACTTGTTCCAATCTACAGAGGGTTTCTGCAATTTGATGATCTATTTGGTCCAATGCTTCAATAATTAATTCTTTTGAACATATTTCCACAAAGAAATGACTTAAAGCAATTAAAGGTTCACAAACTTTCTTCGGTAATAAACCACGTATCACAAGTGGAAGTAAATGTTGAAATATAACATGACAATCATGTGTTTTCAACCCAACCACAGTGTTGTCTTTCATCTTTACACATCGCCCTATATTTGACGCATAAGCATCAGGCAACTTCACATCTTTTAAAAACTGGCACAGCATTTGTTTTTCATCTTTTGTTAGTGTGTAACATGCAAAAGGAAGAATATACTTATCACCTTTACGTTTTGGATGTAGATCTTTTCTAATTCCCATTACTTTAAGATCATGACGTGCATTTGGGCCATCCTTTGTCTTCCCTTTTATTTCAAGTAGGGTTCCCAATACACTATCACAAATATTCTTTTCTATATGCATCACATCCAAATTATGACGAAGTAACAATGTCTTCCAGTATGGTAAATCAAAAAATATACTCTTCTTTCGCCAATTATAACACTTTATCTCTTGATCTCATTTCCTCTTACCTGTGCTTTTGCCAAAGATCACTTGCTCAAAAGTTTTATACTGTTCAATCACATCATCCCCTGATAATGGCTTTGGTGCTTCTCTTGTTTCCCTTGTGTTATCAAATGCTTCTTTATTCCTACGCCATTTATGATTAGCTTCTAAAAATCTGCGATGACCCATATAACAATGCTTTCATCCATGCTTAAGTCGTAATGACACCGTATCCATATGACAACATGGACATGCTAGCTCTCCTTTGGTGCTCCATCCAGACATTACTGCATATGCAGGGAAGTCATTGATTGTCCATAAAATTGCTGCATGCAAACGAAAATTCTGCTCCAATGAGACATCATATGTCTCAACACCATTTTCCCACAATTGATTTAATTCATCAATTAATGGTTGTAGATAAACGTCAATGTTATTTCCAGGTGATGTAGGACCAGGTATAATCATGGACATTATCCAAAAAGGTTGCTTCAAGCACATCCATGGTGGCAAGTTATATGGAATTAACATAACAGGCCATGTACTATGGCTTGAACTCATAACCCCATAGGGGTTGAACCCATCACTTGCAAGGCCAAGTCGAACATTACGAGAGTCTAACGCGAACCAAGAGTGAACCTCATCTAGTTGTTTCCATGCCATGGAGTCAGCTGGATGCCTTAACACACCGTCATCTACTCTACCCTCTTTATGCCATCTCATTTGGGAAGCTATATTTTTTGTCAAAAACAATCTTTGTAGCCTAGGGGTTAATGGAAAATAACGTAGAATCTTCTGAGGAACCTTTTTGCGGTTCTTTTTCTTCCCAATGACATTACCATTACCCTCATTCGATTTCCATCTAGACTTCTTGCATCTTGGACATTTTTCCAAATCAGCATACTCATTTCGATACAACACACAGTCATCAATGCAAGCATCAATATTTTCATAGTCAAGTCCTAAATCCCGAATCATTTTTTTAGCATTGTAAAATGACTCAGGAACCAAATTGCCATCAGGATATGAAAACCTTAAAAATTCAAGTAATCCCTCAACTGATTTGTTACTCCACCCATATAGACACTTCATTTGAAACAACCTCATAACAAATGATAACTTTGTTAAATTTTTGCAACCAGGGTACAACTTTTGTCCCGCATCCTGTAACAATAGTAAGAATTTCTTAGCATTATCATTTGGTTCCTCACAATCCCGCATGTGCAAATCATCATCTCCACCAATTGTAGTACTAGCCAAGTTCTCAGCTCTCATCATATTATTGATCATCTCATATGCCCTAGCATCATCACTTCTTTCCTGATTGCTTTCATTATCTATGCTCCCACTATTTTCATTAGGTGGTTCATCATACCACTCTTCACCGTGATGGATCCATATCTTGTAGTTTTGATCCATTCCAAATTTACACAAATCTAGTGCTACCTCATTACGTGTCTTAGGAACCACATTAACACATTTACGACATGGACATCGAATTGTATTTGCCTCTGCTACTTCGGCAAAAGCCATATCTAGAAATGCTTTCATACCATTTTGCCATTCTTGTGACCTCCTATCTTTAATAAACATCCAAGCCTTATCTATTGACATCTTCACTGTAAATAAACACAAAACACAAACACATAAATTCTAGACTTTAGGTTCTCTAAGGAAAGCCTAGGAGGACAAAACATAAATAGTTGGGGAAATGCTCTTTAATTTTCCTAGGAGGAAGCTGTAAGCAAGCATCTTATTAGAGGTTGCTTCAACAATGGAATTTCTTGTTCATATGTAATCCTAACAAAATTATTATAGCAGTTAAGAGTTAAATTGTCAAAAGATAATTTAAGCTTGTAATTAAAGGAAGGGGTAGGTTTCAAAAGTGGTACAAATAGCACCTACTTCAGTTGAAATAACCAATAAATAGGCTCAAAAGTAGAATTATGCTCCCCTTTTATACTCTTAGGAAAATGCTTTTACGATCCTTTTTTAAATGGATGTCTGATTTAACAGACCTTTCTAGCTCTAAATTGTGACAAGTTTATCGATTGTTGCACTTTTTCTTGACATTGATGCCATTTAAGCTAACATCCTGTGAACTGGTTAGTGATTTTCTTTTTAAATAAAGTTTAATAATTTATCAAATGCCCCAAAAATCATCTTAAATATATGTGAGTAAAGGCAAAGAAAATCATACAGCTACATTCTTAAAAACCCACTTAAACAATCAAAATTCAAATTTAAAATAAAAAAAAAGTTCACTGACCCCCTATAGTGCACTTGGATTCAACAGAACAACTACATAACTCCAAAAACATGAAAAAAAAAAATCATTTCTCACTCACTAACACATTATAAAGCATAGATCTTTGGACTGAGCACTCTACTAATCCATACATTCATCAATAAAATCTTCGAAAACTGGATTCTAAAGCAACAAAACATATATCTCTGCATGTATATTTATTTGAATATAACCTATCAATACACAGAAACCACACACAAATACAGCCCCAATTATATATTTAAAAAAAAAATAAATAAAGTTCACTATATCCCTACAATGCAGTTGGATTCATCAGAACAACTATATAACTCCAAAAACATGAACAAAATCTTTTCCCACTCACTAACAGTGTAAAGAATAGATCTTTGCATAGAGCATTCTATATATTCAAACCCATCACCAGCGGCCAACTTCAATCAAAATTGCTACCAAACCTATCAAACCCAGAGAACAAAGTCATGGAAAACATTTGTCGTACTAAACCCATTTCCTATTTCCACTTGAACAGGGTAATTAGTAAATGCAGTACCAATCCACAATCTAGCATGACTGGCTACAAGAACTTGTGTCCAAATGATAACACCACCAAGGGAATGATCAAAGTAATTGCAAAATAAGATATAAAATGTCCAATTTAGTATCAGATCTAGGGAGAAATATTTTCGAAAACACAACCAACTCTTGGAACCGTAAACAATGCATTCCATTTTTTTTTAAGTATTTTATCTAATCACTAATCAACATGGAAACATCCATAATCTATAAAATACCCATGCTCGGTGGTAGCTGGGTTTAATCAGGTCAAGGTTTATTGACCCAAAAAAAAAAAAAAAAAATTCTGGGTTAATACCTAACAATTTCACTATTCCAAAGTATCAGGCTACTTGATTCTACTTCACTACTCAAAATCCAAAGGAAATTTTTTTTTTTTTTTTTTTTTGCTAAGTCTACTCTAGAAACAAATTAATAGAAATTAAATTTAAAGAGAAGCAAAATACTAAACCTGCAAGTCAGAGAAATTTCTCAAACCAACCAGAATGAGAGATTGAAATTCCACAAAGAAAACCCAGTAAAAGAGAATGAACTCCTCTGCTGCTCCTCAAATCACAATCTTCAATAGTCTCTCATCTTTGCCTCCTTCAAATCTCACTTTTCTTTTTCTTTTTTTGCCTCTCTCAAAAAGCTTTTTTTTTTTGGACAGTTTTTGGTTGTTTGCGTGAGAAACCAAATTCAAGCCAGAAGAGATAAACTTCAAAATTGAGATACGGTATCATGGATGGAGACAAACACGGAACTGGGAGGATATGGGGAAAACGGAATAGATGAGAAAAAATGGGAAAACAATTCACCTTTCCCGCTCCCCAATTTTTTCTCTGAAATAAAACTTTCCTGCTACCCAATATCTTGTCCCGCGAAATAATGCAACAATATCCGGCTCAACACTATCTACTCTCCACTACTAATTAAAGGCTGGCTTTACCGTTTTTTTTTTTTTTTTGGTTTAAGGCTTGCTTTACTATTATTCACTTATGCATTGTGTAAAAAAATTCTTAAATATTATGGTATTAGCAAATCAGTTGTCTTAACTTGTTTTTTTTTATTATTTTATATTTTTTTTTCAACGTATGCAATATGATGCCTTTATGTTATGTTTTTTATTATTATTATTTAATAGTCAGTATATAATTTGGATATTTGATTCCATTTGAAATATATATTATGTAATTAGTTGTCAAATAATGAATGTAATTTCTTTATGTTACATTTTCCTACTGTTATCTTAAGGTCAATGTATATACTTGGATCGTAAACCAATGTCTGCCCACTCCACTCTTGTATTTTTTTTTTCTTTTAAATTCACAAATGGTTGAATGGGCATAAAAAAGAAAATATTGGATTGTCAATTATGCTTAGAATTTAATATTTTTTATTCGCATTATGAAAGTTATGACATAAGAAATGTATTTGAAATATAATTCTTTATATTTATTTGGATTATTTTAGTTAATTTTGCAATTTTTACTAGTTTAATATATTTAGAGAAAACTCACGCAAAAAAAAAAAAAAAAAAAAATCACACGCACAAGGCAATATTTACGTGATTCGGCAATTTGTCTACGTCCATGAAGTTGCAGGGATTTCATTATTATCAGGAAAAAACACAAAGTGCAGCCATACAATTTTTCACTCTCTCAAAAAACAATAACAAGAAACCATAATCACCAAATCAACGGTTTCTATATTCTGCACACAAGATTCGCAATGGGTTACAAAATGGATCAAAACCTCTGCTCCATGGACTAAGCCTCAAAAAATCTCTCATTAAAAATCACGCAACATTATTTTCGGTTAGGTCGGGTCGTCAATTGGATCAAACAAAACTAGGCTCCACAAAGCCCAACAACAACAATTTGAACAGTTCGGGTCTGAAAACCATATTTACTACATCAACAAGGCCAAAATGGCCAAATACCACAATTTTTAGAAATTATTAGCAACAAAGCACTGTTTCGGAAATAAATGGGAAAGTACCACTTTTTCTGGAACTCGAGTTTCAGAAACTCGAGTTCATCATCAGTTCCGCCACCGTGGCACTGCTGAGCTGGAATTTGTGCGATTAAAAAAAATAATGTGGTACTCGAGCTTGGCAAACTCGAGTTCCATGCAACATAGTACTCGAGTATACCAAACTCGAGTACCTTTTGTAAAAAACATTACGTTTATGTTTATGTTTACTTTTATGGTACTCAAGCTTGGTGAGCTCGAGTACCTTCTAAGGAACTCGAGTTTTGTAAACTCGAGTTCCTTGTAACTTTTTTTTTTTTGGGATAATCGACAAATAAACATAAACATAAAAATAAGTAGTTTTTTTTTATGTTTTTATTTATTTATATAGAAGCATTGTAAAATATAGAGATTTTAATTTAAAAATATGAATTAATTTCTACATTAATTAAATTGTTTATTGTTTTCTTAAAAATTGTTCACTCTCTTTTTTGTGTAAATTATTTTTTGTTCACTATTTAAAAAAATTTTCATTGTTTTCTCATAAAACACCTAGTGAAATCGTGTTTTCTAAATTTCAACGCCAAATCTAAATGCTTTTTCATGCATGCCTAAATTTCACAATAATCGAATTTGTTTTTCCGCATTGATAAAATTTGCTCTCTGCACATCATGTTTACTGTATATTCGACTCTGCTTACTGCATTCATAAAATCTGTTTTTTGCATTAATTAAAACTGTTCACTATTTTCTCATAAAAATTGTTCACTGTCTTCTGCATAAACTGTTTTTAGCATTGGCGTGGCTATTGCACTTAAATGGTTTTTGTGTTTTTTAAAATATGTAACCATATGAGTAATGGACAAAGTCCATGAAGGAAAAATGAATGATTCGTATAAATCACCTAATGGTAAATTCCTTGAATAATTCGAATTTGTAAAAAAGTTCGAATTAGTTGAATGTAGAAATTCGGGAAAAATCAATGGAAAATCAATGAACGTACCAAATCGTGAAGGTGTACATAAGATGTACAGATAGTCTAGACTTGTTGAGAAATTTGACTTCGTTGAAAGTACAAAATAATGAAAATTCAATGGAAAAGTATGTACGTTAGTTGTGCAAATCGTATGAATTTGTTTAGAAATTCAATGGAAAGGTACTGTTTTCTACATAAACTATTTCTAGCATTTTGCATAAAATTATTTTCTGTTCACCATTATTTAAAAAATTGTTCACTCTTTTCTCTGCGTAAATTATTCTCTGTTCACTATTTAAAAAATTGTTCACTGTTTTCTCATAAAACACCTAGTGAAATCGTGTTTTCTAAATTTAAACGCCAAATCTGAATGCTTTTTCATGTTTGAATTTCACAATAATCGAATCTGTTTTTCTGCATTGACAAAATCTATGTCTAAATTAATAAAATTTGCTCTCTGCACATCATATTTATTATATATTCGAATCTGCTTTCTACATTCATAAAATATGTTTTCTGCATTAATTAAAACTGTTCATTGCTTTCTCATAAAAATTGTTCACTGTTTTCTGCATAAACTATTTCTATGATTTTGCATAAAATAATTTTCTGTTTAGCATTATTTAAAAATTTGTTCACTCTCTTTTCTGCGTAAATTATTTCTGTTCATTATTTAAAAAATTGTTCATCGTTTTCTCATAAAACACCTAGTGAAATCGTGTTTTATAAATTTAAACGCCGAAACTGAATGCTTTTTCAGTATTTTGAATTTTACAATAATCGAATTTATTTTTCTGCATTGATAGAATCTATTTCTACATTAATAAAATTTGCTCTCTGCACATTATGTTTACAGTATATTCGAATCTGCTTACTGCATTCATAAAATCTGTTTTCTGCATTAATTAAAATTGTTCAATGTTTTCTCATAAAAATTGTTCACTGTTTTCTGTAAAAACCATTTCTAGAATTCTGCATAAAACTATTTTCTGTTCAGCATTATTTAAAAAATTGCTCACTCTTTTTTTTTGCATAAATTATTTTTGTTCACTATTTAAAAAATTGTTCACGGTTTTCTCATAAAACATCTACTGAAATCGTGTTTTCTAAATTTGAACACCAAATCTGAATGCTTTTTCATGCTTAAATTTCACAATAATCGAATCTGTTTTTCTGCATTGATAAAATCTATTTCTACATTAATAAAATTTGCTCCTTGCACATCATATTTACTGTATATTTGAATTTGCTTACTGCATTCATAAAATCTGTTTTTTGCATTAATTAAAACTGTTCATTGTTTTCACTTAAAAATTGTTCACTGTTTTTTGCATAAATTGTTTTTAGCATTGGCGCGGCTATTGCACTTAAATGGTTTTTTTGTTTTTTAAAATATGTAACCATAGGAATAATGGACAAACTCCATGAAGGAAAAACGAATGATTCGTATAAATCACCTAATGGTAAATGCCTCGAATAATTCGAATTTGTTAAAAAGTTCAAATTAGTTGAATGTAGAAATTCGGGAAAAATCAATGGAAAATCAATGAATGTACCAAATCGTGAAGGTGTACATAAATGTACAGATAGTCTAGACTTGTTGAGAAATTTGAGTTCGTTGAAAGTACAAAATAATGAAATTTAATGGAAAAGTATGTATGTTAGTTGTTGCGCATTATGCGATTTGATGTTGAGCCGTTGCGACTCATAGCTTAGTCAATCTATGAAGTTAGTGGGCTAGAAATAAGATCATTATTGTGGAATATTTGTAACCTCATTTCATGTTCCACAGATTATAATTTTAGTTAGTAGGAAGCATAAACAATGATAAAATGATAAAATAATATGGAAGTAATATGGAAGCATAAACAATGATAAAATAGATAATAAAGAAGTAAATAGCAAAATAGATATATTCAAAATAAGGTTAAAATGGAGTATGGAATATGAAAACAAAAACTAGTAAAATCTTACTTAAATAAAAACTCCAGTCTTTGATAAACTTGAAACCAAACTGCTGTCTTTGATACAAGCTTGAAAATAAAACTGTCTGAAGAGAAAGGTTACAAGATTACAAGAGGGGGAGAGAGTACAAAATTCTTTCTGAGGGAGAGGGAAGGCTATTACAAAAGGCTTTCTAAAACTTGGAACTTAAAAGCTTAGAATCTTAGAAACTTAGAAATTTGTCTTCTGTCTTCATAGTCCATCTCTTTTATAGGTGAAATGAACCATGGTAAAGTAAACTGAGTGGGTAAATTTAACTCAAGTTAATCTATCAGATCTCTTTTTATGCATGCTAGTAAACAGTAGTAACTTTTGAACATCTGTCTGTATCTTTCTGAACTGTCATGATTTTTCAGGAAGCTATTCACGCGTGCTAGTGAATAGTGATCTGTCGCCAGTGAAATAGTGATTTGTCGCCAGTGAATACTGATCTATTGCCAGTGAATAGAGATCTATCACTGCGGGAGAGCATTTTGTCTTGGGATATCTATCTGTCTTTCAATCTGTATCCACGTAGTTATCATAATCTAGTGGATCAAAGTTATCCTCATAAAATGGTTTCTTCAAACCAGACACATTTGAAATTACGTTATGTATATAGCTAAAATAAATCACTAGAAAAAAGTAGTGTTCTTTCCATATATTAAAAAAGCCTGTAAAAAAGTTAAAGGTATATCACATATAAAATTATTATTTTGAAGACAACATTTAAATTAACAAAAATAAAAATGAACATTTTTTTAGAAACAAAATAAACATTAACGTAAACATATATAGAAACATGAGAATAATTTTGTACTCATGAATATCTTTGTTTTTTAAAAATACAAACATTAGAAGACATGAAATTTATTCTATCAACATTTGAATATATGTATTTTTTTAAAAATGATAGGCCTCTTTGGGATTCTATTTGAATATTTTATGACATCAAGATGTGAGAGGAAATAATTGTTCCTATAGTTGGCTATTTTGACCAGGGGCGGCTCTACCCTTTGGATATTTGTGTGCAAAGTATAAATATAATATAATTTAATAATTAGGAAATAGAGAGGGTTTATTACATGTGTGTGTATTGTTATCATGTTATAATAACTTTTTGTTATAAAGTAAGAAAAAGTCAAGAAGAAAAATTGTAAAGTTAATGATTGTTCAAGAATTTAATTGGTTAAGTAGACACGTAATGTATTATTTTATGGATGAATGAGTGTGGTTGTGTGCGTAAATAATTAATACAGAGCCAATGAGTTAAGTTTATTCATTTAGTTTAAAATATTTTTATAAAAACAGTGACAAATTACTTATTTTTAGTGAACAGAAAATAATTTATGCAGAAAAGAGAGTGAACAATTTTTTAAATAATGCTGAACAGAAAATAGTTTTATGCAGAATGCTAGAAATGGTTTTTACAGAAAACATTGAACAATTTTTATGAGAAAACAATGAACAGTTTTAATTAATGCAAAAAAAAAAAAAAAAGATTTTATGAATGCTGTGTTTGTGTAGAGATCCTACAAGTTCATCCACAGGGATCCTTCAGGTTTAACTCATAGGACTGAAGAGATCCTACAAGTTCATCCACAGGGATGGAGTCCACATCCTTACTCTCAGTGATGGCAGTCACTTTGGGTCTAAAGTCCTCAGTCAAAGATCTAAGAATCTTCCTAACAATTTTAGGTTGATCATAGATTTCACCCAAATTATAAGCAGAATTAACAATATCATTCAATTTAGCATAGAATTCATCAAAGGATTCATCATCATTCATTCTTATGCTTTCAAATCTAGAGGTTAATTGCTGCAACTTATTAATCTTAACTGCCTTCATGCCTTCATGCACAATCTGGAGGATTTTCCAAGCAGTATGAGCAACCTCAACATTAGAGATTCTCTTAAATTCCTCCATGGAAACAGCATTAAAAATAGCATTCATAGCTTTGCTATTAAAAGCGGCTGCCTCCTTTTGAGAAGTTTGCCACTCACTCACAGGAGTGGTGGGCTTCTCCCATCCGTATTCAACAGAATTCCAAACTCTCTCATCTATGGATTTCAGGAAAACTTTCATCCTTACTTTCCAATAAGCATAGTTGTTTCCATCAAAGTGAGGTGGAACAACAAGAGAGTGTCCGTGTTCCATGACAACAGGGGTCAAGGATCAGCTAAAAGATCAAAGGATCAAAACAAAAGTTACCCGCTCTGATACCACTTGTCAGTTCGTTTAGACCCCTTAAACCCAACAGATTAACCTAGAGAATTAGCCAAGTGATTAACTTAGGTAATTTAATTAAAACTAGGTTAACACAAATAAGCAAAAACAACAAAGCAGCGGAAAAATAAATAACACAAAGATATGATGACCCAGGAAACCACACCGGTAAAAACCTGGGGAGGATTTGACCTAGCTATCCTCAAGGTAAACTGAATCCACTATGAAAGAATCGAAGTTTACACAACAAGACTTAGACCACTAACATCTTATTGCTACCCAAGTGTAGGAAACTTACTACCATGACCCCATGATAGCTCCGAGATCCACGGACTCCTTCTTTCTTGAATTCTTCAGCAAATCCATAAGCGCACCTGCTTGTATATCTTTGTGCTCTATTGATTCTGCAACTGTATTGATCTACACAACTCTTGACATCAATCTCAAGTTTGTAAACCCTAAGTGTATGTGAAGGTAAACACCTCTAGATCTCACAAAGAGATTCACAAACACAGCATTCAGAACACTAAAAACGTGGCTAGGGTTTTCCCTTATATACTTAGGGCAAACATAAAACCCTATACATTAAAACGGGCTTGGGCTGAGTTGGAATTTTCTGCAGAAAAACGATCTGCCCGATTTTCGGTCGATCGAGCCTAATTTTCGATCGATCGAGTTATACAGAAAGTGAACAGTAATTCTGCATACAAACTCGATTCCAACTTTACATTAAGACCCATACTTTGAGCAAGTCTAACACACGACTAAACATTATTTTGATCATGGTTTGCCAACATACAAATTGAAGTTCTAAATACATTAGATCCTAATCCTTAGAACCTAACAGAAAGTACCTTTAATTGATGTGCTGTCGGCGGTATTACGGTGGTGGGATGCTGACTGAAGGTGAGTGCTGGCTTGACAATGTTGGCAGCCCTCAAACTTCTCTCTTCGGGTCTCTATTTCTTCTCGATGTGCCTTAAAGATGTTTTTCTTGCTTTGAGGCTTTGCTTAAAAATAGGTAAAAACTTGTATGGAGAAATTGTCACAAAGTTCTTGAAAGAAATAAAGTACAAAGAGCAGAATTGAAAAGAGAAGCCATTTTTCTGAGATTTTCCACCAAATAGAGAGAAATTGTTTCAAAGTTGTGCATAGAAAAATAAATTTCAGAAGAGAGTGAGAGAGGGAGAAGGGTTTAGGGGAAGGAGATGTTAGTGTGTGAGAAGAGGAGAGAGATTTTTCGTTTTTTGGTTGTTAAGAGGTATCGGGTTTTGTAACGCGTATTTGGTGGGGCAAATTAGATTTATTTTTAAATTAAATTTAAAAAATAGGAAAAAATAATTAAATACTGACGTGAAAAATTGTGGGAGCTTCAGAGGCTTCGGGTTTATATATATATATTTATATATATATATATATATAGATATAGATAATAGCAAAAAATGACATATCAATATAGAAAATAATAGAAAGTATTATTTTGGATAAATAGAATAAAATTGCTGGAAAAAAATTCATTTAATTGATTCTATTTAGTCTATTGAAGATTATAATTTAACCCCAAAAATTTTAGGATTGAAACTTAGTTGCTATTTCAGAAGTGGGATATGTTAAAAGTACAAGTATTTTGAGCAGTAAAAGGAAAGAGAAACTATAATTGGTATTTTGTTTCTTACATTAAAATATGCAAATATTTCATAATAATGAATAGAAAAATCCATCAAGACAAGGCTGTTCAAAAGTTCGCCCAACCCAATCTACCCCTCCTGAATCTTGATTGGTTGCAATGCATACGGTTAGTTTTAATCATTTTTTAAATAAAATATTACAAATCTAAAAAATTTCATCTAATATCATATCATTTAAAATTAGATATGACTATGATACCTCTTGCTTTTTAATAGAAAAAAAAATTAATGTCACGCCAAATAAAAAAAAATTAATAATCTTACTCTCTTTGCTGCGACTTAAATAATGCTCCTAAGTGCAGGACTGTCCCGAAGTGATAACTCGGAAAGTCCGAGGTTGAATCCACAAGGAAAAGGGAATTGATTAGCAAACCACAAGTGAATAAAATTAAATAATAAAATTTAACTGAAAAGATTTTTGACGGTTTAGTAAAGGTAATTTAAATTGAGAGAAAATAACAATATATTAAGGTGCTAAGATTTAGGGATCCACACACAATACATCTATTAGTAGTCTTAATAATATTTATTTTATAACTCAACTAAAATTCATACGAAGGATGATCTTAGTCAGATGATTTAACAATAAAAACTAAAGAATTAATTGTTTAAGGTAGTTTCATGCAATTAATTGATTTTGACAAAACAAAACTAGTGAATTAGTTCGCAGGGAATACTAAGCATTTAACGTGCTCAGAGTCTACGATAAATTAAAGGATTATATAGAACTAAACACTTTTCTAGATGAGTAAAACAATTAAAAACATAAAAAAATAAGCATTAAAACTAATAAATAATTGTTAAGAATATATCAATAAACGGTTGGGTTTCACCCCTTGCCTTAGCAAGCCATAACACAAATAAAACTCTAAAAACTATATTGAAAAAAACTTTAAGAAAACCTAAATTATGTTCTACAGCAGCTCCCCTCTAAATTTTGTCCTAAAGAGCCTTTAACTAGGTCAAAGAATCTTATTACAAGTTGAATTCCCGTTGGGAGAAAATCCCAGGTTCTTAGGCTTCATATAACCGACGTTTTTGGCCCATTTAACTTCATAATTCGGACTTTTGGTAAACTACGAAGTTGTAGCCCTTTAAGTTAGCTTTCCAGCCCAACTTGAATGATCTCGATTGGATATCTGAGCCGAAAGTTATGCTCCAAATATTAACTGGTGCGCAAGCTAGAATCCTAATCCGAATAGGACTTGGATTAGGTGCAAATTTCCTTTGATTCTTTGCTCCAATTGGACTTGAATTTAATTGGGTTGGCCTTCTTTGACTTCATCATGGCCCTTGTAAAATTAAAGTCCATTACCTTTCTTATTTGCACAAATCCACTTATTTAATTTCATTATCTTATAAAAGACAAATTCAAGCATTAAAATTCAATTAAGCACAAAATTGATTATTCAGCACTATTCCAAAATCAACTATAAAATGCATGAATTAACTCAAAATAAGTATGATAATGCCTTCTAAAAATGATATAACTATGCAAAATTAAGCTATTATCACTCTTTTCAAATAAAAATGATGTAACATTATGTAAGATCTTATTCTATATGCCCAGCCTTTTACTAAATTTACCCTACATGTGGTTCTCATTCATTATATATATAATATAATCTTTTCCTTACACATGGATATCTCTTATTGGTTGCTTATAATCATATACCTATAGCTCTATCGCATCTCGATTTAAACCTCTCTCTCTCTCTCTCTCTCACACACACACACACACACACACACACAATTGTTATTGCCATTAATATTAGATAGAAAAAAACTTAGTGGAGATAATTGGATCCAAATTCATAAATTTAAGTTTTTTGGGTTAAGCGATGTTATATTAACTTCTCAATTAGATTCTCCCTAATATGTTATCTCCTGAAAAGGTGGTTTTAGAATCCATTGTGGTGTGGGATAATGTGGCAAGGTAATTGAGGTCTATTTTGTAGTTTGAGTGAGAAGGGTGCAATGTGAGGTGCATATAGATGATTTTGGAAAAAGACCCAACAAAGTAATATTGTCAACGATGTTAGTTTAAAAAAAAAAAAATAGTTTTATGCGAGGTTCTAATGGTATTATCTCCTCAACAAATCATCCCCCTATTCCTTTGTCAGTTTTGTTCCCCCCTCCCTTGCCCACCCAATTCCTTTGTCACAAATTGCTTGCCAATAGGTTGTCATTTCCACCAAACATCCTAAACTGAAAATAGGGTTTAGTAGACTTACCATTAAAAAAAAAAAGAAAAAAAAAAGAAAGAAACCTCTTGAAAAAAAAAAAAGGAAAAAAATTTATTATTTTCTTTGTCTAATTTCTCACCAAATGATTCTAATAAGCTTTTGTAAGGGCAATGGGCCGGTAGGAGCAACACGCCAGTGGGAATAATGGGCTTGGAACTCCTTATCTATTTACATAGTACATCCCAAGCCCAAGCCGAGGACGATTCAACTCGGCCTAAATGATCAGTGCTAAAGGTCGGAAGGGTTGAACATGAGCCTAATGATCCTGGGGTTTCGCCGAGGACGGATACCACCTAGGATAATCAAAGCCGGGATAAGATTTGGAGCTCTGCCGGTCAGGAAGGTACCCCAGAGGATTCCGCTGGACTGGCTGAATGTTGTGGAAGCACATATCAAGAAAAGATCCTAAAATATCAAGGAAGAAGGCTGCCAACTCCGCATTGAATGCTCCACAACTAACCCTCTAGCCACATTTATGTGGAGAAGACATCTGAACAGTGACTTCCAGCCTTACAACTCCTACATAGAGGATTTTGGAAAAGCTAGAGGGGGCAAGTGTCAACAAACAAATTATTACATTTATACGTGGAAGGTTCAGAGAAAGGGGAGAAGCAATATAAAAGGACGAAGGAACCTAAAAAGGAGGGGGACGGGAGAAAAAGGACAAGACTTGCACCCATTACCGAACAATACTTACACTAGACTACTATCCTCGAACGTAGGTCGAGAACCATCCTTTAAGCCAAACCCCTATATTTCCTCCCAGTTTTTGATCTTAGCCCATCCAATTGACAGTTTAATCTACACTAGCCCATTTTTTCTTAACCTACTCTCTACAAATTGATTGTCGTTGGGCCTTTTAGGCAGATTCACCCACCTTCGAGCTGGATTTCCAAACCTGTGTCCTTACAATTGGCGCCGTCTGTGGGAAAGCTGATTGGTTAGAATTTTAGACCTTCAATCATGGCAGGTTCAGGTCCACACCACTTGGAATCTATGGGGTCTCAACGAGAGGAACATCCTCAAGAGGGCTAGGAAGGAAGCGTACATACCATCCACTCTGGTGAAAGTTGTTCTAGGGGCGATAGCCATGTTTCTCAGGACGAACGTGCTAAGGCCATGCAGAAGGAGATTGACTATCTGAAGAAGAAGTTGTGCCAAGAACAAAGGAGGCGGAGTCCCTTAGTCTCTGACCTTTCCTCAGATGGTAAGAAGGATGACGAATATAGACACAAATCAAGAACGCCCTCAAGCGAAACCTTCTCGTATGAGGAGGATTATCGCCGAGAACGCAGGAGCAGATGTTCATCTTCGAGGGGCCTGGGAAATGATGCCATGAGTAAAGCGCTCAACCAAATTTCCAAGTCTGCTTTTATGCGCAAGATTGAGGGGGGATGAAGTCCCAGACGATTCACTCTCTATAACGGCCGTATGGACCCTGTTGAGCATGTTAGCTATTTCAACTAGAGAATGGCGGTGTACTCTAAGAACGAGGCCTTGATGTGCAAGGTGTTCTCATCTAGCTTGGGGCCTGTGGCGATGAGATGGTTTGACGGCCTGAAAGCGGGTTCCATTAACTCTTTTAAAGAGCTCACTTAAGCATTTGGGTCCTATTTTATCACATGTAGCAGAGTTCTTCGGCCTCTGGACTCCTTGCTGTCTTTGTCCATGAGAGAGGGAGAGACTTTGAAAACGTACTCGGATCGATATTGGGAGATGTTCAATAAGATAGAAGGCGATTTTGATGATGTGGCCATAAGGACCTTTAAGGTTGGCCCACCCGCCGAGCACGGATTAAGAAGGTCTTTAATAGGGAAACCTGTTACCAGTGTACGCCAGCTCATGGATAGGATTGACAAGTATAAGAGGGTTGAGGAGGACCAGCACAAGGAGAAGGGGAAAGGTAAGGTTATCCCTCAGGAGAGGAGGGATTTTTGGTCGAATCGTTATAACAATAACCGACCGCGGAGGGACTTCGGAGGGGAGTCTGGACCCAGGGCCCCCCAAGCTGTTAATACTGTGTTCCGAGAACCGGTACATCAAGTCCTAGAGAAGATTAAAAATGAGCCAAACTTTAGGTGGCCAAACAAGATGAGCGGGGACCCCGCAAAGCGTAATCAGAGTCTACATTGCTAGTATCATAGAGAGTGTGGGCATACGACCGAGGACTGCAGGACTCTGTGGAGCCACTTGCAGCAGCTGATCCGGGATGGAAGACTGAAACAGTTCTTGAACCAACCTAAAGAACAGGAAGACCAGTCAGGTTCGGGGATTCAAGGTGGTAACTTCTCCAGACCCCTCCTAGGAACCATTTATGTTATCCTCGCTGCCCTAGACAGAACGGGATCATACCCCTCTAAGGTGATGACTGTAGCAGGGCCATCAAATAGGGTCCCTGGTCACGAATTGAAGAAGGCCAAGATAGGGGCTCACCTAGTACTAAGTTTCACGGATGAGGACAAAGCTGGGACCATACAGTCTCACGATGATGCCCTAGTGGTAACCCTTAGGATTGACGACTACGATGTGAAGAAGGTGTTGGTAGACCAGGGCAGTGGGGCCGAGATTATGCATCCAGATCTGTACAGGGGGCTTAACATTAAATAGGGAGATTTGACCAGTTATGATTCACCTCTGGTCGGTTTTGACGGGAAGGTTGTTGTTCCACGGGGATAGATCAGGCTGCCGGTTTAGGCCGGCTCGGAGGTGGTAGAGGTGGATTTCATAGTGGTAGATGCCTTCTCCCCATACACGGCCATTGTTGCGCGACCCTGGCTCCACGCCTTTGGGGCCGTCTCATCCACCGTTCATCTCAAGGTGAAGTACCCATCTGGAGATCAGGTTGAGGAGTTGATTGGAAGTCAGATGGTGGCCAGGCAGTGTTTGGTGGCTGCTATCACGCACCGACCTAAGTCAGAATCCTCGGCCACAGCCGATAAAGAATTCTAGTAATTAGACTCCACAGCCTTAGCTTTTGCTGGCGAGGCCGAGGAGGTAAGATGTGAGGAGTTGGAGAAGGTTCTTATTGATAATGATTCAGAGAAATTTTTTCTAGTTGGCACTCAATTGCCTCTTCAGGAAAGGGAAGAGTTGGTGCAATTTCTGAGGCAGAATATTGATGTATTTGCTTGAAATGCTTATGAAGCCCCGGGAGTGGATTCGAGTTTCATCTGTCATCATCTGAACGTTAATCCATCTGCTACCCCCAAAAAACAGCTTCCTTGGCGCTCTTCAAAAGAACATTCTGATGCCGTCAAGGAAGATGTGGCAAAACTTAAGCAGGCTGGGGCTATTAAGGAGGTGTTTTACCTCGATTGGCTGGCTAACACTGTGGTGGTAAAGAAAAAGAATGGCAAATGGCGGGTATGCGTGGGCTACACAGACCTGAACAAAGCCTGCCCAAAGGACCCTTTCCCCATGCCTTAGATTGACCAGTTGGTGGACGCAACTGTAGGACATCCTCGAATGAGCTTCCTGGATGCTTTCCAAGTTTATCACCAGATACCTCTGGCCTTGGAGGACCAGGAGAAACAGCTTTTGTCACCCTTATTGGAAACTATCATTACAAGATAATGCCATTTGGGCTTAAAAACTCGGAGGCTACTTATCAAAGAATGATGACACGGATGTTCGAACCGCAGCTAGCGAAGAACATCGAAATTTACATTGATGATGTGGTGGTTAAGAGCAAGAAGGAGGCCGAGCACATTGGTGACCTCGAAAACATTTTTGAAGTCTTAAGAGTCCACAGGTTACGACTCAATGCTTCCAAATGCTCCTTCGGAGTGGGGTCAAGCAAATTTCTAGGCTACATAGTTACTCACCGTGGAATCAAGGTTAACCCAAACCAAGTTGAGGCCATTAACAAACTACAGCCACCTCGGAATCCCAAGGAAGTGCAAAGATTGACAAGAATGACTGCTGCCTTGAATCGTTTCATATCTTGATCCGCAGATAGGTGTAGACCTTTCTACCAATTATTGAATAAATGGAAGGGTGTCAAATGAACAGAGGAATGTGCCTTGGCATTCCAGTAGTTAAAAGACTACCTTTTTCGGCCACCGATCATGTCCAAGCCCGAAGCGGATGAAGTTCTATTTGCTTATATCAAAGTGGCCGCCTATGCGGTAAGCCTGGTGTTAGTAAGGGTTGACAATGGAGTGCAGAGGCCCATCTATTATGTAAGCAAGTCCCTATATGAGGCTGAGATCAGATATTTGCCACTAGAGAAAGCCATTCTAGCTGTGGTGCATGCCACACGCAAACTTCCTCACTATTTTTAGGCGCACACTATTGTTGTCCTAACCCAGTTGCCACTCAAGGCCTTACTTTAAAGCGCTGTTTATACAGGGAGGATTACAAAGTGGGGAACGAAACTGAGGGCTTATGACATCAAGTATATGCCTCGTACCTCTATAAAGGGCTAGGTCCTCGCCGACCTTCTAGCTGAGTTTGCCGAGGCCCCAATAGAAGAAGATGTGAATAAACACCATATGGATGAAAATTCAGTTGGGATAATCTCCGTAGAGTGAGCATCGTCGTGGAAGGTCTATGTTGACGGCGCCTCATACCTTAAAGGATCTGGAGTGGGGCTAGTTCTAATCTCCCCCGAGAACATCACAATTGAAAAATCGCTAAAGCTTGGATTCTCCGCCACAAATAATGAAATGGAGTACGAAGCTCTACTGGTAGGGATGACCATGACTCAAAAGATGGGGGGAAAGACTGTGGACATATTCTCGAACTTCAGATTAGTAGTAGGCCAAGTCCGAGGGGAATTAGAAGCTCGGGACCCTAGAATGCAAAAGTATCTAAGCCGGGTTAGGCATTTGTAATCCGGTTTGTCAACCCAAAAGGTTCCAAAAGATCTTCAACGAGAATTACTTTTGGTAGACTCTGCGCCGAGGAGATTGCCAACGTTGTAAGCGAGTCTGCATGTGCATTTCTGCTTCTAGGAATTTGCATCAAGTTGGTCAGCCATTCATTAGACAAGGGTGGGCCCTAGCTGGATGGATCCTATCACCCAATTTCTTAAAGATGATATTCTACCTGAGAATAAGCTGGAAGCTGATAAGATATGGAGGAAGGCTTCTTGGTTCTGGCTATCTGAGGACCAGAAGTTATACAAGAGGTCTTTTTCTGGACCGTATCTGTTATGCATACATCCCGAGACAGTTGAAATTCTCCTAGAAGAACTACACGAGGGAATTTGCGGGAGTCATATCGGAGGGAGATCTTTATCTCATCGAGCCCTCACTCAAGGATATTGGTGGCCCAATATGCACAGAGAAACCTAGGAGTATGTAAGAAAGTGTGATCAATGCCAGAGATTTGCGACGAATATTCATCAACCAGGGGGAGAGCTTAATCCTTTATCCAGCTCTTGGCCTTTTGCTTAGTGGGGCTTGGATATTGTGGGTCCTTTCCTCAAAGCAGCAGGAAATAAGAAATATCTGGTGGTTGGCACAGATTATTTCACTAAATGGGTTGAAGCAGAGCCATTGGCCAACATTCGAAATACAGATATGAAGAAGTTCATTTGGAAGAACATTGTCATCCAGTTCGGGGTCCCCCATACCCTCATCTCGGATAACGGACTTCAGTTTGATAGCAAATCTTTCCGAAGATACTGGGAATAACGAATCGGTACTCCACCCCAGCCTACCCTCAAGGGAATGGACAAGCCGAAGCTGTAAACAAGGTTATAGTAAATGTGCTCAAGAAAAGATTGGACGATTCCAAAGGAAAATGGGTTGAGGAACTACCACATGTGCTGTGGACCTACCGAACTACTCCTCGGAAGTCTACTGGTGAAACCTCTTTTTCGTTGACTTATGGAGCCAAGGCTGTTATTCCATGGGAAACAGGATTCCCTACTCTAAGAACGAGTTTTTTCACTCCGAGCGACAACGACAACTTGCTAGAGAGAGATCTGGACCTAATTGAAGAACGAAGGGAAAGTGCCATGGTCCAATTAGCCAACTATCAGCATAAACTCAAATGAGGATATGACGCCAACGTGAAGTTAAGGCCTTTGACGCTTGGAGATCTAGTATTGAGAAAGGTGGTCAGTTCTGCAAAGAACCCTTCCTGGGGAAAATTGGGACCCAATTAGGAAGGACCGTATCGAATTACATCTGTGGCTGGAATAGGTGCATACTACTTGGAGGATTTAGAGAATAAGGCAGTATTGCACCTCTGGAATGTAAACAACCTGAAAATGTATTATTATTAATAGGAGTGCACTTTATCTTATCCTTTTTCAATACATTACGTGTGATTTTAATTGCTCTAAATTGCAAGAGTCAAATAGAACCTCGGTTATGCCTGGTTCCTTGAACTACATACCTTGGAAAAATTGACATTTTCCTATCATTTTTCTAAGTATTAAACAGATCCAAAGCTATGCCTGGATCCTCGGACCATCTGCTTTAGAAAAATTAATACTACATGAGATTTTTCTAAGTATTAAATAGATCTTAAGCTATGCCTGACTCCTCAGACCATCTACTTTGGAAAAATTAATATCTTATGACACTCATCTAAGAGTCAAACAGAACCTCGGTCATATCTGATTCCTTAAACCACATACCTTGGGAAAATTGACATCTTCCTATCATTTTTCTAAGTATTAAATAGATCCAAAGCTATGCCTAGATTCTCGGACCATCTGCTTTGAAAAAATTAATACTACATGAGATTTTTCTAAGTATTAAACAGATCTTAAGCTACGCTTGACTCCTCAGACCACCTGCTTTGGAAAAATTAATACTTTATGACATTCATCTAAGAGTCAAACAAAACCTTGGTCATGCCTGGTTCCTTGAACCACATACTTGGAAAAATCGACATCTTCCTATCATTTTTCTAAGTATTAAATAGATCCAAAGCTATGCCTGGATCCTCGGACCATTTGCTTTGGAAAAAAATTAATACTACATGAGATTTTTCTAAGTATTAAACAGATCTTAAGCTACGCCTGGCTTTTCGGACCACCTGCTTTAGAAAAATTAATACCTTATGACACTCATCTAAGAGTCAAACAGAATCTCGGTCATGTCTGGTTCCTTAAACCACATATCTTGGAAAAATTGACATCTTCCTATCATTTTTCTAAGTATTAAATAGATCCAAAACTATGCCTAGATCCTCGGATCATCTACTTTGGAAAAATTAATACTACATGAGATTTTTTTTAAGTATTAAACAGATCTTAAGCTTCGCTTGGCTCCTCGGACCACCTGCTTTGGAAAAATTAATACCTTATGACATTCATCTAAGAGTCAAACAGAACCTCGGTCATGCCTAGTTCCTTGAACCACATACCTTGGAAAAATTGACATCTTCCTATCATTTTTCTAAGTATTAAACAGATCCAAAGCTATGCCTGGATTCTCGGACCATCTGCTTTGAAAAAATTAATATTACATGAGATTTTTCTAATTATTAAACAGATCTTAAGCTACGCCTGGCTCCTCGAACCACCTGCTTTGGAAAAATTAATACCTTATGACACTCATCTAAGAGTTAAACAGAACCTCGGTTATGCCTGGTTCCTTGAACCACATATCTTGGGAAAATTGACATCTTCTTATCATTTTTCTAAATATTAAACAGATCCAAAACTATGCCTGGATCCTCGGACCATCTACTTTGGAAAAATTAATACTACATGAGATTTTTCTAAGTATCAAACAGATCCTGAGCTACGTCTGGATTCTCGGACCATCTGCTTTGAAAAAATTAATACTCCAACACATTCAACTAAGTGTCATCCGGAATCTAGACTATTCCCGGATCCTCAGACCACAGGCTAAGGAAAGGTTAATATTCTAAGACATTCCCCCAATGTAACTAACTATTACTTATTGATTGCTTGGGTAATGAAAATTATTCGTTGTTCGTAACAGCAAACAAACTTCTATCTTAATAGTCCGATTTAAACAGATGCCCGTGAGCATCACCTAAAGCGTTTATAAACACACTTATATTATATTATGGGTCGTTTATATTTTTAACTTCTTAGGAGTCATTGGTGAATTAGCCAATTTAACTTAGCTTTTCTCTCTATTGTTGCTCACATGAAAAAAAAAAGGGGTAAAACTAAATGTTTCATTGACTCGAATGTCAGACCACAAAACAAAAAGATAATAAATAAAATTGAATGGATGATGAAAGTGCATGAGTACTTTTCATTGATATAGACCTCTAAATAAGGTAACTGTAGTACAAAAATTTCAAGTTCGAAATAGCAATAATAACAATAACAAAGGCAAATACAAAGAAAAACGCAATAAAACTCTACTTTTTCTTTATCACAATCTTCCCAGATGGAGGAGCCTTGGGTAGTTGGGCTGCATCCTCGGTGGACCCCTGATTTGAGCTCTTTGAATCACCTTTAGGAGGAAGAGGGAGGCTGGCGAGCATGATCTCCATCCTAGGGTCCTCCTTGTCCTTAGAAGGATCTTGGGGAGCAGCCGAGGGCAAGGTTGTGTCAGGAACCACCTCTTTGTTTACTTCAGTTTCTTTCCCCTTAACCCCGGGTTGCTCAGCCACTCCTAGGGGATCGTTGGAAGAGAGAGGCGCCATATCAGAGCTGCCTTGAACTGGGTCGGCCACTTTGGGTTGAGAGTCTACTGGGTGACCACTTGAGGGAGTTTCTTGGATGGCCGGGGGGTAGTAGATATTCTCTGCCCTCCTAAGCATGGATGAAGCCTCAACCTCAGCCTGGTTGAGGGCCTCAATCCATACTTGGGAGTAGTAATCTCTACACACTCCTGAAACCTCCGACCTAAGGGCCTCCTCGGTCTCTGCCACTCCAATGTCGTACCCCTGCTGTTCTGCCTCATCCCTAGCTTTTTCTGCTTCGTCCTTCGCCTTCTCGGCCAGCTCTTTCTCTTTTTGAACCTCTTCCAATTTCTTTTGTAGTGTGACAATCTGCTGCTTGGAAGAGGCTAGCTGGTCCTTGGCATTGCGAAGCAAAACTTTCTGACCCTCAGCTTGCCGCTTTACACTGTCTAAAGTGGCCGCCGCGCTCTTTCTCTCTCTCTCTCTCTCCTCATCGGCTAGCTTGGTCCACAATTCTTGGACACTCTTTTCAGCTACGCGAAAGGCGTCCACAACCGAGATCCTCCTCACCTCCTCATCCTTAGCTCTACGATGAGCTAGGCCTACAATCTCTTCTGCACGAAATGCAGCTTGAATGGTCTGCGACAAAAGATAATAAGATCATTTAAGAATGAATAAGTATGGACAATCAGAAAAATAATGATGAAAAGTAAAACTAAGTGCAAACTTACCATGGCTAAATCCCTCTTTAGGCTTAGGAATATCTCGTGTTGCCTCATCAGCCTAAGGTCGGCCATATCTTTAGGCAGAAGCAGGGATTGCTTCACTACATCTGCCACATACCCAGCTTTGCCATCTTGAAAGTCTCAGATGGAGGCGTCCTCAGTTAGAAGAGCTCCATCCAACTTCAAGCGCGGAGCCCAGACTAGGGTGGCAGACCTGTGGTCGCCTCTTCGCTCCATCTCGTTGGCCGACCTATTCTGTTGGATCCGTGGTTGCTTCCCCCCTCGAGGGACTTCAATTTTTTGAGGTGGGTGTTGTCTTCCTACCTCCATCACTTCCTTCCCCTTATCATCCCTCTTCCTTTTGTGTTCGGGAGGGTCAGCACGGGGTGGTGGAATAGTGGGAGGAGCAGGTGGCTTGGATTGGGCCGCTTTCCCAGGGCCATCCCTTCCTAGCTGAGACTCTAACAATTCTTGTAGAGTTTACCTCGGTTTCCTTTGAATCCCCATGTCCTCAGCACAATGCGCAAACTCTTCGCGATCCTCGAGGATACTTGTTGATACCTCCGGAGATAGAGGTTGGTTGAAAGCCTTGAAGGGATCTTCTAAATCCAAGACTTCTACTACCTCCTTTTGTTTCTCCTTCTCCTCCTTTTCCTCTTTGATGCTATGTTGGGAAGGAGTAGCTTCACCAGGAGTGCATCGAGAGGCGAGGTTGGATAAGGGAACCCCCTCAAAGATTGGAAAGGTTGGGAGGGTGCCTTCTGGAATGGGAGTCCCCTTGGGAAGAAGAAAACCTGGAGCAGCTACATCGATTCGACGGAGATAAGGATCTTTGGCCTTTATAACACACTTTGGTGCCTGGAACCTGGACGAGATGGGATCGTACCCTAAGATCAGGTGCGCCGCTCGGAGTTGGCCATCCGAGTTCACAAACACTTCGGCCTTGAGGATCTTGTCCAAGCTGTCCTTGTTAACCAACCCAAGTCTAGACTTTAGATAATAACCTTGACCTTTGAGGTGGTGGAGATTGTAGACCCAATTGACGTCGTGGTGGGTCAATCTTAGACCTAGCTTTTCATTCAGAGCATCTACACAGCCCAAGATCCTAAATACATTGGGCGCACACTGAGTAGGGGTCAGCCTAAGGGCTATAAGGTAATCCCTTGTGACCACACCTATAGAGATTTTCATCCCTCCTTCTATAAAGGCGATCATAGGGATTACAATTTCTCCCTCCCGCCTCTTCTCAGGCCACTCACCATCTTTACAATACCTAATGTTTACTCTGAGAGGAATCTTATACTGAATCTTAAAATTTGCTATCCCCTCCTCAAAATCTACCAAACACTTAAACCTACCTATTCCCAAAGAGTGTTGAGGAAAACTAAAAGGATTAAGAGAGATATATGGGGCCGAGATGAGGAAGAGCACAAAGAGTAAGCGCAAATATAATGTAATACGGAAAAAGAAAGGATAAAGACTTGTAAAGACTTACAGGAATAAAGAAGGTTTCCTCGGACAGAACTCGGGTATTTAAAAGGGATACGGGAAGCAAAGACTGTTGTTGGAGTTTAATGTATGTGCACTAGTACTTAGTGGATGCTAAAGTGAAACAAAGAGTCAATCGGGAAAGTATTTATATAAAAAAAGCAACTAGATGCAGGAAGATTCCCACCCATGCCCTCATAAAACTCCTAGCCGCACGATTCGCATCAAATCGTAGAACGTGGGAGACACGGAGCCGTCACAATTAAATGAAGATGCGTCTTGAGGGCCACAACGTCAGGAGCGTGTCCTAGGAAGTTAAAAAGGCGTTTTTTAGGCAAAAATAGGCCAAGATCAGCTTATATTAGGTACAGTGATATCCAAATCCTTTTTTCTGTCCGAGGACCCAGAAAGAAGTATCTCGAGGGGCTATTGTAGGGGCAACGGGCCGGTAGGGGCAACGGGCCGGTAGGAGCAACACGCCAGTGGGAATAATGGGCCTGGAACTCCTTATCCATTTACATAGTGCATCCTAAGCCTAAGCCAAGGATTAGGGCTAGTCCGAGGATGATTCAACTCGACCTAGTTGATCCGTGCTAAAGGTCGGAAGGGTTGAACATGAGCCCAATGATCCTGGGGTTTCGTCGAGGACGGATACCACCTCTGATAATCAAAGCCGGGATAAGATTTGGAGCTTTTCCGGTCAGGAAGGTACCCCAGAGGATTCCACTGGACTGGGTGAATGTTGTGGAAGCACGTATCAAGAAAAGATCCTAAAATATCAAGGAAGAAGGCTGCCAAGCATGCATTGAATTCTCCACAACTAGCTCTCTGGCTGCATTTATGTGGAAAAGACATCTAAACAGTGACTTCCAGCCTTACAACTCCTACATAGAGGATTCTGGAAAAGCTAAAGGGGGCAGGTGTCAACAAACAAATCATTACATCTATGCGTGGAAAGTTCAGAGAAAGGAGAGAAGCAATATAAAAGGAAGAAGGAACCTAAAAAGGAGGGGGACGGGAGAAAAAGGACAAGACTTGCACCCATTACCTAACAATACTTACACTAGACTACTATCCTCGGACGTAGGCCGAGAACAATCCTTTAAGCCAAACCCCTGTATTTCCTCCTAGTTTGTGATCTTAGCCCATCCAATTGACAGTCTAATCTACGCTAGCTCAGTTTTTCTTAACCTAGTTTCTACAAATTCATTGTTGTTGGGCCTTTAGGCAGATCCACCCACTTTCGGGCCGGATTTCCAAACCTGTGTCCTTACATATATATATATATATATATATCTATATATATTGTACGTTTTTAGACCCCTTAAACACAAATTGTTTAACCTAGTTATTTAATCAAGTGATTACTTAGATAAATTATTCAGATCTAGGTTAACACAAGAAAATCATATTATTTAAATAATGCGAAAATATAAAGAATACACGATATGATAACCTAGAAAAACCCAACCGGTAAAAAACCTGGGAAGGATTTAACTTAGCTATCCTCAAGGTAAAACAGATCCACTATGAAAGGATTGAAGTTTGTATAATAAGATTTAGACCACTAACAACCTATTGCTACTTGGAGTAGAAAACTTACTATCACGACTACGTGACAGCTCCGAGTCCACGGACTACTTCTTTCCTTGATCTACTACAACCACAAGTACTTCCACATGTGACTTTAAGACTCCAAAGGTTTCATATCTTTTTTAAGTTCTTTATGCAGCAATTGAAGTGATCACCGATTTCTTGATATGAATCTTGATTTTGATAACTCTAAGTGTGTATGAAGGTAAACACTTCTAGATCTCACAAGAGATTCAACACTCAGTCCATCAAAGACTTCCAAAACGTGGCTAGGGTTTCTCCTTTTATATTTGGAGTAAAACATAAAACCCTACACATCACATGGGCTTGGGCTTAATTGGAAATTCTGCAGAAAAATAAATCTGCATGAGATTCAATCGATCGAGTCTAATTTTCGATCGATCCAGCCTTGCAGATTCAGTCCAATAAATCCTGCAATCACTCGATTCAAATTTTACAAATAAACACACTTTGAGCAGCCTAAACCTAGATTCTAAGTTTTGATCATGGTTTGCCAACGCATTACAAATTGAAGTTCTAATACATTTAGTTCCTAAAGTCTTAGAACCTAATAAACTCCCCCGTTGGCAATCCGTGACAAAACACATCACAAAAATGAAATGCTCAAAGTTAGAAACTGCCTATTTAAATTTAAAATGCCCTAAACACAATTCAACATAACTACTATCTATCAGTTGCTAGTGTAGATAGCAGCCATGACTGAATTAACCTGTATATTATTGAAACACTCAACAAACACATAAACGCATTTGAGAAAAATACAAGTAAATCAAAATAAATTCTTGATTTCACATAACATAAAATAAGAGATATACCATGAATAACCTCATAATATAAATCAATAACCAATGTATCATATGTGAAACAAGAAACAATAAAAGAAACAAAAAAAACATAGTGTCTCCCCCTAACATATACAACCCATAAAGATAAAAACATCATCACCAAAAAGAATACATCATGAGCCAAAGAAAATGAAATGCATCAAGAAGCTCCTAGATACAATCTATGTACTCCAAAACAAAAACTCCAAAACTCCCCCTATCTCTACATGTACTCCCCCTTTTTGTGACGAATTGCCAAAGGGCAATCAAGACTCATCATCAAAAGGTGGAGGCTATGGAGTAAAACCTCTAGCACTCGCCAAATCAGCTCGTAAAGCCTGAAGCTCAGTGAGCACATCCAAGAGAAGTTGACCATGCGCCGCCTGAATGGTTATGACAGTGTCCAGCATACTCCATATAGAAGCATCGCTTGACGAAGAAGCAGAAGGCTCAACAGCAGCTGTAGGGTCTACAAACTCCTCAGCAATGGGGTCACCAGATGTAGGAGGCCTAGATGCACCTATAGAAGACTCGACTCTAGGGCGTTTAGAGCTAGCTTTTAACTGAGCTGCTCTTTGCTTAAGAAAGGTGGCACCTATGGGAGCTATGATATGTACGTGCTCAGATGCAAGAAAATCTTTTAAACCTTAATCTAAAAGAATCCTATGAATAAAAACCGGAAAGAAAATACCATGAGATTTTGCACTACTCCTATGAACCTCAACAAGAGATCGAATGAAAAGAGTAGGAAAACTCATAGGAGCATCGGTGATAAGAGCATACAAAAAGGCACATCTCTCAATGGGAATAATGTGAAGATGAGAGATAGGCCAAATAGAATGACAAGAAATCCAAAAAAAAAAAAAAATTTTGAGCTCAGTAAGCTCATGGGAAGTGACGTGAGGATCAGTACCCTAACTAATGGAAGTACAGGTGATGTAAGACATAATGTCATCAAGAGGAGGGGTCTCAGTGTATGGGTACACGGGTTGCCGAACCAAAGGTAAACCAAGAGCAGTGGCCACTACAGAAGGAGTAATTACATACTCTTTACCTCTTATCCAACTCCTCACATATTGAGTGTTGGAATCATCGGAGTGGACATAGAAGTTTGAATAAAACTCTCTAATCAATGCAGTCGGAGAAGGATGCTCGACCTCTAAGAGTGGTAACTAGCCCCTACGCTCAAAGTTCCTACATATCTCCAGATCTAACTCATCTAAAATGACCTTACGCTCATCCCAAACTGACCTAAATATGTTAAGCTTCTCATAGGTTTTTTGGTTTTTCTTGGTTCTAAACCTATCACACTCAAAAGCTGGGGTAGAAGGGGTGGTGGTTTTCTTTGCTCTAGTCTTTCTTACCATGATGCTAAAGGTTGGAAAGGAAAGACAAAAACAGAACACAAAGAAAGAAAACAAAAAAACCAAAGGCAAACTGCATTAGAAAGGGTTAGAGTACAAAAAAATATATAGAAAATAACAATCATATGATGCATGAAATGAATGCACATATGATGCATACTCTAATGCATTGAAATTTGTTCAATTTTACTTTATAAACCATCAATTGACTTGAACATAGAGTTTTAATTCAATAACCCCAAATTTTGAAAACCCAATTCCAAATTAAACCAAATTGATCAATTAATCATTACACTAGTTAGAAAACATCATATAATGACATAATTAATCAATTACACAAGTCACAAAGTTTCAAGCCCTAGAAATTTCAATTTTCCAAAATCACAAAATTAATCAAATTAATGCATGAGGATCATGTTTATACCATCTAATGACAAAAACCCAATGATGTGAATAAAAACAACCCAAAGTTCAAAAACCCCAAAAATCATGAGTTCAAAAATTTCAAGGATAATGCATGAAAATGTATGAAAAATGTGATTTTAATTTAATGAAAGAGAAAGCATAAAAGAGACTTACTTAAGCTAGAAGACAAAAACCCTTGAAAGATTTGAGGCAGAAAATAACAAAAATTGCTTTAGATTGGACTAGTTGAGAAAAATAGAGAGAGAAGTGTTTGAAAAAGTTTGAATAGTATGAAGAACACGTGAGAAAACTCTTTTTAAAATACTCACTGACCGATTTTCGATTGGTAAAAAATTAGCTTTGATCAATCGAAAATTAAACCAAGTTGTTTAACCTAGTTTTTTTTAGCCAAGTGATTACTTAGATAAATTATTTAGATCTAGGTTAACACAAGAAAATCATATCATGTAAATAATGTGGAAATATATAGAACACATGATATGATAATTAGGAAAACCAAACCGGTAAAAAACATGAGGAGGATTTAACCTAGCTATCTTCAAGGTAAAACGAATCCACTATGAAAGAATTGAAGTTTGTACAATAAGGCTTAGACCACTAACATTCTATTGTTACCTCGAGTAAAAAACTTACTACCACGACTACGTGATAGCTCCGAGTTCACAGATTACTTCTTTCCTTAATCCACTGCAACCACAAGTACTCCCACTTGTGACTTTGAGACTCCACTCAAAGGTTTTAGATCTTCTTTAAGTTCTTTATGCAGCAATTGAAGCGATCACCAAATTCTTGACATGAATCTTGATCTTGATAACCCTAAGTGTGTATGAAGGTAAACACTTCTAGATCTCACAAGAGATTCAACACACAGCTCATCACAAACTTCTAAAAGGTCGCTAGGATTTCTCTTTTTATACTTGAAGTAAAACATAAAACTCTACACGTCACATGGGCTTGGGCTTACTTGGACATTTTGCAGAAAAATAAATCAGTATGAGATTTGATCGATCGAGTCTAATTTTCAATCGATCAAGCCTTGCAGATTTAGTCCAATAAATCCTGCAATTACTCGATTCCAATTTTACAAATAAACACACTTTGCGCAGCCTAAACCTAGACTCTAAGTTTTGATCATAGTTTGCCAAGACATTACAAATTGAAATTCTAATATATTTAGTTCCTAAAATCTTAGAACCTAACATATATATATATATATATATATATATATAACCAAAACTTCTGAACCTCTCACAATTTTTCACATTAGCATAAAATTTAAATAAAATCAATTTTTTTTAGTCTAAAACCAAAACTTCTGAAGTTTTCACAATTTTCTACGTTAGCACAATATTTAAATAAAATTATTTTTGTTTAGTCCAACTTAACAAGGAGCAAAACTCTATCTCTCGAACAAGTCCAACTTAAACTCAAACTCAAACTCATCATTATCGTTTTTTTTAAACAAAATTATTTTTGTTTAGCCCAAACTTAATAAGGAGTGAAACTCTATCTCTCTAACAAGTCTAACTTAAACTCAAACTCGAACGTTGATAAAAAAAAAAAAAACTTGAATAAATCCTATATTAAGATTATCCTAAACGTGGCTTTATTTGGATAAACATAAAAATCATCAACTATTGATAAACTTCAACTTCTTTGGATAATAGAAGAATTTTACTACAACTTCTTATACAACAATGTAGTAATTAGGATACTTGGTAGGCATCATTATCATTTTTTTTGAACAAAATTATTTTTTTTTAGTCCAAACTTAACAAGGAGTGAACTTCTATCTCTCCAAGAAGTCCAACTTAAACTCAAACTTTGCGAGGTTAATCATGAACATTATAAAAGCAATGCAAACCCCAATTATTATTATTATTTTTTTAAAAGTCGAGTAGAGGTATAAGCTCTTCTTATGTTATTTTCTTCTCCTCTGCTTTGTTAAATTTTTATTTTATTTTATTTTATGGTTTTTCATGTATTTTTTAAAAAGGAATTTTCATACATAAACCACCAAAATATTTTTAGCCGTTTTTTACAAGATAAAAAAACTTGCAATAATTGAAATTATTCTTTTGAATGTAATCTATCTTTCTTTTATATTTCTCTATTGTTTAATTATGTATATTTTGTTTTGTTTTAATAATTTCTAAGCAGGGAATCATCTGATTCTTTAATATTTTTTGGTCTTTCAGAAGTTTTAATATCTGAATTTTTGAGTTATTTTTTTGCAGTATTTGAAATTGTCTTATAAATTTTTTATAAGTCATTGCACGTTCAAGCAATAACTTCTTCATCAAATTGTAACACAAATTAAAGTCATACAAGAGCAAATCATGCAATATTATAGTTTCTTAATCAATTTAAGATTTTATAAAATTATTTTAGTTTACCTCACAAATAAGTAGGTGGGAGTGCATAGTACAGATTAGCAACTAGTTTATATCTAATTTGAATCCTAATACTCGGATAGTAGTAGAAAATTCTTACCCACAGTTAATTATAATATTAGTATTAGTATAATATATCATTATTGATAGTACATATATAACAAAACATATTCTACTAACCTTTTTGTCTTTTGCCTTTTCTTTCCTAGGCATCTTTGACTAACGACTAACATCGATCTAGGATGAGAATGACAATTTTTAACTCACCGTAAAAGTTGAAACGTACACATTTGGAATCATCTTTCTTCTACTACATTATATAAACAACTATAGCTTAATTAAGATCCATATCCATTATCTTTTTCCTTTCATCTCTTCCTTATATTTGTGTCTCGTGTGTGTCTGAGTGGAGAGAAACAAGCACAATGGAAAGTAAACCTTTTTGTTGGATTCTTCTATCCTTGCTCATTCTTTCATGCTTTGTGTCTCAAACTCATGAAAAAATGCAAGAACAAACTCTAGCCTATCTTCACAATTCCACATTGAAGAAAAGTTCTGGCTTCGACACGAGTTTTTTTGAGGCAATCGACAATGTCGATGAAACTAGTGTTCATTCTCAGGAGGGGTTGAAGGAAAAAGATAGGATTGAGAGATTGCCTGGACAAACCCAAGTGAATTTCTCTCAATATGGTGGCTATGTCACGGTGGATAAATCAGCTGGTCGTGCACTTTATTATTATTTTGTTGAAGCTCATCATTCTAAGGATTCATTGCCTCTTCTTCTTTGGCTTAATGGAGGTATGCAGTACAATACTTGATCCTATCTCAGTCTCCAGTTAATGTCACTGTCAAATAGTGGAAACACATGTATAAATACTTGTTTCTTTTTCTTTTTCGTTTTGTTCTATGTTTATGTGTTTAGTGCCTTTTCTTTTTATTAATTTGTTTCCTTTTAAGTTTTAGAGATGGACAGGGAGGCATAACCGATAAGGATAAAAAAAAGAATATATATTTTTTTTACCAGTTTGTTGCCCTTCCTCACAAAAACAGGGGCCACGTTAGCTTTGGTCTAGGGGGTTGAACCCCTAGAGCAAAGCTAACGCCGCCCTAAAATAAAAAAATAAAAATTTAAACGTCTTGAGTCGCTAAATCTATATTTTTAAAAGTTCAAAATCAACTAAAATATAATTAAATATGATTCCTTTAACAATCAAATCTTGCAAATAAAGTTTCTGATCGAATCTGCGAGCAGAGTGGCTGAATTTGAATGTATTTTTCATTTGTTAATTGTTATGTGGGGATTGGGGTATAGGCTAGTCAGTCAATCAATAGTTAGTAAATATTAACACTAAAAAATAATTAAACAATTAGATAAGGGATGATTCTAAAAAATAAAAAATAAAAAAAAAATTAGACAAGGGGCATAGGACAGGAGAGTGATTGTGTGAAGACAAAAACAAATGTTAACACAACAAAAAAATTTCTTAACAGAATTACAAAGACCAATAGTTGTCGAAGTTGAGTTGACTTGTTAAATAAAATTACAATTAATTTATACTTTTGATCGAATATGTGAGTGGAGTGGCTGATTTAAATTTGTTTTATTTGTTATTTATTAAGTGGGGATTAGGGCATGGGTCAATTAGTCAATTAGTATTTAGAGAATGATAACTTTAAAAGACAATTAAACAATTAGACAATAGGTGATTCTAAAAGAAAATAAAAAAAATTAGACAAGGGGTGTGGGACAGAGGAGTGATTGGGTGAAGACAAAAACAAATGTTAACATAACAAAAATTTTCTTAATAAAATTATAAAACCAATAGTACGCTGGCAAAGTTGTGTTCAATTGTTAAATAAAGAAATTGGACAGAGTAAAGACATACACTAATTGATAAAAATATTCTAATTAATAATAATTAAACTACAATAATTAATATTTTTATAGTATTTTTATTTTTTTAATATGATATGAAAATCTCACTCTAACTTAATCTATATGTATATGTGTGTGAAACTCCCTCCTAAAAACTTGAATCTTGGCTCTTGTCCCCTACCCCAAAAAGAACTTATACGTATGAAGTGATCACCATACCATGGGTACACAGTAGTATTGTATTTAAAAACTATAGATTATTTCCAAGATTTGATCTTAGCAATCATAATTAGTATGTTCATTATATGAAGAAACAATATACCGAATGAACTTATAATTTATCTTTTATTATCTTCTTAGTACTATGAAAAAATTTGAATAAAATCATGTAGAAAACAAAATTCATCTCTTACTGAAGATTAATATTTTTTTTGTCTCCTAAGAAAAAAATCTTGGATCTGCGGTTGAACAAAAAGCATTGCTACTTTGAACAATAGTCAATTGTTCCTAAGGAAGCCTATAACTAATACTTAAAACTACATATGAGTGAGATCTCAGAGTCACAAACGTGGGTGTTTGTGTGAGACATATTTAAATAGAAGAATTCATGGATTTAGATCTGCACATGGTTGTGTGAGTAAGTACTATAAGAGTTAGCTTTAGATTTAGGAAAAAATATATTGTAAAACTTCTATTCTATCATAGTGAATCTGTCGCATTTAGAATAGATTACGTTAAATCCTTCTCAAGTGTTTTATCTTGAAACTGTTGGTTTCATTATTTTTTCTGGATCATCATATGACTTGTCTTCTTTACTTTTCCATACTAAGTAATATAATTGTATGTGTTTAATTTAGATCTGAATAATATACCTAAATACCAACTTGGTTAAATAATTAAGTTAAACAATCTGAGTATACAGGAGTCTAAACGAACAAACAATACCATAGCAAGGCTTCTTCTTATTTTGTGTAGTGTTATATACTAGGAGAAGACACAATACATTTTCGATCTCAAAAGAGCACCTCCAAAGTCATAACAAAACGTATCTTATGGTTTCCTTTAAATACAAGGAGAATTAGATCTGAAACTTTAATCACTTAATGGGCTTAATGAGCTATTGGGCCGAAATTAAATTTTGCAAATTTGTGTCTTGATTGGTCGAGTCTTCTCTTGATCAGTCAAACATAACATGTTTCAAATTTCTGTTTTTCTTGTATTCTGACTTGCAGCAACTTGAGCATTGTTTAATATACCTATAGACTTAAGAATTTATATTTAGACAAGTTTGTGTTCATGGTTTGCCAATTGTTTTAAACTTTCAAAACCTAATAGGTATTATTAATTATTTTAGCACTTATATTTTGATGTTAAAGTAATTGGCATATATACCATTTAAATAGAAAATAAAAGTGTAAAAATTAAATACTATAACTCGATATTATATCTGTCAACAGAGAAGAAATCTTATCTACATCTTAAGTATCTGCCACCTAGTTATAATATGGTCCTATTTGATGATTATTATTCTTGCTTAATTGCTCCGTAGGTCCTGGTTGTTCATCTCTTGCTTATGGAGCAATGCAAGAGCTCGGACCATTTCGTGTGCACAGTGATGGCAAAACACTTTATGACAACAAATTTTCATGGAATAATGGTATAGCTATATATCTCATAACATTTATTTTATTGTTATTATTTTTTTTCAAAATTTTAGAATGTAATTCTCATTACATTCCAAAAACAGATTTTCAATGTTTATTTATTTATTTGAATTTTCTTTTCAGCCGCAAATGTTTTGTTCCTTGAATCTCCTGCCGGGGTAGGATTTTCGTATTCCAACACAACATTGGATTATAGTATGAGTGGGGATAGAAAAACTGCAGGAGATAATTATGTGTTTTTGTTGAATTGGCTGAGAAGATTTCCTGAGTACAAGAATCGTGATTTTTATGCTGCTGGAGAAAGCTATGCCGGGCATTATGTTCCTCAACTTGCTCATACCATTCTCTTCCATAATAAGAAAGCTAACAAGACCATTATCAACCTCAAAGGAATCATTGTATCTCTCTCTCTCTCTCTCTCTCTCTCTCTCTCTCTCTCTCTCTCTCAAAACACACACATACAGTTGTAATTTAGATAATAGTCTATGAGAAGCAATTAGTTAGAAGTCACACTAAAAGTGTTTATATATCTTTAAGCTTTTCGAAATGAAAGAATTTACTGAAACTTAGATGGTGAAGGAAGACATCCTTAGTATATTAGACTGTAATTAACTACATACTTCGTTTAGGTGATCACATGACTTACAAGCTTTAAAATGATTGACAAGGTGAATTGACTTTCTGGAGTACAATTAGTTATTGAAAAACTGTTTGGTTGAAGTTTATATAAACAAAAAATTTGTTTGGTTTGTGAGTTTCTTTTTTCAATTTTAAAATCTGATATTCATTATTCAAGATCATTGAGATGTTTAAACTTCAAATTGTTTTTTAAACCAATTTGTAAACACAGCGAACTTCGAATATATTCATAGATGGATAAAATGAGAAATTTTTTTTTTTTTTAGATTGTAGATAATTCGATAATTACAATAAGGTAAAGGAGATTTGAACCTAAGATTTTTTCATTAGAAACACCAAACATCTATAAGGTACCAACTAGTTAAGTTATAAGATTTTTAACAATAAAATAAGAGAATATTGATATTTTTTTTAGAAGTAAAATGTTGATATCCTTGACTGGCTAATCATAGGAATAAGGATATTCTCAATATTACACATGTAGAGATAAGAGATTTAAGTCACTTTGATTCCATGATTTCTTAAGTTACAGCTTTTACCATTTGTAAAAGAAATTTCTTTAAAAAGTTATAAGATATAAATACTATCAAATGAAAATTATAGATGATTTAATTATACAGATTAAAGGTCAAAATGTATGGACGGTTGGTGTTTAATTTACACAGAAGTATCCATGGTTCAAATCCTTCCAACTATCGGTTTGTTAAAAAAAAAAAAAAACAGATTAAAAATTAAATTTTTTTTTTAAAAGTAATCATGGTGAAACAATGAGGAGATGAAGGTAAAGGTATGGTTCTCGGTTCAAGTGTCTCAAGCTTGAAATAGTTGTAGAGAAAGCCACATAATTCTAAAACTACTTATATATAGTAAGTATTGTAATTTTAAAATTAGTTTATTGGTTATCCTAGAATTCTTTTGAAGCTTAATTGGTTAATATCTTGACGTTTCTAATAGAAACATGTATTTAGGGTTCAAACCTTCCTTCCATCATAATTATGGAATTTGAAAACAAATATCTTAATGTTTTCATTTTCATAATGTAGATTGGAAATGCATTGATCAACGATGAAACAGATACGCAAGGAATGCTTGATTACATTGAGACCCATGCAATCGTTTCAGATCGAGATGTGTATCAAATACAAAAATATTGCAACTTCTCATCCAATGCCTCCACTCCATCTCGTGAGTGCATTGCAGCCCGTGAAGCAGCGTTGAAGGATATTTCCTATATCAATATCTATAACATTTATGCTCCCTTGTGCTCCTCTTCCAATCTCACAGCTCAGCCCAAGAAAACATCTGTAAGTTGATAAATTTTTCTAGTGAGTTTGAAGTGAGAAAGAATAAACAAGAATGGAAAATATAATAGTAGTTATTAAATTAAGGAATCCAAGTTCTTAGAAAATTTATGTAATTTTTTTTTCCTTCATTGCATACATGCTTCTAATTAAGATCCAAAAGTGCTTAAATTGTTAAGCAAACACTGTGTTTTTAGCTTTAGAACTTAGAGGTTGTTAAGGATTTCTATTTTCTATTTTCTTTTTCACCCATCATTCATGTTGCATTAGTTTGAAAAAATTGGGTGCGAGCTTGAGAAATGGTGTTTTAGGTTTAGAATGAACATTTATAAATCGGTTACGAGGATTTGAAGTTGCGAAACAACGTTTTAGATTTTAAAAATGTGTTTTAAGGCTTCCAAATCACTTAACCAAAGGGACTCATTATTTAAAAGAGATGTCATTTATAACATATCATACTATGAGATTTTGCTCCTAAAAATGTACTAATTTACATTGTTCTGTTATTTTGCTGTGCAGATATTTAGATTTGATCCATGCAGCGAGTACTATGTATATGCTTATATGAATAGGCCTGATGTTCAAGAAGCCCTACATGCCAATGTTACCAGACTCACACATGACTGGGAACCATGTAGCGATGTCATACACAAATGGGTTGATAGTCCATCAACCATCATTCCCCATTTGCAGGTGCTCATGGCCAATGGCCTTCGAGTGTGGATTTTCAGGTAATAGTATTATTGTCATATATTTCGTTGTTCTATATTGACACAATTAGGAATTAATTTTTATTACCACTATACATCCTTAGTGCGATGGTCACCCCACAAGTACAAATACTTGTGGAGTGTGAGGCCCAAGAGTCGGGGTTCAAGTCTCCAGGAAGGAGCTTCACACACATATACACTTAGATTATGCTAGAATAGAATTCTATATTGTATAAAAAAAAAAAAAAAAAAGGAATTAAGTTTTTTTTTTTTTTTTGTTACTCTCTCTAATTAATTTAGAAACGTTTTCAATTCAATAATCTTAATTTTTTAAAGTCATTTAGCTTGTATTTTCAATTTTGTCATTCTTTATGTCCACCAAAATGAAGTCGAATTGGAAAGCCAAAAAAATCATTAAAACTAACGATGATGTTTGATGGAATTAGACAAAATAACTAAATGAAAAACAAATTAATGTTAAATGTTTGGGGAAAAAAAATAACTGAAGTGAAAACAGGTCAAAGTTAGATCATTGTAATTAATTTGTAATTTAGCATTATTAATTGTTATTATTGCTAATTGGTTTATAAATAATTACATAGTTCATCTTTGCTAAGATCAACACCTTAATGGAAAAAATTAACCTCTTTCATTTGCTCAATGAGCACAAACTTATTCTAGAAAAAATTTTGGAATAAAGAGACCTAAAGGAGGGAGCAAAGATCGAGATTCAAGTTTTCAGATGAAAGTTCAAACACATTAACTTAGATTAGAGTAGAGTTTTTATTTTTAGATTGAAAAAAAAAAATTGAAACCAATAGGTCTTAATTACTATTACTTGGGGTTTAATTGGTTATAAAATGGTTACGGACCACAAACTACAATATATAGAGGAAATCAAATCCCAGATACAGGTCATCTTAACTTCAAAATCACAAGGAGTTTTGAAGAGTTAACCTTAATTTCTAGGATGTTTCAGTGCTTACCACACGTTAACATGTTAGAGGCAAAGAAGTTATTGATTATTTCACTGACTTTTTATCTCTTATTTAAGACTTGTGGATCATATCTTGGCATCCTTATATATTCTGATCAATATATGATAATCAAAGTATATATACAAATTTGAAATGAGTCTTTATTGGATGAAATGCAGTGGTGATACTGATGGAAGGGTTCCTGTTACTTCAACAAAATACTCTATAAACAAAATGAAGCTTCCTGTGAAGACTGCGTGGCATCCTTGGTTTCTCACTAAAGATCAGGTATTGCATAGTTCTATTTATCTTGAATATTTCAATACATGTTTTTTTATTTAAAAAGCTCAAAATATTCTAACATCCTTTATTCAACAGTGAATATAACTTTTTTTTGTTGTTGACACAGGTTGGTGGCTATACACAAGTGTATGAGGGAGACCTAACATTTGCGACAGTAAGAGAAGCAGGACATCAAGTGCCGAGCTACCAGCCCGCGAGAGCATTTACTTTGATCAAACACTTCCTTGAAGGAAAACCACTTCCTGATATCAGTAGACATAATTAATTTCATTTTTACCTGCATTTCATGAGTTAACTACAAGAATTTTGGTTTTTTGCGACCAATGTTTTAGCGACGACCAAAAAGTCGTCACTATTAGGCATACATTAGTGACAATAATATATGGTCATCACTAATAAGTGCATTGTAGCAACGACACTAAGGTAGTCACTAATAAGTCGTTGCTAACGATATGGAGGGAATATTATTTACTTTTGAAAAATAGAGGGAAACTTTTAGCAATGACAATAAATTTTGATACGACGACATTTATTATCGCTAAAATAAAATTTAGTTTAACGACGACATCTATTATCGCTAATAATCGTCTTTAGTGACGACCTTATGTTTTGTCATAGATATGCGGCCAAAAATATATAGTAAGTATATTATATATATGCTTTATTTATCAGCAATGACACATTGGTGGCCGCTATTAGAAGGCTATTAGCGATGACACAACATGTCGTCGCAAATATATCTACCTAAATATAATGGAGGGTAAATTTTTCACTCTCAAAAGTGGTGGGAATTATTGGAGGGAAGCAAATTATATATTAGCAACGAATTAGGTCATCACTATAAGGATCTTTTAATGACGACAAAGATTGATGTTACTAATATAATATGTGGCAAAAACAATTTTGATATAATATGATTTTTATTTATTTATCAAATCCTCCAAATGCCTCTTAAAATATTTAAAATGACATAAATTCCTTTAAAATATTTGAAATGATTAAAATACCATTAGCCTCTTCAAAATGACCAAAATACCCCTAAACTAATGACCACAACAAACTTGAAACCTCCAAAGTAACTTAAAACTTTCAAATCTGTTAAAAAAAAAAGAAGAAAAAATGAGACAACGGAGGGCTTGTTGCTTCAACATACTCTCAAATCATAATGTTACCCACTAGAAACTTGAAATCAATAAAATAATAAAAATTGAGAAAGTTCTGATTCCACTCAAAATACTGACTAATTCTCATTAGTTATCAAAATGTGAATCGTATCGTGAATCAATTTTTAATTATTTTGTATCATGTGTCATAAGAAATGTATTAGTCAATATTTACCAAACTAATAAATTCATTATAAATATATGAAAGGTATATTTATTATAAATTCATAATATATTCACCTAATAACCAATTCAATCATCAATTATGTAATAATATTTACCAAAAGTAAGTAAATAAATCAAATTAAAATATATTTATAACATACATATTCAAATTAATTAAAATCAGAAGTGATAATACATGATATATGAGCCAAAATAATAAAAATTTTCATCATTTTTCTTAATCAACTTTATTTAAGTCAATGTTAACATAATGTTCATCATCTTTCAAAATTATTTCTTTATTAACATTTTCTAACAACTACTCCAATACCCAATAATCCACTGAAAGCCTTCCCACTAAACCTAATTTCACAAAATCTAGTGGTTTCGAGACCATCTATTAAGTTTGATTGAGTTTGACCAACTTTAATTAAACTTTGACCGTGTTTTTTTCTAAATCTAACAATTTGATTGTGACCATAATTTACTATAATTAACATTTCATTACACTCTTCAAATCCAACAGTTAGATTTTAAATCTATGGCGTGAGATAGACATGAGTTGTGTATCTGTATGACTATGTTCTCTCAATTTGACCATCCAATTGGTCTCAAATTTCACCAATACCAATATGTAACCTTACTCTTCAATCCCAATGATCAAGATTTGAATATAAATTTCATCAAGTCCAGTGGTCACATGACCATTTATTAAGTTTAACCGGGTTTGATAAACTTTAACTAAACTTTGACCGCGTCTTTCTCTAAATTCAGCCGTTTGATTGTGACTATAATTTACTAGAATTATCTTTTCATTACACTCTTTGAATCCAACAGTTAGATTTCAAATCTAAGGATGGCGCGTGATGGACTTATGTTGTGTACCATTATGACTATGTTCTCTTAATGTGATCCTCCAATTGTTCTCAAATTTTACCAACACCAATATGTTACCATACTCTTCAATCCCAATAATCAAGATTCAAATATGAATTTCACAAAGTCTAGTGGTCTCGGGATTATCTATTAAGTTTGACCAGGTTTAACCAACTTTAATTACATTTTGACCGCGTCTTTCTCTAAATCCAACCATTTGATTGTGACCATAATTTACTAGAATTAACCTTCCATTACACTCTTCAAATCTAACGGTTAGAATTCAAATCTAAGGATGGCGCGTGATGGGCATGTGTTGTGTGTACCTTTATAGCTATGTTCTCTCAATCTGACTATCCAATTGTTCTCAAATTTTACCAACACCAATATGTCACCATACTTTTCAATCCCAATGATCAAGATTCAAATATTAAGTTTGACCGGGTTTGACTAACTTTAACTAAACTTTGACCGTGCCTTTCTCTAAATCCAGTCGTTTGATTGTGACCATAATTTACCAGAACTAATCTTTCATTACGCTCTTTGAATTCAACAGTTAGATTTCAAATCTAAGGATGGCACGTGATGGACATATGTTATGTACCTTTATGGCTATGTTCTCTCATTCTAACCATCTAATTGTTCTCAAATTTCATTAACACCAATATGTCACCATACTCTTCAATCACAATGATCAAGATTTGAATATGAATTTCACCAAGTTTAGTGGTCACAAGACCATCTATTAAGTTTAACCGGGTTTGATCAACTTTAACTAAATTTTGACAGCACCTTTCTCTAAATCCAGTCGTATAATTGTGAGCATAATTTACTAGAATTAACCTTTCATTACACTCTTTGAATCTAATGGTTAGATTTCAAATTTAAGGATGACGCGTGATAGACATATGTTGTGTACCTTTATGGCTATGTTCTCTCAATCTGACCATCCAATCGTACTCAAATTTCACCAACATTTTTACAATAAATTCTAAGTGGTAGGTTGTTACTGGTTGTTATTGTTGGGGTAAAAAAGTAATGTTAGTGCTAGGTTCAAATTTGAACCAATAACAACTAACCACTAACAACTAACCACCTATGATTTGTTGTGAAAATGTTGTGGATGTAACACTTCTCATAAAAAAAATGTGTTTTTTTATTGTCTTTGAAAACTTGAAATACATACTAGGTTTAGAATAACTTAATTTAGTTTCTATACATAGCAGCTCTCATAAAAAAATGTGTGTGTTTTTATTGTCATTGAAAACTTGAAATACATACTAGATTTAGAATAAATTAATTTAGTTTCCATATAAATCAAACATGCCGTGCAGTATTATAGTGGTTAGTTCCGAGGTGCATTAACCTTGCTCATATGCTCGAATTCCCCTTGTTGCTCATTGATAAGAATTTTTGTCAGCTTCTCTTTTTTTTTTCTTGAATTTTGGCAACATCAATATCGAAATGTCAAAATTATGTCAGCTTCTCTTTCTTCTTTTTAGTTGTATTTTGACAATATCAATACCGAAATTTGCTTCTCTTCAAAACTTTGCACAGTATACATAAAGCCTATAAACTTTAATTTTTACAATATTGAGCCAAAAGACTCCATTGGTAAAAGTCAAAGGCCACACAATTTATTAAAAATATTTATAAATTATAAAAGCACTTTAATATTTTTGATTCTTAAAATTTACTTTTTTTTTTAATTCATTATACATTTATATTAATAATACAAACCTTTTTTAGATGACACATGATAGTAGATTTTATTTTATTATTATTATTAAAATTATAAATCCATTTAGACATTTGACATTATTTTGGTGTACCGTATTTGAAGTTTTTTTTTTTTTTTTTTAAGTAATAAAAAAAGAAAAGATGTGAAGTTTGTATTTATCTTCACATTAGTAGATGTCAGATACACAAAACAATAAAGCAAAATATAAAATTATTTTATTCAAAATAAATTAATAAGGAGGCTGAAGTTGGAACTTAAAAAAGTAAAGTAAGGTCAAGTACGTAAAAAAGGACAAAAAGAATGTTTGGTTGGATAAGAAAGTCTACAAGTGAACAGTGACGAGACAAGACAAAATTAAAAAAGAAATGGTAAATGAACCCACAATGGAAAATTATTTTTTTACTCACCAATATTAGCTAGTAATAATCTATTACTTAAAATTTGTTGGGGACATATTTTTATGTAATTGATATATCTTTTGACAAAATGCATTTTACTTGTATTTGAGTAAATCTATGTAGGTTCAAGATAATCATAACAAGTGATTATATTGAAGACATAAAGATTACTCAAGAACTGCTCAAGAAAAGTGCAATTTGTAGGTCTCGATATCTCCTCGACAGAAGCTTGATCTGTTGAGATTTATTAAAGGTCGACATATGTCTCGATCTATCAAGCTTACGGGATTCAGACTATAGCCAGTTGCGTTTTTATTCTAAAAGACTATTTGTTTATAGGTTTGTATAATCCTTATAGAACTAGGAAAACTCAAGGTTTGTGGGTTTGTATAATTCTTATTGGACTAGGAAAGCCCAAGGTTTGTGTAAACTTATTTGGAATAAGAGAGCCCATTAAGCTCCTATTTAAAGGAAGTGGAAAAAGAAAAACCTAACCCTAGAGAGTTTCATAAGGTTTTCTTTTTGAAACCTTAGCCTCCTCCTACAGAAGAAAGAGTTTTTTGCTGTGTTTTTTGTACGCCTTTGGGTTTTGTAACCAAGCAAAGTCTCTTGCACCAACATCGAAGATCTTATTGGTGTTTCTATGTGAAGCTGCTGAAAATCAACTACAACAATTAAAGGGTTGCTGTGGAGTTAGTCACGTACTTGGATCCATGCATCAATTGGTTAGTCACGTACTCGGAGCCGTGTATTGAAATGAGAGATTGTCACTACATCACAAGTCCAATTGGGTTTTGGGGTAAGGGTTTAACTGTAGGTTGGTATTAGATACTAGAATTCCTTTTACTTGTAATCGCTTGTTTTGATAATAGTGGATTTTCGGGAGAGGTGACCTTAAATTCACTTGGTGGGGTTTTGCCTCGGTAGTTTTCCCCATTCGTAAACAAATCACCTGTGTCAAATTTATTTTCCGCTGCATTTAATTTAATTGGTGATTTTTTTGTGCTACCACGCTTATTGCATGTAATTGAATCTAATTAATTAACTTGGCTAATTAATTGATTAATTTACCAAAGGGGTCAATACATTCTTGGCCTATAAAGTGGTATCAGTGTAGGCACACTCTGATTAAGATTAATCTTTGCTATGTGATTTATTGGCCCTTGTTGTTATGGAAACTTCTGATTGTTTTGATTTACATGATCTTGTGTTAAATGATGATGATAATATTCAAGATGCCTATTGTAAGCTTTATAATTTTTGTATGAGATCTCTTAAAAGTTCTACAAAATTAAAAGCTAAATTTAAAAAGATTATGCTTGAAAAAGATGATTTGATTGCAAAATTGGATGAAACCAATAATTTGAATGAGAATTTTAAAAATCAAATTTTATCTCAAGTGGACAAAATTAAAAGTTTGGAAAAGCAACTAGTTGAATTTAAAACTAAAATTGAAAAATTAAGTAGTGCCAAACTTGTTGTTGAGCCTAACTTAAAAGAAAAAGATTTTTATATTCTTCCATTTAAACGGAATAATGAAGAGTTGAAGGCTAATATTGCCAGGATAGATAAAGGTAAAAATTCTAATGTTAACGCTGAAGTTTCTAAACCTATGTCTAAAACTCCTCCTAAGAAGAATAAAAATCTGAATTTGTCCTCACTTGTCATCATTGTCATATTGTTGGTCATATTAGGCCAAATTGTCTTAAATTAAGGTCTTTGTCAACCCTTAAGGTTAGACCTCCTTCTAAGAAGCATAGTAGTTCGAAAACTACTCATGTTTGTCACCATTATGGTGTTTTTGGTCACACTCGTCTTAATTGTTTCAAGTTGTTTCCTCATAAGCGAGTGTCAAATAGTTCTCATCCTTTGTCTAAAGGCTCTGTACCTATTCTTGGTGAGTTATTAAAAGTTTTGAGCTTTTTGACTCAATTTCAGGAGAATTCTAATTCCTTTATATCCTTTTAATAGTCATATTAGGACATGTGTCTTTCATCTTTCACGGCCAAAGACTCGTGTTGTGTGGGTGATAAAGGGGCCTAAGACTTAATTGTCTTTTTATTTGTCCTCTACTTTAATTCTTTCTATCTAAAGTAGGACTCTCTTGCTTGATTTCTTATCTATTTTTGGAATCTTGCTTTCATGCATATGCATCTATTTTTTATGCTTTATAGTTGCTTGTCTGTTTTTGTTTGTATTTTCAATTTTGTTTTGTTTATTTCTGAAAGTTAAAATAGCGTGTAAAACACTATGATCGTTTAGACCCCCAATTTACAAATTATCAATTCAAACTTTAACACAAACGATAAACGTGCGGAAAATGAACTAAAGCTTAAAACAGAATTGATAAACCATCTAAGTCAAATAAAATCACATCTATAACAGAAATTAAATGACAAAGATAAAGAAAAGAGAGATGCAAACACAAGGACAACACAAGACGTGTTATCGAAGAAGAAATCGAAGCCCTCGGCGTAAATCCTCTCTGCCGCCCTCCAAGCGGTCAAAATGATCCACTAAAGAATGTAGTTGGGATACAAGGACAGCAATAGACCCTCCAAGCCTAATCTACCCAAGTACCTAAGCCCTCCAAGCTTCTTGCTCCAACGAGGTTACTCCAAACCTATTTCTTCTTTAACTTCCTGGATCCTGCTATTAGTCCATAGCATCTACCAATTTGAATTGGTTCCTTCCTAACTGCTTCCCAAAGCACCAAAGAGCCTTCTCACAAGTATGGGTAAGGTGAGAAAATGTTTTGGCTAAAGTACCTCTCAAGGATATACAATGGAGAAGAAGAGAGTAGAGGAATTTGAAAAGTCACAAGGTAAAGATTGTGGATGAGTCAATCTTGTTTTTCTCTAGGATTTCTCTTTTAAAATTCTCTCTAGAAGCTCTTTACATTTCGTGGGTATAAGGGGTATATATATTGGTGGGTGTTTGGAATGCGAAGAGACAGATTTTACATAACAGAGTTGGCTGGCGGCTTGGCCTCGCGGCTTGACTGAGTCGCGAGTTCAAGCCACGAACAAACTGATAGGCCAGACTGGAATTTTTTGTCCTGTAGTACAACAGCTGGCACGACGGTTCATATTCTGGCAGCTTTCCAGTCGCAAGCCACCCGCGAGATCCAGTCGCGAGTTCTCCTCTGCGCACTTCTCTCGTGTGCAATATCTGGCGGCTTGCCAGTCGCGAGACACCAGCGAGGTCCAGTCGCGAGTCCCTGTTCTGCAGCACAGTCTTGAGCAATTCTTCACACTACCCTTACATGATTTCCACCTAAATACAGGGTTTCTAAATGCTGAAAATACAAGCAAATTGGCACGGAATAAAGCCAACAAAATGGTTGATAAAATTCAACCTTACAATCTCCCCCTTTGGCTATTTTGTGACAAAACCCTACAACAAACTCTAGACTTAACGCGTGAGTTGGGAACAGTTGAACAAAACTCACTCACACCTAACTCTAGAATCTGAGAAGCTCTTGAATCATAAGTACAAGTATCTCCTGAAAAGCAGTCACACAATATGATCATTGTATGCAGAAAAACTTGTATTGCATATGAAGCAAGCACAATGCGATCAAGCAAAATGTATTAAAGCAATAGAGCATGGCTTGAGCAAAAACAAACAATCACTATAAATAGTGATCACAATGCTCATTCTCACAAGGAATGAACATCCGAACATGCAATCTAATAAGTTCAATGACAAGTATCATTTGCATGTCCAACATTCAACCAATGCAACAACACTACGTAATTGCATTAAGGATAAAAATCCAACACAGGGCACAAGAGTGATGTACTAAAAGATAAAAGCATAACATTTAAACACAAAGTACGAAAGCCACAAGGCAAGAAGACAAAGTGCTTACAAAAGCCAAGTACAAACATAACCATAACGCCACATAAGCAAAGGTACAAAATAAAAGGTTACAGAAGCATAGGTACAAAACATAAACTGAATAACATCTAAAATATATAAAAACCAGAGTACCAAAACAAAGAACCATATCCAACAGTTAAAACCAAAGGTGTTGTTGATGAAAGAAGTGTAAATGTACTGAAGCTAAATATGTAAATAGCACCCCTGTACAACTTCCCTTTTCTTTTACTATACTGTGTTCACTGCTCACTCCCCCTTTCAATGTACTCCCCCTTTCATTGTTCTCCCCCTTTCACGAATAGCTAAAGACTGTTCTCAATCTTTAGTTGGATTGCATCTAATTGTGCCTCGATGCCGGTGAAATGCATGTGAACAGAGTTGTTGTATTGGACAAGAAGTCTCTCCAAACTGGAAATACGCTGATTGACACCTTCAATCAGAGTGCTCAATCTATCAGCAGGAACACTAGGTTGAGTGCTGGGTGTCTGTAACTCTGGAGTGGGAGTGAAAGGTGTCTCTGTATACATAGGAGTGGCTTGACCAAGTGTCTCTGTATTTGGCTCTGTCTTCGTTCCCATAGAAGAGTGACTCTTGCTTGCTTGAAGAGTGAACATGGAAATTGGTCGAGGACGTGGTACAATTCTTCCATCTAATATTGGATATATACCTTCTTGAATCATGACCTTCATAAGGAGACTACTGAAAGGAAGACAAGCTCTTACTACCGATCGAGCCACAGTTTCCCAATTGTTTGAAAAATATAGGCACAGATGTCAATTGGAGCACCAGTAATAAGATCACACAAGAACTGGGCTCTTCCAAGATTTATGTAACCAGTATTTGTCAATGGGTAAAGATTTGAAAACATGATCAGTTTCAAAGTAGTCAGTTTAGGTGAAAATTTTGCAGTGCCTATAGACAACCCTTTACTTCTAACTTCATGATCAGACCCAAGAACTTAAAGGATGTCTTGCACCTGAGGAACTCTATCATCATATGGAGTCTTGTCCACATTTTCTGGTCAGGTGATGCGAAGAACTTGTGCAAGGTAATCTGGAGTAATAACAAATTCTTTTCCTATTACCCAACATTGTAGTTCAATTCCAATGAATCAAGCATTTGAGTAGAACTCCCTTACTAACTCATCATATGGATCCTCAAAGTTCCCAAAAAGAGCAGCCCAATCTTTTCTTTCAAAAATCGAAGGAATAAATGTAGTTCCCAAGGTTTCAAAATGCACTATCTGTTCCACAATAATGGTAGCATCGACAAAGATGTCTGAGTATGTTTGTGAATCAATGGGTGTCCTAAATCTCTTACTTTTCGGGATTTGAGATGACCGGGTTGAGTGATGAGTTCGCTTAGCAATAAGGGTAGAAACATCACTCACTATCTCTTTTCCTTTAGACGAATGGCAGGACATCTACAAAAGAAGAGACACACAACAGAGTTCCAAGAACAAACACCAGACACAAACATCAACTTGTTTAGAAACTAGGTATTTAGAAAAATGATCTAGCAGTTAACTCATAGTATGAACCAAGCCCGCACCTAGTAAATAGCAGAAACACAAGTGCATTGTGTTAAAAGGTATGACATAGATCAAAGTCACAAGTCAAGACTCAAATGTGAATGTCCATAAGCACCATAACAAAGACAAAAACCTCACATAGCCACAATAACTCAGGCACATGTCAACTAGACATAACTCTATGAGTGGAGTATGCACAACAAAGGTCAAAACAGCACAAGAACACAATGAGGGTAGACAAGTATGACAAAAGGCATAACATTCGTTAGATAAGTGAAATCAACAGAACCAATATAAGCAAAACTAACAAAATGATTCAAACCCATAGTAGAAACCCAAAATAACTCAACCAATCAAAACAACCTAAAATCCAAGGAAAAAGGCTTAAAAACATGAAATAGGTAATGAAAATATGAAAACCCATACCTTTTTCTTGAGGATTGATGAAGAAATGATGAAGAACAAAGAGATCTTTGAGAGAGAATACGGTGAGTTTGAGAAAGAACACGGTTGAGACAATGAATAGTCACAAATATTCGAGGAAAAACTGAAAAGTTTTGAAAAACTGACTTTAAAGGCGCAAAACACGTGATTTTCGTGACTGCAATAAGTCGCGTCAAAGTCGCCAGGTCCAGCCGCCAGAACACTTTGAGGAGAAATTTTGAAAAAATTTTCTAAGTGTTTTTCACGACTGGAGGTTCAAACCGCGAGATAGCCGCGAGCTGAGCCGCGAAACCTTCTGTGTAAATCTCGCGACTGTACCTCCACTTGCGACAAAGTCGCCACATCAAGTTGCGATAAGCATAAAAATCCAGATTTTTGAAAAATTTTCTAAGTCTTTTTTGCGACTTGGGTATTGACCCGCCAGAGAGACATGAAAACAATCTGTATTAAGCTCGCGACTAGGGCATGCGACTGGACAGACCCGCGAATAAGTCGCCAAAACAGGACACAACAGTTTTTGAAATTTTTGACATTTTGCTAAAACAAAAAGACTTTTTCAAAAACACCTAAAAATACTCAAAAATCTTTTTGTGCTTGATCAACAAAAATTGAGCATGTGAAACACATTTTAACAAGTACAATCACATAAATGAATATGGCATTCATTGATCATAAGCATGTGTGATGTGTGTGGATATCAACAATGAGATAGTCCTTAGTCTAATGTGAAGCTTCAATGATCAATTCAACCAAGGCATACACAATTAGCACTAGATAATGTAATCCATCTCAAAAATAGAAATATGCATATATGACTTCTCACAAGAACTTGATTACATCACATGGAAGCTTTTCATTTGGCTTCAAATACAATATTTCATTTAATCTTTTTGAAACATAACATCTTATTTTGGAGATCGATGCCTGAAATTTTTTGATACTTCAACTTGATGAATAAGCCTTTGGCTTTTGGGCATCATACATTATATTTTGAGTCGCTTTCCCTTTTTCCTAGTCAGATACTAGTATGTGCGACAGGCTTTTGCAGCTCAATATCTCTTTTCATTTGGAGATTTACATTTGAAGAGCTCTTTTAAGCAAAAACAAAAATAAAGAGTGGGAAGATATATAGACACAAGTCTATGCATGTCTCAAGATCAACAAAATCATTGACTAATCATTCATGACAAGTTTGAAGATCGATTTACAACAATCACATAGATTTCAAGATTTTTCCCACGTTGATATGAGTGCAATGAAAACAAGCTATGCTCATGAATGCACAAAGCCATTAGTACAAAGGTACAAGGCAAAACAAGTTTAGGACAAAAACTCAACAACGTTGATCAAACCTTTTAGATTTTTTTTTTTTTTACTTTTTATATGTTTTTGAATTTTTTGACCAAAAAAAAATTTTATCAAAAATAAACCATGCAAAAACATTTAAAGCAGGAACACAATCAAGCAAGCACACAAACAAACACCCAAGCATAGTCACTTAAGATAGGAAGAATTAATCCATGGACATGTTATAATGCTTATGCATAAGTACCCTTTTTCACCCACACGTCACGTGCGTTTGGGGTGATATCCTTATAAGATTGGGTATAGGAGTTAGAGTTTTCAAACCTTCTTGTGAAGCTTTTCAAACAAGTGGTGAAGGCACCAATCATCTTCATCACATCCATCACTCCAGAGTCACCATTTCAACCTCTTGATTGCTTAATAGTCCAAATTTTCTTGTCATTTCTTGGTCCTCTTGACCTTTGATCACTTGTATTCTTCAATACTCTCACCTTATGACAGTTTGGTCTGGTGTGGCCTTGAAGTCCACAGTGATGGCAGAAATGGTTCGTTCTTGGACCTTTTTGTGGTCTTGGGAGTGATTTCCTTCTAACTTCAGGTATGACCTCTGAGTGGCTATGGGATTTGTTAAACACCCATTGATCAGCTACATTCTTCTTCTTCTCTGGATTCACCTTTTCAACTGCTGGAGTTTTCATCATGGGCTCTTTTGCCTTCACAAACTTCACGTCCTTGGAGATTTTGACAGCAGAACTGCTTCCAGTATATCCCAAACCATATTTGTCTGAGAAGTGTTTTTGCGAGGAGATCATATCATCTAGCTTCTTTGTGGAGACTCTTTCTATCTTGGCATTTGCTTGAATCACCTCAAGCTCAAGAAACCTCACCTTAGCATAGGCTTCCGACAACTCTCCATTCAGCTTCTCTATCTCACATTTGGCCTCCTTGTGACACACTAGAAGACTTCTATAGTCTTCTTCAGCTTTCTTCATCTTCTTCACGGCTGCCTTGGCCACACATGTATAATCTCCAGACTTTTCGAGAAGTAAGTTGTAGTTTTCTTGAAGACTTTCTGCACACTCATTTTCTTCACCATCTGATTCTTCAACAATCCCCATTGATTCCTCATCACTGTACTCTCCAAGTTTTTGTACAAGCAAATTCAAATCCTCTGAAGATTCAACATAAGCAATAGTCATAAACGCGGAGTAATTCCCTTCTTCATCACAGCTTTCCTCAGAATCGGAGTTGGATGCATCCGAATCACTAAGAGTTGTGGCATAAGCCTTACCCTTCGTTTTCAAGTAATTGGGACATTCTTTCTTAATATGTCCATGTCCATTACACTCGAAACATGTGATTCCTTGAGAGGATTGAGACTCCTTACCATCTTTCCTTTTAAAATCCTTTTTCTCCTTTTCGAAACTTGGAAATTTTCCTTTCTCAGCAAACTTTCCATTCTTCTTGAACTTCAAGAACTTTCGGAAGTTCTTCACAAGATATGTAACATCTTTATCGACAACATCTTCATTAGATGAGTCATGAGCTTCCACCCTTTCATCAATTGTCTTGAGAGCAAGAGATTTGCTCTTCCTTTGCGGTGGCAAAGAAAACTCATAAGTTTGAAGCGAGCGAACTAATTCTTGAACCTTGATATTATCCAGGTCTTTGCTCTCCTCAATTGCAGTAACTTTTGCACGGAAGCTCTCCGGTAATGATCGAAGGATTTCCTTACAATCTTTGAGTCTTCAGTTTTCTCACCCAAGTTGAACTTGCCGATGACTACTTCATTTAGCTTGCTATAGAAAGAGTCAAAGGACTCATCCTCACTCATCTTGAGCTCCTCAAAGCGAGTGGTCAGCATCTGTAACTTGGTATCTTTCACCTTCTTGGTTCCTTCATATGTGGTCTTCAATATTTGCCACGCCTCCTTAGCTATCGAGACATAGGATATCCTGTGAAACTCATCTGGAGACACACCACAAAAAATAGCATTAAAAGCTTTACTGTTAGCATTAGACGCAGCAAGGGCTGCTTTATCCCAAGTGGATTTTTCGGCCTCCGGCATAACCCATCCAATGTCAACAGCATCCCACACACTTTCATCAATAGAACATAAAAATGCCCTCATTCGGACTTTCCAAAAAGTATAGTTGCTACCATCAAAATATGGTGGTGCATTCAAAGATTGAGACCGATCCATCTCAATATGGGGTCAAGGATCGCACAAAGGTAATTAAACCACAGCAAGTGCACCCGCTATAATACCACTTGAAAGTTCAAATAGCATGTAAAACACTATGAACGTTTAGACCCCCAATTTACAAATTATCAATTCAAGCTTTAACACAAACGATAAACGTGTGGAAAATGAACTAAAGCCTAAAACAGAATTGATAAACCATCTAAGTCAAATAAAATCACATCCATAACAGAAATTAAATGACAAAGATAAAAAGAAGAGAGATGCAAACACAAGAACAACACAAGACGTGTTATCGAAGAGGAAACCGAAGCCCTCGGGGTAAAACCTCTCCGCCGCCCTCCAAGCGATCAAAATGATCCACTAAAGAATGTAGTTGGGATACAAGGATAGCAATAGACCCTTCAAGCCTAATCTATCCAAGTACCTAAGCCCTCCAAGCTTCTTGCCCCAACGAGGTTACGCCGAACCTATTTCTTCTTTAGCTTCTCGAATCCCGCTACTAGTCCATAGCATCTACCAATTAGAATTGGTTCCTTCCTAACTGCTTCCCAAAGCACCAAAGAGCCTTCTCACAGGTATGGGTGAAATGAGAAAAGGTTTTGGTTAAAGTACCTCTCAAGGATATACAATGGAGAGGAAGAGAGTAGAGGAATTTGAAGAGTCACAAGGTAAAGATTGTGGATGAGTCAATCTTGTTTTTCTCTAGGGTTTCTCTCTTAAAATTCTCTCTAGAAGCTCTCTACATTTTGTGGGTATAAGGGGTATATATATTGGTGGGTGTTTGGAATGCGAAGAGACAGATTTTACACAACAGAGTTGGCTGGCGGCTTGGCCTCGCGGTTTGACTGAGTCGCGAGTTCAAGCTGCGAACAAACTGATAGGTTAGACTAGAATTTTTTGTTCTGTAGTGCAACAGCTGGCACGACGGTTCATATTTTGGCAGCTTTCCAGTCACGAGGCACCCACGAGATCTAGTTGCGAGTTCTCCTCTGCACGCTTCTCTCGTGTGCAACATCTGGCGGCTTGCCAGTCGTGAGACACCAGCGAGGTCTAGTCGCGAGTCCTTGTTCTGCAGCACAATCTTGAGCAATTCTTCACACTCTCTCACACACTACCCTTATATAATTCCCACCTAAATACAGGGTTTTTAAATGCTGAAAATACAAGCAAATTGGCACGGAATAAAGCCAACAAAATGGTTGATAAAATTCAACTTTACAATTTCAAAATTAAAAAAAAAAATTTGAAAAATTAGAAAAGTACAAAAAACAGTGTGTGTTTGTGTATATTAGTACTTGTGTACCTTAGATGGCCATTAAAACAAAGTTTTCTAAACTTTGTATCTTTTGTAGCTTAGATGAGCATCTCAATGCACAACTAAGCAAGTGAGCTTTGTGGCTCATGTTTGTGATGAGTACGATTAAATAACTCTTATACCTATCACTCATATCACTCATTTTGATGGGAAGAACTAAAACATCCTAAGAGAAAGGCATAAATAATTATCTCATCATTAAAGCCCGTCAATCATGTATAACATATGTGTGCTTCAACATAGCAAAATTGTGATGTTTTTGGCTTGCATAATTGGGTATTTCTTCTCTCTCTATATATGCCCATGCATGATACATTCAAAAAGAAAATATGATAAGAAAAATAAAAGCAAAAAGAATCAAAATTCTTTTAAATATGGTTGCAAGTATGTTTCTAGGATATGTGGGAGTTATAGGATATACCTCAAAGGTGATAGTCTCCATCAAGCAGTTATGATTGTGTATGAGTTAAATTGATTTTCTCATATCTCAAATTGTCATAACATGAGAAAGGTGTTCACTCTTGCGATGTTTTCACACACAACACGCACATTCTTTGCTACTTTTGATACATGTGTAGGTACAATACGATTTAGCCATCACAAGGGATACATGTGTTAATATATACTTACTAAATTGTCTTGACTTGTTTTTGAAATATAAAATTGGTTAGACTTGTTTAATGTGTGTGTGTTTTGGATCTATGAGTGCTCTACATTTTTCTTGTTGAGAGATGTTTTAAAAGCTTAACATGTTGATTGGATCTTTGGTTGAGTAGCTTGCTTGTTTGCATTCATTTCTATGTGTTTTTCCTCTCTTTGAAAAATTATTTTTTATCAAACTCGACAGCTTCTTGACAGATTCTCGACAGCTTCTTATCTATCAAGTCTCTTGGACTTCTTTTCTTGACATATCTTATCGCATTTTTGATCCATTAAGCTATCTAGAATTTGTCTTGATAGCTTCTCGACAGATTCTTGATCCATCGAGAAAGTTTCTGTCTGACCGATAGCTTCTCAACAGAATCTCGACAGATACTTCTTCTATCGAGATTTCTGGGTTTGACCTTGACAGCTTCTCGACAGATAGGTTGATCCATCGAGCCAAAATCTTGTGCTCTCTGTCTTCTCGACACATCCTCAATCCATTGAGGTTGGCTTCTTCTCGATAGATTATCAACATCTCTTCGGTCAATCGATATACCCTTGCATGCATTTCATTTTTCTTTGTTTTGCATTTTTTTTCCTTTGTGTCCGTAGCATCTTGTTTTTCTTTTTCTTGTAGGTCTATGGTTCTTTATTCTCCTCGTTCCCTCTATGTCAGTTTTTTTTCTCTCCTGTCAAGTTTTTTTTTGGCTTTTTATGCCATTTAACAACCGTGTCAAAAAGGGAGAGAATTTTGAGAATTGAATGTCATTCATTAGGGGGAGTAATAGACTTAGGAAGAAGAACTTCATGTTAAAGGGAATAAAGTTTTTGATGTAACTAACTTAGGGGGGAGAGTTAGTCTGATACACTTTGATATTAATATATATTTTGTATTGTGTATCTTTTGGTTTTGCAACCATTTACATACATCATGTGTTGTTTCTACATTTGAAGATGATGTATGTGTTTCTCTCTTTATCTCACACGTGTTGTTTCTTTTCTCTCTTTATATACATGTTTCTTGTTTATTTAACTTGTCATTATTTTTCACATGGTACCTTGATGTGTTTTGTTTAGTGCCTTTCAAGAAAGACAAGTTAAAGCCAAGTCAAGATTCCGAACCTTCTTCTTACAGCAAATTCTAAGGTTCAAATCTTTTCGACTAGGCTTATTTATTCTGTAATCTTGAGTAGAATGTATTCTAGGACATTCAATGTACTCTTGTAGTTTTGTCACAGATTGCCAAATAGAGAGATAGTTAGGGATATATTTTTATGTAATTGGCATATCCTTTGACAAAACACACTTTTCTTGTATTTGAGTAAATTTAAGTAGGTTCAAGATGATCATTACAAGTGGTTACATTGAAGACATGAAGATTACTCAAGAACTGCTCAAGAAAAGTGCAATCTACAGGTCTCGATATCTCATTAACAGAAGCTTAATCTATCGAGATTCATTAAAGCTCGAGACATGTCTCGATCTATCGAGCTTACGAGATTCAGACTATAGTCAGCAACATTTTTATTCTAAAAGGCTATTTGTTTATAGGTTTATATAATCCTTATAGGACTAGGAAAACCCAAGGTTTGTGGGTTTGTATAATTCTTATTGAACTAGGAAAGCCCAAAATTTGTGTAAACCTATTTGGAATAGGAGAGCCTATTAAGCTCCTATTTAAAGGAGATGGAAAGGAAAAACCTAACCCTAGAGAGCGTCATAAGGTTTTCTTTTTGAAACCATAGCCTCCTCCTACAGAAAATAGAGTTTTTGCTGCGTTTCTTGTACGCCTTTGAGTTATGTAACCAAGCAAAGTCTCTTGCACCAACATTGAGGATCTTATTGGTGTTTCTATGTGAAGCTGCTGAAAATCAACTACAACAATCAAAGAGTTGTTGTGGAGTTAGTCACATACTTAGATCCGTCAATCAATTGGTTAGTCACATGCTCGGAGCCGTGCATTGAAAGGAGAAATTTTCACTACATCACAAGTCCAATTGGGTATTAGGGTAAGGGTTCAACTGTAGGTTGGTATTAGGTACTATGATTCCTTTTACTTGTAATCGCTTGTTTTGATAATAGTGGATTCTCAAGAGCGGTGACCTTAAATTCATCCGAAAGGGGTTTTGCCTAGGTGATTTTTCCCATTCGTAAACAAATCACTTGTGTCAAATTTATTTTCAGCAGCATTTAACTTAGTTGGTGATTTGTTTGTGCTACCACACTTATTGATGTAATTGAATCTAATTAATTAACTTAGCTTATTAATTAATTAATTTACCAAATGGGTCAATACATTCTTAGCCTATTAAAATTTATTGTGAAAATATTGTAGTAGCATTTCTCAATTGTGATTTCTTATTCTTTATATTATTTTTCCTTTCTTTCATCCATAGTTTATTTTTTCTCCTCCACACATGTATACCCACTCTTATCTCTATCCTCCATTCTTATTTTCCTTTTCTACTTAATTTTAGAGCACATTCTCCAGCTCTCTTTTTCAACTTTTTCTTTTTCTACTTAATTCTAGAACATTCTCTAGCTCTCTATGATACGTCTCACATCTTTCTTGCATTTTGGTTTCATTATCTTCAAACACACACAGGCATGCATGGAGAGAATGGAGAAATTGCCCTTGCTCCACCACACAGCCACCGTCGCTACTCCTCCTCACTACGGAGTGCATGCAGCCAGGGGTCATATTGGCTTCTATTTTTTTTCCTTGTCCTTGATTAGTTGTTGTTTCTCATTTTAGATTTGTCAGATCAACTTCTATTTTTTTTCCTGATCTTTTATTGCTGTTCTAATTTTTTTTTCTTTAATTGTTTTTCTGATTTTAGATTTGTTGTTTAAATTAAATTGATTTTATAAGGTTCTTTTCTTAACTTTAGGATTTATAAGATTTAGGATTTATGCTGAAAGTTGTTGCCTAAATGGCTTTTAGGAAATCATTAGTAGTTGGATTTGTAATGGTTTGGTGATGATTTTACATTTTCATATCTGTTTCAATTGCAAAGCCATTAATTACTGATGGAAGTGCAAAGTCACATGAATTATCTCTCATATTTGATCTAAACTCCCTTCAAAAACTTGGACCTCCACTTGTTCTTCAAAGTTTGTTAACCATGGTATGCAATTGTAAGACATGTCTTATTATCTTAACAGTTGCCACAAAAATGTTGTGATTTCAAAATTGTCATTCCTATCATGATTGTAGGAGGTGTCCTCTTTAAGGTGTATAATGTTGGTGAAACTATAAAGGTGGTCAGACGTTTTTCCTTACTTGATGATGTCTGTAAAAGGGAGCTCTCCAAAAATGTAGGTTTGTATCATGTTCCAGGGGTTTCTTGTGCTACAGCTTCAACAAATGATGCAAATCTGGACCCTCGTGTTGCTGGTGAGTCATCCTTTCTGAGAAAACATTTCTTCATTTGTTCCTAATTTTCTTATTTGTTTTTCAAGAATCATGCGTTTTATCATGGGTTTGGTTTGCACTGTTCCAATGAATTTTAAACTTACGAAAAAAGATGTTTCCTATTAAGGGTTAGTGGGGATGATTGGATTGGTTGAGCCTTGGAGCCAATTCATATTAGGTTTTTCTTAGTACAATCTTGGTGATGTAAAAGCCTAAAAGGGGTTGTGCTCAAGGCATCAACAGTGACATTGAATTGTGTTCAAGTCATGAAATTTTAATATTAGGCTATCGGTCACAGAATCTCTCTAAAATTTTTGACCATTGTTTCCCCTGCAGAGCTTCCTCCACGACCTTTGCTCGAGAAACTTGCAAAGGAACTTTGCCATCAACTGGTTCTTTTCATCATTCTCTCTGTGATTTCATGGAAGCGCACATGTCCATGCATTAAGGAGATGATGAAGAGGGGAGATATATTTCATTGCAACAAGTTTCAGCTTGGTTGCATATCTTCATGAGGAATTCGTTATCATTTGATTAGTATTTGAGTGAATAGATTGGAGCTTTTATTATGTCTATGATATTGAACTTGGGTATTATTTTCCCTTATTAGTAGTTATTGATTGAGTAGTTGTTATGCTTATATGAGTATTCGTGATTGAAATTTTTTTATGTGCATAGGATTGTGCTTTGTTATATCCCAACAGGTACCCATGTAAAATTTAGAATGTAAATTTAAAAAAAAAAAAGTAAAATATTATTAGTGACGACAATGTCATCGCTAATATTTTATAATATCATTAGTGACGACAAACAATATCATCGCTAATATGCAGTTTTTAGTGATGACATGTTTGTGGTCATTAATATATCATTATCCATGATGACAGCAAGCGTTGTCGCCAGTAATGACATAGTAGTGACAACAAAAATGTCATCATTAATAATAATCTACTAATGACAACAAAAAAATTCGTCACTACTAATGAGCTAGTAGCGACGACATTTCGTCTTGGGTTCTTGAATTATTTATGAGGACAATTGCCACTATTAGTGACGACTTTGTCGTCATTAATAGTATTGTATTTGCAACAATATTAATATCGTCACTAAAAAACTTTTTGGTTACCATTTTCGCTTAACGAAAGTTAGCGACGACATTTTTCGTTGCCAATATAATTAATGACGATATTTAAAGCATTAGCGACGAAAAACTTTCCTTACATGGCTTTTTGAAACTCTAATGCGTACGCATGCACAAGGCTGTGTATTCATGCTCAAGGCTACGTACGCATGCTTAGGGTTCATGCAAGGTTTTTCATTTCCAAAAACATTTTTCAACTAAAGAGTTCTTTATTTGGCTAGACCTTAGATCAGCCCTAAACCCTTCTAGTGGTATTGTCATCCTTCTAGTGGTATTGTCATTGGGGAACGACTGAACAAGGGCTCAAATCATAAGAGGTATAAAATAAGATCTCTATACACTTCAAGGAATCTTATTAGAAATTTTTTTTGTAATTTCAAACAATCTCTCAAACACTCTTTAGGTAAAAAGATGAGTAAGTTAAAAACAAGTTCTTTCAATGTCAAACAACACGTGTGTGTATATATATATATATATATATATATATACACACTCGTACTTTTTGTATTAAAAATCTGTCCCCTAAGTAACAAATCCTGGCTACACCCTTGTCTTACAGGATAATAGTTAGGAACTCAATGCTCTACCTTTCTTAACATTGCAAATGTTAGGTCTCCATCGTCCACTTGTGTATAGCCACCGACCTGTAACACCAACAACGAACTTAGCTCTGCACTTTAATTAGCCGAGGTCAAATCCATTCCTTAGAGTCGTCGTCTTTTGTCTCATACTCATCTTTTCCAATCCTCCTTTGTTTTTATTTCTTTTGTTCAATTAATGCCACAACACAGCTGTTCAATTAGTCAAGGACAAAGTCTTCGTTTTCCTATCAGAAAAGTTTAAGCAGTTATAAACAAATTAATTTTCTTTTCTTTTCTTTTTTTTCTTTTTAATCAGAAAAGTAAAGAAAATTATTTATACTATTATTAAGAGAACAAAACTCTTTGGTGTCTACTTCTTTCTTCTTCTTCTTCTTCTTTTTTTTTTTCACTTCCAACACTAACCTAATATGTTTCTCAAAAAAAAAAAAAGGAAAAAAAAAAAAAAAACACTAACCTAATACACATTGAAGTTGTTTAAGGGAGACAATGGTATTTTTTTTTTTTTAATATCTAGCAAAATGCCTCCTATGTGAAACTATTTAGGAAAATGTCTCTATTTTTAAACTCAATTTTTTAAAAATCAAGTTCCAATTTAAAACTCGATTTTTGGACAATCGAGTTATAGTGAACTGAAAAAAGAAAAAAGAAAAAATTTGAATGGAACTCGAGTTCATTGAAAATATTCAAATAGAACTTGAGTTCTTTGAATGGAACTCGAGTCCCATAATTTTTTTTTTTCTAAGTTCAATTCCAGTGTAACTTGATTGTCTAAATATCGAGTTTTATATTTGAAACTCGATTTTCTAGAAATCGAGTTTCAAAACAGAGGCATTTTCTTAAATAGTTTGAGAAATGGGGCAAAATACTGGAAAGTATTTTTGGAAGGGATAAAACCCCATTTTGGCCGTTGTTTAAGAGTTAAATAGATGGACACAAAGTTTACAATTCTACACCCACTAGTACAGCAGTGGAAATTAATTACTTTTCTAAAATTCATTTTTATTATTCATTATTCATTCCCTTTTTAGGAGAAACAATTTCTCTTGAAAAAAGAAAAGAGAACAAAAGTCTTCAACGCGCATAAAAAGGGTAGAATGTGAGAAGCTACTATTAACTTTTGTTGTGCTTTAAATTATAAAAGTGATCTAAAATTTAAGTATTCGAAGTTTTTTTTTTTTTTTTGTTAAAAAAAATAATGTGTTGTAATTTTGGACCATTTAAAAAAGTGGGCACCAAAAAAGTCAAAAAAACGAAGCCTTAAGAGAATAAAACTCTTTGGTGTCTACTTTTATCCCTTCCAAAACTAACCTAATACACATTGAAGTTGTTTAGGAGTTAAACAGATGAAGGACACAAATGTTACAATTCTACTCCCACCAGTACAACAGTGGAAATTAATTACTTTTCTAAACTTTATTTTTCTTATTCATTACTCATTTCCTGTTTTATTGAAACAATTTCTCTTGAAGAAAAAAGAAAAGAAAAGTGATGTGGGAAGCTACTATATATTAACTTGTTTTTTTCTTTAAATTATAAACTTGATCTAAAGTTTAAGCATTTGAAATGTGTGTGTGTTTTATTTTTCCTTAAATGCCTCTATAATCTACTCCCACTAGTACAACGGTGGAAATTAATTACTTTTCTAAACTTTATTTTTATTATTCATTACTCATTTCCTGTTTTAGTTGAAACAATTTCTCTTGAAGAAAAAGAAAAGAAAAGAAAAGTTATGTGGGAAGCTACTATTATCTTGTATTTTGCTTTAAATTATAAACTTGATCTAAAGTTTAAGTATTTGAAATGTGTGTGTTTTATTTTTCCTTAAATGCCACTATAACTTAGAGTAGTTTTTCTTTTCTTTAAAAAAAAAAAATAAATAACGTGTAGTTATTTTGGACCATTTAAAAAATGGGCACCGAAAGGTCAATTTTCTTAACGAAAGTATAGAAATTCTTATAATAAGAAAAATAGTATAGATGTTGGACTATTACTCAAGACAATTATGTGATAGAGTGTGACATATATTGTCTCTATTATTTGGAGTCTATTATGGGTCACACATTGCATGTGCATTAATGTTCCCTTACATTTTTTGTATTATTTGTAGAAGTGGGATCGAATATGTGGAGAAATATTAATATTAATATTAATAGTAGTGAAAAATGACACATATCGGTAAAGAAAACTAGTATCATCATACGCGATTTGCACATGCAACAAGACTTTTTATTTTTTTTGGGTTTACACATCTTATTTATGGCAGTTTTAAGAAGAAGTTGTATTAGTGCTTAATTACTAATGTGAGAGAGAAATCTGGAAGTAGGAAAAAAATCAGTTTATTGATTAAAAGAATGGTACGATTGTGGCGAAAAAAATAGTTTTACTTTTATATTTTTTCGAAAAGAAGAAATTGTATTCGTACTTGACAACTAATGTCAGAGAGAAATGTGGAGGTGGGAGAAAAAATTGTTTTTTTTTTTAATTTAGCTAAAAATTAGGAGTTTTTAAATTACTAATTTTACATGTCTAATTCTATGATTTGACCATTAAAAACAGATGAATTTGAGAGTATTTTGGACATCTAAATTGAGGATCTCAAATAGGGGAAGTCCTTTAAATAGTAGTATAAATAACAGAAAATTTTCAAAATATTAATATTAATAATAGTGAAAAATGACATATATCCATATAGAAAATAACAGAAAGTATTATTTTGGATAAATAGAATAAAATGAGTGAAAAAAGGAAACATTTAATTGATTCTATTTAGTCTGATAATTATTGACCCCAAAAATTTTAGGATTAAAACTTATCTGCTGTTTTAGAAATGGGATATATTAAAAATACAAGTATTTTGAGTAGTAAAAGAAAAGAGAAACTATATATAAATTTTTTTAATTTTTAGTAATGGATAATATAAATTGCTAAGTGTATATAAAATCACTTTGCTTCTTACATTAAAATCTGCAAATATTACAAAATAATGAATGGAAAAATCCATCAAGACAAGGCTGTTCAAAAGACCACCCAATATACAACCCTCCTGAACACTGATTGGTCGCAACGCACACAGTTGGTTTTAATCATTTTTTAAATCAAATATTGTAAATCTATAATTTCATTTAATATTGATCATATCATTTATAATTAGATAAAACTATGATGCGTCTTGCTTTTTAATAAGAAAAAAAATTGATGTCACACCAAGTAAAAAAAAGATATATATATATATATATAATTTTACTCTCTTTTTTAAAAATAAAATTGACGTAACATGATGTAAGTTCTTATTCCATATGCCTAGCCTTTTACTAAATTTACCTTACATGTGGTTCTCATTCATCACATATTATATATATATATATATATATATATATCTTATCATTACTCATGGATATTTCTTATTGACGGCATATAATCATACACATATACCTATAGCTCTATCACATCTCCATTCAAACCTCTCTCTCTCATAGTTGTTATCAGCTTATCGCCATTAATATTGGGTAGAGTCTCTCTCTCATAGTTGTTATCGCCATTAATATTGGGTAAAAAATGTAAAGGAGATGACTGGGTCCAAATTCATAGATTTAAGCTTTTTTGGGTTAAACAATGTTATATTAACTCTTCAATTAGATTTCCCTCAACGAGTTATCTTCCCAGAAATTGGTATCAGAATTAATTTATTGTAGTGTGGGATAATGTGGCAAGGTTATTAAGGTCCATTTCTCAGTTTGAGTGGGAAGGGTGCAACACGAGGTGCATATAGATAATTTTGGAAAAATTCCCAAAACAAAGTAGTGTGGTCAATGATGTTAGTTTAAAAAACAGTTTTGTGCGAGGTTCCAATAGTATTATCTGCTCAACAGCCATCCCCCTAGTCCTTTGCAATTGTTGTTTCCCCCTCCCTTGCCCACCCAATTCCTTTGTCACTAATTGTTTGCCAATTGATTGTAATCTCCACCAAACACCCTTAACTGAAAATAGGGTTTAATGATTTAGTCGGCTTACCCATAAGAAAAAAAAAAAAAGAGAAAGAAACCTCTTGAAATTTGTCATATATCATTAGCTTAGTTAATAAAATAAAAGGATTCTACTGTTTATCTCAAAAAATAAATAAATAAAAGGAAAAAGAATTTACCATTTTCTACCTTTATATCATCATTATTCATTAGCATGATAAAATGAAGCTGTACTTCCATTTTTAAGGGAATGTACAAATTAACGGAGGAATGTTCAAACAAATTCCAAAATTTAAGGAAGGTGCCATCGAGGTTGGGAAAATTGCATGTTTTATTAAATGACCAAGTACATGATCCACTTATAATATTTAACAAAATTGCAAAACTTAAGGAAGGTGCCATTGAGGTTGGGAAAATTGCATGTGTTATTAAATGACCAAGTACATGATCCACTTATATTATTTAACAAAATTGTAGTGGGTTCTAATTAGTTTAACTGGTATAGTTCCTGATGGTTCAATAAAAGATTTGGGGTTCATTTCCCGTCTATACCAAAAATCGATTGGTGTTTTGTCTGATGATAAAAAATTATTGACAGAAGCGAATATCATAGATTAAAACTCTTTAAAAACAAAAAACAAAAACAAAATTGCATGCGCATACGACAAATGGCTTAGTTTAAGTGTAATGCATCATATGATGTGCTTTCCTCATCTCACACGCTATAAGTACATTAAAATTATTAGCATAACTTCTCTAAATAGAAATCTATTATTAAAGTTTAATGAAGTTAAATACACCCATATATATATATATATATATTATATTTTATATCTAAAAATTTTCATTATTTATATTTAAATTAATTTAATTACCTATCATATATATATATATATATATATATGTGTGTGTGTGTGTGTGTGTGTGTGTATACATACAATAAAAGTTAGGTGTTATATATATATATATATATATATATATATGTCATACTTGCATAATGTGACTTAGTATAAATGTTACACATATATACTATATTAAAACACCGTTTGCTCTAAGTTAAAATTTTCAGCCAAAGTTTCGAGAAATTTGAAGTAATACTTCCATTAGACCTTAATTATTAAAATTTTTAAAGAATTTTAGAAGAAATCTTTTTCTTTATTTTATGGTTATTTATTTATATGGATAATTTATTATTATTTATTTGTTTTTTTAAGAAAAAGACAATATATTTAAAAATTAAGAAACGATATTGGTTAAATTAGCTTGGAGTACAGAAAAATATTGGGGTGGAACATCCTTCATCTAAACTAAAAAGCCCGGCACATTAACAGCGAATCGAGTCAAACAATGAGCTACCTTATTACTTTCTCTCTTAACTTGAGAGTAAGGCAATTGAGTAAAAAATTAGACCTATACCAAACATCATCCAAAAGCAAACCACAATGAGACAGATCAACACAACCATTTTTCAGAACTTGAATCAACATCAGGTATCACCTTCCAAAACAGCATTGTAATTCCTAACTCAGCAACAAACTTCAAAGCCCGTGCAGCAGCTAAGCCCATGCCTTCTCTCTTATTATTTTTTTATTGATAATGATATTACACAATGTATACTTTTGTCTCGTAACTAGAAGTATTTTTTTTTTCTTTGATATTGCTATTTATTTTATTGTTTACTTTTAATTATATTATTGAAATATTTAATTCAATTTACATATGATTTTTAATTAATTTATGCATGCACCATTTGGCCATACCAAATTATTAGCATAATTTGCTCTAAGTGAAATATATTGTCAAAGTTTCACGAAGTCAAAAAAATATTGTTTCGATTAAGATTCTAGTTTTTTTTTTTCTTTTTAAGTTTAAAAATAATTTTAATATTATGCCATAGCTTTTATTAAAAGAAAATTAATTTGTGCTTGCAACATTTCACGTAATTTTTATTAAAATTACTAATAAGTATATTTTATTCTAAATGAAATTATTACTGAAGTTTTAAGAATTTTAAAATAAAATTTATTATTTAAAAAATCTAAATTTTTTGGTTGTGATAAAACTTGGTCGCACATGATGTGCTTTCACCCATAATTAAAATTATTTTTGTTTTTCTAAAATTTGCTATTTATTTTGTTCTATTTCAATTATATTAAATAAATATATTCTTTAATTTATATCTAATTTGAACCCTAATTATCCTTTTATACTCCTCATAAAAGGATAGTAGAAAATTCTTACCCACGATTAATTATATATAATATTAGTATTAGTATATTATATCATTATTGTAAAAGTATTATTGTCATATCTTTCGTTATTCTATATTGACACAATTAGGAATTAACCTTTATTTTTTGTTGTTGTTACTCTCTCTAATTAATTTCGACATGTTTCCAATTCAATACTGTTATTTTTTTAAAAGTCATTTAACTTGTATTTTCAATTTTGTCATTCTTTATGTCCACCAAAATGAAGTCGTATTGGAAAGCGAAAAATTATTAATACTGACGATGATGTTTGATGGAATTAGACAAAATGACTAAATGAAAAACAAATTAATGTTAAATGTATGGGAAAAAAAAAACATAAAGAACTGAAGTTAAAACATGACAAAGTTTTTTTTTTTTTTTGGTTAAAAAAACATGACAAAGTTTGATCATTGTAATTCGTACTTTAGCATTATTGTTATTATCGCTAATTGGTTTATAAATAATTACATAGTTCATCTTTGCTAAGTACAATACTCCACCTTAATGGAAAAAATTAACCCCTTTCATTTGTTTAATGAGTTAAGCACAAACATGTCTACATTCTTCGGGTTTCTTTATTCTAGAGAAAAAATTCTAGTAAAGAGAAGTAAAGGAGGGAGCAAAGATCGAAATTCAAGTTTTTAGATGAAGCTTCACACACATACACTTAGAGTAAGTTAAAGTAAGATTTCTATGTTAGATTTCTTTTTAAAAAAAAAAAAAAAAAAAAGTTGAAACCAATAGGTCTTACTACTACTTGGGGTTTAATTGGTTATAAAATGGTTATGGACCACAAACTACAATATATAGAGGAAATCAAGTTCCAGATACAGGTCACCTTAACTTCAAAATCACAAGGAGTTATGAAAAGTTAACCTTAATTTCTAGGATGTTTCAGTGCTTACCGCACGTTAACACGTTAGAGGCAAAGAAGTTACTGATTATTTCATTGACTTTTTACCTCTTGTTAAAGACTTGTAAATCATAACTTGGCATCCTTATATATTCTTATCAATATAATTATGATAATCAAATGAATCTTTATTGGATGAAATGCAGTGGTGATATTGATGGAAGGGTTCCTGTTACTTCAACAAAATACTCTATAAACAAAATGAACCTTCCTATGAAGACTGCATGGCATCCTTGGTTCCTCAATAAAGATCAGGTATTGCATAGTTCTTTTTATCTTGAATATTTCAATACATGTTTTTGCTTCAAAAAGCTCAAAATATTCTAACATCCTTTATTCAATAGTGAAGATAACTTTTTTTGTTGTTGTCACAGGTTGGTGGCTATACACAAGTGTATGAAGGAGACCTAACATTTGCGACAGTAAGAGAGGCAGGACATCAAGTGCCAAGCTACCAGCCTGCGAGAGCATTTTCTTTGATCAAGCACTTCCTTGAAGGCAAACCACTTCCTGATATCAGTAGATATCATTAATTTCATTTTTATCTGCATTTCATTAGTCTACATAGGCTCTAGCTAAGTTGGTTCCTTTGCCTTTGTAGTGTGCTGATTACGTTTCTTTTCATTATTTGCGTTAACCTGATAAAAAGTTAATTGCAAGTTTCTATTTAAAGCAAAGCCCGACTTGTTTATACTTTTCAATCATTTAATATATATGTGGTTAGAGTTTTGTTCCAACAATCCAACCGTGTATATTATCACTATTAGGGTTCGATAAATGTGTTGGTAAATTAATCCTAGTGTAGAACATACTGAAATTGAGTTGTATCAATAAAATTGTTTTTGGGTTGAGTCTGGGCTAGAAGCTACTTAAAGACGACGAAGTTTGGATTTGCTCAAAAATGATGAGTTGATGATATTTTACTTAAATCTTTTCTACTATAAATGTTTTTTGAGCTAAACTTATTTTTTCATCGTACAATAAATATTCGAGACTTTAAAATGGACAATGTTAGGTTCTAAAGTTTAGAACAATTGGCAAACTGTGAGCACAAACTTGTCTAGATATAGATTCTTAAATCTATAAATTTGATTAGACAATACTCAAAGCATTACAAGTCAAAATACAACAACATTCAAACTGCAGAAAGGAGAATTCAAATTCTGTGAAATCTGACCAATCGAAAATTAGATCCGATTGATCGAAAATAACAGAAAATTAGATTCTGTAGAATTTTAATTAAATCCAACAGCCCATTGGCCTATTATGTGATTAGGGTTTCAAATTATTTCACATAGTATATAAAGGAAATTCTAAGGCACGTTTTGAAGAGACTATGGAGGTGCTCTTGTGAGATCTAAAAGGTATTGTGCCTTCCTCTTTCAAAGCCACTACCTGAAATCATTCTCATATCATTAAATCCGGTAGATCTGAAGTTGCTGCAACAAAATCAACAACTGCTGATGATCTAAACCTTCAAGGGTGGTTTTGGAGTCACAAATTGGAGAGTTTGTGGTACTAAACCTTTAAGTGAGATCTCAAAGTCATAAGCAAGGTAGCTTATGTTGCTGTAAATCCAAGAAAAGGAGTCCATTGATTCAGAGCTTGCATATAGTCATGTCAGTAAGTTACTAATGAGGCAGCAATAAATTTAAGGTTAAATCTGACTTTAAAAATTTTGATTCTCTTATAGTGGATTTGCTTTACCTTGAGAATAGCTAGGTTAAATCATCCTTAGGTTTTTACTTTGAAACAGTCCGTTTCATCGGTTTTCCTAGGTCATTATATCGTGGTATTATTTATTTTCCACTGTTTTGCATGATATGATTTATTTGTGTTAACCTAAATCTGAATAATTAATCTAAGTAATCACTTGGCTAATATATTAGGTTAAGCAATTTGGTTTAAGGGGTCTAAACGAACAAACAAGTGGTATCAGAGCGGGTTAGCTCTTATTTTTAGGTTTTTATACCTAGAGTTGATCCTTGATCCCTGCTATCATGAATAATTTTAAGTTTCTGTCTGCTCATATTTGTGATGATTTGAATATAAAGAACACTATCGTTTCTGTTGATCTTGTTGATGCTTATGAAACTCTCCGTAGGAAATTAACTAAATCTATGAAAATTGTTAAGAAATTCAAGAAAGAGTTAAAATTGGCTAATCTTGAAAAAGAGGAATTGATTGTGAGATTAGATGAATCTAATAAAAAGAATGAGTTCTTGAGAAATCAATTTTCTTCTCAAGATGTAAAAAATGAAAAGTTTGGAACAAAAGTTAGCTGAGGCTAAAACTAAACATGAAAACTTGTCTAGTACCAAGCCTATTGTCGATAACAAATCTGTTTCTGTTCCTATTAAGTCTAAAGACAAAATTTCTATTCCTCCTTTCAAGAGGAATTATAAAGAAAAGACTTATGTTGCTAGGTTAGACAAAGGTAAAAGTTTTGACGTAGGCGTTAAAATTTCTAAACCTATGTCTAAACCTCTTGTTAGAGTGCATAAAAAATCTGTTTTTGTGCCTACTTGTCATCTTTGTAGTGTTGTTGGTCATATTAGGCCAAATTGTTATTTGTTGAGGCTAAAACCAAAATCTGAGACTAGATTTGCTGTTACGAATACTAATATTTCTAAATTGTTTCTCGTATGTCACTTTTGTAGTGTGTCTGGTCACATTCGTCTTAATTGTAATAAATTGAAATTTAAGCATTCTATGTTTAAGTCTAAGATATGTGATGATATTTCTCCTGCCATAAATCTAAATAAATTGTTTCATATGTTTTTGAAAAATTTAAGCTTGTTGGCTTGTGAAAGGAAATTGCAGGATTTCAGTCTCTTTCAGAAGAATTGTATATTCCCTCAAATACACTCTACTTCTCATAGTTTTTCACCTACAAAGCCAAAGACTAGTGCTATATAGGTGAGAAAAGACTTGCTAAGGTGAGTGTTATTTACTTGTTCTTGATTTAATTCTTTCAATTATTTGTGAACATGTTTACTTTCTATTTTTTGTTGTTTTATTTTTTAGATTTTTTGATTATTTAAAAAAAAATCCAAAAACACTGAAAAGTTTTCAAAAAGACAAAAATATTTTATTTTGTGTCTAGTTTTATATTTCTTGAGGATTTTCTTGATTTAGAACATGCTTGAAATTTACGGAGAAACATAAAAAGTATGTGTTGCATAACTAAGTGCATGAGCCATTTCTGCTTTTGTATGAGGATGTACTAGTTTGTACATGTACTCATGGGTTAATTAAAAATGGGTATTTCTTGTTTGTGTATCCTCTATAGCTTAGTTGAGCATTGTTATGCATTGTTGTTTTTTTAGCATAATGTGTGCCTTTTGTTTTTGGTTAAAAACACAACACAAAAAGTTTTTTTTTTTTTTTGGTATTATACATCTTCAAGCTGTATAATTGAGGTTGGCTTATGAAATTTACATTTCATGACTGTATACCTTGTTTAGCTTTGATGAACTTTATTTTTCTGCACTTTGCTAGTTTGTGCTATGTAGTGCTTATATTGTTTGAGTTGTTTATGGTTTTTAAACACATGTTCTTGATTTTGAAGTCAAATTCTTTTGATTGTAAGGACTAAAAAATCCTAGGAGAAAAGCATAAATAACCATCCCACCACTATTACTCGACAATCATAAACACCTGTGTGCAAATCATAAAAGTCATGCTTGGTAAGATGTAGCACTTGCATGGCAAAATACTTAAGGTGTTACTGTATAGTAGATAAAAGAAGCAAAAGGCAAAAAGAAAAAAAGAAAAAAGAAAAATATGCTTTAAAAGAAAAAGAAAAAGCAAAAGCAAAAGAAAAAAAAAATGCATGGTTGCAAGCGTGTTTTCTAGGAGATGTGGGAGTAATATGATGTAATTCTTTAGGTGATAGTCACTTTCAAACTTATGTGATGAATAATGTAGAAATTATGCTTATTTTTTGTCTACATATCACCTTGTGAGTATCTCATACACTTACTAGTTGCACACACTACAAGCAAATTTTTGTTAAACTCTGTACATGTGATTATGTGTTAAGTTTTATGGCCATCCTAAATTTAACTTCTTGATGTATTTAATGCATTTTAGGGGAGTGAGGAAAGAAAAGTTTGATGAAATTTGCTATGGCTTGAGTTTTTCTTAGAAAAGTTTGGTTTTGTAAAACATTTGAAACAATGAGCATGCATCTCATATCATAAAAACAGTTTTTCAAATGTTTCTGCAGAGAAAGTTTTCCAGAATTTTCAAATTTTCTGTTTCTTCAAGATTCGATCAATCGAGTCTATTTTTCGACCTATTGAAATGGCAAAGGAAAATTCAGTTTTGAAGCTTAAACTCTCGGGTTGCCTTGATTCCTCACTCGGTCTCTCTTGATCAGTTGGATCTGTTTTAAAGTGTTTTTCGATTCCTAGCTCGATTCTTTTCGACCAATCAAATTTGGAAAGTTTTTGGTTTTTAGTTTCTTGATCAATCTGTCTTTTCATGCATCATTTTTGTTAGGATTCACATGCGTTATATTGTTTTGTTTGTTCATCTTGCATTTTGCAGTCATATCTCTCACTGCTTTCACACACATCATGCATACAATTTGCTAAATTGGGTACTCAACTTGATTTAAAAATTAATTGATTAATATTTGAGTTTGTACATATTAGTATATGCTTCTTTTTTTCTTGATGTGTGGACTGGTAAAAATTGGAAATATATTTTTTTAGATATGGTGGATATTAAATGTGGAAATATTTTCTCTACTCATGAAGTTGAATTGAGTTCAAAATACCTTGACACATGGAAAACATTATATGCTGAATTTTTATATCATTGAGATCTATTTTGTATAGTCTTAACTGATTGTACCTGGAATATTTGCAGCATCTATTTATGGGTCACATAGTGTCAAATTTGCATATGTTGAAAGAGAGAATATTTTTCTTCATGTGTATCCTCAACTTGTGTGCCTTTTTATTTTTCCCCACCTCCTAAATTTTCTCCAAAATTGTTTGATAGGCCAAGAATGTGTTGACCCTTTGTGATGAATTAACTAATTAATTAGTCAAGTTGATTAATTAATCAAATTAATATACAATATGCATGGCAGCACAAACAAATCATCAACTAAGTAAATATGCAGCCGAAAATAAATTACATGGTGATTTGTTTACGGATGGGGAAAATCTACACGGCAAAAACCCCACCGGGTGATTTTAAGGTCATCACTCCCGAGAATCCACTATTATTACAACAAGAGATTACAAGTAAAGGAATCTCAGTATCTTATACTAACCTACAGTTGAACCCTTACCCCAATACCCAATCAGACTTGTTTAGTAGTGACAATCTCTCCTTTTAATACACGGCTCCCAGCACGTGACTAACCAATAGATGCGCGGATCCCAGTACGCGAGTTAATCACCAACTTGAGAAAGATGTTGGCTGCAAAGTTCTTCAGTTCATCAACACAATAAAGATCACGAAACTCCTTGGTTACAAGATCCTATGGTGCACAAACACAGCAGCTTCTTGAATAGAAAGATGAACTAGGGCATATGTTTCCGGTTCACAATATACTTGTGAAAAACTTTTGCATTGAGTTGCATTAGCAGTAACGGCTCTTAAAACAATCCTTATATATGTTTAGGGTTGTGAGAAAAGAAAGACCAAACATTTATATATGGATTAGAATGAAATCAGATCTGAATGATTTTCATAAATCTTGACAGATACCCTAGCTATTTATCGAGCAGTTATCGAGCCTTGGGCTGAAACAGCTTTTTAAGCCTCGATAGATACTAGTTGTCGAGTTTTAAAATCCAGCACTTCTTCACTTGATTCTTGGACAAACTTACATAGCTTTAACACTTGAACTTGAAACCTTATTCCTTGAAGTAATAAACACATCTTAGATCTACCCAATTATAAGTAAAATGCGTTTTTCCAAAGGATTAGCCAATTCTATATTGACATATGTTCCTAACATGAATCACATATGTCCTAACATTAGTTTTCCCAAAACCTGTTTTCTTTTTCCTAATTTTATAGAGGGAGAAAGCTGTTTATAAAACCATCTCACCATTATTTACTAGTCAATCATGAACACTTTAGTGCATATCGTAAGATTTTGTGCTCAAGAAAGTGTAGCACGTACTCAAGAAAGTGTAGCACATGCTCAAAAAGAACAAAAGGTGTAGCCTCGGATTAAATACTAAAATTGGCGAGTACATTATTGGACTATAATTACTTCACAATCAAATAAAATTGGTGTGTACATTTCTTGGCTATTTTAATAAGTTTCAAATCAAATAAAATTGGTGTGTACATTATGAGGCAAATAAAAAAATTTACATGATTGCAAGCTTTTATTCTAGGAGATGTGAGAGTTATATGATGTAACTCTTTAGGTGATTGTCTCTTTCAAATTTATGTAATGAATTTTGTAGAAATTGTGATTGATTACTATCTACATATTACCTCACATGTATTTCAAGTTTTTGCTAGTGCACCCACTACACAAGTTATACTTTGCTAAAGTTGGTACATTATATTGTGTGTGATCTTGTTGTGGCCATCCGAGATTAAAAGTTCCTTGATTTAAATCAAAAAGTGTTTTAAATTTTAAGATTTGAGGACAAATTGATTGAAAATCTTGTTTTTGGAAGATCTAGGTGAATCTCAAGGGTTTTTGAAAAACTTTTCATTTCATACTCATACATTTCATTCATAAAGCAATGTGCTTTGAGGAGTTTCTGCATTAAAACGATCTGTTTTTCAAAAAATTTGACTTTTCCAGATTTTTGATCGATCGAACCTGTTGCTCGATTGATCGAAATTGCGACTAAAAATTTGGTTTGAATCTTCTTGGCTCGATCATTGCTAGATTGATGCTGGATCGATCGAATGTGATTTTCAATCGATCAAACCTATTTTTCGATCAATCGAAAATCGGTCAGAGAGTTTTTTAAAACTTAACCTTCTCACGTGTTCTTCATTATTTTAAAACTTTTCAAAAAGCTTTTCTCACTCTCTTCGACCGATCTAGATTCAACATCAAATTTTTGTCGTTTTCCCTCAAATTTTCTTCAAGGTTTTTGTCTTCGGTAAGACCATTCTACCCTTTCTTTTTTTATTTAATTTCATTTTTCATGCATATTGTCATGCATTTTAGGAAAATTTCGAACCTATAGAAATTTGGGATTTTTGATGTTTGGGTTGTTTTCTTTCGAAATTGGTCAATTGGTTTTTGTTGTTAGATGATGTAAACATATTCCTCATAGTTTAATTTGATCAATTTGGTGATTTGGGAAGAATTAAAAATTCTAGGGCTTGAAACTACTCGAATTGGGGATTTTGTTCAATTGAGCTTAATTTGATGAAATTGGCTTGTATAATTGATTAATTATGTCATTATATATTGTTATCTAACTAGTATAATGATTAATTGGTCAATTTGGTTGGATTTTTGAAATGGTTATTTTCAAGTTTGGGGTTTTTGGCTCTAAAACTCTATGTCCAAGTCAATTGTTGGTTTCTAAAGTATAATTCGACTATTCTCAGTGTATTAGGGCATGCATCATTTGTTCATTTTGTTAATGCATCATATAGATTGTTCTTTTCTATATTTTTGAGCTCTAACCTTGTTTGATGCAGTCTGCCCTTGGGTTTTTTTTTTTTTTTTTTCCAAACCTTAGCATCATGGTTAAGAAGATTGGAGCCCATAGGACATCTACCTCCATTTCTACTCCAGTTTTTGATAGCGAGAGGTTTCTTAGTAAGAAAAACCAAAAGACCTATGAGAAGTTGATCATCCTTAGATCTGTGTGGACTGAGAGGAAAGTCATCTTAGATAAGCTTGATGAAGAGATAAGGAGAAACTTTGAGCGTAGGGGTTGGCTTTCTTTGTTAGATATTTTTCATCCTCCTCCAGCTGCCTTTATTAAAGAGTTCTATTCGAACCTTTCTGTTCACTCCAATGATTCCAACGACCAGTATGTGGTGAGTTAGATAAGGGGTGAAGGATATACCATTACTCCTTCAGTAATGGCATCTACTTTTGGGGTACCTTTAGTACGACAGCCAGTCTATCCTTATGATGAGAGCCCTCCTCTTGATGACATCATGTCATATCTCACTGGTACTTCCATTCAATGGGATACTGATCCTCGGATCACTTCTCATGAGTTAATCGAGATTCATTATCTTTTTTTTCGGATTTATTGCCATTCTATCTGGCCAATCTCTCATTTGCACACTACTCCTATTGAAAGATGTGCATTTTTGTATGCTCTTGTGACAAATGCTCCTATGTGTTTTCCTCATCTTTTCATTCGTTCCTTGGTTGAGGTTCATAGGAGTAGCTCTACTTCACATGCTCTTTTCTTTCCTGTTTTTATTCATCGGATTTTATTGCATTTAGGTTTAGATGAGTTTCTTGCTTCTGAGCCTGTACATGTTATAGCTCCTATAGGTGCCACCTTCCTTAAGCAGAGAGCTGCTCAGATGAGAGCTAATTCTAAACGTCCTAGAGTTGAGTCGTCTTCGGGTGTTACACCCTCCTCTTCCTCCTCCTTCTTCTTCAGGTGATCCGCTTGCTGATGAGTATATTGATCTGACTGCTGCTATTGCTCCTCCACCTTTTACTTCGGATGATTCTAGCATTCTTCGTATGTTGGACACTGTCATAACCGTTCAAGCGGCTGATGGTCAGCTTTTGGTGAACGTGCTCATGGAGCTTCAGGCTTTACGTGCAGAGTTGGTGAGCTTTAGACTGTCCCCTCCGCCACCTCCTTTTGATGATGAGGTTTTGATTGCCCTTTGGCAATTTGTCACAAAAAGTGGGGAGTACATATGGATGGAGATGAGGGGAAAATTTTTTGTTTTTGGAGTTTTGAAGCTTTAGATTGTATCTAGGTGCTTCACTTTGTACTTATTTTTTGGCTCATGATGTATTTATTTTGTTGTCTTTATTTCTTTATGAGTTGTATGTGATAGGGGGAGACATTATTGTTTTATTTCTGTTTCTTGTTTCACATTGTGTTACATGGGCTATTGATTTATATTTATGAGGTTATTCATGATATATGTCTTTTATTTTATGTTATGTGAAATCAAGAATTTATGTTGTTTTACTTGTATTTTCCACACATGCGTTTATGTGTTTGTTAAGTATTTCAGGAATAAACAGGTGGATTTAGTCGTGCTTCTGTCTACACTTGCAACTAATAGATAGTAGTTAGGTTGGATTTTTTTTTTTTTTTTTTTTTTGGGCAATTTTATTGTAATGGGCTATTTTTGTAACTTTGAGCATTTTGTTTTTATTATGTGTTTTGTCACGGATTGCCAAAGGGGGAGTTTGTTAGGTTCTAAGGATTTAGGATCTAAATGTATTAGAACTTCAATGTGTAATGTTGGCAACCCATGATCAAAACCTAGAGTCTAGAATTAGGCTGCTCAAACTGTATTTGTATGTAAAGTTGGAATCGAGTGTACTGCAAGATTTATTATGTAAATTTGCAAGGTTCACTCGATCGATCGAAGCTCGTGCAAATTGTTTTTCTGCAGATTTTTCCAACTCAGCCCTAGCCCATCTGACATGTAGGGTTTTATGCTTTGCCTTAAGTATAAAAGGAAAAACCCTAGCCACGTTTTTCAGTTGTTGTTTATGCTGTGTATGTGAATTTCTTGTGAGATCTAGATGTGTTTGCCTTCATACGTACTTGGGGTTATCAAGATCAAAATTAATATCAAGAGCTTGGTTATCGTTTCAGATGCTGCATAAAGAGCTTAAAGAAAACACAAGTAGTAGTACTTATGGTTGCTGTGAATCTAAGAAAGAAGTAGTCCGTGAACTCAGAGTTATCATGTGGTCGTGGTAGCAAGTTTTTTACTCGATGTAGCAATAGGATGTTAGTGGTCTAAGTTGCTATTGTAAAACTTCAATTCTTTCATAATGGATTTGTTTTACCTTGAAGATAGCTAGGTTAAATCATCCTCAGGTTTTTTACCGATTTGGTTTTCTTAGGTCATCATATCATTGTGTTCTTTATTTTTCTGCTGCTTTACATGGTATGATTGTTTTGTTTTAACCTAGATCTGAATAATTTACCTAAGTTAATCACTTGGCTAAATAACTAGGTTAATTTGTTTGTGTTTAAGGGGTCTAAAAACTGTACATTTATTATTCATTATTCATTTCCTTTTTAGGAGAAACAATTTCTCTTGAAAAAAAAAAGAAAAAAAAGAAAACAAAAGTCTTCAACACGCATAAAAAGAGAAGAATGTGCAGTTATTTTTGACCATTTGAAAAATTGGGCACCAAAGGGTCAATTCTCTTAATAAAAGTATAGATATTTTTATAAAAGAATAGTATAGTTGTTGGACCTCTACTCTAGAGTCCTAGACAAAATTATGTGATAGAGTGTGACATTTATTGTCTCTATTATTTGAAGTATCTTTATGGGTCACACGTTGCATGTGCATTTTTTAGTTTATTTCTAGATGCGCGAGCGGATATGTGGAGAGAAAGAAAAAGTGTAGAAAAAGGTCAAAATAGTAATATTAATAGTAGTGATAAACGACATATCAAGGTCAAAAATAATAGAAAGTATTATTTTGGACAAATAGAATAAAATGGCTGAAAAAAAATACATTTAATTGATTCTATTTAGTCTATTGAAGATTATAATTTGACCCTAAAAATTTTAGGATTAAAACTTAGTTACTGTTTCAGAAGTGAGATATGTTAAAAGTACAAGTATTTTGAGCAGTAAAAGAAAAGAGACTATAATTGGTATATTGTTTCTTACATTAAAATATGCAAATATTTCATAATAATGAATAGAAAAATCCATCAAGACAAGGTTGTTCAAAAGATCGCCCAACCCAAACCACCCCTCCTGAATCTTGATTGGCTGCAATGCATACAGTTAGTTTTAACCATTTTTTAAATAAAATGTTACAAATCTAAAAAATTTCATCTAATATTATATCATTTAAAATTAGATATGAGTATGATACCTCTTGCTTTTTAATAGAAAAAAAAATTGATGTCACGCCAAATAAAAAAATATATAATCTTACTCTCTTTTCAAATAAAAATGATGTAACATTATGTAAGATCTTATTCTCTATGCCTAGCTTACCCTACATGTGGTTCTCATTCATCATATATAATCTTATCCTTACATATGGATATTTCTTATTGGTTGCTTATAATCATATACCTATAGCTCTGTCGCATCTCGATTTAAACCTCTCTCTCTCTCTCTCTCTCTCTCTCTCTCTCTCTCTCTCTCACACACACACACACAATTGTTATTTCCATTAATATTGGATAGAAAAAAAGTAGTGGAGATAATTGGATCCAAATTCATAAATTTAAGTTTTTTGGATTAAGTGATGTCATATTAACTTCTCAATTAGATTCTCCCCAATGTGTTATCTTCCGAAAAGGCAGTTTCAAAATCCATTGTGGTGTGGGATAATATGGCAAGGTTTTTAAGGTTTATTTTGGAGTTTGAGCAAGAATGGTGCAATGTGAGGTGCATATAGATGATTTTGGAAAAAGACCCAACAACGTAATATTGTCAATGATGTTAGTTTAAAAAAGCAGTCTTGTGCAAGGTTCCAATCGTATTATCTCCTCAACAAATCATTCCCCTATTCCTATGTCATTGTTGTTCCCCCCTCCCTTGCCAACCCAATTCCTTTGTCACAAATTGCTTGCCAATAGATTGTCATTTCCACCAAACACCCTTAACTAAAAATAGGGTTTAGTAGGCTTACCATTAAAAAAAGAGAAGAAGAAAGAAATCTCTTGAAAATTTTCATAAATCATTAGCTTAGTTATAAAAATAAAAGGAAAAAAAATTTATCATTTTCTTTGTCTAATTTCTCACCAAATGATTCTAATAAGCTTTATATCTTCATTATTGCATTAGTATGATAAAATAAAGTTTTTTTTTTTTTTTGAGAGATTTTTAACCTATGTCGTCCGCTCTTGATGATATTTCATTTTCATCAAGCTAAGACACTAATCGGTTTTTTGTGTAAACGGAGATTGAACCACAAATCTCTTATTCAACAATAAAAAATTTTACCAGTTAAGTTAACTGAAATCCACGATAAAATGAAGTTTTATTTCCATTTTTAAGAGAATGCACAAATTAACGGAGGAATGTTCAAAAAAATTGTTAACAAGCCCTTGATGGATACCTTAAGGAAGGTGCCATATCGAGATTGGGAAAATTGCATGTGTTATTAAATGACCAAGCACATCCTCAATATTAACATTATTTAAAGGAACATGATTGAAGACCATGAACAAAGTACTTTCTCATTATTTTGACCATGTATATCAAATACTATTACATGATCCACTTATATTATATAACAAAATTGCATGTCCTTAACTATGACAAATGGCTCAGTTTATGTATAGTGCATCATGTGATGTGCTTTCGTCATTTGACACTCATGCATCATGTGGTGTAGGTGCCTTCGTCATTTCGCACGCCATAAGTATATTAAAATTATTAGCATAATTTATTTAAGTAGAAATCTATTACTAAAGTTTAATGAAGTTAAATATACATAGACAATTAATGAAAGTTGGTTTATATATATATATATATATATATATATATATATATCATACTTGCATTATGTGACTCAATATATATGTTACACATTAATATTATATGATGTGCTTTTGCCATGCAATTATATTAAAATAACATAGTAATTAGCTCTAAGTTAAATTCTGCTGCCAAAGTTTCGAGAAATTTAAAGTACTACTTCGATTATAATTTAAATATTAAAAATTTCAAAGAAATTTAAAAAGAAATAATTTTTCTTTATTTTATGGTTATTTTAATTTATATGGATAATTTAGTATTACTTTCATTTTGATAATGATATTAGACAATGTACTTTTGTCACGTAACTAGAAGTATTTTTTTCTTTGATTTTGCTATTTATTTTATTTTTCACTTTTAATTATATTGCAGAAATATTTAATTCAATTTACATATGATTTTTAATTAAATTTTGCATGCACCATTTGGCCACATTAAATTATTTGCATAATTTTCTCTGAGTGAAATATATTGTCAAAGTTTCAAGAAGTCAAAAAAATATTGTTCTGATTAAGATTTTATTATTATTATTATTTTAATTTAAATTATTTTGATATTCTGCCATAACTTTTATTTTTTCCAGCCATAAAATCAGATTTCATAGTCGTGCACATGCTATGTAGCTCTTTTTATGCGTGTGCTTTGGTCTAAATGAAATTATTATTATTTTATTCTAAATAAAATTATTATTGATGCATGTTTTAAGAATTTTATAAGAAAATTTATTATTTAAAACCTAAAGTTTTTGGTTTTGATAAAACTTGGTTGCACGTGATGTGCTTTCACATATGATTAAACTTATTTTTTTTTCTAAAAATTGCAATCTATTTTGTTCTATATTTCAATTATACTAAATAAATATATTCTTAATTTATATCTAATTTGAACCCTAATACTCGGACAGTAGAAAATTCTTACCCACGATTAATTATAATATAAGTATTAGTATATTTTATATCATTATTGGTAGTGCATATATAACAAAACAAATTCTACTGACCTTTTTGTTTTTTGTTTTTTACTTCCTACGCATCTTTGACTAATGACTAACATCGATCTATAGGATGACAATGGCAGTTTTTAACTCATCCTAAAAGTTGAAACGTACACATTTGGAATCATCTTTCTTCATCTACCACATTATGTAAACACCTATAGCTTAAGATCCAAATCCATTATCTTTTTCCTTTAATCTCTTCCTCATATTTGTGTCTCGTACGTGTCTAAGTGGAGAGAAACAAACACAATGGAAAGTAAACCTTTTTGTTGGATTCTTCTATCCTTGCTCATTCTTTCATGCTTTGTGTCTCAAACTCATGAAAAAATGCAAGAACAAACTCTAGCCTATCTTCACAGCTCCACATTGAAGAAAAGTTCCGGCTTCGACACGAGTTTTTTCGAGGCAATTGTCAATTTCAATGAAACTAATGTTCATCCTCAGGAGGGGTTGAAGGAGAAAGATAGGATTGAGAAGTTGCCTGGACAAACCCAAGTGAATTTCTCTCAATATGGTGGCTATGTCACAGTGGATAAATCAGCTGGTCGTGCATTCTACTATTATTTTGTTGAAGCTCAACATTCTAAGGATTCATTGCCTCTTCTTCTTTGGCTTAATGGAGGTATTCAGTACTATACTTGATCCTATCTCAGTCTCCAGTTAATGTCACTATCAAATAGTGGAAACACATGTATAAATACTTTTTTTTCTTTTTCTTTTTCGTTTTGTACTTTGTTTATGTGTTTAGTGCCTTTTCTTTTTATTAATTTGTTTCCCTTTAAGTTTTAGAGATAGACAGGGAGGGATAACCGATAAGGAAAAAAAGAAAAAAGAAAGTATATATTTTATTTTTAACTAGTTTTTTGCCCATCCTCACAAAAACAGGGCCGCTTTAGCTTTGGTGGGGGGTTGAAGCCTTAGACCAAAGCTAACGCTGGCCTAAAATAAAGAAATAAAAATTTGAACATCTTGAGTCCTTAAATCTAAATTTTTTTAAAGTTCAAAACCAACTTAAATAAACTTAAATATGATCCCTTTAACAATTTAATCTTGCAAATAAAGTTTTTGATCAAATCTGCAGGTAGAGTGGCTGAATTTGAATGTATTTTTTATTTGTTATTTGTTAAGTGGGGATTGGGGCATAGGCCAGTTAGTCAATCAGTAGTTATTAAATATTAACACTAAAAAATAATTAAACAATTAGATAAAAGATGATTCTAGAAAAAACTAATAATAAAAATTAGACAAGGGGCTTAGGATAGGGGAGTGATTGAGTGAAGACAAAAACAAATGTTAACATAACAAAAATCTTCTTAACAAAATTACAAAGGATAATAGTTGTCAAAGTTAAGCTAAATTATTAAATAAAGTTACAATTAATTTATACTTTTGATTGAATCTGTGAGTGGAGTGGCTGGATTTGAATGTGTTTTTAGTTTGTTATTTGTTAAGTGGTGATTAGGGAATGGGACAGTCAGTTTATTAATTTGTAGTTAGTATACATTGACGCTAAAAAACAATAAAAAAATTAGACAATGGATGATTCAAAGAAAAAAAAAATTAGACAAGGGACGTGGGACAGTGGAGTGATTAGTGAAGACAAAAACAAAAGTTAACACAACAAAAATTTTCTTAATAGAATCACAAAGACTAGTAATTGTCAAAATTGAGTTGAATTGTTAAATAAAGTTACAATTAATTTATACTATTCATTGAATTTGTGAGTGGAGTGGCTAAATTTGAATGTATTTTTAATTTGTTATTTGTTAGGTGAAGATTGGGGCATGAAGCAATCAGTTAATCAATAGTTATTAAATGTTAACACTAAAAAACAATTAAACAATGGATGATTCTTAAAAAAAAAATTAAAAAAAAATTAGACAAGGGACATAGGACAGGGGAGTCATTGAGTGAAGACAAAAACAAATGTTAACACAACAAAAACTTTCTTAATATAATTTCAAAGGCCAATAGTTATCAAAGTTGAGTTGAATTGTTGAATAACGTTACAACTAATTTATACTTTTGATCGAATTAGCGAGTTGAGCGGCTGAATTTAAATGTTTTTTTAATTTGTTATTTGTTAAGTGGGGATTGGAGTATAGGTCAGCCAGTCAGTTAGTAGTTAGTAAATGTTAACAGTAAATGACAATTAAATAATTAGACAATGGATGATTCTAAAAAAAACATAGACAAGGGGCATGGGACAGGGCAGTGATTGATTCAAGATAAAAAAGAAATGTTAACACAACAAAAATTCTCTTAATAGAATTACAAAGACCAATAATTGTTAAAGTTGAGTTGAATTGTTTAATAAAGTTGCAATTAATTTATACTTTTGGTTGAATCTGTGTGTGGAGTGGCTAAATTTGAATGTATTTTTAATTTGTTATTTGTTAAAAGGGGATTGAGGCATGGACTAGTCAGTCAACTCGTAGTCATTAAATGTTAACAATAAAAGACAATTAAAAAATTAAACAATGGATGATTCTTAAAAAAAAAAATAATAAAAAAAGGGGCGTAGGACATGGGAATCATTAAGAGAAGACAAAAGCAAAAGTTAACACAACAAAAATTTTCTTGATAGAATTACAAAGGCCAATAGTTGTCGAAATTGTGTTGAATTGTTAAATAAAGTTACAATTAATTTATACTTTTGATCAAATATGTGAATGGAGTGGTTGATTTTAATTTTTTTTTTAATTTGTTATTTATTAAATGGGGATTAGGGCATGGGTCAATTAGTCAATTAGTATTTAGTGAATGTTAACTTTAAATAAAAATTAAACAATTAGATAATAGATGATTCTAAAAATAAAATAAAATAAAAAAATTAGCCAAGAGGTGTGGGACAAAGGAGTGATTGAGTAAAAACAAAAACAAATGTTAACACAACAAAAATTTTCTTAATAGAATTATAAAACCAATAGTACGCTGTCAAAGTTGGGTTCAATTGTTAAATAAAGGAATTGGACAGAGCGTAAAGACAAAAGCTAATTGAAAAAAAATATTCTAATTAATAATAATTAAAGTTCACTTTTTTATGAGAAATAATTAAAGTTCACTTAGCAACAATAATTAATATATATAAAAAAATAATTAATATATTTTTAGCATTTTTATTTTTTTAATATGATATGGAAATCTCACTCTAACCTAATCTAAGTGTATATATGTGTGAAACTCTCTCCTAAAAACTTGAACCTTAACCCTTGTCCCCCACCCCAAAAAGAACTTGTAAGTATAAAGTGATCATCATGCCAGGGGCAAACAATTGTATTGTACTTAAAAACTATAGATTATTTCCAAGATTTAATCTTAGCAATCATAATTAGTATGTTCATTATATGAAGAAACAATATACCGAATGAACTTATAATTTATCTTTTATTATCTTCTTAGTACTATGGAAAAATTTGAATAAAATCATGTAGACCACAAAATTCATCTCTTACTCAAGATTCATCTTTTTATTGACCCCTAAGAAAAAAAAATCTTGGAGTTGCGGTTGCATAAAAAGCATTGCTGCCCCCAAAAAGCTTTTACTTTGAACTATAGTCAATTGTTCCTAAAGAAGCCTATAACTAATACTTAAAACAACATATATACATACATATATATATATATATATATATATGTATACTCAGATTGTGTAACCTAATTATTAAACCAAGTTGATACTTATGTTTATTTTTCAGATCTAAGTTAAATACATACAATCATATTACTTAGTGCGGAGAAGTAAAGAAGGCAAGCAATATGATGACTTAGGAAAAGCAATGAAACCCAAATTTCAAGGTAAAAATTCTAGAGAGAATTTAACCTAATCTATCATCAAGGCAGTAAATTCACTATAATAGAATAAAAGTTTTACAATAGATTTTTCCCTAAATCTAAAGCTTCCTCTTGTAGTACTTACTCACACGATCACGTGCAGCTTCGAATCCATAGACTCTTCTATTTGAATTCGCACACAAACACCCACATTTATGACTCTGAGATCCTACTCAAAACTTTAAATCATTAGCTATGTATGATCTTGTAGCAGCAACTTCAGATCTACTGGTTCTAATAATGTGTAGATGGAATTCTAGTAGTGACTTTGAAATAAGAAGACACAGTACCTTTAAGATCTCAAAAGAGCACCTCCAAAGTTACAATAATACATGCATTAGAGTTTCCTTTAAATACTAAGAGAATCAGATCTAAAACCTTAATCACTTAATGGGCTTAACGAGTTGTTGGGCTAAAATTAAAGTTTGTAGACCCGTGTCTCTATCAGTCGAGCCTTCTTCTCGATTAGTCAAACCTGGCATGTTTCGAATTTCTAAACCGGTAGCTTCTTTTTTCTTATATTCTGACTTGCAGTACCTTAAGTATTGTCTAATATTCCTATAAACTTAGGAATCTATATCTAAACAAGTTTGTGCTCATGGATTGCCAATTATTCTAAACTTTTAGAACCTAACAGGTATTATTAATTACTTTAGCAACTATATTTTGATGTTAAAGGCACTGGCATATATACCATTTAAATAGAAAATAGAAGTGTAAAATTTAAATACTATAACTCGATATTATACTTGTCAACAGAGAAGAAATGTTATCTACATTTTAAGTATCTGCCACCTAGTTATAATATGGTCTTATTTGATGATTATTATTCTTGCTTAATTTCTCCCTAGGTCCTGGTTGTTCATCTCTTGCTTATGGAGCAATGCAAGAGCTCGGACCATTTCGTGTGCACAGTGATGGCAAAACACTTTACGACAACAAATTTTCATGGAATAATGGTATAGCTATATATCTCATAACATTTATTTTATGGTTATTTTTTTTTTCCCAAAATTTAATAATGTAATTCTCATTATTTTCCAAAACAGATTTTCAATGTTTATTTATTTGAATTTCTTTTCAGCCGCAAATGTTTTGTTCCTTGAATCTCCTGCCGGGGTAGGATTTTCATATTCCAACACAACATTGGATTATAGTACGAATGGGGATAGAAGAACTGCAGGAGATAATTATGTTTTTTTGTTGAATTGGCTGAAAAGATTTCCTGAATACAAGAATCGTGATTTTTATGTTGCTGGAGAAAGCTATGCCGGGCATTATGTTCCTCAACTTGCTCATACCATTCTCTTCCATAATAAGAAAGCTAACAAGACCATTATCAACCTCAAAGGAATCATTGTACATCTCTCTCTCTTTCTCTCTCAAAACACACACATACAATTGTAAATTAGATAATAGTCTATGAGAAACAATTAGTTAGATGTCACACAACAAGTGTTTATATATCTTTAAGCTTTTCGAAATGAAGAATTTACTGAAACTTAGACGTTACACTACTTGTTAGTCTTTCCATTCTAAAAAATTATCATGATGGTGAAGGAAGACATCCTTAGTATATTAGACTGTAATTAACAACATACTTCGTTTTGGTGATCATATGACTTATAAACTTTAAAATGATTTGCAAGGTGAATTGACGTTCTACAGTGCAATTAGTTATTGAAAAACTGTTTGGTAGAAGCCTAAATAAACAAAAAACAGTTTATAAAGTTTGTTTGGTTTGTGAGTTTCTTTTTGCAATTTTAAAATCTGATATTCATTATTCAAGATCATTGAATGTTTAAACTCCAAATTGTTTGTTAAACCAAATTGTAAAACACAGCGGACTGCAGATATATTCACATATGGATAAAATGAGTAATTTTTTTTTTTTTTTGGTTGTTGATAATTCGATAGTTACAATAAGGTAGAGGAGATTTGAACCTAGAATATTTTTGTTAGAAATGCCAAACATCTAGAAGATACCAACTAATTAAGTTATAATAAGGTTTTTAACAATAAAATAAGAGAATTTTGATATCTTTTTTTAGAAGTAAAATGTTGATGTGCTAGACTGACTAATCATAGGAATAAGGATAATCTCATTATACATGTAGAGATAAGAAATTTAAGTCACTTTGACTTCTTGATTTCTTAAGTTACAGCTATTACCATTTGTAAAAGAAATTTCTTAAAAAAGTTATAAGATATATATACTATCAAATGAAAATTATAGATGATTTAATTATTCAAATTAAAGGTCAAAATGTGTAGGTGGCTGGTGTTTAATTTACACAGAAGTATTCATGATTCAAATTCTTCCTACTATTGAATTGTAAGAAAAAAAAAAGAAAAAAAAAAAAGAAGAAGATTAAAAATTAATTTTTTTTTAAAAGTAATAATGGTGAAGCAAGGAGGAAATGAAGGTAAAGGTAAGGTTCTCAGTTCAAGAGGCTCAAGCTTGAAATAGTTGTAGAGCAAGTGACATAATTCTAGAACTACTTATATATATTAAGTATTATAATTTTAAAATTAGTTTATTGGTTGGCCTAGAATTATTTTGAAGCTTAACTGGTTAACATCTTTAACGTTTCTAATAGAAACATATATTTAGGGTTCAAATCTTTCTTTCATTGTAATTATAGAATTACAAAACAAATATCTTAATGTTTTCGTTTTCATTATGCAGATTGGAAATGCAGTGATCAACGATGAAACAGATACGCAAGGAATGCTTGATTACCTTGAGACCCATGCAATCGTTTCAGACCGAGATGTGTATCAAATACAAAAATATTGCAACTTCTCATCCAATGCGTCCACTCGGTCTCATGAGTGCATTGCGGCCAGTGAAGCAGTGTCGAAGGATATTTCCTACATCAATATCTATAACATTTATGCTCCCTTGTGCTCCTCTTTCAATCTCACAGCTCAGCCCAAGAAAACATCTGTAAGTTGATAAATTTTCTAGTGAGTTTGAAACGTGAAAGAATAAAACAAGAGGGAAAATATGCAAGTGGTTAGGAAATTAACGAATCAAAGTTCTTAAAAAGTTTCGTATTTTTTTTTTTTTAATTTCCTTCATTGCGTACATGCTTCTAATTAAGATCCAATGGTGCGTAAATTTTTAACCAACAAATACGCTTTTAGCTTTAGAAGTTGTTACACGCATCATCCATGTTGCATCAGTCTAAAAAACTTGTGCGTTTGTATAAGTTTGTGAAACAGCGTTTTGGTTTAAAATGAAAGTTTATAAAAAGGTTATGAGGAGTTGAAGATGCGAAACAACGTTTCAAGTTTTAAAAATGCATTTTTAACACACTCATTATTTAAAAGAGATGTCATTTATAATATATCATTTTATGACTTCTTGCTCCTAAAAATGTAATTTACATTGTTCTGTTATTTTGTGGGCAGATATTTAAATTTGATCCATGCAGCGAGTACTATGTATATGCTTATATGAATAGGCCTGAAGTTCAAGAAGCCCTACATGCCAATGTTACTAGACTCACACATGACTGGGAACCATGTAGTAATGTCATACACAAATGGGTTGATAGTCCATCAACCATCATTCCCCATTTGCAGGAGCTCATGGCCAATGGCCTTCGAGTGTGGATTTTCAGGTAAAAGTATTATTGTCATATCTTTCGTTGTTCTATATTGACATAATTAGGAATTAACCTTTATTTTTTGTTGTTGTTACTCTCTCTAATTAATTTAAACATGTTTCGAATTCAATACTCTTATTTATTTTTATTTTTTTAAAGACATTTAACTTGTATTTTCAATTTTGTCATTCTTTATGTCCACCAAAATGAAGTCGTATTGGAAAGCGAAAATATTATTAAAACTAATGATGATGTTTGCTGGAATTAGACAAAATGACCAAATGAAAAACAAATTAATGTTAAATGTTTGAAGAAAAAAAAAAAACTTAAATAGCTGAAGTGAAAACAGGTCAAAGTTAGATCATTGTAATTTGTAATTTAGCATTATTTTTATTATTACTAATTGGTTTATAAATAATTACATAGTTCATCTTTGCTAAGATCAATACTCCACCTTAATGGAAAAAATTAACCTCTTTCATTTGCTTAATGAGTTGAGCACAAACATATCTACCTCCTTTAGGTCTCTTTATTTTTAGAATAAAGAGACCTAAAAGAGGGAGCAAAAACCAAGATTCAAGTTTTGAGAGAAAACTTCACAGATATATACTTAGAGTAAGTTAGAGTATAGTTTCTATCTCAGATTAAAAAATAAATAAAAATAAAAAAAAAAGTTGAAACCAACAGGTCTTACTACTACTTGGGGTTTAATTGGTTATAAAATGGTTACGGACCACAAAATACAATATATAGAGGAAATCAAATCCCAAATACAGGTCGTCTTAACTTCAAAATCACAAGGAGTTTTGAAGAGTTAACCTTAATTTCTTGGATATTTTAGTGCTTACCGCACGTTAACAAACAAAGAAGTTATTGATGATTTCACTGACTTTTTACCTTTAACACTTGTGGATCATATCTTGGCATCCTTATATATTCTGATCAATATATGATAATCAAAGTATATATACAAATCTCAAATGAGTCTTTATTGGATGAAATGCAGTGGCGATATTGATGGAAGGGTTCCTGTTACTTCAACAAAATACTCTATAAACAAAATGAAGCTTCCTGTGAAGACTGCATGGCATCCTTGGTTCCTCACTAAAGATCAGGTATTGCATTGTTCTGTTTATCTTGAATATTTCAATACATGTTTTTGCTTCAAAAAGCTCAAAATATTCTAACATCCTTTATTCAATAGTGAAGATAACTTTTTTGGTTATTGTCACAGGTTGGTGGCTTTACACAAGTGTATGAGGGAGACCTAACATTTGCGACAGTAAGAGAAGCAGGACATGAAGTGCCAAGCTACCAGCCTGCGAGAGCATTTTCTTTGATCAAACACTTCCTTGAGGGCAAACCACTTCCTGATATCAGTAGACATAATTAATTTCATTTTTTATCTGCATTTCATAAGTCCTCATAGGCTCTAGCTAAGTTGGTTCCTTTGCCTTTGTAGTGCCAACTATGTTTGTTTTGATTATCTGCGTTTACCTAATAAAAAGTTAATAGCATGTTTCTATTTTGAGCAAAAGTCCAACTTGTTTTTACTTTTCAATCATTTACTATGTGGTCCACTTTTGTTCCAACAATTATATCACTGTTAGGGTTCATAAATGTGTTGATGAATCCTAGTGTAGAACATATCAAAACTAGGTTGTATTAATAAATTTGTTTTAGGGTTGAGTCTAGGCTAGAAGCTACTCAAAGACAACAAAGTTTGGATTTGTTCAAAAATGAGGAGTTGGTGATCTTTTACTTATATATTTTATCTTATATATTTTAATAATTTATGAGGGAAACTTGTTGTTTCATTGTAAAATAAATATTTGATGCTTTAAAATAGACAAAAATTGGACTCAATTCAGATTTGAAATAAATGAGATGTGATTATTTGCAGTTTATACAATTTTGCTATCTCTCAATGTTTAATTGACTGAAACTTAATTCACTTGACTGAAACTATCTAAACAATATATTGACTTGATGTGATACTTTATTTAACCAATATTTTTTCTATATAAACCAAGTATTGGTACAAATAGAGGGTGAAAGGCTCACATACAAGAGTAAATCTAAAAGCCAAACTTTCTTGAACTTAAAAGAGTTCTAAATTCCTCTCCTCAGTGTTTCTCATTATTAAGGGACTGGATTGTCTTTGTTTCTTCCTTTGCGACCTGTTGTTTCTAGAATTGGGTATGGGTCCCATTGTTGCCTTTGTTCATTGGGAGCTCTTCAGCGCTGCCGCTAATTTCTAGGACAAACGAGAAAGAAGCACAACGACCACGAAAGTGATTTTTGTTTTTTTTTTCACTTTTGTTAGGACATATGTGTTTCACTTGTTAAGAACATATGTCATTATTTTATGAAATTGGCTAATCCTTTGACAAAACCCACTTTACTTGTATTTGGGTAGATCTAGGATGTTTTTAATACTTCAAGAAATAAGATTTCAAGATCAAGTGTTAAAGCCATACAAGTCTGTCCAAGAAACAAGCTGAAGAAATGCTTGTCATTAAAGCTCGACAGCTAGCATCTATCGAGCTTAAGAAGCTGTTCCAGTCCCGTGGCTTGACAGCTGCTTGACAGCTTCTTGACAGCTGTTATTTGTCAAGGTTTAAGAAAAATAGAATTTCTTATCTGTTTTCTTCCAATCTGTGAATATGTCTTTGGACCTTCTTTTCTCATGACCCTAGACATATAAAAGGATTATTTTACGGGCCGTCAAAGTGGACGAAAATTGCATAAGTGTTGAGCAAAGTTTGTTCAAGAAAATTGTAATCGGAGACAGAATTTGCTCTAGTTCATCTTTCTTGTGAAGAAGTTGTTGTATTTGTACACCGTAAGGTTTTGTGACTAAGCATCTTCTGGATCTTCATCATGTGATGAAATGAAGAACTTTACAGTCAACAACCTTTTTTAGTTGGTGAGTGAGTCACATACTGGGATTCGTGCAAAGAAGTTAGTCACATACTAGGATCCGTGCATCAAAAGAGTGGCGATCATATATTGAAGAATTCAGAGGTTCTGAAGCGGTAGAAGGTTTCTGCTGTAAGTTCATCTACGGGGATTGTAGATTCTAGAGACAAAAGTTTTGTACTAGATCTGAAACTTCTCTTTACTATAATGGATTGCTTTTTGGGAAGGTTTTTCCCTAAGTTTTTTACTGTGGAACAAGTTTGTTTCATTGGTTTTCTTGGATCATCATATCTTGTCTTATTTATTTTTCTGCTGCATTATATTAACATGATATTGATGTTTATTTGTTTTAACAAGTTTTATTCATAATAAATTTAATTAACAAATTGGGTTTAAAACTTGTTAATTCTATCAACCGGAGTCTAAATTTCCCAACAAATGGTATCAGAGCGGGTTCACTCTTATTGGATTAATTTCCTGAGTGTGATCCTTGACCTCCATTGTCATGGATCGTGGACAACCTCTTTTAATTCCTCCTTTATTTGATGGCACTAATTATACGTACTGGAAAGTTCGTATGAAAGTTTTTTTGCAGGCTCTAAGTGAACAGGTATGGTAAGCTATTGAAGTTGGCTGGATTAAGCCAAAGGAAGCGTCGATAGATTGGGATGAAGCAACAATCATAGCAGCAAATTTCAATAGTAGAGCCTTGAATGCTTTGTTTTGTGAGGTGACCAATGAGGAATTCAAGAGAATATCATCCACGGAAGTTGCCAAGAAAGCAAGGACCATTCTTGAAACCATCTATGAAGGTACCAGGGCAGTAAAGACTGTAAAGCTTCAACGACTCACTAGTAGTTTTGAAGAAATAAGGATAGAGGAGGATGAGACCTTTGATGAGTTCTATGTTAAACTCAAGGATATTGTGAATTCTGCTTTCAACCTTGGAGAATCTATAGCAAAATCCAAAATTGTTAGAAAAATCCTTAGATTCTTACCTGAAAGATTCCATGCCAAGATCACTGTCATTGAAGAAGTGAAGGACATTGATCAACTTCCTTTGACTGAGCTTGTAGGGAACCTTCAAACCTATGAGATGGGATTAGGCTCAATAGGAAAAGGTGGAAAGATTAAAAACTTGGCTCTCAAGGGTATAGAGGAAGAGATTGAGGACTCTGGAGATGAAGATGATGATGAGGATGAGGATGAGGATCTAACCTTCATAACGGATGAGATTGTCAAGCTTCTTCAATTAGGAAAAAGGATAAGGGTCTCCTAGGAAATCTAAATCCTCAAGGAAGGGAAAAAATGAGAAACCCCCCATCAAATGCCATGAGTGCAAATGTTTTGGTCATATGAGGATAAAGTGTCCAAACTACCTCATGAAGGAAAAGACCAAGGAGTCAAGAGATAAAGGGTTGGTTGCTACTTGGAGTGATATTGAGAATGACTCTTCTCATAAGTATGCGGATGAATGTAATCACGTTATGGCATTTGCTGCCTCAACCGATAAGGTGATTGTGGAGAGTGCTAGTGATAGTGAGGATTCTTCTGATGATGAAATACCTAAGAAGTTGACCCTTAAGGAAGCATATGATAAGCTATGCACTGAATTCATAAAATCTGAAAAGACTTCTCATCTTTGTAGAAAAGAGCTTAATAAAGTAAAAACTGAAAAAACTTATCTGCTAGTCAAACTAGATGAGACTACAAGGTTAGTTGAAACTCTTGTTGTGGAGAACACCTCATCAAAAGAGAAGGTCAAGAATCTTGAGGTTGAGCTTAGTCAAGTTATAACTCAAATAGAGAGGATGTCCAGTGCAAAGCTTAATGAGGTATTGCGTGCTTAAAAGCCTAGTTCTAATAAGACTGGCTTAGGATATGCTATCTTCTCTGGCCCCTCCTCTTCCACGGCTTTTAAATCAAAGACTGTCTTTGTACCCCAATCTGAGAAAGGTAATAAAGGTATAAAATCAAAAACTAATCTGGCTAATTCTAAATCCTTTATTAGACCTCATGTTTGTCACCATTGTGGTGATTTTGGACACATTCGTCCTAATTACTTTAAGTCGTATCCTCAAAAATAAGTGTCCATACGGTGACAAGTTTCTTCTCGAGGACTTACACCATTTTTTGGAGAGTTATTAAAAGTCTTAAGCTTTTTAACTCAATTTCAAAAAAATCTTAATTCTTCTATGTCCTTTAGTAAATATACTAAGACACGTGCCTTTTCATCTTCACGGCCAAAGACTCGTGCTGTGTAGGTGTGAAAGGAGTCTAAGACTTAATTGTCTTTTCTGTTTGTCCTCTACTTTAATTCTTTCTATCTAAAGTAGGACTCTTTTTGCTTGATTTCTTCTCTGCTTTTGGAATCATGCTTTCATGCATCTGCACCTTTCTATCATGCCTTCATCCATATACATCTTTCTTTCATGCTTTCATGTTGTGTGTCTGTTTTTGTTTGATTGTTTAGTTTTATTTTGTTTTGGTTTTCAAAATAAATAAAAAAAATCAGAAAAATACAAAAACAATGTGTTGTGTACATTGGTACTTGTGTACCTTGGATGGCTATTGAAACAAAATTTTCTAAATTTCATATCTTTTGTAGTTTAGATGAGCATCTATAAACACAACTAAGCAAGTGAGCTTTGTGGCTCATGTTTGTAATGAGTAAAGATTAAGTAGTCTCTTGTACTTAACACTCATATCACTCTTTTTGACGGGTAGGACTAGAAAATCCTAAGAGAAAGGCATAAATAACCATCTCACCACTGTTACGTGCCAATCATGAAATGAAATCTATATGTTTCGGCATAGCAAAAGTGCAATGTCAATGACATTCGTATGCTTCGACATATATAGCAAAAGTGCAATGTCAAAAGCTTAACATAATTGGATAATTCTTTTCTCTCTTATTTGCCCATGCATGGTTTGCTTCAAAAGAAAAATATGCAAAGAAAATCAAAAGCAAAATGTTCAAAACGCTTTTAAATATGATTGCAAGCATGTATTCTAGAAGATGTGAGAGTTATAGGATGTACCTCAAAGGTGATAGTCCCCATCAAACAGTTATGATTATGTGTGAGTTAAAGTGATTTTCTTATATCTCAAATCGTCATAACATGTTGACACATTTGTAATCTTGCGATGTTCTTCACACACAACACGCAATATTTTTTGCTACCCTTGATACATGTGCAGGTACAATGTGATTTGACCATCACAAAATTTACATGTGTTAATGTATGCTCACTAAACTGTCTTGACTTTTTTTTGAAATATAAAATCAGTTAGACTTGTTTAGTGTGTGTGTGTGTGTGTGTGTGTGTGTGTGTGTTTTTGGGATCAATGTGCTTAAAATTGTTGTTGAGAGATGATTTTGAGAACTTAAAATGTTGCTTAGATCCTTATTTGAGTTGCATCCTTGATTGCATTTATGCTTGTGTTTTTCTCTTCTTGAAAAACTGTTTTTAAGCTATCTCGATAGCTCCTTAACACCTCCTCGACACTTGGCCATCTGTCGAGCTCTTAAGCTATTTCTTATCAAAATCTCGATGCCTTTCGACAGCTAGGTGGATCGATCGAGATTCCTTCTAGATCCTCGATAGCTTCTCAACAGCTAGGTGGATCGATCGAGCTTTCTTCTGGCCTCTCGATAGCTTCTCGACAACTGATGGATCGATCGAGCTTCTTTAATCGTGTCTGGTGAATTGTTCCTCGACACCCTCTCAACAGCTGCATCTGTCGAAGCCTGTTTGCTCAACACCTCCCTCGCCACCTATCTCGACACCTCTATCTGTCGAGCTTTACTGACCTTCTATATAACGGTTCAACGCGATCCGTCTCTCACTTTTCTTGATCTCTCTCTCGACAGATCCGCCATTGCACCTCCCAAATCACTCTCTCTAACTCCAAACCTCTTTCCAAGTGATTTTCAAGCTTTCTCAAGTTTTTTTCTTCACTTAGTAAGTTTCTAATCTCTCATTTACATGCATTTCATGTTTTGAAACCTAAATTTTGGGGTTTTTGAAAATTTTTGGGTTTTTCAAAATTGGTGAGTTATTATTGAAATTTTTGGGATGGGTTTTAAAGATTTAATCTTAAAAACTTCATGCATTGCATCACATTTGCATTATAACAGTATTATGATGCATTTTAGATGTATGCAATTGATTGTGTGCTAGTAGAATTGGATTAGGGTGAGCCCATGATGCATTTTATATTGCATGTCACATGTTCATGCATTTTCCATGCATTCATACTCTTTTTTCAATATACTTGTTATATTTGAAATGTGTTGGGACTTTTCTGATTCTCTCTCTCTCTCTCTCTTCTGTTTACGTTAGTGCGTCAATAGCACCAAAACATAAGTCTGTTCCGGGGCATCCACTTCCTCTGATCCTACTCCTTCTCATATTCGGTTCCGTAATGATGATGCCCAAAAGGCATTCTCGGAGAACTTTTCTAGACGAGGCATTCATTCTGAACGGCAAGTCATCTTGGTGGACTTCACCAAGACTGACCTGCCCGATGTCATTCACAGTCAGGGTTGGGAGTCACTAGTGACTGTGTGATGTCCCAGTCACATGTCCATCCGTGCTGATCCAAGAGTTTTACTCCAGCATGCATGGATTTGATCATTCAATACCTCATTTTATCACTCGCGTTCGAGGTATGCATATTGTTGTCACACCGCAGATAGTTGCGAATGTACTCCATGTCCCGCGGGTAGACATACCTGACTATCCCTGTTGTGAGCGTCTGAGGACTGTGTACAAGGATGAGCTCAAATCTACGTTTTGTAAGCATCCCTCCAAGTGAGGTGATTGCCAATTCACTTACTGTTCGGGCTTTTCAAAAGGCCCTCAGTTTTTGAACATGGTTATGATCTTTGTACTCCATCCTCTCTCTCACTATAACTCCATCACCGAGCCTCGTGCTCGATTTCTGTTGTCCATTCTTGAGCATCTCACCATAGATTTCCTTTCTCATTTTATTTTTTCTATTATAGATGTTCATCAGGATTCAGCGTCTCATGATAAGCTCATCTTTCCATCCGCTATCACGAGGATCTTACGACACTTTTCTGTTCCCTTTCCAGTGTCTGACCCTTTTACCTTCATGTGTGCCATAGACGCCGCTACCGTTAACCGTAGCGAGGCGCAGTTTAGGTCACGACAGACTGGGTCAGCAACTCCTCCCACCCATTCAGCTCCATCCCGATCTGCTGCATTCACATCTGCTCCCTCCTCTTCTATGAGCGATATGACACTCAGAGACATCATGACGCAGCTTCAGCACATGGATGCTCACCTTGATACACTATTTACTAAGCTACCGTTAAACGTAGCGAGGCGCAGTTTAGGTCGCGACAGACTGGGTCAGCAGTTCCTCCCACCCATTCGACTCCATCCCGATCTGCTCCATTCACATCTGCTCCCTCCTCTTCTATGGGCGATATGACTCTCGGAGACATCATGATGCAGCTTCAGCGCATGGATGCTCGCCTTGATACACTCTTTACTGAGCTATATCAAGTGAACGTTCATGTCGACTGTATTGCATGGTGGCAGGCGGTCATGGGTGGTTTCGCTCCTAAGGCTTCTCCTCCACCTCCTCTAATGGATTCTGATTCTAAGGCTAAGGATGATGATGATGATGATGATAGAGATGCTAGCTCTACTAATGAGATGTCTACTTAACACTCTTACCCTTTGTCACTCGTAACAAAAGGGGGAGTAGTTTTGGATATGATAGTAGTTATACTTAGGAGGAGAGTTAGTATAGGACCATTTTGTTAGGGGAAGTGTTGATATCTTGAGAGATGTAGTGAGGATTACTTGTATCTTATTCTTTTCTTTATTTTAGAGATATATTTATTCTTGTACATGGGTCTTGTGACCATTATTGACATACATTATACTTATTCTCTTTATATGTTGATGTATGTTTCTTTCACCTACCTTTACATGTGTTGTTTCTTTTCTCTCTTTATGCACATGCTTCTTATTACTTGTATGTAATCTATTATTTCTGCTTCACAAAAAGATGCCTTGATGTGTTTTATTTAAAGTGTTTCAGAAATACAGATTGTCAAAGTCTACTTTCCATAAACTCTCTTCTTGTAAAGTTTTTCAAGAGTTTGTGTTAGGATAGATTTTATTGTATTTAACAAGTGAGTATGAGTTGAGTGATTTATGACTTTTTTCATATGTTCATTTGTTTGTTGTGATTTTGTCACGGATTGCTAAAGGTGGAAATTATTAGGACATATGTGTTTCACTTGTTAGGAACAGATGTCATTATTTTTTGAAATTGGCTAATCCTTTTAAAAACGTACTTTACTTGTATTTTGATAGATTTAGGATGTTTTTAATATTTCAAGAAATAAGGTTTCAAGATCAAGTGTTAAAGCTATGCAAGTCTGTCCAAGAAACAAGCTGAAGAAGTTCCTGTCATTAAAGCTCGACAACTAGTATCTATCGAGTTTAAGAAGCTGTTCCAACCCCGTGGCTCAACAACTTCTCAACAGCTGCTATCTGTCGAGGTTTAAGAAAAACAAAATTTCTGATTTGTTTTCTTCCAATCTGTGAATATGTCTTTGAGCCTTCTTTTCTCATAACCCTAAACATATAAAAGAATTATTTTAAGGGCTGTCAAAGTGGACGAAAATTGCACAAGTGTTGAGCAAAGTTTGTTCAAACAAATTGTAGCTGGAGACAGAATTTGCCCTAGTTTATCTTTCTTGTAAAGAAGTTGCAGTGTTTGTACACCGTAGAGTTTTGTGACCAAGCATCTTCTGGATCTTCATCGTGTAATGAACTGAAGAACTTTGCAGCTAACAACCTTCTCTAGTTGGTGAGCGAGTAATGTACCAGGATTTGTGCAAAGGAGTTAGTCACGTACTGGGATCCGTGCATCAAAAGGGTGGCGATCATATATAGAAGAGTTCAGAGGTTCTGAAGCGGTAGAAGGTTTCTGCTGTAAGTTCATCTACGGGGAAGAGTCTAGGGACAAAGGTTTTGTACTAGATCTGAAACTTTTCTTTACTATAATGGATTGCTTTTTTGGAAGGTTTCTCTCCAGGTTTTATACTGTGAAACAAGTTTGTTTCATTAGTTTTCTTGGATCATCATATCTTGTCTTATTTATTTTTCTGCTGCATTATATTGACATGATATTGATGTTTGTTTGTTTGTTTTAACAAGTTTTATTTATAATAAATCTAATTAACAACTTAAATTTAAAACTTGTTAATTCTATCAACCGGGGTCTAAATTTCCCAACAACTATAACAGTTTAATCATTCATGTATCAAACTAACAAACAGGATGTCCATGTTGGTAAAGGTACAAATTTTTTTTTTTTTTGGTGCAATATTTAATTTTCTAATAATTTTTTTAACATGCATCTAGTAAACAACCTATCTAGTAACCAACCTTGCATTCATCTATCATAGCATATCACATGACATTTTACAGACATATCAACTCGTGGCATCATTGTCGATGTCAACATATGTATCTCATCATGTCCTAAAATTCATCTAAATAGATATATCATCATCTCATCCACAACCATAATCTAACATTCATCTAGGCATGGTACACGTCCTACCCTTCATCTAGCCATGTCATTCTTTATCTCATGGAATAAGATATTACATGGCATCATGTAGCATAAGGGTAGCAAGCATATCATTACAACGTTCAAGAGTATCAATCATGTTCATCATCCAACCATTGCACATAACAAGGCATCATATGTTCATCAAGCACACCACACTCATCGCATATATGCATGTCCATGTTATAGTGCATGACTTACATTCACTTACCTCACTGTTTCACAACACCACAACGCCTATACATTAATGTATGTTCATGTTCAAACGTATGTTCAAGTGTTCGCACAAGTATATTAACCCTAATTCTTGATCTAATAATCAAAGCATGTAAAACATGTTATACTACTACATGCTAATCTAAAAAAGCATAAACTAAACTATACAGGCCTAAAACATGCATTTAAACTAATAAAATAAAAAGAAAGCAGAGGAACGAACAATTCTAGGTTTCTAAGTTAAACATACGTGCGCATGCAAAAGCATGTATACGCATGTTCTTGTCCTAGCATGCTTCTAATCTACAAGGTAGTAAACCTAAACTACATAGAGGATAATCAAAACAATGGAAACAGGAAAAAAAAATAAAATAAAAGAAATTAGGTTAAACCCTTACCTCAAACACGAGTTCTTGGAGCTTGATTTTAACCGTTCCCCTTGGTTAATTTACAAAACAAAATACCCAATGAGTTAGTAAGTTTGACTAGAGGGATTAGAATCAAACTAGGTCCTAGCCAAGAAACTTTACTTTAGGATGTTTTTTGAACTAAAAAGCCTCTCTTAAATCACTTTTTTGGAGTGGATTTAGTGTGTTTTGGAAAAAGGACCATGAGGCCTTTTAAAGTGTTCAAAGAGGAGGGGTAGGGGTCTTCCTAAGTGATGTGGGATTAGCTCTACCACGTTTTCCATCAAAAACTTTCCTAAGTGATGCGTACCCTAATGCGTACACATGCACAGGGCTGTGTATTCATGCTCGAGGCTACGCACGCATGCTTAAGGTTCATGCAAGGTTTTTCTTTTCCAAAAACATCTTTCAACTAAGAGTTCTGTTGGCTAGACCTTAGATCAACCCTAAACCCTTCTAGTGGTATCGTAATTGGAGAACGACTGAACGAAGGCTCGTCAGGTCATAAGAGGTACAAAATGAGGTTTCTATACGCTCCAAGGAATCTTATTGGAAAGAATTTTTGTAATTTTAAACAATCTCTCAAACACTCTCTTTAGGTCACAAGATGAGTGAGTTTAAAACAAGTTCTTTCAATGTTAAGCAACACATGTATGTATATTTACTTGTATTTTTTGTATTAAAAATCTGTCCCCTAAGTTACAAATCCTGGCTACACCCTTGTCTTACAGGCTAATAGTTAGGCACTCAATGCTCTACCTTTCTTAATATTGCAAATGTTAGGTCTCCATCATCCACTTGTGTATAGCCGCCGACCTGTAACACCAACAAAGAACTTAGCTCTCCACTTTAATTAGCCAAGGACAAATCCATTCCTTAGAGTCGTCGTCTTTTAATTTGTCTCATACTCATCTTTTCCAATCCTCCTTTGTTTTTATTTCCTTTGTTCAATTAATGCCACAACACAGCTGATCAATTAGTCAAGGACAAAGGCTTCGTTTTCCTATCAGAAAAGTGTGAGCAGTTATAAACAAATGTATTTTCTTTTTCTTTCTTTTTTTTAATCAGAAATGTATAGAAAATTATCTATACTATTATTAAGACAATAAAACTCTCTTTGGTGTCTACTTTCTTTACTTCCAAAAATAACCTAATGCACATTGAAAGTTATTTAGCAATTAAAAAGATGGACACAAAAATTTGAAACTATCCATCAAATTCTGCTTGCACTAATACAGCAGTGGAAATTAAGTACTTTTCTAAATTTTATTTTTATTATTCATTATTTATTTTCATTAATTTTTAGGAAAAAAAAAATTCTCTAAAATAAAATGAAAATAAAAAAAGCCTACAACACGCGCAGAAGGAGTAGAATGTGATCTATAATTTGAAATATGTTAATCTATAATTTAAAGTGGTTTTTATTAATAAAAAAAATTAACGTGTAGTTATTTTGGACCATTTAAAAAAGTGGGCACCAAGAGGTCAATTCTCTTAATAATGGTATAGATATTCTTATAAAAGAAATACCGAAATAGTATGATAGTTTGAAGTTAACTCTATTATTTGGAGTCTCTAATGGGCCACACTTATCAGTGCATTTTTGTTGCCTTGCTTTTTTCGTCTTATTTCTAGAAGTGGGAGTAGATATGTGGAGGAGAAAGAAAAAGTGTAGAAAAAGATCAAAAAATAACATTAATAGTGGTGAAACATCAGTATAGAAAATAACTAAAAGTATATATTATTTTGGATTAATAGAATAAAATGATTAAAAAATAAACAAGTGATTGACTCTATTTAGTCTATTGAAGATTATACCGAGCGGCTGTTTTAGAAGTGGGATATGTTAAAACCAACCGTGTGCACTGCATAGCTTATATAAAATTACTTTGCTTCTTACATTATTAATTGCAACGTCGTATATAATATTTTATTTAAACTTAGTGTATATAATAAGAGATGTGCTACAAGCCTACAACCACAATACTTTCACAACTTTTACCACAAAAAAAAAAAAAATCAATATTTTTCACAATAAATTATAAATATTAAGTTACTAATGGTTCTAATTTAAATCCACAATTTAAATTATTTTTTGGCTCATTTATAACAATCAATAATAACCTATCACTTAAAATTTATTATGAAAATGTTGTAAAAATATTATGAACATAACATTTCTCATATAATAATGAATGAAAAAATCCATAGACGAGGTTGTTGAAAAGACCGCTCAACCCTACCCTTCTAATCCTAATTGGTCACAATGAACACGGTTGGTTTTAACCTTTTTGTTAAATCAAATATCTTAAATCTAAAATTTCATCTAATATCATATCATTATTGATATCATTTAAAATTAGATATGACTATGCTCTTGCTTTTTAATTAAAAAAAAAAATCAACATCCTTACCAAAAAAAAATTGATGTCACACCAATTACAAATATATATAATTCTACTATCTTTTAAAATAACAATGATGTAACAATAAGTAAAAATCTTATCCTATGCCTTTTACTAAATTTACCTTACATCTGGTTCTCATTCATCACATATTATCTTATCCTTACACATGGATAATTCTTATTGGTTGCATTATATAATCATATCCCTATAGCTCTATTAAACCTCCACCCAAACCTCTCTCTCTCATAGTTGTTATACCAATTAATATTGGGTAGAGAAAAAGTAAAGGAGATTACTGGATCCAAACTCATATATTTAAGTTTTTTGGGGTTAAATGGCATTTTACTAACTCTTCAATTATATTCCTTTCAACGTGTTATCTTCCCAACAAGTAGTATCAGAATCCATTGTAGTGTGCAATAACGAGGCAAAGTTATTAAGGTCCATTTTGCAGTTGGCGTAAGAAGGGTGCAGCGCGAGTTGCATATAGATTGATTATAGAAAAATGCCAACAAATTGTCAATGATGTTAGATCAAAAAAAAAGTTTTATGCGAGGTTCCAATGGTTTATCTCCTCAACAACCATGCACCCCCCTATTCCTTTGCAATTGTTGTTCCCCCCTCCCTTGCCCACCCAATTCCTTTGTCACTAATTGTTTGCCAATCGATTGTCATCAGGGACGGAACCAGAATTTGTACCTGGGAGGGGCCAAAGCTTAAAACCAAAAAAAAAAAATTATGAAAATAAAAACTAACATCTATTTCATATTCAACAAAATACTACATATAAAATAAATATTTCTTAAACATTTCATATTATAAAACACACTAACAAAGTATAACATACAAAATAAGTGATTCTTATTTTGTGCACAGTTTTTGTTTAGTCTATATTTATTTTGTTTTTATAATTAAAGGGGTATGAATTTTATTTATGTATTTCTTTTCTTGGAGGTAAATATCTAAATATTTTAGAAGGAGAGAGAGAGAGAGAGAGAGAGAGAGAGAGAGAGATATATATATATATATATATATATATATAAGGAAAATCTTAATTTTTTTTATACTATTTAAAAAAAAATGACTGGGGGGGGGGGGGTGGGGGGGGCAATTTCCCCCCTCTGCCCTAGTGTAGGTCCGCCCCTGCAAATTGTCATCTCCACCAAACACCCTTAACTAAAAATAGGGCTTAGTCGGCTAACCCTGAAAAAAGAAAAGAAAAGAGAAACTTCTTGAAATTTGTCGTATATCATTAGCATAGTTTAAAAAAAAGGATTATTAAATGATTAGTTATTAAAAAAGGATTATTGCTCGCCAAATGATTCTAATGAGCTTTATATCTTCATTACTCATTAGCATATATGATAAAATGAAGTTATACTTCCATTTTCCAGGGAATGTACAAACGGAGATGTTCAAACAAATCCCAAAACTTACCAACAAGCCCTTGATGGATTTATTAAGGAAGGTACCATCGAGGTTGGGAAAATTGCATGTGTTATTAAATGGCCAAGCACTTCCTCAACACTAACATTATTTAAAGCAGTTTACTTCTCATCATTTTGTAAATATATAACAAAATACTATATGATGATTTACTTATCTATACTAATTATAATAGGATTTCCTTATTTGCACTAGACTTTTATGTAATTTAAAAATATTCAAAAATTAATCTTAGATTTGAAAGGAAAAAAATTTAAGAACAACTTGGTAAAAATACATCTCCAACTCCACTTAAAATGCTTACAAAATAGAACACTTTTATACTAATCGACGATTTCAAAATACACTTATCCAAAACTTTAAAAAAAAAATTATGACACTTAACCAAATTAATAAATATATATATATTAAAAAAAATTGCATGTGCTTACGATAAATGGCTTAGTTTAAGTATATTGCAGTGCTTTCCTCCTTTCGCACACCATATAGAAGTACATTAAAATTATTAGCATAATTTCTCTAAGTAAAAAACTGATCATTAAAGTTTTATGAAGTTAAAAATATATATTATATCTATAAAACTTCATTATATATATTTAAATTAGTTTAATTATCTATCATTTTTTTATATAGACAATAAAAGTTGGGTTTTATTCGTCGTACTTGAAAATAAATGTTACAAATCATATGATGTGCTTTTGCCATGTGGCTATAATAAAATTACATAGTTTACTCTTAGTTAATCCACAGGTCCAGGTTGTTCATCTTTTACTGGAGCATTGGTAGAGCTTGGACCATTTCGTGTGCACAGTGATGGCAAAACACTTTATACAAACAAATTTTCATGGAATTATGGTATGCTTATCTAATTATTATTATTTGCCAAAAATTCTAAATTTATTTATTTTTTCTTTGTCTAAAATTGAAGCTAAATTTTATCTTAATTTGGAATTTTTTTTTTTTTTTTTTTTTTTTTTTCTATAGCTGCAAATGTTCTGTTCCTTGAGTCTCCGGCTGGTGTAGGATTTTCTTACTCCAATACAACATCAGATTATGATAAGAGTGGGGATAGTAGAACTGCAGCAGATAATTATGTGTTTTTGGTGAATTGGTTAGAGAGATTTCCAGAGTACAAGGATCGTGACTTTTATATTTCAGGAGAAAGCTATGCTGGACATTATGTTCCTCAACTTGCACATACCATTCTCTACCATAACAAGAAAGCTAACAAGACCATTATCAACCTCAAAGGAATTATTGTACATCTCTCTCTCTCTCTCTCTCTCTCTCTCTCTCTCTCTCTCTCTCTCTCTCTCTCTCTCTATATATATATATATATATTCTTCATACTTTTCAAAATGAAGACAACACACACACAATAATTGGAAGAGTCTAAGGGAAATAATTGGACGGGACAATAAAAGTGGTTATAAATCCTTTTCAAAAACAAATAATGATTGAAACTTAGAAGTTAAAGCGGAAATGACATTCCCCCCCCCCCCCCCCCCCCACCCCCCCAATAAACTATACATTCTTTACACTTCCCCTACTAAACTATGAGAATGTATACTTACTACCAAAACTATAAGAATGAATGCTTGTTTAAAGTACTGTTACTACTCACTCATGAAATGAGGTGAAAAGTGTTGCATAGATAATAATTTAAAGAGATATGCGTTCACTTTTATAGTTTAGAAAGATAAGTGTTATACAGGTAATAGTTTAAGAGAACAGTTATGCATTCTCATAGTTTAGTGGGTAATTATAAAATAATGTATAATTTACAAAGATAAAATGTAATTTTTCTGAAGAAATAGGGTGGTAACAGTAGGTCCAACACCACTAGGCTGTGACAAACATTTCGAAGACCCAGCCCAACTAAGTTCCACTTTGTATGTGTCTTTATCTCTTATTTTCTTTAGTCTATATAAACTCAATGATAAGAATTGATCGCCGAAGAAGAAATAATAATAATATGGGCAAAATACGTCAATGGAGAAAAAGTTAAAGTATAGCCACTGTGAGATACGTATAGCTTGCCTAGTTCTTCACAGTTTCATTTTTGTCTAACATTACGAAAAGAAAGACATGACTTAGATTATAACAATAAAAAAAAAATTTAGTGATCATATGAGTTATGGACTTACAAAACTCTCACAAGGTTTACATGGTCTTATGATTTTCTAGTCCTCAAAGTTTCATAAGTATAAAACTTAATCCTTAAAAAATGGCTAAATTTAGTCCTTCGAAGTTAAAAATGAAAGGACTAACCAATAAAAATAAGAATTTACTTTAAAGACATTACTTAGACTATAACAATAACATTTTTTTAGTGATCCTATGAGTTATGGACTTTCAGAGCTTTCATGTGATTGGTGTTATTATCTTCTAATTTGCTAAAAATAATCCTCTTTAAATGATTAAAAATAAAAGGATTAAATTTAGAGTATAAAACTGAATGATTAATTATGTCATTCTATATTGTTATCTAACTAGTATAATGATTAATTGGTCAATTTGGTTGGATTTTAGAAATGGTTATCTTCAAATTTGGGGTTTTTTGCTCTAAAACTCTATGTCCAAGTCAATTGTTGGTTATTAAAGTATAATTGGACTATTCTCAGTGTATTAGGGTATGCATCATATGTTCATTTTGTTCATGCATCCTATAGATTGTTCTTTTCTATATTTTTGAGCTCTAACCTTATTTGATGTAGTCTACCCCTGGGTTTTCTTTGTTTTTTTTTTTTTTTTTTTAATTTCTTTCCAAAACTTAGCATCATGGTTAGGAAGACTGAAGCCCATAGGACATCTGCCTCCACTTCGACTCCAGTTTTTGATAGCGAGAGGTTTCTTAGTGAGAAAAACCAAAAGACCTATGAGAAGTTGATCGTCCTTAGATTTGTGTGGGTTGAGAGGAAAGTCGTCTTATATGAGCTTAATGAAGAGATTAGGAGAAACTTTGAGCGTAGGGGTTGGCTTTCTTTGTTAGATATTTCTCATCCTCCTCCGGCTGCCCTAATTAGAGAGTTCTATTCGAACTATTCTGTCAACTCCAATGATTCCAACGACCAGTATGTGGTGAGTTAGATAAAGGGTGAAGGGTATACCATTACTCCTTCAGTAATAGCCTCTACTTTTGGGGTACCTTTGGTATGACAGCCAGTCTATCCTTATGATGAGAGCCCTCCTCTTGATGACATCATGTCATATCTCACTGGTACTTCCATTTAGTGGGGTACTGATCCTCAGATCACCTCTCATGAGTTGACCGAGATTCATTATTTGATTTTCCAAATTTCTTGTCATTCTATCTGGCCCATCTCTCATTTGCATACTATTCCTATTGAGAGATGTGCAATTTTGTATGCTCTTGTGACAATCCTATGTGTTTTCCTCATCTTTTCATTCGTACCTTGGTTGAGGTTCATAGGAGTAACTCTACTTCACATGCTCTTTTCTTTCCGGTTTTTATTCATCGGATTTTATTGCATTTAGTTTTAGATGAGTTTCCTGCTTCTGAGCCTGTACATGTTATAGCTCCTATAGGTGCCACCTTCCTTAGGCAGAGAGCTGCTCAGATGAGAGCTAGTTCTAAACGTCCTAGAGTTGAGTCATCTTCGAGTGTTGCACCTCCTCTTCCTCCTCCTTCTTCTTCAGGTGATCCGCCTGCTGATGAGTATGTTGATCCGACTGCTGCTGTTACTCCACCATCTACTTCGGATGATTCTAGCATTCGTCGTATGTTGGACATTGTCATAACCGTTCAGGCGGCTGATGGTTAGCTTTTGGTGGATGTGCTCACAGAGCTTCAGGCTTTACGTGCAGAGTTGGCAAGCTTTAGACGGTCCCCTCCGCCCCCTCCTTTTGATGATGAGTTTTGATTACTCTTTGGCAATTCGTCACAAAAAGGAGTAGTACATATGGATGGAGATGAGAGGAATTTTTTTTGTTTTTGGAGCTTTGGAGCTTTAGATTGTATCTAGGTGCTTCACTTTGTACTTATTTTTTGGCTCATGATGTATTTATTTTGTTGTCTTTATTTATTTATTTATGAGTTGTATGTGATAGGGGGAGACATTATTGTCTTATTTCTGTTTCTTGTTTCACATTGTGCTATATTGGCTATTAATTTACATTTATGAGGTTATTCATGATATATGTTTTTTATTTTATGTTATGTGAAATCAAGAATTTATGTTATTTTACTTGTATTTTTCACACATGCATTTATGTGTTTATTAAGTGTTTCAAGAATATACAGGTTGATTCAATCGTGTTGTTGTCTACACTTGCAACTGATAGATAGTAGTTAGGTTGAATTTTTTTTTTTTTTTTTTTTTTTTGGGAAATTTTATTGTAATGGGCTATTTTTGTAACTTTGAGCATTTTGTTTTTATTATGTGTTTTGTCACGGATTGCCAAAGGGGGAATTTGTTAGGTTCTAAGAATTTAGGATCTAAATATATTAGAACTTCAATGTGTAATGTTGGCAAACTATGATCAAAACTTAGAGTCTAGAATTAGGCTACTCAAACTGTGTTTGTGTGTAAAGTTGGAATCGAGTATACTGCAAGATTTATTATGTAAATCTGCAAGGCTCGCTCGATCGATCAAAAATCAAACTCGATCGATTGAAGCTCTTACAGATTATTTTTCTGTAGATTTTTCCAACTCAGCCTAAGCACATATGACGTGTAGGGTTTTATGCTTTACCTTAAGTATAAAGGGAAAAACCCTAGCCACATTTTTCAGTTGTTGTTCATGCTGTGTGTGTGAATCTCTTGTGAGATCTAGAAGTGTTTGTCTTCATACATACTTAGGGTTATCAAGATCAAGATTAATGTCGAGAGCTTAGTGATCGTTTCAGATGCTGCATAAAGAGCTTTAAAAAAACACAAGTAGGAGTACTTGTGGTTATTGTGAATCTAAGAAAGAAGTAGTCTGTGGACTCAGAGCTATCATGTGGTCGTGGTAGTAAGTTTTCTACTCGAGGTAGCAATAGGATGTTAGTGGTCTAAGTTGCTATTGTAAAACTTCAATTTTTTCATAGTGGATTCGTTTTTCCTTGAGGATAGCTAGGTTAAATTATCCCCAGGTTTTTTACCTGTTTAGTTTTCCTAGGTCATTATATCATTATATTCTTTATTTTTATGCTGTTTTACATGATATGATTATTTTGTTTTAACCTAGATTTGAATAATTTACCTAAGTTAATCACTTGGCTAAATAACTAAGTTAATCTGTTTGTATTTAAGAGGTCTAAAAACTGTACATTTATTATTCATTATTCATTTCTTTTTTAGGAGAAACAATTTCTCTTGAAAAAAAGAAAAGAAAAAAAAAAGTCTTCAACACGCATAAAAAGAGAAGAATGTGCGGTTATTTTTGACCATTTAAAAAATTGGGCACCAAAAGGTCAATTCTCTTAATAAAAGTATAGATATTTTTATAAAAGAATAGTATAGTTGTTAGACCACTACTCTGGAGTCCTAGACAATTATGTGATAGAGTGTGACATATATTGTCTCTATTATTTGAAGTCTCTTTATGGGTCACACGTTGCATGTGCATTTTTTAGTTTATTTCTAAAAGTGCGAGCGGATATGTGGAGAGAAAGAAAAAGTGTAGAAAAAGGTCAAAATAGTAATATTAATAGTAGTGATAAATGACATATCAATATAAAAAATAATAGAGAGTATTATTTTGGATAAATAGAATAAAATGGCTGAAAAAAAATACATTTAATTGATTCTATTTAGTCTATTGAAGATTATAATTTGACCCTAAAAATTTTAGGATTAAAACTTAGTTGCCGTTTCAGAAGTGAGATATGTTAAAAGCACAAGTATTTTGAGCAGTAAAAGAAAAGAGATTATAATTGGTATATTGTTTCTTACATTAAAATATGCAAATATTTCATAATAATGAATAGAAAAATCCATCAAGACAAGGTTGTTCAAAAGATCGCCCAACCCAACCCACCCCTCCTGAATCTTGATTGGTTGCAATGCATACAGTTAGTTTTAACCATTTTTTAAATAAAATGTTACAAATCTAAAAAATTTCATCTAATATTATATCATTTAAAATTAGATATGAGTATGATACTTCTTGCTTTTTAATAGAAAAAAAAAATTGATGTCACGCCAAATAAAAAAATATATAATCTTACTCTCTTTTCAAATAAAAATGATGTAACATTATGAAAGATCTTATTCTATATGCCTAGCTTACCCTACATGTGGTTCTCATTCATCGTATATAATCTTATCCTTACATAAGGATATTTCTTATTGGTTGCTTATAATCAAATACCTATAGCTCTGTCGCATCTCGATTTAAACCTCTCTCTCCCTCTCTGTCTCTCTCTTTGTCTCTCTCTCTCACACACACATAGTTGTTATTTCCATTAATATTGGATAGAAAAAAAGTAATGGAGATAATTGGATCCAAATTCATAAATTTAAGTTTTTTGGGTTAAGCGATATTATATTAACTTCTCAATTAGATTCTCCCCAATGTGTTATCTTCCGAAAAGGCAGTTTCAAAATCCACTGTGGTGTGGGGTAATATGGCAAGGGTTTTAAGGTCTATTTTGCAGTTTGAGCAAGAATGGTGCAATGTGAGGTACATATAGATCATTTTGGAAAGACCCAACAAAGTAATTGTCAATGATGTTAGTTTAAAAAAACAGTTTGTGCAAGGTTCCAATGGTATTATCTCCTCAACAAATCATTCCCCTATTCCTTTGTCATTGTTGTTCCCCCCTCCCTTGCTGACCCAATTCCTCTGTCACAAATTGCTTGCCAATAGATTGTCATTTCCACCAAACACCCTTAACTGAAAATAGGGTTTAGTAGGCTTACCATTAAAAAAAAAAAAAAAAAAAGAAAGAAATCTCTTGAAAATTTTCATAAATCATTAGCTTAGTTATAAAAATAAAAGGAAAAAAATTTATCATTTTCTTTGTCTAATTTCTCACCAAATGATTCTAATAAGCTTTATATCTTCATTATTGCATTAGTATGATAAAATAAAGTTTTTTTTTTATTTGAGAGATTTTTAACATATGGCGTCCGCTCTTAATGATATTTCATTTTCATCAGACTAAAACACTAATCTGTTTTTTGTGTAAACGGAAATTGAACCACAAATCTCTTACTCAACAATAAAAAATTTTACCAGTTAAGTTAAATGGAATCTACGATAAAATGAAGTTCTATTTCCATTTTTAAGAGAATGCACAAATTAACGGAGGAATGTTCAAAAAAATTGTCAACAAGCCCTTGCTGGATACCTTAAGGAAGGTGCCACATCGAGATCGGGAAAATTGCATGTGTTATTAAATGACCAAGCACATCCTCAATATTAACATTATTTAAAGGAACATGATTGAAGACCATGAACAAAGTACTTTCTCCTCATTATTTTGACCATGTATATCAAATACTATTACATGATCCACTTATAACAAAATTGCATGTCCTTAACTACGTCAAATGGCTCAGTTTATGTATAGTGCATCATGCGATGTGCTTTCGTCATTTCACACGCATGCATCATGTGATGTAGCTTCCTTCGTCATTTCGCACGCCATAAGTACATTAAAATTATTAGCATAATTTATTTAAGTAGAAATCTATTACTAAAGTTTAATGTAGTTAAATATACATAGACAATTAATGAAAGTTGGTTTATATATATATATATATATATATATATATATATATATCATACTTGCATTATGTGACTCAATATAGATGTTACACATTAATATTATATGATGTGCTTTTGCCATGCAATTATATTAAAATAACATAGTAATTAGCTCTAAGTTAAATTCTGCTGCCAAAGTTTCGAGAAATTTAAAGTACTACTTCGATTATAATTTAAATATTAAAAATTTTAAAGAAATTTTAAAAGAAATATTTTTCTTTATTTTCTGGTTATTTTAATTTATATGGATAATTTTTTATTACTTTCATTTTGATAATGATAATAGACAATGTACTTTTGTCACGTAACTAGAAGTATTTTTTTCTTTGATTTTGGTATTTATTTTATTGTTCACTTTTAATTATATTGTTGAAATATTTAATTCAATTTACATATGATTTTTAATTCAATTTTGCATGCACCATTTGGCCACATTAAATTATTTGCATAATTTTCTCAAAGTGAAATATATTGTCAAAGTTTCAAGAAGTCAAAAAAATATTGTTCTGATTAAGATTTTATTATTATTATTATTTTAATTTAAATTATTTTGATATTCTGCCATAACTTTTTTTTTCCAGCCATAAAATCAGATTTTGATCTTCTGCTATGTAGCTCTTTTTATGCGCGTGCTTTGGTCTAAATGAGATTATTATTATTTTATTCTAAATGAAATTATTATTGATGCTTGTTTTAAGAATTTTATAAGAAAAATTATTATTTAAAACCTAAAGATTTTGGTTTTGATAAAACTTGGTTGCACGTGATGTGCTTTCACATATGATTAAACTTTTTTTTTTTTCTAAAAATTGGTATCTATTTTGTTCTATATTTCAATTATACTAAATAAATATATTCTTAATTTATATCTAATTTGAACCCTAATACTCGGACAGTAGAAAATTCTTACCCACGATTAATTATAATATTAGTATTAGTATATTTTACATCATTATTGGTAGTACATATATAACAAAACATATTCTACTAACCTTTCTGTTTTTTGTTTCTTACTTCCTACGCATCTTTGACTAGTGACTAACATCGATCTATAGGATGAGAATGGCAGTTTTTAACTCATCCTAAAAGTTGAAACGTACACATTTGGAATCATCTTTCTTCATCTACTACATTATGTAAACACCTATAGCTTAAGATCCAACTCCATTATCTTTTTCCTTTAATCTCTTCCTTATATTTGTGTCTCGTACGTGTCTAAGTGGAGAGAAACAAACACAATGGATAGTAAACCTTTTTGTTGGATTCTTCTATCCTTGCCCATTCTTTCATGCTTTGTGTCTCAAACTCATGAAAAAATGCAAGAACAAACTCTAGCCTATCTTCACAGCTCCACATTGAAGAAAAGTTCTGGCTTCGACACGAGTTTTTTCGAGGCAATTGTCAATTTCAATGAAACTAATGTTCATCCTCAGGAGGGGTTGAAGGAGAAAGATAGGATTGAGAGGTTGCCTGGACAAACCCAAGTGAATTTCTCTCAATATGGTGGCTATGTCACAGTGGATAAATCAGCTGGTCGTGCATTTTACTATTATTTTGTTGAAGCTCCACATTCTAAGGATTCATTGCCTCTTCTTCTTTGGCTTAATGGAGGTATTCAGTACTATACTTGATCCTATCTCAGTCTCCAGTTAATGTCACTATCAAATAGTGGCTTAACGGAGGTATAAATACTTTTTTTCTTTTTCTTTTTCGTTTTGTACTTTGTTTATGTGTTTAGTGCCTTTTCTTTCCCTTTAAGTTTTAGAGATAGACAGGGAGGGATAACCGATAAGGAAAAAAAGAAAAAAAGAAAGTATATATTTTATTTTTAACTAGTTTTTTGCCCATTCTCACAAAAACAGGGCCGCTTTAGCTTTGGTCTAGGGGGTTGAAGCCTTAGACCAAAGCTAACGCTGGCCTAAAATAAAAAAATGAAAATTTGAACATCTTGAGTCCCTAACTCTAAATTTTTTTAAAGTTCAAAACCAACTTAAATAAACTTAAATATGATCCCTTTAACAATTTAATCTTGCAAATAAAGTTTTTGATCGAATCTGCAAGAAGAGTGGCTGAATTTGAATGTATTTTTTATTTGTTATTTGTTAAGTGGGGATTGGGGCATAGGCTAGTCAGTCAATCAGTAGTTATTAAATATTAACACTAAAAAAGAATTAAACAATTAGATAAAGGATGATTCTAAAAAATACTAGTAATAAAAATTAGACAAGGGGCGTAGGACAGGGGAGTGATTGAGTGAAGACAAAAACAAATGCTAACACAACAAAAATCTTCTTAACAAAATTACAAAGACTAATAGTTGTCAAAGTTAAGCTGAATTGTTAAATAAAGTTACAATTAATTTATACTTTTGATCGAATCTATGAGTGGAGTGGCTGGATTTGAATGTGTTTTTAGTTTGTTATTTGTTAAGTGAGGATTAGGGAATGGGACAGTCAGTTAATTGGTAGTTAGTATATGTTGACACTAAAAAACAATTAAAAAATTAGACAATGGATGATTCTAAGAAAAAAAAATTAGACAAGGGGCGTGAGACAGGGGAGTGATTAGTGAAGACAAAAAAAAAAGTTAACAAAAATTTTCTTAATAGAATTACAAAGACTAGTAGTTGTCAAAGTTGAGTTGAATTGTTAAATAAAGTTACAATTAATTTATACTATTGATTGACTCTGTGAGTGGAGTACCTAAATTTGAATGTATTTTTAATTTGTTATTTGTTAGGTGAAGATTGGGGCATGGGGCAATCAGTCAATCAATAGTTATTAAATGTTAACACTAAAAGATAATTAAACAATTAGACAATGGATGATTCTTAAAAAAATTAAAAAAAAAAATTAAACAAGGGACATAGGACAGGGGAGCCATGGAGTGAAGACAAAAACAAATGTTAACACAACAAAAACTTTCTTAATATGATTTCAAAGGCCAATAGTTATCAACGTTGAGTTGAATTGTTGAATAACGTTACAACTAAATTATACTTTTGATTGAATTAGCGAGTTGAGTGGCTGAATTTAAATGTGTTTTTAATTTGTTATTTGTTAAGTGGGGATTGGAGTATAGGCCAGCCAATCAGTTAGTAGTTGGTAAATGTTAACAGTAAATGACAATTAAATAATTAGACAATGGATGATTCTAAAAAAACATAGACACGGGGCATGGGATAGGGCAGTGATTGATTCAAGATAAAAAAGAAATCTTAACACAACAAAAAATATCTTAATAGAATCACAAAGACCAATAGTTGTCAAAGTTGAGTTGAATTGTTTAATAAAGTTACAATTAGTTTATACTTTTGATTGAATCTATGTGTGGAGTGGCTAAATTTGAATGTATTTTTAATTTGTTATTTGTTAAAAGGGGATTGAGGCATGGACTAGTCAGTCAATTAGTAGTCATTAAATGTTAACAATAAAAGACAACTAAACAATTAAACAATGGATGATTCTTAAAATAATAATAATAATAAAAGGGGCGTGGGACATGGGAATGATTGAGAGAAGACAAAAGCAAAAGTTAACACAACAAAAATTTTCTTGATAGAATTACAAAAACCAATAGTTATCGAAGTTGAGTTAAATTGTTAAATAAAGTTACAATTAATTTATACTTTTGATCAAATATGTGAATGGAGTGGTTGATTTTAATTTTTTATTTATTAAATGGGGATTAGGGCATGGGTCAATTAGTCAATTAGTATTTAGTGAATGTTAACTTTAAAAGACAAATAAACAATTAGATAATAGATGATTCTAAAAATAAAATAAAATAAAAAAATTAGCCAAGAGGTGTGGTACAAAGGAGTGATTGAGTAAAAACAAAAACAAATGTTAACACAACAAAAATTTTCTTAATAGAATTATAAAACCAATAATATGCTATCAAAGTTGGGTTCAATTGTTAAACAAAGGAATTGGACAGAGGGTAAAGACAAAAGCTAATTGAAAAAAATATTCTAATTAATAATAATTAAAGTTCACTTAGCAACAATAATTAATATATATATATAAAACAATAATTAATATATTTTTAGCATTTTTATTTTTTTAATATGATATTAAAATCTCACTCTAATCTAATCTAAGTGTATATATGTGTGAAACTCTCTCCTAAAAACTTGAACCTTGACCCTTGTCCCCCACCCCAAAAAGAACTTGTACGTATAAAGTGATCATCATGCCAGGGGCAAACAATTGTATTGTATTAAAAACTATAGATTATTTCCAAGATTTAATCTTAGAAATCATAATTAGTATGTTCATTATATGAAGAAACAATATACTGAATGAACTTATAATTTATCTTTTATTATCTTCTTAGTACTATGGAAATATTTGAATAAAATCATGTAGACCACAAAATTCATCTCTTACTCCAGATTCATCTTTTTATTGACCCCTAAGAAAAAAAATCTTGGAGCTGCAATTGCATAAAAAGCATTGCTACCCCCAAAAAGCTTTTTCTTTGAACTATAGTCAATTGTTCCTAAAGAAGCCTATAACTAATACTTAAAACAACATATATACATACATATATATATATATATATATATATATATATGTATACTTAGATTTTTTAACCTAATTATTTAACCAAATTGAAACTTATGTTTATTTTTCAGATCTAGGTTAAATACATACAATCATATTACTTAGTGCGGAGAAGTAAAGAAGGCAAGCAATATGATGATTCAGGAAAAGCAATGAAACCAATAATTTCAAGATAAAAAATCTAGGGAGAATTTAACCTAATCTATCATCAAGATAGCAAATTCACTATAATAGAATAAAAGTTTTACAATAGATTTTTCCCTAAATCTAAAGCTTCCTCTTGTAGTACTTACTCACACGATCACGTGCAGCTCTGAATCCACAGACTCTTCTATTTGAATTTGTCACACACAAACACCCACATTTGTGACTCTAAGATCCCACTCAAAGCTTTAAATCATTTGTTATATATGTATGATCTTGTAGTAGCAACTTTAGATCTACTGGTTCTAATAATGTGTAGATGGAATTCTGGTAACGACTTTAAAATAAGAAGACACAGTACCTTTAAGGTCTCAAAAGAGCACTTCCAAAGTTATAATAATACATGCATTAGAGTTTCCTTTAAATACTAAGAGAATTAATCACTTAATGGGCTTAATGAGCTGTTGGGCTGAAATTAAAGTTTGTAGATCCGTGTCTCTATCAGTCGAGCCTTCTTCTCGATCAGTCGAACCTGGCATTTTTCAAATTTCTAAACCTGCAGCTTCCTTTTTCTTATATTCTAACTTGCAGCACCTTAAGCATTGTCTAATATTCCTATAGACTTAGGAATCTATATTTAGACAAGTTTGTGCTCACGGATTGCAAATTGTTCTAAACTTTTAGAACCTAAAAGGTATTATTAATTACTTTAGCATTTATATTTTGATGTTAAAGGCACTGGCATATATACCATTTAAATAGAAAATAAAAGTGTAAAATTTAAATACTATAACTCGATATTATATTTGTCAACAGAGAAGAAATGTTATCTACATTTTAAGTATCTGCCACCTAGTTATAAAATGGTCTTATTTGATGATTATTATTCTTGCTTAATTTCTTCATAGGTCCTGGTTGTTCATCTCTTGCTTCTGGAGCAATGCAAGAGCTCGGACCATTTCGTGTGCACAGTGATGGCAAAACACTTTACGACAACAAATTTTCATGGAATAATGGTATAGCTATATATCTCATAACATTTATTTTATGGTTATTTTTTTTTTTTTCCAAAATTTAATAATGTAATTCTCATTATTTTCCAAAAACAGATTTTCAATGTTTATTTATTTGAATTTCTTTTCAGCCACAAATGTTTTGTTCCTTGAATCTCCTGCTGGGGTAGGATTTTCATATTCCAACACAACATTGGATTATAGTACGAATGGGGATAGAAGAACTGCAGGAGATAATTATGTTTTTTTGTTGAATTGGCTGAAAAGATTTCCTGAGTACAAGAATCGTGATTTTTATGTTGCTGGAGAAAGCTATGCCGGGCATTACGTTCCTCAACTTGCTCATACCATTCTCTTCCATAATAAGAAAGCTAACAAGACCATTATCAACCTCAAAGGAATCATTGTATATCTCTCTCTCTTTCTCTCTCAAAACACACACATACAATTGTAAATTAGATAATAGTCTATGAGAAACAATTAGTTAGATGTCACACAACAAGTGTTTATATATCTTTAAGCTTTTCGAAATGAAGAATTTACTGAAACTTAGATGTTACACTACTTGTTAGTCTTTCCATTCTAAAAAATTATCATGATGGTGAAGGAAGACATCCTTAGTATATTAGACTGTAATTAACAACATACTTCGTTTTGGTGATCACATGACTTATGAACTTTAAAATGATTTGCAAGGTGAATTGACGTTCTAGAGTACAGTTAGTTATTGAAAAACTGTTTGGTAGAAGCTTAAATAAACAAAAAACAGTTTATAAAGTTTTTTTGGTTTGTGAGTTTCCTTTTGCAATTTAAAAATCTGATATTCATTATTCAAGATCATTGAATGTTTAAACACCAAATTGTTTTTTAAACCAATTTGTAAAACACAGTGGACTACAGATATATTCACATATGGATAAAATGAGTAAATTTTAATTTTTGGTTGTTGATAATTCGATAGTTACAATAAGGTAGAAGAGATTTGAACCTAGAATATTTTCATTAGAATCGTCAAACATCTAGAAGATACCAACTAATTAAGTTATAAGGTTTTTAATAATAAAATAAGAGAATTTTGATATCTTTTTTTAGAAGTAAAACGTTGATATGCTAGACTTACTAATCTTAGGAATAAGGATATTCTCATTATACATGTAGAGATAAGAGATTTAAGTCACTTTGACTCCTTGATTTCTTAAGTTACAGCTATTACCATTTGTAAAAGAAATTTCTTAAAAAAGTTATAAGATATAAATACTATCAAATGAAAATTATAGATGATTTAATTATTCAAATTAAAGGTCAAAATGTGTAGGCGGCTGGTGTTTAATTTACACAGAAGTATCCATGATTCAAATTCTTCCAACTATTGAATTGTAAAAAAAAAAAAAAAAATGTAAAAATGGTGAAGCGAGGAAATGAAGGTAAAGGTAAGGTTCTCAGTTCAAGAGGCTCAAGCTTGAAATAGTTGTAGAGCAAGTGACATAATTCTAGAAGTACTTATATATAGTAAGTATTAAAATTTTAAAATTAGTTTATTGGTTGGCCTAGAATTATTTTGAAGCTTAACTGGTTAACATCTTTAACGTTTCTAATGAAAACATATATTTAGGGTTCAAATCTTTCTTCCATCCTAATTATAGAATTACAAAACAATTATCTTAATGTTTTCGTTTTCATTATGCAGATTGGAAATGCAGCGATCAACGATGAAACAGATACGCAAGGATTCCTTGATTACCTTGAGACCCATGCAATCGTTTCAGACCGAGATGTGTATCAAATACAAAAATATTGCAACTTCTCATCCAATGCCTCCACTCAGTCTCATGAGTGCATTGCAGCCAGTGAAGCAGTGTCGAAGGATATTTCCTACATCAATATCTATAACATTTATGCTCCCTTGTGCTCCTCCAATCTCACAGCTCAGCCCAAGAAAACATCTGTAAGTTGATAAATTTTTCTAGTGAGTTTGAAACGTGAAAGAATAAAACAAGAGGGAAAATATGCAAGTGGTTAGGAAATTAAGGAATCAAAGTTCTTAAAAAGTTTTGTAATTTTTTTTTTTTTTTAATTTCCTTCATTCCGTACATGCTTCTAATTAAGATCCAATGGTGCGTAAATTTTTAACCAACAAATGCGCTTTTAGCTTTAGAAGTTGTTACACGCATCATCCATGTTGCATCAGTCTAAAAAACTTGTGCGTTTGTATAAGTTTGTGAAATGGCGTTTTGGTTTAAAATGAACGTTATAAAAAGGTTATGAGGAGTTGAAGATGCCAAACAACGTTTCAAGTTTTAAAAATGCATTTTTAACACACTCATTATTTAAAAGAGATGTCATTTATAATATATCATATTATGACTTCTTGCTCCTAAAAATGTAATTTACATTGTTCTGTTATTTTGTGGTGCAGATATTTAAATTTGATCCATGCAGCGAGTACTATGTATATGCTTATATGAATAGGCCTGAAGTTCAAGAAGCCCTACATGCCAATGTTACTAGACTCACACATGACTGGGAACCATGTAGTAATGTCATAGACAAATGGGTTGATAGTCCAACAACCATCATTCCCCATTTGCAGGAGGTCATGGCCAATGGCCTTCGAGTGTGGATTTTCAGGTAAAAGTATTATTGTCATATCTTTCGTTGTTCTATATTGACATAATTAGGAATTAACCTTTATTTTTTGTTGTTGTTACTCTCTCTAATTAATTTAGACATGTTTCGAATTCAATACTCTTTTTTTTTTTTTTTTTAAAAAGACATTTAACTTGTATTTTCAATTTTGTCATTCTTTATGTCCACCAAAATGAAGTCGTATTGGAAAGCGAAAATATTATTAAAACTAATGATGATGTTTGCTGGAATTAGACAAAATGACCAAATGAAAAACAAATTAATGTTAAATGTTTGAAGAAAAAAAAAACTTAAAGAGCTGAAGTGAAAACAGGTCAAAGTTAGATCATTGTAATTTGTAATTTAGCATTATTTTTATTATTACTAATTGGTTTATAAATAATTACATAGTTCATCTTTGCTAAGATCAATACTCCACCTTAATGGAAAAAATTAACCTCTTTCATTTGCTTAAGGAGTTGAGCACAAACATATCTACCTCCTTTAGGTCTTTTTATTTTTAGAATAAAGAGACCTAAAAGAGAAAGCAAAAACCAAGATTCAAGTTTTGAGAGAAAACTTCACAGATATATACTTAGAGTAAGTTAGAGTATAATTTCTATCTTAGATTAAAAAATAAATAAAAATAAAAATAAAAAAAGTTGAAACCAACAGGTCTTACTACTACTTGGGGTTTAATTGGTTATAAAATGGTTCCGGACCACAAAATACAATATATAGAGGAAATCAAATCCCAAATACAGGTCATCTTAACTTCAAAATCACAAGGAGTTTTGAAGAGTTAACCTTAATTTCTTGGATATTTTAGTGCTTACCGCACGTTAACAAACAAAGAAGTTATTGATGATTTCACTGACTTTTTACCTTTAACACTTGTGGATCATATCTTGGAATCCTTATATATTCTGATCAATATATGATAATCAAAGTATATATACAAATCTCAAATGAGTCTTTATTGGATGAAATACAGTGGCGATATTGATGGAAGGGTTCCTGTTACTTCAACAAAATACTCTATAAACAAAATGAAGCTTCCTGTGAAGACTGCATGGCATCCTTGGTTCCTCACTAAAGATCAAGTATTGCATAGTTCTGTTTATCTTGAATATTTCAATACATGTTTTTGCTTCAAAAAGCTCAAAATATTCTAACATCCTTTATTCAATAGTGAAGATAACTTTTTTGGTTGTTGTCACAGGTTGGTGGCTATACACAAGTGTATGAGGGAGACCTAACATTTGCGACAGTAAGAGAAGCAGGACATGCAGTGCCAAGCTACCAGCCTGCGAGAGCATTTTCTTTGATCAAACACTTCCTTGAAGGCAAACCACTTCCTGATATCAGTAGACATAATTAATTTCATTTTTTATCTGCATTTCATAAGTCCTCATAGGCTCTAGCTAAGTTGGTTCCTTTGCCTTTGTAGTGCCAACTATGTTTGTTTTGATTATCTGCATTTACCTAATAAAAAGTTAATAGCATGTTTCTATTTTGAGCAAAAGCCCAACTTGTTTTTACTTTTCAATCATTTAATATGTGGTCCACTTTTGTTCCAACAATTATATCACTGTTAGGGTTCATAAATGTGTTGGTGAATCCTAGTGTAGAACATATCAAAATTAGGTTGTATTAATAAATTTGTTTTAGGGTTGAGTCTGGGCTAGAAGCTACTCAAAGACAACAAAGTTTGGATTTGTTCAAATATGAGGAGTTGGTGATCTTTTACTTATATATATATATATATATATATATATATATATATATATATTATCTTATATATTTTAATAATTTATGAGTGAAACTTGTTGTTTCATTGTAAAATAAATATTTGAGGCTTTAAAATAGACAAAAATTGGACTCAATTCAAATTTGAAATAAGTGAGATGTGATTATTTGCAGTTTATACAATTTTGCTATCTCTCAGTGTTTAATTGACCGAAACTTAATTCACTTGACTAAAATTATCTAAACAATATATTGACTTGATGTGATACTTTATTTAACCAATATTTTTCTCTATATAAACCAATTATTGGTACAAATAAAGGGTGAAAGGCTCACATACAAGAGTAAATCTAAAAGCCAAACTTTCTTGAACTTAAAAGAGTTCTAAATTCCTCTCCTCAGTGTTTCTCATTATTAAGGGACTAGATTGTCTTTGTCTTCTTCCTTTGCGACCTGTCGTTTCTAGAATTGGGTATGGGTCCCATTGTTGCCTTTGTTCATTGGGAGCTCTTCGACGCTGCCGCTGATTTCTAGGACAAACGAGAAAGAAGCACAACGATTACGAAAGTGATTTTTGTTTTTTTTTACCTTTGTTAGGACATATATGTTTCACTTGTTAGGAACATATGTCATTATTTTATGAAATTGGCTAATACTTTGACAAAACACACTTTACTTGTATTTGGATAGATCTAGGATGTTTTTAATACTTCAAAAAATAAGGTTTCAAGATCAAGTATTAAAGTCATGCAAGTTTGTTCAAGAAACAAGCTGAAGAAATGCCTATCATTAAAGCTCGACAGCTAGCATCTATCAAGCTTAAGAAGCTGTTCCAGCCCTGTGGCTCGACAGTTGCTCAACAGCTTCTTGACAGCTGCTATCTGTCGAGGTTTAAGAAAAACAAAATTTCTGATCTGTTTTCTTCCAATCCGTGAATATGTCTTTGGGCCTTCTTTTCTCATGACCCTAGACATATACAAAGATTATTTTAAGGGCCGTCAAAGTGGACGAAAATTGCACAATTGTTGAGCAAAGTTTGATCAAGCAAATTGTGACTGGAGATAGAATTTGCTCTAATTCATCTTTTTTGTGAAGAAGTTGCTATATTTGTATACCGTAGGGTTTTGTGACTAAGCATCTTCTAGATCTTCATCATGTGATGAACTGAAGAACTTTGTAGTCAACAACCTTCTCTAGTTGGTGAGTGAGTCACGTACTAGGATTCGTGTAAAGGAGTTAGTCACGTACTGGGATCCGTGCATTAAAAGGGTGGCAATCATATATTGAAGAGTTCAGAGGTTCTAAAGCGGTAGAAAGTTTCTGCTGTAAGTTCATCTACGGGGATTGTAGAGTCTAGAGACAAAGGGTTTGTACTAGATCTGAAACTTCTCTTTGCTATAGTGGATTTCTTTTTGGGAAGGTTTCCCCCTAGGTTTTTTACTGTGGAACAAGTTTGTTTCATTGGTTTTCTTGGGTCACCATATCTTGTCTTATTTATCTTTTTTGTGAAGAAGTTGCTATGTTTGTATACTGTAGGGTTTTGTGACCAAGCATCTTCTAGATCTTCATCATGTGATGAACTGAAGAACTTTGCAATCAACAACCTTCTCTAGTTGGTGAGTGAGTCACGTACTGGAATTCGTGTAAAGGAGTTAGTCACGTACTGGGATCCGTGCATTAAAAGGGTGGCAATTATATATTGAAGAGTTCAGAGGTTCTGAAGCGGTAGAAGGTTTCTGCTGTAAGTTCATCTACAGGGATTGTAGAGTCTAGAGACAAAGGGTTTGTACTAAATCTGAAACTTCTTTTTACTATAGTGGATTTCTTTTTGGGAAGGTTTCCCCCTAGGTTTTTTAATATGGAACAAGTTTGTTTCATTGGTTTTCTTGGGTCATCATATCTTGTCTTATTTATTTTTCTACTGCATTATATTGACATGATATTGATGTTTGTTCGTTTTAACAAGTTTTATTCATAATAAATCTAATTAACAAATTAGGTTTAAAACTTGTTAATTCTATCAACAGGGGTCTAAATTTCTCAACAAGTGGTATTAGAGCGAGTTCACTCTTATTAGATTAATTTCCTGAGTGTGATCCTTGACCCTCATTGTCATGGATCGTGAACAATCTCTTTTGATTCCTCCTTTATTTGATGGCACTAATTTTACGTACTGGAAAGTTTGTGTGAAAGTTTTTTTGCAAGCTCTAGGTGAACAGGTATGATAAGTGTTGAAATTGGCTAGATTAAGCCAAAGGAAGCGCCGGTAGATTGGGATGAAGCAACAATCATAGCGGTAAATTTCAATAGTAGAGCCTTGAATGCTTTGTTTTATGGGGTGACCAATGAGGAATTCAAGAGAATATCATTCACAGAAATTGCCAAGGAAGCATGGACCATTCTTGAGACCATCTATGAAGGTACCAAGGCAGTAAAGACTGTAAAGCTTCAATAACTCACTAGTAGTTTTGAAGAAATAAGGATGGAGGAGGATGAGACCTTTGATGAGTTCTATGCTAAACTCAAGGATATTGTGAATTTTACTATCAACCTTGGAGAATCTATAGCAGAATCCAAAATTGTTAGAAAAATCCTTAAGTCCTTACCTGAAAGATTTCATGTCAAGATCACTGTCATTGAAGAAATGAAGGACATTGATCAACTTCCTTTGACTGAGCTTGTAGGGAACCTTCAAACCTATGAGATGGGATTAGGCTCAATGGGAAAAGGTGGAAAGAGTAAAAACTTGGCTCTCAAGGGTATAGAGGAAGAGATTGAGGACTCTGAAGATGAAGATGATGAGGATGAGGATCTAACCTTCATAACGGATGAGATTGTCAAGCTTCTTCAATTAGGAAAAAGGATAAGGGTAAACCTCCTGGGAAATCTAAATCCTCAAGGAAGGGCAAAAATGAGAAACCCCCCATCAAACGCCATAAGTGCAAATGTTTTGGTCATATGAGGATAGAGTGCTCAAACTACCTTATGAAGGAAAAGACCAAGGAGTCAAAAGATAAAGGGTTGGTTGCTACTTGGAGTGATATTGAGAATGACTCTTCTCATGAGTATGTGGATGAATGTAGTCACGTTATGGCATTTGCTGCCTCAACCGATAAGGTGATTATGGAGAGTGCTAGTGATAGTGAAGATTCTTCTAGTGATGAAGTACCTAAGAAGTTGACCCTTAAGGAAGCCTATGATAAGCTATTCACTGAATTCATAAAATTTGAAAAGACTTCTCATCTTTGTAGAAAAGAGCTTAATGAAGTAAAAACTGAAAAAGCTAATCTACTAGTCAAACTAGATGAGACTACAAGGTTAATTGAAACTCTTGTTGTGGAGAACACCTCATTAGAAGAGAAGGTCAAGAATCTTGAGGTTGAGCTTAGTTAAGCTAGAACTCAAATAGAGAAGATGCCTAGTGCAAACCTTAATGAGGTATTGAGTGCTCAAAAGCCTAGTTCTAATAAGACTGGCTTAGGATATGCTGTCTTCACCGGCCCCTCCTTTTCCACGGCTTCTGGATCAAGGACTGTTTTTGTACCCCAAACTGAGAAAGGTAATAAAGGTAAGAATTCCAAAACTGAACTTGCTAATTTTAAATCCTTTGTTAGACTTCATGTTTGTCACCATTGTAGTGCTTCTAGACACATTCGTCCTAATTACTTTAAGTTGTATCCTCAAAAGTAAGTGTCTAAAAGGTCACAGGTTTCCTCTCGAGGACTTACACCATTTTTTGGAGAGTTATTAAAATTCTTGAGCTTTTTAACTCAATTTCAAAAGAATCTTAATTTTTCTATGTCCTTTAGTACACATACTAGAACACGTGTCTTTTCATCTTCACGGCCAAAGACTCGTGCTGTGTGGGTGTGAAAGGAGCCTAAGACTTAATTGTCTTTTCTGTTTGTCCTCTGCTTTAATTCTTTCTATCTAAAGTAGGACTCTCTTTGCTTGATTTCTTATATGCTTTTGGAATTATGTTTTCATGCATCTGCACCTTTCTATCATGCCTTCATGATTATGCATCTTTCTTTCATGATTTCATGTTGTGTGTCTGTTTTTGTTTGGTTGTTTAGTTTTATTTTGTTTTGGTTTTCAAAATAAAAAAAAATCAAAAAAATACAAAAACAATGTGTTTGTGTACATTGGTACTTGTGTACCTTGAATGGTCATTGAAACAAAATTTTTTAAATTTCATATCTTTTGTAGTTTAGATGAGCATCTCTAAGCACAACTAAGCACAACTAAACAAGTGAGTTTTGTGGCTCATATTTGTATTGAGTAAAGATTAAGTAGTCTCTTGTACTTAACACTCGCATCACTCTTTTTGACGGATATGACTAGAAAATCCTAAGAGAAAAGCATAAATAACCATCTCACCACTGTTACCTGCCAATCATGAAATGAAATATGTATGTTTCAGCATAGTAAAAGTGCAATGTCAAAAGTTTAACATAATTGGGTAATTCTTTTCTCTCTTATATGCTCATGCATTATTTGCTTCAAAAGAAAAATATGCAAAGAAAAATCAAAAGCAAAGAGATCAAAATGCTTTTAAATATGATTGCAAGTGTGTATTCTAGGAGATGTGAGAGTTATAGAATGTACCTCAAAGATAATAGTCCCCATCAAACAGTTATGATTGTATGTGAGTTAAAATGATTTTCTTATATCTCAAATCGTCATAACATGTTGACACATTTGTAATCTTGCAATATTCTTCATACAAAATACGCAATATTCTTTGCTACCCTTGATACATGTGTAGGTACAATGTGATTTGGCCATCACAAGGTTTACATGTGTTAATGTATGCTCACTAAACTGTCTTGACTTGTTTTTGAAATATAAAATCAGTTAGACTTGTTTAGTGTGTGTGTGTGTGGAGGGGGGAGGGGATCAGTGTGCTTAAAATTGTTGTTGAGAGATGATTTTGAGAACTTAAAACGTTGCTTGGATCCTTGGTTAAGTTGCATGCTTGATTGCATTTATGTCTATGTTTTTCTCTTCTTGAAAAACTGTTTTTAAGCTATCTCGACACATCCTCGACACCTCCTCAACACCTGGCCATCTGTCGAGCTCTTAAGCTATTTCTTATCGCAATCTCGACACCTTTCGATAGCTAGGTGGATCGATCGAGATTCCTTCAAAATCCTCGATAGCTTCTCGACAGCTAGGTGGATCGATCGAGCTTTCTTCTGGCCTCTCGATAGCTTCTCGACAACTGATGGATTGATCGAGCTTCTTTAATTGTGTCTGATGAATTGTTCCTTGACACCCTCTCAACAACTGCATCTGTCGAAGCCTGTTTGCTCGACACCTCCCTCGCCACCTGTCTCGACACCTCTCGACACCTCTATCTGTTGAGATTTAATGACCTTCTATATAATGGTTTAGCGCGATCCGTCTCTCACTTTTCTCGATCTCTCTCTCGACAAATCAGCCATTGCACCTCCCAAATCACTCTCTCTCACTCCAAACCTCTTTCCAAGTGATTTTCAAGCTTTCTCAAGTTTTTTCTTCACTTGGTAAGTTTCTAATCTCTCATTTACATGCATTTCATGTTTTGAAACCTAGATTTTGGGGTTTTTGAAAATTTTTGGGGTTTTTCAAAATTGGTGAGTTATTGTTGAAATTTTTGGGATGGGTTTTAAAGATTTAATTTTAAAAACTTCATGCATTGCATCACATTTGCATTATAACAGTATTATCATGCATTTTAGATGTGTACAATTGATTGTGTGCTGGTAGAATTGGATTGGGCTAAGCCCATGATGCATTTTATATTGTATGTCACATGTTCATGCATTTTCCATGCATTCATACTCTTTTTTCAATATACTTGTTATATTTGAAATGTGTTGGGACTTTTCTGATTCTCTCTCTCTCTCTCTCTCTCTCTCTCTCTCTCTCTCTCTTTCTCTCTCTCTCTCTTCTGTCTACGTTAGTGCGTCAATGGCACCAAAACATAAGTCTGTTCCGTCTTGGAACCTTCTTACTTCCGGGACATCCACTTCCTCCGATCCTACTCCTTCTCATATTCAGTTCTGTGATGATGATGCCCAAAAGGCATTCTCGAAGAACTTTTCTAGACGAGGCATTCATTCTGAACGCCAAGTCATCTTGGCGAACTTTGCCAACACTGACCTACCCGATGTCATTCACAGTCGCGGTTGAGAGTCACTGTGTGACGTCCCAGTCACATGTCCATCTGTGCTGATCCAAGAGTTTTACTCCAGCATGCATGGATTTAATCATTCAATACCTCATTTTATCACTTACGTTCAAGGTACGCATATTGTTGTAACACCGCAAATAGTTCCGAATGTACTCCATGTCCCGCAAGTAGACTTCCCTGACTATCCCAGTTGTAAGCGTCTGAGGACTGTGTACAAGGATGAGCTCAAATCTGCATTTTGTAAGCATCCCTCCAAGTGGGGTGATCGCCAATTCACTTACTGTTCGGGTTTTGCAAAAGGCCCTCGGTTTTTGAACATGGTTATGATCTTTGTACTCCATCCTCTCTCTCGCTATAACTCCATCACCGAGCCTCGTGCTCGATTTCTGTTGTCCCTTCTTGAGCATTTCACTATAAATTTCCTTTCTCATTTTATTTTTTTTATTATAGATGTTCATCAGGATTCGGCGTCCTGTGATAAGCTCATCTTTCCATCCGCTATCACGAGGATCTTACGCCACTTTTCTGTTCCCTTTCCAGCGTCCGACCCTTTTACCTTCATGTGTACCATAGACGCCGCTACCATTAAACGTAGCGAGGCGCAGTTTAGGTCACGAAAGACTGGGTCAGCAACTCCTCCCACCCATTTGGCTCCATCCCAATCTGCTCCATCCACATCTGCTCCCTCCCCTTCTATGGGCGATATGACTCTCGGAGACATCATGATGCAGCTTCAGTGCATGGATGCTCACCTTGATACACTCTCTACTGAGCTATATCAAGTGAACGTTCGTGTCGGCCGTATTGCACGACGGCAGGCAGTCAAGGGTAGCTTCACTCCTAAGGCTTCTCCTCCACCTCCTCTAATGGATTCTGATTCTAAGGCTGATGATGATGATGATGATGGAGATGCTAGCTCTACTGATGAGATGTCTACTTGACACTCTTACCCTTTGTCACTCGTGACAAAAGGGGGAGTAGTTTTGAATATGAGAGTAGTCATAATTAGGGGGAGAGTTAGTATAGGACCATTTTGTTAAGGGGAGTGTTGATATCTTGAGGGATGTAGTGAGGATTACTTGTATCTTTTTCTTTTCTTTCTTTTAGTGATACATTTATTCTTGTACATGGGTCTTGTGACCATTATTGACATACATTGTACTTATTCTTTTTATATGTTGATGTATGTTTCTTTCACCTACCCTTACATGTGTTGTTTCTTTTCTCTCTTTATGCACATGCTTCTTATTACTTGTATGCAATCTATTATTTCTGCTTCACAAGATGCCTTGATGTGTTTTATTTAAAGTATTTCAGAAATACAGGTTGTCAAAGTCTACTTGCCATAAACTCTCTTCTTGCAAAATTTTTCAAGAGTTTGTGTTAGAATAGATTTTATTGTATATAACAAGTGAGTATGAATTAAGTGATTTATGACTTCTCTCATATGTTCATTTATTTGTTGTGGTTTTGTCACGGATTGCTAAAGGCAGAAATTGTTAAGACATATGCGTTTCACTTGTTAAGAACAGATGTCATTATTTTATGAAATTGGCTAATCCTTTGAAAAAACGTACTTTACTTGTATTTGGGTAGATTTAAGATGTTTTTAATATTTTAAGAAACAAGGTTTCAAGATCAATTATTAAAGCTATGCAAGTCTGTCCAAGAAACAAGCTAAAGAAGTTCCTGTCATTAAAGTTCGATAACTAGCATCTATCGAACTTAAGAAGCTGTTCCAACCCCGTGGCTCGACAACTGCTCGACAACTTCTCAACAGCTGCTATATGTCGAGGTTTAAGAAAAACAGAATTTCTGATTTGTTTTCTTCCAATCCGTAAATATGTCTTTGGGCCTTCTTTTCTCATAACCTTAGATATATAAAAGGATTATTTTAAGGGCCGTCAAAGTGAACGAAAATTGCACAAGTGTTGAGCAAAGTTTGTTCAAGCAAATTGTGGCTGGAGACAGAATTTGCCCTAGTTTATCTTTCTTGTGAAGAAGTTACTGTGTTTGTACACCGTAGGGTTTTGTGACCAAGCATCTTCTGGATCTTCATCGTGTGATGAACTGAAGAACTTTGCAGCCAACAACCTTCTCTAGTTGGTGAGTGAGTCACGTACTAGGATTCGTGCAAAAAAGTTAGTCACTTACTGGGATCCGTGCATCAAAAGGGTGGCGATCATATATAGAAGAGTTCAGAGGTTCTGAAGCGGTAGAAGGTTTCTGCTGTAAGTTCATCTACGGGGATTGTAGAGTCTATGGACAAAGGTTTTGTACTAGATCTGAAACTTCTCTTTACTATAGTGAATTGCTTTTTTGGAAGGTTTCTCCCCAGGTTTTTTACTGTGAAACAAGTTTGTTTCATTATTTTTCCTGGATCATCATATCTTGTCTTATTTATTTTTCCGCTGCATTATATTGACATGATATTGATGTTTATTTTTTTTAACAAGTTTTATTCATAATAAATCTAATTAACAACTTGAATTTAAAACTTGTTAATTCTATCAATCGGGGTCTAAATTTCCCAACAACTTTAACAATTTAATCATTCATGTATCAAACTAACAAACAGGATGTCCATGTTGGTAAAGTTACAATTTTTTTTTTTTTTGGGTGCAATATTTAATTTTCTAATAATCTTTTTAACATGCATCTAGTAAACAACTTATCTAGTAACCAACCTAGCATTCATCTATCATAGCATATCACATGAAATTTTATAGACATATCAACTCATCGCATCATTATCGACGTCAACATATGTATCTCATCATGTCCTAAAATTCATCTAAATAGATATATCATCATCTCATCCACAACCATAATCTAACATTCATCTAGGCATGGTACACGTCCTACCCTTCATCTAGCCATTTCATTCTTTATCTCATGGAATAAGATATTACATGGCATCATGTAGCATAAGGGTAGCAAGCATATCATTACAACGTTCAAGAGTATCAATCATGTTCATCATCCAAGCATTGCACATAACAAGGCATCATATGTTCATCAAGCACACCACACTCATCGCATATATGCATGTCCATGTTATAGTGCATGACTTACATTCACTTACCTCACTGTTTCACAACACCACAACACCTATACGTTAATGTATGTTCATGTTCAAACATATGTTCAAGTGTTCGCACAAGTATATTAACCCTAATTCTTAATCTAATAATCAAAGCATGTAAAACATGTTATACTACTACATGCTAATCTAAAAAAGCATAAACTAAACTACACAGGCCTAAAACATGCATTTAAACGAATAAAATAAAAAGAAAGCAGAAGAACGAACAATTCTAGGTTTCTAAGTTAAACATACGTGCGCATGCAGAAGCATGTATACGCATGTTCTTGTCCTTGCATGCTTCTAAGCTACAAGGCAGTAAACCTAAACTACATAGAGGATAATCAAAACAATGGAAATAGGAAAAAACAACAATAAAATAAAAGAAATTAGGTTAAATCCTTACCTCAAACACAAGTTCTTGGAGCTTGATTTTAACCGTTCCCCTTGGTTAATTTACAAAACAAAATACCCAATGAGTTAGTAAGTTTGACTAGAGGGATTAGAATCAAACTAGGTCCTAGCCAAGAAACTTTACTTTAGGATGTTTTTTGAACTAAAAAGCCTCTCTTAAATCACTCTTTTGGAGTGGATTTAGTGTGTTTTGGAAAAAGGACCATGAGGCCTTTTAAAGTGTTCAAAGAGGAGGGGTAGGGGTCTTCCTAAGTGATGTGGGATTAGCTCTACCACATTTTCCATCAAAAACTTTCCTATGTGATGCGTACCCTAATGCGTACGCATGGACAGGGCTGTGAATTCATGCTCAAGGCTACATACGCATGCTTAAGGTTCATGCAAGGTTTTTCTTTTCCAAAAACATCTTTCAACTAAGAGTTCTGTTGGCTAGACCTTAGATCAACCCTAAACCCTTCTAGTGGTATCGCCATTGGAGAACGACTGAATGAAGGCTCAGGTCATAAGAGGTACAAAATAAGGTTTCTATACGCTCCAAGGAATCTTATTGGAAAGAATTTTTGTAATTTTAAACAATCTCTCAAACACTCTCTTTAGATCACAAGATGAGTGAGTTTAAAACAAGTTCTTTCACTGTTAGCAACACATGTATGTATATTTACTTGTATTTTTTGTATTAAAAATCTGTCCCCTAAGTTACAAATCCTGGCTACACCCTTGTCTTACAGGCTAATAGTTAGGCACTCAATGCTCTACCTTTCTTAATATTGCAAATGTTAGGTCTCCTTCGCCCACTTGTGTATAGCCACCGACCTGTAACACCAACAAAGAACTTAGCTCTTCACTTTAATTAGCCAAGGACAAATCCATTCCTTAGAGTCGTCGTCTTTTAATTTGTCTCATACTCATCTTTTCCAATCCTCCTTTGTTTTTATTTCTTTTGTTCAATTAATGCCACAACACAGCTGTTCAATTAGTCAAGGACAAAGGCTTCGTTTTCCTGCTATCAGAAAAGTGTAAGCAGTTATAAACAAATGTATTTTCTTTTTCTTTCTTTTTTTAATCAGAAATGTATAGAAAATTATCTATACTATTATTAAGACAATAAAACTCTCTTTGGTGTCTACTTTTTGTACTTCCAAAAATAACCTAATACACATTGAAAGTTATTTAGCAATTAAAATGATGGACACAAAAATTTGAAACTATCCATTAAATTCTGCTTGCACTAAAACAGCAGTGGAAATTTAGTACTTTTCTAAATTTTATTTTTATTATTCATTATTTATTTTAATTAATTTTTACGAAAAAAAATTTCTCTAAAATAAAATGAAAAAAAAAAAAAAAAAAAAAGCCTACAACACGCGCAGAAGGAGTAGAATGTGATCTATAATTTGAAATATGTTAACCTATTATTTAAAGTGGTTTTTATTAATAAAAAAAATTAACGTGTAGTTATTTTGGACCATTTAAAAAAGTGGGCACCAAGAGGTCAATTCTCTTAATAATATGGTATAGGTATTCTTATAAAAGAAATACTGAAATATTATGATAGTTTGAAGTTAACTCTATTATTTGGAGTCTCTAATGGGCCACACTTATCATGTGCATTTTTGTTGCCTTGCATTTTTCGTCTTATTTCTAGAAGTGGGAGTAGATATGTGGAGGAGAAAGAAAAAGTGTAGAAAAAGATCAAAAAATAACAATAATAGTGGTGAAACATCAGTATAGAAAATAACTAAAAGTATATATTATTTTGGATAAATAGAATAAAATGATTAAAAAAAAACATGTGATTGATTCTATTTAGTCTATTGAAGATTATACTGAGCGGCTGTTTTAGAAGTGGGATATGTTAAAACCAACCGTGTGCATTGCAAAGCTTATATAAAATTACTTTGCTTCTTACATTATTAATTGCAATGTGTACATAATATTTTATTTAAACTTAGTGTATATTATAAGAGAAGTGCTACTCGCTTACAACCAAAATATTTTCATAACTTTTACAAAAAGTAAATAATATTTTTCACAATAAATCATAAGTATTAAGTTATTAGTGGTTTAATTTAAATCCACAACTTAAATTATTTTTTGGTTCACTTATAACAACCAATAATAACCTATCACTTAGAATTTATTATGAAAATATTATGAACATAACATTTCTCATATAATAATGAATGGAAATATCCATAGACGAGGTTGTTGAAAAGACCGCTCAACCCTACCCTTCTAATCCTAATCGGTCGCAATGAACACGGTTGGTTTTAACCTTTTTTTTAAAATCAAATATCATAAATCTAAAATTTCATCTAATATCATATCATTAATGATATCATTTAAAATTAGATATGATCATATTATCTTATCCTTACACATGGATAATTCTTATTGGTTGCATTATATAATCATATCCCTATTGCTCTATCGCACCTCCATCCAAACCTCTCTCTCTCTCATAGTTGTATACCAATTAATATTGGGTAGAGAAAAAGTAAAGGAGATTACTGGATCCAAACTCATATATTTAAGTTTTTTGGGGTTAAATGGTATTTTACTAACTCTTCAATTATATTCCTTTCAACGTGTTATCTTCCCAACAAGTAGTATCAGAATCCATTGTAGTGTGCAATAACGAGGCAAAGTTATTAAGGTCCATTTTGCAGTTGGCGTGAGAAGGGTGCAATGCGAGTTGCATATAGATTGATTATAGAAAAATGCCAACAAATTGTCAATGATGTTAGATCAAAAAAACAGTTTTATGCGAGGTTCCAATGGTTTATCTCCTCAACAACCATGCATCCCCCTATTCCTTTGCAATTGTTGTTCCCCCCCTCCCTTGCCCACCCAATTCCTTTGTCACTAATTGTTTGCCAATCGATTGTCATCTCCACCAAACGCCCTTAACTAAAAATAGGGCTTAGTCGGCTTACCCTGAAAAAAGAAAAGAAAAGAAAAGAGAAACTTCTTGAAATTTGTCATATATCATTAGCTTAGTTTAAAAAAAGGATTATTAAATGATTAGTTATTAAAAAAGGATTATTGCTCGCCAAATGATTCTAATGAGCTTTATATCTTCATTACTCATTAGCATATATGATAAAATGAAGTTATACTTCCATTTTCCAGGGAATGTACAAACGGAGATGTTCAGGGCTGGCCCTAGACATTTTGGGGCCTAAGGCGAGAATTAAAAATAGGACCTTTTTTATACTTATATATTAATTAAATTAATGCTTATTTAATATTTTTATATTCTAATATATTTCATTTAAAATCTATTTTTCTTGCCTTTTGAGATGAAAATTGACTAATTAAATTTTTGTATTCAAGTTCTTATAACATCTTCTTTTCAATCGATAATATAGCTAATCACTTAATCTTTCTTGGGACATTGTCGATCTTAGATATGATTTTATTAATTTTAATTTTGAAAAACTTCTTTCTGCAGAAGCTACTGTAACAGGTATTATTAGTAAAATCCTATAAGCAATGTATGTATTTGGAAATGAATCTAATCTTTTTATATAATTTAGTATGTCAATTGGAGTATAATCTTTTATTTGTAAAATTTCTTTTAAAACGTTTAACTTTGAAGATAAATCTAAACCATCAATATCATAATAAACATTATGTTTGAGAAAATTTTCAAGTTTAAGACAGTATTTTTGTAAACTATCATTATCTAGTGACTTCAATTTTGTGAAGTTAAATAAAAAACCAAAATAATCTTCATATATTTGAAATTGTTCAAATCTATTCTCAATTGAACTAATTGCTTTATCTAGTATATATAAGAAATAATCAATTCTAAAAGATTCTTCAGCAGAACGTGTTGTCTCATTATGAACATTTTCATCAAATTGTTTTTATTACTAATAACAAATTTATCCATTGATCCTTTTTGAGACTCAATTAATTTTTTTTTTTTTAAGTTTTTCATATCCAGATGCATATTTTCTAGTAGACATTTCTAATCAAACAATATATTTATAAAGACTAAAATAAAAAATAACTATTAAGTGTAAAGCAAATGAGAAATAAAACCTGATTTATATAAAAAGTATTGTCGTAGTTACACCAAACAATAATAAGTTTTTAGCAATCTCAACCTGCATAACTAAAAACTTATTCAATATATTACCACTAACTAAAAAATATATATAAAAACACAAGATTAAAATTAACAAAAAAAATTAAGCACAAACATAACAAAAATTTAAGCACAACTATAACACAAAGCTTATTAATAAGACCCACCCACAAAAAAACACAAAACAAATCCAATCTCTAATCTATAACCCAAAAAAAAAAAAAAAAAAAAAGAAAAAAACTTGAAGGCCCAAAACAACTGGGCGGCAATCTATTACCCAAAAAAGAAAAAACGCAGGCCGTAATTCTTGAGCCAAACGAAGACCTAGGGGCGGCAATATATTTTCTAATTTCTATTAGACAATGGGTCAATGACAGTATGACCCATTGACCCAAAGCCAGGAGCACAAGCAGGCTTTATAACCCAAAAATACTTATAACCCAACGTATTGCAGTCTGCAGAATCTGATTGCAGAATGAAGCAGACTCTATAATACTTGTAACCCAAAAAAATAAAAAAACGCAGGCTTTATAAGTATAACCCAAAACCAGGGGCACTGGAAAATATACCTGCTGAGTGCTGAAGCAGAACGGCTGAAGAATGAGACTCTGCGGACTGCCGAGAAACCGATTCAGAGCAAGAGCAAGGCAGCAAGAATGAGAGAGGCCGGAGGAAGCTTGCTGCCTTGCCAGTTGCTTGAGAGCTGTTGAGCAGATGCAGATCAGAACAGGGGAGAGAAAGAGAATCAGAGATAATGAGAAACAGAGAGAGGCGGAGAGCAGATAATAGAGAGAGGTAAAATTTGTAGGGTTTTGAGTGGTTTTATTTGTTTTGATTTGTGATTATTTTGTGGTTAATATCTTAGACCAGATTTGTAGTTTATCTGATTAATTTTTGATTTGTCTAGAGGATAATAGCGTTTGATTTACCAAAATTTTTGTTTTTTGGTTAAAAAGTCACACCCACTTAGGGGTGGCAAATGGGCGGGTTGGGTCATAAATGGGTTGGGTTATAAATGGGTTGGATGTGTAATTACCCATTTATCCATTTATGACCCGTTTATATATAAATTAATTATCCATTACCAACCCAACCTATTTAATTAGTAACCCACCCATTTAACCCAATATGATCCAAATACCTCTAAAACAACTTGAATACCCTCTTGACCTCCAAAATTACCAAAATACCATTAAATACCTAAAATGATGCAAATACCCCTACACTTTCAAAATTACCAATATACCCTTGGACATCCAAAATTATCCCCAAAATCTCTAAAATGAGTAAAATACCCATAAAACCTAAAAAATGACCAAAATACTCCCGAAACCCAAAAAAAGACCAAAATATTCTCGAAACCTAAAAATTACCAAAATACCCCTAAAACCTAAAAAATGACCAAAATACCCTCAAAACCTAACAAAATGACCAAAATATCCCCAAAATCCAAAAAATGACCAAAATACCCCTGAAACCTAAAAATGACCAAAATACTCCCAAAACCCAAAAAATGACCAAAATACCCCCGAAACCCAAAAAATGACCAACATACCCACGAAACCTAAAAAATGACCAAAATACTCCTGAAACTTAGAAAATGACCAAAATACTCCCAAAACCCAAAAAAATGACCAAAATACCCCCAAAACTCAAAAAATGACTACAGTACCCCCAAAAGCCAAAAAAAGACCAAAATACCCCCGAAACCCAAAAAATGTCGCAAATACCCCCGAAACCTAAAAATGACCAAAATACATCCGAAACCCAAAAAAAAATGACCAAAATACTTTCGAAACCCAAAAAAATGATGAAAATACTTCCGAAACCCAAAAATGACCAAAATACTTCCAAAACCCAAAAAAATGACTAAAGTATCCCAAAACCCAAAAAATGACCAAAATACCCCCGAAACCTAAAAATGATCAAAATACCCCCCCAAACCCAAAAAATGACCAAAATACCCCCGAAACCTAAAAATTACCAAAATATTTCTGAAACCTAAAAATGACCAAAATATTTCCAAAACCCAAAAAATGACTAAAGTACCCCCAAAACCCAAAAAAATGACCAAAATACCCCCGAAACTCAAAAAACGACCAAAATACACCCTAAACCTAAAAAATTCCAAAATACCCCCGAAACCCAAAAAATGACCAAAATACACTCGAAACCTAAGAAATTACCAAAATGATAGAAATGCCATCGTAACCTAAAAAATGACTAAAAAAATACCCTTAGAATCTAAAAGACAATCAAAATAACCCTGAAACCTAAAGCATTACCAAAATTCCCACGAAATCTAAAAAATTACCAAAATTCCCTCGAAACCTATAAAATGACTAAAAGACACTTAGAACCTTAAATTTGTCAAAAATATCCTCGAAACATCCAAAATACCCTAAACCTCTATTTCGGTAATTGTAGATGTTTCAGGTGTATTTTTGTCATCTTACATGTTTAGGGGTATTTTGGTCATAATTTGAGTTTCAGGGGTTTTATCAATAATTTTTTTTAGGTTTTGGGGTTATTTTGGTCATTGTTTAGATTTTGGGGGTATTTCGATCATTTTTTAGGTTTCAGGCTATTTTGGTAATTTTTTTAGCCTTCGGGGGTATTTCAGTTATTTATTAGGTTTTGGAGGTATTTTGGTCATTTTTTAAGTTTAGAGAGTATTTTGGTAACTTTTTAGGTTTAGGGTGTATTTTGGTAATTATTAGGTTTTAGGGGTATTTCGGTCATTGTTTTAGGTTTTGGAGTTATTTTAGTAATTTTTTTAGGTTTCAGGGTATTTCAGTCATTTTTTAAGTTTAGGAGGTATTTTGCTAATTTTTTAGGTTTAGGGTGTATTTTGGTAATTCTTAGGTTTCAAGGGTATTTCGGTCATTTTTTAGGTTTAGAGAGTACTTTGATCATTTTTTAGGTTTCGGGGGGGTATTTTAGTCCTTTTTTAGGTTTCAGGATATTTCAGTCATTTTTTAAATTTAGGAGGTATTTTGGTAATTTTATGGTTTTGGAGGTATTTTAGTCATTTTTTAGGTTACGGGGTAATTTGGTAATTTTTTAAGGTTTTGGGAGTATTTTAGTCATTTTATAGGTTTTGGAGGTATTTCGGTCATTTTTTAGGTTTCAGGGATATTTTTGGTAATTTTAAGGTTTTAGAGGTATTTTAGTCATTTTTAAGGTTTATGGGGTATTTTGGTCATTTTTTAGGTTCAGAAGCATTTTGGTCATTTTTTGGGTTTTTGGGGTATTTTGGTAATTCTTTAGGTTTTGGGGATATTTTGGTCATTTTTTGGGTTTTAGAGGTATTTTGGTCATTTTGTTAGGTTTAGAGGGGTATTTTGCTCATTTTAGAAGTTTTGGAGGTTTTTTGCTCATTTTTTTGGGTTTTGGGGGTATTTTGGTCATTTTAAGGTTTGGAGGTATTTTGGTCATTTTTTGGGTTTTGGGGTATTTTGGTAATTTTTTAGGTTTAGGGTGTATTTTGGTAATTCTAAGGTTTCAAGGCTATTTCGGTCATTTTTTAGGTTTAGAGGGTATTTTGGTCATTTTTTAGGTTTCCCGGGGGGGGGGGGGGTTGTATTTTAGTCCTTTTTTTAGGTTTCAGGGTATTTCGGTCAATTTTTAAGTTTTGGGGATATTTTTGGTAATTTTAAGGTTTTAGAGGTATTTCGGTCATTTTTAAGGTTTATGGGGTATTTCGGTCATTTTTTGGGTTTTGTGGGTATTTTGGTCATTTTTAAGTTTCGGGGGTATTTTGGTCATTTTTTGGGTTTTGGGAGTATTTCAGTCATTTTTAGGTTTTTGGGGCATTTTGGTCATTTTTTGGGTTTTGGGGGTATTTTGGTAATTTTTTGGGGTTTGGAGATATTTTGGTCATTTTTTGGGTTTCAATGGTATTTTGGTCATTTTGTTAGGTTTAGGAGGGTATTTTTCTCATTTTAGAGGTTTTGCAGGTATTTTGCTCATTTTGTGGGTTTTGTGGATATTTTGGTAATTTTTTGGGTTTTGGGGGTATTTTGGTCATTTTTAGGTTTCGGGGTTAGTTTGGTCATTTTTTGGGTTTTTGGGATATTTTGGACATTTTAGAGGTTTAGGGAGGTATATTTCTCATTTTAGATATTTTGGAGCTATTTTGGTCATTTGTGGGTTTTGGAAGTATTTTGGTCATTTTTTAGGTTTTGGGGGTATTTTAGTCATTTTTTGGGTTTTGGGGGTATTTTCGTCATTTTTTAAGTTTCGGGGGTATTTTGGTCTTTTTTGGATTTTGGGGGTTTTTTGGTCATTTTTAGATTTCGGGGATATTTTAGTCATTTTTTGGGTTTCGGGGGAATATTCATAATTTTTAGGTTTTGGGGATATTTTGATAATTTTTTGGTTTTAGGGGGTGTTTTGTTCATTTTTTAGGTTTTGGGGGTATTTTGGTAATTTTTAGGTTCTAGGGGGTATTTTTGTCATTTGTTGGGTTTTGGAGGTATTTCGGTCATTTTTTTGGTTTCAGGGGTATTTTGGTCATTTTCTTAGTTTTGGGGGTATTTTGGTCATTTTTAGGTTTTGAGGGGTATTTTGGTAATTTTTTAGGTTTGGGGGGGGTATTTTGGTAATTTTTTGGGTTTAGGGGGTATTTTGGTAATTTTTTGGGTTTAGGGGGTATTTTGGTAATTTTTTGGGTTTTTGAGTATTTTGGTCATTTTTTAGATTTCAGGGATATTTTGGTCATTTTCTATAAATTTAGATTTTATGTTGTTTATTTAAATTTTAGATGGGTTTAGTGGGTATTAGTGGGTTTATCCATTTAGACCCATCTAATTAATTAACCAAATGGGTCTTTACCCATTTAACCCAAATATTTAAATGGGTTGGGTTAAGACTTATCCAAATAAGGTGGGTAATGGGTGGGTTCATGGATATGGATAAAAATTGCCACCCCTACACCCACTGCATCTGAATTCTGAAACTAAATTTTTTTTTTTTTTTTTTTTTTTGCTGCCCCTGCTCCCTCTTATTTTTTTAAATTTTGGGGCCTCCTTCCCCTTGGGGGCCTTAGGCAATTGCCTAACTCGCCTAAGGGAAGGGCCGGCCCTGGAGATGTTCAAACAAATCCCAAAACTTACCAACAAGCCTCGATGGATTTATTAAGGAAGGTGCCATCGAGGTTGGGAAAATTGCATGTGTTATTAAATGGCCAAGCACTTCCTCAACACTAACATTATTTAAAGCAGTTTACTTCTCATCATTTTGTAAATATATAACAAAATACTATTTGATGATTTACTTATCTATACTATTTATAATAGGATTTCCTTATTTGCACTAGACTTTTATGTAGTTTAAAAATATTCAAAAATTAATCTTAGGTTTAAAAGGAAAAAAACTTGAGAACAACTTGGTAAAAGTACATCTTCAACTCCACTTAAAATATCTACAAAATATGACACTTTTCTACTAATCTACGATTTCAAAATAAACTTATCCAAAACTTTAAAAAGAAAAAAATTATGACACTTAACCAAATTAATATATATATATATATATATATATATATAAACAAACAAAATTGCATGTGCTTACGATAAATGGCTTAGTTTAAGTATATTGCAGTGCTTTCCTCCTTTCGCACACCATATATAAGTACATTAAAATTATTAGCATAATTTCTCTAAGTAAAAAATTAATCATTAAAGTTTTATGAAGTTAAAAATATGTATTATATCTAAAAAACTTCATTATATATATTTAAATTAGTTTAATTATCTATCATTTTTTTATATAGACAATAAAAGTTGGGTTTTATTCGTCATACTTGAAAGTAAATGTTACAAATTATATGATGTGCTTTTGCCATGTGGCTATAATAAAATTACATAGTTTACTCTTAGTTAAATTCTTCTGCCAAAGTTTTGAGAAATTTAAATTACTACTCTGATTTAAAATTACTTATAAAAAATTTCAATGAAATTTTAAAAGAAGTTTGTTTCTTTATTTTATCTTTATTTTAATTTATATGGATAATTAATTAAACAATGTACTTTTGTCACTTAACTTGAGGTTTTTTTATTTGTTGATATTGCTATTTATTTTATTGTTCACATTTAATTATGTTAGTGAAATATTTAATTCAATTTAAAAATTATTTATAATTAATTTGTGCATGCTCCATTTGGCCACATTAAATTATTAGCATAATTTTCTCTAAGTGAAATATATTGTCAAAGTTTCAAGAAGTCAAAAAAATATTACTCCAATGAAGATTCTATCATTAATTTTTGGGTTCTGTTAACAGGTGTTGTACTGCACCCGTTAAGAAGAAATTAAATAATAAGTAAACTACACATGGATCCATATTTATTGAAAAAAGAGAAATATTTTTTGAAAAGTTAAATCTGTTACAAAAATACTCTTCTCTCTGTCTTAATTAATTTGTGCATGCTCCATTTGGCCACATTAAATTATTGGCATAATTTTCTCTAAGTGAAATATATTGTCAAAGTTTCAAGAAGTCAAAAATATATTAATTCAACGAAGATTCTATCATTAATTTTTTGGTTCTGTTAACAAGTGATGTATAACACCCGTTAAAAAAATTAAATAATAAGTAAACTACACGTGGATCCATATTTATTGAAGAAGGAGAAATATTTTTGAAAAGTTAAATTTGTTACAAAAATACTATTCTCTCTGTCTTTATCTTCCCTTTTCACTCCTTCTCTCTTGGTCTCTCGCTCTCTCTAACGTTTCAATCTCAGGAAAAAAAAGTCCACCAACACCACCGCAACCGCCAGATCTGTAACTCATCCACCACCACCACCAAATCCGTCTCACTCCCTCTCTGCTATCTCGATCCTCTCCCTCGTATCAGCCAAGACCAAAGCCTTGAGCTCACCAACGCAACCACCACCTCTATAGCCGTCGCTCTCCTTTCTCTCTTTCTGCCTTTGGTTCTACTTTTCCTTCCTTTGTTTTTGGTTGTATCTTGGTTGCTTTGGTGAATGGGTTCAATTTGGAACGTGAAAAGCTTGACAATTTGGCTTGGATTTGAAATTTGGGTAAAAAAAACCCTCAAAAAGTACCGGCTGAGAAAAGTACCAGCTGAGGAAAGGAAGATGAAAGCACTTAAAAGGGTATTTTGGTCCTGTTGTAAAATGCCCAATTTTTTATGCTTTACTGACACTTTAAGTGCCACGTTACTATGCTTTTTTTCTACTCTCAAAAAGCAACCATACTTTATTAACAAAAGCCTTAATTTTTTATAATAAATTTAAAAGAAAATTCTTTAATTTAAATTAAATTATTTTAATAATCTGCTAAAACGTTTTTCTTTCAGCCATAAAATCAGATTTCATAGTAGTGCATATTCTATGTAGCCTTTTTTTTTTTTTTTTTTTTCCAAGTATTACAAACGTTTTTCCTTCATGCTAATGTTACTTATAAACTCACACATGAATGGGAACAATGTGGTGATACCATACAAGAATGGAGAGATAGCCCGTCAACCATTATTCCCCTTTTGAAGGAATTTATGAGCAATGGAATTCGAGTGTGGATTTTTAGGTAAAGAGATGATGTGGTATTGTTACTGGCATAAAGAATTGAAATATATTTCAACCTTTATTTATTTTTTCTTTTATAGTATTATCATTATCGCCTTGATAAAAAAAAATTATCATCACCATCATCAAGTTACGTGTGATGAAACTTTTTGTTAATGATACGCCACTTAGTGCCTGTTGGCATCCTCTTTTGAAACCACACTTTTTTCATAGTGTAGTTTTTTGAAGTTTCATTTTTTTTTTCCTATGTATAGCCTTTTCAAATAGCTCATTTTCAAAAAAATTAAAAATAAGCTATACTAAATAGACATTTAATAAGTGTAATTACATTAATATATTGAAAATATCACTGTTGTATTATACATTTTCCTTTTCTTAATATCAATATCAAATTTTATATTTATCAAATGTTATTTACTATTCGATTAATAATTTCATGTTTTATATATAATTTTAAAATACACAAAAACTTGAAATGTAAATATTTTATAAATATGATTAGTTAGTACTCATTAATTATCTTGATATATTGTAAACATATAGTTTGTCAAGTGATATAATACTAACAACAGCTATACAAGGTATTAATTGAACCTAATTGGTTAAAACAGGGGGTGTCGATCATACTTGAAATCATTATCCCTATGAATATATGATCAAATTAAAAAATCTCAAATGGGTCTTTGTTGGATGAAATGCAGTGACGACATTGACGGAAGGGTTCCTGTTCCTTCAACCAAATTCTCTATAAACAAAATGAAGCTTCCTGTGAAGATTGCATGGCATCCTTGGTTCCTCAACAAAGAGGTATTGCATAGTTCTTTTTATCTTGAATATTTCAATACGTGTTTTTGCTTCAAAAAGGCTAAAATTTTAATATCCTTGATTCAACAGTGGAGATAACTTTTTTTTTTGGTTGTTGTCATCACAGGTTGGTGGCTATACACAAGTGTATGAGGGGGACCTAACATTTGTGACAGTAAGAGAGGCAGGACATCTAGTGCCCAGCTACCAGCCTGCGAGAGCACTTTCTTTGATCAAACACTTCCTTGAAGGCAAACCACTTCATTAGTCTATATATGGCTCTAGCTAAGTTGGTTCCTTTGTAGTGCAAACTATATGTTTCATTTGATTATCTGCGTTTACCTAATAAAAAGTTAATAGAAAGTTTCTATTTAGAGCAAAGCCCAACTTGTTTTTACTTTTCAATCATCTAATATGTTGTCCAGTTTTGTTCCAACAATTATATCACTGTTAGGGTTCATAATGTGTTGGTAAATCCTAGTGTAGAACATATCAAAATTGAATTGTATAAATGAAATCGTTTTAAGGTTGAGTCTGGGCTAGAAGCTACTCAAAGACGACAAAGTTTGGATTTACTCAAAAATGATAAGTTGAAGATCTTTTACTCATATTTTATCTTATAAATAATTTTTGAGTGAAATTTGTTTCATTGTAAAATAAACATTCGAGGCTTCATAATAGACAAAAACTAGACTCAATTTGGATTTAAAATGAGTGAGATATAATCATTTGATGTTGGTACAGTTTTGCCATCTGTGAGCGTTTAATTGACAAAAAGTAATTCACTTGACTATAAATTGCATGAACAATAAATTGACTTATGTAATACTTTGTTTAACCTATATTTTTCTCTATATAAACCAATTATTGTTACAAAGCATTAGTGAAAGTCTCACATACAAGATTAAATCTAAAAGCCAAACTTTCTTGAACTTAAAAAGACTTCTAAATTCCTCTCCTTAGAGCATTTACATTAAAATTCTAAAAAAGTTTAGCCTTTAACAACTTTAAAGACTTCTTCTTCTTAGTGCTTCTTGTTAAAACACTCTTTTCATGGTTTCTCTTTGAGAGTTCTCGCTACACTTCAGTGTTGCTCATTCAAACTATAAAAAACCAAAACCTATGTCAGCGAGTTTATTGATACAGCTAGAAAATCTCTAGAGATTTGCATTGGAATTCTAATTCATTGCTCTAAGGTTACCACAGTAGGAAGGCAAACATGACGTTTGTTGGGTAGGCTATTGTAATTGTTTATTTTATAGTACGAATTTTTTAAAGGGTTGGATCACCTGATTTGGCTTTTCTTTTGAAGGATTTCTTCACTGATTTTCTAATACTTCATCACCAAAATTTATGTGTTGTTTTGACTGTTTTGATTATTAATTATTCCTTTTAGATTTAGCAAGTTACAACTGTGCTTGAGATAACTGTTTATGCAATCTTGGAATAAACCGAAAATTTTTCAACTACTATTCTTTCAACAAATCGATCCAACCTTTTCAATTCAAATAGCTCGAACCTTTGAAAGTGGGCCTTGGATTCAAAATAATGGATGCAGGTATCCAATAGACATATAGCCGACATGAAAAAGCTTGCTGGGCTATCCAGATGTCTTTTTCCAATTACGTTGATAAAAAAATAAAAAATAAAAAAATGTCTTTTTCCTATTACAAAAACATGCCATACATAATTGTAGCCACTGCTTTTAATCAAGGCGATTTATTACTTTTTGCACATTTTCTGCATGGTGCCAAAAGGAGCAAAAAAATGATTGTTGTTTAGAATGGTCCATTTCTTCCCATTCAGTTCTTTCGGTCCATTTTGTTCCACTTTGTCTACTTTTGTTCTTTCGGTCCAATTTATTCTATTTTGGTCGACTTCACTCATTCAGTCCATTTTGGTTCATTTCAGTCCATTGATTTTTTTTTTTTTTTTCAAATTGAGGAATTTGATGAGATAGAGGCTAAAAATGATAAACAATTTATGAATTAAAATTGCAACTTTAAATGAATTTGAAATAAAATATTAAAAACATTATTGGGAGCAGCTCATTAGGCTTATGTTGAATAAAAATTGCTTATTTCCTTAAAAAAAATCATTTGATTATTTTCAATTACCACTTTTTTTTACATGATTATATTTTAGGCTTGTCCACAGGTTAGGTTTGTGCCCAACCCAAACCGACCTGACCACTTCGAGTGATAGGAAATCTAACTCGTCGTCGACTGTCGAAAAACACGTTCCGATTCAGTTTCAAGTTGGCTGGACAGTGTAGGTTTCGGTCGAAACTAATGGAGTAGCACCGGTGGCGAGAATTAGCCGGATCTCAACGAAATTTTGTCGAGATCTGGCTAGATCTTGACAAATCTCGTCGAGAATTGGCCAGATCTCATCGAGATTTGGCTGGATCTCGTCGAGATCTTGCCAAATCTCGACAGATCTCACCAAATCTGCATTTAAGAGTGGCAGATCTTGGTCGGGTCAATCGGATTTGGTTTTTCATGTGAAGACTTGCCAACCAACCCACCGAATTCGGTTTCTGGACATGTAGACTAGCCGCCGACCCTCACTGGAGTCAGGTCGAACGGTTTTCGATTCGGGCCCGAGCAGTTTGGTCGGGTTGGCCAGGCACGAATCAGCTTGGACACCCCTAATTATGTTAAATTATTTTTATTATTTTCAATTTTTAGAACCAAACTCACAGCATCTTCTTCAAATAAATCCACCAAAATGTTTGAATTAAAATTCAGGATTTGTTTAAATGTTAGGTAAAATTTGTTGTCATTAAATAATACTATTAAATATTCAATTATCAACTAAATTGAATATTTTTATAATGAAAAATACACATGTCAAAGACTCTTTGATATAACACAGTTGTAAAATAAACACGTTTATTTAATAGCACTGGTTGTAAAATACACAAATGAAAATAATAGGGTAAAAATGCAAATTGCATCCTCTAAATTTGACTAAAATTCATTTTAGACCTTTAACTTTACTTTCATTTAATTGAGTTATTAAAATTCAAGTTTATTCAATTAAGGCATCTCTGTTAACTTTTGCTAAATGTTTCCATTAAGTGTTCAAATTCTTATTTTTCATAACCAAACTAATTTTTTGAAAAAAAAAATCCAGATTTTTTAAAAAAATATATATAGATGTATAATTTTAAGCTTTTCTCCTCTAAAAAATATCTAAATTTTTGTCAAATTTTTTCTTATTTTGATAATGTTTGTAACAATCTTTAATTTCATACTCAAAATTTATTACCCCAATACAAAATTTCTTTACAAAATATTCCACAAATAAAACAACGCAACACCATCATAGGTGGACTAATTAACTTATTGTAATTGCACGTGGTCAAGTGTTATCATAAAGATTCCCCTCAAAAAAAAAAAAAAAAGCTCAATCATAAAGATGCACATTAACTATTAAGGCTTATTTTGACCATAACTTTTAATGCAATGGTTTGATTGAAGCACATGAGCCGCTCAAAATCCTTTCCCCTACCACTCCAAACACCTTGTGTATGGGAAGGTGTCAATTCAGCTGCAAGACCCTTGACAATCATTGGATCTTTTAGATTTATTTCCAACGAAATGTTGTAAGATTGCTCGGTCAAAATTACAATTTTGCATTACGTTACAATTGTGCGTGTGTTAAATTAATCTAGAAGATCAAATGATAAGGGTCAACAACACAAAGCTTACTTTCTCAATAAATCCTACCTGCATCTATTGCCTTCTGAATCCAAACTCACCTTCTCAACTTTGTTCTTGTAAAAAGGAGTATGTGTTATTTGAACTAAACACTGTTGAATTTGTTGAAAGAATAGCGGTAGATATACATTGTTGGAGATGTTGGCATAAAATGCAAAATGCATATTAAATTGTTTAGAAAGAAAAAAAAAATAGAAGAAGAAGAAGAAGAAGAAGAAGAAGAAGAAGAAAAAAAACTTAGGCTTTGCTCTAAACAGCAACTTGCAATTAACTTTTTATAATTCAAGGTTATTGAACATAATCAAAATTCAAAAGGAAATATTAGCACTAGAAAGACATATATAAGAACAAACTTAGTTAAATCCTAAACAGATCGATGGAATGCCCAACAAAAAAAAAAAAGTAAAAAAATTAGTTCTTATATGCAGTACTATTAGGAAGAGGTGTGCCATTAAGGAAGTGTTTGATCAAAGAAAGTGCTCTTGCAGGTTGATAGCTTGGTACTTGATGCCCTGCCTCTCTTACTGTTGCAAATGTTAGGTCTCCTTTATACACTTGTGTATAGCCACCAACCTGTGACACCAACAACGAATTTAGCTCTCAAACTGAGCAACCCAAGAAAATCAATGTGTGTGTGTGTGTGTGTATATATATATAAAAAGAAGTTACCTCTTGATTGAGGAACCAAGGATGCCATGTAGTCTTTACACTAAGTTTCATTTCGTTTATAGAGTATAGTGTTGAAGTAACAGGAACCCTTCCATCAATGTCGCCACTGCATTTCATCCAATAAAGACTCATTTGAGATTTTTTAATTTGATAGTATATTCAAAGGTATAATGATTTCAAGCATGATCCACAACCCCTGTTTTAATTTCATTAGGTTCAATTAATAACTTGTATAGCTGTTATTAATATTATATCACTTGTCATGTTACATGTTTACAAAATATTAAGATAATTAGAGAGTAATAACTATCACATTTATAAAATATTTACATATCAAATTTTTGTGTATTTTAAAAATATATATATAACATGAAATTATGTATCAAACGTTAAATAACATTTGATTAACATAAATGCAAATGCATAATGCAACGTATGGTGATATTTTCAAAATGTTAATTAATATAATTAAACTTATTAAAGGTCCATTTGGTACAACTTAAAAAAAAATTGAAAATGAGCTGTTTGAAAAGGCTATACCTAAAATAAAAAAAAAATAAAAAATAAAAAGTGGGATTTTAAAAAAACTAGACTATGAAAAAAGTATGGTTTCAAAATGCAATGCCATGAGCAATAAGTGGTGTATCATTAACAAAGAATTTCACCATATGTAACTTGACAATATATGGTGATGATACTTTTTCTTTTTTATCAAGATGATAATGATAATACTATAAAAGAAAAAATAAATAAAGGTTGAAATACACTATATATTTTAATTCCTTATGCCATCTTTACCTAAAAATCCACACTCGAATTCCATTGTCCATAAATTCCTTTAAAAGGGGAATAATGGTTGACGGGCTATCGGTCCATTCTTGTATGGTATCACCACATTGTTCCCAGTCATGTGTGAGTTTAGTAACATTAGCATGAAGGGCTTCTTGAACATCAGGTCGATTCAGATAAACATACATATAGTTACTACTACATGGATCAAATTCTAGTATCTGCACCACAAAATAACAAAACAAAACAATTCACTTCAAATTTTATAAGAGCTAGTGAACATTTATATAATGTAATAAAAGAGATGGGGTAAATTTGCATCCCCTCAAAATGATTTTTAAGCTTCTAATTTAGACTCAAGCAAAACAAATATAGAAAGAATAGTTTTCAGATCACAAATTATTTCACAATTTTTTTGTAACAACTCTGACGTGACGGACTGTGAGTGACTGTAAGTGATTGCTCATTACTTACACATCAACCCACCATTTTTTTTTTCTCCACTCTCACTTTATCACATCATAGTTATGTAATAATTTGTGAATCTAGATCTTCTTTTTTTTTTTTTTTTTAGAAAAAGATGTCGATCAACTTACAGATGCTCTCTTGGGTCGAGTTGTGACATCGGAAGAGAAGCACAAGGGAGCATAAATGTTATAGATGTTGATGTCGAAAATATTATCTCCGAGAGCTTGATAGGATGTTTGGCACTCACGAGATTGAGTGGTGACATTGGGTGAAAAATCACAGTATTTGTGTATTTGATACACATCTTCGTTCGAAATGATAGCATGGCTTCCAAGGTAATCGATTATTCCACGTTCGTCAGTTTCATCATTGATTACTGCATTTCCAATCTGCATATATTATGAATAAGAAATCAATGAGAAAGCATATATTAAAATAACACGTGAAACATAATTATAAAAGAAATTAATGGGAGCAAGATAAAGATACTATTGAGATGTTGTTTCCTTCTTTTTTTCCTCCTCAAAAATGCAGTCATACTTAAGGGGAAAAAAAAAGTTTAAAAACATGTCCATAAACAAATAATAGAAATCCTCCTTCTCAATTTTTTTTTATTTTTTTATTTTATGCTTCACTAATTCTAGTATGTCGTGCACTTAAAATTTTAGTTATTTTACAAGATAAATAAAATAAAAAATAGCAAACATTCTTGGATTTCGCTCTACTATATTTTCCTCTCCTCGTGGTAGGAGCACTCTCTCTCACCTAGGGTGAGTTTTCCCTTCCACGGCTTTTAGCAATGGACTTTCAACAACATGTACGAGAAAAAATCAAATCCAGAGAACGATCATGGACTCAGACTTCATTGACAGATTGCAGACTATAAGTTTAACAGAGGAGGAAGGCCAAATACTAGAGGTCCGAGCTACACAACGGAAAAAAATACTTGAAGAATGCTCACTTAGTCTGTTGGGGCGCTTCCTAACAAACCGACCCTATAATCTGAGAGCAGCAAAGGCAATGCTTCGAACTGCATGGAAGCTAGGAAACGACGTCAGAATTATTGATGTGGGAGAGGGAGTACTTCAATTTAAGTTCACACTAGAAAGCCAACTACAATGGGTTCAAAATAATGGGCCGTGGAGTTTCGATAATCACCTACTCGTGCGTCGTAGGTGGGAAAGGGGCATGACGGCGAGGTCAATAACATTCTCAGTACTACCTATCTGGGTGCAAATATGGGGTTTGCCTTTTGATCTTATCAAGAAGGAGGCTGCATGGGATATTGGCAAAGGTCTGGGTCAGGTCATTGAGGTTGACAGCAAAACCTTCACATCGGAAAAAGCTCGCTTCATGCGGATCCGAGTAGAGATACCACTGGACAAACCAATTCGAATGGGAGGATGTGTAGCAAGTCCTGATGGAGATTGAGTCCGGGTGGGATTCAAATATGAAAGACTAGTGGGGCTGTGCTACCAATGTGGCAACTTTGGTCACGATTCAAAAGATTGCCCAACACCAACTGAACAGTAGCAGACCGAGAACCTGTATGGAGAGTGGCTTAGAGCAGGGTACCGTAAAACTGGCATTACCTCAAACCAAAGACGAAACAGCACTCCACGGTAAGAAACGGCACCGAAACTGACACAGGGACAGCGGGGCAGCCAAATGAAGCAAGGGTAACGTCCAAGGGAGGCATTGATGACAGTAATGATCAAAACGGAAAACAACATAATGGTGAAGCAGGTGCAAAATCTCAGGAAGCGGTTGACTAAAAAAATAATGAAGACGAGTTGATGCGAGAGGATTTTCAAGCGGTTAATCAAATCCATAAGGAAAGTATAACAGATGAATACTTGAATGGGAAGGAGGTAACGGGAAAGGAAGTAAATTCAACAAAAGAAACTAATCCCATGATTGTAGCCAAAAATTTAGTAAATGTCCATGTTGACTACATTGGTGAAACTCTACCTGCATGCAGTAATGTACCCCAGGATCAGAAAAAAAAATACCACGTGAGGAGGCATGTGAGATTACTAAAACATAAAACAGGGACCACGCGAAGAACACGCCCAAATGGAAGAGACTAATGCGCCAAACGGACTCGGATCCCATGAAGGTTACCAATGCTATTCCTAATAACTCGGGGTCAAAGAGAGGGCAACCAGTAGGGGATCGAGATGATGAAGAAGAGCAGAGGAAAAAAAAGGAAGAATGGAGAGGAAGGCCGTGCCCGTGAACAACTTTGTCCAACGGTGGAGGCTGCGGTGCAGTCCCCGCCAAGAACAATGAACATCCTAAGCTGGAATTGCCGGAGACTTGGGAACCAACGAGTAGTGGATGTCCTCTCTCAACTTGTGAGGGAAAAATCTCCCAAAATATTGTTTCTTATGGAAACAAAACAATCAGTTGACAAGATGAGAAGAATTCAAGCAGATTTACCATACCGTTGTGTAGCGGTTCCAAATATTCGAAGAAGTGGTGGGTTAGCCATGTTTTGGATGGAGGAGATAGACTTGCATATCCAAACTTTCACTCTGCTCCACATTGATGCTCTCATAGTCAATGGCTCAAATACCTCATGGGGATTGATAGAATTTTATGGTTGGCCGGATAGACAAAGTAAACACGAGTCATGGCAGTTGCTCAAGCATCTTCACACTAGAAATTTGGCTCCTTGGATTTTTGTTGGAGATTGTGATGAGATCCTGGCATCAAACGAGAAGCAAGGCAGATTACCAAAACCATTAAACCAGATGCAGGAGTTTCAAGGTACACTCCTACATTGCTGACTGGTGGACTTGGGCCTTCAAGGTAATATTTTTACTTGGAATAATGGTAGACTTGGAGATGAATTTGTGCAGGAAAGACTTGATAGAGCATGTGCCACAGTAGAGTGGAAGGAAATATTTCCAACAGCTCGAGTGACTCACCTCCAATTAACATATTCTGACCATGTGCCAATCCTTATCACCACACATGATCCAAACCAGCCGAATAGGAGAAAAAGGGTACCAAAAAGATTTGAAGAAAAGTGGGCCACCAAACCTAATTGTGTGAAAGTAATTCAAGAAGTATGGATGACCGAAGTGGGGCATGGAAACCCTATGTCTATTTTATTTGAGAAAATCAAAAAAACCATGTTTACTTTGGTTACTTGGAGCTGTGCAGCCTTTGACAACTCAAAAACAATAATTCGGGAAAAACAAAAACAACCGAAGGCCGTATGCTCCCTCAATAGTGCTAATCAGCTACATGCTATTAAGGGACTAAAATTAGAGATAAATGATCTGCTGCATCAGGAGGAATTGGTTTGACGCCAATGATCTCAATCCATTTGGCTACCAGCAAGTGACAAAAATACAAAGTTTTTTCATCAACGGGCCAGCCACCGAAGACACAAAAACCAGATCTTGGGGATTTTTTTACGAAGACAGTAACTGGAATACTATGGAGGGAAGTATAGCCCAAACTGCAGAACACTACGTTCAGCATCTTTTCACCTCTTCCAACCTAGACAAAATTGAAGGAGTACTGAATTCAGTGGACAAGCGGGTCACCCCAAGTATGAATGCCTCTCTCCTTCAACGGTATACTCCTGAGGAGGTTAGAAAGGCCCTATTCCAAATGCACCCATCCAAATCACCAGGCCCCCAGGGTATGTCCCCATTCTTTTTTCAAAAGTTTTGGCATATTGTAGGGCATGATGTCACAACATCTATACTATCAATTTTAAACTCTGGCCATATGTTGAGAAAAATGAACCATACACATATAGTGTTAATTCCAAAGAAAAATGACCCTACACACATGGTGGATTATAGACCCATTAGCTTAGCCAATGTAATATCCCGAATCATATCAAAGGTTATTGCTAATCGCTTGAAATTTATATTGCCTAATGTGATTTCTAATGCCCAAAGTGCTTTTGTCCCAGACCAATTAATCACTAACAATACTAATGTAGCATATGAGTTGCTTCATAGGCTGCGAAACAGGAAGAAGGGAAAGAAAGGGCAGATGGCGATGAAACTGGACATTAGCAAAGCCTATGATAGGGTGAAGTGGATCTTCCTACAACAAATTATGGTGAAATTGGGCTTCGATCCTACTTGGGTCCAGTTGGCAATAGAGACAATGACCAAAGCCTCGTACTCAATTCTAATAAATGGAGAGCCAAAGGGCTTTATCACTCCTACTAGGGGGATGCAACATGGCGACCCTTTCTCACCATATCTATTCCTTATGTGTGTGGAAGGTCTTTCAGGCCTAGTGAGAAAAGCAGGGGAGACAGGAGTGTTAAAAGAAATCAAATCTAGCCAAAATGGAGTATGGGTATCTCACCTCCTTTTCGCCGACGATAGCCTTTTATTTTGTCAAGCAACAATGGAGGAAAGCTAAAAACTATTACAATTGTTGGCATAATATGAGGCTGCATCCGGTCAAGTAATCAATAGACAAAAGACTTCCCTCTCTTTTAGCAAGAACACGAAACTGGAGGTAAAAGAGCAAATCAAACAACTATTTGGGGCAAGATTTATGACGGAATGTGAAAAATATCTTAGGTTGCCTATGGCCACGGGTAAATCAAAGGTTAACACCTTTAAAGACTTACAAGAAAAAATCACCAAGAGAGTCATGGGATGGAAGGAAAAAACTATTTCAAAGGCAAGAAGAGTAGTTCTTATCAAAACGGTGGCTCAAGCGATACCTACATACTCCATGAGTCTATTCAAGCTACCAAATTCCATCTGCGACAACATAAATTCCATAATGGCCAAATACTGGTGGGGTCAAAACCAAGAAAAGCGTAGGATACATTGGATCAATTGGACAAAATTGTGCACTACAAAGAAGGAATGAGGGCTGGGTTTCCGTGATCTTCATGCTTTTAACCTAGCTATGCTGGCTAAGCAAGCTTGGAGATTAATCGATGATAATCATTCTCTGTTTTACAGATACAAGGCACGTTATTTCCCAAACTCATCTTTAATGATGGCTGAGCTAGGGAATAACCCCTCTTATGTGTGGCGTAGTCTATGATCAGAAAGGGAGGTCATTAAGGAAGGCACTCGATGGAAAGTGGGAGATGGCCATATTCACACACTCATGGCTGTCACACACCCCTGTAACACAAATTGAAGTACCACTAGATATGAAGGTTTGTGAGCTAATAGACCAAGACTCAAGACAATGGGACTGGGGAAAAGTATTTGCCACGTTCACTGCCCAAACCAGGGATGAAATCCTCTCCTTGCCACTCAATAACACAAATGGCCATGACTCTTTATTTGGATGGAAAACAAGGCAAAAAAATTTACGATGAAATCAGCACACAAAGTGGCCTATAGACTGCGACATCAGCACAAAGCAGAGCACTCAGCAGCCAAAATGCACGGTTCACGTGGAACATGGTTTGGTCACTAAGCTTGCTCAAATTGCCTGCCTACACAGGACAATTTACACCGCCGTAGGGTGGGGGTAGACCTGACTTGCGAGATGTGTAAACAAGAACCCGAGACCACCTCCCATGTGCTATGGACTTGCCCCTTTGCAAAGGAACGTATGGGCTCTGGTTCGAGGAAGAATTCAGAAGAGCGGCAACAGTGTAGACGAATTTTTCCTCCTATTTAGACAGATGCAATCAAAAGTAAGCAAGCAAGAGCTGGAGTTATGGGCAACCACAGCCTGGGCAATATGGAATGCACGAAACAAGGTGATCTTCGAACAATTCCAAACCCACCCGAAGATAATCCTGGAAGGAGCGACGGGCTTGCTAGAGGAATACCAATGTCTAATGGAAACACAAAGGATAGCATGAGTTTGTAAGATGTTTCCCATATATTGTATTTATTTTCTTTCACTGCATGGACCCAGCATAACTAAGTGGCTGGGGCCCCTCATACCTATGGCTTTGTCCACGAGATTGTATACTTTTTATATCAATACAATTTCTGCCATTCATCTCCAAAAAAATAAATAAATAAATAAATAATAAGTTGTAATGGATAGAATATAAAACAAGAAACAAAACATTAGACAAAAGATTTTTATTTTTGAATTAAATCCTTTACGATATAGTTTTAGCTAAGAATTAATGAGTTTATTTTAAATATAACCACCTTTCCCCCCTAGGGAACCACATTATTGTTTCCCTCACTTCCCTAAATCATAGGGTTCTTTTTATCTTCTTTCTTTAACAATTTTAACCTCATTCAGTTTTATGCTCTAAATTTAGTCCTTTTATTTTTAACCATTTAACGAGGATTATTTTTAGCAAATTAGAGGATCATAACACCAATAATCACATGAAATTTATGTAAGTCCATAACTCATAGGATCACTAAAAAATGTTATTGTTATAGTCTATGTCATATATTTAAAGTGAATTGTTATTTTTATTGGTGTGTCCTTTTATTTTTAACTTCGAAGGACTAAATTTAGTCATTTTTTAAGGACTAAGTTTTAAACTTAAGAAACTTTGAGGACTAGAACATAATAAGACCATGTAAATCACATGAAAGTTTTGTTAGTCCATAACTCATATGATCACTAAAAATAAAATTATTGTTGTAGTCTAAGTCATCGATTCATATTATTGAGTCTATAGAGACTAAAGAAAATAAGAGATGAAGACACAAAGAACGCGGAACTCATTTGGGCTGGGTCTTCATAATGTTTGTCATAGTCTAGCCTAGCCGTGTTGGACCCACTGTGACCACCATATTTCTTCTCCTTCGTAAAAATTTACGAGAAACGAAAAGGACTAAACAACATTCATTTTGACCTCAGGAAAATTATACTTTACTCTAGTACACTGTACTTTATCTTATACATACCTCCTAAACCATAAGAGTGTAGACGTACTTTTTTTTAAATTATTACTCGCATAATACTTATTTCCTTAAACTATATGAGAGTATACACTTATTTTTCTAAACTATTATTTGTTTAATATTTTTCACATAATCTCATGAGTAATAAATTAAAGAAGTGTTCATTCTTATAGTTAAGGGGGGTAAGTATGTATTTTTATATTTAGTAGGATAAGTGTAAAAAATATATGTATTATTTAGTAAAATGTGATTTCTACTTTAACTTCAAAGTTTCAATCATTATTTGTTTTTGAAAAGGATTTATAACCACTTTTATTGTCCCGTCCAATTATTTCCCTTAACTCTCCCAATTATTGCGTGTCTCTCTTCATTTTGAAAAGTACGCATAAGGAATTTATAACCACACCTAGTGTGACACCCAAGTATTTCCCTTAAGACTCTTAAATTTGCTATTACTTTGTGAGAGAGAGTGATTTTGAAAAGTATAAGAATTATAACCACACTTGGTTTGACATCCTATTATTTCCCTTAGACTCTTAAAACTTGCAATTATTTTGAGAGAGGGAGAGAGATGTACAATGATTCCTTTGAGGTTGATGATGGTCTTGTTAGCTTTCTTGTTATGGTAGAGAATGGTATGTGCAAGTTGAGGAACATAATGTCCAGCATAGCTTTCTCCTGAAATATAAAAGTCACGATCCTTGTACTCTGGAAATCTCTCTAACCAATTCAACAAAAACACATAATTATCTGCTGCAGTTCTACTATCCCCACTCTTGTCATAATCTGATGTCGTATTGGAGTAAGAAAATCCTACACCAGCCGGGGACTCAAGGAACAGAACATTTGCAGCTATAGAAAAAAAAAATCCAAATTAAGATAAAATTTAGCTTCAATTTTAGACAAAGAAAAAATAAATAAATTTAGAATTTTTGGCAAACAATAATAATTAGATAAGCATACCATAATTCCAAGAAAATTTGTTTTTATAAAGTGTTTTGCCATCACTGTGCACACGAAATGGTCCAAGCTCTACCAATGCTCCAGTAAAAGATGAACAACCTGGACCTGTGGATAAATAAAGGTTTGACATTAATTAATAGTATTAATTAGGTGGCATCTTCTCAAAAAAAAAAAAAAAATCCAGGTGGCACATAATGTATATATAATATTGTATGTTCTTAAAAATAATAAAGTTATGTTATATAATATTTTACATGTCTCTTTTTATTTTAAATTAATGGTATGCAAGAGCCTTTAATAATCTCAATATACAAATGCTAATAAAGTAATATAATCCCATTTACGTACAAGGGTTTTTAAATTTTTTTTTTAATAAATAAATATATATATATATATTTATATAGTGCCCAAAAGCTTTATAGCTTAATTGGTATCTCCATTGAAAACACCCTGGGATCAATATACTAGGATAAAAATATGATAAATAATGCATGGTCATCTTGACTATACTAGGATAAAATATAATAAATAATTTTATTAAATCATACGATCAATATATTTTTCATTATGAGTGCCTAGAGTTCTGAGGACATTGGATTAATCTCTCGGATAAGTGTAGTCTTCTAAGCCACATATTAGGTAATGATAGAGAATATATATTTAAGCGTGGTGTCAAAAAGTTGGTTGAGCAACTTGAACCAAAATCCTTATGTACCACACACATAAAGTTTGAAAAACAGTACATTATTCAATTATTTTTTCAATAATTTGGAAACCAAAATAAGAAAAAGAAAAAAAGGGGGGGGGGGGGGGGGGTTAGTCCACGAGCTAGCGGGTTTGGATAGCAACGCGTTTGCGTTGCTATCTGCGTAACGCGTTTGCATTGCTATTTGCGTCTGCCTTTCTTTAGTACAATTCACAGGACCCACAAGTACTTCTTTTAGCAAATATAACTTTTAACCTAGGTCTTATGGCACTATTCACACATATAAAAATTATTTTACTACAGTGTTTTTAATTTTCAACAATAAGTGATATCCAAATAGACCCCAAAGTGTCTCTTCCAAAGTTTCACTACAAAAGAATTGGGTGGTGGTGGGTAAGAGTGGGGGTTTGAATCCCATATCATCACTTAGAATTATAGGTCATGCACTTAAGAAATAAAAAGTAGTACAAGGATGTTGTCTGTGAGTAGAGGACATGTGATCACTGATCAACCAGAGAACCAAATATCCAGTAAGTCAGGAGAGAATGTGAAAAAGCTGTTGTGGTTTCTTTATTTTTCGAAGGAAATTTTATGCTGCATCAATTTATGGAAGTTCTTTAAGTAAAATTGTAATACCATTAACAGTACTGTTTCATGTATTCTTATCCATACTATCACTCCCTGACTCTATAGAAGGAAACAAATAAGATGAAAAGAGAAAAAGACCAGGAAAGAAACAGAAATTGTGCTAGTCACATTGACTTGAAGACAAGAAATAGATCAAGTACCTCCATTGAGCCAAAGAAGAAGAGGCAATGAATTCTTAGAATGATGTGCTTCAACAAAATAGTAATAAAGTGCTCGACCAGCTGATTTATCTACTGTGACATAGCCACCATATTGAGAGAAATTCACATATGGTTGTCCAGGCAATCTCTCAATCCTATCTTCCTGCTTCAACCCCACCTGAGGATGAACATTAGCTTCATTGACATGATCAATCACCTTGAAGAGACTTGTGTCCACACCAAAACTTTGCTTCAACCTGGCCTTGTAAAGATAGTCCAAACCGTGCCTTTCCTTCTTTCCATGAGTTTGAGCCAGAAAGCATGAAAGGCTGAGAAAGAATAAAAGAATCCAATACAAAGATTTACTGTTCATTTTTTTTCTTTTTCTTTCTTCACAGAAATCAAACAAATGGAGAAAGAAAGAAGAGGAAAAAGATGGTGTTTTATGATCCAAACTGGCTATTTATATGGAAGGAAAAAGAATATTGCAAGTGGATATACATCTCAATGTACATGAAGGGTTAGGATTGTAGGACTTTTTTTTTTTTTAATATGATAAAAATAATGTATATACAAACCAAGCATAAGATTCTCTTAATGTTCGTAGAGTAATTCCACCTTATAATCTCAACCGTTGGTTGCTAAATATGTTGTTAAAAATTTTCAATATCATCATCAACATCTAAATAAACATTGCGTAACACTAATTTAAAGTTTATTTAATTGATTGATAATATGGCAAAATCTAAATTACTCAAACCGTTAATATTTTAAAAACTTTATAGACTTTACTAGGGCTTGAGTTACCCATCTCACAAGTGATTTGTATTTATTTTGCTCAAGGATTTTACTTATTTACGGAAGTTAAAATGACAACCAATAAGGTAATTTGATTTTTTATTTAATAATTTGGTAAATTTGCTGAAAAATTATTTAAGCACATCCTGAAAGAAAATAGTGTTTATTTTATGTTTTGATTTTGCTTATTCATTGATCAGTATACTCATAAAACCATGTACAATACTTGGGGCAAGCATTAACTTTTAAGTCAATGAGTCAATTCCACTATGAACTTTCCCAGCCAATTTACAAGAACGTGTGTGGTACTTTTTGCAAACCATCAACTTTGTCATCATATTAAAACTAAACCTCCAATAATCATTCACTTTGTTGTTTTAACAAAAAAATGAAGCTTCCACTAACTATCTCATAATGTAAGTCCACAAAAATCAATCACCCTCGTGTAAACACGCTGGAACACTTTATTCTCATTGACCTACTCTTCCCCACATCCTACTTTTTACTTTTTACTTTTTATTTTTTATTTTTTATTTTTATGGGAAAATAAAGGATGCAAAAAGATTTAGGTTCGGGTTATTAAATAGTGCAATACCACCTTTTATGTGAGGAGAGAAAGTTTAAAAAATAAATACGTTACAAAGTTGAAAAAAATTTGATCCAACGACTGATATTAAAAATATTTTTAATCACAATCATTAAAAATGGTATTACATGGTGTAATAGACCTAACTATTACATCGGATCAGATCTCAATCAAAATCAAACAACAATCATGTTAAAGTACTCATCCCCACATCCCACTTTGTTATTTTCAAAAAGTGAACCTCTTATAGTTTAGTCCTCTAGCAATCATCCACTATGTTATTTTCTTAATAAAGTACAAGAAAGAAAGAAAACAAAAACCCTCCGCTGGCTCTCAAAAATAGTTGAAGGGAGGGGACCTTGCTTTAAAAATATCCTCCTTATCCTTTAATAATATCTAAGTTACAAATGATTTTACTTAAAGCAAGGGAGGGGCTCTTGTATCTTTTTTTTTTTTAACATGAAGTGCCACTAATGGGAAGAGCACTCAAAGCCATAATTATAAAGTACAAAATTTTTCACATCTAGATATGGTCTATTATGATTAGTATTTGATAAATAATAAAAAAAATTGCTAATGATGTGCTCATATGAAAGTAATATTATTTCGTCACAATAATCACTTAAAAAAATGTTTAAAAAATAATGTAACCAAAATTGCTCCACTAAAAATAATTGTCTAAAAAAGGTCGAGAGAGCCCTATTTAGTGTCTAGTAGCAGGGTCCCTCTTCATCTTTCACTTTTATTTTGTGCGTGTTGCCAGAGAGGAGAGTGCTAGAGTTTTTGTGATATTATCACCATATGAGAGAGAGAGAGAGAGAGAGAGAGAGAGAGATTGCCTGCATATATTTTATCTTATTTTTATTTATTTCCCGTTATTTTCCTTTCAGTTTATTATAAGTAATTTTCAACTGATTTTTTTTTTTTTTTTTTTTTTTGGTGAATTTTGAATACAGCTTGTGTTTAGTACTTTTTTGCACTAGACACGCTACGGTGCTGACGCATATCCCAATCGTGGTGTGTCCAGTACAAAAAAGCGCTAGACACAAGTTTTACGCGTGAAATTTATATTTTGTATAGATTTTTTCTTTTTTTCTTTTTGAAATATGACCCTTTTTAGTTTCCTATATATCACAGATAATTAGCAATAGAGAATTTAACCTGGCCCATCATTCATGATTCACGAACTGAGGTCTTGCTCATTGTTAACTTTAGACAGTGAAGAATGATTACCTGCCATATGTAAGTTGGGCGGAGCACCATGGGCCCATAGAGAGTAGAAAACAAGATTGATGCAAATAATGGCCTAGCTATGGTTTCATGCCCTTAATCTTTCATTGGCCAAGTTGGCCCAAGAGCGACTTTCTTCGTCATTGTGTTGAAGGAAGAAAAAAAGAATACAAGTGTCGGTAGGGCAAAAAGCAATTAAAAACCATCCTAGTTATCCTTTTCCTGTGCATTGATGGGGAAAGGAGAATCTTGTTTTTCACATTGAGACTAAAAAAACAATGTGTCAACTGTCAATGACTGTCTTGTTGAAAATAAATACATTCTTTTTTTTTTTTTTAAGATGCATTTTTTTAATAAAAAAAAAATCATTTTTAGATCAAATTATGTCAAAGATGCAATTTTTTTTTGGTAAGGCACTCTTCAAGTGTGATTTCTTTTCCTTTTTCATTGATGTCTGTATTTAAAATGTAAAATCAGTGATGTGTATGGATACAATAAAGACTATGCGAAAATCAATACACTTTTCATAAAAAAAATTAAAATACATTGCTTTAAGAGGCTAACAAGTGTGCTTAGGCTCAAGCAAGGAGGACCACAATTACAAAAAGGCATCTCATGAGCTGGTCGCATGAGACCTTTGTCTCGCTGACAAATAAGGCCCCTAGGCATGGGGCCCGCCCTGTCAATGAGACAAAGGGCGTATGTATCATAGTTTTAAAAACCAGACCGGATTGGTCGGTTCGATCGGTTCAACCGGGAACCAACCTTCAATCTGATTCGGTTATGAGTAAAAACCGAAAATTACTTAAAACCCAAAAAAAAAAATTGAAAATCGATCAGTTCAGCCAAAAAACCGGGAACCAACACAGTTAATGCCCGGTTGGGTTGAAAACCTAAACTACACCGTTTTGCCCAACCTAAACTACCTCGTTTTGGAACAACGCAACCTAAAATCTAAATCTTAACCCTAAACACCTAATTCACTCTCACTCTTACTCACGCCTCTCACCTTTTGGTCACGCTCACACCTCTCATTCTCAAGTCTCACCTCTCTGTCTCTCACCCTTCTGTCTCGCTCTCAATCTCACCTCACTCAAGCTCACGAGTCACAGCCTCTCATCTGATCTACTTTCCATCGTCACGGGTCACGCCTCTCGCCATCTTAGTCTCGCCGTCTCGGTATCAATCTCGCCCACCCTCTATGCTCTGCTTCATCAGGTATTTGGATTATTTTTCTTTTTCCTTTGCTTTTGATTGTAACTTGTTGATTCTCTTTCTTTCATTTGTCTCAACTTTTGATTGCAAGAGCATTTCCATCCGGTTTTGCTATCCCATCTTATTTTACCATCTCAAAAAGCTACTTTATCAATTATACCATACCATTTTACAATACACCCAACATCCCAAAACTCTATTATTTTACCATTTTATTAAAAAAAAATTTTAATCTTTCTTTATTATTTCCTCCCAACTATCATTTTTTTCAACTACTCCAACTTTTTCAAATTCAACCAATTGTGTTCCTCCAAAAAAAAAAAAACAAAAACAAAACAAAACAAAAACACTATTCCAACGGTCAATTTTCAACAACCTGCCAATTTTCTTTTTTCATTTTCTTTCCATAGTTCAACAACCTGCCAATTTTTGTTCAATTTCTTTACAACTATTTCAACAACCTGGCAATTTTTTTTTTTTTTTTTTGAAAAAGAACCTGTCAAATATCAATGTCCTCAAATTTGCCAACTTTAAAAATTCACATACATATATATTCCATCAAACCTGCCAAATATCAATGTAAAATCCACATCATATTTATAGATTCATCTTGTAAATATTAATGTATTCAACCTGCCAATTTTAACGATCCACATACACACACATATATATTGAACCTGCAATTTTTTCGTTTTTTTTTTTTTTTTTTTTTTTTTGAGAAAGAACCTACCAAATATCAATTTACTCAAACTTGCTAACTTTAAAAATTCACATACATACATATATATGCAACCTGCCAAATATCAATATACTTAACCTGTCAACTTAAAAAATCCACATACATATATATATACATGGAACCTGTCAAATATCAATGTATTCAACCTGCCAATTTTTAAAATCCATATACATATATATACATGCAACCTGCCAAATATCAATGTACTCAACCTACCAACTTTTATAATCCACATACATATATATAGATACAATCCACATACATAACTATCAATGTTGTCTTTAGAAGTCTCATACATATATCAAATTATAATAAAACCCCACATGCATAACTCACACACTTAAGTTCCTATAACTCCCCTTGTAATTGCCATAAATGCTCAATGAGGTCTAATTGGAGTTGAGAATGAATTTCATGGTCTCGAATACATTGATGGGTTTCAATGAACTCTGTAAATTCATTTGTACGCTCCCGTGATAGTTGTATAGTAGGATTTTCATCAATTTGCTCATAATGATAAGAGAATATTTGGCAGTTCTTCGAATTGATTTTGCACCTGTTGAAGTATCCAAATTAGCACTTCACACAACAAGCTATAATGATAAGAGAATATTTATGAATGAGATAAAAAAAAATTCAAATATGTATTGTTTAAATTTCACTAGGTAATGTAATCAATAAAACCATGCATACAACAGTCACGGAAGTACTGCCAACTAGCTGTAGCTGGTGGCAAGCTTATTTTTTTGGCATCAAAAGGACTAATTAGGGAAGGTCCACCTATTGCTATAATTGTTGGACTACATCAGTCACTAGACTTTATATAAAGAATGATACGAATGTTAGAACTTAGAAACGGTGGAGATGCTCTTAAATGGGTCAAAATGTTACATACAACCTGGCATCAACATACTGAGCTAACCAGCCCAAAACTTACCCACAAGATGCTAAGAAGTGGGTTCTAACCACCGGTTTGATTTACAAGAAATCATCTTGTAGAAGTTTTTCCTTGTCACTAAATCTAATTTTAGCACAAATTATGATTTTTAATAAGGTCTGCAGAACCATTGTTATTGTGGGCTACCACGTGAATTTTGGAGACATGTAAATGATCCTAAGAGACTAGAGAATCTTGAAGACAATAGACATAGAATGGTTTTAAGAATTTATGCTAAGTGATCTCGAGTATGACCATGTCATAAATAAAATAGTCATTAAGCTAAAAAGAAGTCAAATTTTATTTTCAGAAAATTAAGCCATTACATTTCATCTGTCAGGCAAAAGTAAAACTGTAGAGAAGCAAGGATGAGTCAGTTGGTTGGCACTTCTTGGAGATTCTAATGAAAACACCGAGGGCTCAAATACCCCCATTCCCAACTATAGAATTATCAAAAATTATTTTGGACTAAGGCTTGATTGTTGCTGTTACTGCATCAAGTTAGTTGCACACTTGTTAGCTTCCTTGAAAATATGCAAAGTTTGAGCACTCAAATAATAAATTCCAACTAACCTAATACAACAACAACCAAGTCTTGGTACCAAATTATTTTGAGTCAACAATCATGGATCCATTCATAATAGAGTGACTAAATTTTACGCAGCTACCTACCGCAACCCTCTTCCTTTTTCTAACCTTGGGACTGGCTATGAACAAAACATATGGCACTAAGCACAAACACAAGTAGAGTTAAATTTTTCTAACCTAATACGCATTGAAATTTTAAAATCCTTCAAAGCTTATGCTACCAAATACCATTAAGGTAGCATTAGCTATGATGCTGACACTGCAGTCTTTATGGGCATTGTCATTTTAAATCAATAGGTTAAACCAATAGGGTTCTGCAATACAATATCTTACCTCAAATAAACTGTATACAGAATGAAATCATTCATATTTCAAAATATTAAGTTCTAACTTCCAACCAGGTGATTATTTAAAGAATAGGCCAAACTTGAATAATAACAGAAACATAACAGATATTGATAGCATCACCAACCATAGGAGTTAAAATTCAGCATAAGACACTACCTCTACCATATAGAAATTATAGAAACAAATTAACAGGCAATTATAGAAACAAATAGCAAACTATCAATTGAGAAGGAAAAAGATACAGAGAAAGGGGGAAGAACAAAAGAATGAAAAGATTTTAATGTTACTGATATCATAAAAAAAAAAAAAAAAAAATCAATTGTTCAAGGAAAGTAAATGACAAAAGCCGAACCCCAAATGAGACCAGTAAATTTACAGCATAGGTGAAAGCAAATTATGAGAAATTAATTTCTTTCAGAATAGTATATATGCACAGAAATAGAGAAAGATATTAGCATATCGTGTTATGTCTTCTTGTGTAGTCATCCCTTTTAAAAAGGGAACTTAAAACAGTTAGTGTATGAAGTCAATTAGAGCCAACTCACAAAGTCCAAGAGTTCAAGTATTTGTGATAAGTGATTACTACAATTAGAAATACAAACTTAACCAAATCTACAAGAGTTCAGAGCCTTCACATATGTTGACAACTCCTAATCAAACCAACATATGTTGACAGCTCCTAATCAATCTACTAGCCCTTACACAGCCAAATATTAATAGAAAACAGCAGCAAATAACTCACAATATACTCTACATAATATATCTGCAAACACAGCCCATACATAGCCAACATGTACAAATAGAAAACAGGGTAAAACCATAGAGTTGAACACAACAAAAACCACTGATAGAACCTTTGCATACAACATATTAATTTGTTGAAGAAAAAATCAGTAAACAAGAACTCCGATTATCTAGTAAAATTGGGATTTTGGTAAAATTGGGATTTTGGTAATTGAAGTTGAACCTGAGAAAATTTTCTGAAGGTGCTAATCCGACAGAGAGCAAAAAGCCCTCGTGATGAAGCCGAATCCCACCTCTGCAAACATCAACAACAATTCTTTGATCAAAACCCAAACACAAACACAAGCTGAATCCCCTTTTGTTGCAGAAAGAGAACTGAAACACAAACACAAAAACTCAAATACCTTGATCAAAACCCACCTAGTATATAGCTTTGATTTTGATTTTGATTTGATTTAAGAGATCGACAGAGCTTCGATTTGAGATTTTGCAAACAAAATCTTAATCCAAACCCACAAACCCTTGAGAACCCTTGAAAATCTCGATTTGAAGAAAGAGAGATGAAGTAAAATGTTAAATGGGTATCTAGAATGTTCGCTTTATGGGATGAGTGAATCGGAAAAGGGATTTGGAGATAGGTGACGGTGAATCGGCATTTGGCAGAGGCTTGGTGACAGCGGCTTGGTGACACGGTGCGAAAGAGCAAGGCTTGGTGACTTTGGGATGGTGATTCAGAGAGAAAGAGAGAATGATGGAGTGAAAAGTTAAATGGGTATTTGGGATGAGTGAATCGGTAAAAGGATTTGGAGATTGGTAAGGGTGAATCGGCAATTGGCAGAGGCAACTTGGTGATTCGGAGAGAAAGAGCATGGCTTGGTGACGGCGTTGGTGACGGCAGCTTGGTGATTTGGAGGGAAAGAGAGAAGCTTCAAAATGGCGCGAGAGAGCAAATACCTGGTCTATGGAGAGAGAGAGAGAGAGGCTGAACAAAATAAAATATGTATTGTTTTTTTGGCATAGTGCTACAGTGTCATCTTACATATAAGATGGTACTGTAGCACTATCTCAAAAAAATTTACAATTTCATAAGTTTAGCATTCCAGCTGCTGGAGTCCCAGGCGTGCTTAATCTTAAATTTTGTGAAGATTTGGCATATAGACGTCCCATTGTGGATGCTCTAACTTGTTAATCATTCTCTTGACTTCTGTTTTTTTTTTTTTTTTTTAATTTCTCTCAGCTTCATCTCAGGTTCTCCGTTCATGTTCTTTGCCTTCAAATTTCCAATCAGTTCAATGATTTCATTGGTAAATTCTCACGTTAACTTAATTATTCAATTTATTCTTTCAATTATTAGTTTAGCATAGCGTTTTAGTTTATTTGTGGTTTTGTGTATGTTGAGGATTATGTTGTGGATTTGATTTATAGAGCTTTATTGTTTGTGAAAATAGTTTACAGGGTAGCATTATTGTTTGGATGTAATGAACTTATTTGCTATTTGCCATTTGGATGTAAATGTAATGACTAATGAACTTATTTATTTGGTTTTGTTGAAAGTTTATTATGTTAAGGATGATTGTTTTGTAATGTTATTATGGTAAATTCTTTAAAAAAATGTTATATACTTGTATTTTTTTTTTTAAAGGAAACATGTTTAAATTCTCATTAAAAAAAAGTATTTTAAAAAATTATTAATTATATATATAATTTAAATAAATAATAATTAAATTATCTATGACGTCACCGGTTCGACGGAGTCCAACCAGAAAACCGATAATTAGTTCCTCGACCCATTCTTTCACCGTACCGGTTTTTAAAACCATGGTATATATACACTCAACGTATATATACACTCAACGCATACAAAATTATTCCCGCAATTACAGCACGATTTTGAACTTGTTTTTTTGTATGTTAATAAATAAGGATGCTATGGGTGTAAAACACGTAGTTGACTTTGACAACATTCGGGGGGGGGGGGGGGGGGGGGGGGTAAGAGGATGAAAGGATCTACTACACTCTTCGCAGAATCGACAAGCCACAAGCCTATGTTTTTTATTTTGACTAACTTGTAGGGTGATATGTTGAAGAAATTTCTCACTTTACTAATTTTACTTGCTCCACCTTGCTCACATATCGCATTGGTTTGGAAGTTGGAACAACTTACTTAGGTGATTATCTTACAGATTATTTCAATGATATTTGAGTCATTTAAATGCTCTTTAACATTTCACATTGGAAGACATGCAATTTGCCTAAAAAAATTTCCTCCTTATAATTCAGGAACATATGATTAGTAGGTAGTATGATGAGCTAAGTCTATGTTATGCACATATTTAAAAAATAAATTAAAAAAAATTCACAAACACAATTTAAAGTAATGTTAGAAATACAAATTTAATATATATTTTTTGTTTTATAATTGTTGGGGTGGTACATTTATAGTTGGAGTAACATCATTTTCACATGAGTTTATCATTGACGCCACTTTTATTCTACAAATTTTAACATGCCTTTTTAACAACCGTATAAAAGATTATAAAATTTTTGTTTTACTAAACTTAGTTTTGGTCAATTTAATTTGTATTTAATATCAACAATATTGAAAAATCTTATTTAGACCTCTTTGATAAGTAAGTGGTGAATAAATTAATTATTAGTCCATTATGCCAATTGAGTGACTACAATTATGTGAAGTAAGCCAAAACCACAACAAGTTACAATGAAGAAAACCACTTCAAGAAAAGAAAATAAAAAACAAAAGCAATCAAAAAAACTAATAAGATCTAGTAAGTCTAGTAGTAGTATTATGTATAGACCTCTTAAATGCTTTGTCCCATGATAAAACAAAAGGCAGCCCCTACTTAATACACTTTGACACCGAAGAAAACAATTGAGAGATTCAACACTTTTTAAACATAAACTAATGTCACTTTGATTTTTTTTTTTTTTTTTTTTTTATCTTGTACCGGAATTTCAGCATGTTTATTCATGGAATTTTGAAAGTTTATCCCTTTTTTTTTTTTTTTGTTCATGGAATTTCAATTGTTTGTGGCTCTTATATTTTATACACAACAATAAAGTCATAGTCTCAATATTTTCACAATAAATTCATCATAAAACTAAGTGACAAACTGATATTGGTAAATAGAAAGATATGTCCATGGTACGCTGAGATGACAAACAGTTTAAACTTTGACTTTCTGCTATGAACCCAAATTTAAACCATTTATAGAAAAGAGAAGAAAATGAACAAATTCTACATATGTTTTGAAAGCAATTATAGTGTATATACAGCTTTATATGATTATCGAAATTGTCTTTAAATCTTGCCCCTTCCTGAAGTGAAATCCTGACTTCGCCACTACATGAAACCCTTCATGAGCGACCCACTTGTGTTCATAATAAGATCTTCTAAGTTCTAACTGACTTTGAGGACCCTCTTTGAAGGTTTGAATACTGGAGTAACACACTCATCGAATAATTCTATGGCTTCAACCCTTAAAAGTACTAATATGGTAGCAAAATCTTTGCAAATTAATATCTTCTTTCTAAATTAACTCACGGGTTGATCAATCCCAGTCATAGATTCTCTCATGTGTGATGCATGGCTACAACATCTTTAAACCTTGATAAGGAGTGTTAATGCACTACAAAAAACTGGACCTATAGTGGTGTTTGTGAAACGCCACTATAGGTACTAAAAACGCCACTATAGGCCCATTTGAGTTATAGTGGCGTTTGCTATAGTGGCATTTACAAACGCCACTATTGTACCGCCACTATAGGTATGCCCTGTAGTGGTGTTTGTAAACGCCACTATAAACCAATTTTTTTATTTTTGAAAAAAAAGGCTATATAGCAAAAAAACCACCAAAAAAAAATTTAATTACCAAAAATTAATTTTTGGTAATCAAAAGTTTTTTTTTTTTTACGTGAATTTTTTTTTAATTGAATTAAGATTGTAATTAAATTAAAAGATACAAAACAAAAAACATAAATAAAGCAAAATTCAAACATTATAGCTAGCCGCCCCAATGAAATCAAAATGAAACACAAACCCAGCTAAAAAAATTCAAAATCAAACACAACATTCACATCCAAAAATTAAAAAAAAAAAAAAAAATAGAAACTCCACCCCAACACACTCAGCCACCATAGACCAACCTGCAAAAAAAATCATCAAATTGATTTTGAATTTCTAGCAACCTGCAAAACTATTATCAAAAAATAAATAGACCAAAACAATCATAAATTTAAAAAAAAAAAAGTGCTTACCTGCAACTATACAACCAATGGCATCAAACACCATCTACAAATTTGAACAAAATCAGTAAGCTGCAACACTATCTGCAAGTCCAAAACCCACAAACATTAAAGTGAAAGAAAAAGAAAAGAAGAAAGATGGAGGAGCGGAGATAAGGGAGAAAATGAAAGAAAAAAAGAAAGAAAAAAAAAAAAGAGAGAGAAAGGAAATCTGAGACTTGGCGTGGAGAGACAATGGAGAAAAAGAAAGGAAGAAAAAAAAAACAAAAGAGAACGGAAGCAGAGGTGGAGAGATAAGGGAGAAAAAGAAAGAAAGAAAGGAAAAAAAAAAAACAAAAGAGAAGGGAAGCTGCAGCTTGACCGGGAGAGACAAGGGAGAAAAAGAAAGAAAGAAAGGAAAAAAAAAAAAAAAAACAAAAGAGAAGGGAAGCTGCAGCTTGACCGGGAGAGACAAGGGAGAAAAAGAAAGAAAGAAAGGAAAAAAAAAAAAAAAAAAACAAAAGAGAAGGGAAGCTGCAGCTTGACCTGGAGAGACAAGGGAGAAAAAGAAAGAAAGGAATAAATAAATAAATAAATAAATAAATAAATAAATAAGGGAAGCTGAGCCTGGCGTGGAGATAAGGGAGAGATATGGGAGAGTGGGGGTAGGTGGGGGGTTTTAATGTTTTTTTTTTAATTTATATATATATATATATAAATAAAGAAAAATGATATATTAACAACATTTTTATAATAAATTTTAAGTGGCAGGTTGTTACTGGTTGTTATTGTTAGGGCAATAAAGTAATCTTAGTGTTAGGTTCAAATTTGAACTAATAACAACTAACCACCTATGATTTGTTGTAAAAATATTGTGGACGTAGCATCTCTCATATATAAAAAAAAAAATATATATATATATATATATATATAAAGACAAATGATATGTCCACAATATTTTCAAAACATTTTTACAACAAATCTTAAGTGGTAGGTTATTACCAATTGTTATTGTTGGGGCAAAAAAGTAATCTTAATGTTAAGTTCAAATTTGAATCAATAACAACTAAACACTTATAATTTTTTGTAAAAATGTTGTGAACGTAACATCTCTCATTTAAAAATAAATATATAATAATAAATACATTTAAATATATATATATATATATTATATTCAAATATTATGGAGTATGCCAAAGAATATTCTTAGCATATTCCATAATTTTTTTTGCGCTGGAATCGTTTCAGTTTTTTTTTTTTTTTTTTTTTTTGTGCTAGGCTATAGTGGCATTTGTATAGGCCCTACCCAAACCCAAAAAAAAGGCTATAGTGGCGTTTGTCCTAGTCTTACGAAGCCCTATGGTGGTGTTTGTAAAAAAAAAAAAAAAAAAAAAAAAAAAAAAAAAAAAAAAAAGGTACCTATAGTGGCATTTGACAAACGCCACTATAGGTCCTACTCTTACAAGAGCCTATAGTGGCGTTTGCCAAACACCACTATAGGCCCTACCCAACCCCCAAAAAAAGAAAGCCTATAGTGGCGTTTGTCAAACGCCACTGTAGGTCCTGGACTTACGAGGCCCTATAGTGGCGTTTGACAAACGCCACTATAGGTCGTTGAAAACGCTGCTATAGACCTTTTTTTTAAAATGCCACTATATGGCTCTCCAAACACCACTATAGATATGCCTATAGTGGCGTTTGTAAAAAACGTCACTATAGGTATAGTGGCGTTTTTTACAAATGCCACTAAAAAAAACGCCACTATAGAACCAATTTTTTGTAGTGATGACGTACATTTTATATGTTGTTCATGTAGGGCACAAAAAGGTAGGCTAGTCGTTGACTTGTATTAAGTTGCATTAATCGAAAAGCTGTCGAAAATCTTCTTTTGTCCATTAAAGTATGCAGAGCCATCATCAACAACACCTAAGTTGTTGATGGTGGCTCTGCATACTTTAATGGACAATGTCGTTTTAACCTTTTGTGCTAATATGAAAATTAAAATGCACATGGGTAATATAGTTTATTACAATAAGAAAATATATGACATGATTATCACGGTGTGTGAATCCCCAAATATATAATGTGCTGAACACATGCGTATTAAAATTTAAAATATGGCATAATTATTGTCAAAATAATTTTCTTTTGTTTAGGCTGAAGCCCAAGATTAAAGAACTTAATTTGGTATCGTTTTTCTAGGTCAACTTAATTGGCCAACTTAAAAATTACTATTAACAAGAGAGAAGATCATTTTCCTTTCGTGGCCTTCATTTCTGTACATTGAACCTTTCTTATGTAAATCTTTGGTCTTGAATCTCATATTCAACTCTTCCACAAACGTTGCAAAGATCAACAAGAAGCAGAAATAAAAAGATCCAAGAGAACAATGGAGATTGAGATAAACAACTTCATAAAGGTATGGTTCTCAGTCTTGGTATGTCTTTCTTATTGCTATGCAATTAGTAAGATAGTCTCCAAAGGTCCTTCAAGACTCCTTTGTGTTCTCCCAATAGTCTGTATCTTCCTCTTCCTTCCTCTTAGCCTCCATACCATTTATCTTGGAGGAACGGCTGCTTTTTTCATTGCTTGGCTTGCCAATTTCAAGCTCCTACTGTTTGCTTTTGGTAAAGGCCCTTTGTGTTCTGACCCATCAATCCCTCTTGGACACTTTGTTGCTCTTGCTGGCCTTCCCATCAAGAAGCAACAAAACACAAGCCCAAAACCATTAGAGAAACCCCAAAACAACCAAAATAAAATAAACCCTTCTCAACTAAAGTCACATCTAAATGGCCATAATATAATAAACCCACCTCCAAAACAAATAGAGAAACCCAAAAATAAACCAAACCCATCTCCACCAATTTCACATCTAAATGGCCATAATATAATAAACCCACCTCCAAAACAAACAGAGAAACCCAAAAATAAATCAAACCCATCTCCACCAATTTCACATCTAAATGGCCAAAACAAAGAAAACCCAACTTCCAAACAGAGTAGAAGGCCATATATCCCTTCTTAATTATGCCATAAAGTGTATCGTTATGGTTATTATGCTTCGTGTCTATGACTATGGTGATCAAATCCATCCAAAGCTCATATTGATCCTCTATTGTTTTCACATATACTTTGCCCTTGAGATCATTCTAGCCATTGTGGCAGCCTTGGCTCAAGCCCTGGTAGGACTAGAGCTAGAGCCACAATTCAATGAGCCATACCTCTCCACTTCACTACAAGACTTTTGGGGTAAGAGATGGAATCTCATGGTCACCAGTATCTTACGTGTCACCGTATACAATCCCACCTGCCGCTCAATGACACATGTCGTCGGCCACAAGTGGGCCTCACTGCTTGCTGTCTTCACCACATTTGTAGTATCAGGGCTCATGCATGAGGAGCATTTTCTACTACATGGGGCGCTTGAGGACCACGTGGGAGATCATGTGCTTCTTTCTCCTGCAAGGTTTTTGTTTGATGGTTGAGATTCTCTTGAAAAAGTCATTTTTTACCGCCGGCAGTGCGTGGAGGTTGCCTTGTCTGATTTCAGGGCATTGACATTGGGATTCGTGATCATTACCTCATTATGGTTGTTCTTTCCTCAGTACTTCCGGTCTAAGGTTGATAGGAGTTTTAGAGAGTACCTTTTATTTTACATGTATCTAAATAATGTAACTCATTCGTTTAAGGACTTGTAACTAAGTTTTACCTATGTTTGAAGTGAAAAAGAAACAACAACAAAATTATGGAAGCAATAATTATCTCATCTACCTTATAAATCTACAAGTTTTGAGAAATCATGAAGAATGAGCAGAATATGAAGTAAAATTCTCAAACATAGGAGAAATTATAAGGTCTATATAGTGGACAAGTGTCATAGTCCACCATTCCATTAAAAAACTCACACCTGTTAAAATTGCTGAGTTGGAAGTTTTTTTAAAACACTGACTCAGCAATTTTAAACAAGTGAAAGTTTTGTAGTGAAATGGTGGACAGATGACATGATCCACTAGAGGACTATATAATTTCTCCAAACATAGGAATATAAGGGATGGGGTTGAAACTCCTTGGGGTTGGTAAATTGCATTGTAGGAGGAAATTTAATGTGGTTGCCACTTGCCAGATATTGAATTTGCAATTCTCAACGAAATGTAGTTTTGAATTTATTGTAATAATTTTTTTTTTTTTTGGTTGACTTTTGACTGAGCTTTGTTACGTGGTAAGTTGGTGTCACACATGATAATTATATGCCAACTTACCAAGATTTTTTTTTTCTTTTAAATATTTGCGTAACATAGACTAAGTGGTTAATTAGTGCTGTATGTCAATAATTAATTCTCAGCACTAGTAGAAATTTTAAGGCGAGTTGCATTGCTTTCGATGGGAAATGTAATTTAACAAAAAAACAAAAACAAAAAAAAAAATTCAAATGATATCTGTAAAACAACTCCTTAGGTTATTTGAATGGGAAATATGAGCAAGGCGAAGTAAATAAAAATTGGATGCTGATAATGGGTGTTAATGGATTATTTTTAAAAAGTTTTAATATTACTTTGAAAAATGCTAACAAATGCCCTTAGGACATTGATTAATAATCTATTTAAAGAAAGTTTTTATGAAAACAAGAAAAAAAAACAATAAATATTTTGACAATTTTTTCATTTCTCATAAAAGTGGTGTTAAAACTATCATAAAATTAATTATTAACCAATGTCCTTAGGGCATTGGTTAATGACCCTATTGCTTTTATGAAATATATAAAAAGTTGTCAAAAAGAATTAATTACTTTTTTTCATAAAAAATTTCTAAAAATAGTTCCTAAACTAATATTTTAGGGCATTCATCAACTTAATTTTCCCGTAAAAATTAGTAAAGTGAATAAACTCTTCAACATCTCACCTTAAAGTTCCTCAAAATCAAGTACCTAGACTATTCAGCTCCGCTAAGAAAGTTTGTCTCTATTAGATAAATAACACAAACACAACTTTTTTATTTAATATTTTTCAAAATTCATTACCGACGTGATTGACTAAAAAATAGACACAATTTTTTATATGGACTATTTTTTTCCAGGCTCACACCCAATCATTTCAGTAATTATGAAAAATACTATGAAAAAATTGTGCATATCATTATTAGTGTAGATCTTTTCATTCTCTCCTCCAAAATGTTGTTGAAATCAAAGTACCCAAATTTAAGTCTTGTGATTAAACAGTATCCTAAGCATTGCACCTGATTTGATCCAAATAATTCGCTTCTAATATTTAGCTGGAGGCCCACTACGTTATCACATTGAAGGTCCTTTAGAATGTAGTTTTTGCGTTCGGCCTATGAGTCCTATGGATAGCTCGAAACAACCACTTCTTTCATCAGGAAAACAAAACCATCCACCCGTTACTTCACCTGGTTCTTCATCTTGCTCAGGAATATTTTTATCTTGCTTATCCTATAAAAACCAAACCAGCAAAAACTCTTCAACTGGCTGTTTGGAAACCTCCAACTAACCCATATGTTACATTAAATACAGATGTGGAGTCATTAGAAATAGTAATGGGCACCGGATAAAAAGGATTTTCTATTAATCTAGGAATTGCAAAAAAAATAACCTAGCTGATTTTTGTTGTTCATTATGGACATAATCTAGCATTGGCAATTAGGTTATAAATATGTTAATTTGAAATAATCGATTTACAAGCACTTACTGGGCTAACATCTAATGGTGTACTTACACCAAATATTGCTATTTTGGTTTACGACTGTAAGAGTTTGATGGTTCACAACTAGAACATCCACCTCGAGTACCTTTTTTGTGAAGCCAATAGTTGTGTGGATGGACCAGTGAAATAGGGGCCACAAACAGGAGAAAAATACAGAAGAATATGATAGTTGTCTCTATTTTGTGTACCAATGTTATATATGGGACTTAATGTATCTGGAATCCCCATGGGAATACCTTACAAATGCTTTGTATGTATAAACAATTTACTTAATTAAATAAACCTTCCCTTTTCAACCAAAAAGAAAGAAAAAAAATATTTAAGAAAATTATACATAATAGGTCTAGTGTATAGAGCTAATATCCTCAAACATGTTCATCTTTATTATTCATTTTATCACTTATGAACCCAAAAAAGTGAGAGAGGATTTTTTTTTTATATAATTTATCTTATTTTTATTTCTTTCCCATTATTTTCTTTTCAGTTTATTATAAGTAATTCTGAATATCTTCTTTGTGAATTTTCCATTTTGTATAGATTTTTTTTGAAACATTACCCTTCTTTGTTTTCTATATATCACTGATAATTAGCAATGAAGAATTAAACGTGGCCCATCAACCATAAACTGAGGCCTACATGAGTTGGGCGTAGTCACTATGGGCCCATTAATGAGACTAGAAAATAAAGCGAATAATGGCCAAGCTATGGTCTGATTCTCTAACTCTTTCATCGGCCAATTTGGCCCAAAAGCAACTTTCTTAGTGTAAAGGAAGAAAATCGAATATTTGTGTCGGTGGGGGAAAAAAAACCATCCTAGTTGTCTTTTTCTTGTTCATTAGTGAGAAAAGGATAATCTTGTTTTTCACATGGAGATGATCTATTTTAGAATTTAGTATTTTAGGAATTTAAAAGTGAAATATAATATTATTATTTAAAATTTAAAGTTCGATTTCATTCTTTATTTGGTGAAAATATGATTTTAATCGACCTAATTTCTAATCAAATTAAATTAAATATAAATTAAAACTAGTAAAAAGCAAGTCATATGATATCTTTTGGGATGTTCTATATCAATATAATTTGAACATCACATCCTCTTTTTCATTATTTACTTATTAATAAATAAATAAATTTGAAAAATCAATCAATTGACCAAAAACTATGGAGCATGTGGATGGCATTACAAAACATAGGTTACCACTAGCTTCATTGCCATTGACCCATCATATCAAACTCTTAAATCTTAACCATGCACAACTACCTACAACTTTTCAAATTGAACCCTAACCTCCATAAAACTATCATCCACCAACCGAATCCACCCCCAATTAATAATCCAAACCTCTTATTCTTATATGGCACTAGTCCATTATTAGTTTGACATCCTGAGCTCTTTGTTAACTCATCATGTTATAATATAAAGCCCAATTAGTTTTAGGTTTATTGTACTTTGCTTGTACTATACTCATATGTCTATCTCTATAAATGCAATCTCTTATATAATTTTTGTTCGAAATTCATGTATGAGTGAAGTTCCACATTGAATAAAAATTACAAGAAAGAGGTGTTGTCTTCCTCACAACTATAATTTTTTTTTCTAAGTCTATCATAGTTATAGTTTAATATGAAGTGTCAAATTTTATGGTAAATACATTTTCTTTAGAAAGAAAATATAATAAAGTAAGGGCAAGACTTAGGTACAGTATTTAAGTATTGTTTCTTAGGTTTCTCTCCTAAAATTCTGCCATGTGAATTTTTTCTCATGAAATGGAAGTATATTTTTTAGTTAGATAACCACATGATTGAATCTTAAAAGAGGAACTTAAGGAACAGCACCTAAGGTTAGACATGGCAACATGAGTCAAAATTTTCTGACCCAACCCGACTCGAAAAATACCTAACTCAAACTCAATTTTTTTCACCCGAAACAAAAACTGGTTGACCCGTGACTTGACCCTATTTTTTGCGAGTCAACCCGACCCGACCCGGATAACCCATGACCCAACTCATTAAAAAAAATTCGCTAAAAAAAATATTAAAATTACGTCTTGATACTAGGTGCATAAAGCACAAAGTACCAAAACTAATAATCAATATATTATAGATATAAAATTATTAACAATTAAAACTGTTGTCAACTCAAGATCTAAGCTTCAATGTCTTTAGTGTTTGACATGAGACAAGCTAACACATTACACAAAGCTGTCAAGTGTCAAGACAACCACTAAAAAAAAATCCCATTCAATAGTTGTAGTCCATTCACTCCATTGTCCAAAGCCAACTAGCCAAGGCACAATGCACACAAACCTGAAAGTTGAACTTGAAACGTGATATTATACTATGTTTTTTTAATAATAAAGATTGTAATGTTGTGTGGCATTATTTTTCATTGCAATTTTTTTTAATGACTAGGAATTTGATCATTATGAAAGTGGTCATGGTGCCAAAACAAAAAAAATCTCAGTTGGACTTGTATTTAGAAGAGCCTAGACTTAACAAAAAGCAAAATTCAAAGTTGGTAGTTGGTAGTTCTCTCTTGGTGAAAAGAGCATTACAATCAGTTTCTAGAGCTCTCTTTAATGGCACGGGATCTCATAAGCATTTTGATACTGTTGCTTCTAAATCAAGTTTTAGCACTGGGAAAAAAAAATTTACTCCGTATCGATCACATCTTTTACTTGAGAATGTGAAAGCTACGTTGTGTGCTAAAAGTTGGCTATATGGATTTGAAGGTAATTTAATTTTTTTATAGTCATAATTATACAATTTTAATTCTTTATTGATTTGCTTTCATGGTACATTAAGTTATATTAAAATATTGTATTGTAGATGAAGATGCTAACGAAATTGGCCAACTTAAGCTACAATTTGCAAGTATGAATATTTGTCGTACTGAATCTGCTACCAATGTTGAATAGATTGAGATTGAGGTGTAATGCTTATAAAATATTTACTTATTCTTTTTTACTTAATATGTTATGTTTATTTTTAAATATTTTTTTTTGTTTAGTTTTTCTTTCTAAATAATCTAACTTTACTATTATTTTAAATGCAACAGGAACATGTGTACTTAAGAAGACCGATAACTTGCTACTTTGTTAGCTTACTTGTTTTATTTGTTTTAAGGCCTCTCTTTTTGAAGTTGTAAACTTGTAATTATATGCATTTTGACAATGAACTATTAACATTGAAAACTTTTTCTATCATGAATTTATGACTATAAATAATTTTTGTCATGCTCAAAACTGTCAGAATTGGAAAGTATTAACAAGTAGCATTAAGTGCAATTCATTTGCTTAATTGATTTTATTCATTCTCTCTAAATATGTTGTCATTGATTTGTTTTTGTAATTGAAAAAAAAAATTGTTTGAAAAATACGGGTCAACCCGACTCGACCCGCAACCCGATTGACTCGCAAACCCGATTGACCCGACTCGAACCCGAACTCGAACCCGCCCCGCCCATCCCCGTCCCGCCCATTTTGCCACATCTACTTAAGGTACTGTACCTAAGTTTTGTCCATAAAGTAATGCCACTTTTTTGCTAAGTAACAACGCAATGTCAGTTATTAGCCAAATAAAGAGACTAAACATGGTCCAATCCAATCCTATTATTTATTTGCAAGGCTTCCAGTTCAATATTCAAATTTCAAAACATAAAAATAACAAAATAAAATAAAATAAGTTTTAATGGCTTTTATGGGCAATGCACAAATTTGGGCCAAATGTGGGCTCGTAATAATGGGCCCAATGGCCGGTGCGCAAAGCACACGATTTCGTCAAGGTAGGCCCATATAAAAAACGTTTGCCAAATCAGAAGATTTGCCAAGTGCATGTAAAATTTTATTAATTAAACTGGACTATAGTTTAGTAGCAAATAATTAAACTGTGGAGGTGAAAGATTCACCCAGCCAAATTTACCCTTCTTGGGTTAAACCTTAATCTTTAATCTCCAACGAGAGGGAGAGACTAGAGAGATTATTTTTTGATTATGAGAGAGAGTATTAAATCAGAGGACAATTTAAGGTACTGTTTGGATTGCATGAAAACTGAGTGATATCACTCAGTTTTCATGATCCATCATTCAAAACAAGTGGGTCCCATTGGTGAGTATTTGTTTGGATGAGTTTTGGATCATTGTTTCCATCATTCAATTCTTTGATTTTTGAGTGATGAGTTATGGAAATTGAAAACAGATTTTAGCTGTTTTCAATTTCCATAACTTATAACTCAATAGCATTTTTGTAATTAAACACACATGGAGGACCCCACAGCCACACCTTTTGACCGTTTGACCTTTTTTTTTTTTTTCCTTTCTTCTCCTGGATTCGGTCTTCAGTTCTTCCTTCTTCTTCTTCTTCTTTTTTTTTTTTTTTTTTTCCTTCTTCTTTCACTGGTTCGATCTTCAGTTTTTTTTTTTTTTTTTACTGGGTTCGGGTTTTTAGGTTTTTTTCTTTTCCACTGGGTTCGGTAAGTTTAGGTACTAAAAAAAAAAAAATTGTATAGAGTGACAGGTATGGGGCCCACAAACAGTGTAAAAAATTTGTTTGGATGAGTTTTGGATCACTGTTTCCATCACTTAATTCTCTGATTTTTGAGTGATGAGTTATGGAAACTGAAAACACATTTTAGCTGTTTTCAGTTTCTATAACTCATAACTCAATGGCATTTTTGTAATTAAATACACATGGAGGACCCCACAGCCGCACCTTTTAACCGTTTGACCTTTTTTTTTTTTTTTTTTTCCTTTCTTCTCTTGGGTTCGGTCTTCAGTTCTTCCTTCTTCTTCTTCTTCTTCTTTTTCCCTTCTTCTTTCACTGGTTCGGCCTTTAGTTTTTTTTTTTTTTTTTTTACTGGGTTCAGGTTTCTGGGTTTTTTTTTTTTTTTCCACTGGGTTCGATGAGTTTAGGTACTAAAAAAAAAAAAGTTACACTGAGTGACACGTATGGGGCCCAGAAACAGTGTAAAAAATATTGAGTAATGACAAGTGAGTGATGGTGCCAAACGGGTAGGGTATTTTAAGTGATAAGTAATGAGTGATGAGTGACGAAAATTGAGTGATGAAAAATATTGATCCAAACAAGCCCTTTGTCATTTTCTTTATGAGCTAAACACCAGCTAAAAGTAGCGCCGAAGGTTACATACATAACTTCTCCGTCAAAGTTAACCTCTAAAATAGACGGCAAGAGGTACATTATAACAAAAATCTCAAATTAGAGAGTTACTCGTGCAGTTTCAAAATTTGGGAAGACATTATAATTTGGGTGAAAAATCAATGTAAAAGTATAATTTTCCCTTAGTTATATTAGCCTCTTTACCTATGAATAGTTGAGACTTTTTTTTTTTTTTTTAGAGTTTTACAACCTATAACGTCCGCTCCTAATGACAGTTCTTTATTATCAAACCAAGATACCAATCAGTTTTTGTTATATCTCTTATTCAACTATCAGAGACTATACCAATTAAGCTAATTGGAATTCACATTGTAAATTTGTGATTTACAACTATGTTTTATGTTAACTTTATTCCATGACAAAAAATGTTATAATTACTTTAATTTTGTTCCTTGTATTTTGTGAGATTTATTATATTGGATTTAGTATTAAGATGGTGAATAATCGAGCATGTATTGGATGAATAAGTGGATTTCGCGAGAAGCACATGCCGAAAGCTAAAGAGTCATGTCAGACTGTCGATTTTGTGAGTGTCTCGCGAGTAAGGCCTACTCGCAAGGTACTCGCGAAACACTCTGCCTGAAGGATTTTTAAGTATGACTTTCTTACCCTTCACCCATACTATATATACCCTCATTACCCACAAAAATATGAGAGGTCATTCAGAGAGAAAAAACCTTAAATAGGTTTTCTACAACACACACACACATCTTTTAAAAAGAAAACTACTCATCCTTAGTAAGAAATCATTCTAGCCTCTTCTCCTTCCCTCTCCTGTTGTCATACCTTGAGAGGAGATTTGTACTCAAACATAACTCACACTTTTTCAGAGTGTAGAGAGTGTTTTAGATCTTGGGAAGTCTTGGAAATTTTTCAAAAGAAGTCAGTAAGGCTTGACGGATACAATCAGGCGTATTGCGGGATTTAGAAAGCTAGAAAAGACATGACTCCGAAAAGTCTGTTGGTAGCAAGAGTTTGGAGGGCTCAAGTATATTGAGTTGACTAGGTTTGAAGGGTCTTTTGTTATTCGTATACTCCAACTTATTCTCTAGTGGATCAATTTACCACTTGAAGGATGGCGGAGAGGTTTTTCGCTGAGTTATTCGGTTTCCTCTTCGATAACACATCGCGGTGTTAACTTGTGTTTGTATCTTTCTTGCTTACTCTTTTTGCTTTCATTTTATTGTTGTTATTTGATGAAAATGGCTTAGAGTAGTTTTATTGTTTGTTCACTCGTATTTACTCTTATTCCTCACTTAGTTAAATTAAAGTAAAATCTATCAAGCCGTAATTTTTAACTGCTGTCTAAACAAGTTCTTGTGTTTTTACACAAATTCAAGCTTTCACACATGAATAGTTGAGACTTGAGACAAAGAAAAGAAGGAAAAAAAAAAAAGTAATGTGTATCTAAAAAACAAAAAGATAAAAGTAGTAGTAATGGCCTAATCTCAGCAATTATGGATTCCGCGGGGCTAATCCACGATGGTCCGTTGCAAATATTCTGAAGATCCAACTAATTTTTTGGCCCAAAACTTAGTTAAATGGGCGGCATTTTGTGAAGATTATGGGCCTGCTTCCATCTTTTATATTCCTGTCTTGTATATAAATTCATGTTATTAAACCCACAAATTTTTGGACTTTTTTTTTTTTTTTTGCTGAATACAAATTTTTGGACTTTAACTTATGCACGAAGATCCAAAAGATTTATGGCCCACAACTTAGTTAATTGGGCTGCATTTTGTAATTATGGGCCTGCTTCCAACTTTTCCATTCCAATCTAGCATATAAATTCATGTTATTCAGCAACAACAACCAAAAAAAAAAAGAACTCAATTTGAAATTTTCATCATCCTCAAGATGGTGAGGGGGAAGAGGTTTGATAGACTTCTAAATAAACATGCATTACATTATTTAAGTGTTACGAGAATGAAAGGTGTTTTGCTTAGGTATTTTTTATACTTGGGATAGTTTTGTATTCCGAACCTTTTTTTTTTTTTTTTTTTGTGGATAATTCCTCCAAAGATTTTATAACTTAGAAAAGTGGCTTATTAGCCGAAACAAGAGTACTGATATCTAGAGGAACCGATTTCATCCAGATAGAGAAAGAAAAATAAAATTTAGTTTTCTTTGTCAAGACATCAGCAACATAATTACCTTGCTTATAGGTATGAGAGAAATTAAAACTTCTAAAGGAGCTTACATAAAACATAGTATCTTTAACTAAGTGACCAAAAGCAGAATGAAATGGAATGAGGATTCCAAACTTGTTAGTGGATGAGTAATACCCATCTAAAATGGGAATTTTGTACCACAATAACTTAAAACTGTGAGCATTTATATATTTCTAGGAGGTGTAGCACGTAAAGTACATTCAATTTATTCTTTTCATTGATTGATAACTTGTAACTCCATACTATATAATTGTTCAACTTAATCATCATTTGATTTCTCCTTCTGTGCTGAACTTGAAAAGTACCATATAATGGCAAATTAAAACCCATTGCTTAGCAAGTAGTTATTACAATGAAATTTGTTTTAGTAAATAGATACGTTGATTGTCCCATGCTTTTTAATGTAAGCAACATATTGATAAATAAATCATATATAGGTGCATCCACTGCTTTTTTAATCCACATTTACAATCCCAATTTCACTGTTGTATGGAAAGTATTATTAATTGAACTCAACATGATTGGTTTTGTTGAGGGAAAAATCAAAATTAAAATAGAATTGTGCTTTGCTCTGAATCAGAATGGCAACTTGCTGTTTTACTCATGGTGATTGAAAACAATCAGATAAAAAAGTTAGTTGGCACTAGAATTGCAAAGCTGGACCCTAGAACAGATCAATGATTTGGCCAACTAAGAGAATAAAAGAAATTAGTATGAGCTAGAATAAGGAAGAGGTTTGCCACTAAGGAAGTGACTGATCAAAGAAAGTGCTCTCAGTGGCTGGTAGGTTGGCACTTGATGCCCTGCCCCTCTTACAGTTGCAAATGTTAGGTCTCCCTTATACTTTTGTGCATACCCACCAACCTATATCACCACCAACAAAATTTTTATAAAAAAAAATGTACATATATGGTAATTCTTTTAGAAGTAAAAAAGACTTATGAAAATACTCGAGATAAAAATGATAGATAAAACAATAAGTCTTGAGTCACAACGTAATTAGAAAGTACTCTAAGAAAAATAAAGTTACCTCTCCGCTGATGAACCACGGATACCATGCAGTCTTTATAGGAAGCCTCATTTTGTTTAAAGAGTACTTTGTTGAAGTAACAGGAACCCGTCCATCAGTATCACCGCTGCATTTCACCAAACAAAGACTCATTTCAAATTTGAAAAAAAAAATAACTATCATATATTGATAGGATAATGATGTGAAGTTATAATCCACAATTCTTCTTTTGACCTTTAGGTGAAGTAAGCTAAATCATAAATAACCTCTTTTTCTATTAGGGTGGGGTAAGCACTAAAGAATGCAAGTTAGAATTAAGGTTAAGAATTCAAATCAAAAGTCCTTTAGTATTTATTACACCAATCAAGGTGATGCTTATCTAGTAATTAAATGGATTCAATAGGATTTGATTGCTTCTAGTATTATGTGGTACATAACCTTTTTTATTTCCTTTAAATTCTAAGTAGTGGGAGTTATCAAGTATGTAGAGAACTTTGTTATCCAAGCAACCATGAACCATGTAATTATCCATAAACGAATTGACAATGACAATAATTTAAGGGTTCAATTAACGGGTGGCTTTGTGTGTTTGTTAATGGATCATTTTAAAAAAGTTTTTATACTACTTTTATAAAAAAAATGAAAAATTAAAAAAAAAATCAGTTACTTTTTTCTTTACCTATAAAAAGTTCTTAAAAAATTTTTCTAAACCAATATTTTTAGGGTGGCCGAGTTAATTTTTTTTTTTTTTTTTTCATTCCCTTAAGTCATTAACCATGCCAAAGATGATACTCTTACCTGAAAACCCACACTCGAATGCCATTGGCCATGAATTCTCTCAAAAGGGGAATGATGGTTGATGGGCTATCTATCCATTTTTCAACGATATCACTGCATGGTTCCCAGTCATGTGTGAGTTTAGTAACATTGGCATGCATGGCTTCTTGAACATCAGGCCGATTCAGATAAGCATACACGTAGTAATCACTACATGGATCAAAATCCAATATCTGCACACAAAAAAACAACAGAACAATTTATTTCAAATTATTAAGAGCAAATTAATATAATTTCATTATATAAATGAGCCCCTCTTTTTAAAAATTTAACTTCCAACTTCTAAGATTCATGCAACATGAACAGTGGTTGAAGAAAATTATTTTCCTAAACTACTTATTAAGCTAAAAGCGTAGTGTTTGTTAAAAATTGAAGTTCTAATGGATCTTAAAAATCATGCACTTTCTAAAGGAAATAAAAATTACAAAACAAGAGCGTGTTAAAGATATTATGGTCTAAGAGATCCAAATTTATTACAGACTCATATATTTGTACTACAATCTACAGCTAAAACTAGGGTTATCTCACTAATTTTGTAGCGGAGTATATGGACTTATAATAAGTTTTGCCCTCTTAAACACGATACATTAATTACAGTCCTCAATAATCAACAGAAAATTTCATTAAAAAAAAAAAAAAAAAACTTACAGAGGCTTTCTTGGGATGAACTGTGAGATTGGTATTGTGGCACAAGGGACCATAAATGTTATAGATATCAATAGGGTCACTAGATATTGAGACTAAATTATAGCCTTCATTGCACTGACGAGACGATTTGGTTGCATTGGGTGAGAAATCACAATACTTTTGTATTTTGTTGTTAGCTTCGTCGGAAATGATAACATGGGTGGCAAGGTAATCATACATTCCCTTCTCGTCAGTTTCATCATTAATCACTGCATTTCCAATCTGCATATATAATGAACAAGAAATCAATAAGATGCATAAACATTGAAAAAACACAATCTATTGTGAACTATAGAATATAAAGGGAATGAGAGCAAGACTGAGATGCTATATATTTTTGTTTTTACATTTTTTTTAATCTTTTATCTATATGCATGACTAACTCAACCTCTCCATTTCATAGTATTTATTTATAACTTTACTAACTTATTAAGATTTTTTTATTAAAAAAAAAAGATAAAAGAATACTTAAACTTTTTTGTAACAAAATTTATAAATTGTAGAAATTTTGTGCCTACTTGTATAACAATAGCTCAAAGGGGATTACTTTTATTTTTTTATTTTTTCCTTCCCTTCTTACTTTAGTTAATATTTTGAACCTAATTTGCACCACAACCCTTCCCAGGAAAACATGATCATCATCATGAATTAATAGTTCTAATTTCTACTATTTAAAATATTGTTTCCTACAGCTTACTTTTATTGATAAAATTGTACTTCGAAAAAAAAAATCAAAAAAAAATTGTACTTAGAAAAATAAGGTCTTAAAAATATATACATAAACAAATGATTTAAATAAAATAATAACAATAACCAAACAAGCATTAATCGTGATAAACAGCTAACAAATTTAACAGTACCCAAAGTGGGGTAATGGGCCGAATGTGGCCCAGATGGTCCATAGAGTGGTCCAATTCATATAATAAATTAACCTAATTTATGACCCAATAATGATGGCCGAAATCATGACAAACCATAGAGCTAACACGAAAGTTGAGAAACAATCAATTATTCTGGGCCATTGGACCAGTCCATTCATATTTAAATGTTTTTGTACTAATGAGGTATTAGTACTACTTCTAAATATAGATAATAAAATTCTATTCAATTATAATAAATTTGTATGTATACCTTTGAATTGTGACACTTAATTTTTTATTTTTATCTAATGTTTGATTAAATTATTGTAGTCCTGAATATCATTACACCATGTAAATCAAATCAAACTTTTGTGAGCCATATTAATATGATCACTTAGAAAAAAGTATGTTATTTTTATATAGATTATTGTTTTAAGTCATGTTTTTCTTTTCCCATTGTAGCACAAAAAATGAAATTGTGCTTTGCATGTTTATCACTGTTGACCTTCCTTTCTTTCTTTGGTGATCATGGATTTCTTAGTTCATTCAAAGTGGAAGTTCATTGAGTTGGACCCACTGTTATCACCATTTTTCTTCACCATCATGAAAATTATAGGAGAAAAAAACAAAAGGCAAAGAAACATGGTGTAACTTCTAAGATTCAATCATCCTCATTGTAAAGCACAAGCATATATTTTTGGGGGAGAGAGAGAGAGAGAGAGAGAGAGACTTACAATGATTCCTTTGAGGTTGATAAGGGTCTTGTTAGCCTTTTTATTATGTTGAAGAATGGTATGAGCAAGTTGAGGAACATAATGCCCAGCATAACTTTCTCCAGAAATATAAAAATCTCTATTCTTGTATTCTGGAAATCTTTCTAGCCAGTTAATCACAAACCAATAACTGTCTATAGCAGTTCTACTATCTCCACTCGTATTATAATCCGATGTTCTATTGGAGTATGAAAATCCTACCCCAGCAGGAGACTCAAGAAATAAAACATTTGCAGCTGAAAATAAAATTTCAAAAAAAAAAAAAAAAAATTTGAGCTTTCAGATTTGACCAAAGAATGAAAATTAAAATTCTAACTTCTTGCTAGGGCATAATAATGGTAATACAGTTGAATAAGAGATCTAACGTTTAATCTCCGTCTACATCAAAAATTGAATAATGTATTGGTTTGATGATAAAAGAACCAAAATCACAGAAGCGAACGTCATAAGTTGACACTCAATCAAAAAAAAAAAAAAAAGAACTATTGTTATAAGCTAACAATACCTTTATTCCATGCAAATTTATTTGTAAAAAGTGTTTTGCCATCACTGTGTACACGAAATGGTCCGAGCTCTTGCATTGCTCCATAAGCAAGAGATGAACAACCTGGGCCTGCGGAGAAATTAAGCAAGGTTTAATCACCATATTAAAACTTAGAATTAACTTCTTCTTCTTTTTATTTTGAACCAAAACATAATAATAACAAGGTTTCACATACTATAGAGTATAGATGTAGATAAAATTTCTTTTTTTTTTTAAAGAAGATGCAGATAAAATGTTATTAATTTGATATAATTATATCTTATTGTCAAATATATTAATACATTTATAAATCTCAAAGTTTTGGGATTACAAAAACTTGGGATTATTGTTGTCGTGGTCAAATACAATAAACTTAAAGTATTTGATTTTTACATGTCTATTTAAATTCATTGAATATATTCAAAACACTAATAAATTAATAATCCCAATTACAAATCCTCTTTTTTTTTTTTTTTTTTTTGATAAAAAATACTCTCATTTTATTAAGCTTCGAGACAATACATAGCAATTTGTGAAACCAAAGATGCAAGGAAAGGTAGACACTCTTCCATCTAAGTTACAAAAAAGTCAATATTCATTGCAAAAGCAGCTAAAGTATGAGTGGGTCTATTTTTCTGTCGCCTCACGTGACAAATCCTCTTTTTATATGACAATAGCTTGCTTTAGGAGCAATTAACAATAGTTGAAAGTAAAAGTTTATTGGGTAGCCATACTCTTTTTAAATGAGGAAGAGCAAATGGGCAATAGCCGCAATAACCTTGTTAAAAAAATAGATTATATCTGAATTTAAAGAGGTGATGATACTATAACTTAAAATGCATGCTAAGCTTGACTATTCTAGTGTAAAAGAATGATAAATTAATTTATTAAATCATACATCCATATATAGTTTTTAATATTTTCTTTATTTTAAATTACAATTTGCAAGATGGATACACAACAGTACTCTCGCCGAGAAATCCCCGAGAAGAGTGAGTTTTGGGATTTGATTTGCAGAGCTTCCACAAAAGGCAGTGGCACAGATGCCACCTGAGCAAAATATTATATATATATATATAATTTATTTATTTATTTATTTATTTTGAAGAGATATAAAATTTATTTATGTATTTAAAAACAATAATACTTTTTTTTAGAATCTTTTTTAAATAATAATTGAGCAAGAGGGGTTGAAAGGTCTTTCAATAAGAGTGACAATTATAGGTATTTATAATAACAATAATATATATAGGCAATTTTTTAGGTGGAATTTTTTTTCCAATCAAAATTTTGGAAAAAAAATTATTATTAATATTATAGTTATACACCTCAATTACAACTTCTCATCTTCATAGTATTAATAATATAGTTATAAATAGGCAAAGAAGCCACTAATCATTCACATTTTTTTTCATTGAAGAGTAATCATTCACATAATTGTACAGTAACACACATAATATTGTTGAAAATGTTCTTATAATAATGATACCTCCCAACCTATTATAGGTACTATCATGCAAAGGTATGGCCTCACTTCAGAGAGAGAGAGAGAGATAGCTAGAGAGAGAGAGAGTCCCAAAGAAAGAGGGGTGTAACCACCACATAACTAATTATAATGATGAATATTTCAAGAATTCTAGTTCAGGTTCTTATGACTTTTTTAAGGGATATTTTCATACATTCCTATCCAAACCATCTATGGCTGTCTCCCTCTAAAGGAAACAAAAATGAAAAGAAATGAGAAAAAGTCCAAAACCATAGCCAAATAATCAAAGAAAAAAGCCAAAAGGATAAGAAGACTCTCTGCATTATACAAACAACCTACATTATTTGTGCTAGCTAGTGACAATTATGATCAGTTTGGAGAGATTGATAGAATAGATGGAAAGTTTACCTCCATTGAGCCAAAGAAGAAGAGGCAAATCCTTAGAATTCTCAGCTTCGGTAAAATAATAATATAGTGCACGACCAGCTAATTTATTCACTGTAACATAGCCACCATATTGAGAGAATTTCACTTGGGGTTGTCCAGGCAATCTCACAATCCTATCTTTCTCCTTCAAACCCACTTCATGAGGATGAACATGATTATCGACCTTATCGGCTTCATCCACAACATTACTTACCTCGAAAGGACTAGTATCCACACCCAAACTTTCCTTCAACTTTGGCTTAAAAAGAAAACCTAGAGCCTTTCCTTGCTTACCAACGCTTCCATGAGTTTGAGCCAAAAGGCATGAAACACTGAAAAAGAATAGAACCCAACAAAAGGTTTTACTTCCCATTGTGTGTTTCTTTCTTTCCCCAGAAACTAACAGAGAGAGAAAGAAAACAATGGAAGGAGAAAAGGTAGTATAGGTTTGAATATTGGAGCCAAGCTAGTTAAATATATAGTAGAGTCGAAGAAAGATAGATTGTTTAATTTAGACGGGTACGTCTCAACTAGCAAGAAAGGTTAAAAATGCAAAGAGATCTTCTTCTTTTTTTATGTCACAATGATAATATATGTGGACCAAATTGCTAGTGAATTGTTTGTTACCGTGGTTAATGTTGAGAGAGTGGCTTTATCATATAAATATAGTGTTTGTTCGAACTTTCCTCTTTATCTAACGGCTGTTAATTAGTAAAATTCGGGATTATTTCTTTGACCAAACCGTGAGAATCGGAATTTGGTGCTACATTTAAACTGCAATATATGTTTCCATCTGTCAATTTGTCAATATTATAGAGAAGTTGCAAGCTCAAATTTAAGGTGCTTGGGTGTATTTTGTTGATATTTTTGGACAGATCCAATTTTAGAAATAACAAAAAAAAAGAAAAAGGAAATAGATAAAAATGCTGGGTGTATTTTGTTGATATTTTGGAGAGATTCATTTTTATAAATAATAAAAAAAAGGAAACAGACAAAATCCAGTAGTATTGTTACTTTACAATCCAAAATCCTTTTGAAGTTTGAGTGCAACATTTAGTCCTACATAGTTAATATTGTTTTTTTTTTTTTTGAGAAAATTAATATTGTTTGTTAATTAGATAATCAATAAACTTCCTACAATTTTTAAATTAAAACAAAGTTCCAATGGCATTTTTTTATGTGAAAATACAACTGTAAATATTAAATATGTCTTAACTTGTCTTAGTCAAAACTCAGACAATTAGTTTTTTTTTATATATACAAAATAAAAATTCTACTATAATCTAATCTAAATGTATATGTGTGTGAAACTTCCTTCTGAAGGCCTGAACTCCCGGTCCTTGCCTCCACACCCCACAAGCACTTATACTTAAAGTAACCACCACATCAAAAGTACGCGGTAACTCAGACAATTAGTTAACAAGTCCATTAATTTATATTATCATTTAATGAAATAATGACCCAAAAAAAAATTATCTCTGGTGGAATCGTTTGGTGAGCAATTAATAATACAATGAAATAAGATGAAGTTTCCTTTTTGGTTTTTACTAAGTTTAATGATATTGTAAATTTCGCCATCCGGCTGCAATGTTGTAATTTGCTGTCATTATTTCTTGTGATAATCCTTCATTGCTTTCTTGATACTAAAAACAAAACTAGATTACAAGTTACATCCTTTAAATGTGTCTTAACTTGTCTTAGTCAAAACTCAGACAATTAGTTTTTTTTTTTTTTTTATATAGAAGATAAAAATTCTATTTTAACCTAATCTAAATGTATATGTGTGTGAAACTCGATCCCTCCTGGAGACTTAAACTTCAGTCGTTGCCTCTACACCCCACAAATTAACACTTTTATTTGAAGTGATTACCGCATCAAGGGTACACGGTAACTCAAACAATTAATTAACAAGTCCATTAATTTATATTATCATTTAATGAAATAATGACAAAAAAAAAAAGAAAAAAAAAAAGAAAAAGAAGAAGGTATCTCTAGTGGAATTGTATGGTGAGCAATTAATAAGACAATGAAATAAGATAAAGTTTCCTTTTTGGTTTTTACTAAGTTTAATGATATTGTAAATTTCGCTATCCGGCTGCAATGCTGTAATTTGTTGTTATTATTTCTTGTGATAATCCTTCATTGCTTTCTTGATACTAAAAACAAAACTAGATTACAAGTTACATCCTTTAAATTTTGAGTTATTTTGCTTTTGTTCCCTTGTGTAAAGTTTTGAATATTTTTCCCTGCTTGCATTCATGCTCTTTAAAAACCACATAATCTCCAAAATAGTAGCCATGAATGAAATAAGTAAAAAGGAAAAAAAAATAAATAATAACTAAATTATATGGATTAATAAATAAAGAAATAGTTGTTATTGTGGCTTAAATAGGGCTTAAAACAACATAATTTTATAAATTTTCGTCGTTTTGAGTTTATATGGTATTTAATGACCTTATCAATTGACATAGAGAAAATGAAATTCAAAAGAATCCAAACACTCTAATGTAAGGAATGAAAATCTAAAATTTTAAATTTAGGGAGGTGAAATGAAAATGAGATTGAACTTAGGGTGTAATTAAAAAGTTTGATTTGCTCTTGTCTAAATGGATCTTTCATTTTTTCCATTCATTGTTATTCAATAATTGTGCAGTTAATGTGAGACGCAAACTGAGTTCAGATACAAACAACAGCCTATTTTATATAATTGATATTCTCTAGCCATTTACAGTTTTTGTTTTGGTTTTTTTTTTTTTTTTTTTTTTTTTGGTACTGTTGACAATACATTACTTTGAATAGACCCCACTTCTATAGACATGAAGAGAAATGCGAGGCAAGAATGCACATGCAATGTGCACGAGCCCTACTTTGAGATTCCAAAATCCAAATATCTTCATAGTGTAGTCAACGTAAGTAGTATTAGTATTGTGTAATATATAATTGCCTAATAGAACCATCTAGATAGAACTGTATATGAATAATTGTCTAATATTCATGTCCTCAAGACAACAAGTTTTAAAACTCCTAAAATTATTACCTATAATTCAAAAGACCCTATGTTCTCACTCACTGATAGTCTGATACTTCAATCATTGATATAAAGTCAGTAGTTTCAGACTTTCAGTGCAGCACTCTCAAATGAAGACTATGAAGTTCAGGTGTTCAAAACCCATGAAATCCAAATATGATCGCTGGCCACCATAATTAGAGGGTCCCCTTATGGTTATAAAATAAAATAATTGATTTTTTTCATTTTTGTTTTAGGAAAAACAATAAGTCTAGATGCCATTTTTTTTTTTCACAACCTATTAAAAGATGACTTATCATAATTGGTACATAAAAAAATAAAAAAAAATTCATGAAAAATATAAATATTTGACAAAAAAGTTAATTATTTTTTCTTTTCCCATAACAATATTTAAAAAATAATTTATAAACCAATACTCTTAAAATATCCGTTAACTTTTTCCTAAAAATAATACTCATGAAATACAATTGAGGTGTATTCTACCCTAATAAGTACAAGATCCACCCAAGAAAAGAATTACTAACTTTTTTTATAATTAGTATGTATTCCTCGAATACAACTGAGTTGTACTCCATCCTAATACATACAAGCCACTAAATATAAGAATGGACTTTCTTCAAAACCTATTAAAAATGACTTATTATAATTGGTATATAATAAAAATAGTACTCATGGAATATAATTGTTGTGTATTCTGTTCACCCCTAATAATAATTTACTTTATATAAATATATATATATATATATATATTTTGAGTTTATATCATATTTTTTGTATTAAATAATTTGTATTTATTATTGTGGAATATCATGTCACAATACTTCATGAAGCAAAGATATATGTGAAGGTAAGCAAAAGATGAATAAATTACTTGTCAAGAGGGACTGTGATGCAATATTAATGATTGAACTGTGGGGCAGTGGTGAAGGACCTTTTCGTATTGGTCATTTGAATTAGATTAACAGAATAAGACCAATAGATAGCGATTCCTTTGGAGGATAGTTAGGTTGGGAATACATTTTCTTTGAAGATGTCTCAAATGATTCCCATAGAATTGAGAAGGTTCCAAAAGTTCTCTGATTGGGAATTAAAGTTGTTTTCGTTGTGAAACTAATGGTCCGTATGGGCATCAACAAAAAGGAGAGGAAAAACAAAAACATGCAAAAACAACAGCAATAACAAGATTAGGAAAAAAAAAATGTAATAGTATGAGACAAAAGAAAACTAATACAAGGTATGGGTGATTGGGAGAACAGTAAGGACATCCAGTTGATGAGGTTGCACACGACTCTAAGATGATGAGGTTTTGATTATTGCATTCAATGAATAGGATTTGTCTTTTAGCTTTTAGAGAAAAATGACATGTAACATTTAAGTACATAAATATAAGGATAAAAACAATAGTTTTTATTTTATTTATGATGTTTACGTATTTGTATTGTAGTCTAAACTATTGATTCATTCAGTTTTCACTATCCATAATGCATCTATGTGTTAGAAAAAAGAAAACACTTATATAAAAAAGTAATGTCTTAGTTTTTTGATCATACTATTCTATTATTTATTCATAATACACCATGGAACCACTTGTAAATCATCCAAGTAGTTTGATTGAGATTCAACATATTGAAATGAGTAATTCTAGTATCACATAAAATGTCACAATTTTTATCACAACTATCTTAAGTGACAAATTGTAAATGATTATATTTGTCACTTTCACATGGACCTATTACTTTTTATCCATCACTCAAAGTCTGTCATGTAAACAGTTTTGGCAAAAATTATACATTTTTCTTTTTTTTGTGTTACTAGATTTTTTTTGTATTGAAATATGTTGCAGAGTAACTTTTCTAAATCATACTATTTCACTTTTTAGTTTCACCTAGGAGCAACAACAACAACAACAACAACTACAACTAGAACAAGAACAGAAATTAGGATTTAGGAATGAATATTGACAATGAGTTGTTCTGGTGCCGGATTCAAGCCCAAATCCAATTAATTGGTAAAGTTTTGTTGGGGGGGGGGGGGGGGGGGGGAGGACAGAGAGCCCATTATGAGGGCCCAAGAAGCTTGGTGGGCTTGGATCTGTTACATCCAAGAATATTATGACAAGCAGGCAGCATCAGCATCTTTATGCTTTTTTTTTTTTAGCCCAGCTCATCTCTGTGAAGTGTTGGACCTTACTTTTCATTTTCATCGTCTCCTTTCTTTTTCTTTTTCTTTTTTTAATTAAATTCTTACAAGTTCTATAAATTATTATATGATTAATATTACAGATTTTTTTTTAATTACAACATTTTATTTTTTACTATTAATAACTTCCTAACTTTTACACTTATGAAAAAATAAATTGTGTTCATAAAATAATAATAATAATAATAATATTGTAGGGGGTAAAAGGCCCAATTCTAGAAAAGTGGGCCATGGGCCTGTTCGAGGGGACTGGCCGTCCGAAGACAGTAAGTCACGAGGACTGTACCTGGTTTAACTCCTCCCTGTAATAAAACTTGTGTGAAGGAAGAAAGGAGTGGTCCGAGGAGTACTGCCTAGTCGGATGATCAGAGGGACGATCTAGGCGAGTGTCCCAGCATTGATCCTGTCGTTTTCGGAGAACCTCCAGGGTCATGCAGGCAAAGAGGGCAGGTGACAGCAAAGAGATATTATGTGAAAGGCTGCTGCCACCGCATTTATAACCCTACAGCTAACCTCCTGACCGCATTAATGGGGAAAAGACATCTGAACAGTGACCTTCACCCTTTACAGCTGCCATATGGAGACTTCAAGTGAAAGTTGATGGGACAAGTATCAAAGGAGACTCACCTAACTGGCACGTGAGGCAAATTGACCTATAAATAGAGCTGGAAACAGAGAGAAAGGGCATCGAAGAATCTGAAGAAAGGGGAAAGTTATTGAAGGAGAGAACAAGAAAGATAAAGATACAAGTACTCAAGACGATTGCCCAAGCTCACTCCTCGGACTAAGCCGAGAAGAACCCTGCACCATTTCCATACATCATTTATGTTAACCTAGTCATAACCATATTTGGGCCATCTACCCACTCGCGTTCAATCAAGTTTTCTCGGCCCACTCTCTCTCTACAAATTCATTCCAAGGGTACTGTTCACATCATGGACTTCAGTTTCTTCTGTCTGTAGGCCTATTCGGTGATCTGTGTCCTTACAATTATTATTATACACATATAGCATCTTCCATCTTTAAAGTAATCTTGCGTATAATAATAATGATTAATACGTAATATTTTTTAATATTATCCTATAAAATTAGGTGACTTTGTAACAAAATCTAAATGAACTTTTTAGGTTTTCTCAAACATCTAAACTTTTTTAATTGGGTGGAGAGAGAAAGTAACCCAGGCTAAAAGACTTCCTAACAAGTAACCATTTTTTTACATTAATGTGGCATTGGGCAAGTAAAGATAACATTTATTAAATAAACTTCTTCAAAATTCAACGCAAGTTACATCCATGACTTTTGTTCAACAACCAAAATAAAAAAAAATAAAAAAATAAAAAGTTACAACCATGACTTGAAGCAACCTCTTTCCCACAAGTAAAATTAATTGCAATAGTACTATACGGATTCTCTTAAAAAATCTACAATGTAATCTCTATGTAGCAATTACGTTAGTTATTTTAAACGTGTAGTAATTCTCTATGTAGCAATGTAATCAACATATTTTACATGTTATAAATGCATGAAAGAGGATTCTATGATTTTGTAGAACTTTTAGTGCATTTTGCGTTATTTCAAAATTTCCAACTGTTTTTTTTTTTTAATGCATCAAAAGGAAAAACAGAGGACTAAAAGCTAAGGCCCTAACATATGATTTTTAGGGATTTGCAGTACTAGTGTGTTAACTAGTACGGCTAATTCTATCTCTTTTGGTTCATTTGGATGCTAATTTTGGCTTTAACTTTATTAATACACTACAAGAAAAACGAGTTATTGCGGCGGGCCTATTGCGGCGGGTGCAAAAAACCGCCGCTATATGCCACCTATTGCGGCGGGTTTTTGGCCCGCCACTGTACATAAGATCTATTGCGGCGTTTCATATGCCCGCCGCAATAGTTATAGTATTTTGCGGCGTACTACTGCGGCGGGCCAATTACCCGCCGCAATAGACCAGTTTTAGCGGCGTTAATTATAGCGGCAGGTCAATGACCCGCCGCAATAGTTATAGTATTTTGCGGCGTACTACTGCGGCGGGCCAATTACCCGCCGCAATAGACCAGTTTTAGCGGCGTTAAGCTTAGCTATAGCGGCGGGTCAATGACACGCCGCAATATGCACTCCTTTTTGCGGCGGGTTGGACCGCCGCAATAGACCTTTAAATTTCCCTTTATTTTTTTTGTCTTCCTACTTAAAGATCAAATAGTAAATTATACCCGATTAGTATGAAAATTGGCATGCATGTTAAGAACATATAGAACATGTAATCCAACGGTTGGATTTTCAAAATATGAATTCAATAATAAGTTATTGATTGGTGTAACATTTTTTTGAGTTATATCGAGTGTAACATGAACCCAACCTTATATTTCTTAATTTGTTGTGAATCTTGACAAATCTACCGTTAAATTACATTATTTTCATATATTTTTCATGATTACAAGATTTCAAGGTGATCAAAGATTAATAGTCATGTCATCAATCAATTGTTTAAATTCAAATTTTTGTAGTTTAAAATAACGCATAAAAGATGAGTTTAAAGATCAAATGGTAAATTACATCCGATTGGCATAAAAATTGGCATGCATGTTAAGAACATATAGAAAATGTGATCCAACGGTTTGATTTTAAAAATATGAATTTAACAATAAGTTATTGATTAATATAACATTTTTTAGAGTTACATCAAGTGTAACTTGAACTCAACCCTATATTTCTTAATTCAATGTAAATTTTGACAAATCTACCGTTAGTTTGTGTTATCTTTATATATTTTTCATGCTTACAAAATTTCAAGGTGATCAAAGATTAATAGTCATATCATCAATTAATTGCTTAAATTCAAATTTTTGTATTTGGGACTCAAATTTTTGCTTAAATTCAAATACACATATATATGTGTATTTGGGACTCAAAAAAAGAATAAGTGTATTTGAAATAATTAGATGAAATGCATACAGCAGAAGTCTTTTTTTTAATAGAGCAAAATCCCCAAAGTTCAAATTATTTTGTGTGGTTAGATTCATATAAAAATAATAATAACATTTGTTCTTCAAATTCCTTGTTTTTAAATTTTCAAATCTAAATACAAACCTTTGTAGATTTAAGCTACTTTTTTATTTTAATTTTTTTTAGTTAGGGACATTTCCCCTAAATATTATATAAATTTCTTATGGTTATCTTTCTAATGTGCATGCGCCAAACGTTTATTTTATTATTATTATTTTTGGAAGTTTGAAAGGGTTTTATTTAATTTCCTTATAAGTTGTAATTCAGACTAAGCATCTTTCCTTTTGTATTTTTCTATGTTTTTTTATGCAAATTGGAGGTAATGGAAACCAAGAGGAACCAGCTCGCTAGATCCTAATATTAACATAAAATGCAATATGCACGTTCTTTAATTTGTAATAGAAGCAAATGCATGTGAATATGTGATGGTCGCAAATAAGAATGTGCATTTTTTTTTTATACCTACTTATTATAAGAATATTATAAGAACCTTCGAAGAAAACCATTAGTCCGAGTAATGACCAAAGAAATACAAAGAACATGGCGACCCTCTATTTTATCTTCACCTATAATTCTTGACATTTCGACGACTATTGCATCCTCTTAAGCTATCTCTATTACATTATTGTGATAAACATAACATGATCCCACTCACACGTTTGTGATTTGATACTGCTAGACAGTAGTGTTTTTTTTTTTTTTAATAAGATAATTTTATTGAAAATAAAATGAGAACCTTCCCCATCAACCTCCATAAAACACACAGAAAGGCCCAACTAGCAACTGCATGAGCTGCTTGCTTAGCATAGTAGCATGCCTAAGAATATAAGAAAATTGCTAATTGTGAGTCTGTGACTTGATCCAAAAAAAAAAAAATGATTATCCTCACTAATAGATGCAATAGACCAATGGGTAAGAGAAGTCAAGCATAGATGATTAGACTAGATGACATTAAGGGCATCTTCTTCAAAAATAATATTAGTGACCCCAAAAAACTTGCTCTCTCGAATTAATTATGCTATCAATGTGTGATTTTCTTCACGCGACAAAAAAGTTGGTTAGATATTAATTCTTAAATCTTCAATAAATGCAGCCTCTTTGAACACATTTTATGTTTTATTGGGAAGTAATCATAGAAGCTTATGTTTTTCACTAAGGCTTCGAGTCCTCTAAAAATGCTCTACGAACCATCATGTAATGAGTTAAAGATGATTTCTCTAAAACAATTTGAAAGAAAATTTTTTCTAATAAACTATATACTAAACACACACTTAATTAAATAAGTCAATTAAATTAGAAAATAAACTTAACCGACACCACCATATAGGCCATTATGATCCAATTTTCTCTTTTGAGAAATGGATCAATTTCTATTTTATGGTATGGATTATATTACCACCGGTACTCTCTACCCTTAGGGCCTTCGTGGTTCCTCCTCTAGTCTCCAGTAGATAATTCAAATCTATGCTTCAATTTCTCAATTGAGCTTTCATATTATTCTTAAATTTGCTTGTAAGATAAGAAAAAAAAATTTCCTTTGTTGAATTATTCCTAATTTTATCTTTGAATTTCTTTATTTTACATTTAAATACTTTTAAACGGAGATCTTCTTGACTCATGGGTTTGAACGTCTCCTATGAAAATTTTGAATTTCTTTATTAGTAGTCCAACAATTATTCAATATCTCTAAACCATAGTCCAATATGCTCAAGGGTTTGAACTAATTATTTGTAAGTTGTGATTAATTAATTATAATAATCACTTGAACAAAACAATGTCTTTCAAATTTGATTGCGGTTTAACTTTTCTATCATATGAATAATTTGATATAAAAGAACCCAAAAATTGAATAAACTATATGATTTCAATTTCATGCATGGGAAAATAAACAAAAACAACAACAAAAACTTGTAAACATGAAAAAGTGAAAAATAAACCAATTGTCGAATGAAAAGAGTATTTATGGACAATTAAGCAGAAACTCCATCAATGTTTTGAGCCTTCTCCTTCCTCTCAAATGGCCATGGTCTGAAGCCTTTGCGTAGTACCTTCTCAATTTCCTCAAGTGGCACACCTTTGGTTTCAGGAACCAAAAAGTAGATTGCTATTAATCCAAGAAAAGAAAACCCAGCAAACAAAAGAAATGTGCCCCATGAACCCAAAGCCTCTGTGAGGGACAAGAAGTTCATGCTGACTATCAAGTTGGCTGTCCAATTTGACATTGCTGCGACCCCTCCACCAAAACCTCTATACTTCAGTGGGTATATCTCTGCATTCACTATCCAAGGGCCTGTCCCCATGCCTAGGGAGTAAACTATGATGTAAAACCCTAGTAGTAAAACTGCAAACAGCCCTAATTTGCTAGGGCAACCCTCATCATACCACACTCGATGTTGTTGAGTACACATGTTTCCTATTGCCTTTTCATTTGCCAAGCAAGACCCAGGTTGGAACTGCTTACAAAAACACCCAAAAAAAAAAAAAAAAAAAAGTCAATACATGAAGCTCATGAAGTATAAAAGATAATAGAGTATGAGTGAGTCATGCCAAAGCAACTAATTTGTAGCTAAATAGTACAAAAACCTAATGCAAAACTTTATTTATATCAATTATATTTGTTGTCATGTCAATTTGTAAATCTTTTGTAATAAAATTAGTGGTAAGTTAAGCACTTTTTAAAGAGCATTATAGATTAAGTGAAGAAGTAATACTACGATAGTTATAATATTTACTATATAGGTTTTACAAACTAATGTAATGCGTCAACTTTTAACAAGAGAAAAATAATGATACTGTGTACATTTAACTACAAAATGTTCACAAACTAATGCAGGAATCAAATTGATTAGTAGATTTTAACAACATCAAAAAATGAATGTTTGAATTGATCAATGAGATAAAAGAATGATCATCTAGGTAGTAAACTAATGTGTCAACTTTTAAACATAAAAGCATGATTGTTGACATGCACCAATTACATTTGTTGTTGCGTCAATTTGTAAGTTTTTTGTAACAAATTAGCAGTATCTTTAACATTTTTCTAAGTGAAGCCAGGAAATCATACCTTATCACCTTCACTTGCACAGAAGCCACATTTTTGTTTCAAACAGGTCATGCAATTCCATCTGGAAGTGTCAGGGGCTGAAATGTAAGCTGTGCAAGTGCTGTTGTTGCCAAAATGGCTAGAGTCATAGTTGTTTATCCCTGGTGCATGTTGAGAAGATTGGTAAAACACAGTAGATAACACAACAAGGCCAATGATAATAAAGACCAAAGAAACCATCATCATTCTTCTCCTCCCTTGTCTGTCCATAAAAAGCATGCTGATAATTGAACCTACAGCATTCAACCCAGTTGTAATAAGAGACAGTGCTAAAGCCACAGCCTTGGAAGCAAAACCAGCAAGCTGCATTATACTTGCACCATAATACATCACTGAATTGATACCAACAAATTGTTGGACTACTTGGACAGTCACACCAGCATATAAAGCTCTTCTTACTTCAATGTTTTTCATGGCACTCCTGAATTTTGTAAAAAAATTATTCCCTATTGAAGCTTCATCAGCTTCAGCTGCTTCAATTGATGCCTTCAATTGCTCCAGTTCTTTTCCAACCTCATCAATGGGATAAATCTTTCCTAGAACTTCTGTGGCTTGTTTTATTTTGCCCTAGTAAAAAGAAAGCAAAAGAAAATAGGTCTAAAATCGAGTTTGGGAAAAAAAGATATATTATAAGCAATTAAAAAAGTATAATTACAGATAAACAAAAATCTTACATTTAATATATAATTCACATAATTATATTCACAGATAAGTCAAGACATATTGCCTCTTTTGTAGTTTAAAATTATAATAAATTTTGGGGAAAAAAAACAATTAGTTACAAATGTTATTTTAAGCAACTAAAATTCTACTATTTTTAAGTATAAATAATAATAAAAAATCACAATTGAATCAGAGAGTTACATTCAATTAACATATTTTGTAATCTCACAAGAATGGTAAGTTGTTCCATAAAAGAAATAAAATTCAGAATAATGATTAAATTGAATAATGCAACTAACTATAATTTTATTTTAAGCAATTAATACATTTTATATATATACATTCAACTAAGCTTTAGAGTATAGACTCATATTTATTCAACTAATTAATTTTTTTATGTATAAATAATATACATTCAATTTTGATGTAAACATTTTCTCAAAAAAAAAAAAAAAATTTGATGTAAACAAGTGTACTAGTATAATTTCTCTAAGCCCATATTATTCAATTTGTAAAAGATTGATTGATGTGGTATACTAAATAAGGAGTTTTATACTGAATACTTATTAAATTTAATCCATTTTCCAAAATTATTTCTTTCTTTTCTTTCTCTCTGTTTTTCCCCCATTTTGGTCAATAACTCCAAAATTGATCCATTTGCAAAATTTTCTAGATTTTCCTACAGAGGGAAGTCTATGCATTGATGCCCTCACACATACATAAAACAAAATTCTACCCAAAAAAAAGAAAAGAAAAGAGAAAAACCAGAATTAAAAGAAGCATTTTCTTCCTTTTGCTAGTATAACCCCTGCTACTTCCTCAGCATTGATATTGTAGCAATAAATACAAATCAAGATGCCAACAATTATAAACTTTTGATGTGAAAAATAACAAACAAAATAATAAAATCTAACAATGAACCACATTGTGCTGGTTAACATTTTGCAATGAACCCAAATTTTGGGCTCCTTTGACCTAGTAGAAAGTCGCAAAATCCTACTTACATTCAATCAGCAAAATCCTACTACATTCACTAAAAATAAACCAATACTACATTCAGTCATAAATCAAGATTCAAGGCAATCTTTAACATGTTATATAGAATTGCTAACAATAAATTTAAGTTAGAAGTCTTGTTACTCAGCTGATGTTTTCAATGAAGACGTCTATGATTCAAATTCCCCCTCTCCTAACTATTGTGTCATCAAAAAAATATCTATGAATTTAAAAAATTTCCCAATGTATGTAAAATCAGAATTGGAACCATGGAATTAACAAACATACATGCTTAAGATCTATCAAGCTATGGATCTAAAAGTTAGATAATCACACCTGCTTGTATAGCCAACGTGGTGATTCGGGTAGTAAGAGCATTAGGAAAAATTGGACTATGGGAGGGATTCCAGCAACTCCAAGCATCCATCGCCAAGTTCCCGGAACCTGAAAAGAAAAAATATATATATGAGAAAAAAAAAAAAAAAAGAACTTAAAACCAACTAGAATAGCTTAAAAGCCTTAAATACCTTAGTAAAGCCTAAGTTGATCAAATATGATAAGAATTGACCAAAGGTTAGCAAGAATCCATTCATGCTTATCAAAGCCCCCCTGATATGAGCAGGGGAGGTTTCAGAGATATATAAAGGGGATGTCATGGATGTCATCCCAACGCCTAATCCAACCAAAATCCGCCCGATCACAATAATTGATGGGAATGGTGCAACTGCCATCACCAATGAGCCGACGAAAAATAGTACATCAGCAGTTAAAATTGCCTTTTTTCGCCCCAAGCTATCGTTCATCCAGGCTCCAATTGCAGCACCAATGATTGCAGCCGCGACTGATGTACTTACAATCAACTCTTGCAACCATGTGTGCTTGTCAACTGATTTGAAATCATCACGTATATACAATAAAGCTCCAGAGATTACAGCTAAAGAAAACCAAGATAATAAAAATATATACATTAATCACAATGAAATTAAAGGTTCAAAAATAGAACCAAAAAAAAAAGGAAGAGATAAGAGGATAAAGTGTACCAGTGTCATAGCCAAAGAGGAGACCACCAATACCAGCAGTCATAGCTAGTCTCAATATATATGGTGTTTTCCATATAGTTCGAAATAACTCAGTGAACTCTGTCTTGTTCACAGGTGCAATACCTCCTTCCACCATTGTTGTGCAAATTAGGAATCTTCTGAATTTCCTAGAAGAAGTTAATAATATATATTACATCAAAAAAAAAAACAATATTTAGAAAATAATAATACAAAGTAACATAACTGTGTTCTTATCATAATTTGAGATTTTTTTTCTTCTTATACAGATTTTAAGTCTTTTATTCTTTAGTCCAGAAGGCAATTAAACACATTTTTATATCACTAGTATCAACAATTTAAAGTCTTTTATTTTCTTAATCCAATACGCAAAAAAATACAAAGTTGGTTTCAACATCACTAATTAAAAAAGAATTACGATTCAAGTTCCCAATTATTCCAACAATGAAAAAAAATTAACTAGAAAAGAAAAAACCACAAAGATCACTTTATCCTAGTGCAGATTTGATGAAACAAACAATAGCTTTAAAATTGAGTTTCACATAAGGATGAAAAAAAAACATGCAGTGTAACCCAACAAGTGCCAATTATTCCAACAGTGAAAAGAAAGAATAAAATCAATAAACAAAAGAAAAGAAAAAGAAAAGCCACAAAGATCAGTTATCCTAGTGCAGACTTGATGATGATGAAACAACAATGGCTTTAAAATTGAGTTTCAGAACACATGCAAAAAAAAAAAAAAAAAAAAAAAACAGAGTGTAAGTAAGTAACCCTTTACCTTTGTCTATTCGAGTTTGTGAATAATTCCCAGTTTTGATTTACAATGTGAGAGTAGAGTGAAAATTTTTCTACTTCGATTTTTACTTTTATAGTCACTGTGATGAAAACAAAAACCGATGACAAAGAAATTTGATGTTATCGAGAATTCCTAGTCAGCTCCACTACTGACACTTCACTTATCTACTGACTCTACAGTTATTGACCAGGTAAAAAAACAGTTGTACAAGATGGGATTATCGATGGATAACTTATGGATAAGCCATTTTTATTTTTGATAAGTTAACGTTTAAACTTTAAATCAGAAATTTCTACGCCTGCGTGTCTAATTGGAAAATTATTCATGAATAACACCTAGAAAATAGTCAGATACTCAAGTATGTTTAGGTACTTATATGTTAAAAAATCAGGAAAGATTTTATTGTATATTTGTACGTAGTAATTGTTATATAGAAGAGTTTGTGACCCAAAAAAAAAGAAAAAAGGACAAGTGTTTAAAGTCTACCTAGTCATGTACATTCCACCCTTGAACACGTTTTTTTTTTTTTTTACTGCCACTATATGCAACAATTGCTATATACCGCAAAACTTTTCCCAAAAAAAAAAACGAATTTAAACATATTTGAAAAGTCCCATTATGAAGTTCTGTCTTGTTTCTCAAAAAAAAAAAAAAAAAACAATCAATTTTTGGTTATTATGTTAAAAAAAAAAAATCAGTTTTTGGTCTTTAAGATCTAACAGCAATCTGACGTGTCTTTGACTAAACATATCCTTTTTTTTTTTTCCTATTTGTTGCTAAATGACCCAAAATGTGTGGTACATGCACTTAAACAACAGTTTTCGGTATTTAAATATTGAAATATATATTTTCACAACATTTTTTAACTCACATGTATTTTTACAACATTTAAACAACTATACTAAAAATCTTTAATCAAACATCACCCTTTATCTTAGTAATTTGAGAATTGATCTTCTAGTTGAACTGGCCAGGGTGCTTTCCATAATGGTTGAATTAAAATTGGAAAGTACATGACCAAAAAAAAAAAGTAAATACACAAAGCATTTTTATGTAGAAGGTACCTCACCTCTACAGAATTGTTTTTTCTTTTTCTTTTTCTTTTTCTTTTTCTTTTTCTTTTTTGGTTTTTGGATATATAATATTTTACAACCAAAAAATCTGGCATTTCCAAAGCCGTGTAACCAGGTACCCAATCTCATCCACCATGCTTGGTCCTTAGCTAGATTGCTGAGTTTGGGTGATGTATTATTTTTTATTAGATGGTATTTTACTACATTGAGGTTAAAAATTGATAAATTCTCAAAAAAAAAGGTTAAAAACTGATATGTTACCAATTATAAAAAGATAATTCGAATATTTATTTATGATTTGGTTGAATCCCACTAATCATATTTATTGCCACATCAATTTACAATTTTTTATGTAAAAAAACTTGTAATATCTTTAATATTTTTCTTTTATTATTGTATTAATGGATTATATTGTAGAGCATATTCTCATGTTTAATACAAGGAAAGTCTTCCAAGGTTGTTTCACACTGTGACTCTACTTTATACCAACAAATTAGCAATAACTTTGAATTCCAGTTAGTTTAAATGATAAGATCTTTTGTACTCAAGCAAGAGATTTAAGATTCACTCCCTTTTACACAAATAACCAATTGATGTCTTGAAGTGATGATAAAGAGCGTTCATCATAAAGTGAATGCCGTATGTTGAAATTTTATTGTATTTAATAAATAAAAATAATAATAGCATGATATTTAGGGACAATATTTTGGTCAGCATGATGATACCATTTATCAATTTGTTACAAATGCGTTGACAAATATCTATCTCAATATAATGCGTTCTCTGTTTTGAAAATTCCAGTCCTTATTACCACAAATAGTCAACTTTGTGCAAAATTTAATCTTATAATTAAATCTCAACAAAAATATATATATATATATATATAAATAAAAAATAAGCAAGTGTTAGTCAAATCTTTAAAAAGTACCACTTATCAATCCTATCTCAATTCTTTAGGATAACATGGAAGCAACGAACAATTAGGAGGCTGGTACTTTTCTTTTTCTATTCTTTTCTTTTTTTATATAATTTTTTCGGTGTATTATAAATGTCAAAACAATAAGATGACTTTACATGTGATAATGAGTTCTGTAATCATGGTCTACTCTCAATTGATACAAAACTTAGGTTCAAATTCTTCCCTCAATTCCTCAATTATTGTATTTATTGAATTATGTAAATAAATAATTTTGTCACCTACCCAAATTTTGGATTTATGTCAAATTATTGTATCTATGGATAGTAAACTTTTTTTTTCCAATTCTCATAAAAGTACGCTAATTATTTAATTTAAACTCATGGTTAAAATTATTTGTTACTGTTTTTAATTTAAGCTCAATGTTAAAATTACTTTTTTACCCACCAATAAGAAATAGTAACAACATAATACATAAGATTTGTTGTGAAATATATATTGCGGATATAGCATTTATAAAAAAAAATTAAAATTAACTTCAAATAAGTATCCATATAGTATTAAAAATAAGCATCCACGTATCAAAAAATAAATAAATAAACATCCAAATGTTTTGGGCTGAGAATTTACATAAGTTTGGGCTAGACTAGACTAGATTGGGCTGATGATTTTGGAGGAGAAAGGGGCCAAGCTACTTAGAAGATAGGCTTAAATATAAATTTAATTTTTTCTAAAAATATACCTAATATGATTTTTTTTTTTCAAAAGCCTAGGGGGCTTGGTTCAAAAGCCAAGCCCCCTCTTGGGTCTGTCCCTACTTAGGAGTACAACCATCTGGTACTCATTCTTCTCATATAATAGTGAGTCTTACTATTTAAATTCATAGTGTGATCTACCATTCATTTGAAAAGAGATTCCTCCAAGTTCCAGAAATACTTAATAATTTTTCATATATAATATAATCAATTACAAATTGACATGCTTTCAATATATATATATATATATATATATATATATATATATATATAAATCGATGTGTTGACTAATCACAAAAAGGTTAAGATGGACATTTTGTAGTTCTGTTTTTGAAACTTTTTTTAATTACTTTCATCGATAATTGTTATGTTAGTTAATAAATTTTATGTACTTGATAAAAAATTTTAGTATCTTAACATTTTTCTAGACTATAACAATGAGGCTATAACATTTTCCTGGGCCAGCACTTTACCCCTTCGTAGGCCCACTCGGTGCGAACAGTAATTAACCTCTGATTGAAAACTTTGAAGAAATATGAAGACAAAAAAAAAAAAAAAAAAAAAAAAAAAAAAAAAAAAAACAGTGAGGCTATGAAAGCGAAAAGAAAGTTGACCAGAAAGGACTGCAAAGTCCCTTCCAAAAAAAAAAAAAAAAAAGAATCTAACCCAATCCACATTCCATACCCATAGAAACCAACCCAAAACATCCAATTGGATTGGGTTTAGTTGGATTCATGGTATTAGTGTGTTGAATATGATTATGCATCCCTATACCAAATCTGTGGGCAATAGAAAACTACATGTTGTCTTAACAAAAGGGACGTGCACTAACTAATAGAATGTTGTACAACTCTTTCGGCCAAGGACAAAGTTGAGCAAAATCTGCTTTCATAGGAACCATCCAAAAGCATAGATACTATGCAACAAAATACATAGGACCATTTTCCTGTGATTTTCTTTTGTCATTTCATCTTTTCTTAGCCAGCAAGGCCCAATACATGTTACACATGTAGTGGACCATCAACTCGTTCCAAAGCGTGTTTCATATATTAAATAATAACTAACAATCAAACACCAATAGATAAGACCATTTGACCAGCCACCAATCCATTCATAGCTCACACTGTTTTGAATTTTCAACAAGAAAGTAAGTGTTATAAAAGCTATTCCGGTTTTGCACACTCTCGATACTGGTTTGTGTTACGTGAAAGCAACTCAAATACAACTTGTAGACTTTCTCTAACAAAGCTCAACTTTTTAGTTTTTGTATAAAATATAAAGAAACCATCCACCAATCCTTACTATAAACCAAACTTTCAAAGCTCAATCTTTTGGGTTGTGTCTCTCAATGGTACTCTTGATAGAAAAAATTAGCAAACTTTACTCCAAGCTGGAAAATCATCATCACCACCACCACCACCACCACCACAAATCTGAAGCTTTATCAGCTTCATTGCAGGCTTTTCAGTCTGATGTTTCCAATATCTTGAACCAATTGTCATTGAATTCAAAACCCGGATCTGAAATCCTGTCCTTACCATGGATTCTACAATGTTTTGGCCTCTTACCCTCCATTCATAGAGCTTTTGCAAAGCTAGTTGTGGATATGGACTACCCCATTAGCAAATGGGAAGCTGCTTCTGTGGAAGAATATCTCAACTACAGCTTGAGTTTGATGGAGCTTTTCAATTCCATGAGTTCCTCTCTTGCTTATCTTGGACACGCCAGGCTTTCACTAGCTCATGCTTTGAGCCTTGTGGAGAACTCACCTTCTTTGGCAATCGAGCGTCTCAAAGCAATTCAACCAAGAAGTTTCAACAAGGATTTTAAAGAAGGTAAAGTTAAGGAAGATGGAAAAGAAAGGACTTGCAGTGGTGAGGAAAGGAATATTCATCAAGCTTTAACGGTCATGAAGAGTATTGGATTCTGGGTATGTGGGATTGTGCTGTCTGGTTTATGCAGTGATGGTAAGCCATACTTGGAGATGAGAAAATTGATTTGTGGGTTGTTGAATTCTTCATTTGATGGATTTGATTCAAGTATATATGAGGTCGTTATGGAGCAAAAGGGTGTCTTAAAGGAGGTAAAAGAGCTGAATGATACAGTAGCTTGCTTAAATGCTGCCTTAGTCGATGGGGAAAATAGTGAAGCAACCAAAAATTTGGAAGGAAAATTGGAAGCAGCCAAAGATTTGGAAAGAAAATTGGAGGCCTTTGAGAAACTATTGGAGAGCTTGCAGAAGGAGGTGGATCATCTATTCTCTGAGGTTTTGGCTGGCAGAAGTAAATTGCTTGATTGTCTTAGACCCCAGAAGGAATAGAGATAGTTCGTAGTTGTGCTGTTTCCCTTTCTTTCTTTCTTTTTTTTTTTTTTTTTAATTGACAGTTGTGTATTTCCTATGTAAAAATCGTAAGTTTAGAATTCTTTTTATGTTAATGTATTCTGTAATTCTCATTGTAGTTATGTTTAAGTTATAAAGTTATTTCTTAACAAAATCCTTTGTATCTACCAAAGTTGAACACAATTTTCCCCAAAACATAAAGGAAAATGTGGCAATTTATCAACATTGATCTACTACTGTATATTTTCTTTATGCTTGATATTATTTTTTATCCAGTCATTCATAGAATTCTTCATTAGATCAGATCTTACTCTTTTTTTTTTTTTTTTGATAAGTGAGATCAGATCTTACTTGGGTCATTAGAACTGTGGAAAGAAATTTGGAACCTTAGCAGGAGGACTTCGACTCCCAAGAACCATTGCACAACATTTCTTTGAGCATTAAAAAGAAGTGTGTGTGTGTGTGTGTGTGTTGTGGGGAAGATGGAGAAAATTGAGGAAAACTGAAATCATTCGATTCCAACACACGAAGTAAAACCAAAATACTGACACGAGAAAAAGATAATTTATGCAATAGATATTAAAAAGCCTACACTCTACAGACCCCTTTTGATGTAAACTAAAATAGACATAGTTTGCAATGTTCATAGCCATTCCTTCAGAAACTGATCAACTAGCTACAACTTTTTGCATACTCAAACCTCCTAAAATTGGAAAAACTATATCTTCACCCTGATTTTGGGGTCACCTAAGACTAACATTTTTTTTTTATCTCTTTCACAGATTAAAATGGGGCATCAGCAGAAACTGCTAAAACTAGACTCAACTGTATCAAGTTCATTTTGATTCTGTCATTTCTATTGGAAGCGAAAGGAAATGGATCATAGGAGGTCCATTTGGTTCCCTGAGTCGTTGGAATGGGTTTCTCTCCCAGGTTCCTTCATCTTGCGATAAATTTCAGTTGACAGCCTGGGCAACATGTGACAAGCAAATATGAGACACAAACAATGAAAGTTAAATCATGAAAATTTAATAGAAGAAGCAAATTTCAAAGAATAGCCTTAACATAATAAACTAAAATTTAAGAACTGGCATATTCAAGAAAATATCATCTATGTCATGCGCTTTTTATTCTTTTTTCCCTTCACCTTCCATGTTAAATTTGGAATCCTACCCTTTACCACATAATTGAAGGCCTAGGCATGAAGGCAATTGCATTTAGATAGACCGCAAGGGTAAAACCTTCTCAATGCTGTAAGCAGCATATTCTGTGATCTTAATCTAGCATGTTCCCTTAAACTAGCAGTCTTACTTTAACATGCAACTAGACAAGTGCCACACAGTAAAAAGGAATCATGCAGTCAAATTTGGCTCTGTGAGATTGAGTTTAAGCTTGATAGGAAACAGGGGTAATAACATATGCCAGCCAATATCCATCTGATGTAAATTTTCAAGTTCATGTATGAGGAAATGTAAACTAAAAGTGAGGAACTTGAACTTTGATAAATGAGCTTGTGAAGTAGTACCAATTACCAATATCAATGATACTATTCCAGATTCATAATCAGCATGGATTCAATAAACAGTGAACTTTATTCTAGAGCTCTAGAGAGGCAGCAGCATATTGAAATTTAGTTGAAGGCTAAACTTGAAATAAGAAAAGAACTGTACCCTAATTGCAAGGTGGTGTCTGAATCTTCTTTTTCAATTTCGCAACCCGGATCAGGACTCACAGCACCATGATTGGCACGGGAATTCTTCCTTTCTGTAGGGTAATATTCATGATAAGATGGGACTGGGCGTTCAGTTGGTGGAAAGAAACCTCGAAGCTCCTCAACCTGCAATACATAGTAGACAATAAATAATCACTGGAAGTGAGTGAACATAAGAAACTCATGTATGCATCACAAAGAACATTGCATTGCCTGTTTGCGTAAAGTTTCATTCTCCAGCATAGCCCGCTGCTCCTGAAATCAGAACATTGAACAAAGTAATTACTCAAAAATGAGTTCTAGATTTCTTTTTCTTTTTCTTTTTTTCATGAGCAGAAATAAACCATCTTCTGATTGTTTTAATATTATTTATTGACTTAATAAAATAAGGACCTAAGACCAACTCCACAAGGCAGGCACCCAATGTCGAAATAAATCACATTTGACACAAATTCACACTAGAAAACATGGCATGAAGCAACTTTTTTCGAAAAATTGTGAGTTGCCAAGCTTTAGGTTCAAGCATTTTTCATAAATAACAAATAGACCCTAATATGACGTTTCAGCTCTCATATGCTAGAAAATGCAAAAATGGTTCAAGTTTTCTATACAACAAGAGTACTTGTTTAATAAATTAAAAAAAAAAAAAAAAAAAAAAACCTTAATAAATGAGAATATGCATAACTGCAATGTCAGTTTGTAAAGATAACAGCTTTCAGATAGAATAAAAAGTTATGTAAGGGCCCCAATACCTTCATTCTTGATTGCTCCAGTTGATCCATCAGTAATTGTTCCTGAAATGATAGAACATCTGTTAAGGCCTTTCAGACCACTAAGTAGATCTTAATAACCACCACAAAATCTGCAATACAAGAAAAATCAAAAGAAGAATATAAAATTCAATGAGAAAGAATTAAGGAAGAAAATAAAATCTACAAAACCTTCTTCTCCTTCACAGCCAATAACCCTTCACTTAACTGCTGCTCAATGTGCTGCAATTCTTTTAAGCCCACGCCAGTCAGATCCTTACCCAACAGCCGTCTACATAATCAGACAAAAAAATATATCACACATAAGAAGAGAACTTGCAATATTTCAGAAATCTAATAATCACAAAACCCAATTAATTTAGAAGATTGCTGATAACATACAACTGTTTCATTTGTAGCCTTGCCACTTCATCTTTTAGAACATCCAGCTCCTTAGATTCTTGCTTCTGAAGATAAAAGTACAGCCAGATGCATTAATCCTGACATAACTTTAGAGGATATATAAGTAAGAAAAATCAACAGAGAGGAAGCACAGTAGACAGAAATTCTCGAGGAAGCATAAGAAACACAAAATGGGTATTTTAACATAGAACCTAGATAAAAATACAAATTGGTTGATGGATATCAAAATTATATATCAATTTTAGGACCCTATACCAAGATTTAGATGCCAAAGCATTGAGATAAGTCATAAATATGTAACAACTGGATGTAAAGAGCATAAATACATTTTTGACAGCTCACTTTTTTAATAAGCAGATATGTAACTATCATCTAGCTCAAAATTTAATTGCATTGTTAAAAATAATGTCAATTTAAGAAGCGTACTACCACACCATATTATACTGTCTATACTAAACTAGGTTCAGGAGAAGCCCAAAATCTGACAGCGTTCTAAAGATGCTACATGTCCCCATGGGTAAATATGTAATGCTATAAAAGTATTTCCGATTGGCTCACCTATGCTAAGGATCCTTTTATCTGAGTTGTGTTGATTGTTTGAGTTTTTATTGGAAACATACCCCTCTTGTTTCCCCTCCAATCATCAATATAAAATATTTAGTTGAAAGATTAAAACAAAGAACAAGTCATAATCCCAGAAAGCCAATAGAAGAAGGTGGTTTATTATTACTACCACAACCATCACCATCATCAATTCATCATCATCCATGAAGCCCATGGACCTAAAAATGATAAGACAGGGATTTATCCTTTTGACGATGCTCTCCCATGAATCCCATAAAGGGTAACAGGATATGGTTAAATGCTCTTCCCCTTTAGAAGCACCCATCACATTCATTAACTGTTTTCCATGTACACTCCCCTCAACAATATCATTCACTTTATTCATATACTTGGCTAAGAATTTTCTTTAAGAGGTCATACCAGAAGAATTTTGAACTTACTCCATATAGTTTCAACTCAATGCAGTAAGATAATACTTTCAGATAGCTTACCTGCATACTTCACTACTTTTTCAAGTATTCCTAGACTCATATACTATACTATAAACACCTTTGACTCAACAAAGAGAAGCATGCATTAACATGACTTTAAAGCACTTTGGTCAACCAATGTTATGTTAGGCATCTTGAAACGAACAAAAAGATGAGGGGAAACCTTTTAAGTCATGAGAATTTTTCAGTGACTTCCATTCCTACAACTCTGTCATCATCCATACATACCATATCCTAACAACCTCTACATTTGATAACCTTAAATGAACATTGGAAGACCCCACAACATTAGAATTAACATGTACATTCACTTTTTCTTTCTTCCTTGATGAATAAACTAACTGGTATAAACAATCAACATAAAAAAACATATCTACTTATCAAACATAAGATATCATCTAGAATGTGGAAAATTCTTTTTTCTTTTATGAGTATGAATAACAAATTTTCCATTGGATGTATCCAACTGTTCCTGTCAAAATCACTTCATAGTATCTTAGAAAGGGAAACGTTTTGGTTGCAACTTTCACAGTTGAAGTCTATAACAAAAGGGAGCCTTACACAAACCAAAACGAAGAGGTATAAATAAGAAAACATGAAATTATCAAAACAAGAGGTATAAATAAGAAAACAGGTCAACAAACTTGCCCATCTGCAATTAAATTCCACATAGAAAGAAAGAAAAGAAACCAGATGTCAAAAGTCTAAACACATGACAAAGTACCTCTGCTTTGTATTCTACTGCAGAAGTCTCCATAGAATCTAGACACTTGTTGTATCTTGAAAGCGTTCGCCTCATACTGCAAAAAGTAAAAGCAAATGAGCATAAATAAGGACCATATTCAAAGAAACAAGGACTTCTTCCTCCTCATGCCTAATTCATTCATATATTGTACAGAGTTATTAGGGCAAAGAAAATGGCTGGAAAGCTTTCTTTAAATTTATATCAACATTTACTCATTCATTTCCTCTATCTTAAAATGATAATTATATTTCTCATACCAATTTTTTTTTTTTTTTAACTTCTTGCTAAAGGAACATTCTTCCATACTCCACCATTAACTAAATCGTTACTATTTGAAACTATGATCTCAAAATCCTTTACATTCTCATTTGTGTTTTCCACTCTCTCCCCTCCAAGTGCAACCAAAAGGAAACTTTTATTTCTTACAAACACCAAAATCTCTCTCTCTCTCTCTCTCTCTCTCTCTCTCACATACACACACACACACACACACACACACACACACACACACTTCGAACATCTCTGACTGCTGCAGCTTCTCCACTTCACAGCATAATTATCCTCTCCATTCAGACCCATTGCCCAATATCATTATCTTCTTAATAAAGGATTTACTTTCATTCTTGGTCAAATCCCATTTCAAATTATTATTTCACATATAACTTCAGTACAACTATACTTAGATTGGTGCCAAATTGAAAGGTCAATAGCCAGCAGCATCAAACTCTAATGCATTTCTTAGTGACCTAAAGAAATTACAATCACAGCTTAGAGTCTTCTTTCGATTTACTTTGTTCCAAGTTATTATAATTTTCTCTATTCTATAGTTAGCTATACTGTTTATTTTGGAATAGCAGACCCATTGCCCAATACCATTATCTTCTTAATAAAGGATTTACTTTCATTCTTGGTCAAATCCCATTTCAAACTATTATTTCACATATAGCTTCAGTACAACTATACTTAGATTGGTGCCAAATTGAAAGGTCAATAGCCAGCAGCATCAAACTCTAATGCATTTCTTAGTGACCTAAAGAAGTTACAATCACAGCTTAGAGTCTTCTTTCGATTTACTTTGTTCCAAGTTATTATAATTTTCTCTATTCTATAGTTAGCTATACTGTTTGCTTTGGAATAGCAGACATTGTGAGGATACAAAGTACAAAAAAGAGTTCAGAGAACATAATATTTTAGTAGCCTTAAGTGAATGCCAGGTTCTGAAATGCAATGGAGTCAATAAGGTTTCAAAAACATATTTTATATAATAAAAATTGAGATTCTAGTACTAGCAAAAAAACCATACCATAAAACAGAACTAAGAACAAATCCTTCTTAAATATATTATGAAATTCATGAGTCCAAATGATAGAGTAGGATTACAATAATTCTAAGAAGAAAAAAATTAAGCATAGGATTCCAGACTCTTGTGGATTCAACCATTTTAATCTGCTTAATTAGAGAGAAATTATTCTAGATTTATTTAAGAGATACAGGTAATGTGTCCACTTAGTTTGCTTTATGCTTCCTCTCTAGCCAAACAAGGTAGCCCAAACAGAATGGCTGTACGAATAGCATCTTGGCTCAAGGAGAGAGAATAGGGCAAATCTTAAGGAGGGAAAAGGGCTTACAGGAAGAGGCCTAGAGCACTATACAAACAAGGACTACTATCAAATACAGATTGGAGGTTTGCCTCAGCAAGTTCAATAGGTCAATGGGGACCATAGCATAATTCATAATGAGGTACAAATATCATTAAAGCTCCTCTAATCATTGTGCACGAGCTAACCTTTGGTGTTTGCACAAGGTCAAGACTCTCAAACCATTTCATAGTTGCCCACCTTCAACAGGAGAAAAGCTCATCTGAAGCTTTAAAAAATCTACTACTGGTCAATTTCCTACTTTCTGAGAGGCTTAGATGCAAAGCCACCCAGCATCAAGCAAATTAGAAACTCTTAACAGAAAGGCATATGAAGAAAATTAGGTTGAAGATCCAAGTTAAATCACCTATGGATAATCATATCAAACAAAGAGATGTGCTTTAATTCAATGTAGAGTTTTACAAAGTGAATAAATTAGGTCAGTTCCAAGGGGGAAAAGAAGCAGATGAAGGTAAGAGTCCAATTCAGGACTTCTTATTACAACTCAATATAACTGTGAACATGTTGGAAAAAGCCTATTTCAGCTTTTGAACAGATGCTCCCAATTAGTAAATTTCTTACACATGCAAGCACATAAGTCTAATCTGCATTCATTGACTGAAAGTCTGGTAGAGAAGCACAATTTAAACAACTGAAATTAAGTTTTCTAATTAAATATAAGAATCAATAAACAACGTTTTTCTAGTAAAATTTCATATTTTCTTTTTGCTTACAATAAGTGGGGGAAGGGGATTTGAGCCCAAGTTCTATTCATTGGGAGAATCAGGCAATGCCTTAGAGCTAGAAGGCTCTTGGCATAATTTCATATTTTCTTTTGACAGCTAAAAGTTAGCATTATTTGATTAAGGATAACAGTTCAACATCTGAAACCCCATGAATGGCCTAAAATGTGAATCTTACTTAGAACATCCCAATGAACACAGTAAATTTCCTTATTTTCTTTAACAAAAATCAGAAAAGAGAAAAAAAAAACATCAATCAATACAGTGACAAACACCTTTTGTATACATAATATAAAAATTCCCTTCACAAGTCAGTATAATTCATCAAAACCTGACTGAAATGACTGTTACATTTAATTTAATAATCAAAAGAGGGGGGAGTAAGAAAAACTGAGATAAAGATCAATTCAAAATCATGAGAACAGATAACACACTATCAGATACAATCAAACAAAAACATGCAAGCAAGTGCAAAATTCAAAATTTTCAGCATAAAACTAATAAACCTCAGCAAAATCTACTGAGAGATTCACATCAACATTAGGAAAAACAGAAATTCCACAATGTGGGGGTCAAACTCAAAACTCCTAAAAACATGACACAAAAGTCAAAAACACCATTGAACACAAAAAAATAATAATAAATAAATAAATAAATCTTGGTTCACAATTTTTCAAAAAAAAAAAAAAAGTACATTCAACAATGTCAAAATAAATTCTTTAGAGCAATAACACAACCCCACATAAGAATTCTCAACAGTTAACAAAGAATCAAAGTTGAAAATACCATCCAAACACAAACAAAAACCTTCTTAATAAAACAGAGCACCCCACAAACAAACACATGCAAACATCAAAATACAACACATACCCAGCACTAGAAAACTCAAACAGCTTGCCAGTATTGGAGAAGATAATAACAGCAACCTCAGCATCACAAAGAATAGCAAGCTCCTGAGCTTTTTTGAGCAAACCAGCACGTCTCTTTGAGAATGTGACTTGTCTGCTATTTGCATTCTCAATCCTCTTGATCTCAATCTTCCCTCTTCCCATATTTGCTTTTTCTTCTTTTTTCTTCTTCTTCTTCTTCTTAAACCCAAAATTCTGATCAAAAACCCTTTAACAAAAACTTGATAAAGAAGCAAGTTTTGGTGTGTTTGTCAATACAAAGATGCTCTCTTTCTCTCTCTATATATGTCTCTATCTCTGTGTTTATTTTTATATGTATATATTTATATATATATCAGTATGAGAAGGAGCTCTGTTTTTGGCTTCTTGGGTTCTCTGCTGCTAAACTTGGGAAAGGTGAGAAAAAGGGTTGCTAAATATAGAGGCAGAGAAGATAAAGAGGCGTGAGAGAGATTAAAAAAGAGAGAGAGAGAGAGAGAAAAAGAGAGCGTTTTTAACCCCAAATGGCGAGAGCCTGGAAACGGCAAGCTTGCATGGCTCTGTTGTATTCTATATTTGAGTTGGTGCATGACTATGTTTTGCCACATTTGGAGTATTCTTCTTCTCCTATTGGGTCTCTCTTTGTGGGGACCCAATATTTTTAAACATATTCCCATTTCAATAACCCATGTGGGTCCTATCCAAAGAACAAAAAAACCCATGTGGGTCCCACTAATTTCTATTACTATTAGTACTATTTTAGAATATTTTCAGTTCTAAAAATACAAATTTGTTCCTTGGTCTCAGGACCAGAAAAATTGAGGAAGATTGTTGTAAGTTGACAGCGAGTGTGAAATTTAGTCACATTATTATAAATTTTCAATCCAGCATAGATTACTCATCAAGACACCCATCCCTTACTAGTGAGAGTCAATCCCAAAAGTTTTGGGATTAAGACTTTGTTATTGTCGTCGAAGTCTAAAAACAAGTCAAATAAATTTAGTAATAATTTATTTTATTACAGTTGTTGTGGTGATTGACTGATAGGTTGTAATTGGTATATAAATAAAAGTGATGTCAGTGATAATCTTATAAACTCGTGTGAAAATTGTCTTACGCTTATCATAATTTACCATGTCAACGACAAGCTGCAAAAAATTGAAAATTGTGAAATTTTCTTGTTTTTTAAAATATTTGAATTCAAATTTGTTTTTGTGCTTTTGGGGGGACTTATATATATGGTAGTTTATTGCAACTACCACATATGGTATAGTTACTGCCAAATATGGAGGAAATACCAGTGGGTGGTCTTTTTTTGTGTACTTTTGGCTGTTTTAAGAGAAGTCCATGCCAAAATGCCAAGGCTTTCTTGCCATTTTTGCTGTAATGGGGTCTTTGTAGGTCCACTCTGGTTTCAAGTCTTGTTTATCTATTTGCCTCATTTAGTGCTATTATATTTAAATTGCTACATTTTTAGTAAAATCAACACCAAATTTAGAGGGCTAGTGGCTATTTTCTACTTTGCAAAGGAGAGATAAGGGATTATTTATTGGATTGGGGTTTTTTTTAAAGAAAAAATAGTATATTAATCTTTCTCTTAATTATTGTTTATATTAAGTTATAGGATAAGTTGTTCTCAAAAAGAAAGAAAAAAGTTATAGGATAAGTTACAATCTTCTAAATCTTAATATTTACATGCTTCTCTTTCTCTCTCTCTCTCTCTTAATATATTTAGATGCTTCTCTCTCTCTCTCTCTCTCTCTCTCTCTCTCTCTCTCTCTCTCTCTCTCTCTTAATATATTTAGATGCTTCTCTCCTGACTTAAAAAAAATAGATGGCAAATAGATCTATGACCATATGATAATGTGATAATTACACGAATTTTAATATAAGAATTTAAGAGATTTTTAATAGTAAGCAATTGATCTTTTAATCAATTTTAAAATTTTGAGAGAGAACGTTATAGTTACAACTCATCTCATTATATATATATATATATATATATATATATATATAGAGAGAGAGAGAGAGAGAGAGAGAGAGAGAGAGAGAGAGAGAGAGAGAGAGAGAGAGAGAGAAATTTTTTTTTTTTTTGAGAAATAATTACAACATGCTGTTAACCCCGCAACTCGAACTCTTTTTTCCCTAGACCCTCAAGCACTTTGTGCATGAAGAGATGCCAATTCAGCTACAAGACCTTTGGCTGAGAGAGAGAGAATTAGAATTCAGACATAGGATACAACAAAAAAATGTCATTACCGCTAAGCTATCATTTGAACCCAAAAAACTTATCTCATAGTTTGTGGTAAGAAGATACGATTATATGGCAGGGGATATTTAGATTTCAATATATTTTCTAGATTTAGTGTCTTCGGCTACATATAGCTTTAGTGCGTAAAAATTCGTATGTCATTACCGCTAAGCTATCATTTGAACCCAAAAAACTTATCTCATAGTTTGTGGCAAGAAAATACGATCATATGGCAGGGGATATTTGGATTTCAATATATTTTCTAGATTTAGTGTCTTCGGCTACATATAGCATTAGTACGTAAAAATTCGTTGTCCCATTTTTAAGATTCCATTTTATATTCCAACTACTACAATATGTTATGTGTTTGGTCTTTTTCCATTTTATACTTTGGTTACTTTATAAATAAATAATAATAAAAATTGTGCATGTGACAGGTTGTAATTTGTGAAGTCTAAAGTAGAACACTCATAATTGATTAAACGATTTTTATTCAAATAAAACCATTGGCTAATGCCCATCTTCTTTCTTTAATTCCATCCTGAAAGTAAGTCCATGTCTTTGACACTTGACCTTGAACAAGCTTCTTCAAAAAAGTAGAAAGAATACCAAATTAGAAAAGAATTGTCCCTATTTGTGATTTAATTAGAGAAGAATTGTCCCTATTTGTGATTTATATATATATATATATATATATAATGCAATCTTGTATAAAATTAGCAAGGGAGCATCTAGATGATGCATAGTGTGAGATGTATGTATGTATCTATGAAATGCAAGAAAATTATTCAAAACTTCAAAAGTAATATTCTATTATCTTACTTTTTTTTTTTTTTAAGAAAGCCATCTTCTTACATGAGTGGTGGATTTTATTATATATTTAATTAACATGCCTATCTATTGCATGAAAAAGAAATATTGCTTCCATATCCATAGTACTTAATTCTCACTGTCTCGGTAATTAGTCTCTATGCAAATAAAATAAAATGAAATGTAAAACTTGGATGAAAATTTGGGCACATTTGCTCTAAAAAAATTTGTGCACATTTAGTCCAGAAAACCTCAATTGATGCATGATTGTTGCATTCAGAATACTAAGATATAATAAGTCCTTTTTCTCTTTAAAAAATTTATTAAAAAAAAAAAAAAGACATGACAGGTCTTAGTGTTTTAGTTGGTTTTTAATGGTTTTCTACCAGATTAGCTGAATTTATTATATATCTCACAGAAAGTTTGCCACTTGCCAAATTTAGATGAGTAGTTGAACTTGAAACTTGAAATGGCTGATTTGCAATTTCTCAAATGCTTTGGTTGAAACTCTCTCAAAAAGGATTTTATATATATATTAGAGAAAGAGCTATAGACTATATTTGGGTTTTCTTCTTTACTAAGATTACTTCCTCGTCTGTTCAAAAAAATTATTACTTTCTTGTCTTACTTTTCACACAAAAATAAATAAATAAATTCCTTGTCTTTTCTTTTTTGAGAAGAATTTCCTTGTCTTTTCTAGGTATGAATCTTTTGTGCCCTAGAGTTTTGATATGATAGGATAAGAGCATACTTTAGTCACTTTGTGCAACTGACTGGAACATGGCTTGTATGGACCATTGGTTTTGACTGAATATACCCATTAATGTGCCAAATTCGAAGTTAGGGGAGTGCCAAGATTATTTTATAATGCAATTCATAAGAATAAAATTGGAGTTTTACTAGAACACAAGGAAATTTAATTAGATATGCAACCAAGAAATAGAAAGGGTGTCTTATATATAGAATATATTACACGTTTTTTTACTCACAAATGGATAAAGTTTTCTTCTAACCCGGTTTAAATAAAACCATCTACTTATATTATTTAAACAAGACACATGACTTATTAAACAGGTTTTGTGAATAAAAATACACCTAGATAGTTTTATCAATCGCTTAGCATGTTAGAATAATTTCCCTCCAAACATGTAAAGGTAAACTTTTTCACTCACAATACGTGAGTCTTACACAATTATAGGATTTACACACTATGTAAGTGATGAATATGTATATTTAACATATTAAATACTTATTGCAAAGAAAAACAATAAGGTCAAATTGGGTTGAAAGGCAACATTATAGGATAGGATTATTTTTTAAGGGTGTTGTTAACTATGTATTAAATGCGTGTCAGTTTAGATGAAGTATTGGAGAAACTAAAGTAAAACTTTGCTAATTTTCTATACAGTGAGATTTGTGATAGATTATAAATTAGTCACAATTGGTTCATTAACACGTGTTGGCTGGCACCTGTTAACAAAGCCCTTTTTTAAAATGGGGAATCAGAATAACAAATGAATTGAGAAAGTTATAACCTCAAATGCATTAACTAAAAGTGTCGGGTTTTAAAATTGTCAGTTTAAAATGGATTCAATTGATAATTTAATGGTAATTACAACTTTTGTGGTGCATCATGAATGCCTTTCAAACCTACCCCCTCCCTTCCCCATTGTCTAATTATATTGAAAACAAATAAAACTAGAAAAACAAAAAGTCTGTTTAAGGGTATACCACCACCAACCATGGTTTAATTCTCCAAAAACAAAAAAACATAGTTTTCAGTTTTCACAGTGTTAAACAACAAACAGGGTTGGACAGGATCAGTGCTTTTTGTTTGTTTTTGTTTTTTTTCTTTCTTTTTTTTGTCTGAGCCAGTCAGATTGACGAGTAAAAGTAAAAGACCTTAAAGTCATCAAGCATTCCTGCTCTTTAATCCCAAAAAAACAAAAAACAAAAAGTAATAATGTTCTACTCTGATATTTATTCTTTTTCTTCTTTTCTTTTTTTCCGTTAACCTCATTTCTACATGGGTTTGTCAAATAGATTTCAAATTACTTTCCCTACCTTTATTTCATTCTTAACATAGGCTAAAGGGTTATGTTTTCCAATAAGCTTCTTCCTCCAATTTAGAGTAAAATTTTAAGAAAAATTTAAAATATATATTATTTATGGACCTTCAAATTTATAAAGGTGATTTAGAACTCATCAAACTCCTATATCTCCAATCTCCAATTCTAAATTTCTAATCATCTTTTGAGATTTGACATATAAGAATTAAATTGAAGAACTTTTTTTTACATGTCCTGCATCTTTTTTATTTTTGCATTTTTTATAATAAAATTAAAGTAACATTTCTAGCATTATTATGCAATAAATATTCATGTTAGTCACCACCAAAAATGGTACTCCCAAAATCATTTTTGTCACAGCCACACGTAATACTCCAAAAATCAATAGTTTCCTATCTCTTTGTGTATCTTGTCCATCGTTTTTAGGATTCAATATCAAAAAAAAAAAATTTCTTCTTCTTTTCTTTTTTAGGTTTGTAGCCTTTCTAAGTTCATATCACAACTCACAACCAAAAACGGCACTCCCAAAATCATTTTGTCGCAACTTCACGCAATAGGCCGAAAATCAATATTTCCATTAATAGCTTCTCTATTCCTTCAAGAAAAGAGAACCTTGAAACTAGAAAGCATACTTCTTTAAAAAAAAAAAAAAAAAAAACCAAAAACAAAAGCAAAAAACCATAGAACTAGAAAGAACTTCAAAAGGGGAAAACTATTCAAAAGAATATTTGGGGGAGAATGATCTCATTACACAAATGGCTAGATCAATTGAAAGTTTTGTATCTTAAGAGTGTTAAACTCTAGTCAATTATGAATGCACATTAGACTAATATGAATTGATCACATATATTCTCATATTTTTACTTATTTATTTTAACATTTTTGTTAACATTTATCACTATTCTTATTTTATGAACGCATTGCTTTTTAGAAACTCAATAATCAGTAACATAGAGGTGAGCATATTTCAACTATCTTACAACTTTTCTCTATAACTAATTCGTATTTACCACTGACCAATTGGTATCTCTCTAGGCACTTAGGGGAGCAGAGAATGAGTGAGCTCAAGTTGTCGAGGTCGCAACATATATATATATATATATATATATATATAAGTATTTCTAACCATTTAAAATTTAAAAATAAAAAAAGATCATATTTTACAATCACATGATATGCTTTTCTATATCATCCATCGTAATCTAATATATATATATATATATATATCCACATCCTATTTGATTTCTCATTTTTTATGAATTGCTGATCTAAAATATCGAAAGATCAAAAGATAACTCTTCATTTATGTTTCTTATTTGTACTAATTTTACACTCCATGTACTTGTAAAACCATCCTTCCAAAAAGAATGGGAGTTGCATATGAAATCCAAACTTATAACTAGAGTTTTCTTCACGAACGTATCAATGTATTCCTCAAATTACCATAGAGCAACAGCTTTTCATCAAGTAATGTCAACCACTCTTGGAACAAACCAGTCAACCACAATGTACAAGGATTTGGCAATGGCCCTAAGAGCTCTCCTTGATTCACCTTAATTCAAGTCTTCCATGTGTTAATGATATAACTTCAAGTTTCATGCCCACTTCTTTTTGCAATGTCAAACTTTTAACACTGCTAAACTATTAGTCTATGATCTTTCTAACAATTTTCCCCAAAATAATCAAAGAAATACATAGGAATTAGTAAGTACATAATGTAACAAAGATCTAAAGCTTATGCCAAGAACGACTTTACCAACACTAGAAGTCCTAATCATACATGTTGAAAGTTGAGGAAAATGACTATTTGGTCTTTTCCAAAAACAAGGAAAACACTCACCTATTAACATTAACGACAACAATCTTCAAACAAGAACAATATATGTGTGGCTAATAGTTTTATACTACATAGATAAACGACAATAACTTGGTGCACTTTTGGTAGACAAGAACAACACGTGTTATTTTTATGCACTTTCGGTTGTGGACATGGAAATCTATTGTGGTGGTAATGGATAAGAACAAGTCAAAATGACAATAATAGATGAACCATTTGGGTTAACAACAACAATATATGGCACTGCATTTGGCTTATGTGATTTTGGCCAACAAAATCAAACACGACAAAACCAACAAACAGAGAAAGAGAATGTTACAATTCCCTTTGTCAACAAGGGAGATTCTGATGAATCTCTGATCATGTCAATTTAGCTTACCTCTCACCAGCCCCTCCAGCCTAGTTTGTGGTATCTCAATCTTTTAAGGTGGTATTTTATGTAACAGTGGCATGCAACATATTCAAACTCAAGACCAACGGTGTAGATCTCATGAGCCATAAAACTGGAACTCATATATTGTGAGAGAAACGATGCATATATCTAATGCATTAGATAATTATTGCAAACCTAGACTTAGCTTTATTTTCAATGGATAATAAACAAGAAGTGCCCGAAGTTCTTTATTACTCTTCCTTTTTTTTATTTAACTCCATCAGGTTGAAGCCTGAGTATTTACAGTCACACTCGTGAGTTTTGTAGATTTTACCGCATTGCATAGCCTTGTAACCACCCCAAAAGGCCAAAAAGCCATTTCTTGCGGCCATGACCAGTATTAGGGATGGAGTCAACCCAAAAATATGTAATTCTATAGATTTACCACTGTGTTTCACCTCTTCGTAAAAACTAGAAAAAGAATCAGAGAAAGTATAATACACTTCACCAACATACCCAACCATAACAGTCACCATAACTAGTAAATTGAAGCTAGAATGTTACATTACAACCAATGCTACAATACACTTGCAGTCAGAATTAATTCAGATAAGTGCTTCAAAAATAGAAAACAAAATTCTGGTCTAGTGGTACAGTAGTATGAAATAAAGCTGATGCTTAGCTCACCATTTGTCCGATGGGTTTCATTTCCTTTTTATTCTTCATGTCTAAAATAGCCTACGATGTCAAGTCAAAAAAATAGGATCTTGTATCTTTTACAAACAACTCCAAGTATGCTAATGACTAGTCCAGGTTGTAAATTTCGCAACAATAATCATATAAGTGACTATGATGTATGTTGGAGCTTGTAAACAGCGCACAAATTTCCTTACCGGCACTAGGCATTCCTATAGAATGTCAGTTTTCAATGGGTAGGGGTGAAGATTAGCTCTGTTTCATCCATCTTTCTACACACATATATAAAGTGAGAATCTGGATCTTCCAAAACAAAACTTGGTGGAAGTAAGCCGTTCTCAGTGGTAGGAACAGGTTCCAAGTATGATTTTTTTGCCGAACTACAACCTTCATCCTTCTCAAATCCCGGTCTGGCTGTGAAAGGATGGAGAAAAAGACAACAAAACAAGTATTGAGGATCCTTTCTTTAGTAATGAAAATTTGTTATTGCAACTATTAATAAAATACCACATAGACCAAGACGGGTATAGCATAATCCAAGATTAAAAGAATTCAATGAACACAGACACACACAGAGAGTGAGCAAAAACTGCACTAGCTACATACCTATTTTACAAAAGTATAATGCTGGGATAACATCAGGATGCATTACCTAAATGATAACAAAATAAAGATGCTGAGATATCCTATACATAAGTTGTTATAAATGATTGATGACTTAGAATTAGACAATCAATTTCCAGAAGGAGACTTCACCAATGAGCTCTAGCTCAAATGAAACTTCCTCCTTCCATAATAACGGGACAGAGGATGAGGTCATGGGTTCAAGACCCACTAAGTGCATGTCTAACTTACCAATCAATTAAAAAATTCCAAATAGACTTCATATGAAAAGAACAAAAGCCACTTCCTCTCATTTTGGAAGATTTATAACATTATATTTGAAATAAGGTATCAATAGATTCTGTGAACACTGATAATATGCAACCTATCCTATTTCCAAAAGGTGCCTTAAGAATTACTAAAACTTTTTTATGTCACCCCAACAACATTTTCCTCAGTCTTCCCAAAATGGATCAAAAAGAGTTGTAATATATATAAGCTACAAAAGAGAGGACAAGATACATACAAATAGCCACCAATAATTGGGTCACAATATCACTATAGTCAATTGGCCATAAAGAGAATAATTGTTTTAACAGACTTGCAAAAAAGTGGAATGTACAACTATTTAGATGTAGGAGAAATGAAATCATGGGTGTATAACTGCATGGACCACAAACGGCCAGGTGCGTGCAGCCCACATGTGTGCTCACTCCAAGGCCTGATGTCCTAAAGCCTTAAACAAGTTATGGATACCAACAAGCTATGTCTCAAATTGTACCTAGAGAGCTTCTCTAATCCCTACTTTCCTCTCATATAAAGGTTGGAAGTTCAAAACAGTGAACATAGTGTAGGATTTCCACGTGTTCCCCAATCTAACTTACCCTGCAAAATTGTGTAATATCCCACTCATACATGCACGAACCCACAAAAAACACATCAAAATAAATTGTACAATGCACTCAAACTGAATACTAACCCTTAGTCATAGTAAACAAGAGTGAAACAAAGAGAACTACAAAAATAAGAATTTGGACCCTTAAGGTAGTGTATATTAATAAAAAAAACAGGGCCATTTGGCTTATTATTATGATATAATCATATATATTTGAGAAAACAAAGGTTTCATAAGTAAACAAACCACAATTGCAAGACCCATTGGGTGCACGGGTGCACGGGTGAGACTAACCATTAAAAAAGAAGACCACAAGTGTAAACCGCTAAAAGCCACTTAACTCCATGCAACATCCACCATCCAAGCAAAACAAAATATATACATTTGGAACCAGACAGAAACAAGGAATTTAATGCAACCTAGATTCACTACATTTGTTCAAAGAGGAAAAGAAAATGAAACAACAATCTGGAAGCTTGAGCCTTGACTGACTTTTAGAAAACTAAAGGAACAAAGAGAAACTTACGTATAATGTACAACAGAGTTTTCCAATTGTATACTGGTCGGATCAAATGAGGCATCCTTACTGAAGGATCGCCATAGGTTATCTGTTAATGACAAATTAAGAATGGGTCATGCAATATGAACAGAAAAAACAAAACAGCTATAACAAAAAATAAATAAAAATACAGCCTCGTCTATGGGTATATGTTTACCAACATATAGATCCCTCCAGGTTTAAGCAGCCTGCAAGAAAAATGAAGCATGCCTAGTGAGGAGATTTACAAATAAATAAATAAAAACAAGTTGTAGATTTATTCTACAACCTACTCACTTCCCCTAGCATTTGAGTTGCACTAATTGGAGCATCAGTGCCACACTGGAAATCACAACCACAAATGAATGGATTAGAGTATGCCAAACTATGAACTTCAGGAATAATGAGAACATTTCAATACCCGTCATACCATCAAAGAATCAAGAGTTCCTGGTTCGAGGATCAGCAGAGTGAAATGCCATGGCAAAGACAAAATATCATCAACAAACAAAAACAAATTTAGTTTTACAGATCTCAAATATTGATAAAGCATGTAATGAAAGGAAAGATCCCTACCTTTATCAATGATACTGTCAAATGATACATCAGGGAAGAAGCTCATATCCCTAACATCCATTTGCATATCTATCAAGATTCATTAAGGAAATTTGCCCACAAAATTTGGGGCTTACTTCAGAAAAGGTAATCTAAGATTTACAGAGGAATTAATGTAGTTCTTTTAAGAGGATACATTTCAGCTGAGGGATGTATTCATATTTTCTTCTCATCATCTCAATGGCCACTGATGAAATGTCAATGTTCATTATGTCTTCATATCCATCCTTGACCATGTCCTCTGACATAACTACAAGTAAAGAAAAAATGAATACTTCTATAAAAAATTTAGTCAAAACAAATGAAGAAAATGCAAAACTTTGAAGCTTCTTATAAAAAAAGCTGCAAATTTTAGAGCTTCTATGTCTATGATTAGAATGTGTGTCAGTTTCACACCAACATTTGTTATTTTACAATGGCAAGGGCAACACAAATTGGGAAATTACAAAGTTCCCTAATCATTGTTTCAGGTCACAATGCTATTTGCAGCAACAACTGCCATTCAATAGACCCTATAAACATGCTATCATTTCCATAAACAATAAATATTACCATATCAGCTTTAAAGTTTAAGATAAGCCATATCTGTAATAGTTTATCATATTGAAAAAAAACACATTAAAGGCAAGGGGATGTTTATCACAACAAAACCATAATAAAAAGGATCAAGACAACATTTTCCTCAAAGAACCTATATATACATATATATATATATATATATATATTCCCCAAAATTATTTAGTAATCCGGGCTTGATCTCTCTCTCTCTCTCACATTGTTAAAGGGGTTGTTTAGCTATCCCTTTTCTCTTCTTATCCAGTTATAACAGAAGAAACAGAAACATTAGATTCGTCAACAGTTTTTCTTGTGATTGTTATAGGAGCAATCGCTCCTGGCCTATTCTTCTTTTTAAAAATAATAAGAGCACTTAGTCTATTTTCTTTTCTTTTTTTCAAAAACTCTACCCAAAAGCCAAAATAATGTCACTTTGGTGTCTCAAGAAAAAACGGTTGCTTTGGTATCTTGCAAAGAGAGGCATTTGCAACAATTCAACAAAGGTCATCACCAAGTTGTAGGATTGGTCTCTCTCTCTCTCTCTCTCTCTCTCTCTCTCTCTCTCTTTAAATTTTGAAGCTATGTATAAAAAAAATTGCAAATATTAGAAGCCTGTAGGATAAGAATATGAATCAGTGTCACATCAACCATCTGTTATTTTATGATGGCGAGGGCAACAGAGTTGGGGGAAAGTACAAAGTACCCTAAATCCTTAATCATTATTGCAGCTCACAACATTATTTACATCAACAACTGGCCATTCAAAGGACCCTCTAGACATGATATCATGTCCAAAAAATAACAAATAATACTATTCCAATTTTTCAGTTTAAGAAAAAGCCATATTAAAAATACATGAAAAGGCAAAGGGATGTATATCATAACAAAACAGATTAGGAAAAAAAAAACCATACCAATAAGTATCAAGACAACATTTTCCTTGCAAGTAACAAGTAGTTACGGTAGTACATCAAAATTACCATGCCCCAAAGACTCACCTAACACTACTCTGACCCCACAATCCCAAAGTGCTTGGAGCTTCAGACCAAAGTATCCAACTAACTGTAACAATTACCAATTTGATTTATTAATCAATATATACTTTTTATACCCACTGCCCAATATTATCAACAGAGGCCCACACCCTCATCATTCCCAAGAAAGAAATGTTTCAACATCATGTTGAGATGAATTCCCAAATCTAACAACTTACACCTCAACCAAGCCGTATAGTTGAATCATGCCAAATTCTAACATTAATCTCTCAAGTCCCATTTACTGAATATCCAACAATTTTGCCAAAATCCATTTGCTTTACCATTCTGAACTTCTACGCCAACCAAACAGGAGGGGAGAGAGAGAGAGAGAGAGAGAGAGAGAGAGATCTGAAAGGTTCTCAAATTTGAACAATAAGCCCAAAAGGGGCAGGGGATCTGGCCAAATTTGTGTAAAATTCCAAAATTGTTGACTCAAATAGTGAACAACCTTAAATCCCCAATTTTCTCTTTGTCAATTCTAACAGTTAACTATCAATCAAATAGTGAAAAAAGAGCAGAGTAATATATATTCTTTTTTTATTATTATAAGTAAAATTGAATATTCTAACAGTTAACTATCAACCAATATTTCTTATTTTCCTACAAGTCCCAAGCAATCAAACAGGAAAAAAAAAAGAGTAGAAATAATTTATAATCGATACAAATTGACGAAACCCAAAAACCCAATTCTTTCTCTTTTCTGTTTCCCACAATTTCAATGCAACAGAGAAAAAAGGAGCTGACCAATACATAATTATTTACATTGAGGAAACCCAACAACCCAATTTTTTTTCTTTTTCTTTTCCCACAAATTCCCAGCAACCAAACAGAGAACAAAAGAGGAGAGCAATACATAATTATCTATACAGAGGAAACCCAAAACCCAAATTGATTTCTTTTTCTGTTCCAACAATTACCCAGCAACCAAACAGAGGAAAAAAGAGCAGAGCAATATACAACAATCAAAATTAAGGAAACCCAAAATCCCAATTTAATTTCTTCTTCTTCTCCCACAATTTCCCAGCTACAAACCGGAGGAAAATAACAACAGAGCAATATACAATAAACTAAATAGAGAAAACCCAAAATCCCAATTTAACTTCTTTATCTTTTCCCACAATTTCCCAGCTACCAAACAGAGGAAAAAAGAGCAGAGCAATAAACACCAACCTAAATCTAGAAAACCCAAAACCCAATTTCATATCTTTTTCTTTTCCCACAACTTTCCCAGCTACCAAACAGAGGAATACAATACAAAGCAGACAAAACTGTTACCTAACAAAACAGAACAAAAGAAAAGGAGATGAAATTACCGGCATTGCCACAGCCAACCATGAGCACACGAGAGGAGGGACGAATATACTTGCGAACGAAAGGGCGGAGAGCAGAGTAACGCTGGTACCAATCAAAGGAACCACCTTCTTGGATGTAGCGAGCGTCCCAGTACAGAGCATCGCCATAGTTGTAGGTGTTGCAGCTCGACGTGTCTCTGTACATGCTTTTGCTTTTGCTTTTGCTTTCTTGGTTTTGGTTTTGACGATAACACTGTTGGTGGTGGTGGTGCTGGTGAAGAGAGAAGAGAGAGAGGGGTAGGTGTGTTTGTGGAGGTTTGGACTGGTTGGGACAACTTCGGAGGTGATGTAGCGGTACCAAGTTGAGTTTGTGGGGTTTGGTGTTTTTTTGGAAGGTTCTAGTACAGGTGAGTTTGTTTTACTTTTGCCTTTTAGTACTGTGAATCTGTTTGAAAAAAATTTTAACTGTTGAAAAAGCTGACATGAAATTGATGTGTTTGAAAGCAAAGCTTCGGCGAAAATGGGGCTTTAAGTCAGTAGGTTGATTTTACAAAGTATATAAGTTACTAACATCTCGAGTCTTAAAGACTCGATTTTGGGTCTATAAATTGAGTCTTTGATGCTTGATTTCTATGGCTCGATGAGTCTGATGTGGCATTTGAGCTAACGTGACGAACCAAATCGAGTCTCTAAGACTCGATTTCTAAGGCAGAACATTGCCAACCAGTTTTTCAACTTTTTCAAGAAACCCATAAACACGCACTTTTTCAACCCAACCCACGGAAGAGAAAGATCAAGAAACACACACACTTCTTCAACCCAACCCACGGAGGAGAAGAGAAACCCATAAACACACACTTTTTCAACCCAACCCACGGAGGAGAAAGATCAAGAAACACACACACTTCTTCAACCCAACCCACGGAGGAGAAGATCAAGCCAGAGGAGAAGATTGGAGAAGAAGATCTGATCGGAGGAGAAGATCAGGCCGCGCGATTTGACCTTTCCGATCTGCTCTTCTTCTCCTCCGATCTTCATTTTTTTTTTTCCTATCTCTTTCTGCTCTTCTTCTCCTCCGATCTTCATTTCTTTCCGGAACGAAGCGGCCTGGGCTCCCGCGCGCAGCCGAGGCTCGCAAGGCCTGGGCTCCCGCGCGGCCGGGGCTCGTGCGCGGCCCCGCGGCCTGGGTGCTGTGTAGTTCTTCATCCTTTTGCTGGGATGTTTCTGGGTTTCTTGTGTTTTTTTTTTTTTTTTTTTTGGTTTGGAAATCGAGTCTTAGAGACTCAATTTCCATATGTTCGCCACGTCAGACTAAACGCCATCTCAGACTCACCGGACCATGGAAATCGAGCATCAAAAACTCGATTTATAAGCCCAAAATCGAGACTCTTACACTCGAGATGCTAGTAAAAAATATAGTTTGAAAATCGTGACTACTAACTAAATAGTTGCGAAAATGGGGCTAAAGCCCCATTTTCGCCCAAAGCTTCAGTGAGTGTTTTTATTTTTATTTTTATTTTTTGTTTAATTTCAATACATGTTTATTGACTTTATTCTTTAATTTTTTGCGTCATCATTTAAAATAACCTTCATCCAAATGTTTCATCAAAAATAGAAGAAAATTATTTTTGCTTTATATTCTCAAAAACAAGTTTTTAAAAATAGAAAATAAAAATTGTTACTAAATATAACCTTTAAATCTTTTCTACTGTCTAGATACCATGAGAGAAAAGAAAATGAGTTTTTTATTTTTTATTTTTTTATGATAGAAGGAAAATGAGTTAAATTTGATGAAAAACCTATCACTTAGGCTCACATTTTCCCCTTCTACCTTATTCTTTTTCTCTTCTCTTCCATTCCTTTCCCTCAAACTAAACATAGGGTTATAGTATATACTTTTAAGTTTGTCTTATATATGTAGATAATTGGAGATAGAAGGATTTGAATCCTATATATATCTCCATTGAAAATATTAAAAGATACCAATAAGTTAAGTTATAATGTTGTTAACAAGTTTGTATTAAATGGTCTCTTTTATAAGTGTTGAATTAAAAATTGTAACATGTCAAAGGAAAGGAAAGGAAATTTGCTCGAACAAGTGAGAAGGTTACTTAAGCAAAATGTTGAACAACAAATGATGCCTAAATTACACAACAATTTTTAATCAAAGTCCAAAAATAAACAATATCAACTCAAAATCAACAAAGAGAAAAAACTAAATATGAAAAGCATTAATTATTCTTGAAATATGATAAGTGAATAAATATATCTAGTTTGAGTGAAGTCACTCATTCAAAGGACCTTTTTCTCACAAACTTAATAGTATAATTTCTTTTCGAATTATTAGGACCATATTGAAGCATGGACAAACGTTGAGGAGTAAATGTGTAATTAAACCATAAATAAAATATTGATGTAAAGAGAGAACATGAAAAATATGACCAAACAGTGTTAGTTGCTATGGATTGGATTTTTTTTTCCCACATAAGGGATCTCTAAGTGTGGTTACCTACAATAATATGAGAGCTACTGATAGACACCTAAGATTCATAATGTTCATGTAGGGACACAAATTTCTAGATCCGGCCCAAAGATGGGGGAATCTATCTAAATGGCCTAACTACAACGAATTTGTAGAGAGTAGGTTATGAGGGGTTGGGTTAGTGAAGGCTAGATCATCAACTGATTGGGCTACGATCGCGTATTTGGATCGAACACAATTTTTTGATTTAAAGGATTATTCTCAATTTACGTCCGAGGACAACAGTATAAACTGAGTATTGCTTTTTTCCTTCTGGGTCTTCAAAAAGATCCTCCTTTCTTCCTTTTTTCTTCCTTATATATCGTCTCCCCCTTCTCTCCAACCCTCCACGTGTATATGTCATCATTTATTTTCTGGCGCCCCCCCCCCCTCTCTCCCATTTTTCTAGAATCCCCTACATAAGGATGTCAAGACTGGAGATCACTGTTCAGATGTCTTCTCCACATAAATGCGGCCAGGAGGTTAGTTGTGGAGCATTTAATGCGGGGTTGGCAGCCTTCGTCCTTGATATTTTGGGGTCTTCTCCTGGTGCACGTCTTTGCAGTGTTGTCCCCGTCCAGTGGAATCTTCTGGGGGATCCTCCTGGCTGGCGGAACTCCGAGTCTTACCTCGGCTTCACTTGACCTAGGTGGAGGGTGTCCTCGACAGAATCCTAGGATCATTGAGCTCACATCTCGCTCTTTCGACTGCCGATTCGGGTGGACTAGGCCGAGCTGAATCATCTTCAGGCTGTCCTTAGTCCTCGGCTTGGGCTACTGGGTGCGCTACACAAGTGGGTGGGAATCTCTGGGCCCATTATCCTTAGTGGCGCGATGTTCGTTTCGGCCCATCTCTCATGGCAGCCCATTGTCCCTACAGTTCACATTTAGTAATTATACTTACAAGTAAAATTCAAGAACCTCATGAATCTCAAGAGGAGAAACTAGGCCAAATGGTAATAGAACAAGGCCTCAAATGGTAATTAACTAAAAGATTTGTTTTGTGGCCTTGTGTATGGTTGCTGTTGTTTATGAATTTAAGCTGATGAAATCGTGTTTGGTGTGTGGTCCTATGATGGTACAGCTTAGGTTGGGGTGGTTGCATAGTGCACACAAGGGTAAGAAGATGTGAGCTATCCTTTTCATCAATTGCACATGTTTGTGTCTATGTAAGTGCCAAGGGGTCCAAAACTTTGTGGTTATAGGATTTGATTACTGAGAAAAAAGAGAATCTAACAAAGATTTTAGTTAGATCAAAGGGCATCTATCCTTTTCCATGCCTAAAATAGATTTGGAAGGGGAAGAGATTACTTAAAATTCAGGGTATTAGTTCTTAAAAAGTCACTTGAATAATTGAGGATTATTGTACCTTACATGTTACTTGAACTTTAACTAGCACTTGATAATAAAGGGAGTTTGAATGATGACCTTATCACTTATTAATGGTGATGCTTTTCTCACCAACTCTTTCATTGGTTTGGTTTTCATTTGATAAAAAAAAAAAAAAAAAATACAGAGAGGTCAAAGCTGAAAAGAGAGGAGCCAAATGTTTGCTTATTTGAAGTAATTATCTATTGTCATTGATGTATATATTTCATCTAGTAAAACATTGTAAATGTTATCATCTTAGGCCATAATGGGAGTGACAGGGGTCCACTTTTTTGTTTTAGAAGATAATGGGAGTCCATTTGTTCAGTGTCAAAAATTGATTATAAAAAAAACAAAAAAAGTGTCAAGAATTTAGCCAAACAAGTAAAATTCAATTGAAAGTCGGATGTTTTACTTTTAAAAAAAATATTGGCCATTTACATTTCGAAATTGAATCAAAAGAGTCCATTTACTTTTTTCAAATTATATACGTATATACACACACATACTGCTGGGGCTAAGGGATGGATCCACACTATGCTCTAAATGGGCCCTGAATTTGTAGATATATTTTGGCCTAATTTGAATTGGGCCCAAAGAAAATTAAACTTAGTGCCCTTCCATTCAAAGTATTGGCCCTCCTTCGTGTATCAACTCAAACAACATCACAAATTAGTCTAAATAGCCTCCTTAACTCTAAATAGCCTCCTTAACTCGAAATCTTGGCTTCAACCCTATTTGGATAGGGTTGAAGCCAATAGTAGAAATACTACTATTAGCTACATATATAATGCTTAGAAATACTTTATTAGCTACACTGCCCCATCTGAGGGATGGAGCTACACCAAGGCCCAAACAGGACATGGTTTGATCTATAGAGCTTAACTTGAATTGGGCCCAAAGAAAATAAAACTTGGTCCTTCTCCACATATCAACCCAAGCAACATCACAAATCAATCTCAACCACCTCCCTAACTCGAAATCTTGACTCTAATCTGATATCCCCAAGACTTCAAGCATTTTGTGTTTAAGAAGGTACCAACTCGCTTAAAAATTGTGTTTGACATAATTTTTGGTACTCTTTTACTGTATATTTCCTTTAAGATTATGACATAGAATTAAGATGGGTGAGAACTCCCAAAAGTTCCAATGCTAACTATAATATAAAAAAGAACCACCAAGTTTCAACAAAGTCTTGAAAAAGCTGCCACCGCTACAGTGACACCGTCAGCCAGACAAAGCGCAAGACGTCTCCTTGTGGATCCTCACACGTAAACAAACTCTTCATGCATGTCTTCCACCACGTGTCCCCTCAGCCTCTTTCTCTTCATGCATGTCTCTGCACCCATATATTACATAGCTTTTAAGCAACCAAACTGATTACCTTTATCAAAAGAGAAAGAGAAAGAAAGTTTGAGAAAATGCAAGGAATGCAAAAGAAGGAAGAAGAAGCTAATGGAGAAGTGGTCAGAGACCGTGATGAGAAAATTACAACAAAGAAAGAAGAAGAAGGAAAGGGCGAGGAAGAGAACAACAATAAACCAGCTCCTTTAATGGCCTTCAATCATGTATCGAGGCTTTGCAGGAATTTGAAAGAGTCTATAGATTTCTACACCAAGGTTCTGGGGTTCGTTTTGATTGACCGTCCACATGCTTTTGACTTTGATGGTGCTTGGATGTTCAACTATGGAGTTGGGGTTCACTTGCTTCAGGCCAAGGATAAGGTTAGGTTACTTGATGACCCTAACAATTTGACTACTTAACTAAAAAATACACATCTAACCTATAAAAAAAAAATTCAGTCAGAATCTTAAAAAGTGAATTTAAGAAATATCACCCAAATATTGTACTTAAGTCTTACTCATATATATATATATATATAGGTAGGTAGAGAGTCAAACCTCGTGTTGGGGAGTATGATGCATTTTTTGAAATTTTTTTTATTTACACTTTTATCTCAACAAATTTTGCATTTATATCAAAACTTTATTTATTAAATTAGTCAATTAGTCGATGGAGTAAGTAGATATATTAATTATCTATAATTATGCATTAATTATTTATATTCAAAAAATTTATATTAATTATTTATCTTAAAAGAATTTATATTAATTATTTTTATAAATTTTATATAATAAATTATTTTTATTTGTAATTTACTAAAATTATTCTTAACCATTTAAATGTTTTCAAATATATGTGTGTGTGTTTGTATGAATTATTTGTAAGTTAAAAGTTTCAACTTATATCTATAAGATTATATGAGAACAGTTAATTTGAAATAAAAATATAGTATTATTGATTAAATTAGTTACTTTTGCAATAGTCGAAACAAAACCCAACAAAATAATAAAATAATAATAATAATAACAACAACAACAACAATGCACGATGAAAATGTAAAAATAAAAATAATTGAATGATACTTGTATTTTTATTTTATCAAAATGATATTTGCATTTTTTGAGTAGGCATGAAAGATATGTCTATTTATATCAATCAATATATCATGTAATTTTCATATATTTATAAAGTATAATAAAATCACAGCACCACTGTTTTTGTCTTTATATTTTGCTTAGAAAATAGAACACTAATGTGACAATTTTTAACAATGAAAATTTTTAAAGATATTGGAGAAAACTAATAACAAAATGCATCGTATATTATGCTGGTCTATTAAAAAATAAAAATAAAAAGGAAGACAAAAAAATGACATACAAAATCATATATGTATTTTAGAATCTAATGTTATTTTCAAATTTAAATTATGTGAGCTACTATTAAGATACATAAAAAGTCACCAAGCGGTATTCTTTAAGCCACTTTAAGCGATGATGGAACATGAGGCGTTCTTTTAAGCTTGCATTGCCTAAGTTATATGAAACCAACATTAAGTGGTTCTTAGTTATTGGTACATATTTGTAAAAACTAAGTCGCTAGTTTTGTCAAACTGATTTGTGCTAGCTCTAATTTATGAAAACAATTTGTCCAATTTATGAAAATAAATTTCCTATGAAGATTTTTAAAATTTTATTGAAATAAAAAAAAAAGTTAACAATCTTTTATGTACATTTTTGCCCATTATCCCCTAATTTCTTAATAGACAATTACTAAAACCTAATAATCAACCTCAACTTCCACGCCTTATGTTAGCTTGAATTTGTGGTTTTGTGTCATAGCATATCTAAAACCCCTCTTTAAATTAGACTTCATTTAGTGGAAATCACTCTTATCTTATGTGAATAGAATGTTGTATGCAACAGTTATAAATATAATTTGAGTCTTGACTTAAACAAGCTATAGATGGTTCATTTTTAATGTGAGCATCTACATCCAATGTTTTCCCTCGATGCCTATCTATTGTACCAATGTTTCCATTTTTTCACCTATTGGTCTTCCATTTCTTTGAGTCTTGTTCATGTATTAATCGTGGTGATTTTACTATGTTAGTATGAAAACATGGAAGAAATGGAGCAAAAATTGAAGGACCTTAACATAAAGTACAAGAAGAGAACAGTGGAGGATGTAGAAAACCGGACAAAGATTGATCAACTTTTCTTCAATGACCCGGATGGGATCATGATTGAGATATGTAATTGTGAGAATTCCAGCAGGTTCAGGAGGCAAAATAAAGCTTCCAATTGATAGACACAATCCACCTATTGAACTGGAAAATGGTGATGATACAAAATAAGGCTTGCATTTGATGAAAGAGATAAGGGCATGTAGGTTTTGAAATATTGGCTCCTTTGAAGGGGGCTTGAAAGTAATTGTGTGCCACATATTTTCCAATTATTGTGTTCAATGACATGTTTTTTAGAATTGTCTTTAGTAAAAAGTTACTATATATGAGCAACCTTTTGCTACTCCACCAAGACACCAACCCAAAAAGATAAAAAGTTTGATCAACTATCCCCTAACTAGATTAAAAAGTATACATGCTAATACTATATTAAAGTAAGTTGTAGTGTTTCATGCTGGGACATCACCTTCAACATGCAAGAAGAACAATAAAAATTTGCCAAATAATAGCCATTCTCATAATTTGAATAAGGGGTAATTGTAATTAACCCATCTGTGGTTTGACCGATTTTAACTAAGTCACTTGTGGTTTAAAAAATGTCACTTAACCCACTGAGATGCCCTCCGTTAGACATCCGTAATCCACCTCTCCCTTTTCACCGTTAAAAATATGGGTAAATGTGTTTTTTTCATTATGTTTTATGTCTTTCTCATTTTTTTTCTCTCCTTCTTCTTCTTCTTTTTTTGAGCAGCCTTCTTCTTCTGCTTCACATAAAACATAAAAGAAAAATATCAAAAAGCAAGTCAAGATAAAATTTGTTTCATCATTTTTCATATACATAATTAGCACAAAGTTTTACGAAAGAGGCTAGACAAAGCAATTTTTCAAACCATAAAGTAATTTTACAAATTTGAGTTAATAATCTCCATTACAAAATGGGGTGCTCATTTTTCTAGGTTGAATGAGCTAAAATTAAAACCCAAAAATGTATATGGAATGATGCGTTTAACGTTCTTACCCATTGCCCACTGCAATTGCTAAACATACTTTTACAACAACAAGAAAACCAATACACCTACAGTCACAAACAAAGCCATAAATCCATGTGAACATACACCCACAGATTCGCTAGCCTTCCGCTACTAAATACAAAAATTGACTACTTAATTCTTCATAGAACAATCACAAAATACAGTTAATTAAATACAAAAATTAAGGATAAAAGGTATCCACCAGTTTGCCAGATTCTATCTTTACCCTAGGCTTTCTCTCTTTAAAACTCTAACCCTCTCTCTTTTGCTGGGTTCTCTATAAAAAACCCAAATTTGCATGTAAAAAAAAATCTACAAATAAAAAAAAAAAAAAAAAAAACCAGCAATCTAGCAAATCCAACACCAAAGCCAACTCACTGAACTATCAAATCTTAACCTCACCAAACTACCACCTCTAACACCACCACCACTATTAGCCACTGCCCAAAACCCTAGACTGGGAAGCAAAAGCAAAGAAATAAGAAAAACAAAGTCGTGAGATCGGCTGAGAAGCAGAGCAACCTGATTGTCTAGATCGGCTGAGATCGAAGCAATGAAGAGCGGTGGATCAATGGATTCAAGTTTTCTAGGGTTGATGGATTTGTGGGTTTGAATTTCAGGGTTGGTTTAAATTTCCTTATGGTTGGTGGCTTCAAATTTTTTTGGTTTAATGAATTTGTGGGTTAATGGATTTGCAAGTGTAATGGATTTCTAGATTGGTTTAGTTTTTCCTATTGTGAGTTTTTAGGATTTGGCATATTTGTTCTATCTATGGCTTTAAAAGAAGATGGAGAATCTTCTGGGTTCCTTCCAATCAAAAAAACCAAAACATGGGTTCCTTTTTGTTTTCCTTTGCTATATGGGCTTGTAACCTAAACTAATATATATATATATATATATATATATTTTTTTTTTTTTACGGCAAGATTTGATGTATATTGTTGGTAGTATATACGTCAAGAGGGAACCAATTATTGTGTTGATTGAATAAGATTCTGGTCATGAAATGGGATTTGGGTTTGAAGATTTGATTTCTAAGATGGTGAGAGAGAAGTCGTATTTCAATATGTTGCTTCTAATTCTGCTTCTATTGTGGCTTATATAGTAAAGAGGATTTTTTAACGAAAAGGGTAGAGGTGGGTAACAGGTGTCTAACGGAGGTCACCTCAGGTGGGTTAAATGATAACTTTTAAACCACAGGTGGGCACTATTTAAACGGGCCAAACCACATGTGGGTAAAGTGCAATTTCCCCTTCGAATAATGATGTTTTGATATTTTTAGTGTTAATTGAAATATGCAATTGAGGGATTCATTCAAATAGAGATATATAACTCTATTTCTTAATGTGTTCTACACACTACCTATAAGTCTGCCCCCAAAAAATGTGATCTCGTAATTCTACTATAAGATTTTTTTATAAAAGAAAATGTAAATAAGTTTTGGGATGATCTAGCACAAAATGATTGGCAAGAAGAAGATATATGATAATATGAGTTTTGAAAAAAAAAAATTCAAGACATTCTTTACCCAACAAAAAATGAGAGAAAAAATTTATAAACAAAAATAGACTCAACAATTAATTTAAGTTTGAAGGATAAATTATAGAATGTGTGGGTTCTAGTCATTTTGACTATTAAATTATTTTGTCATTGAATAAATGACATGAATTCAAATTACATCTACGTAAAATTGGCGTTTTGATGTGATGATACAGAATAATAATGTAAATAGCATAGATTTAAATTCTTGCACCAATACTGCATTTGAACATTAATGTGCTTTGTAGCTTTGGTGAATATGTTTAGACTTTTGTCCCTGATTCAAATTTGACTTTGGCTTATACAAGGTAGTCTATAGTTTTAAAATCAATAATGGGTTTTGATAGTTTTAGTGTCTATTTGGGAACAACTTATCTAGCTTTTTGTTAGAGTTTTTTTACCGAAAGAGTGCTAAAGTATAACTGTAATTTGAAATTTTTTGAAAAAGTAAGAAAATATGGAAAAAAGTGAGGTTTTAAAAAACTGTACATAAAAGCTAAATACTAAAAACTAAAATCTGAGCTTATAAGCTAATGCTAAACAATCACTTAAAAATCGATAATAGGTTTTAAAAACAAAACCATTCAACCATCCCCTCTATCCTATTTAGACTTTTCTATCTTGTCCCTTTTGCCCCATCCCCCCACTCTAAAATTTCCCCTTGCCCATTTGTTTCCCTCTCCTCCCCCCCCCCCCCTCCCCTCCGCTAAAAAAAATCCTCATTCTTGGACTACTTGATTTAACTTTTGATTATTTCAACATGAGTTACTTGATTAACTCACTATTTTTATTTACTGTTTTTCTATATATAATGAGCGATGTTATTACAATCTAAATTTATTCTCTTCACCAATTTATATTAATAATTATTAAAATATATATATAGTTAAAATGATATTATTTCTAGATAGTATTAATTTTGTTAAGAACTTATATAAATTAGATTCATCAATATTCTATTGACAATACTACAAATGTATTATTTATATTCTCAAAATTTACAACTAATAATTTGGATATCTTACAAACTTATTAATAAACTTAGAGTATTCAATCTTAATTCAATATTTGTATGTTATACACACACAAACACACACACACACACACATGCATATAAATATATAATATTTCATGTGCTCAAATCGAGCTCATAATCAAGAACTTGTACATATTATGTTTAAATTTGGCTCACTTAATAATCGAGCTTTATCACAGCATATCCTTATCGCGATGGTTATTCAACTTTCTATAAGGCCTAAACCTTTCAAAGCAACTCAAGCAATAAAGTTGCCCCTAAATGAGGGGCATTTTAGTCATTCAACATAAACAATACTTACCCAAAAAAACACGAAAAAAAAATACACAACACACATGTCAATCTTTCATTCGCTCATCTAACGATTCACAAATTCCTCCTCATAGAGTCCCAATCCTCTACAACCCACCCATCTTCTTCCCCTACACTCTCCTTCAAAAATTGTACAAAACTTCCAATTTTACCCCAAACTACAACCTAGCTTAGCAAATCCAACAAAATAAAAATGTATTCAGTTACACACAATAACACACAAGAACATTACCCAAACCCCCGCAAAAAATAAAAATCAAAGAGAGAGAGAGAGAGAGAGAGAGATACGATTTTGTTATTAGCTAGATAGAAAGTCAGATCTCGTGGTGAGGAGTATGGTGCATTTTTTGAATTTTTTTCTATTTACACTTTTATCTCAACAAATTTTGCATTTATATCAAAACGTTATTCGTTAAATTAGTCATATTAATTATTTATAATTATGCACTAATTATTTATATTAAAAGAATTTATATGATTGTTTTTATAAATTTTATATAATAAATTATTTTTATTTGTAATTTACTAAAATTAGTCTTAACCATTTAAATTTTCTATATATGTGTGTGTTTATATGAATTATTTGTAAGTTAAAACTTTCTACTTATTTTTATGAGATTTATACGAAAACAATTGATTTGAAATATAGTATTATTGCTCAAATTAGTTACTTTTGCAATAGTTGAAACAAAATCCAACAAAATAATAAATTAATAATATTAATAACACACGATAAAAAATGTAAAAAAAAAAAATGAATGGTACTTATATTTTTGTTTTATCAAAATGATATTTGCTTATTTTAGTAGGCATGAAAGGTATGTTTATTTATATCAATCAATATATCATGCAATTTTCATATATTTATAAAGTATAATCAAATCACTGCACCACTCTTTTTGTCTTTATATTTTGTTTAGAAAATAGAACACTAATTAGTACAATTTTTTACAATGAAATTTTTTAAAGATATTAGAGAAAACTAATAACAGAATGCATCATATATTGTGCTGTTCTACTAAAAAACAAAAATAAAAAAGAAGATAAAAAAACAACATATAAAATCATACGTGTATATTAGAATCTAATGTTATTTTCAATTTTAAATTATGTGAGCCACTACTCAGATGGATAACTAATAACCAAATGGTATTCTTTAAGCTGATTTAAACAATCATGGAACCTGAGACGTTCTTTTAAGCTTGCATTTTCTGAGTCATATGAAACCAACATTAAGTGGTTCCTAGTTATTGGTACATATTTGTAAAGACTAAGTTGTGAGTTTTGTCCAACTGATTTGTGCTAGCTCTGATTTATGAAAACAATTTCTCCAATTTATGAAAATAAATTTTCTTTGAAGATTTTTAAACTTTTATTTGAAATAAAAAAAGTTACAACTTTTTATGTACATTTTTGCCCATTGTCCCCTAATTTCTTAATAAGCAATTACTAAAACCTAATGATCAACCTCAACTTCCATGCCCTGTATTAACTTGAATTTGTGGTTTTGTCACTTAGAGCGTATTTAACAGCCCTCTTTAAATTAGATTTCATTTAGTGGAAATCACTCTTGTCTTATGTGAGTAGAATGTTGTATGCAATAGTAATACAAATAATTTGAGTCTTGACTTAAACAAGCCATAGATGGTTCATTTTTAATGTGAACATATACGTCCTATGTTTTCTCTTGATGGCTATCTATTTTACCAATATTTCCATTTTTTTGCCTATTGGTCTTCCATTTCTTTGAATCTTGTTCATGTATTAATTGTGGTGATTTAACTATGTTAGTGTGAAAATATGGAAGACATGGAGCAAAAATTGAAGGACCTTAACATAAAGTACAAAAAGAGGAAAGTGGAAGATGTAGAAAACCGGACAAAAATTGATAAACTTTTCTTCAATGACCCTGATCGAGATATGTAATTGTGAGAATCTCAAGTTTGTTCCAACAGGTTCATTAGGCAAAATAAAGCTTCCAATTGATAGACACAATCCCCTGTTGAAATGGAAAATGGTGATGATACCATATAAGGCTTGCATTTGATCAGAGAGAGATAAAGGCATGTAGGTTTTGAAATATTGGCTCTCTTACTTTGAAGGGAGCTGGAAAGTAATCGTGTGCCACATATTTTCCAATTATTGTGTTCAATGACGTGTTTTTCAAGTTGTCTTAGTAAAAAGTTACTATATATGAGCAACCCTTCGCTACTCCACCAAAACACCAACCCAAAAAGATACAAAGTTTGATCAACCATCCCCTAATTGGATTAGATTGTATACATTACTAATATTATATTAGAGTAAGCCGTAGTGTCTCATGCTGGGACATCACCTTCAATTTGTAGGAAGAACAATAAAAATTTGCCAAATAATATCCGTTCTCGTAATTTGAATAATGAGGTTTTGATATTTGTAGTGTTAATTGAAATATGCAATTGAGGGATTCATTCAAATAGAGATATATTACTCTATTTCTTAATGTGTTCTACACACTAGCTATAAGTCCTGCCCCCCAAAAAAATGTGATCTTGCGATTGTACTATAAAATTTTTTTATAGAAGAAACTGTAAATAAGTTTTGGGATGATCAAGCAGAAAATGATTGGCAAGAAGAAGACACATGATAATATGAGTTTTGGAAAAAAAATAATTCCAAGACATTTTTTACCCAACAAAAAAAGAGAGAAAAAAATTCATAAACAAAAATAGACTCCATAATTAAATTTAAGTTGGAGGATAAATGATAGAAATGTGTGGGTTCTAGTCTTGATTGTGAAATTATCTTGTTGTCAAATACATGATATGGATTCAAATTACACTTATATAAAATAAGAGATTTTTCGTGATGCTAAATAGTAATAATGTAAATAGCATAGATTTAAATCCTTGTACCAATACTTCATTTGAACATTAATGTGCTTTGTAGCTTTGGTGAATATGTCTAGACCTTTGTCCCTAATTTGAATTCGACTCTGGCTTATACAAGGTAGTCTATAGTTTTAAAATCGATAATGGATTTTGATAGTTTAGTGTTTATTTGGAAACAATTTATCTAATTTGTTGTTGAATGAAAGTGTGCTAGCGTAAACTGTAACTTGAAAAAATTTGAAAAAGTGAGAAAATGTGGAAAAATGAGCTTATAAAAAACTGTACATAAAAGCTAAAAACTAAAAATTAAAAACTAAGTTTATAAGTTGATGCTAAACTGACACTTAAAAATTGATTAAATTACCATTTTTCTATATATAATGAGTGATGTTATTACAATTTAAATTTATTCTCTTCACCAATTTATATTAATAATTAATAAAATATATATAGTTAAAATGATATTATATGTAGATAGATTTTTGTTAATAACTTCTATAAATTAGATTCACCAATATTCTATTGAAAAATACTACAAAATGTATTATTTATATTCTCAAAATTTACAACCAATAATTTGGATAGCTTATAAACCTAGAGTAACCAATTTCAATTTAATATTTGTATATTATATATGTATACACATAAATATATAACATTACGTATACTCAAATGAAGCTCATAATCAAGAACTTGTAAATATTATATTTAAATTTAGCTCATTCAATAGCCGAGCTTAAACATGCGCATAAACTTGGGTCTAACAATTATTATATTAATATTATATTTTACAAGATAACTCCGAATATTATATTATAGTTGTCGAGCTTAAATATTATATTTTACAAGATAACTCTGAATTTTATCATAACAATTCAACTACCTATAAGGCACCAAGCCTTTCAAAGCAACTCAAGCAATAAAGTGTCCCCTAAATTAGGGGCAGTTTAGTCATTCAATGTTAATAGTAATATACTTGCCCAAAAAACACGAAAATAAAAAAAACGTACACTACACACGTGTCAACCTCCAATTCGCTCTTCTGACGATTCACAAATTCCTCTCCAAAAGTCCCAATCCTCTACAACCCACCCATCGTCTTCCCCTACACTCTCCTTCCAAAACAGTACAAAAATTCCATTTTACCCCAAAGTACAACCTTACACAGCAAATTCCAAAAAAAAAATAAAAACGTATTCAGTTACACATTGTCGCACACAGGAACACTACCCAAAACCTCGCAAAAAATAAAAATCACAGAGAGAGTGAGAGGAAAAAAAACACGAAAGAGAAAGTGAGAAATGTATCACTCTCTTATTACACACACATTTCTCTCTCAGATCAGATCCTAAAAAACCAAAAACCAAAAAAAAAAAACCCTAAATCTCAAAACATTTTCTCTCCAATTTTCCTTCTTTCCAATCAGATCCCAATTTCTTCTCCCTATACAATTGGATCATATATATATATATAGAGAGAGAGAGAGAGAGTGATATAGATAGACACGATTTTGTTGTTATATATATATATTTTGTGGTGAATTTAGGGTTTGGAGGTGGGAATGGCGAGCATAAAGGGGGTGAGTAGATCGGCGTCGGTGGCGTTGGCACCGGACGCGCCGTTCATGGCGGCGGGGACGATGGCGGGGGCGGTGGATCTGTCGTTCAGCTCGTCGGCGAGCCTTGAGCTGTTCAAGCTCGATTTCCAGTCCGACGATCACGAGATGCCGCTCGTCGGAGAGACGCCGAGCTCCGAGCGGTTCAACAGGATTACGTGGGGGAGGCCTATCGCTGGCGCGGATAAGTTCTCGCTCGGTCTCGTTGCCGGTGGTTTGGTCGATGGGACTATTGATATCTGGAACCCTCTCGCTCTGATCCGGTAATTTTTGGTCTGGTTTGGTGAATTGTGTGAATTGAATTGAGCTGAGCTGGTTGCATTGTTTGGGAATTTGTGAAATTTTGGTTGATTGCATGAGGTGAAATGAGAGGAATTTTTTGGGTTTTGGATTTGTGGAGGGGATTTGGTTTGATTTATTTATTTTGTTTAGGTTTTGATTTGAAGCTGAATTGTTGTAATTTGTAGGCATTGTTTGGAAATTTGTGAAATTTTTAGTAAATTTCATTGGGTTAAATGAGAGGGAATCGAGGGGATTTGGATTTTCAGTGAATTGGAATGTGGGTTTTTATAAGTATTTATAAGTTTGATTTGATTTGACGAATGGTTGAATTGAATTGAGCTGGATGGAATTGGGTGGCATTTTTTGGAAGAAATCTGTGAGATTTAGTTAATTGCGTTTGGTGAAATGAGAGGGAATCGAGGAAAGATTTGGATTTTCAGTGAATTGGAATGTGGGTTTTTAGATTTATGTTTTCATTTGATTAGATTTTGGATTTGAAGCTGCATTTGTATTTCCTACATATTGTCTTTTATAAGTTTGATTTGATTTGGTGAGTGGTTGAATTGAATTGAGTTGGATGGAGTTGGCTGGCATTGTTTGGAAGAAATCTGTGAGATTTAGTTAATTGTGTTTGGTGAAATGAGACGGAATTTAGTGTTGGGTTCGATTGGATTGTTGGAGGGAATCTAATTTTTGAGTGAATTGGAATTTGGGTTTTCAATTTTCTTCTTGTTGTTTAGGTTTTGCAATTGAGGTGGATTTTGTATATCGCAGGCATTGTTTTTTGTTTGGATTTGTTTCATTGTGATCACAGTTTGTAAGATTTGATTACTGGAACACCAGACACATGGTAGGCAATTTATAAGTCTGGCCAGCTCCTGTGGGTTGTTTGTTTATTTTATTTTGAATATGGCAGCTGGTTTCTGGGGATTATGATGTGTTTATATATTGTTGTTGGGAATTCACTTTTTGTTGTGGGATTGGATAATTGGTTGGTTTGCTACCTGGAAAATTGGTTGAGAGAATGAGATTTTGGAATTTGTCATTTTTAGTATTGAAATGGATTCTGATGTGGTGAGATGAGTGTTTCTTGTGAATATTGGGTTTGAAAGCTGTGAGAAAGAGAGTGAAATATTGGGTTTAAGCCTAGATGGGTCCCCCTCCCCCCCCCCCCTACTTTTTTCCCTGTGACTTATTGTATGAATCTAGTAATTCTGCTGTTTTGGATTTTTTTGGCTTCTCTTTTCGTTATGGTCTTTTTTTTGTTCTTAGGTCTGAAGCAAGTGAAAATGCTCTCGTTGGGCATCTTTCGAGGCATAAAGGGCCAGTGAGTTTACTACTTTTGCAATATGTTAACCTCCTCTTAGTTGTTACTTTGCCCCTTTGATGTTTGATGATAACAAATCATTCTTTATAAAGCATTTTTTAATCAATTTCAGGTACGTGGTCTTGAATTTAACGCCATTGCACCAAACTTACTTGCATCTGGTGCCGATGATGGTGAAATCTGTATTTGGGATTTGGCCAACCCTGCAGAACCTTCTCATTTTCCACCCCTCAGGGTAGGTAGTCCTTACTTGTCACTCATGTATCTGAAGCCTTAGGTTTCTTTAATAGATGTGCTAACTCCATCTCAATTCCCCCCCCCCCCCCCCCTCTTCTGATCATGCCCATGATCTTATTTAGTTGTATTTTTTTGGGGGGTGGAGGGGGAATCTATATACATTTCTATAATTTGTCCTTAAACATGTCATTCGAAAAAGCTTGGAGGGGTCTATAATGTGGTTCTGCCTTTGTGTAATGTGCAGAAGCTTATTTTAATTTGTAAATTTGTGTAATAATGTATATATATTTTAAATTTTCTATAATTTATAAGTAAATTTTGGCACTGTGGGCAAGAGGAAGGGAAGATTCAAACTACCGACCTCCGGTTCACAAGCCGTGATTTCTGCAGATTTTGCTACCCCTTGGGGCTATATCTGATGATATCTCTAGTAGAAATATATATTTTTGATAAATTAGTAAAATTTATTGATCAAAAAGAGATGACAACCAGTACACAGGAAGTGTACTGGTAGCATACCAGAATTACATAAAAGTACAAAAATCTAAAAATTCTAGCAAACTAGAGAAGGAATGAGTAATGACCAGCTTCACCACCCGCATAGCCTGTTCAGTGTCTTCAAATGTCCTGCCATTCCTTTCCTTCCATATTATACAAAGAGGGATTGCACTCCAAAGATCTCCATTATGATGTCTAGCAAGCCACCCCTTCCAACAAGCCAATAGATCCGTCACCCTCTTAGGCATAGCCCAGTGTACCCCAAATAAAGAAAGAGCTAGCAACCAGAGTTTTCTGACCATAGAGCAATGCAACAGTAAATGATCAACATATTCCCTATCTTGCTTACGCATACAACACCAATTTACTGGAATAAGACCTTGCCGTTGTAGATTTTTAATTGTGAGAATCGTCCCTAATGCAGCTGACCAGAAAAAAAGCTACTTTGAGCTGACCTTTGACCTTCCAAATACTCTTCCATGGAAAATTAACAACACCCTCACCATGCAGCACTCTATAGAACGATTTAACTTCAAAAAGTTTGCTCCTCCTTCTTCCCTTCGAACGTTTATATATAAATAAGAGAATGGAGGCCTGTCATCATTCCTTGCTACCAGTCATGCAAAGCACTATAAAAGGAAATCTCTCATACAATCTGATCTGCCCTCCAACTCAGTAAATCTGCTACTGCAGTGTCCTTCCTTTTAGCAAGAGTATAGAGCTTGAGAATGTCTCTTTAAGAGCCCCATCCCTGCACCATTTATCATGTCAAAACTGAACATTTGTACTTCAACCTCAAAACTAAGATCCAGAAAATTGATTCCAGCCCCTCTGAATATGTTTCCAAATGCAAACTCCGTGAGGTCCAATCACTAAGCACCAGCCACCCCACTCAACACAATACTTGATCGCAACAACTCTTCTCCAAAGGGTATGCTTTTCTGTGGCAAAACCCCAAAGCCATTTACCCAGTAAGGCTTGATTGAAAGAGTGCAAATGGAGAATGACTAGCCCCCAGGCCTGAAATGATTCACAAATCTGATTCCAATTTACAAGATAAAACTTAAATTCATGACAATCCAACCCACAGAAAATATCTTTGTTACTTTTCAATTTGAGCCACTACACTAGAAGGAAGAGGAAATAATATGGAGGCAAACTAGATAAAGTACTCTTTACTAGAGTTAGTCTACCTCCCTTCCACAAATAAAGCTTCTTCCACCCTGCCAATCTTTGTTTTATCTTTTCAAGGACCAGTTTCCAAATTTCCTTGGCTTTAAATCTGGTACACATTGGCAGTCCTATCTCAACTGGTCGGCATCTCCTTGTCTTGCCCCCCTTTTGATCTCTTAGTTTCTTTTTGAACATATTTAGATGACAAAAAGTAGAATTCAGCCCAACTCTCCCCATTGTACTCTTTTGCTCTTATCTTGTAGTTTAGTCATAGTGTACTAAATGTGCCCAATGCAGGGTAGCGGTTCTGCTGCTCAGGGTGAAATTTCATTCTTATCTTGGAATAGCAAGGTTCAACATATATTGGCATCCACCTCATATAATGGAACAACGGGTGAGGATAAAAACGGAATTTTTCAGTTATTGGTTTTCTATTTATTATTGTTTGTAATGTATTCTATTTTTTTTTCCAGTGGTTTGGGACCTAAAGAAGCAAAAACCAGTAATAAGGTAATTTTTTTTGCTACAAATATGAAGTCTTCTTTCTCTTCTTCTTCTTCTTTTTTTTTTTTTTTTGGGTGCTGCAGCCTGATGTGAGCTCCTGGTATGATCTTTGAATATCTCACATGGCCTCTGTCAATTGCAGCTTTTCAGATTCAGTTAGAAGGCGGAGCTCTGTTTTGCAGTGGAATCCTGATATTGCAACTCAGCTTGTTGTTGCATCAGATGAAGATAGTTCACCTTCTGTGAGGGTATTGACTTTTAGAAAGATGTTGCTTTACTTGAGTGCAAAATATGATTTTGAGGTTATGTAATTAGGAAAAAGAAAAAAAAAAGGTCTTCTGTTCATTAATTTATAGCAATTTTATGCAAGCAGTTATGGGATATGCGGAATATAATGACACCAGTTAAAGAGTTCACGGGGCATACTAAAGGTAATGATACTTTGTAACATGATATTCCATTTTAACTGTAATATTGTTTTTATCAGTTTATGTTTATATGATTGCTGTTTTGGGATACCATTAGCCATGCATGACTTTTTGAACATTTTTTCCCTATCCCTCTCTTGTGCTTCCATATGTCTAGAATAATTGAATTTGATTGTATGCCCAATTTGCAGTAGCTGCTTGGGGAGTATTATTTGTTGATTACTATTGTTATCCTTCAAATAGAAAGTACACATCATTTATTTATTTGATTGATAGGAAATTATTTTGCCTTTTCTCATCATTTTTCCCTTTTAAACTTCTCATGCTTTTCAAATTGACTGAGTCACCTTTCCTTTATGAGGTCAGCTTTTCAGGGATGTTCTTTAGTTGTAGATTCATCCAGTATTTTGTTGCCCTGTTTCCCCATCGTTTGTATAACATTGATTGAGTATGGTAGCTATTCTATATATGGTTTGTTGGAAACCTATTTAGGAAATTGACTCCAGTTTCATAGTGACTGAAGTTTATTTATGCCAAATTATGATACTTACATGTGAATCCAGATGTACATGGTATTACAAATTGAATTATCTTTGAAGTTCAAATATTTTTTAATTGCTGCCTGATTATGTAAATAATGGGTGCCATATTACTAGATTGTAGAAGCTTTTGTTTTGTTTTGTGATTTGTTAAATGCATACGGAGATTTGGATTTCTATGACTGGTGCAGTAGTATTTAATTATTGCCACCTTAGTTGTTTCAGCTATGCAGTACGTATACTTCAAATTTCCAATATACAATTATCAAAATTTTAGTTTTATTGTGCATGATGTTGAATATTTTCCACCTTTCTGCATTTCTTACATCAGGTGTAATTGCGATGGCGTGGTGTCCCATTGACAGTTCTTATTTGATTACCTGTGCCAAAGATAGTCGAACTATTTGCTGGGATACCGTTTCTGGAGAGGTATGGAATTTGGCCTTCCTTATCATGGGTCTGTTATTTTTTTTTGAAGATTGTCCTATTATGATTTTTCTTCTGGGTTGTACTTCAGTATGGGATACTTTTTTCTATGGTAACACTTCTTTGTTTTTGATTTTGACTCAGATTGTTTCTGAACTGCCTACTGGTACCAACTGGAATTTTGATGTACACTGGTATCCAAAGATACCAGGGGTTATATCAGCATCTTCATTTGATGGAAAAATTGGAATTTATAACATCGAGGTATATACCAATTATATTTTTATAGATCTGTCTAAAAGGTTCTGCTTTCTTTTTAGCCTTATAACAATTTGTAAGTTGGCAACAATTTAAATGGAAAATAATTGAGTAAAGTGATGGATCTTTTTATGCGTATTATATGCCATTTTATCAATAACTGCAATTTAGTACGGGTGCTAAAGAGATGAGTGGGACAAAAGGCTGTAAGGGGGATGGGTAGAGCAACATGGGAATATTGTATTTACAATTTTTGTGGCATATGGATTCCTATATTGATGAATGACAACATGAACAAAAATAGAATGGACAATGACAATGATTGCATTTGTGCGAATGTAGAGTTGGTGTTAATTGAGGATTAGATTAAGGGATGGTGTGGGAAGTGCAAAGAAATTTTATTTAAAATTTGGTCTTATTTAATTTTGGATTCAATTGAATATTTATTGGATAATTGCATTTTTTTTAGGTCGTAGTAGTTAATCAGTATCATTAGTAGCTTTATTTTATATCCTAGTGTCAGTGTTGTTTTTGTAATTCAATAATTTAGATTTCTCAAGTCATTTAGAATTATGTTTCCCTAGTCAATTAGAATTAGAATTAAGGTTTCCTATATTAGTTAGAATTAGGGTTTAGTAGTCTATATAAGCACAATATACTATTATGGAGAATTATTATTTTGATGATGAATAAAATGACTCTTGAAATTGTCCCAATGGTTTGGTGCTAACTCTAGCCAACCCTTGAAGCTAACTCCTAGAGGTTTTCTTTTGCTCGGTTTGACTCCAAGCAAGTCTAGGTGTTGGCTTCTAGGTTACGTATCCCTTTATTTCTTGTTCTTTAATTTTGTTGCATTGTTTTGGTTTGTCCTGCATTAGAGAACTTGTCTAATATGGTTTGGAATGTGGAACAAAGTCTCTATGAAAACCTGATCTTGAAATTCAGAAAGCACACTGGTAAATTACCCGTGCTCATGTGGGTTTTTCCAACCCTGGTAGAACAGGTTGATTCATTTGCAAAATGGCCTATAGTGGAAACCTTCTTTTGTAATGGATTTCACTTAATTCTTGTACAGGGTTGCAGTCGATATGGCGTTGGAGAGAATGAGTTTGGTGCAGGTAATTTTTTCTTATTAGCTCTCATAAATCATATCATCAAATTGCCTACACTGGTTTGATATGCATACTGGCGTTTATTTTTACATGCATTGTCTTGGCCATGGTAGCTTGTTTCTTAAAAGATTTGGGGGAGAAATTAGCACTTATTGGTTTTGAAATAAGTGAGATTTGAGCTTGTCTTTTTGTTGTGTCTTGAACTCAACTATTGATTCATCTCTTGAAATGATAGGCTTTAGTTGGCAAGAAGTTAACATGATAGAGTAAATGATAGGCTTTGGTGTACTTCAAAGGATATTAAAAAGTCTTTTTTATGGGCAAGTTACATATGTACCAAATGCGTGCCGCCTGAGCTAGAGTTCATTGGTGATATGATAAAAAAAGTATTTTTTGTAGACATTCATACACTGTGTATATGGAAATAAACAATATTCTGTTTATTTGTTTATTATTTTTGGGTTGTGGGTCACTAGTGAGTCACTTCTAAAAGGAGTTGGTTGTTTTGAGGATTGGGTAATGGTGGCTAATATGGGTCTATATGATCAATCAACATACATCCTATCCTCTAAAGTGTATGGTGCAATCGACATACAACATTTGGTTTGGTCATGCTCAAGGAGAGTGATTAAGGCACCTGTAAGGAAGAGTGAGTTGATCCAAGTTGAGGGAATGAAAAAGGTAGAGGCAGACCAAAATAGCATGAGTAGAAGTAATAAAAATGGACATGTCAATTAAGGAAGTAACCAAGAGTATGATTTTAGATAGAATAGAATGGAGAAGAAGAAGAATACATGTGGTTGAACCTAAATAATCTGTTGAGGTTCCATAGCTAAGCCCAAAAGTTTGAGACTTAAGGCTTTGTTGTTGTAATTCTCTTCTGATTTGAAGTTAGTTGTCTGGTTTAATCCATCAATCAATGGAAAAAATTTTAAATCAGTCGGCAGTGTTTTTCATGGTTATATAGGATGAAACACTTTTTGAACTTGTATGCTTATGACTTTGTTGCTGATCATGTCTTGGAAATTTTTTTTTTCAAGTCTTCTTCTAAATTGGTGCAACCTTTTGGGTAATTGATTCTTGTAGACACAATGCCATTCAATTGACATCCTGCAAGCTCAATTTTGATTTTGCCATTTTGAATTCACAAGCGTAGCACTGCCTCTGCAGCATTGTTAATAGATGGGCCTTTGGGCTAAATGGTATCTCCACCTCTGTATAAGACTGGGGGTGGCTGAGATGCTGCAGATTCCAGTCTTGCAGAGTGCAAGTTCAACAACTACGCCTTAGTCCCAAAACATGGTTGGAATGATTTGAGCCACACTTTGACAAAGATCATTGTTTTTATTATTTTGTTTCTTGAGTTTCTTGTAATAACATTATTTTTTGGAGGTTAGATCTAGTGTCTGTTTGGGAATAGCTTATCTAGCTTTTTGCTAAAAATGTGCTAAAGTGTACTTTTACCTTGAAAAAAGTGAGAAAAAGTGGGGAAAAGTGAAAAAAGTGAGGTTTTAAAAAGTTGTATATAAAAGTTAAAGCTAATACTAAAACCCGATGCCAAATTCAGCCCTATTATTCTTATTTTATATGATTTTTAAATGTCAAAATGTCGTATTCATTATAGAATTTCCATTCTGTAGTTGTTTCACTGATTAGCTTACATATGCAAGTCCTGAATTTTGTTGGGTAATTGCAAGCGAAATAAACAATTGTTTCTTTATAAAATGGATGAGTAGTGAGTTCATACAGGGAAGAGAAGATTGTACACTGTGTGAAGTAATTTAGGAATTGATGCATGCCAGTACTTATTCCTATTTCTCCTCCTTTCCCCCTCCTTTCATCCAACAATCATTTGTTGTTACTTTCTGTAATTGAATATATTTCCTGTGAAATTCAGTTTCATAGTAATACCTTTTTTATGCAGCTCCTCTGAGAGCTCCAAAATGGTATAAACGTCCTGCTGGGGCATCTTTTGGCTTTGGTGGCAAGCTTGTAGGGTTTCGCCCTAGGCCCTCTGCTGCAGGTGTTCCAGCTGGTGCTTCAGAGGTATCTTTATTGGTCAATGTCTCTTTGTTCTCTTATTTTATGTTGTATTTGTTTGTTAATTTTTTTCCCTCTTTGTCCAGGTTTATGTCCACACCTTAGTTACTGAAGACAGTTTGGTCAGTCGATCGTCTGAATTTGAAGCTGCAATTCAAAATGGGGAAAGGTCTTTGTTGAGAGTACTTTGTGAGAAAAAGTCACAAGAGACTGAGTATGTTATCTTTACTGGCGAACAAATATTTTTATGTTTTGCTATTAGAAGTTGCTCTATTACTTTTGCATCTCTTGATTCCTTTTGAGCTGTTTTAACAGATCTGAGGATGACCGAGAAACATGGAACTTCTTGAAGGTTATGTTTGAAGATGATGGGACAGCAAGGACAAAGCTGCTCTCCCACCTAGGTTTCAGTGTACCTACTAAAGAAAAAGATAGTGTTGAAGATCTTTCCCAGGAAGTAAAAGCACTTGAACTCGACGATACCGTAACTGAGAAGGTTGGACATGGGGGTGATAAAGAAGTTAACGTTTTCCCTACTGATAATGGGGAAGATTTCTTTAACAATCTTAGCCCAGCTGGAACACCTGTGTCTACCTCTCGTGGTGAAAACTTTGCCATTGGAGATACTGCCCCTGATTCAGAACAATTGCAACAAGAACCAGATGGATTTGAGGAAAGCACTGACCCATCATTTGATGATGCTGTCCAAAGTGCTTTAATTGTTGGAGATTACAAGGGGGCAGTTGCACAGTGCATATCCGCAAATAAAATGGCTGATGCTTTAGTTATTGCTAATGTTGGTGGTGCATCCTTGTGGGAGAGCACACGGGATCAATACTTTAAGATTAGCCGATCACCTTACCTAAAGGTAGTTTATTTATCTTGAATGGCCTCATTTTACTTTGATGAACATATGAAGCTATGTAAAACGATTGGAGATAAATATTTTTTATCTTATCGATCGATTATTAACAATGTATTTATAATGTCTCTTTCATACATGGGGGTTCATTTTCAGGTTGTTTCTGCAATGGTGAACAATGATCTCTTGAGCCTTGTAAATACAAGGCCCCTGAAATTCTGGAAAGAAACACTTGCTCTTCTCTGTAGTGTAAGTTTTATCACTCTTGGCAAAGATAGAGTTCTTTTTTGTGACATTCCAGCACATTGTTTACGATTTAGATGCATGGACAGTTAAATCAATTTTTTCATTGAATCCAAATAAATGGTATTTTGTTGCTGAATTTCTTTCCCTGTTTCATGCTTGTTCCATTAATATATATACATACATATATATATATATATATATATATATTTCCCCTCTTAGTTTGCTGAATGATTTATTATGATCTTGAATGCTGTGGAATGGTTATCCATTACCTGCATTTACATAGTATCTCTTCCTTTTCATGTTGATGTTAGCAAATGGTATGCTCAACCTGCCTGACTTCCCTCCTCATGCCCACAGCTGAATGTAGTTGCAAGAATTGCTAGAGATATTGTTTCTTTTATGAGGCATCTTTTGTCTAAATTATCCTTGCATTCAGACATTATTATTAGAAGTCAACAGTCTGCCTCTTGAAACTATTAATTTAATGAGTTTCTGTTTCTGGATTTATTGTGGAGGTAATGAACTCTTGACTTGATGATCTTCTGTGCTATGGCCCAAGAGACAGACAAGTCAAATTAAACATATTTGTTTCTTACTTTGCAATGATGGCTATCCTGTAGTAGTTACTGTAAGAAATAGTTTCTTGTGCAATTAATTGCATTGATCATGAAGTTATTGTGTCTGCTAAATTCTTTTTCCTTCTTTTTTCCCTAAAAAAAAATCATCATCAAACAGTTTGCACAGAGAGAGGAATGGACTATGCTCTGTGACACACTTGCTTCGAAACTCATGACCGCTGGTAACACGTTGGCTGCTACTCTTTGTTATATATGTGCGGGAAATATTGATAAAACAGTGGAAATTTGGTCAAGGAGTCTTAGAACTGAGCATGAAGGGAAATCCTACGTTGAGCTTCTTCAGGTTAATTTGGTACTTGTAGAGGTGTATTTTGACCTGTATATTCTGGCCACAATACTTATTTATTTTTTTAATCATTTGATTAGGATTTGATGGAAAAGACTATTGTCCTTGCCTTGGCTACTGGGCAGAAGCGATTTAGTGCATCTTTGTGTAAGCTTGTTGAAAAATATGCTGAAATTTTAGCAAGTCAAGGGCTTTTAACAACAGCAATGGAGTACCTTAAACTTTTGGGCTCTGATGAATTGTCACCTGAACTTGTGATCTTAAGGGATCGAATTGCACTCGCTGCAGAACCTGGTATGTGATTTTGGTAATATCTTTCATGTAGTGTTAGAACCCTGGAGGTTGCTGGATGAAATTTGTGGTTCATTCTTTTCTCATATAATTCTGGCATGTTTTATTTTCCAGTTTTATTTTCAAAACACTATCGTTCTTGCTTTTCTTATGGTTCTGTTTTTATTTAACCAGTGGCTTCCAGTCACCTCTGTGGAATTGGAAAAAGAAAAGTTGGTTGTACCCAATGCACAAAGATCCCACTTTTATGGGGTCTAGGAGAGGTGATTGGTAGGCAGCCTTATCAATAAAAAAAAGTGATTGGTAAAGAGCCTTACCCTCAATTGTTTTGGAGAGGCTAATTCCTGAACTCAAACCCTAAAAATGACATGAATGGAATATGATGGTGAGTCAAAATTGAAATGTCTGGCCCCATGGCCTTTGCCCTTAGCCAACTGGTGTGGTTTTGACCAACTAGGAGCCCCCATGTGTGATCTTGTATCTCTCATGGAAAATTGTTTTTTAGTGTTTAATAGTTGTATTTCTGTTTCCAATCTGCCATATATAATGATATCAAGAAATTGGTAGAATCTCATTTACATTGACATGGGATGAGCAACCATCATCTAAGAGTCCTTGTTAGTTTCATTTATTATACTAGGAGATCTACTTCACTAGGTAATTAGAACAAATTAGTTTCCATCAAATCTTTTGAATATAGATGACTTTTAATAGCATAGAATTGGATGCTAAAATTGTTCTTTTGAATATGCGGATTTTAATGGGGACAGCTCTATGATATAGCTTTTTTTTGCCTCAATATGTGGTTTCAGTTGATGAATTTGTTTGTTGCAGAGAAAGAAGATAGGGCTATGCCTCTTGAAAACTCTCAAACACAAAGTGCAGCAGTGTATGGTGCTGATCAATCCAATTATGGCTATGATACCTCTCAAACATATTATCAGGTGTTTATAAGTGACTCTCTTTTCTGTGTGATATAGTTGTCTCAGCTGCTGTTTAATTGCAAACATTGTTGCATTTCTCCCAGTTATTCTAATGTGTATTTTTTTAATGTGTATTGTTTAGGAAACGGCGCCATCACAAATGCAGCCTAGTGTTCCCAGCAGTCCATATGGTGGTAATTATCAACCTCCCTCGAGTTCTCCTTATGGAGCATACGGAACTCCTGCTGCGTATCAGCCCCCAAATATATTCCTTCCATCACAGACACCTTCCCAGGTAATTTTTGTTATATGGTTCATCTAGTACTATTGGTTTTTATTTGGTGTTTAGTATATAAAATTTCTTATAGACCTGCTAAATTTTGCTTATTTGTAGTTTGTATCGTATTTATAATTTTATATGCTTCCCAACTATTACATGGACCAATTTTATCCAGTCTGTCCGAGCTGGTAGTAGTTCACTTATAAATCTTCTGAATCAAAATTAATCTCCCTTCCATCTGTGTTTTATAATCTATAAAGTTGTTCTGGGTTGTCATTTCTGGCATTTGACATAGTGTTGGTCATCAAATTCTCACCATATTTTTTGTCTAGATTTTATTTTACAAATTTTTCCTGTCACTTGCTATAAATAATACTTTTAGACATGATCTTTATGACCTTTTTTGTTACTCTTCCAGCCAAATTTTGCTGCACCTCCCAATACTGCTCAGCCTGTTGCGAGGCCCTTTATTCCCACAACTCCTGCTATGCTGAAAAATGCAGGGCAATATCAGCAGCCCACATTGGGTTCTCAGTTGTATCCTGTAAGTATATTCTCTTTTGATGTGTGTGCGTGTGAGATTTGTAGTTTGATGTCAAAATGCGCAATATTGTAAGCAACTTGTGAGTGATATACTGAAAAATTCATTGTATATGTTTCAGGGAACTGCTAACCCTACTTATCAACCTGCCCCATCTGGGAATGTTCCAGCTGCCCCTATTACATCACAACCAGGCTCAGTTCCTGGCCATACAATGCCACATGTTGTAGCTCCCACTCCATCCCTGAAGGGATTTATGCCAGTTAATTCAGCGGTTGTTCAAAGATCTGGTATGGGTTCAATGCAACCACACAGTCCCACTCAGGCAGCATCAGTGCAACCCACCATCACACCTGCAGCTCCACCACCTACTGTACAGACAGTTGATACTTCAAATGTACCAGGTATTTATTTTTATATATTTATAAATTTTACTTGATTAATCCATTGATTCTTTGAATAATAAAATTTACTTTCACATAGCCCTGCTTGTTCAAAAACTAATATAATGAAAAAATAAAAAGAATAGCCGGCATTACACACTATCCTGGAGATTCTGATGGCATTAGATGTCAACTGTAGGAACTCTTATGGCCTGTTTGGGAGTTAAAAAAAGGAGGGGGAGTAGAGTAAAGTAGAGGGAGGGAGAGTAATTCAATTACCTTGTTTGAAAGTTTTTTTAAGGAAGGAGGGGGAGGGGTTTCAACTACCTCCAACCCCTCATTTTTAATTTCTCCAAATTGGAGAGATTTGGAGGGAGAGTAAAGTGGATAAATTATTAGCCAAAAGAATTTCCTAATTTACCCTTTTTAAATTAACAAAATTACCATTTTTAAAGGGCTAATTACTTCCTTCCTCCTTATTAGTTTTAAAAACATCCAAACAATGTAGAGGGAAACCATTCTCCTCTACTCTCCTTCCCACTACTCTCCTTCCCTCTACTCTCCTCCTACTCTAAACTTCCAAACAGGCCATTAAGGTAATGAGTGGTGACAGGTAGCAGTGGCAATCTTTTGTCTGTCTCAAGGTTTTGTGTTTAAAAATTCAGACAGTCTGGATAGCAATACAAACTAGTTATTTGTTAATTAATGGGATGCATGTCTCATCTTATCAATAGAGGTTTTTATGCATTTTTTAATTCTGCACATCTTATGACATCTAAACAGATGTAACTGAGGGAAAAGATGGATCCTGGATCTTGATAAACTATGCATGCAAGCAGAAAAAAGGCTTTTTCATGTTCAATATTTTTTTTGGTCCAAGCAAAATAGTGGTTTAGAAAAACAAAAGTTGGATTGGTCCTGTGTGGTCAGAATTTAATCCATTCTGGTTCTGCTTCTCCTAGTAATTTTGGAATTTTGGGTCTCGGTGTGTTGTACTGATGATTTGTTATGCTAGGTTAGCTGGGTTTTATAGATTTCATAAATTTTTTTTACAGAATAGTGTTCTCATAAATGGAACCAATCTTGGAAGTAGGCCATTTTGGTTGAAATAATTGTTGGTAACCAGTTTTGACATTTTGTCTCGTATCATGCAAAAAAGAAAATAGTTAGTTAATAACTAAAAAGAAGCTAAACAAGTATCTTATTACTCTTGCATGGTGTTTTGATTCTTTTGAAGCCCTTCCGTGCTTCCACGCCTACTGACAATTGTTTAATATCATTTTTAGTTGAGTGGTCTATGGGAACACTTAACATCTTGAGTTAGTTTCAGCTAGGTAAATTTCTGAAAACTGAATATTTATCCTAGTGGGCGTTTGGATACTGCTTATTTTGCTGAAAACTGAAAATAATAATAAAATTTTTGGTACTGTTTATATGAACAGTGTAATGTCCCATGAACAGTGCACCAGGTGCTGGTAAAAAAAAAAAAAAAAAAAAAAAAAAAGAAGCCAGACGCAGACGCATCTGTCCAAAATGCAAACCAAACGGACTTTAGCTAATAGAAATTCGCTTCTGCTTTATTTGTTTTCCTCCTATGCTCTTATCATTCACTTCGCTATTTAATGCTGATGTTTGTTATTGCTAAACTTGCCCCAGTGCACCAAAAATCTGTCATCGCAACATTGACAAGACTTTTCAATGAGACATCAGAAGCACTGGGAGGTTCACGTGCAAATCCAGCAAAGAAGCGTGAAATAGAAGACAATTCAAGGAAATTAGGTGCCTTGTTTGCAAAACTCAACAGTGGGGACATATCAAAAAATGCTTCCGATAAGCTTGTTCAGCTCTGCCAGGCTTTGGATGGTGGTGATTTCAGTACTGCTCTTCAAATCCAGGTACATTTCTTTAACATTCACACACTTCATTTAGGTTGCGAAACTTGAAATATTAAATTCTGTTTGTTTGCTTTTGTTTCTGCCTGGTTCAGGTACTACTTACGACTAGTGAGTGGGATGAGTGCAACTTCTGGCTAGCTACACTAAAGCGAATGATCAAGACAAGGCAGAATGTCAGAATAAATTAACGAAGGCACGGGAATTCCTTCTAAGATCTGTTTCCTGGATTGGAATTTTTTCACCTGTGAGGGTATCTTCTTGGAGGGATAATCTTTTTTACAATGTACACAAGACTGGCTTCTATAGATTGCAGCTGCAGGAATTTGGTTCTTCACGATATATTGACTGGCTTTCAGTTAAAAGCTATTTTTGGAAGCTGTTAGTGGAGATAGTTTTCATGACATAATGGACTGTGGATGGTTGTTTTTTTTATTAATACTTGTAGTGTTGAGAAATAGTGTTTTTTTTTTCTTCTTGAATTTTAAAGTTCATAGATGGTTTACTTGCCCTTTTTGGCTGTTCAAAAGTCTTAGTGAGCTGCTTTAAGCCGTTTTCTGTTGTCAAATTACTTAATTTTTTTTTCCCTTTTCTTTTGGCACTTAAACTGTACCAGCCTTGTGATTTTATCATGAATATGAACGCAAATATTTGAATAATATAGCATGATTCGTTGAGATGAGTGGTGTTTGAATGCTATTTTTATGTTTAGTACCTGTTTTTTAACGGTTACAATGTACCATCTAGCGAAGCCTTTTTGTTTTATATTTTAATCTACTTTTGAGTTGAAGTTTTCTACTATGGCCTGAGCCCATGAGAGATGCCTAGGAGCAGCCTCCAAGTTGGTGCTTATTTCATGGTAGGTTTGAACGTATCAAATATTGCAGACTTGTTTACCAGCATTCTCGAGTGGGAATGGGACTTATTGAATAGTGATGTCATGTTTATTTTATTTATTTTTGTTTGGTGAAGAGGAAATTAAATTAAACACAATTAAGTAGTACGAGGTTTAGGGGCAACACTTCAAGCGTCAGCTAATAACCGGTACAAAATGGAGGAGGATGGAATACATAAAAAGAGCTATCACTAGGTGAAAATCCTTTCTAGGCGAAGATCCTCGCATTGACTCATTTCATGAAAGGCTTGTAATTAGAGATCAAAGCATTACAAGAGTGAGATATATCAAACAAGCATCATGCGATGTAAGGATCGTAACATCAGCTTTTGCATCTATTTCAATGTAGAGTTATTGAGCGTTGAGGTTGTTACTTGTTAGCTAGGATGAGGCCATCACGAAGGCAAAGTTCAGCTGCCTTGGAAAGAGTGAGACCAAAAGAATTTTGGGGAAGCCTCCAGTCCAGAAGCCTCTACAGTTTCTAATGATCCCGCTAGCACTGACCTTATTTATCAGGACTAATTTTCGTGATAGTAGCGAAGGTGATTGCCGATACAAATCTATTATTTTGCGTTATCCTAGACAGAAAATGGTTGCTAGTTTAATGTAGAAATATGAAACTTGGTTGAGGGCCTTGTGGCTTGTTAACAAGACGTGATAGCATATAGCATATAGGTGCTGATGTGTTGTGTAAGCTATGTTGGCCAAACTTTGAGGTTGTATTGGCACAAGTCAAGCCCTCCGCATGGTGGTGCATGGACTGCTAAACATTTGCTTTGGCTGTCAAGTGTGCATTGTTGGAACATTTATACAAGCACGGTTGTTACTGAGTAATTGCATTCATAGATAACCTATATGGGTGAGCTAGCAACATGGCAAGGCTCCAAAACACCAAGCTATTGTGTCCTAGAGCTAGTTCCAAGATTATGGCCACAACCACAACTATAGGAGCATTTACTTTCCAAGTAACTATTCATTGACAGTATATCTTGCATGCTTACTTAAGCTGTTGGGGGTGTCAACGAGGTATGAATAAGGGGAAAACAGTCAAAACTCAAAAGTGTATTTTATGTTAAACATTGTAAACTCTTTGTTTGTAAGATGTAGTGGCTGGTTTAGGTTAAGATAAGTTGTATACGAGAGAAAAGTCTTAGTGTCCTTTATACTTTGCAGTGAAGTAATAAAGGTTTACGAGTGTTTTGCTTAAATATGTGTGTTTGTTGTGTATGTAGTACTCTATACGAAAATTCAGAAAAATTCACTCATTCTGCAAAATCTTTTGGCTTCCTGATTTCAATTAGAATTTTGAGTGATGTAAATACAAGATTTTCGAACATATTTAAAAATATATTATATATCTTATACACATGGAACAACATAGATTACATCAACATCTTATTTTGTTTCCTTTTCTTGTTTATGCTGAGGAAGGAGGGGGTTCATTTCAATCAAATTCAAATCATCACCAATAGTGTTTTTATCGAACGATAGAAATAGGTTAATAGATAGAAAATAATTATTTCCCATACCTAATATTCATTAAGGAAATATTAAAAACTATTGGAAGCGCACTATATTGATTTTGAGAATGTGGCTTTTTTTGGGTCATGTGTCGGGGTATTAGTGATAGTTAAAGTTGAGGCCTAATTTCTTAATGGAGTTAAAATTAGATATAGTTTCTTTGGTGCAATAAATTATATTCTTTAATTAAATTAAAAAATATGGTTGTTTTGATCAATAAAGTACAAAGAATGATATTTTTTTAGGGCAATTAATTTATATGTTTGAATTTAATAAGGAGCCTAATATAATCGTACCTAAATTTTGAATTTAATTAAGTAGCCTAATATAATTGTACCTAAATTTTATCCTTTTCATTTAGCCAAAAAAATAAAAAAGTTTTATCCTTTTCAATTTGTCATTATGTCCTTAATTTGTATTATTTTTAGGGTCATTATGTCGTTATGATTTAGGGTTATTTTTAAAACCTAAAAATATAAATATAAATATTTTTTTAATAAGTATTATTCTCGCATCTTTGACCATTTTTTTATTAAAAACATTAACTAGTTTATAAATAAAATTTTTTTCCACATATTTCTGGTTTCTATACTGACCCTTATCCATTGGAAGCTAATTTACTTAGTTTTCTAAACAATATCCTTAAAACAATTACAAGTACCTGCTTTTAGGTTGTCCAAGTTTGTAAGTCTTAAATTAGAGGAAAATTAGTGAGAACTAGGCAGTAGATTGTATATAAGGTCTTGTAATTCTATTATTATACTTATTTTGAATTCACTAATAATCGAATTAGCTTTAAGCTATTCTTGACAACTATATGCTGACGTCTCTATTTATTTTAATAAACTTAAACTCATTTCCTATTAATTCTATACCAAATTGCGTTGCTTGCTAATCAGACTCAGTTAGGGGTGTTAGGGATTTTTTGACCCAACCCACCATGATGGGTTAAAAAAATTCAATCCAACCCAACCCAATCTACATAAGTTTGGTTGGGTCCGGTGAAACCCATGGGTTGGATAATTTTTTTTTTATTGCTATTATTATTAAATTGAGCAGAAAAAAATATATCACATCTGCTACCTGAGTTGATAAACAAAATATACATTAATATATGAACTAATATTCCAACTCAGTTATACATTAATATATGAACTAATATACATTAATATTGGCTTTTATATAGGATAGGAGGAAGAGCTGGTTATTTAAAAAAATTTATTATTTATATAATATATTTTAAGTATATATTAAATATATGGGTGGGTTGGATCGAGTTTGGCGGGTTTAAAATTTTATGACCAGAACTCAACCAGCCCTACTATCAAAAAATTTTTGTAACCCAACCCAACCCAACCCACCAAACCCTAAAAATCGACCCAATCCGACGGGTTGGGTTGGGTCGAGTCGGTTTTGGTGAGTTGGTGGGTTAGCTGCACGTCCCTCCGCTCAGTGTCTCCTACTAAGATGTGATTAAAATGTCAACAATATTTCAAGAAAAATAAGCTCTATCACTCGCATTCTTACAAAGAAATTTTAATTGAGAAAAAGAACAAGAAAAATGATTTTTAATTTTTGAACTTACTTAAAATAAAATGGAATCTTCCCAAGTCCTCCGATTCCATAATAGAACACTCTATAAGTTGAGGAAATAGCAACAACGCCTAGCCATTATAATCAAAGTAATTTTTTTTTTCTTTCTAAAAATTGTTTGTGTTAACAAATGAGCAATCCGGCCACCAATAACATGTGCTTGAATGCTGCCAACACCACCACCATTGCAACAGCGAGACGATGGCGAAAAGAGGTGACCTGGAAGAGTGAGTGAGGCAGTTGGAGAGGGAAACAGTGTGGAGAAAACACAATATACTTCGAGAGGCAAGGGATCGACTTGGTCAAATCTAGCTGAGAGAGAAGAAGAGAAGATGACTGTAATCCTGAAGATAAAAAATTTAGTTTTTACATTATTTCATTTCATTATGAATGAATTACTTATAAAATGCAGGAAAATGTGATAATGTTGAATGGAATTATACTTTTTTTTATTGGATTAGGAGGTCACATAAAAAATTTATGTTCTTTATTTTTTTAGTGAACATGAAAAATTTATGTTAATTTTCATAATTTGAACATGAAGACAAGATAATTGATTGTCAATTTTGTCACATACATTTGTATATTACTGCTAACCAGGAGAAAAAAAAAAATTGTATTTTCCTTTACTTTCGAATTCTTGAAGATCTTACTGCACTCATCACAACCTCCTTGGGTGTATTTCTAGAAAAGCTAAACTAGTACTAGTAGTATTTGATTTTAATACCCATTTTTAATAAACGAGCCATAAAAAGTTAAAAGTGTATGGCCATATCAAAAAGATCCATTAACGTACAGACAAAATAGAACAGGCACTTGAGGGAATGAGTGACTTTGACATTTTTTCACAGTCTTGGTGAAACCATCATCCTTCAGTAAAGGGAATGAGTGTCTAGGTGATGATGATCTTTCCCCTTCAAAAGTGGAACTTTTCATAATTAAGTTTGACCCAAATAAATAAATGTAAGAAATTAATGTTTGAAAACATACTCCAATTCTTTGTCAAGAATTAAGAATTCCAATTCTTTGATCATAAAGTTTTATCCTATTTTCCAATTTGGTATCTAGACTTCCAAAACTTGCGTTCATATTTTTAAAGATATAAGGTGAAGTAATTTAATTTATTATTTTTATGTTATATAATTAAAAAAAAAAATCTAACTATATACATGTATTAAGACAAATATTCACAATTACCTTGAATTTGTGTGAAATCATAATAAATATAATATGTTCTTTTAAAAAAGATACGTTGGAGTTGGCTCATATTTGTTATTGGGTTACTTACATAGTAAAAAAGCTGTTGATGTGCATTATTGCTCTGCAATTGATGGTGACAATACATATGGGTGGGACCTATTTAGTTGAGCAAAATTACAAGATTGCTATGGTAACTCTGTTTTCATAATCTGGAAACAAGGAAAAGATGTTCTCATTTTCAATCATTTTAACTCTTTTTTTGAATTATGAGTGATGGAAATTGAGAAAAAAAAAAAATCAAGTCAAACAACTGGAATGGATGTGGGTCTCATGAAAAGTGAGTTATGGGTGATGAAGATTGAGTGATGAGTAATGAAAATCACTCTAACCAAACATGACCTGTTGTGGCCTTATGGGAGTAGTAGAGTGGAGTGTGACAAGCGGAACGAAACAGAACAGAACTAAACGCTTATATCTCATTTTTTTCATATAGTAGTTGCTCGCTTTTGTGGATGTTGATACATTGTTCTACTTCTATCAGTTCTATGTTGATTTCTCTTTTCTCTCTTCTTTAATTTTTGCATAAAGATATTATTTCACAACAAGATACATTTAAACTTGAACATATAGCCTTTGAACACTCATTTATTCCATCTTAAAAAAAACATCACTTTAAGACATAGGAGGTTTCAGTATTTCGAAAAGAGAGGCACATGCAGTAGGAAAATGAGTGAGCTGTAAAGCCTTGATATTCGAAGAGGAATATAAGTCTTCCCCACCTACTGTTAATAGCTAAAGACACCATCTTTCTTCTAGTTTTTTGAGTTTGAAACAATTTTTGTGCCAGCTTCTCTTGACACCTTGAATTCCAATTTGTCTATAGTAAAGAGAAAACTTGGATGCTACTATAACTCTAAGTGAATGGAGTTAACTTGGTGTCTGAGTGGTCCTTTTCTTGGATAACACAATTTTTGTACCCGGAAAATGCGTTTAAAGGGCCATAATAATAGGATAATTAGTATAATATTCTATGTGTATAAATTTAATTTCAGGTCAATGATCACAGCAAATGAGCACAATTATAGAAGGGTATGTCCTTTGATGTCTTGGATTGGAAGTGAAATGTTTCACTTTATGTTTTCACTTTGCAAAGTGACATGAAGTGAACTCGTTTTGATTGTTTTGCTGTTTGAAAGAAAATTCCACATTCATCTAATAAAATAATTGCTGGAAAGACTATTTCACATCTAGAAGAAGACAAAAAAGGAGCACTTAGAAATTTTTACAATTATTTGACCAAAAAACAAACAAGAACATTTTGATAAGTCATTTGTGCCTTTGTGGTGATGTCTCCTACTCTTTCTTATTCTTTTTTGTTGACTTGTTGTGAGTCATGACCTGTTTCAAGGGGTTGGGGGGGACTTAGAAACATTTCAAAAAAGGGCAATTGAATGCATGCTCAAAATTGCTTGAGAATCCTGTGAGTTCCCATTTCAAATTGTTGGGTTGGTCTAAGATGATATTTGTAATTGGAAAGACTACATGTGACAATCTTATTTACCTTCACAGGTTTTTTGCTTTTGCAATAAATACCCCATGGGGAAATCTTGAAGAATGATAGTTGAGAAATGGAGTCACATAAGGCTTCGAAAAATATAAATTTTCATTTTTCTTTAATTAACTAGATGCACAACAATGCTATGATTGTACAAATGTGTGCTGAATCTTATATTAGATATTTATTAGGTCAAACTAGGTTTATATAAATGATTACGATGAATCCTAATTGTAAATAAGGCTATATTGACTTGAGTAGTCCTATTAGGGTATAGTGCAAATGGGCTATCATTTTTTTTTTAAATGGATCGTGATTAATGGTATCAGAGCTAACCTAATAACACCATGTATCTTAAGAGCAATGCGGTATATAACGTGTGTTTTGATAAAAACATTAATTAGATTAGTGCTTTGGAGATATAATATGGCATCAAATGTGATGGGAAGCAACATTCCAATTTTTGACCCGCAGCATCAGTAACAACTTTATAGATACATAAAGATGCAAGGGACCAAAAAAAAAAAAAAAAAAAGGAAAAAAAAGAAAAGCTAACATTAGTCCCAGGAGGCAACAAGAAATATGATCCATATAAGATAATAACTTTTTCTTTTTCTTTTTCTTTTTCTTTTTCTTTTTATTAAAAAAGAAGAAGAAGAAGAAGAAGAAATGATGAAATATTAATCTCTCAGTAATGATCCCAGTTAGGTGCTGATGTTAAATGAAAGATTAAATGAATTGGCATCTAGAAATGATGACAGATCTTGAGTCCAGCCTTAATATCAGAGTTACTCCCAGATGAACCTCAATGATCAGATTACAAAATTGAGTGATTGCAAATTCTTATATAATTAAGTTTGGTTTGAGAGTGCAATGATTTAGCCAACAAAGCACACCAATAAAAGACCATAAAGATTTAACAATTGAATGATGATCGTTTAATACAAATATGGTGAATACTGTGTCAAACATTGGTTGCCAACCTCCCTAGTCAGCCGTACGGAGAAAATGAAAATGATACCAAGAATAAGAATTTAAAATCCAACAAAGAGTTACACTTGAATTTGAACTACCCTGCTATATGACATATGTAACAGATAACACCCAAAACAAATAAAAAGACATGGAATATTGTCATTATTATAAGGAGTGTATTTGGCAAGCTTTGTAAGAAGATGTTACATCTAAGGTACCAACATAATGTTAATTTAAGAAAATCATGCTCTAGTCGGATACAATGACAGAGTTGGAGAGTGAAAGGACAATAGCAACTCCACTGAGGGATGGTTTATTCTAGGTATACAGGCAAGTAGTTGAACTTTCCATTCTATGCAAATAATATTAGATCTCTCAATTTGCTGCTCTAGCACTTAGTATCCAATCCATCACATTTTATGAGGCCACTAGGGGTCAATCATAGAGATGTTGCTCTTAATCTTGTTGTCATCATTGATTTGTATACTTATCTTTGAGCAGATAGGTCAAAATAAACTAGATATTTTCTGAGAAGCACACCATGGACAACACATGGGTGCTCTCAGGCTTGGATTCCACCCAAAGTAATGCTCTATCTGTTTGCTTGTGTGAAATGAACAGAGTTCAGTATCAGGATTATAAAAGCACTGCCGTCATGTGCTAGACCGTGACACCTGACTGGAAGCATGTAGCGCAATTGTTTTTTCTCGTGTCTATGATTAGCAAGTCAAAAAATTTAGACTTATCTTCAGGCTCCAGATTTTGGAACAAAGTAAAAGATTATCCACTCAAATTCAAAACATCTGTTGGGTACAGAGAATTGATACAAGACACAAGAGGCCATATTTGGCTGTTACTGTGACTCTGAGGATTCTTGAAATATGGTAAACCAAAAAAAAGTAAAAAAAAAAAAAAAAAAAAAAAAAATCATTTTGTTAAATAATTATGTTTACATGAAAAGAAGGATAAAATGCAAAATTAAAAATAGCAAAGGTATCAGAACTACAGTTTGTATTAAAAGAGTACAAAAATCTGATTACTGCCCACTGATGGATCTTGATATGTATTCAGCAGCAACCTTTTTTCATACATTTCATGAGAAAGAAGGATAAACAACCTATAAGGGGGACATCAGCAATGGACCCTTTATCCACAAATGTGAATAAAACAACACATAAACATTTGAATCAACATGGAATAGTTTGATTTTGTAAAATCCACAAATAATGAGCTACCAACAAATCTACATCAATGTAATCTGCAAACAAGAAAAGCTTACAAGACTGGGCTTTGCTCCATTGTAGAATTGCTCTGAGTGAATGTTTTGCAATTAATTAGATACACCCTCAGCTGCCTGAGAACTAAAATTCGAACGAGACATTACATCTTCTCTTGACAATCTATCTGAACCTTCCCCAGCTGATTGATTTTGCTTCAAATGGAGAACATCAGTTTCATTACCACAACTCTGGTGGAAATATCTTCCACTACCTAATTTAGCACTCCAATTCCCTGATTTAGAACCAGGCTCAACCTCATCACCCTCCCCATCATGACCAGCCATAAGTTCCATCAAGTTGCTCCTGAACCCCAAATCAGAATACACTCTCCGTGAATTCCTCATCGACAACCTACTAACTTTCCCATCTACAGCATCCAAATCCCCTCCTTGCACAGTCTCCACTCTCGAATTTACATCTCTCAATCCCACCCCCACCGGAACCCCAACATTCTCTACCATCATACACGGATTGTTAAAACCATTCCACGAGTGAAGTGGAACCAATTTACTCAACCCACTAAGCCACCCAACAACCTCCTTCATTGTCGGCCTCCTCTCCCTACATGACCTCACACACTTCCCGGCAATCACTACCAATTGCTTCCTCACAACCAAATCCTTAGGAAGTTCAATCCTTGGATCATAAACAGCAGAAAGCTTCCCTTTCTTTATAAGAGGAATTGCCCAATCCACAATCGAAGGCGGTGAATGCCCAACATCAATAGCCTTCCTTCCACTAATAATCTCCAACAACAAAATCCCAAAACTAAACACATCAGTCTTTGTGCTCAAATTATCTGGGGTCACATAGCCAGGGTCTAAATACCCCATAGTCCCAGCAGGGGGTGTGGACCTTAGTCTATAATCATCAACATGACACCTAAGTGCTAATCCAAAATCACCCAACCGAGCATTATGGTTTCTATCTATTAACACATTAGCAGACTTAATATCTCTATGAATTACAGGTGGGTTTGATGAATGCAAAATGTCAATGGCTTTAGCAGTATGCAAAGCTAATCTAATTCTTCGACCCCAACCAGGAGGTCGAGTTGTGGAATGAAGAATGTCATACAAAGTACCATTACTCATGAATTCAACCACCAAAAGTCTATTCTCAGAATCAGTGGTAAAACCAAGTAGATTTACCAGTCTTGGGCTGTGGATTTTGGACAAGATTTCAATCTCATTATCCACCTCACTGGCTGGCATATCTGGTCTGAGAGAAGGAGTTCGAGACGGTTTCTTGACAGCAACTTGGCGGCCATGAATGAGGGCCTTGTAGACATAGCCATGGCTGCCTTTTCCCAACAGCTTTTGATCAGAGAAGTTGTTGGTGGCAGCTTCAAGATCACTGTAGTTAAAATGCTTGATCTTGATGGGTTTTTTGTGAGTGGTACTGGGAAAACTTGAAGATGGGGTGTGGGAATTGGAGATGGAAATGGCTGATTCAGCTTTACAAGAAAGATAGCCCATCAAAGTTTTGGTTTTTTTAACTGGGTCTTTGAGGTTTTATGATGTCTGGTTCTAGTATGTGAATCTAAAAGGTGCGTTCTTTGGTTAACATAAGATGAAGAAGAAGAGGGAAAAGTGAAGACAGTTTTTGAGGTTTTTTGGGTTTTGGCAGTGCAGATGTTGTTGGGATTGGAAAATAGACAACTGTTATATGTGTGGTTTCTGCATTTCTTTTGAGAGAGAGAGAGAGAGAGAGAGATTTGTAAGGGATGAGTAGCGGATTGTTAGTGTGGTGGCTTTGGAGCCCACCAAATTGGAATCCCAATGGTGTAAAATGTATATAATGCACTATAAAATATTGGGTTTTTTTTTTTTTTTTGATAAGTTTATTTTTTATTATTTGATTTGATTAGAACTATAAAATATTGGTGATGCATATGCAATTATGCATTTGTTTAGAGGATAACATAACGAGAGGTACTACAATTACAAAATTTTAAGAATATTTTTACAATTATCATTAGTTTTATTTTGAATTTATCATTAAAAATAATTTTTTAATCTACTAATAATAACCTGTGACAACTCGCTATTTAGAATTTATTGTGAAATTATTCTATATATAACATTTCTCTAATATAATACTTGTAATTGTTAGTATTTTCTAACTCTAAAAGTCTTCCTTCTAAAAAATCTCTAAAAGTCCTTTTTTTTGGGTCAAAGTTTGACTTTGTTCCAATTAATGTAAAGTTTTATTTTTTAGAGTATTTTAGTTTCTATATTTGGTAGCGACCTTAAAATGAGTTAAAAAATTATCTTTTAACTTCTTTATTTAGTTTTGTGTGAGATAAAATTATTTTCCTTATTTAGCTTCACATGAGATAGAGTTATTATTGTCTATCTCATGTTAAGCTAAATAAGGAAAATTAAGAGATAGTTTTTCTTTGACCAATTTTTTTGAAACTACAAAATACATAAAAAGATGAAAAACTATCATAATATAAGGTTTCCAAGTCTTTTTAGTTTAGTGATATACTAGTATTCTTTTTTTTTTTTTTTTTATGAGTAAAATTAGAGTTTAAATCATTGCCCCATATTATTATAACTAAGGAAATGCTAACGAGTGCCCTAAGGGCACTCGTTAATAATCTATTTAAAGAAAGTTTTGATTTCACTTTTATGGGAAATGAAAAAAATTGTCAAAATATTAATTACTTTTTTTTATTTCCCATAAAAACTTTCCTTAAATGGATTATTAAAGAGTGCCCTAAGGGCACTTGTTAGCATTTTTCTTATAACTATTGAAACATTTTAAATTATACACATTTATACGAGATGAAAGTGTAGCATATTGGATGTATGAAACAATTTGACAATATAAGATAAGAGAAGAAGGATGTTTGTTTACAATAAATATAATTGTCATTTTATCTTCAAGAATTATTATATGTCAATGGAATTAACAACAAAGAATTAATATATTGACACATTTATTTCTTACTTTCATTAGAATGCATCTTATTCTACGAGAGAAGGGATGTTGAAACAAATTGTGAAGGTAAAATAAAAACTCCTATTATGTATTATATTGGTACTAAGCACTAACCTTTTTTTCCCTCTCTCTCTCTCTAAAACTTCCAAACATACCTTTTTATTTTTATTTTTTAAGTATACTTAAACCTAATAAGGCTAATATTATACGGTGATTTCAGGCTTTCTAGCCCTCTAAAAACCATTATCCTATTTCATTTTTAATGTAAGATTAATGTAATTATTATAATATAATTGTTTTATTTACTTTTTTTTGGGTGAAAATTGGAAATAAAGATCATATTAAAAAGTTGTGTGAAGTCCTAATGATACTTACATTAAACACAATTAGAGAAAGAGAAAGAAAATGTAATTAAAGCATGGTCAACTCTTTGGATCCTAATATCCTATTACTAATAGCTTCGTTAAGTCTTTGCATGCGAATGCTTAAGGCATATACTGTCTACACCGGCAGCTTCTGAGTGCTGTTAGGTGGTGAAGCACAAAGTCAATCGAAGGTTGAATAAGAAACTAAAAAGTAGGTAGATATTTTGCTTTTTTAATAATCTTAGATTAACATTTTTTTTTGGCTGTTTGTTCAAACCCAAAACGTTTTCCCCCATAGTTAACTCGATTTTTGGAGTAACCATACTCATTTTCTTTGAGATTCAGAGAAACGACACTACCACAAACTTGAAGGGAAAAAACATTTCACTTTGAGGTTTGAAGAAAATAACATTCCCCCTCTCTTGTATACATTAGTAACATAATCTTCTAAATATCAATAAATTAAATTTCTCTTTATTAAAGTTTAATCATAATTAGTAAAAAACATAAATGAAAAATTTAGAATAATAACGCAAAGTTTATCAAGCACCAAAATACTTGTAATGGAAAATCTCTCCGCAACCTATAGAAAAACTTAAAAAAAAGTCTTACTAAATATTTTAAAATACTCTTTAATTAAAAATTTAAATCAATAAATTTTAATTCTGAAAGGGATAATAGTTTTGGAAACTTAAAAGCTTAGTACCCAACATTTTTAACATCAATTTAATTAGTGAAGTTTCTCATGCTAGGTTTGTTAGGCTTCATGAAAAACTATTGTGTATGTTAGGATTTACTGTGTATGTTAGGATTTACAGTTAGCTTATTTTGATGACAAAATTAGTACAAAAGCATTGAATTTGTTGTATTTGAGATTGATTAGAGTTAAATTAAGAACTTGTTGAAGAGTTTTGAGTTTAGAATTTTTATTTTTCCTTTTCTCAAGAGAAACCAAGCTTGCTCAAGTTTAACATTAAAAGCAGAAAGAAAGTTCACTAGTATTTTGCTTTACCCTCGCTTGAGCGAAATCATTTGGTCTCTACCATTCCAAATTATGCTAGAAAACATGTCTGTGCCTTACCTAAACCTACCTATATAAGGCATCTTAGGCATGGTTTTTCAATGAGAGAGCAATAAGTAACTTTTAGATACTTTCGAAGTATGGAAAATAGTACTCTATTCTCTCACATTTATGATGAGGCCTACTTATTAAATTCATCGTAGGGTTCACCATAAATATGAGAGGAATAAATACAATTTTTCCATACTTTAAGAGTACTTAAGAATTTTCTAGAGAGTGAGTAATTTTTAGGCAATCACACTAAGTAGATTTCGAAAACATATATTCATCCTTTTGCTTTGATCCAACAAAACGAGAATAATAAGTTACAAGTGTTCTTTATATGCTTTGATCCTCAAACTTTTCTTTAAAACCATAAATATTATTTTTAGTGAGTTCATGGTAGCAAATCTTTGAGAAGTCCCTTGAAATGCTATAAGTGATTCATGTGGATGAGGTTCATTCGTGGAGAAGATCCTTATGTAAACAAAAATTTCTAGGATTACTGCGGTCGGAAATAAATATAGCGTTTGTACTTTGTAGAGGTTACATAGAGAGTTTAGTGCTACAAAGTTTTGTAACTATATGCTTTTGTAATTATTCTTTTGTACTGAATTTTCTTGTAGGATTGGATTCTCAACGTGGTTTTTCCATTGAAAATGTACCACATCATTATTTTTTCACTTTTATTTGCTAAAACATATGGTCATACTATCATATGCTTCCCAAAATATTATAACATACATCTACCTCTTTATACCTAAAAAGAAAAGAAAAAAGACACCTACCTATTTGCCACACACCAAACAAAAATGGGCTAAACGTGCCTTTCAAGAGGGGGCACCACACCGCACCTGAAATATGCATCTTACCCTCCATGGATTCACACGTTGGGTCGTGAAAGATGGATCTCTCTTTTCATACAACTATAATTGGCTCTAAGAACCGCATATATGCCCTCACAATACATCCACATTAATTGAGGTTTAGCTATAAAACATGGACCATTCAGTGAGGTTCTTTATTGGGTGCTTGTTTTGTTTGGTGTTGAATATTTGCTTTGAAGTGACCCTTTTCTCTGAAGCTATGAGAAGCACAATGTCAAGTCATGTGGGCCTTTACCTTTACTTGGGTGAAAAAGATCTAACTTCGTTTGTATAAAGGAGGTAACCATTGATCTACCCTAGGTTTTTCACTTTTATTTGCCTTTTTACACTACATAATTGAATGTAATCCTAGGCTCCTAGCTAGGCCTCCCAAAAAAACTTATTGCTGTCCATTGTTGTTTGGTTTCAAGTCCATTTATCAACTTGTTGTTTAGCAAAAAAGTCCATAACTTGTTGCCCACCCATCCGTGAGTGTCTTTAAATATCTTGGGAGCTTTTTTTTTGTGATGTTATTGACGGCTATAACCCCACCCATCTTTGAGTTTTGAATGTGTTCCTTTTTAATTTGTCATTGCTTAATGCTTATGTAATATTTTGTTTTGTTTTCTTCTTTTGCGTTTTGGTTCTTGTTTCTTCTTTTGGTTTTTGTTTTGTTAATTTCTCTGGTTCTCTCTCTCTCCATCCTTTTTGGACAGGGTGGGAGTCGGGTTTATTCGGCCTATGGACCATAGACCATAGTAATAAAACAAAATGTTATCCAGCCAGCCTCAAATCTTCACCAGGTTGTCCACAAGCCCAACTGTTCATCTGCCTAACGAAAGAGGTGAGCCTTTAAAAAAAGAAAAAGAAAAAGAAAAAAAGAATCAAGTAGTTTTAGTCCTTTAAAAAAAAAAAAAAAAAAACTCAATGCTATCATTTTGTAGTACATGATTTAAACAAGTTATTTCATGTATACAACAAAATCTCATAATATTTTCACAGCAAATTGAGGTGTCCACTTACTAAAAATTAAAATAAAATAAACTTAAATCGACTACTATTATCATTTTGTAGTACATGATTTAAATGAGTTATTTTATGTACACAACAAAATCTCACAATATTTTTACAGCAAATTGAGGTGTTCACTTACCATAAATTAAAATAAAATAAACTTAAATCCACCACTGCTATCATTTTGTAGTACATGATTTAAACAAGTTATTTTATGTACACAACAAAATCTCACAATATTTTTACAGCAAACTGAGGTGTCCACTTACCATAAATCAAATAAATTAAACTTAAATCCACCGCAACTCAAAATTAGGATCTTGAGAGATTTTATTGCGCCCCTAATACTTAAAGAGTGTATCAAACCACATGTTACATCCTTCAATTGTTAAAGCTCTTCAAGCTAGTTCGTGAGCAACATAATTATCATCCATTCTTATTTGAACATAGCTTTGACCCACTAATTCGAAAAAAACCAACTTAATTCAACTTAACTCAACGTGTTGGTAGTTGGATTAGGTTGATTTATTTATTTTTTGAGATTTGGGTTGGATTGGGAAAGGGTTGATATATATTTTTTCAACCCAATTCCAACTTATACATATAAATTTATTTTATTTATCCTTATTTTAATTGTTTTGATATTTTGAAAGTTATTTTAATAAATTTACAAAATTTTAATATAATTTAGGGACAATGGTGCAAATTGCAATAATTTTTAATGTTTAGATAGTTGATGAAGTCTACTTCTGAAAAAAAATAAAAAGAAAGAATAGTTGTCAAAATTTTTTTCTAACTTAAAACATTTAAGGCCCAATCCATCAACATAATCAGCCCATTTGGACTGGGTTGGTTTCTACATTGGAATTCTCAGCCCATAGTGGTAACCCATGCGCACAGCTACCTAGTCACCAATGCTTCTACAATCCTCAGACACGTGTCCAAGTTCAATATGCTCTTTAATGGCTTCCATTCCCAGTTTCTCTCTTTCTCTTGCTGAGTGTCTCATTTTACAGGTATTTTCTTCACACTACTCACTACACTTCCATTTATATATGAATTATGAGCTTGATGATTTTGATTCCAAATATGATTTATGTGTATGCTTGAAATTATATAATCCTATTTCTGTGTCTGAAAACTCCCATTTTACATTTGATCAGATTCGTAGTTTTCATATGTGTCTGTTTCTTTTTCTTTCCCTTGATTTTAACAAACATGTTAGCGTTAAAAATGGTATATTTTGCATTGTAATATGATCCTTTACTACCAATCAAACAGAGTGGTTATTTTTAAAGTCATTGCCTTGCTATTGCTATTGCTTGATTGCTGGGAGTTTGTTTCAGCAACCATTTTGGCATAAACACATCATTTTCCTAAAAAATAGAACAAATTAGCTTCTGGGTCTGATTTAAAATGCTGTGTGTATATATATATATATATATGTATGTATGTAGGTGTGTATGCTTGTATAAATGAGTGTTTGTAGGTGTTTCTGTATGTGGGTATGTCAAGCGCACCATGTGTTTGAGGAAAGTTCTCAATGGTGACATTGTGTGATTGGAAGACACAAGATGGTGGCCGATGTAACCGCTATACTTTCTTATGGATCTTCCATTACTTTTCTTTCATGTGTTTCAGTGATCCTAAGCTTGCATGGTATTATTTGACATTGACAATAGGATGTTTGAAAGCTTAGTGCTCACACTGTTTGTCTGGCACACTGAGGTTATAGTTTTACAATAAGTGTGCGTTTGGAAAGAGATAAAAAATGAAAATTATTTCACTATTCAGCTTATTTTTACTACTATTCATGGGCTCTATTGCACTTTTTGGCACTATTTATGGGCCCCATTATACTATTTCAACTAACTTTTACCTTTATCTACAGTACAACAATAATTTTTCAGTTTCAACAAAATAAGCTAGAAAATAAATTTCACAACTGCTGAGGTGACAGCTTGGTAGGTTGTGATCGGTGTACAATAAAAGTGACAAGTGACGTTAGTGGTAATTCATGTGAAATGATGTTGCACTAATTATTATCTGCCACCACAGATGTTGTAAAAAGAAATTTACATTTTTTGTGTCGGTAGCACTGTTGATAGATTTATTGTCTAATTTTAGATAGTATGTATTCTGTGCTTGCATTTTAGTGCAGTACATGTTGCCTGTGTTTTTCATTGATGCCCCTGCACATACAACTATCCATATTAAGTGCAATATAAAAAGTCCAGAAGTAATTTTAGTTATTTATACATGTTGTCCCGCATAATTTCCTCAATGGTATCCACCTCCCATTAAGTTGATGCGTGGTTTTTTTCAGGGGAACATGTTGGGAGACTAGTGCATTGTTTCTTGAAGATGCTCTTTGGTCTTACTTTCTTTTTTTATTGTCTCTGAACCTCAGAATTTGGTAGATGCACAAACTACTAGCCAAAACATGTGCAATCCCCTTCCATCATTTCTGTACCCATGCATGAAAAATTGGTTGTCTCAAGTTAAGAAAAAGTTTCCATTTTGTTTTTTCTACCCCAATTCATATACAAATGAGATTTAATCAAGGTTTAATTATTTTCCCTTGATTGATGCATCTTTTGCCATGAACCTATGGGTTCTGAGTCTTTTTAAAAATCTTTGATTTGCATATAAATTCTTAACAAGATTTCCAGAAGTCTTTCTGTTTTTCCTTCATTTGTTCCAATTTTTATTTTGGTTAGCAATTCTTTTAAACTGTATTTTTTCTGGTTTCCTCATTGTTAGAATGTCTTAAGCTCATGAAGAGAAATTATTTCTGAAAGTCATAATATCTGAGTACTACATGTAGAACAATTTTTTGTCTATCTTCTTTTATGTGATTGGAAATGCGACTTGATACTTGGCATTACCTAAATTAGCAATTTCTATTTGAATTTGTGACCACACTCATAAGTTACTCTTTTGTTTTGAACTCTCTTGCATGTGCATATGCTGATATGATAGCCGCTTTGTATAGTTTTTTCTTCTCCTATCATATTTGTCTCCTTTTCTGTTTAATCATTTTGAAAGTGAGAAGTAAGATGTCTCTTCACTTTGCTTACAAACATGTTTCTGTTTCTTGTGTTCCTCAAAATATGTTTTTGGTTATTTTTGTTTTAAGTTTTGTGAATAAATACTATTTTATGTTGCCCGTGAGTATAAAAAGTTCATAAATTCCTTCTCTTGCTGTTCAGAAAGCATATCCAATTGCAAACTTAACGAGAAGATGCTATGGGAGCCTCTAGCAGTCCAAAGCTTTCTGGAATGCAGAAGCAAGTACTTAGTCTATATAGAGGGTTTTTGAGGGCAGCTCGTTCCAAATCTGCTGAAGATCGACATAAGATTGAATCAATTGTGTCAGGTGAGTTTCGCCGTAATTCCAAGCAGGTAGATCGGAAAAATTTCCTCTACATTGAGTACTTACTTCGCCGTGGTCAGAAACAGCTAGATCAACTCAAGAGCCCTGATACTGTTGGGTTGTCTTCATTAAATGTCAGTGTGTCTGAAACCATAGATCCTAAGCCGTGAACTAAAACATTTATTCAAGTATTGTTCAGTTTTGAAGCTGAAATTTGTTTTGTTCATTAGTTAAATGGTTATCTGATAAAAGAAATATGAATATCCATATCCTGCTCCCAAATTATTACTATTAGTAAATTAAGATATGATTCACTACTTTGACACTTGGGTCATGATCTCTTTTTCAAATAATTATAATTAGTACTGGGAACCACTTCCCCACATCACATAAATTGTCATTGGGCCATAAAACATAAACCATGCTTTAAGAGATTCTTTTATGGGTGTATCTTATTTGGGAAAAATTATTAGATAGTCTGGGAGTAATGCTCCCTCCTCTCGCATGAGGGGTAGCTCTACACGTGAGTCCCATCATTGGCCCATCCCTCATGTGAGAGGCGAGAGCAATACTCCCGGAGTATGTAAGTATTACCTCTAGTTTGGTGTTTAACTGTTTATTAGTGCTTTGAAATGATCCAAAGTTTTGAGTTATGAGAGCAGAATGTGGGCCTTTAATTTGGATGGCAAAGAAACTTCCTTCGTATAAAGGAGGTACCATCGATTTACTCTAGATTTTTAACTTTCACTTTTATTTGTCTTTTTTTATACTACAAAATAGAAGGTAATCCTAGGCTCCTAGCCCTCCCCAAAAACTTATTCATGTCCCATATTATTTGAATTCAAATCCAAAACTTGTTGCCCATTCATCCATGTGTGAGCCTTGAATATGTTCCTTTTTAACAAATCATTGCTTGTATAACATTTTTCCTTTGTTTTCCCCTCTACTTTTTGGTTCTTGTATTTATTTTTTGGTATTTGTTTTCCAGACTCAAGTCCTCCCTAGGGTTGAGGCTGTCCACAGGCCCAACAGTTCTTGGGCCTAGAGGAATGCTTACTAAATCTTCTTGCTATCACAGATTCTGTCCAATTTTGCTATCATTACCTTGGGAAGATCATATATACTCCCAATTCTTCCTGAGAATAGGTTATTACTGTGGTTAATTACTAGGTAATACATTACCTACTACCCTTTTGGCACACAGACATGTCATATGGTCGATTTTTTTCTTCACCATTGCCCTTGTTTTGAGGGAATTTATGTGTCATATAGGCCTTACCCAACTATTGTAGACAAGAATTAACTCTATTCCACCATTAGAGTAAGCTTGAAAGGGTCAATTTATCCTTGTGTTAAACTTCAACACATAACAGATACATGAACACCTTGATTCTTTTCAGGAACCTTAAGTTTAATTCCCATAAAAAAGGAGAAGAGCTAATACGTCGACATACAAAAGTTCTTAATTTATTTGGCTCTCATATACTTTCTGTGCACCATGGGTAGATATGATGTTTAAAGTGCACAGTTTTAGAGCATTAGCAGCATTGAAGCTAAATAGCTATATAGTTATTTTAGCTTCACCAAAACACAAAAATTCATGCTGTAGTAGTGGTGCCATAGTAAAAAATTTTTACCTTCTTTCTACAGTGCATAGCTATTTATGACTGTGAACTGTAGCTGAAAGCTAAAAAAAAAAAAAAAAAAAAATTATTCTCCCTCTCATTAAAATATTATTATTATTATTATTATTTTTTTTTTCTTCTCAGAACTCTCAACTCTCTCTCTCAACTTTCAGACCTCTCACGCCGCTGCCCCTTTGACCCACACCGTCGACACACGCTGCCATAGACCCAGCTTGCCTGCCCAGCTTCGACCTACCCCTTCCGCAGACCCAAGCCCCAAATCCCAAGCCGAGAGAGAGAGATGAGATCGAAGCTGAGAGGGAGGTGTAGCGTAATCGGAAACCAAAGCATCGGCGAGGATGTTGATAGCGTGGGCAGCATCGACGCGTGGGTTTGTCTCCGGTATGTGTTGGGTTTTCGCTGACCCACCCCTTCTGCTGACCCAGCTTGCCGACCCACGCCGTGTTTATGCTGTGTTGATGATTGGTGATTTTGTTTGGATTTGGGTTTTTTTTTTTTTTTTGGTGTGGATTGGTGGTGGTGGTGGTGGTGGATGTTTGTGTTGTGTTGGGTGTAGGTTGCTATGTTTGGCTACCAAGAAACTTTAAAAAAATTTGAGAAGTTTATGTGGATATATTATTTTATTGTAATAAATGTATTATTTTATTATAATATTTATATTATTTTATTATATTAAAAGTTAAAATAAATTCATTGTTTTCTAAAGTGAATAGATAAAATAAATAAAATAATTTTTTATAGTGTCAAATAACTAAAATTTTAATTTCACTCCTGTAAATGCTCCTAGTCCTTTACACAAAGCTGTTGTAATTTAAAATGCACAGTTTTATGTAGGCCATTTACATGAAACTGGTGCAACGCATTTGGTAATACTTGTGGCAGCAACTTCGTGCGAAGTTACTGCCACAAGTACTCCCAAAAAAAAGAAGTTGCTGCCGCAAGTCATTACTTTTTTAAAGGTCAAAAAAGCCTAACAAACCTGAGTTAAAATATGTTTTTTCAGGCTGAAGAAAAGAACTATCAAAACTGTTTTTTATTTTATTTTATTATTCCACCAATTAAAAGCACTTTGTGGTTAGCATTTTCCACGGTCAATCTTTACTGGCCCAATATTTTAAAAATGGGTTGTGTCAACTGTCAACAGTAACTTTTGATTTTTTTTTAATACAATTTTGTCTTTTTTTTTTTCAGCTTTATATCATATTTTTTGCCGTGTAAAATTAACTTAATAGAAGAAAAAAAATATTAAAATAACTAAAAGAAATAATTTTATGTCTTTTTCATTTATTTAAGCACTAACATTTGTCTAAAAAAAAGAAAAAAAAAAAAGAAAGAGAGAACATCTTTATCTTTCGTCGCCTTTATTTATGTATATCAAACACTTTTTCTGAGCTCTTGGTCCTAGATCTCATTCATTTCTACACCACAAACACTGCAGATATCAAGAACAAGAAAGAAAGAGAGATCCAAGAGAACAATGGAAGGTGAGATATACAATTTCATAAAGGTATGGCTCTCAGTCTTCGTATGTCTTTCTTATTGCTATACAATTAGTAAGAAAGTCTCCAAAGGTCTTTCAAGACTCCTCTGTGTTCTCCCAATTGTTTGCCTCTTTCTCTTCCTTCCTCTTGACCTCCATTCCATTCATCTTGGAGGCACAACTGCCTTTTTCATAGCTTGGCTTGCCAATTTCAAGCTCTTGCTCTTTGCTTTTGGTAAAGGCCCTTTGTGTTCTGACCCATCAATCTCTCTTGGACGCTTTGTTACTCTTGCTTGCCTTCCCATCAAGATCCAACAAAACACACCCTCAAAACCCCAAAACACCTCAAGTAAGGTAAACTCTTTTCCACTAGAGTCACAAAATGGCCATAGTAAAGAAAACCCACCTCAAAAACCAATAGAGAAACTCAAAAATCCACCAATGGCACATCTAAATGGTCAAAACAAAGAAAACCCTGCTTCCAAAAAGACCCAAGAAGGTCATATCTCCCTTCTTAATTATGCAGTAAAGGGTGTTCTTTTGGCCATTTTGGCATGTTTATATGACTATAGTGACCATATGCACCCAAAAGTCCTATTGATCCTCTATTGCTTTCACATATACTTTCTCCTCGAGTTCATCTTAGCCATTGTGGCAACCCTGGCTCGAGTCCTACTGGGAATGGAGCTCGAACCACAGTTCAATGAGCCATACCTCTCCACTTCACTACAAGACTTCTGGGGTAAAAGATGGAATCTCATGGTCACCAATATCCTACGCATTACCGTATACAATCCCACCCGACATGCTCTTGTGACACGTGGCATCAACAAAAAGGGGGCCCCACTCATTGCTGTCTTTGCCACGTTTATTGTTTCGGGGTTCATGCATGAGCTTATTTTTTACTACTTGGGGCGTGTAAGTCCCACATGGGAGGTGACTTGGTTCTTCCTCTTACACGGTTTGTGTTTGGTAGTTGAGCTTGTCTTGAAGACGGAGGTTTTTACTGGCGGGTGGCGGTTGCCACGGCTGATTTCGGGGCCTTTGGCAATTGGATTTGTGTTCGTTACCTCATTTTGGCTGTTTTTTCCTCCATTCCTCCGGTTTAAGGCTGATGTTCGAGCTTTCGAAGAGTATGCGTTATTAGGTGAGCTTTTGAAGAATGTTACTCGTGCATTAATTTAGGGTATGTTTGGAACGAAAAGAGAAAAAGAAGATATTGAAGAGTCTTATGTATCGAATACATGTATTATACCTTATATTTAAGGTATATTTGGAATACAAGAGGTGGTATAAATGGTTTTTATTCGGCTCGACATAGATATCTACTACATCAATATCTTATTGACATAGCATGTGAATTACACATGGTTGCGATGTTGATGTTTATGTGTTGTGAGAGAGATGTTGAATTTTTAAATAGTGTATGTTAAGCTATTTAGAGTGGTATCATAATTATTTTGTCTTACGTTTGAAAGTAGGAAAATGTTGTTGATACACAACTCCTTGTTATGGTCATTTTGTACTCATGTGTCATGAGTGACAGTTGAATTTTCTTCTCAAGTCTCAACGAAAAAGTTTGTAGACTGGATATTTCGGAAAATGTAAGTTAGAATTCTAACTTACATTTTCCGAAATATCCAGTCTACAAACTTTATTTTGACTAGAATATAATAATTGTTGAAATTTATTTTGACTAGAATATAATAATTGTAGGTGGCGTCCTTTGATACAGAAATTGATAAAACCGGTGGTTGTAGAATTACTAATTAATCATTTATACCTTTTCTTGATGACAAAACAATTCAATGAAAAGCAGGAATTTTTTTTTTCTTTTTTGATACCTTTTCTTGTCAATCTAGGGAAGGTCTAATATTTATAAGTTAGAAGTTACAACTGGCTAGCTTTAATTTATTGTAATAAAATTTCTTTTATTATATGAAAAATATGTCACTCAGGTATCAATAATATGATTTGTAAGTAATTACTAGTTATTTCCGATGGGAATTGGGAAATGTGAGCAGCGGTGATATATACCCAAAAAAAATAAAAATAAAAATAAAAGTTAACAGATGCTTTAAAATATTAGTTTAAGAAATATTTTAAAGAATTTTTTTATGGAAAAAGAAGAAAATTACTTTTTTTTTTATTTAATTTACTTATAATACTTTTTTTAACTGAAATTTCCATTTGTTTTAATAAGAAATTATCACATCACTCATTAACTAAATAAAATATAGAGATTAGGATTCATTGCTACTTAACATTGTGTATTTAAACGGTCTATTATAAAAGAACCTTTTAGCCAAATCCAAATAAAAATTAGTAAAGTGGGAAAATTGTTCAACGTCTCATCTCACCTAAACGATTGGTCAAAAACTCAAAATCAAGTACCAAGACTTGGTCTCTCAAAAAAAAAAAAAAAAAAAAAAAAAAGACCAAGAATTGATTCTCCAAAAAAAAAAAATAAAAAAGAGAACAAATATATATATATATATATATATATATATATTTTTTTTTTTTCCTGCTAAGAATGTTTCTCTAGTAAATCTTTTCATTTTGCTGACCCTGAAGGTTGTGAAAGTCAAGTACCGAGACTTGTCTATCGTGTTTAAACAATACCCTCTTTTAATATATATAATTTTTTTTTGTTTACTTTTAATTTCTTTTTTACTTTTAAACAATACCCTCTTTTAATTTCTTGGTCTTATTGAATGATACAGATCATTCACTTCTTGAAAACAAAAATAGTTTGTGTGACTGTTTCTAACTTTACTTTTTTTTTTTTTTTACAAGATAGAATTCTACTCTAGCCTAATCTAAGTGTATATGTGTATGAAACTCCTTCTTGAAGACTTGAACTCGGCTCTTACCCCCACACCCCACAAGCACTTATATTTGTGGAGTGATCATTGCACCAAGGGTGTGCGGTGGTCTAACTTTACTTGAGACAAGCTGTTCATAGAAAACCAGGAGCCAGTGTAGTTAATGTTGAATAATTGAGATGAGGTGCAATACCTGATACAATAGTAATACATGGTTGACATTGAAAGTTCAAAAAAGAAACTTTCAATCTCAACCACTGAGTAAAATAAAAGTTGAAAATGTTAAAATATAAAAATGGTAAAAATTAATGTGAGAGGAAGTGATGTGAGAGGGTATTGCACCGAATGTTAAATACTGAAGGTGAACCAATTCCATCACTACAAGTGATCTAGTCTCTTTCACAAGTTTTAGATGTCTATGTTATGAGTCCAAATCTTCTGTCCCACTTTTTCTGCTCCACTTTATACTTCAACAATAAAAACTTGCCACATGTTCACCTAATTAATTAAATACTACTATTAATTAATAACGGTAGTATTAATAAGTCAATAATGATAGTATTTAGTTAATTAGGTGAACACGTGACATATTTTTATTGGTAGAGTATAGAATGGAGCAAGAAAAGTGGGACATAAGATTTGAACTCCTATGTTATATGCTTATGAAATTGCTTCCACAATTAAAGCCCAATTAAAAATCTATTAAATCTTTTTTGGCCCCGGAGATATAGGTTGAAGGTGATAGATATCCTGTGAAAAATCTATATAATATTGCGCATTAGGTAAGTTTTTGAAGAATGCTACTAGTGCATTTATTTAGGATATGTTTGAAACGAAAGGAGAAGAGATTTATGTAATGCACCTCTTATTTAAGGTATATTTGGAATGCAAGAAGTGGTACAAATGATTTTTATTTGGCCCGATATAGATATCTACTGCAGTCTGCAGCTGTATCTCATAGGCATAGTATGATGTTTATATATTGTAAATGAGATGTTACGTATATTGAATTTAACTATTTAGCATGTACTAACTTTTTCGGAAGGGAAGAGGGACCAGAATATATTAGAGTTTCAAACATAGGGGTTAAAGGATAGGGTTAAGCTATTTAGAGGGGTGTCATATTTTGACCTACATTTGATAGTAGGAAAATGTTGTTGCTACACAACTCCTTGTTATGGTCATTTTGTACTCATAAGTCATGAGTGATAATTGTATTTTCTTCTCAAAGAAAAAGTTTGTGGACTGTATATTTCGGAAAATGTAAGTTAGAATGGTGAAATCTATAATAATAGTAGGTGACGTCTTTTGATAGAAATTGATAAAACCTGGGTGGTAGAATTACTAATTAATCATTTATACCTTCTCTTTTTTGAGAAACATTTATACCTTCTCTTGATGACAAAACGATACAATTAAAAGCAGGAATATTTCTGGGTTTTATTTATTTATTTATTTTAATATACCTTTTTTTGTCAATCTAAGGAAGGTCAATTATAAGTTACCAGTACAACTAGCCAGCTTTAATTTTTATTTATTGTAATTAAATTTCTTTCATTATATGAAAATATGTCACTCAGGTATTTAGCCAAAAAAAAAAAAAAATGTCATTCAAGTATCAATAATATGATTTTTAAGTCAATTAAAGCACTCACAATAGTGGTGCTATATTGTTATATTTTAGCTCTTCAAACATTAAAATTGTGCTGCAGCAGTGGAGCTAAATCTATATTTTTTAGCTCCATTGCTATAGTGCACATCTATAAATAGATGTGCACTGCTCATGAGAGCTAAAAAAAAAAAACACTATTTTATTCGGCCGGTGATTAAAATAATACCAGCTCCTTTTTTTTTTTTTTTTTTTTTTTTTTTCATTCTTTTCACACCGTGCCTCTCTCTCTCTCTCTCCCTCATTCACTCTCATCTCATCTCTGAAGCTCATCTCTCTCGAGCTCACTCTCTCAACTCTGGTCTCTCAAGCTCACTGTTTACCGCCGCATCGTCAACGTCGCCACCACTGACCCATCATTCACTCTCATCTCATCGGCCCGACTCATCGTCAGCCTCAGACCCAGACGCACGTCGCCGTCAGCCTTAGACGCACGTCGCCGTCAGCCTTAGACCCACCATTCACTCTCATCTCGTCACTTCGACTCATCGTCAACCTCAGACACAAACCCACGCCGACGATCACCTCAGACCCACTTCTCTTCCACCAATCAGACCCACACCGACACTATCCTCCTCATCGAAGCCCAACTCTGTGATTGGTGATTTTTTATTTTGTTTGTGATTGGTGATTTTGTTTGGTCTGGGTTGAGGAAAAAGATTGGAGATTTTCGGTTGGTAGTTTTTTTTTTTCCCCTGCTGTGGACTGCTGGTGGTGGTGGTCGTGGTGGTTATGGGTGTGGTTGTGGCTGATGGTAGAGGTGGCTGTGGTTGGTGCTGTGAATGTTTTTTTGGATAATAGGATATATTATTTTATTGTATGAGATATATTATTTTATTATGATGTTTATATTATTTTATTGTGTTAAAAGCTAAAATAGATCCACTACTGCAGTATGTGTGTAGGTAAAATAGATAAAGTAACTTTTAGTGGAGCTAAAAAGCTAAATTTTTAGCTTCACTGCTGTGGATGCTCTTAACTAAGATTATTTCCAAAGAAAATTTGGAAATGTGAGCAGCCGTGTTACACACAAAGAGAAAAGTTAACAAATAATCTTAAAGGTATTTGTTTTAGAAATAATTTTAAAAACTTTTTTTTAGGGGGAAAATAATTTTAAAAACTTGTTATGGAAAAAGAAAAAAAGTAACTAATTTTTTTTAATAGCTTCCATAAAAGTGAATATTAAATGGTCCATTAACATATGTTTTAAGGGGACTAATTTCAAATAAAAATTAGTAAAGTAAGAAAATTCTTAATATCTCATCTCATCCTATATATATATATATATATATATATATATATATTTTTTTTTTTTTTTTGAAAAAATTTTAACTTATGACGTCCGCTCTTGATGATAATTCTATATCATCAGATCAAGACACCGATCGATTTTTAGTGTAGGTAAGTATTGAACCTCAAACCTCTTATTCATCTATCAGTTGAAAACTCAAAATCAAGTACCTAGTGCCTAGACTCTTTTTTTTTTTTTTTTTTTTTTTTTTTTTTTTTTCTCTGCTAAGAAAGTTTGTCTAGCAAATCTTTTCATTTTTTGACCCTGAAGGTTGTCAAAGTCAAGTACCGAGACTTGTCTCTCGTGTTTAAACAGTACCCTCTATTATAATTTCTTTGTCTCTTATTGAATGATACAGATCATTCACATGAAAACAAAAATATTTTGTGTTATTGTTTCTAAGTTTTACTTGAGGTAAGTTGTTTATTGAAAGAGTACCAGGGGCCACACGTTATGTAGTTATGTTGATTGTTGAATACTGAAGGTGAACGGTTAACCAGATCATTCATAAATTTTAGGGGTCGAAATTGATTCGGGTCTAGTGCACTAAAAATATCATGATTATGATATGCGTTTATTTTGAAGGTGATAGGTTGGGTGCATTAAACTCGACACAATGATATATCATATGACGGGTCTCTCTCTCTCTGTCTCTCTCTCTCTATATATATAGTTTATATGCTTATAAAATTGCATATTTTATAATTAAATCCCATAAAAATCCATTAAATCTTCTTTGGCCCCCACAAATCTCCTGTGAATCACATCTGTATGCATCCTCTCTTTTAGTTGGCAGCATGTTCGAGATGCATGAATTATATATGAATTTTAAATCTTTCAGATAATAATCAACGTTATGAGTCACTTTCAGATTATCATCCTAGTTAGCAAGCTGCTTCATCTACGTGCAATCAACGACAACAACGGCTATTTTTTTTTTTTTTTCAAAATAACTAATATATATCATGTAGGAAAATTTTACTCAGATTAGTTACAAGTTGCAAAGTTGCTAGAACTTACCTTACAACAGTCTTTATCAAACTCCTACAGACAATTGACCCTATCTGTCATAACCAATTACGGGATAATTCAAGAGTTTTTCATCTTGATGAGGTAAGCAGTTTTCCTCTTTATAATATATTTTATTTCGTGATAAAATTTTGAGTAAAATACATTTTAAATTTCCATAGTCGAAGGTGGTTTCAAATTAAATCTCAAACTTTTCTAGACGTTCCACATAAAATCATAGACTTTAGATTCAAATTATGAATCCATTATGCATGATGTCATCAATGGAAAGTACTTAAAATAAAACAATATTGTGTGGCTTGAATTAAAACAATATTGTGTTGACAACTTGACATAGCCATAACATTATTTTGTTTAAGCATTTTTCATTCATGGCATCACAGATAAATGAGTTAATAGTTTGAACTTTGAATTGAAACATTTTCTATAGTCTAGACTTTAATTTGAAATTTCTGAAAAAGCTGAATTTAATTTCCTCTTGTAAACTATGGGATTCAATTAATATAATTTACCCTAAAATTTTGACCCCCTTAGCATGTAGATGGTGAATCTGGATAGTCTGCAACCATGTTGGATTGTTTTAAATATATATTTTTATCAAAAACTTTATTCAGCTGCCTATTTTCATTTCAAGTTGTTAGAGGGCATATGACCATAAACAGAAAGATTAGCTCTTTAGTCAGTCAGCATGGAAAAGACAACAATTAAAAACCAGCTTGATAAGAATCTGTTAAACTGTTTAACTAAAAGCTTATAAGGATCAACTTTTAGTTTATATATACATTTTTTTTTCAGGTTACTTAAAACTTTCATTAAGCTGTTTCCAAACGGAGAAACATCTTCTAGGGGAACTTTTTATTTATTTATTTTTGGAAAGCTAATAAGTCCATCAATTATGGATTTTTTTTTTTGAGAGAGTTTCAACCTATGTCATTTGTTTCTGATAATAACTCCTTATTATCAGATCAAGACACTAATCGGCTTTTAGTATAGACGAGGATTATCTATTAATTATCGGAAATTTATTAGTTGAGTTAACTGGAATTTAATTTCAGTTTTGATGATATATCATGTCATAACTGCTGTTTTGGAATTTGGTTTCAGTTTGACAAAAATGGAGCTAGCAAGTTACACACTATGAGTTCAGAAACTAAAATTCAATGTTTTGACTAAAATTGAGCAGCTGAGAATGTGGGAAAACAACTTGATAGGTGGTATCTCAACATTGTTTTCACATTTATGTAAGAAGAGTGTAACATATGAATAAAATTCTTTTTTAGACATAATAACCACTAAAACATGTCAATTTTACATCTATTTCAAAGTTTATATGAGGTATGTATGGCAGATGACCATTGGACTATTAATTTTTGTTGTTGTTTCTGCACTACGATACAAAAAGGTAGATGGTACATTTTAGTGGTTCACAACTAGACATGTACGTAAACACTAATCGTGTATATTACAATATAAATTTACACAATTTTATCTTAACTGATGTTAGTTATTTATGAAATTAATATGCTAAATTTAGCTCTTATATTATTACATATTGACTGATATGAGTGCTCCAATGCCCATGAATTACAGGGTGGAGAAATTGTAAGGCAAATTGCATGACTTCCGAATATTGAGAAATGTAAAAAGACATTTCAAATAACTCATGTATCAATGATATAATTTGACTAAATAAAAATGGCTATATGTGATCCCAAGCTTTGAGATTCTCTTCATTAGTGTGCACGGTCAGGACTCAGAACAGTGATCTGGCCGTTGAATTTGGGCTTTTTTTTTTTCTTTTTTTTTTTTTTCAAAAATTGGCACGAAAGGGTTATTGAGTGTTGTAGGCGAGACGACAACGTTTTGGGGTGGGCTTATTCAATTCTTTTATTTGCAGACCACGTTGTCTGCGTTTATTTATGTGTATTATTAAATTATTAATTAGTTACTTTTTTATATATAAATAATATTAGAAGATGATTTTTGGTCATTTACAATTACTAGCAAAAAAAAAAAAAAACGAAAATACCTTGTTTTAGGATCACTACTAATGCAATATTTCTGATGTAGACTAAAGGGACTACGGAAAGGCCGAATTGAATGACTTTAAAAGTTAAATAATTGAATTGGATGAAAGTAAAGTTAAAGGATTAAATTAAATTATAGATAAAGTTAAAAGGTTCAATTTTGTAAACTAACCTATTTAAAATGTCTATTTTTGCGTAGACCATTTCATGAAGCTGATGCAATTCTTTTGCGTCTAAGTTTTACTTGTAAGATGCTCTGCCCTCTTGAAATTGTTGTCGCATGAGTCATGACTTCTTTTATTAAGGTCAAAAAAAGAAAGGAGTGAAAAAAAGAAAATTATTAATTTACATTTTACTGATTATGTAAGATTTAAATTGTAGGCTAAACAAATATATATAACATTAAGCCAACAAGGGCTTGGCTCAGCTGGTAAGGTTCGTTCACTTCGCCTAACCAGCCTAGGTTCGATTTCCGCTGCCAGCGGGTCCTTGTTGGTGGGCTGCTGTGTGGCGATTTAAGGGGAACATCGGGCCGAGCCTTGGCGGGTACCTCGGTGGGCTCGGTGGGACCTATTTCCACATGGTCAATACAAACCCGAGTGGTATAATACAACCATAAAAACCCCCATTTTTGATTATCAAAAAAAAAATTATATAACATTATATACATTTACATTAAAAAAAAAAGAAAAAAAAAAAGCCTAACATCTTCATGAGTTGGTACAGGAGCTGATTAGAGGTCAGCCTTTGTCTCAAGATCAGACAAGGTTGAATGATGTAATTGGACTAGTGACAGTACTGTCCTGGTCTTTGGGCTATGGCAATTATGTCTCTACTTTGGTCTTTACTAGACAAGAATTTAGTTTGCTTTTACCCATCTTATACACAAAACCTTACACAGTTACACTAAGCTCTTGAGCATTACTCTAAAAATTGGTATTACAACAAATAACATTGCTAAACTATGGGCTCTTAAAAGTTGGTTTAAAACTTGTGATTAATTTGCTAACAACCTACGGTGCACTAACACATAATATTTCTGTTTTAGTTTGTGATTAAAGGAATTTGCTAGTGTGTGAATGAATTGTACCCATCTACGTCATGTATACTGTAAAGCTAATAAATGTGCAGATGAACCAGTGAAGAAGTGACGTGAACAGATAAACAAAGTGGAAGAATTTGACTAATGCTTGTATTTTGTGTATAACTATTTTTTTTCTTTTTGTGATCTAAGAAAATGGAAACCCTTAGGTAATGTCCTGCGTATTGCTAATCTTGTATGAATGCTCTCTTAAATATTAATAATACCCCTTTTCAAAAAAGAAAAAAAAAATTCAATAAACTATGTATTGCTAATCTTGTGTGATCTCATAAAGTTTAATATTAACAAGTTTCCTCCCTTTATTTTATGGTCATCGTTTTACACGTTCAAGCTTTATTAATTGGCCCAAAACAATTTTTTATTTTTTTTTAAAGATAGAACATCCTTTCCTTTCAATTAGCTGCCTTCATTTATGTGCATCAAACATTTTTTTGTGTAGCTCTTGGTCTTGGATCTCATATTCATTTCTTCACCACAAACATTACAAAGATCAAGAACAAGCACAAAAAGAGATACAAGAGAACAATGGAAGGTGAGATAAACAATGTCATAAAGGTATGGCTCTCATTCTTGGTATGTCTTTCTTATTGCTATGCAATTAGTAAGATTGTCTCCAAAGGTCTTTCAACACTCCTTTGTGTTCTCCCAATCGTTTGCCTCTTTATCTTTCTTCCTCTTGACCTCCATTCCATTCATCTTAGAAGCACAACTGCTTTTTTCATTGTTTGGCTTGCTAATTTCAAGCTCTTACTCTTTGCTTTTGGTAGAGGCCCTTTGTGTTGTGACCCATCAATCTCTCTTGGATGCATGGCTGGCTCAACAAATTTGGAGGCTTTAGACGAAAACTTTATACGGGACTTTTTATTATATTTAATTAAAAATTCATATTTTTTTCAATTATTTTTTTTTTCTTTTTGAGAGGCAAAATTACTAATTAAGTTTTTGCATTCAAGTTCCGCTAACATTTTCTTTTTAATTGATAATATGACTAATTCACTTAATCTTTCTCGTGACATAGTTGATCTTAAATAGGATTTTATTAATTTTAATTTTGAAAAACTTTTTCTGCTGATGCAATTGTAACATGCATAGTTAGCAATATTCTGAAAGCAATAAATGCATTTGGAAAAGATTCTAGCCTCTTTATATAATTTAGTACATTAATTGGAGAGTTTTTACTTATTTGCAAAACTTCTTTTAGAACTTTTAGTTCTGAAAATAAATCTAAGCCATCAATATCAGAATAAGTTTCATGTGTGAGAAAACATTCAAGATTAAGACATTTTTTTTTTCCAAACTATCATCACCCAGTGATTTTAGTTTTTCAAAATTAGATAAAAAACCATAAATATTTTCATATATTTGAAATTGTTCAAACCTACTTTCAATTGAAGAAATAGCTTGATCTACTATATATAAAAAATAATTAATTCTAAAATATTCTTCAGAAGATTGTGTTGTCTAATTGGACCATTTTCTACTAATAAATCTCTTAATTTTATATCAATAGTTTTCCATTGACCTGGATCAAAAATATTTGTAGGAATATAATTAGGTTGAGCATTAATATTTTCACTTTCTTCTAAATTATTTTGAGATTCATTATCAAGAATGGTACATTACATGTTTGAACATTATCATGACCACCTTCGTTATTACCATTTTGTTGTATATTTTCATTATTTTCTAACTCTTTTTGATGAATTTCTTGTTCATTTATGAAACCTTCACTCAAATTTTCTGCAAGATTTTGTTTTTTACTAGTAATAAATTTGTCCATAGCTCCTTTTTGAGATTCAATTAGTTCTTCTCTTTGTCTTTTTTTTTTTTTTAGTTTTTCATATCTAGATGGATATTTTCTAGTAGACATTTGTAATTACAAAATATTTATGAATAAATGAAACACAATCTATAATAAAAAATTATAATTTAACTAGAACAATATAAATTTAATGTATAAAATAATAGAACCTAGTTTATCAGAAGTATGATTGTAGCTTTACTTAATATGATCACTTTACACTAAACTTGCACAAATAAATTAAAATTAATATTAATACAAAGTAAATTATTCTAAATTTATAATTTTGTTATTAATACTTTTTTTTTGTGTAGGATTGTAGCAGTAAACCTTTTTTTTTTGATCCACTAAGACCAGCCCACTATCCATCCATACCACTAAATCTGATTAAAAAAAAAAAAAAAACCGTGTAGGACTAGGATCCATGCTGTACGTGGGATCTATTCCATAGTCTTCTAGAAAATACTAAACTTGATCCACTAAGATCAGCCCACTATCCATCCATACCACTTAATTTGATTAAAAAAAAAAGTGTAGGATTAGGATCAATGCTTTAAGTGGGTTTCATTCCATAGTCTCTAGAAAATACTAAAGAAATCAAGATTTAAGAGTAAAAACAAAAAAGAGTAAAGAGTACAACAAAAGTTAAGCCAAAAAGGGAATGAAAATCCAGCAGCAGAGATAATTCCATGAAGAAGACCAAAGAGGCAAAGAGAATTAAGAGAAAACAAAAAACGAACATGAAATGAAGATCTGTGAACACACCAAGTCTATTGCCAACACCGATTGATGAGTAAGTCAACTAAAAAGATTTTTTTTAGAATCAATAGGGAGAGAGTGAGTGTTTTTTTTTTTCCCTTTTTCTGCCTTTAGTTACTTGTCTATTCTTTCTTTTTTTTTTTTCTGTATTTTTTTAATCGTTTCTTTAGCATTTTGTTATTTGTATATTGAGAAAATCAGTGTCTCTCTCTCTCCCTCTCTACATTTCAAGTAATAAACATGGGTTTTTTTAAAGAAATGTGGAACAAAGGTTTGATCCAGAGGATACTTGGATGTGGTAATTTTTTTTTTCCTTCGAGAAAGCTAAAGATTTGGTGGTTTGATTGGACTTTATTTATTTCAGCTTTTTTGCTTTCTGAGAAATAGTTAAGAATAACTTGTTTCTTCTCAATTTTCAATTAGGGGCTTAAATAATTTGGGCAGAGCCTTAAATCTTTTTTTTTTCAGCAACAGAGAAAACAACATTATATAATATATTAGTACTATTAGGGGCCCTCTTACAAGTGGGGCCTTAAGCAGTGGCTTAAATGGCCTATAGGTTCGACTGGCCCTACTTGGACGCTTTGTTGCTCTTGCTTTCCTTCCCATTAAGATCCAACAAAACACACCCCCAAAAAAGATAAACCATTCTCTGTTAAAGTCTCATCTAAATGGCCATAATAAAGAAAACCCACCTCCAAAACCAATTGAGAAACCCAAAAATCCAGCAATGTCACATCTAAATGGCCAAAACAAAGAAAACCCTACTTCTAAAAGGACTCAAGAAAGGCATATCTCCCCTCTTAATTATGCCATAAAGGGGAATTCTTTTTTCCATTTTGGCATGTTTATATGACTATAGTGACTATATGCATCAAAAGTCATAATGCTTCTTTATTGCTTTCACATATACTTTCTCCTTGAGTTCATGCTAGCCATTGCTGCAACCCTGGCTCAAGCCCTTCTAGGAATAGAGCTTCAACCACAATTCAATGAGCTATACCTCACTGCTTCACTACAAGACTCTTGGGGTTGGAGATGGAACCTCATAGTCACCAATATCCTATGCTTTAGTATATACAATCCCACCTGCCACATGATGACGTGTCGTCGGCCACAGGTGGGCTCAACTCATTGCTGTCTTTGCCACATTTGTAGTGTCAGGGCTCATGCATGAGCTTATGTTCTATTACATGGGGCTCGTCAAACCCTCATGGGGGGTCACATGGTTCCTCCTCTTACATGGTTTGTGTTTGGTTGTTGAGGTTGTCTTGAAGGAGGTGGTTTTTGCCAGTAAGTTTCGATTGCCTTGGCTGATTTCGGGTCCTTTGACGATTGGATTTGTGATCATTACCTCATTTTGGCTGTTTTTTCCTCCATTCCTCCGGTTTAAGGCTGATGAAAAGGCTTTTGAAGAGTACGTTGCATTAGCCGCGTTTTCAAAAAACGCAGCCGAAGACGGACCTATCGCAGCGTTTCTTAAAAACGCGGCTATAGACTTAACCTATAGCTGCGTTTTCAAAACGCAGCTATAGGTTAAGTCTATAGCCGCGTTTTTAAGTGTCTTTAGCTGCGTTTTTTTTGAAAACGCGGCTATATACCCACAGAACAATTTTTTAATGGGGACCTATAGCCGCGTTTTCTTAAAAACGCGGCTATAGGTAACACTCAAAACAAAAAAGAGACCTGAGAATAATTTTTAAAGGGAGCAATAGCCGCGTTTTAAAACACGGCTATAGACCCACCTATAGCCGCGTTTTTATTGAAAACGCGGCTATAGGTCCAGCCGGATCGCGGCTATAGGTCCAGCTGAATAATTTTCAACAGGTCTATAGCCGCGTTTTTTTTTTTAAAACGCGGTTATAGATCCCAGAATAATTTTATAACGCGAATCCACTTTCCCACCTACCTCTCACTTCATCTTTTCTCTCATTTCTCTCTTTTCTCTCTCTTTTTTTTTTTTTTTTTTTTTTTTCACTCATTCCGGCGTGCTTCAGTGAACTTTTTTTTTTTTTTTTCCTTTTTCTTTCTTCCTTCTTCACACCAACGTAGCTCTTCTTCTTCTTTTTTTTTTCTTTGTTTCTATGGAGCAACTGATCATTTGGAGCACACTTGCAGGTACGTTCTTCTTTCTTTTTTTTTTTTTCTTTTTTTTTCCCTTTTTCTTTCTTCCTTCTGTACTCCAGCACAACTCTTTTTTTTTTTTTTTTCTTTGTTTCTTTGAAGCTACTTCTTTTTTCTTTTTATTTTTTCTCTAGCACACTGATTTTGTATAGATCTAGTATTTGAGTTATGACTTTGAATTTTTTGGATCTGTGCTAGAATTTGTGCTATTGGATTTACTGTTAGATTTGGGTTAGTTTTGTTGAATGAGAGAAGATTCATGGGTTTGTGTTCTTATATTTTGATTCATGTTGTGTTTGTATTGTGAGTATGTTGTGTTTGATTTTGAATTTTTTGGGTTTGTGGTTGATTTTGAATTTTCTGGGTTTGTGTTTGATTTTGAATTTTTTGAATTTGTGTTTAATTTTAAATTTTTTTTTGGTTTGAATTTTAAATTTTTCTGGGAAAAAAACCCAGAAATTAAAAAAAAAAAAAAAACCCTATAGCCGTGGTTATAAACTCGGCTTAAAGCGGGTCTGTAGCTGCGTTTTCTAAAAACGCAGCTATAGGTGCGAAGACTGTAGTCGCGGTTAAGAAACGCAGCTTTAGGTCCGACCTATAGTCGCGTTTTCAAAAACGCAGCCATAGACCCGCCGGGGGCTATTGCTGCATAGCATAGGCCTGGGTTGTAAACACGGCTATAGGAAACGCGGCTATATCCTATATCCGCGTTTTTGGGGTCTATATATCCTATTGCTACATACAATATGCTTATGATAAGAGTGATGCAAGCAATAGGTGACGTGTCAATAACCATAAAAAGTAATTCAAATATTTATTTATTATCTTGTGTCAATAACTGTAAAAGGTAATTCAAATATTCATTTATTATCTTGTTGAAGTGATGCCATTTACATTTAATATCATATTAGTTTGTAATTTTTTGTTGTTGTAAAACTTATACTACCTTAACATTTTCCTTTGATAATATTAACATGTGTGTTACACATAGTTCCATTGCCTATATCTTGTATTGCAAGAGTCATGGTATAGTGGAACAAACAAAGGAAAAATGTAATATTAGTAGTGAGCTCAGATTAAAATTAGTAAAAATTTACCATGTCAGCAGTTTGTAAAACTATTGAAAATAGTTTGTGTATGCATTACTCCTTGTTTTATCCTTCGTTTGATATATAGAAGGAAATTGTGCTCCTTGTTATGGTCATTTTTTACTCATGAGTGATATTTGTTTTTGTTTCTCAATGAAAATTTTTGTGGATTGTGTGTGTCTATATATATATATATATATATATATATATATATATATATATATATATCTCTCTGAAAATGTAAGTTAGAACGTTGAAATTTAATTTGACAAGAATATACAAGAATAATAGTATTAGTAGTAGTGGTGGCTCTAGGATATATTTTTAGGGGGGGTCAATAAGTAGATGCATTTTGGGTAAAAAATGAATCTTGTGATCTATGTGATTTTCTTATTATAAATTTGTTTATAGTAGGTACTAGTAAGAGAATATAAACTATGAAGTGTTGCATTCACAAAATTTTCACAAAATTTTTCCAACAAATCTTAGGTGATAAGTTGTTATTAGTTCTAATTTAAACCCACTATTGAAATTACTTTTTTTCTATCAATAAAAAACTATTATTTAAAATTTGTTGTGAAAGTGTTGTGATCATAGCATTTCTCATATAAGGTAAACTATAAGTTCATTGCATATTGTTTCTTAATACAGTGAACATACTAATTGCAATTGCTAAGATTAAATCTTTGAAATCATTTATTATTTTAAATACAATAAACCTTTTAATTATTTTTGGTAGGTGAACTTCAAGCGAGATTTAAATGTTTTTTTTTTTTTTAGATTTAAGATGAACAAATTTATACTTTTGTCGTTAGGCTTACTATTTTTTCTCATATTTTAGATCAAATTGGTTTGTTAGGGTTTTTTTTTTGTGTTTTTTTAAAAAGCCAAGATATTATCAAGATAATTATGTTCAAGTTTATTTCAGTTGGGTTTAAAAGAATAATTAAGTTCAAGAGTTCCAAATTCTATTTTAAGAGGGTCAGATAAAAAATATTATATATAATTTTTTTTTTCCAGATCAGGAGGTTCATTTGAACCTCTTGGACTGCACCTATAGCCGCCTATGATTAGTAGGTGATCTTTCACCTTAGATAGAAAATGTAAATCGGTAGTGGTAGAATTTGTCATCAATACCTTTTTTTCTTGATGACAAAACGTACAAATTAATGTCCAAAAAAAAAAAAAAATCAGATTTCTATTTATTTATTATTATTTTATTTAAAATTTTTAATACCTGTTTGTTGTCAATCAAGGAAGGCATATGACAAGTCACAACTGGCCAGCTTTAATTTATTGTATTAAAATTTATTTTATTATAAAAATATAATTTGACTGAGTAGGTTATTTTTATTTGATCTTTTTTGATGATAGGATTTTGACTTTTTTTTTTCACCAAGTTTGTCAACTTTTCTGAAAACGATATACAAAAAAATCTTCTTTTTTTTAAATGTGAAAATAGGATTTTGACTTAGTTATGTGGTGTGTTGCTATCACAAAAATTGTAACAAAAAACTGTTGTTTTCACAAATAATTACCCTTATGCTAAGAAATTTTTTTTAGTGCTGCTTAATACTAGGCCTATGTCCGTAAATTATAAGGAGGAGAAATTTAAAGGCAAATTGCATGACTTCCAATAGGAAATGTTATATATATATATATATATATATATATAAAGAAAGAAAGAAGAATTTTAAATGATCAATAATATGATATGTAAGATAATTGCTTAGATTATTTTAAGGAAATGTGAGCAGCGGTGGTAAATAAAAACTTAGTAAAGTGGGAAAATTCTTCAACATCTCATAAACGATACAAATATTTTAATTTCTTGGTCTTGTTTAGGAAAATTCCTCTTTTAATTTCTTGGTCTTATTGAATGATACAAATCATTCACTTGTTGAAAAAAAAAAAAAAATTTTTTTGATTGTTTCTAAGTTTACTTGAGACAAGCAGTTTATTGAAAACAAAAATATAATGCAGTTATGTTGAATACTGAAGGAGAACCAATTCAATCACTACAACTGGTTCAGTGCTTTTCACAGGTTTAAGTTGTCAACGTTGGTTTGGGTCAAATGCACAATAGCAGTACGGGTTAGGTGCATTAAACCTGTCCATTACGATGATGATATCATGATGGATCTATGTTTTTTTATATGCTTACAAAATTGCTTCTTCTACAACTAAATCCCATAAAAATCCATTAAATCTTTTTTGGACCCGCAAATCACGTTAAAGGTCACGGATATCCATTAAATTAGTTGGCAGCATGTTAGAGATGACTGAATTATATATGAATTTTAAATGTTTCCAATACTAATCAACATTATGACCCACTTTCAGATTACCACCCTAATTAGCAAGCTGCTTCATCTACTTGCAATTAACAACAATGGCTAATTGTTTTCGGAAAGACTAAATCTAAACATATAATGTTTTCTTCATTTATATTTTCTTTTATTTCATAATAAAATGTTGAGTAAAAGACATTTTAAATTCTCATAGTGTGTTTCAAATTAAATCTCAAACTTTCATAGACGTTTTTACATTAAATCAAAGACTTTAGAAAACGTTTTACATTTTTCATTCATGGCATCACCATCAGCTTTGAATTGAAACATTTTTATAACGTAGACTTTATATATATATATATATATATATATATATTTATAAATATGATAAAATTTGAACTTATAGAGTCCGCCTCAAAATGATTACTTTGTCATTAAGTCAAGACATTAGTTAGATTTTGGTATAGCGGGTTCAAACCCAAAATCTCTTCTTTGACGACGAAGATTTTACTAATTGAACCAACTGTCAATCACTTTTATTGCTTAGACTTTAATTTGAAATGTCTGAAAATGTTAAATTCCATTTCTGCTAATAGGATTTAAGTAATAGATTTACCCTAAATTTTTGACCCCCATATTAGAAGTAGCGTGCAGATGGCGAATCTGGATACACTCTTACTACCATGTTGGACTTTTTTATTAAACACTTAATTCAACTGCCCATTTTCATTTCCAGTTGTTAGAGGGCATGACCATAAACAGAAAGATTAGATTAGCTCTAAGAGGAATTAGTCAGTCAGCATGGGAAAGACAACAATTAAGAACCAACTTGATAAGAATCTGTCAATGCTAAATCTGAAGAATTCTTCTAAGGGATTTATTTTTTAGGAAAACTGAAAGTGCTACTAATAAAATCAAATCATACAGAAAGGATTGCAATTTTGGCTATGAGGCTCCAAACCAAACTGTAATGAAATAAGCCAGTCGGAGAGAAACATTTTCCTTGCAATATAGGGTCATTTGACTTTGGAATTTGGTTTCAGATTTGACAATATGTCATTTCATAATTGCAGTTTTGGAATTTGGCTTCAGTTTTGACAATATGTCATGTCATAACTGCAGTTCAAAACTTGCATTCTATGTTTTGACAAAAATGAAGCTAGCAAGATACACGCTATGAGCTCAGAAACTAACATTCGAGAAAACCACATGAGAGGTGGCATCTCAACATTACTTTCACATTTATGTAAATGCTAAGTCAATCTGTGTGGATTTCAAATATATGTAAGAAGAGTGTGACATATGTATAAAATACTTTCTAGACATAATAACCACTAAAACATGTCAATTTTACATCTAGTTCAAAGTTTATATGAGGTATGTATGACAGATGAACATTGGACCATTCATTTTTTTTGTTGTTTCTGCAATACAATACAATACAACACAAAAAGTACTTTGCTCTTTTCTCTCATTATTGAGTACAAGGGAGATGGTGCATTTTAGTGATTCACAACTAGACATGGTCATTCTCCCTATTTCAATACAAATAGCATCAAATATACATACAATGATTTTGTGCCACATGCTGTCAATCATGTGTAAGTATGACCTCAAATTTTATAAGATTTTTTTATAGCTTAATATATTACTTTAAATTTATTATAAAAAATTAATTTAAAAAATGACATTTACTTGTCAATGAGGATTCAATTGCCAGTCAATTTCTAGGTGACCACAATCAAGCAAACCTTTAACTCTATCTAGAGCTGCTTGCCTTTTTTGCAATAATAGAAGTGAGGTCTCATCTAAGTGTTTTGGCATGTCGTCATTTGCCTTTTTACGTGGCAATTTCTTCGAAACATTTTTCCATTTTGATTCAAACTCACAAGCTACAAAAACAATTGAGAAAAAGGAGAATCAGATGCAACAACCCCAAACAATATTTTATCATTGATCAAATATGTAGCAATATTTCAATTCAAGTAACGGTATGATAAGCTAGCAAGGACACCAATTTTATTGGCAGGGTTTATATACAAATACGATAGCTCCAATTGGTTTGCCATAAGGATTATACACAAATATGATAGTATCATGTGTCAATAAAACAAGACTAAAGAATGACTACATGAAGATATTTGATAACAATAAAGGACATCATAATAACAAAATGAAAATAATCACTATTCAGTCTCGCGAAAGTGATAAAGGACCTCAAATGTGAATCCTAGCAAAGGTTATGAAAACAATTGTCTGACAAATCAGAGCAGATTAATTAGCTATACACAATATGCCAAACTAAACTTTAAAGTTTCTTGGCAGAAACTGTCAACAAGTGTTCGTAATTTAGCTTTGGAAATACTGCCACTCCCTAATCTACCAATAATGTAAATCAGTAAAGGAATGCATTTTTTGTGCTCAGTGAAGAGTTTATTGTCATTAAGCACATAAATTACAGAATTTTCTAGTCAAATTGAAAAAACTATCAAATTTCACAACAATTCAATTTAGAATGCCTCAAAAGACTGATTGCAAGTCATGAAGAAAAGCTAATACTTGATACAGAAGATCAGGTAATATATGTAAGGGTAGAAATCATCTACAGTTAGTCACTTTGCAGTTTTTGCAATTAACAAAATCATTAAACCATGTGAAAGTAATTATGTAGCATCTACCTACTATAATTAGCTTTCTGCTTCTTTCATCAAAATGACTATGATCCAAGCATCATTTCAATGTAATTACCAAAAAAAAAAAAAAAAATCAAATTTTTAAGCAGCACATTTAAAAAATAAACCAGAAACAAGCAACAAAAGATAGGCATATTCTAGAATTACATATGAAAGTTTTTTTTTTTTTTTTTTGGATAAGACATGAAAGTTTTTATGTTAACATAGTTTCCAAACTCATAGAATTGCATATAAAAATGCATATTATTTCAGCTGATGATAGTAAGCATTTCCGGGAAAAGTGCAGCTATTAACAAGCAAGACTAGGACCAAAAGAAATTGAAAATTTTTCAATATGCTTGTCAAAATTTTACAAATATGATACAGCATAAGCATATAGCATGTTATCTATAGTAAAAGTTAAGAGAAAAGAAAAGAAAAGCACATGGTATTCATATCTCATAAATTAGAACATACCTTCACTTTGGTCCTTAAAACCTTGGATAATACATGCACATACCCATGGTCTTCCTGCATGAGATGCTTTTGCACCGCCTTTAAGTTCACCATTATGTTGTTTCAAACTGCACATAGAGTTCCAATTTGTCAACATGAATACTAATTAGACTTATCTAATTATGAAGAATACTGATCCCTGTACTCTAGCTTCTATGTACAAAAAGAAGAGTCCACAGGGCAAAAATATTAAATTTAAGACTAAGAATGCAGTACACCGTGACAAATATGTTAAAATCATTACTGAAATCCAGTAGAAACATCAATACAAGCCACAGTAGCCCCTCAACCAGTTAACAGGAGGCAAAATTTGCAGGTACCTAGTGTGATTGAAAAGTAAAACTTTTGCAGTTTGTGTGTGTGTGTGTGTTTAATGCACAACATCCATAACCAATTGTTTTCCCTTACCCCCCTCCCCCCTTTTTCTTTTCCAAATTCTTTGTTTTTCATTTTTGGCCTTAACATTATAGAAAGTGCCAAAGGGAACACTACTTCCATATGCAGGAGGAGGTATACAAAGCCATGATTGTTGGAAAGCTGGCAGGTACTAACACTTGCAGAAAAGAAAATCCTAAAAATCAAGTTAAGCAGTGGTAATGGGGACAGCAATCCCACAAGGGAGGCATTAGAAGTCTTTGAGGAGGGTACCTCCAATTGGTGTAGGGGCCACTCAATCCCTCCAAAACTTGTTTCCTTCCAAAGATTTCACATCAAACACTATGGCACACTTCTTTCCAAGCTAACCTTCTGCTTTTGTCACCAATATGACCATGCCATCTCTACAATGAAACGCCCAATTGAAACCAAACAAAGGAAAAGACCAGAAACCTCTGCACAGCATACTTTGAAAAAAAGAAGATGATCCTCTGATTCCCAATCCCTTTTGCACAAATAGCACCAATCAATTGAATAAATTTCCATTTTCCCTCTCTTGATCAACTTATCTTCTGGAAGGATTTTCCAAAGGCTTGCTATACAAACAAAGAAGAGACTCTTGTGAGCATGAGTACAAAGGATCTCCAAACACAAAAATTTCCTATTTCATTAGGCTATAACAACTCAAACTTCTGCTACTAGTGTGCTTGTCAATCCAACTCATTCTCACAATCCCCCATACCTTGTCTCTAAACTTTGCAATCCCTTCAGCTATTGTAAAACTAACATCTATTTTCTCAATATAAGCTAGCTTTTCAGGAACCTTTTGCTAATGTTTTGCAAACATGCCTATCAATGGAATCGCCAAATCGCCCAATAAGAAAAGAGAATAATATTTCTACAAATAATTTTTGGGACAGATCTTGTAGATATCTCACATGCTTCCTATTACAATTTTCTGGCACATTTTTGAATGATTCTAACAAGTTATTTCCAATATACCAGACCCAATAGAACGTTAAATGCTTAAACTAATAACAAACAGAAAAAGTATCCTTCTTTTACTTCTCTTGAAAAAAAAATATTACTTTACCCCGTCTATCCTTTTTTTTAAACTCAGATTATCAAGATTTTCTCCTCAAGTCACTCACCTACTCCAAATTCTGGTGCCAAATAATTCATGATGTGTTGTACCATACCAACATATTTAACCACAAAATATAATTGAATTCAGGATTTAGATAATTCACTCACCAATTACAGGTGGCAAAATTATGCACCATCTCTAATGAGTCAACCAAATAACCTAATGTGGACATACAAATATGCCAATTGTCTAAGTTAATTCAATTTAACACAGCAATAACCTATTATACCATATTAGAGAGCCATAAAAAGAAGAACAACTAAACTGAATATATTTGCATGCTCTTTTATCCAATCAAATATATAAAAAACTAACACATTTCTGCGAAAGGACTGAGCAAATTAAGAGCAACACAGACAATAACTTTGACCAGATTCATCAAATAACCCATTATACCATATTAAAGAGCCATAACATGAAACAAAAAACTGAAAACATTTATAAGTCATAACCCATTTGTGCAAAAGGAATAAACAAATTAAAATTGGCCCAGATAAGAACTTTCAACAGATTTACCAAATACCCCATTATGCCATATTAGCAAGCCATACCGAAAATTACAAAACACATTTGCATGCTCTTATATCCAATCAAACATATTCCAAACAATATATTTGAGCATAAGAACTAGTAAATTAAAAATTGGCCCAGGGCCCAGTCAACAGATTTTCCAAATACCCCATTACACCATATTGGCAAGCAATGCCGAGAATTACAAAACTAAACACATTTGCATGTTCTTATATCCAATCAAACCCCCCCCCCCCCCCAAAAAAAAAAAAAAAACCCATTTAAGCATAAGAACTAAACAAATTAGGATTGACCCAGATAAGAACTTCCAACAGATTTACCAAATACCCCATTATGCCATATTGGCAAGCCACACCAAGAATTACAAAACAAAACACATTTACATGCTCTTATATCCAATCAAACATATATATTGGGAAATAAAAAAAACCCATTTGAGCATAAGAACTAAACAAACTAAGATTGACCCAGATAAAAACTTTCAACAGATTTACCAAATACCCCATTATGCCATATTGGCAAGCCATACCAAGAATTACAAAACTAAACACATTTACATGCTCTTATACCCAATCAAACAGATATATTGGGGGAAAAAAAAAACCCCCATTTGAGCATAAGAACTAAACAAACTAAGATCGACCCAGATAACAAATTTCAACAGATTTATCAAATAACCCTTGAAAATGAACAAAAATTTCATTTTTTTTTTTTTTCTATTGAACAAACATGAATCAGTGAAAGTACCGGCGAGAAAAATCGGTGGTGACGCCAACGTAGGTTTTGATGGGGGTATTGGTGGAGAGAATGAGATAGACAGACCATGATCTTGAGCACAATCTAACTTGTGATGGTTTTTGTGTTGTTAATGATGATGATGAGGATGGGCATGGTTTTGAAGGATTAGGATTAGGGTTAGGGTTAGGGATCTTGACAGAGCGAAATGTCTTGGATAGCAGCCTTACCATATTGGGTAAATTTCTTTGCTTTGGAAAGTTTGTAAATTTTTGAATATCCAGAGAGTCGTTAGGTAATTAGTTAACATTTTCAGCGGGTACAATTTTGGCAGGTCGTTCTTGGTTACGGCAAAATCTAGGCTCAGCTGTACTTTGTGGAAGGCAAAAAGCAAGTGATATTATTGACTAGTATGTAAAATTAATATTATTATTTTGTTAATTATTCTTAATAATGTTATTATTACTATTCTTTTTATATTTTAATAATTACAAAAATAATTTAAATTATAGATGTTTCCATTAAAAAGCGAAAACGAACGCTAAAAATTGAATAAAGCTCATAAGTGTTTTTATTGAAAATGCTAAGAGTTAAGTTATAAAACTCTTGATATAATATGTATTTTTTTTTTTTTTTTATCAATGTTACTACATTGCATGTTGATGGTAGCAGTAGCGGTATAAATCACAATCAATCGAATGTGTCAAGATTGCTGAGGTGGTGAGCAAAGATTTGTTTAGCTAACTTATTTTTAGCTTTATTTGGCTTGTATGATTTTTTAAAACTTTGCTAATTTTTTTTAAGAACAATAATACTTTCATCCATCTAAGCAAAATAAACCAAAGAAAATAAGCTAACTCAAACACATAAATGTCTAAACTTAATATTCTAGTAGTACAATGATTATGGTTGGCTTCATTTTAACTCCTTCCTATGCTGCTAGCCTGCTACATCAGTTTTTAAAGTTATTTCTCTACATCAATGTTTTAACCAAAAATCAGCCATCTTTGCTCTAGGCTTTTGTGGATAGTTGTTTTTGATGGGAAAACAAGTATTGAAGTTGAAAGAATATGGATATACATTAATTGATTCCTTTAATACACCAGTATATGACAAACATGGCACACTTTCAGATATACATTATGCTTAGAACAAAGACTTGGTGCCAGTATCAAGATTTAAGATCTGTATTCCCAAATTGAGATTTGATGTAAGAGCTTATCCTGTTCCAAAGTGAGAACTTGGGTCCAAAGAAACGCACACTCAATGATTTTCTTGATCCATCTCTCACAAATTCCAACTCCCTGGCAATGCTGTAGTCAATACTTTCTCCATCATCAAGAAGGGGTAATGCAATTGAATTCTGTGTCTCCAGGTTTTTGATCCACCCACGTAGTAAATAATTCACAACCTGTGTGACAAAAACAGTTAATGGTCTGAGTACTAGAATAGAAAAGGAAATAAAGGTAACCAAGGTAAATTATTTATGGCCTTTGCAGCAAATGAATCGCAATTAAACCTTCCGAAAAAGAGAATACAAGTTGATTGTAAACACCAATTTAATGAATTTTTATCCTGTAAGATCCTTCTTTCCACATGTAATAAGTGGCATCATTGTGTCATCTCTGAAACATAAAACAATTTCCACTTTCTTTTTTCGTTTTCCCCTTTGCCATCTAGCAAAACCAACTGGAGAAATGAGACTGGACAGGTATTATTTTTGGAATTTCTTTATGTTTGTGGATAATCATTCCAAGGAAGGAAAAGAACAAAAATAATGATTGAGGACCAAAGGAAGCCAAACCATGTTGGTCCACTGAGGGACATCATGATGCAAGAAGGCCCTAGCTCATTGAGACTCTATAATTTGGGCACATTGGCACTCCTTGTTCTACATTACTCATATGAACTTAAGTGTCAAATGTGGGAAATATTAAGTGCAATCAAATATCATGTTCAACATTAATCAAGATAAGATACATGCTGATTTGTAGAAAAAAAATTCCCATGATTTTATGGGTAGTGTAGAGAATCATAACGTGAAGTGCTGTAACAATGTGATTTTAATACACCAAAATATCTTATTTCAATCTTTTCAGGATTAGGATTTTATTTGATTTGAAGATAATGTATAATTCATAGTGTAATAAATTCAAAGTTGATTTTTTTCAAAAGTTTTTGTAGCTTTTATATGAACCATGCTTTGAGTTTATTGAAAGATAAAAAAAACAATCAAGCCTATAATTCAATAAAAATTTATGTTTTAGTTTTTATTTGTCTTTACCACGATTTTGATTTCTGCAATGTGAATATATTTCTTTACAACATTATCTAAGAACACCCTAAACTAGTGAGTGCCAAACTACATACCTCAGGAACTTCATCATGAGGGCAGTGACCAGCTGGGCTGATCTCATAATATGGAGCTTCAGGGACCTGCTGTTTCACCTGAAGTCCCCAAACAGGTTTCACCCAGGGGTCTTCTTTTCCGTACATGAGACAGATTGGTACATTGTTCATTTTACACCTACAAATGAAAATGAACTGGAAATCCCAAACTTGGACCACGAAAAAGAAAGAAGACACAAGAAATATTTGTATCAGTTTGAGCATAGGTAACCCACCTAGATAAAGCATCCCCAAAAGATAATTGCCCCCGAGGAGCAAACATAATTGAGGCAAATGATGCAGCGGCAGCTGGATGCTGTGTTGTCTCAAGTATACGAGAAAATACTTTGTCAACCTTTGTTGTATGATCTGCATAAACTTGCCTGAGAATCTCTGCAATACTTCTAGGATCACTTATTTTCTGCCAACTGAAATCACATATTGAAATTTTAAAATACTGTTACTATATAGACATTGGAAATGGATAAGAGTAACTGAAGCAGCTTTTCCTCCTACAACATAAGTAAAGGACCTAACCATGTTTATAATGTATTAACAGTTCAAGCTCAAATGATTTAAAACAAAAATTATAAGTTTCTGCTCTCCAAGCCTAAACTTCAACTTTTGTGAAGAAATTTTATTAAATAATAACATTCCCATGTATGGATGGTTACTGATATTATATGTGGTGCAATGGTGCTCATAGGTTTAAGACATGACAAGCTGACTTGGAAATACAGGAGCATATATCCGAAAATGGACACCATGTGATGTTAAAGACCAGTTAAACTTACACAAATTCTATGAGCTTTCTCACACGGGAAGGCAGAGGAAATGTTCCAGACCATGGAAATATTTTTGCTAGTCTAGGAGATGTTATTGGGTTAGGCAGAAATCCCCAGAAAGGAGTTGCATTAAGCAATGTAACACCTTTCACCAAATGAGGGTTGGTTGCCGCAAAGTATATAGCCACATATCCTCCTAGTGAGTTCCCAACGACATAGACAGGTTCGCCAATGACCTGAAAGAAAAAAAATTTGATTTATCTCCCTGTTTATAGACTAACTTGAACATATCATTAATCTGAAATCTAGGAGATCAATTTGATTAAAGATTAAAGATCCTGAAGCTACTTTAGCTGAATAACAACAAAGATTCATTCTCAACCATGATTCCTTTATGGTTATCAAAGGATGATTGTCATGAAATTTTGGTAATAGATGGATGGTGAAGGAAATCATTGTCTTCCTGCTGCCCACAAAAACAATATATTTTTTTTTTGATAAGTAAAAAAGAAATATATTAAAGAACACTACCTTATGCAGGAAAACATAAGGCAGAGAAAACAGTACAAAAGAAAAGATAACAAGAAAGAAAAGAAGAAAAGAAGATAGGAAAAAGAAACAAATTACAAAAGGAGAGAAATAAGAAACAAAGGGAGAGAGTCACTAGAGGTGAGTCCCCAAGCCCTAGACCAGTCAAATAGAGTGCCACTAAAAGAGGCCAAAAGCTGGTCGTCCGAACTTTCCATGTCCTCAAATGTCCTCCCATTACGCTCCTTCCAAAGACACCACATTAGGCACAAAGGGGCTAAATTCCAAATGCTAGACGAAAGTTTTCCAGGCCAATTCCACCAACCCAAGAGAGTATCTGCAGCCGTTCTTGGCAATACCCAAGAAATCCCAAAAGATCTAAACACCAAACTCCACAACTTATGAGCCTTACTACATTGAAGTAGCAAATGATCCACCGTCTCCCCTTCCCCACGGCACATAATGCACCAGTCTACAAAAACCATCCCTCTACCCCTCAAATTATCACCTGTGAGGATTTTATTCCAGACAACAGTCCACACAAAGAAAGAGACACGCCGAGGAGCCTTAACCTTCCATACACCTTTCCAAGGAAAGATAATGGGCAACGGTCTTCTTAACTTATTGTAGAACGATCGGACATTAAAATCTCCATTCTTTGACAACTTCCACCGCATACGGTCTCCATTCCCAGTGGGAGGTAGATTGGAATCCAAGGTGCGGAGAAAATCGTCCACACCACCCATTTCCCAATCATTTGGACTCCGAAAGAAATGAACATCCCAACTTCTCCGCTCCTCTAACCCCAACCGCTCAAGAGAAGAGGCCACCGATGCCTCTTTATTGGAAGCCATCCCGTACACACTCAGAAAGGTCAAATGAAGTGAAGACTCCCCACACCAATGATCTGTCCAAAGCTTAACTCTATCACCCACCCCTACCTCAAACCGAGTATTTTTGCTAAATTCCTCCCAACCCATACGGATGCTTCTCCACAAGCCACACCCGTGAACCCCTCTACCTAGCTTGGAAGTCCATCCCCCCCATTCTTCCCCGAACTTTAGGGCTACAACCCTCCTCCAAAGCCTTGACTCTTCGATCCCAAACCGCCATAACCACTTTCCTAGTAAGGCTTTGTTAAAAGTAGTTAATTTCCTTACCCCTAACCCACCATATTCCAAAGGCGCACACACCTTGTCCCAACCCACCAAGTGATTCTTGGAATCCCCCCATAAGAAATCCCTTTGCAACCTCTCAATTTTATTGGCCACATGCGTAGGGATGGTAAAAAGAGATAAGTAATAAGTAGGAAGACCAGATAAAGTGCTCTTGAGCAACGTTAGCCTTCCACCTTTTGACAAATACATCTTCTTCCATCCGGCCAGCTTACGCTCAAATTTTTCCAAAATAGGATTCCAAACAGTAGGGGACTTGTAGGACGCTCCCAAAGGCATACCGAGATAGGTCATAGGCAAAGAACCAATCCTGCATCCCAAAAGCTCTGCCAACACATGGACATTAGGCACCTCCCCAATGGGGACCATCTCACTCTTTAGAGTATTAACCTTTAAACCTGTCACTGCCTGGAAACAAAGAAGAAGCATCCGAACATGAAGAATCTGCTCCTCATCTGCATCGCAAAACAGAATCGTGTCATCCGCAAACAAAAGATGCGAGACATAAACCCCTCCACCCCGATTGCTATCAGCTTGAAAACCTTGGAGCAAACCAGCCCCTTCAGCTCTTCTCATCATCTTACTGAAAACCTCCATCATAACCAGAAACAACAAAGGAGATAGCGGGTCCCCTTGTCTCAATCCCCTCGAACTCCCAAAAAAATCAGCTGGAGACCCATTGAACAAGACAGAGAATTGGACAGTAGAAATGCACGAGCGGATCCACTTACACCATCTCATCCCAAACCCCATTCTCTTCAACAAATCTAGAAGAGCCTCCCAATTCACATGATCATAGGCTTTTTCAATATCTAATTTGCAAATAACCCCCGGAGTCTTACTCTTTACCCTGCTATCAACGCACTCATTAGCTATAAGAACTGAATCTAGAATCTGTCTACCACCCACAAAACTGTTCTGAGTCTCAGAAATCAACTGATCCAAAACCACTTTCAGGCGGTTTGCCAAAACCTTAGCCAAAATCTTGTAAACACTTCCCACCAAACTAATAGGTCTAAAGTCTCGGATATTGGAAGCACCATTCTTTTTAGGGATTAAGGCTATGAACGTTGCATTGAGAGATTTTTCAAACTTACTGTGGTGATAGAACTCTTCAAACACAGCTAAGACATCTCTTTCCACAACTTCCCAGCAATGGTGATAGAAAGCCATAGAGAAACCATTAGGGCCAGGGGCTTTATCTCCTTCCAACTCTTTGACAACATGAAGAACCTCCTCCTTTTCAAACCTCCGTTCAAGCCAGTCCCTCTCCAAACCCTCCAACTGATCAAACTCCAGACCTTCCACAACAGGCCTCCACTCCTCAGTCTCCTTGTACAAATTTTTATAAAACAGTGCAGCTTGGTCAGCCATCTCAGATTCGTCTTCATAAAAAACCCCATTCACCTCCAACATACTAATGTGATTATATCTTCTCCGAGAGTTGGCCACCTTGTGGAAGAATTTGGTATTGTTATCGCCTTCCTTAATGCAAAGCATCCGCGACTTCTGTCTCCACGAAACCTCCTCCAAAGAGAGAAGGTTCTGTGTTTGAGATCTCAACGAATCCCTCTCACCAATCTCCACTTCAGAAAGGCCATACTCCCCTTCCTTGGCATCCAATAATTTCAAAGCCTCCAACAATTCTTTTCTCCGACGCACTACATTTCCAAACTCCCTACGATTCCACTGAATAATATCATCTTTCAATGCCTTCAACTTCTTGGCAAGAACAAAACTGGGTGTGCCTGAGAAAGAATATCGGTTCCACCAAGCATGAACCCTATCTTTGAACCCATCCGTCTTAAGCCACATGTTCTCGAACCTAAAAGGGCTTTTACCCCTTAATAACCTTCCTGCCTCCATTAAAATGGGGAAATGGTCTGAAATAGGACGAGGTAAGACACGCTGAATCACATCCGGAAAATGATCCTCCCAGTCATGAGAAACCAGGGCCCTATCTATCCTAGACATCAAAGGCGGATCCGAACCACTGGACCAAGTATAACTTCCTCCTTCCAACGGCAAATCTATCAAACTAAGATCTTCAATGAATTCTGAAAACATCTCCATAGCCGGGGTAAGGCGAGATCCCCCCAACCGTTCACTAGGAAAGCGAACAATGTTAAAATCCCCTATGAAACACCAAGGAACTTCCCGTAGTTGCTGAATTCCAATCAGCTCATCCCACATCTGCCTCCTCATGTTATTATGATTCGGGCCATACACCCCAGAACAAGCCCAAATAAAACCGTCCCCCGTACCCTGCCACCGCACTGATACAGAAAATTTACCCACCATTACCTCCACCTTTTCTAAAGTCCTCCTATCCCACATCATCAAAACCCCACCCGCTGTCCGATCCGCATCCAAAGCTACCCAATCTACATAAGGGCAACTCCATAAACTACTAATCAACTGTCTATCTAAGCCTGCCAGCTTAGTTTCTTGAAGACAAACTACATCACAATTCCATTCCCGTAATAAATTTCTAACTACCAAACGTTTCCGCACGTCATTCAATCCTCGAACATTCCATGACACCATTTTCAACTTCATTGAAACTGTAAACACCCTACCACAACCACAACAACGCAACCAAAAAGATTATCTTCCATCATAATTAACCGAGGAAATCAAATTCCTCAGCTCCCTCTTTCCTTTATCCTTGGAGACAGCTTTTCGGTGGGCAGCATCTTTCTTGTGCATCAAATTGGCTGCCTCCATCTCCATCTCAAGCTTTTGTAATAACATAATACACACCTTCTCATGTCGACCCAAAGAAAGCCCCAACAACTTACTGAAACCGGAAATTCTATATTTCACCCAGTTCGAGACATTCAGAGTATTACCAAGACTCAACACCTCTGTATTCCCGTTCACTTCTGCCGGCACAACCAGCCCCAGAGGATTAATAGTCGTCAGGGGGAAAAAGCTATCCTCGTCATCTAAACCCACCTCAGTACAAACATTATCTACCTCAGCCACTTCCAACACTTCCTGGATAGCTTGGTGGGAGGTATCTATTCCTTGAGTATCACTTACACAATCTTCACCCTGAGTACCCAACAACTCAGACCCCATTCTCGGTGGATTTAGAACAAAGTTGGATAACACAAGACCTTTTAAAGCCCCTTCACCCTCTATTTCTGTCTTACCCAGTGGGGTCAGAGGCTCACCGGCATGAGAACCCTCAGAAAAAACACCCCCAGTCTCCGCCGAGATCACCGGAAAGCAACCCACCTCCACCGGAGTTACCGGTGAGCCTTCGGCGCGAAACCCAACAAAAGGGGGCTCGGTACCGGCCTTTGCCAGCGGCGCCGGAGACGCCGGTGACTCCACGGCGTGATTATCGTCAGTTTCGGAGTGTGCCGATGTGTCCTTCTGTGCAACCAGTTGATCGAAGGGGGCGATGTACGTCTCAGGTGTTTGGGCTTCGTGAAACTGAGAATTCTGAGCCTTCGAAGAGGGGTTCTCATCCTTAGCCATCTTAGATGGGCCGGTGGGCTTAGGAAAAGGATGAGATGGGAGGCCCATATGAGAGTTACACTCTCGGGCTGAGCCCAAGGCAGAGAGATGCTGAGCCCGTGAGTTAGATCTCCTCAAACTATCTCTACGCACCTCAGAATTTTGAAATACCCGTGACCCATTTGAAGGACCCCTTGCATGCTCCTTCTGGTTACTATTGACCCAAAAAGTATGCCTCAGTCTACCTTTATTAGAGTTCCAAGCTACCCGCCTAAAACCTTCCTCGTTCACCTCTACAGTCAGGCCTTTACCTGTCCAGTCAGTATGCCTCAGATCACGCTGTTTTCCATAAGCATGTTTATTCCAATTTGAATGAGTTTTCAACGGAGCTCTCCACTTTATTTTTACCGTATTAGTCTCTCCAGATTCAAACTCCTCGTTAAAGCACCGGGAACCTCCCTCTCTTCCTCCAAGGATCATCGGACCAGAAGTGCTCACCGGCCTCTGTTCCAAAACTGAGTTTTGCTTCTCCTTAATGATATCCTCTAATAGCAATGTCCCTTTCTCATGGGCACTGACCAGGTTTGGCTGATACCTGCTCCTATCTTGCATCTGAGACCCACGCAGCGTATCAGCATAGGTTTTAAGTGGTTGAACCCCATAGCTAACCTTGTGATGCTGCGCAAAGAATTTCGAAGAACCCGACCCACCATTCACATAGTTTTCAGGTTCTAATAGCTTCCTTAGTTCTAACCCAAAAATCCTCCATCCATTCCTAGCTCTGCCTTCAGGAATAAAGATGGACCTCCTAGACCCGCCAACTCTAAACTCAGTCAAGAGTAGGAACTTGCCAAAAGAGTTGGAGCACCGTTGAAGGGTGTAGGCTAAATCACCTTCCCTGATCGAATAAAAATTCTTCAGACTGCTTCCAACAACATTCTGTTCTATACTCTTCATCAGCCATTGTGCCACATACTTACCCATGAAGACCGATTTCATTAAGTACCTGCTCCTTTCAAAAATCCTTAACAAAAAATACCGTCCCCCTTCCTCTACTACCAGCTGAAAAGATTTGGATTCAAGAGAAAAACTGCGAAAACCACCCATTTCAACTACTTCTGATGCTATATAGAAGACAAATTATTGAAAAGCAAAAACACTTTAAAGAGACTAGTCTATCGTAACAGATCAAGAACATATTTCCGCTAAGATCAAGAACATAGTTGAGACTACTAATTGTTATGGTTCCAGTAAAAATTACAAAACAAATGAGATTGGAGTGTACCTTTGAGAGGCTCTACTTATCAATGGTAGAGCTTTGGTACTAATATGGATTGCTATTATTCTCAACATGAGAGATATTTCTCACGCAGTATTCTGTCCTCTCTCTGTGCCAGGCTGCTAGTGCCAGCCCCTCTTCATAAAAATTAAAATAGCGTGTTGTGTGTTGTTTCTAATTACCAAAGCACTACATAAAGAGACTAACATATTACTGAGAAAAATAATTAATTAAATGTTGTACCTTTGCATGTTATGTTAACTGTTACTGAGATTCAACTAAAGGAAAAACCTAACATCAGAGGAGGATAATTCCTCTTTTGCATTAATTAGTAGTCATTCACTCAACTTCAAAAATGTGTAGCTCTTACACTTGAGAGCAGTCCTGACATACTGACATCTTTACGCTTTTTGCTAGCCACTTCATTAAAAAGGAAGGGATATAAGATTAGTGTTCACAAGAAGTATGGCTACCATCAGAATAATCCATTGTTTCTAAAAGTCTATGAAACCACAAAATGAACCATGTCAATTCACTACGTGACAGAAGTAAAAAAGTGGTATTCATGATTAAATATGCTGACAGTGGTAGAGGCGGAGGGATTTCAGTGTCAATGAGTGCAATGGAAATGGTAGCCATGGTTGATGTGGTTGACTGAAGCAGATGCAGCCTTAGTAGAGCAATGGTGTAGCAGATGGGGTGGTAGTGCCATAACAGTGGTAGCTGCAGGTTGTAGAATTACCGATGGTGGCAGATGTGATGCTAATATTAATGCAGAACCACCAGCCACAAGGTTGGAGTGCTTGTAGTGATAAGTGGTGTATTGGAAAGAGTAAAGTTAGTGAATGTATTTGCAAGCATCCACAGTGCTAATATTGGAGGTGTGGATGATAGATGTTGCGGGTTGAGTAATAGTTTTGGACCTGGTAACAAATACTTCCATGGGAGTAACACTTTTCCAGCTGGCTTCAATATCTTTGTTTTTGGGGTAGCAAAGAAAAGGTTAAAAGTCCATTCCCATAGTGATTTAAAGCTAACATCAAACTTTACAAATAATTTAGCAGGCGTCATTCACCAAATCTTCACTCCAGGTGAAACAGTGTTTTGTCAAGATTGTCTAGTACCATACTACTTTTTGCAAAAATATAATTATACAAACTTAATCCATTCTTGGTGCCAAAGAGGGATATTGGTGTGTGAGGTGCATGATTTTAAATGCAGTGTGAACTTCCTCGATCAAAGTAAAAATATGAAAATAGCCTAAACTGTATGCACAAAAAAAAGGGTTCACATGAATCACATCTAATTACTGTAATCTGTTAAGGAAACTTGGACCAAGGAAACACAAATTTCAAAATCCCTTCAAGTGGTCTACATATAATACATGCCAATCTTATGTGCAGATGCAATTATACAAGGTAGATGTGAGTTTTAACTTTAGAGAAATATGCCAATCTAATAGCTATGCTACCAATACAGAAAGGAAATAGAGGAAAATTGCAGAGCTATTGGCTACCTCTTCTATGAAATAGCGAACTTGATCCTGCCATAAATCAATAGAGTAAACAAGCTGACTTGCCCACGGTTCAGTTTCATCTCCAAAGCCCCAAGCAGAATCTTTCCTCTCCAATGTATCTCCTTCACTAGAACCAGGAGTAGGATTTTCAGATGGCAATGACATGCCTTGCCCAAGAAAATCAATTGCCCAAACTCTAAAATCACGTCCTAAATCCTTCAGTTGTTTCTCGTAATGAAAAGAACCAACACCAAAACCAGGAAGAAAGAGCACTGGTGGGGAAGTCACATTTTCACACCCTGATTTCTCATAATGTACATTGAACTTGGGCTTCCATTCCCAAAAGCAACTACTGACTGCAGCACTGGATTCACCATTAGATTCATCTGGCATGCCTGGGATTACAACCTTAGTTTCTGAGTCTCCCGGTTTTGAAATATCTCTTGCATCCTCTTTCCCATCAATCACATAACCATCATAGCTTCCACTCGAGACCTTTAAATCAACATTTCTAAAGCCCCCAGGGGAACTTGATGACCTAAAACGGCCCTGGTGACTATGTTGCTTTAAGAGAGACTGATCTATATTGTACAATCTAAAGGCCCCACATCTGGAATTAATTTTAGTGCATCTAAATTTATGTTTTCTAAAAGTGAGCTTTGACTGATGCAAATCTGAACTTTTCACAACCAATTCCAACCTTAAATTTACTACATGAGAGCAAGGCGCACCACTGTATGAGAGAATATCCATACCCAGAAACTGTGCCTGAGACAAAGCAAATGATTTAGCAACAATCCAACTTTACTATCTGTTTATTGGTTGCAGAGAAAAAAAAGGGATATAAATGATGTGATTTTGAATTCCAAAGTTTTAAGTTATTTTCATTTTCAAAATGCAAAAATCTAAAGCTTCAAAATTGGAAAGGAAACATTATAAACAGATAGTATCATTAAAAACTATTCTTAGTCCTGGGAATAACTTGCACCAACCTACAGCTTATAAACTGATTTAACAAAAAAACAACATAAAATTTTCTTAAAACTATTTCCTACACTCCAAAATTTCTAAAGCCAGAAAATTCTAATGGCCCTGAATTGAAGCTCTCTTTAAGCAAATAGATACTAAACTCAGAAAGAAAAGCAATATACAATCTTAATCCAATCTTGCATGTTCTCTTAGTTTTCCGAACTTTTAATAAATCAACACTAGTAACCCTAAAAGAGTATTACTGGTTCAGTAAAGTGGCAACCCATTACTTCCAAAGACCCATACAATGAAATCACACTAAATAAAATATTGACACCCTTTTTTCCGTCACTTTCTTACAAATCAAACAAAGCTTAAAGCAAGGAAGAAGATTCATAAACAGTAACTCTTGTTAAAAAATAAAACAGACCCATCAGAAAGAAAAAAATAAAAAATTTAAAGTTTTAGCAAATAAAGATTGAAAGTTTCTGTTTTTACCTTTAGATTTCTGGGAGAAGTGGCATTAAAATTTGATACTTTAGTTTAGAGTGGAATTCAGAGCTTTACAAGTATTTAGGAGATTCTGAGAAGATCTAGAGAGAGAGGAGAGAGAAATTCAGTTACTTCAAAGTATCAACTTCCTTTTATAGCCAGGAAAAATCCCAACTTTCTAATATTGTTTTTGATTTTTCTCTTTTTTTGTGAATTTTAATTATAAAAAATAACCTCAAAAACTAAAATAAACTAATAAATCCAGTCTTGCTGTGAAGTGCTTGTACCTTGCTATGTTTTGCTTGTACTTGAAATTATTAAAGCAATTTTCTATTTTTCCTTTGGTCCCCATTGGTAGGTTGGGGTGGGGTTCCAGGATAAGTCATGTCCCTGATTTTTTGTTTTTAAATGAAATCTACAAATTTGGAATTTTCCTTTTTTGATAAATGATCACATAATTCCAAATAATAAAACACAAAGAAATCTTTCTTTTTTTTTTTTTTAAAGGAAAAAAAGAAGAAGAAATTTTTTCTGTGTGCAAACAAGAGACAATTATTAGAATCCACTATCCACTTAGAGCATTCACAGTAGTGGAGCTAAAAATTTAGCTTTTTAGCTCCACCAAAAGTTACTTTATCTATTTTACCTACACACATGCTGCAGCAGTGGATCTATTTTAGCTTTCAACACAATAAAATAATATAAACATCACAATAAAATAATATATCCACTACAATAAAATAATATCTCCATCACAATAAACAACAATCACAACCACCTGCAACCGCCACCGTTACCGCCGCCACCGCCACTGCCGCAGCCACCGCTGCCGCCTCCGCCGCCGCCGCCGCCACCACCGCCGCCGCCGCCACCACCGCCGTCAACGCCACTTCCAAGCGCAACTCTCCCAAGCGCAACTTCTCCGCTTTGATACGGAGACTCTCTTTGTCATGTTCTTGTGATTCCTCAATAAATTTCAATTTCTTGGTCAAAAATTCCCCTACATCTTTTCCGGTGGCTTTATTCTTCCGGTTGGCTTTTTCGGCCTTCTTACCAATTGGCCTCTCAAAATTGGAAGTGTCACCAAGTCCAGACCCACAATCCTCTAAGCCAATAGATGTTGACTCCGGAGTTGGAGGCACGGATGCTCTCGATCTTACTTCCGTTACCATTGCCCACTTTGGTTGGTCCTTCATCATGAGCCAACAATGTTCAAGAAGAAAAGGTTTCTTGAAGGTCTCTTTATACAAAGCCTTCGCATTGGTAATCTAAAAAATTTAAAAGAAATATAACATGATTAGCATCTTCAAACTATTAGTGAATGGGTATGTTAACACTATTACAATATAATTTATACCTTATCTTGTTCGGTTATACCACTTTGATAACGTGCGTTAACTTTAGCCATGCACCCACAAAACTTATTTGTCTTTTCACTAATCGTTCCCCAACGACTTGCCAAGGAGATAGCAGTACGTGTGGTACCGGATGTATTGTGCTGCGTGAAGAATTCCCAAATTTTTTTACGAAATGTATTTTGTGTTTGTTCATTACTTTGTACGGCATCAATACTAGTATTGAGCCATGCTGACACTAGGAGTTGATCTTCCTCTACACTAAAGTTAGAGCCCCGTTTTCCTTTTGTAGAAGAGGTAGTTTCAACTTGAGGTGGGGAATCAAAAACTGACATAGGAATATTTTGAGATGTTCCCAAAAATTGTGAGTCAATTTCTATATCTCCATTCATGAGACCCGTGTATGTTACGTCTCTATGTGACTTCATAAAATTAGAAACAGCAATATACTTCCAAGCAAACTGAAAGTAAAAACCAATACGGTATAAATTAGAAAAGAAAAAATGTAAACTCCCTGCAAACAGAAAATTTCCAAACTAACATTTATATCAAAGCTTTAAAAAAGTATAACAATAGAACATGATTATCCCACTGATAAAGAAAACAACAAAATAAAATCAACAAACAGAAAATTAGCAAGAAGCAAAAACAGAAACAAAAAAAAAAAATGTAAATTCCCCTGCAAACAGAAAATTCCCAATCTAACATTTATATAGTATAACAATAGAACATGAATATCCCACTGATAAAGAAAACAACAAATTCAACCAAATAAAATCAACAAACAGAAAATTAGCAAGAAGCAAAAACAGAAAAAAAAAAAAAATGCAAATTCCCCTGCAAACAGAAAATTCCCAATCTAACATTTATATCGAAACTTAAAAAAATATAACAATAGAACATGAATATCCCACTGAGATAAAGAAAACAACAAATTTAACGAAATAAAATCAACATACAGTGGCGAGTCGGAGGCGAGTTAAGAGAGGAGAAGCTGGTGGGTCAGATTTAAGAGAGGAGAGGCGAGTCGGAGGCGAGTTAAGAGAGGAGAAGCTGGTGGGTCAGATTTAAGAGAGGAGAGGCGAGTCGGAGGCGATTCGGAGGCGAGTCAGGTTGGCGTGGGCTGGAGGCGACTCGGGTTGGCGTGGGTTGGAGGCGAGGATCGGATCGGATCGGCTTCAACGGGGGCGTGGATCGGATCGAGCTTCAACTCCGACGGCGGCGTTGAGCTTGGTTAGCAACGTTGAGCTTTGCACAGTGAGACTGAGAGTTTGAGAGAGGATTTTGTGTTGTGAAAACAGAGAGGGTGAGAACGAGGGATATCAGAGAGGGTGAGAATGAGGGATATCAGAGAGGGTGAGAGTTTGAGAGAGGATTTTGTGTTGTGAAAACAGAGAGGGTGAGAATGAGGGATATCAGAGAGGTTGAGAATGAGGGATATCAGAGAGGGCATAAAGAAAAAGAATAAAAAAAATGTTATTTTAATAAATGTTAAATAAAATATTATTTTTTGAGTTTTAGCTTCAGTACGGTATGGAGCTAAATATAGCTCCATACGGAAGGCTGGAGCTAAAAATTTTTAGCTTTACCTTCACTGCTGTGTGGCCATTTTTTGAGTTTGTGTGGAGCTAAAATAGCTTTATAGCTTTTTAGCTCCTCTATTGCAAATGCTCTTACCTTGTTTTTTGCTTGATTCCTAGAATAACTAGCAAGCATTTAAACGTGTTTGAGATTCTTTTTCATACTAATAATACTTTTTTTAATGAAATTATACTTGGATTAATTGAGGATTATTTTGACAAAAGAAAAGGACATTCTGGATATTTCTCACTGCTATAAAGTATAAACATAATTAAGAAAAGTAAAAATAATAAGTGCAAACAACTCCTTTCATGCAATTATATCAAATTTAAATATCGATAATATCATATATATCAATATAAATTTCAAAAAAATAAATATCTTGATTTATGTAAACAAACTTCAAATTTACATTTTGATTCATACTAAAGTGTTTGTAACTGAATGTAAGAGCTTATATTTTGAGTCTAACTTACTTCAAGTTTACATTTTGATTTACACTAAATTGATTTGTATACAAATGTAAGAACTTATAGTTTGAGCCTAACTTAGTTGTAGAGAGAAGGAAGACTCTTCATTCTAAAGATTTAAGAAATTACATAAGGCTCGATATATATAGTATCACTATACTTATATAACAATCTAAAATAAATAAATAATCTTTTTTTTGAAAGTGATTGACATATGGCGCGCTATAAATTAAAGATATGCATATTCCCACCTCTCTCTCTCACAAAAAAGTAGCCCACACAATTTATTGTCATTAAATCTCTTATACATACATTTTTTTTCTCTATCTCTAAAAGTATCTCTTGTCAAAAAAATTATTATCAAACTACTCTTTTTCTTTCTTACTCTTATTTTGCATGGGTTCACATTTAAACAATTTTTTTTAGTAAATCCGGATAGCATTAACGAACATAATTTTATTTCGTATTTTGCATATTATGTTTAATGTAGAATTGATGTGAAAAATCTATTAGGCTGCATTGAGAATGTGGATCACTTTGGAACTCTAAGCGAATGAATGTTTTGGGGAGAGATCTAAAAGCTCTCCAACGTGTTTTTGGAGCTTTGGGTCATGAGAGGAGAGGGCCTTTTGGCTTCTCATCACAGAAGGAGAAGGACCTGTAATGATAAAGACTAACCCTAGCCTATTACTGTTCTAGTACTCTAACCTATATATCTAAGAGAGTTGTGGAAGCTAAGGAGAGATTGGAGAACATCCAAAGGGTAGTCCACGAAGACCCGTTGAATGAGATTTTATGCTATTAATTTGATTTTAAGTGAATTTGTCTTCATTTGTAAAGGCTAAGATTATTAGGTGATGTTAATGCTAAATTTTATTATTAGCAATAAACAAAATATAACCAAAAAAAAAAAAAAAAGTTAAAATCTCACAAATAAGCAAGAAAAGAAAAAAAAAAAATCTAGCTTAAAGTTCTAACCTTAAGTCTAATGTTGATTCTTATATAGAGCTAGGTTTCAACACCATTCACTTGTAAGGCTATCCCTCAAATGGGAACCTATCTTACAGGAAATTAGTAGTATAGTAGTGTTGCTTGCTATAGATATTTGAATGAAAGGAAACTGCGCAGTAATGTGTTGATCCATTAAATGAAGTTAAGGATATAGTAATGCCCTTTCTATTTTTCTTGGTCAAGATTTCTTTTTCTTCTTATTCTTTGTTTTGTGTTTTTGTGCCGTCCCTTTAAAAGGAAAGAGGAAAGTTGAAGTAAAAAAATAAGAGTTTCATCTAGCACTCTATACAAAACTAACTCATGGTCATTTTTATGCATACGTCACATTCGTGTCACGTACATGTTATGTATGATAAATAATGGTCAATAAATGCATCCCAAACCCCAAAGAAAAGCAAAGGAAATGTTAGTAGTTTCTTCTATCTATTTTAGGTACTCATATCCACTAGTGGGTTGCCTAGCTAAGGGGACATAAAAGGTAATACAAGATACGTCCACCTAAACCAAACCAAACTTGTGCCCCCACTCGTAAAGGTTAAGTTCATTAGGTAATGTTATTGTTAAATGGGAAATGCTGGCACTCGTTAAGAATCCATTTAAAGAAAGTTTTTATTCTACTTTTATGAGAAATGAAAAAAGCTGTTAAAATATTAATTACTTTTTTTTCATTTTCTATACAAACTTTCTTTAAATGGATTCTTAATGAGTGCCCTAAGGGCACTCGTTAGCATTTCCCTTGTTAAATTTTTATGTTAACAATGAATAAAATATAACAAAAAATTAAGTTAAAATCTCACTTATAAGCTAGAAAAATAATGATTAAAGCTATCATCTTAAGTCTAAAGTTGTATCAATCTGACCATGGTTGTAAATTTCTTGCCTTTTTGGTCAAGTTCTGTTTTGCGTTTTCTCCCTTCCCTTTATACATAAAAAGAAATTCAAGGAAAGAAATATGAAAGTAAATAAAGATAGGAACAAAACTTTCATCTAGTGCTTTTATACATTAGATGAGATACAAGATAAACACATGGTTAATTTTAAACACGTGTCATATTTGTGTCACATCCATTGTAAGGAATCACTAAATGCAAACCAAATCTCAAAAGAAAATAAAGAAAAAGTTAGAAGTTTATTTTATCAATTTTAGATATTTGTCCTCACTAGAGGGCTACCTAACAAAGAGGAAGTAGAACGAAAAACAAAGTAGTGCCACACCTAAACTAAACTCTTCCATTCTTATGAATTATAAGGTTATTCAAGGAATTATAAGTTATTAGGTAATCTTATTGTTGAATTTCATATTGACAATAGATATAATATAACAAAAAATTAAAGTTATAATCTCACCAAAAAAAAAAAATATTGTTAAAAGCTATCTTCTTAAATATAAAATTATATCATGCCATACTTGTAAATATATTAAAAACAAGTCTCAAATGAATTTTTTATATATTAAAAGAGTTATAGTAGTGCCTTTTCATTTTTCTTGAGTTTTGTTAATTGTTTGTAATAATTTTTTTAAACAAACATACACATGCACATAAGAAAAAAAGAAAAAAAAAAAAGAATGGGGTTTTACATTTAACACGAAATACACCACAAAATCTACTAAAAAAAATCATGGTTTTTTTTTCTGTTTAAATCTTTAAAAAAAAAAATCAAAATGGAATAAAAAGGAAAGCAAAGAAAAGGTGAATATTTATTATTGTCCATTTCATGCACTAGTCCCCACAAAACCGGCGGACATAAAAGGATGATTCCCTACAACGACAATCACTTATTCTCTCTACAATTAGACACCATCCCCCAATCAGAAAGAAGCAAAGAGTATCGAGTGGTGATGTGGCATGGCCTAACTGTCAGTTTACCACGTACCTAGTTGATTGTACGCAGTGGAAACCAGACTCATTCCATTGCAGAGAAGTGAAACCCAGAACTCAAAACTGAGCTATCAGAGTTGAGATGGTTTAAGTTAACACGTTTGGTGTGCGTGTTTGAGACTTGGAAGTTGAAACTTGAAAGTAGCTATATATGTGCTGTTCTTTTCTGTTCAGTTTGGCTTTGTCAAAATGTCGGTACAGTCTTTCTTTCTTTCTGATTATGGTATTGTTTGTCTTGGTCCTCATTTGAGACTTTATTTTCATTGATTTATTGGGCATAATAAAAAAATAAATAAGATAAAATTGGGCCGGTCTTAGACATTTTGAGGCCAGAGGCAATAACTAAAATGGGACATTTTTTATATTTATGTATTAATTAAATTAATATTTATTTAATATTTTTCTATTATAATATATTTATTTTAAAATCTATTTTTCTTACCTTTTGAGATGTAAATTGATTAATTAAATTTGTGTATTTAAGTTCTTCTAACATCTCCTTTTCAATCGATAATATAGCTAAATTTTGTGTTAATATTTTTCCAATTACCTGGATTATAAATATTTGAAGGAATATGATTCAACATGTCATTATTATTTTCATTTTCTTCTAGTTGAACGTCATTTTGGTGAACTTGTTCATTTGTGACATTTTCATCATTATTTTCATTTTATTCTAAATTCTTTTGAAGCTCATTATCAAGATTTGTTGTATTGCAAAATTGAACATCATTGTTATCTTGCACTTGTATCATTTCATTATCTTCTAACTTTTTTTTGGTGAATTTCTTGTTCATTTGTGATACTTTCATCTAAATTTTGTGTTATATTTTGTTTATTACTAATAACAAATTTGTGATGTCAGTGGCTTGATTATCCTAATCCATGAATATTTTGGAGTGGTATGCAAGACTTGAATCCTATTTCAAGTAGGATTCTATTTCCTATTTCAAGTGCATCTATATTTCCTAATTGTAATTGTAATACCCGTAAATTAAAATAATTAAAATGAGGGGTATTTAAGTAAATTTTATTTATGGGGTCAACTTTTATAATTAAAATTTCTAAGGGTTTTTTAGAAAATAAGGTGGAAACCCTAGTTTATATAGTCTAATTTTAAATCAGCATAGATTGACAGATATTTTGAGAGAGGAGATTACCTAAAGGATTGAAGTAGAGAAAGATTGACTGTATCTTGAAGGTAAGAGCCTAAAAATCTCTTTCTTATCAAATCTAAGCTTTATTTTAGAATTAAAGTTTTTTTTTTTTTTTTTTTTGTGATGACTTCGGCGAACTGTAAGACTTTTTTTTAGACTTGTGCGTAAGGGTCACTTTCTGCACAATTTTGTTGTTTAAGGAACTGCACCGGTAGTGATGGAACTGGAAGAAAAAAAAAAAAAAGAAGAAGAAGAAGACAAAAGGTCAAGTGTGCAGAGGTTTAGGTGAGGTCTGACAAGTTACTAAAAAAAAAAAAAACAAGTTACTAAAATAAATAAAAAAAGTGTGAAGAAGAAAAAGGTTGTACACGTCCCTGTCTTTCCTAGAGAGACATAGGACTAGGTCCTATAGTATAAAGTGGTAGAATATATATATAAAGAAGAATATTACGATCAGGTGGAATTTTGGTGTGAAATAAGCAGACAATTATGAGATATATTTAATAGTCTTTTGACCAGGTACTGTTATAAGTTATTTTTTTTAAAAAATTATTTGATTATTGAGTAAAAATATTTGCAAATTGTTCTAGGTGATATCTAAGGATTTTAGAAGAAGTGTTAGGGAAAGGTTCTTTTTGGAATACTTTTTGGAGGTAAGTAACCATATCTTAATTGGTTTTATTTTACGTATTTAATTACTGAAAATTGTTTACAATTATTACAATTTTATTTCTATTGTAATTTTGAATTCAAGTAAAGAATTATCTCAAATATATCTGATTACTGAATATGTGATGTAGTTTATTTAATTGTTTTTAGCAATACTGATTCAAAGTAAAGAATAAAGAATTTTCACAAATATACATGAGCATTGAATATATGGTTTACTTTATTTAATTGTTTCTTAGCTATATTGATTTTAAGTAAAGAATTATAGAAATATCACAAATAGATTTGAATATTGAATATTTAATTATATATATATATATATATATGTATTGAATATGATATATTTTTGTTAGAAACTATGATTCATACATATGATTTTGGACAATCTGATACCCAGCCAATGAGGGTTATTCATTGGTACTTTGATACCCAAACCAATGGGGGTTATTCATTGGTATTCTGATACCCATACCAATGGGAGTTATTCATTGGTATTCTGATACCCAAACCAATGGGGATTATTCATTGGCACTCTGATACCCAGCTAATGGGGGTTATTCATTAGTATTCTGATGCCCAGTCACGGGGATATAGCGTGACCATAGTCATAAGATCGTTAAGAATATGAATTACGTTTGAGTATGCTAACTATATGAGTAATTTGAGCTTTCGCTATTTTCATATACAGATGCATATTTTCTAGTAAACATTGCTAATCAACAATATATTTATAAAAACTAAAATAAAAAATAACTTTCAAGTGTAAAGCAAATGAGAAATAGAACCTAATTTATATAAAAAGTATTATTGTAGTTTTATTGAATAATAACAAGTTTTTAACAATCTCAACCTACATAAATAAAGATTTATTCATTATATTACCAATCACTAAAATATATAAAAACACAAGATTAAAATTTAAAAAAAAAAAATAATCACAGACATAACAAAAACAAGCCCAGCCCAGCCAAGAACCTGCCAAGACCCACCCACAAAAAACATAAAACAAATCCTATTACATTTACACCTATAACAAAAAAAAAAAAAAAAAAAAGTAGCACGGCGTAGCCCTCTTAACAAATCTAAAGGAGAATAGGAAGCAAGCGTAAGCCTTATAAGTTATTAGTTATACCTGAAGCTCAAAAGTCAAAACCCATTACCTAGCCAGAATCCAAACGCAGCACAGCATTGACTGCAGTAGCGAAAAAAAAGGGCAGTCGGCGGAGGAAAGGAAGCTTGAACCAGGCAGCTAGGCCCAGCAATAGTGGAGAGAAAGAATGAGAGAGGCGGAGAGCAGGAGTTGAGAGGAAAAATGAGAAAGAGACCGTAAAAATTTTAGGAATTTGAAGTTTTTTATTTGTTTTGATTATTGATTGTTTTGTGGTTAATTTTTTAGACCGTTGGAGTTTATTTTGTTGAATTTTGGTTTGTCTAGAGGATAATGATGTTATTTTTGGGGCAATTAATTTTATTTAGACCAATTTTTTTTTTTTTGGTGCTGCCAATGTTTAATCGAGTATAACAGAAATTATGTTTTTTAATTAAAAGAATGTTTTGGATTTTTTTAGATTCATCTAAAACCATTTTTTCCCCTACTACCCCTTCTTTTCAAAAATTTTGGGGCCTCTTTTCCACTTGGGGGCTTGAGGCAATTACCTAACTTGCCTAGTGAAAGGGCCTGCCCTGGGATAAAAGTATAATTATACTTTTGATTAATTTAGATGATTAATCAAGTTCACCTCAAAAAGGAGTAAGTATGTCGAACAGTAAAGAAATAAACATTATTAAATTTTCTCTTAAATTTATAGAGGTGACTTTTTATTTTCAACCAAAAAAAAAAAAAAAAAAAAGAAAAGAAAAAAAGGGAAAAAAATAAATAGAAAGGAAGATCAAAGATGAGAAGGGAGATACTGCATTAAGCTATTCGCAAGAGCTAACTTAATAATCTTCTCCAAGAATCCCTCATGGGATCCCTAGGAGAGCCACTGACTCTAACTACTATCCATGTATGATCCAAACTAGATCTAACTAACTGCTTATCCTAACTCCTTTACGTTCTTGATAGTTACCAAAAAAAAAAAAAAAAACTTTAGTTTCTTTGTTTTAATCTTTAAACATAATTTTAAAAAAAAAAAAACATAAAAAAATGGATTGTGGGTTGGTTAGTTTAGATGACTAAAATTTGTTCAATCTTTAGGTTTAAACTAGTATTAAAACTCTTTTCAAAACATATATATTGTTTTTATTTAGTTCAATTTTAACACCAACACTAATCCCTTTACATATATATACAATAATGAACTCCTTAAGATCGTATTTAGCTTACCAAAAGAACCTTAATGACTTCAATTTAGATTTAAACTATGTATTTGAATATCTTTACCTTGACATGATATAAGTACAACCTGCTAACATAAATTGTCACCTCTAATTAATTTTTTTTCTTAATTCTCTTTTAATTTTATGTTTGAATGACTTTGGAAAACTTGAAGATAGTCTCAGGTCTCAACTCCATGAGAATAGGGAAGAAGTAATAATCTTGGAAAGCCAATGTTAGTCTTTGAACTTCAATATGGTAAAGAATTGAAAGTCCATAGATAGATTGATTTCCACTCGTCCATGGTTAGGACCTTTGAAAGTCCACACGTAGTCTGCACTAAACTAGCTATGATCATCAGGACCGATTTCCATTATACTTTCTTAGCATAAGCACTTGAGCAAACTTCTGCAACCATCTCCATGATTATTGGTAGACTTTTGAGAAAATTTGAATTCATATTTCGTTCAAAAAATGGTATGGGTAATAAGAATAATAATTCGTTTTTATTTTGACCTGCACTCGATTTTGATCCTACCCGACCTAATCAAACCCAAGCCTCGATATTATATTAGATCTTTATATGGTAAATAAATAAAAATGCTAATTACATTACTTGTTGACTTGGCGTGTGATTTTCAAATGCAAATATTTTCAATATTGGATTTACAACTAAAATTGTGTAGTTATTTTTTTTCATAAGTTCAACATAAATTTTATTTATAATTATACTTTTTTTTTGTTTATCTAGCTTGTTATATTTAATTATTATAACTATATATTTAATCATTTTTTACATGTGATCTTATTTTATTTTATGTATAACCAGTGTATGTGTTTATTTTTATTTTGTTGTGGAATTACTGGATCAAAAAACTATATATTAGATTTAAGGATTTATGTATTATTCAAAATTTTATTTTTGAGTGTTTTCTTTATTCTCTAATTTGTATGTAAAGAAACACATAACAATGTTATAAAATATGTTCAATAGTGTTTTTTTATACGTGATAAAATACGAGTCATATTGAGTTGACTTGACCATCAAACAGGGAAATGATAATAGGAATAAATGAATAATATCTCATTTTAGTTCGGCAGCCAAATATGCTAGACCTAATCCGATATTTTTGTCAAATGTAATTAGTTTTTTTTTTTTACCAAGAATACTACATAAGTTCTTATGACGTTCGTTAATCTTGTTATAGGAAAATTAGAGAGATTTTCATGATGTAAAATTACTTATGTTTCGTTTGTTTTGAAGTAAAATTTCTTTACCAAAAAAATATTTTTAGATGAAAACAATTTCTTATTTATTATTTAGAACGGTCTCACGTGTTGATGTGTACATGTATACATATGTGCGTCACTTATAAAATTTGCCCCCCGAGCTCAAGTCAAATCATGACTTTGCTAATGGTTGTAGGAGAAGAGCAAGGGCGGGTAAGTGCTTGCTCACTCCCAAGTGCAGGAGATCGTAGCAATATAATTCTTGAAATACCGAGGTCGAACCACAAGGAGTAGGGTAAATTTAAAGACAATATAATTAAATAATAGTTTGGGTGAAGAATAAAATTACTTTTGCTTGGTGATTATTAACAAGAATAATAATAAAAACTGATTTAAATCAATAATGTAAATACTAGGGCATTGGGGAGTTTCCCTATATCGATATGAAATTCTTTGTGATTTAAGAAATTATATATTTCATAATTAATTGTTCTTATACAATCAAATTCTTATGATTCGCGCGGTTGAACTGAGACAATTCCAGAACGCATGATAACCATGATTAATAATGCGGTTAGAAAAGTTTTTAGAAAAATCCATTCACTTTAAAACCTGATTTCTGTTTGAAACTATTAAAAATTCATCTAAACAATAACAAAAATATGATTGAACTTATTGAAAGCATGGAAGAACTAATACATCAAAAGAAATCTAATTGAATAATCAAATATGTTGTTGATAAAATCTTAGATAGAATCACTTTGAATATTCATATCGTATAAAAGAAACATAACCCTTAGACTTAGCAAAGAGTTTAGGTTGCCATTAGAGAAAGGAAAAATACAAGGTTTTCTCTCCAAAAGTCGTTCTACACAGCCTCCCTTCCAAACCCTAATGTCAAAATTGTCCAAAGAAAATAAAACGTTTACTATTTTAATTTCCGTCCAAGTTTACAGCAGTAACTTGTGAGTTAATTTCAGCCATCAAAAATTGAGAATTTCGAAAAACTCAAAACTGAAAAGTTTTAGATATTTAAGTGATGGTTCCAACCCATCAGGCCTTGTGTCAATTGGATTTTTGAGGAGAGAGATATGCCCAAAATAATGATCAATGCTCAAATCAGATTTTTCCTTTTCAGATTCTGTGTCTTTGATTTCTTTCCTTATTTGAAGCTTCCAATAATTGTAGACGATCCAAGCACTCCAGCTGCACCTCCTTAGACATTTAGGCATGGTCCTTTAGCTCCACTTTAATGTTAGTTTGGCCTCCATTCTTACAAATTCCTGTAAACTCATTTTTTTCACATGATTTCCTGAAAGTAGAAAATTACATATAATGAATGGCATCTTATTTAAGAAATTATGTAAAGATAAATAATAGGGACTAATGCAAATCATGGCTTAATTATACAAATTAAGCATAGTAATAAGGAGATAACGCCCACATAAATATATAACAAATATACATTTTAAGGCGTTATCAGTAAGTGGGTTGATGGGTGTCACAAGTCTCATGTTGTTCTCGACTAATTGAAGATAGTAGATAGTTACATCTAGTGTTTTACCATTCGTGGAAATAGTCTAATAGATAAAACTAAATAGTAAATAGCAGTGTTTGTTCATTTTATTTTAATTATTTGAAAAATAAAACCTAAAATTCATATGATGGCAAGAATTTGAAGATTACATATATATATATATATATATATATATATAAAAAGAATGATTGATAAAAAAATAGAGATTTTTTTTGAGAGAGTTACAAAATATAACAAAAAAAAAAAAAGTTAAAATCTCACAAATAAGCAAGAAAAGAAAAAAAAATCTAGCTTAAAGTTCTAACCTTAAGTCTAAAGTTGATTCTTATATAGAGCTATGTTTCAACACCATTCACTTGCAAGGCTATCCCTCAAATGGGAACCCATCTTACAGGAATTAGTAGTAGAGTAGTAGTGTTGCTTGCTATAGAAATTTGAATGAAAGGAAACTGCTTGTTGAGAAAGAGAAAGGGAGGACAAGTTGGTTTCTATATGTGTTGATCCATTAAATGAAGGTAAGGATATAGTAATGCCTTTTTTATTTTTCTTTGTCAAGATTTGTTTTTCTTCTTCTTTTTTTTTTTTTTTTGTGTTTTTGTGCCCTCCCTTTTTAAGGAAAGAGGAAAGTTGAAGTAAAAAAATAAGAGTTTCATCTAGCACTCTATACAAAACTAACACGTGGTTATTTTTAAACATACGTCACGTTCGTGTCACATACATGTCATGTATGATAAATAATGGTCAATGAATGCATTCCAAACCCCAAAGGAAAGCAAAGGAAATGTTAGTAGTTTCTTTTATCTATTTTAGGTACTCATCTCCGCTAGTGGGTTGCCTAGCTAAGAGGACCTAAAAGGTAAAACAAGATATGGCCACCTAAACCAAACCAAAGTCGTGCCCCACTCGTAAAGGTTAAGTTTATTAGGTAATGTTATTGTTAAATTTTATATTAACAATGAATAAAATATAACAAAAAATTAAGTTAAAATCTCACATATAAGCTAGAAAAATAATTAATGATTAAAGCTATCATCTTAAGTCTAAAGTTGTATCAATCCGACCATGGTTGTAAATTTCTTGCCTTCTTGGTCAAGTTTTGTTTTGCGTTTTCTCCCTTCCATTTATACATAAAAAGAAATTTAAAGAAAAAAATATGAAAGTAAAAGATAGGAACAAAACTTTCATCTAGTGTTTTTATACATTAGACGAGATACAAGATAAACACATTGTCAATTTTAAACACGTGTTATATTTGTGTCACATCCAATGTAAAGAAGCACCAAATGCAATCCAAATCTCAAAAGAAAAAAAAGAAAAAGTTAGAAGTTTATTTTATCAATTTCAGATATTTGTCCTTGCTAGAGGGCTACCTAACGAAGAGGAAGTAAAACGAAAAACAAAGTAGTGCCACCTAAACTAAATTCTTCCATCCTTGTGAATTATAAAGTTATTCAAGGAATTATAAGGTTATTGGGTAATCTTATTGTTGAATTTCATATTGACAGTAGATATAATATAACAAAAATTAAAGTTATAATCTCACCAAAAAAAAAAATATTGTTAGAAGTTATCTTCTTGAATTTAAAATTATATCATGCCATAGTTGTAAATATATTGAAAATAAGTCTCAAATGAATTTTTTATATATTAAAAGAGTTATAGTAGTGCCTTTTAATTTTTCTTGGCCAAGTTTTGTTACAGTATTTGTTTTTAATAAATTTTTATAAACAAACATACACATGCACATAAGAGAAAAAAAGAAAAAAGAATGGGGTTTTACTTTTAACACAAAATACACCCCAAACTCTGCTAAAAAAAATCATAGTGTTCTTCTTCTTCTTCTTTTCTCTTTTTTTTTTTTTTTCCTGTTTAAATCTTTTTAAAAGTAAAAAAAAAAAAAGGGAATATAAAGAAAAGCAAAGAAAAGGTGAATATTTATTATTGTCCATTTCATGCACTAGTCCCCACAAAACCGACGGACATAGAAGGATGATTCCCTACAACGACGATCAATTATTCTCTCTACAATTAGACACCATCCTCCAATCAGAAAGAGCAAAGAGTATCGTGTGGTGACGTGGCATGCCCTAACTGTCAGCGTTACCATGTACCTAGCTGATTGTACGTAGTGGAAACCAGACTCATTCCATTGCGGAGAAGTGAAGCCCAGAACTCAAAATTGAGCTATCAGAGTTGAGATGGTTTAAGTTTACACGTTTGGCGCGTGTGTTTGAGACTTGGAAGTTGAAACTTGAAAGTAGCAATATTATATATGTTCTGTTCTTTTCTGTTCAGTTTGGCTTTGTCAAAATGTCGGTAAAATTTTTCTTCTTTCTGATAGGAATTGTTTGACTTGGTCCTCATTTGAGAGATTTTATTTTCTTTCATTGATTTATTGGGCATAATAAAAAAAAAAATAGGATAAAAGTATAATTATACTTTTGATTAATTTAGATGATTAATCAAGTTCACCTCAAAAAGGAGTAAGTATGTCGAATGGTAAAGAAACAAAAATTATCAATTTTTATTTTAAATTTATGGAGGTGACTTTTGATTTTCAACAAAAAAGAAAAAAGAAAAAGAGAGGGAGATCAAAGATGAGAACCAAAAAAAGAAACTTTAGTTTCTTCGTTTTAATCTTTAAACATAATTTTTTTTAAAACATAAAAAAAAAAAAAATGGTTTGTAGGTTGGTTAGTTTAGATGACTAAAATTTGTTCAATCTTTAGGTTTAAACTAGTATTGAAACTCTTTTTAAAACATATATATATATATATATATATATATATTGTGTTTAGGTAAATTTGGTCCCTACATTTTGGACCGATTCTTGATTTGGTCCATAAATTGATTTCACTTCTAAGTCAGTCTTTAATTTTAGAAAATCGTATTTATTTTGGTCTCTGCCGTTAACCCAGTAACAGAAAATGCATACGTGGCAAACAAAATGCATTATTTGCATATTAGATGCTGATGTGACTAATAAAATAAAATAAAATAACCACCTCAACATGCCATGTCATCGTTTAATTTAAAAAAAATTAATTTATCAATTTGAAAAAAATTTAAAAAAACATAAAAACAAAATTAAAAGCATAAAAATACATAGTTTTAGATTTGAACATGAATACACAAATGCTCAAGAACATGAATCTAGATCACAAGAACTCAAGAACACAAAATTCCTAGGCATTCAACATCTTTCCCAAAAAATTTCACCAAACACTAACAAAATTCACATCTAAAAAGCTGATGCCTAAGATTTTCATCACAACATTTTCTCACCCAAAACCAAAAATTTTCTTATGAAACAAACACACACAAACCCGGCCAATTTGGCTCACAATAACAACAATCCAACCAACCTCATAAATTTTCCTTAAACAATCATCAACATTTTCTCCAGAAAATCAAGATTTTCTTTCAAACCAAACACTAAAATAACTCACATTTAATAAACCGATGCTTAAATTACATACAAAATCCCTATCCTGCACCGAAACCTCCAACAAATCAAACCCATAAATTCAGAAAAATCATCAAATCCACATGAAAAAAGACAAACCCAGAAATTTAAAATAAACACAGCAGCAAGTGAACAGATCAGAAACCCACCGATCAAGCCACATCAAGTCACCGATCTTGCAATCCGAAACCCACATGAACAGATCAGACCACCAATAAAAAACAATGGCGGTGGCACCCTCGGCTCGCGAAGAGAACGTGTACATGATGAAGCTTGCTGAGCAAGCCCAGCGGTATGAGGAGATGGTGGAGTTGATGGAGAAGGTCTCGGCGGCGGTGGAGAGTGGGGAGCTCACTGTCAAGGAGCGAAACCTTCTCTCCGTGGCGTACAAGAACGTGATTGGCGCGAGGCGAGCCTCGTGATGCATCATCTCCTCGATCAAGTAGAAGGAGGAGAGCCGCAGCAACGAGGACCACGTGTCCATGATCCAGGACTACAGATCCAAGATCGAGTCGGAGCTCTCCAACATCTGCAACGGAATCCCCAAGCTCCTTGACACCAGACTCATCCCCTCCGCCGCCACTGGCAATTCCAAGGTTTTCTACCTCAAGATGAAGGGCCAATGAGCTTTGGTGATGGATAGTGGAGAGTGAGAGATTAGGCTTTCAGTGTAGGGATTTTTTCTAAAGCTGATGAGGTTAAAGAAAAATAAAAACAAAATCAAAAAGAATTAAAAAGATAATGATTTTTGATTTTTTTAGAAATCATTTTAGTTTAAATTAGATTTAAGGTTTTTTTTTTTTAAATTTAATTTACTTTTTTTTTAATTTTCTGAGTTGGCTTTTTTTATTAATTTAAATGCTGATGTGGCATTTAAAAAATGCTAAATATAATTTATTATTATTATTATTTTATTAGCTACGTCAGCAAACAGTGTATTCCGTTTGTTACGTATGCATTTTCAGTTACTGAGTTGACGGCAGGGACCAAAATAAAAACGATTTTCTGAAATTAGGGACTGATCTAGGAGTGAAATTAATTTGGAAACCAAATCAAGAATCGGTCCAAAATGTAGGGACCAAAAATACATTATTGCCTTATTTTTATTTAGTTCAATTTTAACACCAACATAAATCCCTTTACATATATATACAATCATGAACTCCTTAAGTTCGTATTTAGCCTACCAAAAGAATCTTAATTCAATTTGATTTAAACTACGTATTTGAATTTTTTTTTTTTTGAGGGGGAATATCTTTATCTTGACACAATACAAGTACCACCCGTTAACATAAATTGTCACTCTTAATTAATTAATTAATTAATTAATTTTTGTTTCAAAATTCTCTTTTAATTTTACGGTTGAATGACCTTGCAAAACTTGAAGATAGTCTTAGGTCTCAACTCCATGAGACCTGAGAGCATTACCAGCAAGTTCTCCATCTCCAAATTTTCTCCAAAAAAGTCACTGTTCACCCTAAAAGATCCCTCCAACAGCCTCTCTATCTCCAAATTTTTTTTAGATTTGCTACAGTAGCTCTATAGGTATGGAGAGCACTGTAGCAATTACTATAGCTCCTCTAAACCATATCTTCCCTTAAAATATTATCCAGTTGAATAAAAAATTATTTTTTTCTCTTTCCTCCCTTTATGTTTCTTCCTCACTCTCTTTCTTTTGTTCTTTATTTCAACGGATACAAAACGCAAAATACAATCCAAGCACAAAAATAATTTTTCTCATAAACCAAATGAAATCAGAAAAAAAAGAAAAAAAAAAAGAGAAAAGAGAGAGACCTGTTCATGAACAAAAGAATTAATTCAGTCTCAATAATCACAACCGCTACAATAAAAAAATTCAACTGCAAAAGAGAGAGATCAGCTTAAAAAAAATGACTCATCTGGACAAAGATGAGCGACGGCTCTAGGCTAGGCCAACCACTTTGGGACAAAGATGACCCATCTGGACTGCGTTAGGGGATGAATGTTCTTTGGAATCAAGTAAAAAAAAAAAAAAGCCGAGACAGCTGGAGAAAAAAAAGAGAGAAGGAGAGCTGGAATGTTCTTGAATGTTCTCTAGAATCAAGTAAAAAAAAAAAAAAAAGCCAAGAGAGCTGGAGAAAAAAAAGAGAGAAGGAGAGCTGGAAGTGGAATGTTCTTGAATGAGGTAGAAAAAGAAAATAAAAGAGGGAGGGGATAGAGATAGGACAATGTGTGGAGGAGAAAAAAAAGAAAAAAGAAAAAGAAAAAGAAAAAGAAAAAGAAAAAGAAAATGTGTGGATGAAATGAAATGGGAGAAAGGAGAAATAATATAAAGAATAAAAAATTTTAATTGAGAAATGTTACCGTAATATTTTCACAATATATTTTAAGTAACAGATTGTTATTAGTTAATATTAGTGAGTAAAAAAATAAATTCAGTGGTGGGTTCAAATTAGAACTAGTAACAACTTTTAACATAAATTTTGTTGTGAAAGTATTGTCAAAAATGTTGTGGACGTAATACTTCTCATTGAAAAATATAATTGTTTGGAATTAATATAAGAAGAATAAATGATGATAAAAAAAAGTATAAAGAATGAATGAAAAAATAATATTTAAATGAGATAGAGATTGTGATAGAGAATCTGTTGGATAGTGTATTTAATAAAGTGAATAGTTAAAAGGTAAAAGTCACTGTTCATTTCTCCAAACAGTACAAAAATTTGGAGAGTCTACTGATGTCCTGAGACTATCTTCAATATGGTAAAGAATTGAAAGTCCATAGATAGATTAATTTCCACTGGTCCATGGTTAGGACCTTTGAAAGTCCACACGTAGTTTGCACTACTAAACCATATGATCAAGATCGATTTCCTCAACTTTGTTAGCATAAGCACTCGAGCAAACTTCTGCAACTATCTCCATGATTCTTGGTAGACTTTGACAAAATCTGAATTCATATTTCGTTCAAAAAATGGTTTGGGTAATGTAATAAGAATAAGAATTCGTTCTTATATTGACTTGCACTCGATTCTGATCCGACCCGACCTAATCAAACCCAAACTTGTGTTGAGGTGCACGGCACCTAGAAGTCCAGCCCATATTGAAGTCCTATTTCAATTAGAAATAGGTGAAAAGTGGTCTACAAGTTTAAGACTCCTCCTAATTGTTTTGGAGTGTGTTAGGCGGCGGTTGCTTTATATAAAGCTATTGTGTGCTTGTGGTCCATAGAGAAAAAGAAAGAGAGACTGAAGAATGAAACACAATTTTGAAGTCGACTGAAAGAAAAAGATTAGTGCTTTGTGCGGCACTAAGGGATAAAGGAGAACATAATTTTTATTTTGCTCAAGACACATAAGAAAGATAAATTGGGGGTTTTTCTAAGACGATTATTTGGGTGCTACAATCACAGAGAATTGAAATATTTAGAGTGGAAGATCTTGCTACCAGATTTTGTGGTGAGGTTGTATTTTTTCCTAGAGATATTACTGTATTTTCCTAATTTATTGTGAACTCATGTTTTGGGTACAACTTGAGTGTTGTAATCTCTATTTTATTATAGTGGTTTGATCAGATTTGCCTCGTGATTTTTCCCTCTACACTAGAGGGTTTTCCATGTAATTTCTTGGAGTTCTTGTTCGTTGATTTCTTTTTTTTTTTTTTTTTTTTTTCCTTCCATAGATTTCTATTTTCTTTGTTGCTTGGATTATATTTAATTTAATTCACACATAGACGGGAATTTATCCCAACAAGTGGTATCAGAGCTTTGGTTGTTGGACGTAATTGTCTTGTGTTGAATTAAATGGAAAATATGAATATGAATATGAGAATTATGATTAAACTCTCAGCATCAAATTATTTGATATAGAAGTCGATGATGGAGGTTGTCCTTTACTTAAAGGATTTTTGTGAGGTTGAATTTATTCAATCATTTGTTGACTTTATTCCGTACCAAATTTGCTTGTATTTTAACAATTAGATACCCTGTATTTAGGTGAGAATTATGTAAGGGTAGTGTGTGAGAGAGTGTGAAGAAATCTCAAGATGTGTGCACATCAAGGAGTCTCGCAATTGGCTAGTGACTGGCAAGTCACCAAAGTGGCACACGTGTGAAGCATGCAAGAAATTGAAGGGTCACGATAGCTGAAGTACTATAGGATAAAAATATATAGTTTGGCCAAGCAGTTAGCTTGCGATTCGAACTAGCGACTTGTTCCAGTCGCGAGGCTGAGTCGCCAGAATGCCATGTTTGGTTGAAACCTGACATTTCACATTCCTTACATACACTACTATAAATATCCTTATATCCACAAAATGTAGAGAGCTTCTAGAAAGAATTTTGAGAGAGAAACCCTAGAAAAAAATAAGATTGACTCATCCACAATCTTCATCACTTGATTCTCCAAATTCCTTTACTCTCATCCTCTCCATTAACATATCCTTGAGAGATACATTTTGCCAAATCCTTATCTTACCATACCCATATTAGTGAGGAGGTATTTTGGTGCTTGGGAAGTAGTTCGGAGATGACCAATTCATTTGGTTGATGCAATGGGCTAATTGCGGGATTTGGGAAGATAAAGAAGACAAGGCTTGGCGTAACCTTGTTGAAGCAAGAAGCTTGGAGGGCTTATTTGCGTCTCGTAGATTAGGCTTGGAGAGTCTTCTGCTATTCATGTATCTCAAATTTATTCTTTAGTGGATCATTTGATAGCTTGGAGGGCGAATGAGAGGTTCTTCGCGTAGTTCTTCGGTTTCTTCTTTGATAACACATGCCGGTATTATCTATGTGTTTGCATCTCTCTTCCCTTACTCTTTACCTTTTAATTGCTATTGTGATTGTAATTAATTATGATTTAGAGTGTTTTACCAATCTGGATATAGCTTATATTCATCATTCCGCATATATACTGTTTGTATATAAGCTTGTATTGGTATTGTTAAATTTGGGGGTCTAAACATTCATTAGTGTTTTACATACTAATTGAACTTTCAACATGACCCTATTGAAGGTGATAGTGCTAAGCCAAGCAAGATGTTTGATAAAGACTGGGACAAGTTAAATAGAAAAACCATTGGATGTATTAGACAATGCATCGATGTGAGTTTGTTTCATCATATATCTCAAGAGACTAATGCAAAAGCTCTTTGGGAAAAATTGAAGGGTCTCTATGAAAGAAAGACAGCTTAAAATAAAGTTTTTGTGGCTAGAAAGTTTGTGAGTTTGAAGCTTTAGGAAGGGAGATCCGTTGCCGAGCATTTGAGTGAGTTCCAAGATCTGGTGAATCAGATGGTTACAATGAAGTTGATAATTGATGATGAGCTTCAAGCTTTATTACTTCTGAGTTCTTTACCTGACAGTTGGGAGACTTTGGTGGTGTCACTTAGTAACTCTGCTCCAAATGGTATGCTACAACTTGCAATGGTCAAGGATAGCTTGTTCAATGAAGAAACAAGAAGAAAAGACATGGGCAAGGATAATGCATAGGCTCTTGTCACAGAGAACAAGGGGAGGAGTAAGACTAAAAATTCTGAAGGGCGTGGTAAATCCAGAAGTCAGTCAGAATCGAAAGGAAAATTCAAGTGTTTCTACTGTGACAAAGGTCACATAAGAAGAAACTGCAAGGCTTGGAAGAATAAATAGAAAGCTGAGAAAAACCAGAATAAGGCAGAAGAACAGAATACCACTGTTGTCTTGACAATTGAAGATGTGGTGATCTGTGTAGGAGAGGATGAATGTTGCAATGTTTCACATCCTTATGTTGAATGGATGATTGACTCAACCTCTTCCTGCCATGTCACTCCAAGAAAGGAGCTTTTTACTGCATACAAAGCAGGAGACTTTAGGAGAGTGAAGATGGGCAATAACAATTATGTTGTCATTATGGGAATTGGAGATATTTATGTTGAGACTAACACTGGATAGACCTTGGCATTGAAGAATGTGCGATATGTGCTTGATATGCACTTGAATCTAATTTCTAAAACAGAAGATTGATCAAAATTTAAATTTGTTATTTTTAGCATAGTTAAGTCTTTTTATTTTTTAATAGCATAGTTAAGTCTTAGCATTAGGAGTAACATAGCAATTAGATCAACTATTGTATCAAAAGATGGATTTAGATTTGTTACTGAGATTGTATTGCTCAAATTGAACTAATACAAGTAAGTTTTAAAAATTATTGTGTGAATATCCCTACTTGTTACTTGTTAAATTATTGTTTCTTAACCTCCTTAATTGAGGTTATTTTATTTATTTATTTATTATTTAGTTGATAATTAGATAATTACAATAAAATATGAGAGATTTAAATTGTGAATGTCTTAAAAACTTTAAGAGGTGCCAATATGAGTTACAAGACTCTTGACTTAATTGAGACAATTTTAAACCATAAATAAACTTATAAATTTTTTGTAAACATAGCCTGGACCATAATTACTGTTGGAGCATTTTAATATTAAATAATTAAAATGAATAAATGTTACAAAATAAATGTAAAGACGTGAGAGTGAATATGGAAAATGAGGAGTTAGTGAAAATGTTTAATTCCACATTGAAAAGAAGAAAGACTATGTTATTCTTTTTAATTGTGGTGATTAATGGGCTAACATGAATTGTCTCAGATATTGGGCTAGATACGTGCACAAGGGCGAGGTGAAGAGTGGAGGTATCAAAATTGAAAAAAAATAGACAAGTTCTTGGCTTGGAAGGGTGTTCTTTCTTGTGCAGAAGTTGTTAGAGACAAGTTAGAGAAGGTCTGCATCAGTTATAAAAGCTTAGCCAACTAAGGGCTTGAATCTCCTTAAAGAGAGCGAGTGCCACGCTTCAGTCCATATAGTATTGTGTAATTTTTCTTCTTTATATCAATAATATCCAAAAGTATTATTCAGTTTTTTGTTGTATTATTTCCATTATCACTGTGTTTGCACCAACAATTACTAAACTTCCAAACGTAATGGGTACTCTAGTAATTAATTGACACGGTCTCCCATGTATTTTTCAAGTTTCAAATTTCAACGAAATTCTTTTTCTTAGAAGCTTTCAAGTTTCAAATTTTAACGAACTTTATTTTCTTAGAAGCTTTCAAGTTTCAACTATTGCGTGAAAAATGGGTATTTGTTCCTAATTTATGAACTATGCAGTAAAATGCCATTATTTTGAAACTATTTAGCAGAATGTTTCTATTTTTGAAACTCGATTTTATTTCTCGATTTTAACAAAGTCGAGTTACAAGTGGAACTCAACACTAGCAATGTCGAGCTCTATGCATATTTTGCAACTTAATTTTTTTTTTGAAAATTTAAGTGAAACTCGATAATTCTAATATCGAGTTCCACTGAAAAATATACATAGAACTCAATTTTGAGGATATCGAGTTTTATACAGAACTCGATTTTGTTAAAATCGAGTTAAAAAAATAGAGGCATTTTACTAAATAGTTTCAAAACAGGAATATTTTGCTGCATAATTTGTAAATTAGGGACAAATGTCCATTTTCCTCTACTTACTAGTGCTACATTTTTCACTCTCCCATTAAATAACCCTTTGAAAGTTAGTAGAGTTTTCTATAAGTCATAACAGGTGGTAAAGGTTAGTAGAGTTTTCTAACTTTATTTTAAAATTATATATTTTTTAATGAATTTTCAATGTAAATTTTTTTTTTGAGAAAGATTTTCAATTTAAACTTGTATGCTAAAATTATATTAGATTTTTTATGTGGTAAATAAAAATGCTAATGACTGCTGGTAAATAAAAATGCTAATGATATTATTTATTGACTTGACGTGTAATTCTTGAATGCAAATATTTTCAATATTGGATATACTACTAAAATTGTGTAGTTATTTTTTTTTCATAAGTTCAGTATAAATTTTATTCATAATTAAATATATACTATTTTGTTCATCTAGCTTGTTATATTTTATTATTAAAACTATATATTTAATCATTTTTATATGTGATCTAACTTTATTTTTTTTTAATGTATAATCGGTGTATGTGTTTATTTTTAATTTGTTGTGGAATTACTGGATTAGGAAACTATATATTAGATTTAAGGATAAATGTATTATTCAAAATTTTATTTATGAGTGTTTTCTTTTTTCTCTAATTTTTATGGAAAGAAATATAAAAAAAGTTAAAAAATATGTTTAGAAGTGTTTTTTATATGCGATAAAATACAAGTCATATTGAGTTGACTTGACCATAAAAAACAGAGAAATGGTAATAGGAATAATATCTCATTTTACTTCGGCACCCAAATCTGCTAGACCTGATCAGATTTGTTTGTTACATGTAATTAGTTTTTTATACCAAGAATACTACATAAGTTTTTATGAGGTTTGCTAATCTAGTTGTAGGAAATCTAGAGAGATTTTCATGATGTAAAATTACTTATGTTTTGTTGTAAAATGTTTTCAGCAAAAAATATTTTTAGATGAAAACAATTGCTCATTTATTATTTAGAATGGTCTCATGTGTTCATGTATACATATATGTGTCACTTATAAAATATGCCCCCTAAACTCAAGTCAAATCATGACTTTGCCAATGGCTGTAGGAGAGGAGCAAGGGTGGGTAAGTGGGTTGATGGGTGTCACAAGGTGCATGTTGTTCTCGATTAATCGAAGATAATAAATAGTTACATGTGGTGCTTTACCATTCATGGAAATAGTCTAATAGATAAGACTAAGCAGTAAATGGCAGTGTTTGTTTATTTTATTTTATTTTATTTATTTGAAAAATAAAACCTAAAATTAATTTGATGGTAGGAATTTGAAGATTATATATATATATATATATATATATATATAAAGAATGATTGACAAAAAAAAAAAAAAAAAAGAGATTTTTTTGAGATAGTTATAATGTGTTGCTAGCTCAAAAATTTTTCTTTTAAACTTTTAAGCACTTTGTAAATAGAGATGTGCCAGTTAAACTAAAAGGTTTTTGGCATAAAAAAAGAAGAAGGAGATCCTAGAAAAGAAGATTGACCAGAATTTATATTTGTAATTTATAGCATAGTTAAGTCTTAGCACTAGGAGTTACATAGCAATTTTAGAACAACTGTTGTATCAAAAGATCGATCAAGATTTCTCACTGAGATTTGTATTGCTCGAACTAAGCTGATACAAGTAAGTTTTAAATTATAGTGTGAATTTCCCTACTTCTTACTTTGTTAAATAATTGTATCTTAAGCACCTGAATTGGGGTTATTTTATTTATTTATATATTTATTATTTTGTTGATAATTAGATAGTTACAATAAAAGATGAGAGATTTAAATTGTTGATGTCTTAAAAATATCAAGAGGTGCCAACATGAGTTACAAGCCTCTTGACTTAGCCTTCGTTTGGATAGCGTCTGTGCGTCCGCGTTCCGCGTCTTCCACTCCTTTTTTTTTTTTTTTTTTTTTTCTTTTTTTTCTTTCGCCCCCTGAAGCGCGTTTCAGCCCCCAAATGAGTACTGTGCGGTACTGTGTGGTTACTGTTCATGAACAGTAGCCGCAACTTTTGACTTTTCTATTTTTTTTTACTGTTTACGGACCTACAAAATACCACTTTTCAGCAATTTTTTCATTAAAAATAGGTCCCACTATACTATTTACATATTTAAAAATTATTCTGCTACAATATTTTTCAGTTTTCAGTTTTTAGTTTCAATGGTATCCAAACGGACCCTAAATTGAGACAATTTTAAACCATAAATAAACTTATAAATTTTTTGTAAACATAGCCCGGACCATAATTCTAAACTTCAAAACGTATTGGGTACTCTTTTCTCAGAAAAAAAAAAAATGTATTGGGTATTCTAGTAATTAATTGACACATGTCTCCCATCTATATTTCAAGGTTTCAACTAGCTTTTGTTTGGCTCATACTGATGAGTGTTCTGAGGACAATGACTAGCAATTTATTTTAAGAAAGTTTTGACATTACTTTTATGAAAATTAAAAAAAATTATCAAAATATTAATTTTTTTTAAAATGAATTATTAATCATTACCCTTAAGACATACGTTAGCGTTTCCTTTTGTGTCAGTAGAGTAATCTATACGTCATAAACAGGTGGTAAGGTTTACATTTGAAAGATGCTACGAGTTTACAACAAATATTATTATAAAAGGAAAAAAATGGACACGGGTCTCCCATGTATATTTCAAGTTTCAACTTTTTTTTCACCCTCTCATTAGCTAACCCATTTGAAAGTTAGTAGAGTTTTCAATACGTTTAAAATGTGTGATTTATATCCAAAAGATGCTAAAAGTTACTATAAATATTATTATAAAAAGTCTCAGCTTATAAACTGACATAGGCCAAGGAATAAAGAATGCCATTAATACCACTAATACGATAAAATTTTTAACTTATAACGTACGCTATATGATAATTACTCTTTATTATGTATCAGGTTAAAATACTAATTAATTTTTGGTATAAATAAGATTGAACTTTATATTTTTTGTTTGATGACAAAAATATTTACTAATTGAGCTAATTGAAACTTATGATTAATATTATTTTAATAACATAATAAATTATTTTTATTTTTATAATTGGTAATATATCAATTTGTAAGAATAGTATTTATTACACCTGTTAAGACACTCACTCATACATATAGGGAAAAAAACAATTGAAATTTTGACTTTATGCCGCAAGATTTGGCTGATATGTAATATCTTTAGTATCACTCATTTGATAAGTTAATTTTAACACGATAGTCTTAGTCTTCGAGTGGACGTTGACAAGGTCCACAACACAATAGGACTCGCATCTTCTGCCCCCAAGTTCAAGAAGTTGTGTCCACACTTAGTTATAAATCTTGCAAGAGCCAACAACATAGGCTTTCACAAAAGCATAACCCAATTTTCTCTTTGGTTCTCTGCCTTTTGCTGTGTCTTCTTCCTCTTTCTCTCTTTCCCTTTCAATATTCATTTGCTTTGCAACTTACGACAAAAGAGAAACATGGCTGCAGAGTTGGTGGGTGGAGCTGTTCTCTCTGCATTCCTTCAAGTGTTGTTCGATAGGGTAGCTTCACGTGAGGTTGTGGATCACATTCGTGGAAAGAAACTCAACGATAGGCTGCTGAAGAAGCTGAAGGTCACGCTTTTATCTGTGAATGCAGTGATCAACGACGCGGAGGAGAAGCAATTCAGGTGCTCATTGGTGAAAGAATGGCTACTTGAACTTAAAGATGCTGTGTATGATGCAGAGGACCTTTGGGATGAGATTGCTACTGAAGCTTTGCAATGCAAGCTGGAAGCTGAATCTGGAAGCACCGTCAGTCAGGTATACTAAGCTAGTTTTTTGTTTGTTAGCTTTTATGTATAACATTTTAGAACTTCATTTTTCTCACTTTCTCAAAGTTCATATATATTTTATCACATTTTCATCAAAAAAAAAAAAAAAATTATTTGCAAAAAACTAGATAAATTATTTCTAAAGGGACATTCGGTTTTCACTTTTCTCAGTCCATATCAGGGAGAGATAAAGTAGAAATAATCAAGAGGAATATGAGACTGATAATAAAGCTTTATGAGTTTCAATTAGTTTAATTGGTAAAAATTTTTTGTAGTTAAATAGAGCTGAGATTGAATTCTAAATACATAATTAAAAAAAAAAACAGTAATGGTGTCTTAATCACCTCCATCCTCTAATAAAACTCTTCTCACCAACATCATTCCTTGAACCCTACCAATTTTTTGTGAATTTTTTATGGCGTCAAAACAGAGATTTTCTATGCAAACAATGGCGTCATTATATACATACACATACATATAGACACACACACTAAAGTGTACTGCTCCCATCTAAGTGGCATAATTAGTAATTATCTATTTTGCCGAATAATACTGACTTTTATGTATTATTATTATTATTATTATTATTATTATTATCGTAGGTTCTTTGAGTTGGCAACTTGGCATGACTTTTCCCATGTTTGTCGACATGGGAACTCAAGCTTTAGCTAAGCAAAAAAAAAAAAAAAAATATATATATATATATATATATTGCTTTCGAATAATTTAATAATTAAGGAAGGAAAGATTTGAGTTCTAAATATCTCATTTATAAATATTAGAAAGAGTCAATAAGTTGAAATACAAGTTTCTTTAGTGTATATGTATTTATACATACAAATATAACTATCTAATTTTTTGCTGAATACATATATAACTATGGGTTTGGCTTACCTCCAGTACTTTTTTAATTGGATATCTCCTTTTGTTTTAATGAAAAACTGCCACATCACCCACTAACTAAATAAAGGGTGAAGATTAAAACCCACAACCACTTGCTAATATATATTTAAAACTACAGGAGATGTCCAGTTAAAAATTCACTGGAGGTAAGCCAAACCCTATAACTATATCTAAGTTCTAGATTTGAATGGAATTTGATAACAGTGATGCTGTTGGTAGTTTCTTTAGTTATTCTTGTTCTTGATTATTTTATGGAACATTATTATACATCTTTTAACTTGGTCAGTCCAATTGTCCAAGAAATTAAAAAATTTAAAGTTAAACTCCTAATTATACACAAACAAAATAGTACGTTAAAAAAAAAAAAATCAATCACAACCTATTTCTCCCTCTGGAAATTATCTCTCTTGAAAACTCTCTCTTAATTTCTTTATATATTTATTACTTTGTCATCTCCACTCGCTTTGTTAACAAACCATTTAGATTATTTTTATTCTATTTTTTCGTTTTCTAGAGAGGTTGGTTTAATTTGGGAAATACATATAGAAACACTAGTTGTTTGCACACCCTAAATTACCTATGTCGTGTGTCGTGTCGTATATACTCTAGCTAAAATAAACGTAGATGTCTAAAATAGCACGTGTGCTAGTGTCTCCTCTTTCGTATTGGTGTGGGTCTATTTTGTGGGGGTTACTCTAAGCTTTCTTGAAAGTAATAAGATGTACTTTCAAGGCATCAAGCATTATTTTTCTTTAAAAAAAGAATTTCTGCCTTTAACCACGTCTTTGGTGCAACATATCAGTATGACCTTTAATTTCATATCCAAAACCTGGTATGACTTTCCTAGACACACTGACTCATAATTCAAAACCAACTTAAATATAAAATGTATAAAAAAAAAAAATTGAGAAACACTAATTTAGCTTGGTTTATACAAGTCCAATTTTGTTTCCCTTCAGGGGCGGCGGAGCTAGGATTTTTTGTTTGGGAGGGGCCAAATTTTGGTATTAATATTCTAGTTTCGAATCAAAATACACCATCGTACACATGTATAAATGTACATACACAAATATAAATATTAATATTTTAATACTAGAGTAGGTCATAATTTATAAATATATTGTATATAAAATTAACAACTTTCAAATATGTATATTTGCAACATAATTTTTTAGGGGAACTTATCATCTTTTAAACTCCAATGAGTATATAAAAACTGTCTCTAGCTTGATATTAAACATGTACAAAAAACGAATTAGAGAAAACAAAAACTACATTGTCTCTATTGCTACTAGACTAATTGACAAATTCTATTGGTTTTTAAGAGCATTATTGGATTAACTCAAACATTTGAGGGGGCCAATTTTTTTTTTTAGCTAAATATTTAAAGTTTTAATACTTATACATAATATAAAATAAATTTTTAAAATTTTGTGGGCCATGGCCTCCCCAAGACATGCTATAGCTCCGCCCCTGCCTCCCTTTAGCCAAACTTGTACGACATAAATGGTCAATAAACGTATCTTTTACACATCTTATTGCATACAGCGTACGCATAAATGATTTTTTTGAACGGAAATGTGTATATTTTATATGTAATAAACACTGCCCTTTAGTTGTAAACTGTGCATGCAAAACTATTTTTCAACCATTATTTCTCGTTCTATTCTACCTAAACAATATCTCATCTTGTTCACAATCCAACTGGCCAACACAAACTTTGAATTTATATTTTACCACATGATTGAATAAAAGAATTATTCAACTCTTTCAACGGAATCATTTTCTCCAAGGCTATCAACTAAGCATGCGTTTGGATAGCGTTTGGATAGCGTTTATTTTGTTGAAAACTAAAAACTGAAAAGAATAAAAAATATTTTTTTTGTTACTATTCATATTACTGTGCTGCACTGTTTATTGGCCTATTTTCACTGTTCATGGCCAATGAACAGTGCATGATGCGCGGAGCTGAAAAAAAAGAAAAAAAAGAGAGAAGCTGAAATGCGCAAAACACAAAAACAATTATTCAGCGTTTGCGTTTTTGGCTGGGTCTCACAGTTGGCTGGGTCTCATGGCATTGTTCACCCAGCCAAAAACGCAAAAATATGGATACCCATGCATTTTTGGGTCCCACTGTACTATTCATACTTTTAAAAATTATTTTGATACAATGTTTTCAGCAATAAGTTTTCAGTTTTGAGCAAATAAGCGGTATCCAAACAAACCAATTTATCTTCTTTTTTTTTACCTTCAACAATGCTGAACCGATTCTTCGACTTGCCCAAATTCTTAAACAAAAGCTAATTCAATATCTTCAATGATAATAATACCTTTTTTTTACATTCACCAAGTTTGTTGACTGCAGGAACACTAAATAATTATTTAAAATAATTAAATAATTTAAATCCATGAAATTTGACTTTCAAACTTATATCCATGCAAAGAGTAATGTTTTCGCAACATCTTTCATTACAGTTGAGTTGGTGAGTTTTTACTCTCAAGGTCCATTTGTTTTGCGTGTCTCACGTCCACGTTTGTTGTGCTTTGCATTTTAGCTTTTTTTTTTTTTTTTTTTTTTTTTTTTTTAGCTCAATGCCTCTTGCACTGTTCATGGGATATGAACAGTACAATCAGGCATATGAACAGTAATTTTAAAAGTGAACAGTAATTGAAAAATGATTTTTTATTGTTTTAAATTTTCAGCAAAATAAGCAGTATCCAAACGCACACTCAATCTCATATGAGTCTCACTATCAAATTCATATCTGTGCAAAAGAGTAACACACAAAAATTTTCACACAAATTTTCATGATGGTTGATCAACGTACAAATTAATTTTTACTGGTTTTTATCTCATTTGAGTTTACCACTACCACTAGCATCACTTATTTACATGCTAATAACAATTTGCCACCCACTTAACTGCAAAAAAAATTTGTGAAATTGTTTGTTGCTAGATTTATTGCCATGCAACATTTCAACTGTAGGGTTCAAATTCAATCTTGAACAGTCTCTAATTGCTTTTACGTAAATAATATTCAGTCTTCTTTCATAACAAAAATTGCAGTCTCATGGTAGATCGATTAAGTGGGGAAATTTGTGATACTTTTGATTGATTAGATATTGAATTGAATTAAGATTAGTTTGTGTTGTGCTAGTGTATGCTAAGTTCCATATTAGACATATACTGAATTGATTGGGCTCTATAAACAATTAAGAGGAGCTTCACTTGCGTGAAACTAATTTTTTTGTGCCTAACACAAATGTGACTAGCACTTTCTTAGATTCATGACAGTTAGGACTAGGGTTATTAGGATAATTAGAATTAGAGCAGTAAAGTAAATGGACTTAGTCTGCAATCATATCTTAACAAATAAAATTGTTATTTGTCATTTCTTACCTCTTATGTAGTCAACATTTCTTTCTCTGCTCTCTACTATGTCTTCTTTTGGTCTCATTGTCAAAGAACTTGACCATGTTTACAATACTCTTTCTGAAGCAACATCATCTCACTATCAAACAAACTATCCAACATGTTATGTCCATGAAAAAAAGCCCAATAAGAACCTTACTAACTGTAGAAATTGCAAAACGTTCTAACACCTAATTTCTCTGCGACCAAATCTTAGACTTTAGTGATTCTTAGCGTCAAATCCAGCCCTGCTGATATAGTACAGAGGTTTTCTAGTTGCTTTGGAATCCAAAATCTGCTAAAAGAATAATATGGAGGTGCAAAAATTTTTGTTAGGAGTGTTAGTCCACATTGATAAGACAAGAAAAGTAGGGAGGTGCAATAGTCCCTATAAAAAGAGTGGTGGTATGGGGCCGTTTGGTCATAGATTTAAAAAATGGTTGTTTAAAAAGATGTGAAAACTGTGGTTTTTAGCCTTTGTAGTGTGTGAATGACTAAGCTTTGTCTAGTAAGAGAGATACAGACTATGTTTGTCCAATGTGTTAGTTTATATATGTTTGTGAGAGTTATGGTTGTTAATAGTAGATTTTTTAGTTGGTATTACCCATGGATGTAGGTGCATTTAGTTTTCCAAACCACTGAACCAAGTTAAAGGTGAATAAATTTGTCCCCATTTGAATGAGCTTGCTATAGGAATAGGATACAACTAATCCTAGATTCTACAGCTAGCAATCTTGTAAGAATCTTGTGATTTTTTCTCCTATGGTATTAAACAATTGTTTATGCTCTAAAAGACATGTAACTTTCATTTTTTTCTTTAATAAATGAATATGAAACACCATTTATGTATATAATGAAGAGTTACCTTTGAAAGTTTACACTTGAAAATGCCGTTTTTGGTTATGCTCTAAAAGACATATAACTTTCATTTTTTTCTTTAATAAATGAATATGGAACACCATTTATGTATATAATGAAGAGTTACCTTTAAAAAGTTACACTTGAAAATGCCGTTTTTGGTAATACAAGCCCTCTAAACTAAAGCCTTCTAAAACATTGCGTCGGCTGTTACAAGCCGTTTGGAACCTAAAATGCTCATTTTCCCTTATTTTTCTGCAAAATTCTGCAGAAAACTTGTTGCTACAATTTTCTTGCTTGAGCGGACTCAAAACCTTGCTCAAGTGAGCGTTACTCAAGCGGACTTAAAACTTGCTTGAGCAGGCTCCACTTAAGTTCCGTTTATCACCCTTGTTTTGAGGTTTTGGGAACTGTATGTATTCCCGAACGACACTTTGAATGCCCTATGACCTCACTTGAGTGAGTCACTAAAAAATAGTTCTCTCTCAATTTATTCTTTCTTCAATATTTTACTTCCAAAGTAATATCACTCACATATTATAACCTACATGTATATTAACAAACATACAATAGTCGTTAGGAACAAAAAAAAAAAAAAAAACATTTATTTTGAATTATTTTTCTGCAAACTTTTGTAGAAATCTAGCATTTTGCCGTGTTTTACTAGAGTAATATGTTTATCTTGAGCAAACTACCTCTCACTTGAGTGAACTTATTTTTTCTCAAGCGAATTTTCATATACTTTTTAAAGAATTAGACAGAAAGTTCACTTTTGGTTTGAATGAAACTCATGCAAAACATCTTGTTGGAGTGGACTTACTTTTGCTTTAGCGAATTTTCAATACTCTTTTAAAAGATTCAGATAAAATGTTCGCTTTTGATTCGACTATAACTCACTCAAGTGAAATTCCCAAATCATGTCTTCTTCTGGAATGCACGGACGCGGCATTTTGGCCGGCGAATCCGCGTCTGACGCCGCCCGACGCGGGGTGCGGTGGGCGACGACGCTGCCTGCGCGTCAGGCCGCGTCGTTTTTTTTTTTTTTTTTTTTCCCTCAGCGCGATTCGCGCCGACTCGGCTCGATTCGCGCCGAATCGGCTTGGATTCGCGCCGATTCGCGCCGAACCGGGCCAACATCGGCCAGAATCGGACTGTACCGGCCGTTTTGGCCGTATCGGTCCGTATCGGCCGGCGACCGAAACGGACCGAAACGGCCGAAATCGGCCGAAATACACACCAAATATCGCCGGAACCTCCGAAATTGGCTTTAAATGGAGCCCAAACATCCTAAATCTGTCATTCCTCAATTTTTTAAGAATATTTTAATAGTAAAAATATATAGAAAATATAAATAATAATTTTTTTAATAATATTTTAATCGCCGAGTCCCGCCGCACCCGCACCCACCTTTTTCAAAAATTGCCGAGTCCCGCACCCGCACCTGCACCCGCACCCGAGTCCGAAAACGCACCCGTGCTTCATAGGTCTTCTTTGATCTAAATTCTTTCTTCATTCTTTTCGCAATATTTTTTTTGGATAATTCAATAGTTGGGGTGGGAGGTGGGGAGAATTGAACCCTAGATGTGTCCTTTAGAAATATCAGGCAAGACTTTTGGCCATTCTTCCCTAGTGGGATTTTCTCACATGTTATAACTTATAACCCACATATGTAACAAAAATACCACACTATACACAAATACAACATATCTAATATGGCATATTTGTAACATTTAGTAAGTTAAACGGTCCTAATCACTTAGACTCATGAATCAAAACCACCTAAAATATAATATTACAAAAATATTGGTAATCCTAATTTCGCTTGGTTTATACTTCCACAGATCAAACCCAAGATAGAGGAGATCCTTGACAGATTGGAATTTATTGCAAAACAAAAAGATGTCCTTGGCCTGAAACATGGTGTTGGAGAGACACGGTCGTGGAAAATACCAACAACATCTATGGTAGAAAAATCTGATGTGTATGGTAGGGAGGATGATAGAGAAGCCATAATTAACTTGTTGCTGTCAGATTTTGTCAACGGCAATAATATAAGTGTGATTCCAATAGTGGGCATGGCTGGGATCGGCAAGACTACCCTTGCTCAAGTTCTATACAATGATGATAGAGTGAAGGAGCAGTTTGAGTTTGCAGCATGGGTATGTGTTTCTGAAGATTTTGATATTTGTAGGATAACAAAAACAGTTCTTGAGGCAGCCACTTCAATTCCTTGTGATATCAAGGATATAAATTTGCTCCAACTTAAACTTAAAGAGAAGTTGACTGGGAAGAAATTTCTGCTTTTTCTGGATGATGTTTGGAATGAAAGTTATGATAGTTGGGAGGCCTTGAAAAGACCTTTTAACTCAGGGCTACAGGGAAGTAAGATCATTGTGACAACACGCAATGAAAGTGTTGCATCAGTCATGCGCACTGTTCCAATTCATCATCTGAAGCAGTTAACGGATGAAGATTGCTGGCAATTATTTGCAAAACACGCATTCGAGAGTGGAAAATCTGATGCATATCCCATCCTAGAAAGAATTGGTAGAGATATTGTGAAGAAATGTAAAGGCTTACCATTAGCTGCAAAGACACTTGGGTGTCTCTTGCACTTTAAACTAGATGCCGAGGAATGGGAAAAGATACTGCAAAGTGACATATGGGAATTGTCAGATGACCAGAGCAACATTCTTCCAGCCTTGAAATTGAGCTACTATTACCTCCCCTCACATCTGAAGCGATGCTTTGCCTATTGTTCGATATTTCCAAAAGATTATGAATTCAAAAAGGAACAATTGATACAATTATGGATGGCAGAAGATCTCTTGCAGCACCCCAGAAGAAATAAGAGAATGGAAGAAGTAGGTGATGAGTACTTTCATGAATTAGTATCAAGATCATTTTTTCAAAGATCAGGTGGTGAAAACTCATGCTTTGTTATGCACGACCTTATTAATGATTTGGCTAAATTTGTATCTGGAGAACTTTGTTTCAGGTTGGAGGATGAAAACTCACAGGAAATTTCAGAAAAGACTCGTCATTTGTCATATGTTATGGCTTTAGAAGATCTCTTTAAGAGATTTGAGATTTTCTATAAAGCAAAAAGTCTACGCACCTTTTTACCACTATATTTACCTGATGAATTTTACTGCTTGTCTAACAAGGTACAACATGATCTCTTGATTAAGTTAAGGTGCTTGAGGGTGTTATCTTTGTCCAACTATCATAGCATCGGCGAGTTGCCTGATTCAATTGGAAAGCTGAGACATCTACGATATTTGGACCTCTCTCGCACTTTGATCAAAAGGTTGTCAGAATCTCTGTGTACTTTGTACAATTTACAAACACTGAAGCTGGCCTATTGTTATCGCCTTAGGAAGTTGCCTATGGGTATGCACAATCTCATAAACTTGCGTCATCTGGATATAACTGGAACATGTGTAGAAGAAATGCCAACACAGATGAGTAAATTAAAAAACCTCCAATCTTTGAGTACTTTCATTGTGGGAAAAGAGAATGGGATCAAGATTGGAGAGTTGGGGAACCTTTCAAATCTTCGAGGAACACTGTCCATTAAAAAGTTAGAGAATGTTATGAATGCTAAGGATGCCTATGAGGCCAAGTTAAAGGATAAGAAGTACCTTGTGGAGTTAGACTTGGAATGGGGTTATGGAAAAACTGATGATACAAAGTGTGAAAGAAATGTACTTGAGAAGCTCGTGCCTCATACAAACTTGAAAAAGTTTCAAATCCATAATTATGGTGGCACGAGATTTCCAGATTGGTTAGGTGATGAATCATTCTGCAATATTGTATCCGTAAGCCTTCACAACTGTGGAAATTGCTGTGTCTTGCCACCCCTTGGGCAATTACCTTCCTTGAAACACCTTTCGATTGAAGGTTTTGATGAAGTAGTGGCTGTTGGTCCTGAGTTTTATGGGAACAGTTCTCTTGTGAGTCAACCCTTTCAATCTCTCGAAATATTAAAGTTTAGTTGGATGTCTGCTTGGGAAGAATGGTGTTCTATTGGAGTTGAAGATGAATGCAGAGCTTTCCCTCGTCTGCAAGAGCTCCACTTGGAGTCCTGTCAAAGCCTAATCGGGAGTTTGCCCAAGAAGCTTCCTTCTTTGAGGAAACTTGTGATAGAGTACTGCGAGCAACTTGTTTCTCCGCTCCCAACAGCTCCGGCCATCCGTGAATTAGAGCTGATCAAATGTGATATGGTAGTGTTGCATGAGCTGCCACGCATGCTGCACTCGCTTAAAATCAAAGGATGTCAGGTTGTTGTTCAGTCGTTTTTGGAGATGGTGAAAGTCCAAGCCTGTCCTCGACGTTTGGATATTTCTGATTGTTCTTCTTTGACATCATTTCCTGGAGGTTGTCTACCAACTACATTGACCTTCTTAAGTATAAAAATTTGTGAGAAGTTAGAATTTCCGGTGCAGCGTTATCACACATCACTTAGACATTTGTTGATAGTAGATAGCTGTGATTCACTCAGGTATTTTCCATTAGATTTCTTCCCTAATCTCAACAGTCTCACCATTGTGAGGAATAAAAGCTTCAGATTCTTTACACTGTCAGAGGGACCATGCAAGGTTCTTGCGTCTATCAATTACTTGAAAATACGGGGTTGCCCAAAGTTCATCTCTTTTCCTAGAGGAGGACTATCTGCACCCAACCTGACTGATCTTTGGGTTGAGGAGTGTGAGAACTTGACATCACTACCTGAAGGAATGCATAGCATTCTCCCATCCTTAAGAGAATTGAGGATTTCTGGTTGTCCAAAAGTTGAGTCTTTTCCTGAGGGGGGTTTGCCCTCTTGTTTGTCTTCACTTTACATTGGAGGTTGCAACAAACTCATTGCCCGCCGGCGGGAGTGGCATTTGCAAAGTCTCCCTTTGCTTACAAGTTTTGGAATCTTCGATGAAATTGAAAACTTGATGTCCTTTCCAGAGGAGGAGCTGCTGCCCTCTACTCTTACTTACCTGTCCATGTTTGGACTTTCATGCCTCAAAAACTTGGATGGCAGGGGGCTTCAACACCTCACCTCTCTCACGACATTAGTTGTCAGCGGGTGCCCTGAGCTCCAGGCAATGCCAGAAGAAGGGCTGCCTATGTCTCTTGTTGATCTCATTATTCGAAGATGTCCTATGCTCAGGGAACGGTGCCAGAGGGAGAAGGGGGAAGATTGGCCCAAGATTGCTCACATCTCCTGCATACAGATGGATGACAACTCTACTGCGTAAGCTATCTCTAAAAGGGTCACCATTCTTACACACCCAACTTCCACTCAGGTACTACATGCTAATATTTACTCTCAGAGGGTCACCATTCTTACACACCCAACTTCCACTCTGGTACTACATGCTAATATTTACTCTTAGCAGCTACTTTCAATTTGATTAATTAGCTGGCCCTTGATAGGCCTATTTATTTAGATATCTTCTATTTTGTTCTTTTGAAGAATGAAGACCAGCACAGCATTTTGTTTGGTCACCTAAAGCTGAGCTGCTTTTCAGTTCAGCAGCTTTGTTCTCTTTGATTTTTGATTATTACACATGACTATCTGCTACAAACTTATGGATGATTATCCCATTACTTTTTCCTAGTCTGCTATAAAAATTGTATGCATTGGAACAATTAAGAAAATATCTAATATTGTTGTTGGAAAAGGGCTTCTCAGTTTTCTCTGTTTATATTGTCTAGTGTATGTTTGGTTCTCTTTATAAGCTGTAAAATGATTGATATCCATGCTTATATTGGCTGTTGGTAGGTGAAATTTCATCTGGTGTACTTGTAAGTTAGCACTTCACTTCATTAGTAATTCCACTGTTTAGGCAGCTGCTGTGATACTAGTAGCCTTCACTTTTGAATTTTCTGAGGTGTATGTGGACGTTTAATTTCTATTTTGCTTGAATAACCACACAAGTTCTGGTAGCAATTGTTTTAATGGTAATATTTCCAGTCTTTAAGGTCTTAACTTCTATTTGCTATTTTGCATTATATTTACCTCTAAAGCTACGCTTATTCTCATGTGGCAGCTTTCAAGTTTGTGACATTGAGGGTGAAGCTTGGCTATGACCACCATGTTGGCATCTGTTTTCAGGGAAAGTTAGAGAACAGAAAAGTACCTGGACTTTTGGTAAGCTCTTCTCTATTTGTATTCTTGAGGACAAGAAGGCCAGCTACAGGGCCAACGATTGGGCATAAGCAATTTTATTTTTTCCTCTGCTTCTTATTTCTGGAGCACTAAGAAATTAAGCCATGATTGCCTAGTTCTTTTAGCTGAATGCTGCAAACACTTTTATGAGTATGATGTCAAATCCCCATTATAAACTAGTTTTAAATTGGTGGGGGATATCTGAGCATAACTATCTTGTTCAACCATACTTTGCCTCTTCAGGATCAGTAAATTTCAGGTTTGAACTCTTAAACATAGATAAAACTGGATCAAATTTGGTCAATGTTTTTGTGCACTCATATCATGCTTAATCTTTTGTATCTTAGGCTTATGTAGCTGAAGTTTGAAAAGCGTCTCATGACTAACTGGAGATCTGGAGCACTGTGATGATCTAAATGGAGGATGCAAGCAATCCATGTCCAAGAAAATAGAAATGTTGCCTGCTTAGAGGTCTATGCTTGACAATAGAATTAAACACTCGGGCTTGCTTTTTGAGATGCTTCTTTCTGTTGCAGAGGTTCCTTTGCTACTTTTCTCAGTGAAGGGAGGTCAGGGACCTTAAACACTCCAAAAAATTTGAGGCTTAAATTTTTTGAGCCCATCCTCTATATTACTAGATGTCCTAAACACTCTATAAACCTATTACCTCTGGAAACGCTACTGTAATTGGGTTGAGTTCCATTAGCCGGTACTGTGCTGTCAAACTTCACAGTAGCTCCCTTTTTCAGTTAAGATACTACAAATAAGCTTTCCTTCTATCTGGAATAACTTTTGTATGTAGGTTTTAATTTATATCAAATATTTGGAATGGTGGAGAACAAAGTTCTTTACAAACTTATTTGTTGGCTTCATTAGATGCATTTGTTGGCTACATTCTCTACTGCTTTGTAAAAATTAAAATACTGAAAATTCAGTTTTGTCCACTATCTAATCTAATTATCAGATTTGATAATCACTTAGATGCAAGATCAATCATAACAGTCTTGAATTTACAATCGTAAATCTAATACACATGCATCACCACAATCCACAAAGCAGTATAATTGCATCATATAGAATACGAAGATTTGGTGACAAGTGAAATTTTTTTAAGTACTCCAAAATAAAAACTACTCCGCGGTAACTAACCTCTAAAGGAAATCCACTATAAAGAAGTTGATACAGGACCAACTTACAAACTTTGAAACTAGAATATTTAATCAAGAAAATGACTGATTTACTTCCACCACAGCGGTTCCAGAACCTCTGGACTTCTACGATATGATCCCCACCATGAATGACATGTCCACACCAAGCTGGAATTCTGGGAAGTCATTGCACACACTAACAGGGTAACAAATTCTGTGGTTTCAACTGATATGGCAGCCTTCTTGGGATGAAAATCGTGCATCAAGGTGTTTTTATATGTAGGTTAAAATCAAGAAAAAATCAGCCTTCAAGTAGAAGTTGAAGCCCGTCTTCTGTGATCTTGTTACAACCCTTAAACATACTTGTTACAATCCTTTTTTTGATATGTAATTTGTCACAAGGAATTCACCAACACTAAATTCTAAAAAGGGAATTGATTGTTTCACCTCCAATTGTGTCCACACTCTTTCACATCATATCCACATTCTATCATGTCATGTATAAAATGTGGACATTTGCTGTGAAAGTGTAGACATTGTGTTAAATATTTTATTTCAAAGAGTATGAAAGAATATTTTTCCACTGATTATTGCACCCTTGTTAACGTACATTGTTTGTACAAATCACTTATCTCATGTGTTAAATGTATTAAAATGTGTGGACATCACCTGTTAAATTATAGTGTAGGGATGGCCAAAACCAATGAGGGTATCCAGCCCAACCCGACCTAAATGGAACGAGTTAGTCATAGATAAAGAGACAAAAAGGAAGGGAAAGAATACCTCAGAATCAAGGGGCTGATCCTGAAATTTACTGATCCTGAAGTTGAGAGTAGTGGGTAGATAAAGAGACAAAAAGGAAGGGAAAAGATAGGAAAAAATGTAACAGTAAGTGTGAATTAATAGGAAGAAGAAAAAGAAGAGTTTTTATTTTATTTTTAGAGTAGGGGAAAATAAAGTTTAAATAGAGAAAATAAAATATAGAAAATAAGTGGATGTCGTTGCTGCCGATGTAGCTCAATAAGAGTGTAGCAATAATAAATGCTACACTTTAACTTTTAGATATATATAGATGCGTATACACCTACTTGTTATGAGAGAGATAGTGTATATACATCTAAAACAAGATAAAATTTTTTTTATGATAGACACACCCATTACAATTCACATTTAGAATAGGGAGAAGAAAAGTTTAAATAGAGAAAAGAAAATATAGAAAATAAGTGGATGACGTTGCTGCTGATGTAACTTAATAAGAGCGTAGCAACAATAAATACTACGCTTTAACTTTTAGATATATATAGATGCGTATACACCTATCTGTTGTGAGAGAGATAGTGTATATACATCTAAAACAAGATAAAATTTTTCGTATAACAGACACACCCATCACAATTCACATATGCAACTGCCCCCAGAAACCTAATTATTATTGTGGGTTCGACTAGTTCAACTGTTAAACTTTCTTGTTGAATAAAAGATTTGGATTTCTAATTTGTCTCTCTATTGCTTCCTACACGGAGTCCAGCCCTTTGGTATAAAGTATAGACTACAAGCTCGCTTGTGCTCTCTAGACTATTTCATCAATTACTCCAATGAGCGCAAACCGTTGTCACCAACAATAAAAAAACAAGGTCAAAGTAACCAGTCATGATCAACATTAGTATTACTCAACTTGGTAGTCAGAAGTTGGAAGTAGACCAACTTTGAATAAAAGCTTCAACAGAGGAATAAAAAGAAGGTACACACCCTATAAATGAAAAAAAAAAAAAAAAAAAACGAACCAATAAAAAACTGAAATTCAGATCCTATGATAAGACAACAATTGGGATAGGCAACTTTTGTAGATGAGTACTCCTAGTAAGAGAACAATTAAGCGGTTGATATCAGCTTGTAATTCAAATAATGCTCTTCACAAACTCTTGAATTTAAAACTAAATTAAGAATTTCCCTCTCTCTGTGAAGTGCAATGTCATTGGTAACGGATGATATTTTGGAAGACCAAGTCATCAACATGTTAGGTCTATGTTAGAGAAATTGCAATTGTAATTGAAGATGAACAGAGCCTAAAGTTTACAAATAAAAATGAGACATCAAGTTCTGTTGTCAATAGTTGTGTCTATCAGGATGAGTAGTAATAAACAAATATTGGGTCTCTACTTTCACTCTTAAACTACAGTAAGCATTATGAAAAATCTGTCAAGTGAAAATATTTGTCTTTATTTTGTTCCCCTTCAAATGAACAATGATGATGTAATTGTAAATAAAAAGACTAGTACTTGTTATGTCTGTAACATACGAATCAAGAAGAAGGCTAATAAGCAACCACTTGGGAAATGACAAGTTCCTTTATCTAGGTCTTGCTAACATGAATATCAACTTATGGTCATGGTTTTCAGACCTAGACCATTTAAAGAACCAAAAAAGAGAGTGGTTTAAGATTTTTAAGATTGAATCGAGGTTCAACTGTGGTCGAACCATGATGATGTCATAATTAATTAAAATACAAATAAAGGTTTTTTAAATATAAATAGTAGCAAAATTGACTAAAAATATCTAAAAATAATTGAAAATAATAAAATTTCTTGATATTATAAGGTTAATATAAAATAGTACACCATGAATAAGCATTAAATTTTTTTCTATAATAATCCTACAAGTATAAATCATTGATTAAATAAGAAGATTACTTTTGATTATTTTAGTAAATTCCCATGCAAAGGCATTATTCCTTAATCAAAAGTAAATTCATCAAAGAAAATAAATTTAGTAATATTTACGAGTCCAAATTTTCTGTTTTACTCTTTCTGCTCCACTATGTACTCCACAAATAAAAACATTTTATGTGTTTATTTATTTTATTTAATGCTAAATTTATGCATTTTATTATTTCAATTTCCTAAAATAAATAAATAAATAAATAATCCATCATATTTAGGTAATTGAAATAATAGAAGGCATAAATTTAGCATTTAATAAAATAGATGGATATGTGACATATTTTTATTTGTGGAGTATATAGTGGAGCAGGAAAAGTGGGATAAAAGGTTTGGACTCAATATTTACTACCTCCGTCCCATTTTTTTTGTCCTGTTTGAAAAGTCAAATTTTTTAAGGAAGCATCATTTATTGTTTTGTCTACCTTTTAAAATTGTATAAGTTTCCAAAACTACCCTTAAAAAAATTTATCAAAAAATTGAATTAGTAAATTAATAAAGATATAATAGGAACATTAGTAAATTAATGACTTTTATTTTTAGAAGCAGGACAATATTTTGGGACATCTTAAAATGGAATAGAGGACAAAAAAAGTGAGACGGAGTGAGTAATAAATTGAGAGAGATGTGATAGAATAAATAGAAAAATTATGAATCACATAAATCTATAATAAATATAATATACTTCATAGTTGTTCTCAAGCAACCTAAGTGGTGCGTTGGTTATGATGCTAGACTTGGTTCTTAAATGAGGCTTACGTCTTAGAGTATGAAACGACTCAAACTTGCACAAGCAAAAAAAAAAAAAAAAAACTATATATATATATATATATATTTCTTTTGTAGAAATACATGCACAAGCTAATTCTACAATACTGTTGCCAAATATTACTTCTCCCCACAAATATTATCCCAACATCACTAAGTGCTGATTTTCACTCTGACAAGATGGAAGTATAACACCCAAAATACATCACCCCACAAATATTATCCAAATATGCAATTTATTTGAATGAAGAAACAAATAAAGTAATTGCTGTATTCTTTCTTATAATAGAGTGAGTTCACTCACGCTTTAAGATCTTGTCCTCTGATACTATGTTAAATTATCGATTGTCCAAAATGCTTAAACTATTGCGATATGATAAATTTAATCATTTAACTGCATAATTTTGACACATGTGAGGAATGAAAATTCTATTAGCAGACAAAAAGAAAACAAGAAACCACCAACCACCACTAGATAATTAATTACCATTTATTAACTTGTTGAACAATTGCAAAGCTCCAAAATTTTTGGTTAAGCTCATAGTTTTAAGTTCATGTTCCTTCTTCTTTTCAGTTTGTTTTGCATAATTAAATTCAATAACCAGGAAAAAAAATTAGCTATACAATTAAAGAGATGAAGAAAAACAATTTTTTTTTGCATAATGAAATTCAATACATCTTCTTCTTTTAGCGGAGCTAGATCTCCTTTCAAGTTTTGGGTGTTAGCAAGCCAATCCTTACTCTTGCAACTTTCCACTAACATGGAATAACTTTGAATGTACAATTTCTTCAAAAGCGTAAGCCCAGACATTCAATTAGGCAATGATGTTAAATTGTGACAAACTCAAATCACAAGTGATTGAAGAGATATGATGTTACAGATACACTCCAGTATAGTTTTCAATCTCATACAATTCCAATCTTAAGGTTTTGCAAAGAGGTGACATGTTGAAGCCCCACTGGAAGAGAGGCCAATTTTGGATAGGTATCCTAAAGCCTCTTCAGGCCTTGCCATTCCAATTCCATCCCATCACATTACAATTAAATAGCCTAGGTTTCTCAAGTGCAATGAGATGTTGTATATTTTGTTTGGGATGACCATCATTGCCTTCTATTAGACTAATAATAAAAGATTTTAATTTGGAGAGAGGGCCAATGATGCAGCAAGCGTTGAAGAAGAAGAACAACAAGCAGAAGATGTTAACTCTGCTACTGTTGTTGTTGGGTTTTCTTGAGATTTCATATTTATCATTTTATTGATATTGTTTGCTCCAACAGACTAAAATTAGAGTTAACCATATGTAGTTCTTCAAGATAGGGAAATAAAGGCATGGAATAAAGATGAGTAAATGAAGGCAAAGAATTATTTGTCATCGAAATTGTTATCATTGACATTCTAACATAATTATCGTCTTCATCTTAGTCCTCCTTGATGGTGGAAAGTTAACACTCTGATGTCAATGATATGTATACAAGAGAAGGAAAGTTGTATAAAATGAGAGTTTTGAAATAAAGTAATTGATGTAATCGTAGTACATGTTGGTATTTCTTCATTGAATATAACACAGGTTGTACAAGATTTTTGAGTGACGAAAACCAAATATGTTACTTGTAGCCATTTAATTCCAAACTTTTAAAATTTCGAATTGGTTGCAAAATCTTTGACTGATATCTCATCATACCCAATATTCACTTCATCGACATCTCCTTCTATCAACACTAACACCAAGCGTTCAAGATTTTGTTTCTCTTTCAAACTTACAGCCTTACATTCTTTCTCATATCTCAGACTTTCTCTCAGGTTTCAAGCACGATATGCAATGCACTTGTTATTAGTTCCCTCCAATATTTCAATAATTTTTTTGGCAAAAATTTGTAATCTATAGTATTTTATTTTATAGACAGCAAGAGTGTGATTTGAACATACTATATGTGTTTTAAAATTTAAAAATTGTATGATATAGCTATTTATATATAGCCATACTTCATGACCACTCAAGAATGCAAATATTGTTTTGATAAAATAAAAATGCAAACATTCTTCAATCATTTTTTTTCCTTTTGTTCGACTTTGTTTCAAAAGAAACTAAATTTGAGCAAAAATATCATATTTCAAATTAATTGTTTCTCATATAAATCTTAGAAAAATAATATCTAAATTTCATTTTACTTAAATAATTAATGCATCACTTAAAATAATAATACAACAAAATATTTATTTATCCTACTAGTTTAATTACATAAAGTAAATAGTGCAATGTTAGTTCATATATATTACATGTCACTATATGGAGTTAGGAAATCTAAATTGTTAAGATTAATTTTAGTGAATTCACAAATATTTAATTTTTTTAATGATTTTTGTGTCAATTATTTTCAAAGCAACTAAATATGAGGAAGAATATCATATTTTAAATCAATTATTATTATTCCAAATAAAAATATTTTTTATATAAATTTTATGAAAATAAACATATAAATTCATTTAATAAAAATAATTAATGCATAGCTATTAATATTTAATATATGCAATTACTTCATTAACTAATTCAATGAATAAAATAATATTTCAAAGAATACATCACATGGTAGAACTTCATACTCTCCTACATGATATCTCTACTTTTATACATAGTAGTTGTAGACCTATACTATGCGTGAGAATATATAATTATTTTGAGATGTGGTATAATGTATAATTTATTTTTTAAACTCTATTGTAGATTATTTGTTTTCTATACAAATTAAATAATATCTAAAAGTACTTTCCATCTCTCTATTTTACAAGTATATGATTTTTTAATTTTTTTAATGTTTTTTTATTGATATTATTCTTTTTGAAGTAGACCATGCATATTCTTCTAACTATTGTTATTAATGCATTATATTTTCCTAATTTCTTACTAACATTTTTAAGTTTTAAATTTATTATTCAAATTTTTGTTCACTTAAGGAATTTATCATGAAAATAAAAATTTATCATGTAATCACAACTGATATTACTCAAATAATTGATAGTACTTTCAACCGAAACTAGTCTTTTCCTATTCTTAAGTATATATGCCGAAGTGAACCAAGTGGAACAAATTGGACGAAATGGACTGAAAGGACCAAATTGGACTGAATTTGATTGAATTAGACTGAACTATACAGAATGAATTGAATTGAATTGAAATGGATCGAATGGACCTAAGGCGATCGAAGGGGACCATATTAGACTAAAGTGGATTGATAGGATCGAAGTGGACCAAATGCTGAACCATAATTAGTAAACTTTTTAAATAATTATTTTCAAAAACTTTTTAAATAATTTTTATGTATATTTTTCACATCCGAAAAATAATACAAGTGCTATACTAATATTACCTTTAATTTATTTACATGAATTTATTTGTTACTTGTTATTATTAGTGGACAAAAAAGTAAATTTAGTTGTGAATTCAAATTAAAACTAGTAACAATTTGTCACTTAAAATTTATTGTGAAAATTTTATGAATGTGTAGCTTATTAAAAAAAAATTCAAAAACAGAAAAAAAAAAAAAAATTATAGACTCGCTCACGTAATGTTACTCCACCGCCTACTATTTATTTATTTTTAAGTTTCGATAAAAATTAAAACAGCAGTCAGTAAACCCAAATCACTTGCTTTCATTTACTCACGATCCATCAAAAATAGAAAGAAAAAAAAAAAAAAATGGCGGGAAGCAGCAATGAGGAAGAAATGGAGTCGGTGCTGCTCCCCAATTTCGATCTTATCTACCAGGTAACCCGTATCGTGTAATCTATCATATATATAGAGAGAGAGAGAGAATCGGCAATTGTTAGTAATTGTTAATAATCTTCAACTCAGGATTTCAAGAATGCCATTGCGGAGATAGAGTTGCTCAGATCCAACAGTAACGCCGAGCTCAAAATCCGAGAAGCCCTCCAATTTACCACTCATTCTCTCCGCCAAGGTCGCATAAATAGGATTTCCATTCTTTTTACTGCTTTGTGTTTGTTGTATTGCCTCAATAAACAAACAATTTAAATCAAAAAACTCTTCTCAAGTCAATTGAAGCACTGTTCTATATATATATAAATTGCAGAGAATGAGCGGCTGTCCAAACTGCAATCAGAATCTCTCCATAATCTTGCTGACCAGGTCCGTCTTTTTGTAAAAATAAAAAGCTACGAGGAGTTGTGATTGTAAATATCTTTTTCATAATAAATATCTTTTTCCTTTTTTGCCTTTTTTGTAAAAAAAAAACGCCTAACCGAATGGACCCCTTAATTCATAATAAATATCTTTTTCCTTTTTTGCCTTTTTTGTAAAAAAAAAAAGAAGAAAAGAGTTATGGTTGCAAAATAGAGTTTTGAGTGTTTAAAATGCGCTTTTTAAACTCAATAAATATCTTTTTCCTTTTTCGCCTACATTAATTATTATTTGAAATGCAGCTTGAACGGCGCACAAAATGCCAGAGCTTGAAAGAAGAACTTAAGAGAGTGAGTGATGAACGTCTCCATCAAGAATATGTAAGCTCTGATTGTAATTTGTATCGGGTGTGTACTCGAAAATCTGTGTGGTTAGATAACAGTCATTCAACTTGTTAATATATGTGTGAGCAGGAACACAGGAAGTCTATGGATTTGCTTAAGCGAGATTACATGACAAAGGTTGGCGACTTAGAGGCTCAAATCCAGTGAGTTGAATATTTTTGCTCAAATGAGTTTTGTTTCTTCTTCAGTTGACTGATGATGTTGTCATACACAAAGTAGGGGCCTTCTGCTTGAAAAGGCAACAAATGAAGCAACCATTAATCTCCTCCGTCAGGATTTAACGGCGCATAAAACTCATGTTCAGACTCTTGCAAAGAGGCTGGACCGTGTTCATTTCGATGTGGAATCTAAATGTGAGGTTATGTGAATTCTAGGAGTTCCATTTCCAGATTTTGTTGAATTATAAGGCATTTATGAATAATGTCACTGATTTTTGTTGTTGACAGATGATCTTGAGATTCAGGATCTGAAGGACTGTCTTATGATTGAACAGGAAGAGAAAAATGAGTTGAGTAGGAAAATCCAAGAACTGGAGAAGGAATGTGAGTGTGTGATTGCTTTCATTTTCTTCGTTCAAATAGTTACGCCCGTCTTTGAATGGTGCTTGTTTGTGCATTCCATTTTTTTCTTGCTTTAGATTGGTTAAATAGTTGATTAATATGCTCACCCCAAAAATATGTTTGATCAAAAAACACTTTCTAGTGACTAAATGCTGAATACCAACCTTTGAAACAGTCTAAGACCGGATGTGACCATAAACTACATCTGATATTGTACTTAATACATGAAATCCTAACCTGCTCGTTCCATATTATTTTAGAAATCTCATGTCCTCTCTGGTTAAATGCTTTATATTTTCTTATTACATGTTAGGTTTTGCCGAAGCTTAAATCTGATTTAAGGATTGAGGAGCAAATGCATAAAACAGATATGCTCTACCACATAGTGCAGTAAATAATGCTACAATAACACTTTTATCTACTAATGCATATAATCTCGGTGACAATGCAGTGCTGATTAGCAGAACAAAGTTGGTTGAACAGCAAAGAGATACGGTTTCAAGTCGGCTTGTTGAAACACTTAAACTGAAGATTATGAAACTACGGAAGGAGAACGAGATCCTCAGAAGGCAGCTTCCTTGCTCAGTAGATGGCTCGAGAGATGGTATCTGAATTTGTATTACTCTGTCAGGAAGCTTTGAGAAGCATGTTAATGTGGAAATTTTACAATCTAGACTAGTATATAACTGTAAGGTAAAATCTATATTTCCAATCAGATGATGTAGACCTTATACTATTTCTTCAAAATCATGAGCTAATAAAATGAAGAACCTCATTCTTGTAAAATTGCAGTTGTTTTCATATCAAATGTATATATTCCTTTCCAAAATTTTCTTGAAAAGAAATCACAGTACATGTTTAGCTTTTCTTTTGCGTGGAACAGGCACTTTCCATAAAATTTTATCATCGTGACAATGTCTATAGGTGGAAGGTGTGGCAAGAGGGACAACCTGTTTGTGAGTACTGTGCAGAGAGGAAATAAAGGAATGAGCATGACAAATTATTTGGTATAGAGAGGAAAGGAATGAGCGCAACAAGTTATTTGGTATACTCGGTGTACTGCATCTTTCTCACATAAATGTAGGTTCATATATAGGATCAATAGGTGGGATCCCATTTTTACACCGGGTGTAATGAATAATTTTATAGGACAAGATATTACCCACTACTCCCTTGTTTGGCAGCCAAAATTAAGAGATGGATGGTTCCATTCCATGATGCTGTATATGTTTGGTCCAAAAATAGGTGGAGTGGTCCATTTCATTTTCTTATGACAGGAAATTATACAATTCACATACTTTATGGGTAACTATTCAATTTTGAATGAAATACCTAACGTTTAGTCCTTTGAATCACTGTTCCAAAAGTGTGTTTAGTCTTTATGTCCCCCTGTTAGAAGCTTCCCTGTTGCAGAAACAAATGATCCATTACATTACATTAAAGTCAACAAAATCCTTTTGTATCTTTGATTTACTTAGATTGTGCTTTCATTTTGGTCGGGTCTGAAGTCATTTTCGTTCACAATTTTGAAGCCTTTCATGGAGCCAAGGGTTTGCAAAGCTTTCTACCATCAAATGTGTCATTGTGGTATGGATGATTAAGTACTAAAGTTGTACTGCACTTATTACCAAAACTGAGAAGCTTAAGGGTACTATCTCTATCTCACTACTGGAATTGACAGTTTTGCCAATAACAGTTGACAGTTTAAAACAGTTGAGATATTTGAACATTTCTCACACTGCAATCAAAGTATTACCTGATTCGGTGTGTACTAATACAATTTGCAAACATTACTGTTGGCAAGTTGTCATTCTCTCACTGAGTTGCCTGCCAACATGGGATGGCTAATTAACTTGCGTCATTTTGATATTGTTAGAACAAAGTTGATGGAAATGCCATTGCTAATGATTAGATTGAAAAGTCTCCGAACATTAACTTCTTTTATTTTGGGAAAAAGGGTGGTTCTGACATCAAAGAGTTGAGGGAGTTTCGGCTACTTAAGGGGAACCTTTCTGTTTTGAAGTTGGAAAATGTAGTTGATGCTAGAGATGCTTTAGAGGCCAATTTGAGGGATAAGTTGCAACTTAATGAATCAGTATTAAGGTGGGGTGGGGTGGGGATACAAATGACTCCAAAAAAGATAGAGATGTACTAGACCAATTGCAACCTCATGCAATATCACATTGGTCCAAATTCGTAATTGTAAGTATTGCCTCTCCTTGCCACCATTTGGTAAACTTCGCTCCCTGAAGTTCCTCTCTATTGTGGGATAGATGGAGTAATGACTATTGGTACAGAGTTTTATGGGACTGTTGATTCTAAAAGCAAGCCTTTTGCATTGCTACAAACTTTTCGCTTCAAGAGCATGTTGCTATTGCAGGGATGGCTACCTTTCAGAGATGAAGATGAAGGTGTAGTAGCTTTCCCTCGTCTCCAACAGCTTTATATACAAAATTGTTGTAACCTGACCAGGGGTCCTCCTGACAACCTTTTTTCTTTAAAGACACTTGTGATTGAAAAGTGTCAGCTGCTTGTCACTTCACTTCCACATTTACCAGCCATAAATGAATTGAAGTTACAGTAGTGCAATAAGGTGTTGTTGAATGAATTACCACTTCAAGTGCTAAAGTTCACAATTAGTGGATATGATGCCTTGGTGTCCTTACCTATGGGTAACAACCACTGTCTTGAAGAGTTAGATGTCTCTGATTGTCCATCTCTTAGGTTGCTTCCTAGTTTTGGCAAAGCTGATACAATAAAATCACTTGGTGTCAAGAACTGTGGAAAATTACTGTTTCCGACGCTCCAATGTTATGCACCCCTTGAGAGGTTTTGCATAAGTTGTAGTTTCAATTCTCGTGTCCTTTCCATTAGAATTATTTCCAAAGCTTAATCATCTTGATATCCATGGATGTCAAAATCTTCATTCCTTTTCATTTTCAAATCGAGGACCACTTCAACATCTATTATCTCTCAGAAGCTTAAAAATCACAAAATGTTTCAATCTTGTGTCCTTGTCCAAAGAGGAACTGCATGCCCCCAACCCGACCCGGTTCTGTGTTTATAACTGTAATTATTTGAAGGTGCTGCCTGACCAGATGCACACACTGTTCCCATCTCTTCAGACTTTGAGTATACGGTGTTTTCCAGAACTTGAGTCATTTCCAGGAGGTTTGCCTTCCAGTTTAAACTCACTTGATATCCGTTCTTGTGACAAACTCATTGTCGGTAGCATGGGGTGGGGTTTGAAGGGACTACACTCTCTTAATAGCTTCTACATCAGTGATGAATAGGAAACTTGGGAGGCCTTTCCAGAGAGAGGGTTCCTTCAGTCCTCTCTTACATCCCTTGAAATTTTGGGTCTGAAACATTTGAAATCTCTTGATGGCAATGAGCTTCAACATCTTACAGCACATAGAAAATTGACTATTGGCTACTGCCCAACTCTCCAGCCTATGCCAGAAGAGGGTCTGCCAACTTCTCTCCCTTTATCTAACAATGAAGAACTGTCCCATACGGAAAGAGCGGTGTTTGGGGGAGAAAGGAGAAGATTGGCCCAAGATAGAGCATATACCACTCATAAAAATTGACAAAGAAGTGATCTCATGAGGTTATAGTCCACAGGAGCCTCATCTCTCCATCTAATTGAAGTTCTGCTCAGATACTCATTTCACTCATCATATCATACTTGCTGTCAGGTAGATGGATTGGTGATTTCTTCTTCTTGACCTTACTCATCTAATTAGTAAAAAGAAATTTCGAAATCATCAACTTCAACTTATGTCTTTTAGTGATCATTGCATAACTGGTAGCAGCAATGCTAGAGCTTTGTCTGTTCATAGAGGTCAATGAGTGATCTTTGTACACTGGAAATGCTTGAGCTTTGCCCTGTCTCATTTTATGCCTACATTTCTTGTCAACCCTTTGCAGGAAACTGACTCATATCTTCTGTACAAGTTTGAAGCCCCAATGATGATTCTTGTTGCAGTGATATTGAAAGCTCTGTATACAAAAAGTCCCGGGTTAATGTAGGGCCTAATGAACAAACTTCATTTATTTTTCTTTTTAGGATAAAACCAACTAGCAATAATTTTGTTTATTGAATGTCTGCAGCTTTTGACTTAACATCAGACAGGATCTGGTTATGTGAAGTGCAGTTGGAATATTGCAGAAAGCACTGTTGAATGGATGGCCCTCAGACTGCACAAAGGATGTACTTGAGAAGCTTGTGCCTCATACAAACTTGTATAAGCTACAGATCCATAATTATGGTGGCACAAGATTTTGAGGTTGGTTAGGAGATGATCATTCTGCAATATTGTATCTGTAAGCTTTCAAAATTGTGAAAATTTCTTTATCTTGCTACCCCGTGGGAAATTAGCTTCCCTGAAACACCTTTCCATTGAAGGTTTTGATGAACTAGTGGCTGTTGGTCCTGAGTTTTATGGGAACAATTCTCTTGCGGCTCAGCAGTTTCTATCTCTTGAAATATTTAAGTGTAGTTGGATGTCTGCAGAGGAATGGTGCTCCATCAGAGTTAAAGATGAATTATAGCTTTCCCTTGTCTGCAAGAGCTTCACTTAGATGTTCTTTTGAAGTACCAAGATCAGCACAGAGCTTTGTTAGGTCTGCTAAAGATATCAAATTTCTTAATGCAGAGTTTCATGCAATTCTGCAAGTATGTTCTCATTGCTTATTGTTTGGTATACTTGACTGAGTATATTCCACAAACTTACTGATGATTTCTTGGTTCTTATTGTGGACCATGCAGGCTTCTAGTTCTCACAAAATTGAGGCTTTTACAACATTCCACCTGATGATTATCCCATAATTACTTTTTTTGGTGACTACTACTAGCATTGTAAGCATTGGAACAATGGAGAAGATCTCTAATATTATTGGTGGAATAGGACTTTTCATCTTGCTTAGTTTACTGGATGTTTTGTTTTCTGTCCAATCAAGTAGCAAAATGAACAGTATCTGTGGTGAAATTTCATCTTGCACTATTGAATTTTTTAAGTTGTATGTTGTAGTTCACCATCCATTTTGTTTGAATAACGCCAGAGGCTTGTAGTGCTAATTTTAATGGTAATGGTTCCAGTTTGTGTGGCTTTAACTTGCGTTTGTTTTGTTGCATTATCTCTACCTCTAATGTGCAATTGCTAAGCACTTCATTTTTCATGTGGTAGACTTCAATGGGTTGGATTTGTGACATTGAAGGCAGAGATTGGCTGTGACCAAAATGGTGGCAGCCGGGTACATTCTTTCCTGTTATATTGAGCTAGCATGTCGTGTCTCTAAAACTGTACTATTGTGAGCTATGGAAGTAGTTTTCTAACATAATTTGATATTGGAAATAGAGATGGAATAAAAAAAGTTCTTAAATATGAAAATCTCTATATTCAGTGTGTATTAATTTGCCTCTACCTAGGACATGGGTATTTATATATGTTGGAATATTTTTATAAAGATTACAATATTTTTATTAAATATGGATTAATTGAAGTGATGTAATAGAAATCTTTTTTCTTTCTTTTATGTTTACCTTTGTTACTAAGCTGCTAAACCGATATGCTTCTTTCTTACCATAGTGAAAGAATCAAAGTAATAAACATGAGACTTTATTTCTAACGCATAGTTTGTGACAATGGTATTCTTAGTTTTAATTTTATCTCAAGTCGACAACAAGATGTGAAAGGGAAAAATACTCTTCGCAGCCTACACGTCCTCACCACCTTAAAATTTCCATCTTAAATGATTTGTAAATTACATTAAAAAAAAAAAAATTATAACTTTTTGTGAAACTACAATTTCAATTAATATTTTTTATTAGATGTGAATGTTGAGAAATTCACTATTGGATTATATATTTTTCCTTACATTCTTCATGTTTGCAAAATTCCAGAAGATTAAAGATTAATAGTTGTGTTATCAGTTAAATGTTTAAATTTTAAGTTTTTGTAGTCTAACATTATGCATAAAAAATAATTTTATGGATCAAATATTAAATAATGTATAATTAGCACAAAATTTGATATGCATGTTAAAAACAGAACATGCAATTTTAAGGTCAAATTTTCAAAATTATAGTCATATTAATTTTTATAGTAAGAGTTGTAGCCATTAATTGTAACCAAGTTCTTTTTTTTTTTTAGGGGGGATAATTGGAACCAAGTATGTAACCAAATTTTGTCATTTTTGAATGCACTAGACTTCTATATGGCCTTGGTTAAGTTGTTGTGGGCTCTGTGGTTGGCAATTGATTTCTTTATTAGATTTGGTAAAATTTAGTTACAGTTTTACAAGTGTGATATATTAAAAATTTCAACTAGATTTAAACATATAATTAGACTGAAATTAATTATTTTGAAATTTATGTTTATTGGTCAATATGACAATATATTGCAATTTATTAGTTTTTATATTGTTGGATTTTGTTCAAACCTTTTATATATATTGTTTGATGCATTTTGAGTATGAGGGATAAATTATGGGCCAATGGTTTTAAAATAAACGGATCCCACATCATTTTTACACAATCCACTTCGGAAAGAGACCTGAAATTTTCTCATGATCCTATTGGGCCAATATGGTTTTATCTCGGAAAGCCTGTCCCTATCTCATATATTCAAAGCACTTTTATCACTTTGTTGAAAGCATATAAGCTAGGCCTTTGAATCTTTTTTCATTGCTTAATGAAATTCTTTATTGATTGAAACAAAAGGTATTATCTTCTTCAAACTTTTTTTAAAAAAATATTAGTATTAAAAAAGTTCTGAGGGTGGTGAGTGGAAAGACACATGGATGTGAAGTTTTGACCGTCATGGTCCAGGTGTTCTTAAATAATGCAAAGCTCATAATGGTAGTGATATGAATTAGTGTTTATTGTTCACTATGAAGCACTTACAAGTTGAGAAAGCACAAAATGGCACCAAGTCTTTGGCCTTTATGTTGAATCAAGGTCATTTAAAATAATGCAAAGCTCATAATATTATTTAAATATGTGAGCTAGTCATCATTATGAAACATCTTCTAAGAAGGTGCAAGATAGGGAGCCCACAAAAACACCATTTACGCCAAAAATTACAATTACACTAGTCATCATTATGAAACATCTTCTAAGAAGGTGCAAGATAGGGAGCCCACAAAAACACCATTTACGCCAAAAATTACAATTACACACATATATAGATTCAAATTATTCTCTCTCTTTTATTTTTTATTTCTTTTAATTTCTTTTGGATATTATACTTGAGTTTATTCTTTCTTTTTTTATTTTTTTATTTTTTTTATCTATCGAGTTCTTGATGATTTATTTATATTAGACTTTTTGTTTTTTGTACCTCATTATCTCATCTAGAATAAAAATTTTAAAAAAAAAACTTAAATAGGATACGTGGCGCAAAATTAGACAACAATTAGAATCCAATTTAGAACCTAATTGGATTTTTTCACAACTTTACCTATTAATATATATTAGCTTGTAACCTCATGCATATGCATGGATATACTTAAAGATATACAATAAGATGTATAATATAATTCTTATATATATAATTTAAATACTATTGATAGTCATTTTATATTTTGTTAACTCTTTAAGAAAATTTGTAAGGATATTATTATGTATAAAATGTAAATTGCCATGTTTTGTTTTTTTAAATTATTGTGAAGCACTTTTTATTTTTATTTTTTATGATTCATTTATTCTAAACTCTTTGGTTTTTGTGCTTAATAACTCATTTGGATGAATATTTATGATGCGGTCCCACATTTGATTCTAAAATTAAGAATAAAACTCTTTAAGAATAAATAATGTAGGACACGTGGTGCAAAATTAGAATTCTAATTTAGAATTCTTATTTGAATTTCTCTCAGCTTCACCTTTTATATATATATATATATTGGTGTCAAATGTGGAGACCACACCATAAATATTTATCGATATGTTCATTGTCTTTATTTACAATAATGCACAAAATGAGGATTCCAATAAAAAACTTTCTAAAAGGTGAAACGTCTCACAGATTATGGGAAAAAAAAATAAAAAATAAACTAAATGGACTAGAGGGAGAATTCTAATGCTAACTCAGTCGAACCCATGGTTCATGAATTAGATAATCATATGTTTTTTCCCCAAAGGTTCCTAGTAACTTTGAATGACAACAGAATCCCACACAAGAGGCAACGTATAAATCTTAAGCATGAACTTGAAATACATGTTTCTGAGTGTTTTTTTTTTTTTTCACTATTCTTTTGAGTGTTTAGACTCATAGGAGCAGAGAATATTTTACAAATCAAACAACCTAAAGATAAAAACTAGCATGCAGGGAAGCCACCATGAGTTTGATGTCTTTATTACTAGTTTTAGCAATTCAATAAGCTCCAGTTGACCCTTCGGCAATGATGTCTTCAATAAAATCAAGGTAGGAAAAATTAGATTATATTAAATTAACGCCTCTTCAAATTTAGGGACATGTTCTCCAAATAGTAGTGATAGTTTTCATTTTTATTATAGTTTTTAATTTTGTCATTTTTATAATAGTTTTTAATGCACTAGACTTTTGTATGGCCTTGGTTGAGTTGTTGTGGGCTCCCATGCTTGGCAATTGATTTCTTTATTAGATTTGGTAAAATTTAGTTACAGTTTTACAAGTGTGATATATTAAAATTTTCAATTAGATTCAAACATATAATTAGACTGAAATTAATTATTTTGAAATTTATGTTTATTGGTCAATATGACAATATATTGCAATTTATTTTATATTGTTGGATTTTGTTCTAACCTTTTATATATGTTGTTTGATGCATTTTGAGTATGAGGGATAAATTATGGGCCAATGGTTTTAAAATATACAAATCCCACATCATTTTTACACAATCTACTCGGAAAGAGACCTGAAATTTCCTTAAGATCCTATCTGGCCAATATGATTTCATCTCGGAGGTTTGTCCCTATCTCATATATTCGTAGCATTTTTGTCACTTTGGTGAAAGCATATAGGCTAGGCCTTTGAATCTTTTTTCATTCCTTAATGAAATTCTTTATTGATTGAAACAAAAGGAATTATCTTCTTCAAACTTTTTTTTTTTTTTTATAAAAAATATTAGTATTAAAAAAATTTTGATGGTGGTGAGTGGAAAGACACATGGATGTGAAGAAAGCACCATTTACGCCATAATTTTGGCCGAGTCTTTTTGAGTTTACAGGTTTTGTTAAATGATGCAAAGCTCATAATACCATTAGTATGGGCTAGACATCAATTATAGCATGTTTTAAGAAATTAGTAACAAATGGTATGCAATTTGAAAAGCGCCATTGAGCCTTAACTTTAGGTCTTCTTAAGTAGGACCTAATTGCAAAAAGTTGAGAAAGAAGGAAACTTATAAGAGTTAATTAATTAAAAGTTCTTTTATTCATCAAACAAAATGAATGATCTTCTTCTACCTTTTTTATTTTATACTATTCGCAAAATATAAAAAGATCTCCATGGTAGTGGGTGGAAAGACGCCTTGGATGCCAAATCTTAGTCTAGGTCTTCTTCAACAATGCAAAGACTTTTAAAGAAAGCACAAGATAGAGTTTGGGAAAGTGTCATTATATAAATACTGGATCTAACTTTTCTACTTGATGAATGAAGACTATTATATAAACAAATAACAGGGGAATTGAGAGATAGAAGAAAACTTGAATATATTAGACTAGAAGAAAACAAAACTGGAAATGAAAAAGTGTCCGAAATTTATTAACTCAATAATGTTCGTACTTAGTATCCATGTCTATCAGTCTATTGATAATCGGTGATAGTTGGAAAATAGCTTTAAAAGGAATGTACTTTGCAATATTAATTTATTAAAACATTTGAGAGTATTCACGTTCATTTAAGGCATGTTTGATAGACTGTAATAGACACTATAACGTAATAGTTATTCCTAAGATTTATCTATTCAATAGTTTGGTTATTTTTTAATTACAGAGAATATTCATTCCTTATGAATATCTATTCTTTGTTTCTCAAAAAAAAAAAAAAAAAAAAAACCTTAAAATGAATAATAACTATTTCTCTCTAAGGACACGTTTGGTGCACTGAATGTGGATTATAACAGGCATGATAATCTTTATTATTGGGAATAAAATGTGTTGTAATGGAATAATTAAACCTATTCATTAGTTTGGTTGTAAGTTGTAATATTAGAATAAGACTTTCTCAAAAAAAAAAAAAAGAATACAACTTAATATCTATTTTAAGAAATATCTCACTTATACAATTATATTTCCTAGAAAATAATATATTTTAAATTTGAGAGAGATGAGTTATTTTTTGATGATTTTTTATTTCTATAATTGGTATGTGGATATGGAAAATTTGTTTATTTAGAAATATATTAATGTTATAAATTATTACACCTACTAAGAAATAGATATTATAACCCTTTTAGAGATTAATAGTTATTTCTCATTTTAAAGAATATCTTTTCATAAGGAATGACTATTCCCTATAATAAAATCATAACCAAACTATTGAATAGCTAAATTATAAGAATAGCTATTACATTATAGTGCCTATTACAGTCTACCAAACATGTCCTAAAAGAGTTGTAAATATATAATAGCTATTCTTTAGTAGGTATAATAATTTCTAAAATTAATAGGTTTTCAAATAAACAAACTTTCCATACGCATTATGTAAATAAAAAATCATCAAAAAATAAATTATCTCTCTCAAATTAATATATATATATATATATATTATTTTCTTAGAAATATAATTGTTTGAGTTAAATATTTCTTAAAATAAATCTTTAATTTTATTCTAATGTTACAACTCATAACCAAACTTATGAATAAGTTTAGTTATTCAATTATAACACATTTTATTCCCAGTAATAAAGATAACCATCTCAATCGTAATCATTATTTAGTGTACCAAACGTACCCTAAGGACTTTGCCAAAGAATTTCTACTATCTATTCGATGATAAGAATCTTTAAAAATAAAATTAGCTAACTATTTAAAAAAAAAAAAAGAAAAAAAAAAGTTAACCTCTAAACCCGTTTGGAGGAAAACTCCTCTAGCTCTTGTGAAGGTTGCTAAAACCATTCACGTGACACATGATCTATTAATTGGGTCGTCAGTCATGTGACTTATTTAAATAGTACATGTAGATGATTAAATGACTTGCATGTAATGGGTTAGAGGAGATTCCTTCAAACTAATTCTCTATTTCATTTAAGGAAAACATTTACCTCCAAATGTGTTAGGAACTATGTTTTTGCAATCTATTATGTGATAATTGAATATTTATCCATAATTTTACTCGTAATATATGACTTTGTGAATGAGTCATGTGATTTGTTAAAAAATACACATTGGTAGTTTTATAAATCTCGATATAATGAGTTTAAAAAATAGCTCAAAACATATTTATAGCCAAAGTTTATTCTCCATTTAATAACTAGTTAAAAGCCTGTGCATTGCACTATAGTAGTCATGAACTTATCAAATATACAACTTTTAAGAAACAATAATTAAAAAAAATCTGATGAAGCAAAATATGTTCGTCAATTGATAACCTCGTTGGAGCTTATGATGAGGTTATGTTCCTTGGAAAGATGAAAGAGAAAGGCACTGTAGTGGCGTTAGCAAACATATCTTCGATGATTAAGACAGTAGAGTTCTCAATATCTCTCAAAGAATAAGAATATAATTCTGTATGTTTAATATTGTGTTCCTTGTCTTATTTATAGCCTTGATTAAGCTGTTGGGAGCCTCATTATGAGTGTGCTATGTTCTAAGGACACGTTGGATTGAGTGTTGCAGCTGTAGATAATGACTAGAAGAAGATGGTTGCTGAGAAGATAATGTCTCAATTAGGATTGTTGCTATTTTAATTATAGTATTGTTGCTATCAATAAATAACCACTTGATGATAGGGCTCTCCTTGTTATCTTGGGATAGGATTAGTCAGTTAGAGTTGGAGTTATCGTTATAGTTTGAATTTCACGGATTATGTATTTAAGGAGGAAGTGAAAAATAAGAGGCATGAGATTTTAATTCTAGAAATTCCTCTATTCTTAATACGTTCTTGGAGGGTTGTCACCTCGAATACGACTAATTTCTACGCTTATTTTACTAGTATATAGCATTTGGTATCAGAGCCAAATGACAAACAACCCATCACCCACACGATCCACCACCAATGACGACTGTATGTCAGCCTTGGAAGTTAGCAACCACTCCCCAAGTAGACAAGTCGAAGCTCGAAAAGAAGAAATTGCTAGTCTCCGTAATGGAAAGGATGCTCTTACTGATGCCATTGCTCAAACGGTACAAAAGATCAAAGCTAGAGATGCTCAAACAGGTGAGACCAACCAGAACAACAACCATGAAGATGAATCTGTCAACTGGAACCATGAACCAGTTGGAGGTAGTGGAGAACCCAATGGTAGCATGCAAAATGGTGGCCTACAGACTAGATTTTCGCGCTTGAACTTTCCTAGTTTCAATGGAGAAGATCCAACGGGGAGGATCTACAAGGCCGAGCAATTTTTCCACTACCAAAAGACAGATGAGGCCGAGAAGGTGTTGTTGGCCTCTTTCCATCTATTGGATGATGCCCTATAGTGGTACCAATGGTATAAGAAGACACAAACCAATGTGCAGTAGGAAAAGCTTACGCAAGCCTTGTGTATTCGCTTTGGGCAATCAGATTATGAAGGTTTTGATGAAGCTTTAGCTAAAGTGGGAAAGATGAGAATGATGAGAGAATACCAAATGCAATTTGAACATTAAGTCACTCGAGTCCAAGATTGACCACGACATTGGAGGGTTGAAGGAGGAAATCAGCTCGGAAGTCAAAGTTTTCAGACCCACGACATTATTACATGCTGCAAGTTTGGCCCGATTACAAGAAGATAAATTATAGAAACTTCACCTCGCAACTATACCCAACAAGCCTCCATTATTTTCATCCCACAAACCTCCTTTTTTGCTAACACCACCACAGATCAAGATCAGTCCATTTCCCATTCCAGGACCACGACCTCAAGGCAATCCAACTTTCAAAAAGCTTTTATGGACTGAGATGCGAGCACAAAGAGACAAGGGGTCGTGCACTAACTGCGATGAGAAATTTGGTCCAAGACACCAATCTAAAACTATACCAAAAATATCTCTCCATGCTTTATCTGGTGTGGTCACTCCCCAAACCATGCAAGTTACTGGCGTAATTCAAGGAAGGTAGTTACACATCCTCATTGATAGTGGGAGCACGCATAACTTTGTTTGTTTGAAGTTTGCCAAGTAAATGGAGTGTTGCAAGACCCTAGCACTAGCCTTTCAAGTGATGGTGGCGAACAGAGAAAGATTACAGTGTGGTGAAATTTATTTGGCAATACTAGTGGGGATCCAAGGCTGCCAATTCCAGACCAATATGCATCCCTTAGATCTACAAGGATCAGATGTTGTTTTAGGGATGCAATGATTGCAAAGCCTGGGAAAAGTTTTAGATGATTGGCTGAATCTTACCATGGAATCTTGGAACAAAGATCATAATTTTTTTCTACAAGGAGAGCATTCTAGGAAGGTGTTACATGTCCATTTCAAGGCTTGCAACTAATGGCTTGAAATTCTATGTTATGTAAGTTGATAGTGAGTCCACTAATATCACTCCACATAAGCCTACACAGGAGCAAGCTACGGCGTTAGAGGAGTTACTAAGGTAGTACCAGTTCATGCTCCAAACACCCAGTACTCTGCCACCTTCACAGTCCCATGACCATCGTATTACCTTGGAATTGGGTAGTGGGCCTGTCAATGACCGAACGTACCAATATCCACATATCTAAAAAAATGAAATAGAAAGGGTTGTCAAAGACAAGCTCTCCACTAGAATTATACACCCAAGTTCCAGTCCATTCTCTTCTCCAGTATTGTTAGTGAAGAAGAAGGATGGCTCATGGTGTTTTTGTGTCGACTACCGAGCCTTAAACTGCGTCACAGTGAAAGACCGGTACCCCAATTCCTACCATAGACGAGCTACTAGATGAACTTCATGGTGTGAAGTACTTTACGGAGTCGGATCTCATATTTGGATATCATCAGATTTGGGCACAGCCTGAGGATGTTCCAAAGACAGCGTTTAGAACCCATGATGACCATTATGAATTTTTGGTTATGCTGTTTGGCTTACCAATGCATAGGCCACATTCCAATCCTTGATGAATGATATTTTTCGGCATTTACTACGAAGGTATGTATTGGTCTTCTTCGATGACATACTAGCTTACAGTAAAAATTGGGATGCTCATTTATCTCATCTTGCAACTGTTTGGGGAACTTTAATGAAGAACCAATTATTTGTGAATCAATCTAAATGCTTAATTAGACAACTATAAGTGGAAATCTACGCCATATTATTAGTGCAACAAGAGTTTCTGCAGATCCCAAAAAGATACATAGCATGGAAACTTGGCCGATTCCATCAAACACCACTGCCCTTCGTGGTTTCCTTGGATTAACTAGTTATTATCAGAAATTTATCCAAAGATATGGTGCCATTGCTGCACCATTAACACGGCTACTAAAGAAAGATGGATTTCACTAGACACCAGAGGCAGAGAAAGCATTCCACAACCTCAAATAAGCTATGACGCAAGCACCCGTACTCATCCTACCAGATTTCTCTAAATTGTTTGCAGTTGAAGCTGATGCATTAGGGATTGGTCTAAGGGCGGTTCTTATGTAAGAGGAGCCTTGGGCCGATCCACATATGAAAAAGAACTTATGGCCATTGTTCATTCTATTCTTCAGTGGTGTAACTATTTGTTAAGACGAAGATTTTGCATTCAGACTGACCAAAAAAAGTCTAAAATACTTGATAGTTCAACAAATCTCAGCAATGGATCAGCAAAAGTGGTTAGCTACGCTGATGGGTTATGATTATGAAATTGAGTACTAACTGAGGCGGGACAATACAGCAGCAGATGCTCTCTCTAGGCTTTATGGCGAGCTGTCCGCCATCACGTACTCGCATCCCACATGGTTGGAAGCCATTCGCCTAGGAGCCTACAATGATCCAACATTATCGGCCATGCGAGATGCTCTAAATAATGGAACCATCTGCACTAAAGGGTACGAAGAAAAAGAGGGACATCTATGGTATAAAGGCCGCTTTGTACTATCTCCACACTCACTACACAAAGAGGCTATCATCTATGAATTTCACTATACACCAATCGGGGGGACATTCTAGTATGTTTCGAACTTACAAAAGAATTGCCTCTAATTTTTATTGGGTTTTCATGAAGCGAGATATTCAAAATTATGTACGGTTGTGTGATGTTTGCCAACAGAGTAAAAGTGACACACTTACTCCAGCGGGGTTGTTAGAACCGCTATCAATACCTGATCGTGTTTGGGAAGATGTGTCAATGGATTTCATCAAGGGATTTCCAACGTCCAATGGCTTCTTTGTTCGTTTAGTGGTGGTAGATCGCTTGTCCAAGTATGGCCATTTCATTGCATTAAAGCATCCCTATTCGGCAAAAACAGTAGCTGAAGCATTCGTGAAGGAGGTGGTATGGCTCCACGACATGCTGCGATCCATTATGAGCGACAAGGATCCAATATTCACTAGCCAATTCTGGGTAGAGTACTTCCGACTACAAGGCTCTACGTTGCGTATGAGTTCCACCTACCGCCTATAGACTTACAAACAGACGGAGGTTCTCAACCGCTGCTTGGAGACATTTTATATTGCTTCAGAAGTGCTAAGCAAAAACAATGGCTGTAGTGGCTTCCCTAGGCCAAGTATTGGTATAATACGTCCTTTCACACTACCACACGCATGACTCCATTTGAGGCGGTCTATGGCCGAGCACTTGCAACAGTTCACAATTATGAGCATGGGACAACAGCAATTGCACAGGTTGAGCATTCTTTGAAGAAAGAAGGGGAAGTTGCTAAAACTCTTGAAGGAAAATTTGGTGATAGCCCAACATCAAATGAAATTGAATGAAGATTGGCATTGACGAGAGATGGACTTTACAATGGGTGATTTTGTTTACCTCAAGTTACAGCCATTTTAGTGAATCCGCATCAGAGGAAATATGAAGTTATCTCCACGATTTTATGGGCCCTATGAAGTCATGGAATGTCTAGCCAACGTGGCCTACTGATTAGCATTACCCTCAAGCTCTCGGATTCATCCTGTCTTCCATGTGTTGTAATTAAAAAAGATACTGGGTAATTTTGATCGCATAGCACTAGATTTGCCCCAAGTAAAAGATGATGGCAAGGTGTTATTAGAGCCTAAGGCAATTTTGGACTTTCGTTCGAGTAAGTCTGGCAAGAAGATCCTACAAGAAGCATTGGTACATTGGGTTGGTACAGCAGAGGAAGATGCCACTTGTAAACTCTAACCTGATCTACAACAACAATTTCCTCGAATCTTGAGGAAAAGATTTGTCTTCAAGGGGAAGGGAATGCTCTGTTCCAAGGACACGCTGGTTTGAGTGTTGCAGCTGCAGATAATGACTAGAAGAATATAGTTGCTGAGAAGTAATGCCTCAATTAGTATTGCTGTTATTTGAATTATATTAGGATTGTTGCTGTTTGAATTATAGGATTGTTGTTATCAATAAATAACCACTTGATGATAGGACTCCCCCTGTTATCTTGGGATTGGATTAGTCGGTTAGAGTTGGAGTTATCCTTATAGTTTGAATTTCACAGATTATGTATTTAAGGAGAAAGTGAATAATAAGAGGCATGAGATTATAATTCCAAAAATTCCTCTCTTCTTAATACATTCTTGGAGGGTTGTCGCCTTGAATACGACTAATTCCTACACTTATTTTACCAGTATATAGTATAGTGTAACCGTCGTTGACCTCTTAATGACCCTTTTGGCTGTTTGAGTAACATTTGCCTGAGTTGAAATGGAGGTTTGATTAGCTCATGATTGGCCTTTCTAACCATTGGAGCTCGTCAGTTATAAGACTATTGATGGCTGCGCCATTAATGCTGTATGGTTGTCTTCTCATATGACGACCTTATGGACCTTATGCTCATCATCTATATGGACGAGTCTATGGATTGAAGATTTGTCAGTTATATGACGGACCCGTAATTTTAGTACTCATCAGTTGCCCCCTTATTCCTTTGTCATATCTTTGGATGATGATAGGAATAATGATAGTTTGCACTTCATATGACAAGGATTTTCGGATGCCATTCACATCGCATTGAATGTATTTCATATCACATGTCTGATCGTGGCCACATGTCGTTCGTTCATGGGTTTTTCATGCGAATGAGGTTTTCTCGGTTTTTCTGCTCTAACTTAACATCTTTCCTTACAAAAACCACTCATCTCCCTTTTTGGCCTTTTGTCTTCCCCAGGTTTCTGAGTTCTTTCTTTGCATTTTCTGGTGAGTTCCTTATCTTTTTCTCCATTGATGTTCGATTACACCACCGTTAGGTTAGATTTCTCTTTGGTTTCTTTTTTATTTTCTAGATTAAGGGTTTTTCTTGAGTCTCTTGGTGGCCATTGTCCCTAGGTGGGGCAGTTTGTGCCTTAAGATTCTGTTTTTAGGTAGGTTTTGAATGAGCTCTGTCCTTTGACTGGCCGTTCTTCGGTATAGAAGTGTTTAGTGAGTGGGATGGTAGAGGAAAGAGCCAAGGTGAGGTCGAGTGAGCTTGATACAGGTTGTCGTCTAGCAACAACCTTGTGGGTATGGAGGTAAATATGGCGGCGCCTGTCCCTTCTTCGTTGTGGGTATGTTCTCATTGCTTATTGTTTGGTATACTTGATTGAGTATATTCTCACAAAATTGAAGCTTTTACAACATTCCTCCTAATGATTATCCCATAATTACTTTTTTGGTGACTGCATTGTAAGCATTGGAACAATGGAGAAAATCTGTAATATTGTTGGTGGAATAGGACTTCTCATCTTGCTTAGTTTAGTTTACTGGATGTTTTGTTTTCAGTCTAATGAAGTAGCAAAGTGAACAGTATCTGTGGCAATATTCATCCTGTATATTTGATCATTAACACTTCATAAGTAATTTTGCAATGTAGACAGCTTCTGATAGCTTCTGAAGTAGCAAAGTAATGTTGTTCTGTTTTTTGTCCAATAAAGTAGCAAAGTAATTTTGTCCTATTGGATTTTTAAGGTTCTTTGCTGTAGTTAACGATCCATTTTGTTTGAATAACGCTAGAGGCTTGTAGTACTAATTTTAATGGTAATGTTTCCAGTTTGTGTGGCTTTAACTTGCGTTTGTTTTGTTGCATTATCTCTACCTCTAATGTCTAATTGCTAAGCACTTCATTTTTCATGTGGTAGACTTCAATGGGTTGGATTTGTGACATTGAAGGTAGAGATTGGTTGTGACCAGCATGGTGGCAGCTGGGTACATTCTTTCTTGTTATATTGAGCTAGCATGTCGTGTCTCTAAGACTGTACTATTGTGAGCTATGGAAGTAGTTTTCTAAAATGAACACACATAGGGCACGTTTGGTAGACTGAAATAGATACTGTAATGTAATAAATATTCTTATGGCATAACTATTCGGTTGTTTGGTTATATTTTTATTACAATGAATAGTTATTCTTTTTGAATAGCTATTCTTCAAAATGAGGAATAACTATTCCTTATCAAAAGTACTGAATATTAATTCCTTCATCTTATGTAATAACTTTTAAAAAATTTCTTAAAAAGCCATTAGTTGCCACGTCTTCAAAAGGAAAGGAAATAAATTTTCCTTGTTAATTATTAGCTCTATTTTGAACACCGTAAAATAAGTGTATTTTATGAAATTTGACTTAAAAATGATTTAATTACACATTCTTTTTATACTCTACTAAATTATGGATGCATATTCAGGATTCTATTCCTAAATGGTCACCAAACTAATAAATAGTAATACTTATTACATTTCAACTTAATGTATTCTTTGTAATATTTATTTCTATTCCCATTTAATAATCATTACAGTGTACCAAACGTGCGGGAGAGCCTAATTTGAAGTTGGAAATAGAGATGGAATAAAAAAAAAAGTTCTTAAATATGAAAATCTCTATATTCAGTGTGTATTAATTTGCCTCTACCTAGGACGTGGGTATTTATATCAAGGTGGTCAATACTGTATTATACTAGCTAGTACGGCCGGTATTTACTGTTCCGGTACGTGCACCAGTACCGAAACAGAGTTATTTCGTACCAATTTAAATACTGGCCGTACTGGCAGATTTCAGGCATACCAGCCTGTACGGGAAAAGTCTTTTTTTTTTTTTTTTTTTTTTTTAGTTTTGTAATTTTTGAATTTTTGTAAGGGCAAAATGGTAACTTATTTGTATTAACTTATTTGTATTTTTTAGTATGTAATGAACAATTAAGCTTTTTATTTTTTACATTGTGTATGTCTGTTTTTTTTGGTACGAGATTAACTCTCTTGATTTATATATGTTGGAATAATTTTATAAAGATTACAATATTTTTATTTAATATTGATTAATTGCCAATTTAAGTGACTTAATAGAAATCATTTTTCTTTCTTTTATGTTTTTCCTGTTATTATTATTTTTTTTGAAAGAATTTCAATCTATGACACTTTTTTTTAAAGAATTTCAATCTATGGTGTCTGCTCCTAATGATAGTTCTGTTATTATCAGACTAAGACACCAATCAGTTTTTTAGTGTAGGCGGGAATTGAATCTTAGATCATTTATTTAACCATCAGAGACTTTACTAATTGAGCTAACTAGAACCTATTGTTTTTCCTATTATAATTTGGCCAAATTAATTATCATATTGATTAGCAAACCTTTCCAAACGTTGGTGCACCTGATGTACTTTCTTATTAAATATTTTATTTTAAACTCAAACGTTTTCTAAGTTGCTAAACCGATATGCTTCTTTCTTGCAATAGTCAAAGAATTAAAGTAATAAATGAGACTTTACTTCTAACGTATATCTCGTTAAATGTGTTTTAATTGGCATGGATATTTTACTTTAAATAATAAATAGTTTCCTATCCGACCAAAATGATATGAAGAGAGAAAGATCAATTTTGGTTACAGACTTTTCATGTAACAAATTCTAAAAAAATACTTGTTTAGTTAATTTCATTTTCTTTTGAGAAATATATATATATATATATATATATATTCCACTATACCATATTCTTGGTTTGGAAAGTACTATATTAAGAGCTTAAGATCCTACAAATTGGGTAGTCTTGTTAGGACAATCAGCAAGGAGACTAAAAGTTGTATTTCGGGAGCTGGACGCAAAATGTTGTTAGTCTATTACACTAGAAATCTTGTAGACGCTATGTAATGTCTCAAGATAGTGACATGGTCTACACCTCAGCTCTACCATCTAAAAACTCATGAGTTGGTGATAATTATATATCATGTTATGATATGCACTTTAAAGCGTCATTGAGGTAATATCTCTCAACTATTCTCTAATTTTATGTCAAATTCTAATTTATGTGAATTATTATTATTTAAATGATATTTTGAATTTTATGAAATTCAATTTATTTATTTATTTATTATTGTTCTTAGGAACAACAATATATAGATAAAAGAATACAAATAATTTGTACAAGTTTTTATGTTCCACCAATAACAAGAATACAAGACATTGGAGGGACACCAATAAAAGTACAAGATATTATTTGTGGGGACAAATTTAGTCCCTAGTTGTGCCAAATGCCAATAACCAGTTATTAAGTCTAGTGAATTTATTATAGTCCAATATTGCTTTTGGTTATGGTTAATACAATCGCACACAAAATTGCATAAAGAAAACTATAACGGTCAATATTTGTAAGTGTTGGCAAATCTAAGTCAAAATACATTTTCCATGTAATTGAGTTGTTAGTTTTTTAGCGTCTAGAAGAGTCTTGAAGAATCACATTGAAGACACAATAAATAGCTCAAGAATCTGCTCAAAGAAATGCAATATCTGCTGACTTGACTCTCAACGCTAACTAATCGATTGGGACACTAAAAAACAAAATTTTAATTTTGTTTGTTTGATGATGGGAAACCTTGGAATTCATACACTAGGATTCCAACTAGAAGCCTACTTTTCAAAGTCGTCATCACAAAAGATTTGAGAGAGTTTCTTTGTGACATAGTAAAGGAGAGTTTCATATCAAGAACACTTTATCCCGAAGAACCAGTTGCGACCTTGTGCATCTCGGGTTTTGCACGAAGACACCGAGTTTCCCAAGCTGTGAAGTTTGTAGTGTTCCAGTAATTAAATATTGCTGCACCCTTTTCCTCCAAAAATAAAAGTGTGAGTGTGTGAAGTTAGCCACAGATTTTATATCCATGCATCAAAGAGATTCACTTGAAGAGTAATTCAACTAGGCTAGAGCTGCACTTGGATAGTTTAGTAAGTTCTACAGTAGGCAAGAACTTTAGAATCAAGTATAATTCTTATGACGTTAATCTTCATAGTGAATTCTTCAAATTGGTGGAGACCTCCAAACTACCCGTTTGGTTTTTCTCCTCAGGGTTTCTCCTATCATAACCATTTCGCTATGTCAAAATTTATTTTCTGTTCCACTTAGATTTTGTAAAATGATTATGTCAATCACATATTAATTAGACATTTGCATAATTAAAGTGATTAATCAACTTGAGTAATTGGTTAATTTAACTGAGTTCAACTCAAACCCAACAAAAACATCATAATCAAAGGAAGTTGCAATGTGGTGATCTAGGAAAAACCTTGACTCGGTTTGGGATTTTTGCAAGCAAACCATGGCTAAAAAAATACATTATCAATGGAGAAAACCTGAGTAGCCTTTGATATAAACTTACTGACAGATTCTTAATTTGCCCCAGTTCTTCCACTTTGTTCCCTCCATCCCACAAACATCTTATAGTATACTTGGAATTTCTAATTTTTACAAACCTATAGAAGTAGGCCACATTCTGGTCACCAAGATTAAGTCAATATTTTCTAGAGTTTTTTTTTAAGAAGGCTTTCTATGTGCAAATTGAAACATACTCATGCATGCAATCTTTCTCCTAAACCAAAAACTTTGTCCTGCCTGGGTATTGCATCAAGCATCTTTTTTTATGCTCCAGCTTCAATCTACCTAGTTTAAACCTTTAAGGAATTCCACCAAACAGTTCTATAATAACTTTTTTTAGGATGCATTTGACTGCCTTAAGCTTTGCGTATAGCCTAAATATGTGTACCCTGTCAACCTCAAGTGCCCATCCTTTTTTAATGCAATTCAAGAATCAATCTTTATCAACCTAAAAATAAAATTTTAAAAATTTCTGACCAAAGTTCCTGTCCATTTCTTTAGAGATCATTGGCAGGGAGTGATCAGTGACCCTAGGATTTAGGAACTCCAACTTTCCATCCAACCCAAATTTCCAAAACTTGATCCAACTCTCTTGACAAATATTGACAGCCCTCTTTCTTGTACTCCAAGTGTAATAGCATCCCGCAAAAGCAAGATCCAAGACTTCTATGTAAAACAAATAACTGAAAAAATTCTTTCGTAAGTGGAGATACCCTCAACCATTAATTTTTCTCAGTACACCATACTACATTAAAGTCTTCTGCTATCAACCAAGGCTCCTCACCAATGGAAACTTTGAATGACTTTAGACTCTACCATAGTGATCTTCTTCCCATCCCCTTGTTGGATGCGTACAAAATGATAGAAAACAACCATTTTTCCTTAAACAATCAAGCCTTATAACATATTACCTGGTCTATATGGTACACCATATTCATCATGATTGTTCCAAATTTTCAACATACGCAGATTCTCCCTAAGCCAGGAGACAAACAATTATGTATGAAACCCCAATCTGGTACAATACAATCCTTAACCCTTTTAACATGTTCTTCCTTAACTCTGGTTTCCATAAGGCATACACATTAATTTTCCATCTGCCCACCAATGCCTTCACCACCTTTTTAAGGGATCCTTCACCACCTTTTTAAGGGATCATTTAGACCTCTTATATTCCACACAACCAAATTCATTGAAAATTTGAAGTTGTACTTGTACAAAAACCCTCAGGGCACCTCTAATGAGCCCTACATCTCAGGGCTCCTCTTGTCAACCCCCATCTTTTGTTTGATCTTTCTTCACATCCTTCCAAATCCATTGCACAGTGCTTGTTTGATGATTTTCTGGATAGTGACACTAGGAGATCTGTTAGTCCACTGCTCATCTATGTAAGATATCTCTCCATCCTCCTGATTATCCCTTAGCACCGTTGCTAGCCAAAATTTTAAAGAATTCTGACAAGGATGAAGCTTAGTCATCTTTCTTACTACATGGTTACCAGTAGAAACCTGCCTTTCATTATTATACTTCTGCATAGCCTTTCTAAACACTCATGGTGCTGCATCTCTCTCTCTACACACTCCAGCGCCCTAATAGTATATTTATACACCTTTGGAACCCCTTATCCTTCCTAGGAATCCATGTCTTTGCAACTTTTCTTTGTCATGCAAAACTTGCATTTCCAAATACCCTACGTTTCTCACATTTGAAGGGATACATGGATACTCAACCCCGACTACAAATGACTTTCCTCCTCCTATATCTACCTCCTAACCCCACTTGCTACATGGCTAAAGCAAGTGGAGTTCCAGGAATCAATAGGGAGATGCAGTATAGGAATCTAAATAGGAAGTTTAGTTAACAAAAGCTTCAGTAACTGCATACCTGGTTGCTATTTCCTCGAAATTAGGGGTTTATTGTATGCCATTGTTTAGCTTCTAATACTGCATCACTGGTTGTACAGTAAACAAACTTAGTGGGAGTTTTCTGTTTAACCATTATCAATCACTTATCCCAAAATTTTTAAGCTATTAAGAAATAATGAATTTAATCATTTGTCATTATTCTAACAGATAAAAAAGATTCTAAGTAGACTAGAGTCCCTTGCGAAGCAGAGAGACCTCCTAGGGTTGAAAGAAGGTGGTGGTGAGAAACCTTTACAAAAATTGCCAACGACGTCTTTGGTAGACGAATCTGAAATATACGGTAGGGATGGTGCCAAGGAGTTGATAATCAATATGTTGCTAGATGATGATGCCAATGCTGATAATATACGGGTGATTCCCATAGTGGGAATGGGTGCTATTGGCAAAACCACCCTTGCTCAGCTTGTATACAACAAGAAGTTAGTGACAGAGTGTTTTGATGTCAAGGCATGGATTTTCATTTCACAAGAATTTGACGTACGTAGGATTATGAGAGAGATTCTTGAGGCAATCACTTCCTCGACTGTTGATACTAACAACCTAGATCAACTCCAACTTCAGTTGACCAAAAATCTTTAGGGAAGGAAATTTCTGATTGTGTTGGATGATGTATGGAATGAAAACTACTTGGATTGGGATGCCTTACAGATTTGTTTTAAACCAGGGGCAGATGAAAGTAGGCTTCTTGTAACAACACGAAACGAAAGTGTTGCTTCAATTCTACACACAGTCACATCATCGTATCGTTTAAAGAAATCGACGGATGGGGATTGCTGGTCGTTATTTGCAAAGCATGCATTTGGAAACAAAAAGTCTATCGCATGCCCAGAGTTAGAACTAATTGGTAGGAATATAGTCATGAAAAAGTGCAATGGCTTGCCTTTAGCTGCAAAAACATTTGGGGGTCTCTTGCGCTTGAAGTTGGATTCTAAGGAATGGGTTAAGATATTGCAGAGCAATATATGGAACTTTTCAAACCGTGAGAGCAAAATTCTCCCTTCTCTTCTATCGAGTTACCATTATCTTCCCTCACATCTAAAGCGATGTTTTGCTTATTGTTCAATATTTCCTAAAAACTTCAAATTTCAAAAAGCGGAATTAGTGCGCCTTTGGATGGCAGAAGATTTGTTGCTGCACCCTAAAGGAGAGAATCTGGAAGAAGTAGGTGCAGAGTACTTTGATGCTCTAGTATCAAGTTCATTTTTTCAGCGTTCCCGTGGCAAGAGTTCACGCTATGTTATGCATGAGCTTTTGAATGATTTAGCCAAATTTGTCTCTGGAGAATTTTCTTTTAGAATGGAGGATGGCAATTCATATGGCATGTCAGAAAAGACTCGTTATTTTGATGCTAACAGGAAATTTGAAGGCTTTCATAGAGCCAAGGGTTTGCGAACCTTTCTACTATCACATTTGTCATTAGAATCAGGATGGTTAGGTAATGAAGTTCCACTTGATTCACTGCTAGAAATAAGAAGCTTAAGGGTATTATCTCTATCTCACTACTGAAATTTGACAGTATTGCCAAACTCAATTTGCAATTTGAAACATTTAAGATATTTAAACCTCTCTCACACTGCTATCAAAGTATTACCAAACTCTCTGTGTAATCTCTTCAATTTGCAAACATTACTGTTGTCATCTTGTCATTCTCTCACTAAGTTGCCAGACAAGATGGGAGAGCTAGTCAACTTGCGTCATCTCGATATAAGTGGAACAAACTTGATAGAGGTGCCACCGCATATTGGTAAATTGAGAAGTCTCCAAACATTAAGTGCTTTTATTTTGGGCAAGAATGGTGGCTATGGTATCAATGAGTTGAGGAAACTCCGACAACTTAAGGGAAGCCTTTCTGTTTTGAAGTTGGAAAATGCTGTCCATTATGGAGATGATTTGGAGGCCAATTTGAATGATAAATTGCAACTTAATGAATTATTGTTGAAATGGGGTGGGCATACCATCGATACCAATGACTCCAAAAAAGATAGAGAAATATTAGACCAACTGCAACCTCATGCAGACCTGAAAAAGCTTACCATTGAAAATTATGGTGGCACAGCATTTCCTTGTTGGTTAGGACATGTATCCTACAATTTAGTATCTATAAGCCTTCAGAAATGTAAATATTGTCTCTCCTTGCCACCATTGGAAATTTGCCCTCTCTCAAGTACCTCTATATTACGGAATTAAATAATGTAGAGTTTATTGATTCTGAGTTTTATGGGCCTGCTGCATCTACTAGCAAGCCATGTGGATCACTAGAAACTTTGCACACGAGGAAGATGTTGCAATTGAGAGAATGGCATCATTTTAGAGATAATGATGGAGGTGCAGTGGCTTTATCTCATCGCCAACATCTTTATATTCAAAATTGTCCTAACCTGACCAAGGGTCTTCCTGATGGTCTTTTTTCTTTAAAAACACTTGTGATTGATCAGTGTCAGCAGCTTAGGGCTTCACTTCCATGTGCTCCAGACATCCATGAATTGAAGTTACAAAACTGTCATAAGGTGTCGTTCAATGAATTAGCACCTCAAGTGCTAAAGCTCACAATTGGTGGATATGAGGACTTGGTGTCCTTACCACCTATGATGTTTCCTCTTAGCAGTGGTATAGCTGATACATTAAAGTCTCTTCATCTCGAGCGCTGTGGGAAATTGTTGTTTCCAATGCACCAGTGCTATGCATCCCTTGAGAGTTTGTGCATAATATGTAGTTGTGATTCTCTAGAGTTATTTTCATTAGACTTATTCCCAATGCTGAATCATCTTGATATCCAGGAATGTCAGTCTTCTGTCCCTTGCAGTTTCAAATCAAGGACTGCTTCAAAATCTCAACTCTTTACAAATCAGTAACTGTTCAAGTTTTGTATCTCTTCCCAAAGAGGGACTGCCTGCCCCCAACCTGACCATGTTTCACATTTATAAATGTAACAAATTGAAGGCACTACCTAAAAAGACGCAAACCCTGCTCCCATCACTTACAACTTTGAGTTTGTGGCATTGCCCAGAACTCAATTCACTTCCAGAAGATGGTTTTCCATCCAGTTTAAATTCACTTGATATCTGTTTTTGTGACAAACTCACTGCTGGTCACACGACGTGGGGTTTGCAGGGACTGCCCTCTCTTAGAAGCTTTTGCATCAGGGGTGAATACGAAAATTGGAATTCCTTTCCAGATAGGGAGTTTCTGCCCTCTTCTCTTATATCCCTTGAAATCTGGAATCTTCAACATTTGAAATCTCTGGCTGGTGATGAGCTTTAGCATCTTACTGCACTTAAGAAATTGGGTATTGGCTGCTGCTCAAATCTGCATGCCAGAAGATGGTCTGCCAACTTCACTATCTTTTCTAAAAGTCCAGAAATGTCCAATGCTGAAAAACCTGTGCCACAAGATAAAGGGTATACCCCTCATAAAAATTGACAAAGAAGTGATCTCACAAGGTGAAAGTCTGTGGTAGTCTCAGCTCTTCATCTAATTGAACTTCTGCTCAGGTACTCATTTACACATCATATCATACTTTCTGTTCAGGTACTCATTTACATATGCATTGTGCATTTTATCTTCTTGACCTCATGCATCTATCAAGTAAAAGAAACAGACCTTAATTATCTACTTTTACTTATGTCTTTCAGTAATCATTGCATAACTGGTAGCAGCAATGCTAGAGCTTTGTCAGTTAAAAAGAAGTGAGTGAGTGATCATTGCATACTGGGAGAAGCAATGCTTGAGCTTTGACCTGTCTCATTCTATGCCTGCATTTCTTCTCAATCCTTTCTTGCAGTGATCCTGAAAGCTCTATATACTAAAAGTCCCAGGCTAATGTAGGTCCTAACAAACAAACTTCATTTGTTTTTCTTTTTAGGCTAAAACCATCTAACACGTATATACTGGGTGTGTGCTGACTTTGACTTAACATCAGACAAAAGGGTCTGGCTATGTGAAGTGCAAGATTATTGTGGAAAACGCTGTTGATTGAACGGCCCTTAGGCTACACAAAGTCATGGATATAGAATGTACTGACACTTTTATTTCTTCAACTACTTACAGAATTATGGTTGCATTTCTGTTAAGCTTTCGATGGAAGGACGGTTTGCAATTGCGCAAGATTATTAACAAGATTTTTGTTCCTGGCTCTTGGTATGTACCGCTCCTACCTCCTGAAATTTTAATTCATCTAATAATTCTCCATGATTCTAGTCACATATTGCTCACCAAATTTGATGCTTTTGACTAGGTTTTAGTTGTCAATAGTGCCCAAAGTTCTGAATGTTTACATGATTTATTTACTTTGTGTTGATTTCATAGTGATTGTCTGCCAAATAAAACCTCATTTTGCATTTGTAGACCTAAACTTATACTATTTCTCCAAGAAACTTGAAAACACATCCCTATAATAGATGTTCATATTTTCAAGTGTTCTCCATTCCCAGTATTACTGGTGGATGTCCAGCCCATATGCTTTGTTCACTTTTAACTGGATCTCATGCTCTGTGCACTTTGCATAGGTTCTCTTGTTTGATCATCTATTTGAGTTCAAAAGGTGGATTAAACCAACTCAAGTCATGAACAATGTTTTTGATGAATTGGGTAATAAGAAGCAAGACAATAGTGTCTACATTGTGATAGAGTGCCATTCACCTTGCAAAGAACTCAGTGCTTCACGCTAGAATGAAATATATACAGTTACCTATTAAATCGTACTCTTATGGTTGATATATTGTTGTCACTTGAGAAGATCCATGGGAATCAAAATTTAAAATACGTGTGAACCAAGTCAATCACCATTAAGAAACTGTAGCATGGAGTTTGACATGGAGTTCGACATTTTGATGAGATCAGGCCCCGGATTGAACAAAATTGGTGTTTGTACAATTATTGGGACTATTTCTAGTATTTGTGTATTTAGATGCCTTAAGCTCATTGTTGTAATCTCACACACACATGTAGCCCAAGTAATAAGGCAGTATATGTGTGTGTGTGTGTGTGTGTGTGTATATATATATATGCCTCTTGTAATTCCAGTTGTAGCCATCATAAAGAAATTGCAACAACTCTATGGACGTAGCCCTAGTTTTGGGTGAACCACGTAAATCTGAGTGTTTATGTGCGTGCATTGATATTGTCTATTGTTTGCATCTGAGCTGGATTGGGTTTCTTGTTTCTCAACAGTGCAGTTCTGCAACCATATTCTCATTTCTTATTAATTATTTCACTTGACTACCTGCTACAAACTTACCAATCAGTTCTTACTGTGGATCATGGCAGGCTTGTAGCTCTCAAATTTGGGGGTTTTTGCAGTCCACTTATGATTACCCATAATTACTTTTTGTGTGTGCGCGCACTACAAGAATTAAATGCCTTGGAACAAGTTGGTGTAATGGGGATTAATCACCTTGCTCTATTTTGTGGATGTTTGGTTCTCTGTTTAAGTAGGACAAAAATGGTGGTATCCATGGTGAAATCGGCCCTTGGTAGGTCACATTTAAGTTGGGGTACTTGATGGTTAACACTTCATTAGTAATTTCACAGTGAAGGCAGCTGATGTGATACTAATACTGAGTCTAATAGTCTTCACAATTGAATTTTCTAAGGTGTATGTTGACTTTCACCTCTATCACTCAACTCTTCTACAAAAATTCGACTTTCTTATCTATGTTTTCTTTGAATAAAATTTGTCATTGCTCCAGTCAATTGCATATTTGCATACTTTGATATAGATTCTCAGGACCTAACACAAAAAACCTAATGTTTCACGACAGAACAACAAATTATACTCCAACTCTGTCATAAAATTCCTCCCATTGTCCTGAACTAACAAAGCAAAAATTAACAATTATCCGAGATTTGAGATAAATTGATGGAATTTTAGAATAACTGCATGAATGGGCAACCAATATTTATATAAATGAAAACCACAAACCTAATTGAAGAGTTAAACTAATGGGTTTCACTTCCCAGATTTATTGGCAAAACCAGTTCATATTATAACTATCCACTATATAACTATAAGCCAATCACGGGCAGTAAAAGTGGAAAACTAAAGACACTAATTGTTTTCTAAAAACAAAGAAACAATAAACAATTAATATCTTTATTCAAATATTCACTTTGTACCTGGAAGAGTGATAAAAAAAAAAAAATTCTTTGCTTTGTCATTTCAGGCTTTGCTAAGAAGAATTAGAGTGTTGAGCACTCTCTTCTGTGTCCTAAAATCTTACTCTACCAAATCCTGTAAAAAGAGAATAGAATAAGTGACCACTGTGGCATCATACCAGGGCCGGCCCAAGGCCTAGGCAAGTTAGGCCTAGGCCTAAGGCCCCACCAAAAAACAAAATTCCCCACAAGAAAATAGGCCCCACTTTCAATTGTTAAAGGCCCAAATTTTTATAAAATTACATATATATATATATATATATATATATATATTAAAGGTTATGCATTTTTTTATTGATAATGTTAAGGATATTACAAATTTTACTATTAGCTTACAAATTACCATGCTATTAATCACGAAAAAAGTGATTTAAACATTCAATAGTTAAATTTATGAAGTTCATAAATGAGAATCAATATCACATTAAATTTTGAACATTTTATAATGCTTTTAGCTCAATTTTCCTTTTCATTTCTATTAAGACTCTCAAAATATGAGACCAATATAGAACCCTAACCCAATTGAAACCCTAAAATGTTTCAAAAAAATGTTGCAAATGTGTGAAATCATCAATTATAAATTAATCTCCCCTAATAGTTTGAGACTTTAATTTTTGTAAATTGATATCCTACAAAGTCACACACTAAAACTAAATAATATCTATCTCTCTCTCTCTTAAAAAAAAAAGATATAAAATTAAAAATTAGATTACAACTTTACTTAACTATACATTGTCATATATCCAAAATATAGTATTTTTTTTAATCGTAATATATTTTTATTAATATTTATGGTTCAAATTCAACTATGATATTCAATTCTCTATATGAAATTAAAATTAGTTTAGTTGGTATTGTTCATCAAATTATGTATTTAATGTATCAAATTAACCTTGATTCGATAAGTATTAAATAATTTTTTTAATTAATATTTATATTAAAGGCTTTACATAAATTTTTTGCCTTAGGCCCCAAATTATGTTGGGCCGCCCCTGCATCATACATACACATAAATTAGAGTAGAGTAGAATTTTATTTTAGATTAAAAAAAAATGGAATAAATTGTATTTATAGGACATTAAGATTTTCTTTTCCTTTAAAAAAAAAAAAAAAAGATAATCTGATAGTAAAACGCAAAATGGGTTAGATCAAGAGATGGAAACGTAACATCCAGAGTATGATGAATAAATACAACTATCAGCTTTTTGTACTGTGAGCCATTAGGATTTGGATACATGTCAAATAAGAACACATGTCCACATTCTAATGAGTCCAATATATAAGAACACTGGGCCAAACCCTAAAACACTTTATTCAAATCCTTTATTCCCATTGTAACTATCAAATTAAAAAAAGATCATCAGGGTCCCAAATCTAAAATGACAATAGCTCCTCCCTCCAAAATCCAATCCCCAACCATCCATCATCATCACGATCTCACTTCTCAAATGATACACCGATATAGCCACCATCCTTTTTGTCGAATCTGGCGGCATTTTCGTTCGATCCATCAGCTTTTGATCTCATGATGGCCTTCTAGCAGCTCGGAGGTGACGAGGCCAAAAAATGACAACCAACCAACGAGTAGCTTTCATTCTTCCTTTCCACGAGGAATTAAGGACTCCAAAAGCAAAGAATTGGGACTCTAAAAAATTCATCCACGTCCTGATTTGATATTTATGCAAAACTTACCCACAGTGGCTAGAATTTCGATATTATGGTACAAAACACAGGAGCTTTTTTTATTTGGAATTGGAGTTGTAACATTTCAGGTCTGAACCGAAGTTTCCTTGTTTTCTCTATCTTTATCTTTGTTTATGTAAGCATTTAAAAATAATAATTAAAAAAAAAAAAACAGTTTTGATATTCTGTTTGATTTGGTGGGAACAATCTTTTTGCTCTGAAGTTGCAGACTTTGAAACTTCTTGGGTCTCTTAGATTGTAATATAAAAAGGGTCTTCTCTTCCTTGTTGATGAAGGGCTTTTAGCTTCTCTCCAAGTCACTCACGTTTGGGTTTGGCCCCTCCACATCAAGAAGAGAGACGCCGGTCAGAACCAAGAACCACGCTAGTAGCAGCAAGACCACAAGCACAAGTGATCTCCTTCTGATCACCTCATGCTGTTTTTCTCTCTTAAGAACGTTTCTCCATCTCTCTGTGAAATCAGTTTGGAATTTTTTTTTTCGCCGTGTGTATCACGTGAATTGAGTAGACCTTAGCATTAAACGGATTTTTTTCCAAAATAACAATAAAACCACAACTATATAGTTAGTAAACTAAGGTTTGAAACAATTTTGGTTTATAATAATTCGAGTCCTCTGGAATCGATTTCACTGTAGCAAATCGAGTTCAAGACACTCGATTTTTGTATTTTAGTAGAGCTGATGTGGAGAAATGATCCACATGAAAATCGAGTCGGCTCGATTTCACTGTTCATCATCTTCTACCTTCCTTTTCTTTTTTTCTTTTTTTCCTCCATCTGATGAGGGTTTGACTAGGATTGCACAAAGCTTTGAGCATTTGGATGGTACGATCTGCAATGGAGGCGGAGGAGAGGTTGGGCTCAGAGATTAGGATTTCGGAGCGGGAGCTTCTGAAAGGCGTGGCGGAGAACCCGCCGTTGATTCTGTCGCACGTGGCGACTGAGTTAGTTCACCGAGTCAATCACTTCCACTCAAGTCCAAAGGACTCGAATTGTTATAAACCAAAATTATTTCAAACCTTAGTTTACTAACTATATAATTAGAGTTTTATTGTTATTTTGAAAAAAAATCCACATTAAACAGCCAAACAAACAAAAGTTGTGATTTGGCACATGTTAGGTACGAAATTGGCTAAAAACAAACAAACAGAAGTTGTGATTTGGCACATGTTAGGTACCAAATTAGCTAAAATGGAAGTTTAAGGGGTGTAAGTGTTACAACCCAAAATTTAAGAGGTATATGGGCACTTTTTCCTAATAATTGATTCAAAAGCCATAAAATAGTTAAATATTTATGAATTTACTAAAATGAATCTTAACCATTTAAATTATATATATATTTAACCAATATTGTAGTATTTATTCACTTGAAATCTTTTTTAGCCAATTTAAATGCACTTGAAATCTTTTTTAGCCAATTTAAATGCACTTGAAATCTTTTTTTGTGATAAACTTTTCTCCAGCCACACGGAGTGGGGTTTGCAAGGACTGCTTTCTCTTAGAAGCTTCTGTATCAGGGGTAGATCTGTAAATGTAGAGTCCTCTCCAGAGAGGGCGCTGCAGCCCTCTTCTCTTACATCCCTTGAAATCTGGAATATTCCCCATTTGAAATCGCTGGACGGCAATGAGCTTCAACATTTTACCACACTTAAAAAATTGGGAATTGGAATCTGCAGTCCATGCCCGAAGAGGGTCTGCCAAAATCGTTATGTTTTCTAAGTGTCAAGAAATGTCCACTGCTGAAAACTTGGTGCCACTTCGTTCATTTGGGGTGAAAATAAGGAAGATGAAAAAAAAAAAAAAAAGGATGAAAAATGCTGTTTTTCACTATTCAGTTGGCGAAGGAAAGTAAGAAAAAGAGAAAACTAGAGAGAGAGAGTTTTCTTTTCAGGCTCACATTTTTTTTTCCTTCTAAATCGAGAGGAAAATTTGGGAGAAAGATGCTATAGTAGCACTTTTACAAAAACTAGTCGCAGACCCACGCAATGCGTGGGAATATATAAATATTTTGTAATGGAGTATAATATATAAAAAGTAACAATCATTTCAAATATTTATTTATTTTTAAATATTTCTACAATTATTTTTTTTATCTTTTTTAATCGACAAAATACAAATATATCATACTATTATATTTTGTATGCTTGATTAATATTCTTTTTGAGGTGAACTAATTCTAATTTCTGTTGTAGTATGTTATATTTGATATACAATTAAACTTTATAAGTTTTAAATTTATTATTCAAATTTCTCATCTCGTAAGGAATAATGAGATTATCATAATAATAAAAATTTATCACAAAATTACAATGTTATCTTAATCAAAATTAAAATGAAAGAAAATGAATAAAAGATAGACTTTATAGTAATTTACTACTCAAAATTTATAGGCAAATTCTAAAAGACAGACTTTGTAGAATATGTTTTGACATAAAATCAAATTCCTATTTCCAAAAAAAAAAAAAAAAAGTACTAATCCAAATCAAAATTCAACCAAAGCTATAAAAGGGAGAGAGAAAACTTTGTAATGGGAAATTAAAAAAAAAAAAAAAAAACCAAAACACATATTAAAAAAAAAATCAACCTTAATCAGAATTATAAGAAAGAACAAAAATCCATGAGAGAGAGAGAGAGAGAGAGAGAAAGTACTTACAGTTTTTTGTGGGGAAAATATAGATTGAATGGAAGAAATTATATCGAATTTATACAAAATAAAATAGGGAAAAGAAGAGTCAAAATATAAGAAATAGAAAATGATGAAGTATGACAGTAAAGTAGAGAGTAGTAGGAAGATAAAGAGGTAAAAATTTAATAGAACCTCACTTATACTAATTTCCATCAAAGACCAAATTGCCAAACACATGCCATTGATTCTAGTCATATCCACTACACACATTCATCAATGTGTCTACATACAAATCACCCACTTGCCATTACATTCATTTCTTTAATATTCTGAATTTCCACAAAGAATCAAAATAGTGCATATACGAATTGTAAGTAAGTGAGTCACCTATATTGCCATCACGTTGTGGTCAAAGTTGGTGGCAAACTTGCTAAACTTGACCAATTGTTTTTGCCTCGGAGAAGATGTCTATTAGCATTTCAGGTCATAAAGTTTAAACGTTTATGGGAACTTATCATAATGTATCACCCACTATGTCCCAAAAATAACAGTTTGCTTCTAATCACATCAGCTATATTATACTATGTTTACTAAGGAAAGGAATAGCAAAATACAAAATTTAAAACTCAAGTATAGAAGTATTGTTATGCCTTGTCTAAAACTCATGTACACAATATTCTAGATATTCAATAGGAGAAAATTCTAAAAAGAAAATGAAGTTGTTGAAAAAAAGTAGCATAATCCAAAATCTAAAACTAAAAACCCAGCTGTTGTTCATGTACACAATATAATAGGTAGATATTCAAGAGGTTACCAATTATTTGGTATGACCTCTCTAAAAGAAAGGCTCAATAAATGTCAATAAGTAAATCAAAAAAGAAAAAAGAAAAAAGAAAATAAATGACTACATGGCGCTGATGTGGCTTAACTGGAGCGTATTGATTTCTTGGATCTAGTTCTGAAATTTGGGATTGTAAGTTAGTTTGAGCTCAACTCGAGTCTAAAAACTTATGTGCAATTTGGTCCGTAGTTAAGTGTATGAGTTAGAAGGATAGGTTAGGCTATGCTAGGACTCCAGGTTATAAACTTTGAGCCAAGCTTGGATTAGTCTCTAACATGGACCAAACTGACAATTTTTATTTATGTTTTGATAGAAAAGAAGAGTTTGAATAATATATCAGAAGCAATACATTGGAAAAATTCTCAATTATAAGAATGGCCATGACGAAGGAATGTCTTCCATTCAAATGAACAGTTTCGAGCGTACAAAGCTAACTCATGGGCAGCCCAATACAATATACATGTGACTAATGAAATTCTGCAGAAAGAAACTGTAGAGCCTTCATTTTGGCTTCATCCAACAGATGCCCAGCACTCCCAAGACATATCAGTGGAATTAAGAGCTGCTATTTGAAGTTTTCTATCTCCTTCAAAAACCACCTAACGGAACCCAAACTCTCCTGTAAAATGAACTGCTTGGATCACCAAAACAACCTTTGTTTCATCATGATTGCGTCCCCTATGAGATTGAACTGCCAACGTTGAGAATAACCGATCAACGAATTAATTCCCACTGATCTAGACCATATGGTCATTGGATTATGGCAACCATCAAAGTTTATCTTGGTAACATCATGCGGGGGAAGCCTCCACTTTGCCGCTATCGAGCTATCTTAGAAGCTTCACATTGGTCATCTCTACATCTTGACTCACTCCCATTTCACCAATGAAACCCTTCTATCAAAGCATAAAATCCATCAGTACCTCAAAGTGATTTATATTATCAAAATCCTTATGTACATAGATAGAAGTAGCACCCTACACATGAATTACAAATGGACAATGGACTCTGTATCATCGAAACAAACTTCACATTTAGTGCGTGATCCAATTTTCATTGCATATAAAGGAGTATTTATAGGGAGAATACCTTGACGTGCTTTCCACATGAAAGTAGGCCTTATTTGGAACCACCATTCACCATGAAAACTCAAATTCATTTTTAGTTCATACACTTTGAGATCATGAAAGCTCAAACCAATTCATCATGAAATCCCAAAATTGAATAACTTTTTTTTTCCCTAGTGATGAGATGGAAATAAATAAATAATAAGAATAATACAAATAACAAAACTCATTTTGAGTTCATACACTTTGGACTTGGGCTGCTAATGTTTGCCTCTCATGTGCTTCAGTTTTGTCTGCAATTATCCCACTGAAGGCCATACCAATCAATTTGTGGAGAGAAAAATTGAAAATTTATAAAGAAAAAATATGACAAGTGAGGAGGTGAGGAGGTTGTAATCTATTGGTGACTGTCAAAATTCCATATAATTGCGGCATGTGAAGAGTCTAGGTTAATAGAGAGACACATGGTATAATTGGAGATAGAGTAACACCTGAATTTAAGTAGAGGCTCAATAAATGTCAATAAGTAAATCAAAAAATAAAAAAAGAAAGAAAGAAAATGAATGATGACATGGCGCTGATGTGGCTTAACTGGAGCGTAGCAACAATAAATGCTACGTTTCAACTTTTAGATATATATAGATGTCATATTCTCACCTATTTTTTTTAAAGTTCTCTTCCCCCCCCCCCTCTCTCTCTCTCTCTCTCTCTCTCTCTCTCTCTCTCTCTCTCTTTTTCAACGTGACCTGAACGTTCTCTTCTCTCTCTGTTTTTTTTTTTTCAACATAACCTGAACGTTCTCTTCTCTCTCTTTCTTTCTTTCTTTGTTTTTTTTTTCAACGTGGCCTGATCTAATTTTTACATTATAATAATAAAAACAATAATATAAATTTATATGTATGATGTGATAAATTTTATATTATTTAATAAGTACAAATAAATCTATTTCTTACGTAATATGTAACAAGGGTATAATAGTCAATTTATATAAATTACGTTTTTCATCCTTCCTTTTTTCTCTCCAATCAAATAAAAGAGTTTTTCATCCTCTCACTTTTTCACCTCTCCAACCGAACACACAAGAGAGAAAACTAAATATTTTCCATTCTCCCACAATTTTTCATCCTCCCACTTTTCCACTCTTCTAATCAAACGGACCCTTAGGAAGAAAGGGGAAGACTGGCACAAGATAGCTCATGTAGCCATTATAAAAATTGATGAAAAAGTGATCTGAATAGGATGAGCTTAATTTCTACTGGAACCCCAGCTCTTCAATATATCCAACTTCTTCTCAGGTACTCATTCTATGTCATATGTCATATATACATGGTGCTATTTGTTTAACTTAATTTACTATGATCCAGTGATTCTTTTTTTATTGACCTTAATTATCTACTTCAACCAATGCTTTTTTAGTGGTCTTTGCGTAAACAGGAGAAGCAGTGCCAGTGCTTTGTCTGGTCTAAAGAAAGAAAATGAATTGTTTTCTTTAAGCTTGAAGCTCTTTAGTTTATTATTGGTTTTGGTGTATACAGGGCCGGCCCTAGATATTTTGGGGCCTTAGGCGAGAACTAAAAATTGGGCCTTTTTTATACTTATATATTAATTAAATTAATGTTTATTTAATATTTTTATATTATAATATATTTCATTTAAAATCTATTTTTCTTGCCTTTGGAGATGCAAATTGAGTAATTAAATTTTTGTATTCAAGTTCTTTTAACATCTCCTTTTCAATCGATAATATAGCTAATCCACTTAATTCACTTAAGTTTTTCATACCCAGATGCATATTTTCTAGTAGATATTTCTAATCAAACAATATATTTATAAAGACTAAAATAAAAAAATAACTTTTAAGTGTAGAGCAAATAAAAAATAGAACCTGATTTATATAAAAAAGGTATTGTTGTAGTTTCACCGAATAATAACAAGTTTTTAGCAATCTCAACCTGCATAAATAAGACTTATTCAATTTTATTATTACTAACTAAAATATATACACAAACACAAAATTAAAATTAAAAAAAAAATTAAGCACAACTATAACACAAAGCTTTTTAATAAGACCCACCCACAAAAAAACACAAAACAAACCCTATCTAATCTATAACCCAAAAAGAAAAAGAAAAAAGAAGCAGGCTTTTAAAAAAAACTTGAAGGCCCAAACAACTGGGCGGCAAATGGCAATCTATAATATCTATTACCCAAAAACAAAGGAAATACAGGCTTTAAAAAAAAAAAAAAAAAAAAAAAAAAAACAGAGGCGGCAGGCAATCTATTATCAATAAGACAAATAGACAATGACCCATGATACCCAAAACCAGTGGCGGCAAGCAATCTACAGGACTACAACCCAAAAAAAAAAAAAAAAAAACGCAGGCTTAAAAAAAAAAAAACTTGAAGCCCAAAGTGGCAACTGCCAAATATTTATAGCAATATACCTGAAACCAGGGGCGTAGCTACGTTGGTGACTGGGGGGGCCATGGCCCCCCCCCCCCCCCCCCCCCCCCCCCCCAAAGTTTTTAAAAAACTTTTAGAGTAGGTAAAATTGTATGCCCCCCCAAAAGTTTTTAAAAAACTTTTAGAGTAGGTAAAATTGTATACTTGAACCATTTTTCTAAGAACTAGCCCCAGCATGAAAAAAATTTTGGCCCCCCCATTTGTCCGTATTTAGTGTTTCTTCCAAACTTGATTTTCATCTTTTAATATTTTCTCTCATTTATTGTTAATCTTTACTATTAAAACTCCTTCAAATGTCAGATCATTGGCTTGATTAGAAGTTTTACTTCTTCAATTCCCAAGCTTCAATATATTTTTCTTGATCTAGTCTAAGCTGATATTGCTCTTTATTATTATTATATTGCTCTATGTTGGAAGCTGATATTGTTGTCTGCATCTGTTGCTACTTGCTAGTAAATGTTGTTCTCTGTTACTGAATATACCTATTGCTATTTTTCCTACTCTATTTTGCTGTGGCCATTCTTTTGGCTTTGTATTCTTTCTTTTCTTTGCATAAAATTTATAATTGTCTCAAAAAGAAGTGCTGAGCTTATTTGGAACTAGCAAAAATGACTTTAAGATCTTGAGAAATGCTAGAGCTAGTATTCTTCTCCTTTTTTTTTTTAATTTTTTTTTATTTTATACTAAACCAATCGATAAGCTTTATTCAAAATTTCATTTTTGGCTTCTATTCTACTCAAACAGCCAAATGTGAAAGTCATCTTGTATTTTTATATATAATTTCATATTGGCTTTATAAGGATTTTGTTATTTTTATTTTCTAAAAATATTATATCTTCTTATAGATGTAGTGGTTATATTTATATTTAGTTTCTTGAATGGTTTGAACTTATGGTTTGTTAAAAGGACTAAGAGAAACTTAGAAGGGAAAATGAACTTAAGATACTTAATTGGTCATTTAGTTTTGTTGTGCTAATAAGAATTACATTGATTAAAATAATGCACAAAAACATATATATATATATATATATATATAGCATTTTGAGTTTTTCTTGAATTGTGACTCACTACGAGATAGTTTACTCGGCTCCCCCTAATTGAAATTCCTAGCTCCGCCCCTGCCTGAAACTGAACACAGACACACAGTGAACAGAGAAAGAGAGAGGCCGGAGGAACTAGGAAGCTTGCTAGTTGCTGCCTTGCGTTGCCAGTCGCTTGCGCTGTAACAGCTGTTGAGTTGAGCAGATGCAGATCAGAACAGGGGACTGGGGAGAGAAAGAGAATCAGAGAGAATGAGAGACAGAGAGAGGCGGAGAGCAGAGAAGAGAGAGAAAGGTAAAATTTTTAGGGTTTTGAGTTGTTTTATTTGTTTTGATTTGTGATTGTTTTGTGGTTAATATCTTAGACCGGATTTGTAGTTTGTCTCATTGATTTTTGGTTTGTTTAGAGGATAATAATGTTTAATTTGCCAAATTTTTTGTTTTTTTGGTTAAAAAGCCACACCCACCTGCATAAAGACTGAAGCTATGTTTTTTTTTGCCCCTACTCCCTCTTATTTTTTAAAATTTTGGGGCCTCCCTTCCACTTGGAGGCCTTAGGCAATTGCCTAACTCGCCTAAGGGAAGGGCCGGCCCTGGGTGTATAGTACTGTGGACACCTCTCTCATTTTATTCCTACATTTCTTGTAAATCTTTCTCAGGGTGTTGATCTATATTCTCTTTACTTGTTTGAGGCTCCAACAATATCTTAGTTGTAGTGATCCCCAGTGTCCAAAGGTATACAAAAAGTACCACCCTAATGTATGAACTAGCAAATAAACACCTCATTTGTTCTCTTTTTTCCTAAAGCCATCCCAACTGTCTGCTTCTAACAACACTTGTCATGATTGAATGTGTGCAGCTTTTGACTTAATAGCAGAAGAAGGCTCTGGCTATGTGGAGTGCAGTTGGAATATTGTGGAAAGCACTGTTAATTGAACGGCCCTCAGGCTGCACAAAATCGCAGTTATAGAATTCCATGCCTTATATTCCTTAAGTTCAAACGGAAGAAAGAAAATGCTTGCACCTTTATTCCTCAACTAGTACTTGCAGAATTCCTCTAGCCTTTTTGACAAGCTTTTAATGCAAAGACGCTTTGCAGTTCTGCTAAATTATTTAGTGGAGTTGTGTTCTTGGTACTTGGTACGTACCACTTCTACCTCCTAAATTTTTAAATAATTCTTAACTATTTCTTCAGTGTTCCAATCGCATACTGCTCTCCCAATTTGATGCTTTTGACTAGGTTTTAGTAGTCAATATAGCCCACAGTTCTGATTGTTGATTACATGATTTATTTAATTTGTGTCAATTCCAAAGTGACTGCGTCCTACCAAGTGAACCTCATTTTTGCATCCATATACCTAAACTCATACTATTTCCCAAGAAACTCTAAAAGCTCATCACTGTAACAGATTTTTATATTTTCTAGTGTTCTGAGATCTCAATTTTACTGGTGGACTTTTAACCCGTATGCTTTGTTTACTGTTAACTGGATTTCATACTCTGTTCACTTTGCACAGGTTCTCTTGCTTGATCATCTAGTTGGAGTGCTAAAGGTGGAGTGAACCAACTCACGTCAAGAACAATTCTTGAATCAATAATTAACTTAGGTTTCATAGTATCAGTGATGAAGGAAACTAATTCAAGAACAAATGAAGACCTGAAATTGATAATCTAAATTGAACTGAAAATACAATGAAAAACAAGTCTTCAAGAGAGGATCTCTTGGAATGTTTACATTCACAAAATCATCAAATACTAACTAATACACTTTGCAATCCCGCTCTTATACCTAAACTACTCTGCCAAGCCCCTAACTAATTCTGTTTGATATTACTTCTTATTTTCAGTTGAGACTTGGGATAGGCACGAAGGTAAAATTCTATTGGGTGATTCTCATCTTTAGTAGATATGGCAGGAAATAGAAGCATTTACTATTTTTATTTTGTCGGAATGGTTTCCTATTTGTGTGTGTAAACACTCAGACAAATATCTTAATTTGTCAGGATTTGCATTATCATCACACTGCATCCAATATACGCATCTGTGCTTCATTGTATAAAATTATTCGGCTTTTGATGATTTTTAAATTATTAGTGACTTGTACCAACTGAAAATTGAACAGAGCAACATTACTACAGATCAATAAGGAATGTGAAACCCAAACACTGAAAATATCCTGCGTTTGGTGATCTTAAATGGTTTGCACTATTTTATATATATCCTAAGGCTTTGGGTATGAGGAATCTGTCTTACCAATTTCAATCCATTATCTGATTACAGTCAATGAAATTTGTTTAAACATGAGTTTTAGAAATATTTAGTTGAGCTGAGACATAATAATAAGAGAGTATAAGGTGTCAACTGCATTGTATAATTATGAGCTAGCAGATGTAGTTGGACTAACCAAATGAAAACAAAGCCCTTGACTTTTTTTTTTTTCCTTAAAATTTTCATTTCGTTATTTGTTCTGTTAGCTGATTGCTGCAAGTACAATTTTAAAAATGATAGAATCTTGATCATGAGTTTGCTTTTAATTTGCAGATCTCGATGTTGGTCTGAAAATTAGTATGCTGTTCTGACTATCAGTCATTTTCAGGTTAGATTTTAAAACTAGGATTTAAATTTTTGTAGATTAATCTTTCTGTTGTTGTGCACTTTTATTGAATCTCTCCTATATATTAGGGCTCATATGGTGGAAGTTTGAGAACTATTTCATAACTAGTGCAAATATGGATCTGGTGGACCTAATGTTTAGAAGTCACATATGCCAGCAAGTCATGCCCACTTAAGGTTTTTGTGCCACCCTAGAAAGAGCCAGAGAAAATTGAAGACCCCTGGTGCTTCTTGGGGAACTCCTTTCTATGATTCTACTGCAAAAAGTTTCCTTACTGCTATTCTTGGTACTAGGATACTAGAAACATTAATGATATTTTACTTCTGGAAATGAAATATTTCGGTATGACATTTTGAGGAATGCTACTTTAGTAATGACATGACTTATTTTCCTAATTGCATTCTAAGGACCGAAAATTACATTGAAAAAGTAACTAAACTTAAACCCAAGATATAAGGTTCAAAGGCCAGGTTATGAGATGGAAATATGTTAGGCATCCATCTTGCTTGACCTGAAAGTCGGTCTTCTAGGAACTAATGATGATATCATGTTATGATCAAACAATCTATTTCATGTCATCATCATGCAAGCCTACAATCGACAGAACATTATTAAAGAAATCCTAACTTTCATGAGCAAAAATCATAATCAAGTTGGCATATTCATCTTGACCATTCTTTTCATACTAAAATCATGGATTATCACATTGAACATAATTGATAATTTCGCCATGCATGTTCATCTTCTAGTCTCATCACATTAACAGTCTCATGCATCATTTTATCATGTTATAACCACAATCTAAGAGCAGGGTCATTCTAACAATTCAGCCCATGTAAAATAGTGCAGAAAATTTAAAATTACCTTCAAATGAAGGAGTTGTGCCTTCTATGTCTCATGTGTTGATTTGGTGGAATTGCGGTCTGATGGGTTGACCTGATCCCTCAAAGACCGAGTAAAGTATTTGGCCCAAACTCAATCCGACTCGACCTGGCTGGTTCAAAACCGAACTCGATCCCCATCCCGTTTGTAACGTTTAGTCCTTCGAATCACTGTTCCAAACGTGTGTTTAATCTTTATGCCCCTCTTGTTAGAAGCTTCCCTATTGCGGAAACAAATGGTCCATTACATTAAAGTCAACAAAATCTTTTTGTATCTTTAAATTTGATTACCATAGATCGTGCTTTCATTTTGGCGGGTCTGAAGTCAATTTCGTTCACAATTTTTAAAACAGGAAGAAATAAAAAAAATAAAAATCTGACTTCCAATCATTTTGGTTTTGATAACGGACAAAATGAAATGATTTTGTTTCGAGAATGCTGGTTAAGCTAGTGCATTAGTGCACTGGGTACAAGCGGTGTCCATTAGTATTTTTATAGCCATTTATGGTTTATGTTAAACGAGTAAAATGGAAAGGAGTTAAGGAGAGTGTGGAATGCTACGGTGAATTTGTTGAAGAATGTGATATAAATTTGGAAGTCTCAATTTCAATTTACTATGTTATCGGTCCATGAGATTTTCAAGATGTCTCATAAACAAGAAGTGAAATAATCTAGTCTACTTCCTTGTATCAACAATCATTTTTATTCTATCCATTCTACATTTAATCGTTTTTTTTTTCCTCTTCCCATTGCTTTCTTTTATAAGCCGTGGCATTACAACATGTGCGGATGGGTAGAATTGCAGTGGTTGGAAGGGAAACGAAGGGAGAGGCATATTATTTGGGAGATACTTTTAAAAGAAAGAAATAGAGGTTAAAAGAAGTTTAAAGCCTATGTTGTGTATTCAAGAATTAGGTCAATTTGAATGTACACCACTGTCATTTTTTTAAGATCTTCTCCTCCATTTTCATGTGTGTGTTAAAATACTTAGTATTTTAAAAAAGAAAAAAAAATTTCAAAAAATACAGGCAAGATGATTCATTTCCTTCATTAAAAGATGTAAAATTTCATTTTACCCTTTTCTCTTAAATCATAAAAACAAAATGAAAGGATGCAATTGTCAAATTCTCCTTCTTCTTTCTTTTTCTTTTTTTAATTCTTTTTATTTCAAACTATATCAAACACATTTAAATGTGTACATTGAAAAAATGATACCCTATGCAATTAGTATTTGAATTTTAAATAACTCATAAGAATTAACATACCCATTATATTGAGTTTATTTATTGGGATTATCTATATAGTGAGAAGCCGTGTAATATTTTTTATTGTCAAAATTCGATCTATATATCTCAAGAAATTATTTTTTAAAAGAATTAAATAAATGTTAATTACAACTTATATCAGCTTTTATTTAACTCATAAAATAATTATAAATATAACAATTAAATATCATTTAATTGTGCACCAAAAACCTTATAGTTTAACATGAAATCAATACAAAATTATAAATATTATGTTATTTCCATATTTTATTACAATACACTACCTTTTTATTAAATAAAATAAAAATTATTACATAAAAAATTCAAGCCCTTATTACAGATAAAAGATAATAATTTTTTTTCTCTATTCAATTAAATCTTTTCTTTTCCTTGTTCACAAAAAAAAAAAAAAAAAGATGGAAATTTATGTTTTCCTATTCTATATTATCAATTCCGTTGTACTTTTAATTTTTGTTTTCATTTGATTCTTAAAATAAACAAAAAATAATAATAATTAATTAAAAATTTGTTTTTCTTTATTATCTTCTTATTCTTCCAATCCTCCATACCTTTGAAGGTCGAAACCCCTTCATTTTTTTTTTTTTTGGGGTGCAGTGCTGGGCTCTTTTTGTTTCTGGAGAAAATTCGGGCTGTGGAGAGTGGAGACCGGAGTTTCATTTTGTTGACAACTAAAGTTTGAACTTTGAATTCAAAAATATCACAGGAGACCTCAACATTGCTCATTTTCTTCATTTCCCGTACCGCTTTGGAATTTTATACATGGAATGGAATCTAGCTTGAGCTTGATGAGATGGAACAACGCTTAGAACAGTGTTAGCACTTGGGAGTCGGCCAAAATGGCCAAATACCATCAATATGCAAAATTTGTAGCAAAAAAACACTGTTTTGGAACTAATCAGCAATCTACCACTTTTCTAGTACTCAAGCTCTAGAAACTCGAGTTTCATATGGTACTCGAGCATAGTGAACTCGAGTACATCCTTCCCCTGCCACCGTGGCACAGTTGACATGGCATTTGCCAATTTAAAATAACCACATGGTACTCGAGTTTCCTGGACTTGAGTACAGTGGGCATGTTCTTCGCTTAGGGCATGTTCTTCGGTTATGCCCCTCTTGGTACTCGAGTTTCCTGGACTCAGTCAGAGCAACAATAATTTTGTATAGTCAATGTTTCTCTTGAAAATACTAAGCAATGTCAATTGAGCTACAATGCGCTTGAGACCTCATAGCCTTTATTTTATAAGCAAGTATTTTCTTTCGAACGAGGTAGAACTTGGTTAATCAAAAAAATATATTCATTAAACTGATTAGAAAGCTAGAAGTTCAAAATATAATAAATTTAAAAACAAAACAACCATATGCCCATACTCGAGTTAGTTGGACTCAGGTACTTTTAAGACATTTTCCTTGATACTCGAGTTTACCGGACTCGAGTATTGTCTTAAAAGTACCCGAGCCATACTCGAACTTGTTGGACTCGGGTACCTTTAAGTTAGTACTCGAGTCCTGTAAACTCGAGTATCAAGGACCACAGTTATTGCGTACCTACCTCCTAGTGCCAACCACTGGAGTTAAAGGCTAATGAATGGTACTCGAGTTCTGTGAACTCGAGTAACTTTTAACAATATATCCACTCACCAACTTTTTGCAAAACTCAGTATTCGTATTTCTTGTTTTTTTTTTTTTTTTTTTTTTTTTTTTTTTTTGTTTGCACCTTACAAGCCATGTGAGAGTCAAAACTTACTGAAAGCGGAAGCTGTGAACTCAAGTGGGTCACCATTTGCAAGTCTTTTACTCTCCATCCAAAATCACGTGTTGTCCATTTATCCTTTGGGTGAACCTTGCTGTCCATTTATCCTTTGGGTCCTGCCTGCTATGATCAGTACATAGAGGTAACAGGTAAATGCTTTGTTAGATTTTGTTTGCATGTGGTTCGTACGAGATTTTTATGCATGAGGTGGAATTCATGTAATGAGTTTTACAATATTAACTATGTACAACTGATCTTAGAAATATGGCAAAAAACATGTTTGATATTTGGGTTCAACAACACGTGCATTAAATGGATGAAAAACATTATTTATGTCAAAATAAATAAACCCAAGAACATTTAGTCTTTGCTTGTGCAAATTTATGAGTGTTGACACTGAAATTATAACTTGTACTGCCACATTATTAGCTTTTAAATTAGAGAAGAAAAATGCTAAAGTTATTATCAAATATGTTTATATATATATATATATATATATATATATATATGTATGTATAAAACTTTTTTGCCAAAACAAATGGAGCACAAATATAAATTATACCACATTATTAGCTTTTAAATTAGATAAGAAATATGTCTGTGTTATTATCAAATATGTTTATATATATATATATATGCATATAAATTTTTTGCCAAAACAAATGGAGCACAAATATAAATTATGCCACATTATTAGCTTTTAAATTAGATAAGAAAAATGCTAAAGTTATTATCAAATATGTTTTTATATATATATATATATATATATATGTATATAACTTTTTTGCCAAAACAAATGGAGCAGAAATATAAATTATGCCACATTATTAGCATTTACATTAGATAAGAAAAATGCTAAAGTTATTATCAAATATGTTTGTATATACATGTATATAACTTTTTTGCCAAAACAAATGGAGCACAAATATAAATTATGCCACATTATTAGCTTTTAAATTAGATAAGAAAAATGCTAAAGTTATTATCAAATATGTTTATATATATATATATATATATGTATATATAACTTTTTTGTCGAAACAAATGGAGCATAAATATAAATTATGGGTATAAATTATTTGAATGATTTGGTTGTCAATTATTTATATGTCTATACACAAAGTCGAGGAGGTTGAATTTGAATATAAATTATGACAACTTTTATATTGTTAATAACAGGTCGGTGATGGATTTTCACTTTTTCTATTTGTACTATGATGGAGAGACATATTATCATGAGTTGCATGGGTTGTCATACCAAGGCTCGAACCAAAAGCAAAAATGTGTTAAGGTGAAGCGTGGGATAAGCCTTATGAACTTGTGACGAAAAATATTGAAGGCGATGGGGTTAAACCACTCTAGGCATAACATTTCCATCGTGTATCGAGCACTTCAACGGGTTGTAGACACCCAGGTTTTCTAAAATTCACTACAGTTATCGGGTGGCACCGAAGTGAAGATGATGTGGGAAGTTGTTGAACAAATGGTGGCTCGAGGATTTGTTGGTTCGGATCTCTATGTCACAGTTGAGCCCGCTATAGTAGAGGTTGGAGAGGGTTCACAACATACTGTTTTGGATGGAACTGTAGATGAGCATATCGACTCAATACCATTACAATCTTATCAAGGGTGGGCAGAGAACACAAGAAATGGGTATGTCAGTGAACCGTGGCAATCATTTCCCCATGTGAACTCGACTGAAGGGCCCCAACAAGTGCATTCGGGAGAGCAGTTATCTCTTGATGAGCTGCATGGGGGCACATCCAAAATTTTTGATGATGACAGACTTGGTGATGATGCAACCAATATCGATGTCACTAGGGATGACTTTGAGGAGCTCCTAGATACCATGGGTGAGCATGAGGATGTTGATCATATCGAAGATGTGGTTGTAGAAGAGAATAGAGACACATGCCCCAGTCCTGATCCTACGCCGGAATGGTTCACCAAAAACACTTGGGATAATATGTTTGATCCGTCACCGGTTATGCAAGCGGAAGTATCAAGTTGGACACCTAGGGAGCAGCCAATGAAAGGGATGGTATTTGCGACTAAATTGGCAGTGCGACATGCATTGACCTGGTACGTAGTGCGAGAGAATTTTAGCTTCAAAACTGAGCATTCAGACTCAGAGAGGCTTATGGTCAGTTGTGAGGATGATTCCTATCCATGGTCAGTCCGTGCGATCTGTTGCAAGGGAGACAATGTCTGGAAGATCGTAAAATGCAAGGGCCCCCACACGTGCGACAAAATTCAGAATGCTCATGATGGTCGGATGATTGATTCGGCGTTCCTAGCATACGTACTTGAGCGCTATATACGAGAAGACCCTGCGTATAAGATAAAGAACTTACGCCACGTTGCTTTGGTAGGCTTAAAAGACTAAGTGTCTCATTACAAGGTATTCTTTAACTTGTATTCTTTTTTCAATACAATGTAGAGACATCAGTCTTCATGAAAATATGCATGATATTTTTTCCCAAAACCCATGAATACCTTATATTATGAAAAATGAAACTGAAAAAAAAAAAGGAATAAAGAGAAAGAAATATTATCCTAGTGACTGATTTGTTTTCTTCAACTACAATTATTTAACTTGTAGACGATTATTCTAACCTAATTATTATGGTTCACATACAAGGTATGGGATGCCAAACAAAAGGCCGTTGCAGCTATATACGAGGATTTTAAGGAGTCTTATGCAGAGTTGCCGCGTTTTTTGGCAGGACTTAAGGATGCAAGTCCAGGTACATAGTATAAGTTACCAGTGGACGATCATTATGAACGGGGAACATGTACATTCAAGGCCGTATTTTGGGCGTTTTGTCCATGTATTGTTGGGTTCAAGCACTGTAGGCCCATGATTAGCATTGATGCAACCCACCTCTATGGAAAATATAAAGGGAAATTGATGATTGCAATGGTGACAGATGCTAATAATAAGATTTATCCACTAGCCTTCGCCGTTGTTGAGAGTGAGAGCACAGAGACTTGGGGTTGGTTCTTGGCTTGTATAAGAAGGTATGTTACCGGCCGGAGCAAGCTGTATGTCATATCTGACAGACACCCTGTGATACAAGTTGTCTTCAGAGACACTAATCGAGACTTTTTGCAGACTCCCATGACAGAACATCGTTATTGCCTTCGTCATGTATGCAGTAACGTTAACAGTAGATGGAACAATGAAACTTTAAAGAATCTAGTATGGAGGGCAGTAAGTGCTACCCAAGAGCGAAAGTTCAATGCCACCTTCGGATTAATTGAGAATGTCAACCGGGATGTGCACAAATATCTGCAAGATGTGCCCAAAGAGAAATGGGCTCTAGCTTTTGATGAGGGTTTTAGATATGGGGCGATGACCACAAATGTCTCCGAGTGCTTCAATGGTGTTTTAAAGGGTGCTCGCAGCTTGCCCATTACAGCAATGGTGAAATACACATGGTTCAAACTGAATACTTACTTCGATGATCGTCATAATAAGAGCATATCGCAATTGAAATCGGGGAAAAGATGGTGTAAATATGCCTTGGATATCTTCATGAGAAATAAGTCGAAGGCGGAGCATCATAGGGTGACAAGATTGAGTGCGCAACAACAATCATATCAAGTAGATGCACCGCATAATCCAGGCACTGCTGGACATAGGGATCACACACATGGAGTTAATCTGCTACAAAGAACTTGCACATGTCAGAAATGAAAATTGTACAAGATACCATGTTCACATGTCATTGCAGTTTGTATTAGGTATCGACATGATGCAGAGTAGTACATTGACCAATGCTATAGCATGAACGCACTGTTCCATAGCTATGCTCCCGTTTTCCTTGCGTTGAAAGATAGATTATCATGGCTTGATCCTAAAGAAACTCGAAAGGTCGTCCCTAACCCTCGATTGATCCGAGAAAAAGGTCGCCTTATCTCAACATGAATCAGGAATGAGATGGATGAGGGCGGGAACCGGTCGAGAACCAAACCACGGAAGGAAGGGGGGAGGAAGGTGCAATAAAGGTTGTGTGACCAAGAGGGGCATAACCGAAGAACATGCCCTAAGCGGAACGAGGTACCAACGAGTGGTGGTCTCGTGGACTAGGTACGCTAAGTTCGAACTGTGGCATCCTTCTAAATGCAACTTCAAACAAAATACATAATATATGCCATTATATCAAAATGCATGGTATATGCCATTCAATTATGTATTTTTAAACCTTGAGAAAAATTGGATAACATTTTAAGGACCAAATATGGCATTTATACTATAAGCTACATTCCCTATATGATGCATACAAAAAGTATTTAGCATTGCCATTTGGTTTGTCGCAAAAATTGCATACTAATTGGTTAATGTAATGTCATGTGCAACTACCCTATGTGTAATGTAATTTTTTTCATTTTTCTTCTTTCTCTGAGGTCATTTGTGGGTTGGCCATGATTTTCACTTTTCCACTTTTAACCTATTGGATCTTAGAAGTTTTCTTTGATTTCATATTTTACAATCGTGAAGGAACTCTCCTTAGCATGATCATCTTCAAGTACCCTACCATTAAGGGTGTCAACTTTGACTTGGCCTCTGTTAACATGATCAGCTTCAAGTACCCTACCATATATATACTGTGTATAGTTTATGTTTTGGGATTTCTTATGTAATCAATTATATGATCTTAGTTAATACTGTTTATTTTTGTCATGTTATGAGACTAGGAGGCTGAACAACAATAGCTTGTCTATTATAGTGATTGCTTTGCTTCTGAAGAAGTTCAGTTTGAGAACTATGTGTGATTTCTCTGGTTCAAACTGAGCCTAATTTAGGTTATGATATGGAGAATAACATAAAAGCGTTTTGACACAAGTCCAGAACTGACCTACGCATCAGTAAAATTCAGAGGGAAAGAGAAGCTTATGAGCTTTATGTTGAAGCTAGGAAGAAAGTTAAGACGGTTAGAGAGAGTGTGAGAGAATATACAAGCTGGTTTTGTCATGGTTATTTTTCATGTTTGTTGGTGTGTTTTGCCTCAGTGAACAATAATATGGGTGAAGAACCTTAATTTGCCATAAAGAATCTTATTGTATTTGTCTTTTGAAATACAAAATGTAGTCTTTGTGTAAATGTTCCGTAGTTTATTTTTCTTTTTTACTTCATTTTGGGATTTGGATATATATTGCCACGAAGTGGTATGACAAACATGCATAATAATAAAAGAGATAGCTATGGTACTCGAGCATTTGATTAACTAAGTACAAGCTATTATATTTTGTCCTGGTGGGGTTTTGCTTGTATCATTGTAATGATAAAATTAGGTTTTCATTAGAACTAATTAAGTACCAAGCTATTATAGTTTTTCTTACATATTCTTGCAGTTTTTTTTTTTAAATGTTTTTTAATGCTTTTTTCCCTCAATATCAATAACTTGGTTAGTCCCTCAAAAATTCTTGATTCACACCATGTTCAGCAACCACCTGCAGTGCAAGAGGCAACCTTTATAGGTGAAAATGGAGGCTATGCAACAATGCAAGGAAATCCAGGCGATGAAAATCGCTTTGTTTGAGAACCAATGCTTTTGCTTGCATTCTCCATAGGCACTAGACCTCTGATGATGGATGCTGAATGCAGAAGGGGCTAGTTTGGAGGAAGCATTTACTTGCAAAGCCAATCCGAGAAAACTTAACAGATGGTGAAAGGAGTCTTTTTGTTGATTTAAGGTTGCTATCCCTCATAGCAGCTCAAGTTGCAGCAAGCTCAGTTTGCAGTAGAATGTTGTCTGTTATTAGGAATATTTGTGTCTATAATTTTTCTTTTTGTAGAAAGTTGTACTAATTAAGTTTTCTCTTAAATACAAATACTTCTAGGGTATTTATATCTGACTTTTTTGATTTATTTGCTATATTTTTATTATTTATGGATGAACACAAACATTGTTATTCATACTAGAAAGAGTAAAACCCAGTATTTATGAATGCCACCTTAGAGATGGATTCACAGCCATTTCTAGTATACAAGGAACCAGTATTCACAATACCACTAAAGAGATGTATTTTTGTTTCACTCCCAATTGAGGATTGAAGGGCAACGAAAATGGACCTTTTTGAATTATGCTTAAGATCTCTTGGATGAAATGCCTAATGAGCAATGTTATTATACTCTGAAGGAGTTAAAGGCACCACAATATCTGGGGAACCACGTACGGACAAGCATCTTTGAGTAGAACTTTGAGATTTATAGGGGCAAAAAAAGCCTTCATTTTTTGAAAGTCGAAACCTAGAAAAATACAGGGGCCATACTCAAGTTTAAGAGACTCGGGTACTGTGTAAACAGTACCCGAGCATAAATCTCGAGTATGAACTCCCAAAATACCAAATTCTACCCGAGCCATACTCGAGTTCACTGGGCTCGGGTACATTTTACACAGTACTCGAGTCCACGAAACACAAGTACCATGTGGTTATTTTAAATTGGCAAATGCCATGTCAGCTGTGCCAGGGTGGCAGGGGGAGGGTGTACTCGAGTTCACTGTGCTCGAGTACCATATGAAACTCGAGTTTCTAGAGCTCGAGTACCAGAAAAGTGGTAGATTGCTGATTAGTTCCGAAATAGTGTTTTTTTGCTACAAATTTTGCAAATTCATGGTATTTGGCCATTTTCACCCTTGGGACTCACTCTAACTCTACAACTTTGATCAAAGTCCAACATCCGTGTAACTATTTTGTTTCAATTTTCCTTTTTTTTTTCTACAATTCTTTTATTCCGCTAAGCTTTGCAGTTAAATTGGCACCTTCTCGTATACAAAATACTTGAGGCTCTAAAAGAGAAAATGTTTAAACTATAAGGTTAATAAATATATTGTAATTATCTGAAAAAAAGAAGAAGCAACTTTATGTCATAATTTTACCACAATTTTAATATACTCGACTATTGCACTTCTACTCTAGTTCTTCTTCTTCTTCTTTTATTTATTTATTTATTTTTTTTGGGGTCCTTATCGCTGTCTGCCGCTTATTCCGCAATGTCAGTGTCACTATGCAAGGAAATTCCTTAGGAATGAATGGAAGGTGGTGGCGTCGTATCTTGTGGGCGGTGGTAATTGGGTTTTAGTTGTAGAGATTATTATTATTTTTTTTGTTAGTTGGCTAAAAAGAAAATAAGACAACTCAAAAAGAAAGAAGAAAAAATTAAAAGGACTTCTTCATTGAGTTTTAATTTTTATTTATTTATTAAACCGTCTATTGCATTATGCATAAACGGAATGATAAAAGAAAGATTAATGTGGTCATTCCTCAAAGTTTAAGGATTTTAGTTTCTTCTTAATTAAAAAAAAGGTTTTATAATTTCAAATTGGACCCAATGTTGGGAGAGGAAGGGAATTCTTGGTTTTTTTTTTTTTTTTTTTTTTTTTTTTTTTTTTTTTTTTTTTTTTTTTTTAAAAGAGAAAAGAAAACCAAACTATAGGGTAGGTAGTGTTTGGATCTGCGTTTGTGAGATGATTTCAACGTTTGCGTTTTTTGCGCTTTTTTTTTTCTTCCATGTGCACTATTCATGCACATGGATTCACTGTGCTGGAGACAAAGTGCATTGTTCATGCACTGTTCATAAGTCCCACGGCACTATTCACATATTTAAATATTATTTTACTACAGTGTTTTCAGTTTTCAGCAAAATAAGTTATAGGCGGAAATCACGTTTTCGTCCCTACATTTTCAGGTGATTCCCACTTTAATCCCTAGATTGTATTTTTACTGTTTTTAGTCCCTATCCTGAAAAACACTTGCCGTTTTGGTCCCTGGCGTTACTCACTTAACAGAAATTGCTAATGTGGCAAACAGAATGCACTATTGGCATAGTAAATGCTGACGTGGACATTAAAATAATATTAAAAAATTTTATTTGTTATTTAATAAATGACACGTCAGATCCATGTCAGTAGAATTTTAAATTTTAATTGATCAATTAAAAAAAGAATTAAAAATAAAAAAACACATGAATTTAGATCTATCATCCTCTTCATCAAGAACACAGAAGAGCACAACCCAGAAAAAATCTTACAAACCCAGAAAAGTCTTTCATTGTTGTAGCCACCTTGAACTCTCCCACTCATTCCCAACAAGAACACCTCTCTCAGTCTTAAGACCCAAACAACATGACCACTCAAAATCAAGATCAAGATCAAGATCAACAAAACCCACAATCTCATGATCCCTAATCCCCACTAACCCTAACCCTTCAAATTGAAGACCCACAAAACCCATCTCACAATCAAAGCCCAGCAATCCAAGATGAACCAACCCCACTCTTCTCTCCCAAAACCACCGCCGCCGCCGCCGCTGCCACCGCCACCGCCACTGCCGACTCCCACTACCACGTCTTCTCTAGCCAAGCCCCAAAGCGAAACAAGAAGAATGCCCACAAGCGCCGAATCTCTCTCGAAAAGTCCCAAAAGAAATTCAAAGCCCTAATCAAAACTTTCAGCCTAATTCCATTTTTGCGCTCTAAAACCCTAGACTTTCTGAGCCACAAAAAGCTTCTAAGGCGCTTTGGTTTGTGGGATTTCGTTCATATTGAGTTCGATAGGCTTGCTTCAACTCCTTAAAGATCCTTAACAAATCCCTCCTGCCTTTCGCCGGCTGTGCCACCTCATTCACATCAATCGCCTCCTCACTAAGCAATTGCCTCGGCAGCCTCACCGCGCCGTTGATCACCCTCGAAGCCACGTCGACATTCTTCGGCAGCAGTAACTTCCCCTTCGCCTCCAAAAAAACCCTCAACTCCTCGCTCTGCCGAATCACTGGGTGCACCGCCAATCTTCGGAGGCACTTCTCCAACGAAACCTTCCTCTGCTCCACGAACTCCTGCTTTAGAAAGATCTAAATTCAAGTTCTTTTTTTTTTTTTTTTTTTAATTTGGTTTATGTATATATGTGGATTGATTTTGTTTTGTACAATATCCATTTATGATTTTTCTGAGTTTGATTTTCTTGTGTTCTTGTGTATGTTTTTTTCTGGGTTTGTAAGATTTTTTTTGGGTTTGTTTGATCTTTTTTTTTTCTAGGTTGTGCTCTTCTATGTTCTTGATGAAGAGAATGATAGATCTAAATTTATGTGTTTTTTTATTTTTAATTTTGTTTTTTTAATTAATCAATTAAAATTTAAAATTCTGCTGACATGAATCTGACATGGCATTTATTAAATAACAAATAAATTTTTTTAATATTATTTTGATGTCCACGTCAGCATTTACTATGCCAATAGTGCATTCAGTTTGCCACATCAGCAATTTCCGTTAAGTGAGTAACGCCAGGGACCAAAACGGTAAGCGTTTTCAGGATAAGGACTAAAAGCAGTAAAAATAAAATCTAGGGATTAAAGTGGGAATTGCCTGAAAATGTAGAGAGGAAAATGTGATTTTCGCCTAAGTTATATCCAAACGGACGTATAATGTCACTTTCATCGATTCATTATCATTTAACCATCGATATTCAACTAATTGATGTGAAAAGATTTGTGGCTCAATGACATAATTTGCTCTCAAAAATAAAAATAACATAAAAAAAAGTGGTGGATTCAACATGTAAGTAACAAATTGCCCTTCTGAGTGTGCTACAAGGGTCTTAGTCTACCACACGACTTGGTAGGTTGTCGCCCATTTATAGTAAAAGAATGGACTAATTACAACTTAACCATTTATAGTTTGGTCGAAGTTTAAGATGCCTACTCGTGGTTTGAAATTTGACACTCTACTCACTTAAGATTAACTCAGTTAGGGTTTTGTAACTATTTCTATAAAAAATTAGGCTAAATATGTAATTTTGCTCCTATTTTATGCCTCTTCTCCTAAAACATAAAAAACATAAAAGAACAAGAGAAAACAAGATAAAAAAAATAATAATAAAAAGATCAAAGAATGAGAGTTTTGTAAAAATTAAGATTAAGAGCTACCTTCTGAATTCTATAAGACCTGAAATGAAATTTTACCCATTTGTTTGGATAAAACTGTACAACGCATTCTGCGTAAATTTTTACAAAACTCGTCAATTCAAAAGGTAGCAATTTTTAGTGTATATTACATGGCCACCCCCATGGCCAAATAGCTCGCCACCACTGACCCCACCCACCTCCTCCAAATCTACACCTCTCTCCACCAAGCCCACCACCACCTATCTAACTTTCTCTCCAAAACCCATCAACAATTCCCTCCTCCTCTCCTTCTCTGTTACCTCTGCCATACGCTGTCACCGAAAACTCCCTCTCCTCTGCAACCGATGCTGTTGTCACTAACACGATGCAACTAGCGGATGAATACTGAAGAGAATTCGAAGGGCACAATTGAAAAGGTTGAAGAGAAGATGAGGGATTGCTTTATTAAGAATAAGCGGCCATAGCTGGAAATTTTGTAATTAATTCATTTTTGGTTTTCTTTTCTCTCGGCCGTTGTGTTTGGAATACGAGTGAGCAAGATGGATTTAAAAATTTTTTTTCTCCATGAACCTCAGTTGGGATTTAACTCTTTGATAGCTCATTGGTTCTTTTACAAGAGAGAATGAACAAAACTCGTTCCTTTGTCCTTTATTATTATTATTTTTTTTGATCCCAGGTTCCTTTGTCTTTTCTCGTAAAAAGAACGCAACATTGTGGCATTTTGTCTCGAATTATTATTAATCTTTATTTACAAAGAGTATTACATGTAATACTGTAAACATTGCTTATAATTTAAACTCATCAATTCAGAAGGAAGCCCTTAATCTTAAATTTTACAAAATCCTTCCTCTTTGATCTTGTTTTCTCTTGTTCTTTATGTTTTTTATGTTTCGAGAGGAAAAAGAAGTAAAATATGAGCAAAATTATATATTTAGTCCCATTGTTAATAGAAGTGGGTTACAGAACCTTAACTAAGCTAAGTAAAGTGTCAAATTTCAAACCATGAGTAGGTATCATAAATTTCAGCCAAACCACACATGAGTAAGTAGAAATTAGCCCTAAAAGAATTGTTCATTTTTGAAATCTGGCTGAAGAACTAATTATAGAATCCTTGATCATTCTCAAAAAAAAAAAATAATAATAATAAAATAAAATCATAGAATCCTTAAAAGCTTGACCAATCCATTTGTGCTCCATTGTTCTCAATCAATTCCATATTTTTTTCCTTCAATTCTTTACATCTAAAAAAAAAAAAAAAAAAACAATGACTGACGCTCTAGTTGGAGGAGCATTTCTCTTTGCTTTCCTCCAGGTTTTGTTTGACAGGATGGCTTCTCAAGAGGTACTTGAGTTCTTTAGCCGATGGAAGCTTAATAATGAACCGCTGAAGAAGTTGAAGACAACTCTATTATTGATCAATTTAGCCCTCAATGATGCAGAAGAGAAGCAGATAAAAAGCCCATTAGCCCAGTTGTCAAAGAGTGGGTTAACGAGCTAAAAGATGCTCCCTATAATGCTCAGGACTTGCTGGACGAGATTGCTACTGATGCTACACTCTACAAGTTAAAAGCCGGAATGGAAATTAGCAAATATAAGGTATGAAGCTTTAACATGATTTCTCATAGTTCTTACAATGAAATAGAAGTTAAGTTAGAAGAGATTCTAGGCAGACTAGAATTTCTTGCAAAGCAAAGAGACCTCCTTGATCTCAAAGAAGGTGGTGGTGAGAAGTTTTCACAAAAAAGGCCAACAACGTCTTTGGTAGAAGAATCTGGTGTATACGGAAGGAATGGAGATAAGGAGGCCATAATAGAGTTGTTGCCTAGAAAGCACAGACGCGGCTGGGAGGGTGCCGCACCGGAGTCCGATGCGGCTGCCCGTACGTCGATGCCACGTTTGAGTTTTTTTTTTTTTTTTTTTTTTTTTTTTTTTTTTTTTTTTTTTTTTTTTTTATCACGGACTTGTGCCAACTCGACTCGATTCGTGCCGAATCGGCTTAGATTCGCATCAATTCGCGCCGAACCGGACCAATATTGGCCAGAATAGGGTCGTATCGGCCGGCTACCAAAACGGCCGAAATGGTCGAAACAGGCTAAAATATTCACTAAATCTCACCGGAACAGCCGAAATCGGCTTTGAATGAGGCCCAAACATCTTAAATCTATCATTCCTCAATATTTTAAGAATATTTTAATAGTAAAAATATATTGAAAATATAAATAAAATATTTTTAATAATTTTTTAATCGCCGAGTCTTGCCACACCCGTACCCACCTTTTTCAAAAATTGCCGAGTCTCCGCACCCGCACCCACACCTGCACCCAAATCCGAAAACGCACCCATGCTTCATAGGTTGTTGCTAGAAGATGATGGCAGTGGTAATAACATAAGTGTGATCCCATAGCGGGCATGGGTGGTGTAGGCAAGACCACACTTGCTCAGCTTGTATATAACAAGAAGTTGGGGATGGAGAGTTTTGATGTTAGAGCATGGGTTTGTGTTTCACAAGAATTTGATGTGCTTAGGATCACAAAAACTATTCTTGAGGCAGTGACTTCCTCGACAGGTGATACTGACGACCTAGATCTACTCCAAGTTGGGTTGAACAAGAGTCTTGTGGGAAGGAAATTTCTGTTTGTGTTAGATGATATTTGGAACGAGAATTACTTGGATTGGGAGGTCTTACGAACCCCTTTCAAATCTGGGGCATGCGGAAGTAAGCTCATCTTAACAACATATAACGAAAGTGTTGCATCAATTGCACGCACAATTCCAACCTACCATCTAAAGCATTTAACGGATGAAGAATGTTGGTTTTTGCCAACGGAGAATCTAAAGAACATCCAGAGCTAGAATTAATTGGTAAGAAAATTGTGAACAAGTGCAAAGGCTTGCCTTAGCTGCAAAAACACTTGGTGTTCTTTTACGCTCGAAGTTGGATTCTAAGGAATGGCTTAGGATATCAGAAAGCAATATATGGAGTTTCTCAGACTGCAAAAGCAATATTCTTCCAGCTCTTCTATTTAGTTACCATTATTTACCTTCATACCTAAAGCCATGCTTTGCTTATTGTTTAATATTTCCTAAAAATTACAAATTTAAAAAGGAGGAATTAGTGCTCTTATGGATGGCAGAAGATTTTTTGCCTAAAAGAGAGAATTTAGAAGCAGTAGGTATTGAGTACTTCTATGATCTAGTATCCAGGTCATTCTTTCAGAGGTCAGGTGGTAAGAATTCATGCTATGTTATGCATGACCTTTTGAATGATTTAGCTATATTTGTCTCTGGGGAATTTTGTTTTAGAATGGAGACAGAAAATTCATATGATCTGTCAGAAAAGACTCGACATTTTTCATATTCTAGATTGAAGTTTGATGCCTACGAAAAATTTGAAGCCTTTCTTGGAGCCAAGGGTTTGCGAAGCTTTCTACCATTAGATTTGTCAATGCGGTCTGGATGCTTAAGTAGAGAAGTTATTCTTGACTTAGTACCAGCACTGAGAAGCTTAAGGGTACTATCTCTATCTAACTACTAGAATTTGACAATTCTACCGACTCAATTGGTAATTTAAAACATTTACGATATTTGAACCTTTCTTGCACTGCAAGCAAAGTATTACCTGATTCAGTGTGTACTTTATAAAATTTGCAAACATTACTGTTGGCAAGTTGTTATTCTCTCACTGAGTTGCCTGCCAACATGGGATGGCTAATTAACTTGCGCCATCTTGATATAAGAGGAACAAACTTGATAGAAATGCCATTGCTAATGGATAAATTGAAAAGTCTCCAAACATTAACTTCTTTTATTTTGGGAAAAAAAAGGTAGCTCTAGCCTCAAAGATTTGGGGGAACTCCGGCAACTTAAGGGAGGCCTTTCAATTTTGAAGCTGGAAAATGTTGTTGATGCTAGAGATGCTTTAGAGGCTAATTTGAGGGATAAGTTGCAACTTAATGAATTGGTGTTAAAGTGGGGTGGGGATACAGATGACTCCAAAAAGAATAGAGATATACTAGACCAATTGCATCCTCATGTAGACCTGACAAAGCTTACCATTGAAAATTACGGTGGCACAGTTTTTTCAGACTGGTTAGGACATGCAGCCTACAATATTGTATCAATCCAAATTCATAATTGTAAGTATTGCCTCTACTTGCCACCATTTGGGAAACTGCCCTCTCTGAAGAACCTCTCTATTGTGGGATTAGATGGAGTAGTGAATATTGGTGCAGAGTTTTATGGGACTACTGCTTCTGGGTGCACGCCATATGGATCACTAGAAACTTTGCGCTTTAAAAACATGTCAGAACTACAAAAGTGGCAACCTTTCACGAATGACAATGGAGGTGCAGAAGCTTTCCCTCGCCTCCATTAGCTTTGTATACAAAACTGTCCTATACTGACCGTGGGTCTACCCAATGGCATTTTTTCTTTGAAATCAATTGTGATTGATAAGTGCCAGCTGCTTGTCACTACACTTCCAAGTGCTCTAGCCATCCGTCAAGTGAGGTTACAATATTGTCATAAGGTGGTGTTGAATGAATTACCACCGCAAGTGTTGAAGCTCAGAATTGTCGGATATGACAACTTGGAGTCCTTACCTATGGACAAACAACAACAACTACCTTGAAGAGCTAGATATCTCTGATTGTCCATCTCTCATGTTGCTTCCCAGTAGTGGTATAGCTGATACACTAAAATCACTTGGTGTCAAGAACTATGGGAAATTATTGTTTCCGATGCACCATCGTTATGCTTCCCTTGAGAGTGTGTGCATAAGAAGTAGTTGCGATTCTCTCGTGTCCTTTCCATTAGATTTATTTCCAAAGATGAATCATCTTGATATCCATGGATGTCATAATCTTCGATCCCTTTTGTTTTAAATCAAGGGCTGCTACAGTATCTTAAATCTCTCAGAAGCTTAGAAATCAGTAATTGTTCCAATTTTGTATCCTCTCCCAAAGAGGGACTGCCTGCACCCAACCTTACCAGGTTCAGTGTTGGTTACTGTAACAATTTGAAGGCACTGCCTGACCAAATGCATACCTTCCTCCTATCCCTTCGGACTTTGAGTATTTGACTTTGTCCAGAACTTGAGTCATTTCCAGATGGGGGGCTACCAACCAGTTTAAATGCACTTGAAATCTTTTTTTGTGACAAACTTATCTCCAGCCGCACAGGGTGGGGTTTGTAAGGACTATCTTCTCTTAGAAGCTTCAGTATCAGGGGTAGATGTGAAAATGTTGAGTCCTTTCCAGAAAGGGCGCTACTGCCCTCTTCTCTTACATCCCTTGAAATCTGGAGTATTCCCCATTTGAAATCGCTGGATGGCAATAACCTTCAACATTTTACCACACATAAAAAATTGGGAATTGGCTGCTGCCCAAATCTGCAGTCCATGCCAGAAGAGGGTCTGCCAAAATTGTTATCTTTTCTAAGTGTCAAGAAATGTCCATTGCTAAAAACTCAGTGCCTTAGGGAGAAAGGGGAAGACTGGCCCAAGATAGCTCATATACCCATCATAAAAATTGATGAAAAAGTGATCTGAATATGATGAGCTTAATTTCTACTGGAACCCAGCTCTTCAATATATCCAACTTCTTCGCAGGTACTCTGCCATTATCAAACATGTTGCTATTTTTTAACTTAATTTACTATGATCTAGTGATTCTATTTTTGTTGACCTTAACTATCTACTTCAACTATTGATTTTTTTGTGATCTTTGAATCACCAGGAGAAGCAGCGCTAGTGCTTTGTCTGGTCAGTAGAAAGTCGATGAATTCTTTTTCGTAAGGTTGAAGCTCTTTAGTTTAGTACTATTATTATGTTGTTTTGCTTTATAGTACTGTGGAAACCTCTCTCATTTTATATCTACTTTTCTTGTGAATCCTTTTCAGGATGTTGAACTATATATACAAAAAGTAACACCCTAGTGAAAAACCTGGTGAAAAAACTTCAGTTGTCATTCTTTTTTGGCAAAACCCATCCCAACTGTCTTCATCTAACAACACATGATGATTGAGTATATGCAGCTTTTGACTTAACATTAGAAGAAGGCTCTGGCTGTGTGGACTAAAATTGGAATATTGTGGCAGGTGCTGTTGAATGAACTGCCCTCAGGCTGCACAAAAACGGTTATAGAATGACCTGTCTTACATACCTTTATTTCTCTGACTACTTAATTGCAGAATCATGGTTTCAGTTTTGCTTTTTGCATTTCTTGGTACTTGGTATATACCGCTTCCACTTAAACTATTTCTCCATGAAACTCAAAAAGCTTATTCTTCTAATAGATTTTCATAATTTCAAGTGTTCTCAGTTCCCTCTATTACCGGAGGAAGTCCAGTCCTTATGCTTTGTTCACCTTTAACTGGATCTAATATTGTGTTTACTTTGCACAGATTATTTTGTTTGATCATCTATTTGGAGTGCAAAAGGTGGAGTAAACCAACTCATGCCATGAAAAATTTTTGTATCAATATTTAACTTTGTTTTCATTTTATCAAACATTTGTTTTTTATGGGGAAGGTTGTATAATTCATTTCTCTTTCGTCACAATTCAGAAAGGATAAAAGATTTCATATCAACTTAATGTTTTCAGTTGAGACGTCTAATAGGCATGAAGGGGAAGCGAATAAGAGATAAATAATAGTCAAGATCTTGGCAAATTCCATTTGGTGATTCTGATCCTTAGTAAAGATGGGAGGTAATAGAAGCATTTACTATTTTTATTTGTGGGAATGGCACACACAAAAACATCTTAATTTGTTAGGATTGCATTATGAACATACTGGTATCCAATATAGGCATCTCTACTTCATAATTTAAAGGATTAGTAGTGATTTGAATCTACTGAAATTTGAACAGGGTAACACAACATCAATAAGGATTGTAAAACCTATGTTGATCTTCTTCCAGCAGCATAGGAGTGAAAATCTAGCACTAGAATTTATATACATCAGGTTTTTAAAAATTGTTTGCACTATTTTCCATGTATGCTAAGGCTTTGGTAATAAGAAATCTATTTCACCAATTTCAATTTATCATCTGACAATAGTCAATGAAATTTCAAATTTCTTTTACCATGAGCTTTAGAAACGTTTAATTGAGCTGAGACAAAACAAGAAGAGGACATAAGTGATAACTGCATCGTATAATAATTATATGAGATAGTTAGAGTAACCAAATGAAAGCTAATTTCTGCATACATCTTCATCATGAATATTCTTTTTAATTTGCAAATCTCAATGTTGGGCTATATCTGAACATTAGTATGCTATTATGATGTCTGATGATCAATCAATTCCAGGTATGATTTTGAAACCTTGATTTAAATTTTTCTGTATTAAACTTGGTCATTGTTTTTGTCCACTCATCTAATTAATCTCTCTTATATATATAGGACTCATATGTTAGAAGTTTGAAAACTATTTCATGACTTGTGCAAATATGGAACCGGTGGACTTACAAAGAGGAAAAACTGTTGGCTGAATAAAGGTTTTGTGAGCCTGCCTAGCAAGAGACAGAGGATGCATTACTTCAGGAACTAAAAATAACTGGGTATATTTGATTCCATCCTTGATGTTATTAGTTGTCCTGAGAACAATACTATCACTTTTGTCTCTAGATAATGCTAGTTTAGTGGGGTTCAGTTCTGTTTAATGGTACAACTTTGTAAGACCTTATTAAGGCCTTTGGTGTAATGTTAAGAATTGGATGTTTCTTTATTTAGTTAAAGATTCTAAACCAATGAAGTTTCAATCTTTATGGATTGATTTCATTTGGTTGGTTTTGCATCATATATTTGAGTGAGCAACCCAGTTCTTTAACCAAGCTTATATCTTAATTTTGAGATTCTGTCTCTAAACAAATAAACTTCTATTAGAGTAGATAACACAGTTGAGCAATAAAATAGAGTAACAAAACTAGTTCAGACTGTTCAGTGGTAGAGCTTTACAGACATGATTGGAATAGAATCAGTTGGCCGGCACTTCCGTAGGCTTGGTCCAGCCTATCTCCACAGCTTGCCACACTTTCTCATCTAAAGACTGCAAGGAAACTCTCATGCGTACTTTCTAGTATGCATAGTTAATGCCATCAAATAAAGGAGGTATGATAAGAGACTATCCTCTATCCACGACAAACAGGGGTCAATGGATCACACAGCAAAGATCAACCCTAATCAGAGTGTTCCTGCTCTGATACCACCTGATAGACCAAGAATGTATTGACCCCTTGTGGTGAATTAATTGATTAATTATCCAAGTTTATTAATTAATCAAATTAACATGCAAAGCGCGTGGTAGCACAAACAAATCACCAATTAACTAAAGTATGCAACGGAAAATAAATTGACATAGTGATTTGTTTACAAATGGTGAAAACCAACATGGCAAAAACCCCATCGGATAATTTTAAGGTCATCACTTTCAAGAATTCACTATTATCACAACAAGCGGTTACAAGTAAAGGAATCACAGTACCTTATACCAACCTACAGTTGAACCCTTATCCCAATATCCAATTGGACTTGTTCTGTAGTGACAATCTCTCCTTTTATTGCACAGCTCCCAGTACGTGACTAACTAATTGCGCGGATCCCAGTACGCGACTTGATCACCAACTTAAGAAGGATGTTGGCTGCAAAGTTCTTAAGTTCATCCAAACGATGAAGATCAAGAAGTTGCTTAGTCACAAAACCCTATAGTGTACAAATACAGCAGCTTCTTCAAGAGAAAGATGAACTAAGGCAAACCAAGTTTTCGATCACACTTGTGGAATTGTGCTCTTGTGCAACTATGCTGCCCTTTACGGCCCTTAAGATAATCTTTATATATGTTTAGGGTTGTGAGAAAAGAAAGTTCAAACATACAATCACGGATTGGATGAAAATTAGCTCTGAAAAACTGAACTTCATAAACCTCAATAAATAGCCATCTATCGAGATAGCAGTCGAGCCACGGGCTTTAGCATCTTTTAAACCTCGATAGATGCTAGTTGTCGAGCTTTAAAATCCAACACTTCATTACTTGATTCTTGGATAGACTTGCATAGCTTTAATACTTGAACTTGAAATCTTGTTTCTTGAAGCATTAAACACATCCTAGATCTATCCAATTACAAGTAAAGTATGTTTTGTCAAAGGATTAGCCAATTACATAAAATGTTGACATATGTTCCTAACATTGAATCACATATGTCCTAACAATCTCCCCATTTGGCAATCCATGACAAAACCACAATAAACAAATGAACATATGAGAGAAGTCATAAATCACTTAACTCATACTCACTTGTTGAATACAATAAAATCTATCCTAACACAAACTTTTAAAAAACGTTGCAAGAAGAGAGTTAATGGCAAGAAGACTTTAACAACCTGTATTTTTGAAACACTTTAAACAAAATTCATCAAGGCCTCTTAGTGTGAAACAGAAATAATAGATTGCATACATTTAATAAGAAACATGTGTATAAAGATAGAAAAGAAACAACACATGGAGAGATAGATGAAAGAACATACATCAAAATATATATACCAAATATAAATACAATGTATGTCAAAATGGTCACAAGACCAATATACAAAAGATAATGTATCTGAGATAGAAAGAAAAGAAAAGATACAAAAATCCTCACTGCATCCCTCAACATAAGAACACTCCCCCTATCTCCTAAACTAACCCTCCCCCTATGAGTATAACTACTCTCATCTCAAAACTACTCCCCCTTTTTGTCACGAGTGACAGAGGGTAAGGTAAATCAAGTAGACATCTCATCATCACTAGGCAAGCCATCGTCATCATCCTCATCAGCATCACTGCCGGAGCCATCGTCACTCTCATCCTCAAAGGCTGGCAGAGATGGAGAGGAAGCGACAATGAAACCACCCATGACAGCCTATCGTTGTGCAATATGACCAACATAGATGTTCACTTGACACAACTCATCGCTAAGAGTGTCAAGGCGAGCATCCATGCGCAAAAGCTATGCCATGATGGCCTCAAGAGTCATTCCACCTGTTAAAGACGAAGGAGCAAAGGTGGATGGAGCGGTTGAAGTCAAAGGAGTTGCGGTCTCTATTTAGGGCTGCCTTGAGTGAAGCTGTGCAAGACTCTACTTAATAGTAGCGGCGTCAACGACACACATGAAAGAGAAGTGGGGAGACACAGGATAGGAGATAGAAAGATGGCGAAGGAGCCGCGTGATAGTTGAAGGAAAGATGAGCTTATCATGGGTCGCCATATCTCTATAAACATCTATAAGAGAAAGAATAAAGTGAGAAGGGAAGTCAATAGAGATATGCTTAATAAGGGATAACAAAATTCGAGCACGAGGCTCTGTAATAGTGTTATAGTGAGATAATGGATGGAGAATGAATGTTATCACCATGTTTAGGATTCTCTGACCTTTAGCAAAGGCTGAGTAAGGGGTGTTTTGACTGTCACCCTGAGATGATGGTGTCTTACAGAATAGAGACGTGAGCTCGTCTTTGGACACTGTCCTCAGATGCTCAGAACCAGGGTAGTGAGGATGCGCTACCCTAGGGACGTGTAGTACCTCAGAAACAATATCTGGAGTAACTACCATGCATATACCCCGAACATAAGTGAAAAACTGGTGTATAGAGTAATCAAATTCGTACATATTGGAGTAGAACTCCTGTATGATCACGGAAAGGCACGTGACCAGAGCGCCAAATAGTGACTCTCAACCCCTACTGTAGATGACAGTGGGCACTATAGCAATATTGTATAATAAAATAATGTTTATTTTCTGATTTTTCTTCTTTCTACCCTATCTCTTTGTCTCATAATTTTATTTATCTTTCTCTCTCTTCCTTTTGTTCAAATCGTTCTGCTCTTTCCTCTTCAAACCAGAAGCACTTCCTTCTGCTCTCTCTCAGATCGGCATGGAGACAACCCCATCAGATCGGTTGGGTTTCGGTTTTTGGGTGAACATCAGTTTTGTAAATGGGTTTTAGTTTTGGCTGGGCACCGAAGTGAGATGGGTTTTGGTGGTAGTGGGGTGGGCGGCGTGATTGTTGTGCCGGCAAGATTAGCGTGGTGTGAGTTCATATAATCAGATTTGGTCGTGGGTTTAATGAGTGTGGGCGTGGGTGTGGTTGGGGGGTTGTTGTGGTGGTGGGTGATTGATGGTGGTGGAGGTGGGGGTTGCTGTGTTGGTTGTGGGGGGTGGGTTTCATTGTCTTTGTTGTTGTGTTGTGGGTCACGTTCATGGTGGTGGTGAAGGGTTTCCGTGGTGGTAGGGATGGGTGATTGATGGTGATGGAGGCTGATGTGGGTTTGCGGTATGGTGGTGGTGGTGGTGGCGTGGCAGTGGCAGTGGCGGTGGCATGGTTCTGGCATGGTGGTGGCAGTGTATTACTGTGTCTACTTGGTGGTTTTTTTAATGGGTTGTTGTGTGGTGGCATGGTGGTGGAGTTATTGTTGTTGTAGTTGTTGGTTGCTTTAAGGAAGAGGGAGAAAGAGAGGAAGAGGAAGAGAGACAAAGAGAAATAGTAAAAAAAAAAAAAAAAGAATAAAAAAGAATATTTAAATAAAATGGCAAATAAAATAGAGTTTGGGATGTTGTAAAATGATATGGTATAATAGATAAAGTAGCTTTTGAGACGGTAAAATTAGATCATTTGTAAAAACCAAATGCAAATGCTCTTAACATTTCAAAAAAAAAAAAAAAAAAAATCTCCAACAAAAATCCTTTAATATGAAATGTAATAATTCATTCCCTCCCTTTAATAATTTACTGGCTTACTGTTGCTCATGTTGTCACTGTCTTCAGCACCTCTGTACGTTGCCTTTGTCACCATCATGTTGTGGTTGGTCTTGGCCCTAGACGTGGCAAATAGTCAGGTTTGGGTCAAGTCAAACGGGTTGCATGTTTAAGCGGGTTAGAAATGGATTAGGTGAGGTCGGGTTGACCTGTGTTTTTCACATGAAATTTGTTTTATAAGAAAACAACATGTATTTGCTATTTGGAATGTCACACAGCAAATTACTTGGTGTGAAATGCATTACTTTGAATTCACTACTTATATCAAGAACGAGCTCAGCTAAACAAATTAATACTTGTTCAATAATTTTAAAATTATTTAAATCCCAAAATTACCAACCAAAACAAAATAGCACAAAGGATAAGTAAAATAAATACACAAGTTTCATTTCTACACAATATCAATATCCCAAAACATAAATAAATAAAAATTACAAATGCCTTATTGAAATTTACAATCTTGAAAACTAAAGTTTTATAATATATTATCAATTGTGGTTGACACTTTATTTCAATTTGAGAATGTATATTAAAGTTTGATTGTTACTTATTTATACATAGTCTTTTTTATGAATATCACGTCATTGTTAAGCAACACATACTCCAAGAAATATCATAATTTATTTTGAAAAGCCGTTTATTTTAGACATGAATTATTAAAAAATAGGCATAAGCATTCATGATTTATGCTAATTTCATTGATACTTTGGCTTCACTCTTTGCACACTTATGAATGTTTCTCATACATATCTATAATTTTAAATAAATATAATTTTTAACTCTACTATAACTGGATTATCTTGGTATGTATTTTGTTATTTGATATTTAAAAAATTTACTCATTACAGAATACTTCAACCATTCATCTTTCAATTCATTTGCATACAGTTATGTAAATGTCTCAATTGTTTTCTTAAAACTCACAACAAACAATTAAACCTATATTGTCTTCTTTTTTTTACCCAACCCGCAAAAAACAGGTCAGGTCAATGGTCAACCTGTTTTTGCTTCGAGTAAAAATAATTCGGGTTCGGGTCGGGTTTTTTTTAGGTTAAATCAGGTCAACAAATTCTGACCTGTTTTGCCATGTCTACCTAGCCCCTACCATGTTTTGTCCACTCCTCTATTTGCCATGTGAATATTGAGTCATTGACCCTTCACATACGTGAAGTGTAACTATTTTGTTTTTTTAATGTGAATGGTAAATAAAACTTTATTGAAATCAATAAGAAATTGTAAAAAGTACAAACATGAAGCTACTTGGAAGTTGGGGAACATGATTCAATGACTATTTACATCAACCATAAACATTTTAAAAAAATGGATGGTTATTATATACCCTAAGGGCATTGTAGACACCTCATTTTGTACCCTTTATGACTTGAGTTCCCATTCTCCAATGATGACATCACTAAAAAGCTCAGGATTGATTTAGGGCTCAATCTTATGAATCTTTAGCTTGAAGGATGTTTTAGGGAGAAAAACATGCAAGAAACCCTAAGTATGCGCGCACACACTTTAAGTACAAGCATGCATACATCGAGCATTCACACGCACACCCCTTGAATGCGCGCACATGTAGATTTCTAGAATACCTGTATGGAAAACCTTTTGACAAAAATCATGTAGAGTGAATCCCACATCCGTTGGGAGCCGCCCTATACCCCTCTATGATCACTATAAAAGGCTCCAAAGGCTTTTTTTTACCAAAACATGCTGATTCACTAGAAAATAGTGAATCAAAAAGGGAGTTTTTATTCTTAAACATCCTCAAGTTAAATTTTTGCTTGGTTGGGACTTACTTTGGTCTTGAACTTCGAGTTTTAAGCTTACTAACCTTTTTGTTTTTGTTCTTGATTAGATTGACTAAGGTTTAAACTTTGTCTCTTCATTCTTGTTTGTCTGTTTGTTTGTTTTTCTTTGTGTTTTGTTACTTTAATACATTTATTGTTTGTTTAGGTTGTATAGTTTTCGTATTATAAGCATAATAGGCTGTTAAGGTTATGTTTGGTAACAGTTTTTTCTATTTTCAAATTTTTTTTTGAGAATATAATAAAAAAAAAATTTTCTTGTATTTTTGAATGCAAAAACATGTTTAGTTTGTTGAAATTAAAAAAAAAAAGTTTTTGAAGAAAAAAAAATAGAAAATACTAAAATATGTTGTTACTAGGATTGAACTTTATTATTAACTCATTAAATGAGATAGATTCATTTTATCAAATGCATGTTTTCATTGACTTTTGAAAATTAGAAATTAAAAACAGCATTTTGAATGTTTTCAGTTTCTTTCACAAATTGAATTTTGAAAATCATTTTTGTTTTAGGTCCATTTTGGGTTGCCAAACAAGTTTTTTGGTCTCAAAAATAGAAATTTGTTTTTGAAAATAGAAAACAAGGGGAAAAAACAGTTACCAAACATATTCTAAATTTCATCCTTTGATAATTTGTCCTTTGCTGTTTTTGGGTCTGTGTTTCTAGGTGTGTATACATACGCATGCTTTATGCATGTGTATGCATACTTGTAGCATGCGTACACATGCACATGGGATGCGCATGCATACTCGTACACAGAAACCCAAATTTAGAGTTCTTTATGTTTTATCTATTTTGACCAGTTTTAATCACTTGTATAGTTTTCGTTTGACTTAGTTTTACGTGTTCAGACTATAGGATCATTGAGATAACATGCTTTACTTGCTTTTGATTGTTAGATTAAAGATTAGGATTTATATGTCTTGGATGAACAATATGGACATGCACATGAACATGCATCGATGCATAGATGTTGTGATGCAATGAGATAAGTCATGCAAAATTCATATGAATATGCATGTTGAATACTTGAACATGAGTTGATTGCTTATAATGGATAAACATGATGAATGCTTTGGTTTTTAAATATGCATGTGATGATTGATTTGTTTCAGCCTTAGGGATGTTTATGTGATATGTTATTGTTTGTTTTTCTTGCTGCTCTTAGAGATAAGCATTAATTGTTAGATGAATGGTAGGATCTCTATGCCATGTGTAGAATTGGGATAATATGTCATGTTGTATGTTAGGTGCATGTTAAAGTGTGTATGAGTATAGAATAACATGTTAGAGGGCCCTTTGATGGGATTAGGATTTGGAATACAATGAGTGGAGACCAATTTACGAGTCAGGCAGGGTTGGGTGTCTAACATCTTCCCATCCTCATACCTAAATTCCAGACATGTACACTGGCAAAGATCAGTCATTCCACAAAAGTGCAATATATATGGTTCTTGGACTTAATCTAGGTGGCAACTCCATTTACACTCTCAATTTGGTCTATTCTAGGCCGAGACATACTTTCTATGAGGAAACAACTACCACCTACATGGTAGGGCCGTAGGAGTGCTTGCGTCTATAGGTATACATTAACCGGACCCTTAAAAATAAGTGTCTAGTTAATGTATGCCTTTATGGGATACATTAATCATTTATTTTTTAGAAAAATTTATGTGAAAGGTGACATAGTTTTTATCTTAATCCAAAGGTGCATCTCATTGGCTCCACGAAAAAAGCTCAAGAAACTTTTGTGTTTATTATTATTATTTGGGTTAAAAATTGAAATTTGAACAATAAGTTGACATATATGTATGATATAGACTTAAAAATTTTAAGAGCTCTTAACAAATTATTTGATTATATATATATATATATATATATAGTGCTAATATAATAAGTAACTTAGTATTCGGTTTCCTTAACTAAATGGAACAGTATCCTCTATTCTTCTTATCTATTGTTGCAATGCATGTCTTGTCCATCAATCGTTTTATTTTGAAAAATAGTATATGCACAATACTTTCACAAGTAATACTAGATGATTGATTGTTACTTAGGGAGGGGGGCAGGTGGAGGCTTAAAGTGCCAACTGTCGGTCTTAAGTAGAAGAAAAAACAGTAGATATATTCACTACAATTTAATATTTGGCCCCTCCTTTACAATTTTACATTGATTTCATTGTAAGAGCATTTGCATCAATTATTGTAAAAAATCATAAGCCTTAAATTTGCCAAGTCAATCCTAAAATACACTCATATCAGTCTGTGTCAATGTACAAAATACATTTTTGTAGCGAAAATTGTGTAAATTTGTTTTTTTAATTTTATTATTGTTATATTTTTTTAGGATAAAGTTTAGCTACAAAATTAGTTGTAGCCCTAGGCTACAAAATTGGTTGTAGCTTCAATATCTTTTTTTTAGAGATAAATTTTGACAAAATCACTATTGGATTACATATTCTTCTTATATCCTCCATGTTTGCAAAATTTCTAAAAAATTAAAGATCAATAGCTATATGTACTTGAAAATTATACATAAAATATAAGCTTATAGATCATATAGTAAACAATATCCGATTGACACAAAATTTTACAAGTGTATTAAAAGCGTAAAGAACATGTAATTCAACAATTAGATTTTTAAAATATGTAGTAATATTTATTTTATTGAGTAAGGTTGCAGCCTTAAGTTACAACCAGTTTTGTAACTAAATTTTGTTCATTTTTTGTTAATTGACTTATATAAAGTAGACATGTAGGGACTGTTTGGGATCCGCTTATATTTTTGAAACTGAAAACTTTTTATTGAAAATATTGTAGATAAAAGTAAAAGTTAGCTAAAATAGTATAGTGTGACCCATGAATAGTGTTAGGTTCTAAAATTTTAGAACAATTGGCAAATCGTGAACATAAACTTGTCTAGATATAGATCTTAGAGTCAATAGGTATTATTAGACAATGCTCAAGTTGATATAAGTCAAGATTCAAGAACAAGTAAGCAGTAGAAAGAATAGTTCAGAAACTGGCTAGTTCGATCGATCGAGAAACAGGCTCGACTGATCGAGAATCGTATCTGCAGAATTTTAAGTTGGCCCAAACAGCAGTTCAAGCCCATTAAGGATTAGGGTTTCAGATCTACTTCTTCTAGTATATAAAGGAAACCCTAAGCACGTTTTTATAAGGCTTTTTAGAGAGAGAAGAGTGTGCTTCTTTTGTATTTAGGGTTTTGTACCTAAAAAGCTCTCTCATATCTTCTATCGGTGTTACTCCTTGAAGAAGTTCAAGATCCGGTATTGTTGAAGTTGCTGCCTTCTCTAGTCATTAAAGGTGCTGATGATCTAAACCTTCAAGGGTGGTCTTAGAGTCACAAACAGGGGAGTTTGTGTTGCTAAACCTTTGAGTAGGATCTCAAAGTCACAAGCGTGGGTGTTTGTGTTTTGCAAAGGCCAAGGAAAGAAGTAGTCCATGGACTCGGAGCTATCATGGGGTCGTGGTAGTAAATTTCTACTTGAGGTAGCAATAGAATGTTAGTGGTCTAAGTTCTATTGTACAAACTTCAATTTTTTCATAGTGGATTTGCTGTTTTACCTTGAGGATAGCTAGGTTAAATCCTCCCCAGGTTTTTTATTGGTTTGGTTTTCCTAGGTTATCAGATCTTTGTGTTCTTTATATTTTCCGCTGCTTTACATGATATGATTGTTTTGTGTTAACCTAGATCTGAATAATTTACCTAAGTTAATCACTTGAGTAAATAACTAGGTTAATTTGATTGTGTTTAAGGGGTCTAAAAACTATACAAGTGGTATCAGAGTGAGTTAACTCTAGTGTTTAGATCTTTTGATCTAAGAGTTGATCCTTGATCCCTGTTATCATGGATAATTTTAAGTGTCTTACTGTTTTTTATTGTGATGATTTGAATAAAAAGGACACTGTTGTTTCTGTTGATCTTATTGATGCCTGTGAAACTCTCCGTAAGGAATTATTAAAATCTATGAAAATTGCTAAGAAATTCAAGGAAGAGTTAAAATTGGCTAATCTTGAAAAAGAGAAATTGATTGTGAGATTAAACGAGTCTAATAAAAAGAATGAATTTTTGAGAAATCAAATTTCCTTTCAAGATGAAAAGATGAAAAGCTTGGAACAAAAGTTAGTTGAATCTAAAGCTAAAATTGAAAATTTGACTAGTACCAAGCCTGCTATTGATAACAGAAGTTTTTTTGTTTCTCTTAAGCCTAAAGCTGAAAAATTTATATCCCTCCTTTCAAGAGGAATAATAAAGAAAAGGCTTATTTTGATAGGTTAGACAAAGGTAAAATTTCTAATATAGACGCTGAAGTTTCTAAACCTATGTCTAAACCTACTGTTAGAGAGCATAATAAATTTGTTTTTGTGCCTACTTGTCACCTTTGTGGTGTTGTTGGTCATATTAGACAAAATTGTTCTTTGTTGAGGCAAAAACCAACATCTGAGATTAGATTTGCTGTTAGGAATACTGATATTCCTAAATTTGTTCCTATTGGTTACTTTTGTAATGTCTCCGGTCACATTCGTCCTAATTGTCATAAATTGAAATTTAAAAATTCTTTATTTCAATCTAGCTGCCATAAGTCCATACAAATTGTTTCATATTCTTTTGAAAAGTTTAAGCTTGTTGGCTTGTGAAAGGAATTTGCAGGATTTCAGTATTTCTCAGAAGATTGGTATAATCCCTCAAATACACTCTGCTTCTCATGAATTTTTACCTACAAAGTCGAAGACTTGAGCTATATGGGTGAGAAAAGATTCTCTAAAGTGAGTGTTGTTTACTTGTCCTTGATTTAATTCTTTCAATTAATTGTGAACATGTTTTCTTTTAGTTTTTGGTTGTTTTGTTTTCTTAAGTTGATTTGTTTAAAAAAAAAAATCCAAAAACATTGAAAATTTTTCAAAAAGAAAAAAATATTTTATTTTGTGTCTTGTTTTATTTGTTTTGAGGATTACATGAATTATGATATCCCTCTCTTGATTTAGAACATCCTTGACATTGTGGAGAAACTTGAATAGTATGTGTTATATTTGTGCTAATCTATTTTTGATTTTGTGTGAGTACGTACTAGTTTGTACATGTACTCAAGGATTAATTAAGAAATTGATATTTCTTGTTTGTGTACCCTCTATAGCTTAGTTTAGCATTGTCATGCATTGTTTTTGCATTTTAATCATTTTGCATAATGTGTGCTTTTTGTTTTTGGTCATAAATTTTTTTTAAATCAAAAAGACTTTTGTGTTTTGTATTATAGATCTTGGATTTGTAATGAAGGTTGGCCATATTATCTTTACATAACATGTTTATGTACCTTGTTTAGCTTGGATAAGCTAATTTTACTACACCTTGCTAGTTTTAGCTTTGTAATGCATGTTGTGTGGAAGTTGTTTATAGTTTTTGATTATATGATCTTGATCTTGAAGTCACATGTTTTTGAATGTTGGACTTGAACTTAATGAGAAAAGCATAAATAACCATCTCACCACTGTTTACTAGCCAATCATGAACACTTTAGTGCATATTGTAAGATTTTGTGCTCAAGATAATGTAGCACATGCACAAAAAAACATAAGATGTAGCCTCGGTTTAAATGCTAAAATTGGTGTGTACATTATTGGGCTATAATAACTTCACATTTCAAATAAAATTGGTGTGTACATTATCCAGGCTATTTTAATAAGTTTCTAATCAAATAAAATTTGTGTGTATATTATGAGGCAAATCAAAAAACTTACATGATTGTAAGCTGTTGAGGGGAAAATTTCGATATTCCCAAGTAGGATATGGGGTAGCCAAGCCGAAACTCGACGATGGGCCTTGAGATGAAGCCCAAAGGCTTTCGGTGTTGTGGAAGTCCATCCAAGCAAGATATAGAGGCTGCAAGACAACACTAAAGCACAATAAACATGTCAATATTGTTAGTTTATTATATTTTTTAGTCCTTTTTACAGTGTCATAGTTCAAATCAGTCCTCCAGCGGTAGGGGTGAAATTATACTTAGAGTCCAACAGTCCATAATTAAATAAATTTAGGGAAGTGTTCACTCTTGGGGGTCCTTATATGTCTTGGTCAAGGGAATTTAGAGTACTTTCAGCCATCATTACATCAATATGAGGGAAAAATTCAATTGTTACAAATATATTATATTCTTCATCATAATAATAATAAACAAAGATTAAGGGCTCCATTGTAACAAATAAAGAGGAAGAATAGGATGGAATGAAGGGAGAGAAAGACCCCCAGCTCAGTGCAGCAAGTATTAAGCTAAGGTTTTGATGAGTGTATGACCATAAGACATGAATGAGGTGAATGTGGGCTATTTTGAGTGAGTGAGATCAGATTAATGCTGAGATTGAAGTTTTTTATGAGTAATGGGTTGTTTGTGACTAGTTGGAGAGACATTGAGTTGTGTTTGTGTGAAAAAAGAAAAAAGAACATCTAAGATTAGATGAATGTGGGCTAGGGATGATGAGTGAGATGGGATCAACACCAAATTCAAGGCTTTTTGTGAGTGGTGGGCTGTGATTGTGTGAAGGTGTGAGAGGAACATCTGGGATTAGATGGGAGTGAGTGAAGGATGATGAATGGCAAGCTAAAAGAGAGCTAAACCACCAGCAAAGAGGGAAAACGAACCCAGATCTTCAGAGGAAGGTGGCTGGCCCCCTTTGTGGTTGTTTGCTTGTCCATTTATAATGGAGCTATGGGGGCATTGATTGATAAGAATCCAAAAAAGATGACATCTCAAGGATGACGAAATCAAGATCAATTTTCTGAGATTTTTGGTCAGAATTGGGGGATTTGCTTTTGGGGCTGCCTTGCTTCTTTAGGAAATGATGGATTTTTTTTATTAATTGATAAGATTTCTGGGGCTGAGGTGAATCAATGTGATTATGGCGTGTATCAAGAACGAATCCTAATGCTGCAACTGAGATTTGGTCCCCCAAAAAGTAAGATTCAACACCCCAAGCCAGGTGTGAAGTTCTAGTCTTCTTCAGGGGGTTCCGCTGGAGATCTCTTTATGCCCTCCAAACCACATGTTCCCAAATTTTCCCCTTTAGGACTCATGGGCTTGGTACATGAATCATGTCTTGAACGTTTTTGACATTTATAACATCAATTTGTTGAGGTTTGAATAATTTGGCTTCAACACCCCTTCCGCTGGAGGTGCAGCTTTGAGGAAGATGATGGGGTTTGATCATGGGTTTTAAATAAATATGTTAACAACCACTATAATGGAATAATGTGGTGTTTCTCATGAGTTTCTCCATAGATAATCATAATGGATATGTAGGATGTATAATTACCATGAGTTTTGGTAATAAATATTATGAATGTTGTGATGTAAATAAATGTTATGGGTCTGATAATTATGACTTTTCATGGGCTTTTATAGGATGATTGTCATGGGTTTTGAGAATAAATAATTCATAAATTCTATGAGCTTGTAATAGTAATAGTTTTAAGAATCTAAAGTATTGTTTATTGGACTTTTAAGTGAAATAACTATGATATAGTATTTTGCCAAGTATTGATAACCTTGGGCTTTTTTTGATAAAATAACGCCAAGTAATTTGCTTGGGCTTTTAATAGTGCCAATGAAAATTGGGCTTTTGATATTGCCAATGAGAATTGGGCTTTGATATTGCCAATGAAAATTGGGCTTTGATGTTGCCAATGAGAATTGGGCTTTAAATATTGCCAGTGAGAACTGGGCTTTGATGTTGCCAATGAGATTTGGAATTTAAATATTGCCAGCGAGAACTGGGCTTTGAAGAAATAAATTGCCATGAGTTTAAATCATGGGCTTTGATTTATGGATTTGAATTCCATTGATAAAATTGTTTTGCCATGGACTTGAATCATGGACTTTTCAAATATTACCAAGCATAAATATTCTTGGGTTTTAAATAGAATAGTGTGTATAAATAAAATTAGGTGTAATAATAAAAAAAAAAGTACCCTAACATTTAGCCCCCCGAGTCACGTGTGATCAAATTAGTAGTAATACTATATTTTTTGAAAGAAAAATATTAGGATCACACGTGCGAGAGTTTTTTTTTTTTTTTTTTTTTTTTTTTTTTTTTTTTTTGGAAAAATGGTGGCCTATTATAGATAATGAGATAGGAAAATATTTGTGGGCCAATGAGAAATATTCGTGAAGGCACAAAATAATGATAGTTTGGTATTTTTTGGTGAATAAATAGAAGTGATTAATAGGATTAGAGCATGCGGCTTGAGTGAAAAAATTGTACCTCAACCTTTTAGCCCCCTGAGTTTGTGTGATCAGCTTGCGTTTGGTCACATATGTGAGTTTGAATGAGTCCATAGGCTTGTGTTGCTTGGGTTGAAAGAGAGAATTTAGCTGTGGGTGGAATTGAAGCCACTGGCAAGGAGGTTGAAGAGATTGAGCCTCTTTTGCCACTGTCTGATCTATGGTGCTGTTATTTCCATTGTTTCAGCAGTGATTTAGAAAAATAATCCAATTAGTGCACCTCTGAAGTGGGTGCTATGAAGAGATATTCTAGTCACGAAACTGCATGGGCTCTAGCCGCTACTGGTGTTTTGTACCCAGCGATAAGAGCTTCTACCAGCCCCCATTTGATTTATGGGTCTTTGTGGGCCCATTATTGATTGGCCTAACTGAATAAACTGAGAGATTGATGATAAAGTGTTTTATTGACCCCTTCATAAAGCCAATATCATTGGTGATGTGATATTGTTCTGCTGTGAGATTGTATTCCATACTCTGATGCGCCGCTGGAGTCTAGAGATGCTGAATTTAATAGTTGTTTTATGGAGGAGATATCCAGATACTGTGGTGGAAGCCCCCAAGTTTAATTTAGTGAGAATTCCAGCCGTGATGAATCTAGACCCTCCAATGATGGTTATTTAGATCAAACTGATACTTTTGTTAACTCAATTATTGGTTCCATAGGTTCAGCTGTCATAATGAAGCAATTTAGGGGATGACCATTGCCGGTAAGATGAAGATTTATGAACCTATGAAGATGTTTCTTCAAGAGCTCCTTATCTTCTTACATCCTTTCTTTCCTTTTTCTTCTATTCCTTGTCTTCATTCATGGCCTTGCATTTTTCTGCCCTTATGGTTCCAGCAGCTTGGTGATAATAACAAGACATAGCCGAGGAAGTATGATGATGGATCTGAGGATATGGATACAGACTTTGGTAATTTTACGACCCTTTCCATTTCATCATGTAAATTTGCTCCTGATGTATTTTCACTTCAGGTTTTGCTGCCGAAGATATATCGGCAATCGACAAAAGCTTTGTTGATGCTGTTGCGGCTGAAGGGTTTGTTTCTGCAGAGCCCCAGCTGTGATTCTACCATATCTTCATGATGTTCCTTAAAAAAAATCTCCAAGCATGACTTAAAGTTGCTCATATTGCTAGAGGGAATTATGGCTTGATGCTGTTCATTTGCTCTTTTGTCGTTATTGGTGGATAGTTGACTCTAGTCTCTTACTTTACAACAATGCATGGAAAATTTCCTGATGTTGCTTTTAAAGAAAAATATTAATCTTGGTGCTTGAAGGCATTTTAGAGAAATATTCAGGCTTCATGGTTGGAGCCAAGATTGGTGTTGATATGAGAGGACTATTGTTCTAGCTGTAGGTTGCTATATCATACATGTTGTGCAGCTGAATTATGTACTACTTGTGATGATGAAGATAGCTGATTCGAGGAGAATATTGCGTTGACGATGTCTGAACTTTATCCTTTGATCAAAGGGATGAGATCATGTGTCTTTCAAAGGTGTTTCCCCTCTAGTGGAGATCTTTGGCAATGGCTTTGTTGGAGTAGATTCTTATATTTTCTTAGGTGTATTTTTTCAAAAATTTACTTTTGTGATGTATTGTGATGTAATGTAATGTAACGTAATCACTATGTAATGTGACGTATGTTGTAAGCTTATACAACCATAAATGTTGTATTATATGTGATGTTTTGAAAATTGGTTCTAGTCATGCATGTTGTGTTTTATAAATTGAAATCAATTCAGCGATGTAGTACTATGTTTTATTTAGCCATGAATTTCCTTTGTCAAGATATTTTGATTGTCAAAAAATTACAATTGTTAGGCTCAAAAAATTAAAGCATGGTCATAAAGGTAATATCCATTTTGAAATTACTTGCTAAATGCATGACCATTTTATTTTTGAAGTCCCAACCGTAAAGGCTATCTTTAATTTTGAATATGTAAAGGTTTGAAATATGAAAAGTGTTTCGATCATTGAAAGATTGATATAATCGAGCCAAAATATAGTCACGGAAGTTAAACAATTTATTTTGTAAAAATAACTTGTTAGAATCATGATAATTTATTTTGGAGACATCAAGTTGCAAAAGGTTATCATTGCAAGTGAGATTGAAATATAAATATCTATGTAAAAATGTATCTTAAAATATTTATAGTTTTGAAAATAGATGTAAGATATTCATGTCTTAGAGTAAAGATAACACTTACTCTCTATTTCCAAAGGATTTTTCAGAAAATATGATTATTGAGTTGAGTATGATATAACTCCAGCCATTTGCCAAGTTTCATGAGATTTTAGCCTCCTGCCATGGCTTAGATCAAAGCCCCCAAGTGTGGGATGGTTGATACCCTTGATGATGCTTGAGATTCCAAGGGTTCCAATGATGTGAATATAATAATTCTAGTAACATGATGGAGTCACCATGGCCTTGAATATGCGTGGGGCTGCCATGGCTTCAATGGGGACAAAGCTTCTTTAAGGGATGACTGCCAATCTACTTGGTTCAACGGTTGGTCGCAAGGAGTTTCTTGGATGGTTCAAGCTCCTATATTGTGATAGAAAATTCTCATTGGTTTTATGCCTACAAAATAGACAAATTTCAAAGTATAAAAAGCATAACGATGGTTGGAACAAACAATATGTTTCATATAATAATTTTCGATCAATGGTTGCAATAATGGTAAAGATAAAGTAATATATATTTGACGTGAAAGTTTTGATTGAACGATGTATGTGATATAATATTAAAGTAATTTGTATTGAGTGATATGATGATAATAGAGTAGCATATATTCGATATAAATCTAAAGATAGTGATGTGATGACTTATCTTGAAAGTTCACGACTCAAGCCGTGTATCAGTGAACTAATGGCAGTCTAGCAGCACGGCGACATGGGTGCAGCGGTGGAGAGTCCATCTACCGTGATAAGTCTCTCCATGGTTTGATATTGAGAGCATGTATCACCAAGTTACGATCTGAACTGAGCATCATGTTGTACTCCTAAGCAAAGATGTCAATGTACTTTTTATTAGATGGAGAACGTACGTCAGGTACTGTTGGAGGTCCCTGAAATGGTTCCGCTATGCTGCTAGACAAGAATTTTTCTTCCATTAGATGTGTTCTCTTCCGGATACAGTCCTGAGAATTGTACTAGCTTCATTTAGCCTAGGACCCCTTTTATTTGAGGCAACTAAGCCTCACATGTCATTATGAGTAACAATATATATTCATCCATTTCGTAGCCGGGTTTATTCACATTGTGGCTGCGATTTGCTGCCAGATGCTTCCTTATTCTTTCCTTTCTTTTGGATAAAAAAGTGCTTTTAAACTTATTTTGGGATCATTCTTGATTAGCTCAAAACTACTGCTGCCTCATGCATCATTTGTGATGGTGAGATGAAGTTGGCTAAGCTTGCGGTGAATATTGCAGATTTAGAGAACGAAATTGCAGCAAAGTTAGCGGAACTATCCTTTTTGACAAGTCAAAAGAATTCAATCATGCTGTCCTTACCCACCAGCGGTAGCCCCTTCTTCACGGAAACCTTTAGTGGCATATTGGATTAGGCTACTCACGCTTTAGTTTATTTTTCTAGTGGGCAACTCTGTTTGGATGTAATACGTATCTAGTGTGTTACTACATGTTTTGAGAGTCTCTAGTTATAAAGACTTCTTTCCTCTTTCTCTTTTGTAATTAGAGGAAAAAAGCGGTTCTAGGTGCTGTCACTATTCATGTATACGAAACCATTCCGCTATAGAAAACTTATTTAGTCGTGATTGGCTCATTTATAAGTGTTGTTATTACTTGTGCAAAAGGTCATTCAATTGTAGGTACCAATATTACATGCGAAAGAAGGACTAGTCAACTATGGATATTGTCTCGTAAAGGGGTTCACGCCCTAAAGAAATTTTTTCTGCATAAAGCTAAATTTTCTGCATAACAGAGAATTTTTCTGCACAAAGAAACTTTTCTGCATAAATAAAAATTTTCTGCATAAAGATATTTTCTGCATAAATGTAATTTTTCTGCACAAGGAAATTTTTCTGCATAAAAAATTTTCTGCATAAAGAAATTTTCTGCATAAATAAATTTTTCTGCATAAATGAAATTTTTCTGCATAAAGACACTTTCTGCATAAATAAATTTTTCTGCACAAGGAAATTTTTCTGCACAAATGGAATTTTCTGCATAAAGATATTTTCTGCATAAAGAAACTTTTCTGCATAAATGATATTTTTCTGCATAAAAATATTTTCTGCACAAGGAAATTTTTCTGCATAAATGGAATTTTCTACATAAAGATATTTTCCTGCATAAAAAATTTTCTGCACAAGGAAATTTTTCTGCACAAATGGAATTTTCTGCATAAAGATATTTTCTGCATAAAGAAACTTTTCTGCATAAATGATATTTTTCTGCATAAAAATATTTTCTGCATAAATGTAATTTTTCTGCATAAATAAATTTTTCTGCATAACAAATTTTCTGCATAAAAGTAATTTTCTGCACAAGGAAATTTTTCTGCACAAATGGAATTTTCTGCATAAAGATATTTTCTGCATAAAGAAACTTTTCTGCATAAATGATATTTTTCTGCATAAATGTAATTTTTCTGCATAAATAAATTTTTCTGCATAACAAATTTTCTGCATATGAAATTTTCTGCATAAATAAATTTTCTGCACAAAGGAATTTTTCTGCATAACAAACTTTCTGCATAAAAGTAATTTTCTGCACAAGGAAATTTTTCTGCATAAGAAATTTTCTGCATAAAAATTTTCTGCATAAGAAATTTTCTGCAAAAAAAAAAAATTTTCTGCATATATAAATTTTCTGCACAAAAAAAAAAATTCTGCATAAAAGGTATAGAAAAAACTTATGATTTGTAGAAGGTTCATGCACAAAGAAAATTTTTTCTGCATAAAAGGTATAAAAAACTTATGATTTGTAAAAGGTTCATGCCCCCAAAGAAATTTTTCTGCATAAAAGGGGCTAACCATTGTTACTCTTTTATGTGCGCACATGTTTTTCCTAACTGTTCATGTGAAAATTTTGCACTGTTCATTGCAAATGACACCTCCAGCCGTAGCTGCTGTGCCCTTTTTTTTTTTGCAAGAATAACCCTTTTTTTTTTTTTAGCCAAAAGGGTTTTCCTTTTAAAAAAAAAAGAGGTTTTATGATAAAATAATGTTTGTTTATTTGCGTATATGTATACATATGTATACTAACATACGTACACGCATCATTACCCTTTTCTTTTAGCCATTCACATATAAACATCGTACTTTTCAAGGCAAGAGACACCTCCAGCCGTAGCTTCTGTATTCCCCTTTTTTTTTTTCTGCAAAAACCATTTTTGAGCCAAAAGCGAAGAAAAAAGATGTTTTGTGATTTTGAAAGAAAACAAATAGTACCCATTCTTCTATGCATGTATATAAACATACATATGTGCATTGTTATTTCTTTTTTTTTTTTTTACTGTCCATGTGTAAATATTTTACTGTTCACCTTGAGGACATTTTTTTTGAAAAAATGTTTCTTTTATGAAGGAAAGAAAATAGTGTTCACTTACATATACATACGTATATATATGTATGTATACTTATATATATATATATATATATATATATATAGATATACATATGAATATGCATCATGTTGACTATTATGCATCCTTGTTGGCTATTATGCAACCTTGGGGCATGATAGACTTTCACCTACTGATTGGCTCCCCAGTGGAGTCGCCAGAATGTTGAGGGGAAAATTTCGATATTCCCAAGTAGGATATGGGGTAGCCAAGCCGAAACTCGACGATGGGCCTTGAGATGAAGCCCAAAGGCTTTCGGTGTTGTGGAAGTCCATCCAAGCAAGATATAGAGGCTGCAAGACAACACTAAAGCACAATAAACATGTCAATATTGTTAGTTTATTATATTTTTTAGTCCTTTTTACAGTGTCATAGTTCAAATCAGTCCTCCAGCGGTAGGGGTGAAATTATACTTAGAGTCCAACAGTCCATAATTAAATAAATTTAGGGAAGTGTTCACTCTTGGGGGTCCTTATATGTCTTGGTCAAGGGAATTTAGAGTACTTTCAGCCATCATTACATCAATATGAGGGAAAAATTCAATTGTTACAAATATATTATATTCTTCATCATAATAATAATAAACAAAGATTAAGGGCTCCATTGTAACAAATAAAGAGGAAGAATAGGATGGAATGAAGGGAGAGAAAGACCCCCAGCTCAGTGCAGCAAGTATTAAGCTAAGGTTTTGATGAGTGTATGACCATAAGACATGAATGAGGTGAATGTGGGCTATTTTGAGTGAGTGAGATCAGATTAATGCTGAGATTGAAGTTTTTTATGAGTAATGGGTTGTTTGTGACTAGTTGGAGAGACATTGAGTTGTGTTTGTGTGAAAAAAGAAAAAAGAACATCTAAGATTAGATGAATGTGGGCTAGGGATGATGAGTGAGATGGGATCAACACCAAATTCAAGGCTTTTTGTGAGTGGTGGGCTGTGATTGTGTGAAGGTGTGAGAGGAACATCTGGGATTAGATGGGAGTGAGTGAAGGATGATGAATGGCAAGCTAAAAGAGAGCTAAACCACCAGCAAAGAGGGAAAACGAACCCAGATCTTCAGAGGAAGGTGGCTGGCCCCCTTTGTGGTTGTTTGCTTGTCCATTTATAATGGAGCTATGGGGGCATTGATTGATAAGAATCCAAAAAAGATGACATCTCAAGGATGACGAAATCAAGATCAATTTTCTGAGATTTTTGGTCAGAATTGGGGGATTTGCTTTTGGGGCTGCCTTGCTTCTTTAGGAAATGATGGATTTTTTTTATTAATTGATAAGATTTCTGGGGCTGAGGTGAATCAATGTGATTATGGCGTGTATCAAGAACGAATCCTAATGCTGCAACTGAGATTTGGTCCCCCAAAAAGTAAGATTCAACACCCCAAGCCAGGTGTGAAGTTCTAGTCTTCTTCAGGGGGTTCCGCTGGAGATCTCTTTATGCCCTCCAAACCACATGTTCCCAAATTTTCCCCTTTAGGACTCATGGGCTTGGTACATGAATCATGTCTTGAACGTTTTTGACATTTATAACATCAATTTGTTGAGGTTTGAATAATTTGGCTTCAACACCCCTTCCGCTGGAGGTGCAGCTTTGAGGAAGATGATGGGGTTTGATCATGGGTTTTAAATAAATATGTTAACAACCACTATAATGGAATAATGTGGTGTTTCTCATGAGTTTCTCCATAGATAATCATAATGGATATGTAGGATGTATAATTACCATGAGTTTTGGTAATAAATATTATGAATGTTGTGATGTAAATAAATGTTATGGGTCTGATAATTATGACTTTTCATGGGCTTTTATAGGATGATTGTCATGGGTTTTGAGAATAAATAATTCATAAATTCTATGAGCTTGTAATAGTAATAGTTTTAAGAATCTAAAGTATTGTTTATTGGACTTTTAAGTGAAATAACTATGATATAGTATTTTGCCAAGTATTGATAACCTTGGGCTTTTTTTGATAAAATAACGCCAAGTAATTTGCTTGGGCTTTTAATAGTGCCAATGAAAATTGGGCTTTTGATATTGCCAATGAGAATTGGGCTTTGATATTGCCAATGAAAATTGGGCTTTGATGTTGCCAATGAGAATTGGGCTTTAAATATTGCCAGTGAGAACTGGGCTTTGATGTTGCCAATGAGATTTGGAATTTAAATATTGCCAGCGAGAACTGGGCTTTGAAGAAATAAATTGCCATGAGTTTAAATCATGGGCTTTGATTTATGGATTTGAATTCCATTGATAAAATTGTTTTGCCATGGACTTGAATCATGGACTTTTCAAATATTACCAAGCATAAATATTCTTGGGTTTTAAATAGAATAGTGTGTATAAATAAAATTAGGTGTAATAATAAAAAAAAAAGTACCCTAACATAAGCTTTTATTCTAGGAGATGTGTGAGTTATATAATGTAACTCTTTTAGTGATAGTTATTTTCAAACTTATGTGATGAATTTTGTAGAAATTGTGGTTGATTACTATCTACTTATCACCTCACATGTATCTCACGCTATTTTTAGCTGCACACACTACACAAGTTATTCTTTGCTAAGCTTAGTACATGATATTGTGTGTGATCTTGTTGTGGCCATCCAAGATTAAAAGTTTCTTGATTTTGATGCAAAATATGTTTAATGTTTGAGTTTTGAGGACAAATTGGTTGAAAAACTTGTTTTTGGAAGATCTGGGTTGAATTCTAGTATTCTTGAAAAACTTTTAATCTCATACTCATGCATTTCATTCATGAAACACTATGCTTTGAGGAGTTTCTGCATTAAACTGCTCTGTTTTTCAAAAATTTGATTTTTTCAGATTTTCGATCGATCGAATCTGTTTTTCGACCAATCGAAATTGCCATAAAAATTTTTGGTTTGAATCTGTCTGGCTTGATTGGTATTCAATCGATTCTCGACCAACCGAAACTGAAAAATTTTCAATTTCTAAGTTTTTGACCAAATTTTTTTTATGCATCACTTATGTTTAGGATTCACATGCATTGCATTGTTTTTTTTTTTTTTTTTTTTTTTTTGTATTCATCTTGTAGTTTTGCAGTCATATCTCTCATTGTTTTCACACATAACATGCATATACTTTGCTAAATTAGGTACTCAACTTGAATTAAAAATTGTTTGATTAATTTTTGAGTCCTTTGTACATTTTAGTATATGCTATTTTTCTTGATGTGTGAAATACTGAAGATTGAAAATATTTTTTTTGAGATATGATGGATAAAAATGTGAAAATATTTTCTCTATTTATGCAATTGTTTATGAGTCACATAGTGTCAAGTTTACATTTATTGAAAGAGAGAATATTTTTTTTATGTGTATCCTTAATTTTTTTTTGAGTTTGGTTTGTGTTTTTTTATTTTTCCCCACCTCCTAAATTTTCCCCAAAACTATTTTTCCCAAAACTTGTTTTGTTTTGCTATTTTCAATAGAGCTAAATTTGTTAGGATCAAAGGAATTAGGAACTAATGTATTAGTACTTCATTTTGTAAGATTGGCAAACCATGATCAAAACGGTTTTAGTCTTGTTAAGACTTGCTCAAAGTATGTGGTTTTTATGTAAAGTTGGAATCGAGTTACTGCAAAAGTTATTGTGCAAATCTGCCTGGCTCGATCGATCGAGAATTAGATTTGACCAATCGAAAGTCGTGCAAATTATTTTTTTTGCAGAATTTCCAACTCAACCCAAACCCGTTTGACGTGTAGGGTTTTATGTTATGCTCTAAGTATAAAAGGGAATGCCTTAGCCACGTTTTAGAGAGTTCTTTGATGCTGTGTGTGTGAATCTTTTGTGAGATCTAGAGGTGTTTACCTTCACATACTCTTAGGGTTTCCAAACTCAAGATTAATGTCAAGAGCTTGGTGATCATTCAGTTGCAGATTCAAGAACTTCAAGATATACAAGCAGGAGTGCTTGTGCTTGTTGTGAATTCAAGAAAGAAGTAGTCCGTGGACGTAGTCGTGGTAGTAAGTTTCCTACTCAAGGTAGCAATAGGATGTTGATAGTCTAAGTCGCTATTGTGTAAACTTCAATTCTTTCATAGTGAATTCTGTTTTACCTTGATGATAGCTAGGTTAAATACTCCCTAGGTTTTTTACCGATTTGGTTTTCCTGGATTATCATATCGTGTGTTCTTTACTTTCCGCACTTTGCATGATATGATATATTTGTGTTAATCTAGAACTACATAATATACCTAAGTTAATCACTTGACTAAATAACTAGGTTAATCTGTTTGGGTTTTAAGGGGTCTAAATTTCTTACAAGTGGTATCAGAGTGAGTAGCTTTATGTTGTAGATCATTTGATCTAAAAGTTGATCCTTGACTCCGGTTGTCATGGAACACGAACACTCTCTTTTTATTCCACCTTATTTTGATGGGAATAATTATGCTTATTGGAAAGTAATGATGAAAGCATTCCTGAAATCCATTGATGAGAAAGTCTGGAACTCTGTTGAATACGGATGGGAGAAGCCCACTACTCCTATGAGTGGGTGGAAAACTTCTCAAAAAGAAGCTGCCGCTTTTAATAGCAAAGCAATAAATGCTATTTTTAATGCTGTTTCTATGGAGGAATTTAAGAGAATCTCTAATGTTGAGGTTGTTCGTACTACTTGGAATATCCTCCAGACTGTGAATGAAGGCATAAAGGCAGTTAAAATTAACAAGTTGCAACAATTGACTACTAGATTTGAAAGCATTAGAATGACTGATGATGAATCGTTTGACGAGTTCTATGCTAAGTTTAATGATATTGTTAATTCTTTATATAATTTGGGTGAAATCTATGATCAACCTAAAATTGTTAGGAAAATTCTTAGATCTTTGATTGAGAATTTTAGACCCAAAGTGACTGTCATCATTGAAAGTAAGGATGTGGATTCCATCCCTGTTTATGAAATTGTAGGATCTCTTCAGTCCTATGAGTTGGACCTACCTAAGACTAGCAAATCAAAATCAATAACTCTTAAGTTTGTTGATGATGTTGATGCTAGTGGATTTGATGATGAGCTCTCTGCTACAGAGATTGCTTACCTTGCCAAGAACTTTAGAAATTTTCTTAGGAACAATAACAGAAGGGCAAGAGGTAAGAACACTGCTGAACCTAGAAATTTTAGGAGGAATGATCCCACTAAGGTTAATAACACTAAAAAACCTAAAGAAAAAGTAGGTCAATCTTCAAATATTTCTATGGGGCAACATTGTTTTGTGTCAAGGGTATGGTCATGTGAAATCTGAATGCCCTACATACTTGAGGTCTAAGGGTAAGGCTATGGCTGTAACCCTTAGTGATGATGAAGTTTCTGATAATGAGTCTTGTAGTGATGAGGATGGAAATTTCATTACTTTCACTACTACTACTGTAGTCAATGAAAGTGTATCCGTTGAAGTGAACCCTTCTGATGGGGAGCTCTCTAAAGATGCAGATTTACAAGAAGCCTATAATAAACTTTGCAAAGTTGCTGCAAAGGATGCTATGAATGTTGATCTTAGCTTAAAGAAAATTGTATCTCTTGAACTTGATAAGAAAAATTTGCTTGTGAAACTATTTAATGCTAACGAACTTTTAAATAATGTGTAGACTAAGAACATGCTTTTACTTGATAAAGTTAGAAATTTGGAACTTAAATTGTCTGTTGCTAGAGAACAAACTAACAGGTCTGCAAGCTACAAACTTGATCATATGCTAAGTGTTCAAAAGTCTCCCTCTGACAAAACTGGCTAAGGTTTTGTGGAAAGCATCTCTGTGCTTGAACCCCATTCCACAAATTTTGTTCCTTCTACTGAATTCCTATGAGTGATGTTGTCAAACCCTCTGCAAGTGAGACTGCTAAATCTGAAGAAGTTACAACTCCTAGGAAGATCAGGGTTAATCTTCAAGAGTCTAAATCTAAGGCTTCTATTTCTTCTAAAGGCAAGTTGCATGATAAGCCTGCATGGATTTGTCATTTTTGTGAAAATTCTAGGCACATTTGTCCAAACTGTTTCAAGTTGCAAGCTGCTAAGCGAGCAAATAAACCAAAAGTACCTGTGCCTCAAGCACAAGATCCTATGGTAATTATTGGTGAATTGGTAAAGGCGTTAAACCTTTATTCCAATCTTGGAGTTACTCAGAATTCTAATGTGAATAATAACTCCAATGCAAGAGTTGCATCTAAAATATTTTGAATGTAAAAGGCTCGATCTAATTGAGTTTGTCTGACATGGTCCTTGTACTTCATTACTTTACTTCTTGTGACCATTTTTTTTACTAGGATTTGCATTGTATAACATTCATGCATTTCATTCTAGGTTGTTCTATTTAATAATAATAATAATAATAATAATAGTAATAATAATAATAATAATAATAATAATAATAATAATAATAAAAAAAAGAAAAATGTGTTTTGCAGTGTTTTTCTTGAATTTGAAATCAAGGTTGGTCAATCTATTTTTACATAACATGTTTATGTACCTTGTTTAGTTTGGATGAGCTTATTTATTGCACTTTACTAGTTTGAGCTTTTTAGTGCATGTTGTGTGGGAAGATGTATATAGTTTTTGATCACTTTTTCTTGATCTTGAAGTCACATGCCTTTGATTGTCGGAATTGAACTTATTGAGAAGGGCATAAATAACCATCTCACCACTGTTTACCAGCCAATCATGAACACCTTAGTGCATATCGAAAGATTTTGTGCTCAAGAAAATGTAGCACGTGCACAAAAAGATCATGAGGTGTAGCCTTGGTTTAAATACTAAAATTAGTGTGTACATTATTGGGCTATAATAATTTCACAATTCAAATAAAAATTGGTGTGTATATTATCCCGGCTATGAGTTTCAATTCAAATAAAATTGGTGTGTATATTATGAGGCAAATCAAGAAACTTACATGATTGCAAGCTTTTACTCTAGGAGACGTGAGAGTTATATGATGCAACTCTTTATGTGATAGTCTCTTTCAAATTTTTGTGATGAATTTTGTAGAAATTGTGCTTGATTTTTATTTACATATCACCTCACATGTATCTCAAGCTTTTGTTAGTTACACATACTACACAAGTTACTCTTTGCTTTGCTAAACTTTATACATGTTATTGTGTGTGATTTTGGTTTGACCAACCAAGTTTGAAAATTCCTTGAATTTTATGCAAAACATGTTTGATGTTTGAGAATTTGAGGAGAATTGAGTGAAAATCTTAATTTTGGAAAACTGGGATCAAAACAAGTGTTTTTGAAAAGCATTTCATCTCATACTCACGCATTTTATTCATAAAATTTAATGCTTTGAGGAGTTTTTGCACAAATATTGTGTTGTTTTTCAGAAATTTTATTTTTCCAGAATTTCGATCTATCGAACCTGTTTTTCGACCGATCGAAAATGCGTTTAAAACCTTTGGTTAGTTTCTGTTTGTTTCGATCAGTTCTCGATTGGTATCGGATCAATTGAAGCAATTTTGACCGATCGAATCTAATTTTCGATCGATCGAAAATTGCGTTGAGAGTTTTTAAAAAAAAAAACTTTTTTCCTCATGTTTTCTTTACTTTTCAAAAGTTTTTCAAAAGTTCTTTCTCTCTCACCGATCGGTCAAAGCTCCAAAGAGAATTTTTGTCGTTTTCATCCAAAAGTTTTGCAAGGATTCTCTCTCCCAAGGCCATTATGTCTATTTTAACCCTCCTTTTCTTTTTATTTTCATGTTTCAAGCATTAAATCATGCATTTTTGGGTAAATTTTCAGACCTTTTTCTTTTTGGGATCTTTGATGATTTAGGCCATTTCTTTCACAATTAATCGATGGGTTTTTGTTGAGACACTATATATAAATAATCCTTATGGTTTAATTTGATTAATTTGGTGATTTGTGAGACATTGGAATTTCTAGGGCTTGAAATATACCCAATTGGAGTTTTTGTTCAATTTGCTTTAAATTGATAAAATTGGCTTGTTAGATTGAATCATTTGATCATTACATTGTGATTTCTATCTTGTGTGATGATCAATTGATCAATTTGTTGAGATTTGTGAAAATAGATTTCTCAAAATTTGGGATTTTTTATGTAACATTCATGCTCAAGCCAATTTTGTGAATTTGGAGTAACATTGAACTGTTTTTCACTGCATTAGAGCATGCATCATTTGGACATATTGTTCATGCATCATATAGAATTTTTTTTCTATATTGTTTTTATGCTAACTTATAGTCTACCATTGGTTTTTCTTTTGTCTCTTTTCTTTTTGTGTCTCTCTTTCTACTTTTTAGCATCATGCCTAGGAAAACTAGAGCTCATAGGATCTCTTCTTCTTCACCGTCCTTTGATAGTAATAGGTTTCTGAGTGAGAAACATCAAGAGACCTATGAGACACTTAATCTTAGGAGAACTATCTGGGCTGAGTGTAGGGTACTTTTAGATGAGTTAGATGCTGAGGTTAGGTGAAACTTTAAGCATCGGGGTTGGTTACCTTTTTTAGACATAGATCATCCCCCATCTGGCTACCCTGATTAGAGAGTTCTACTCGAACCTCTCTATCCACGTCTATGATTCCAACACTTTAGTAAAGAGTTGGATACGAGGTGTAGAGTATCGCATTACTCCTTCGGTGGTGTCTAATGCTCTTGGGGTACCTGTGGTTTCTCATCTTGTCTATCTTTATGATGAGTCTCCTCCCCTTGACGACATCATGTCATACGTCACTGGTACTTCTATCCAATGGGGTTCTAATCCTCAGATCACATCTGCTGAACTTTCTGAGATCCACTATCTTTTCTTTAGGATTGCTTGTAATTCCTTATGGCCTATCTCTTATCTGCACACTATCCCTATTGAGCGATATGTGTTTTTGTACACTCTTGTCACTGATGATCCTATCAGTTTTCCTCACCTTTTTCTTCGTTCTTTGAACGAGGTGCATATGAGTAGTTCTACTACTTATGCTTTGTTCTTCTCTGTTTTTATTCATCGGATTCTTCTCCATTTAGGGTTAGAGGACTATCCTGCTTCTGAGCCTATTCACATAGTTGCTCCCATTGGTGCCACCTTTCTTAGGCAAAGGGCAGCTCAGCTTTGAGCTACCTCTAAGCAGGGTTGAGCTTTCTTGTGTCCCTCCTCCTCCTCCTCCTTCCTCTTTTGCAGGTGCTTCTACGGCAGAGACGTCTATTGATCTGACTGCTGCTGCTGCAACTGTTCCTCCACCTTCACCTTCGGACGATTCTGATATTCGTTAGTTGTTGGATACTGTCATGACCGTCCAGGTGGCTCATGGTCAGCTTATGGTGGACATGCTTGATGAGCTCCGTGCTTTGCGAGCATATTTGGAGAGTCTTCGACGTTCTCCTCCGCCACTTCCTTTTGGTGATAAGTGTGTGCCCTTTGGCAATTTGTCACAAAAAGGGGGATTACGTTGTAGGTAGAGGAGATTTTGTTTTTAGGGGGAGATTTTGTTGTGATACTTGAGTTTTGTGATTTTGTGGAGCTGTGGAGCTTTTAGATTGTATCCAAGTGCTTCATTTTGTATTTATCTTTTTGGCTCATGATATTTTTTGTTTGGGTTGTCCATGATATAGGGAGTTACACTAACTATGTATGTTTCTTGTTTCATATTGTGTTACATTGCTTATTGATTTATATTTATGAGGTTATTCATGATATATGTCTTTATTTTGTGTTATGTGAAATTAAGAAGTTTCTTTTTACTTGTATTTTCTACACATGCATTTAAGTGTTTGTTAAGTGTTACAGGAATGTACAGGTTGATTCAGTCGTGCTGCTGTCTACACTTGCAACTGATAGATAGTAGTTAGGTTGAATTTGTTTTAGTTGGGCTATTGTTTTGTAATGGGCTATTGTTTTGATTCAGTCGTGCTACTGTCTACACTTGTGAGAAGGCTATTTGGTGCTTTGGGAAGTAGTTAGGAAGAAGCCAATTCATATTGGTAGATGCTATGGACTAGTAGCGGGATCCAAGAAGCTAAAGAAGAAATAGGTTCGGTGTAACCTTGTTGGAGCAAGAAGCTTGGAGGGCTTAGGTACCTGGGTAGATTAGGCTTGGAGGGTCTATTGTTGTCCTTGTATCCCAACTACATTCTTTAGTGGATCATTTGACCGCTTGGAGGGCGGTGGAGAGGTTTTACGCCGAGGGCTTCGGTTTCCTCTTCGATAACACGTCTTGTGTTGTCCTTGTGTTTGCATCTCTCTTCCCTTTATCTTTGTCATTTAATTTTTGTTTTTGGATGTGATTTTATTTGACTTAGATGGATTATCAATTATGCTTTAGGCTTTAATTCATTTTCCGCACGTTTATCGTTTGTGTTAAAGCTTGAATTGATAATTTGTAATTTGGGGATCTAAATGTTCATTGTGTTTTACACGGTATTTGAACTTTCATTTGGTATCAGAGCGGGGGCACTTGCTGTGGTTTAATTACCCTTGTGCGATCCTTGAACCCATATTGAGATGGACAGGTCTCAATCTTTGAATGCTCCACCATATTTTGATGGTAGCAACTATGCTTTTTGGAAATTCAGGATGAGGGCATTTCTATGCTCTATTGATGAAAGTGTGTGGGATGTTGTTGATATTGATTGGGTTAGGCCGGAGGCCGAAAAATCCACTTGGGATAAAGTAACTCTTGCTGCATCTAATGCTAACAGTAAAGCTTTGAATGCTATTTTCTGTGGTGTGTCTCCAGATGAGTTTCACAGGATATCCCATGTCTCAGTGGCTAAGGATGCGTGGCAAATATTGGAGACCACGTATGAAGGAACCAAGAAAGTGAAAGATACCAAGTTACAGATGCTGACCACTCGCTTTGAGGAGCTTAAGATGAGTGAGGATGAGTCCTTTGACTCTTTCTATAGCAAGCTGAATGAAGTGGTGATTGGCAAGTTCAACTTGGGTGAGAAAACAGAGGATTCAAAGATTGTGAGGAAGATCCTTCATTCATTGCCAAAGAGCTTCCATGCAAAAGTGACTGATATTGAGGAGAGCAAAGACCTGGACGATATTAAGGTCCAAGAATTAGTTGGCTCACTTCAAACATATGAGCTGTCATTTCCATCGCAAAAGAGGAGCAAATCTCTTGCTCTCAAGACAATTAATGAAAGGGTGGAAGCTCATGACTCGTCTGATGAAGAAGTTGTAGATAAAGAAGTTGCATATCTTACGAAGAACTTCAGAAAGTTCTTGAAGTTCAAGAAGAAAGGAAAGTTCGCAGAAAAAGGAAATTTTCCCAGTTTTGGAAAAGAGAAGGAGTTTAAAAAGAAAGATGGTAAGGAGTCCCAATCCTCACAAGGAATCACTTGTTTCGAGTGTAATGGACATGGACATATCAAGAAGGAATGTCCCAATTACTTGAAATCGAAGGGCAAGGCTTATGCTACAACTCTTAGTGATTCGGATTCATCCAATTCTGATTCTGAGGAAAGCTGCGACGAAGAAGGGAATTACTCCGCATTTATGACTATTGCTCATGGTGAGTCTTCGGAGGACTTGAATTTACTTTTACAAGAACTTGGAGAATATAGTGATGAGGAATCATTGGGAATTGTTGAAGATTCAGATGGTGAAGAAATTGAGTATGCTGGAAGTCTTCAAGAAAACTACAACCTACTTCTTGAAAAGTCTGGAGATTATACACGTGTGGCCAAGGCAGCCGTGAAGAAGATGAAGAAAGCTGAAAAGGACCATAGAAGTCTTCTAGTGTGTCATAGGGAGGCCAAGTGTGAGATAGAAAGGCTAAATAGAGAATTGCCTGAAGCCTATGCAAAGGTGAGGTTTCTTGAGCTTGAGGTGGTTCAAGCAAATGCCAAGATAGAAAGAGTCTCCACAAAGAAGCTGGATGATGTAATCTCCTCGCAAAAACACTTCTCCGACAAATCTGGTTTGGGATATATTAGAGAAAGCAGTTCTGCTGTCAAAATCTCCAAGGACGTGAAGTTTGTGAAGGCAAAGGACCCTGTGATAGAAACTCAAGTTGTTGAAAAGGTGAATCTAGAGAAGAAGAAGAATGTGGCTGATCAAGGGGTGTTCAACAAGTCCCGTAGCCACTCAGAGGTCATACCTGAAGTTAGAAGAAAATCACTCCCAAGACCACAAAGAGGTCCAAGAACTAACCATTTCTGCCATCATTGTGGACTTCAAGGTCATACCAGACCAAACTGTCATAAGCTGAGAGCATTAAAGAATGGAAGTGATCAAAGGCCAAGAGGACCAAGAAATGATAAGAAAATTTGGGCTGCTGAGCAACCTAGAGGTCGAAATGGTGACTCTGGAGTGATAGACGTGATGAAGATGATTGGTGCTTTCACCAATTGTTTGGAGAGCTTCACACGAAGGTTTGAAAACTCTAACTCTTGTACCCATTCCTATAAGGATATCACCCCAAATGCAAGTGACGTGTGGGTGAGAAAGGGTACTCATGCATAAGCATTATAACACGTCCATGTATTAATTCTTTCTATCTTATGTGACTTTGCTTGGGAGTTTGTTTTTGTGCTGGTTTGTTTGTGTTCTTGCTTTAAATTTTTTTTTCCATGGTTTGTTTTTGATATATTTTTTTTTAAAAAAAAGGGAAAAATTCAAAAACATATAAAAAATATAAAATCTAAAAGGTTTGATCAACTTTGTTAAGTTTCTGTCCTAAACCTGTTTTGCCTTGTACCTTTGTACTAATGACTTTGTGCATTCATGAGAATAGCTTGCTATTAATGCACTAATATCTATGTGGGAAAAATCTTGAAATCTATGTGATTGTTGTAAATCGATCTTCAAACTTGGCATGAACAATTAGTCAATGTTTTTGTTGATCTTGAGACATGCATAGACTTGTGTTTATATATCTTCCCACTCTTTATTTATTTTTTTTGCTTAAAAGAACGCTTCAAATATAAATCTCTAAATAAAAAGAGATATTGAGCTGCAAAAGCCTGTCGCACATACTAGTATTTAACTAGGAAAAAGGGAAAGCGACTCAAAAATACAATGTATGATGCCTAAAAGCCAAAGGCTTACTCATCAAGTTGAATTATCAAAAATTTCACGCATCAATTTCCAAAATGAGATGTTTTGTTTCTAAAGAATCAAATGAAATAGTGTATTCGAAGCCAAATGAAAAGCTTCCATGTGATGTTATCAAGTTTTTGTAGGAGGTCATATATACACATTTCTGTAAATGAGAGAGGTCACATAATCTGGTGCTAAGTGTGTATGCCTTGGTTGAATTGATCATTGAAGCTTCACATTAGACTAGGGACTATCTCATGGTTGATATTCACACACATCACACATGCTTATGATCATTGAATGCCTTATTCATTTGTGTGATTGTACTTGATAAAATATGTTTCACATGCTCAATTTTTATTGATCAAGTACAAAAAGATTTTTGAGTATTTTTAAGTGTTTTTGAAAAAGTCTTTTTGCTTTATAAAAATGTCAAAATTTTCAAAAATTTGTTGTGTCCTGTTTTGGCGACTCATTCGCGGGTCAGTCCAGTCGCATGCCCCAGTCGCAAGATCTATACAGATTGTTTTCGCGTCTCTTTGGCGGGTAAATACCCAAGTCGTGAAAAAGACTTAGAAAATTTTTCAAAAATCTGGATTTTTATGCTTCTCGCGGCTTGATGTGGCAACTTTGTCACGGGTGGAAGTACAATCGCGAGATTTACACAGAAAGTTTCGCGGCTTAGCTCGCGGTTATCTCGCGGTTTGAACCTCCAGTCGCGAAAAATACTTAAACAAATTTTTCAAAATTTTTTTTGATGTGCTTTGGCGACTGGACTTAGCGACTCATACGCGACTTAATTCAGTCACAAAAAACGCGTGTTTTGCACCTTTAAATTCAGTTTTTCAAAGACTTTTCAGTTTTCCCTCGAATGTTTGTGACTGTTCATTGTCCTAACCGAGTTCTCTCTCAAACTCACCGTGTTCTTCTCAAAGATTTCTTTGTTCTTCATCATTTCTTCACCAATCTTCAAGAAAAAGGTATGGGTTTTCATATTTTCTTTATCTATTTCATGATTTCAAGCCTGTTCCTTTGGATTTTGGTTTGTTTTGAGCGGTTGAGTTATTTTGGGTTTATACTATGAGTTTAAATCATTTTGCTGATTTTGTGTGTATGGATTTTGTTTATTTCACTTGTCTATAGGTTAATTTTCCCTTTGTCATGCATATCTACCCTCATTGTGGTCTTGTGTCGATTCGACCTTTGTTGTGCTTACCTTTTCCATTATAACATGTCCTGATGAAATTTAATTGTGTCATAAAAGTTTTAATGATTTAATTTAGCTTTCTAATGTACTTGTCTCAGATCTTCATTTTCTGTCCCTCACTATGAACCATATGGGTGTTTGCACTTTGTCTGCATCATATATTTTTAGGGTTTGAATCCCTTTCTGGCAATAGAATCATTCTATATAATATGTTATATTCTTAGAATTTTTATCTCTATGTGATATGATCTTCTGGTTTAGTCTTCTTGTTTCCAATCTAATCTGGCACTAATGTTATGTATGTTTCATCTATTATGTTCAGTCCTTGTGGTTGGTGTTGTCATTGATTTCTCAGATGACTCCTACCAAGAAGAAAACTGTTGCCAAGAAAGGTGACAGAAGATTGAAGATGGACAACTCTAAGTTCAGATCTCTTCAGCATTTTGAGAGATATACTCAATTTTACTTGAAGGCACCCATTATTCAAGAGAGATTTGTGGACTTGGCTGACCTAAAAGATACCTTTATTCCTGGTTGCTTTGAGGGAAGAGGTTGGGAGAAGTTGTTGAGTGATCTCCCTGGAATATGTGAACCTCTGATTAGGGGAGTTTTATGCGAATGCTGTGCTAAGAGAGAATGAGATTAACTGTTGGGTAAGAGGACATGAATTCACTCTAGATGAAGTTGACATTGATGAGGTGCTGGGTTTTAAGGGAATGGATGATCATGATTTCACACATTACAAGGATAGAATGATGTCCATAGAAACTGATCAATCACACATTGGGGGAGTTAGAGAAGGGAAATGTCTCAACACAAATGCATTTCTAGCAGACATGAGATGTCTAACTGTGATAATGATGTTCAACCTTTACCCCGTGAAGAAGTTGACTACAATCAACAATGCCAGAGCAATTTTTCTGATGGAGCTCAAGAAAAAGACCTTCATAGATATCAGTGCTCATATATATCATACCATTGTTGATGAGACCAGAACAACCTCCAGAGCAAAGTTGATTTTTCCAAGTCTTCTCATGAGAATTTTTAGGCTAAAAGGGGTGGAAATTCCTCAAGATATGGGACTTATGTCTACTCCATCAGCAATCAATAACCTAACCATCTCAAGGATACGAGTGCGTCTTTCGGGTGATGAAGAAGGAGGTGATCAAGAAGGAGGTGAAGGCATGGAAACTGAAATAGAAGCTGCTGGTCAACCCTCAAGCTCAAGAGGTTGCAGTAAAAGAAGCAGAGCATCATCTTCATCAGAAATACCTCCAGATGCATTCCAGATCATCCTTGAAAGGATTGATGGACTCAGAGATATGCAGAATGAACAATCTAACAAGCTAATTGCTCTTCAAGATTAAATGAACATTCTCTCAGCAAAACTTGACAGCTTCACTACACAGCAGTGACCCTTTGGCCATTCCGATCAAAAAGGGGGAGATATTTTTTGTGCTGGATTGCTGGAGATAGCTCTTGAGGGGGAGCACTTGTTGAGGGGGAGCACTTTATTAGCACATATTTTTCTTTCTTATGTCTTGAAATTACTTTTTCTTTCTGCTAAACTCATTTGGTACAAAACTGGTGGATATGGTACTTTGTTTTGGTACTCTGGTTTATATATATACATATATATATATATATATATTGTAGATGTTATTCTGTTTTTAGCTTTGTACCTATGCTTCTGTAGCTTTCACATTTTGTACCTTTGCTTATGTGGCTTTTTGGTTATGCTTTGTACCTTGCCTTGTGGCGTTCGTACTCTGTGCTTAAATATTATGCTTTTATCTTCTAGTACTTCACTCTTGTGCCCTTTTTTGGATTTGTATTCTTAATGCAATTATGTAAGGTTGTTGCATTGGTTGAGTGTTGGACATGCAAATGATACTTGTCATTGAGCTTATTGGATTGCATGTCCGGATGTTCATTCCATGTGAGAATGAGCATTGTAATCACTGTTTATAGTGATTGTGTGTTTTTGGTCAAGCCATGCTCTATTGCTTTAATACATTTTGCTTGATCGCATTGTGCTTGCTTCATATGCAATACAAGTTTCTCTGCATACAGTAATCCTATTGTGTGGGTGCTTTTCAGGAGATACTTGTACTTATGATCCAAGAGCTTCACAGATTCTAGAGTTAGGTGTGAATGAGTTTTGTTCAACTGTTCCCAACTCTCGCGTTAAGTCTAGAGTTTGTTGTAGGGTTTTGTCATGGAATAGCCAAAGGGGGAGATTGTAAGATTGAATTTTATCAACCATTTTGTTGGCTTTATTCCGTGCCAATTTGCTTGTATTTCAGCATCTAGAAACCCTGTATTTAGGTAGGGATCATGTAAGGGTAGTGAATGAGTGAATGTGAAGAATTGCTCAAGACTGTGCTGCAGAACAGAGACTCGTGACTGGACCTCGTTGGTGTCTCGCGACTGGCAAGCCGCCAGATGTTGCATACGAGAGAAGCGTGCAGAAGAGAACTCGCGACTAGATCTCGTAGGCGGCTCGCGACTGGGAAGCTGCCAAAATATGAACCGTCGTGCCAGCTGTCGCACTACAGAATAAAAATTCCAGACTGGCCTTTCCGTTTGTTCGCAACTTGGACTTGTGACTCAGTCAAGCCACGAGGCCAAGCCGCCAGACAACTCTGTTATGGAAAATCTGTCTCTTCGCATTCCAAACACCCACCAGTATATAAACCCCTTATACCCACGATATGTAGAGAGCTTCCAGAGAGAATTTTGAAAGAGAAACCCTAGAGAAAAACAAGATTAATTCATTCACAATCTTAACCTTGTGACTCTTCAAATTCCTCTACTCTCTTCCTCTCCATTGTAGATCCTTGAGAGGTATTTTAGCCAAATCCTTTTCTCACCATACCCACATCTATGAGAAGGCTATTTGGTGCTTTGAGAAGCAGTTAGGAAGGAGCCAATTCATATTGGTAGATGCTATGAACTAGTAGCAGGATCCGGGAAGCTAAAGAAGAAATAGGTTTGGCGTAACCTTATTGGAGCAAGAAGCTTGGAGGGCTTAGGTACCTGGGTAGATTAGGCTTGGAGGGTCTATTGTTGTCCTTGTATTCCAACTACATTCTTTAGTGGATTATTTGACCGCTTAGAGGACGGCGGAGAGGTTTTACGCCGAGGGCTTCGGTTTCCTCTTTGATAACATGTCTTGTGTTGTCCTTGTGTTTGCATCTCTCTTCCCTTTATCTTTGTCATTTAATTTTTGTTTTTGGATGTGATTTTATTTGACTTAGATAGATTATTAATTCTGCTTTAGGCTTTAATTCATTTTTAGCACGTTTATCGTTTGTGTTAAAGCTTGAATTGATAATTTGTAATTTGGGGGTCTAAAAGTTCATAGTATTTTACACGCTATTTGAACTTTCATAATTTAACCAAAATCAAAAATAAAAAACACAAAATTAACTCAAAGTGAAACAAGGGTGAGAGGGGTTGTTGTACTTTCAGTTTCACTACATAGTAGGTCAGCCATCTTGTAAAAATGGTTTGGTCCATGAAACATTATCCAATTGATTTTAAATTTTAAGGGAGCATGGCCCTATATGTATACAAGGTACCACAAAAAATTCAAATCAAAATGATTTTTCTATAATTTATTAAAAATCACTTATTGCAGCTGACTCAAGTCTGTCCATGATAGATTTAGGATCCCAAAAGAAAATTGCTATAATTTTAATACTAGCTCAAATGCTTTGAGACTTTATTCACATTAAAACCACGTGTTAAAGCATATTAAAAAAAAAAGGAATGAAACCCTTAATCTCATATAAACAATGACCACAACAACAAATTAAGAAACCAAAACTCATAACTCATAGAGACAATTTATCAAATACTTGGTAAGCAAAAGACACATGCTCACATCACTTGCACAAATTTATAGTTTACACTACACTCACACCCACATATGCCAAAGATCAAACTATTTGTGATAACAATTACAAATAGACATACAATTAAAGATAATGTAAAAAAGCAAAAGCGATGGAAAGGAAAATAAGACCTGTGAAGCATCAGTTCTAACCCAGTACTTTTGTCTTTATGGAAATAAGGTGGACAATGTGATTTGAGGCCTATATTGACTGAAAATTTTATACATTTCAAATTTTAAAATGATGTTTATATGATTATAGAGTGCAGTCTCAAAACTGGGTTAGCTGTACAACGTAAGTAAGTGTTAAGCAAAATGCAAAAGCGAAAAGAAAGCTATATGATTAATTCTGTTTGAGTGGCTATGGGGGTTAAATAGTTTTATTAAAGTGGGCCTACCTAATTAGTTTGTAAAGGAAACTAATAACCATAAAGTTATTAAACTTTGGCCTCAAAATTTTCACTAAAGGTAGGAGCTGTCCCTATTTTTTCCCCTCCACCTTCCAGTTCTTCTAAAAGGTGCATTTTGCGACTTTTTTGGTTAAAATGTTGCGCATCAAAATTACAAGCTTTAAAATTCAGAGTTTTATATATATATATATATATATATATATATATATCGAATTTAATAAGTTTTATTAACTACTTTTCTATGACACTACTTCCAAATTAATAATGCTAGAGATACAAACTATTTTACAAAAAAATTTACAAACTGCTGATGTGGCCAGTGATTATTGGTAAATGAAAAAGTGATATTAATTATAGGCCTAAATGAAAACTAATAAAAAGCTGGCCACATCAGCAGTTTGTAAAAAGGTTGTAAAATAGTTTGTGTCTGTAGCACTACTCCTTCCAAATACACCCTAGTATAATACTACACATTTTATCAATCTCATCATTGCAGCCAATTGAGGTATAGAAAATAATACCAGCGAATTAATAGTAGCACCAAAGAGTAAATAAAGGTTTCATAATCAACATAAATTTATGAAGTCAATATACATAAATATATAGCAACAAGCTTACCCGTAATCTATATTTGTACACAAAATATGCTCCACTGCCAGCCATAGCCATCTCAAACCCCTCACTTTCTCTCGTTCCTTTTTTCCACGCTCATTGAGAACTAACATCAAACTCTTTCACTGTAAAACCAACAAGACTCATACTCAAACAAGACCCAATCGAAACCTAGCATTAACAAAATAAGATACCTATTTCACCAAACACTATAACTTTAAAATCAAACAATCTTAGAAATTTCAGAAAGTTTTTCAATCTTGACAATAATGAACAGAGAGAGAGAGTAAAACAGACCAAATTAAAAAAAAAAAAAAAAAAAAAACAAACAAACAAACAAAAGGGGAGAGCAAGATGTACTTGTTTAGACTTATGGTGGATAGCGCAGTAGGTGGGAGTTGATTCAAAGAGAGTGGAGGGCGATGACAGCAGTGGTGGCAATGGGTGGCAGAGGGTGGCTATGGCAGTGGCTGATGGGTCCGATGGAGAGATCAAAGATTAGTGAGGGGAGAAAGAGAGAAGAGGAGTAAGGGGAGAAAGAGAGAGTATTGTGAGAGGGAGAGTGAGAATGAGAGGGAGAGAGCTCATGAAATCCCTAAGTGAAAGAGTGAGAGAGAAAATTTTGGGGAAATTTTGTGTAAGGGAAAGAGTGAGAGGGAAAAAATTTTAGGGGGAAAGATGGAGAAAATTTTGAGTAGTACACTTTAAATCCATTACGTTAGGTAGCGCTCTTTTTTTATTTTTACTATATATCTTATGAGTTATTGTGATAGAAACTATATCTATTTGTGGCATTTGGTGTGTCACAATAGGCCATATATTATGAGAGACTTACATTGCCTACATTTAAACACAATAGTGTGACAACTATTATGCTTTGTCACAATAAGCTTTTTTTTATTTTACCAATAAATTTTATTGGTGTAGATATAATAATTTGTGAATTGACAAAATTGCTCATACTAATAAAATTGACTTTATTCATGAGAATAACCAAAATACCCCAAAACCTAGAAAATGACTAAAATACCCTTAAACCTACAAAATGACCAAAATACTATTGAAACCTCTAAAATGACCAAAATGCTCCCGAAATCTCCAAGTTTGAATAAATAATAATAATATTAAGAAAAACTCTAGGAACACAATTTTATAGCTTCTTGTCATAATTGTAACATGGCAGAATGTGATTAGTGAAAAAAAAAATTGGTAGATCGAATGTGTAAGTAATGGTTAACTATTCACAGTCTGCCACGTTAGAGTAGTGGTAAAAAAAAATTGTGAAATAATTTTTGGTCTTAAAACTACTCATATGACTATGATAAGATAGTTTCATGTGATACAAAATTATATATATATATATATATATTATAATTTTTTTAGAAATCTCGAAATATCCAAAGGGTAAGCTGAAATTGACCAGTACCGAAATATTTCATTCCATTAAAAAAATTGAAATAGGGTTCAAAACATAATTGATAAATGGTTTTGATTTTAGAGGGGAAAAATGTCCTCACTTTAAATTCTTTTTAAAAAAACCCATGACTAGCTACGGTTAATGTCAAGATAAAATAAAAATCTCAATGTTTTCCTTATCTCAATCACGTTTTAATGTGGGGGAGTCCTAATCATTGCAATGGGGTTTTTGAAAAAATGGAAAACCTTTTAATTAAATTTAAAACAAAATTTTGAAGGAAGTGCTTTGGGTTAACTCCCTTATCACTCTCATATTTTGAAAATCCAACCGTTGGATTACATGTTCTATATGGTCTTAACATGCATGCCAATTTTCATGCCAATTAGATGTAATTTACCATTTGATCTAAAACTCATCTTTTATGAATTATTTTAAACTACAAAAACTTGAATTTATACAATTGATTGATGACATGGCTATTAATCTTTGATCACCTTGAAATTTTGTAAGAATGAAAATATATGAAGATAATGTAATCTAACGGTAGATTTGTTAAAATTTATATCGAATTATGAAATATAAGGTTAGGTTCAAGTTAAACCTGATGTAATTCTAAAAAAATGTTACACGACTCAATAACTTATTATCGAATTCATATTTTAGAAATCCAATCATTGGATTAAATTTTCTATTTGCTCTTAACACGCATGCCAATTTTCATGTTAATCGGATGTAATTTACTATTTGTTCAATAAACTCATCTTTTATGCATTATTTTAAACTACTAAAACTTGAATTTAGACAATTGATCGATGACATGCCTATTAATCTTTAATAACCTTGAAATTTTGTAACTATGAAAAATATACGAAGATAATGTAATCTAATAGTAGATTTGTCAAAATTCAAATCGGATTAAAAAATATAGGGTTCGGTTCAAGTTACACCTGACGTAATTCTAAAAAATGTTACACCATCCAAAAACTTATTCCAACCGTTGGATTACATTTTCTATATGGTCTTAACATGCATGCCAATTTTTATGGCAATCAGATATAATTTTGATCTATAAACCCATATTTTATGAATTATTTTAAACTACTAAAACTTAAATCTAGACAATTGATTGATGACACGGCTACTAATTTTTTATCACATTGAAATTTTGTATGCATGAAAAATATATGAAAATAATATAATCTAACGGTAAAATTGTCAAAATTCACATCGAATTAAGAAATATAGGATTGGATTCAAGTTACACTTGACGTAACTCTAAAAATGTTACACCACCAAATAACTTATTATTGAATTCATATTTTGAAAATCCAACCGTTGGATTACATATTCTATATGGTTTTAACATGTATGCTAATTTTCATGCCAATCGGATGTAATTTACCATTTGATCCATAAACTCATATTTTATGCATTATTTTAAACCACTAAAACTTAAATCTAGACAATTGATTGATGACATGACTATTGATTTTTGATCACCTTGAAATTTTGTAAATATGAAAAATATACGAAGATAATATAATATAACGGTAGATTTGTCAAAATTCACATTGAATTAAGAAATATAAGGTTAGGTTTAAGTTACACTTGGTGTAATTTTAAAAAATGTTACACCACCCAATAACTTATTATTAATTTTATATTTTGAAAATCCAACTGTTGGATTACAAGCTCTATATATTCTTAACATGCATGCCATTTTTCATGCCAATCGGATGTAATTTACCATTTAATCTATAAACTCATATTTTATGCATTATTTTAAACTACAAAATCTTGAATTTAAACAATTGATGGATGACATGAAAATTAATATTTGATCACCTTGAAATTTTATAAGCAAAAAAAATATGAAGATAAAGTAATCTAACGGTAGAATTTTCAAAATTCACATTGAATTAAAAAATATAGATATGGGTTCAAGTTACACGTGTTGTAACTCTAAAAAATGTTACATCACCCAATAACTTATTATTGAATTCATATTTTGAAAATTCAACAATTGGATTACATGTTATATATGTTCTTAACATGCATGCCAATTTTCATGCCAATCAAATGTAATTTACTATTTAATATGTGAACTCATCTTTTATACATTATTTTAATGGGAAGAATTTTTTATTCACTTTTGAGATAGAGAGAGAGAGAGAGTACAAAAGGCTGAAATTCTTGAATTTTAGGCTACCATTTTGAAGTTGAAAGTACTATCATTTTTTTTTTTATGGGTACAATTGTTTAGAAAATAAGGACAGACCTTTCTTATATATGATGTATATAAAATGTTTTTTTTTAGACTGTAAACAAAAGGTTCATCTAAAGAATACAAAGTGTTATATGTTTATGCGTTTTTTTTTTTATTTTTCTTTGAATTTTAGAACAACTTTTATCTCCAAAAAAATTTTTTATTTTAATGATCATTTGTAAAGGCCAATCTTGGTCCTCGCAAATAATATAGTATTAATAAGGACATATTTTAAACCCACACAAAAAATAAACTTTCTACAAGGGATTTTTATTGTCCCCCAGAAATAATTTGGTGAAAACATTTCCCTCCAAATATTTTGATATTTTAATGATTATTTGCGAAGGTCGATCCTGGCCCTTACAAATAATTTAGTATTAGTGAAAGCATATTTTTAACCGTCACAAACAATACACTTTTCGCGAGAGAATTTTAATTGTCCCTCGCAAATAATATGGAGGGAAAATTTCCCCCCAAAATATTAGCATTTGTGATGGCTGCAACACATAATTGCGATAGCTTTTTTTGTTGGTCACAAATGTTTCACATTTTACCAAGTATTTGTGAGGGCTTTATTTTGCCATCAGAAATAGGATTTTTTAAGAGGACTTTTTGGGTCTGTCAAAAATTCATCATTGTTAAAAGGCTTTTTTCTTGTAGCATTAAATCTTCCCCCAGGTTTTTTACCCGTTTGGTTTTCTTGGGTCATCAGATCTTTGTGTTCTTTATATTTTCCGCTGCTTTACATGATATGATTGTTTTGTGTTAACCTAGATCTGAATAATTATCTAAGTTAATCACTTGGCTAAATAATTAGGTTGATTTGGTTGTGTTTAAGGGGTCTAAAAACATACAAATAGTATCAAAAAGTGCTGTGAGACCCACGAATAGTAGTAAAAATAAGCTGAATAGTAAAATAAGTTGGCAAAATTAAGGTCTGTTCGGGATTCACTTATTTTGCTAAAACTGAAAACTTTTTGCTAAAAGTACTATAGTTAAAGGTAAAAGTTAGCTAAAATAATATAATAAAACTCATGAATAGTACCAAAAAGTGCAGTGAGACCCATGAATAATAGCAAAAATAAGCTAAATAGTAAAATAAGTTGGCAAAATTAATCATGCCAAATGAAAACGTAATCATGCCAAACAGACACATAAAGTGACATTTATTTTTAAAATTTCATCAAATTTTAAAGGTTTTATAGTGTTTGAAACTGTAAATTTACACTAATTGTGTAATCTCTAAAATTATTTAACAAAAAATCTTGATGCAGAGTGTTTAACAAGTATTAATTATGATCCAGTTGATGCAAAAGATAATTCATAGCTTACAAATAAACTATATATATATATATATATTATAGTTGTGTGAAGACTTTACTTGATGCAACTTTATTTCTGGTTAAATATGATAAAATACTCTCTCTCTCTCTCTCTCTCTCTCTCTCTCTCTCTGTGATAAGTACCAATTTTATTAAACACAAATAAAGACTACCTCCTTCCTCACTTCCTCCACACACCCCGAACAGAATTAGGCAGGAATTTTTTTATGATAAAATAGCTTTTTATAAATAATATTACAGATATTTTTATGTATATATACATATGATTAATAGTTTATACTTTTGATTTTTTTTTTTTTCATATTTAACACTTAACCATGATGAAAGAAAAAAAAAGTCTGATTTTGCCACTGAATGCGGGCAAGAACTTGAAAGTTGAAACCATTGCCCCTACAATAATTTCATAATTTGGCCTTGCAGACTAGCTACAAAGCTTGAGAGTAGCTATGGAGTTTGGAATAATGTTAAAACTAAAAGCACGACGCGACATGTGTACCGTGTACCGTGTACCGTGTACGTACGTAGTACAAGAAAGGGACAAGACAACGGAGATTTTTTTCAACATTGCGTGGCTCATATGGCACTATAGAAAGTTAGAAACATATATGTCACACTTGAGAAAAAGAGCTCTAAACCTGAAGCAAATTGCAATGATAACCCTCAGCAGCAGTAGAGTATTATTAACTGAGTGTTTTTTGGTGAAAGAAAAGTTGAATGTTGATCCAAAAACAGAGAGGAAAGTGGCTACTGATTAAGAAGTATTAGAGAGAATTGAATAATTATTAATGTTTTTTCTTGTACAGGACAATATTTTTTGTCAAGTGGTAGTGCAATAAAAGTTTAAGGGAATCGTTGTCAAGTGAAAGCTAAATAGTTAAGGGCATGTTTTTACGGTTACAAACTAAAAGAGTTAAGACAATATCAATGCTAGTAATAAAAATGCAAAAGAAAACAACATTAAATGTCTGTTCAAGAACAACTTTTCTTCTATCCCTCTGGGTTTTTCTATTTTTTTAAGGTTAATTATTTTTATTCATAATAATCTGGAGCTATTACATTTTCCAATCACAAAATTACCTTGAGGTGTGATGAGTGTTATGCATTTGAAGGTAAAATAATTTGATATAGAAAAAGAGACTTGATATAATTTGTTTTTACATTTGAAATCTAAACCACCCAATTTTCATGAGGATAAAAGTATAATTATCTTGTAACTTACAGAAAAAAGGGGAAAACCACACACGCATGCATCAATTTGATGTTATTTCTATTACCATCTATTATCAAAATCCCCCTTTCATATTATAAATGTAATTAAATAGGTGATATGTAGAACATTTATTATTTAACCGCAAATAGTGAAATGAAAAATGCAACCACCGCACACCCTTGGTGCGGTAGTCACTCCACAAGTATAAATGCTTGTGGGGTGTGGGGGGCAAGGGCCGGGATTCAAGTCTCCAGGAGGGAGCTTCACACACATATACTCTTAGATTAGGATAGAGTAGAATTCTATCTTGTATAAAAAAAAAAAAAAAAAAAAAAAGAAAAAAGAAAAATGCAAGTAATAACTAAAAGGAAAAGAATTACTTAAAAATTTGCAAGCAATCTAATTTGCTTGTAGAGTAAAAAATAAAAATAATTTTTTTTAGAGATAATTACAACATGCTGCTAACACTACAGCTTGAACCCTTTTTCCCTAGACCTCCAAGCACTTTGTGCATGGGGAGGTGTCAATTCAGCTATAAAGCTTTAGGCAATAAAAATAAAACCTTGAATACATTAGTTAGCTCAGACCACAAATCCAATCCAGAATTCAACCCTACCTTCATCTCTCACTTCAATTCACACATCACCACAAACTTCATCGTCTAGAACCAAAATACATCCATCTTCACCGTTTTCTTGAAAGAAAAATCACAGTGTTGGATTTTGACAGAATTACATATAACCATATGTATTGGTCACATATTCTATATATAAAAAAAAAGATGAAGAAAAATTCAAGAAGTTAAAGAACTAAGAAAATTCGTAACTTTAGTGTATATGAAGAAAATTACAATTTATTGACAATTTCCTGTCAAGTATTTGGATTTTGGCGTAACTTTAGTATTAAAATTTTCATTCGATGCACTGCGTTCTCTTCTTCTTCGGGGAAAATGTTATTGAATGCTTTGCCTTTACATCCTTTTCCTCTGTTCCTATATTTGTCCCTTAGCCACATTTCCCATTTCTTTCTGGCCGTGCAAATCATCTACAAAATACATAAAGCCAACCAATAAACTCAACCCATAATAAACATTTCGGCATGCAAAAGAAACGCTATCTAAGAAGGAAAAAAAAAAAAAAAAAAAAAAGAGATTTGGGCACAATAAACATCTAGGCATGCAAAATAAATGCTAGCTTTGAATGTTTTGGCAAGCAGAACCCAAAAAATTAAAATTAAAATTAAGAAAAAAATGAGAAAGAAAGAGGGACGCCTTGAGATCCACCAATAATTATATCATATCTCCGCCAAATAAAATCTTCACCTACACACCACCACCAAAAAATTAAATAAATAAATCACAACACGTAAAAATAACATTGGGGATCACAACCCACGTAATCACAACACATGATAATAACTCAAATGTCAATAACAAAAAGAAAGATTTGAGTAGTCAACCTTTTTTTGTTGGCCTCCTTTGCAGTCCTCTCTTGTTTGTCTCTTAACGATTTTTTTTTTTTTTTTTGTTAAATAAATTAACGTAACAAAGATTGGTTTTTTTTTTTTTTTGTTTTTTGGTGAATTTGTAAAAATGATGGGATGTGAGGATTGAGATGGATAGAGTTCAGATAATATTGTTGTCATGCTCCAAACCTAAAAGGGTTCAAAACATGAGAAAAAAAACCCAAAGGTACTTGTAGATTTTTCCTTTTTGACAATTCAATCCAAATAATTCATATCAAGTACCAACATCAAGAATATTCATAATAATTTTAATAAAGATACTCCCAAAGTAAGTTAGAGCTCTATGCCATAATTATAAGGACCATAGGCCATAAAAGAATAGAGGTCTGAATAAACATAATTACATATCATTAGTTTGTCCCATCAGAGGGAATAAAAATCATCATCACTATCTACAAAAAATGTGTCAAGTCTCCTCTAGGAGGTACAACACCTTAGGATCACCATCACAAAAACCCAGCCTCCATCAGTAGTTTGTCTAACGACTACTAGCCAAAAAAACCTTTCTTAAAATGATCATTGCCTACTTTGCTGAAAAGTTTGTGAAAGAATGAGATGAGATAGAGTCCAGTAAGTAGCATGATTAATGGGAGTCGGGGAAATGCAAGTTTCATAATGATGAATCTATTATTAACATGCGCCAGTTTGGGAATTTCAATTTGATTTCAGAAAAATCAATTTTTGGTAACAACATGACAAGAATGATTTAAAAAGTTTAGCAAAAAGCTCCTTAAAATGTTTACTTTGAAACTACATAATATCTATATATATTGAGAGCAGTAACAATACCATTCCAAAACTAAGAAATTTAACCCAAGGCCACAAGACAATCCGTCATAAAGACGTTAGGTATGCTACAAAGACATCACTTATGCCATAAAGACATTTGGTTATGTCACGAAGACATCAGTTTATGTCACAAGGGCATTAGTTATGCCACAAAAACATCAAGTTATGCCACAAGACATCAAACTACCACAAAGTAGGGGTGCCAAGATGCCAATGTCACAAAGATTGTGGCATCTTGCTAGGGTAATCACACCTGTCATGGCATAAGGGTAAAAACAACATACAGAGCTCACAACTCAATATCTTCAATTTCATAACGTAATTCAGGAAACCTTAAATAACCAAAATTTTCACAAGTCCTCAAAGTCTTCAAAACCATTTCTTTTCAAAGTATTTTGCATTAATTTCCCAAGTAACAAGACAAGGTAAGTATCTTTAAATTTTCTAGTATACCATAAAATCCATGAATTCATTATCAAAGGATTAAATAAAAAATGCTCATATTTTCCATGCCAACAATTCATGCATTTCCCCATATGCAATATAAATCATAATGCATTTTTTTTATATAAATAATCATATATGTAATAGATTATAACACGAAAGCTTTTAGGAAAAATATGGTTTCCATAAACAATTTCCCAAAAATGTGTTTCACCCAAAATAACATTTTATGCAATATGATTATTTTTCAAAAAATCCCATTGAATAGCCACTTACCTTGCAACCCACAAAAGTCTAATTCTCCAAGTTCCAAAGGAGATTAGCTAAAACCTAAACAATACCTGGCAAACCTATCACGATAAGCATAAGGCTTGACATTGCATTTAGTTACGAATTAGAAATCGTTAAATAAGCAATTAATTAGGCAAGCCTAGGAATTTAACCTCACAAATAATGTATTCCACTTCCAAAGTTTCTCAACAATTTAATTTACAAGGCCTAGACTCTAATCTATAGACTCAAATCATTCAAGGTATTCTCCCTAACATTGAAACCTTAACACTTAAATAAGTAGTTCCCACAAGGTTTACACAACATCATAAAGAGGCCCATGAAACCAAAATCACAATATCCACCAAGACAAACAATTTAAATCTTTAACTAGCTCCAAATGGACCCAATAGCAATGGAAAATTAGATTTATCAACTGTCACATGATATTACTCAAAACCCCTAAATTTCCAAGATAAATACACCTTAGATAGCCACCATTTGTAAAACCATAAACCCACTCACCAAATTAAATCCA